>OZ010731.1:12490197-15098683 GCA_963932275.1 Andrena praecox | reverse complement strand
GAGATAATCGCGAAAAACTCCAATCGAACCTAAAATTTCAGTCCCGACACATTTCAAAGTCCTTCGGCACCGTCGTCCGACCGACCACCAGACTCGACCAATCCTCGAAACAACCATTGATCCCTGTTCCCCGTTGCATTGCGAACGTATTACTCTAATTGTTCGACCGCGGTCATCGTGCTCGTTTTCGAGATAATCGCGAAAAACTCCAATCGAAACGAAAATTTCAAAGTCCCGACCAATTTCAAAGTCAATCGGCACCGTCGTCCGACCGACCACCAAACTCGACCAATCCCCGTTACAACCATTGATCCCTGTTCCTCGTTGCATTGCGAACGTATTACTCTAATGGTTCGACCGCGGTCATCGTGCTCGTTTTCGAGATAATCGCGAAAAACTCCAATCGAACCAAAAATTTCAAAGTCCCGACCGATTTCAAAGTCCATCAGCACCGTCGTCCGACCGACCACCAAACTCGGCCAATCCTCGAAACAACCATTGATCCCTGTTCCCCGTTGCATTGCGAACGTATTACTCTAATGGTTCGACCGCGGTCATCGTGCTCGTTTTCGAGATAATCGCGAAAAACTCCAATCGAACAGAAAATTTCAGTCCCGACAAATTTCAAAGTCCATCGGCACCGTCGTCCGACCGACCACCAAACTCGACCAATCCTCGTTACAACCATTGATCCCTGTTCCCCGTTGCATTGCGAACGTATTACTCTAATGGTTAGACCGCGGTCATCGTGCTTGTTTTCGAGATAATCGCGAAAAACTCCAATCGAACCTAAAATTTCAGTCCCGACACATTTCAAAGCCCTTCGGCACCGTCGTCCGACCGACCACCAGACTCGACCAATCCTCGTTACAACCATTGATCCCTGTTCGCCGTTGCATTGCGAACGTATTACTCTAATGGTTAGACCGCGGTCATCGTGCTTGTTTTCGAGATAATCGCGAAAAACTCCAATCGAACCTAAAATTTCAGTCCCGACACATTTCAAAGTCCTTCGGCACCGTCGTCCGACCGACCACCAGACTCGACCAATCCTCGAAACAACCATTGATCCCTGTTCCCCGTTGCATTGCGAACGTATTACTCTAATTGTTCGACCGCGGTCATCGTGCTCGTTTTCGAGATAAACGCGAAAAACTCCAATCGAACCGAAAATTTCAAAGTCCTGTCAAATTTGAAAGTCCTTCGGCACCGTCGTCCGACCGACCACCAGACTCGACCAATCCTCGAAACAACCATTGATCCCTGTTCCCCGTTGCATTGCGAACGTATTACTCTAATGGTTCGACCGCGGTCATCGTGCTCGTTTTCGAGATAATCGCGAAAAACTCCAATCGAACCGAAAATTTCAAAGTCCCGACCAATTTCAAAGTCCATCGGCACCGTCGTCCGACCGACCACCAAACTCGACCAATCCTCGTTACAACCATTGATCCCTGTTCCCCGTTGCATTGCGAACGTATTACTCTAATGGTTCGACCGCGGTCATCGTGCTCATTTTCGAGATAATCGCAAAAAACTCCAATCGAACCAAAAATTTCAAAGTCCCGACCAATTTCAAAGTCCTTCGGCACCGTCGTCCGACCGACCACCAGACTCGACCAATCCTCGAAACAACCATTGATCCCTGTTCCCCGTTGCATTGCGAACGTATTACTCTAATAGTTCGACCGCGGTCACTGTGCTCGTTTTCGAGATAATCGCGAAAAACTCCAATCGAACCTAAAATTTCAGTCCCGACCAATTTCAAAGTCCATCGGCACCGTCGTCCGACCGACCACCAAACTCGACCAATCCTCGTTACAACCATTGATCCCTGTTCGCCGTTGCATTGCGAACGTATTACTCTAATGGTTAGACCGCGGTCATCCTGCTCGTTTTCGAGATAAATGCGAAAAACTCCAATCGAACAGAAAATTTCAGTCCCGACAAATTTCAAAGTCCATCGGCACCGTCGTCCGACCGACCACCAAACTCGACCAATCCTCGTTACAACCATTGATCCCTGTTCGCCGTTGCATTGCGAACGTATTACTCTAATGGTTAGACCGCGGTCATCGTGCTTGTTTTCGAGATAATCGCGAAAAACTCCAATCGAACCTAAAATTTCAGTCCCGACACATTTCAAAGTCCTTCGGCACCGTCGTCCGACCGACCACCAGACTCGACCAATCCTCGAAACAACCATTGATCCCTGTTCCCCGTTGCATTGCGAACGTATTACTCTAATTGTTCGACCGCGGTCATCGTGCTCGTTTTCGAGATAATCGCGAAAAACTCCAATCGAACCGAAAATTTCAAAGTCCTGTCAAATTTGAAAGTCCTTCGGCACCGTCGTCCGACCGACCACCAGACTCGACCAATCCTCGAAACAACCATTGATCCCTGTTCCCCGTTGCATTGCGAACGTATTACTCTAATGGTTCGACCGCGGTCATCGTGCTCGTTTTCGAGATAATCGCGAAAAACTCCAATCGAACCGAAAATTTCAAAGTCCCGACCAATTTCAAAGTCCATCGGCACCGTCGTCCGACCGACCACCAAACTCGACCAATCCTCGTTACAACCATTGATCCCTGTTCCCCGTTGCATTGCGAACGTATTACTCTAATGGTTAGACCGCGGTCATCGTGCTTGTTTTCGAGATAATCGCGAAAAACTCCAATCGAACCTAAAATTTCAGTCCCGACACATTTCAAAGTCCTTCGGCACCGTCGTCCGACCGACCACCAGACTCGACCAATCCTCGAAACAACCATTGATCCCTGTTCCCCGTTGCATTGCGAACGTATTACTCTAATGGTTCGACCGCGGTCATCGTGCTCATTTTCGAGATAATCGCAAAAAACTCCAATCGAACCAAAAATTTCAAAGTCCCGACCAATTTCAAAGTCCTTCGGCACCGTCGTCCGACCGACCACCAGACTCGACCAATCCTCGAAACAACCATTGATCCCTGTTCCCCGTTGCATTGCGAACGTATTACTCTAATAGTTCGACCGCGGTCACTGTGCTCGTTTTCGAGATAATCGCGAAAAACTCCAATCGAACCGAAAATTTCAAAGTCCCGACCAATTTCAAAGTCAATCGGCACCGTCGTCCGACCGACCACCAAACTCGGCCAATCCTCGAAACAACCATTTATCCCTGTTCCCCGAGGCATTGCGAACGTATTACTCTAATGGTTCGACCGCGGTTATCGTGCTCGTTTTCGAGATAATCACGAAAAACTCCAATCGAACCCAAAATTTCAGTCCCATCAAATTTCAAAGTCTTTCGGCACCGTCGACCGACCGACCAACAAACTCGACCAATCCTCGAAACAACCATTGATCCCTGTTCCCCGTTGCATTGCGAACGTATTACTCTAATGGTTCGACCGCGGTCATCGTTCTCGTTTTCGAGATAATCGCGAAAAACTCCAATCGAACAGAAAATTTCAGTCCCGACACATTTCAAAGTCCATCGGCACCGTCGTCCGACCGACCACCAGACTCGACCAATCCTCGAAACAACCATTGATCCCTGTTCCCCGTTGCATTGCGAACGTATTACTCTAATGGTTAGACCGCGGTCATCGTGCTTGTTTTCGAGATAATCGCGAAAAACTCCAATCGAAACGAAAATTTCAAAGTCCATTGGCACCGTCGTCCGACCGACCACCAAACTCGACCAATCCTCGAAACAACCATTGATCCCTGTTCCCCGTTGCATTGCGAACGTATTACTCTAATAGTTCGACCGCGGTCACTGTGCTCGTTTTCGAGATAATCGCGAAAAACTCCAATCGAACCGAAAATTTCAAAGTCCCGACAAATTTCAAAGTCCATCGGCACCGTCGTCCGACCGACCACCAAACTCGACCAATCCTCGTTACAACCATTGATCCCTGTTCCCCGTTGCATTGCGAACGTATTACTCTAATGGTTAGACCGCGGTCATCGTGCTTGTTTTCGAGATAATCGCGAAAAACTCCAATCGAACCTAAAATTTCAGTCCCGACACATTTCAAAGCCCTTCGGCACCGTCGTCCGACCGACCACCAGACTCGACCAATCCTCGTTACAACCATTGATCCCTGTTCGCCGTTGCATTGCGAACGTATTACTCTAATGGTTAGACCGCGGTCATCGTGCTTGTTTTCGAGATAATCGCGAAAAACTCCAATCGAACCTAAAATTTCAGTCCCGACACATTTCAAAGTCCTTCGGCACCGTCGTCCGACCGACCACCAGACTCGACCAATCCTCGAAACAACCATTGATCCCTGTTCCCCGTTGCATTGCGAACGTATTACTCTAATGGTTCGACCGCGGTCATCGTGCTCGTTTTCGAGATAATCGCGAAAAACTCCAATCGAACCGAAAATTTCAAAGTCCCGACCAATTTCAAAGTCCATCGGCACCGTCGTCCGACCGACCACCAAACTCGACCAATCCTCGTTACAACCATTGATCCCTGTTCCCCGTTGCATTGCGAACGTATTACTCTAATGGTTAGACCGCGGTCATCGTGCTTGTTTTCGAGATAATCGCGAAAAACTCCAATCGAACCTAAAATTTCAGTCCCGACCAATTTCAAAGTCCATCGGCACCGTCGTCCGACCGACCACCAAACTCGACCAATCCTCGTTACAACCATTGATCCCTGTTCGCCGTTGCATTGCGAACGTATTACTCTAATGGTTAGACCGCGGTCATCCTGCTCGTTTTCGAGATAAATGCGAAAAACTCCAATCGAACAGAAAATTTCAGTCCCGACAAATTTCAAAGTCCATCGGCACCGTCGTCCGACCGACCACCAAACTCGACCAATCCTCGTTACAACCATTGATCCCTGTTCGCCGTTGCATTGCGAACGTATTACTCTAATGGTTAGACCGCGGTCATCGTGCTTGTTTTCGAGATAATCGCGAAAAACTCCAATCGAACCTAAAATTTCAGTCCCGACACATTTCAAAGTCCTTCGGCACCGTCGTCCGACCGACCACCAGACTCGACCAATCCTCGAAACAACCATTGATCCCTGTTCCCCGTTGCATTGCGAACGTATTACTCTAATTGTTCGACCGCGGTCATCGTGCTCGTTTTCGAGATAATCGCGAAAAACTCCAATCGAACCGAAAATTTCAAAGTCCTGTCAAATTTGAAAGTCCTTCGGCACCGTCGTCCGACCGACCACCAGACTCGACCAATCCTCGAAACAACCATTGATCCCTGTTCCCCGTTGCATTGCGAACGTATTACTCTAATGGTTCGACCGCGGTCATCGTGCTCGTTTTCGAGATAATCGCGAAAAACTCCAATCGAACCGAAAATTTCAAAGTCCCGACCAATTTCAAAGTCCATCGGCACCGTCGTCCGACCGACCACCAAACTCGACCAATCCTCGTTACAACCATTGATCCCTGTTCCCCGTTGCATTGCGAACGTATTACTCTAATGGTTAGACCGCGGTCATCGTGCTTGTTTTCGAGATAATCGCGAAAAACTCCAATCGAACCTAAAATTTCAGTCCCGACACATTTCAAAGTCCTTCGGCACCGTCGTCCGACCGACCACCAGACTCGACCAATCCTCGAAACAACCATTGATCCCTGTTCCCCGTTGCATTGCGAACGTATTACTCTAATGGTTCGACCGCGGTCATCGTGCTCATTTTCGAGATAATCGCAAAAAACTCCAATCGAACCAAAAATTTCAAAGTCCCGACCAATTTCAAAGTCAATCGGCACCGTCGTCCGACCGACCACCAAACTCGACCAATCCCCGTTACAACCATTGATCCCTGTTCCCCGTTGCATTGCGAACGTATTACTCTAATGGTTCGACCGCGGTCATCGTGCTCGTTTTCGAGATAATCGCGAAAAACTCCAATCGAACCAAAAATTTCAAAGTCCCGACCGATTTCAAAGTCCATCGGCACCGTCGTCCGACCGACCACCAAACTCGGCCAATCCTCGAAACAACCATTGATCCCTGTTCCCCGTTGCATTGCGAACGTATTACTCTAATGGTTCGACCTAGGTCACTGTGCTCGTTTTCCAGATAATCGCGAAAAACTCCAATCGAACCGAAAATTTCAAAGTCCCGACCAATTTCAAAGTCAATCGGCACCGTCGTCCGACCGACCACCAAACTCGGCCAATCCTCGAAACAACCATTTATCCCTGTTCCCCGAGGCATTGCGAACGTATTACTCTAATGGTTCGACCGCGGTTATCGTGCTCGTTTTCGAGATAATCACGAAAAACTCCAATCGAACCCAAAATTTCAGTCCCGTTAAATTTCAAAGTCTTTCGGCACCGTCGACCGACCGACCAACAAACTCGACCAATCCTCGAAACAACCATTGATCCCTGTTCCCCGTTGCATTGCGAACGTATTACTCTAATAGTTCGACCGCGGTCACTGTGCTCGTTTTCGAGATAATCGCGAAAAACTCCAATCGAACCGAAAATTTCAAAGTCCCGACCAATTTCAAAGTCAATCGGCACCGTCGTCCGACCGACCACCAAACTCGGCCAATCCTCGAAACAACCATTTATCCCTGTTCCCCGATGCATTGCGAACGTATTACTCTAATGGTTCGACCGCGGTTATCGTGCTGGTTTTCGAGATAATCACGAAAAACTCCAATCGAACCGAAAATTTCAGTCCCGTCAAATTTCAAAGTCTTTCGGCACCGTCGACCGACCGACCAACAAACTCGACCAATCCTCGAAACAACCATTGATCCCTGTTCCCCGTTGCATTGCGAACGTATTACTCTAATGGTTCGACCGCGGTCATCGTTCTCGTTTTCGAGATAATCGCGAAAAACTCCAATCGAACAGAAAATTTCAGTCCCGACACATTTCAAAGTCCATCGGCACCGTCGTCCGACCGACCACCAGACTCGACCAATCCTCGAAACAACCATTGATCCCTGTTCCCCGTTGCATTGCGAACGTATTACTCTAATGGTTAGACCGCGGTCATCGTGCTTGTTTTCGAGATAATCGCGAAAAACTCCAATCGAACCGAAAATTTCAAAGTCGTGTCTAATTTGAAAGTCCTTCGGCACCGTCGTCCGACCGACCACAAAACTCGACCAATCCTCGAAACAACCATTGATCCCTGTTCCCCGTTGCATTGCGAATGTATTACTCTAATGGTTCGACCGCGGTCATCGTGCTCGTTTTCGAGATAATCGCGAAAAACTCCAATCGAACCGAAAATTTCAAAGTCCCGACAAATTTCAAAGTCCATTGGCACCGTCGTCCGACCGACCACCAAACTCGACCAATCCTCGAAACAACCATTGATCCCTGTTCCCCGTTGCATTGCGAACGTATTACTCTAATAGTTCGACCGCGGTCACTGTGCTCGTTTTCGAGATAATCGCGAAAAACTCCAATCGAACCGAAAATTTCAAAGTCCCGACCAATTTCAAAGTCAATCGGCACCGTCGTCCGACCGACCACCAAACTCGGCCAATCCTCGAAACAACCATTTATCCCTGTTCCCCGAGGCATTGCGAACGTATTACTCTAATGGTGCGACCGCGGTTATCGTGCTCGTTTTCGAGATAATCACGAAAAACTCCAATCGAACCCAAAATTTCAGTCCCGTCAAATTTCAAAGTCTTTCGGCACCGTCGACCGACCGACCAACAAACTCGACCAATCCTCGAAACAACCATTGATCCCTGTTCCCCGTTGCATTGCGAACGTATTACTCTAATGGTTCGACCGCGGTCATCGTTCTCGTTTTCGAGATAATCGCGAAAAACTCCAATCGAACAGAAAATTTCAGTCCCGACACATTTCAAAGTCCATCGGCACCGTCGTCCGACCGACCACCAGACTCGACCAATCCTCGAAACAACCATTGATCCCTGTTCCCCGTTGCATTGCGAACGTATTACTCTAATGGTTCGACCGCGGTCATCGTGCTTGTTTTCGAGATAATCGCGAAAAACTCCAATCGAAAGGAAAATTTCAAAGTCCCGACAAATTTCAAAGTCCATTGGCACCGTCGTCCGACCGACCACCAAACTCGACCAATCCTCGAAACAACCATTGATCCCTGTTCCCCGTTGCATTGCGAACGTATTACTCTAATAGTTCGACCGCGGTCACTGTGCTCGTTTTCGAGATAATCGCGAAAAACTCCAATCGAACCGAAAATTTCAAAGTCCCGACCAATTTCAAAGTCAATCGGCACCGTCGTCCGACCGACCACCAAACTCGGCCAATCCTCGAAACAACCATTTATCCCTGTTCCCCGATGCATTGCGAACGTATTACTCTAATGGTTAGACCGCGGTCATCGTGCTTGTTTTCGAGATAATCGCGAAAAACTCCAATCGAAAGGAAAATTTCAAAGTCGTGTCTAATTTGAAAGTCCTTCGGCACCGTCGTCCGACCGACCACCAAACTCGACCAATCCTCGAAACAACCATTGATCCCTGTTCCCCGTTGCATTGCGAACGTATTACTCTAATGGTTCGACCGCGGTCATCGTGCTCGTTTTCGAGATAATCGCGAAAAACTCCAATCGAACCGAAAATTTCAAAGTCCCGACCAATTTCAAAGTCCATCGGCACCGTCGTCCGACCGACCACCAAACTCGACCAATCCTCGTTACAACCATTGATCCCTGTTCGCCGTTGCATTGCGAACGTATTACTCTAATGGTTAGACCGCGGTCATCCTGCTCGTTTTCGAGATAAATGCGAAAAACTCCAATCGAACAGAAAATTTCAGTCCCGACAAATTTCAAAGTCCATCGGCACCGTCGTCCGACCGACCACCAAACTCGACCAATCCTCGTTACAACCATTGATCCCTGTTCGCCGTTGCATTGCGAACGTATTACTCTAATGGTTAGACCGCGGTCATCGTGCTTGTTTTCGAGATAATCGCGAAAAACTCCAATCGAACCTAAAATTTCAGTCCCGACACATTTCAAAGTCCTTCGGCACCGTCGTCCGACCGACCACCAGACTCGACCAATCCTCGAAACAACCATTGATCCCTGTTCCCCGTTGCATTGCGAACGTATTACTCTAATGGTTAGACCGCGGTCATCGTGCTTGTTTTCGAGATAATCGCGAAAAACTCCAATCGAACCTAAAATTTCAGTCCCGACACATTTCAAAGCCCTTCGGCACCGTCGTCCGACCGACCACCAGACTCGACCAATCCTCGAAACAACCATTGATCCCTGTTCACCGTTGCATTGCGAACGTATTACTCTAATGGTTCGACCGCGGTCATCGTGCTCGTTTTCGAGATAATCGCGAAAAACTCCAATCGAAACGAAAATTTCAAAGTCCCGACAAATTTCAAAGTCCATTGGCACCGTCGTCCGACCGACCACCAAACTCGACCAATCCTCGAAACAACCATTGATCCCTGTTCCCCGTTGCATTGCGAACGTATTACTCTAATGGTTCGACCGCGGTCATCGTGCTCGTTTTCGAGATAATCGCGAAAAACTCCAATCGAACCAAAAATTTCAAAGTCCCGACCGATTTCAAAGTCCATCGGCACCGTCGTCCGACCGACCACCAAACTCGGCCAATCCTCGAAACAACCATTGATCCCTGTTCCCCGTTGCATTGCGAACGTATTACTCTAATGGTTCGACCGCGGTCATCGTGCTCGTTTTCGAGATAATCGCGAAAAACTCCAATCGAACAGAAAATTTCAGTCCCGACAAATTTCAAAGTCCATCGGCACCGTCGTCCGACCGACCACCAAACTCGACCAATCCTCGTTACAACCATTGATCCCTGTTCCCCGTTGCATTGCGAACGTATTACTCTAATGGTTAGACCGCGGTCATCGTGCTTGTTTTCGAGATAATCGCGAAAAACTCCAATCGAACCTAAAATTTCAGTCCCGACACATTTCAAAGCCCTTCGGCACCGTCGTCCGACCGACCACCAGACTCGACCAATCCTCGAAACAACCATTGATCCCTGTTCACCGTTGCATTGCGAACGTATTACTCTAATGGTTCGACCGCGGTCATCGTGCTCGTTTTCGAGATAATCGCGAAAAACTCCAATCGAAACGAAAATTTCAAAGTCCCGACAAATTTCAAAGTCCATTGGCACCGTCGTCCGACCGACCACCAAACTCGACCAATCCTCGAAACAACCATTGATCCCTGTTCCCCGTTGCATTGCGAACGTATTACTCTAATAGTTCGACCGCGGTCACTGTGCTCGTTTTCGAGATAATCGCGAAAAACTCCAATCGAACCGAAAATTTCAAAGTCCCGACCAATTTCAAAGTCAATCGGCACCGTCGTCCGACCGACCACCAAACTCGGCCAATCCTCGAAACAACCATTTATCCCTGTTCCCCGATGCATTGCGAACGTATTACTCTAATGGTTCGACCGCGGTTATCGTGCTCGTTTTCGAGATAATCACGAAAAACTCCAATCGAACCGAAAATTTCAGTCCCGACACATTTCAAAGTCCATCGGCACCGTCGTCCGACCGACCACCAGACTCGACCAATCCTCGAAACAACCATTGATCCCTGTTCCCCGTTGCATTGCGAACGTATTACTCTAATGGTTAGACCGCGGTCATCGTGCTTGTTTTCGAGATAATCGCGAAAAACTCCAATCGAAAGGAAAATTTCAAAGTCGTGTCTAATTTGAAAGTCCTTCGGCACCGTCGTCCGACCGACCACAAAACTCGACCAATCCTCGAAACAACCATTGATCCCTGTTCCCCGTTGCATTGCGAACGTATTACTCTAATGGTTCGACCGCGGTCATCGTGCTCGTTTTCGAGATAATCGCGAAAAACTCCAATCGAACCGAAAATTTCAAAGTCCCGACAAATTTCAAAGTCCATTGGCACCGTCGTCCGACCGACCACCAAACTCGACCAATCCTCGAAACAACCATTGATCCCTGTTCCCCGTTGCATTGCGAACGTATTACTCTAATAGTTCGACCGCGGTCACTGTGCTCGTTTTCGAGATAATCGCGAAAAACTCCAATCGAACCGAAAATTTCAAAGTCCCGACCAATTTCAAAGTCAATCGGCACCGTCGTCCGACCGACCACCAAACTCGGCCAATCCTCGAAACAACCATTTATCCCTGTTCCCCGAGGCATTGCGAACGTATTACTCTAATGGTTCGACCGCGGTTATCGTGCTCGTTTTCGAGATAATCACGAAAAACTCCAATCGAACCCAAAATTTCAGTCCCGTCAAATTTCAAAGTCTTTCGGCACCGTCGACCGACCGACCAACAAACTCGACCAATCCTCGAAACAACCATTGGTCCCTGTTCCCCGTTGCATTGCGAACGTATTACTCTAATGGTTCGACCGCGGTCATCGTTCTCGTTTTCGAGATAATCGCGAAAAACTCCAATCGAACAGAAAATTTCAGTCCCGACACATTTCAAAGTCCATCGGCACCGTCGTCCGACCGACCACCAGACTCGACCAATCCTCGAAACAACCATTGATCCCTGTTCCCCGTTGCATTGCGAACGTATTACTCTAATGGTTCGACCGCGGTCATCGTGCTTGTTTTCGAGATAATCGCGAAAAACTCCAATCGAAAGGAAAATTTCAAAGTCCCGACAAATTTCAAAGTCCATTGGCACCGTCGTCCGACCGACCACCAAACTCGACCAATCCTCGAAACAACCATTGATCCCTGTTCCCCGTTGCATTGCGAACGTATTACTCTAATAGTTCGACCGCGGTCACTGTGCTCGTTTTCGAGATAATCGCGAAAAACTCCAATCGAACCGAAAATTTCAAAGTCCCGACCAATTTCAAAGTCAATCGGCACCGTCGTCCGACCGACCACCAAACTCGGCCAATCCTCGAAACAACCATTTATCCCTGTTCCCCGATGCATTGCGAACGTATTACTCTAATGGTTCGACCGCGGTTATCGTGCTCGTTTTCGAGATAATCACGAAAAACTCCAATCGAACCGAAAATTTCAGTCCCGACACATTTCAAAGTCCATCGGCACCGTCGTCCGACCGACCACCAAACTCGACCAATCCTCGAAACAACCATTGATCCCTGTTCCCCGTTGCATTGCGAACGTATTACTCTAATGGTTAGACCGCGGTCATCGTGCTTGTTTTCGAGATAATCGCGAAAAACTCCAATCGAAAGGAAAATTTCAAAGTCGTGTCTAATTTGAAAGTCCTTCGGCACCGTCGTCCGACCGACCACCAAACTCGACCAATCCTCGAAACAACCATTGATCCCTGTTCCCCGTTGCATTGCGAACGTATTACTCTAATGGTTCGACCGCGGTCATCGTGCTCGTTTTCGAGATAATCGCGAAAAACTCCAATCGAACCGAAAATTTCAAAGTCCCGACCAATTTCAAAGTCCATCGGCACCGTCGTCCGACCGACCACCAAACTCGACCAATCCTCGTTACAACCATTGATCCCTGTTCGCCGTTGCATTGCGAACGTATTACTCTAATGGTTAGACCGCGGTCATCCTGCTCGTTTTCGAGATAAATGCGAAAAACTCCAATCGAACAGAAAATTTCAGTCCCGACAAATTTCAAAGTCCATCGGCACCGTCGTCCGACCGACCACCAAACTCGACCAATCCTCGTTACAACCATTGATCCCTGTTCGCCGTTGCATTGCGAACGTATTACTCTAATGGTTAGACCGCGGTCATCGTGCTTGTTTTCGAGATAATCGCGAAAAACTCCAATCGAACCTAAAATTTCAGTCCCGACACATTTCAAAGTCCTTCGGCACCGTCGTCCGACCGACCACCAGACTCGACCAATCCTCGAAACAACCATTGATCCCTGTTCCCCGTTGCATTGCGAACGTATTACTCTAATGGTTCGACCGCGGTCATCGTGCTCGTTTTCGAGATAATCGCGAAAAACTCCAATCGAACCGAAAATTTCAGTCCCGTCAAATTTCAAAGTCTTTCGGCACCGTCGTCCGACCGACCAACAAACTCGACCAATCCTCGAAACAACCATTGATCCCTGTTCCCCGTTGCATTGCGAACGTATTACTCTAATGGTTTGACCGCGGTCATCGTGCTCGTTTTCGAGATAATCGCGAAAAACTCCAATCGAAACGAAAATTTCAAAGTCCCGACAAATTTCAAAGTCCATTGGCACCGTCGTCCGACCGACCACCAAACTCGACCAATCCTCGAAACAACCATTGATCCCTGTTCCCCGTTGCATTGCGAACGTATTACTCTAATAGTTCGACCGCGGTCACTGTGCTCGTTTTCGAGATAATCGCGAAAAACTCCAATCGAACCGAAAATTTCAAAGTCCCGACCAATTTCAAAGTCAATCGGCACCGTCGTCCGACCGACCACCAAACTCGGCCAATCCTCGAAACAACCATTTATCCCTGTTCCCCGTTGCATTGCGAACGTATTACTCTAATGGTTCGACCGCGGTCATCGTGCTCGTTTTCGAGATAATCGCGAAAAACTCCAATCGAACCGAAAATTTCAAAGTCCCGACCAATTTCAAAGTCCATCGGCACCGTCGTCCGACCGACCACCAAACTCGACCAATCCTCGTTACAACCATTGATCCCTGTTCGCCGTTGCATTGCGAACGTATTACTCTAATGGTTAGACCGCGGTCATCCTGCTCGTTTTCGAGATAAATGCGAAAAACTCCAATCGAACAGAAAATTTCAGTCCCGACAAATTTCAAAGTCCATCGGCACCGTCGTCCGACCGACCACCAAACTCGACCAATCCTCGTTACAACCATTGATCCCTGTTCGCCGTTGCATTGCGAACGTATTACTCTAATGGTTAGACCGCGGTCATCGTGCTTGTTTTCGAGATAATCGCGAAAAACTCCAATCGAACCTAAAATTTCAGTCCCGACACATTTCAAAGTCTTTCGGCACCGTCGTCCGACCGACCACCAGACTCGACCAATCCTCGAAACAACCATTGATCCCTGTTCCCCGTTGCATTGCGAACGTATTACTCTAATTGTTCGACCGCGGTCATCGTGCTCGTTTTCGAGATAATCGCGAAAAACTCCAATCGAACCGAAAATTTCAAAGTCCTGTCAAATTTGAAAGTCCTTCGGCACCGTCGTCCGACCGACCACCAGACTCGACCAATCCTCGAAACAACCATTGATCCCTGTTCCCCGTTGCATTGCGAACGTATTACTCTAATGGTTAGACCGCGGTCATCGTGCTTGTTTTCGAGATAATCGCGAAAAACTCCAATCGAACCTAAAATTTCAGTCCCGACACATTTCAAAGTCCTTCGGCACCGTCGTCCGACCGACCACCAGACTCGACCAATCCTCGAAACAACCATTGACCCCTGTTCCCCGTTGCATTGCGAACGTATTACTCTAATGGTTCGACCGCGGTCATCGTGCTCGTTTTCGAGATAATCGCGAAAAACTCCAATCGAACCGAAAATTTCAGTCCCGTCAAATTTCAAAGTCTTTCGGCACCGTCGTCCGACCGACCAACAAACTCGACCAATCCTCGAAACAACCATTGATCCCTGTTCCCCGTTGCATTGCGAACGTATTACTCTAATGGTTCGACCGCGGTCATCGTGCTCGTTTTCGAGATAATCGCGAAAAACTCCAATCGAAACGAAAATTTCAAAGTCCCGACCAATTTCAAAGTCAATCGGCACCGTCGTCCGACCGACCACCAAACTCGACCAATCCCCGTTACAACCATTGATCCCTGTTCCCCGTTGCATTGCGAACGTATTACTCTAATGGTTCGACCGCGGTCATCGTGCTCGTTTTCGAGATAATCGCGAAAAACTCCAATCGAACCAAAAATTTCAAAGTCCCGACCGATTTCAAAGTCCATCGGCACCGTCGTCCGACCGACCACCAAACTCGGCCAATCCTCGAAACAACCATTGATCCCTGTTCCCCGTTGCATTGCGAACGTATTACTCTAATGGTTCGACCGCGGTCATCGTGCTCGTTTTCGAGATAATCGCGAAAAACTCCAATCGAACAGAAAATTTCAGTCCCGACAAATTTCAAAGTCCATCGGCACCGTCGTCCGACCGACCACCAAACTCGACCAATCCTCGTTACAACCATTGATCCCTGTTCCCCGTTGCATTGCGAACGTATTACTCTAATGGTTAGACCGCGGTCATCGTGCTTGTTTTCGAGATAATCGCGAAAAACTCCAATCGAACCTAAAATTTCAGTCCCGACACATTTCAAAGCCCTTCGGCACCGTCGTCCGACCGACCACCAGACTCGACCAATCCTCGAAACAACCATTGATCCCTGTTCACCGTTGCATTGCGAACGTATTACTCTAATGGTTCGACCGCGGTCATCGTGCTCGTTTTCGAGATAATCGCGAAAAACTCCAATCGAAACGAAAATTTCAAAGTCCCGACAAATTTCAAAGTCCATTGGCACCGTCGTCCGACCGACCACCAAACTCGACCAATCCTCGAAACAACCATTGATCCCTGTTCCCCGTTGCATTGCGAACGTATTACTCTAATAGTTCGACCGCGGTCACTGTGCTCGTTTTCGAGATAATCGCGAAAAACTCCAATCGAACCGAAAATTTCAAAGTCCCGACCAATTTCAAAGTCAATCGGCACCGTCGTCCGACCGACCACCAAACTCGGCCAATCCTCGAAACAACCATTTATCCCTGTTCCCCGATGCATTGCGAACGTATTACTCTAATGGTTCGACCGCGGTTATCGTGCTCGTTTTCGAGATAATCACGAAAAACTCCAATCGAACCGAAAATTTCAGTCCCGACACATTTCAAAGTCCATCGGCACCGTCGTCCGACCGACCACCAGACTCGACCAATCCTCGAAACAACCATTGATCCCTGTTCCCCGTTGCATTGCGAACGTATTACTCTAATGGTTAGACCGCGGTCATCGTGCTTGTTTTCGAGATAATCGCGAAAAACTCCAATCGAAAGGAAAATTTCAAAGTCGTGTCTAATTTGAAAGTCCTTCGGCACCGTCGTCCGACCGACCACAAAACTCGACCAATCCTCGAAACAACCATTGATCCCTGTTCCCCGTTGCATTGCGAACGTATTACTCTAATGGTTCGACCGCGGTCATCGTGCTCGTTTTCGAGATAATCGCGAAAAACTCCAATCGAACCGAAAATTTCAAAGTCCCGACAAATTTCAAAGTCCATTGGCACCGTCGTCCGACCGACCACCAAACTCGACCAATCCTCGAAACAACCATTGATCCCTGTTCCCCGTTGCATTGCGAACGTATTACTCTAATAGTTCGACCGCGGTCACTGTGCTCGTTTTCGAGATAATCGCGAAAAACTCCAATCGAACCGAAAATTTCAAAGTCCCGACCAATTTCAAAGTCAATCGGCACCGTCGTCCGACCGACCACCAAACTCGGCCAATCCTCGAAACAACCATTTATCCCTGTTCCCCGAGGCATTGCGAACGTATTACTCTAATGGTTCGACCGCGGTTATCGTGCTCGTTTTCGAGATAATCACGAAAAACTCCAATCGAACCCAAAATTTCAGTCCCGTCAAATTTCAAAGTCTTTCGGCACCGTCGACCGACCGACCAACAAACTCGACCAATCCTCGAAACAACCATTGGTCCCTGTTCCCCGTTGCATTGCGAACGTATTACTCTAATGGTTCGACCGCGGTCATCGTTCTCGTTTTCGAGATAATCGCGAAAAACTCCAATCGAACAGAAAATTTCAGTCCCGACACATTTCAAAGTCCATCGGCACCGTCGTCCGACCGACCACCAGACTCGACCAATCCTCGAAACAACCATTGATCCCTGTTCCCCGTTGCATTGCGAACGTATTACTCTAATGGTTCGACCGCGGTCATCGTGCTTGTTTTCGAGATAATCGCGAAAAACTCCAATCGAAAGGAAAATTTCAAAGTCCCGACAAATTTCAAAGTCCATTGGCACCGTCGTCCGACCGACCACCAAACTCGACCAATCCTCGAAACAACCATTGATCCCTGTTCCCCGTTGCATTGCGAACGTATTACTCTAATAGTTCGACCGCGGTCACTGTGCTCGTTTTCGAGATAATCGCGAAAAACTCCAATCGAACCGAAAATTTCAAAGTCCCGACCAATTTCAAAGTCAATCGGCACCGTCGTCCGACCGACCACCAAACTCGGCCAATCCTCGAAACAACCATTTATCCCTGTTCCCCGATGCATTGCGAACGTATTACTCTAATGGTTCGACCGCGGTTATCGTGCTCGTTTTCGAGATAATCACGAAAAACTCCAATCGAACCGAAAATTTCAGTCCCGACACATTTCAAAGTCCATCGGCACCGTCGTCCGACCGACCACCAAACTCGACCAATCCTCGAAACAACCATTGATCCCTGTTCCCCGTTGCATTGCGAACGTATTACTCTAATGGTTAGACCGCGGTCATCGTGCTTGTTTTCGAGATAATCGCGAAAAACTCCAATCGAAAGGAAAATTTCAAAGTCGTGTCTAATTTGAAAGTCCTTCGGCACCGTCGTCCGACCGACCACCAAACTCGACCAATCCTCGAAACAACCATTGATCCCTGTTCCCCGTTGCATTGCGAACGTATTACTCTAATGGTTCGACCGCGGTCATCGTGCTCGTTTTCGAGATAATCGCGAAAAACTCCAATCGAACCGAAAATTTCAAAGTCCCGACCAATTTCAAAGTCCATCGGCACCGTCGTCCGACCGACCACCAAACTCGACCAATCCTCGTTACAACCATTGATCCCTGTTCGCCGTTGCATTGCGAACGTATTACTCTAATGGTTAGACCGCGGTCATCCTGCTCGTTTTCGAGATAAATGCGAAAAACTCCAATCGAACAGAAAATTTCAGTCCCGACAAATTTCAAAGTCCATCGGCACCGTCGTCCGACCGACCACCAAACTCGACCAATCCTCGTTACAACCATTGATCCCTGTTCGCCGTTGCATTGCGAACGTATTACTCTAATGGTTAGACCGCGGTCATCGTGCTTGTTTTCGAGATAATCGCGAAAAACTCCAATCGAACCTAAAATTTCAGTCCCGACACATTTCAAAGTCCTTCGGCACCGTCGTCCGACCGACCACCAGACTCGACCAATCCTCGAAACAACCATTGATCCCTGTTCCCCGTTGCATTGCGAACGTATTACTCTAATGGTTCGACCGCGGTCATCGTGCTCGTTTTCGAGATAATCGCGAAAAACTCCAATCGAACCGAAAATTTCAGTCCCGTCAAATTTCAAAGTCTTTCGGCACCGTCGTCCGACCGACCAACAAACTCGACCAATCCTCGAAACAACCATTGATCCCTGTTCCCCGTTGCATTGCGAACGTATTACTCTAATGGTTTGACCGCGGTCATCGTGCTCGTTTTCGAGATAATCGCGAAAAACTCCAATCGAAACGAAAATTTCAAAGTCCCGACAAATTTCAAAGTCCATTGGCACCGTCGTCCGACCGACCACCAAACTCGACCAATCCTCGAAACAACCATTGATCCCTGTTCCCCGTTGCATTGCGAACGTATTACTCTAATAGTTCGACCGCGGTCACTGTGCTCGTTTTCGAGATAATCGCGAAAAACTCCAATCGAACCGAAAATTTCAAAGTCCCGACCAATTTCAAAGTCAATCGGCACCGTCGTCCGACCGACCACCAAACTCGGCCAATCCTCGAAACAACCATTTATCCCTGTTCCCCGTTGCATTGCGAACGTATTACTCTAATGGTTCGACCGCGGTCATCGTGCTCGTTTTCGAGATAATCGCGAAAAACTCCAATCGAACCGAAAATTTCAAAGTCCCGACCAATTTCAAAGTCCATCGGCACCGTCGTCCGACCGACCACCAAACTCGACCAATCCTCGTTACAACCATTGATCCCTGTTCGCCGTTGCATTGCGAACGTATTACTCTAATGGTTAGACCGCGGTCATCCTGCTCGTTTTCGAGATAAATGCGAAAAACTCCAATCGAACAGAAAATTTCAGTCCCGACAAATTTCAAAGTCCATCGGCACCGTCGTCCGACCGACCACCAAACTCGACCAATCCTCGTTACAACCATTGATCCCTGTTCGCCGTTGCATTGCGAACGTATTACTCTAATGGTTAGACCGCGGTCATCGTGCTTGTTTTCGAGATAATCGCGAAAAACTCCAATCGAACCTAAAATTTCAGTCCCGACACATTTCAAAGTCTTTCGGCACCGTCGTCCGACCGACCACCAGACTCGACCAATCCTCGAAACAACCATTGATCCCTGTTCCCCGTTGCATTGCGAACGTATTACTCTAATTGTTCGACCGCGGTCATCGTGCTCGTTTTCGAGATAATCGCGAAAAACTCCAATCGAACCGAAAATTTCAAAGTCCTGTCAAATTTGAAAGTCCTTCGGCACCGTCGTCCGACCGACCACCAGACTCGACCAATCCTCGAAACAACCATTGATCCCTGTTCCCCGTTGCATTGCGAACGTATTACTCTAATGGTTAGACCGCGGTCATCGTGCTTGTTTTCGAGATAATCGCGAAAAACTCCAATCGAACCTAAAATTTCAGTCCCGACACATTTCAAAGTCCTTCGGCACCGTCGTCCGACCGACCACCAGACTCGACCAATCCTCGAAACAACCATTGACCCCTGTTCCCCGTTGCATTGCGAACGTATTACTCTAATGGTTCGACCGCGGTCATCGTGCTCGTTTTCGAGATAATCGCGAAAAACTCCAATCGAACCGAAAATTTCAGTCCCGTCAAATTTCAAAGTCTTTCGGCACCGTCGTCCGACCGACCAACAAACTCGACCAATCCTCGAAACAACCATTGATCCCTGTTCCCCGTTGCATTGCGAACGTATTACTCTAATGGTTCGACCGCGGTCATCGTGCTCGTTTTCGAGATAATCGCGAAAAACTCCAATCGAAACGAAAATTTCAAAGTCCCGACCAATTTCAAAGTCAATCGGCACCGTCGTCCGACCGACCACCAAACTCGACCAATCCCCGTTACAACCATTGATCCCTGTTCCCCGTTGCATTGCGAACGTATTACTCTAATGGTTCGACCGCGGTCATCGTGCTCGTTTTCGAGATAATCGCGAAAAACTCCAATCGAACCAAAAATTTCAAAGTCCCGACCGATTTCAAAGTCCATCGGCACCGTCGTCCGACCGACCACCAAACTCGGCCAATCCTCGAAACAACCATTGATCCCTGTTCCCCGTTGCATTGCGAACGTATTACTCTAATGGTTCGACCGCGGTCATCGTGCTCGTTTTCGAGATAATCGCGAAAAACTCCAATCGAACAGAAAATTTCAGTCCCGACAAATTTCAAAGTCCATCGGCACCGTCGTCCGACCGACCACCAAACTCGACCAATCCTCGTTACAACCATTGATCCCTGTTCCCCGTTGCATTGCGAACGTATTACTCTAATGGTTAGACCGCGGTCATCGTGCTTGTTTTCGAGATAATCGCGAAAAACTCCAATCGAACCTAAAATTTCAGTCCCGACACATTTCAAAGCCCTTCGGCACCGTCGTCCGACCGACCACAAAACTCGACCAATCCTCGAAACAACCATTGATCCCTGTTCCCCGTTGCATTGCGAACGTATTACTCTAATGGTTCGACCGCGGTCATCGTGCTCGTTTTCGAGATAATCGCGAAAAACTCCAATCGAACCGAAAATTTCAAAGTCCCGACCAATTTCAAAGTCCATCGGCACCGTCGTCCGACCGACCACCAAACTCGACCAATCCTCGTTACAACCATTGATCCCTGTTCGCCGTTGCATTGCGAACGTATTACTCTAATGGTTAGACCGCGGTCATCCTGCTCGTTTTCGAGATAAATGCGAAAAACTCCAATCGAACAGAAAATTTCAGTCCCGACAAATTTCAAAGTCCATCGGCACCGTCGTCCGACCGACCACCAAACTCGACCAATCCTCGTTACAACCATTGATCCCTGTTCGCCGTTGCATTGCGAACGTATTACTCTAATGGTTAGACCGCGGTCATCGTGCTTGTTTTCGAGATAATCGCGAAAAACTCCAATCGAACCTAAAATTTCAGTCCCGACACATTTCAAAGTCTTTCGGCACCGTCGTCCGACCGACCACCAGACTCGACCAATCCTCGAAACAACCATTGATCCCTGTTCCCCGTTGCATTGCGAACGTATTACTCTAATTGTTCGACCGCGGTCATCGTGCTCGTTTTCGAGATAATCGCGAAAAACTCCAATCGAACCGAAAATTTCAAAGTCCTGTCAAATTTGAAAGTCCTTCGGCACCGTCGTCCGACCGACCACCAGACTCGACCAATCCTCGAAACAACCATTGATCCCTGTTCCCCGTTGCATTGCGAACGTATTACTCTAATGGTTAGACCGCGGTCATCGTGCTTGTTTTCGAGATAATCGCGAAAAACTCCAATCGAACCTAAAATTTCAGTCCCGACACATTTCAAAGCCCTTCGGCACCGTCGTCCGACCGACCACCAGACTCGACCAATCCTCGAAACAACCATTGACCCCTGTTCCCCGTTGCATTGCGAACGTATTACTCTAATGGTTCGACCGCGGTCATCGTGCTCGTTTTCGAGATAATCGCGAAAAACTCCAATCGAACCGAAAATTTCAGTCCTGTCAAATTTGAAAGTCCTTCGGCACCGTCGTCCGACCGACCACCAAACTCGACCAATCCTCGAAACAACCATTGATCCCTGTTCCCCGTTGCATTGCGAACGTATTACTCTAATGGTTCGACCGCGGTCATCGTGCTCGTTTTCGAGATAATCGCGAAAAACTCCAATCGAACCGAAAATTTCAAAGTCCCGACCAATTTCAAAGTCCATCGGCACCGTCGTCCGACCGACCACCAAACTCGACCAATCCTCGTTACAACCATTGATCCCTGTTCCCCGTTGCATTGCGAACGTATTACTCTAATGGTTAGACCGCGGTCATCGTGCTTGTTTTCGAGATAATCGCGAAAAACTCCAATCGAACCTAAAATTTCAGTCCCGACACATTTCAAAGTCCTTCGGCACCGTCGTCCGACCGACCACCAGACTCGACCAATCCCCGAAACAACCATTGACCCCTGTTCCCCGTTGCATTGCGAACGTATTACTCTAATGGTTCGACCGCGGTCATCGTGCTTGTTTTCGAGATAATCGCGAAAAACTCCAATCGAAAGGAAAATTTCAAAGTCGTGTCTAATTTGAAAGTCCTTCGGCACCGTCGTCCGACCGACCACCAAACTCGACCAATCCTCGAAACAACCATTGATCCCTGTTCCCCGTTGCATTGCGAACGTATTACTCTAATGGTTCGACCGCGGTCATCGTGCTCGTTTTCGAGATAATCGCGAAAAACTCCAATCGAACCGAAAATTTCAAAGTCCCGACCAATTTCAAAGTCCATCGGCACCGTCGTCCGACCGACCACCAAACTCGACCAATCCTCGTTACAACCATTGATCCCTGTTCGCCGTTGCATTGCGAACGTATTACTCTAATGGTTAGACCGCGGTCATCCTGCTCGTTTTCGAGATAAATGCGAAAAACTCCAATCGAACAGAAAATTTCAGTCCCGACAAATTTCAAAGTCCATCGGCACCGTCGTCCGACCGACCACCAAACTCGACCAATCCTCGTTACAACCATTGATCCCTGTTCGCCGTTGCATTGCGAACGTATTACTCTAATGGTTAGACCGCGGTCATCGTGCTTGTTTTCGAGATAATCGCGAAAAACTCCAATCGAACCTAAAATTTCAGTCCCGACACATTTCAAAGTCTTTCGGCACCGTCGTCCGACCGACCACCAGACTCGACCAATCCTCGAAACAACCATTGATCCCTGTTCCCCGTTGCATTGCGAACGTATTACTCTAATTGTTCGACCGCGGTCATCGTGCTCGTTTTCGAGATAATCGCGAAAAACTCCAATCGAACCGAAAATTTCAAAGTCCTGTCAAATTTGAAAGTCCTTCGGCACCGTCGTCCGACCGACCACCAGACTCGACCAATCCTCGAAACAACCATTGATCCCTGTTCCCCGTTGCATTGCGAACGTATTACTCTAATGGTTAGACCGCGGTCATCGTGCTTGTTTTCGAGATAATCGCGAAAAACTCCAATCGAACCTAAAATTTCAGTCCCGACACATTTCAAAGTCCTTCGGCACCGTCGTCCGACCGACCACCAGACTCGACCAATCCTCGAAACAACCATTGACCCCTGTTCCCCGTTGCATTGCGAACGTATTACTCTAATGGTTCGACCGCGGTCATCGTGCTCGTTTTCGAGATAATCGCGAAAAACTCCAATCGAACCGAAAATTTCAGTCCTGTCAAATTTGAAAGTCCTTCGGCACCGTCGTCCGACCGACCACCAAACTCGACCAATCCTCGAAACAACCATTGATCCCTGTTCCCCGTTGCATTGCGAACGTATTACTCTAATGGTTCGACCGCGGTCATCGTTCTCGTTTTCGAGATAATCGCGCAAAACTCCAATCGAACAGAAAATTTCAGTCCCGACACATTTCAAAGTCCATCGGCACCGTCGTCCGACCGACCACCAGACTCGACCAATCCTCGAAACAACCATTGATCCCTGTTCCCCGTTGCATTGCGAACGTATTACTCTAATGGTTAGACCGCGGTCATCGTGCTTGTTTTCGAGATAATCGCGAAAAACTCCAATCGAACGGAAAATTTCAAAGTCGTGTCTAATTTGAAAGTCCTTCGGCACCGTCGTCCGACCGACCACAAAACTCGACCAATCCTCGAAACAACCATTGATCCCTGTTCCCCGTTGCATTGCGAACGTATTACTCTAATGGTTCGACCGCGGTCATCGTGCTCGTTTTCGAGATAATCGCGAAAAACTCCAATCGAACCGAAAATTTCAAAGTCCCGACAAATTTCAAAGTCCATTGGCACCGTCGTCCGACCGACCACCAAACTCGACCAATCCTCGAAACAACCATTGATCCCTGTTCCCCGTTGCATTGCGAACGTATTACTCTAATAGTTCGACCGCGGTCACTGTGCTCGTTTTCGAGATAATCGCGAAAAACTCCAATCGAACCGAAAATTTCAAAGTCCCGACCAATTTCAAAGTCAATCGGCACCGTCGTCCGACCGACCACCAAACTCGGCCAATCCTCGAAACAACCATTTATCCCTGTTCCCCGAGGCATTGCGAACGTATTACTCTAATGGTTCGACCGCGGTTATCGTGCTCGTTTTCGAGATAATCACGAAAAACTCCAATCGAACCCAAAATTTCAGTCCCGTCAAATTTCAAAGTCTTTCGGCACCGTCGACCGACCGACCAACAAACTCGACCAATCCTCGAAACAACCATTGATCCCTGTTCCCCGTTGCATTGCGAACGTATTACTCTAATGGTTCGACCGCGGTCATCGTTCTCGTTTTCGAGATAATCGCGAAAAACTCCAATCGAACAGAAAATTTCAGTCCCGACACATTTCAAAGTCCATCGGCACCGTCGTCCGACCGACCACCAGACTCGACCAATCCTCGAAACAACCATTGATCCCTGTTCCCCGTTGCATTGCGAACGTATTACTCTAATGGTTCGACCGCGGTCATCGTGCTCGTTTTCGAGATAATCGCGAAAAACTCCAATCGAACCGAAAATTTCAAAGTCCCGACAAATTTCAAAGTCCATTGGCACCGTCGTCCGACCGACCACCAAACTCGACCAATCCTCGAAACAACCATTGATCCCTGTTCCCCGTTGCATTGCGAACGTATTACTCTAATAGTTCGACCGCGGTCACTGTGCTCGTTTTCGAGATAATCGCGAAAAACTCCAATCGAACCGAAAATTTCAAAGTCCCGACCAATTTCAAAGTCAATCGGCACCGTCGTCCGACCGACCACCAAACTCGGCCAATCCTCGAAACAACCATTTATCCCTGTTCCCCGAGGCATTGCGAACGTATTACTCTAATGGTTCGACCGCGGTTATCGTGCTCGTTTTCGAGATAATCACGAAAAACTCCAATCGAACCCAAAATTTCAGTCCCGTCAAATTTCAAAGTCTTTCGGCACCGTCGACCGACCGACCAACAAACTCGACCAATCCTCGAAACAACCATTGATCCCTGTTCCCCGTTGCATTGCGAACGTATTACTCTAATGGTTCGACCGCGGTCATCGTTCTCGTTTTCGAGATAATCGCGAAAAACTCCAATCGAACAGAAAATTTCAGTCCCGACACATTTCAAAGTCCATCGGCACCGTCGTCCGACCGACCACCAGACTCGACCAATCCTCGAAACAACCATTGATCCCTGTTCCCCGTTGCATTGCGAACGTATTACTCTAATGGTTAGACCGCGGTCATCGTGCTTGTTTTCGAGATAATCGCGAAAAACTCCAATCGAAAGGAAAATTTCAAAGTCGTGTCTAATTTGAAAGTCCTTCGGCACCGTCGTCCGACCGACCACCAAACTCGACCAATCCTCGAAACAACCATTGATCCCTGTTCCCCGTTGCATTGCGAACGTATTACTCTAATGGTTCGACCGCGGTCATCGTGCTCGTTTTCGAGATAATCGCGAAAAACTCCAATCGAACCGAAAATTTCAAAGTCCCGACCAATTTCAAAGTCCATCGGCACCGTCGTCCGACCGACCACCAAACTCGACCAATCCTCGTTACAACCATTGATCCCTGTTCGCCGTTGCATTGCGAACGTATTACTCTAATGGTTAGACCGCGGTCATCCTGCTCGTTTTCGAGATAAATGCGAAAAACTCCAATCGAACAGAAAATTTCAGTCCCGACAAATTTCAAAGTCCATCGGCACCGTCGTCCGACCGACCACCAAACTCGACCAATCCTCGTTACAACCATTGATCCCTGTTCGCCGTTGCATTGCGAACGTATTACTCTAATGGTTAGACCGCGGTCATCGTGCTTGTTTTCGAGATAATCGCGAAAAACTCCAATCGAACCTAAAATTTCAATCCCGACACATTTCAAAGTCCTTCGGCACCGTCGTCCGACCGACCACCAAACTCGACCAATCCTCGTTACAACCATTGATCCCTGTTCCCCGTTGCATTGCGAACGTATTACTCTAATGGTTAGACCGCGGTCATCGTGCTTGTTTTCGAGATAATCACGAAAAACTCCAATCGAACCTAAAATTTCAGTCCCGACACATTTCAAAGCCCTTCGGCACCGTCGTCCGACCGACCACCAGACTCGACCAATCCTCGAAACAACCATTGATCCCTGTTCACCGTTGCATTGCGAACGTATTACTCTAATGGTTCGACCGCGGTCATCGTGCTCGTTTTCGAGATAATCGCGCAAAACTCCAATCGAAACGAAAATTTCAAAGTCCCGACAAATTTCAAAGTCCATTGGCACCGTCGTCCGACCGACCACCAAACTCGACCAATCCTCGTTACAACCATTGATCCCTGTTCCCCGTTGCATTGCAAACGTATTACTCTAATGGTTAGACCGCGGTCATCGTGCTTGTTTTCGAGATAATCGCGAAAAACTCCAATCGAACCTAAAATTTCAGTCCCGACACATTTCAAAGCCCTTCGGCACCGTCTTCCGACCGACCACCAGACTCGACCAATCCTCGAAACAACCATTGATCCCTGTTCACCGTTGCATTGCGAACGTATTACTCTAATGGTTCGACCGCGGTCATCGTGCTCGTTTTCGAGATAATCGCGAAAAACTCCAATCGAAACGAAAATTTCAAAGTCCCGACAAATTTCAAAGTCCATTGGCACCGTCGTCCGACCGACCACCAAACTCGACCAATCCCCGTTACAACCATTGATCCCTGTTCCCCGTTGCATTGCGAACGTATTACTCTAATGGTTCGACCGCGGTCATCGTGCTCGTTTTCGAGATAATCGCGAAAAACTCTAATCGAACCGAAAATTTCAGTCCCGTCAAATTTCAAAGTCTTTCGGCACCGTCGTCCGACCGACCAACAAACTCGACCAATCCTCGAAACAACCATTGATCCCTGTTCCCCGTTGCATTGCGAACGTATTACTCTAATGGTTTGACCGCGGTCATCGTGCTCGTTTTCGAGATAATCGCGAAAAACTCCAATCGAAACGAAAATTTCAAAGTCCCGACCAATTTCAAAGTCAATCGGCACCGTCGTCCGACCGACCACCAAACTCGACCAATCCCCGTTACAACCATTGATCCCTGTTCCCCGTTGCATTGCGAACGTATTACTCTAATGGTTCGACCGCGGTCATCGTGCTCGTTTTCGAGATAATCGCGAAAAACTCCAATCGAACCAAAAATTTCAAAGTCCCGACCGATTTCAAAGTCCATCGGCACCGTCGTCCGACCGACCACCAAACTCGGCCAATCCTCGAAACAACCATTGATCCCTGTTCCCCGTTGCATTGCGAACGTATTACTCTAATGGTTCGACCGCGGTCATCGTGCTCGTTTTCGAGATAATCGCGAAAAACTCCAATCGAACAGAAAATTTCAGTCCCGACAAATTTCAAAGTCCATCGGCACCGTCGTCCGACCGACCACCAAACTCGACCAATCCTCGTTACAACCATTGATCCCTGTTCCCCGTTGCATTGCGAACGTATTACTCTAATGGTTAGACCGCGGTCATCGTGCTTGTTTTCGAGATAATCGCGAAAAACTCCAATCGAACCTAAAATTTCAGTCCCGACACATTTCAAAGCCCTTCGGCACCGTCGTCCGACCGACCACCAGACTCGACCAATCCTCGAAACAACCATTGATCCCTGTTCACCGTTGCATTGCGAACGTATTACTCTAATGGTTCGACCGCGGTCATCGTTCTCGTTTTCGAGATAATCGCGAAAAACTCCAATCGAACAGAAAATTTCAGTCCCGACACATTTCAAAGTCCATCGGCACCGTCGTCCGACCGACCACCAGACTCGACCAATCCTCGAAACAACCATTGATCCCTGTTCCCCGTTGCATTGCGAACGTATTACTCTAATGGTTAGACCGCGGTCATCGTGCTTGTTTTCGAGATAATCGCGAAAAACTCCAATCGAAAGGAAAATTTCAAAGTCGTGTCTAATTTGAAAGTCCTTCGGCACCGTCGTCCGACCGACCACAAAACTCGACCAATCCTCGAAACAACCATTGATCCCTGTTCCCCGTTGTATTGCGAACGTATTACTCTAATGGTTCGACCGCGGTCATCGTGCTCGTTTTCGAGATAATCGCGAAAAACTCTAATCGAACCGAAAATTTCAGTCCCGTCAAATTTCAAAGTCTTTCGGCACCGTCGTCCGACCGACCAACAAACTCGACCAATCCTCGAACAACCATTGATCCCTGTTCCCCGTTGCATTGCGAACGTATTACTCTAATGGTTTGACCGCGGTCATCGTGCTCGTTTTCGAGATAATCGCGAAAAACTCCAATCGAAACGAAAATTTCAAAGTCCCGACCAATTTCAAAGTCAATCGGCACCGTCGTCCGACCGACCACCAAACTCGACCAATCCCCGTTACAACCATTGATCCCTGTTCCCCGTTGCATTGCGAACGTATTACTCTAATGGTTCGACCGCGGTCATCGTGCTTGTTTTCGAGATAATCGCGAAAAACTCCAATCGAACAGAAAATTTCAGTCCCGACAAATTTCAAAGTCCATCGGCACCGTCGTCCGACCGACCACCAAACTCGACCAATCCTCGTTACAACCATTGATCCCTGTTCCCCGTTGCATTGCGAACGTATTACTCTAATGGTTAGACCGCGGTCATCGTGCTTGTTTTCGAGATAATCGCGAAAAACTCCAATCGAACCTAAAATTTCAGTCCCGACACATTTCAAAGCCCTTCGGCACCGTCGTCCGACCGACCACCAGACTCGACCAATCCTCGAAACAACCATTGATCCCTGTTCACCGTTGCATTGCGAACGTATTACTCTAATGGTTCGACCGCGGTCATCGTGCTCGTTTTCGAGATAATCGCGAAAAACTCCAATCGAAACGAAAATTTCAAAGTCCCGACAAATTTCAAAGTCCATTGGCACCGTCGTCCGACCGACCACCAAACTCGACCAATCCTCGAAACAACCATTGATCCCTGTTCCCCGTTGCATTGCGAACGTATTACTCTAATAGTTCGACCGCGGTCACTGTGCTCGTTTTCGAGATAATCGCGAAAAACTCCAATCGAACCGAAAATTTCAAAGTCCCGACCAATTTCAAAGTCAATCGGCACCGTCGTCCGACCGACCACCAAACTCGGCCAATCCTCGAAACAACCATTTATCCCTGTTCCCCGATGCATTGCGAACGTATTACTCTAATGGTTCGACCGCGGTCATCGTGCTCGTTTTCGAGATAATCGCGAAAAACTCCAATCGAAACGAAAATTTCAAAGTCCCGACAAATTTCAAAGTCCATCGGCACCGTCGTCCGACCGACCACCAAACTCGACCAATCCTCGTTACAACCATTGATCCCTGTTCCCCGTTGCATTGCGAACGTATTACTCTAATGGTTAGACCGCGGTCATCGTGCTTGTTTTCGAGATAATCGCGAAAAACTCCAATCGAACCTAAAATTTCAGTCCCGACACATTTCAAAGCCCTTCGGCACCGTCGTCCGACCGACCACCAGACTCGACCAATCCTCGAAACAACCATTGATCCCTGTTCACCGTTGCATTGCGAACGTATTACTCTAATGGTTCGACCGCGGTCATCGTTCTCGTTTTCGAGATAATCGCGAAAAACTCCAATCGAACAGAAAATTTCAGTCCCGACACATTTCAAAGTCCATCGGCACCGTCGTCCGACCGACCACCAGACTCGACCAATCCTCGAAACAACCATTGATCCCTGTTCCCCGTTGCATTGCGAACGTATTACTCTAATGGTTAGACCGCGGTCATCGTGCTTGTTTTCGAGATAATCGCGAAAAACTCCAATCGAAAGGAAAATTTCAAAGTCGTGTCTAATTTGAAAGTCCTTCGGCACCGTCGTCCGACCGACCACAAAACTCGACCAATCCTCGAAACAACCATTGATCCCTGTTCCCCGTTGCATTGCGAACGTATTACTCTAATGGTTCGACCGCGGTCATCGTGCTCGTTTTCGAGATAATCGCGAAAAACTCCAATCGAACAGAAAATTTCAGTCCCGACAAATTTCAAAGTCCATCGGCACCGTCGTCCGACCGACCACCAAACTCGACCAATCCTCGTTACAACCATTGATCCCTGTTCCCCGTTGCATTGCGAACGTATTACTCCAATGGTTCGACCGCGGTCATCGTGCTCGTTTTCGAGATAATCGCGAAAAACTCCAATCGAAACGAAAATTTCAAAGTCCCGACAAATTTCAAAGTCCATTGGCACCGTCGTCCGACCGACCACCAAACTCGACCAATCCCCGTTACAACCATTGATCCCTGTTCCCCGTTGCATTGCGAACGTATTACTCTAATGGTTCGACCGCGGTCATCGTGCTCGTTTTCGAGATAATCGCGAAAAACTCCAATCGAAACGAAAATTTCAAAGTCCCGACAAATTTCAAAGTCCATCGGCACCGTCGTCCGACCGACCACCAAACTCGACCAATCCTCGAAACTACCATTGATCCCTGTTCCCTGTTGCATTGCGAACGTATTACTCTAATGGTTCGACCGCGGTCATCGTGCTCGTTTTCGAGATAATCGCGAAAAACTCCAATCGAACCGAAAATTTCAAAGTCCCGACCAATTTCAAAGTCCATCGGCACCGTCGTCCGACCGACCACCAAACTCGGCCAATCCTCGAAACAACCATTGATCCCTGTTCCCCGTTGCATTGCGAACGTATTACTCTAATGGTTCGACCGCGGTCATCGTGCTCGTTTTCGAGATAATCGCGAAAAACTCCAATCGAAACGAAAATTTCAAAGTCCCGACAAATTTCAAAATCCATCGGCACCGTCGTCCGACCGACCACCAAACTCGACCAATCCTCGTTACAACCATTGATCCCTGTTCCCCGTTGCATTGCGAACGTATTACTCTAATGGTTAGACCGCGGTCATCGTGCTTGTTTTCGAGATAATCGCGAAAAACTCCAATCGAACCTAAAATTTCAGTCCCGACACATTTCAAAGTCCTTCGGCACCGTCGTCCGACCGACCACCAGAATCGACCAATCCTCGAAACAACCATTGACCCCTGTTCCCCGTTGCATTGCGAACGTATTACTCTAATGGTTCGACCGCGGTCATCGTGCTCGTTTTCGAGATAATCGCGAAAAACTCCAATCGAACCGAAAATTTCAAAGTCCCGACCAATTTCAAAGTCCATCGGCACCGTCGTCCGACCGACCACCAAACTCGGCCAATCCTCGAAACAACCATTGATCCCTGTTCCCCGTTGCATTGCGAACGTATTACTCTAATGGTTCGACCGCGGTCATCGTGCTCGTTTTCGAGATAATCGCGAAAAACTCCAATCGAACCGAAAATTTCAAAGTCCCGACCAATTTCAAAGTCAATCGGCACCGTCGTCCGACCGACCACCAAACTCGGCCAATCCTCGAAACAACCATTTATCCCTGTTCCCCGATGCATTGCGAACGTATTACTCTAATGGTTCGACCGCGGTTATCGTGCTCGTTTTCGAGATAATCACGAAAAACTCCAATCGAACCGAAAATTTCAGTCCCGTCAAATTTCAAAGTCTTTCGGCACCGTCGACCGACCGACCAACAAACTCGACCAATCCTCGAAACAACCATTGATCCCTGTTCCCCGTTGCATTGCGAACGTATTACTCTAATGGTTCGACCGCAGTCATCGTGCTCGTTTTCGAGATAATCGCGAAAAACTCCAATCGAACAGAAAATTTCAGTCCCGACAAATTTCAAAGTCCATCGGCACCGTCGTCCGACCGACCACCAAACTCGACCAATCCTCGTTACAACCATTGATCCCTGTTCCCCGTTGCTTTGCGAACGTATTACTCTAATGGTTAGACCGCGGTCATCGTGCTTGTTTTCGAGATAATCGCGAAAAACTCCAATCGAACCTAAAATTTCAAAGTCCCGACCAATTTCAAAGTCCATCGGCACCGTCGTCCGACCGACCACCAGACGCGACCAATCCTCGAAACAACCATTGATCCCTGTTCCCCGTTGCATTGCGAACGTATTACTCTAATGGTTAGACCGCGGTCATCGTGCTTGTTTTCGAGATAATCGCGAAAAACTCCAATCGAAAGGAAAATTTCAAAGTCGTGTCTAATTTGAAAGTCCTTCGGCACCGTCGTCCGACCGACCACCAAACTCGACCAATCCTCGAAACAACCATTGATCCCTGTTCCCCGTTGCATTGCGAACGTATTACTCTAATGGTTCGACCGCAGTCATCGTGCTCGTTTTCGAGATAATCGCGAAAAACTCCAATCGAACAGAAAATTTCAGTCCCGACAAATTTCAAAGTCCATCGGCACCGTCGTCCGACCGACCACCAAACTCGACCAATCCTCGTTACAACCATTGATCCCTGTTCCCCGTTGCTTTGCGAACGTATTACTCTAATGGTTAGACCGCGGTCATCGTGCTTGTTTTCGAGATAATCGCGAAAAACTCCAATCGAACCTAAAATTTCAGTCCCGACCCATTTCAAAGTCCTTCGGCACCGTCGTCCGACCGACCACCAGACTCGACCAATCCTCGAAACAACCATTGATCCCTGTTCCCCGTTGCATTGCGAACGTATTACTCTAATGGTTCGACCGCGGTCATCGTGCTCGTTTTCGAGATAATCGCGAAAAACTCCAATCGAACCGAAAATTTCAAAGTCCCGACCAATTTCAAAGTCCATCGGCACCGTCGTCCGACCGACCACCAAACTCGACCAATCCTCGTTACAACCATTGATCCCTGTTCCCCGTTGCATTGCGAACGTATTACTCTAATGGTTAGACCGCGGTCATCGTGCTTGTTTTCGAGATAATCGCGAAAAACTCCAATCGAACCTAAAATTTCAGTTCCGACACATTTCAAAGTCCTTCGGCACCGTCGTCCGACCGACCACCAGACTCGACCAATCCTCGAAACAACCATTGATCCCTGTTCCCCGTTGCATTGCGAACGTTTTACTCTAATGGTTCGACCGCGGTCATCGTGCTCGTTTTCGAGATAATCGCGAAAAACTCCAATCGAACCTAAAATTTCAGTTCCGACACATTTCAAAGTCCTTCGGCACCGTCGTCCGACCGACCACCAGACTCGACCAATCCTCGAAACAACCATTGATCCCTGTTCCCCGTTGCATTGCGAACGTATTACTCTAATGGTTCGACCGCGGTCATCGTGCTCGTTTTCGAGATAATCGCGAAAAACTCCAATCGAACCGAAAATTTCAAAGTCCCGACCAATTTCAAAGTCCATCGGCACCGTCGTCCGACCGACCACCAAACTCGACCAATCCTCGTTACAACCATTGATCCCTGTTCCCCGTTGCATTGCGAACGTATTACTCTAATGGTTAGACCGCGGTCATCGTGCTTGTTTTCGAGATAATCGCGAAAAACTCCAATCGAACCTAAAATTTCAGTTCCGACACATTTCAAAGTCCTTCGGCACCGTCGTCCGACCGACCACCAGACTCGACCAATCCTCGAAACAACCATTGATCCCTGTTCCCCGTTGCATTGCGAACGTTTTACTCTAATGGTTCGACCGCGGTCATCGTGCTCGTTTTCGAGATAATCGCGAAAAACTCCAATCGAACCGAAAATTTCAAAGTCCCGACCAATTTCAAAGTCCATCGGCACCGTCGTCCGACCGACCACCAAACTCGACCAATCCTCGTTACAACCATTGATCCCTGTTCCCCGTTGCATTGCGAACGTATTACTCTAATGGTTAGACCGCGGTCATCGTGCTTGTTTTCGAGATAATCGCGAAAAACTCCAATCGAACCTAAAATTTCAGTCCCGACACATTTCAAAGTCCTTCGGCACCGTCGTCCGACCGACCACCAGACTCGACCAATCCTCGAAACAACCATTGATCCCTGTTCCCCGTTGCATTGCGAACGTATTACTCTAATGGTTCGACCGCGGTCATCGTGCTCGTTTTCGAGATAATCGCGAAAAACTCCAATCGAACCGAAAATTTCAAAGTCCCGACCAATTTCAAAGTCCATCGGCACCGTCGTCCGACCGACCACCAAACTCGACCAATCCTCGTTACAACCATTGATCCCTGTTCCCCGTTGTATTGCGAACGTATTACTCTAATGGTTCGACCGCGGTCATCGTGCTCGTTTTCGAGATAATCGCGAAAAACTCCAATCGAACCGAAAATTTCAAAGTCCCGACCAATTTCAAAGTCCATCGGCACCGTCGTCCGACCGACCACCAAACTCAACCAATCCTCGTTACAACCATTGATCCCTGTTCCCCGTTGCATTGCGAACGTATTACTCTAATGGTTAGACCGCGGTCATCGTGCTTGTTTTCGAGATAATCGCGAAAAACTCCAATCGAACCTAAAATTTCAGTCCCGACACATTTCAAAGTCCTTCGGCACCGTCGTCCGACCGACCACCAGACTCGACCAATCCTCGAAACAACCATTGACCCCTGTTCCCCGTTGCATTGCGAACGTATTACTCTAATGGTTCGACCGCGGTCATCGTGCTCGTTTTCGAGATAATCGCGAAAAACTCCAATCGAACCGAAAATTTCAGTCCCGTCAAATTTCAAAGTCTTTCGGCACCGTCGTCCGACCGACCACCAAACTCGACCAATCCCCGTTACAACCATTGATCCCTGTTCCCCGTTGCATTGCGAACGTATTACTCTAATGGTTCGACCGCGGTCATCGTGCTCGTTTTCGAGATAATCGCGAAAAACTCCAATCGAACCAAAAATTTCAAAGTCCCGACCGATTTCAAAGTCCATCGGCACCGTCGTCCGACCGACCACCAAACTCGGCCAATCCTCGAAACAACCATTGATCTCTATTCCCCGTTGCATTGCGAACGTATTACTCTAATGGTTCGACCGCGGTCATCGTGCTCGTTTTCGAGATAATCGCGAAAAACTCCAATCGAACAGAAAATTTCAGTCCCGACAAATTTCAAAGTCCATTGGCACCGTCGTCCGACCGACCACCAAACTCGACCAATCCCCGTTACAACCATTGATCCCTGTTCCCCGTTGCATTGCGAACGTATTACTCTAATGGTTCGACCGCGGTCATCGTGCTCGTTTTCGAGATAATCGCGAAAAACTCCAATCGAAACGAAAATTTCAAAGTCCCGACAAATTTCAAAGTCCATCGGCACCGTCGTCCGACCGACCACCAAACTCGACCAATCCTCGAAACTACCATTGATCCCTGTTCCCCGTTGCATTGCGAACGTATTACTCTAATGGTTCGACCGCGGTCATCGTGCTCGTTTTCGAGATAATCGCGAAAAACTCCAATCGAACCGAAAATTTCAGTCCCGACACATTTCAAAGTCCATCGGCACCGTCGTCCGACCGACCACCAAACTCGACCAATCCACGTTACAACCATTGATCCCTGTTCCCCGTTGCATTGCGAACGTATTACTCTAATGGTTAGACCGCGGTCATCGTGCTTGTTTTCGAGATAATCGCGAAAAACTCCAATCGAACCTAAAATTTCAGTCCCGACACATTTCAAAGCCCTTCGGCACCGTCGTCCGACCGACCACCAGACTCGACCAATCCTCGAAACAACCATCGATCCCTGTTCACCGTTGCATTGCGAACGTATTACTCTAATGGTTCGACCGCGGTCATCGTGCTCGTTTTCGAGATAATCGCGAAAAACTCCAATCGAAACGAAAATTTCAAAGTCCCGACAAATTTCAAAGTCCATTGGCACCGTCGTCCGACCGACCACCAAACTCGACCAATCCTCGAAACAACCATTAATCCCTGTTCCCCGTTGCATTGCGAACGTATTACTCTAATAGTTCGACCGCGGTCACTGTGCTCGTTTTCGAGATAATCGCGAAAAACTCCAATCGAACCGAAAATTTCAAAGTCCCGACCAATTTCAAAGTCAATCGGCACCGTCGTCCGACCGACCACCAAACTCGGCCAATCCTCGAAACAACCATTTATCCCTGTTCCCCGATGCATTGCGAACGTATTACTCTAATGGTTCGACCGCGGTTATCGTGCTCGTTTTCGAGATAATCACGAAAAACTCCAATCGAACCGAAAATTTCAGTCCCGTCAAATTTCAAAGTCTTTCGGCACCGTCGACCGACCGACCAACAAACTCGACCAATCCTCGAAACAACCCTTGATCCCTGTTCCCCGTTGCATTGCGAACGTATTACTCTAATGGTTCGACCGCGGTCATCGTTCTCGTTTTCGAGATAATCGCGAAAAACTCCAATCGAACAGAAAATTTCAGTCCCGACACATTTCAAAGTCCATCGGCACCGTCGTCCGACCGACCACCAGACTCGACCAATCCTCGTTACAACCATTGATCCCTGTTCCCCGTTGCATTGCGAACGTATTACTCTAATGGTTAGACCGCGGTCATCGTGCTTGTTTTCGAGATAATCGCGAAAAACTCCAATCGAACCTAAAATTTCAGTTCCGACACATTTCAAAGTCCTTCGGCACCGTCGTCCGACCGACCACCAGACTCGACCAATCCTCGAAACAACCATTGATCCCTGTTCCCCGTTGCATTGCGAACGTTTTACTCTAATGGTTCGACCGCGGTCATCGTGCTCGTTTTCGAGATAATCGCGAAAAACTCCAATCGAACCGAAAATTTCAAAGTCCCGACCAATTTCAAAGTCCATCGGCACCGTCGTCCGACCGACCACCAAACTCGACCAATCCTCGTTACAACCATTGATCCCTGTTCCCCGTTGCATTGCGAACGTATTACTCTAATGGTTAGACCGCGGTCATCGTGCTTGTTTTCGAGATAATCGCGAAAAACTCCAATCGAACCTAAAATTTCAGTCCCGACACATTTCAAAGTCCTTCGGCACCGTCGTCCGACCGACCACCAGACTCGACCAATCCTCGAAACAACCATTGATCCCTGTTCCCCGTTGCATTGCGAACGTATTACTCTAATGGTTCGACCGCGGTCATCGTGCTCGTTTTCGAGATAATCGCGAAAAACTCCAATCGAACCGAAAATTTCAAAGTCCCGACCAATTTCAAAGTCCATCGGCACCGTCGTCCGACCGACCACCAAACTCGACCAATCCTCGTTACAACCATTGATCCCTGTTCCCCGTTGTATTGCGAACGTATTACTCTAATGGTTCGACCGCGGTCATCGTGCTCGTTTTCGAGATAATCGCGAAAAACTCCAATCGAACCGAAAATTTCAAAGTCCCGACCAATTTCAAAGTCCATCGGCACCGTCGTCCGACCGACCACCAAACTCAACCAGTCCTCGTTACAACCATTGATCCCTGTTCCCCGTTGCATTGCGAACGTATTACTCTAATGGTTAGACCGCGGTCATCGTGCTTGTTTTCGAGATAATCGCGAAAAACTCCAATCGAACCTAAAATTTCAGTCCCGACACATTTCAAAGTCCTTCGGCACCGTCGTCCGACCGACCACCAGACTCGACCAATCCTCGAAACAACCATTGACCCCTGTTCCCCGTTGCATTGCGAACGTATTACTCTAATGGTTCGACCGCGGTCATCGTGCTCGTTTTCGAGATAATCGCGAAAAACTCCAATCGAACCGAAAATTTCAGTCCCGTCAAATTTCAAAGTCTTTCGGCACCGTCGTCCGACCGACCACCAAACTCGACCAATCCCCGTTACAACCATTGATCCCTGTTCCCCGTTGCATTGCGAACGTATTACTCTAATGGTTCGACCGCGGTCATCGTGCTCGTTTTCGAGATAATCGCGAAAAACTCCAATCGAACCAAAAATTTCAAAGTCCCGACCGATTTCAAAGTCCATCGGCACCGTCGTCCGACCGACCACCAAACTCGGCCAATCCTCGAAACAACCATTGATCCCTATTCCCCGTTGCATTGCGAACGTATTACTCTAATGGTTCGACCGCGGTCATCGTGCTCGTTTTCGAGATAATCGCGAAAAACTCCAATCGAACAGAAAATTTCAGTCCCGACAAATTTCAAAGTCCATTGGCACCGTCGTCCGACCGACCACCAAACTCGACCAATCCCCGTTACAACCATTGATCCCTGTTCCCCGTTGCATTGCGAACGTATTACTCTAATGGTTCGACCGCGGTCATCGTGCTCGTTTTCGAGATAATCGCGAAAAACTCCAATCGAAACGAAAATTTCAAAGTCCCGACAAATTTCAAAGTCCATCGGCACCGTCGTCCGACCGACCACCAAACTCGACCAATCCTCGAAACTACCATTGATCCCTGTTCCCCGTTGCATTGCGAACGTATTACTCTAATGGTTCGACCGCGGTCATCGTGCTCGTTTTCGAGATAATCGCGAAAAACTCCAATCGAACCGAAAATTTCAGTCCCGACACATTTCAAAGTCCATCGGCACCGTCGTCCGACCGACCACCAAACTCGACCAATCCTCGTTACAACCATTGATCCCTGTTCCCCGTTGCATTGCGAACGTATTACTCTAATGGTTAGACCGCGGTCATCGTGCTTGTTTTCGAGATAATCGCGAAAAACTCCAATCGAACCTAAAATTTCAGTCCCGACACATTTCAAAGCCCTTCGGCACCGTCGTCCGACCGACCACCAGACTCGACCAATCCTCGAAACAACCATCGATCCCTGTTCACCGTTGCATTGCGAACGTATTACTCTAATGGTTCGACCGCGGTCATCGTGCTCGTTTTCGAGATAATCGCGAAAAACTCCAATCGAAACGAAAATTTCAAAGTCCCGACAAATTTCAAAGTCCATTGGCACCGTCGTCCGACCGACCACCAAACTCGACCAATCCTCGAAACAACCATTAATCCCTGTTCCCCGTTGCATTGCGAACGTATTACTCTAATAGTTCGACCGCGGTCACTGTGCTCGTTTTCGAGATAATCGCGAAAAACTCCAATCGAACCGAAAATTTCAAAGTCCCGACCAATTTCAAAGTCAATCGGCACCGTCGTCCGACCGACCACCAAACTCGGCCAATCCTCGAAACAACCATTTATCCCTGTTCCCCGATGCATTGCGAACGTATTACTCTAATGGTTCGACCGCGGTTATCGTGCTCGTTTTCGAGATAATCACGAAAAACTCCAATCGAACCGAAAATTTCAGTCCCGACACATTTCAAAGTCCTTCGGCACCGTCGTCCGACCGACCACCAGAATCGACCAATCCTCGTTACAACCATTGATCCCTGTTCCCCGTTGTATTGCGAACGTATTACTCTAATGGTTCGACCGCGGTCATCGTGCTCGTTTTCGAGATAATCGCGAAAAACTCCAATCGAACCGAAAATTTCAAAGTCCCGACCAATTTCAAAGTCCATCGGCACCGTCGTCCGACCGACCACCAAACTCAACCAATCCTCGTTACAACCATTGATCCCTGTTCCCCGTTGCATTGCGAACGTATTACTCTAATGGTTCGACCGCGGTCATCGTGCTTGTTTTCGAGATAATCGCGAAAAACTCCATTCGAACCTAAAATTTCAGTCCCGACACATTTCAAAGTCCTTCGGCACCGTCGTCCGACCGACCACCAGAATCGACCAATCCTCGAAACAACCATTGACCCCTGTTCCCCGTTGCATTGCGAACGTATTACTCTAATGGTTCGACCGCGGTCATCGTGCTCGTTTTCGAGATAATCGCGAAAAACTCCAATCGAACCGAAAATTTGAAAGTCCCGACCAATTTCAAAGTCCATCGGCACCGTCGTCCGACCGACCACCAAACTCGGCCAATCCTCGAAACAACCATTGATCCCTGTTCCCCGTTGCATTGCGAACGTATTACTCTAATGGTTCGACCGCGGTCATCGTGCTCGTTTTCGAGATAATCGCGAAAAACTCCAATCGAACCGAAAATTTCAGTCCCGTCAAATTTCAAAGTCTTTCGGCACCGTCGTCCGACCGACCACCAAACTCGACCAATCCCCGTTACAACCATTGATCCCTGTTCCCCGTTGCATTGCGAACGTATTACTCTAATGGTTAGACCGCGGTCATCGTGCTTGTTTTCGAGATAATCGCGAAAAACTCCAATCGAACCTAAAATTTCAGTTCCGACACATTTCAAAGTCCTTCGGCACCGTCGTCCGACCGACCACCAGACTCGACCAATCCTCGAAACAACCATTGATCCCTGTTCCCCGTTGCATTGCGAACGTTTTACTCTAATGGTTCGACCGCGGTCATCGTGCTCGTTTTCGAGATAATCGCGAAAAACTCCAATCGAACCGAAAATTTCAAAGTCCCGACCAATTTCAAAGTCCATCGGCACCGTCGTCCGACCGACCACCAAACTCGACCAATCCTCGTTACAACCATTGATCCCTGTTCCCCGTTGCATTGCGAACGTATTACTCTAATGGTTAGACCGCGGTCATCGTGCTTGTTTTCGAGATAATCGCGAAAAACTCCAATCGAACCTAAAATTTCAGTCCCGACACATTTCAAAGTCCTTCGGCACCGTCGTCCGACCGACCACCAGACTCGACCAATCCTCGAAACAACCATTGATCCCTGTTCCCCGTTGCATTGCGAACGTATTACTCTAATGGTTCGACCGCGGTCATCGTGCTCGTTTTCGAGATAATCGCAAAAAACTCCAATCGAACCGAAAATTTCAAAGTCCCGACCAATTTCAAAGTCCATCGGCACCGTCGTCCGACCGACCACCAAACTCGACCAATCCTCGTTACAACCATTGATCCCTGTTCCCCGTTGTATTGCGAACGTATTACTCTAATGGTTCGACCGCGGTCATCGTGCTCGTTTTCGAGATAATCGCGAAAAACTCCAATCGAACCGAAAATTTCAAAGTCCCGACCAATTTCAAAGTCCATCGGCACCGTCGTCCGACCGACCACCAAACTCAACCAATCCTCGTTACAACCATTGATCCCTGTTCCCCGTTGCATTGCGAACGTATTACTCTAATGGTTAGACCGCGGTCATCGTGCTTGTTTTCGAGATAATCGCGAAAAACTCCAATCGAACCTAAAATTTCAGTCCCGACACATTTCAAAGTCCTTCGGCACCGTCGTCCGACCGACCACCAGACTCGACCAATCCTCGAAACAACCATTGACCCCTGTTCCCCGTTGCATTGCGAACGTATTACTCTAATGGTTCGACCGCGGTCATCGTGCTCGTTTTCGAGATAATCGCGAAAAACTCCAATCGAACCGAAAATTTCAGTCCCGTCAAATTTCAAAGTCTTTCGGCACCGTCGTCCGACCGACCACCAAACTCGACCAATCCCCGTTACAACCATTGATCCCTGTTCCCCGTTGCATTGCGAACGTATTACTCTAATGGTTCGACCGCGGTCATCGTGCTCGTTTTCGAGATAATCGCGAAAAACTCCAATCGAACCAAAAATTTCAAAGTCCCGACCGATTTCAAAGTCCATCGGCACCGTCGTCCGACCGACCACCAAACTCGGCCAATCCTCGAAACAACCATTGATCCCTATTCCCCGTTGCATTGCGAACGTATTACTCTAATGGTTCGACCGCGGTCATCGTGCTCGTTTTCGAGATAATCGCGAAAAACTCCAATCGAACAGAAAATTTCAGTCCCGACAAATTTCAAAGTCCATTGGCACCGTCGTCCGACCGACCACCAAACTCGACCAATCCCCGTTACAACCATTGATCCCTGTTCCCCGTTGCATTGCGAACGTATTACTCTAATGGTTCGACCGCGGTCATCGTGCTCGTTTTCGAGATAATCGCGAAAAACTCCAATCGAAACGAAAATTTCAAAGTCCCGACAAATTTCAAAGTCCATCGGCACCGTCGTCCGACCGACCACCAAACTCGACCAATCCTCGAAACTACCATTGATCCCTGTTCCCCGTTGCATTGCGAACGTATTACTCTAATGGTTCGACCGCGGTCATCGTGCTCGTTTTCGAGATAATCGCGAAAAACTCCAATCGAACCGAAAATTTCAGTCCCGACACATTTCAAAGTCCATCGGCACCGTCGTCCGACCGACCACCAAACTCGACCAATCCTCGTTACAACCATTGATCCCTGTTCCCCGTTGCATTGCGAACGTATTACTCTAATGGTTAGACCGCGGTCATCGTGCTTGTTTTCGAGATAATCGCGAAAAACTCCAATCGAACCTAAAATTTCAGTCCCGACACATTTCAAAGCCCTTCGGCACCGTCGTCCGACCGACCACCAGACTCGACCAATCCTCGAAACAACCATCGATCCCTGTTCACCGTTGCATTGCGAACGTATTACTCTAATGGTTCGACCGCGGTCATCGTGCTCGTTTTCGAGATAATCGCGAAAAACTCCAATCGAAACGAAAATTTCAAAGTCCCGACAAATTTCAAAGTCCATTGGCACCGTCGTCCGACCGACCACCAAACTCGACCAATCCTCGAAACAACCATTAATCCCTGTTCCCCGTTGCATTGCGAACGTATTACTCTAATAGTTCGACCGCGGTCACTGTGCTCGTTTTCGAGATAATCGCGAAAAACTCCAATCGAACCGAAAATTTCAAAGTCCCGACCAATTTCAAAGTCAATCGGCACCGTCGTCCGACCGACCACCAAACTCGGCCAATCCTCGAAACAACCATTTATCCCTGTTCCCCGATGCATTGCGAACGTATTACTCTAATGGTTCGACCGCGGTTATCGTGCTCGTTTTCGAGATAATCACGAAAAACTCCAATCGAACCGAAAATTTCAGTCCCGTCAAATTTCAAAGTCTTTCGGCACCGTCGACCGACCGACCAACAAACTCGACCAATCCTCGAAACAACCCTTGATCCCTGTTCCCCGTTGCATTGCGAACGTATTACTCTAATGGTTCGACCGCGGTCATCGTTCTCGTTTTCGAGATAATCGCGAAAAACTCCAATCGAACAGAAAATTTCAGTCCCGACACATTTCAAAGTCCATCGGCACCGTCGTCCGACCGACCACCAGACTCGACCAATCCTCGAAACAACCATTGATCCCTGTTCCCCGTTGCATTGCGAACGTATTACTCTAATGGTTCGACCGCGGTCATCGTGCTCGTTTTCGAGATAATCGCGAAAAACTCCAATCGAACAGAAAATTTCAGTCCCGACACATTTCAAAGTCCATCGGCACCGTCGTCCGACCGACCACCAGACTCGACCAATCCTCGAAACAACCATTGATCCCTGTTCCCCGTTGCATTGCGAACGTATTACTCTAATGGTTAGACCGCGGTCATCGTGCTTGTTTTCGAGATAATCGCGAAAAACTCCAATCGAAAGGAAAATTTCAAAGTCGTGTCTAATTTGAAAGTCCTTCGGCACCGTCGTCCGACCGACCACCAAACTCGACCAATCCTCGAAACAACCATTGATCCCTGTTCCCCGTTGCATTGCGAACGTATTACTCTAATGGTTAGACCGCGGTCATCGTGCTTGTTTTCGAGATAATCGCGAAAAACTCCATTCGAACCTAAAATTTCAGTCCCGACACATTTCAAAGTCCTTCGGCACCGTCGTCCGACCGACCACCAGAATCGACCAATCGTCGAAACAACCATTGACCCCTGTTCCCCGTTGCATTGCGAACGTATTACTCTAATGGTTCGACCGCGGTCATCGTGCTCGTTTTCGAGATAATCGCGAAAAACTCCAATCGAACCGAAAATTTGAAAGTCCCGACCAATTTCAAAGTCCATCGGCACCGTCGTCCGACCGACCACCAAACTCGGCCAATCCTCGAAACAACCATTGATCCCTGTTCCCCGTTGCATTGCGAACGTATTACTCTAATGGTTCGACCGCGGTCATCGTGCTCGTTTTCGAGATAATCGCGAAAAACTCCAATCGAAACGAAAATTTCAAAGTCCCGACAAATTTCAAAATCCATCGGCACCGTCGTCCGACCGACCACCAAACTCGACCAATCCTCGTTACAACCATTGATCCCTGTTCCCCGTTGCATTGCGAACGTATTACTCTAATGGTTAGACCGCGGTCATCGTGCTTGTTTTCGAGATAATCGCGAAAAACTCCAATCGAACCTAAAATTTCAGTCCCGACACATTTCAAAGTCCTTCGGCACCGTCGTCCGACCGACCACCAGAATCGACCAATCCTCGAAACAACCATTGACCCCTGTTCCCCGTTGCATTGCGAACGTATTACTCTAATGGTTCGACCGCGGTCATCGTGCTCGTTTTCGAGATAATCGCGAAAAACTCCAATCGAACCGAAAATTTCAAAGTCCCGACCAATTTCAAAGTCCATCGGCACCGTCGTCCGACCGACCACCAAACTCGGCCAATCCTCGTTACAACCATTGATCCCTGTTCCCCGTTGCATTGCGAACGTATTACTCTAATGGTTAGACCGCGGTCATCGTGCTTGTTTTCGAGATAATCGCGAAAAACTCCAATCGAACCTAAAATTTCAGTCCCGACACATTTCAAAGCCCTTCGGCACCGTCGTCCGACCGACCACCAGACTCGACCAATCCTCGAAACAACCATCGATCCCTGTTCACCGTTGCATTGCGAACGTATTACTCTAATGGTTCGACCGCGGTCATCGTGCTCGTTTTCGAGATAATCGCGAAAAACTCCAATCGAAACGAAAATTTCAAAGTCCCGACAAATTTCAAAGTCCATTGGCACCGTCGTCCGACCGACCACCAAACTCGACCAATCCTCGAAACAACCATTAATCCCTGTTCCCCGTTGCATTGCGAACGTATTACTCTAATAGTTCGACCGCGGTCACTGTGCTCGTTTTCGAGATAATCGCGAAAAACTCCAATCGAACCGAAAATTTCAAAGTCCCGACCAATTTCAAAGTCAATCGGCACCGTCGTCCGACCGACCACCAAACTCGGCCAATCCTCGAAACAACCATTTATCCCTGTTCCCCGATGCATTGCGAACGTATTACTCTAATGGTTCGACCGCGGTTATCGTGCTCGTTTTCGAGATAATCACGAAAAACTCCAATCGAACCGAAAATTTCAGTCCCGTCAAATTTCAAAGTCTTTCGGCACCGTCGACCGACCGACCAACAAACTCGACCAATCCTCGAAACAACCCTTGATCCCTGTTCCCCGTTGCATTGCGAACGTATTACTCTAATGGTTCGACCGCGGTCATCGTTCTCGTTTTCGAGATAATCGCGAAAAACTCCAATCGAACAGAAAATTTCAGTCCCGACACATTTCAAAGTCCATCGGCACCGTCGTCCGACCGACCACCAGACTCGACCAATCCTCGAAACAACCATTGATCCCTGTTCCCCGTTGCATTGCGAACGTATTACTCTAATGGTTCGACCGCGGTCATCGTGCTCGTTTTCGAGATAATCGCGAAAAACTCCAATCGAACAGAAAATTTCAGTCCCGACACATTTCAAAGTCCATCGGCACCGTCGTCCGACCGACCACCAGACTCGACCAATCCTCGAAACAACCATTGATCCCTGTTCCCCGTTGCATTGCGAACGTATTACTCTAATGGTTAGACCGCGGTCATCGTGCTTGTTTTCGAGATAATCGCGAAAAACTCCAATCGAAAGGAAAATTTCAAAGTCGTGTCTAATTTGAAAGTCCTTCGGCACCGTCGTCCGACCGACCACCAAACTCGACCAATCCTCGAAACAACCATTGATCCCTGTTCCCCGTTGCATTGCGAACGTATTACTCTAATGGTTAGACCGCGGTCATCGTGCTTGTTTTCGAGATAATCGCGAAAAACTCCATTCGAACCTAAAATTTCAGTCCCGACACATTTCAAAGTCCTTCGGCACCGTCGTCCGACCGACCACCAGAATCGACCAATCCTCGAAACAACCATTGACCCCTGTTCCCCGTTGCATTGCGAACGTATTACTCTAATGGTTCGACCGCGGTCATCGTGCTCGTTTTCGAGATAATCGCGAAAAACTCCAATCGAACCGAAAATTTGAAAGTCCCGACCAATTTCAAAGTCCATCGGCACCGTCGTCCGACCGACCACCAAACTCGGCCAATCCTCGAAACAACCATTGATCCCTGTTCCCCGTTGCATTGCGAACGTATTACTCTAATGGTTCGACCGCGGTCATCGTGCTCGTTTTCGAGATAATCGCGAAAAACTCCAATCGAAACGAAAATTTCAAAGTCCCGACAAATTTCAAAATCCATCGGCACCGTCGTCCGACCGACCACCAAACTCGACCAATCCTCGTTACAACCATTGATCCCTGTTCCCCGTTGCATTGCGAACGTATTACTCTAATGGTTAGACCGCGGTCATCGTGCTTGTTTTCGAGATAATCGCGAAAAACTCCAATCGAACCTAAAATTTCAGTCCCGACACATTTCAAAGTCCTTCGGCACCGTCGTCCGACCGACCACCAGAATCGACCAATCCTCGAAACAACCATTGACCCCTGTTCCCCGTTGCATTGCGAACGTATTACTCTAATGGTTCGACCGCGGTCATCGTGCTCGTTTTCGAGATAATCGCGAAAAACTCCAATCGAACCGAAAATTTCAAAGTCCCGACCAATTTCAAAGTCCATCGGCACCGTCGTCCGACCGACCACCAAACTCGGCCAATCCTCGAAACAACCATTGATCCCTGTTCCCCGTTGCATTGCGAACGTATTACTCTAATGGTTCGACCGCGGTCATCGTGCTCGTTTTCGAGATAATCGCGAAAAACTCCAATCGAACCGAAAATTTCAAAGTCCCGACCAATTTCAAAGTCCTTCGGCACCGTCGTCCGACCGACCACCAAACTCGACCAATCCTCGAAACAACCATTGACCCCTGTTCCCCGTTGCATTGCGAACGTATTACTCTAATGGTTCGACCGCGGTCATCGTGCTCGTTTTCGAGATAATCGCGAAAAACTCCAATCGAACCGAAAATTTCAGTCCCGTCAAATTTCAAAGTCTTTCGGCACCGTCGTCCGACCGACCACCAAACTCGACCAATCCCCGTTACAACCATTGATCCCTGTTCCCCGTTGCATTGCGAACGTATTACTCTAATGGTTCGACCGCGGTCATCGTGCTCGTTTTCGAGATAATCGCGAAAAACTCCAATCGAACCAAAAATTTCAAAGTCCCGACCGATTTCAAAGTCCATCGGCACCGTCGTCCGACCGACCACCAAACTCGGCCAATCCTCGAAACAACCATTGATCCCTATTCCCCGTTGCATTGCGAACGTATTACTCTAATGGTTCGACCGCGGTCATCGTGCTCGTTTTCGAGATAATCGCGAAAAACTCCAATCGAACAGAAAATTTCAGTCCCGACAAATTTCAAAGTCCATTGGCACCGTCGTCCGACCGACCACCAAACTCGACCAATCCCCGTTACAACCATTGATCCCTGTTCCCCGTTGCATTGCGAACGTATTACTCTAATGGTTCGACCGCGGTCATCGTGCTCGTTTTCGAGATAATCGCGAAAAACTCCAATCGAACCGAAAATTTCAAAGTCCCGACCAATTTCAAAGTCCATCGGCACCGTCGTCCGACCGACCACCAAACTCGACCAATCCTCGAAACTACCATTGATCCCTGTTCCCCGTTGCATTGCGAACGTATTACTCTAATGGTTCGACCGCGGTCATCGTGCTCGTTTTCGAGATAATCGCGAAAAACTCCAATCGAACCGAAAATTTCAGTCCCGACACATTTCAAAGTCCATCGGCACCGTCGTCCGACCGACCACCAAACTCGACCAATCCTCGTTACAACCATTGATCCCTGTTCCCCGTTGCATTGCGAACGTATTACTCTAATGGTTAGACCGCGGTCATCGTGCTTGTTTTCGAGATAATCGCGAAAAACTCCAATCGAACCTAAAATTTCAGTCCCGACACATTTCAAAGCCCTTCGGCACCGTCGTCCGACCGACCACCAGACTCGACCAATCCTCGAAACAACCATCGATCCCTGTTCACCGTTGCATTGCGAACGTATTACTCTAATGGTTCGACCGCGGTCATCGTGCTCGTTTTCGAGATAATCGCGAAAAACTCCAATCGAAACGAAAATTTCAAAGTCCCGACAAATTTCAAAGTCCATTGGCACCGTCGTCCGACCGACCACCAAACTCGACCAATCCTCGAAACAACCATTAATCCCTGTTCCCCGTTGCATTGCGAACGTATTACTCTAATAGTTCGACCGCGGTCACTGTGCTCGTTTTCGAGATAATCGCGAAAAACTCCAATCGAACCGAAAATTTCAAAGTCCCGACCAATTTCAAAGTCAATCGGCACCGTCGTCCGACCGACCACCAAACTCGGCCAATCCTCGAAACAACCATTTATCCCTGTTCCCCGATGCATTGCGAACGTATTACTCTAATGGTTCGACCGCGGTTATCGTGCTCGTTTTCGAGATAATCACGAAAAACTCCAATCGAACCGAAAATTTCAGTCCCGACACATTTCAAAGTCCATCGGCACCGTCGTCCGACCGACCACCAAACTCGACCAATCCTCGTTACAACCATTGATCCCTGTTCCCCGTTGCATTGCGAACGTATTACTCTAATGGTTAGACCGCGGTCATCGTGCTTGTTTTCGAGATAATCGCGAAAAACTCCAATCGAACCTAAAATTTCAGTCCCGACACATTTCAAAGCCCTTCGGCACCGTCGTCCGACCGACCACCAGACTCGACCAATCCTCGAAACAACCATCGATCCCTGTTCACCGTTGCATTGCGAACGTATTACTCTAATGGTTCGACCGCGGTCATCGTGCTCGTTTTCGAGATAATCGCGAAAAACTCCAATCGAAACGAAAATTTCAAAGTCCCGACAAATTTCAAAGTCCATTGGCACCGTCGTCCGACCGACCACCAAACTCGACCAATCCTCGAAACAACCATTAATCCCTGTTCCCCGTTGCATTGCGAACGTATTACTCTAATAGTTCGACCGCGGTCACTGTGCTCGTTTTCGAGATAATCGCGAAAAACTCCAATCGAACCGAAAATTTCAAAGTCCCGACCAATTTCAAAGTCAATCGGCACCGTCGTCCGACCGACCACCAAACTCGGCCAATCCTCGAAACAACCATTTATCCCTGTTCCCCGATGCATTGCGAACGTATTACTCTAATGGTTCGACCGCGGTTATCGTGCTCGTTTTCGAGATAATCACGAAAAACTCCAATCGAACCGAAAATTTCAGTCCCGTCAAATTTCAAAGTCTTTCGGCACCGTCGACCGACCGACCAACAAACTCGACCAATCCTCGAAACAACCCTTGATCCCTGTTCCCCGTTGCATTGCGAACGTATTACTCTAATGGTTCGACCGCGGTCATCGTTCTCGTTTTCGAGATAATCGCGAAAAACTCCAATCGAACAGAAAATTTCAGTCCCGACACATTTCAAAGTCCATCGGCACCGTCGTCCGACCGACCACCAGACGCGACCAATCCTCGAAACAACCATTGATCCCTGTTCCCCGTTGCATTGCGAACGTATTACTCTAATGGTTCGACCGCGGTCATCGTGCTCGTTTTCGAGATAATCGCGAAAAACTCCAATCGAACAGAAAATTTCAGTCCCGACACATTTCAAAGTCCATCGGCACCGTCGTCCGACCGACCACCAGACTCGACCAATCCTCGAAACAACCATTGATCCCTGTTCCCCGTTGCATTGCGAACGTATTACTCTAATGGTTAGACCGCGGTCATCGTGCTTGTTTTCGAGATAATCGCGAAAAACTCCAATCGAAAGGAAAATTTCAAAGTCGTGTCTAATTTGAAAGTCCTTCGGCACCGTCGTCCGACCGACCACCAAACTCGACCAATCCTCGAAACAACCATTGATCCCTGTTCCCCGTTGCATTGCGAACGTATTACTCTAATGGTTAGACCGCGGTCATCGTGCTTGTTTTCGAGATAATCGCGAAAAACTCCATTCGAACCTAAAATTTCAGTCCCGACACATTTCAAAGTCCTTCGGCACCGTCGTCCGACCGACCACCAGAATCGACCAATCCTCGAAACAACCATTGACCCCTGTTCCCCGTTGCATTGCGAACGTATTACTCTAATGGTTCGACCGCGGTCATCGTGCTCGTTTTCGAGATAATCGCGAAAAACTCCAATCGAACCGAAAATTTGAAAGTCCCGACCAATTTCAAAGTCCATCGGCACCGTCGTCCGACCGACCACCAAACTCGGCCAATCCTCGAAACAACCATTGATCCCTGTTCCCCGTTGCATTGCGAACGTATTACTCTAATGGTTCGACCGCGGTCATCGTGCTCGTTTTCGAGATAATCGCGAAAAACTCCAATCGAAACGAAAATTTCAAAGTCCCGACAAATTTCAAAATCCATCGGCACCGTCGTCCGACCGACCACCAAACTCGACCAATCCTCGTTACAACCATTGATCCCTGTTCCCCGTTGCATTGCGAACGTATTACTCTAATGGTTAGACCGCGGTCATCGTGCTTGTTTTCGAGATAATCGCGAAAAACTCCAATCGAACCTAAAATTTCAGTCCCGACACATTTCAAAGTCCTTCGGCACCGTCGTCCGACCGACCACCAGAATCGACCAATCCTCGAAACAACCATTGACCCCTGTTCCCCGTTGCATTGCGAACGTATTACTCTAATGGTTCGACCGCGGTCATCGTGCTCGTTTTCGAGATAATCGCGAAAAACTCCAATCGAACCGAAAATTTCAAAGTCCCGACCAATTTCAAAGTCCATCGGCACCGTCGTCCGACCGACCACCAAACTCGGCCAATCCTCGAAACAACCATTGATCCCTGTTCCCCGTTGCATTGCGAACGTATTACTCTAATGGTTCGACCGCGGTCATCGTGCTCGTTTTCGAGATAATCGCGAAAAACTCCAATCGAACCGAAAATTTCAAAGTCCCGACCAATTTCAAAGTCCTTCGGCACCGTCGTCCGACCGACCACCAAACTCGACCAATCCTCGAAACAACCATTGACCCCTGTTCCCCGTTGCATTGCGAACGTATTACTCTAATGGTTCGACCGCGGTCATCGTGCTCGTTTTCGAGATAATCGCGAAAAACTCCAATCGAACCGAAAATTTCAGTCCCGTCAAATTTCAAAGTCTTTCGGCACCGTCGTCCGACCGACCACCAAACTCGACCAATCCCCGTTACAACCATTGATCCCTGTTCCCCGTTGCATTGCGAACGTATTACTCTAATGGTTAGACCGCGGTCATCGTGCTTGTTTTCGAGATAATCGCGAAAAACTCCAATCGAACCTAAAATTTCAGTTCCGACACATTTCAAAGTCCTTCGGCACCGTCGTCCGACCGACCACCAGACTCGACCAATCCTCGAAACAACCATTGATCCCTGTTCCCCGTTGCATTGCGAACGTTTTACTCTAATGGTTCGACCGCGGTCATCGTGCTCGTTTTCGAGATAATCGCGAAAAACTCCAATCGAACCGAAAATTTCAAAGTCCCGACCAATTTCAAAGTCCATCGGCACCGTCGTCCGACCGACCACCAAACTCGACCAATCCTCGTTACAACCATTGATCCCTGTTCCCCGTTGTATTGCGAACGTATTACTCTAATGGTTCGACCGCGGTCATCGTGCTCGTTTTCGAGATAATCGCGAAAAACTCCAATCGAACCGAAAATTTCAAAGTCCCGACCAATTTCAAAGTCCATCGGCACCGTCGTCCGACCGACCACCAAACTCAACCAATCCTCGTTACAACCATTGATCCCTGTTCCCCGTTGCATTGCGAACGTATTACTCTAATGGTTAGACCGCGGTCATCGTGCTTGTTTTCGAGATAATCGCGAAAAACTCCAATCGAACCTAAAATTTCAGTCCCGACACATTTCAAAGTCCTTCGGCACCGTCGTCCGACCGACCACCAGACTCGACCAATCCTCGAAACAACCATTGACCCCTGTTCCCCGTTGCATTGCGAACGTATTACTCTAATGGTTCGACCGCGGTCATCGTGCTCGTTTTCGAGATAATCGCGAAAAACTCCAATCGAACCGAAAATTTCAGTCCCGTCAAATTTCAAAGTCTTTCGGCACCGTCGTCCGACCGACCACCAAACTCGACCAATCCCCGTTACAACCATTGATCCCTGTTCCCCGTTGCATTGCGAACGTATTACTCTAATGGTTCGACCGCGGTCATCGTGCTCGTTTTCGAGATAATCGCGAAAAACTCCAATCGAACCAAAAATTTCAAAGTCCCGACCGATTTCAAAGTCCATCGGCACCGTCGTCCGACCGACCACCAAACTCGGCCAATCCTCGAAACAACCATTGATCCCTATTCCCCGTTGCATTGCGAACGTATTACTCTAATGGTTCGACCGCGGTCATCGTGCTCGTTTTCGAGATAATCGCGAAAAACTCCAATCGAACAGAAAATTTCAGTCCCGACAAATTTCAAAGTCCATTGGCACCGTCGTCCGACCGACCACCAAACTCGACCAATCCCCGTTACAACCATTGATCCCTGTTCCCCGTTGCATTGCGAACGTATTACTCTAATGGTTCGACCGCGGTCATCGTGCTCGTTTTCGAGATAATCGCGAAAAACTCCAATCGAAACGAAAATTTCAAAGTCCCGACAAATTTCAAAGTCCATCGGCACCGTCGTCCGACCGACCACCAAACTCGACCAATCCTCGAAACTACCATTGATCCCTGTTCCCCGTTGCATTGCGAACGTATTACTCTAATGGTTCGACCGCGGTCATCGTGCTCGTTTTCGAGATAATCGCGAAAAACTCCAATCGAACCGAAAATTTCAGTCCCGACACATTTCAAAGTCCATCGGCACCGTCGTCCGACCGACCACCAAACTCGACCAATCCTCGTTACAACCATTGATCCCTGTTCCCCGTTGCATTGCGAACGTATTACTCTAATGGTTAGACCGCGGTCATCGTGCTTGTTTTCGAGATAATCGCGAAAAACTCCAATCGAACCTAAAATTTCAGTCCCGACACATTTCAAAGCCCTTCGGCACCGTCGTCCGACCGACCACCAGACTCGACCAATCCTCGAAACAACCATCGATCCCTGTTCACCGTTGCATTGCGAACGTATTACTCTAATGGTTCGACCGCGGTCATCGTGCTCGTTTTCGAGATAATCGCGAAAAACTCCAATCGAAACGAAAATTTCAAAGTCCCGACAAATTTCAAAGTCCATTGGCACCGTCGTCCGACCGACCACCAAACTCGACCAATCCTCGAAACAACCATTAATCCCTGTTCCCCGTTGCATTGCGAACGTATTACTCTAATAGTTCGACCGCGGTCACTGTGCTCGTTTTCGAGATAATCGCGAAAAACTCCAATCGAACCGAAAATTTCAAAGTCCCGACCAATTTCAAAGTCAATCGGCACCGTCGTCCGACCGACCACCAAACTCGGCCAATCCTCGAAACAACCATTTATCCCTGTTCCCCGATGCATTGCGAACGTATTACTCTAATGGTTCGACCGCGGTTATCGTGCTCGTTTTCGAGATAATCACGAAAAACTCCAATCGAACCGAAAATTTCAGTCCCGTCAAATTTCAAAGTCTTTCGGCACCGTCGACCGACCGACCAACAAACTCGACCAATCCTCGAAACAACCCTTGATCCCTGTTCCCCGTTGCATTGCGAACGTATTACTCTAATGGTTCGACCGCGGTCATCGTTCTCGTTTTCGAGATAATCGCGAAAAACTCCAATCGAACAGAAAATTTCAGTCCCGACACATTTCAAAGTCCATCGGCACCGTCGTCCGACCGACCACCAGACTCGACCAATCCTCGAAACAACCATTGATCCCTGTTCCCCGTTGCATTGCGAACGTATTACTCTAATGGTTCGACCGCGGTCATCGTGCTCGTTTTCGAGATAATCGCGAAAAACTCCAATCGAACAGAAAATTTCAGTCCCGACACATTTCAAAGTCCATCGGCACCGTCGTCCGACCGACCACCAGACTCGACCAATCCTCGAAACAACCATTGATCCCTGTTCCCCGTTGCATTGCGAACGTATTACTCTAATGGTTAGACCGCGGTCATCGTGCTTGTTTTCGAGATAATCGCGAAAAACTCCAATCGAAAGGAAAATTTCAAAGTCGTGTCTAATTTGAAAGTCCTTCGGCACCGTCGTCCGACCGACCACCAAACTCGACCAATCCTCGAAACAACCATTGATCCCTGTTCCCCGTTGCATTGCGAACGTATTACTCTAATGGTTAGACCGCGGTCATCGTGCTTGTTTTCGAGATAATCGCGAAAAACTCCATTCGAACCTAAAATTTCAGTCCCGACACATTTCAAAGTCCTTCGGCACCGTCGTCCGACCGACCACCAGAATCGACCAATCCTCGAAACAACCATTGACCCCTGTTCCCCGTTGCATTGCGAACGTATTACTCTAATGGTTCGACCGCGGTCATCGTGCTCGTTTTCGAGATAATCGCGAAAAACTCCAATCGAACCGAAAATTTGAAAGTCCCGACCAATTTCAAAGTCCATCGGCACCGTCGTCCGACCGACCACCAAACTCGGCCAATCCTCGAAACAACCATTGATCCCTGTTCCCCGTTGCATTGCGAACGTATTACTCTAATGGTTCGACCGCGGTCATCGTGCTCGTTTTCGAGATAATCGCGAAAAACTCCAATCGAAACGAAAATTTCAAAGTCCCGACAAATTTCAAAATCCATCGGCACCGTCGTCCGACCGACCACCAAACTCGACCAATCCTCGTTACAACCATTGATCCCTGTTCCCCGTTGCATTGCGAACGTATTACTCTAATGGTTAGACCGCGGTCATCGTGCTTGTTTTCGAGATAATCGCGAAAAACTCCAATCGAACCTAAAATTTCAGTCCCGACACATTTCAAAGTCCTTCGGCACCGTCGTCCGACCGACCACCAGAATCGACCAATCCTCGAAACAACCATTGACCCCTGTTCCCCGTTGCATTGCGAACGTATTACTCTAATGGTTCGACCGCGGTCATCGTGCTCGTTTTCGAGATAATCGCGAAAAACTCCAATCGAACCGAAAATTTCAAAGTCCCGACCAATTTCAAAGTCCATCGGCACCGTCGTCCGACCGACCACCAAACTCGGCCAATCCTCGAAACAACCATTGATCCCTGTTCCCCGTTGCATTGCGAACGTATTACTCTAATGGTTCGACCGCGGTCATCGTGCTCGTTTTCGAGATAATCGCGAAAAACTCCAATCGAACCGAAAATTTCAAAGTCCCGACCAATTTCAAAGTCCTTCGGCACCGTCGTCCGACCGACCACCAAACTCGACCAATCCTCGAAACAACCATTGACCCCTGTTCCCCGTTGCATTGCGAACGTATTACTCTAATGGTTCGACCGCGGTCATCGTGCTCGTTTTCGAGATAATCGCGAAAAACTCCAATCGAACCGAAAATTTCAGTCCCGTCAAATTTCAAAGTCTTTCGGCACCGTCGTCCGACCGACCACCAAACTCGACCAATCCCCGTTACAACCATTGATCCCTGTTCCCCGTTGCATTGCGAACGTATTACTCTAATGGTTCGACCGCGGTCATCGTGCTCGTTTTCGAGATAATCGCGAAAAACTCCAATCGAACCAAAAATTTCAAAGTCCCGACCGATTTCAAAGTCCATCGGCACCGTCGTCCGACCGACCACCAAACTCGGCCAATCCTCGAAACAACCATTGATCCCTATTCCCCGTTGCATTGCGAACGTATTACTCTAATGGTTCGACCGCGGTCATCGTGCTCGTTTTCGAGATAATCGCGAAAAACTCCAATCGAACAGAAAATTTCAGTCCCGACAAATTTCAAAGTCCATTGGCACCGTCGTCCGACCGACCACCAAACTCGACCAATCCCCGTTACAACCATTGATCCCTGTTCCCCGTTGCATTGCGAACGTATTACTCTAATGGTTCGACCGCGGTCATCGTGCTCGTTTTCGAGATAATCGCGAAAAACTCCAATCGAAACGAAAATTTCAAAGTCCCGACAAATTTCAAAGTCCATCGGCACCGTCGTCCGACCGACCACCAAACTCGACCAATCCTCGAAACTACCATTGATCCCTGTTCCCCGTTGCATTGCGAACGTATTACTCTAATGGTTCGACCGCGGTCATCGTGCTCGTTTTCGAGATAATCGCGAAAAACTCCAATCGAACCGAAAATTTCAGTCCCGACACATTTCAAAGTCCATCGGCACCGTCGTCCGACCGACCACCAAACTCGACCAATCCTCGTTACAACCATTGATCCCTGTTCCCCGTTGCATTGCGAACGTATTACTCTAATGGTTAGACCGCGGTCATCGTGCTTGTTTTCGAGATAATCGCGAAAAACTCCAATCGAACCTAAAATTTCAGTCCCGACACATTTCAAAGCCCTTCGGCACCGTCGTCCGACCGACCACCAGACTCGACCAATCCTCGAAACAACCATCGATCCCTGTTCACCGTTGCATTGCGAACGTATTACTCTAATGGTTCGACCGCGGTCATCGTGCTCGTTTTCGAGATAATCGCGAAAAACTCCAATCGAAACGAAAATTTCAAAGTCCCGACAAATTTCAAAGTCCATTGGCACCGTCGTCCGACCGACCACCAAACTCGACCAATCCTCGAAACAACCATTAATCCCTGTTCCCCGTTGCATTGCGAACGTATTACTCTAATAGTTCGACCGCGGTCACTGTGCTCGTTTTCGAGATAATCGCGAAAAACTCCAATCGAACCGAAAATTTCAAAGTCCCGACCAATTTCAAAGTCAATCGGCACCGTCGTCCGACCGACCACCAAACTCGGCCAATCCTCGAAACAACCATTTATCCCTGTTCCCCGATGCATTGCGAACGTATTACTCTAATGGTTCGACCGCGGTTATCGTGCTCGTTTTCGAGATAATCACGAAAAACTCCAATCGAACCGAAAATTTCAGTCCCGTCAAATTTCAAAGTCTTTCGGCACCGTCGACCGACCGACCAACAAACTCGACCAATCCTCGAAACAACCCTTGATCCCTGTTCCCCGTTGCATTGCGAACGTATTACTCTAATGGTTCGACCGCGGTCATCGTTCTCGTTTTCGAGATAATCGCGAAAAACTCCAATCGAACAGAAAATTTCAGTCCCGACACATTTCAAAGTCCATCGGCACCGTCGTCCGACCGACCACCAGACTCGACCAATCCTCGAAACAACCATTGATCCCTGTTCCCCGTTGCATTGCGAACGTATTACTCTAATGGTTCGACCGCGGTCATCGTGCTCGTTTTCGAGATAATCGCGAAAAACTCCAATCGAACAGAAAATTTCAGTCCCGACACATTTCAAAGTCCATCGGCACCGTCGTCCGACCGACCACCAGACTCGACCAATCCTCGAAACAACCATTGATCCCTGTTCCCCGTTGCATTGCGAACGTATTACTCTAATGGTTAGACCGCGGTCATCGTGCTTGTTTTCGAGATAATCGCGAAAAACTCCAATCGAAAGGAAAATTTCAAAGTCGTGTCTAATTTGAAAGTCCTTCGGCACCGTCGTCCGACCGACCACCAAACTCGACCAATCCTCGAAACAACCATTGATCCCTGTTCCCCGTTGCATTGCGAACGTATTACTCTAATGGTTAGACCGCGGTCATCGTGCTTGTTTTCGAGATAATCGCGAAAAACTCCATTCGAACCTAAAATTTCAGTCCCGACACATTTCAAAGTCCTTCGGCACCGTCGTCCGACCGACCACCAGAATCGACCAATCCTCGAAACAACCATTGACCCCTGTTCCCCGTTGCATTGCGAACGTATTACTCTAATGGTTCGACCGCGGTCATCGTGCTCGTTTTCGAGATAATCGCGAAAAACTCCAATCGAACCGAAAATTTGAAAGTCCCGACCAATTTCAAAGTCCATCGGCACCGTCGTCCGACCGACCACCAAACTCGGCCAATCCTCGAAACAACCATTGATCCCTGTTCCCCGTTGCATTGCGAACGTATTACTCTAATGGTTCGACCGCGGTCATCGTGCTCGTTTTAAAGATAATCGCGAAAAACTCCAATCGAAACGAAAATTTCAAAGTCCCGACAAATTTCAAAATCCATCGGCACCGTCGTCCGACCGACCACCAAACTCGACCAATCCTCGTTACAACCATTGATCCCTGTTCCCCGTTGCATTGCGAACGTATTACTCTAATGGTTAGACCGCGGTCATCGTGCTTGTTTTCGAGATAATCGCGAAAAACTCCAATCGAACCTAAAATTTCAGTCCCGACACATTTCAAAGTCCTTCGGCACCGTCGTCCGACCGACCACCAGAATCGACCAATCCTCGAAACAACCATTGACCCCTGTTCCCCGTTGCATTGCGAACGTATTACTCTAATGGTTCGACCGCGGTCATCGTGCTCGTTTTCGAGATAATCGCGAAAAACTCCAATCGAACCGAAAATTTCAAAGTCCCGACCAATTTCAAAGTCCATCGGCACCGTCGTCCGACCGACCACCAAACTCGGCCAATCCTCGAAACAACCATTGATCCCTGTTCCCCGTTGCATTGCGAACGCATTACTCTAATGGTTCGACCGCGGTCATCGTGCTCGTTTTCGAGATAATCGCGAAAAACTCCAATCGAAACGAAAATTTCAAAGTCCCGACAAATTTCAAAATCCATCGGCACCGTCGTCCGACCGACCACCAAACTCGACCAATCCTCGTTACAACCATTGATCCCTGTTCCCCGTTGCATTGCGAACGTATTACTCTAATGGTTAGACCGCGGTCATCGTGCTTGTTTTCGAGATAATCGCGAAAAACTCCAATCGAACCTAAAATTTCAGTCCCGACACATTTCAAAGTCCTTCGGCACCGTCGTCCGACCGACCACCAGAATCGACCAATCCTCGAAACAACCATTGACCCCTGTTCCCCGTTGCATTGCGAACGTATTACTCTAATGGTTCGACCGCGGTCATCGTGCTCGTTTTCGAGATAATCGCGAAAAACTCCAATCGAACCGAAAATTTCAAAGTCCCGACCAATTTCAAAGTCCATCGGCACCGTCGTCCGACCGACCACCAAACTCGGCCAATCCTCGAAACAACCATTGATCCCTGTTCCCCGTTGCATTGCGAACGTATTACTCTAATGGTTCGACCGCGGTCATCGTGCTCGTTTTCGAGATAATCGCGAAAAACTCCAATCGAACCGAAAATTTCAAAGTCCCGACCAATTTCAAAGTCAATCGGCACCGTCGTCCGACCGACCACCAAACTCGGCCAATCCTCGAAACAACCATTTATCCCTGTTCCCCGATGCATTGCGAACGTATTACTCTAATGGTTCGACCGCGGTTATCGTGCTCGTTTTCGAGATAATCACGAAAAACTCCAATCGAACCGAAAATTTCAGTCCCGTCAAATTTCAAAGTCTTTCGGCACCGTCGACCGACCGACCACCAAACTCGACCAATCCTCGTTACAACCATTGATCCCTGTTCCCCGTTGCATTGCGAACGTATTACTCTAATGGTTAGACCGCGGTCATCGTGCTTGTTTTCGAGATAATCGCGAAAAACTCCAATCGAACCTAAAATGTCAGTCCCGACACATTTCAAAGTCCTTCGGCACCGTCGTCCGACCGACCACCAGAATCGACCAATCCTCGAAACAACCATTGACCCCTGTTCCCCGTTGCGTTGCGAACGTATTACTCTAATGGTTCGACCGCGGTCATCGTGCTCGTTTTCGAGATAATCGCGAAAAACTCCAATCGAAACGAAAATTTCAAAGTCCCGACAAATTTCAAAATCCATCGGCACCGTCGTCCGACCGACCACCAAACTCGACCAATCCTCGAAACAACCATTGATCCCTGTTCCCCGTTGCATTGCGAATGTATTACTCTAATGGTTCGACCGCGGTCATCGTGCTCGTTTTCGAGATAATCGCGAAAAACTCTAATCGAACCGAAAATTTCAGTCCCGTCAAATTTCAAAGTCTTTCGGCACCGTCGTCCGACCGACCAACAAACTCGACCAATCCTCGAAACAACCATTGATCCCTGTTCCCCGTTGCATTGCGAACGTATTACTCTAATGGTTTGACCGCGGTCATCGTGCTCGTTTTCGAGATAATCGCGAAAAACTCCAATCGAACAGAAAATTTCAGTCCCGACAAATTTCAAAGTCCATCGGCACCGTCGTCCGACCGACCACCAAACTCGACCAATCCTCGTTACAACCATTGATCCCTGTTCCCCGTTGCATTGCGAACGTATTACTCTAATGGTTAGACCGCGGTCATCGTGCTTGTTTTCGAGATAATCGCGAAAAACTCCAATCGAACCTAAAATTTCAGTCCCGACACATTTCAAAGCCCTTCGGCACCGTCGGCCGACCGACCACCAGACTCGACCAATCCTCGAAACAACCATTGATCCCTGTTCACCGTTGCATTGCGAACGTATTACTCTAATGGTTCGACCGCGGTCATCGTGCACGTTTTCGAGATAATCGCGAAAAACTCCAATCGAAACGAAAATTTCAAAGTCCCGACAAATTTCAAAGTCCATTGGCACCGTCGTCCGACCGACCACCAAACTCGACCAATCCTCGAAACAACCATTGATCCCTGTTCCCCGTTGCATTGCGAACGTATTACTCTAATAGTTCGACCGCGGTCACTGTGTTCGTTTTCGAGATAATCGCGAAAAACTCCAATCGAACCGAAAATTTCAAAGTCCCGACCAATTTCAAAGTCAATCGGCACCGTCGTCCGACCGACCACCAAACTCGGCCAATCCTCGAAACAACCATTTATCCCTGTTCCCCGATGCATTGCGAACGTATTACTCTAATGGTTCGACCGCGGTTATCGTGCTCGTTTTCGAGATAATCACGAAAAACTCCAATCGAACCGAAAATTTCAGTCCCGTCAAATTTCAAAGTCTTTCGGCACCGTCGACCGACCGACCAACAAACTCGACCAATCCTCGAAACAACCATTGATCCCTGTTCCCCGTTGCATTGCGAACGTATTACTCTAATGGTTCGACCGCGGTCATCGTTCTCGTTTTCGAGATAATCGCGAAAAACTCCAATCGAACAGAAAATTTCAGTCCCGACACATTTCAAAGTCCATCGGCACCGTCGTCCGACCGACCACCAGACGCGACCAATCCTCGAAACAACCATTGATCCCTGTTCCCCGTTGCATTGCGAACGTATTACTCTAATGGTTAGACCGCGTTCATCGTGCTTGTTTTCGAGATAATCGCGAAAAACTCCAATCGAAAGGAAAATTTCAAAGTCGTGTCTAATTTGAAAGTCCTTCGGCACCGTCGTCCGACCGACCACCAAACTCGACCAATCCTCGAAACAACCATTGATCCCTGTTCCCCGTTGCATTGCGAACGTATTACTCTAATGGTTCGACCGCAGTCATCGTGCTCGTTTTCGAGATAATCGCGAAAAACTCCAATCGAACAGAAAATTTCAGTCCCGACAAATTTCAAAGTCCATCGGCACCGTCGTCCGACCGACCACCAAACTCGACCAATCCTCGTTACAACCATTGATCCCTGTTCCCCGTTGCTTTGCGAACGTATTACTCTAATGGTTAGACCGCGGTCATCGTGCTTGTTTTCGAGATAATCGCGAAAAACTCCAATCGAACCTAAAATTTCAGTCCCGACACATTTCAAAGTCCTTCGGCACCGTCGTCCGACGGACCACCAGACTCGACCAATCCTCGAAACAACCATTGACCCCTGTTCCCCGTTGCATTGCGAACGTATTACTCTAATGGTTCGACCGCGGTCATCGTGCTCGTTTTCGAGATAATCGCGAAAAACTCCAATCGAACCGAAAATTTCAGTCCCGTCAAATTTCAAAGTCTTTCGGCACCGTCGTCCGACCGACCACCAAACTCGACCAATCCCCGTTACAACCATTGATCCCTGTTCCCCGTTGCATTGCGAACGTATTACTCTAATGGTTCGACCGCGGTCATCGTGCTCGTTTTCGAGATAATCGCGAAAAACTCCAATCGAACCAAAAATTTCAAAGTCCCGACCGATTTCAAAGTCCATCGGCACCGTCGTCCGACCGACCACCAAACTCGGCCAATCCTCGAAACAACCATTGATCCCTGTTCCCCGTTGCATTGCGAACGTATTACTCTAATGGTTCGACCGCGGTCATCGTGCTCGTTTTCGAGATAATCGCGAAAAACTCCAATCGAACAGAAAATTTCAGTCCCGACAAATTTCAAAGTCCATCGGCACCGTCGTCCGACCGACCACCAAACTCGACCAATCCTCGTTACAACCATTGATCCCTGTTCCCCGTTGCATTGCGAACGTATTACTCTAATGGTTAGACCGCGGTCATCGTGCTTGTTTTCGAGATAATCGCGAAAAACTCCAATCGAACCTAAAATTTCAGTCCCGACACATTTCAAAGCCCTTCGGCACCGTCGTCCGACCGACCACCAGACTCGACCAATCCTCGAAACAACCATTGATCCCTGTTCACCGTTGCATTGCGAACGTATTACTCTAATGGTTCGACCGCGGTCATCGTGCTCGTTTTCGAGATAATCGCGAAAAACTCCAATCGAACAGAAAATTTCAGTCCCGACAAATTTCAAAGTCCATCGGCACCGTCGTCCGACCGACCACCAAACTCGACCAATCCTCGAAACTACCATTGATCCCTGTTCCCCGTTGCATTGCGAACGTATTACTCTAATGGTTCGACCGCGGTCATCGTGCTCGTTTTCGAGATAATCGCGAAAAACTCCAATCGAACCGAAAATTTCAAAGTCCCGACCGATTTCAATGTCCATCGGCACCGTCGTCCGACCGACCACCAAACTCGGCCAATCCTCGAAACAACCATTGATCCCTGTTCCCCGTTGCATTGCGAACGTATTACTCTAATGGTTCGACCGCGGTCATCGTGCTCGTTTTCGAGATAATCGCGAAAAACTCCAATCGAACAGAAAATTTCAGTCCCGACACATTTCAAAGTCCATCGGCACCGTCGTCCGACCGACCACCAAACTCGACCAATCCTCGTTACAACCATTGATCCCTGTTCCCCGTTGCATTGCGAACGTATTACTCTAATGGTTAGACCGCGGTCATCGTGCTTGTTTTCGAGATAATCGCGAAAAACTCCAATCGAACCTAAAATTTCAGTCCCGACACATTTCAAAGCCCTTCGGCACCGTCGTCCGACCGACCACCAGACTCGACCAATCCTCGAAACAACCATCGATCCCTGTTCACCGTTGCATTGCGAACGTATTACTCTAATGGTTCGACCGCGGTCATCGTGCTCGTTTTCGAGATAATCGCGAAAAACTCCAATCGAACCGAAAATTTCAAAGTCCCGACCAATTTCAAAGTCCATCGGCACCGTCGTCCGACCGACCACCAAACTCGACCAATCCTCGTTACAACCATTGATCCCTGTTCGCCGTTGCATTGCGAACGTATTACTCTAATGGTTAGACCGCGGTCATCCTGCTCGTTTTCGAGATAAATGCGAAAAACTCCAATCGAACAGAAAATTTCAGTCCCGACAAATTTCAAAGTCCATCGGCACCGTCGTCCGACCGACCACCAAACTCGACCAATCCTCGTTACAACCATTGATCCCTGTTCGCCGTTGCATTGCGAACGTATTACTCTAATGGTTAGACCGCGGTCATCGTGCTTGTTTTCGAGATAATCGCGAAAAACTCCAATCGAACCTAAAATTTCAGTCCCGACACATTTCAAAGTCCTTCGGCACCGTCGTCCGACCGACCACCAGACTCGACCAATCCGCGAAACAACCATTGATCCCTGTTCCCCGTTGCATTGCGAACGTATTACTCTAATTGTTCGACCGCGGTCATCGTGCTCGTTTTCGACATAATCGCGAAAAACTCCAATCGAACCGAAAATTTCAAAGTCCTGTCAAATTTGAAAGTCCTTCGGCACCGTCGTCCGACCGACCACCAGACTCGACCAATCCTCGAAACAACCATTGATCCCTGTTCCCCGTTGCATTGCGAACGTATTACCCTAATGGTTCGACCGCGGTCATCGTGCTCGTTTTCGAGATAATCGCGAAAAACTCCAATCGAACCGAAAATTTCAAAGTCCCGACCAATTTCAAAGTCCATCGGCACCGTCGTCCGACCGACCACCAAACTCGACCAATCCTCGTTACAACCATTGATCCCTGTTCCCCGTTGCATTGCGAACGTATTACTCTAATGGTTAGACCGCGGTCATCGTGCTTGTTTTCGAGATAATCGCGAAAAACTCCAATCGAACCTAAAATTTCAGTCCCGACACATTTCAAAGTCCTTCGGCACCGTCGTCCGACCGACCACCAGACTCGACCAATCCTCGAAACAACCATCGATCCCTGTTCACCGTTGCATTGCGAACGTATTACTCTAATGGTTCGACCGCGGTCATCGTGCTCGTTTTCGAGATAATCGCGAAAAACTCCAATCGAACCGAAAATTTCAAAGTCCCGACCAATTTCAAAGTCCATCGGCACCGTCGTCCGACCGACCACCAAACTCGACCAATCCTCGTTACAACCATTGATCCCTGTTCGCCGTTGCATTGCGAACGTATTACTCTAATGGTTAGACCGCGGTCATCCTGCTCGTTTTCGAGATAAATGCGAAAAACTCCAATCGAACAGAAAATTTCAGTCCCGACAAATTTCAAAGTCCATCGGCACCGTCGTCCGACCGACCACCAAACTCGACCAATCCTCGTTACAACCATTGATCCCTGTTCGCCGTTGCATTGCGAACGTATTACTCTAATGGTTAGACCGCGGTCATCGTGCTTGTTTTCGAGATAATCGCGAAAAACTCCAATCGAACCTAAAATTTCAGTCCCGACACATTTCAAAGTCCTTCGGCACCGTCGTCCGACCGACCACCAGACTCGACCAATCCGCGAAACAACCATTGATCCCTGTTCCCCGTTGCATTGCGAACGTATTACTCTAATTGTTCGACCGCGGTCATCGTGCTCGTTTTCGACATAATCGCGAAAAACTCCAATCGAACCGAAAATTTCAAAGTCCTGTCAAATTTGAAAGTCCTTCGGCACCGTCGTCCGACCGACCACCAGACTCGACCAATCCTCGAAACAACCATTGATCCCTGTTCCCCGTTGCATTGCGAACGTATTACCCTAATGGTTCGACCGCGGTCATCGTGCTCGTTTTCGAGATAATCGCGAAAAACTCCAATCGAACCTAAAATTTCAGTCCCGACACATTTCAAAGTCCTTCGGCACCGTCGTCCGACCGACCACCAGACTCGACCAATCCTCGAAACAACCATTGACCCCTGTTCCCCGTTGCATTGCGAACGTATTACTCTAATGGTTCGACCGCGGTCATCGTGCTCGTTTTCGAGATAATCGCGAAAAACTCCAATCGAACCGAAAATTTCAGTCCTGTCAAATTTGAAAGTCCTTCGGCACCGTCGTCCGACCGACCACCAAACTCGACCAATCCTCGAAACAACCATTGATCCCTGTTCCCCGTTGCATTGCGAACGTATTACTCTAATGGTTCGACCGCGGTCATCGTGCTCGTTTTCGAGATAATCGCGAAAAACTCCAATCGAACCGAAAATTTCAAAGTCCCGACCAATTTCAAAGTCCATCGGCACCGTCGTCCGACCGACCACCAAACTCGACCAATCCTCGTTACAACCATTGATCCCTGTTCCCCGTTGCATTGCGAACGTATTACTCTAATGGTTAGACCGCGGTCATCGTGCTTGTTTTCGAGATAATCGCGAAAAACTGTGAGTAATTTCGACAGTTCGCTGCTAATTATTTGTGCTCCGCCTAGTATATTTGCTAAAAGTTTTCGCGACCGAGTTTCTATCAAAGAGTTATACGAGTGCATCCGTCTACTCATCGTCGGTGCGGCCTGTCTTTTATCCGTGCGGATTTACCGGGATTTCGAGGACATACTTGAATAATCGGGACGGATGATCAATCTTTCTTGGAATCTGGATTGACTTTCGGGTGATCGGCTCGTCTTGCTTTGTTTTGCTCGCATACATGTTTACACTAGTGTCCGTGAGTTCTGTTGTCACACGCCAGTTTCGTTCGTATGCAGCACACTAGTACCTTACAGGAGTGCTCATCCATTCGGAGACATTAATTCTTCTCACCAACTATTTCCTGCACGCTCTCCACCCGTAGGAATCTATTTCCGATTTTCGCTATGTCCCAACCAACGGACAAGATTTGCAGAGGTTGTGCTAAGATGGTATCTAGGCCGGTTAGCTGCCCAACTTGTGGCATTAACTCGCATCCTGGTACTTCGTGCTTGACCCGCACTGGGCACCTCTGGGGACCCGGCACATTGCTTGATTGTGGGGCCCGAAATTCTCCTATCCATCAGTCGGTACCGCAGATCACTGACACTGATTCTGCTTCGAACAACGATATCCTTGTGGATGCTTTCCATCAAATCCTTAAACGTGAACTTTCAAATCTTCGGGATGAAATGAAGCGTGAATACAAGGCCGAAATGGACAGACTTTCCACGACATTGACTGGCCTTGTCAACAGGATGGATGATTTCGAGGCTAGACTAGATCATCTTGATTGTACGAATGCTACCACGAATGAGGAATCTGTCATCGCAGAGATTGAAGAAAGGCGCAACAGATCAAGTAATTTAATACTACGGGGACTGGATGAAGCTGGTACCGAAGCTACCGCCTCTAACTCCGTAGGTCAACGACCTGATGCTGATACGGAACAAATTAAACGGCTTCTCCATTCCATTACCGCATCTAATCCCAATATAATTCGTACGTACAGACTTGGGAAGAGAGTGAGCGGGAGGATCAGACCTATCTGCGTTGTACTGTCTTCTCCAGAAGAAGTTCGCCAAGTGCTTCGAAATAAGTCCAAGGCTGTCGATCCTATCCGCATTTATTCTGACTTGACTACAAAACAACGTGATCACTTGCAAAACTTGAGGAATCAATTAAAAACTCTACACGAAAAAGGTGAAATGGAATGGACCATTAGATACTCAAATGGTGCTCCAAAAATTGTTAAACGTCAAGCTACGCCCCCAAAAAACTCTTTGTGAAGCCTTTAGTTTATTATCAAAATGTTCGAGGCCTACGAACCAAGCTACTTGATCTCTCGCACTCTGTTATATGTGCCGCGCTACATTATGACATTATCATTTTAACTGAAACGTGGTTAAACGCGAATATCTCGTCGTCAGAGTTGGGGCTCTCTGGATACGCAGTCTATCGTTTGGATCGAAACATCGATACGAGTGCTCACTCGCGTGGAGGAGGCGTCTTGGTGGCGGTCAAGGTCACGCTTCCCTGCACGCTCCTTGTAACGACAGCGACCAACGTCGAACATCTATTTGTCAAAATTGGCCTAGGATCATCGAATCTTATCGTTGGAGCTGCGTACATTCCACCTTCCTCAAATGCCTCCATATATCGGGATCATTGCCACGCGGTTGATGACATCGTAACCAAAAATCCACGCAGTTCGCTCTTATTCCTCGGTGATTACAACCTCCCTCATTGTGATTGGTACCTCGACTCCTCCAGCATCATCAAGACAACTACAGCCCCTAATGTGCTTCGTAAGGAAATTGAAGCCGCCGAGCACTTAACTGAGCTCCTTAACTTTCATGGTCTGCGCCAATTTAATCGAGTCACAAATTCACTAAATGCTCGGCTGGACTTGTGCTTTAGCAACATAAAAAACTTGTATATTGTTAAGTCTGTAGACTCGTTACTTCCGAGTGACCCTTATCATCCTGCTTTACACACTCAAATTGTTCCGCATGTCTTAATCCCGGAGCCCACCCTCGGTGGATTTAGATACAACTACAAATTAGGCGACTATGACTCGATAAACAACTTTCTGGGTTGTGTTAATTGGGATGAGGCTTTGCGCGATCTATCTGTTGACGATTCCGTTGAGTTTCTCTACCACCAGCTTTACTCCGCTATCGACTCATTCGTGCCTAAATATGTAAATAGTCACATCACCAATACTTATCCCGAGTGGTTTACTTCAGAATTAAAGCAGCTGGTTCGCAATAAAAAAGCCGCGCATTTAAGATATAAAAAATCTAGTCTTCCCTGCGACTACATCCACTTTTCCTATCTTCGATCTGAATGCAAGCGAGCGTCTGCCAGGTGCTATCAGCAATATTGTAAGCGCCTTGAGAGTAATATCAACAATGATGTCAAAGCCTTCTGGAACTTTGTTAATAGAAGCTCCCGTTCAAGTACCATTCCTACTGTTATGAAGTACGGTAATGAATCTGCAAACTCCAATGAGCACATCGCTAATTTATTTGCTGGTTATTTCGAATCGGTTTACACTACTCCACTTGCTTCTTATTTCTCTGCTCAGCAATGCGGCTCCGTTGACATCAATTCCATCTCGATAAAAATTAGCGAGGTACTTGACAAAATCAAAAGCTTGAATATAAACAAGGGTCCAGGTGAAGATGGCATTCCGTCGGTTTTCCTAAAAAATTGCCCCTATATTATATCTCGTCCACTATGGATAATATTTAACAAATCGCTATCTGCCGGTTATTTTCCGTTGCTATGGAAATGCAGTTTATTAACGCCGATTTACAAATCTGGTGACGGTTCTGATGTATCTAATTATAGACCTATCTCTGTTTTGAACGTCATGGCAAAGATTTTTGAAAGTATCATTACTGACAAGCTATCTGCATTGGTGTCCTCGGCTATCTCCGATGAACAGCATGGCTTCATTGCAGGAAGATCTACTGTCACTAATCTGGCGATATTCTGCAGTTTCATAGCATCATCGTTAGACAGAGGTTACCAAGTGGATGTGGTATACACCGATTTTAGTAAAGCGTTCGATACGGTCGACCATAATATTTTGGTCTCTAAATTGTCCTCTATTGGATTTCGTGGAACCATACTCAGCTGGCTAAGGAGTTACCTGTGTGATCGAACGCAGATTGTAAAAGTTAAGGATGCATATTCCAAACCTGTTGAAGTCTCTTCTGGTGTCCCGCAAGGCTCGCATCTCGGCCCATTATTGTTCACCCTCTTTATTAATGACGTAGGTAGTGTGTTCAGTAATAGTAAGTTTTTGTTGTTTGCCGATGATCTAAAGATCTTTAAATTAGTATCTTCCGAATCGGATGCGCTGGGCTTACAATCCGATCTACGTATGCTTGAAGACTGGTGCCGACGCAATAATCTCCGTATTAACACTGGCAAATGTCATGTAATGCGATTTTCTCGCGGTAAGTGCGCCATTACATTTGATTACTCCCTTAACGATACTGCTCTCGTGCCAGTTAATTCCGTTCGCGATCTTGGTGTCATCATAGACTCGAGCCTGACTTTCTCACAGCATTTAGATCATATTTTTCACGCTGCTATGAAGAATGTGGGTTTCCTGCAGAGATTTTCAGCAGGTTTTTCTAATCCTTATACGCTCAGAACGCTGTACTTCTCTCTTGTAGTTCCGCTTCTTGAATATGCATCGGTTATTTGGTCTCCAGGCCTTGTCAAGCATAGAACGCTGCTCGAAAGAGTGCAACATAAATTTCTCCGATATGCGGCATATAAAACCGGTTGTCCAATGTCTTACACTAATCACGACTACACTCAAATAATGAATAGGCTAAAAATCGACTCGCTCCACAAAAGAAGAGTGGTGGCTGATCTGTCCTTTCTCTTTAAAATTCTAAACAGCCATATTTACTGTCCTGAGATCCTCGGCAAAATTTGTCTAAATGCGCCTGAAAGAAGGATAAGATCATTTCCCTTGCTCAAGCCCACGCTCTTAACGACTAGAGTAGCGCATGCAGATCCCATAAACAGGTTATCCAACCTGGCAAACAAATATTGCTCGGAGTTGGACTTCTTTAATAAGGCTCTAGCGCCCTTTCTAACTGCGGTGCGCAAAATTACTCTTATAGAATAGCATTATGCGGTGGATCATTAGTCTTGTAATTTGTATCAATGTAATACCTCACACAACACCTTTATTAACTGTAATGTGTATACTAAGGGCTAGTCCTGTTTAAATAAATAAATAAATAAATAAATAAAAACTCCAATCGAACCTAAAATTTCAGTCCCGACCAATTTCAAAGTCCATCGGCACCGTCGTCCGACCGACCACCAAACTCGACCAATCCTCGTTACAACCATTGATCCCTGTTCGCCGTTGCATTGCGAACGTATTACTCTAATGGTTAGACCGCGGTCATCGTGCTTGTTTTCGAGATAATCGCGAAAAACTCCAATCGAAAGGAAAATTTCAAAGTCGTGTCTAATTTGAAAGTCCTTCGGCACCGTCGTCCGACCGACCACCAAACTCGACCAATCCTCGAAACAACCATTGATCCCTGTTCCCCGTTGCATTGCGAACGTATTACTCTAATGGTTCGACCGCGGTCATCGTGCTCGTTTTCGAGATAATCGCGAAAAACTCCAATCGAACCGAAAATTTCAAAGTCCCGACCAATTTCAAAGTCCATCGGCACCGTCGTCCGACCGACCACCAAACTCGACCAATCCTCGTTACAACCATTGATCCCTGTTCGCCGTTGCATTGCGAACGTATTATTCTAATGGTTAGACCGCGGTCATCGTGCTTGTTTTCGAGATACTCGCGAAAAACTCCAATCGAACCTAAAATTTCAGTCCCGACACATTTCAAAGTCCTTCGGCACCGTCGTCCGACCGACCACCAGACTCGACCAATCCTCGAAACAACCATTGATCCCTGTTCCCCGTTGCATTGCGAACGTATTACTCTAATTGTTCGACCGCGGTCATCGTGCTCGTTTTCGAGATAATCGCGAAAAACTCCAATCGAACCGAAAATTTCAAAGTCCTGTCAAATTTGAAAGTCCTTCGGCACCGTCGTCCGACCGACCACCAGACTCGACCAATCCTCGAAACAACCATTGACCCCTGTTCCCCGTTGCATTGCGAACGTATTACTCTAATGGTTCGACCGCGGTCATCGTGCTCGTTTTCGAGATAATCGCGAAAAACTCCAATCGAACCGAAAATTTCAGTCCTGTCAAATTTGAAAGTCCTTCGGCACCGTCGTCCGACCGACCACCAAACTCGACCAATCCTCGAAACAACCATTGATCCCTGTTCCCCGTTGCATTACGAACGTATTACTCTAATGGTTCGACCGCGGTCATCGTGCTCGTTTTCGAGATAATCGCGAAAAACTCCAATCGAACCGAAAATTTCAAAGTCCCGACCAATTTCAAAGTCAATCGGCACCGTCGTCCGACCGACCACCAAACTCGACCAATCCTCGTTACAACCATTGATCCCTGTTCCCCGTTGCATTGCGAACGTATTACTCTAATGGTTAGACCGCGGTCATCGTGCTTGTTTTCGAGATAATCGCGAAAAACTCCAATCGAACCTAAAATTTCAGTCCCGACCAATTTCAAAGTCCATCGGCACCGTCGTCCGACCGACCACCAAACTCGACCAATCCTCGTTACAACCATTGATCCCTGTTCGCCGTTGCATTGCGAACGTATTACTCTAATGGTTAGACCGCGGTCATCCTGCTCGTTTTCGAGATAAATGCGAAAAACTCCAATCGAACAGAAAATTTCAGTCCCGACAAATTTCAAAGTCCATCGGCACCGTCGTCCGACCGACCACCAAACTCGACCAATCCTCGAAACAACCATTGATCCCTGTTCCCCGTTGCATTGCGAACGTATTACTCTAATTGTTCGACCGCGGTCATCGTGCTCGTTTTCGAGATAATCGCGAAAAACTCCAATCGAACCGAAAATTTCAAAGTCCTGTCAAATTTGAAAGTCCTTCGGCACCGTCGTCCGACCGACCACCAGACTCGACCAATCCTCGAAACAACCATTGATCCCTGTTCCCCGTTGCATTGCGAACGTATTACTCTAATGGTTCGACCGCGGTCATCGTGCTCGTTTTCGAGATAATCGCGAAAAACTCCAATCGAACCGAAAATTTCAAAGTCCCGACCAATTTCAAAGTCCATCGGCACCGTCGTCCGACCGACCACCAAACTGGACCAATCCTCGTTACAACCATTGATCCCTGTTCCCCGTTGCATTGCGAACGTATTACTCTAATGGTTAGACCGCGGTCATCGTGCTTGTTTTCGAGATAATCGCGAAAAACTCCAATCGAACCTAAAATTTCAGTCCCGACACATTTCAAAGTCCTTCGGCACCGTCGTCCGACCGACCACCAGACTCGACCAATCCTCGAAACAACCATTGATCCCTGTTCCCCGTTGCATTGCGAACGTATTACTCTAATGGTTCGACCGCGGTCATCGTGCTCATTTTCGAGATAATCGCAAAAAACTCCAATCGAACCAAAAATTTCAAAGTCCCGACCAATTTCAAAGTCCATCTGCACCGTCGTCCGACCGACCACCAAACTCGGCCAATCCTCGAAACAACCATTGATCCCTGTTCCCCGTTGCATTGCGAACGTATTACTCTAATGGTTCGACCGCGGTCATCGTGCTCGTTTTCGAGATAATCGCGAAAAACTCCAATCGAACAGAAAATTTCAGTCCCGACAAATTTCAAAGTCCATCGGCACCGTCGTCCGACCGACCACCAAAGTCGACCAATCCTCGTTACAACCATTGATCCCTGTTCCCCGTTGCATTGCGAACGTATTACTCTAATGGTTAGACCGCGGTCATCGTGCTTGTTTTCGAGATAATCGCGAAAAACTCCAATCGAACCTAAAATTTCAGTCCCGACACATTTCAAAGTCCTTCGGCACCGTCGTCCGACCGACCACCAGACTCGACCAATCCTCGAAACAACCATTGATCCCTGTTCCCCGTTGCATTGCGAACGTATTACTCTAATAGTTCGACCGCGGTCACTGTGCTCGTTTTCGAGATAATCGCGAAAAACTCCAATCGAACCGAAAATTTCAAAGTCCCGACCAATTTCAAAGTCAATCGGCACCGTCGTCCGACCGACCACCAAACTCGGCCAATCCTCGAAACAACCATTTATCCCTGTTCCCCGAGGCATTGCGAACGTATTACTCTAATGGTTCGACCGCGGTTATCGTGCTCGTTTTCGAGATAATCACGAAAAACTCCAATCGAACCCAAAATTTCAGTCCCGTCAAATTTCAAAGTCTTTCGGCACCGTCGACCGACCGACCAACAAACTCGACCAATCCTCGAAACAACCATTGATCCCTGTTCCCCGTTGCATTGCGAACGTATTACTCTAATGGTTCGACCGCGGTCATCGTTCTCGTTTTCGAGATAATCGCGAAAAACTCCAATCGAACAGAAAATTTCAGTCCCGACACATTTCAAAGTCCATCGGCACCGTCGTCCGACCGACCACCAGACTCGACCAATCCTCGAAACAACCATTGATCCCTGTTCCCCGTTGCATTGCGAACGTATTACTCTAATGGTTAGACCGCGGTCATCGTGCTTGTTTTCGAGATAATCGCGAAAAACTCCAATCGAAAGGAAAATTTCAAAGTCGTGTCTAATTTGAAAGTCCTTCGGCACCGTCGTCCGACCGACCACAAAACTCGACCAATCCTCGAAACAACCATTGATCCCTGTTCCCCGTTGCATTGCGAACGTATTACTCTAATGGTTCGACCGCGGCCATCGTGCTCGTTTTCGAGATAATCGCGAAAAACTCCAATCGAACCGAAAATTTCAAAGTCCCGACAAATTTCAAAGTCAATCGGCACCGTCGTCCGACCGACCACCAAACTCGGCCAATCCTCGAAACAACCATTTATCCCTGTTCCCCGATGCATTGCGAACGTATTACTCTAATGGTTCGACCGCGGTTATCGTGCTCGTTTTCGAGATAATCACGAAAAACTCCAATCGAACCGAAATTTTCAGTCCCGTCAAATTTCAAAGTCTTTCGGCACCGTCGACCGACCGACCAACAAACTCGACCAATCCTCGAAACAACCATTGATCCCTGTTCCCCGTTGCATTGCGAACGTATTACTCTAATGGTTCGACCGCGGTCATCGTTCTCGTTTTCGAGATAATCGCGAAAAACTCCAATCGAACAGAAAATTTCAGTCCCGACACATTTCAAAGTCCATCGGCACCGTCGTCCGACCGACCACCAGACTCGACCAATCCTCGAAACAACCATTGATCCCTGTTCCCCGTTGCATTGCGAACGTATTACTCTAATGGTTAGACCGCGGTCATCGTGCTTGTTTTCGAGATAATCGCGAAAAACTCCAATCGAAAGGAAAATTTCAAAGTCGTGTCTAATTTGAAAGTCCTTCGGCACCGTCGTCCGACCGACCACCAAACTCGACCAATCCTCGAAACAACCATTGATCCCTGTTCCCCGTTGCATTGCGAACGTATTACTCTAATGGTTCGACCGCGGTCATCGTGCTCGTTTTCGAGATAATCGCGAAAAACTCCAATCGAACCGAAAATTTCAAAGTCCCGACCAATTTCAAAGTCCATCGGCACCGTCGTCCGACCGACCACCAAACTCGACCAATCCTCGTTACAACCATTGATCCCTGTTCGCCGTTGCATTGCGAACGTATTACTCTAATGGTTAGACCGCGGTCATCCTGCTCGTTTTCGAGATAAATGCGAAAAACTCCAATCCAACAGAAAATTTCAGTCCCGACAAATTTCAAAGTCCATCGGCACCGTCGTCCGACCGACCACCAAACTCGACCAATCCTCGTTACAACCATTGATCCCTGTTCGCCGTTGCATTGCGAACGTATTATTCTAATGGTTAGACCGCGGTCATCGTGCTTGTTTTCGAGATAATCGCGAAAAACTCCAATCGAACCTAAAATTTCAGTCCCGACACATTTCAAAGTCCTTCGGCACCGTCGTCCGACCGACCACCAGACTCGACCAATCCTCGAAACAACCATTGATCCCTGTTCCCCGTTGCATTGCGAACGTATTACTCTAATTGTTCGACCGCGGTCATCGTGCTCGTTTTCGAGATAATCGCGAAAAACTCCAATCGAACCGAAAATTTCAAAGTCCTGTCAAATTTGAAAGTCCTTCGGCACCGTCGTCCGACCGACCACCAGACTCGACCAATCCTCGAAACAACCATTGACCCCTGTTCCCCGTTGCATTGCGAACGTATTACTCTAATGGTTCGACCGCGGCCATCGTGCTCGTTTTCGAGATAATCGCGAAAAACTCCAATCGAACCGAAAATTTCAAAGTCCCGACAAATTTCAAAGTCAATCGGCACCGTCGTCCGACCGACCACCAAACTCGGCCAATCCTCGAAACAACCATTTATCCCTGTTCCCCGATGCATTGCGAACGTATTACTCTAATGGTTCGACCGCGGTTATCGTGCTCGTTTTCGAGATAATCACGAAAAACTCCAATCGAACCGAAATTTTCAGTCCCGTCAAATTTCAAAGTCTTTCGGCACCGTCGACCGACCGACCAACAAACTCGACCAATCCTCGAAACAACCATTGATCCCTGTTCCCCGTTGCATTGCGAACGTATTACTCTAATGGTTCGACCGCGGTCATCGTTCTCGTTTTCGAGATAATCGCGAAAAACTCCAATCGAACAGAAAATTTCAGTCCCGACACATTTCAAAGTCCATCGGCACCGTCGTCCGACCGACCACCAGACTCGACCAATCCTCGAAACAACCATTGATCCCTGTTCCCCGTTGCATTGCGAACGTATTACTCTAATGGTTAGACCGCGGTCATCGTGCTTGTTTTCGAGATAATCGCGAAAAACTCCAATCGAAAGGAAAATTTCAAAGTCGTGTCTAATTTGAAAGTCCTTCGGCACCGTCGTCCGACCGACCACCAAACTCGACCAATCCTCGAAACAACCATTGATCCCTGTTCCCCGTTGCATTGCGAACGTATTACTCTAATGGTTCGACCGCGGTCATCGTGCTCGTTTTCGAGATAATCGCGAAAAACTCCAATCGAACCGAAAATTTCAAAGTCCCGACCAATTTCAAAGTCCATCGGCACCGTCGTCCGACCGACCACCAAACTCGACCAATCCTCGTTACAACCATTGATCCCTGTTCGCCGTTGCATTGCGAACGTATTACTCTAATGGTTAGACCGCGGTCATCCTGCTCGTTTTCGAGATAAATGCGAAAAACTCCAATCCAACAGAAAATTTCAGTCCCGACAAATTTCAAAGTCCATCGGCACCGTCGTCCGACCGACCACCAAACTCGACCAATCCTCGTTACAACCATTGATCCCTGTTCGCCGTTGCATTGCGAACGTATTATTCTAATGGTTAGACCGCGGTCATCGTGCTTGTTTTCGAGATAATCGCGAAAAACTCCAATCGAACCTAAAATTTCAGTCCCGACACATTTCAAAGTCCTTCGGCACCGTCGTCCGACCGACCACCAGACTCGACCAATCCTCGAAACAACCATTGATCCCTGTTCCCCGTTGCATTGCGAACGTATTACTCTAATTGTTCGACCGCGGTCATCGTGCTCGTTTTCGAGATAATCGCGAAAAACTCCAATCGAACCGAAAATTTCAAAGTCCTGTCAAATTTGAAAGTCCTTCGGCACCGTCGTCCGACCGACCACCAGACTCGACCAATCCTCGAAACAACCATTGACCCCTGTTCCCCGTTGCATTGCGAACGTATTACTCTAATGGTTCGACCGCGGTCATCGTGCTCGTTTTCGAGATAATCGCGAAAAACTCCAATCGAACCGAAAATTTCAGTCCTGTCAAATTTGAAAGTCCTTCGGCACCGTCGTCCGACCGACCACCAAACTCGACCAATCCTCGAAACAACCATTGATCCCTGTTCCCCGTTGCATTACGAACGTATTACTCTAATGGTTCGACCGCGGTCATCGTGCTCGTTTTCGAGATAATCGCGAAAAACTCCAATCGAACCGAAAATTTCAAAGTCCCGACCAATTTCAAAGTCAATCGGCACCGTCGTCCGACCGACCACCAAACTCGACCAATCCTCGTTACAACCATTGATCCCTGTTCCCCGTTGCATTGCGAACGTATTACTCTAATGGTTAGACCGCGGTCATCGTGCTTGTTTTCGAGATAATCGCGAAAAACTCCAATCGAACCTAAAATTTCAGTCCCGACCAATTTCAAAGTCCATCGGCACCGTCGTCCGACCGACCACCAAACTCGACCAATCCTCGTTACAACCATTGATCCCTGTTCGCCGTTGCATTGCGAACGTATTACTCTAATGGTTAGACCGCGGTCATCCTGCTCGTTTTCGAGATAAATGCGAAAAACTCCAATCGAACAGAAAATTTCAGTCCCGACAAATTTCAAAGTCCATCGGCACCGTCGTCCGACCGACCACCAAACTCGACCAATCCTCGAAACAACCATTGATCCCTGTTCCCCGTTGCATTGCGAACGTATTACTCTAATTGTTCGACCGCGGTCATCGTGCTCGTTTTCGAGATAATCGCGAAAAACTCCAATCGAACCGAAAATTTCAAAGTCCTGTCAAATTTGAAAGTCCTTCGGCACCGTCGTCCGACCGACCACCAGACTCGACCAATCCTCGAAACAACCATTGATCCCTGTTCCCCGTTGCATTGCGAACGTATTACTCTAATGGTTCGACCGCGGTCATCGTGCTCGTTTTCGAGATAATCGCGAAAAACTCCAATCGAACCGAAAATTTCAAAGTCCCGACCAATTTCAAAGTCCATCGGCACCGTCGTCCGACCGACCACCAAACTCGACCAATCCTCGTTACAACCATTGATCCCTGTTCCCCGTTGCATTGCGAACGTATTACTCTAATGGTTAGACCGCGGTCATCGTGCTTGTTTTCGAGATAATCGCGAAAAACTCCAATCGAACCTAAAATTTCAGTCCCGACACATTTCAAAGTCCTTCGGCACCGTCGTCCGACCGACCACCAGACTCGACCAATCCTCGAAACAACCATTGATCCCTGTTCCCCGTTGCATTGCGAACGTATTACTCTAATGGTTCGACCGCGGTCATCGTGCTCATTTTCGAGATAATCGCAAAAAACTCCAATCGAACCAAAAATTTCAAAGTCCCGACCAATTTCAAAGTCCATCTGCACCGTCGTCCGACCGACCACCAAACTCGGCCAATCCTCGAAACAACCATTGATCCCTGTTCCCCGTTGCATTGCGAACGTATTACTCTAATGGTTCGACCGCGGTCATCGTGCTCGTTTTCGAGATAATCGCGAAAAACTCCAATCGAACAGAAAATTTCAGTCCCGACAAATTTCAAAGTCCATCGGCACCGTCGTCCGACCGACCACCAAAGTCGACCAATCCTCGTTACAACCATTGATCCCTGTTCCCCGTTGCATTGCGAACGTATTACTCTAATGGTTAGACCGCGGTCATCGTGCTTGTTTTCGAGATAATCGCGAAAAACTCCAATCGAACCTAAAATTTCAGTCCCGACACATTTCAAAGTCCTTCGGCACCGTCGTCCGACCGACCACCAGACTCGACCAATCCTCGAAACAACCATTGATCCCTGTTCCCCGTTGCATTGCGAACGTATTACTCTAATAGTTCGACCGCGGTCACTGTGCTCGTTTTCGAGATAATCGCGAAAAACTCCAATCGAACCGAAAATTTCAAAGTCCCGACCAATTTCAAAGTCAATCGGCACCGTCGTCCGACCGACCACCAAACTCGGCCAATCCTCGAAACAACCATTTATCCCTGTTCCCCGAGGCATTGCGAACGTATTACTCTAATGGTTCGACCGCGGTTATCGTGCTCGTTTTCGAGATAATCACGAAAAACTCCAATCGAACCCAAAATTTCAGTCCCGTCAAATTTCAAAGTCTTTCGGCACCGTCGACCGACCGACCAACAAACTCGACCAATCCTCGAAACAACCATTGATCCCTGTTCCCCGTTGCATTGCGAACGTATTACTCTAATGGTTCGACCGCGGTCATCGTTCTCGTTTTCGAGATAATCGCGAAAAACTCCAATCGAACAGAAAATTTCAGTCCCGACACATTTCAAAGTCCATCGGCACCGTCGTCCGACCGACCACCAGACTCGACCAATCCTCGAAACAACCATTGATCCCTGTTCCCCGTTGCATTGCGAACGTATTACTCTAATGGTTCGACCGCGGTCATCGTGCTCGTTTTCGAGATAATCGCGAAAAACTCCAATCGAACCGAAAATTTCAGTCCTGTCAAATTTGAAAGTCCTTCGGCACCGTCGTCCGACCGACCACCAAACTCGACCAATCCTCGTTACAACCATTGATCCCTGTTCGCCGTTGCATTGCGAACGTATTACTCTAATGGTTAGACCGCGGTCATCGTGCTTGTTTTCGAGATAATCGCGAAAAACTCCAATGGAACCTAAAATTTCAGTCCCGACACATTTCAAAGTCCTTCGGCACCGTCGTCCGACCGACCACCAGACTCGACCAATCCTCGAAACAACCATTGATCCCTGTTCCCCGTTGCATTGCGAACGTATTACTCTAATTGTTCGACCGCGGTCATCGTGCTCGTTTTCGAGATAATCGCGAAAAACTCCAATCGAACCGAAAATTTCAAAGTCCTGTCAAATTTGAAAGTCCTTCGGCACCGTCGTCCGACCGACCACCAGACTCGACCAATCCTCGAAACAACCATTGATCCCTGTTCCCCGTTGCATTGCGAACGTATTACTCTAATGGTTCGACCGCGGTCATCGTGCTTGTTTTCGAGATAATCGCGAAAAACTCCAATCGAACCTAAAATTTCAGTCCCGACACATTTCAAAGTCCTTCGGCACCGTCGTCCGACCGACCACCAGAATCGACCAATCCTCGAAACAACCATTGACCCCTGTTCCCCGTTGCATTGCGAACGTATTACTCTAATGGTTCGACCGCGGTCATCGTGCTCGTTTTCGAGATAATCGCGAAAAACTCCAATCGAAACGAAAATTTCAAAGTCCCGACAAATTTCAAAATCCATCGGCACCGTCGTCCGACCGACCACCAAACTCGACCAATCCTCGAAACAACCATTGATCCCTGTTCCCCGTTGCATTGCGAACGTATTACTCTAATGGTTCGACCGCGGTCATCGTGCTCGTTTTCGAGATAATCGCGAAAAACTCTAATCGAACCGAAAATTTCAGTCCCGTCAAATTTCAAAGTCTTTCGGCACCGTCGTCCGACCGACCAACAAACACGACCAATCCTCGAAACAACCATTGATCCCTGTTCCCCGTTGCATTGCGAACGTATTACTCTAATGGTTTGACCGCGGTCATCGTGCTCGTTTTCGAGATAATCGCGAAAAACTCCAATCGAAACGAAAATTTCAAAGTCCCGACCAATTTCAAAGTCAATCGGCACCGTCGTCCGACCGACCACCAAACTCGACCAATCCCCGTTACAACCATTGATCCCTGTTCCCCGTTGCATTGCGAACGTATTACTCTAATGGTTCGACCGCGGTCATCGTGCTCGTTTTCGAGATAATCGCGAAAAACTCCAATCGAACCAAAAATTTCAAAGTCCCGACCGATTTCAAAGTCCATCGGCACCGTCGTCCGACCGACCACCAAACTCGGCCAATCCTCGAAACAACCATTGATCCCTGTTCCCCGTTGCATTGCGAACGTATTACTCTAATGGTTCGACCGCGGTCATCGTGCTCGTTTTCGAGATAATCGCGAAAAACTCCAATCGAACAGAAAATTTCAGTCCCGACAAATTTCAAAGTCCATCGGCACCGTCGTCCGACCGACCACCAAACTCGACCAATCCTCGTTACAACCATTGATCCCTGTTCCCCGTTGCATTGCGAACGTATTACTCTAATGGTTAGACCGCGGTCATCGTGCTTGTTTTCGAGATAATCGCGAAAAACTCCAATCGAACCTAAAATTTCAGTCCCGACACATTTCAAAGCCCTTCGGCACCGTCGTCCGACCGACCACCAGACTCGACCAATCCTCGTTACAACCATTGATCCCTGTTCGCCGTTGCATTGCGAACGTATTACTCTAATGGTTAGACCGCGGTCATCGTGCTTGTTTTCGAGATAATCGCGAAAAACTCCAATCGAACCTAAAATTTCAGTCCCGACACATTTCAAAGTCCTTCGGCACCGTCGTCCGACCGACCACCAGACTCGACCAATCCTCGAAACAACCATTGATCCCTGTTCCCCGTTGCATTGCGAACGTATTACTCTAATTGTTCGACCGCGGTCATCGTGCTCGTTTTCGAGATAATCGCGAAAAACTCCAATCGAACCGAAAATTTCAAAGTCCTGTCAAATTTGAAAGTCCTTCGGCACCGTCGTCCGACCGACCACCAGACTCGACCAATCCTCGAAACAACCATTGATCCCTGTTCCCCGTTGCATTGCGAACGTATTACTCTAATGGTTCGACCGCGGTCATCGTGCTCGTTTTCGAGATAATCGCGAAAAACTCCAATCGAACCGAAAATTTCAAAGTCCCGACCAATTTCAAAGTCCATCGGCACCGTCGTCCGACCGACCACCAAACTCGACCAATCCTCGTTACAACCATTGATCCCTGTTCCCCGTTGCATTGCGAACGTATTACTCTAATGGTTAGACCGCGGTCATCGTGCTTGTTTTCGAGATAATCGCGAAAAACTCCAATCGAACCTAAAATTTCAGTCCCGACCAATTTCAAAGTCCATCGGCACCGTCGTCCGACCGACCACCAAAGTCGACCAATCCTCGTTACAACCATTGATCCCTGTTCGCCGTTGCATTGCGAACGTATTACTCTAATGGTTAGACCGCGGTCATCGTGCTTGTTTTCGAGATAATCGCGAAAAACTCCAATCGAACCTAAAATTTCAGTCCCGACACATTTCAAAGTCCTTCGGCACCGTCGTCCGACCGACCACCAGACTCGACCAATCCTCGAAACAACCATTGATCCCTGTTCCCCGTTGCATTGCGAACGTATTACTCTAATTGTTCGACCGCGGTCATCGTGCTCGTTTTCGAGATAATCGCGAAAAACTCCAATCGAACCGAAAATTTCAAAGTCCTGTCAAATTTGAAAGTCCTTCGGCACCGTCGTCCGACCGACCACCAGACTCGACCAATCCTCGAAACAACCATTGATCCCTGTTCCCCGTTGCATTGCGAACGTATTACTCTAATGGTTCGACCGCGGTCATCGTGCTCGTTTTCGAGATAATCGCGAAAAACTCCAATCGAACCGAAAATTTCAAAGTCCCGACCAATTTCAAAGTCCATCGGCACCGTCGTCCGACCGACCACCAAACTCGACCAATCCTCGTTACAACCATTGATCCCTGTTCCCCGTTGCATTGCGAACGTATTACTCTAATGGTTAGACCGCGGTCATCGTGCTTGTTTTCGAGATAATCGCGAAAAACTCCAATCGAACCTAAAATTTCAGTCCCGACACATTTCAAAGTCCTTCGGCACCGTCGTCCGACCGACCACCAGACTCGACCAATCCTCGAAACAACCATTGATCCCTGTTCCCCGTTGCATTGCGAACGTATTACTCTAATGGTTCGACCGCGGTCATCGTGCTCATTTTCGAGATAATCGCAAAAAACTCCAATCGAACCAAAAATTTCAAAGTCCCGACCAATTTCAAAGTCCATCTGCACCGTCGTCCGACCGACCACCAAACTCGGCCAATCCTCGAAACAACCATTGATCCCTGTTCCCCGTTGCATTGCGAACGTATTACTCTAATGGTTAGACCGCGGTCATCGTGCTTGTTTTCGAGATAATCGCGAAAAACTCCAATCGAACCTAAAATTTCAGTCCCGACACATTTCAAAGTCCTTCGGCACCGTCGTCCGACCGACCACCAGACTCGACCAATCCTCGAAACAACCATTGATCCCTGTTCCCCGTTGCATTGCGAACGTATTACTCTAATAGTTCGACCGCGGTCACTGTGCTCGTTTTCGAGATAATCGCGAAAAACTCCAATCGAACCGAAAATTTCAGTCCCGTCAAATTTCAAAGTCTTTCGGCACCGTCGTCCGACCGACCGCCAAACTCGGCCAATCCTCGAAACAACCATTGATCCCTGTTCCCCGTTGCATTGCGAACGTATTACTCTAATGGTTCGACCGCGGTCATCGTGCTCGTTTTCGAGATAATCGCGAAAAACTCCAATCGAAACGAAAATTTCAAAGTCCCGACCAATTTCAAAGTCAATCGGCACCGTCGTCCGACCGACCACCAAACTCGACCAATCCCCGTTACAACCATTGATCCCTGTTCCCCGTTGCATTGCGAACGTATTACTCTAATGGTTCGACCGCGGTCATCGTGCTCGTTTTCGAGATAATCGCGAAAAACTCCAATCGAACCAAAAATTTCAAAGTCCCGACCGATTTCAAAGTCCATCGGCACCGTCGTCCGACCGACCACCAAACTCGGCCAATCCTCGAAACAACCATTGATCCCTGTTCCCCGTTGCATTGCGAACGTATTACTCTAATGGTTCGACCGCGGTCATCGTGCTCGTTTTCGAGATAATCGCGAAAAACTCCAATCGAACAGAAAATTTCAGTCCCGACAAATTTCAAAGTCCATCGGCACCGTCGTCCGACCGACCACCAAACTCGACCAATCCTCGTTACAACCATTGATCCCTGTTCCCCGTTGCATTGCGAACGTATTACTCTAATGGTTAGACCGCGGTCATCGTGCTTGTTTTCGAGATAATCGCGAAAAACTCCAATCGAACCTAAAATTTCAGTCCCGACACATTTCAAAGCCCTTCGGCACCGTCGTCCGACCGACCACCAGACTCGACCAATCCTCGTTACAACCATTGATCCCTGTTCGCCGTTGCATTGCGAACGTATTACTCTAATGGTTAGACCGCGGTCATCGTGCTTGTTTTCGAGATAATCGCGAAAAACTCCAATCGAACCTAAAATTTCAGTCCCGACACATTTCAAAGTCCTTCGGCACCGTCGTCCGACCGACCACCAGACTCGACCAATCCTCGAAACAACCATTGATCCCTGTTCCCCGTTGCATTGCGAACGTATTACTCTAATTGTTCGACCGCGGTCATCGTGCTCGTTTTCGAGATAATCGCGAAAAACTCCAATCGAACCGAAAATTTCAAAGTCCTGTCAAATTTGAAAGTCCTTCGGCACCGTCGTCCGACCGACCACCAGACTCGACCAATCCTCGAAACAACCATTGATCCCTGTTCCCCGTTGCATTGCGAACGTATTACTCTAATGGTTCGACCGCGGTCATCGTGCTCGTTTTCGAGATAATCGCGAAAAACTCCAATCGAACCGAAAATTTCAAAGTCCCGACCAATTTCAAAGTCCATCGGCACCGTCGTCCGACCGACCACCAAACTCGACCAATCCTCGTTACAACCATTGATCCCTGTTCCCCGTTGCATTGCGAACGTATTACTCTAATGGTTAGACCGCGGTCATCGTGCTTGTTTTCGAGATAATCGCGAAAAACTCCAATCGAACCTAAAATTTCAGTCCCGACCAATTTCAAAGTCCATCGGCACCGTCGTCCGACCGACCACCAAACTCGACCAATCCTCGTTACAACCATTGATCCCTGTTCGCCGTTGCATTGCGAACGTATTACTCTAATGGTTAGACCGCGGTCATCCTGCTCGTTTTCGAGATAAATGCGAAAAACTCCAATCGAACAGAAAATTTCAGTCCCGACAAATTTCAAAGTCCATCGGCACCGTCGTCCGACCGACCACCAAACTCGACCAATCCTCGTTACAACCATTGATCCCTGTTCGCCGTTGCATTGCGAACGTATTACTCTAATGGTTAGACCGCGGTCATCGTGCTTGTTTTCGAGATAATCGCGAAAAACTCCAATCGAACCTAAAATTTCAGTCCCGACACATTTCAAAGTCCTTCGGCACCGTCGTCCGACCGACCACCAGACTCGACCAATCCTCGAAACAACCATTGATCCCTGTTCCCCGTTGCATTGCGAACGTATTACTCTAATTGTTCGACCGCGGTCATCGTGCTCGTTTTCGAGATAATCGCGAAAAACTCCAATCGAACCGAAAATTTCAAAGTCCTGTCAAATTTGAAAGTCCTTCGGCACCGTCGTCCGACCGACCACCAGACTCGACCAATCCTCGAAACAACCATTGATCCCTGTTCCCCGTTGCATTGCGAACGTATTACTCTAATGGTTCGACCGCGGTCATCGTGCTCGTTTTCGAGATAATCGCGAAAAACTCCAATCGAACCGAAAATTTCAAAGTCCCGACCAATTTCAAAGTCCATCGGCACCGTCGTCCGACCGACCACCAAACTCGACCAATCCTCGTTACAACCATTGATCCCTGTTCCCCGTTGCATTGCGAACGTATTACTCTAATGGTTAGACCGCGGTCATCGTGCTTGTTTTCGAGATAATCGCGAAAAACTCCAATCGAACCTAAAATTTCAGTCCCGACACATTTCAAAGTCCTTCGGCACCGTCGTCCGACCGACCACCAGACTCGACCAATCCTCGAAACAACCATTGATCCCTGTTCCCCGTTGCATTGCGAACGTATTACTCTAATGGTTCGACCGCGGTCATCGTGCTCATTTTCGAGATAATCGCAAAAAACTCCAATCGAACCAAAAATTTCAAAGTCCCGACCAATTTCAAAGTCCATCTGCACCGTCGTCCGACCGACCACCAAACTCGGCCAATCCTCGAAACAACCATTGATCCCTGTTCCCCGTTGCATTGCGAACGTATTACTCTAATGGTTAGACCGCGGTCATCGTGCTTGTTTTCGAGATAATCGCGAAAAACTCCAATCGAACCTAAAATTTCAGTCCCGACACATTTCAAAGTCCTTCGGCACCGTCGTCCGACCGACCACCAGACTCGACCAATCCTCGAAACAACCATTGATCCCTGTTCCCCGTTGCATTGCGAACGTATTACTCTAATAGTTCGACCGCGGTCACTGTGCTCGTTTTCGAGATAATCGCGAAAAACTCCAATCGAACCGAAAATTTCAGTCCCGTCAAATTTCAAAGTCTTTCGGCACCGTCGTCCGACCGACCGCCAAACTCGGCCAATCCTCGAAACAACCATTGATCCCTGTTCCCCGTTGCATTGCGAACGTATTACTCTAATGGTTCGACCGCGGTCATCGTGCTCGTTTTCGAGATAATCGCGAAAAACTCCAATCGAACAGAAAATTTCAGTCCCGACAAATTTCAAAGTCCATCGGCACCGTCGTCCGACCGACCACCAAACTCGACCAATCCTCGTTACAACCATTGATCCCTGTTCCCCGTTGCATTGCGAACGTATTACTCTAATGGTTAGACCGCGGTCATCGTGCTTGTTTTCGAGATAATCGCGAAAAACTCCAATCGAACCTAAAATTTCAGTCCCGACACATTTCAAAGTCCTTCGGCACCGTCGTCCGACCGACCACCAGACTCGACCAATCCTCGAAACAACCATTGACCCCTGTTCCCCGTTGCATTGCGAACGTATTACTCTAATGGTTCGACCGCGGTCATCGTGCTCGTTTTCGAGATAATCGCGAAAAACTCCAATCGAACCGAAAATTTCAGTCCCGTCAAATTTCAAAGTCTTTCGGCACCGTCGTCCGACCGACCAACAAACTCGACCAATCCTCGAAACAACCATTGATCCCTGTTCCCCGTTGCATTGCGAACGTATTACTCTAATGGTTAGACCGCGGTCATCGTGCTTGTTTTCGAGATAATCGCGAAAAACTCCAATCGAACCTAAAATTTCAGTCCCGACACATTTCAAAGTCCTTCGGCACCGTCGTCCGACCGACCACCAGAATCGACCAATCCTCGAAACAACCATTGACCCCTGTTCCCCGTTGCATTGCGAACGTATTACTCTAATGGTTCGACCGCGGTCATCGTGCTCGTTTTCGAGATAATCGCGAAAAACTCCAATCGAAACGAAAATTTCAAAGTCCCGACAAATTTCAAAATCCATCGGCACCGTCGTCCGACCGACCACCAAACTCGACCAATCCTCGAAACAACCATTGATCCCTGTTCCCCGTTGCATTGCGAACGTATTACTCTAATGGTTCGACCGCGGTCATCGTGCTCGTTTTCGAGATAATCGCGAAAAACTCTAATCGAACCGAAAATTTCAGTCCCGTCAAATTTCAAAGTCTTTCGGCACCGTCGTCCGACCGACCAACAAACTCGACCAATCCTCGAAACAACCATTGATCCCTGTTCCCCGTTGCATTGCGAACGTACTACTCTAATGGTTTGACCGCGGTCATCGTGCTCGTTTTCGAGATAATCGCGAAAAACTCCAATCGAAACGAAAATTTCAAAGTCCCGACCAATTTCAAAGTCAATCGGCACCGTCGTCCGACCGACCACCAAACTCGACCAATCCCCGTTACAACCATTGATCCCTGTTCCCCGTTGCATTGCGAACGTATTACTCTAATGGTTAGACCGCGGTCATCGTGCTTGTTTTCGAGATAATCGCGGAAAACTCCAATCGAACCTAAAATTTCAGTCCCGACACATTTCAAAGTCCTTCGGCACCGTCGTCCGACCGACCACCAGACTCGACCAATCCTCGAAACAACCATTGACCCCTGTTCCCCGTTGCATTGCGAACGTATTACTCTAATGGTTCGACCGCGGTCATCGTGCTCGTTTTCGAGATAATCGCGAAAAACTCCAATCGAACCGAAAATTTCAGTCCTGTCAAATTTGAAAGTCCTTCGGCACCGTCGTCCGACCGACCACCAAACTCGACCAATCCTCGAAACAACCATTGATCCCTGTTCCCCGTTGCATTGCGAACGTATTACTCTAATGGTTCGACCGCGGTCATCGTTCTCGTTTTCGAGATAATCGCGAAAAACTCCAATCGAACAGAAAATTTCAGTCCCGACACATTTCAAAGTCCATCGGCACCGTTGTCCGACCGACCACCAGACTCGACCAATCCTCGAAACAACCATTGATCCCTGTTCCCCGTTGCATTGCGAACGTATTACTCTAATGGTTCGACCGCGGTCATCGTGCTTGTTTTCGAGATAATCGCGAAAAACTCCAATCGAAAGGAAAATTTCAAAGTCCCGACAAATTTCAAAGTCCATTGGCACCGTCGTCCGACCGACCACCAAACTCGACCAATCCTCGAAACAACCATTGATCCCTGTTCCCTGTTGCATTGCGAACGTATTACTCTAATAGTTCGACCGCGGTCACTGTGCTCGTTTTCGAGATAATCGCGAAAAACTCCAATCGAACCGAAAATTTCAAAGTCCCGACCAATTTCAAAGTCAATCGGCACCGTCGTCCGACCGACCACCAAACTCGGCCAATCCTCGAAACAACCATTTATCCCTGTTCCCCGATGCATTGCGAACGTATTACTCTAATGGTTCGACCGCGGTTATCGTGCTCGTTTTCGAGATAATCACGAAAAACTCCAATCGAACCGAAAATTTCAGTCCCGACACATTTCAAAGTCCATCGGCACCGTCGTCCGACCGACCACCAAACTCGACCAATCCTCGAAACAACCATTGATCCCTGTTCCCCGTTGCATTGCGAACGTATTACTCTAATGGTTAGACCGCGGTCATCGTGCTTGTTTTCGAGATAATCGCGAAAAACTCCAATCGAAAGGAAAATTTCAAAGTCGTGTCTAATTTGAAAGTCCTTCGGCACCGTCGTCCGACCGACCACCAAACTCGACCAATCCTCGAAACAACCATTGATCCCTGTTCCCCGTTGCATTGCGAACGTATTACTCTAATGGTTCGACCGCGGTCATCGTGCTCGTTTTCGAGATAATCGCGAAAAACTCCAATCGAACCGAAAATTTCAAAGTCCCGACCAATTTCAAAGTCCATCGGCACCGTCGTCCGACCGACCACCAAACTCGACCAATCCTCGTTACAACCATTGATCCCTGTTCGCCGTTGCATTGCGAACGTATTACTCTAATGGTTAGACCGCGGTCATCCTGCTCGTTTTCGAGATAAATGCGAAAAACTCCAATCGAACAGAAAATTTCAGTCCCGACAAATTTCAAAGTCCATCGGCACCGTCGTCCGACCGACCACCAAACTCGACCAATCCTCGTTACAACCATTGATCCCTGTTCGCCGTTGCATTGCGAACGTATTACTCTAATGGTTAGACCGCGGTCATCGTGCTTGTTTTCGAGATAATCGCGAAAAACTCCAATCGAACCTAAAATTTCAGTCCCGACACATTTCAAAGTCTTTCGGCACCGTCGTCCGACCGACCACCAGACTCGACCAATCCTCGAAACAACCATTGATCCCTGTTCCCCGTTGCATTGCGAACGTATTACTCTAATTGTTCGACCGCGGTCATCGTGCTCGTTTTCGAGATAATCGCGAAAAACTCCAATCGAACCGAAAATTTCAAAGTCCTGTCAAATTTGAAAGTCCTTCGGCACCGTCGTCCGACCGACCACCAGACTCGACCAATCCTCGAAACAACCATTGATCCCTGTTCCCCGTTGCATTGCGAACGTATTACTCTAATGGTTAGACCGCGGTCATCGTGCTTGTTTTCGAGATAATCGCGAAAAACTCCAATCGAACCTAAAATTTCAGTCCCGACACATTTCAAAGTCCTTCGGCACCGTCGTCCGACCGACCACCAGACTCGACCAATCCTCGAAACAACCATTGACCCCTGTTCCCCGTTGCATTGCGAACGTATTACTCTAATGGTTCGACCGCGGTCATCGTGCTCGTTTTCGAGATAATCGCGAAAAACTCCAATCGAACCGAAAATTTCAGTCCTGTCAAATTTGAAAGTCCTTCGGCACCGTCGTCCGACCGACCACCAAACTCGACCAATCCTCGAAACAACCATTGATCCCTGTTCCCCGTTGCATTGCGAACGTATTACTCTAATGGTTTGACCGCGGTCATCGTGCTCGTTTTCGAGATAATCGCGAAAAACTCCAATCGAAACGAAAATTTCAAAGTCCCGACCAATTTCAAAGTCAATCGGCACCGTCGTCCGACCGACCACCAAACTCGACCAATCCCCGATACAACCATTGATCCCTGTTCCCCGTTGCATTGCGAACGTATTACTCTAATGGTTCGACCGCGGTCATCGTGCTCGTTTTCGAGATAATCGCGAAAAACTCCAATCGAACCAAAAATTTCAAAGTCCCGACCAATTTCAAAGTCCATCGGCACCGTCGTCCGACCGACCACCAAACTCGACCAATCCTCGTTACAACCATTGATCCCTGTTCCCCGTTGCATTGCGAACGTATTACTCTAATGGTTAGACCGCGGTCATCGTGCTTGTTTTCGAGATAATCGCGAAAAACTCCAATCGAACCTAAAATTTCAGTCCCGACACATTTCAAAGTCCTTCGGCACCGTCGTCCGACCGACCACCAGACTCGACCAATCCTCGAAACAACCATTGATCCCTGTTCCCCGTTGCATTGCGAACGTATTACTCTAATTGTTCGACCGCGGTCATCGTGCTCGTTTTCGAGATAATCGCGAAAAACTCCAATCGAACCGAAAATTTCAAAGTCCTGTCAAATTTGAAAGTCCTTCGGCACCGTCCTCCGACCGACCACCAGACTCGACCAATCCTCGAAACAACCATTGATCCCTGTTCCCCGTTGCATTGCGAACGTATTACTCTAATGGTTCGACCGCGGTCATCGTGCTCATTTTCGAGATAATCACGAAAAACTCCAATCGAACCGAAAATTTCAAAGTCCCGCCAAATTTCAAAGTCCATTGGCACCGTCGTCCGACCGACCACCAAACTCGACCAATCCTCGAAACAACCATTGATCCCTGTTCCCCGTTGCATTGCGAACGTATTACTCTAATAGTTCGACCGCGGTCACTGTGCTCGTTTTCGAGATAATCGCGAAAAACTCCAATCGAACCGAAAATTTCAAAGTCCCGACAAATTTCAAAGTCCATTGGCACCGTCGTCCGACCGACCACCAAACTCGACCAATCCTCGAAACAACAATTGATCCCTGTTCCCCGTTGCATTGCGAACGTATTACTCTAATAGTTCGACCGCGGTCACTGTGCTCGTTTTCGAGATAATCGCGAAAAACTCCAATCGAACCGAAAATTTCAAAGTCCCGACCAATTTCAAAGTCAATCGGCACCGTCGTCCGACCGACCACCAAACTCGGCCAATCCTCGAAACAACCATTTATCCCTGTTCCCCGAGGCATTGCGAACGTATTACTCTAATGGTTCGACCGCGGTTATCGTGCTCGTTTTCGAGATAATCACGAAAAACTCCAATCGAACCGAAAATTTCAAAGTCCCGACAAATTTCAAAGTCCATTGGCACCGTCGTCCGACCGACCACCAGACTCGACCAATCCTCGAAACAACCATTGATCCCTGTTCCCCGTTGCATTGCGAACGTATTACTCTAATGGTTCGACCGCGGTCATCGTGCTCGTTTTCGAGATAATCGCGAAAAACTCCAATCGAACCGATAATTTCAAAGTCCCGACCAATTTCAAAGTCCATCGGCACCGTCGTCCGACCGACCACCAAACTCGACCAATCCTCGTTACAACCATTGATCCCTGTTCCCCGTTGCATTGCGAACGTATTACTCTAATGGTTAGACCGCGGTCATCGTGCTTGTTTTCGAGATAATCGCGGAAAACTCCAATCGAACCTAAAATTTCAGTCCCGACACATTTCAAAGTCCTTCGGCACCGTCGTCCGACCGACCACCAGACTCGACCAATCCTCGAAACAACCATTGACCCCTGTTCCCCGTTGCATTGCGAACGTATTACTCTAATGGTTCGACCGCGGTCATCGTGCTCGTTTTCGAGATAATCGCGAAAAACTCCAATCGAACCGAAAATTTCAGTCCTGTCAAATTTGAAAGTCCTTCGGCACCGTCGTCCGACCGACCACCAAACTCGACCAATCCTCGAAACAACCATTGATCCCTGTTCCCCGTTGCATTGCGAACGTATTACTCTAATGGTTCGACCGCGGTCATCGTTCTCGTTTTCGAGATAATCGCGAAAAACTCCAATCGAACAGAAAATTTCAGTCCCGACACATTTCAAAGTCCATCGGCACCGTTGTCCGACCGACCACCAGACTCGACCAATCCTCGAAACAACCATTGATCCCTGTTCCCCGTTGCATTGCGAACGTATTACTCTAATGGTTCGACCGCGGTCATCGTGCTTGTTTTCGAGATAATCGCGAAAAACTCCAATCGAAAGGAAAATTTCAAAGTCCCGACAAATTTCAAAGTCCATTGGCACCGTCGTCCGACCGACCACCAAACTCGACCAATCCTCGAAACAACCATTGATCCCTGTTCCCTGTTGCATTGCGAACGTATTACTCTAATAGTTCGACCGCGGTCACTGTGCTCGTTTTCGAGATAATCGCGAAAAACTCCAATCGAACCGAAAATTTCAAAGTCCCGACCAATTTCAAAGTCAATCGGCACCGTCGTCCGACCGACCACCAAACTCGGCCAATCCTCGAAACAACCATTTATCCCTGTTCCCCGATGCATTGCGAACGTATTACTCTAATGGTTCGACCGCGGTTATCGTGCTCGTTTTCGAGATAATCACGAAAAACTCCAATCGAACCGAAAATTTCAGTCCCGACACATTTCAAAGTCCATCGGCACCGTCGTCCGACCGACCACCAAACTCGACCAATCCTCGAAACAACCATTGATCCCTGTTCCCCGTTGCATTGCGAACGTATTACTCTAATGGTTAGACCGCGGTCATCGTGCTTGTTTTCGAGATAATCGCGAAAAACTCCAATCGAAAGGAAAATTTCAAAGTCGTGTCTAATTTGAAAGTCCTTCGGCACCGTCGTCCGACCGACCACCAAACTCGACCAATCCTCGAAACAACCATTGATCCCTGTTCCCCGTTGCATTGCGAACGTATTACTCTAATGGTTCGACCGCGGTCATCGTGCTCGTTTTCGAGATAATCGCGAAAAACTCCAATCGAACCGAAAATTTCAAAGTCCCGACCAATTTCAAAGTCCATCGGCACCGTCGTCCGACCGACCACCAAACTCGACCAATCCTCGTTACAACCATTGATCCCTGTTCGCCGTTGCATTGCGAACGTATTACTCTAATGGTTAGACCGCGGTCATCCTGCTCGTTTTCGAGATAAATGCGAAAAACTCCAATCGAACAGAAAATTTCAGTCCCGACAAATTTCAAAGTCCATCGGCACCGTCGTCCGACCGACCACCAAACTCGACCAATCCTCGTTACAACCATTGATCCCTGTTCGCCGTTGCATTGCGAACGTATTACTCTAATGGTTAGACCGCGGTCATCGTGCTTGTTTTCGAGATAATCGCGAAAAACTCCAATCGAACCTAAAATTTCAGTCCCGACACATTTCAAAGTCTTTCGGCACCGTCGTCCGACCGACCACCAGACTCGACCAATCCTCGAAACAACCATTGATCCCTGTTCCCCGTTGCATTGCGAACGTATTACTCTAATTGTTCGACCGCGGTCATCGTGCTCGTTTTCGAGATAATCGCGAAAAACTCCAATCGAACCGAAAATTTCAAAGTCCTGTCAAATTTGAAAGTCCTTCGGCACCGTCGTCCGACCGACCACCAGACTCGACCAATCCTCGAAACAACCATTGATCCCTGTTCCCCGTTGCATTGCGAACGTATTACTCTAATGGTTAGACCGCGGTCATCGTGCTTGTTTTCGAGATAATCGCGAAAAACTCCAATCGAACCTAAAATTTCAGTCCCGACACATTTCAAAGTCCTTCGGCACCGTCGTCCGACCGACCACCAGACTCGACCAATCCTCGAAACAACCATTGACCCCTGTTCCCCGTTGCATTGCGAACGTATTACTCTAATGGTTCGACCGCGGTCATCGTGCTCGTTTTCGAGATAATCGCGAAAAACTCCAATCGAACCGAAAATTTCAGTCCTGTCAAATTTGAAAGTCCTTCGGCACCGTCGTCCGACCGACCACCAAACTCGACCAATCCTCGAAACAACCATTGATCCCTGTTCCCCGTTGCATTGCGAACGTATTACTCTAATGGTTTGACCGCGGTCATCGTGCTCGTTTTCGAGATAATCGCGAAAAACTCCAATCGAAACGAAAATTTCAAAGTCCCGACCAATTTCAAAGTCAATCGGCACCGTCGTCCGACCGACCACCAAACTCGACCAATCCCCGATACAACCATTGATCCCTGTTCCCCGTTGCATTGCGAACGTATTACTCTAATGGTTCGACCGCGGTCATCGTGCTCGTTTTCGAGATAATCGCGAAAAACTCCAATCGAACCAAAAATTTCAAAGTCCCGACCAATTTCAAAGTCCATCGGCACCGTCGTCCGACCGACCACCAAACTCGACCAATCCTCGTTACAACCATTGATCCCTGTTCCCCGTTGCATTGCGAACGTATTACTCTAATGGTTAGACCGCGGTCATCGTGCTTGTTTTCGAGATAATCGCGAAAAACTCCAATCGAACCTAAAATTTCAGTCCCGACACATTTCAAAGTCCTTCGGCACCGTCGTCCGACCGACCACCAGACTCGACCAATCCTCGAAACAACCATTGATCCCTGTTCCCCGTTGCATTGCGAACGTATTACTCTAATTGTTCGACCGCGGTCATCGTGCTCGTTTTCGAGATAATCGCGAAAAACTCCAATCGAACCGAAAATTTCAAAGTCCTGTCAAATTTGAAAGTCCTTCGGCACCGTCCTCCGACCGACCACCAGACTCGACCAATCCTCGAAACAACCATTGATCCCTGTTCCCCGTTGCATTGCGAACGTATTACTCTAATGGTTCGACCGCGGTCATCGTGCTCATTTTCGAGATAATCACGAAAAACTCCAATCGAACCGAAAATTTCAAAGTCCCGCCAAATTTCAAAGTCCATTGGCACCGTCGTCCGACCGACCACCAAACTCGACCAATCCTCGAAACAACCATTGATCCCTGTTCCCCGTTGCATTGCGAACGTATTACTCTAATAGTTCGACCGCGGTCACTGTGCTCGTTTTCGAGATAATCGCGAAAAACTCCAATCGAACCGAAAATTTCAAAGTCCCGACAAATTTCAAAGTCCATTGGCACCGTCGTCCGACCGACCACCAAACTCGACCAATCCTCGAAACAACAATTGATCCCTGTTCCCCGTTGCATTGCGAACGTATTACTCTAATAGTTCGACCGCGGTCACTGTGCTCGTTTTCGAGATAATCGCGAAAAACTCCAATCGAACCGAAAATTTCAAAGTCCCGACCAATTTCAAAGTCAATCGGCACCGTCGTCCGACCGACCACCAAACTCGGCCAATCCTCGAAACAACCATTTATCCCTGTTCCCCCAGGCATTGCGAACGTATTACTCTAATGGTTCGACCGCGGTTATCGTGCTCGTTTTCGAGATAATCACGAAAAACTCCAATCGAACCCAAAATTTCAGTCCCGTCAAATTTCAAAGTCTTTCGGCACCGTCGTCCGACCGACCACCAGACTCGACCAATCCTCGAAACAACCATTGATCCCTGTTCCCCGTTGCATTGCGAACGTATTACTCTAATGGTTCGACCGCGGTCATCGTGCTCGTTTTCGAGATAATCGCGAAAAACTCCAATCGAACCGAAAATTTCAAAGTCCCGACCAATTTCAAAGTCCATCGGCACCGTCGTCCGACCGACCACCAAACTCGACCAATCCTCGTTACAACCATTGATCCCTGTTCCCCGTTGCATTGCGAACGTATTACTCTAATGGTTAGACCGCGGTCATCGTGCTTGTTTTCGAGATAATCGCGAAAAACTCCAATCGAACCTAAAATTTCAGTCCCGACACATTTCAAAGTCCTTCGGCACCGTCGTCCGACCGACCACCAGACTCGACCAATCCTCGAAACAACCATTGACCCCTGTTCCCCGTTGCATTGCGAACGTATTACTCTAATGGTTCGACCGCGTTCATCGTGCTCGTTTTCGAGATAATCGCGAAAAACTCCAATCGAACCGAAAATTTCAGTCCTGTCAAATTTGAAAGTCCTTCGGCACCGTCGTCCGACCGACCACCAAACTCGACCAATCCTCGAAACAACCATTGATCCCTGTTCCCCGTTGCATTGCGAACGTATTACTCTAATGGTTTGACCGCGGTCATCGTGCTCGTTTTCGAGATAATCGCGAAAAACTCCAATCGAAACGAAAATTTCAAAGTCCCGACCAATTTCAAAGTCAATCGGCACCGTCGTCCGACCGACCACCAAACTCGACCAATCCCCGATACAACCATTGATCCCTGTTCCCCGTTGCATTGCGAACGTATTACTCTAATGGTTCGACCGCGGTCATCGTGCTCGTTTTCGAGATAATCGCGAAAAACTCCAATCGAACCAAAAATTTCAAAGTCCCGACCAATTTCAAAGTCCATCGGCACCGTCGTCCGACCGACCGCCAAACTCGGCCAATCCTCGAAACAACCATTGACCCCTGTTCCCCGTTGCATTGCGAACGTATTACTCTAATGGTTCGACCGCGGTCATCGTGCTCGTTCTCGAGATAATCGCGAAAAACTCCAATCGAACCGAAAATTTCAGTCCCGTCAAATTTCAAAGTCTTTCGGCACCGTCGTCCGACCGACCGCCAAACTCGGCCAATCCTCGAAACAACCATTGATCCCTGTTCCCCGTTGCATTGCGAACGTATTACTCTAATGGTTCGACCGCGGTCATCGTGCTCGTTTTCGAGATAATCGCGAAAAACTCCAATCGAACCGAAAATTTCAGTCCTGTCAAATTTGAAAGTCCTTCGGCACCGTCGTCCGACCGACCACCAAACTCGACCAATCCTCGAAACAACCATTGATCCCTGTTCCCCGTTGCATTGCGAACGTATTACTCTAATGGTTCGACCGCGGTCATCGTGCTCGTTTTCGAGATAATCGCGAAAAACTCCAATCGAACCGAAAATTTCAAAGTCCCGACAAATTTCAAAGTCCATCGGCACCGTCGTCCGACCGACCACCAGACTCGACCAATCCTCGAAACAACCATTGATCCCTGTTCCCCGTTGCATTGCGAACGTATTACTCTAATTGTTCGACCGCGGTCATCGTGCTCGTTTTCGAGATAATCGCGAAAAACTCCAATCGAACCGAAAATTTCAAAGTCCTGTCAAATTTCAAAGTCCATTGGCACCGTCGTCCGACCGACCACCAAACTCGACCAATCCTCGAAACAACCATTGATCCCTGTTCCCCGTTGCATTGCGAACGTATTACTCTAATGGTTCGACCGCGGTCATCGTGCTCGTTTTCGAGATAATCGCGAAAAACTCCAATCGAACCGAAAATTTCAAAGTCCCGACAAATTTCAAAGTCCATTGGCACCGTCGTCCGACCGACCACCAAACTCGACCAATCCTCGAAACAACCATTGATCCCTGTTCCCCGTTGCATTGCGAACGTATTACTCTAATGGTTCGACCGCGGTCATCGTGCTCGTTTTCGAGATAATCGCGAAAAACTCCAATCGAACCGAAAATTTCAAAGTCCCGACAAATTTCAAAGTCCATCGGCACCGTCGTCCGACCGACCACCAGACTCGACCAATCCTCGAAACAACCATTGATCCCTGTTCCCCGTTGCATTGCGAACGTATTACTCTAATTGTTCGACCGCGGTCATCGTGCTCGTTTTCGAGATAATCGCGAAAAACTCCAATCGAACCGAAAATTTCAAAGTCCCGACCAATTTCAAAGTCAATCGGCACCGTCGTCCGACCGACCACCAAACTCGGCCAATCCTCGAAACAACCATTTATCCCTGTTCCCCGAGGCATTGCGAACGTATTACTCTAATGGTTCGACCGCGGTTATCGTGCTCGTTTTCGAGATAATCACGAAAAACTCCAATCGAACCGAAAATTTCAAAGTCCCGACAAATTTCAAAGTCCATTGGCACCGTCGTCCGACCGACCACCAGACTCGACCAATCCTCGAAACAACCATTGATCCCTGTTCCCCGTTGCATTGCGAACGTATTACTCTAATGGTTCGACCGCGGTCATCGTGCTCGTTTTCGAGATAATCGCGAAAAACTCCAATCGAACCGAAAATTTCAAAGTCCCGACCAATTTCAAAGTCCATCGGCACCGTCGTCCGACCGACCACCAAACTCGACCAATCCTCGTTACAACCATTGATCCCTGTTCCCCGTTGCATTGCGAACGTATTACTCTAATGGTTAGACCGCGGTCATCGTGCTTGTTTTCGAGATAATCGCGGAAAACTCCAATCGAACCTAAAATTTCAGTCCCGACACATTTCAAAGTCCTTCGGCACCGTCGTCCGACCGACCACCAGACTCGACCAATCCTCGAAACAACCATTGACCCCTGTTCCCCGTTGCATTGCGAACGTATTACTCTAATGGTTCGACCGCGGTCATCGTGCTCGTTTTCGAGATAATCGCGAAAAACTCCAATCGAACCGAAAATTTCAGTCCTGTCAAATTTGAAAGTCCTTCGGCACCGTCGTCCGACCGACCACCAATCTCGACCAATCCTCGAAACAACCATTGATCCCTGTTCCCCGTTGCATTGCGAACGTATTACTCTAATGGTTTGACCGCGGTCATCGTGCTCGTTTTCGAGATAATCGCGAAAAACTCCAATCGAAACGAAAATTTCAAAGTCCCGACCAATTTCAAAGTCAATCGGCACCGTCGTCCGACCGACCACCAAACTCGACCAATCCCCGATACAACCATTGATCCCTGTTCCCCGTTGCATTGCGAACGTATTACTCTAATGGTTCGACCGCGGTCATCGTGCTCGTTTTATTATTATTATTATTAATCATAAACGGGTTAGAACCCATTATATAGCACGGATACATAACATTTTGCGTGTCGAATAAAAATAAATCTAAATATATGCATACTATATCAACTTATACTTAACAATGGAGAGTACTTAAAAAATAGAGGTGAAGAATGAATAGTGAGAAATGAAAAATTTACAATGAAAATGGAAATGAAGATAAGAGTGAAAATGAGAATGAAAATGAGAATGAGAATGAGAATGTAAATGAAAAACAAAAATGAAAATGAAAATGAAAATGAAAATGAAAAATGAAAATGAGAACGAAAATGAAAATAAAAATAGAAACCCATAGAAAATAGAATAAAAGTGAAAAGTGAGGGGTGGAAATAAAGTGTATACTATAACATTAAATTTAGTTTTGTCGCGTTAACGGATTACCAGCTATTTTGTTCGCTCGCTCTTAGCATTCTGTATAATTTACTCTTTAATACGTCCACAGATTCATGAAAAAAATCAACTGCATCAGCATATAGGTTTGCTTGTTGTAGTAGCCGGTTAATCGGATCAGATGATCCATATTTCGTTTTGTACACGATATAATAGAATAAGGGTTTTTCCCTGAAACAACCAATCCTCGAAACAACCATTGATCCCTGTTCCCCGTTGCATTGCGAACGTATTACTCTAATGGTTCGACCGCGGTCATCGTGCTCATTTTCGAGATAATCGCGAAAAACTCCAATCGAACCAAAAATTTCAAAGTCCCGACCAATTTCAAAGTCCATCGGCACCGTCGTCCGACCGACCGCCAAACTCGGCCAATCCTCGAAACAACCATTGACCCCTGTTCCCCGTTGCATTGCGAACGTATTACTCTAATGGTTCGACCGCGGTCATCGTGCTCGTTCTCGAGATAATCGCGAAAAACTCCAATCGAACCGAAAATTTCAGTCCCGTCAAATTTCAAAGTCTTTCGGCACCGTCGTCCGACCGACCGCCAAACTCGGCCAATCCTCGAAACAACCATTGATCCCTGTTCCCCGTTGCATTGCGAACGTATTACTCTAATGGTTCGACCGCGGTCATCGTGCTCGTTTTCGAGATAATCGCGAAAAACTCCAATCGAACAGAAAATTTCAGTCCCGACAAATTTCAAAGTCCATCGGCACCGTCGTCCGACCGACCACCAAACTCGACCAATCCTCGTTACAACCATTGATCCCTGTTCCCCGTTGCATTGCGAACGTATTACTCTAATGGTTAGACCGCGGTCATCGTGCTTGTTTTCGAGATAATCGCGAAAAACTCCAATCGAACCTAAAATTTCAGTCCCGACACATTTCAAAGTCCTTCGGCACCGTCGTCCGACCGACCACCAGACTCGACCAATCCTCGAAACAACCATTGATCCCTGTTCCCCGTTGCATTGCGAACGTATTACTCTAATTGTTCGACCGCGGTCATCGTGCTCGTTTTCGAGATAATCGCGAAAAACTCCAATCGAACCGAAAATTTCAAAGTCCTGTCAAATTTGAAAGTCCTTCGGCACCGTCCTCCGACCGACCACCAGACTCGACCAATCCTCGAAACAACCATTGATCCCTGTTCCCCGTTGCATTGCGAACGTATTACTCTAATGGTTCGACCGCGGTCATCGTGCTCATTTTCGAGATAATCGCGAAAAACTCCAATCGAACCGAAAATTTCAAAGTCCCGACAAATTTCAAAGTCCATTGGCACCGTCGTCCGACCGACCACCAAACTCGACCAATCCTCGAAACAACCATTGATCCCTGTTCCCCGTTGCATTGCGAACGTATTACTCTAATAGTTCGACCGCGGTCACTGTGCTCGTTTTCGAGATAATCGCGAAAAACTCCAATCGAACCGAAAATTTCAAAGTCCCGACAAATTTCAAAGTCCATTGGCACCGTCGTCCGACCGACCACCAAACTCGACCAATCCTCGAAACAACAATTGATCCCTGTTCCCCGTTGCATTGCGAACGTATTACTCTAATAGTTCGACCGCGGTCACTGTGCTCGTTTTCGAGATAATCGCGAAAAACTCCAATCGAACCGAAAATTTCAAAGTCCCGACCAATTTCAAAGTCAATCGGCACCGTCGTCCGACCGACCACCAAACTCGGCCAATCCTCGAAACAACCATTTATCCCTGTTCCCCCAGGCATTGCGAACGTATTACTCTAATGGTTCGACCGCGGTTATCGTGCTCGTTTTCGAGATAATCACGAAAAACTCCAATCGAACCCAAAATTTCAGTCCCGTCAAATTTCAAAGTCTTTCGGCACCGTCGTCCGACCGACCACCAGACTCGACCAATCCTCGAAACAACCATTGATCCCTGTTCCCCGTTGCATTGCGAACGTATTACTCTAATGGTTCGACCGCGGTCATCGTGCTCGTTTTCGAGATAATCGCGAAAAACTCCAATCGAACCGAAAATTTCAAAGTCCCGACCAATTTCAAAGTCCATCGGCACCGTCGTCCGACCGACCACCAAACTCGACCAATCCTCGTTACAACCATTGATCCCTGTTCCCCGTTGCATTGCGAACGTATTACTCTAATGGTTAGACCGCGGTCATCGTGCTTGTTTTCGAGATAATCGCGAAAAACTCCAATCGAACCTAAAATTTCAGTCCCGACACATTTCAAAGTCCTTCGGCACCGTCGTCCGACCGACCACCAGACTCGACCAATCCTCGAAACAACCATTGACCCCTGTTCCCCGTTGCATTGCGAACGTATTACTCTAATGGTTCGACCGCGTTCATCGTGCTCGTTTTCGAGATAATCGCGAAAAACTCCAATCGAACCGAAAATTTCAGTCCTGTCAAATTTGAAAGTCCTTCGGCACCGTCGTCCGACCGACCACCAAACTCGACCAATCCTCGAAACAACCATTGATCCCTGTTCCCCGTTGCATTGCGAACGTATTACTCTAATGGTTCGACCGCGGTCATCGTGCTCGTTTTCGAGATAATCGCGAAAAACTCCAATCGAACCGAAAATTTCAAAGTCCCGACAAATTTCAAAGTCCATCGGCACCGTCGTCCGACCGACCACCAGACTCGACCAATCCTCGAAACAACCATTGATCCCTGTTCCCCGTTGCATTGCGAACGTATTACTCTAATTGTTCGACCGCGGTCATCGTGCTCGTTTTCGAGATAATCGCGAAAAACTCCAATCGAACCGAAAATTTCAAAGTCCTGTCAAATTTCAAAGTCCATTGGCACCGTCGTCCGACCGACCACCAAACTCGACCAATCCTCGAAACAACCATTGATCCCTGTTCCCCGTTGCATTGCGAACGTATTACTCTAATGGTTCGACCGCGGTCATCGTGCTCGTTTTCGAGATAATCGCGAAAAACTCCAATCGAACCGAAAATTTCAAAGTCCCGACCAATTTCAAAGTCCATCGGCACCGTCGTCCGACCGACCACCAAACTCGACCAATCCTCGTTACAACCATTGATCCCTGTTCCCCGTTGCATTGCGAACGTATTACTCTAATGGTTAGACCGCGGTCATCGTGCTTGTTTTCGAGATAATCGCGAAAAACTCCAATCGAACCTAAAATTTCAGTCCCGACACATTTCAAAGTCCTTCGGCACCGTCGTCCGACCGACCACCAGACTCGACCAATCCTCGAAACAACCATTGACCCCTGTTCCCCGTTGCATTGCGAACGTATTACTCTAATGGTTCGACCGCGGTCATCGTGCTCGTTTTCGAGATAATCGCGAAAAACTCCAATCGAACCGAAAATTTCAGTCCCGTCAAATTTCAAAGTCTTTCGGCACCGTCGTCCGACCGACCAACAAACTCGACCAATCCTCGAAACAACCATTGATCCCTGTTCCCCGTTGCATTGCGAACGTATTACTCTAATGGTTTGACCGCGGTCATCGTGCTCGTTTTCGAGATAATCGCGAAAAACTCCAATCGAAACGAAAATTTTAAAGTCCCGACCAATTTCAAAGTCAATCGGCACCGTCGTCCGACCGACCACCAAACTCGACCAATCCCCGATACAACCATTGATCCCTGTTCCCCGTTGCATTGCGAACGTATTACTCTAATGGTTCGACCGCGGTCATCGTGCTCGTTTTCGAGATAATCGCGAAAAACTCCAATCGAACCAAAAATTTCAAAGTCCCGACAAATTTCAAAGTCCATTGGCACCGTCGTCCGACCGACCACCAAACTCGACCAATCCTCGAAACAACAATTGATCCCTGTTCCCCGTTGCATTGCGAACGTATTACTCTAATAGTTCGACCGCGGTCACTGTGCTCGTTCTCGAGATAATCGCGAAAAACTCCAATCGAACCGAAAATTTCAGTCCCGTCAAATTTCAAAGTCTTTCGGCACCGTCGTCCGACCGACCGCCAAACTCGGCCAATCCTCGAAACAACCATTGATCCCTGTTCCCCGTTGCATTGCGAACGTATTACTCTAATGGTTCGACCGCGGTCATCGTGCTCGTTTTCGAGATAATCGCGAAAAACTCCAATCGAACAGAAAATTTCAGTCCCGACAAATTTCAAAGTCCATCGGCACCGTCGTCCGACCGACCACCAAACTCGACCAATCCTCGTTACAACCATTGATCCCTGTTCCCCGTTGCATTGCGAACGTATTACTCTAATGGTTAGACCGCGGTCATCGTGCTTGTTTTCGAGATAATCGCGAAAAACTCCAATCGAACCTAAAATTTCAGTCCCGACACATTTCAAAGTCCTTCGGCACCGTCGTCCGACCGACCACCAGACTCGACCAATCCTCGAAACAACCATTGATCCCTGTTCCCCGTTGCATTGCGAACGTATTACTCTAATTGTTCGACCGCGGTCATCGTGCTCGTTTTCGAGATAATCGCGAAAAACTCCAATCGAACCGAAAATTTCAAAGTCCTGTCAAATTTGAAAGTCCTTCGGCACCGTCCTCCGACCGACCACCAGACTCGACCAATCCTCGAAACAACCATTGATCCCTGTTCCCCGTTGCATTGCGAACGTATTACTCTAATGGTTCGACCGCGGTCATCGTGCTCATTTTCGAGATAATCGCGAAAAACTCCAATCGAACCGAAAATTTCAAAGTCCCGACAAATTTCAAAGTCCATTGGCACCGTCGTCCGACCGACCACCAAACTCGACCAATCCTCGAAACAACCATTGATCCCTGTTCCCCGTTGCATTGCGAACGTATTACTCTAATAGTTCGACCGCGGTCACTGTGCTCGTTTTCGAGATAATCGCGAAAAACTCCAATCGAACCGAAAATTTCAAAGTCCCGACAAATTTCAAAGTCCATTGGCACCGTCGTCCGACCGACCACCAAACTCGACCAATCCTCGAAACAACAATTGATCCCTGTTCCCCGTTGCATTGCGAACGTATTACTCTAATAGTTCGACCGCGGTCACTGTGCTCGTTTTCGAGATAATCGCGAAAAACTCCAATCGAACCGAAAATTTCAAAGTCCCGACCAATTTCAAAGTCAATCGGCACCGTCGTCCGACCGACCACCAAACTCGGCCAATCCTCGAAACAACCATTTATCCCTGTTCCCCGAGGCATTGCGAACGTATTACTCTAATGGTTCGACCGCGGTTATCGTGCTCGTTTTCGAGATAATCACGAAAAACTCCAATCGAACCCAAAATTTCAGTCCCGTCAAATTTCAAAGTCTTTCGGCACCGTCGTCCGACCGACCACCAGACTCGACCAATCCTCGAAACAACCATTGATCCCTGTTCCCCGTTGCATTGCGAACGTATTACTCTAATGGTTCGACCGCGGTCATCGTGCTCGTTTTCGAGATAATCGCGAAAAACTCCAATCGAACCGAAAATTTCAAAGTCCCGACCAATTTCAAAGTCCATCGGCACCGTCGTCCGACCGACCACCAAACTCGACCAATCCTCGTTACAACCATTGATCCCTGTTCCCCGTTGCATTGCGAACGTATTACTCTAATGGTTAGACCGCGGTCATCGTGCTTGTTTTCGAGATAATCGCGAAAAACTCCAATCGAACCTAAAATTTCAGTCCCGACACATTTCAAAGTCCTTCGGCACCGTCGTCCGACCGACCACCAGACTCGACCAATCCTCGAAACAACCATTGACCCCTGTTCCCCGTTGCATTGCGAACGTATTACTCTAATGGTTCGACCGCGTTCATCGTGCTCGTTTTCGAGATAATCGCGAAAAACTCCAATCGAACCGAAAATTTCAGTCCTGTCAAATTTGAAAGTCCTTCGGCACCGTCGTCCGACCGACCACCAAACTCGACCAATCCTCGAAACAACCATTGATCCCTGTTCCCCGTTGCATTGCGAACGTATTACTCTAATGGTTCGACCGCGGTCATCGTGCTCGTTTTCGAGATAATCGCGAAAAACTCCAATCGAACCGAAAATTTCAAAGTCCCGACAAATTTCAAAGTCCATCGGCACCGTCGTCCGACCGACCACCAGACTCGACCAATCCTCGAAACAACCATTGATCCCTGTTCCCCGTTGCATTGCGAACGTATTACTCTAATTGTTCGACCGCGGTCATCGTGCTCGTTTTCGAGATAATCGCGAAAAACTCCAATCGAACCGAAAATTTCAAAGTCCCGACCAATTTCAAAGTCCATCGGCACCGTCGTCCGACCGACCACCAAACTCGACCAATCCTCGTTACAACCATTGATCCCTGTTCCCCGTTGCATTGCGAACGTATTACTCTAATGGTTAGACCGCGGTCATCGTGCTTGTTTTCGAGATAATCGCGGAAAACTCCAATCGAACCTAAAATTTCAGTCCCGACACATTTCAAAGTCCTTCGGCACCGTCGTCCGACCGACCACCAGACTCGACCAATCCTCGAAACAACCATTGACCCCTGTTCCCCGTTGCATTGCGAACGTATTACTCTAATGGTTCGACCGCGGTCATCGTGCTCGTTTTCGAGATAATCGCGAAAAACTCCAATCGAACCGAAAATTTCAGTCCTGTCAAATTTGAAAGTCCTTCGGCACCGTCGTCCGACCGACCACCAAACTCGACCAATCCACGAAACAACCATTGATCCCTGTTCCCCGTTGCATTGCGAACGTATTACTCTAATGGTTTGACCGCGGTCATCGTGCTCGTTTTCGAGATAATCGCGAAAAACTCCAATCGAAACGAAAATTTCAAAGTCCCGACCAATTTCAAAGTCAATCGGCACCGTCGTCCGACCGACCACCAAACTCGACCAATCCCCGATACAACCATTGATCCCTGTTCCCCGTTGCATTGCGAACGTATTACTCTAATGGTTCGACCGCGGTCATCGTGCTCGTTTTCGAGATAATCGCGAAAAACTCCAATCGAACCTAAAATTTCAAAGTCCCGACCAATTTCAAAGTCCATCGGCACCGTCGTCCGACCGACCGCCAAACTCGGCCAATCCTCGAAACAACCATTGACCCCTGTTCCCCGTTGCATTGCGAACGTATTACTCTAATGGTTCGACCGCGGTCATCGTGCTCGTTCTCGAGATAATCGCGAAAAACTCCAATCGAACCGAAAATTTCAGTCCCGTCAAATTTCAAAGTCTTTCGGCACCGTCGTCCGACCGACCGCCAAACTCGGCCAATCCTCGAAACAACCATTGATCCCTGTTCCCCGTTGCATTGCGAACGTATTACTCTAATGGTTCGACCGCGGTCATCGTGCTCGTTTTCGAGATAATCGCGAAAAACTCCAATCGAACAGAAAATTTCAGTCCCGACAAATTTCAAAGTCCATCGGCACCGTCGTCCGACCGACCACCAAACTCGACCAATCCTCGTTACAACCATTGATCCCTGTTCCCCGTTGCATTGCGAACGTATTACTCTAATGGTTAGACCGCGGTCATCGTGCTTGTTTTCGAGATAATCGCGAAAAACTCCAATCGAACCTAAAATTTCAGTCCCGACACATTTCAAAGTCCTTCGGCACCGTCGTCCGACCGACCACCAGACTCGACCAATCCTCGAAACAACCATTGATCCCTGTTCCCCGTTGCATTGCGAACGTATTACTCTAATTGTTCGACCGCGGTCATCGTGCTCGTTTTCGAGATAATCGCGAAAAACTCCAATCGAACCGAATATTTCAAAGTCCTGTCAAATTTGAAAGTCCTTCGGCACCGTCCTCCGACCGACCACCAGACTCGACCAATCCTCGAAACAACCATTTATCCCTGTTCCCCGAGGCATTGCGAACGTATTACTCTAATGGTTCGACCGCGGTTATCGTGCTCGTTTTCGAGATAATCACGAAAAACTCCAATCGAACCCAAAATTTCAGTCCCGTCAAATTTCAAAGTCTTTCGGCACCGTCGTCCGACCGACCACCAGACTCGACCAATCCTCGAAACAACCATTGATCCCTGTTCCCCGTTGCATTGCGAACGTATTACTCTAATGGTTCGACCGCGGTCATCGTGCTCGTTTTCGAGATAATCGCGAAAAACTCCAATCGAACCGAAAATTTCAAAGTCCCGACCAATTTCAAAGTCCATCGGCACCGTCGTCCGACCGACCACCAAACTCGACCAATCCTCGTTACAACCATTGATCCCTGTTCCCCGTTGCATTGCGAACGTATTACTCTAATGGTTAGACCGCGGTCATCGTGCTTGTTTTCGAGATAATCGCGGAAAACTCCAATCGAACCTAAAATTTCAGTCCCGACACATTTCAAAGTCCTTCGGCACCGTCGTCCGACCGACCACCAGACTCGACCAATCCTCGAAACAACCATTGACCCCTGTTCCCCGTTGCATTGCGAACGTATTACTCTAATGGTTCGACCGCGGTCATCGTGCTCGTTCTCGAGATAATCGCGAAAAACTCCAATCGAACCGAAAATTTCAGTCCCGTCAAATTTCAAAGTCTTTCGGCACCGTCGTCCGACCGACCGCCAAACTCGGCCAATCCTCGAAACAACCATTGATCCCTGTTCCCCGTTGCATTGCGAACGTATTACTCTAATGGTTCGACCGCGGTCATCGTGCTCGTTTTCGAGATAATCGCGAAAAACTCCAATCGAACAGAAAATTTCAGTCCCGACAAATTTCAAAGTCCATCGGCACCGTCGTCCGACCGACCACCAAACTCGACCAATCCTCGTTACAACCATTGATCCCTGTTCCCCGTTGCATTGCGAACGTATTACTCTAATGGTTAGACCGCGGTCATCGTGCTTGTTTTCGAGATAATCGCGAAAAACTCCAATCGAACCTAAAATTTCAGTCCCGACACATTTCAAAGTCCTTCGGCACCGTCGTCCGACCGACCACCAGACTCGACCAATCCTCGAAAGAACCATTGATCCCTGTTCCCCGTTGCATTGCGAACGTATTACTCTAATTGTTCGACCGCGGTCATCGTGCTCGTTTTCGAGATAATCGCGAAAAACTCCAATCGAACCGAAAATTTCAAAGTCCTGTCAAATTTGAAAGTCCTTCGGCACCGTCGTCCGACCGACCACCAGACTCGACCAATCCTCGAAACAACCATTGATCCCTGTTCCCCGTTGCATTGCGAACGTATTACTCTAATGGTTAGACCGCGGTCATCGTGCTTGTTTTCGAGATAATCGCGAAAAACTCCAATCGAACCTAAAATTTCAGTCCCGACACATTTCAAAGTCCTTCGGCACCGTCGTCCGACCGACCACCAGACTCGACCAATCCTCGAAACAACCATTGACCCCTGTTCCCCGTTGCATTGCGAACGTATTACTCTAATGGTTCGACCGCGGTCATCGTGCTCGTTTTCGAGATAATCGCGAAAAACTCCAATCGAACCGAAAATTTCAGTCCTGTCAAATTTGAAAGTCCTTCGGCACCGTCGTCCGACCGACCACCAAACTCGACCAATCCTCGAAACAACCATTGATCCCTGTTCCCCGTTGCATTGCGAACGTATTACTCTAATGGTTTGACCGCGGTCATCGTGCTCGTTTTCGAGATAATCGCGAAAAACTCCAATCGAAACGAAAATTTCAAAGTCCCGACCAATTTCAAAGTCAATCGGCACCGTCGTCCGACCGACCACCAAACTCGACCAATCCCCGATACAACCATTGATCCCTGTTCCCCGTTGCATTGCGAACGTATTACTCTAATGGTTCGACCGCGGTCATCGTGCTCGTTTTCGAGATAATCGCGAAAAACTCCAATCGAACCAAAAATTTCAAAGTCCCGACCAATTTCAAAGTCCATCGGCACCGTCGTCCGACCGACCGCCAAACTCGGCCAATCCTCGAAACAACCATTGATCCCTGTTCCCCGTTGCATTGCGAACGTATTACTCTAATGGTTCGACCGCGGTCATCGTGCTCGTTTTCGAGATAATCGCGAAAAACTCCAATCGAACCGAAAATTTCAAAGTCCCGACAAATTTCAAAGTCCATTGGCACCGTCGTCCGACCGACCACCAAACTCGACCAATCCTCGAAACAACAATTGATCCCTGTTCCCCGTTGCATTGCGAACGTATTACTCTAATAGTTCGACCGCGGTCACTGTGCTCGTTTTCGAGATAATCGCGAAAAACTCCAATCGAACCGAAAATTTCAAAGTCCCGACCAATTTCAAAGTCAATCGGCACCGTCGTCCGACCGACCACCAAACTCGGCCAATCCTCGAAACAACCATTTATCCCTGTTCCCCGAGGCATTGCGAACGTATTACTCTAATGGTTCGACCGCGGTTATCGTGCTCGTTTTCGAGATAATCACGAAAAACTCCAATCGAACCGAAAATTTCAAAGTCCCGACAAATTTCAAAGTCCATTGGCACCGTCGTCCGACCGACCACCAGACTCGACCAATCCTCGAAACAACCATTGATCCCTGTTCCCCGTTGCATTGCGAACGTATTACTCTAATGGTTCGACCGCGGTCATCGTGCTCGTTTTCGAGATAATCGCGAAAAACTCCAATCGAACCGAAAATTTCAAAGTCCCGACCAATTTCAAAGTCCATCGGCACCGTCGTCCGACCGACCACCAAACTCGACCAATCCTCGTTACAACCATTGATCCCTGTTCCCCGTTGCATTGCGAACGTATTACTCTAATGGTTAGACCGCGGTCATCGTGCTTGTTTTCGAGATAATCGCGGAAAACTCCAATCGAACCTAAAATTTCAGTCCCGACACATTTCAAAGTCCTTCGGCACCGTCGTCCGACCGACCACCAGACTCGACCAATCCTCGAAACAACCATTGACCCCTGTTCCCCGTTGCATTGCGAACGTATTACTCTAATGGTTCGACCGCGGTCATCGTGCTCGTTTTCGAGATAATCGCGAAAAACTCCAATCGAACCGAAAATTTCAGTCCTGTCAAATTTGAAAGTCCTTCGGCACCGTCGTCCGACCGACCACCAAACTCGACCAATCCTCGAAACAACCATTGATCCCTGTTCCCCGTTGCATTGCGAACGTATTACTCTAATGGTTTGACCGCGGTCATCGTGCTCGTTTTCGAGATAATCGCGAAAAACTCCAATCGAACCGAAAATTTCAAAGTCCTGTCAAATTTGAAAGTCCTTCGGCACCGTCGTCCGACCGACCACCAGACTCGACCAATCCTCGAAACAACCATTGATCCCTGTTCCCCGTTGCATTGCGAACGTATTACTCTAATGGTTCGACCGCGGTCATCGTGCTCGTTTTCGAGATAATCGCGAAAAACTCCAATCGAACCAAAAATTTCAAAGTCCCGACCAATTTCAAAGTCCATCGGCACCGTCGTCCGACCGACCGCCAAACTCGGCCAATCCTCGAAACAACCATTGACCCCTGTTCCCCGTTGCATTGCGAACGTATTACTCTAATGGTTCGACCGCGGTCATCGTGCTCGTTCTCGAGATAATCGCGAAAAACTCCAATCGAACCGAAAATTTCAGTCCCGTCAAATTTCAAAGTCTTTCGGCACCGTCGTCCGACCGACCGCCAAACTCGGCCAATCCTCGAAACAACCATTGATCCCTGTTCCCCGTTGCATTGCGAACGTATTACTCTAATGGTTCGACCGCGGTCATCGTGCTCGTTTTCGAGATAATCGCGAAAAACTCCAATCGAACAGAAAATTTCAGTCCCGACAAATTTCAAAGTCCATCGGCACCGTCGTCCGACCGACCACCAAACTCGACCAATCCTCGTTACAACCATTGATCCCTGTTCCCCGTTGCATTGCGAACGTATTACTCTAATGGTTAGACCGCGGTCATCGTGCTTGTTTTCGAGATAATCGCGAAAAACTCCAATCGAACCTAAAATTTCAGTCCCGACACATTTCAAAGTCCTTCGGCACCGTCGTCCGACCGACCACCAGACTCGACCAATCCTCGAAACAACCATTGATCCCTGTTCCCCGTTGCATTGCGAACGTATTACTCTAATTGTTCGACCGCGGTCATCGTGCTCGTTTTCGAGATAATCGCGAAAAACTCCAATCGAACCGAAAATTTCAAAGTCCTGTCAAATTTGAAAGTCCTTCGGCACCGTCCTCCGACCGACCACCAGACTCGACCAATCCTCGAAACAACCATTGATCCCTGTTCCCCGTTGCATTGCGAACGTATTACTCTAATGGTTCGACCGCGGTCATCGTGCTCATTTTCGAGATAATCGCGAAAAACTCCAATCGAACCGAAAATTTCAAAGTCCCGACAAATTTCAAAGTCCATTGGCACCGTCGTCCGACCGACCACCAAACTCGACCAATCCTCGAAACAACCATTGATCCCTGTTCCCCGTTGCATTGCGAACGTATTACTCTAATGGTTTGACCGCGGTCATCGTGCTCGTTTTCGAGATAATCGCGAAAAACTCCAATCGAACCGAAAATTTCAAAGTCCTGTCAAATTTGAAAGTCCTTCGGCACCGTCGTCCGACCGACCACCAGACTCGACCAATCCTCGAAACAACCATTGATCCCTGTTCCCCGTTGCATTGCGAACGTATTACTCTAATGGTTCGACCGCGGTCATCGTGCTCGTTTTCGAGATAATCGCGAAAAACTCCAATCGAACCAAAAATTTCAAAGTCCCGACCAATTTCAAAGTCCATCGGCACCGTCGTCCGACCGACCGCCAAACTCGGCCAATCCTCGAAACAACCATTGACCCCTGTTCCCCGTTGCATTGCGAACGTATTACTCTAATGGTTCGACCGCGGTCATCGTGCTCGTTCTCGAGATAATCGCGAAAAACTCCAATCGAACCGAAAATTTCAGTCCCGTCAAATTTCAAAGTCTTTCGGCACCGTCGTCCGACCGACCGCCAAACGCGGCCAATCCTCGAAACAACCATTGATCCCTGTTCCCCGTTGCATTGCGAACGTATTACTCTAATTGTTCGACCGCGGTCATCGTGCTTGTTTTCGAGATAATCGCGAAAAACTCCAATCGAACCTAAAATTTCAGTCCCGACACATTTCAAAGTCCTTCGGCACCGTCGTCCGACCGACCACCAGACTCGACCAATCCTCGAAACAACCATTGATCCCTGTTCCCCGTTGCATTGCGAACGTATTACTCTAATTGTTCGACCGCGGTCATCGTGCTCGTTTTCGAGATAATCGCGAAAAACTCCAATCGAACCTAAAATTTCAGTCCCGACACATTTCAAAGTCCTTCGGCACCGTCGTCCGACCGACCACCAGACTCGACCAATCCTCGAAACAACCATTGACCCCTGTTCCCCGTTGCATTGCGAACGTATTACTCTAATGGTTCGACCGCGGTCATCGTGCTCGTTTTCGAGATAATCGCGAAAAACTCCAATCGAACCGAAAATTTCAGTCCTGTCAAATTTGAAAGTCCTTCGGCACCGTCGTCCGACCGACCACCAAACTCGACCAATCCTCGAAACAACCATTGATCCCTGTTCCCCGTTGCATTGCGAACGTATTACTCTAATGGTTTGACCGCGGTCATCGTGCTCGTTTTCGAGATAATCGCGAAAAACTCCAATCGAACCGAAAATTTCAAAGTCCTGTCAAATTTGAAAGTCCTTCGGCACCGTCGTCCGACCGACCACCAGACTCGACCAATCCTCGAAACAACCATTGATCCCTGTTCCCCGTTGCATTGCGAACGTATTACTCTAATGGTTCGACCGCGGTCATCGTGCTCGTTTTCGAGATAATCGCGAAAAACTCCAATCGAACCAAAAATTTCAAAGTCCCGACCAATTTCAAAGTCCATCGGCACCGTCGTCCGACCGACCGCCAAACTCGGCCAATCCTCGAAACAACCATTGACCCCTGTTCCCCGTTGCATTGCGAACGTATTACTCTAATGGTTCGACCGCGGTCATCGTGCTCGTTCTCGAGATAATCGCGAAAAACTCCAATCGAACCGAAAATTTCAGTCCCGTCAAATTTCAAAGTCTTTCGGCACCGTCGTCCGACCGACCGCCAAACTCGGCCAATCCTCGAAACAACCATTGATCCCTGTTCCCCGTTGCATTGCGAACGTATTACTCTAATGGTTCGACCGCGGTCATCGTGCTCGTTTTCGAGATAATCGCGAAAAACTCCAATCGAACAGAAAATTTCAGTCCCGACAAATTTCAAAGTCCATCGGCACCGTCGTCCGACCGACCACCAAACTCGACCAATCCTCGTTACAACCATTGATCCCTGTTCCCCGTTGCATTGCGAACGTATTACTCTAATGGTTAGACCGCGGTCATCGTGCTTGTTTTCGAGATAATCGCGAAAAACTCCAATCGAACCTAAAATTTCAGTCCCGACACATTTCAAAGTCCTTCGGCACCGTCGTCCGACCGACCACCAGACTCGACCAATCCTCGAAACAACCATTGATCCCTGTTCCCCGTTGCATTGCGAACGTATTACTCTAATTGTTCGACCGCGGTCATCGTGCTCGTTTTCGAGATAATCGCGAAAAACTCCAATCGAACCGAAAATTTCAAAGTCCTGTCAAATTTGAAAGTCCTTCGGCACCGTCCTCCGACCGACCACCAGACTCGACCAATCCTCGAAACAACCATTGATCCCTGTTCCCCGTTGCATTGCGAACGTATTACTCTAATGGTTCGACCGCGGTCATCGTGCTCATTTTCGAGATAATCGCGAAAAACTCCAATCGAACCGAAAATTTCAAAGTCCCGACAAATTTCAAAGTCCATTGGCACCGTCGTCCGACCGACCACCAAACTCGACCAATCCTCGAAACAACCATTGATCCCTGTTCCCCGTTGCATTGCGAACGTATTACTCTAATAGTTCGACCGCGGTCACTGTGCTCGTTTTCGAGATAATCGCGAAAAACTCCAATCGAACCGAAAATTTCAAAGTCCCGACAAATTTCAAAGTCCATTGGCACCGTCGTCCGACCGACCACCAAACTCGACCAATCCTCGAAACAACAATTGATCCCTGTTCCCCGTTGCATTGCGAACGTATTACTCTAATAGTTCGACCGCGGTCACTGTGCTCGTTTTCGAGATAATCGCGAAAAACTCCAATCGAACCGAAAATTTCAAAGTCCCGACCAATTTCAAAGTCAATCGGCACCGTCGTCCGACCGACCACCAAACTCGGCCAATCCTCGAAACAACCATTTATCCCTGTTCCCCGAGGCATTGCGAACGTATTACTCTAATGGTTCGACCGCGGTTATCGTGCTCGTTTTCGAGATAATCACGAAAAACTCCAATCGAACCCAAAATTTCAGTCCCGTCAAATTTCAAAGTCTTTCGGCACCGTCGTCCGACCGACCACCAGACTCGACCAATCCTCGAAACAACCATTGATCCCTGTTCCCCGTTGCATTGCGAACGTATTACTCTAATGGTTCGACCGCGGTCATCGTGCTCGTTTTCGAGATAATCGCGAAAAACTCCAATCGAACCGAAAATTTCAAAGTCCCGACCAATTTCAAAGTCCATCGGCACCGTCGTCCGACCGACCACCAAACTCGACCAATCCTCGTTACAACCATTGATCCCTGTTCCCCGTTGCATTGCGAACGTATTACTCTAATGGTTAGACCGCGGTCATCGTGCTTGTTTTCGAGATAATCGCGAAAAACTCCAATCGAACCTAAAATTTCAGTCCCGACACATTTCAAAGTCCTTCGGCACCGTCGTCCGACCGACCACCAGACTCGACCAATCCTCGAAACAACCATTGACCCCTGTTCCCCGTTGCATTGCGAACGTATTACTCTAATGGTTCGACCGCGTTCATCGTGCTCGTTTTCGAGATAATCGCGAAAAACTCCAATCGAACCGAAAATTTTAGTCCTGTCAAATTTGAAAGTCCTTCGGCACCGTCGTCCGACCGACCACCAAACTCGACCAATCCTCGAAACAACCATTGATCCCTGTTCCCCGTTGCATTGCGAACGTATTACTCTAATGGTTCGACCGCGGTCATCGTGCTCGTTTTCGAGATAATCGCGAAAAACTCCAATCGAACCGAAAATTTCAAAGTCCCGACAAATTTCAAAGTCCATCGGCACCGTCGTCCGACCGACCACCAGACTCGACCAATCCTCGAAACAACCATTGATCCCTGTTCCCCGTTGCATTGCGAACGTATTACTCTAATTGTTCGACCGCGGTCATCGTGCTCGTTTTCGAGATAATCGCGAAAAACTCCAATCGAACCGAAAATTTCAAAGTCCTGTCAAATTTCAAAGTCCATTGGCACCGTCGTCCGACCGACCACCAAACTCGACCAATCCTCGAAACAACCATTGATCCCTGTTCCCCGTTGCATTGCGAACGTATTACTCTAATGGTTCGACCGCGGTCATCGTGCTCGTTTTCGAGATAATCGCGAAAAACTCCAATCGAACCGAAAATTTCAAAGTCCCGACCAATTTCAAAGTCCATCGGCACCGTCGTCCGACCGACCACCAAACTCGACCAATCCTCGTTACAACCATTGATCCCTGTTCCCCGTTGCATTGCGAACGTATTACTCTAATGGTTAGACCGCGGTCATCGTGCTTGTTTTCGAGATAATCGCGAAAAACTCCAATCGAACCTAAAATTTCAGTCCCGACACATTTCAAAGTCCTTCGGCACCGTCGTCCGACCGACCACCAGACTCGACCAATCCTCGAAACAACCATTGACCCCTGTTCCCCGTTGCATTGCGAACGTATTACTCTAATGGTTCGACCGCGGTCATCGTGCTCGTTTTCGAGATAATCGCGAAAAACTCCAATCGAACCGAAAATTTCAGTCCCGTCAAATTTCAAAGTCTTTCGGCACCGTCGTCCGACCGACCAACAAACTCGACCAATCCTCGAAACAACCATTGATCCCTGTTCCCCGTTGCATTGCGAACGTATTACTCTAATGGTTTGACCGCGGTCATCGTGCTCGTTTTCGAGATAATCGCGAAAAACTCCAATCGAAACGAAAATTTCAAAGTCCCGACCAATTTCAAAGTCAATCGGCACCGTCGTCCGACCGACCACCAAACTCGACCAATCCCCGATACAACCATTGATCCCTGTTCCCCGTTGCATTGCGAACGTATTACTCTAATGGTTCGACCGCGGTCATCGTGCTCGTTTTCGAGATAATCGCGAAAAACTCCAATCGAACCAAAAATTTCAAAGTCCCGACCAATTTCAAAGTCCATCGGCATCGTCGTCCGACCGACCACCAAACTCGGCCAATCCTCGAAACAACCATTGATCCCTGTTCCCCGTTGCATTGCGAACGTATTACTCTAATGGTTCGACCGCGGTCATCGTGCTCGTTTTCGAGATAATCGCGAAAAACTCCAATCGAACAGAAAATTTCAGTCCCGACAAATTTCAAAGTCCATCGGCACCGTCGTCCGACCGACCACCAAACTCGACCAATCCTCGTTACAACCATTGATCCCTGTTCCCCGTTGCATTGCGAACGTATTACTCTAATGGTTAGACCGCGGTCATCGTGCTTGTTTTCGAGATAATCGCGAAAAACTCCAATCGAACCTAAAATTTCAGTCCCGACACATTTCAAAGTCCTTCGGCACCGTCGTCCGACCGACCACCAGACTCGACCAATCCTCGAAACAACCATTGATCCCTGTTCCCCGTTGCATTGCGAACGTATTACTCTAATTGTTCGACCGCGGTCATCGTGCTCGTTTTCGAGATAATCGCGAAAAACTCCAATCGAACCGAAAATTTCAAAGTCCTGTCAAATTTCAAAGTCCATTGGCACCGTCGTCCGACCGACCACCAAACTCGACCAATCCTCGAAACAACCATTGATCCCTGTTCCCCGTTGCATTGCGAACGTATTACTCTAATAGTTCGACCGCGGTCACTGTGCTCGTTTTCGAGATAATCGCGAAAAACTCCAATCGAACCGAAAATTTCAAAGTCCCGACAAATTTCAAAGTCCATTGGCACCGTCGTCCGACCGACCACCAAACTCGACCAATCCTCGAAACAACCATTGATCCCTGTTCCCCGTTGCATTGCGAACGTATTACTCTAATAGTTCGACCGCGGTCACTGTGCTCGTTTTCGAGATAATCGCGAAAAACTCCAATCGAACCGAAAATTTCAAAGTCCCGACCAATTTCAAAGTCAATCGGCACCGTCGTCCGACCGACCACCAAACTCGGCCAATCCTCGACACAACCATTTATCCCTGTTCCCCGAGGCATTGCGAACGTATTACTCTAATGGTTCGACCGCGGTTATCGTGCTCGTTTTCGAGATAGTCACGAAAAACTCCAATCGAACCCAAAATTTCAGTCCCGTTAAATTTCAAAGTCTTTCGGCACCGTCGACCGACCGACCAACAAACTCGACCAATCCTCGAAACAACCATTGATCCCTGTTCCCCGTTGCATTGCGAACGTATTACTCTAATTGTTCGACCGCGGTCATCGTGCTCGTTTTCGAGATAATCGCGAAAAACTCCAATCGAACCGAAAATTTCAAAGTCCTGTCAAATTTGAAAGTCCTTCGGCACCGTCGTCCGACCGACCACCAGACTCGACCAATCCTCGAAACAACCATTGATCCCTGTTCCCCGTTGCATTGCGAACGTATTACTCTAATGGTTAGACCGCGGTCATCGTGCTTGTTTTCGAGATAATCGCGAAAAACTCCAATCGAACCTAAAATTTCAGTCCCGACACATTTCAAAGTCCTTCGGCACCGTCGTCCGACCGACCACCAGACTCGACCAATCCTCGAAACAACCATTGACCCCTGTTCCCCGTTGCATTGCGAACGTATTACTCTAATGGTTCGACCGCGGTCATCGTGCTCGTTTTCGAGATAATCGCGAAAAACTCCAATCGAACCGAAAATTTCAGTCCTGTCAAATTTGAAAGTCCTTCGGCACCGTCGTCCGACCGACCACCAAACTCGACCAATCCTCGAAACAACCATTGATCCCTGTTCCCCGTTGCATTGCGAACGTATTACTCTAATGGTTTGACCGCGGTCATCGTGCTCGTTTTCGAGATAATCGCGAAAAACTCCAATCGAAACGAAAATTTCAAAGTCCCGACCAATTTCAAAGTCAATCGGCACCGTCGTCCGACCGACCACCAAACTCGACCAATCCCCGATACAACCATTGATCCCTGTTCCCCGTTGCATTGCGAACGTATTACTCTAATGGTTCGACCGCGGTCATCGTGCTCGTTTTCGAGATAATCGCGAAAAACTCCAGTCGAACCAAAAATTTCAAAGTCCCGACCAATTTCAAAGTCCATCGGCACCGTCGTCCGACCGACCGCCAAACTCGGCCAATCCTCGAAACAACCATTGATCCCTGTTCCCCGTTGCATTGCGAACGTATTACTCTAATGGTTCGACCGCGGTCATCGTGCTCGTTTTCGAGATAATCGCGAAAAACTCCAATCGAACCGAAAATTTCAAAGTCCCGACAAATTTCAAAGTCCATTGGCACCGTCGTCCGACCGACCACCAAACTCGACCAATCCTCGAAACAACAATTGATCCCTGTTCCCCGTTGCATTGCGAACGTATTACTCTAATAGTTCGACCGCGGTCACTGTGCTCGTTTTCGAGATAATCAGTCTTCATTTGACCTCCCGTGAGTCGACACCTGTTTGTTGTTCTTCCGAGTACGTTGTCTGATATCTGAGTGGATTCGGTGCCTATAAGGCTATTTTTCGTTTCCTTGTCAGCGCAGTTTAGCGTTTTTCAGTGAGATTGGAGTGTCTTAGTCCGGTATCGGTCAGTAGCATTGTATGCGCTTTAAGTTTGGTTTGCGTACGGCTGCCAGACTGGAAGTTCTATCATCTTCCTTGGGATAACGTGTGAGCCGCGTTGTGCAATATCCTCTGTGCGTATCATGATGCCTGGATCTAAGAAGTGCAAGGGCTGTGGATCCTTAGTGGCCAACCCTGTCACGTGTGTTGATTGTGGCATTATATCTCATAAGGGCACTTCCTGTCTTAATCGTACAGGTCATCCTTTGATCAACGGCAAACTTTCGAATTGTGGGTCGAGTGCTCCAGTTCAAGTGGGCGTGGTAGATGTCGCTATGTCCCCTGATTTATCTCAGTCGGTGTTGACAGATACGCCTTTTCCAACACGTGATGAGCTTAGAGATATAATAAGAGACGTGATGAGGGTCGAACTCTGTAGTTTTCGCCAGGAAATGATCACGGGCATCAGAGAGGAGCTAGCCGAGTTACGGTCTACGGTTGGTGAACTTGACAAGCGTATGAAGCTGCTCGAGGTCAATTCTGCTGCTATGGCTGATGGAACTATAAACCCAGCTGTCACGGAGGATATTGTAGCGGAATTGAATGAGAGGCAGCTAAGGTCTAGGAACGTAATTATTCATGGTTTGCCTGAATCGAGTAATGCATCCCCTGTTGTCGTAAAGAGGGAAGACTCTGAAGGGGCCAAACGTATTCTTGTGGAAATTCGTCCTGCTGATTATCCAGATCTGAGGCTTTTCAGGATTGGGAAAGAGAAGGGCAGACTCCCTAGACCCCTCTGTGTTGGCTTTAAGTCGTCCGATGAGGCTAGGGAAATCTTAAAGAATAAATCGCGTTATTCTGGGCCCTGCAAGATTACCGATGACAGGACGCCAATTCAACGTCAGGCGCTGCAGCAACTCAGGACCAAACTTCGGGAGCTACACGAGAATGGAGAGACGAATAAAACAATTAGATATGTCCGTGGTGTGCCTAAAATTGTGTCGAGCGTTAGATCACAGAACTCTGTGCCAAAAAACCACTATTGAATCCTATAGTTTTTTATCAGAATGTAAGGGGACTCAGGACGAAGTTAGATGATCTGAAGTCGGCTATTATGTTATCTGCTGTCCGTTTTGATATTATAATTTTAGTAGAAACGTGGCTTAACTCATCGATCTCGAATCTGGAGCTGGGTTTAATTGGCTATAATGTTTTCCGAATGGATAGGTCGCATCTCACAAGTGAGTTTTCTAGGGGGGGTGGGGTCTTAATTGCTGTTCGGAATACGCTACATTGTACTTTAATTGACTCAGGTCGTGTTGATCTTGAGCAACTCTTTGTTAGGGTGCGGTTTCACTCATCTTATGTAATGCTTTGTGCTTTATATATTCCTCCTGGGTCCCGACCTGAACTCTATGACCGTTATGTTGGGTGCATTATTGATGTGTTTCATGATTATAGCTCTGACAGGCTTTGTATCTTTGGCGATTTCAACCTCCCTCATGCAGTTTGGCGCTATGAGCTCGGTCTTAATTGTACTAAAAAACCTGGTGTATCATCCATGGAATCAATAGCTATTGATCTGGTTCGTGATGGGTGTGGTTATTGTAGCTTAGCTCAGGTAAACACGGTCCTCAATCATACAGACACCGTATTAGATTTAATTTTTGTTAACGATTGTAACGTCACCGTAGATAAGGCGGTCGACTACCTGATCACGCCTGATGCGTACCATCCACCACTACTAATTCGCTTAAGTATTTTAGTTCTGCAGTACGATCAAGTTAATGTAAATAGTACCTTTTATGATTTTAAGTTGGGTGACTATCCTAATATGATTAATTATTTAAATTCTGTAGATTGGGATCTCATCACGCATGGAATTGATCCGGATATTGCCGTTGAGCGTCTTTATGCTCACCTTAACACTGCAATTGAAGCCTTTATCCCTCAAAGAACAGTAAGACGTCCGCTTTATCCACGGTGGTTTTCTGCTCGCTTAAAGTATCTTATAACCGAAAAAAAGAAAGCGCACAAATTGTTTAAAAATTCGAATTCTGTATGTGATTACTGGGCTTTTTCTAGCCTACGTTCCCAATGTAAACAACGTGTGACTGAGGATTATCGCGCATATATTGTTAGTGTGGAAAACTCTGTTCGGCATAATGTGAGGAATTTTTGGGGTTTTGTTAATGCCAAGCGTGGAAATACGGGTCTTCCGAGTGAGATGCATCATGGTAGTTTGTCTGCATCCTCGCATCAAGAGGTAGCTAATTTGTTCGCATCGTACTTCGGGTCGGTGTACTCTCCCTCGTCTGATCGGTCTCCGGTTTCTGACTGTAACAGTAATTATTCCAATGGAGTAAGTCTTAACTCATTGTCTATATCCATAGGTGATGTACTGGAAAAATTGAATTCGCTGGATGTGAGTAGAGGTCCTGGGGTGGATGGCATTCCTCCTCTGCTCCTTAGGCAATGTAGTTTCATCCTCTCGAGGCCACTTTGGAATATTTTTAATTCATCGTTGTCTTGTGGTGTTTTTCCGTTGAAGTGGAAATCCAGTCTTGTTACCCCAGTTTTCAAGACTGGTGACCGAGCTGACGTGGAGAATTACCGGCCTATTAGCAAATTATCCGTGATTCCTAAGTTGTTTGAGGAGATTGTCACGGATTCCATAGTGCCTATGGTTGCTCTCTCCCTCTGCGATGAGCAGCATGGGTTTGTACCGAGACGCTCTACCTTAACGAACTTGGCAGTTTATCATAGCTTCGTGACTGGGGCTCTTGATAAAGGTTTGCAGGTGGATACGGTCTATACGGACTTCCGTAAGGCCTTCGATTCCGTGGATCACTCTATTTTGCTCCGGAAACTCTCTTCTTGGGGTTTTTACGGGTCCCTTCTAGCGTGGTTTAGTAGCTATCTCACATCTCGTGAGCAGATTGTTAAGGTATCTAATAGTCTCTCAGTGCCAATAAGTGTCCCCTCGGGCGTTCCGCAGGGGTCTCATCTTGGTCCGTTACTGTTTATTATATTCATTAATGATCTCGATAAGATATTTGAAGGATCTAACTTTCTTTTGTACGCTGATGACCTTAAGGTGTTTAGAGTGATTCATGGCTATCATGATGCGGTTATGATGCAGTGCGATCTAGATAGATTTGGGCAATGGTGCGTATCTAATAATTTAAGGCTCCATACCTCTAAGTGTGTGGTGCTTAGGGCTGTGCGAGGGGGGCATTGCGTGAAGTTTCCGTATCAATTAGCGGGGGCTACTCTCTCCGAGGTGTCTGAAGTTGTTGATCTGGGTATCTCAATGAAGTCATGTTGTGACTTCAGAAATCACTATATGCGATGTACTGCGAAGGCAATGCGTGCCCTTGGATTCATCTCCAGGTTCGCATGTCACTTTAGGAATGTCGAGGCACTTAAACTCTTGTATATTGCTCTTGTGAGGCCGCATCTTGAATATGCGTCAGTCATTTGGAATCCGGTCCATGGGAAATATATTAACTTGATTGAGAGGGTACAACACAAATTTTTGAGGTTCGTTGCTCGGATTTTAAGGAGTCCTATGGATCGTGCTGATCACGATTACGGCCCTATAATGGCTAGGCTGAACATTGCCACTCTTGCGGATCGGAGGGATAATGCGGATTTGATGTTCCTTTTCAAGGTATTGAATGGTTACTTCGATTGCCCCGAGTTGGTAGCCTCCGTCTCCTTTGTCGTGCCGCAAAGGGTTTTGCGACCTAGACCTTTGTTTGACTCGAGGGTACCCCGTTATCGTCATTACTCGGTTGACCCCATGAACCGTGTTATGGCTGTTGCCAATGAGTATTCTAACAGGATTGACTTGTTTTTTGGGTCCTTGGAGTCGTTCCGTGTGCGGGTTCAGGGGCAAACTGGTCGATCGGGGGGTCATGAATGATGAGTCATGATTTTTGTTATACTACTTACATAGTTAAGATTTAGATTCAGTTATAACTCATATAATTTGTATTAATGTGTATTAATTATGGAGACTGTATTAGTTCTTCGGGTTTATACTTTCTGTAAACTATGGGATTTTCCCGTTTATAATAATAATAATAATAATAATAATCGCGAAAAACTCCAATCGAACCGAAAATTTCAAAGTCCCGACCAATTTCAAAGTCAATCGGCACCGTCGTCCGACCGACCACCAAACTCGGCCAATCCTCGAAACAACCATTTATCCCTGTTCCCCGAGGCATTGCGAACGTATTACTCTAATGGTTCGACCGCGGTTATCGTGCTCGTTTTCGAGATAATCACGAAAAACTCCAATCGAACCGAAAATTTCAAAGTCCCGACAAATTTCAAAGTCCATTGGCACCGTCGTCCGACCGACCACCAGACTCGACCAATCCTCGAAACAACCATTGATCCCTGTTCCCCGTTGCATTGCGAACGTATTACTCTAATGGTTCGACCGCGGTCATCGTGCTCGTTTTCGAGATAATCGCGAAAAACTCCAATCGAACCGAAAATTTCAAAGTCCCGACCAATTTCAAAGTCCATCGGCACCGTCGTCCGACCGACCACCAAACTCGACCAATCCTCGTTACAACCATTGATCCCTGTTCCCCGTTGCATTGCGAACGTATTACTCTAATGGTTAGACCGCGGTCATCGTGCTTGTTTTCGAGATAATCGCGGAAAACTCCAATCGAACCTAAAATTTCAGTCCCGACACATTTCAAAGTCCTTCGGCACCGTCGTCCGACCGACCACCAGACTCGACCAATCCTCGAAACAACCATTGACCCCTGTTCCCCGTTGCATTGCGAACGTATTACTCTAATGGTTCGACCGCGGTCATCGTGCTCGTTTTCGAGATAATCGCGAAAAACTCCAATCGAACCGAAAATTTCAGTCCTGTCAAATTTGAAAGTCCTTCGGCACCGTCGTCCGACCGACCACCAAACTCGACCAATCCTCGAAACAACCATTGATCCCTGTTCCCCGTTGCATTGCGAACGTATTACTCTAATGGTTTGACCGCGGTCATCGTGCTCGTTTTCGAGATAATCGCGAAAAACTCCAATCGAAACGAAAATTTCAAAGTCCCGACCAATTTCAAAGTCAATCGGCACCGTCGTCCGACCGACCACCAAACTCGACCAATCCCCGATACAACCATTGATCCCTGTTCCCCGTTGCATTGCGAACGTATTACTCTAATGGTTCGACCGCGGTCATCGTGCTCGTTCTCGAGATAATCGCGAAAAACTCCAATCGAACCGAAAATTTCAGTCCCGTCAAATTTCAAAGTCTTTCGGCACCGTCGTCCGACCGACCGCCAAACTCGGCCAATCCTCGAAACAACCATTGATCCCTGTTCCCCGTTGCATTGCGAACGTATTACTCTAATGGTTCGACCGCGGTCATCGTGCTCGTTTTCGAGATAATCGCGAAAAACTCCAATCGAACAGAAAATTTCAGTCCCGACAAATTTCAAAGTCCATCGGCACCGTCGTCCGACCGACCACCAAACTCGACCAATCCTCGTTACAACCATTGATCCCTGTTCCCCGTTGCATTGCGAACGTATTACTCTAATGGTTAGACCGCGGTCATCGTGCTTGTTTTCGAGATAATCGCGAAAAACTCCAATCGAACCTAAAATTTCAGTCCCGACACATTTCAAAGTCCTTCGGCACCGTCGTCCGACCGACCACCAGACTCGACCAATCCTCGAAACAACCATTGATCCCTGTTCCCCGTTGCATTGCGAACGTATTACTCTAATTGTTCGACCGCGGTCATCGTGCTCGTTTTCGAGATAATCGCGAAAAACTCCAATCGAACCGATAATTTCAAAGTCCTGTCAAATTTGAAAGTCCTTCGGCACCGTCCTCCGACCGACCACCAGACTCGACCAATCCTCGAAACAACCATTGATCCCTGTTCCCCGTTGCATTGCGAACGTATTACTCTAATGGTTCGACCGCGGTCATCGTGCTCATTTTCGAGATAATCGCGAAAAACTCCAATCGAACCGAAAATTTCAAAGTCCCGACAAATTTCAAAGTCCATTGGCACCGTCGTCCGACCGACCACCAAACTCGACCAATCCTCGAAACAACCATTGATCCCTGTTCCCCGTTGCATTGCGAACGTATTACTCTAATAGTTCGACCGCGGTCACTGTGCTCGTTTTCGAGATAATCGCGAAAAACTCCAATCGAACCGAAAATTTCAAAGTCCCGACAAATTTCAAAGTCCATTGGCACCGTCGTCCGACCGACCACCAAACTCGACCAATCCTCGAAACAACAATTGATCCCTGTTCCCCGTTGCATTGCGAACGTATTACTCTAATAGTTCGACCGCGGTCACTGTGCTCGTTTTCGAGATAATCGCGAAAAACTCCAATCGAACCGAAAATTTCAAAGTCCCGACCAATTTCAAAGTCAATCGGCACCGTCGTCCGACCGACCACCAAACTCGGCCAATCCTCGAAACAACCATTTATCCCTGTTCCCCGAGGCATTGCGAACGTATTACTCTAATGGTTAGACCGCGGTCATCGTGCTTGTTTTCGAGATAATCGCGAAAAACTCCAATCGAACCTAAAATTTCAGTCCCGACACATTTCAAAGTCCTTCGGCACCGTCGTCCGACCGACCACCAGACTCGACCAATCCTCGAAACAACCATTGACCCCTGTTCCCCGTTGCATTGCGAACGTATTACTCTAATGGTTCGACCGCGGTCATCGTGCTCGTTTTCGAGATAATCGCGAAAAACTCCAATCGAACCGAAAATTTCAGTCCCGTCAAATTTCAAAGTCTTTCGGCACCGTCGTCCGACCGACCAACAAACTCGACCAATCCTCGAAACAACCATTGATCCCTGTTCCCCGTTGCATTGCGAACGTATTACTCTAATGGTTTGACCGCGGTCATCGTGCTCGTTTTCGAGATAATCGCGAAAAACTCCAATCGAAACGAAAATTTCAAAGTCCCGACCAATTTCAAAGTCAATCGGCACCGTCGTCCGACCGACCACCAAACTCGACCAATCCCCGATACAACCATTGATCCCTGTTCCCCGTTGCATTGCGAACGTATTACTCTAATGGTTCGACCGCGGTCATCGTGCTCGTTTTCGAGATAATCGCGAAAAACTCCAATCGAACCAAAAATTTCAAAGTCCCGACCAATTTCAAAGTCCATCGGCATCGTCGTCCGACCGACCACCAAACTCGGCCAATCCTCGAAACAACCATTGATCCCTGTTCCCCGTTGCATTGCGAACGTATTACTCTAATGGTTCGACCGCGGTCATCGTGCTCGTTTTCGAGATAATCGCGAAAAACTCCAATCGAACAGAAAATTTCAGTCCCGACAAATTTCAAAGTCCATCGGCACCGTCGTCCGACCGACCACCAAACTCGACCAATCCTCGTTACAACCATTGATCCCTGTTCCCCGTTGCATTGCGAACGTATTACTCTAATGGTTAGACCGCGGTCATCGTGCTTGTTTTCGAGATAATCGCGAAAAACTCCAATCGAACCTAAAATTTCAGTCCCGACACATTTCAAAGTCCTTCGGCACCGTCGTCCGACCGACCACCAGACTCGACCAATCCTCGAAACAACCATTGATCCCTGTTCCCCGTTGCATTGCGAACGTATTACTCTAATTGTTCGACCGCGGTCATCGTGCTCGTTTTCGAGATAATCGCGAAAAACTCCAATCGAACCGAAAATTTCAAAGTCCTGTCAAATTTCAAAGTCCATTGGCACCGTCGTCCGACCGACCACCAAACTCGACCAATCCTCGAAACAACCATTGATCCCTGTTCCCCGTTGCATTGCGAACGTATTACTCTAATAGTTCGACCGCGGTCACTGTGCTCGTTTTCGAGATAATCGCGAAAAACTCCAATCGAACCGAAAATTTCAAAGTCCCGACAAATTTCAAAGTCCATTGGCACCGTCGTCCGACCGACCACCAAACTCGACCAATCCTCGAAACAACCATTGATCCCTGTTCCCCGTTGCATTGCGAACGTATTACTCTAATGGTTCGACCGCGGTCATCGTGCTCGTTCTCGAGATAATCGCGAAAAACTCCAATCGAACCGAAAATTTCAGTCCCGTCAAATTTCAAAGTCTTTCGGCACCGTCGTCCGACCGACCGCCAAACTCGGCCAATCCTCGAAACAACCATTGATCCCTGTTCCCCGTTGCATTGCGAACGTATTACTCTAATGGTTCGACCGCGGTCATCGTGCTCGTTTTCGAGATAATCGCGAAAAACTCCAATCGAACAGAAAATTTCAGTCCCGACAAATTTCAAAGTCCATCGGCACCGTCGTCCGACCGACCACCAAACTCGACCAATCCTCGTTACAACCATTGATCCCTGTTCCCCGTTGCATTGCGAACGTATTACTCTAATGGTTAGACCGCGGTCATCGTGCTTGTTTTCGAGATAATCGCGAAAAACTCCAATCGAACCTATAATTTCAGTCCCGACACATTTCAAAGTCCTTCGGCACCGTCGTCCGACCGACCACCAGACTCGACCAATCCTCGAAACAACCATTGATCCCTGTTCCCCGTTGCATTGCGAACGTATTACTCTAATTGTTCGACCGCGGTCATCGTGCTCGTTTTCGAGATAATCGCGAAAAACTCCAATCGAACCGAAAATTTCAAAGTCCTGTCAAATTTGAAAGTCCTTCGGCACCGTCCTCCGACCGACCACCAGACTCGACCAATCCTCGAAACAACCATTGATCCCTGTTCCCCGTTGCATTGCGAACGTATTACTCTAATGGTTCGACCGCGGTCATCGTGCTCATTTTCGAGATAATCGCGAAAAACTCCAATCGAACCGAAAATTTCAAAGTCCCGACAAATTTCAAAGTCCATTGGCACCGTCGTCCGACCGACCACCAAACTCGACCAATCCTCGAAACAACCATTGATCCCTGTTCCCCGTTGCATTGCGAACGTATTACTCTAATAGTTCGACCGCGGTCACTGTGCTCGTTTTCGAGATAATCGCGAAAAACTCCAATCGAACCGAAAATTTCAAAGTCCCGACAAATTTCAAAGTCCATTGGCACCGTCGTCCGACCGACCACCAAACTCGACCAATCCTCGAAACAACAATTGATCCCTGTTCCCCGTTGCATTGCGAACGTATTACTCTAATAGTTCGACCGCGGTCACTGTGCTCGTTTTCGAGATAATCGCGAAAAACTCCAATCGAACCGAAAATTTCAAAGTCCCGACCAATTTCAAAGTCAATCGGCACCGTCGTCCGACCGACCACCAAACTCGGCCAATCCTCGAAACAACCATTTATCCCTGTTCCCCGAGGCATTGCGAACGTATTACTCTAATGGTTAGACCGCGGTCATCGTGCTTGTTTTCGAGATAATCGCGAAAAACTCCAATCGAACCTAAAATTTCAGTCCCGACACATTTCAAAGTCCTTCGGCACCGTCGTCCGACCGACCACCAGACTCGACCAATCCTCGAAACAACCATTGACCCCTGTTCCCCGTTGCATTGCGAACGTATTACTCTAATGGTTCGACCGCGGTCATCGTGCTCGTTTTCGAGATAATCGCGAAAAACTCCAATCGAACCGAAAATTTCAGTCCCGTCAAATTTCAAAGTCTTTCGGCACCGTCGTCCGACCGACCAACAAACTCGACCAATCCTCGAAACAACCATTGATCCCTGTTCCCCGTTGCATTGCGAACGTATTACTCTAATGGTTTGACCGCGGTCATCGTGCTCGTTTTCGAGATAATCGCGAAAAACTCCAATCGAAACGAAAATTTCAAAGTCCCGACCAATTTCAAAGTCAATCGGCACCGTCGTCCGACCGACCACCAAACTCGACCAATCCCCGATACAACCATTGATCCCTGTTCCCCGTTGCATTGCGAACGTATTACTCTAATGGTTCGACCGCGGTCATCGTGCTCGTTTTCGAGATAATCGCGAAAAACTCCAATCGAACCAAAAATTTCAAAGTCCCGACCAATTTCAAAGTCCATCGGCATCGTCGTCCGACCGACCACCAAACTCGGCCAATCCTCGAAACAACCATTGATCCCTGTTCCCCGTTGCATTGCGAACGTATTACTCTAATGGTTCGACCGCGGTCATCGTGCTCGTTTTCGAGATAATCGCGAAAAACTCCAATCGAACAGAAAATTTCAGTCCCGACAAATTTCAAAGTCCATCGGCACCGTCGTCCGACCGACCACCAAACTCGACCAATCCTCGAAACAACCATTGATCCCTGTTCCCCGTTGCATTGCGAACGTATTACTCTAATGGTTCGACCGCGGTCATCGTGCTCATTTTCGAGATAATCGCGAAAAACTCCAATCGAACCGAAAATTTCAAAGTCCCGACAAATTTCAAAGTCCATTGGCACCGTCGTCCGACCGACCACCAAACTCGACCAATCCTCGAAACAACCATTGATCCCTGTTCCCCGTTGCATTGCGAACGTATTACTCTAATAGTTCGACCGCGGTCACTGTGCTCGTTTTCGAGATAATCGCGAAAAACTCCAATCGAACCGAAAATTTCAAAGTCCCGACAAATTTCAAAGTCCATTGGCACCGTCGTCCGACCGACCACCAAACTCGACCAATCCTCGAAACAACAATTGATCCCTGTTCCCCGTTGCATTGCGAACGTATTACTCTAATAGTTCGACCGCGGTCACTGTGCTCGTTTTCGAGATAATCGCGAAAAACTCCAATCGAACCGAAAATTTCAAAGTCCCGACCAATTTCAAAGTCAATCGGCACCGTCGTCCGACCGACCACCAAACTCGGCCAATCCTCGAAACAACCATTTATCCCTGTTCCCCGAGGCATTGCGAACGTATTACTCTAATGGTTAGACCGCGGTCATCGTGCTTGTTTTCGAGATAATCGCGAAAAACTCCAATCGAACCTAAAATTTCAGTCCCGACACATTTCAAAGTCCTTCGGCACCGTCGTCCGACCGACCACCAGACTCGACCAATCCTCGAAACAACCATTGACCCCTGTTCCCCGTTGCATTGCGAACGTATTACTCTAATGGTTCGACCGCGGTCATCGTGCTCGTTTTCGAGATAATCGCGAAAAACTCCAATCGAACCGAAAATTTCAGTCCCGTCAAATTTCAAAGTCTTTCGGCACCGTCGTCCGACCGACCAACAAACTCGACCAATCCTCGAAACAACCATTGATCCCTGTTCCCCGTTGCATTGCGAACGTATTACTCTAATGGTTTGACCGCGGTCATCGTGCTCGTTTTCGAGATAATCGCGAAAAACTCCAATCGAAACGAAAATTTCAAAGTCCCGACCAATTTCAAAGTCAATCGGCACCGTCGTCCGACCGACCACCAAACTCGACCAATCCCCGATACAACCATTGATCCCTGTTCCCCGTTGCATTGCGAACGTATTACTCTAATGGTTCGACCGCGGTCATCGTGCTCGTTTTCGAGATAATCGCGAAAAACTCCAGTCGAACCAAAAATTTCAAAGTCCCGACCAATTTCAAAGTCCATCGGCACCGTCGTCCGACCGACCGCCAAACTCGGCCAATCCTCGAAACAACCATTGATCCCTGTTCCCCGTTGCATTGCGAACGTATTACTCTAATGGTTCGACCGCGGTCATCGTGCTCGTTTTCGAGATAATCGCGAAAAACTCCAATCGAACAGAAAATTTCAGTCCCGACAAATTTCAAAGTCCATCGGCACCGTCGTCCGACCGACCACCAAACTCGACCAATCCTCGAAACAACCATTGATCCCTGTTCCCCGTTGCATTGCGAACGTATTACTCTAATGGTTCGACCGCGGTCATCGTGCTCATTTTCGAGATAATCGCGAAAAACTCCAATCGAACCGAAAATTTCAAAGTCCCGACAAATTTCAAAGTCCATTGGCACCGTCGTCCGACCGACCACCAAACTCGACCAATCCTCGAAACAACCATTGATCCCTGTTCCCCGTTGCATTGCGAACGTATTACTCTAATAGTTCGACCGCGGTCACTGTGCTCGTTTTCGAGATAATCGCGAAAAACTCCAATCGAACCGAAAATTTCAAAGTCCCGACAAATTTCAAAGTCCATTGGCACCGTCGTCCGACCGACCACCAAACTCGACCAATCCTCGAAACAACAATTGATCCCTGTTCCCCGTTGCATTGCGAACGTATTACTCTAATAGTTCGACCGCGGTCACTGTGCTCGTTTTCGAGATAATCGCGAAAAACTCCAATCGAACCGAAAATTTCAAAGTCCCGACCAATTTCAAAGTCAATCGGCACCGTCGTCCGACCGACCACCAAACTCGGCCAATCCTCGAAACAACCATTTATCCCTGTTCCCCGAGGCATTGCGAACGTATTACTCTAATGGTTAGACCGCGGTCATCGTGCTTGTTTTCGAGATAATCGCGAAAAACTCCAATCGAACCTAAAATTTCAGTCCCGACACATTTCAAAGTCCTTCGGCACCGTCGTCCGACCGACCACCAGACTCGACCAATCCTCGAAACAACCATTGACCCCTGTTCCCCGTTGCATTGCGAACGTATTACTCTAATGGTTCGACCGCGGTCATCGTGCTCGTTTTCGAGATAATCGCGAAAAACTCCAATCGAACCGAAAATTTCAGTCCCGTCAAATTTCAAAGTCTTTCGGCACCGTCGTCCGACCGACCAACAAACTCGACCAATCCTCGAAACAACCATTGATCCCTGTTCCCCGTTGCATTGCGAACGTATTACTCTAATGGTTTGACCGCGGTCATCGTGCTCGTTTTCGAGATAATCGCGAAAAACTCCAATCGAAACGAAAATTTCAAAGTCCCGACCAATTTCAAAGTCAATCGGCACCGTCGTCCGACCGACCACCAAACTCGACCAATCCCCGATACAACCATTGATCCCTGTTCCCCGTTGCATTGCGAACGTATTACTCTAATGGTTCGACCGCGGTCATCGTGCTCGTTTTCGAGATAATCGCGAAAAACTCCAGTCGAACCAAAAATTTCAAAGTCCCGACCAATTTCAAAGTCCATCGGCACCGTCGTCCGACCGACCGCCAAACTCGGCCAATCCTCGAAACAACCATTGATCCCTGTTCCCCGTTGCATTGCGAACGTATTACTCTAATGGTTCGACCGCGGTCATCGTGCTCGTTTTCGAGATAATCGCGAAAAACTCCAATCGAACCGAAAATTTCAAAGTCCCGACAAATTTCAAAGTCCATTGGCACCGTCGTCCGACCGACCACCAAACTCGACCAATCCTCGAAACAACCATTGATCCCTGTTCCCCGTTGCATTGCGAACGTATTACTCTAATAGTTCGATCGCGGTCACTGTGCTCGTTTTCGAGATAATCGCGAAAAACTCCAATCGAACCGAAAATTTCAAAGTCCCGACCAATTTCAAAGTCAATCGGCACCGTCGTCCGACCGACCACCAAACTCGGCCAATCCTCGAAACAACCATTTATCCCTGTTCCCCGAGGCATTGCGAACGTATTACTCTAATGGTTCGACCGCGGTTATCGTGCTCGTTTTCGAGATAATCACGAAAAACTCCAATCGAACCCAAAATTTCAGTCCCGTCAAATTTCAAAGTCTTTCGGCACCGTCGACCGACCGACCAACAAACTCGACCAATCCTCGAAACAACCATTGATCCCTGTTCCCCGTTGCATTGCGAACGTATTACTCTAATGGTTCGACCGCGGTCATCGTTCTCGTTTTCGAGATAATCGCGAAAAACTCCAATCGAACAGAAAATTTCAGTCCCGACACATTTCAAAGTCCATCGGCACCGTCGTCCGACCGACCACCAGACTCGACCAATCCTCGAAACAACCATTGATCCCTGTTCCCCGTTGCATTGCGAACGTATTACTCTAATGGTTAGACCGCGGTCATCGTGCTTGTTTTCGAGATAATCGCGAAAAACTCCAATCGAAAGGAAAATTTCAAAGTCGTGTCTAATTTGAAAGTCCTTCGGCACCGTCGTCCGACCGACCACAAAACTCGACCAATCCTCGAAACAACCATTGATCCCTGTTCCCCGTTGCATTGCGAACGTATTACTCTAATGGTTCGACCGCGGCCATCGTGCTCGTTTTCGAGATAATCGCGAAAAACTCCAATCGAACCGAAAATTTCAAAGTCCCGACAAATTTCAAAGTCCATTGGCACCGTCGTCCGACCGACCACCAAACTCGACCAATCCTCGAAACAACCATTGATCCCTGTTCCCCGTTGCATTGCGAACGTATTACTCTAATAGTTCGATCGCGGTCACTGTGCTCGTTTTCGAGATAATCGCGAAAAACTCCAATCGAACCGAAAATTTCAAAGTCCCGACCAATTTCAAAGTCAATCGGCACCGTCGTCCGACCGACCACCAAACTCGGCCAATCCTCGAAACAACCATTTATCCCTGTTCCCCGAGGCATTGCGAACGTATTACTCTAATGGTTCGACCGCGGTTATCGTGCTCGTTTTCGAGATAATCACGAAAAACTCCAATCGAACCCAAAATTTCAGTCCCGTCAAATTTCAAAGTCTTTCGGCACCGTCGACCGACCGACCAACAAACTCGACCAATCCTCGAAACAACCATTGATCCCTGTTCCCCGTTGCATTGCGAACGTATTACTCTAATGGTTCGACCGCGGTCATCGTTCTCGTTTTCGAGATAATCGCGAAAAACTCCAATCGAACAGAAAATTTCAGTCCCGACACATTTCAAAGTCCATCGGCACCGTCGTCCGACCGACCACCAGACTCGACCAATCCTCGTTACAACCATTGATCCCTGTTCGCCGTTGCATTGCGAACGTATTACTCTAATGGTTAGACCGCGGTCATCCTGCTCGTTTTCGAGATAAATGCGAAAAACTCCAATCGAACAGAAAATTTCAGTCCCGACAAATTTCAAAGTCCATCGGCACCGTCGTCCGACCGACCACCAAACTCGACCAATCCTCGTTACAACCATTGATCCCTGTTCGCCGTTGCATTGCGAACGTATTACTCTAATGGTTAGACCGCGGTCATCGTGCTTGTTTTCGAGATAATCGCGAAAAACTCCAATCGAACCTAAAATTTCAGTCCCGACACATTTCAAAGTCCTTCGGCACCGTCGTCCGACCGACCACCAGACTCGACCAATCCGCGAAACAACCATTGATCCCTGTTCCCCGTTGCATTGCGAACGTATTACTCTAATTGTTCGACCGCGGTCATCGTGCTCGTTTTCGACATAATCGCGAAAAACTCCAATCGAACCGAAAATTTCAAAGTCCTGCCAAATTTGAAAGTCCTTCGGCACCGTCGTCCGACCGACCACCAGACTCGACCAATCCTCGAAACAACCATTGATCCCTGTTCCCCGTTGCATTGCGAACGTATTACTCTAATGGTTCGACCGCGGTCATCGTGCTCGTTTTCGAGATAATCGCGAAAAACTCCAATCGAACCGAAAATTTCAAAGTCCCGACCAATTTCAAAGTCCATCGGCACCGTCGTCCGACCGACCACCAAACTCGACCAATCCTCGTTACAACCATTGATCCCTGTTCCCCGTTGCATTGCGAACGTATTACTCTAATGGTTAGACCGCGGTCATCGTGCTTGTTTTCGAGATAATCGCGAAAAACTCCAATCGAACCTAAAATTTCAGTCCCGACACATTTCAAAGTCCTTCGGCACCGTCGTCCGACCGACCACCAGACTCGACCAATCCTCGAAACAACCATTGACCCCTGTTCCCCGTTGCATTGCGAACGTATTACTCTAATGGTTCGACCGCGGTCATCGTGCTCGTTTTCGAGATAATCGCGAAAAACTCCAATCGAACCGAAAATTTCAAAGTCCTGCCAAATTTGAAAGTCCTTCGGCACCGTCGTCCGACCGACCACCAGACTCGACCAATCCTCGAAACAACCATTGATCCCTGTTCCCCGTTGCATTGCGAACGTATTACTCTAATGGTTCGACCGCGGTCATCGTGCTCGTTTTCGAGATAATCGCGAAAAACTCCAATCGAACCGAAAATTTCAAAGTCCCGACCAATTTCAAAGTCCATCGGCACCGTCGTCCGACCGACCACCAAACTCGACCAATCCTCGTTACAACCATTGATCCCTGTTCCCCGTTGCATTGCGAACGTATTACTCTAATGGTTAGACCGCGGTCATCGTGCTTGTTTTCGAGATAATCGCGAAAAACTCCAATCGAACCTAAAATTTCAGTCCCGACACATTTCAAAGTCCTTCGGCACCGTCGTCCGACCGACCACCAGACTCGACCAATCCTCGAAACAACCATTGACCCCTGTTCCCCGTTGCATTGCGAACGTATTACTCTAATGGTTCGACCGCGGTCATCGTGCTCGTTTTCGAGATAATCGCGAAAAACTCCAATCGAACCGAAAATTTCAGTCCTGTCAAATTTGAAAGTCCTTCGGCACCGTCGTCCGACCGACCACCAAACTCGACCAATCCTCGAAACAACCATTGATCCCTGTTCCCCGTTGCATTGCGAACGTATTACTCTAATGGTTCGACCGCGGTCATCGTGCTCGTTTTCGAGATAATCGCGAAAAACTCCAATCGAACCGAAAATTTCAGTCCTGTCAAATTTGAAAGTCCTTCGGCACCGTCGTCCGACCGACCACCAAACTCGACCAATCCTCGAAACAACCATTGATCCCTGTTCCCCGTTGCATTGCGAACGTATTACTCTAATGGTTAGACCGCGGTCATCGTGCTTGTTTTCGAGATAATCGCGAAAAACTCCAATCGAACCTAAAATTTCAGTCCCGACACATTTCAAAGTCCTTCGGCACCGTCGTCCGACCGACCACCAGACTCGACCAATCCTCGAAACAACCATTGACCCCTGTTCCCCGTTGCATTGCGAACGTATTACTCTAATGGTTCGACCGCGGTCATCGTGCTCGTTTTCGAGATAATCGCGAAAAACTCCAATCGAACCGAAAATTTCAGTCCTGTCAAATTTGAAAGTCCTTCGGCACCGTCGTCCGACCGACCACCAAACTCGACCAATCCTCGAAACAACCATTGATCCCTGTTCCCCGTTGCATTGCGAACGTATTACTCTAATGGTTCGACCGCGGTCATCGTGCTCGTTTTCGAGATAATCGCGAAAAACTCCAATCGAACCGAAAATTTCAAAGTCCCGACCAATTTCAAAGTCCATCGGCACCGTCGTCCGACCGACCACCAAACTCGACCAATCCTCGTTACAACCATTGATCCCTGTTCCCCGTTGCATTGCGAACGTATTACTCTAATGGTTAGACCGCGGTCATCGTGCTTGTTTTCGAGATAATCGCGAAAAACTGTGAGTAATTTCGACAGTTCGCTGCTAATTATTTGTGCTCCGCCTAGTATATTTGCTAAAAGTTTTCGCGACCGAGTTTCTATCAAAGAGTTATACGAGTGCATCCGTCTACTCATCGTCGGTGCGGCCTGTCTTTTATCCGTGCGGATTTACCGGGATTTCGAGGACATACTTGAATAATCGGGACGGATGATCAATCTTTCTTGGAATCTGGATTGACTTTCGGGTGATCGGCTCGTCTTGCTTTGTTTTGCTCGCATACATGTTTACACTAGTGTCCGTGAGTTCTGTTGTCACACGCCAGTTTCGTTCGTGTGCAGCACACTAGTACCTTACAGGAGTGCTCATCCATTCGGAGACATTAATTCTTCTCACCAACTATTTCCTGCACGCTCTCCACCCGTAGGAATCTATTTCCGATTTTCGCTATGTCCCAACCAACGGATAAGATTTGCAGAGGTTGTGCTAAGATGGTATCTAGGCCGGTTAGCTGCCCAACTTGTGGCATTAACTCGCATCCTGGTACTTCGTGCTTGACCCGCACTGGGCACCTCTGGGGACCCGGCACATTGCTTGATTGTGGGGCCCGAAATTCTCCTATCCATCAGTCGGTACCGCAGATCACTGACACTGATTCTGCTTCGAACAACGATATCCTTGTGGATGCTTTCCATCAAATCCTTAAACGTGAACTTTCAAATCTTCGGGATGAAATGAAGCGTGAATACAAGGCCGAAATGGACAGACTTTCCACGACATTGACTGGCCTTGTCAACAGGATGGATGATTTCGAGGCTAGACTAGATCATCTTGATTGTACGAATGCTACCACGAATGAGGAATCTGTCATCGCAGAGATTGAAGAAAGGCGCAACAGATCAAGTAATTTAATACTACGGGGACTGGATGAAGCTGGTACCGAAGCTACCGCCTCTAACTCCGTAGGTCAACGACCTGATGCTGATACGGAACAAATTAAACGGCTTCTCCATTCCATTACCGCATCTAATCCCAATATAATTCGTACGTACAGACTTGGGAAGAGAGTGAGCGGGAGGATCAGACCTATCTGCGTTGTACTGTCTTCTCCAGAAGAAGTTCGCCAAGTGCTTCGAAATAAGTCCAAGGCTGTCGATCCTATCCGCATTTATTCTGACTTGACTACAAAACAACGTGATCACTTGCAAAACTTGAGGAATCAATTAAAAACTCTACACGAAAAAGGTGAAATGGAATGGACCATTAGATACTCAAATGGTGCTCCAAAAATTGTTAAACGTCAAGCTACGCCCCCAAAAAACTCTTTGTGAAGCCTTTAGTTTATTATCAAAATGTTCGAGGCCTACGAACCAAGCTACTTGATCTCTCGCACTCTGTTATATGTGCCGCGCTACATTATGACATTATCATTTTAACTGAAACGTGGTTAAACGCGAATATCTCGTCGTCAGAGTTGGGGCTCTCTGGATACGCAGTCTATCGTTTGGATCGAAACATCGATACGAGTGCTCACTCGCGTGGAGGAGGCGTCTTGGTGGCGGTCAAGGTCACGCTTCCCTGCACGCTCCTTGTAACGACAGCGACCAACGTCGAACATCTATTTGTCAAAATTGGCCTAGGATCATCGAATCTTATCGTTGGAGCTGCGTACATTCCACCTTCCTCAAATGCCTCCATATATCGGGATCATTGCCACGCGGTTGATGACATCGTAACCAAAAATCCACGCAGTTCGCTCTTATTCCTCGGTGATTACAACCTCCCTCATTGTGATTGGTACCTCGACTCCTCCAGCATCATCAAGACAACTACAGCCCCTAATGTGCTTCGTAAGGAAATTGAAGCCGCCGAGCACTTAACTGAGCTCCTTAACTTTCATGGTCTGCGCCAATTTAATCGAGTTACAAATTCACTAAATGCTCGGCTGGACTTGTGCTTTAGCAACATAAAAAACTTGTATATTGTTAAGTCTGTAGACTCGTTACTTCCGAGTGACCCTTATCATCCTGCTTTACACACTCAAATTGTTCCGCATGTCTTAATCCCGGAGCCCACCCTCGGTGGATTTAGATACAACTACAAATTAGGCGACTATGACTCGATAAACAACTTTCTGGGTTGTGTTAATTGGGATGAGGCTTTGCGCGATCTATCTGTTGACGATTCCGTTGAGTTTCTCTACCACCAGCTTTACTCCGCTATCGACTCATTCGTGCCTAAATATGTAAATAGTCACATCACCAATACTTATCCCGAGTGGTTTACTTCAGAATTAAAGCAGCTGGTTCGCAATAAAAAAGCCGCGCATTTAAGATATAAAAAATCTAGTCTTCCCTGCGACTACATCCACTTTTCCTATCTTCGATCTGAATGCAAGCGAGCGTCTGCCAGGTGCTATCAGCAATATTGTAAGCGCCTTGAGAGTAATATCAACAATGATGTCAAAGCCTTCTGGAACTTTGTTAATAGAAGCTCCCGTTCAAGTACCATTCCTACTGTTATGAAGTACGGTAATGAATCTGCAAACTCCAATGAGCACATCGCTAATTTATTTGCTGGTTATTTCGAATCGGTTTACACTACTCCACTTGCTTCTTATTTCTCTGCTCAGCAATGCGGCTCCGTTGACATCAATTCCATCTCGATAAAAATTAGCGAGGTACTTGACAAAATCAAAAGCTTGAATATAAACAAGGGTCCAGGTGAAGATGGCATTCCGTCGGTTTTCCTAAAAAATTGCCCCTATATTATATCTCGTCCACTATGGATAATATTTAACAAATCGCTATCTGCCGGTTATTTTCCGTTGCTATGGAAATGCAGTTTATTAACGCCGATTTACAAATCTGGTGACGGTTCTGATGTATCTAATTATAGACCTATCTCTGTTTTGAACGTCATGGCAAAGATTTTTGAAAGTATCATTACTGACAAGCTATCTGCATTGGTGTCCTCGGCTATCTCCGATGAACAGCATGGCTTCATTGCAGGAAGATCTACTGTCACTAATCTGGCGATATTCTGCAGTTTCATAGCATCATCGTTAGACAGAGGTTACCAAGTGGATGTGGTATACACCGATTTTAGTAAAGCGTTCGATACGGTCGACCATAATATTTTGGTCTCTAAATTGTCCTCTATTGGATTTCGTGGAACCATACTCAGCTGGCTAAGGAGTTACCTGTGTGATCGAACGCAGATTGTAAAAGTTAAGGATGCATATTCCAAACCTGTTGAAGTCTCTTCTGGTGTCCCGCAAGGCTCGCATCTCGGCCCATTATTGTTCACCCTCTTTATTAATGACGTAGGTAGTGTGTTCAGTAATAGTAAGTTTTTGTTGTTTGCCGATGATCTAAAGATCTTTAAATTAGTATCTTCCGAATCGGATGCGCTGGGCTTACAATCCGATCTACGTATGCTTGAAGACTGGTGCCGACGCAATAATCTCCGTATTAACACTGGCAAATGTCATGTAATGCGATTTTCTCGCGGTAAGTGCGCCATTACATTTGATTACTCCCTTAACGATACTGCTCTCGTGCCAGTTAATTCCGTTCGCGATCTTGGTGTCATCATAGACTCGAGCCTGACTTTCTCACAGCATTTAGATCATATTTTTCACGCTGCTATGAAGAATGTGGGTTTCCTGCAGAGATTTTCAGCAGGTTTTTCTAATCCTTATACGCTCAGAACGCTGTACTTCTCTCTTGTAGTTCCGCTTCTTGAATATGCATCGGTTATTTGGTCTCCAGGCCTTGTCAAGCATAGAACGCTGCTCGAAAGAGTGCAACATAAATTTCTCCGATATGCGGCATATAAAACCGGTTGTCCAATGTCTTACACTAATCACGACTACACTCAAATAATGAATAGGCTAAAAATCGACTCGCTCCACAAAAGAAGAGTGGTGGCTGATCTGTCCTTTCTCTTTAAAATTCTAAACAGCCATATTTACTGTCCTGAGATCCTCGGCAAAATTTGTCTAAATGCGCCTGAAAGAAGGATAAGATCATTTCCCTTGCTCAAGCCCACGCTCTTAACGACTAGAGTAGCGCATGCAGATCCCATAAACAGGTTATCCAACCTGGCAAACAAATATTGCTCGGAGTTGGACTTCTTTAATAAGGCTCTAGCGCCCTTTCTAACTGCGGTGCGCAAAATTACTCTTATAGAATAGCATTATGCGGTGGATCATTAGTCTTGTAATTTGTATCAATGTAATACCTCACACAACACCTTTATTAACTGTAATGTGTATACTAAGGGCTAGTCCTGTTTAAATAAATAAATAAATAAATAAATAAAAACTCCAATCGAACCTAAAATTTCAGTCCCGACCAATTTCAAAGTCCATCGGCACCGTCGTCCGACCGACCACCAAACTCGACCAATCCTCGTTACAACCATTGATCCCTGTTCGCCGTTGCATTGCGAACGTATTACTCTAATGGTTAGACCGCGGTCATCCTGCTCGTTTTCGAGATAAATGCGAAAAACTCCAATCGAACAGAAAATTTCAGTCCCGACAAATTTCAAAGTCCATCGGCACCGTCGTCCGACCGACCACCAGACTCGACCAATCCTCGAAACAACCATTGATCCCTGTTCCCCGTTGCATTGCGAACGTATTACTCTAATGGTTCGACCGCGGTTATCGTGCTCGTTTTCGAGATAATCACGAAAAACTCCAATCGAACCGAAAATTTCAGTCCCGTCAAATTTCAAAGTCTTTCGGCACCGTCGACCGACCGACCAACAAACTCGACCAATCCTCGAAACAACCATTGATCCCTGTTCCCCGTTGCATTGCGAACGTATTACTCTAATGGTTCGACCGCGGCCATCGTGCTCGTTTTCGAGATAATCGCGAAAAACTCCAATCGAACCGAAAATTTCAAAGTCCCGACAAATTTCAAAGTCCATTGGCACCGTCGTCCGACCGACCACCAAACTCGACCAATCCTCGAAACAACCATTGATCCCTGTTCCCCGTTGCATTGCGAACGTATTACTCTAATAGTTCGATCGCGGTCACTGTGCTCGTTTTCGAGATAATCGCGAAAAACTCCAATCGAACCGAAAATTTCAAAGTCCCTACCAATTTCAAAGTCAATCGGCACCGTCGTCCGACCGACCACCAAACTCGGCCAATCCTCGAAACAACCATTTATCCCTGTTCCCCGAGGCATTGCGAACGTATTACTCTAATGGTTCGACCGCGGTTATCGTGCTCGTTTTCGAGATAATCACGAAAAACTCCAATCGAACCCAAAATTTCAGTCCCGTCAAATTTCAAAGTCTTTCGGCACCGTCGACCGACCGACCAACAAACTCGACCAATCCTCGAAACAACCATTGATCCCTGTTCCCCGTTGCATTGCGAACGTATTACTCTAATGGTTCGACCGCGGTCATCGTTCTCGTTTTCGAGATAATCGCGAAAAACTCCAATCGAACAGAAAATTTCAGTCCCGACACATTTCAAAGTCCATCGGCACCGTCGTCCGACCGACCACCAGACTCGACCAATCCTCGAAACAACCATTGATCCCTGTTCCCCGTTGCATTGCGAACGTATTACTCTAATGGTTAGACCGCGGTCATCGTGCTTGTTTTCGAGATAATCGCGAAAAACTCCAATCGAAAGGAAAATTTCAAAGTCGTGTCTAATTTGAAAGTCCTTCGGCACCGTCGTCCGACCGACCACAAAACTCGACCAATCCTCGAAACAACCATTGATCCCTGTTCCCCGTTGCATTGCGAACGTATTACTCTAATGGTTCGACCGCGGCCATCGTGCTCGTTTTCGAGATAATCGCGAAAAACTCCAATCGAACCGAAAATTTCAAAGTCCCGACAAATTTCAAAGTCCATTGGCACCGTCGTCCGACCGACCACCAAACTCGACCAATCCTCGAAACAACCATTGATCCCTGTTCCCCGTTGCATTGCGAACGTATTACTCTAATAGTTCGATCGCGGTCACTGTGCTCGTTTTCGAGATAATCGCGAAAAACTCCAATCGAACCGAAAATTTCAAAGTCCCGACCAATTTCAAAGTCAATCGGCACCGTCGTCCGACCGACCACCAAACTCGGCCAATCCTCGAAACAACCATTTATCCCTGTTCCCCGAGGCATTGCGAACGTATTACTCTAATGGTTCGACCGCGGTTATCGTGCTCGTTTTCGAGATAATCACGAAAAACTCCAATCGCACCCAAAATTTCAGTCCCGTCAAATTTCAAAGTCTTTCGGCACCGTCGACCGACCGACCAACAAACTCGACCAATCCTCGAAACAACCATTGATCCCTGTTCCCCGTTGCATTGCGAACGTATTACTCTAATGGTTCGACCGCGGTCATCGTTCTCGTTTTCGAGATAATCGCGAAAAACTCCAATCGAACAGAAAATTTCAGTCCCGACACATTTCAAAGTCCATCGGCACCGTCGTCCGACCGACCACCAGACTCGACCAATCCTCGAAACAACCATTGATCCCTGTTCCCCGTTGCATTGCGAACGTATTACTCTAATGGTTAGACCGCGGTCATCGTGCTTGTTTTCGAGATAATCGCGAAAAACTCCAATCGAAAGGAAAATTTCAAAGTCGTGTCTAATTTGAAAGTCCTTCGGCACCGTCGTCCGACCGACCACAAAACTCGACCAATCCTCGAAACAACCATTGATCCCTGTTCCCCGTTGCATTGCGAACGTATTACTCTAATGGTTCGACCGCGGCCATCGTGCTCGTTTTCGAGATAATCGCGAAAAACTCCAATCGAACCGAAAATTTCAAAGTCCCGACAAATTTCAAAGTCCATTGGCACCGTCGTCCGACCGACCACCAAACTCGACCAATCCTCGAAACAACCATTGATCCCTGTTCCCCGTTGCATTGCGAACGTATTACTCTAATAGTTCGATCGCGGTCACTGTGCTCGTTTTCGAGATAATCGCGAAAAACTCCAATCGAACCGAAAATTTCAAAGTCCCGACCAATTTCAAAGTCAATCGGCACCGTCGTCCGACCGACCACCAAACTCGGCCAATCCTCGAAACAACCATTTATCCCTGTTCCCCGAGGCATTGCGAACGTATTACTCTAATGGTTCGACCGCGGTTATCGTGCTCGTTTTCGAGATAATCACGAAAAACTCCAATCGAACCCAAAATTTCAGTCCCGTCAAATTTCAAAGTCTTTCGGCACCGTCGACCGACCGACCAACAAACTCGACCAATCCTCGAAACAACCATTGATCCCTGTTCCCCGTTGCATTGCGAACGTATTACTCTAATGGTTCGACCGCGGTCATCGTTCTCGTTTTCGAGATAATCGCGAAAAACTCCAATCGAACAGAAAATTTCAGTCCCGACACATTTCAAAGTCCATCGGCACCGTCGTCCGACCGACCACCAGACTCGACCAATCCTCGAAACAACCATTGATCCCTGTTCCCCGTTGCATTGCGAACGTATTACTCTAATGGTTAGACCGCGGTCATCGTGCTTGTTTTCGAGATAATCGCGAAAAACTCCAATCGAAAGGAAAATTTCAAAGTCGTGTCTAATTTGAAAGTCCTTCGGCACCGTCGTCCGACCGACCACCAAACTCGACCAATCCTCGAAACAACCATTGATCCCTGTTCCCCGTTGCATTGCGAACGTATTACTCTAATGGTTCGACCGCGGTCATCGTGCTCGTTTTCGAGATAATCGCGAAAAACTCCAATCGAACCGAAAATTTCAAAGTCCCGACCAATTTCAAAGTCCATCGGCACCGTCGTCCGACCGACCACCAAACTCGACCAATCCTCGTTACAACCATTGATCCCTGTTCGCCGTTGCATTGCGAACGTATTACTCTAATGGTTAGACCGCGGTCATCCTGCTCGTTTTCGAGATAAATGCGAAAAACTCCAATCGAACAGAAAATTTCAGTCCCGACAAATTTCAAAGTCCATCGGCACCGTCGTCCGACCGACCACCAAACTCGACCAATTCTCGTTACAACCATTGATCCCTGTTCGCAGTTGCATTGCGAACGTATTACTCTAATGGTTAGACCGCGGTCATCGTGCTTGTTTTCGAGATAATCGCGAAAAACTCCAATCGAACCTAAAATTTCAGTCCCGACACATTTCAAAGTCCTTCGGCACCGTCGTCCGACCGACCACCAGACTCGACCAATCCTCGAAACAACCATTGATCCCTGTTCCCCGTTGCATTGCGAACGTATTACTCTAATTGTTCGACCGCGGTCATCGTGCTCGTTTTCGAGATAATCGCGAAAAACTCCAATCGAACCGAAAATTTCAAAGTCCCGACCAATTTCAAAGTCCATCGGCACCGTCGTCCGACCGACCACCAAACTCGACCAATCCTCGTTACAACCATTGATCCCTGTTCGCCGTTGCATTGCGAACGTATTACTCTAATGGTTAGACCGCGGTCATCCTGCTCGTTTTCGAGATAAATGCGAAAAACTCCAATCGAACAGAAAATTTCAGTCCCGACAAATTTCAAAGTCCATCGGCACCGTCGTCCGACCGACCACCAAACTCGACCAATTCTCGTTACAACCATTGATCCCTGTTCGCAGTTGCATTGCGAACGTATTACTCTAATGGTTAGACCGCGGTCATCGTGCTTGTTTTCGAGATAATCGCGAAAAACTCCAATCGAACCTAAAATTTCAGTCCCGACACATTTCAAAGTCCTTCGGCACCGTCGTCCGACCGACCACCAGACTCGACCAATCCTCGAAACAACCATTGATCCCTGTTCCCCGTTGCATTGCGAACGTATTACTCTAATTGTTCGACCGCGGTCATCGTGCTCGTTTTCGAGATAATCGCGAAAAACTCCAATCGAACCGAAAATTTCAAAGTCCTGTCAAATTTGAAAGTCCTTCGGCACCGTCGTCCGACCGACCACCAGACTCGACCAATCCTCGAAACAACCATTGATCCCTGTTCCCCGTTGCATTGCGAACGTATTACTCTAATGGTTCGACCGCGGTCATCGTGCTCGTTTTCGAGATAATCGCGAAAAACTCCAATCGAACCGAAAATTTCAAAGTCCCGACCAATTTCAAAGTCAATCGGCACCGTCGTCCGACCGACCACCAAACTCGGCCAATCCTCGAAACAACCATTTATCCCTGTTCCCCGATGCATTGCGAACGTATTACTCTAATGGTTCGACCGCGGTTATCGTGCTCGTTTTCGAGATAATCACGAAAAACTCCAATCGAACCGAAAATTTCAGTCCCGTCAAATTTCAAAGTCTTTCGGCACCGTCGACCGACCGACCAACAAACTCGACCAATCCTCGAAACAACCATTGATCCCTGTTCCCCGTTGCATTGCGAACGTATTACTCTAATGGTTCGACCGCGGTCATCGTTCTCGTTTTCGAGATAATCGCGAAAAACTCCAATCGAACAGAAAATTTCAGTCCCGACACATTTCAAAGTCCATCGGCACCGTCGTCCGACCGACCACCAGACTCGACCAATCCTCGAAACAACCATTGATCCCTGTTCCCCGTTGCATTGCGAACGTATTACTCTAATGGTTAGACCGCGGTCATCGTGCTTGTTTTCGAGATAATCGCGAAAAACTCCAATCGAAAGGAAAATTTCAAAGTCGTGTCTAATTTGAAAGTCCTTCGGCACCGTCGTCCGACCGACCACAAAACTCGACCAATCCTCGAAACAACCATTGATCCCTGTTCCCCGTTGCATTGCGAACGTATTACTCTAATGGTTCGACCGCGGCCATCGTGCTCGTTTTCGAGATAATCGCGAAAAACTCCAATCGAACCGAAAATTTCAAAGTCCCGACAAATTTCAAAGTCCATTGGCACCGTCGTCCGACCGACCACCAAACTCGACCAATCCTCGAAACAACCATTGATCCCTGTTCCCCGTTGCATTGCGAACGTATTACTCTAATAGTTCGATCGCGGTCACTGTGCTCGTTTTCGAGATAATCGCGAAAAACTCCAATCGAACCGAAAATTTCAAAGTCCCGACCAATTTCAAAGTCAATCGGCACCGTCGTCCGACCGACCACCAAACTCGGCCAATCCTCGGAACAACAATTTATCCCTGTTCCCCGAGGCATTGCGAACGTATTACTCTAATGGTTCGACCGCGGTTATCGTGCTCGTTTTCGAGATAATCACGAAAAACTCCAATCGAACCCAAAATTTCAGTCCCGTCAAATTTCAAAGTCTTTCGGCACCGTCGACCGACCGACCACCAGACTCGACCAATCCTCGAAACAACCATTGATCCCTGTTCCCCGTTGCATTGCGAACGTATTACTCTAATGGTTCGACCGCGGTCATCGTTCTCGTTTTCGAGATAATCGCGAAAAACTCCAATCGAACAGAAAATTTCAGTCCCGACACATTTCAAAGTCCATCGGCACCGTCGTCCGACCGACCACCAGACTCGACCAATCCTCGAAACAACCATTGATCCCTGTTCCCCGTTGCATTGCGAACGTATTACTCTAATGGTTAGACCGCGGTCATCGTGCTTGTTTTCGAGATAATCGCGAAAAACTCCAATCGAAAGGAAAATTTCAAAGTCGTGTCTAATTTGAAAGTCCTTCGGCACCGTCGTCCGACCGACCACCAAACTCGACCAATCCTCGAAACAACCATTGATCCCTGTTCCCCGTTGCATTGCGAACGTATTACTCTAATGGTTCGACCGCGGTCATCGTGCTCGTTTTCGAGATAATCGCGAAAAACTCCAATCGAACCGAAAATTTCAAAGTCCCGACCAATTTCAAAGTCCATCGGCACCGTCGTCCGACCGACCACCAAACTCGACCAATCCTCGTTACAACCATTGATCCCTGTTCGCCGTTGCATTGCGAACGTATTACTCTAATGGTTAGACCGCGGTCATCCTGCTCGTTTTCGAGATAAATGCGAAAAACTCCAATCCAACAGAAAATTTCAGTCCCGACAAATTTCAAAGTCCATCGGCACCGTCGTCCGACCGACCACCAAACTCGACCAATCCTCGTTACAACCATTGATCCCTGTTCGCCGTTGCATTGCGAACGTATTATTCTAATGGTTAGACCGCGGTCATCGTGCTTGTTTTCGAGATAATCGCGAAAAACTCCAATCGAACCTAAAATTTCAGTCCCGACACATTTCAAAGTCCTTCGGCACCGTCGTCCGACCGACCACCAGACTCGACCAATCCTCGAAACAACCATTGATCCCTGTTCCCCGTTGCATTGCGAACGTATTACTCTAATTGTTCGACCGCGGTCATCGTGCTCGTTTTCGAGATAATCGCGAAAAACTCCAATCGAACCGAAAATTTCAAAGTCCTGTCAAATTTGAAAGTCCTTCGGCACCGTCGTCCGACCGACCACCAGACTCGACCAATCCTCGAAACAACCATTGACCCCTGTTCCCCGTTGCATTGCGAACGTATTACTCTAATGGTTCGACCGCGGTCATCGTGCTCGTTTTCGAGATAATCGCGAAAAACTCCAATCGAACCGAAAATTTCAGTCCTGTCAAATTTGAAAGTCCTTCGGCACCGTCGTCCGACCGACCACCAAACTCGACCAATCCTCGAAACAACCATTGATCCCTGTTCCCCGTTGCATTACGAACGTATTACTCTAATGGTTCGACCGCGGTCATCGTGATCGTTTTCGAGATAATCGCGAAAAACTCCAATCGAACCGAAAATTTCAAAGTCCCGACCAATTTCAAAGTCAATCGGCACCGTCGTCCGACCGACCACCAAACTCGACCAATCCTCGTTACAACCATTGATCCCTGTTCCCCGTTGCATTGCGAACGTATTACTCTAATGGTTAGACCGCGGTCATCGTGCTTGTTTTCGAGATAATCGCGAAAAACTCCAATCGAACCTAAAATTTCAGTCCCGACCAATTTCAAAGTCCATCGGCACCGTCGTCCGACCGACCACCAAACTCGACCAATCCTCGTTACAACCATTGATCCCTGTTCGCCGTTGCATTGCGAACGTATTACTCTAATGGTTAGACCGCGGTCATCCTGCTCGTTTTCGAGATAAATGCGAAAAACTCCAATCGAACAGAAAATCTCAGTCCCGACAAATTTCAAAGTCCATCGGCACCGTCGTCCGACCGACCACCAAACTCGACCAATCCTCGAAACAACCATTGATCCCTGTTCCCCGTTGCATTGCGAACGTATTACTCTAATAGTTCGACCGCGGTCACTGTGCTCGTTTTCGAGATAATCGCGAAAAACTCCAATCGAACCGAAAATTTCAAAGTCCCGACCAATTTCAAAGTCAATCGGCACCGTCGTCCGACCGACCACCAAACTCGGCCAATCCTCGAAACAACCATTTATCCCTGTTCCCCGAGGCATTGCGAACGTATTACTCTATTGGTTCGACCGCGGTTATCGTGCTCGTTTTCGAGATAATCACGAAAAACTCCAATCGAACCCAAAATTTCAGTCCCGTCAAATTTCAAAGTCTTTCGGCACCGTCGACCGACCGACCAACAAACTCGACCAATCCTCGAAACAACCATTGATCCCTGTTCCCCGTTGCATTGCGAACGTATTACTCTAATGGTTCGACCGCGGTCATCGTTCTCGTTTTCGAGATAATCGCGAAAAACTCCAATCGAACAGAAAATTTCAGTCCCGACACATTTCAAAGTCCATCGGCACCGTCGTCCGACCGACCACCAGACTCGACCAATCCTCGAAACAACCATTGATCCCTGTTCCCCGTTGCATTGCGAACGTATTACTCTAATGGTTAGACCGCGGTCATCGTGCTTGTTTTCGAGATAATCGCGAAAAACTCCAATCGAAAGGAAAATTTCAAAGTCGTGTCTAATTTGAAAGTCCTTCGGCACCGTCGTCCGACCGACCACAAAACTCGACCAATCCTCGAAACAACCATTGATCCCTGTTCCCCGTTGCATTGCGAACGTATTACTCTAATGGTTCGACCGCGGCCATCGTGCTCGTTTTCGAGATAATCGCGAAAAACTCCAATCGAACCGAAAATTTCAAAGTCCCGACAAATTTCAAAGTCCATTGGCACCGTCGTCCGACCGACCACCAAACTCGACCAATCCTCGAAACAACCATTGATCCCTGTTCCCCGTTGCATTGCGAACGTATTACTCTAATAGTTCGATCGCGGTCACTGTGCTCGTTTTCGAGATAATCGCGAAAAACTCCAATCGAACCGAAAATTTCAAAGTCCCGACCAATTTCAAAGTCAATCGGCACCGTCGTCCGACCGACCACCAAACTCGGCCAATCCTCGGAACAACAATTTATCCCTGTTCCCCGAGGCATTGCGAACGTATTACTCTAATGGTTCGACCGCGGTTATCGTGCTCGTTTTCGAGATAATCACGAAAAACTCCCATCGAACCCAAAATTTCAGTCCCGTCAAATTTCAAAGTCTTTCGGCACCGTCGACCGACCGACCACCAGACTCGACCAATCCTCGAAACAACCATTGATCCCTGTTCCCCGTTGCATTGCGAACGTATTACTCTAATGGTTCGACCGCGGTCATCGTTCTCGTTTTCGAGATAATCGCGAAAAACTCCAATCGAACAGAAAATTTCAGTCCCGACACATTTCAAAGTCCATCGGCACCGTCGTCCGACCGACCACCAGACTCGACCAATCCTCGAAACAACCATTGATCCCTGTTCCCCGTTGCATTGCGAACGTATTACTCTAATGGTTAGACCGCGGTCATCGTGCTTGTTTTCGAGATAATCGCGAAAAACTCCAATCGAAAGGAAAATTTCAAAGTCGTGTCTAATTTGAAAGTCCTTCGGCACCGTCGTCCGACCGACCACCAAACTCGACCAATCCTCGAAACAACCATTGATCCCTGTTCCCCGTTGCATTGCGAACGTATTACTCTAATGGTTCGACCGCGGTCATCGTGCTCGTTTTCGAGATAATCGCGAAAAACTCCAATCGAACCGAAAATTTCAAAGTCCCGACCAATTTCAAAGTCCATCGGCACCGTCGTCCGACCGACCACCAAACTCGACCAATCCTCGTTACAACCATTGATCCCTGTTCGCCGTTGCATTGCGAACGTATTACTCTAATGGTTAGACCGCGGTCATCCTGCTCGTTTTCGAGATAAATGCGAAAAACTCCAATCCAACAGAAAATTTCAGTCCCGACAAATTTCAAAGTCCATCGGCACCGTCGTCCGACCGACCACCAAACTCGACCAATCCTCGTTACAACCATTGATCCCTGTTCGCCGTTGCATTGCGAACGTATTATTCTAATGGTTAGACCGCGGTCATCGTGCTTGTTTTCGAGATAATCGCGAAAAACTCCAATCGAACCTAAAATTTCAGTCCCGACACATTTCAAAGTCCTTCGGCACCGTCGTCCGACCGACCACCAGACTCGACCAATCCTCGAAACAACCATTGATCCCTGTTCCCCGTTGCATTGCGAACGTATTACTCTAATTGTTCGACCGCGGTCATCGTGCTCGTTTTCGAGATAATCGCGAAAAACTCCAATCGAACCGAAAATTTCAAAGTCCTGTCAAATTTGAAAGTCCTTCGGCACCGTCGTCCGACCGACCACCAGACTCGACCAATCCTCGAAACAACCATTGACCCCTGTTCCCCGTTGCATTGCGAACGTATTACTCTAATGGTTCGACCGCGGTCATCGTGCTCGTTTTCGAGATAATCGCGAAAAACTCCAATCGAACCGAAAATTTCAGTCCTGTCAAATTTGAAAGTCCTTCGGCACCGTCGTCCGACCGACCACCAAACTCGACCAATCCTCGAAACAACCATTGATCCCTGTTCCCCGTTGCATTACGAACGTATTACTCTAATGGTTCGACCGCGGTCATCGTGATCGTTTTCGAGATAATCGCGAAAAACTCCAATCGAACCGAAAATTTCAAAGTCCCGACCAATTTCAAAGTCAATCGGCACCGTCGTCCGACCGACCACCAAACTCGACCAATCCTCGTTACAACCATTGATCCCTGTTCCCCGTTGCATTGCGAACGTATTACTCTAATGGTTAGACCGCGGTCATCGTGCTTGTTTTCGAGATAATCGCGAAAAACTCCAATCGAACCTAAAATTTCAGTCCCGACCAATTTCAAAGTCCATCGGCACCGTCGTCCGACCGACCACCAAACTCGACCAATCCTCGTTACAACCATTGATCCCTGTTCGCCGTTGCATTGCGAACGTATTACTCTAATGGTTAGACCGCGGTCATCCTGCTCGTTTTCGAGATAAATGCGAAAAACTCCAATCGAACAGAAAATTTCAGTCCCGACAAATTTCAAAGTCCATCGGCACCGTCGTCCGACCGACCACCAAACTCGACCAATCCTCGAAACAACCATTGATCCCTGTTCCCCGTTGCATTGCGAACGTATTACTCTAATAGTTCGACCGCGGTCACTGTGCTCGTTTTCGAGATAATCGCGAAAAACTCCAATCGAACCGAAAATTTCAAAGTCCCGACCAATTTCAAAGTCAATCGGCACCGTCGTCCGACCGACCACCAAACTCGGCCAATCCTCGAAACAACCATTTATCCCTGTTCCCCGAGGCATTGCGAACGTATTACTCTATTGGTTCGACCGCGGTTATCGTGCTCGTTTTCGAGATAATCACGAAAAACTCCAATCGAACCCAAAATTTCAGTCCCGTCAAATTTCAAAGTCTTTCGGCACCGTCGACCGACCGACCAACAAACTCGACCAATCCTCGAAACAACCATTGATCCCTGTTCCCCGTTGCATTGCGAACGTATTACTCTAATGGTTCGACCGCGGTCATCGTTCTCGTTTTCGAGATAATCGCGAAAAACTCCAATCGAACAGAAAATTTCAGTCCCGACAAATTTCAAAGTCCATCGGCACCGTCGTCCGACCGACCACCAAACTCGACCAATCCTCGAAACAACCATTGATCCCTGTTCCCCGTTGCATTGCGAACGTATTACTCTAATAGTTCGACCGCGGTCACTGTGCTCGTTTTCGAGATAATCGCGAAAAACTCCAATCGAACCGAAAATTTCAAAGTCCCGACCAATTTCAAAGTCAATCGGCACCGTCGTCCGACCGACCACCAAACTCGGCCAATCCTCGAAACAACCATTTATCCCTGTTCCCCGAGGCATTGCGAACGTATTACTCTATTGGTTCGACCGCGGTTATCGTGCTCGTTTTCGAGATAATCACGAAAAACTCCAATCGAACCCAAAATTTCAGTCCCGTCAAATTTCAAAGTCTTTCGGCACCGTCGACCGACCGACCAACAAACACGACCAATCCTCGAAACAACCATTGATCCCTGTTCCCCGTTGCATTGCGAACGTATTACTCTAATGGTTCGACCGCGGTCATCGTTCTCGTTTTCGAGATAATCGCGAAAAACTCCAATCGAACAGAAAATTTCAGTCCCGACAAATTTCAAAGTCCATCGGCACCGTCGTCCGACCGACCACCAAACTCGACCAATCCTCGAAACAACCATTGATCCCTGTTCCCCGTTGCATTGCGAACGTATTACTCTAATAGTTCGACCGCGGTCACTGTGCTCGTTTTCGAGATAATCGCGAAAAACTCCAATCGAACCGAAAATTTCAAAGTCCCGACAAATTTCAAAGTCCATTGTCACCGTCGTCCGACCGACCACCAGACTCGACCAATCCTCGAAACAACCATTGATCCCTGTTCCGCGTTGCATTGCGAACGTATTACTCTAATTGTTCGACCGCGGTCATCGTGCTCGTTTTCGAGATAATCGCGAAAAACTCCAATCGAACCAAAAATTTCAAAGTCCCGACCAATTTCAAAGTCCATCGGCACCGTCGTCCGACCGACCACCAAACTCGGCCAATCCTCGAAACAACCATTGATCCCTGTTCCCCGTTGCATTGCGAACGTATTACTCTAATGGTTCGACCGCGGTCATCGTGCTCGTTTTCGAGATAATCGCGAAAAACTCCAATCGAACAGAAAATTTCAGTCCCGACAAATTTCAAAGTCCATCGGCACCGTCGTCCGACCGACCACCAAACTCGACCAATCCTCGTTACAACCATTGATCCCTGTTCCCCGTTGCATTGCGAACGTATTACTCTAATGGTTAGACCGCGGTCATCGTGCTTGTTTTCAAGATAATAGCGAAAAACTCCAATCGAACCTAAAATTTCAGTCCCGACACATTTCAAAGTCCTTCGGCACCGTCGTCCGACCGACCACCAGACTCGACCAATCCTCGAAACAACCATTGATCCCTGTTCCCCGTTGCATTGCGAACGTATTACTCTAATTGTTCGACCGCGGTCATCGTGCTCGTTTTCGAGATAATCGCGAAAAACTCCAATCGAACCGAAAATTTCAAAGTCCCGACCAATTTCAAAGTCCATCGGCACCGTCGTCCGACCGACCACCAAACTCGACCAATCCTCGAAACTACCATTGATCCCTGTTCCCCGTTGCATTGCGAACGTATTACTCTAATGGTTCGACCGCGGTCATCGTGCTCGTTTTAGAGATAATCGCGAAAAACTCCAATCGAACCGAAAATTTCAGTCCTGTCAAATTTGAAAGTCCTTCGGCACCGTCGTGCGACCGACCACCAAACTCGACCAATCCTCGAAACAACCATTGATTCCTGTTCCCCGTTGCATTGCGAACGTATTACTCTAATTGTTCGACCGCGGTCATCGTGCTCGTTTTCGAGATAATCGCGAACAACTCCAATCGAACCTAAAATTTCAGTCCCGACACATTTCAAAGTCCTTCGGCACCGTCGTCCGACCGACCACCAGACTCGACCAATCCTCGAAACAACCATGGATCCCTGTTCCCCGTTGCATTGCGAACGTATTACTCTAATGGTTCGACCTCGGTCATCGTGCTCGTTTTCGAGATAATCGCGAAAAACTCCAATCGAACAGAAAATTTCAGTCCCGACAAATTTTAAAGTCCATCGGCACCGTCGTCCGACCGACCACCAAACTCGACCAATCCTCGTTACGACCATTGATCCCTGTTCCCCGTTGCATTGCGAACGTATTACTCTAATGGTTAGACCGCGGTCATCGTGCTTGTTTTCGAGATAATCGCGAAAAACTCCAATCGAACCTAAAATTTCAGTCCCGACACATTTCAAAGTCCTTCGGCACCGTCGTCCGACCGACCACCAGACTCGACCAATCCTCGAAACAACCATTGATCCCTGTTCCCCGTTGCATTGCGAACGTATTACTCTAATGCTTCGACCTCGGTCAACGTGCTCGTTGTCGAGATAATCGCGAAAAACTCCAATCGAACGGAAAATTTCAGTCCCGACACATTTCAAAGTCCATCGACACCGTCGTCCGACCGACCACCAGACTCGACCAATCCTCGAAACAACCATTGATCCCTGTTCCGCGTTGCATTGCGAACGTATTACACTAATTGTTCGACCGCGGTCATCGTGCTCGTTTTCGAGATAATCGCGAAAAACTCCAATCGAACCGAAAATTTCAAAGTCCCGACAAATTTCAAAGTCCTTCGGCACCGTCGTCCGACCGACCACCAAACTCGACCAATCCTCGAAACAACCATTGATCCCCGTTGCATTGCGAACGTATTACTCTAATGGTTCGACCGCGGTCATCGTGCTCATTTTCGAGATAATCGCGAAAAACTCCAATCGAACCGAAAATTTCAAAGTCCCGACAAATTTCAAAGTCCATTGGCACCGTCGTCCGACCGACCACCAAACTCGACCAATCCTCGAAACAACCATTGATCCCTGTTCCCCGTTGCATTGCGAACGTATTACTCTAATAGTTCGACCGCGGTCACTGTGCTCGTTTTCGAGATAATCGCGAAAAACTCCAATCGAACCGAAAATTTCAAAGTCCCGACAAATTTCAAAGTCCATTGTCACCGTCGTCCGACCGACCACCAAACTCGACCAATCCTCGAAACAACCATTGATCCCTGTTCCCCGTTGCATTGCGAACGTATTACTCTAATAGTTCGACCGCGGTCACTGTGCTCGTTTTCGAGATAATCGCGAAAAACTCCAATCGAACCGAAAATTTCAAAGTCCCGACCAATTTCAAAGTCAATCGGCACCGTCGTCCGACCGACCACCAAACTCGGCCAATCCTCGAAACAACCATTTATCCCTGTTCCCCGAGGCATTGCGAACGTATTACTCTAATGGTTCGACCGCGGTTATCGTGCTCGTTTTCGAGATAATCACGAAAAACTCCAATCGAACCCAAAATTTCAGTCCCGTCAAATTTCAAAGTCTTTCGGCACCGTCGACCGACCGCCCAACAAACTCGACCAATCCTCGAAGCAACCATTGATCCCTGTTCCCCGTTGCATTGCGAACGTATTACTCTAATGGTTCGACCGCGGTCATCGTTCTCGTTTTCGAGATAATCGCGAAAAACTCCAATCGAACAGAAAATTTCAGTCCCGACACATTTCAAAGTCCATCGGCACCGTCGTCCGACCGACCACCAGACTCGACCAATCCTCGAAACAACCATTGATCCCTGTTCCCCGTTGCATTGCGAACGTATTACTCTAATGGTTAGACCGCGGTCATCGTGCTTGTTTTCGAGATAATCGCGAAAAACACCAATCGAAAGGAAAATTTCAAAGTCGTGTCTAATTTGAAAGTCCTTCGCCACCGTCGTCCGACCGACCACCAAACTCGACCAATCCTCGAAACAACCATTGATCCCTGTTCCCCGTTGCATTGCGAACGTATTACTCTAATTGTTCGACCGCGGTCATCGTGCTCGTTTTCGAGATAATCGCGAAAAACTCCAATCGAACCGAAAATTTCAAAGTCCTGTCAAATTTGAAAGTCCTTCGGCACCGTCGTCCGACCGACCACCAGACTCGACCAATCCTCGAAACAACCATTGACCCCTGTTCCCCGTTGCATTGCGAACGTATTACTCTAATGGTTCGACCGCGGTCATCGTGCTCGTTTTCGAGATAATCGCGAAAAACTCCAATCGAACCGAAAATTTCAGTCCTGTCAAATTTGAAAGTCCTTCGGCACCGTCGTCCGACCGACCACCAAACTCGACCAATCCTCGAAACAACCATTGATCCCTGTTCCCCGTTGCATTACGAACGTATTACTCTAATGGTTCGACCGCGGTCATCGTGATCGTTTTCGAGATAATCGCGAAAAACTCCAATCGAACCGAAAATTTCAAAGTCCCGACCAATTTCAAAGTCAATCGGCACCGTCGTCCGACCGACCACCAAACTCGACCAATCCTCGTTACAACCATTGATCCCTGTTCCCCGTTGCATTGCGAACGTATTACTCTAATGGTTAGACCGCGGTCATCGTGCTTGTTTTCGAGATAATCGCGAAAAACTCCAATCGAACCTAAAATTTCAGTCCCGACCAATTTCAAAGTCCATCGGCACCGTCGTCCGACCGACCACCAAACTCGACCAATCCTCGTTACAACCATTGATCCCTGTTCGCCGTTGCATTGCGAACGTATTACTCTAATGGTTAGACCGCGGTCATCCTGCTCGTTTTCGAGATAAATGCGAAAAACTCCAATCGAACAGAAAATTTCAGTCCCGACAAATTTCAAAGTCCATCGGCACCGTCGTCCGACCGACCACCAAACTCGACCAATCCTCGAAACAACCATTGATCCCTGTTCCCCGTTGCATTGCGAACGTATTACTCTAATAGTTCGACCGCGGTCACTGTGCTCGTTTTCGAGATAATCGCGAAAAACTCCAATCGAACCGAAAATTTCAAAGTCCCGACCAATTTCAAAGTCAATCGGCACCGTCGTCCGACCGACCACCAAACTCGGCCAATCCTCGAAACAACCATTTATCCCTGTTCCCCGAGGCATTGCGAACGTATTACTCTATTGGTTCGACCGCGGTTATCGTGCTCGTTTTCGAGATAATCACGAAAAACTCCAATCGAACCCAAAATTTCAGTCCCGTCAAATTTCAAAGTCTTTCGGCACCGTCGACCGACCGACCAACAAACTCGACCAATCCTCGAAACAACCATTGATCCCTGTTCCCCGTTGCATTGCGAACGTATTACTCTAATGGTTCGACCGCGGTCATCGTTCTCGTTTTCGAGATAATCGCGAAAAACTCCAATCGAACAGAAAATTTCAGTCCCGACAAATTTCAAAGTCCATCGGCACCGTCGTCCGACCGACCACCAAACTCGACCAATCCTCGAAACAACCATTGATCCCTGTTCCCCGTTGCATTGCGAACGTATTACTCTAATAGTTCGACCGCGGTCACTGTGCTCGTTTTCGAGATAATCGCGAAAAACTCCAATCGAACCGAAAATTTCAAAGTCCCGACCAATTTCAAAGTCAATCGGCACCGTCGTCCGACCGACCACCAAACTCGGCCAATCCTCGAAACAACCATTTATCCCTGTTCCCCGAGGCATTGCGAACGTATTACTCTATTGGTTCGACCGCGGTTATCGTGCTCGTTTTCGAGATAATCACGAAAAACTCCAATCGAACCCAAAATTTCAGTCCCGTCAAATTTCAAAGTCTTTCGGCACCGTCGACCGACCGACCAACAAACACGACCAATCCTCGAAACAACCATTGATCCCTGTTCCCCGTTGCATTGCGAACGTATTACTCTAATGGTTCGACCGCGGTCATCGTTCTCGTTTTCGAGATAATCGCGAAAAACTCCAATCGAACAGAAAATTTCAGTCCCGACAAATTTCAAAGTCCATCGGCACCGTCGTCCGACCGACCACCAAACTCGACCAATCCTCGAAACAACCATTGATCCCTGTTCCCCGTTGCATTGCGAACGTATTACTCTAATAGTTCGACCGCGGTCACTGTGCTCGTTTTCGAGATAATCGCGAAAAACTCCAATCGAACCGAAAATTTCAAAGTCCCGACAAATTTCAAAGTCCATTGTCACCGTCGTCCGACCGACCACCAGACTCGACCAATCCTCGAAACAACCATTGATCCCTGTTCCGCGTTGCATTGCGAACGTATTACTCTAATTGTTCGACCGCGGTCATCGTGCTCGTTTTCGAGATAATCGCGAAAAACTCCAATCGAACCAAAAATTTCAAAGTCCCGACCAATTTCAAAGTCCATCGGCACCGTCGTCCGACCGACCACCAAACTCGGCCAATCCTCGAAACAACCATTGATCCCTGTTCCCCGTTGCATTGCGAACGTATTACTCTAATGGTTCGACCGCGGTCATCGTGCTCGTTTTCGAGATAATCGCGAAAAACTCCAATCGAACAGAAAATTTCAGTCCCGACAAATTTCAAAGTCCATCGGCACCGTCGTCCGACCGACCACCAAACTCGACCAATCCTCGTTACAACCATTGATCCCTGTTCCCCGTTGCATTGCGAACGTATTACTCTAATGGTTAGACCGCGGTCATCGTGCTTGTTTTCAAGATAATAGCGAAAAACTCCAATCGAACCTAAAATTTCAGTCCCGACACATTTCAAAGTCCTTCGGCACCGTCGTCCGACCGACCACCAGACTCGACCAATCCTCGAAACAACCATTGATCCCTGTTCCCCGTTGCATTGCGAACGTATTACTCTAATTGTTCGACCGCGGTCATCGTGCTCGTTTTCGAGATAATCGCGAAAAACTCCAATCGAACCGAAAATTTCAAAGTCCCGACCAATTTCAAAGTCCATCGGCACCGTCGTCCGACCGACCACCAAACTCGACCAATCCTCGAAACTACCATTGATCCCTGTTCCCCGTTGCATTGCGAACGTATTACTCTAATGGTTCGACCGCGGTCATCGTGCTCGTTTTAGAGATAATCGCGAAAAACTCCAATCGAACCGAAAATTTCAGTCCTGTCAAATTTGAAAGTCCTTCGGCACCGTCGTGCGACCGACCACCAAACTCGACCAATCCTCGAAACAACCATTGATTCCTGTTCCCCGTTGCATTGCGAACGTATTACTCTAATTGTTCGACCGCGGTCATCGTGCTCGTTTTCGAGATAATCGCGAACAACTCCAATCGAACCTAAAATTTCAGTCCCGACACATTTCAAAGTCCTTCGGCACCGTCGTCCGACCGACCACCAGACTCGACCAATCCTCGAAACAACCATGGATCCCTGTTCCCCGTTGCATTGCGAACGTATTACTCTAATGGTTCGACCTCGGTCATCGTGCTCGTTTTCGAGATAATCGCGAAAAACTCCAATCGAACAGAAAATTTCAGTCCCGACAAATTTTAAAGTCCATCGGCACCGTCGTCCGACCGACCACCAAACTCGACCAATCCTCGTTACGACCATTGATCCCTGTTCCCCGTTGCATTGCGAACGTATTACTCTAATGGTTAGACCGCGGTCATCGTGCTTGTTTTCGAGATAATCGCGAAAAACTCCAATCGAACCTAAAATTTCAGTCCCGACACATTTCAAAGTCCTTCGGCACCGTCGTCCGACCGACCACCAGACTCGACCAATCCTCGAAACAACCATTGATCCCTGTTCCCCGTTGCATTGCGAACGTATTACTCTAATGCTTCGACCTCGGTCAACGTGCTCGTTGTCGAGATAATCGCGAAAAACTCCAATCGAACGGAAAATTTCAGTCCCGACACATTTCAAAGTCCATCGACACCGTCGTCCGACCGACCACCAGACTCGACCAATCCTCGAAACAACCATTGATCCCTGTTCCGCGTTGCATTGCGAACGTATTACACTAATTGTTCGACCGCGGTCATCGTGCTCGTTTTCGAGATAATCGCGAAAAACTCCAATCGAACCGAAAATTTCAAAGTCCCGACAAATTTCAAAGTCCTTCGGCACCGTCGTCCGACCGACCACCAAACTCGACCAATCCTCGAAACAACCATTGATCCCCGTTGCATTGCGAACGTATTACTCTAATGGTTCGACCGCGGTCATCGTGCTCATTTTCGAGATAATCGCGAAAAACTCCAATCGAACCGAAAATTTCAAAGTCCCGACAAATTTCAAAGTCCATTGGCACCGTCGTCCGACCGACCACCAAACTCGACCAATCCTCGAAACAACCATTGATCCCTGTTCCCCGTTGCATTGCGAACGTATTACTCTAATAGTTCGACCGCGGTCACTGTGCTCGTTTTCGAGATAATCGCGAAAAACTCCAATCGAACCGAAAATTTCAAAGTCCCGACAAATTTCAAAGTCCATTGTCACCGTCGTCCGACCGACCACCAAACTCGACCAATCCTCGAAACAACCATTGATCCCTGTTCCCCGTTGCATTGCGAACGTATTACTCTAATAGTTCGACCGCGGTCACTGTGCTCGTTTTCGAGATAATCGCGAAAAACTCCAATCGAACCGAAAATTTCAAAGTCCCGACCAATTTCAAAGTCAATCGGCACCGTCGTCCGACCGACCACCAAACTCGGCCAATCCTCGAAACAACCATTTATCCCTGTTCCCCGAGGCATTGCGAACGTATTACTCTAATGGTTCGACCGCGGTTATCGTGCTCGTTTTCGAGATAATCACGAAAAACTCCAATCGAACCCAAAATTTCAGTCCCGTCAAATTTCAAAGTCTTTCGGCACCGTCGACCGACCGCCCAACAAACTCGACCAATCCTCGAAGCAACCATTGATCCCTGTTCCCCGTTGCATTGCGAACGTATTACTCTAATGGTTCGACCGCGGTCATCGTTCTCGTTTTCGAGATAATCGCGAAAAACTCCAATCGAACAGAAAATTTCAGTCCCGACACATTTCAAAGTCCATCGGCACCGTCGTCCGACCGACCACCAGACTCGACCAATCCTCGAAACAACCATTGATCCCTGTTCCCCGTTGCATTGCGAACGTATTACTCTAATGGTTAGACCGCGGTCATCGTGCTTGTTTTCGAGATAATCGCGAAAAACACCAATCGAAAGGAAAATTTCAAAGTCGTGTCTAATTTGAAAGTCCTTCGCCACCGTCGTCCGACCGACCACCAAACTCGACCAATCCTCGAAACAACCATTGATCCCTGTTCCCCGTTGCATTGCGAACGTATTACTCTAATGGTTCGACCGCGGTCATCGTGCTCGTTTTCGAGATAATCGCGAAAAACTCCAATCGAACCGAAAATTTCAAAGTCCCGACCAATTTCAAAGTCCATCGGCACCGTCGTCCGACCGACCACCAAACTCGACCAATCCTCGTTACAACCATTGATCCCTGTTCGCCGTTGCATTGCGAACGTATTACTCTAATGGTTAGACCGCGGTCATCCTGCTCGTTTTCGAGATAAATGCGAAAAACTCCAATCGAACAGAAAATTTCAGTCCCGACAAATTTCAAAGTCCATCGGCACCGTCGTCCGACCGACCACCAAACTCGACCAATCCTCGTTACAACCATTGATCCCTGTTCGCCGTTGCATTGCGAACGTATTACTCTAATGGTTAGACCGCGGTCATCGTGCTTGTTTTCGAGATAATCGCGAAAAACTCCAATCGATCCTAAAATTTCAGTCCCGACACATTTCAAAGTCCTTCGGCACCGTCGTCCGACCGACCACCAGACTCGACCAATCCTCGAAACAACCATTGATCCCTGTTCCCCGTTGCATTGCGAACGTATTACTCTAATTGTTCGACCGCGGTCATCGTGCTCGTTTTCGAGATAATCGCGAAAAACTCCAATCGAACCGAAAATTTCAAATTCCTGTCAAATTTGAAAGTCCTTCGGCACCGTCGTCCGACCGACCACCAGACTCGACCAATCCTCGAAACAACCATTGATCCCTGTTCCCCGTTGCATTGCGAACGTATTACTCTAATGGTTAGACCGCGGTCATCGTGCTTGTTTTCGAGATAATCGCGAAAAACTCCAATCGAGAGGAAAATTTCAAAGTCGTGTCTAATTTGAAAGTCCTTCGGCACCGTCGTCCGACCGACCACCAAACTCGACCAATCCTCGAAACAAGCATTGATCCCTGTTCCCCGTTGCATTGCGAACGTATTACTCTAATGGTTCGACCGCGGTCATCGTGCTCGTTTTCGAGATAATCGCGAACAACTCCAATCGAACCTAAAATTTCAGTCCCGACACCGTTCAAAGTCCTTCGGCACCGTCGTCCGACCGACCACCAGACTCGACCAATCCTCGAAACAACCATTGATCCCTGTTCTCCGTTGCATTGCGAACGTATTACTCTAATTTTAATGAAACCTCTTTGCTATTGGCTACTGAGCTCCTCCTGCCACTTGATCCTTATCATCCAGCCTTGCTCGTGAATCTCCAGCTTAGAGCTACTCAGGCTGCCTGCCGTTCTGTATTCAGCAGACTTAACTTTACAAATGGGGACTACCCTCGAATTATAGAGTACCTCAATGCGATTGACTGGGACGGTAGCCTAAAAGACATGTCAACAGAGCAGTCTGTCTCCTTTCTTTACGATCATGTATTCCACGCAATACAAGCCTTTGTGCCAGTGACTAAAGCCTACACCTCTAATTATCCGATTTGGTTCACCAAGGAGCTAACTGCACTCATCAAGGCCAAGAAGGCAGCGCACTTCGCCTATAAGAATAGTAACGACTCGCACGATTATTTAACTTTCAACCGCCTTAGATCTGATTGTAAATCTCTCTCCAGATCGTGCTATCGGGGCTATGTTGCATCCACGGAAGCCTCTATTCAACGGAACATTAAAGTTTTTTGGAAATTTATTAATTCTAAACGCTCTGCCCATGGCCTTCCTGGTTCTATGTACCTAGATAGCACGTCCGCTTCTGTCAGCTCTGAGATTGCTGATCTGTTTGCGAAATATTTTGAATCTGTCTACTCGACAACCTGTCCTCGGTACACTGCACCCGAAAGCATAAACTCACCGCTTGACTTATCTGGCCTGAATATTAGTATTGGCGATGTTTTCGATGAAATTGAAAATTTAAGCATCCAGAAAGGGCCCGGCGATGACGGAATCCCTCCCATCTTCCTGAAGGAATGCAAATTTATTTTATCTCAACCGCTTTGGCTAATCTTTAACCGATCCCTGACCGATGGACACTTTCCCTCTGCCTGGAAATCAAGCATTGTCACTCCGGTCCATAAGGCCGGCGCGAAGTCCGACATCTCGAATTACAGGCCTATATCGATGTTAAACATTATGGGCAAGCTGTTCGAAGCTATTGTCACCAAAAAGCTTAGTGTTTTGACTAGAAACGTCTTGTCCTTCGAGCAGCACGGTTTTTTATCGGGCAGGTCTACCGTCTCCAACTTGGCGGTATTCGGTAACTTCGTGTCCAGGGGACTGGATAGGAAGTTGCAGGTGGATGTCATCTACACCGACTTCAAAAAGGCCTTCGATAAGGTGGACCACTTCCTACTTATCGATAAACTCTCCGGTATTGGGTTTAGAGGTCGTCTGTTACAATGGCTCTTTTCATACTTGTCTGGGCGTGTCCAACGTGTCAGGGTTGGGGATTGTCTTTCTCGGAAGATCTTTGCTACATCTGGAGTTCCGCAGGGATCTCACCTGGGACCATTACTATTTTTACTATTCATCGATGATATTCGCCAGGTCTTTCTGAGTGGTGAGTTTCTGCTGTTCGCCGACGACCTTAAAATTTATAAATGCATTTCGGGCCTCTCGGACTCCTTAAGTCTACAGTCGGACCTGGATAGGCTCTCAGAGTGGTGTTTGTTAAACCACATGGAGCTAAATATTAGCAAGTGTCACGTTATGAGGCTGTCCCGATGTAAAAATCCTTTGCTTTTTCCCTATGAAATCGCTGGGAGTCAGCTATCAAGCGTTCACGTTACTCGTGACCTCGGAGTCCTTATTGACTCATCGTTTTCTTTCGTACAGCACATCCAAAACATCGTGGCAGTCTCAAATAAAGCCTTAGGGTTCCTGACCAGAAGCTGCGCTGATTTCACGAACCCCACCACGCTGCGTTATTTGTACAACTCCCTTGTCCTGCCTCATCTGGAATACGCGTCGGTCATCTGGGCACCGCGTTGGGGCAAATATAAAGTTCAGCTTGAGAGGGTTCAGCATAGATTCTTGCGCTTTTTAGCATATAAGACTGGCCAGCCTCTTGCTCGGTTTGATCACGACTATGCTCCTATCATGGGTAGATTGGGTATCCGGTCTCTGGAGCACAGGAGGATGGTCACGGACCTATCCTTTTTATACAGGATTCTGAACGGGATGGTTGACAACCCTGGCGTCGTGGCACTGGTTTACTTCAATGTGCCCGGGCGCGCTACTAGGCAAGCACGCCTGTTCAATTCTCCAGATTACTCCTCTTCGCTAGGGCACGCTGATCCCCTTCATAGAATTTGCGGTATCGCCAATAGGCACCATGGCGACATTGATTTCTTTGCTGGATCCCTCCCTTGCTTTAAGACTAACATCCAGAGAGCCCTGGTTTCCAGTGGCATTAGCTAATTAAGATTGTCCACACCTACACGACGTACTCTTTGTTGTTGTCCCGCCTATACAGACCTTACAAGCAAATACTCTGTTATCAATGGGCTTGACCCGTATACCGAATAAATAAATAAATAAATAAATAACTGTTCGACCGCGGTCATCGTGCTCGTTTTCGAGATAATCGCGAAAAACTCCAATCGAACCGAAAATTTCAAAGTCCCGACCAATTTCAAAGTCAATCGGCACCGTCGTCCGACCGACCACCAAACTCGGCCAATCCTCGAAACAACCATTTATCCCTGTTCCCCGAGGCATTGCGAACGTATTACTCTAATGGTTCGACCGCGGTTATCGTGCTCGTTTTCGAGATAATCACGAAAAACTCCAATCGAACCTAAAATTTCAGTCCCGACACATTTCAAAGTCCTTCGGCACCGTCGTCCGACCGACCACCAGACTCGACCAATCCTCGAAACAACCATTGATCCCTGTTCCCCGTTGCATTGCGAACGTATTACTCTAATTGTTCGACCGCGGTCATCGTGCTCGTTTTCGAGATAATCGCGAAAAACTCCAATCGAACCGAAAATTTCAAAGTCCCGACCAATTTCAAAGTCCATCGGCACCGTCGTCCGACCGACCACCAAACTCGACCAATCCTCGACACTACCATTGATCCCTGTTCCCCGTTGCATTGCGAACGTATTACTCTAATGGTTCGACCGCGGTCATCGTGCTCGTTTTAGAGATAATCGCGAAAAACTCCAATCGAACCGAAAATTTCAGTCCTGTCAAATTTGAAAGTCCTTCGGCACCGTCGTGCGACCGACCACCAAACTCGACCAATCCTCGAAACAACCATTGATTCCTGTTCCCCGTTGCATTGCGAACATATTACTCTAATTGTTCGACCGCGGTCATCGTGCTCGTTTTCGAGATAATCGCGAACAACTCCAATCGAACCTAAAATTTCAGTCCCGACACATTTCAAAGTCCTTCGGCACCGTCGTCCGACCGACCACCAGACTCGACCAATCCTCGAAACAACCATTGATCCCTGTTCCCCGTTGCATTGCGAACGTATTACTCTAATGGTTCGACCTCGGTCATCGTGCTCGTTTTCGAGATAATCGCGAAAAACTCCAATCGAACAGAAAATTTCAGTCCCGACAAATTTTAAAGTCCATCGGCACCGTCGTCCGACCGACCACCAAACTCGACCAATCCTCGTTACAACCATTGATCCCTGTTCCCCGTTGCATTGCGAACGTATTTCTCTAATGGTTAGACCGCGGTCATCGTGCTTGTTTTCGAGATAATCGCGAAAAACTCCAATCGAACCTAAAATTTCATTCCCGACACATTTCAAAGTCCTTCGGCACCGTCGTCCGACCGACCACCAGACTCGACCAATCCTCGAAACAACCATTGATCCCTGTTCCCCGTTGCATTGCGAACGTATTACTCTAATGCTTCGACCTCGGTCATCGTGCTCGTTGTCGAGATAATCGCGAAAAACTCCAATCGAACGGAAAATTTCAGTCCCGACACATTTCAAAGTCCATCGACACCGTCGTCCGACCGACCACCAGACTCGACCAATCCTCGAAACAACCATTGATCCCTGTTCCGCGTTGCATTGCGAACGTATTACACTAATTGTTCGACCGCGGTCATCGTGCTCGTTTTCGAGATAATCGCGAAAAACTCCAATCGAACCGAAAATTTCAAAGTCCCGACAAATTTCAAAGTCCTTCGGCACCGTCGTCCGACCGACCACCAAACTCGACCAATCCTCGAAACAACCATTGATCCCTGTTCCCCGTTGCATTGCGAACGTATTACTCTAATAGTTCGACCGCGGTCACTGTGCTCGTTTTCGAGATAATCGCGAAAATCTCCAATCGAACCGAAAATTTCAAAGTCCCGACCAATTTCAAAGTCAATCGGCACCGTCGTCCGACCGACCACCAAACTCGGCCAATCCTCGAAACAACCATTGATCCCTGTTCCCCGAGGCATTGCGAACGTATTACTCTAATGGTTCGACCGCGGTCATCGTGCTCGTTTTCGAGATAATCGCGAAAAACTCCAATCGAACCGAAAATTTCAAAGTCCCGACCAATTTCAAAGTCCATCGGCACCGTCGTCCGACCGACCACCAGACTCGACCAATCCTCGAAACAACCATTGATCCCTGTTCCGCGTTGCATTGCGAACGTATTACTCTAATTGTTCGACCGCGGTCATCGTGCTCGTTTTCGAGATAATCGCGAAAAACTCCAATCGAACCAAAAATTTCAAAGTCCCGACCAATTTCAAAGTCCATCGGCACCGTCGTCCGACCGACCACCAATCTCGGCCAATCCTCGAAACAACCATTGATCCCTGTTCCCCGTTGCATTGCGAACGTATTACTCTAATGGTTCGACCGCGGTCATCGTGCTCGTTTTCGAGATAATCGCGAAAAACTCCAATCGAACAGAAAATTTCAGTCCCGACAAATTTCAAAGTCCATCGGCACCGTCGTCCGACCGACCACCAAACTCGACCAATCCTCGTTACAAGCATTGATCCCTGTTCCCCGTTGCATTGCGAACGTATTACTCTAATGGTTAGACCGCGGTCATCGTGCTTGTTTTCAAGATAATGGCGAAAAACTCCAATCGAACCTAAAATTTCAGTCCCGACACATTTCAAAGTCCTTCGGCACCGTCGTCCGACCGACCACCAGACTCGACCAATCCTCGAAACAACCATTGATCCCTGTTCCCCGTTGCATTGCGAACGTATTACTCTAATTGTTCGACCGCGGTCATCGTGCTCGTTTTCGAGATAATCGCGAAAAACTCCAATCGAACCGAAAATTTCAGTCCTGTCAAATTTGAAAGTCCTTCGGCACCGTCGTGCGACCGACCACCAAACTCGACCAATCCTCGAAACAACCATTGATTCCGGTTCCCCGTTGCATTGCGAACGTATTACTCTAATGGTTAGACCGCGGTCATCGTGCTTGTTTTCGAGATAATCGCGAAAAACTCCAATCGAACCTAAAATTTCAGTCCCGACACATTTCAAAGTCCTTCGGCACCGTCGTCCGACCGACCACCAGACTCGACCAATCCTCGAAACAACCATTGATCCCTGTTCCCCGTTGCATTGCGAACGTATTACTCTAATTATTATTTATTATTATTATTATTATTATTTTATTAACGGGAGAACCCTTTAGAGACAAAGTTTAGAGCAAAAAAAAAAGTACAAAGATAAAATAAACATAACAAAGACATACAATAACATAAAATAAAATATAAAACAATAAAATAGAATATTAAGAAATAAAATAAACACAAACAAACAAAAATTAATTTAAATTAAATAGAATTAGAATTACTGAGGTAACATTCTAGTAAGCACTCGGTTCCTGAACGATGCGAAGGAGTCTGCGAACACATCAATGTCAGCAGGGCACCGGTTCATCTCGTCCATGGCACGATTTAAAGGATCAACTGTGTAGTGATAATATTCAGGGACACCTGATGCAAAAAGAGGTCTCGGACGCAATGCCCGTTGTGGGGCTCGGAGACGAATCCGTGCGACCAAATCCTGGCAGTTGATCTGGCCATGGATTACTTTATACAAAAATAATAGGTCAGAACAGATACGGCGGTCACAGAGATTAGAAAGCCTCATCCTTCGCAAAGCTGGACCGTAGTCATGGTTATCAAACCGCATAGGGGTACCAATAGCTCTCATAGCAAATCTAAGAAACTTATGCTGGACCCTTTCAATTAAACACACATATTGCTTATGTTTTGGGCTCCAGATAACCGACGCGTATTCTACCAATGGCCTTACCAAAGCAACATACAACAATTTCAGCGTCCTGATCTGTCTGAAGTGTTTGGCAAACCTGGTGATAAACCCGAGGGTTTTCATCGCCCTACACGTGATGCTGCGATAATGGTTGCGGAAGTCCAAACCAGAAGTAAATGTAACACCGAGGTCAGAGACTTCCGTCACCTCCGCGAGCGGAGAGTCACCAAGCATATACGACGATGGGATGCCAATAATACCCCTATAGGACCTTAATAACATACATTTTCCGGTATTTAGCTGCATCTTGTTGGCGATACACCACTGCTCAAACCTAAAAAGACCAGTCTGCAATAAGTCAACGTCAAAAGCCCCACTAATAGTTCGGAAGATTTTTAGATCGTCAGCGTACATTAGGAAATTACTGTGCAGGAAAACTTCATTGACATCATTAACAAAAATCAGGAACAGGAGGGGACCCAGGTGCGATCCCTGGGGGACACCCGACGTCACCCTAACCTGATCAGAAAACTGTTCCTGCAACTTTATAACTTGCACGCGACCTTCGAGATAGCTGACGATCCAAGCAAGGAGAGGCCCATTGATACCAATTGAGATTAACTTATTATACAGGATACAATGATCAACAGAGTCGAATGCCTTCCTAAAGTCTGTGAATACAGTGTCGACTTGCAGCCCCGCATCCAACGCAGCAGAAACAGAACTGTGGTATACCGCCAGATTGCTAGCCGTTGACCTACCAGGAACAAATCCGTGTTGTTCCTCGGATATGACACTTGCGAGACAGGGCGTTAAGTGCTCTGTCACAATTTCCTCGAAGATCTTCGGTATGACAGATAATTTGCAAATCGGTCGATAATTTCTTACATCTGCGCGGTCACCTGCCTTAAATACCGGGGTAACCAAAGTAGTCTTCCAAGCTGCAGGGAAAGTGCCCCTAGAAAGTGATGAGTTAAAAATGTGCCAGAGAGGCCTTGCAAGAATGAAGCGACACTCCTTTAAAAACAAAGGCGGAATTCCATCATATCCCGGACCTTTAGCAGTATTTAGGGATTCTAGCTTGGAATATATTTGGCCAATGGAAATAGCTATAGAGTGAATATTTATTCCATTGCCAGATGACGGCCCGGGATTCAAGGTAGGCGTTACTCTGGATTGAGGATTATAAACAGAGCCAAAAAACTCAGCAAAAAGATTAGCAGCTGCCACGTGCGTAGAGGCAGAAGTACGGTCAAGATGTACCTTACCAGGAATTCCTTGCCCACACCTCTTAGAATTTACAAATTTCCAAAAACTAGATACATTATCTAAAACCTCACTCTCAACACCATCAATGTAAATACGGTGATCACGCAGAATGGCAGCTTTACATTCAGATCTAAGGTTAGAGAAGTTCTGATAATCAGAAAGAGCACCCGATCGCTTAAAATTTCTATGCGCTATTTTTTTATATCGGATTAGGTACCTCAAACCAGGGGAGAACCAGTGTGGAAACGTGGATCGTACTACAGCCCGAATTGGAATAAAGGCCTCAATTGCACGATTAATATGACCATATAGACGGTCCACGGCAGCGTCTGGCTCAATGTCACCGATCTCCTTATCCCAATCCACTGAATTAAAATAATCTAATACACTGGGGAAATCACCATGTTTGAAGTCCCTGAATTCAATATTTCCAGACCTAAGATTCTGACTTGTGACCAGGTCACCGAGAAGCACATACAGCGGCGGGTGGTAGGCGTCCGGTACAATAAGGGCATCAATGACTCGGTCAACCGTGACCTTAGGACAGCTAACAAAGATAAGGTCTAACATGACATCGTAATCATTGAAAACATTGTTAACTTGGGTAAGGTTACAGTAACCTGCACAACCCAGAAGAAGATCAATTGCAGCAGACTCGTTCGACGACATACCCAATTTCCTAAAGCACGCCTGACTAGAGTCATTATACCACACAGCATGTGGGAGATTATAGTCACCGAACAAGGAGAGGGAGTCATCACTATAATTATGGAATATTTCTGTGACGGTGTCAAAATGACTCGCATAAAGTGAGGGTGGTGACGCAGGCGGTATGTATACAGCACCCAATATGTGCTTATTCTCACGAAGATGGACCCTGACGAACACTTGCTCAACCTTAGAACAGCTGACAGTAATAGGGCTAGATGGCAACGAATTTTTAACTGCGATGAGAACACCCCCACCTCTTGTGCTACAACTTGTTTGTATAGATCTATCACACCTGTACACAGTATAATTGCCTAAACCAAGCTCAGTAGATGAAATCACGGAAGTGAGCCAGGTCTCGACTAGAATAATAATATCGTAAGACACCGCAGAAGAAAGTAAAGAATTGAATAAAGTGTCTAATTTTGTACGCAAACCTCGGACATTTTGAAAATACACTAAAGGGCTCCTATTTAGTTTTTTTGCGTAGAGTTTATAAGGGGTCTAGCCGGCACTATCTTCGGAACACCACGAATATAGCGAATGGTCATATGGGTTTCGCCAAGCTCATGAAGGTTACACAGCTTCGACCTGAGCTGTGAGAGAGTCTCGCGTTGTCGCCTGGTCTTATCATCCGAGATTTTGGCAGGGCCTTTGTAGCGGTGTTTGTTTTGCAGAATAGATTTAACCGTGGCTGCAGAGTCGAGCCGAACACATAGAGGTCTGCAAGGTGTAGAGCCCTGTTTTCCAAGACGATAAGTGGTCGGAATTTGGGTACCCAGAGGACAGATCTCCCTCAGAATAACAAGTGCTCCATCAGCATCCGCAGATCTAGCTAGCTCCAATGAAGTTTCCCTCGGTTCCGGCATATCGAAGATTAGTAGATTTCTGGATCGCTGCTCCCTATCATTTAATTCTTCGATGACGTCATCAGCAGAAGAAAAAGGCTGTTGCACAGAGGGGATGGAAGATTTGTCTTCCAGTGCCTTCACCCGATCAGACAACAACTTAAACTCCGACTTCAAGTCCGCTAATTCCGTTTTTAATACAGATACAATTTCCGATCGAAAGGACGCAAGCTCTGCCTTAATCTGCTCCTTTATAGTGTCCTTGATAACATCAATTGTGGGTAATGAAGAATGTGACTGGAGTGTAGCCGTTGGTAAGGAAGAGAGTGATTGTGTATGTGTTTGTGTCAGTGATGCGGTGGATTGGCTAACGGCGGTTACTGGCCTTGGGGATCCAGCACGACAGTTTAAAAGATTGCCGTCGAACCATGGATGCCCCGAACGGCTTAAACAGGTAGATCCAGGGTGACAAAACATTCCACAGCCAGGACAAGTGACCGGATTGGCCACTTGGGCGCCGCAGCCCTTACATTTCTTCGATCCCACCGGCATTTTAGATGAAAGAAACAATCCTAACAGTAACTTAGACACTCAGAGGACACAGAACACGAACGGCACAAACGATATTACTCGGCTTTAGACACAAGAGCAAAGATCACTTATAAATAATGTCAAGAAAATATGTACAGGCGAACAAGCCACGAAACAGTGACAGTTATAACGGACACAGAGAAATCTATGAGTCACACAGCCGAACACGTGCCAACGCTACAATCAATCACAACATACGTCTTGTCACCTCAGCGAACGATACAGAACTGTGAATGCTTCGACCTCGGTCATCGTGCTCGTTGTCGAGATAATCGCGAAAAACTCCAATCGAACGGAAAATTTCAGTCCCGACACATTTCAAAGTCCATCGACACCGTCGTCCGACCGACCACCAGACTCGACCAATCCTCGAAACAACCATTGATCCCTGTTCCGCGTTGCATTGCGAACGTATTACACTAATTGTTCGACCGCGGTCATCGTGCTCGTTTTCGAGATAATCGCGAAAAACTCCAATCGAACCGAAAATTTCAAAGTCCCGACAAATTTCAAAGTCCTTCGGCACCGTCGTCCGACCGACCACCAAACTCGACCAATCCTCGAAACAACCATTGATCCCTGTTCCCCGTTGCATTGCGAACGTATTACTCTAATAGTTCGACCGCGGTCACTGTGCTCGTTTTCGAGATAATCGCGAAAATCTCCAATCGAACCGAAAATTTCAAAGTCCCGACCAATTTCAATGTCAATCGGCACCGTCGTCCGACCGACCACCAAACTCGGCCAATCCTCGAAACAACCATTGATCCCTGTTCCCCGAGGCATTGCGAACGTATTACTCTAATGGTTCGACCGCGGTCATCGTGCTCGTTTTCGAGATAATCGCGAAAAACTCCAATCGAACCGAAAATTTCAAAGTCCCGACCAATTTCAAAGTCCATCGGCACCGTCGTCCGACCGACCACCAATCTCGGCCAATCCTCGAAACAACCATTGATCCCTGTTCCCCGTTGCATTGCGAACGTATTACTCTAATGGTTCGACCGCGGTCATCGTGCTCGTTTTCGAGATAATCGCGAAAAACTCCAATCGAACCTAAAATTTCAGTCCCGACACATTTCAAAGTCCTTCGGCACCGTCGTCCGACCGACCACCAGACTCGACCAATCCTCGAAACAACCATTGATCCCTGTTCCCCGTTGCATTGCGAACGTATTACTCTAATTGTTCGACCGCGGTCATCGTGCTCGTTTTCGAGATAATCGCGAAAAACTCCAATCGAACCGAAAATTTCAAAGTCCTGTCAAATTTGAAAGTCCTTCGGCACAGTCGTCCGACCGACCACCAGACTCGACCAATCCTCGAAACAACCATTGATCCCTGTTCCCCGTTGCATTGCGAACGTATTACTCTAATGGTTCGACCGCGGTCATCGTGCTCATTTTCGAGATAATCGCGAAAAACTCCAATCGAACCGAAAATTTCAGTCCCGTCAAATTTCAAAGTCTTTCGGCACCGTCGTCCGACCGACCAACAAACTCGACCAATCCTCGAAACAACCATTGATCCCTGTTCACCGTTGCATTGCGAACGTATTACTCTAATGGTTCGACCGCGGTCATCGTGCTCGTTTTCGAGATAATCGCGAAAAACTCCAATCGAACCGAAAATTTCAGTCCTGTCAAATTTGAAAGTCCTTCGGCACCGTCGTCCGACCGACCACCAAACTCGACCAATCCTCGAAACAACCATTGATTCCTGTTCCCCGTTGCATTGCGAACGTATTACTCTAATTGTTCGACCGCGGTCATCGTGCTCGTTTTCGAGATAATCGCGAAAAACTCCAATCGAACCGAAAATTTCAAAGTCCCGACCAATTTCAAAGTCAATCGGCACCGTCGTCCGACCGACCACCAAACTCGGCCAATCCTCGAAACAACCATTTATCCCTGTTCCCCGAGGCATTGCGAACGTATTACTCTAATGGTTCGACCGCGGTTATCGTGCTCGTTTTCGAGATAATCACGAAAAACTCCAATCGAACCTAAAATTTCAGTCCCGACACATTTCAAAGTCCTTCGGCACCGTCGTCCGACCGACCACCAGACTCGACCAATCCTCGAAACAACCATTGATCCCTGTTCCCCGTTGCATTGCGAACGTATTACTCTAATGGTTCGACCTCGGTCATCGTGCTCGTTTTCGAGATAATCGCGAAAAACTCCAATCGAAACGAAAATTTCAAAGCCCCGACAAATTTCAAAGTCCATCGGCACCGTCGTCCGACCGACCACCAGACTCGACCAATCCTCGAAACAACCATTGATCCCTGTTCCCCGTTGCATTGCGAACGTATTACTCTAATTGTTCGACCGCGGTCATCGTGCTCGTTTTCGAGATAATCGCGAAAAACTCCAATCGAACCGAAAATTTCAAAGTCCCGACCAATTTCAAAGTCCATCGGCACCGTCGTCCGACCGACCACCAAACTCGACCAATCCTCGAAACTACCATTGATCCCTGTTCCCCGTTGCATTGCGAACGTATTACTCTAATGGTTCGACCGCGGTCATCGTGCTCGTTTTAGAGATAATCGCGAAAAACTCCAATCGAACCTAAAATTTCAGTCCCGACACATTTCAAAGTCCTTCGGCACCGTCGTCCGACCGACCACCAGACTCGACCAATCCTCGAAACAACCATTGATCCCTGTTCCCCGTTGCATTGCGAACGTATTACTCTAATGGTTCGACCTCGGTCATCGTGCTCGTTTTCGAGATAATCGCGAAAAACTCCAATCGAACAGAAAATTTCAGTCCCGACAAATTTTAAAGTCCATCGGCACCGTCGTCCGACCGACCACCAAACTCGACCAATCCTCGTTACAACCATTGATCCCTGTTCCCCGTTGCATTGCGAACGTATTACTCTAATTGTTCGACCGCGGTCATCGTGCTCGTTTTCGAGATAATCGCGAAAAACTCCAATCGAACAGAAAATTTCAAAGTCCCGACCAATTTCAAAGTCAATCGGCACCGTCGTCCGACCGACCACCAAACTCGGCCAATCCTCGAAACAACCATTTATCCCTGTTCCCCGAGGCATTGCGAACGTATTACTCTAATGGTTCGACCGCGGTTATCGTGCTCGTTTTCGAGATAATCACGAAAAACTCCAATCGAACCTAAAATTTCAGTCCCGACACATTTCAAAGTCCTTCGGCACCGTCGTCCGACCGACCACCAGACTCGACCAATCCTCGAAACAACCATTGATCCCTGTTCCCCGTTGCATTGCGAACGTATTACTCTAATGGTTCGACCTCGGTCATCGTGCTCGTTTTCGAGATAATCGCGAAAAACTCCAATCGAAACGAAAATTTCAAAGTCCCGACCAATTTCAAAGTCCATCGGCACCGTCGTCCGACCGACCACCAAACTCGACCAATCCTCGAAACTACCATTGATCCCTGTTCCCCGTTGCATTGCGAACGTATTACTCTAATGGTTCGACCGCGGTCATCGTGCTCGTTTTCGAGATAATCGCGAAAAACTCCAATCGAACCGAAAATTTCAGTCCTGTCAAATTTGAAAGTCCTTCGGCACCGTCGTCCGACCGACCACCAAACTCGACCAATCCTCGAAACAACCATTGATTCCTGTTCCCCGTTGCATTGCGAACGTATTACTCTAATTGTTCGACCGCGGTCATCGTGCTCGTTTTCGAGATAATCGCGAAAAACTCCAATCGAACCGAAAATTTCAAAGTCCCGACCAATTTCAAAGTCAATCGGCACCGTCGTCCGACCGACCACCAAACTCGGCCAATCCTCGAAACAACCATTTATCCCTGTTCCCCGAGGCATTGCGAACGTATTACTCTAATGGTTCGACCGCGGTTATCGTGCTCGTTTTCGAGATAATCACGAAAAACTCCAATCGAACCTAAAATTTCAGTCCCGACACATTTCAAAGTCCTTCGGCACCGTCGTCCGACCGACCACCAGACTCGACCAATCCTCGAAACAACCATTGATCCCTGTTCCCCGTTGCATTGCGAACGTATTACTCTAATGGTTCGACCTCGGTCATCGTGCTCGTTTTCGAGATAATCGCGAAAAACTCCAATCGAAACGAAAATTTCAAAGCCCCGACAAATTTCAAAGTCCATCGGCACCGTCGTCCGACCGACCACCAGACTCGACCAATCCTCGAAACAACCATTGATCCCTGTTCCCCGTTGCATTGCGAACGTATTACTCTAATTGTTCGACCGCGGTCATCGTGCTCGTTTTCGAGATAATCGCGAAAAACTCCAATCGAACCGAAAATTTCAAAGTCCCGACCAATTTCAAAGTCCATCGGCACCGTCGTCCGACCGACCACCAAACTCGACCAATCCTCGAAACTACCATTGATCCCTGTTCCCCGTTGCATTGCGAACGTATTACTCTAATGGTTCGACCGCGGTCATCGTGCTCGTTTTAGAGATAATCGCGAAAAACTCCAATCGAACCGAAAATTTCAGTCCTGTCAAATTTGAAAGTCCTTCGGCACCGTCGTGCGACCGACCACCAAACTCGACCAATCCTCGAAACAACCATTGATTCCTGTTCCCCGTTGCATTGCGAACGTATTACTCTAATTGTTCGACCGCGGTCATCGTGCTCGTTTTCGAGATAATCGCGAACAACTCCAATCGAACCTAAAATTTCAGTCCCGACACATTTCAAAGTCCTTCGGCACCGTCGTCCGACCGACCACCAGACTCGACCAATCCTCGAAACAACCATTGATCCCTGTTCCCCGTTGCATTGCGAACGTATTACTCTAATGGTTCGACCTCGGTCATCGTGCTCGTTTTCGAGATAATCGCGAAAAACTCCAATCGAACAGAAAATTTCAGTCCCGACAAATTTTAAAGTCCATCGGCACCGTCGTCCGACCGACCACCAAACTCGACCAATCCTCGTTACAACCATTGATCCCTGTTCCCCGTTGCATTGCGAACGTATTACTCTAATTGTTCGACCGCGGTCATCGTGCTCGTTTTCGAGATAATCGCGAAAAACTCCAATCGAACAGAAAATTTCAAAGTCCCGACCAATTTCAAAGTCAATCGGCACCGTCGTCCGACCGACCACCAAACTCGGCCAATCCTCGAAACAACCATTTATCCCTGTTCCCCGAGGCATTGCGAACGTATTACTCTAATGGTTCGACCGCGGTTATCGTGCTCGTTTTCGAGATAATCACGAAAAACTCCAATCGAACCTAAAATTTCAGTCCCGACACATTTCAAAGTCCTTCGGCACCGTCGTCCGACCGACCACCAGACTCGACCAATCCTCGAAACAACCATTGATCCCTGTTCCCCGTTGCATTGCGAACGTATTACTCTAATGGTTCGACCTCGGTCATCGTGCTCGTTTTCGAGATAATCGCGAAAAACTCCAATCGAACCGAAAATTTCAGTCCTGTCAAATTTGAAAGTCCTTCGGCACCGTCGTGCGACCGACCACCAAACTCGACCAATCCTCGAAACAACCATTGATTCCTGTTCCCCGTTGCATTGCGAACGTATTACACTAATTGTTCGACCGCGGTCATCGTGCTCGTTTTCGAGATAATCGCGAACAACTCCAATCGAACCTAAAATTTCAGTCCCGACACATTTCAAAGTCCTTCGGCACCGTCGTCCGACCGACCACCAGACTCGACCAATCCTCGAAACAACCATTGATCCCTGTTCCCCGTTGCATTGCGAACGTATTACTCTAATGGTTCGACCTCGGTCATCGTGCTCGTTTTCGAGATAATCGCGAAAAACTCCAATCGAACAGAAAATTTCAGTCCCGACAAATTTTAAAGTCCATCGGCACCGTCGTCCGACCGACCACCAAACTCGACCAATCCTCGTTACAACCATTGATCCCTGTTCCCCGTTGCATTGCGAACGTATTTCTCTAATGGTTAGACCGCGGTCATCGTGCTTGTTTTCGAGATAATCGCGAAAAACTCCAATCGAACCTAAAATTTCAGTCCCGACACATTTCAAAGTCCTTCGGCACCGTCGTCCGACCGACCACCAGACTCGACCAATCCTCGAAACAACCATTGATCCCTGTTCCCCGTTGCATTGCGAACGTATTACTCTAATGCTTCGACCTCGGTCATCGTGCTCGTTGTCGAGATAATCGCGAAAAACTCCAATCGAACGGAAAATTTCAGTCCCGACACATTTCAAAGTCCATCGACACCGTCGTCCGACCGACCACCAGACTCGACCAATCCTCGAAACAACCATTGATCCCTGTTCCGCGTTGCATTGCGAACGTATTACACTAATTGTTCGACCGCGGTCATCGTGCTCGTTTTCGAGATAATCGCGAAAAACTCCAATCGAACCGAAAATTTCAAAGTCCCGACAAATTTCAAAGTCCTTCGGCACCGTCGTCCGACCGACCACCAAACTCGACCAATCCTCGAAACAACCATTGATCCCTGTTCCCCGTTGCATTGCGAACGTATTACTCTAATAGTTCGACCGCGGTCACTGTGCTCGTTTTCGAGATAATCGCGAAAATCTCCAATCGAACCGAAAATTTCAAAGTCCCGACCAATTTCAAAGTCAATCGGCACCGTCGTCCGACCGACCACCAAACTCGGCCAATCCTCGAAACAACCATTGATCCCTGTTCCCCGAGGCATTGCGAACGTATTACTCTAATGGTTCGACCGCGGTCATCGTGCTCGTTTTCGAGATAATCGCGAAAAACTCCAATCGAACCGAAAATTTCAAAGTCCCGACCAATTTCAAAGTCCATCGGCGACGTCGTCCGACCGACCACCAGACTCGACCAATCCTCGAAACAACCATTGATCCCTGTTCCGCGTTGCATTGCGAACGTATTACTCTAATTGTTCGACCGCGGTCATCGTGCTCGTTTTCGAGATAATCGCGAAAAACTCCAATCGAACCAAAAATTTCAAAGTCCCGACCAATTTCAAAGTCCATCGGCACCGTCGTCCGACCGACCACCAATCTCGGCCAATCCTCGAAACAACCATTGATCCCTGTTCCCCGTTGCATTGCGAACGTATTACTCTAATGGTTCGACCGCGGTCATCGTGCTCGTTTTCGAGATAATCGCGAAAAACTCCAATCGAACCTAAAATTTCAGTCCCGACACATTTCAAAGTCCTTCGGCACCGTCGTCCGACCGACCACCAGACTCGACCAATCCTCGAAACAACCATTGATCCCTGTTCCCCGTTGCATTGCGAACGTATTACTCTAATTGTTCGACCGCGGTCATCGTGCTCGTTTTCGAGATAATCGCGAAAAACTCCAATCGAACCGAAAATTTCAAAGTCCTGTCAAATTTGAAAGTCCTTCGGCACCGTCGTCCGACCGACCACCAGACTCGACCAATCCTCGAAACAACCATTGATCCCTGTTCCCCGTTGCATTGCGAACGTATTACTCTAATGGTTCGACCGCGGTCATCGTGCTCATTTTCGAGATAATCGCGAAAAACTCCAATCGAACCGAAAATTTCAGTCCCGTCAAATTTCAAAGTCTTTCGGCACCGTCGTCCGACCGACCAACAAACTCGACCAATCCTCGAAACAACCATTGATCCCTGTTCACCGTTGCATTGCGAACGTATTACTCTAATTGTTCGACCGCGGTCATCGTGCTCGTTTTCGAGATAATCGCGAAAAACTCCAATCGAACCAAAAATTTCCAAGTCCATCGGCACCGTCGTCCGACCGACCACCAATCTCGGCCAATCCTCGAAACAACCATTGATCCCTGTTCCCCGTTGCATTGCGAACGTATTACTCTAATGGTTCGACCGCGGTCATCGTGCTCGTTTTCGAGATAATCGCGAAAAACTCCAATCGAACCTAAAATTTCAGTCCCGACACATTTCAAAGTCCTTCGGCACCGTCGTCCGACCGACCACCAGACTCGACCAATCCTCGAAACAACCATTGATCCCTGTTCCCCGTTGCATTGCAAACGTATTACTCTAATTGTTCGACCGCGGTCATCGTGCTCGTTTTCGAGATAATCGCGAAAAACTCCAATCGAACCGAAAATTTCAAAGTCCTGTCAAATTTGAAAGTCCTTCGGCACCGTCGTCCGACCGACCACCAGACTCGACCAATCCTCGAAACAACCATTGATCCCTGTTCCCCGTTGCATTGCGAACGTATTACTCTAATGGTTCGACCGCGGTCATCGTGCTCATTTTCGAGATAATCGCGAAAAACTCCAATCGAACCGAAAATTTCAGTCCCGTCAAATTTCAAAGTCTTTCGGCACCGTCGTCCGACCGACCAACAAACTCGACCAATCCTCGAAACAACCATTGATCCCTGTTCACCGTTGCATTGCGAACGTATTACTCTAATTGTTCGACCGCGGTCATCGTGCTCGTTTTCGAGATAATCGCGAAAAACTCCAATCGAACCAAAAATTTCAAAGTCCCGACCAATTTCAAAGTCCATCGGCACCGTCGTCCGACCGACCACCAATCTCGGCCAATCCTCGAAACAACCATTGATCCCTGTTCCCCGTTGCATTGCGAACGTATTACTCTAATGGTTCGACCGCGGTCATCGTGCTCGTTTTCGAGATAATCGCGAAAAACTCCAATCGAACCTAAAATTTCAGTCCCGACACATTTCAAAGTCCTTCGGCACCGTCGTCCGACCGACCACCAGACTCGACCAATCCTCGAAACAACCATTGATCCCTGTTCCCCGTTGCATTGCGAACGTATTACTCTAATTGTTCGACCGCGGTCATCGTGCTCGTTTTCGAGATAATCGCGAAAAACTCCAATCGAACCGAAAATTTCAAAGTCCCGACCAATTTCAAAGTCCATCGGCACCGTCGTCCGACCGACCACCAAACTCGACCAATCCTCGAAACTACCATTGATCCCTGTTCCCCGTTGCATTGCGAACGTATTACTCTAATGGTTCGACCGCGGTCATCGTGCTCGTTTTAGAGATAATCGCGAAAAACTCCAATCGAACCGAAAATTTCAGTCCTGTCAAATTTGAAAGTCCTTCGGCACCGTCGTGCGACCGACCACCAAACTCGACCAATCCTCGAAACAACCATTGATTCCTGTTCCCCGTTGCATTGCGAACGTATTACTCTAATTGTTCGACCGCGGTCATCGTGCTCGTTTTCGAGATAATCGCGAACAACTCCAATCGAACCTAAAATTTCAGTCCCGACACATTTCAAAGACCTTCGGCACCGTCGTCCGACCGACCACCAGACTCGACCAATCCTCGAAACAACCATTGATCCCTGTTCCCCGTTGCATTGCGAACGTATTACTCTAATGGTTCGACCTCGGTCATCGTGCTCGTTTTCGAGATAATCGCGAAAAACTCCAATCGAACAGAAAATTTCAGTCCCGACAAATTTTAAAGTCCATCGGCACCGTCGTCCGACCGACCACCAAACTCGACCAATCCTCGTTACAACCATTGATCCCTGTTCCCCGTTGCATTGCGAACGTATTTCTCTAATGGTTAGACCGCGGTCATCGTGCTTGTTTTCGAGATAATCGCGAAAAACTCCAATCGAACCTAAAATTTCAGTCCCGACACATTTCAAAGTCCTTCGGCACCGTCGTCCGACCGACCACCAGACTCGACCAATCCTCGAAACAACCATTGATCCCTGTTCCGCGTTGCATTGCGAACGTATTACTCTAATTGTTCGACCGCGGTCATCGTGCTCGTTTTCGAGATAATCGCGAAAAACTCCAATCGAACCGAAAATTTCAGTCCCGTCAAATTTCAAAGTCTTTCGGCACCGTCGTCCGACCGACCACCAATCTCGGCCAATCCTCGAAACAACCATTGATCCCTGTTCCCCGTTGCATTGCGAACGTATTACTCTAATGGTTCGACCGCGGTCATCGTGCTCGTTTTCGAGATAATCGCGAAAAACTCCAATCGAACAGAAAATTTCAGTCCCGACAAATTTCAAAGTCCATCGGCACCGTCGTCCGACCGACCACCAAACTCGACCAATCCTCGTTACAACCATTGATCCCTGTTCCCCGTTGCATTGCGAACGTATTACTCTAATGGTTAGACCGCGGTCATCGTGCTTGTTTTCAAGATAATGGCGAAAAACTCCAATCGAACCTAAAATTTCAGTCCCGACACATTTCAAAGTCCTTCGGCACCGTCGTCCGACCGACCACCAGACTCGACCAATCCTCGAAACAACCATTGATCCCTGTTCCCCGTTGCATTGCGAACGTATTACTCTAATTGTTCGACCGCGGTCATCGTGCTCGTTTTCGAGATAATCGCGAAAAACTCCAATCGAACCGAAAATTTCAAAGTCCTGTCAAATTTGAAAGTCCTTCGGCACCGTCGTCCGACCGACCACCAGACTCGACCAATCCTCGAAACAACCATTGATCCCTGTTCCCCGTTGCATTGCGAACGTATTACTCTAATGGTTCGACCGCGGTCATCGTGCTCATTTTCGAGATAATCGCGAAAAACTCCAATCGAACCGAAAATTTCAGTCCCGTCAAATTTCAAAGTCTTTCGGCACCGTCGTCCGACCGACCAACAAACTCGACCAATCCTCGAAACAACCATTGATCCCTGTTCACCGTTGCATTGCGAACGTATTACTCTAATGGTTCGACCGCGGTCATCGTGCTCGTTTTCGAGATAATCGCGAAAAACTCCAATCGAACCGAAAATTTCAGTCCTGTCAAATTTGAAAGTCCTTCGGCACCGTCGTCCGACCGACCACCAAACTCGACCAATCCTCGAAACAACCATTGATTCCTGTTCCCCGTTGCATTGCGAACGTATTACTCTAATTGTTCGACCGCGGTCATCGTGCTCGTTTTCGAGATAATCGCGAACAACTCCAATCGAACCTAAAATTTCAGTCCCGACACATTTCAAAGTCCTTCGGCACCGTCGTCCGACCGACCACCAGACTCGACCAATCCTCGAAACAACCATTGATCCCTGTTCCCCGTTGCATTGCGAACGTATTACTCTAATGGTTCGACCTCGGTCATCGTGCTCGTTTTCGAGATAATCGCGAAAAACTCCAATCGAAACGAAAATTTCAAAGCCCCGACAAATTTCAAAGTCCATCGGTACCGTCGTCCGACCGACCACCAGACTCGACCAATCCTCGAAACAACCATTGATCCCTGTTCCCCGTTGCATTGCGAACGTATTACTCTAATTGTTCGACCGCGGTCATCGTGCTCGTTTTCGAGATAATCGCGAAAAACTCCAATCGAACCGAAAATTTCAAAGTCCCGACCAATTTCAAAGTCCATCGGCACCGTCGTCCGACCGACCACCAAACTCGACCAATCCTCGAAACTACCATTGATCCCTGTTCCCCGTTGCATTGCGAACGTATTACTCTAATGGTTCGACCGCGGTCATCGTGCTCGTTTTAGAGATAATCGCGAAAAACTCCAATCGAACCGAAAATTTCAGTCCTGTCAAATTTGAAAGTCCTTCGGCACCGTCGTGCGACCGACCACCAAACTCGACCAATCCTCGAAACAACCATTGATTCCTGTTCCCCGTTGCATTGCGAACGTATTACTCTAATTGTTCGACCGCGGTCATCGTGCTCGTTTTCGAGATAATCGCGAACAACTCCAATCGAACCTAAAATTTCAGTCCCGACACATTTCAAAGTCCTTCAGCACCGTCGTCCGACCGACCACCAGACTCGACCAATCCTCGAAACAACCATTGATCCCTGTTCCCCGTTGCATTGCGAACGTATTACTCTAATGGTTCGACCTCGGTCATCGTGCTTGTTTTCGAGATAATCGCGAAAAACTCCAATCGAAACGAAAATTTCAAAGCCCCGACAAATTTCAAAGTCCATCGGCACCGTCGTCCGACCGACCACCAGACTCGACCAATCCTCGAAACAACCATTGATCCCTGTTCCCCGTTGCATTGCGAACGTATTACTCTAATTGTTCGACCGCGGTCATCGTGCTCGTTTTCGAGATAATCGCGAAAAACTCCAATCGAACCGAAAATTTCAAAGTCCTGTCAAATTTGAAAGTCCTTCGGCACCGTCGTCCGACCGACCACCAGACTCGACCAATCCTCGAAACAACCATTGATCCCTGTTCCCCGTTGCATTGCGAACGTATTACTCTAATGGTTCGACCGCGGTCTTCGTGCTCATTTTCGAGATAATCGCGAAAAACTCTAATCGAGCCGAAAATTTCAAAGTCAATCGGCACCGTCGTCCGACCCACCACCAAACTCGACCAATCCTCGAAACAACCATTGATCCCTGTTCCCCGTTGCATTGCGAACGTATTACTCTAATGGTTCGACCGCGGTCATCGTGCTCGTTTTCGAGATAATCGCGAAAAACTCCAATCGAACCGAAAATTTCAAAGTCCCGACCAATTTCAAAGTCCATCGGCACCGTCGTCCGACCGACCACCAGACTCGACCAATCCTCGAAACAACCATTGACCGCTGTTCCCCGTTGCATTGCGAACGTATTACTCTAATGTTTCGACCGCGGTCATCGTGCTCGTTTTCGAGATAATCGCGAAAAACTCCAGTCGAAACGAAAATTTCAAAGTCCCGACCAATTTGAAAGTCCTTCGGCACCGTCGTCCGACCGACCACCAGACTCGACCAATCCTCGAAACAACCGTTGATCCCTGTTCCCCGTTGCATTGCGAACGTATTACTCTAATGGTTCGACCTCGGTCATCGTGCTCGTTTTCGAGATAATCGCGAAAAACTCCAATCGAAACGAAAATTTCAAAGCCCCGACAAATTTCAAAGTCCATCGGCACCGTCGTCCGACCGACCACCAGACTCGACCAATCCTCGAAACAACCATTGATCCCTGTTCCCCGTTGCATTGCGAACGTATTACTCTAATTGTTCGACCGCGGTCATCGTGCTCGTTTTCGAGATAATCGCGAAAAACTCCAATCGAACCGAAAATTTCAAAGTCCCGACCAATTTCAAAGTCCATCGGCACCGTCGTCCGACCGACCACCAAACTCGACCAATCCTCGAAACTACCATTGATCCCTGTTCCCCGTTGCATTGCGAACGTATTACTCTAATGGTTCGACCGCGGTCATCGTGCTCGTTTTAGAGATAATCGCGAAAAACTCCAATCGAACCGAAAATTTCAGTCCTGTCAAATTTGAAAGTCCTTCGGCACCGTCGTGCGACCGACCACCAAACTCGACCAATCCTCGAAACAACCATTGATTCCTGTTCCCCGTTGCATTGCGAACGTATTACTCTAATTGTTCGACCACGGTCATCGTGCTCGTTTTCGAGATAATCGCGAACAACTCCAATCGAACCTAAAATTTCAGTCCCGACACATTTCAAAGTCCTTCGGCACCGTCGTCCGACCGACCACCAGACTCGACCAATCCTCGAAACAACCATTGATCCCTGTTCCCCGTTGCATTGCGAACGTATTACTCTAATGGTTCGACCTCGGTCATCGTGCTCGATTTCGAGATAATCGCGAAAAACTCCAATCGAACAGAAAATTTCAGTCCCGACAAATTTTAAAGTCCATCGGCACCGTCGTCCGACCGACCACCAAACTCGACCAATCCTCGTTACAACCATTGATCCCTGTTCCCCGTTGCATTGCGAACGTATTACTCTAATGGTTAGACCGCGGTCATCGTGCTTGTTTTCGAGATAATCGCGAAAAACTCCAATCGAACCTAAAATTTCAGTCCCGACACATTTCAAAGTCCTTCGGCACCGTCGTCCGACCGACCACCAGACTCGACCAATCCTCGAAACAACCATTGATCCCTGTTCCCCGTTGCATTGCGAACGTATTACTCTAATGGTTCGACCTCGGTCATCGTGCTCGTTTTCGAGATAATCGCGAAAAACTCCAATCGAAACGAAAATTTCAAAGCCCCGACAAATTTCAAAGTCCATCGGTACCGTCGTCCGACCGACCACCAGACTCGACCAATCCTCGAAACAACCATTGATCCCTGTTCCCCGTTGCATTGCGAACGTATTACTCTAATTGTTCGACCGCGGTCATCGTGCTCGTTTTCGAGATAATCGCGAAAAACTCCAATCGAACCGAAAATTTCAAAGTCCCGACCAATTTCAAAGTCCATCGGCACCGTCGTCCGACCGACCACCAAACTCGACCAATCCTCGAAACTACCATTGATCCCTGTTCCCCGTTGCATTGCGAACGTATTACTCTAATGGTTCGACCGCGGTCATCGTGCTCGTTTTAGAGATAATCGCGAAAAACTCCAATCGAACCGAAAATTTCAGTCCTGTCAAATTTGAAAGTCCTTCGGCACCGTCGTGCGACCGACCACCAAACTCGACCAATCCTCGAAACAACCATTGATTCCTGTTCCCCGTTGCATTGCGAACGTATTACTCTAATTGTTCGACCGCGGTCATCGTGCTCGTTTTCGAGATAATCGCGAACAACTCCAATCGAACCTAAAATTTCAGTCCCGACACATTTCAAAGTCCTTCAGCACCGTCGTCCGACCGACCACCAGACTCGACCAATCCTCGAAACAACCATTGATCCCTGTTCCCCGTTGCATTGCGAACGTATTACTCTAATGGTTCGACCTCGGTCATCGTGCTTGTTTTCGAGATAATCGCGAAAAACTCCAATCGAAACGAAAATTTCAAAGCCCCGACAAATTTCAAAGTCCATCGGCACCGTCGTCCGACCGACCACCAGACTCGACCAATCCTCGAAACAACCATTGATCCCTGTTCCCCGTTGCATTGCGAACGTATTACTCTAATTGTTCGACCGCGGTCATCGTGCTCGTTTTCGAGATAATCGCGAAAAACTCCAATCGAACCGAAAATTTCAAAGTCCTGTCAAATTTGAAAGTCCTTCGGCACCGTCGTCCGACCGACCACCAGACTCGACCAATCCTCGAAACAACCATTGATCCCTGTTCCCCGTTGCATTGCGAACGTATTACTCTAATGGTTCGACCGCGGTCTTCGTGCTCATTTTCGAGATAATCGCGAAAAACTCTAATCGAGCCGAAAATTTCAAAGTCAATCGGCACCGTCGTCCGACCCACCACCAAACTCGACCAATCCTCGAAACAACCATTGATCCCTGTTCCCCGTTGCATTGCGAACGTATTACTCTAATGGTTCGACCGCGGTCATCGTGCTCGTTTTCGAGATAATCGCGAAAAACTCCAATCGAACCGAAAATTTCAAAGTCCCGACCAATTTCAAAGTCCATCGGCACCGTCGTCCGACCGACCACCAGACTCGACCAATCCTCGAAACAACCATTGACCGCTGTTCCCCGTTGCATTGCGAACGTATTACTCTAATGGTTCGACCGCGGTCATCGTGCTCGTTTTCGAGATAATCGCGAAAAACTCCAGTCGAAACGAAAATTTCAAAGTCCCGACCAATTTGAAAGTCCTTCGGCACCGTCGTCCGACCGACCACCAGACTCGACCAATCCTCGAAACAACCATTGATCCCTGTTCCCCGTTGCATTGCGAACGTATTACTCTAATGGTTCGACCTCGGTCATCGTGCTCGTTTTCGAGATAATCGCGAAAAACTCCAATCGAAACGAAAATTTCAAAGCCCCGACAAATTTCAAAGTCCATCGGCACCGTCGTCCGACCGACCACCAGACTCGACCAATCCTCGAAACAACCATTGATCCCTGTTCCCCGTTGCATTGCGAACGTATTACTCTAATTGTTCGACCGCGGTCATCGTGCTCGTTTTCGAGATAATCGCGAAAAACTCCAATCGAACCGAAAATTTCAAAGTCCCGACCAATTTCAAAGTCCATCGGCACCGTCGTCCGACCGACCACCAAACTCGACCAATCCTCGAAACTACCATTGATCCCTGTTCCCCGTTGCATTGCGAACGTATTACTCTAATGGTTCGACCGCGGTCATCGTGCTCGTTTTAGAGATAATCGCGAAAAACTCCAATCGAACCGAAAATTTCAGTCCTGTCAAATTTGAAAGTCCTTCGGCACCGTCGTGCGACCGACCACCAAACTCGACCAATCCTCGAAACAACCATTGATTCCTGTTCCCCGTTGCATTGCGAACGTATTACTCTAATTGTTCGACCACGGTCATCGTGCTCGTTTTCGAGATAATCGCGAACAACTCCAATCGAACCTAAAATTTCAGTCCCGACACATTTCAAAGTCCTTCGGCACCGTCGTCCGACCGACCACCAGACTCGACCAATCCTCGAAACAACCATTGATCCCTGTTCCCCGTTGCATTGCGAACGTATTACTCTAATGGTTCGACCTCGGTCATCGTGCTCGATTTCGAGATAATCGCGAAAAACTCCAATCGAACAGAAAATTTCAGTCCCGACAAATTTTAAAGTCCATCGGCACCGTCGTCCGACCGACCACCAAACTCGACCAATCCTCGTTACAACCATTGATCCCTGTTCCCCGTTGCATTGCGAACGTATTACTCTAATGGTTAGACCGCGGTCATCGTGCTTGTTTTCGAGATAATCGCGAAAAACTCCAATCGAACCTAAAATTTCAGTCCCGACACATTTCAAAGTCCTTCGGCACCGTCGTCCGACCGACCACCAGACTCGACCAATCCTCGAAACAACCATTGATCCCTGTTCCCCGTTGCATTGCGAACGTATTACTCTAATGCTTCGACCTCGGTCATCGTGCTCGTTGTCGAGATAATCGCGAAAAACTCCAATCGAACGGAAAATTTCAGTCCCGACACATTTCAAAGTCCATCGACACCGTCGTCCGACCGACCACCAGACTCGACCAATCCTCGAAACAACCATTGATCCCTGTTCCGCGTTGCATTGCGAACGTATTACACTAATTGTTCGACCGCGGTCATCGTGCTCGTTTTCGAGATAATCGCGAAAAACTCCAATCGAACCGAAAATTTCAAAGTCCCGACCAATTTCAAAGTCAATCGGCACCGTCGTCCGACCGACCACCAAACTCGGCCAATCCTCGAAACAACCATTGATCCCTGTTCCCCGAGGCATTGCGAACGTATTACTCTAATGGTTCGACCGCGGTCATCGTGCTCGTTTTCGAGATAATCGCGAAAACTCCAATCGAACCGAAAATTTCAAAGTCCCGACCAATTTCAAAGTCCATCGGCACCGTCGTCCGACCGACCACCAGACTCGACCAATCCTCGAAACAACCATTGATCCCTGTTCCGCGTTGCATTGCGAACGTATTACTCTAATTGTTCGACCGCGGTCATCGTGCTCGTTTTCGAGATAATCGCGAAAAACTCCAATCGAACCAAAAATTTCAAAGTCCCGACCAATTTCAAAGTCCATCGGCACCGTCGTCCGACCGACCACCAATCTCGGCCAATCCTCGAAACAACCATTGATCCCTGTTCCCCGTTGCATTGCGAACGTATTACTCTAATGGTTCGACCGCGGTCATCGTGCTCGTTTTCGAGATAATCGCGAAAAACTCCAATCGAACAGAAAATTTCAGTCCCGACAAATTTCAAAGTCCATCGGCACCGTCGTCCGACCGACCACCAAACTCGACCAATCCTCGTTACAACCATTGATCCCTGTTCCCCGTTGCATTGCGAACGTATTACTCTAATGGTTAGACCGCGGTCATCGTGCTTGTTTTCAAGATAATGGCGAAAAACTCCAATCGAGCCTAAAATTTCAGTCCCGACACATTTCAAAGTCCTTCGGCACCGTCGTCCGACCGACCACCAGACTCGACCAATCCTCGAAACAACCATTGATCCCTGTTCCCCGTTGCATTGCGAACGTATTACTCTAATTGTTCGACCGCGGTCATCGTGCTCGTTTTCGAGATAATCGCGAAAAACTCCAATCGAACCGAAAATTTCAAAGTCCTGTCAAATTTGAAAGTCCTTCGGCACCGTCGTCCGACCGACCACCAGACTCGACCAATCCTCGAAACAACCATTGATCCCTGTTCCCCGTTGCATTGCGAACGTATTACTCTAATGGTTCGACCGCGGTCATCGTGCTCATTTTCGAGATAATCGCGAAAAACTCCAATCGAACCGAAAATTTCAGTCCCGTCAAATTTCAAAGTCTTTCGGCACCGTCGTCCGACCGACCAACAAACTCGACCAATCCTCGAAACAACCATTGATCCCTGTTCACCGTTGCATTGCGAACGTATTACTCTAATGGTTCGACCGCGGTCATCGTGCTCGTTTTCGAGATAATCGCGAAAAACTCCAATCGAACCGAAAATTTCAGTCCTGTCAAATTTGAAAGTCCTTCGGCACCGTCGTGCGACCGACCACCAAACTCGACCAATCCTCGAAACAACCATTGATTCCTGTTCCCCGTTGCATTGCGAACGTATTACTCTAATTGTTCGACCGCGGTCATCGTGCTCGTTTTCGAGATAATCGCGAACAACTCCAATCGAACCTAAAATTTCAGTCCCGACACATTTCAAAGTCCTTCGGCACCGTCGTCCGACCGACCACCAGACTCGACCAATCCTCGAAACAACCATTGATCCCTGTTCCCCGTTGCATTGCGAACGTATTACTCTAATGCTTCGACCTCGGTCATCGTGCTCGTTGTCGAGATAATCGCGAAAAACTCCAATCGAACGGAAAATTTCAGTCCCGACACATTTCAAAGTCCATCGACACCGTCGTCCGACCGACCACCAGACTCGACCAATCCTCGAAACAACCATTGATCCCTGTTCCGCGTTGCATTGCGAACGTATTACACTAATTGTTCGACCGCGGTCATCGTGCTCGTTTTCGAGATAATCGCGAAAAACTCCAATCGAACCGAAAATTTCAAAGTCCCGACCAATTTCAAAGTCAATCGGCACCGTCGTCCGACCGACCACCAAACTCGGCCAATCCTCGAAACAACCATTGATCCCTGTTCCCCGAGGCATTGCGAACGTATTACTCTAATGGTTCGACCGCGGTCATCGTGCTCGTTTTCGAGATAATCGCGAAAAACTCCAATCGAACCGAAAATTTCAAAGTCCCGACCAATTTCAAAGTCAATCGGCACCGTCGTCCGACCGACCACCAAACTCGGCCAATCCTCGAAACAACCATTGATCCCTGTTCCCCGAGGCATTGCGAACGTATTACTCTAATGGTTCGACCGCGGTCATCGTGCTCGTTTTCGAGATAATCGCGAAAACTCCAATCGAACCGAAAATTTCAAAGTCCCGACCAATTTCAAAGTCCATCGGCACCGTCGTCCGACCGACCACCAGACTCGACCAATCCTCGAAACAACCATTGATCCCTGTTCCGCGTTGCATTGCGAACGTATTACTCTAATTGTTCGACCGCGGTCATCGTGCTCGTTTTCGAGATAATCGCGAAAAACTCCAATCGAACCAAAAATTTCAAAGTCCCGACCAATTTCAAAGTCCATCGGCACCGTCGTCCGACCGACCACCAATCTCGGCCAATCCTCGAAACAACCATTGATCCCTGTTCCCCGTTGCATTGCGAACGTATTACTCTAATGGTTCGACCGCGGTCATCGTGCTCGTTTTCGAGATAATCGCGAAAAACTCCAATCGAACAGAAAATTTCAGTCCCGACAAATTTCAAAGTCCATCGGCACCGTCGTCCGACCGACCACCAAACTCGACCAATCCTCGTTACAACCATTGATCCCTGTTCCCCGTTGCATTGCGAACGTATTACTCTAATGGTTAGACCGCGGTCATCGTGCTTGTTTTCAAGATAATGGCGAAAAACTCCAATCGAACCTAAAATTTCAGTCCCGACACATTTCAAAGTCCTTCGGCACCGTCGTCCGACCGACCACCAGACTCGACCAATCCTCGAAACAACCATTGATCCCTGTTCCCCGTTGCATTGCGAACGTATTACTCTAATTGTTCGACCGCGGTCATCGTGCTCGTTTTCGAGATAATCGCGAAAAACTCCAATCGAACCGAAAATTTCAAAGTCCTGTCAAATTTGAAAGTCCTTCGGCACCGTCGTCCGACCGACCACCAGACTCGACCAATCCTCGAAACAACCATTGATCCCTGTTCCCCGTTGCATTGCGAACGTATTACTCTAATTGTTCGACCGCGGTCATCGTGCTCGTTTTCGAGATAATCGCGAACAACTCCAATCGAACCTAAAATTTCAGTCCCGACACATTTCAAAGTCCTTCGGCACCGTCGTCCGACCGACCACCAGACTCGACCAATCCTCGAAACAACCATTGATCCCTGTTCCCCGTTGCATTGCGAACGTATTACTCTAATGCTTCGACCTCGGTCATCGTGCTCGTTGTCGAGATAATCGCGAAAAACTCCAATCGAACGGAAAATTTCAGTCCCGACACATTTCAAAGTCCATCGACACCGTCGTCCGACCGACCACCAGACTCGACCAATCCTCGAAACAACCATTGATCCCTGTTCCGCGTTGCATTGCGAACGTATTACACTAATTGTTCGACCGCGGTCATCGTGCTCGTTTTCGAGATAATCGCGAAAAACTCCAATCGAACCGAAAATTTCAAAGTCCCGACCAATTTCAAAGTCAATCGGCACCGTCGTCCGACCGACCACCAAACTCGGCCAATCCTCGAAACAACCATTGATCCCTGTTCCCCGAGGCATTGCGAACGTATTACTCTAATGGTTCGACCGCGGTCATCGTGCTCGTTTTCGAGATAATCGCGAAAACTCCAATCGAACCGAAAATTTCAAAGTCCCGACCAATTTCAAAGTCCATCGGCACCGTCGTCCGACCGACCACCAGACTCGACCAATCCTCGAAACAACCATTGATCCCTGTTCCGCGTTGCATTGCGAACGTATTACTCTAATTGTTCGACCGCGGTCATCGTGCTCGTTTTCGAGATAATCGCGAAAAACTCCAATCGAACCAAAAATTTCAAAGTCCCGACCAATTTCAAAGTCCATCGGCACCGTCGTCCGACCGACCACCAGACTCGACCAATCCTCGAAACAACCATTGATCCCTGTTCCGCGTTGCATTGCGAACGTATTACTCTAATTGTTCGACCGCGGTCATCGTGCTCGTTTTCGAGATAATCGCGAAAAACTCCAATCGAACCAAAAATTTCAAAGTCCCGACCAATTTCAAAGTCCATCGGCACCGTCGTCCGACCGACCACCAATCTCGGCCAATCCTCGAAACAACCATTGATCCCTGTTCCCCGTTGCATTGCGAACGTATTACTCTAATGGTTCGACCGCGGTCATCGTGCTCGTTTTCGAGATAATCGCGAAAAACTCCAATCGAACAGAAAATTTCAGTCCCGACAAATTTCAAAGTCCATCGGCACCGTCGTCCGACCGACCACCAAACTCGACCAATCCTCGTTACAACCATTGATCCCTGTTCCCCGTTGCATTGCGAACGTATTACTCTAATGGTTAGACCGCGGTCATCGTGCTTGTTTTCAAGATAATGGCGAAAAACTCCAATCGAACCTAAAATTTCAGTCCCGACACATTTCAAAGTCCTTCGGCACCGTCGTCCGACCGACCACCAGACTCGACCAATCCTCGAAACAACCATTGATCCCTGTTCCCCGTTGCATTGCGAACGTATTACTCTAATTGTTCGACCGCGGTCATCGTGCTCGTTTTCGAGATAATCGCGAAAAACTCCAATCGAACCGAAAATTTCAAAGTCCTGTCAAATTTGAAAGTCCTTCGGCACCGTCGTCCGACCGACCACCAGACTCGACCAATCCTCGAAACAACCATTGATCCCTGTTCCCCGTTGCATTGCGAACGTATTACTCTAATGGTTCGACCGCGGTCATCGTGCTCATTTTCGAGATAATCGCGAAAAACTCCAATCGAACCGAAAATTTCAGTCCCGTCAAATTTCAAAGTCTTTCGGCACCGTCGTCCGACCGACCAACAAACTCGACCAATCCTCGAAACAACCATTGATCCCTGTTCACCGTTGCATTGCGAACGTATTACTCTAATGGTTCGACCGCGGTCATCGTGCTCGTTTTCGAGATAATCGCGAAAAACTCCAATCGAACCGAAAATTTCAGTCCTGTCAAATTTGAAAGTCCTTCGGCACCGTCGTGCGACCGACCACCAAACTCGACCAATCCTCGAAACAACCATTGATTCCTGTTCCCCGTTGCATTGCGAACGTATTACTCTAATTGTTCGACCGCGGTCATCGTGCTCGTTTTCGAGATAATCGCGAACAACTCCAATCGAACCTAAAATTTCAGTCCCGACACATTTCAAAGTCCTTCGGCACCGTCGTCCGACCGACCACCAGACTCGACCAATCCTCGAAACAACCATTGATCCCTGTTCCCCGTTGCATTGCGAACGTATTACTCTAATGGTTTGACCGCGGTCATCGTGCTCGTTTTCGAGATAATCGCGAAAAACTCCAGTCGAAACGAAAATTTCAAAGTCCCGACCAATTTCAAAGTCAATCGGCACCGTCGTCCGACCGACCACCAAACTCGACCAATCCCCGTTACAACCATTGATCCCTGTTCCCCGTTGCATTGCGTACGTATTACTCGAATGGTTCGACCGCGGTCATCGTGCTCGTTTTCGAGATAATCGCGAAAAACTCCAATCGAACAGAAAATTTCAGTCCCGACAAATTTCAAAGTCCATCGGCACCGTCGTCCGACCGACCACCAAACTCGGCCAATCCTCGAAACAACCATTGATCCCTGTTCCCCGTTGCATTGCGAACGTATTACTCTAATGGTTAGACCGCGGTCATCGTGCTTGTTTTCGAGATAATCGCGAAAAACTCCAATCGAACCTAAAATTTCAGTCCCGACACATTTCAAAGTCCTTCGGCACCGTCGTCCGACCGACCACCAGACTCGACCAATCCTCGAAACAACCATTGACCGCTGTTCCCCGTTGCATTGCGAACGTATTACTCTAATGGTTCGACCGCGGTCATCGCGCTCGTTTTCGAGATAATCGCGAAAAACTCCAATCGAACCGAAAATTTCAGTCCCGTCAAATTTCAAAGTCTTTCGGCACCGTCGTCCGACCGACCAACAAACTCGACCAATCCTCGAAACAACCATTGATCCCTGTTCCCCGTTGCATTGCGAACGTATTACTCTAATGGTTTGACCGCGGTCATCGTGCTCGTTTTCGAGATAATCGCGAAAAACTCCAATCGAACAGAAAATTTCAGTCCCGTCAAATTTCAAAGTCCATCGGCACTGTCGTCCGACCGACCACCAGACTCGACCAATCCTCGAAACAACCATTGATCCCTGTTCCCCGTTGCATTGCGAACGTATTACTCTAATGGTTCGACCTCGGTCATCGTGCTCGTTTTCGAGATAATCGCGAAAAACTCCAATCGAACGGAAAATTTCAGTCCCGACACATTTCAAAGTCCATCGGCACCGTCGTCCGACCGACCACCAGACTCGACCAATCCTCGAAACAACCATTGATCCCTGTTCCCCGTTGCATTGCGAACGTATTACTCTAATTGTTCGACCGCGGTCATCGTGCTCGTTTTCGAGATAATCGCGAACAACTCCAATCGAACCTAAAATTTCAGTCCCGACACATTTCAAAGTCCTTCGGCACCGTCGTCCGACCGACCACCAGACTCGACCAATCCTCGAAACAACCATTGATCCCTGTTCCCCGTTGCATTGCGAACGTATTACTCTAATGGTTCGACCTCGGTCATCGTGCTCGTTTTCGAGATAATCGCGAAAAACTCCAATCGAAACGAAAATTTCAAAGCCCCGACAAATTTCAAAGTCCATCGGCACCGTCGTCCGACCGACCACCAGACTCGACCAATCCTCGAAACAACCATTGATCCCTGTTCCCCGTTGCATTGCGAACGTATTACTCTAATTGTTCGACCGCGGTCATCGTGCTCGTTTTCGAGATAATCGCGAAAAACTCCAATCGAACCGAAAATTTCAAAGTCCCGACCAATTTCAAAGTCCATCGGCACCGTCGTCCGACCGACCACCAAACTCGACCAATCCTCGAAACTACCATTGATCCCTGTTCCCCGTTGCATTGCGAACGTATTACTCTAATGGTTCGACCGCGGTCATCGTGCTCGTTTTAGAGATAATCGCGAAAAACTCCAATCGAACCGAAAATTTCAGTCCTGTCAAATTTGAAAGTCCTTCGGCACCGTCGTCCGACCGACCACCAGACTCGACCAATCCTCGAAACAACCATTGATCCCTGTTCCCCGTTGCATTGCGAACGTATTACTCTAATGGTTCGACCGCGGTCATCGTGCTCGTTTTCGAAATAATCGCGAAAAACTCCAATCGAACAGAAAATTTCAGTCCCGACACATTTCAAAGTCCATCGGCACTGTCGTCCGACCGACCACCAGACTCGACCAATCCTCGAAACAACCATTGATCCCTGTTCCCCGTTGCATTGCGAACGTATTACTCTAATGGTTCGACCTCGGTCATCGTGCTCGTTTTCGAGATAATCGCGAAAAACTCCAATCGAACGGAAAATTTCAGTCCCGACACATTTCAAAGTCCATCGGCACCGTCGTCCGACCGACCACCAGACTCGACCAATCCTCGAAACAACCATTGATCCCTGTTCCCCGTTGCATTGCGAACGTATTACTCTAATGGTTAGACCGCGGTCATCGTGCTTGTTTTCGAGATAAACGCGAAAAACTCCAATCGAACCTAAAATTTTAGTCCCGACACATTTCAAAGTCCATCGGCACCGTCGTCCGACCGACCAACAAACTCGACCAATCCTCGTTACAACCATTGATCCCTGTTCCCCGTTGCATTGCGAACGTATTACTCTAATGGTTCGACCTCGGTCATCGTGCTCGTTTTCGAGATAATCGCGAAAAACTCCAATCGAACGGAAAATTTCAGTCCCGACACATTTCAAAGTCCATCGGCACCGTCGTCCGACCGACCACCAGACTCGACCAATCCTCGAAACAACCATTGATCCCTGTTCCCCGTTGCATTGCGAACGTATTACTCTAATGGTTAGACCGCGGTCATCGTGCTTGTTTTCGAGATAAACGCGAAAAACTCCAATCGAACCTAAAATTTTAGTCCCGACACATTTCAAAGTCCATCGGCACCGTCGTCCGACCGACCAACAAACTCGACCAATCCTCGTTACAACCATTGATCCCTGTTTCCCGTTGCATTGCGAACGTATTACTCTAATTGTTTGACCGCGGTCATCCTGCTCGTTTTCGAGATAATCGCGAAAAACTCCAATCGAACCGAAAATTTCAAAGTACCGACCAATTTCAAAGTCAATCGGCACCGTCGTCCGACCGACCACCAAACTCGGCCAATCCTCGAAACAACCATTGATCCCTGTTCCCCGAGGCATTGCGAACGTATTACTCTAATGGTTCGACCGCGGTCATCGTTCTCGTTTTCGAGATAATCGCGAAAAACTCCAATCGAACCGAAAATTTCAGTCCCGTCAAATTTCAAAGTCTTTCGGCACCGTCGTCCGACCGACCAACAAACTCGACCAATCCTCGAAACAACCATTGATCCCTGTTCCCCGTTGCATTGCGAACGTATTACTCTAATAGTTCGACCGCGGTCACTGTGCTCGTTTTCGAGATAATCGCGAAAAACTCCAATAGAACCGAAAATTTCAAAGTCCTGTCAAATTTCAAAGTCCTTCGGCACCGTCGTCCGACCGACCACCAAACTCGACCAATCCTCGTTACAACCATTGATCCCTGTTCCCCGTTGCATTGCGAACGTATTACTCTAATGGTTCGACCGCGGTCATCGTGCTCGTTTTCGAGATAATCGCGAAAAACTCCAATCGAACCCAAAATTTCAAAGTCAATCGGCACCGTCGTCCGACCGACCACCAAACTCGACCAATCCTCGAAACAACCATTGATCCCTGTTCCCCGTTGCATTGCGAACGTATTACTCTAATAGTTCGACCGCGGTCACTGTGCTCGTTTTCGAGATAATCGCGAAAAACTCCAATCGAACAGAAAATTTCAGTCCCGACAAATTTCAAAGTCCATCGGCACCGTCGTCCGACCGACCACCAAACTCGGCCAATCCTCGAAACAACCATTGATCCCTGTTCCCCGTTGCATTGCGAACGTATTACTCTAATGGTTAGACCGCGGTCATCGTGCTTGTTTTCGAGATAATCGCGAAAAACTCCAATCGAACCGAAAATTTCAAAGTCCTGTCAAATTTGAAAGTCCTTCGGCACCGTCGTCCGACCGACCACCAGACTCGACCAATCCTCGAAACAACCATTGATCCCTGTTCCCCGTTGCATTGCGAACGTATTACTCTAATGGTTCGACCGCGGTCATCGTGCTCGTTTTCGAAATAATCGCGAAAAACTCCAATCGAACAGAAAATTTCAGTCCCGACACATTTCAAAGTCCATCGGCACTGTCGTCCGACCGACCACCAGACTCGACCAATCCTCGAAACAACCATTGATCCCTGTTCCCCGTTGCATTGCGAACGTATTACTCTAATGGTTCGACCTCGGTCATCGTGCTCGTTTTCGAGATAATCGCGAAAAACTCCAATCGAACGGAAAATTTCAGTCCCGACACATTTCAAAGTCCATCGGCACCGTCGTCCGACCGACCACCAGACTCGACCAATCCTCGAAACAACCATTGATCCCTGTTCCCCGTTGCATTGCGAACGTATTACTCTAATGGTTAGACCGCGGTCATCGTGCTTGTTTTCGAGATAAACGCGAAAAACTCCAATCGAACCTAAAATTTTAGTCCCGACACATTTCAAAGTCCATCGGCACCGTCGTCCGACCGACCAACAAACTCGACCAATCCTCGTTACAACCATTGATCCCTGTTTCCCGTTGCATTGCGAACGTATTACTCTAATTGTTTGACCGCGGTCATCCTGCTCGTTTTCGAGATAATCGCGAAAAACTCCAATCGAACCGAAAATTTCAAAGTACCGACCAATTTCAAAGTCAATCGGCACCGTCGTCCGACCGACCACCAAACTCGGCCAATCCTCGAAACAACCATTGATCCCTGTTCCCCGAGGCATTGCGAACGTATTACTCTAATGGTTCGACCGCGGTCATCGTTCTCGTTTTCGAGATAATCGCGAAAAACTCCAATCGAACCGAAAATTTCAGTCCCGTCAAATTTCAAAGTCTTTCGGCACCGTCGTCCGACCGACCAACAAACTCGACCAATCCTCGAAACAACCATTGATCCCTGTTCCCCGTTGCATTGCGAACGTATTACTCTAATAGTTCGACCGCGGTCACTGTGCTCGTTTTCGAGATAATCGCGAAAAACTCCAATAGAACCGAAAATTTCAAAGTCCTGTCAAATTTCAAAGTCCTTCGGCACCGTCGTCCGACCGACCACCAAACTCGACCAATCCTCGTTACAACCATTGATCCCTGTTCCCCGTTGCATTGCGAACGTATTACTCTAATGGTTCGACCGCGGTCATCGTGCTCGTTTTCGAGATAATCGCGAAAAACTCCAATCGAACCCAAAATTTCAAAGTCAATCGGCACCGTCGTCCGACCGACCACCAAACTCGACCAATCCTCGAAACAACCATTGATCCCTGTTCCCCGTTGCATTGCGAACGTATTACTCTAATAGTTCGACCGCGGTCACTGTGCTCGTTTTCGAGATAATCGCGAAAAACTCCAATCGAACAGAAAATTTCAGTCCCGACAAATTTCAAAGTCCATCGGCACCGTCGTCCGACCGACCACCAAACTCGGCCAATCCTCGAAACAACCATTGATCCCTGTTCCCCGTTGCATTGCGAACGTATTACTCTAATGGTTAGACCGCGGTCATCGTGCTTGTTTTCGAGATAATCGCGAAAAACTCCAATCGAACCTAAAATTTCAGTCCCGACACATTTCAAAGTCCTTCGGCACCGTCGTCCGACCGACCACCAGACTCGACCAATCCTCGAAACAACCATTGACCGCTGTTCCCCGTTGCATTGCGAACGTATTACTCTAATGGTTCGACCGCGGTCATCGTGCTCGTTTTCGAGATAATCGCGAAAAACTCCAATCGAACCGAAAATTTCAGTCCCGTCAAATTTCAAAGTCTTTCGGCACCGTCGTCCGACCGACCAACAAACTCGACCAATCCTCGAAACAACCATTGATCCCTGTTCCCCGTTGCATTGCGAACGTATTACTCTAATGGTTTGACCGCGGTCATCGTGCTCGTTTTCGAGATAATCGCGAAAAACTCCAATCGAACAGAAAATTTCAGTCCCGACAAATTTCAAAGTCCATCGGCACCGTCGTCCGACCGACCACCAAACTCGACCAATCCTCGTTACAACCATTGATCCCTGTTGCCCGTTGCATTGCGAACGTATTACTCTAATGGTTAGACCGCGGTCATCGTGCTCGTTTTCGAGATAATCGCGAAAAACTCCAATCGAACCGAAAATTTCAAAGTCCTGTCAAATTTGAAAGTCCTTCGGCACCGTCGTCCGACCGACCACCAGACTCGACCAATCCTCGAAACAACCATTGATCCCTGTTCCCCGTTGCATTGCGAACGTATTACTCTAATGGTTCGACCGCGGTCATCGTGCTCGTTTTCGAAATAATCGCGAAAAACTCCAATCGAACAGAAAATTTCAGTCCCGACACATTTCAAAGTCCATCGGCACTGTCGTCCGACCGACCACCAGACTCGACCAATCCTCGAAACAACCATTGATCCCTGTTCCCCGTTGCATTGCGAACGTATTACTCTAATGGTTCGACCTCGGTCATCGTGCTCGTTTTCGAGATAATCGCGAAAAACTCCAATCGAACGGAAAATTTCAGTCCCGACACATTTCAAAGTCCATCGGCACCGTCGTCCGACCGACCACCAGACTCGACCAATCCTCGAAACAACCATTGATCCCTGTTCCCCGTTGCATTGCGAACGTATTACTCTAATGGTTAGACCGCGGTCATCGTGCTTGTTTTCGAGATAAACGCGAAAAACTCCAATCGAACCTAAAATTTTAGTCCCGACACATTTCAAAGTCCATCGGCACCGTCGTCCGACCGACCAACAAACTCGACCAATCCTCGTTACAACCATTGATCCCTGTTTCCCGTTGCATTGCGAACGTATTACTCTAATTGTTCGACCGCGGTCATCCTGCTCGTTTTCGAGATAATCGCGAAAAACTCCAATCGAACCGAAAATTTCAAAGTACCGACCAATTTCAAAGTCAATCGGCACCGTCGTCCGACCGACCACCAAACTCGGCCAATCCTCGAAACAACCATTGATCCCTGTTCCCCGAGGCATTGCGAACGTATTACTCTAATGGTTCGACCGCGGTCATCGTTCTCGTTTTCGAGATAATCGCGAAAAACTCCAATCGAACCGAAAATTTCAGTCCCGTCAAATTTCAAAGTCTTTCGGCACCGTCGTCCGACCGACCAACAAACTCGACCAATCCTCGAAACAACCATTGATCCCTGTTCCCCGTTGCATTGCGAACGTATTACTCTAATAGTTCGACCGCGGTCACTGTGCTCGTTTTCGAGATAATCGCGAAAAACTCCAATAGAACCGAAAATTTCAAAGTCCTGTCAAATTTCAAAGTCCTTCGGCACCGTCGTCCGACCGACCACCAAACTCGACCAATCCTCGTTACAACCATTGATCCCTGTTCCCCGTTGCATTGCGAACGTATTACTCTAATGGTGCGACCGCGGTCATCGTGCTCGTTTTCGAGATAATCGCGAAAAACTCCAATCGAACCCAAAATTTCAAAGTCAATCGGCACCGTCGTCCGACCGACCACCAAACTCGACCAATCCTCGAAACAACCATTGATCCCTGTTCCCCGTTGCATTGCGAACGTATTACTCTAATAGTTCGACCGCGGTCACTGTGCTCGTTTTCGAGATAATCGCGAAAAACTCCAATCGAACCGAAAATTTCAAAGTCCCGACCAATTTCAAAGTCAATCGGCACCGTCGTCCGACCGACCACCAAACTCGGCCAATCCTCGAAACAACCATTGATCCCTGTTCCCCGAGGCATTGTGAACGTATTACTCTAATGGTTCGACCGCGGTCATCGTGCTCGTTTTCGAGATAATCGCGGAAAAACTCCAATCGAACCGAAAATTTCAGTCCCGTCAAATTTCAGTCAATCGGCACCGTCGTCCGACCGACCACCAAACTCGACCAATCCTCGAAACAACCATTGATCCCTGTTCCCCGTTGCATTGCGAACGTATTACTCTAATAGTTCGACCGCGGTCACTGTGCTCGTTTTCGAGATAATCGCGAAAAACTCCAATCGAACCGAAAATTTCAAAGTCCCGACCAATTTCAAAGTCAATCGGCACCGTCGTCCGACCGACCACCAAACTCGGCCAATCCTCGAAACAACCATTTATCCCTGTTCCCCGAGGCATTGCGAACGTATTACTCTAATGGTTCGACCGCGGTTATCGTGCTCGTTTTCGAGATAATCACGAAAAACTCCAATCGAACCCAAAATTTCAGTCCCGTCAAATTTCAAAGTCTTTCGGCACCGTCGTCCGACCGACCACCAGACTCGACCAATCCTCGAAACAACCATTGATCCCTGTTCCCCGTTGCATTGCGAACGTATTACTCTAATGGTTCGACCTCGGTCATCGTGCTCGTTTTCGAGATAATCGCGAAAAACTCCAATCGAACGGAAAATTTCAGTCCCGACACATTTCAAAGTCCATCGGCACCGTCGTCCGACCGACCACCAGAATCGACCAATCCTCGAAACATCCATTGATCCCTGTTCCCCGTTGCATTGCGAACGTATTACTCTAATGGTTCGACCGCGGTCATCGTGCTCGTTTTCGAGATAATCGCGAAAAACTCCAATCGAACCGAAAATTTCAAAGTCCTGTCAAATTTCAAAGTCCTTCGGCACCGTCGTCCGACCGACCACCAAACTCGACCAATCCTCGTTACAACCATTGATCCCTGTTCCCCGTTGCATTGCGAACGTATTACTCTAATGGTTCGACCGCGGTCATCGTGCTCGTTTTCGAAATAATCGCGAAAAACTCCAATCGAACCGAAAATTTCAAAGTCCTGTCAAATTTATTATTATTATTATCAAGAGACACGGTAGTGTCTCGCGCCAAGTATATATAGGTATATGCGCAGCGCGAGACACTCCCGTGGCTATATAACGCCGAGCGGTTTTTGGAAGAACCCTGAGATTATCGAATCTCAATAACGGCTGATCCGATTAAGTTTTGAATGGTCTTAATGGATAGCTTGGGTTTGATGTACATAAGAAAAGTGTCTTCGTTTTGTTCCTACGTGCCTTATGAGCTGAGATATTTCGATGCAAAGTTGCAATTTGCCGAATTTTATGTTAAGAGATTTTCTCCATCGTCAAGTGTAGGCCAGAGGGGAACATGAAAGGGAGAGGAAATGTCTCTGGGACGTCGTTCATTGGATGAAGGTTCCGGCCTATCGCGTAACAAATTGTTGTCACGTGACAGCCAGACAGCACATCTGTCAAGGAAAACGTAACCTATACTACAAGTCATGTTAGAATAGACCTGCCGACCGACGAGTTTAGACTGGTTCTACGCATGTTGGCGTTCATTGGCTATGCCACCACCAATGGTCTTTCGGCTGCGCATCCGTTCTGCGCCGAAAGCATTGGTGTGGCGCCACTTTCGTATATACCGCGTGTTTCGACTTTTTGTCGGATTTGATTGTCTCTTTGTTATTTTTTGTTGTTATATTTTTGTTGTTGTTTGTTGTTATAATTCGTAATATTAATACCGTAAACATTTCAGTATAATACGACTAATAAATAAATTCGTAATATGGCACGAATTTAATAGAATTCACGTTTTATTTGGTTACCCGGTATATGAAAGAGAATCGGAACGGTGCATGGAGAGAGGGAAGCCTGGGTGGTAAAGTGGGGGAACGGAGACCTCGCGACAGCTGAAGAGCTCATTCTACATGTGCGAAAAGGTCTATTCTAACATGACTTAGAGTATAGGTAGTGTCAAACCATCATAACCAGCCAAATGTCAAATGAGGTAAGTAGTCAACATTTTTCCAATGTCACGAGTTTTTACTCCATATTGAATTATTGACATTGAATTATTGTCTCAATTAACAAGGTAAGTCGCTAAATAATTAAAAACATTTTTTTGTTGAGCTTCTAGAAACGAAGGGGGCGCACAGCTTGGACAATGCCCGGATAAGGTTCGATAGAGAAATATCTTCTTACGCACAAGTTTCTATTATACCAGGCATGTACAAAATAATAATAATGTATTTAAATTGCCAAAAAATTTTATACCAGTAAGCCATTTTTAATTTAGAGTTTCTACAGGATGAATCTGGAGCTCCGCCCAACAATGGATGCGTCCTGATACCCCGTGGCGAGGTCAAGCCCCCGCAGTGCCCCACCGAATTTTAGGGCTTTCGACCCTCGAAGGGGTTGGAGTGCCTATTAAGAAGATCTTCTTACGCACAAGTTTCTATTATACCAGGCATGTACAAAATAATAATAATGTATTTAAATTGCCAGACATTTTTATACCAGTAAGCTATTTTTAATTTAAAGTTTCTATATAAAGCTTATAGAAGTGAAGGGGTCGCATGGGCTTGGTGAGAAATAAAGGGGACGCACAGGCTCTGATAGAAATGAAGGGGACGCACTGGCTTGAAGGTTGTCCAAAGAAGGTTAGATAGACAGAGAAGCATCTTGTCTCGCAGAAGTTTCTGGAAAATTGTCAAATAAGGTAAATTTTTCTAATTTCTAATTAGCGTAGCATTAAGAATTAAGAAAATGATGGCGTACTTCTTGCACTGTAGAGTACAAATAGTGAAAAAAGTACGCTGTAAAGGCATCTCCTTTGATACTTTTCAATCATTTCTGAAATATATTCGTTTGTGTTTATGTTCTACGTTAAGTTGTAACTAAAGTGTGGCTTTAATATATTTACAGATAATCGAAGCAGATGCGAAAGAGAACATTAGTGAAGAAAGTACGCTGAAAACGCATCTCCCTTAATACATATCAATCTTTTTTTAAATATATTCGTATTTATATATGTTCTACGTTAAATTGTAACTAAATTGTGGCTTTTATATATTTACAGATAATGGAAGCAGAAGGGAAAGAGAAAGTAACCGTGCAGCACGAGGAAACGAACAAATTAAGCACATTTTCGTGTATTTTAGATTGTAAGGGAGTTATTGTTAAATTATTAATCCTAAGACAAATAACATATTTTCAGTTTCGCAGCGCCAAGTAACTAGAATAAAATAAATATTGTAAATATTGTATTATATTAATTAAACGAATTTATTCAACGTCGAACCTCTGTTTGCTTGCAATACAACCATATACACTATATAAAAGTTTCATCCCAGTTTACAACTATAAAGTAAACTAGAAACATTAAAAATTTTTCATTTATACATTTTCAAATATCCAATATTAAATATCAAGTACCAAGTATAAAGTAAATTTATTAACAAATTACATACAAAACAAACAACATGGAATATACAAAATTACATATAATAAAACTAACGGGACTTGGATATATAAAACTAACGGAACTTGGAAAAATAATAACAACGGAACGGAAAAACTAATTAAAAATTACGGCCGCCACGGCCACCACCGCGAACACGGCCACGGCCCCGGCCACGGCACTGCTGCATAACGAGCGCCCTTACTGTCTGGACCTGGGCGTTGAGGCTACGCGCCTGTTCCCGCACGAGCTGGAGGGCGGCCCAGTGTTGTTGCCGGGCCCTCACCCTCCAACCACTCCTCTTATTCCGGCGGGTTGCATATCCTCCTGTAATTAGAAAAATAAAAAAATGTTTTAATAAAATCCTGCAATGATTAATTTTCTACTAATTTTTTATCTAATTAAAGTATTAAGGATTATTACCAAATACCGTGGCCGGGCCCTGTGTAGGCTGCTGTGGAACCGACGTTTGCGGCGGCGCGGTTGCGACTGCCAGTGGCAGCAGCGGCGCGGCGGAGGAAGAAATATGGCCTCCCTTGATATGGGCTAAATTGAAATGGGAACAATTTATAAACGATTTTATCCAGCTTCGATCCTCTGTATGTTTAGTATAGAGGAATAATCGACCGTAATGCGCATGCACCGAAATCGTGCGAGAGAGAAAGCATCGTGTGAACTGGTGCGAGAGAATGAAGTATAGATACCTTTTGCCGTGGCTGATTTTTCTATCGGCTGCTGGTCTACTGCCGATTGGCTGCCACTGGTAATCGCCATAAATACATCGTCATCCGAATCTGAAAAAATAAATGTATATATAAATTATTTTTTTATTAACTAATTAATTCTTCTGTAAGTTTATATGATGAAACTTACCAGCTAGTAGGGCGGCCTCCTGTGTATTCTAAAAAAAAAATAATAAACAATTAATTAGTAAGAAAGATCAAGAGTTCATAGGAAATACATGTGACGAACACGAATAAATTTCTCACGAATTAAAACTAACGAATAAAAATAAAAATTCTCACGCACCGCTATCAAGGTTATAAATAACATTAACTCTGCTATGAGTATATGAATAGTATGGTATTTTATTATTTACTTACGGTGTGATCGTCCGCCGAGGCCATTGCAGTTTCTTCGTTTCTCTCTGAAGCTGGCCTAGATGCCAGGTAAACATTCGACGATACGATCAAAGAGTAAATATTGATCTATCGAAAATTTTCATTACGTTTTGCGTTAAGTAAAGGCGTATTTAGACCAAAAGAACGAATGCTCGTTCGCCCCCCCCCCCCCCTTCGACAAAAATCGTGCTAAATTAGTATCAAATTTAAACCAATTCCACCAATCCAATAGTTTGATGTTGTATAGTGGGATTACGGTGAAGAGTTTTCGAAATGTATTTATGTCACAAATAAGCTGAGACTATACACAATCGAAATACATGAGATACAAAAATTAAAATACCTTTAGGAAATCAGAACAAAATCGACAATCTGGTACGAATATTCACACGACTCCCGTTAGAATACGAAAGATCAACTTCAGATCAATTTTTCTTTGCTATTTACACGATTATGACATATCTGTCATATGTATAAGTAAGCTAGATACGTTGGTATATTGGCTAGCTATACTAAGATACAGTGTTGAAAATACAAAAATTACAAATTTCAGTTTAAGTTTATTTTCGTCTCCAGCCCCACTGTGCGGCGTCTGAAGAATCTTCTTCATTTTCTTATATGTAAGTATGCTTCATTATTATTAATTAAGCTGTACGTATTTCTTACTAACCTATTTCTTTATTGATATGTGTATTTTTTTAGTATCAAGTCCCTTGGAAGAACGTATATTCTCCTTAGTAGGAGAAGCAAAAGCACAAATACTATATTTGGTAAGTGATGTTTACATTTATTTATAATTATTTATAATATTACGTCCCATACAGCACACTCCATTGCAGGTTAGTTATCTCTCTCAGACACGTCCGGTATATGCATATAAAATACAGTTATTTTTATTTTTGGCCCTACTGTCCGAAACGTTGCGGGACCATTACTGTAAAATCTTCGGAACGTTGCGTGACCATTGCTAAAAATTTTCCGGAACGTTCCATGAAGGTTGCTAGAAAATCTCCGGAACGTTCCATGAAGGTTGCTAGAAAATCTCCGGAACGTACCATGAAAAGGTTGCTAGAAAATCTCCGGAAAGTTCCATGAAGGTTGCAGGAAGGTTCCATGTGCGTTGCCTTGCAATGTTCCACAGGGGCGGACATAGCAAGGCTCCAGCAACGTTCCAGCAACATTGTTGGAACCGTCCTGCAATGGAGTGTGCTGTATGGGGTATGATATTAGTGTCTATTACAAAATTCTCGATTTTTACAGGTTGGAATATTCAACAACTAAGTAAAGTACACTCGCTGTGCTGCTTTGCGCTATTCTGAGTAAGCTTTACTGGCTGCAGAGCGCCTTATCTTATAACATTACTCGATAGGCTGCGGAGCGCCGTATCTCGAGTATAACTTGCAATAAAGTTGCAATAAGTGAAAATAAAAACTAATTTTAGTTCTTTCTACTGAAATGTCTATACAGGTAGAAAAGAAAGATGGAATATCGACGTTTACCGAAAAAAATAAAATTGAAATTTTTCGTGGTGAATGGTTATGGGATGATGATATGGATCGTTTCAATTTCCTTTTACAAACTCATTCCAATTATAGACCCGTTGAAACGTGGCGAGTGCAAGTACTCGATACAATACTACCCATACAGGTAAATGAAAAGCATATACAATTTTTATATTGTTCGTTGTCGAAAAATAATGCGAATGAAAACTGGTTACTGTATGGAAGAGGTCATTGGGTATGCAGCTATTTCGACAGAAAAAATATTTTTATTTATGATTCGATGAATAATAAAAGGTTAGAGAAGGATCATGAACAATTCTTGAAAAAATTGTTTCCAACATACGACTTTATCCAGAATCCAGTTAAATTTCCTACTGTGCAACAACAACCGAACAGTAGCGATTGCGGTGTTTTCGCAATTGCCTTTGCTGTTTCGTTATTATTTAATATTAAACCTGATAAAGTAAGGTATGACCACAGCTTAATGCGTCTACATTTAATACAAATGTTTGATTCCAATGTTATAGAGCATTTTCCTCAAGACCAAATTTTTAGCGTTCCTCAAAAAGTGCTTCCATTAATAGAAGTAAAAGCAAAAGAGGATAAAGCGGATTGTAAACGCATAAAACGACAACGTAAATATATGGAAAAAAAGAAATCGGGGTTATTACAAACAAATTGCGATTTACTACAATCGGAGATCGGATTAAATAATAACTTCTCAGCCGAACGACGTCAACAGAAAATGACGCTGACATTAGAACAAGAAAGTATTATTGCTGAAGGCAGATGGTTAAATGATTTGCATATGGATCATTTTAATTATGTTTTAAAAAGCTGCTCAGATTATAGACCTGTCGGAACATATCTGGTACAATCATTGGATAGAATACAACCCATGCCGAGGAATAAAAATCATATACAGATATTGCCTTCTGTATCGTTGGGAATACATTGGACATGTGGTTATTACGATACAAAAAATATATTTATTTATGATTCCTTTAATACAAAACTGTTAAGTAAGTGTCACGAAGAATTTTTGAAACATTTATTTCCAACGTATGACTTTATTCAGAATCCTGTCCAATTTCCAACTGTGCAACGACAACCGAATAGCAGCGATTGCGGTGTTTTCGCAATAGCCTTTGCTGTTTCTTTATTATTTAATATTAAACCTGATAAAGTAAGGTATGACCACAGCTTAATGCGTCTACATTTAATACAAATGTTTGAATCCAATGTTATAGAGCATTTTCCTCAAGATGTAAATTGTGGCGCCCCTCAGGCAGTACTTTCATTTGTAAAAAGTAATAGTATAAAGCGGTGTCTATATGATGAGCAAGATTTAGACATTAATGCTAAAAAGAATTTTAAAAGACGGTGTCTATATCAAGAAGATCTAGAAAATAATCGCGCCAAACAAGCACAACAATATAAAAAAAACCGGGAGAATTATCTTTTAAAAAAGCGGTTTCAATATCAGCAAAAAAATCTGTGTCGGTATAAACAAGATTCAATAAATCGTAATAAGATACGCTGTCATTCTGAAAAAAGATCAGAAAATGAATCTGTTCGAAAACAAATATATTTGCTACATTCTCAGCGTAAACGAGAAAGAAAAAAAGCAAGGCCTACAGATCGTAAGTGGCTTTACAATAAGCGATATTATCTGAAAAGAAGTTCTATTAATTTAATACATAGAAAGATCAATATTGTCAAAAAAATTAGTAAAAAATATGTTATGCTTCGATCGAGAAATTCTATGAAAATTCACGTTTCTGCGCTAGTTATCGTTAAAAATATTTTACAGAAGCTTAATATTACAGATTGCAGTAAAGGTTATATTGAAAAACGATTAGAAGCTGAAAAAGTCGTTCGCTGGTGTATACACATTAGAGATAGTTATGTTCATAATATGAATAAAATGTTTACTCAGCTAAAAAACAAATCAGAAACATGTTTGACTGTTTTTGCAGAATGTTCAACGGTCGATGACAAATTACATGCCCTATGTGGCAAATCTAAACATACAGCTTCGTCTGAAAATTATTTTGTTGATTCTACATATTACAATTTAAATTCATATGAAGTGACTATGACGGAGCCATTAATAATAAATATGGAGGGACAGACTGAAAATGTATTACCTTTGATTGAAGCACGAGCAAAAAAGTCTTGGGCGTGCAGTTCTTTATGCAAAATGAATGATCCACTTCTAATTGACCGGTATCATACATTTTTAGAAGCTGTAAATATATGTACTTTGAAGAATTTACCCAAACTGATACAAAACATTCACGAGTGTACTTTAAAAACTTCAAAAAATGATAAATTAGGCCACACGCATGGCTGTTATATTGATTATAATCTTTGTAAAGCGATGTCTGTTCCAATGCAGTTATTGTCGCCTCATTTCCCCAAAGTAAGAAGTATTAGACGTTGTATATATCAACTTAAAGGTTTTTATCAAAAAATGCTATATCTGGACAAAGCATTGCATTCTGCTGATCTGAATACATTAAATGAAATTGTAACTTTTGCAAAAGAAAAAGCAGATATGTATAAGCATCAGCAAACTGAAATATTTTTAAATGATGATGATATTGTTACAAAATATCATAATGCATTTACGGTTTTGACAAAGTGTTCACTAGACACCCCGCGATATAGTTGTATATCGTGTGAAAGACTTTGTTATAAAAGAAGTGTTACTAAAGTAAGTATAAAAAAAATACGGAGAGATAATTTATTTTGGAAAGATTTAATGGAATATGTAGAGCAACAAAAAATAAATCCGCAATATATATGTAACTATTGTGATAAAAAATTTAATAGTGGCTTGCTGCCTGCTTATTGTATTCTAAATAATCTCGCGGTAAATGATGTGCCTGAGGTAATATCATCTCTTAACGAATTTGAGAAATTGCTTTTACAGAGAGCTAAAGCTTTTCAAACGATTGTAAAAATGGGAACAGTTGTTAATAAAAAAACTCCAGCACGCCAAAGGATACAAAAAGTTAAAGGTAGAACATTTCATTTACCACTTCCTTTACAACAGACTTTCGATAAGTTATGTTCTAACTCTGATCCGATAAATTTAAATCATGAATTTATTTTAGTTCGAAATGTTCCAACTAAAAAAAAAATTATCTGGGAAGATTTTGTGGACATTAAAAAAGTATTTAAAGCTTTAATATGGTTGAAACACAATAACCCTTTATATTCTGAAATTGTACTGCCCGAAATTCATGATAAATTGTTTTTAGGGGATTTGGATAATCTAGATTTTGTAATGCAAAAATCAGAAAATGATTCAAGTGACGACTGTGAACCATTAAATAATTTAGAATTACATGAGAAAGCGAAAATAGATCATGTAGAACTTGCATTGGACGATCAGCCCAAGGCAATGCTAACTCAAAAAGATAAAGATGATAGCTATTATGAGCAATATACTATATATCCTCTACATGAAAAAAAAGAAAATGAAACTGCGACTGCTTTATATCAAATGTTAAAAATTCAGGACATACCTTTAGATAATCGTGTAAAGAATTTAGATTTGATGTGTTTTCCAGATATATTTCCTTTTGGTTCTAATGGACAATGTGATGATAGTAGACCGATCAAACTTCAAGAGCACGAATTTATTAAATGTCGTTTGACATCTAAGCATCCACAATTTAGATTAAATCAACAATATTTGTTTTATTTGTTAAATAACGCGAATATACGTCAGTTACGTCGTGGAATATATCATAAAATGAATATAACTGATACACGATTACGTTACACAGCTGCGGAGTATTTAGAGGCTATGTCGAAAGAAGCGTTGGAGTCCAACTTAAATTCTATTTTTTCTTCGCTTCGAAATACGGAACAATATTGGCGTAGACCGAGAAGTGATTTATCTTGTATGGCACAACATTACGGACCAGCGACATGGTTTCTAACGTTAAGTCCTAGTGAATGGTTATGGGACGATTTAGGTGAATATATTCGTGACGCAAATGGTTGGCAAGACTCTTCGTTAACCACTAGTTTACTTGTAGCAAAAGATCCTGTATCAACATCGAGATTTCTGGATAATAAATTTCGAGCAATGCTTGCTTTTATTAGTTCAGAAGATTCTCCGATTGGTAAAGTAATACACTATTTCTGGCGACGAGAATATCAAGGTAGAGGTATACAACATTTTCATTTATTAATCTGGATTGAAGGTGCACCAATTTTCGGCGAATCTTCTATTGAAGAAGTCTCTAAATTTATTTTACAATATATAAGCTGCAAATTGCCACATGAAAATATTTCGCCATTATTGTACAGACGTGTAAATACGCACCAACGACACAAACATAATGATTATTGTCTTCGTGCTAAAAAAAAAGGATCTAAAGTTATTCGTAGGTGTCGTTTTGGGTTTCCACGTCCTGTTACTGACACACTAAATATAAGAAACGTGGCAACTTCGATAGCAGGTAGAAAACACTTAAAACATAAAAGTAGATTGTACGATCTTCCACGAACAAAGAATGAAGTTGATATTAATGATTATAATCCTGTCATACTCGCTGCGTGGGAAGGTAATATGGATATACAGTTTATTGAAGAAAAATCGACACTGCTCACTTGGTACGTTACTAAATATTTGAATAAAGCAGGGAAAAGTGAACTGTCTGATTGTGATTTTGCAAATAGTATAAATAATAAAAATAAGTCATTGGCAAGTGTTCTTTGGAATTTTGCTTTACGATGCATAAGCAATAGAGAATGTGGAGCTCTGGAGGCTGCTGATACATTGCTAGGTATGCCTTTATATGGAACTGATCGAAATACAACTATTAAATGGTTAGATGTTAATTCTATACGGCAGAGGAAATTGAAAAGTCGTCAAGAAATTGAAGCTCTTGATGGTGAATCTACAGATATATTTTGTCCATCACTAATAGATAATTATTATCCAAATAGATCTGGAGAATTAGAATCTGTGTCTCTTTATGAATTCGCACAATGGTATGATATCACGACAAACAAACCGAAAAAAAATAATATTGAATATTATAAATTAGATAATAGTCATTATCTTAAACGGCGACAACGTGGATGTCTAATTAATCATTATAGACATAATGTTAATAATCGACCAGAAGATTATTTCTTTTCTTTGTTGCTTATGTTTAAACCATGGCGGGAATTAAAGGATCTTAAAAATAGTTGTGAAACTTATATGGAAGCATTTCATAAAGTTAAACTACATCTTACGAAAGCATTACAATATCACGAAAAACTAGAAGATTTGAAAAAAGCGTTTGAAACTGCACAAGAGTTTGTTCGGCAATTAGATGAAGAATTACAAAAAATCGTGTCTCAGGATGACCCTGACAATCCGATAGGAGCTCAAAATGTAGAAGCTGGTGAAGCAATGCAAGATTTTAGGGATCTTGGTAATAAAACGGATGAAAATTTTGATGTGTCTGAAATGATAGCAAAATTAAATGCCGACCAAAAAAGAGTATTCCACAGAGTCATTGATACTGTAAGGTCAGATAATTCGATATTACGATTGTTTGTTAGCGGAGATGGTGGAACAGGAAAGAGTTTTTTAATTAAAACCATTAAGTGTTGGATAAAACAACATCTCAACAAAGATACCGCTGTAGCGGCACCAACTGGTATAGCAGCGTTTAATATAGACGGTTTGACAATTCATAGATTGCTTCAATTACCCGTTGAACATGGCCTAACGCCAAAGTATAAAAAAATTATCAGATCATGTTTTAAAAGTTTTACGAGCAAATCTCAAAGATGTTGTTCTATTTGTGATTGATGAAGTGTCAATGATATCCAATTTAACTTTAATGTATATACATTTCCGATTGTCGGAAATATTTGATACCAATGATTGTGAAGACGGTTGGTTTGGTCATAAGCACGTCCTATTATTTGGTGATCTGCTTCAATTACCCCCTGTACACGAAGACCAAATTTTGGTACCTTTATCAAATGATAAAATTAACAAATATGTCGGTTCTTTAATTGCTGTTAACTTATGGACTACATTATTTGATTATGATGAGTTAACGATCAACATACGCCAGCAAGGGGATGATTCTTATCGACAGTTGTTGTCAAGAATTCGTATTGGTCTAGTGACAAAATCTGATTGCGAGATTCTTGGGAAAAGAAAAATATCTTTTACTGGGGATTCGTTTGAACTCAGATTAAACGAATTATGCCAGTTTATTAATGATTTTCCGTTAGACATTGTTTGTTTATTGCCTACTCGTAATATGTGTGACGTTCTAAATGCTGCAATGTTAAAACGCATTACAACGAAAGAGATATTATTAATTGCCGAAGATACGATTGACTGTATTCCGTATGTGAGAAAGAAAGTATCAAAAGTATTGTCCAATACTGATGACGAAAATTCAAAAACTGCTGGACTTTCAAAGGAAATTGTAATTAAGATTGGAGCAAACGTTATGATAAGGCGTAACATTGATGCTACTTTGGGTCTTATGAATGGTACCATAGCTAAGGTAATTTCTGTTGTACAAGATATGTCATCTGATTATGTAGAGAAAATTAAGCTCCTTCTACCATCGGGATTAGAGTACTTCATTGATAGAGTGAGCGTAAAATTTGAAGTAGTGGATAGAGCATTTGTTATTAGAAAACAATTTCCATTGTGTCTAAGTTATGGAATCACAATTCATAAAAGTCAAGGTTTGAGTTTACAAAGTGCTATTATGGACATAGGCAACTCTATATTTACTTATGGTCAAGCTTATGTTGCATTATCACGAGTAACGTCTTCAGAAGGGTTGCATTTGATTAATTATGATCCTTCGTCAGTAATAGCTGACGAAAAAGCTATTAGGGAATATAATCGGCTAAGAACTAAGTACAAACCAGACGCGGACATTATTACTGTTTCAAAAAAACGCTATTCGAAAGTGAAAGATGTTCCATGGATGTTGACAAAAGTAATTGATTCTGTCCAAGAAATTTGTCAAACTCAAAAAAAATTTCAAAAAAATGTTTCTTGGGTTTTACATGGTCTTCAAAATACAGATAATACTTCATGTTATGCAAATGCTGTGTTACAATGTTTAATGCATTTAAGTGCAATAAGAAAACAATTGTTTAATTGTAATGATTCATCAAATGATTTGAAAATTTTAATGCTTCGATATGAATGTGGAATACGCAATTTAAATACATATACAGTACGGCAAAGTTTAGGAGAACATTTTTCAAAAAACGTAAAACGAGATGTATTCGATTTTCTTATAATCCTGTGCACAAAATATGATTGTATAAGACAATTGGTAGAGCATCAAGTAACTTCTACTACTCGATGTAAATCTTGTGATTATACAAAAAGAATTACTTCTGATAATTTGGTTGTTTCAATACCCATTAACAATTTGAAAAAAAAAAGTTATAATCTTAATGATTTATTAAATGTTACAGTTTCACAATGGCATGATTCAGATAACGGATCATGTGAACAGTGTACAGGAAATTATGTTATGTTTAAGAATGAAATAATATTGACGAAAGATATAGTTATTATTCGATTACTATTATTTTCATTACAAGGTGATAAAATAGTCAAAGCAAAACGTAAATTTAATATAACTAGTATTCCCACAACCAAAGTATTGATAGCTGGACAATCGTATAAAATAATTATTATTATTATTATTATTATTATTAATCATAAACGGGTTAGAACCCATTATATAGCACGGATACATAACATTTTGCGTGTCGAATAAAAATAAATCTAAATATATGCATACTATATCAACTTATACTTAACAATGGAGAGTACTTAAAAAATAGAGGTGAAGAATGAATAGTGAGAAATGAAAAATTTACAATGAAAATGGAAATGAAGATAAGAGTGAAAATGAGAATGAAAATGAGAATGAGAATGAGAATGTAAATGAAAGACAAAAATGAAAATGAAAATGAAAATGAAAATGAAAAATGAAAATGAGAACGAAAATGAAAATAAAAATAGAAACCCATAGAAAATAGAATAAAAGTGAAAAGTGAGGGGTGGAAATAAAGTGTATACTATAACATTAAATTTAGTTTTGTCGCGTTAACGGATTACCAGCTATTTTGTTCGCTCGCTCTTAGCATTCTGTATAATTTACTCTTTAATACGTCTACAGATTCATGAAAAAAATCAACTGCATCAGCATATAGGTTTGCTTGTTGTAGTAGCCGGTTAATCGGATCAGATGATCCATATTTCGTTTTGTACACGATATAATAGAATAAGGGTTTTTCCCTGAGCGATCTGGACGGAGCATACAGTTTTATAAGTTCCAGCAGGGGTGGACAATCAACTTGGCCTTTATATAATGAATGCTATAATTCATAGTGGTTCAAGTATTGAGGATGGCCATTACACCAGTTTATGTAAAGAAGAAGGAATGACTAGTAGTTGGTTTGAAGCAGATGACGTGCAAATTAAAAAAAGGCAATGGCCCAGAGGCGCTAAAGATCTTTATATTTTGTTCTTACAAAAAATGATAGTAAATAAATAACCTACTTGCGCCAGTTAGATAATTGGTCATCAATAAAATCTACAAAAAGAGTGAAATCCCCACAAAATTACCTTTTTTAAAAAAAAGGTACAAAAATAGCGCCAAGTATATAATCCCCCCAAAAACAACCGCATTTTAAAACATTGACAAAAAAATTTTGCTTTACAAAACTATTGATATACACAATTTGCGCCAATTAAAATATTGGCTATTTATACAAAGAAAAAATATATTAAACAATATAATCCCCCAAAAAACAACCGCATTTTAAAACATTGACAAAAAAATTTTGCTTTACAAAACTATTGATATACACAATTTGCGCCAATTAAAATATTGGCTATTTATACAAAGAAAAAATATATTAAACAATATTAAGCAGATAAATTTAAAAACAATAAATTTTTTAATACGAAAAAAATATTTACTCAAAATACTTGGCGCTGCGAAATCGAAAAAATTGGTATTTGTCTAAGTATTAATTTAAAAAAAAACACCCGTAAAAACTAAAATACAAATTCATGTACATACACATACACACGTACGCACGCACAAGAAATAAAGAAATAGTTTATTGCATTTTATATACATATTTATTCTGTTTAGTAACACCAATTCGGGTCGCAGCGCCAAGTATTTTGAGTAAATATTTTTTTCGTATTAAAAAATTTATTGTTTTTAAATTTATCTGCTTAATATTGTTTAATATATTTTTTCTTTGTATAAATAGCCAATATTTTATTTGGCGCAAATTGTGTATATCAATAGTTTTGTAAAGCAAAATTTTTTTGTCAATGTTTTAAAATGCGGTTGTTTTTTGGGGGATTATATTGTTTAATATATTTTTTCTTTGTATAAATAGCCAATATTTTAATTGGCGCAAATTGTGTATATCAATAGTTTTGTAAAGCAAAATTTTTTTGTCAATGTTTTAAAATGCGGTTGTTTTTTGGGGGATTATATACTTGGCGCTATTTTTGTACCTTTTTTTTTAAAAATTAATAAGTTTACGGGAAGTACCCATGATTTACAAATACACAATACAGGTGCAGTGAACAGAGTCTGAACAGTAAATAAATTAGCCAATAATGAGTAGAAAAACAAGATAACTAACTAAACTAAAACAAAATTAACAAGGTACTAAGTACCACCATTTGAGTCACTTACAATCCTATATAATAACGTTCTTACCGAAGTCAGGGACCCCAGAAAGGGATCAATGACTCTAAAGTACTGATTCGCAGTTATCATCGCCCTGTTAATAGGGTCGATCGCATAATGCCGATATTTCGGATGCCTCGTAGCAAATAGAGGCCTAGACCGCATGTTCCTAGCCGGAGCATTGATGGTCACTAAGGAAAGCAAATCAGGACAGTTTATGTGGCCGTTAATAATTTTATAAAGAAACGTCATGTCTGCAATGCGCCTACGCTCCTCCAGAGTGACCATTCTAAGGGTTGCAAGTGCCGGGCCATAGTCATGGTCAGCTCTATCCATAGGATGACCTAGGGTACGAGTGACGAACCTCAAGAATTTATGTTGCACCCTTTCAACCAATTTAATAAATTTCGCGTGCCTAGGACTCCAAATGCATGAGGCATATTCAACGTGAGGCCTTACAAGGGCCACATATAACAACTTCAGAGACTCTTTGTCTTTGAAGTGTCTGGCAAATCTGGAGATGAAGCCTAAGGTTCTCATTGCCTTACTAGTACAGCGCACATAGTGAGGTCTAAAATCAAAGCAAGGTGTAAAGCAAACCCCAAGATCAACAACTTCGGAAACTTCTCTAAGCTCTGTGTTGTACAATTTATACGGATGTTTAACACAGGATAACGCACGGGAGGACCTCATTACAACACACTTCCTTATGTTCAAACGCATTCTGTTAACAGTACACCATTGCTCTAACCTTAGCAGATCACTTTCCATATTGCACGCATCCTCCGTTCCTCGGATAACTCTGAATATTTTCAGATCGTCAGCATAGAGAAGGAAATTTGTATTCGAAAGCACCTTAGCAATATCGTTGATAAAAACAATAAACAGCAGGGGTCCGAGATGTGACCCCTGAGGAACGCCCGAGGTGACACAAATCGGAGAGGAAAGACTATTTATTGTCTTAACTATTTGTACACGCCCCGAAAGATAGCTTTCGAGCCAAGTTAAAAGAGGTCCACAGAACCCCCACGAAGCAAGTTTGTGAAGCAGCACAGAGTGATCTACTGTATCAAAGGCTTTCTGGAAATCGGTATAAACTGTGTCTACCTGCAGGCCCTCATCTAGGGCACTAGAGACAAGACTTTGGTACACAGCGAGATTGGTAGATGTAGATCGTTTAGGTAAAAACCCATGCTGTTCCACACATAAAAAGCTTGTCAGTTGAGACGAAAGCATATCGGTAACAATTTCTTCGAATACCTTGGGCAATACCGATAACTTGCAAATGGGCCGATAGTTACTAACCTCGGAACGATCACCGGCCTTGAAGACAGGAGTAACTAAGCTAGACTTCCACTGCGAGGGAAACACACCACTGGTTAGTGAGGCATTAAATATGTTCCAGAGGGGCCTCGAAAGAATAAAACTACAATGTTTGATGAAGAGAGGCGGTATGCCGTCAACACCCGGGCCTTTACTCGCATCCAGACCGTTAAGCTTGGAAAAAATGTCCCCAATAGAAATAGTAAGACCGTTCAGTGTTAAGCTGTTATAGGAAGTATGATTCTTATCCATATTCAAGGCCGTTGACTGCCCACTAGGAGGTGTATACACAGAGCCAAAGTAGGTAGCGAAGAGCTCGGCGATAGCAGAATCCGATGAGGCTGTAATACCATCATGGCGCATGGAGCTGGGAAGCCCACGGTCACCCCGTTTAGCCCTAACGAAGCCCCAGAAGCTTCTGACATTAAATCGTAGACAGTTTTCTACCTCATCAACATACGCACGATGATCACTTTTAGTAAGTAATTTGCACTGAGAGCGGAGATCCGAAAACACCAGATAATCGCTGAGGAAGTTGGAAGTTTTGTAGGCTTTATGCGCTCTCTTCTTTTTCTGAATGAGAGATCTCAGATTTGAAAGTCCTTCGGCACCGTCGTCCGACCGACCACCAAACTCGACCAATCCTCGAAACAACCATTGATCCCTGTTCCCCGTTGCATTGCGAACGTATTACTCTAATGGTTCGACCTCGGTCATCGTGCTCGTTTTCGAGATAATCGCGAAAAACTCCAATCGAACGGAAAATTTCAGTCCCGACACATTTCAGAGTCCATCGACACCGTCGTCCGACCGACCACCAGACTCGACCAATCCTCGAAACAACCATTGATCCCTGTTCCCCGTTGCTTTGCGAACGTATTACTCTAATGGTTCGACCGCGGTCATCGTGCTCGTTTTCGAGATAATCGCGAAAAACTCCAATCGAACCGAAAATTTCAGTCCCGTCAAATTTCAAAGTCTTTCGGCATCGTCGTCCGACCGACCAACAAACTCGACCAATCCTCGAAACAGCCATTGATCCCTGTTCCCCGTTGCATTGCGAACGTATTACTCTAATGGTTCGACCGCGGTCATCGTGCTCGTTTTCGAGATAATCGCGAAAAACTCCAATCGAACCGAAAATTTCAAAGTCCTGTCAAATTTGAAAGTCCTTCGGCACCGTCGTCCGACCGACCACCAGACTCGACCAATCCTCGAAACAACCATTGATCCCTGTTCCCCGTTGCATTGCGAACGTATTACTCTAATTGTTCGACCGCGGTCATCGTGCTCGTTTTCGAGATAATCGCGAAAAACTCCAATCGAACCGAAAATTTCAAAGTCCCGACCAATTTCAAAGTCCATCGGCACCGTCGTCCGACCGACCACCAAACTCGGCCAATCCTCGAAACAACCATTGATCCCTGTTCCCCGTTGCATTGCGAACGTATTACTCTAAAAGTTCGACCGCGGTCACTGTGCTCGTTTTCGAGATAATCGCGAAAAACTCCAATCGAACCGAAAATTTCAAAGTCCCGACCAAGTTCAAAGTCCATCGGCACCGTCGTCCGACCGACCACCAAACTCGGCCAATCCTCGAAACAACCATTGATCCCTGTTCCCCGTTGCATTGCGAACGTATTACTCTAATGGTTCGACCGCGGTCATCGTGCTCGTTTTCGAGATAATCGCGAAAAACTCCAATCGAACCGAAAATTTCAAAGTCCTGTCAAATTTGAAAGTCCTTCGGCACCGTCGTCCGACCGACCACCAGACTCGACCAATCCTCGAAACAACCATTGATCCCTGTTCCCCGGTGCATTGCGAACGTATTACTCTAATTGTTCGACCGCGGTCATCGTGCTCGTTTTCGAGATAATCGCGAAAAACTCCAATCGAACCGAAAATTTCAAAGTCCCGACCAAGTTCAAAGTCCATCGGCACCGTCGTCCGACCGACCACCAAACTCGGCCAATCCTCGAAACAACCATTGATCCCTGTTCCCCGTTGCATTGCGAACGTATTACTCTAATGGTTCGACCGCGGTCATCGTGCTCGTTTTCGAGATAATCGCGAAAAACTCCAATCGAACCGAAAATTTCAAAGTCCTGTCAAATTTGAAAGTCCTTCGGCACCGTCGTCCGACCGACCACCAGACTCGACCAATCCTCGAAACAACCATTGATCCCTGTTCCCCGGTGCATTGCGAACGTATTACTCTAATTGTTCGACCGCGGTCATCGTGCTCGTTTTCGAGATAATCGCGAAAAACTCCAATCGAACCGAAAATTTCAAAGTCCCGACCAATTTCAAAGTCCATCGGCACCGTCGTCCGACCGACCACCAAACTCGGCCAATCCTCGAAACAACCATTGATCCCTGTTCCCCGTTGCATTGCGAACGTATTACTCTAATGGTTCGACCGCGGTCATCGTGCTCGTTTTCGAGATAATCGCGAAAAACTCCAATCGAACCGAAAATTTCAAAGTCCTGTCAAATTTCAAAGTCCTTCGGCACCGTCGTCCGACCGACCACCAGACTCGACCAATCCTCGAAACAACCATTGATCCCTGTTCCCCGTTGCATTGCGAACGTATTACTCTAATTGTTCGACCGCGGTCATCGTGCTCGTTTTCGAGATAATCGCGAAAAACTCCAATCGAACCGAAAATTTCAAAGTCCCGACCAATTTCAAAGTCCATCGGCACCGTCGTCCGACCGACCACCAAACTCGGCCAATCCTCGAAACAACCATTGATCCCTGTTCCCCGTTGCATTGCGAACGTATTACTCTAATAGTTCGACCGCGGTCACTGTGCTCGTTTTCGAGGTAATCGCGAAAAACTCCAATCGAACCGAAAATTTCAAAGTCCCGACCAATTTCAAAGTCAATCGGCACCGTCGTCCGACCGACCACCAAACTCGGCCAATCCTCGAAACAACCATTGATCCCTGTTCCCCGAGGAATTGCGAACGTATTACTCTAATGGTTCAACCGCGGTCATCGTGCTCGTTTTCGAGATAATCGCGAAAAACTCCAATCGAACCGAAAATTTCAGTCCCGTCAAATTTCAAAGTCTTTCGGCACCGTCGTCCGACCGACCAACAAACTCGACCAATCCTCGAAACAGCCATTGATCCCTGTTCCCCGTTGCATTGCGAACGTATTACTCTAATGGTTCGACCGCGGTCATCGTGCTCGTTTTCGAGATAATCGCGAAAAACTCCAATCGAACCGAAAATTTCAAAGTCCTGTCAAATTTGAAAGTCCTTCGGCACCGTCGTCCGACCGACCACCAAACTCGACCAATCCTCGAAACAACCATTGATCCCTGTTCCCCGTTGCATTGCGAACGTATTACTCTAATTGTTCGACCGCGGTCATCGTGCTCGTTTTCGAGATAATCGCGAAAAACTCCAATCGAACCGAAAATTTCAAAGTCCCGACCAATTTCAAAGTCCATCGGCACCGTCGTCCGACCGACCACCAAACTCGGCCAATCCTCGAAACAACCATTGATCCCTGTTCCCCGTTGCATTGCGAACGTATTACTCTAATAGTTCGACCGCGGTCACTGTGCTCGTTTTCGAGGTAATCGCGAAAAACTCCAATCGAACCGAAAATTTCAAAGTCCCGACCAATTTCAAAGTCAATCGGCACCGTCGTCCGACCGACCACCAAACTCGGCCAATCCTCGAAACAACCATTGATCCCTGTTCCCCGAGGAATTGCGAACGTATTACTCTAATGGTTCAACCGCGGTCATCGTGCTCGTTTTCGAGATAATCGCGAAAAACTCCAATCGAACCGAAAATTTCAAAGTCCTGTCAAATTTCAAAGTCCTTCGGCACCGTCGTCCGACCGACCACCAGACTCGACCAATCCTCGAAACAACCATTGATCCCTGTTCCCCGTTGCATTGCGAACGTATTACTCTAATTGTTCGACCGCGGTCATCGTGCTCGTTTTCGAGATAATCGCGAAAAACTCCAATCGAACCGAAAATTTCAAAGTCCCGACCAATTTCAAAGTCCATCGGCACCGTCGTCCGACCGACCACCAAACTCGGCCAATCCTCGAAACAACCATTGATCCCTGTTCCCCGTTGCATTGCGAACGTATTACTCTAATAGTTCGACCGCGGTCACTGTGCTCGTTTTCGAGGTAATCGCGAAAAACTCCAATCGAACCGAAAATTTCAAAGTCCCGACCAATTTCAAAGTCAATCGGCACCGTCGTCCGACCGACCACCAAACTCGGCCAATCCTCGAAACAACCATTGATCCCTGTTCCCCGAGGAATTGCGAACGTATTACTCTAATGGTTCAACCGCGGTCATCGTGCTCGTTTTCGAGATAATCGCGAAAAACTCCAATCGAACCGAAAATTTCAGTCCCGTCAAATTTCAAAGTCTTTCGGCACCGTCGTCCGACCGACCAACAAACTCGACCAATCCTCGAAACAGCCATTGATCCCTGTTCCCCGTTGCATTGCGAACGTATTACTCTAATGGTTCGACCGCGGTCATCGTGCTCGTTTTCGAGATAATCGCGAAAAACTCCAATCGAACCGAAAATTTCAAAGTCCTGTCAAATTTGAAAGTCCTTCGGCACCGTCGTCCGACCGACCACCAAACTCGACCAATCCTCGAAACAACCATTGATCCCTGTTCCCCGTTGCATTGCGAACGTATTACTCTAATTGTTCGACCGCGGTCATCGTGCTCGTTTTCGAGATAATCGCGAAAAACTCCAATCGAACCGAAAATTTCAAAGTCCCGACCAATTTCAAAGTCCATCGGCACCGTCGTCCGACCGACCACCAAACTCGGCCAATCCTCGAAACAACCATTGATCCCTGTTCCCCGTTGCATTGCGAACGTATTACTCTAATAGTTCGACCGCGGTCACTGTGCTCGTTTTCGAGGTAATCGCGAAAAACTCCAATCGAACCGAAAATTTCAAAGTCCCGACCAATTTCAAAGTCAATCGGCACCGTCGTCCGACCGACCACCAAACTCGGCCAATCCTCGAAACAACCATTGATCCCTGTTCCCCGAGGAATTGCGAACGTATTACTCTAATGGTTCAACCGCGGTCATCGTGCTCGTTTTCGAGATAATCGCGAAAAACTCCAATCGAACCGAAAATTTCAGTCCCGTCAAATTTCAAAGTCTTTCGGCACCGTCGTCCGACCGACCAACAAACTCGACCAATCCTCGAAACAGCCATTGATCCCTGTTCCCCGTTGCATTGCGAACGTATTACTCTAATGGTTCGACCGCGGTCATCATGCTCGTTTTCGAGATAATCGCGAAAAACTCCAATCGAACCGAAAATTTCAAAGTCCTGTCAAATTTGAAAGTCCTTCGGCACCGTCGTCCGACCGACCACCAAACTCGACCAATCCTCGAAACAACCATTGATCCCTGTTCCCCGTTGCATTGCGAACGTATTACTCTAATTGTTCGACCGCGGTCATCGTGCTCGTTTTCGAGATAATCGCGAAAAACTCCAATCGAACCGAAAATTTCAGTCCCGTCAAATTTCAAAGTCTTTCGGCACCGTCGTCCGACCGACCAACAAACTCGACCAATCCTCGAAACAGCCATTGATCCCTGTTCCCCGTTGCATTGCGAACGTATTACTCTAATGGTTCGACCGCGGTCATCGTGCTCGTTTTCGAGATAATCGCGAAAAACTCCAATCGAACCGAAAATTTCAAAGTCCTGTCAAATTTGAAAGCCCTTCGGCACCGTCGTCCGACCGACCACCAAACTCGACCAATCCTCGAAACAACCATTGATCCCTGTTCCCCGTTGCATTGCGAACGTATTACTCTAATTGTTCGACCGCGGTCATCGTGCTCGTTTTCGAGATAATCGCGAAAAACTCCAATCGAACCGAAAATTTCAGTCCCGTCAAATTTCAAAGTCTTTCGGCACCGTCGTCCGACCGACCAACAAACTCGACCAATCCTCGAAACAGCCATTGATCCCTGTTCCCCGTTGCATTGCGAACGTATTACTCTAATGGTTCGACCGCGGTCATCGTGCTCGTTTTCGAGATAATCGCGAAAAACTCCAATCGAACCGAAAATTTCAAAGTCCTGTCAAATTTGAAAGTCCTTCGGCACCGTCATCCGACCGACCACCAAACTCGACCAATCCTCGAAACAACCATTGATCCCTGTTCCCCGTTGCATTGCGAACGTATTACTCTAATTGTTCGACTGCGGTCATCGTGCTCGTTTTCGTGATAATCGCGAAAAACTCCAATCGAACCGAAAATTTCAAAGTCCTGTCAAATTTGAAAGTCCTTCGGCACCGTCGTCCGACCGACCACCAGACTCGACCAATCCTCGATACAACCATTGATCTCTGTTCCCCGTTGCATTGCGAACGTATTACTCTAATGGTTCGACCTCGGTCATCGTGCTCGTTTTCGAGATAATCGCGAAAAACTCCAATCGAACGGAAAATTTCAGTCCCGACACATTTCAAAGTCCATCGGCACCGTCGTCCGACCGACCACCAGACTCGACCAATCCTCGAAACAACCATTGATCCCTGTTCCGCATTACATTGCGAACGTATTACTCTAATTGTTCGACCGCGGTCATCGTGCTCGTTTTCGAGATAATCGCGAATATCTCCAATCGAACCGAAAATTTCAAAGTCCCGACAAATTTCAAAGTCCATCGGCACCGTCGTCCGACCGACCACCAAACTCGACCAATCCTCGAAACAACCATTGTTCCCTGTTCCCCGTTGCATTGCGAACGTATTACTCTAATTGTTCGACCGCGGTCATCGTGCTCGTTTTCGAGATAATCGCGAAAAACTCCAATCGAACCGAAAATTTCAAAGTCCCGACCAATTTCAAAGTCCATCGGCACCGTCGTCCGACCGACCACCAAACTCGGCCAATCCTCGAAACAACCATTGATCCCTGTTCCCCGTTGCATTGCGAACGTATTACTCTAATGGTTCGACCGCGGTCATCGTGCTCGTTTTCGAGATAATCGCGAAAAACTCCAATCGAACCGAAAATTTCAGTCCCGTCAAATTTCAAAGTCTTTCGGCACCGTCGTCCGACCGACCAACAAACTCGACCAATCCTCGAAACAACCATTGATCCCTGTTCCCCGTTGCATTGCGAACGTATTACTCTAATGGTTCAACCGCGGTCATCGTGCTCGTTTTCGAGATAATCGCGAAAAACTCCAATCGAACCGAAAATTTCAGTCCCGTCAAATTTCAAAGTCTTTCGGCACCGTCGTCCGACCGACCAACAAACTCGACCAATCCTCGAAACAGCCATTGATCCCTGTTCCCCGTTGCATTGCGAACGTATTACTCTAATGGTTCGACCGCGGTCATCGTGCTCGTTTTCGAGATAATCGCGAAAAACTCCAATCGAACCGAAAATTTCAAAGTCCTGTCAAATTTGAAAGTCCTTCGGCACCGTCGTCCGACCGACCACCAAACTCGACCAATCCTCGAAACAACCATTGATCCCTGTTCCCCGTTGCATTGCGAACGTATTACTCTAATTGTTCGACCGCGGTCATCGTGCTCGTTTTCGAGATAATCGCGAAAAACTCCAATCGAACCGAAAATTTCAGTCCCGTCAAATTTCAAAGTCTTTCGGCACCGTCGTCCGACCGACCAACAAACTCGACCAATCCTCGAAACAGCCATTGATCCCTGTTCCCCGTTGCATTGCGAACGTATTACTCTAATTGTTCGACCGCGGTCATCGTGCTCGTTTTCGAGATAATCGCGAAAAACTCCAATCGAACCGAAAATTTCAAAGTCCCGACCAATTTCAAAGTCCATCGGCACCGTCGTCCGACCGACCACCAAACTCGGCCAATCCTCGAAACAACCATTGATCCCTGTTCCCCGTTGCATTGCGAACGTATTACTCTAATGGTTCGACCGCGGTCATCGTGCTCGTTTTCGAGATAATCGCGAAAAACTCCAATCGAACCGAAAATTTCAAAGTCCTGTCAAATTTGAAAGCCCTTCGGCACCGTCGTCCGACCGACCACCAAACTCGACCAATCCTCGAAACAACCATTGATCCCTGTTCCCCGTTGCATTGCGAACGTATTACTCTAATTGTTCGACCGCGGTCATCGTGCTCGTTTTCGAGATAATCGCGAAAAACTCCAATCGAACCGAAAATTTCAGTCCCGTCAAATTTCAAAGTCTTTCGGCACCGTCGTCCGACCGACCAACAAACTCGACCAATCCTCGAAACAGCCATTGATCCCTGTTCCCCGTTGCATTGCGAACGTATTACTCTAATGGTTCGACCGCGGTCATCGTGCTCGTTTTCGAGATAATCGCGAAAAACTCCAATCGAACCGAAAATTTCAAAGTCCTGTCAAATTTGAAAGTCCTTCGGCACCGTCATCCGACCGACCACCAAACTCGACCAATCCTCGAAACAACCATTGATCCCTGTTCCCCGTTGCATTGCGAACGTATTACTCTAATTGTTCGACTGCGGTCATCGTGCTCGTTTTCGTGATAATCGCGAAAAACTCCAATCGAACCGAAAATTTCAAAGTCCTGTCAAATTTGAAAGTCCTTCGGCACCGTCGTCCGACCGACCACCAGACTCGACCAATCCTCGATACAACCATTGATCTCTGTTCCCCGTTGCATTGCGAACGTATTACTCTAATGGTTCGACCTCGGTCATCGTGCTCGTTTTCGAGATAATCGCGAAAAACTCCAATCGAACGGAAAATTTCAGTCCCGACACATTTCAAAGTCCATCGGCACCGTCGTCCGACCGACCACCAGACTCGACCAATCCTCGAAACAACCATTGATCCCTGTTCCGCATTACATTGCGAACGTATTACTCTAATTGTTCGACCGCGGTCATCGTGCTCGTTTTCGAGATAATCGCGAATATCTCCAATCGAACCGAAAATTTCAAAGTCCCGACAAATTTCAAAGTCCATCGGCACCGTCGTCCGACCGACCACCAAACTCGACCAATCCTCGAAACAACCATTGTTCCCTGTTCCCCGTTGCATTGCGAACGTATTACTCTAATTGTTCGACCGCGGTCATCGTGCTCGTTTTCGAGATAATCGCGAAAAACTCCAATCGAACCGAAAATTTCAAAGTCCCGACCAATTTCAAAGTCCATCGGCACCGTCGTCCGACCGACCACCAAACTCGGCCAATCCTCGAAACAACCATTGATCCCTGTTCCCCGTTGCATTGCGAACGTATTACTCTAATGGTTCGACCGCGGTCATCGTGCTCGTTTTCGAGATAATCGCGAAAAACTCCAATCGAACCGAAAATTTCAGTCCCGTCAAATTTCAAAGTCTTTCGGCACCGTCGTCCGACCGACCAACAAACTCGACCAATCCTCGAAACAACCATTGATCCCTGTTCCCCGTTGCATTGCGAACGTATTACTCTAATGGTTCAACCGCGGTCATCGTGCTCGTTTTCGAGATAATCGCGAAAAACTCCAATCGAACCGAAAATTTCAGTCCCGTCAAATTTCAAAGTCTTTCGGCACCGTCGTCCGACCGACCAACAAACTCGACCAATCCTCGAAACAGCCATTGATCCCTGTTCCCCGTTGCATTGCGAACGTATTACTCTAATGGTTCGACCGCGGTCATCGTGCTCGTTTTCGAGATAATCGCGAAAAACTCCAATCGAACCGAAAATTTCAAAGTCCTGTCAAATTTGAAAGTCCTTCGGCACCGTCGTCCGACCGACCACCAAACTCGACCAATCCTCGAAACAACCATTGATCCCTGTTCCCCGTTGCATTGCGAACGTATTACTCTAATTGTTCGACCGCGGTCATCGTGCTCGTTTTCGAGATAATCGCGAAAAACTCCAATCGAACCGAAAATTTCAGTCCCGTCAAATTTCAAAGTCTTTCGGCACCGTCGTCCGACCGACCAACAAACTCGACCAATCCTCGAAACAGCCATTGATCCCTGTTCCCCGTTGCATTGCGAACGTATTACTCTAATTGTTCGACCGCGGTCATCGTGCTCGTTTTCGAGATAATCGCGAAAAACTCCAATCGAACCGAAAATTTCAAAGTCCCGACCAATTTCAAAGTCCATCGGCACCGTCGTCCGACCGACCACCAAACTCGGCCAATCCTCGAAACAACCATTGATCCCTGTTCCCCGTTGCATTGCGAACGTATTACTCTAATGGTTCGACCGCGGTCATCGTGCTCGTTTTCGAGATAATCGCGAAAAACTCCAATCGAAACGAAAATTTCAAAGTCCCGACAAATTTCAAAGTCCATCGGCACAGTCGTCCGATCGACCACCAAACTCGACCAATCCTCGAAACAACCATTGATCCCTGTTCCCCGTTGCATTGCGAACGTATTACTCTAAAAGTTCGACCGCGGTCACTGTGCTCGTTTTCGAGATAATCGCGAAAAACTCCAATCGAACCGAAAATTTCAAAGTCCCGACCAATTTCAAAGTCAATCGGCACCGTCGTCCGACCGACCACCAAACTCGGCCAATCCTCGAAACAACCATTGATCCCTGTTCCCCGAGGAATTGCGAACGTATTACTCTAATGGTTCGACCGCGGTCATCGTGCTCGTTTTCGAGATAATCGCGAAAAACTCCAATCGAACCGAAAATTTCAAAGTCCTGTCAAATTTCAAAGTCCTTCGGCACCGTCGTCCGACCGACCACCAGACTCGACCAATCCTCGAAACAACCATTGATCCCTGTTCCCCGTTGCATTGCGAACGTATTACTCTAATTGTTCGACCGCGGTCATCGTGCTCGTTTTCGAGATAATCGCGAAAAACTCCAATCGAACCGAAAATTTCAAAGTCCCGACCAATTTCAAAGTCCATCGGCACCGTCGTCCGACCGACCACCAAACTCGGCCAATCCTCGAAACAACCATTGATCCCTGTTCCCCGTTGCATTGCGAACGTATTACTCTAATAGTTCGACCGCGGTCACTGTGCTCGTTTTCGAGGTAATCGCGAAAAACTCCAATCGAACCGAAAATTTCAAAGTCCCGACCAATTTCAAAGTCAATCGGCACCGTCGTCCGACCGACCACCAAACTCGGCCAATCCTCGAAACAACCATTGATCCCTGTTCCCCGAGGAATTGCGAACGTATTACTCTAATGGTTCAACCGCGGTCATCGTGCTCGTTTTCGAGATAATCGCGAAAAACTCCAATCGAACCGAAAATTTCAGTCCCGTCAAATTTCAAAGTCTTTCGGCACCGTCGTCCGACCGACCAACAAACTCGACCAATCCTCGAAACAGCCATTGATCCCTGTTCCCCGTTGCATTGCGAACGTATTACTCTAATGGTTCGACCGCGGTCATCGTGCTCGTTTTCGAGATAATCGCGAAAAACTCCAATCGAACCGAAAATTTCAAAGTCCTGTCAAATTTGAAAGTCCTTCGGCACCGTCGTCCGACCGACCACCAAACTCGACCAATCCTCGAAACAACCATTGATCCCTGTTCCCCGTTGCATTGCGAACGTATTACTCTAATTGTTCGACCGCGGTCATCGTGCTCGTTTTCGAGATAATCGCGAAAAACTCCAATCGAACCGAAAATTTCAGTCCCGTCAAATTTCAAAGTCTTTCGGCACCGTCGTCCGACCGACCAACAAACTCGACCAATCCTCGAAACAGCCATTGATCCCTGTTCCCCGTTGCATTGCGAACGTATTACTCTAATTGTTCGACCGCGGTCATCGTGCTCGTTTTCGAGATAATCGCGAAAAACTCCAATCGAACCGAAAATTTCAGTCCCGTCAAATTTCAAAGTCTTTCGGCACCGTCGTCCGACCGACCAACAAACTCGACCAATCCTCGAAACAGCCATTGATCCCTGTTCCCCGTTGCATTGCGAACGTATTACTCTAATTGTTCGACCGCGGTCATCGTGCTCGTTTTCGAGATAATCGCGAAAAACTCCAATCGAACCGAAAATTTCAAAGTCCCGACCAATTTCAAAGTCCATCGGCACCGTCGTCCGACCGACCACCAAACTCGGCCAATCCTCGAAACAACCATTGATCCCTGTTCCCCGTTGCATTGCGAACGTATTACTCTAATGGTTCGACCGCGGTCATCGTGCTCGTTTTCGAGATAATCGCGAAAAACTCCAATCGAACCGAAAATTTCAAAGTCCTGTCAAATTTGAAAGCCCTTCGGCACCGTCGTCCGACCGACCACCAAACTCGACCAATCCTCGAAACAACCATTGATCCCTGTTCCCCGTTGCATTGCGAACGTATTACTCTAATTGTTCGACCGCGGTCATCGTGCTCGTTTTCGAGATAATCGCGAAAAACTCCAATCGAACCGAAAATTTCAGTCCCGTCAAATTTCAAAGTCTTTCGGCACCGTCGTCCGACCGACCAACAAACTCGACCAATCCTCGAAACAGCCATTGATCCCTGTTCCCCGTTGCATTGCGAACGTATTACTCTAATGGTTCGACCGCGGTCATCGTGCTCGTTTTCGAGATAATCGCGAAAAACTCCAATCGAACCGAAAATTTCAAAGTCCTGTCAAATTTGAAAGTCCTTCGGCACCGTCATCCGACCGACCACCAAACTCGACCAATCCTCGAAACAACCATTGATCCCTGTTCCCCGTTGCATTGCGAACGTATTACTCTAATTGTTCGACTGCGGTCATCGTGCTCGTTTTCGTGATAATCGCGAAAAACTCCAATCGAACCGAAAATTTCAAAGTCCTGTCAAATTTGAAAGTCCTTCGGCACCGTCGTCCGACCGACCACCAGACTCGACCAATCCTCGATACAACCATTGATCTCTGTTCCCCGTTGCATTGCGAACGTATTACTCTAATGGTTCGACCTCGGTCATCGTGCTCGTTTTCGAGATAATCGCGAAAAACTCCAATCGAACGGAAAATTTCAGTCCCGACACATTTCAAAGTCCATCGGCACCGTCGTCCGACCGACCACCAGACTCGACCAATCCTCGAAACAACCATTGATCCCTGTTCCGCATTACATTGCGAACGTATTACTCTAATTGTTCGACCGCGGTCATCGTGCTCGTTTTCGAGATAATCGCGAATATCTCCAATCGAACCGAAAATTTCAAAGTCCCGACAAATTTCAAAGTCCATCGGCACCGTCGTCCGACCGACCACCAAACTCGACCAATCCTCGAAACAACCATTGTTCCCTGTTCCCCGTTGCATTGCGAACGTATTACTCTAATTGTTCGACCGCGGTCATCGTGCTCGTTTTCGAGATAATCGCGAAAAACTCCAATCGAACCGAAAATTTCAAAGTCCCGACCAATTTCAAAGTCCATCGGCACCGTCGTCCGACCGACCACCAAACTCGGCCAATCCTCGAAACAACCATTGATCCCTGTTCCCCGTTGCATTGCGAACGTATTACTCTAATGGTTCGACCGCGGTCATCGTGCTCGTTTTCGAGATAATCGCGAAAAACTCCAATCGAACCGAAAATTTCAGTCCCGTCAAATTTCAAAGTCTTTCGGCACCGTCGTCCGACCGACCAACAAACTCGACCAATCCTCGAAACAACCATTGATCCCTGTTCCCCGTTGCATTGCGAACGTATTACTCTAATGGTTCAACCGCGGTCATCGTGCTCGTTTTCGAGATAATCGCGAAAAACTCCAATCGAACCGAAAATTTCAGTCCCGTCAAATTTCAAAGTCTTTCGGCACCGTCGTCCGACCGACCAACAAACTCGACCAATCCTCGAAACAGCCATTGATCCCTGTTCCCCGTTGCATTGCGAACGTATTACTCTAATGGTTCGACCGCGGTCATCGTGCTCGTTTTCGAGATAATCGCGAAAAACTCCAATCGAACCGAAAATTTCAAAGTCCTGTCAAATTTGAAAGTCCTTCGGCACCGTCGTCCGACCGACCACCAAACTCGACCAATCCTCGAAACAACCATTGATCCCTGTTCCCCGTTGCATTGCGAACGTATTACTCTAATTGTTCGACCGCGGTCATCGTGCTCGTTTTCGAGATAATCGCGAAAAACTCCAATCGAACCGAAAATTTCAGTCCCGTCAAATTTCAAAGTCTTTCGGCACCGTCGTCCGACCGACCAACAAACTCGACCAATCCTCGAAACAGCCATTGATCCCTGTTCCCCGTTGCATTGCGAACGTATTACTCTAATTGTTCGACCGCGGTCATCGTGCTCGTTTTCGAGATAATCGCGAAAAACTCCAATCGAACCGAAAATTTCAAAGTCCCGACCAATTTCAAAGTCCATCGGCACCGTCGTCCGACCGACCACCAAACTCGGCCAATCCTCGAAACAACCATTGATCCCTGTTCCCCGTTGCATTGCGAACGTATTACTCTAATGGTTCGACCGCGGTCATCGTGCTCGTTTTCGAGATAATCGCGAAAAACTCCAATCGAAACGAAAATTTCAAAGTCCCGACAAATTTCAAAGTCCATCGGCACAGTCGTCCGATCGACCACCAAACTCGACCAATCCTCGAAACAACCATTGATCCCTGTTCCCCGTTGCATTGCGAACGTATTACTCTAAAAGTTCGACCGCGGTCACTGTGCTCGTTTTCGAGATAATCGCGAAAAACTCCAATCGAACCGAAAATTTCAAAGTCCCGACCAATTTCAAAGTCAATCGGCACCGTCGTCCGACCGACCACCAAACTCGGCCAATCCTCGAAACAACCATTGATCCCTGTTCCCCGAGGAATTGCGAACGTATTACTCTAATGGTTCGACCGCGGTCATCGTGCTCGTTTTCGAGATAATCGCGAAAAACTCCAATCGAACCGAAAATTTCAAAGTCCTGTCAAATTTCAAAGTCCTTCGGCACCGTCGTCCGACCGACCACCAGACTCGACCAATCCTCGAAACAACCATTGATCCCTGTTCCCCGTTGCATTGCGAACGTATTACTCTAATTGTTCGACCGCGGTCATCGTGCTCGTTTTCGAGATAATCGCGAAAAACTCCAATCGAACCGAAAATTTCAAAGTCCCGACCAATTTCAAAGTCCATCGGCACCGTCGTCCGACCGACCACCAAACTCGGCCAATCCTCGAAACAACCATTGATCCCTGTTCCCCGTTGCATTGCGAACGTATTACTCTAATAGTTCGACCGCGGTCACTGTGCTCGTTTTCGAGGTAATCGCGAAAAACTCCAATCGAACCGAAAATTTCAAAGTCCCGACCAATTTCAAAGTCAATCGGCACCGTCGTCCGACCGACCACCAAACTCGGCCAATCCTCGAAACAACCATTGATCCCTGTTCCCCGAGGAATTGCGAACGTATTACTCTAATGGTTCAACCGCGGTCATCGTGCTCGTTTTCGAGATAATCGCGAAAAACTCCAATCGAACCGAAAATTTCAGTCCCGTCAAATTTCAAAGTCTTTCGGCACCGTCGTCCGACCGACCAACAAACTCGACCAATCCTCGAAACAGCCATTGATCCCTGTTCCCCGTTGCATTGCGAACGTATTACTCTAATGGTTCGACCGCGGTCATCGTGCTCGTTTTCGAGATAATCGCGAAAAACTCCAATCGAACCGAAAATTTCAAAGTCCTGTCAAATTTGAAAGTCCTTCGGCACCGTCGTCCGACCGACCACCAAACTCGACCAATCCTCGAAACAACCATTGATCCCTGTTCCCCGTTGCATTGCGAACGTATTACTCTAATTGTTCGACCGCGGTCATCGTGCTCGTTTTCGAGATAATCGCGAAAAACTCCAATCGAACCGAAAATTTCAGTCCCGTCAAATTTCAAAGTCTTTCGGCACCGTCGTCCGACCGACCAACAAACTCGACCAATCCTCGAAACAGCCATTGATCCCTGTTCCCCGTTGCATTGCGAACGTATTACTCTAATGGTTCGACCGCGGTCATCGTGCTCGTTTTCGAGATAATCGCGAAAAACTCCAATCGAACCGAAAATTTCAAAGTCCTGTCAAATTTGAAAGTCCTTCGGCACCGTCGTCCGACCGACCACCAAACTCGACCAATCCTCGAAACAACCATTGATCCCTGTTCCCCGTTGCATTGCGAACGTATTACTCTAATTGTTCGACCGCGGTCATCGTGCTCGTTTTCGTGATAATCGCGAAAAACTCCAATCGAACCGAAAATTTCAAAGTCCTGTCAAATTTGAAAGTCCTTCGGCACCGTCGTCCGACCGACCACCAGACTCGACCAATCCTCGATACAACCATTGATCCCTGTTCCCCGTTGCATTGCGAACGTATTACTCTAATGGTTCGACCTCGGTCATCGTGCTCGTTTTCGAGATAATCGCGAAAAACTCCAATCGAACGGAAAATTTCAGTCCCGACACATTTCAAAGTCCATCGGCACCGTCGTCCGACCGACCACCAGACTCGACCAATCCTCGAAACAACCATTGATCCCTGTTCCGCATTACATTGCGAACGTATTACTCTAATTGTTCGACCGCGGTCATCGTGCTCGTTTTCGAGATAATCGCGAATATCTCCAATCGAACCGAAAATTTCAAAGTCCCGACCAATTTCAAAGTCCATCGGCACCGTCGTCCGACCGACCACCAAACTCGGCCAATCCTCGAAACAACCATTGTTCCCTGTTCCCCGTTGCATTGCGAACGTATTACTCTAATGGTTCGACCGCGGTCATCGTGCTCGTTTTCGAGATAATCGCGAAAAACTCCAATCGAACCGAAAATTTCAGTCCCGTCAAATTTCAAAGTCTTTCGGCACCGTCGTCCGACCGACCAACAAACTCGACCAATCCTCGAAACAACCATTGATCCCTGTTCCCCGTTGCATTGCGAACGTATTACTCTAATGGTTCAACCGCGGTCATCGTGCTCGTTTTCGAGATAATCGCGAAAAACTCCAATCGAACCGAAAATTTCAGTCCCGTCAAATTTCAAAGTCTTTCGGCACCGTCGTCCGACCGACCAACAAACTCGACCAATCCTCGAAACAGCCATTGATCCCTGTTCCCCGTTGCATTGCGAACGTATTACTCTAATGGTTCGACCGCGGTCATCGTGCTCGTTTTCGAGATAATCGCGAAAAACTCCAATCGAACCGAAAATTTCAAAGTCCTGTCAAATTTGAAAGTCCTTCGGCACCGTCATCCGACCGACCACCAAACTCGACCAATCCTCGAAACAACCATTGATCCCTGTTCCCCGTTGCATTGCGAACGTATTACTCTAATTGTTCGACTGCGGTCATCGTGCTCGTTTTCGTGATAATCGCGAAAAACTCCAATCGAACCGAAAATTTCAAAGTCCTGTCAAATTTGAAAGTCCTTCGGCACCGTCGTCCGACCGACCACCAGACTCGACCAATCCTCGATACAACCATTGATCTCTGTTCCCCGTTGCATTGCGAACGTATTACTCTAATGGTTCGACCTCGGTCATCGTGCTCGTTTTCGAGATAATCGCGAAAAACTCCAATCGAACGGAAAATTTCAGTCCCGACACATTTCAAAGTCCATCGGCACCGTCGTCCGACCGACCACCAGACTCGACCAATCCTCGAAACAACCATTGATCCCTGTTCCGCATTACATTGCGAACGTATTACTCTAATTGTTCGACCGCGGTCATCGTGCTCGTTTTCGAGATAATCGCGAATATCTCCAATCGAACCGAAAATTTCAAAGTCCCGACAAATTTCAAAGTCCATCGGCACCGTCGTCCGACCGACCACCAAACTCGACCAATCCTCGAAACAACCATTGTTCCCTGTTCCCCGTTGCATTGCGAACGTATTACTCTAATTGTTCGACCGCGGTCATCGTGCTCGTTTTCGAGATAATCGCGAAAAACTCCAATCGAACCGAAAATTTCAAAGTCCCGACCAATTTCAAAGTCCATCGGCACCGTCGTCCGACCGACCACCAAACTCGGCCAATCCTCGAAACAACCATTGATCCCTGTTCCCCGTTGCATTGCGAACGTATTACTCTAATGGTTCGACCGCGGTCATCGTGCTCGTTTTCGAGATAATCGCGAAAAACTCCAATCGAACCGAAAATTTCAGTACCGTCAAATTTCAAAGTCTTTCGGCACCGTCGTCCGACCGACCAACAAACTCGACCAATCCTCGAAACAACCATTGATCCCTGTTCCCCGTTGCATTGCGAACGTATTACTCTAATGGTTCAACCGCGGTCATCGTGCTCGTTTTCGAGATAATCGCGAAAAACTCCAATCGAACCGAAAATTTCAGTCCCGTCAAATTTCAAAGTCTTTCGGCACCGTCGTCCGACCGACCAACAAACTCGACCAATCCTCGAAACAGCCATTGATCCCTGTTCCCCGTTGCATTGCGAACGTATTACTCTAATGGTTCGACCGCGGTCATCGTGCTCGTTTTCGAGATAATCGCGAAAAACTCCAATCGAACCGAAAATTTCAAAGTCCTGTCAAATTTGAAAGTCCTTCGGCACCGTCGTCCGACCGACCACCAAACTCGACCAATCCTCGAAACAACCATTGATCCCTGTTCCCCGTTGCATTGCGAACGTATTACTCTAATTGTTCGACCGCGGTCATCGTGCTCGTTTTCGAGATAATCGCGAAAAACTCCAATCGAACCGAAAATTTCAGTCCCGTCAAATTTCAAAGTCTTTCGGCACCGTCGTCCGACCGACCAACAAACTCGACCAATCCTCGAAACAGCCATTGATCCCTGTTCCCCGTTGCATTGCGAACGTATTACTCTAATTGTTCGACCGCGGTCATCGTGCTCGTTTTCGAGATAATCGCGAAAAACTCCAATCGAACCGAAAATTTCAAAGTCCCGACCAATTTCAAAGTCCATCGGCACCGTCGTCCGACCGACCACCAAACTCGGCCAATCCTCGAAACAACCATTGATCCCTGTTCCCCGTTGCATTGCGAACGTATTACTCTAATGGTTCGACCGCGGTCATCGTGCTCGTTTTCGAGATAATCGCGAAAAACTCCAATCGAAACGAAAATTTCAAAGTCCCGACAAATTTCAAAGTCCATCGGCACAGTCGTCCGACCGACCACCAAACTCGACCAATCCTCGAAACAACCATTGATCCCTGTTCCCCGTTGCATTGCGAACGTATTACTCTAAAAGTTCGACCGCGGTCACTGTGCTCGTTTTCGAGATAATCGCGAAAAACTCCAATCGAACCGAAAATTTCAAAGTCCCGACCAATTTCAAAGTCAATCGGCACCGTCGTCCGACCGACCACCAAACTCGGCCAATCCTCGAAACAACCATTGATCCCTGTTCCCCGAGGAATTGCGAACGTATTACTCTAATGGTTCGACCGCGGTCATCGTGCTCGTTTTCGAGATAATCGCGAAAAACTCCAATCGAACCGAAAATTTCAAAGTCCTGTCAAATTTCAAAGTCCTTCGGCACCGTCGTCCGACCGACCACCAGACTCGACCAATCCTCGAAACAACCATTGATCCCTGTTCCCCGTTGCATTGCGAACGTATTACTCTAATTGTTCGACCGCGGTCATCGTGCTCGTTTTCGAGATAATCGCGAAAAACTCCAATCGAACCGAAAATTTCAAAGTCCCGACCAATTTCAAAGTCCATCGGCACCGTCGTCCGACCGACCACCAAACTCGGCCAATCCTCGAAACAACCATTGATCCCTGTTCCCCGTTGCATTGCGAACGTATTACTCTAATAGTTCGACCGCGGTCACTGTGCTCGTTTTCGAGGTAATCGCGAAAAACTCCAATCGAACCGAAAATTTCAAAGTCCCGACCAATTTCAAAGTCAATCGGCACCGTCGTCCGACCGACCACCAAACTCGGCCAATCCTCGAAACAACCATTGATCCCTGTTCCCCGAGGAATTGCGAACGTATTACTCTAATGGTTCAACCGCGGTCATCGTGCTCGTTTTCGAGATAATCGCGAAAAACTCCAATCGAACCGAAAATTTCAGTCCCGTCAAATTTCAAAGTCTTTCGGCACCGTCGTCCGACCGACCAACAAACTCGACCAATCCTCGAAACAGCCATTGATCCCTGTTCCCCGTTGCATTGCGAACGTATTACTCTAATGGTTCGACCGCGGTCATCGTGCTCGTTTTCGAGATAATCGCGAAAAACTCCAATCGAACCGAAAATTTCAAAGTCCTGTCAAATTTGAAAGTCCTTCGGCACCGTCGTCCGACCGACCACCAAACTCGACCAATCCTCGAAACAACCATTGATCCCTGTTCCCCGTTGCATTGCGAACGTATTACTCTAATTGTTCGACCGCGGTCATCGTGCTCGTTTTCGAGATAATCGCGAAAAACTCCAATCGAACCGAAAATTTCAGTCCCGTCAAATTTCAAAGTCTTTCGGCACCGTCGTCCGACCGACCAACAAACTCGACCAATCCTCGAAACAGCCATTGATCCCTGTTCCCCGTTGCATTGCGAACGTATTACTCTAATGGTTCGACCGCGGTCATCGTGCTCGTTTTCGAGATAATCGCGAAAAACTCCAATCGAACCGAAAATTTCAAAGTCCTGTCAAATTTGAAAGTCCTTCGGCACCGTCGTCCGACCGACCACCAAACTCGACCAATCCTCGAAACAACCATTGATCCCTGTTCCCCGTTGCATTGCGAACGTATTACTCTAATTGTTCGACCGCGGTCATCGTGCTCGTTTTCGTGATAATCGCGAAAAACTCCAATCGAACCGAAAATTTCAAAGTCCTGTCAAATTTGAAAGTCCTTCGGCACCGTCGTCCGACCGACCACCAGACTCGACCAATCCTCGATACAACCATTGATCCCTGTTCCCCGTTGCATTGCGAACGTATTACTCTAATGGTTCGACCTCGGTCATCGTGCTCGTTTTCGAGATAATCGCGAAAAACTCCAATCGAACGGAAAATTTCAGTCCCGACACATTTCAAAGTCCATCGGCACCGTCGTCCGACCGACCACCAGACTCGACCAATCCTCGAAACAACCATTGATCCCTGTTCCGCATTACATTGCGAACGTATTACTCTAATTGTTCGACCGCGGTCATCGTGCTCGTTTTCGAGATAATCGCGAATATCTCCAATCGAACCGAAAATTTCAAAGTCCCGACCAATTTCAAAGTCCATCGGCACCGTCGTCCGACCGACCACCAAACTCGGCCAATCCTCGAAACAACCATTGTTCCCTGTTCCCCGTTGCATTGCGAACGTATTACTCTAATGGTTCGACCGCGGTCATCGTGCTCGTTTTCGAGATAATCGCGAAAAACTCCAATCGAACCGAAAATTTCAGTCCCGTCAAATTTCAAAGTCTTTCGGCACCGTCGTCCGACCGACCAACAAACTCGACCAATCCTCGAAACAACCATTGATCCCTGTTCCCCGTTGCATTGCGAACGTATTACTCTAATGGTTCAACCGCGGTCATCGTGCTCGTTTTCGAGATAATCGCGAAAAACTCCAATCGAACCGAAAATTTCAGTCCCGTCAAATTTCAAAGTCTTTCGGCACCGTCGTCCGACCGACCAACAAACTCGACCAATCCTCGAAACAGCCATTGATCCCTGTTCCCCGTTGCATTGCGAACGTATTACTCTAATGGTTCGACCGCGGTCATCGTGCTCGTTTTCGAGATAATCGCGAAAAACTCCAATCGAACCGAAAATTTCAAAGTCCTGTCAAATTTGAAAGTCCTTCGGCACCGTCGTCCGACCGACCACCAAACTCGACCAATCCTCGAAACAACCATTGATCCCTGTTCCCCGTTGCATTGCGAACGTATTACTCTAATAGTTCGACCGCGGTCACTGTGCTCGTTTTCGAGGTAATCGCGAAAAACTCCAATCGAACCGAAAATTTCAAAGTCCCGACCAATTTCAAAGTCAATCGGCACCGTCGTCCGACCGACCACCAAACTCGGCCAATCCTCGAAACAACCATTGATCCCTGTTCCCCGAGGAATTGCGAACGTATTACTCTAATGGTTCAACCGCGGTCATCGTGCTCGTTTTCGAGATAATCGCGAAAAACTCCAATCGAACCGAAAATTTCAGTCCCGTCAAATTTCAAAGTCTTTCGGCACCGTCGTCCGACCGACCAACAAACTCGACCAATCCTCGAAACAGCCATTGATCCCTGTTCCCCGTTGCATTGCGAACGTATTACTCTAATGGTTCGACCGCGGTCATCGTGCTCGTTTTCGAGATAATCGCGAAAAACTCCAATCGAACCGAAAATTTCAAAGTCCTGTCAAATTTGAAAGTCCTTCGGCACCGTCGTCCGACCGACCACCAAACTCGACCAATCCTCGAAACAACCATTGATCCCTGTTCCCCGTTGCATTGCGAACGTATTACTCTAATTGTTCGACCGCGGTCATCGTGCTCGTTTTCGAGATAATCGCGAAAAACTCCAATCGAACCGAAAATTTCAGTCCCGTCAAATTTCAAAGTCTTTCGGCACCGTCGTCCGACCGACCAACAAACTCGACCAATCCTCGAAACAGCCATTGATCCCTGTTCCCCGTTGCATTGCGAACGTATTACTCTAATGGTTCGACCGCGGTCATCGTGCTCGTTTTCGAGATAATCGCGAAAAACTCCAATCGAACCGAAAATTTCAAAGTCCTGTCAAATTTGAAAGTCCTTCGGCACCGTCGTCCGACCGACCACCAAACTCGACCAATCCTCGAAACAACCATTGATCCCTGTTCCCCGTTGCATTGCGAACGTATTACTCTAATTGTTCGACCGCGGTCATCGTGCTCGTTTTCGTGATAATCGCGAAAAACTCCAATCGAACCGAAAATTTCAAAGTCCTGTCAAATTTGAAAGTCCTTCGGCACCGTCGTCCGACCGACCACCAGACTCGACCAATCCTCGATACAACCATTGATCCCTGTTCCCCGTTGCATTGCGAACGTATTACTCTAATGGTTCGACCTCGGTCATCGTGCTCGTTTTCGAGATAATCGCGAAAAACTCCAATCGAACGGAAAATTTCAGTCCCGACACATTTCAAAGTCCATCGGCACCGTCGTCCGACCGACCACCAGACTCGACCAATCCTCGAAACAACCATTGATCCCTGTTCCGCATTACATTGCGAACGTATTACTCTAATTGTTCGACCGCGGTCATCGTGCTCGTTTTCGAGATAATCGCGAATATCTCCAATCGAACCGAAAATTTCAAAGTCCCGACCAATTTCAAAGTCCATCGGCACCGTCGTCCGACCGACCACCAAACTCGGCCAATCCTCGAAACAACCATTGTTCCCTGTTCCCCGTTGCATTGCGAACGTATTACTCTAATGGTTCGACCGCGGTCATCGTGCTCGTTTTCGAGATAATCGCGAAAAACTCCAATCGAACCGAAAATTTCAGTCCCGTCAAATTTCAAAGTCTTTCGGCACCGTCGTCCGACCGACCAACAAACTCGACCAATCCTCGAAACAACCATTGATCCCTGTTCCCCGTTGCATTGCGAACGTATTACTCTAATGGTTCAACCGCGGTCATCGTGCTCGTTTTCGAGATAATCGCGAAAAACTCCAATCGAACCGAAAATTTCAGTCCCGTCAAATTTCAAAGTCTTTCGGCACCGTCGTCCGACCGACCAACAAACTCGACCAATCCTCGAAACAGCCATTGATCCCTGTTCCCCGTTGCATTGCGAACGTATTACTCTAATGGTTCGACCGCGGTCATCGTGCTCGTTTTCGAGATAATCGCGAAAAACTCCAATCGAACCGAAAATTTCAAAGTCCTGTCAAATTTGAAAGTCCTTCGGCACCGTCGTCCGACCGACCACCAAACTCGACCAATCCTCGAAACAACCATTGATCCCTGTTCCCCGTTGCATTGCGAACGTATTACTCTAATTGTTCGACCGCGGTCATCGTGCTCGTTTTCGTGATAATCGCGAAAAACTCCAATCGAACCGAAAATTTCAAAGTCCTGTCAAATTTGAAAGTCCTTCGGCACCGTCGTCCGACCGACCACCAGACTCGACCAATCCTCGATACAACCATTGATCCCTGTTCCCCGTTGCATTGCGAACGTATTACTCTAATGGTTCGACCTCGGTCATCGTGCTCGTTTTCGAGATAATCGCGAAAAACTCCAATCGAACGGAAAATTTCAGTCCCGACACATTTCAAAGTCCATCGGCACCGTCGTCCGACCGACCACCAGACTCGACCAATCCTCGAAACAACCATTGATCCCTGTTCCGCATTACATTGCGAACGTATTACTCTAATTGTTCGACCGCGGTCATCGTGCTCGTTTTCGAGATAATCGCGAATATCTCCAATCGAACCGAAAATTTCAAAGTCCCGACAAATTTCAAAGTCCATCGGCACCGTCGTCCGACCGACCACCAAACTCGACCAATCCTCGAAACAACCATTGTTCCCTGTTCCCCGTTGCATTGCGAACGTATTACTCTAATTGTTCGACCGCGGTCATCGTGCTCGTTTTCGAGATAATCGCGAAAAACTCCAATCGAACCGAAAATTTCAAAGTCCATCGACACCGTCGTCCGACCGACCACCAGACTCGACAAATCCTCGAAACAACCATTGATCCCTGTTCCCCGTTGCATTGCGAACGTATTACTCTAATGGTTCGACCGCGGTCATCGTGCTCGTTTTCGAGATAATCGCGAAAAACTCCAATCGAAACGAAAATTTCAAAGTCCCGACAAATTTCAAAGTCCATCGGCACAGTCGTCCGACCGACCACCAAACTCGACCAATCCTCGAAACAACCATTGATCCCTGTTCCCCGTTGCATTGCGAACGTATTACTCTAAAAGTTCGACCGCGGTCACTGTGCTCGTTTTCGAGATAATCGCGAAAAACTCCAATCGAACCGAAAATTTCAAAGTGCCGACCAATTTCAAAGTCAATCGGCACCGTCGTCCGACCGACCACCAAACTCGGCCAATCCTCAAAACAACCATTGATCCCTGTTCCCCGAGGAATTACGAACGTATTACTCTAATGGTTCGACCGCGGTCATCGTGCTCGTTTTCGAGATAATCGCGAAAAACTCCAATCGAACCGAAAATTTCAAAGTCCTGTCAAATTTGAAAGTCCTTCGGCACCGTCGTCCGACCGACCACCAGACTCGACCAATCCTCGAAACAACCATTGATCCCTGTTCCCCGTTGCATTGCGAACGTATTACTCTAATTGTTCGACCGCGGTCATCGTGCTCGTGTTCGAGATAATCGCGAAAAACTCCAATCGAACCGAAAATTTCAAAGTCCCGACCAATTTCAAAGTCCATCGGCACCGTCGTCCGACCGACCACCAAACTCGGCCAATCCTCGAAACAACCATTGATCCCTGTTCCCCGTTGCATTGCGAACGTATTACTCTAATAGTTCGACCGCGGTCACTGTGCTCGTTTTCGAGGTAATCGCGAAAAACTCCAATCGAACCGAAAATTTCAAAGTCCCGACCAATTTCAAAGTCAATCGGCACCGTCGTCCGACCGACCACCAAACTCGGCCAATCCTCGAAACAACCATTGATCCCTGTTCCCCGAGGAATTGCGAACGTATTACTCTAATGGTTCAACCGCGGTCATCGTGCTCGTTTTCGAGATAATCGCGAAAAACTCCAATCGAACCGAAAATTTCAGTCCCGTCAAATTTCAAAGTCTTTCGGCACCGTCGTCCGACCGACCAACAAACTCGACCAATCCTCGAAACAGCCATTGATCCCTGTTCCCCGTTGCATTGCGAACGTATTACTCTAATGGTTCGACCGCGGTCATCGTGCTCGTTTTCGAGATAATCGCGAAAAACTCCAATCGAACCGAAAATTTCAAAGTCCTGTCAAATTTCAAAGTCCTTCGGCACCGTCGTCCGACCGACCACCAAACTCGACCAATCCTCGAAACAACCATTGATCCCTGTTCCCCGTTGCATTGCGAACGTATTACTCTAATTGTTCGACCGCGGTCATCGTGCTCGTTTTCGAGATAATCGCGAAAAACTCCAATCGAACCGAAAATTTCAAAGTCCCGACCAATTTCAAAGTCCATCGGCACCGTCGTCCGACCGACCACCAAACTCGGCCAATCCTCGAAACAACCATTGATCCCTGTTCCCCGTTGCATTGCGAACGTATTACTCTAATGGTTCGACCGCGGTCATCGTGCTCGTTTTCGAGATAATCGCGAAAAACTCCAATCGAACCGAAAATTTCAAAGTCCTGTCAAATTTGAAAGTCCTTCGGCACCGTCGTCCGACCGACCACCAAACTCGACCAATCCTCGAAACAACCATTGATCCCTGTTCCCCGTTGCATTGCGAACGTATTACTCTAATTGTTCGACCGCGGTCATCGTGCTCGTTTTCGAGATAATCGCGAATATCTCCAATCGAACCGAAAATTTCAAAGTCCCGACAAATTTCAAAGTCCATCGGCACCGTCGTCCGACCGACCACCAAACTCGACCAATCCTCGAAACAACCATTGTTCCCTGTTCCCCGTTGCATTGCGAACGTATTACTCTAATTGTTCGACCGCGGTCATCGTGCTCGTTTTCGAGATAATCGCGAAAAACTCCAATCGAACCGAAAATTTCAAAGTCCATCGGCACCGTCGTCCGACCGACCACCAAACTCGGCCAATCCTCGAAACAACCATTGATCCCTGTTCCCCGTTGCATTGCGAACGTATTACTCTAATGGTTCGACCGCGGTCATCGTGCTCGTTTTCGAGATAATCGCGAAAAACTCCAATCGAACCGAAAATTTCAAAGTCCTGTCAAATTTGAAAGTCCTTCGGCACCGTCGTCCGACCGACCACCAGACTCGACCAATCCTCGAAACAACCATTGATCCCTGTTCCCCGTTGCATTGCGAACGTATTACTCTAATTGTTCGACCGCGGTCATCGTGCTCGTTTTCGAGATAATCGCGAAAAACTCCAATCGAACCGAAAATTTCAAAGTCCCGACCAATTTCAAAGTCCATCGGCACCGTCGTCCGACCGACCACCAAACTCGGCCAATCCTCGAAACAACCATTGATCCCTGTTCCCCGTTGCATTGCGAACGTATTACTCTAATGGTTCGACCGCGGTCATCGTGCTCGTTTTCGAGATAATCGCGAAAAACTCCAATCGAACCGAAAATTTCAAAGTCCTGTCAAATTTGAAAGTCCTTCGGCACCGTCGTCCGACCGACCACCAAACTCGACCAATCCTCGAAACAACCATTGATCCCTGTTCCCCGTTGCATTGCGAACGTATTACTCTAATTGTTCGACCGCGGTCATCGTGCTCGTTTTCGAGATAATCGCGAACAACTCCAATCGAACGGAAAATTTCAGTCCCGACACATTTCAAAGTCCATCGACACCGTCGTCCGACCGACCACCAGACTCGACAAATCCTCGAAACAACCATTGATCCCTGTTCCCCGTTGCATTGCGAACGTATTACTCTAATGGTTCGACCGCGGTCATCGTGCTCGTTTTCGAGATAATCGCGAAAAACTCCAATCGAAACGAAAATTTCAAAGTCCCGACAAATTTCAAAGTCCATCGGCACAGTCGTCCGACCGACCACCAAACTCGACCAATCCTCGAAACAACCATTGATCCCTGTTCCCCGTTGCATTGCGAACGTATTACTCTAAAAGTTCGACCGCGGTCACTGTGCTCGTTTTCGAGATAATCGCGAAAAACTCCAATCGAACCGAAAATTTCAAAGTGCCGACCAATTTCAAAGTCAATCGGCACCGTCGTCCGACCGACCACCAAACTCGGCCAATCCTCAAAACAACCATTGATCCCTGTTCCCCGAGGAATTGCGAACGTATTACTCTAATGGTTCGACCGCGGTCATCGTGCTCGTTTTCGAGATAATCGCGAAAAACTCCAATCGAACCGAAAATTTCAAAGTCCTGTCAAATTTGAAAGTCCTTCGGCACCGTCGTCCGACCGACCACCAGACTCGACCAATCCTCGAAACAACCATTGATCCCTGTTCCCCGTTGCATTGCGAACGTATTACTCTAATTGTTCGACCGCGGTCATCGTGCTCGTGTTCGAGATAATCGCGAAAAACTCCAATCGAACCGAAAATTTCAAAGTCCCGACCAATTTCAAAGTCCATCGGCACCGTCGTCCGACCGACCACCAAACTCGGCCAATCCTCGAAACAACCATTGATCCCTGTTCCCCGTTGCATTGCGAACGTATTACTCTAATAGTTCGACCGCGGTCACTGTGCTCGTTTTCGAGGTAATCGCGAAAAACTCCAATCGAACCGAAAATTTCAAAGTCCCGACCAATTTCAAAGTCAATCGGCACCGTCGTCCGACCGACCACCAAACTCGGCCAATCCTCGAAACAACCATTGATCCCTGTTCCCCGAGGAATTGCGAACGTATTACTCTAATGGTTCAACCGCGGTCATCGTGCTCGTTTTCGAGATAATCGCGAAAAACTCCAATCGAACCGAAAATTTCAGTCCCGTCAAATTTCAAAGTCTTTCGGCACCGTCGTCCGACCGACCAACAAACTCGACCAATCCTCGAAACAGCCATTGATCCCTGTTCCCCGTTGCATTGCGAACGTATTACTCTAATGGTTCGACCGCGGTCATCGTGCTCGTTTTCGAGATAATCGCGAAAAACTCCAATCGAACCGAAAATTTCAAAGTCCTGTCAAATTTCAAAGTCCTTCGGCACCGTCGTCCGACCGACCACCAAACTCGACCAATCCTCGAAACAACCATTGATCCCTGTTCCCCGTTGCATTGCGAACGTATTACTCTAATTGTTCGACCGCGGTCATCGTGCTCGTTTTCGAGATAATCGCGAAAAACTCCAATCGAACCGAAAATTTCAAAGTCCCGACCAATTTCAAAGTCCATCGGCACCGTCGTCCGACCGACCACCAAACTCGGCCAATCCTCGAAACAACCATTGATCCCTGTTCCCCGTTGCATTGCGAACGTATTACTCTAATGGTTCGACCGCGGTCATCGTGCTCGTTTTCGAGATAATCGCGAAAAACTCCAATCGAACCGAAAATTTCAAAGTCCTGTCAAATTTGAAAGTCCTTCGGCACCGTCGTCCGACCGACCACCAAACTCGACCAATCCTCGAAACAACCATTGATCCCTGTTCCCCGTTGCATTGCGAACGTATTACTCTAATTGTTCGACCGCGGTCATCGTGCTCGTTTTCGAGATAATCGCGAACAACTCCAATCGAACGGAAAATTTCAGTCCCGACACATTTCAAAGTCCATCGACACCGTCGTCCGACCGACCACCAGACTCGACCAATCCTCGAAACAACCATTGATCCCTGTTCCCCGTTGCATTGCGAACGTATTACTCTAATGGTTCGACCGCGGTCATCGTGCTCGTTTTCGAGATAATCGCGAAAAACTCCAATCGAAACGAAAATTTCAAAGTCCCGACAAATTTCAAAGTCCATCGGCACAGTCGTCCGACCGACCACCAAACTCGACCAATCCTCGAAACAACCATTGATCCCTGTTCCCCGTTGCATTGCGAACGTATTACTCTAAAAGTTCGACCGCGGTCACTGTGCTCGTTTTCGAGATAATCGCGAAAAACTCCAATCGAACCGAAAATTTCAAAGTCCCGACCAATTTCAAAGTCAATCGGCACCGTCGTCCGACCGACCACCAAACTCGGCCAATCCTCAAAACAACCATTGATCCCTGTTCCCCGAGGAATTGCGAACGTATTACTCTAATGGTTCGACCGCGGTCATCGTGCTCGTTTTCGAGATAATCGCGAAAAACTCCAATCGAACCGAAAATTTCAAAGTCCTGTCAAATTTGAAAGTCCTTCGGCACCGTCGTCCGACCGACCACCAGACTCGACCAATCCTCGAAACAACCATTGATCCCTGTTCCCCGTTGCATTGCGAACGTATTACTCTAATTGTTCGACCGCGGTCATCGTGCTCGTTTTCGAGATAATCGCGAAAAACTCCAATCGAACCGAAAATTTCAATGTCCTGTCAAATTTGAAAGTCCTTCGGCACCGTCGTCCGACCGACCACCAGACTCGACCAATCCTCGAAACAACCATTGATCCCTGTTCCCCGTTGCATTGCGAACGTATTACTCTAATTGTTCGACCGCGGTCATCGTGCTCGTTTTCGAGATAATCGCGAAAAACTCCAATCGAACCGAAAATTTCAAAGTCCCGACCAATTTCAAAGTCCATCGGCACCGTCGTCCGACCGACCACCAAACTCGGCCAATCCTCGAAACAACCATTGATCCCTGTTCCCCGTTGCATTGCGAACGTATTACTCTAATGGTTCGACCGCGGTCATCGTGCTCGTTTTCGAGATAATCGCGAAAAACTCCAATCGAACCGAAAATTTCAAAGTCCTGTCAAATTTGAAAGTCCTTCGGCACCGTCGTCCGACCGACCACCAAACTCGACCAATCCTCGAAACAACCATTGATCCCTGTTCCCCGTTGCATTGCGAACGTATTACTCTAATTGTTCGACCGCGGTCATCGTGCTCGTTTTCGAGATAATCGCGAACAACTCCAATCGAACGGAAAATTTCAGTCCCGACACATTTCAAAGTCCATCGACACCGTCGTCCGACCGACCACCAGACTCGACAAATCCTCGAAACAACCATTGATCCCTGTTCCCCGTTGCATTGCGAACGTATTACTCTAATGGTTCGACCGCGGTCATCGTGCTCGTTTTCGAGATAATCGCGAAAAACTCCAATCGAAACGAAAATTTCAAAGTCCCGACAAATTTCAAAGTCCATCGGCACAGTCGTCCGACCGACCACCAAACTCGACCAATCCTCGAAACAACCATTGATCCCTGTTCCCCGTTGCATTGCGAACGTATTACTCTAAAAGTTCGACCGCGGTCACTGTGCTCGTTTTCGAGATAATCGCGAAAAACTCCAATCGAACCGAAAATTTCAAAGTGCCGACCAATTTCAAAGTCAATCGGCACCGTCGTCCGACCGACCACCAAACTCGGCCAATCCTCAAAACAACCATTGATCCCTGTTCCCCGAGGAATTGCGAACGTATTACTCTAATGGTTCGACCGCGGTCATCGTGCTCGTTTTCGAGATAATCGCGAAAAACTCCAATCGAACCGAAAATTTCAAAGTCCTGTCAAATTTGAAAGTCCTTCGGCACCGTCGTCCGACCGACCACCAGACTCGACCAATCCTCGAAACAACCATTGATCCCTGTTCCCCGTTGCATTGCGAACGTATTACTCTAATTGTTCGACCGCGGTCATCGTGCTCGTGTTCGAGATAATCGCGAAAAACTCCAATCGAACCGAAAATTTCAAAGTCCCGACCAATTTCAAAGTCCATCGGCACCGTCGTCCGACCGACCACCAAACTCGGCCAATCCTCGAAACAACCATTGATCCCTGTTCCCCGTTGCATTGCGAACGTATTACTCTAATAGTTCGACCGCGGTCACTGTGCTCGTTTTCGAGGTAATCGCGAAAAACTCCAATCGAACCGAAAATTTCAAAGTCCCGACCAATTTCAAAGTCAATCGGCACCGTCGTCCGACCGACCACCAAACTCGGCCAATCCTCGAAACAACCATTGATCCCTGTTCCCCGAGGAATTGCGAACGTATTACTCTAATGGTTCAACCGCGGTCATCGTGCTCGTTTTCGAGATAATCGCGAAAAACTCCAATCGAACCGAAAATTTCAGTCCCGTCAAATTTCAAAGTCTTTCGGCACCGTCGTCCGACCGACCAACAAACTCGACCAATCCTCGAAACAGCCATTGATCCCTGTTCCCCGTTGCATTGCGAACGTATTACTCTAATGGTTCGACCGCGGTCATCGTGCTCGTTTTCGAGATAATCGCGAAAAACTCCAATCGAACCGAAAATTTCAAAGTCCTGTCAAATTTCAAAGTCCTTCGGCACCGTCGTCCGACCGACCACCAAACTCGACCAATCCTCGAAACAACCATTGATCCCTGTTCCCCGTTGCATTGCGAACGTATTACTCTAATTGTTCGACCGCGGTCATCGTGCTCGTTTTCGAGATAATCGCGAAAAACTCCAATCGAACCGAAAATTTCAAAGTCCCGACCAATTTCAAAGTCCATCGGCACCGTCGTCCGACCGACCACCAAACTCGGCCAATCCTCGAAACAACCATTGATCCCTGTTCCCCGTTGCATTGCGAACGTATTACTCTAATGGTTCGACCGCGGTCATCGTGCTCGTTTTCGAGATAATCGCGAAAAACTCCAATCGAACCGAAAATTTCAAAGTCCTGTCAAATTTGAAAGTCCTTCGGCACCGTCGTCCGACCGACCACCAAACTCGACCAATCCTCGAAACAACCATTGATCCCTGTTCCCCGTTGCATTGCGAACGTATTACTCTAATTGTTCGACCGCGGTCATCGTGCTCGTTTTCGAGATAATCGCGAACAACTCCAATCGAACGGAACATTTCAGTCCCGACACATTTCAAAGTCCATCGACACCGTCGTCCGACCGACCACCAGACTCGACCAATCCTCGAAACAACCATTGATCCCTGTTCCCCGTTGCATTGCGAACGTATTACTCTAATGGTTCGACCGCGGTCATCGTGCTCGTTTTCGAGATAATCGCGAAAAACTCCAATCGAAACGAAAATTTCAAAGTCCCGACAAATTTCAAAGTCCATCGGCACAGTCGTCCGACCGACCACCAAACTCGACCAATCCTCGAAACAACCATTGATCCCTGTTCCCCGTTGCATTGCGAACGTATTACTCTAAAAGTTCGACCGCGGTCACTGTGCTCGTTTTCGAGATAATCGCGAAAAACTCCAATCGAACCGAAAATTTCAAAGTCCCGACCAATTTCAAAGTCAATCGGCACCGTCGTCCGACCGACCACCAAACTCGGCCAATCCTCAAAACAACCATTGATCCCTGTTCCCCGAGGAATTGCGAACGTATTACTCTAATGGTTCGACCGCGGTCATCGTGCTCGTTTTCGAGATAATCGCGAAAAACTCCAATCGAACCGAAAATTTCAAAGTCCTGTCAAATTTGAAAGTCCTTCGGCACCGTCGTCCGACCGACCACCAGACTCGACCAATCCTCGAAACAACCATTGATCCCTGTTCCCCGTTGCATTGCGAACGTATTACTCTAATTGTTCGACCGCGGTCATCGTGCTCGTTTTCGAGATAATCGCGAAAAACTCCAATCGAACCGAAAATTTCAAAGTCCCGACCAATTTCAAAGTCCATCGGCACCGTCGTCCGACCGACCACCAAACTCGGCCAATCCTCGAAACAACCATTGATCCCTGTTCCCCGTTGCATTGCGAACGTATTACTCTAATAGTTCGACCGCGGTCACTGTGCTCGTTTTCGAGGTAATCGCGAAAAACTCCAATCGAACCGAAAATTTCAAAGTCCCGACCAATTTCAAAGTCAATCGGCACCGTCGTCCGACCGACCACCAAACTCGGCCAATCCTCGAAACAACCATTGATCCCTGTTCCCCGAGGAATTGCGAACGTATTACTCTAATGGTTCAACCGCGGTCATCGTGCTCGTTTTCGAGATAATCGCGAAAAACTCCAATCGAACCGAAAATTTCAGTCCCGTCAAATTTCAAAGTCTTTCGGCACCGTCGTCCGACCGACCAACAAACTCGACCAATCCTCGAAACAGCCATTGATCCCTGTTCCCCGTTGCATTGCGAACGTATTACTCTAATGGTTCGACCGCGGTCATCGTGCTCGTTTTCGAGATAATCGCGAAAAACTCCAATCGAACCGAAAATTTCAAAGTCCTGTCAAATTTCAAAGTCCTTCGGCACCGTCGTCCGACCGACCACCAAACTCGACCAATCCTCGAAACAACCATTGATCCCTGTTCCCCGTTGCATTGCGAACGTATTACTCTAATTGTTCGACCGCGGTCATCGTGCTCGTTTTCGAGATAATCGCGAATATCTCCAATCGAACCGAAAATTTCAAAGTCCCGACCAATTTCAAAGTCAATCGGCACCGTCGTCCGACCGACCACCAAACTCGACCAATCCTCGAAACAACCATTGTTCCCTGTTCCCCGTTGCATTGCGAACGTATTACTCTAATGGTTCGACCGCGGTCATCGTGCTCGTTTTCGAGATAATCGCGAAAAACTCCAATCGAACGGAAAATTTCAGTCCCGACACATTTCAAAGTCCATCGGCACCGTCGTCCGACCGACCACCAGACTCGACCAATCCTCGAAACAACCATTGATCCCTGTTCCCCGTTGCATTGCGAACGTATTACTCTAATGGTTCGACCGCGGTCATCGTGCTCGTTTTCGAGATAATCGCGAAAAACTCCAATCGAACCGAAAATTTCAAAGTCCTGTCAAATTTCAAAGTCCTTCGGCACCGTCGTCCGACCGACCACCAAACTCGACCAATCCTCGTTACAACCATTGATCCCTGTTCCCCGTTGCATTGCGAACGTATTACTCTAATGGTTCGACCGCGGTCATCGTGCTCGTTTTCGAAATAATCGCGAAAAACTCCAATCGAACCGAAAATTTCAAAGTCCTGTCAAATTTGAAAGTCCTTCGGCACCGTCGTCCGACCGACCACCAAACTCGACCAATCCTCGAAACAACCATTGATCCCTGTTCCCCGTTGCATTGCGAACGTATTACTCTAATTGTTCGACCGCGGTCATCGTGCTCGTTTTCGAGATAATCTCGAAAAACTCCAATCGAACCGAAAATTTCAAAGTCCTGTCAAATTTGAAAGTCCTTCGGCACCGTCGTCCGACCGACCACCAGACTCGACCAATCCTCGAAACAACCATTGATCCCTGTTCCCCGTTGCATTGCGAACGTATTACTCTAATGGTTCGACCTCGGTCATCGTGCTCGTTTTCGAGATAATCGCGAAAAACTCCAATCGAACGGAAAATTTCAGTTCCGACACATTTCAAAGTCCATCGGCACCGTCGTCCGACCGACCACCAGACTCGACCAATCCTCGAAACAACCATTGATACCTGTTCCGCATTGCATTGCGAACGTATTACTCTAATTGTTCGACCGCGGTCATCGTGCTCGTTTTCGAGATAATCGCGAATATCTCCAATCGAACCGAAAATTTCAAAGTCCCGACAAATTTCAAAGTCCATCGGCACCGTCGTCCGACCGACCACCAAACTCGACCAATCCTCGAAACAACCATTGTTCCCTGTTCCCCGTTGCATTGCGAACGTATTACTCTAATTGTTCGACCGCGGTCATCGTGCTCGTTTTCGAGATAATCGCGAAAAACTCCAATCGAACCGAAAATTTCAAAGTCCCGACCAATTTCAAAGTCCATCGGCACCGTCGTCCGACCGACCACCAAACTCGGCCAATCCTCGAAACAACCATTGATCCCTGTTCCCCGTTGCATTGCGAACGTATTACTCTAATGGTTCGACCGCGGTCATCGTGCTCGTTTTCGAGATAATCGCGAAAAACTCCAATCGAACCGAAAATTTCAAAGTCCTGTCAAATTTGAAAGTCCTTCGGCACCGTCGTCCGACCGACCACCAGACTCGACCAATCCTCGAAACAACCATTGATCCCTGTTCCCCGTTGCATTGCGAACGTATTACTCTAATTGTTCGACCGCGGTCATCGTGCTCGTTTTCGAGATAATCGCGAACAACTCCAATCGAACGGAAAATTTCAGTCCCGACACATTTCAAAGTCCATCGACACCGTCGTCCGACCGACCACCAGACTCGACCAATCCTCGAAACAACCATTGATCCCTGTTCCCCGTTGCATTGCGAACGTATTACTCTAATGGTTCGACCGCGGTCATCGTGCTCGTTTTCGAGATAATCGCGAAAAACTCCAATCGAAACGAAAATTTCAAAGTCCCGACAAATTTCAAAGTCCATCGGCACAGTCGTCCGACCGACCACCAAACTCGACCAATCCTCGAAACAACCATTGATCCCTGTTCCCCGTTGCATTGCGAACGTATTACTCTAAAAGTTCGACCGCGGTCACTGTGCTCGTTTTCGAGATAATCGCGAAAAACTCCAATCGAACCGAAAATTTCAAAGTCCCGACCAATTTCAAAGTCAATCGGCACCGTCGTCCGACCGACCACCAAACTCGGCCAATCCTCAAAACAACCATTGATCCCTGTTCCCCGAGGAATTGCGAACGTATTACTCTAATGGTTCAACCGCGGTCATCGTGCTCGTTTTCGAGATAATCGCGAAAAACTCCAATCGAACCGAAAATTTCAGTCCCGTCAAATTTCAAAGTCTTTCGGCACCGTCGTCCGACCGACCAACAAACTCGACCAATCCTCGAAACAGCCATTGATCCCTGTTCCCCGTTGCATTGCGAACGTATTACTCTAATGGTTCGACCGCGGTCATCGTGCTCGTTTTCGAGATAATCGCGAAAAACTCCAATCGAACCGAAAATTTCAAAGTCCTGTCAAATTTCAAAGTCCTTCGGCACCGTCGTCCGACCGACCACCAAACTCGACCAATCCTCGAAACAACCATTGATCCCTGTTCCCCGTTGCATTGCGAACGTATTACTCTAATTGTTCGACCGCGGTCATCGTGCTCGTTTTCGAGATAATCGCGAATATCTCCAATCGAACCGAAAATTTCAAAGTCCCGACAAATTTCAAAGTCCATCGGCACCGTCGTCCGACCGACCACCAAACTCGACCAATCCTCGAAACAACCATTGTTCCCTGTTCCCCGTTGCATTGCGAACGTATTACTCTAATGGTTCGACCTCGGTCATCGTGCTCGTTTTCGAGATAATCGCGAAAAACTCCAATCGAACGGAAAATTTCAGTCCCGACACATTTCAAAGTCCATCGGCACCGTCGTCCGACCGACCACCAGACTCGACCAATCCTCGAAACAACCATTGATCCCTGTTCCCCGTTGCTTTGCGAACGTATTACTCTAATGGTTCGACCGCGGTCATCGTGCTCGTTTTCGAGATAATCGCGAAAAACTCCAATCGAACCGAAAATTTCAAAGTCCTGTCAAATTTCAAAGTCCTTCGGCACCGTCGTCCGACCGACCACCAAACTCGACCAATCCTCGTTACAACCATTGATCCCTGTTCCCCGTTGCATTGCGAACGTATTACTCTAATGGTTCGACCGCGGTCATCGTGCTCGTTTTCGAAATAATCGCGAAAAACTCCAATCGAACCGAAAATTTCAAAGTCCTGTCAAATTTGAAAGTCCTTCGGCACCGTCGTCCGACCGACCACCAAACTCGACCAATCCTCGAAACAACCATTGATCCCTGTTCCCCGTTGCATTGCGAACGTATTACTCTAATGGTTCGACCGCGGTCATCGTGCTCGTTTTCGAGATAATCGCGAAAAACTCCAATCGAACCGAAAATTTCAAAGTCCTGTCAAATTTGAAAGTCCTTCGGCACCGTCGTCCGACCGACCACCAGACTCGACCAATCCTCGAAACAACCATTGATCCCTGTTCCCCGTTGCATTGCGAACGTATTACTCTAATGGTTCGACCTCGGTCATCGTGCTCGTTTTCGAGATAATCGCGAAAAACTCCAATCGAACGGAAAATTTCAGTCCCGACACATTTCAAAGTCCATCGGCACCGTCGTCCGACCGACCACCAGACTCGACCAATCCTCGAAACAACCATTGATCCCTGTTCCGCATTGCATTGCGAACGTATTACTCTAATTGTTCGACCGCGGTCATCGTGCTCGTTTTCGAGATAATCGCGAATATCTCCAATCGAACCGAAAATTTCAAAGTCCCGACAAATTTCAAAGTCCATCGGCACCGTCGTCCGACCGACCACCAAACTCGACCAATCCTCGAAACAACCATTGTTCCCTGTTCCCCGTTGCATTGCGAACGTATTACTCTAATTGTTCGACCGCGGTCATCGTGCTCGTTTTTGAGATAATCGCGAAAAACTCCAATCGAACCGAAAATTTCAAAGTCCCGACCAATTTCAAAGTCCATCGGCACCGTCGTCCGACCGACCACCAAACTCGGCCAATCCTCGAAACAACCATTGATCCCTGTTCCCCGTTGCATTGCGAACGTATTACTCTAATGGTTCGACCGCGGTCATCGTGCTCGTTTTCGAGATAATCGCGAAAAACTCCAATCGAACCGAAAATTTCAAAGTCCTGTCAAATTTGAAAGTCCTTCGGCACCGTCGTCCGACCGACCACCAGACTCGACCAATCCTCGAAACAACCATTGATCCCTGTTCCCCGTTGCATTGCGAACGTATTACTCTAATTGTTCGACCGCGGTCATCGTGCTCGTTTTCGAGATAATCGCGAAAAACTCCAATCGAACCGAAAATTTCAAAGTCCCGACCAATTTCAAAGTCCATCGGCACCGTCGTCCGACCGACCACCAAACTCGGCCAATCCTCGAAACAACCATTGATCCCTGTTCCCCGTTGCATTGCGAACGTATTACTCTAATGGTTCGACCGCGGTCATCGTGCTCGTTTTCGAGATAATCGCGAAAAACTCCAATCGAACCGAAAATTTCAAAGTCCTGTCAAATTTGAAAGTCCTTCGGCACCGTCGTCCGACCGACCACCAAACTCGACCAATCCTCGAAACAACCATTGATCCCTGTTCCCCGTTGCATTGCGAACGTATTACTCTAATTGTTCGACCGCGGTCATCGTGCTCGTTTTCGAGATAATCGCGAACAACTCCAATCGAACGGAAAATTTCAGTCCCGACACATTTCAAAGTCCATCGACACCGTCGTCCGACCGACCACCAGACTCGACCAATCCTCGAAACAACCATTGATCCCTGTTCCCCGTTGCATTGCGAACGTATTACTCTAATGGTTCGACCGCGGTCATCGTGCTCGTTTTCGAGATAATCGCGAAAAACTCCAATCGAAACGAAAATTTCAAAGTCCCGACAAATTTCAAAGTCCATCGGCACAGTCGTCCGACCGACCACCAAACTCGACCAATCCTCGAAACAACCATTGATCCCTGTTCCCCGTTGCATTGCGAACGTATTACTCTAAAAGTTCGACCGCGGTCACTGTGCTCGTTTTCGAGATAATCGCGAAAAACTCCAATCGAACCGAAAATTTCAGTCCCGTCAAATTTCAAAGTCTTTCGGCACCGTCGTCCGACCGACCAACAAACTCGACCAATCCTCGAAACAGCCATTGATCCCTGTTCCCCGTTGCATTGCGAACGTATTACTCTAATGGTTCGACCGCGGTCATCGTGCTCGTTTTCGAGATAATCGCGAAAAACTCCAATCGAACCGAAAATTTCAAAGTCCTGTCAAATTTCAAAGTCCTTCGGCACCGTCGTCCGACCGACCACCAAACTCGACCAATCCTCGAAACAACCATTGATCCCTGTTCCCCGTTGCATTGCGAACGTATTACTCTAATTGTTCGACCGCGGTCATCGTGCTCGTTTTCGAGATAATCGCGAATATCTCCAATCGAACCGAAAATTTCAAAGTCCCGACCAATTTCAAAGTCAATCGGCACCGTCGTCCGACCGACCACCAAACTCGACCAATCCTCGAAACAACCATTGTTCCCTGTTCCCCGTTGCATTGCGAACGTATTACTCTAATGGTTCGACCGCGGTCATCGTGCTCGTTTTCGAGATAATCGCGAAAAACTCCAATCGAACGGAAAATTTCAGTCCCGACACATTTCAAAGTCCATCGGCACCGTCGTCCGACCGACCACCAGACTCGACCAATCCTCGAAACAACCATTGATCCCTGTTCCCCGTTGCATTGCGAACGTATTACTCTAATGGTTCGACCGCGGTCATCGTGCTCGTTTTCGAGATAATCGCGAATATCTCCAATCGAACCGAAAATTTCAAAGTCCCGACCAATTTCAAAGTCAATCGGCACCGTCGTCCGACCGACCACCAAACTCGACCAATCCTCGAAACAACCATTGTTCCCTGTTCCCCGTTGCATTGCGAACGTATTACTCTAATGGTTCGACCGCGGTCATCGTGCTCGTTTTCGAGATAATCGCGAAAAACTCCAATCGAACGGAAAATTTCAGTCCCGACACATTTCAAAGTCCATCGGCACCGTCGTCCGACCGACCACCAGACTCGACCAATCCTCGAAACAACCATTGATCCCTGTTCCCCGTTGCATTGCGAACGTATTACTCTAATGGTTCGACCGCGGTCATCGTGCTCGTTTTCGAGATAATCGCGAAAAACTCCAATCGAACCGAAAATTTCAAAGTCCTGTCAAATTTCAAAGTCCTTCGGCACCGTCGTCCGACCGACCACCAAACTCGACCAATCCTCGTTACAACCATTGATCCCTGTTCCCCGTTGCATTGCGAACGTATTACTCTAAAAGTTCGACCGCGGTCACTGTGCTCGTTTTCGAGATAATCGCGAAAAACTCCAATCGAACCGAAAATTTCAAAGTCCCGACCAATTTCAAAGTCAATCGGCACCGTCGTCCGACCGACCACCAAACTCGGCCAATCCTCAAAACAACCATTGATCCCTGTTCCCCGAGGAATTGCGAACGTATTACTCTAATGGTTCAACCGCGGTCATCGTGCTCGTTTTCGAGATAATCGCGAAAAACTCCAATCGAACCGAAAATTTCAGTCCCGTCAAATTTCAAAGTCTTTCGGCACCGTCGTCCGACCGACCAACAAACTCGACCAATCCTCGAAACAGCCATTGATCCCTGTTCCCCGTTGCATTGCGAACGTATTACTCTAATGGTTCGACCGCGGTCATCGTGCTCGTTTTCGAGATAATCGCGAAAAACTCCAATCGAACCGAAAATTTCAAAGTCCTGTCAAATTTCAAAGTCCTTCGGCACCGTCGTCCGACCGACCACCAAACTCGACCAATCCTCGAAACAACCATTGATCCCTGTTCCCCGTTGCATTGCGAACGTATTACTCTAATTGTTCGACCGCGGTCATCGTGCTCGTTTTCGAGATAATCGCGAATATCTCCAATCGAACCGAAAATTTCAAAGTCCCGACAAATTTCAAAGTCCATCGGCACCGTCGTCCGACCGACCACCAAACTCGACCAATCCTCGAAACAACCATTGTTCCCTGTTCCCCGTTGCATTGCGAACGTATTACTCTAATGGTTCGACCTCGGTCATCGTGCTCGTTTTCGAGATAATCGCGAAAAACTCCAATCGAACGGAAAATTTCAGTCCCGACACATTTCAAAGTCCATCGGCACCGTCGTCCGACCGACCACCAGACTCGACCAATCCTCGAAACAACCATTGATCCCTGTTCCCCGTTGCTTTGCGAACGTATTACTCTAATGGTTCGACCGCGGTCATCGTGCTCGTTTTCGAGATAATCGCGAAAAACTCCAATCGAACCGAAAATTTCAAAGTCCTGTCAAATTTCAAAGTCCTTCGGCACCGTCGTCCGACCGACCACCAAACTCGACCAATCCTCGTTACAACCATTGATCCCTGTTCCCCGTTGCATTGCGAACGTATTACTCTAATGGTTCGACCGCGGTCATCGTGCTCGTTTTCGAAATAATCGCGAAAAACTCCAATCGAACCGAAAATTTCAAAGTCCTGTCAAATTTGAAAGTCCTTCGGCACCGTCGTCCGACCGACCACCAAACTCGACCAATCCTCGAAACAACCATTGATCCCTGTTCCCCGTTGCATTGCGAACGTATTACTCTAATGGTTCGACCGCGGTCATCGTGCTCGTTTTCGAGATAATCGCGAAAAACTCCAATCGAACCGAAAATTTCAAAGTCCTGTCAAATTTGAAAGTCCTTCGGCACCGTCGTCCGACCGACCACCAGACTCGACCAATCCTCGAAACAACCATTGATCCCTGTTCCCCGTTGCATTGCGAACGTATTACTCTAATGGTTCGACCTCGGTCATCGTGCTCGTTTTCGAGATAATCGCGAAAAACTCCAATCGAACGGAAAATTTCAGTCCCGACACATTTCAAAGTCCATCGGCACCGTCGTCCGACCGACCACCAGACTCGACCAATCCTCGAAACAACCATTGATCCCTGTTCCGCATTGCATTGCGAACGTATTACTCTAATTGTTCGACCGCGGTCATCGTGCTCGTTTTCGAGATAATCGCGAATATCTCCAATCGAACCGAAAATTTCAAAGTCCCGACAAATTTCAAAGTCCATCGGCACCGTCGTCCGACCGACCACCAAACTCGACCAATCCTCGAAACAACCATTGTTCCCTGTTCCCCGTTGCATTGCGAACGTATTACTCTAATTGTTCGACCGCGGTCATCGTGCTCGTTTTTGAGATAATCGCGAAAAACTCCAATCGAACCGAAAATTTCAAAGTCCCGACCAATTTCAAAGTCCATCGGCACCGTCGTCCGACCGACCACCAAACTCGGCCAATCCTCGAAACAACCATTGATCCCTGTTCCCCGTTGCATTGCGAACGTATTACTCTAATGGTTCGACCGCGGTCATCGTGCTCGTTTTCGAGATAATCGCGAAAAACTCCAATCGAACCGAAAATTTCAAAGTCCTGTCAAATTTGAAAGTCCTTCGGCACCGTCGTCCGACCGACCACCAGACTCGACCAATCCTCGAAACAACCATTGATCCCTGTTCCCCGTTGCATTGCGAACGTATTACTCTAATTGTTCGACCGCGGTCATCGTGCTCGTTTTCGAGATAATCGCGAAAAACTCCAATCGAACCGAAAATTTCAAAGTCCCGACCAATTTCAAAGTCCATCGGCACCGTCGTCCGACCGACCACCAAACTCGGCCAATCCTCGAAACAACCATTGATCCCTGTTCCCCGTTGCATTGCGAACGTATTACTCTAATGGTTCGACCGCGGTCATCGTGCTCGTTTTCGAGATAATCGCGAAAAACTCCAATCGAACCGAAAATTTCAAAGTCCTGTCAAATTTGAAAGTCCTTCGGCACCGTCGTCCGACCGACCACCAAACTCGACCAATCCTCGAAACAACCATTGATCCCTGTTCCCCGTTGCATTGCGAACGTATTACTCTAATTGTTCGACCGCGGTCATCGTGCTCGTTTTCGAGATAATCGCGAACAACTCCAATCGAACGGAAAATTTCAGTCCCGACACATTTCAAAGTCCATCGACACCGTCGTCCGACCGACCACCAGACTCGACCAATCCTCGAAACAACCATTGATCCCTGTTCCCCGTTGCATTGCGAACGTATTACTCTAATGGTTCGACCGCGGTCATCGTGCTCGTTTTCGAGATAATCGCGAAAAACTCCAATCGAAACGAAAATTTCAAAGTCCCGACAAATTTCAAAGTCCATCGGCACAGTCGTCCGACCGACCACCAAACTCGACCAATCCTCGAAACAACCATTGATCCCTGTTCCCCGTTGCATTGCGAACGTATTACTCTAAAAGTTCGACCGCGGTCACTGTGCTCGTTTTCGAGATAATCGCGAAAAACTCCAATCGAACCGAAAATTTCAGTCCCGTCAAATTTCAAAGTCTTTCGGCACCGTCGTCCGACCGACCAACAAACTCGACCAATCCTCGAAACAGCCATTGATCCCTGTTCCCCGTTGCATTGCGAACGTATTACTCTAATGGTTCGACCGCGGTCATCGTGCTCGTTTTCGAGATAATCGCGAAAAACTCCAATCGAACCGAAAATTTCAAAGTCCTGTCAAATTTCAAAGTCCTTCGGCACCGTCGTCCGACCGACCACCAAACTCGACCAATCCTCGAAACAACCATTGATCCCTGTTCCCCGTTGCATTGCGAACGTATTACTCTAATTGTTCGACCGCGGTCATCGTGCTCGTTTTCGAGATAATCGCGAATATCTCCAATCGAACCGAAAATTTCAAAGTCCCGACCAATTTCAAAGTCAATCGGCACCGTCGTCCGACCGACCACCAAACTCGACCAATCCTCGAAACAACCATTGTTCCCTGTTCCCCGTTGCATTGCGAACGTATTACTCTAATGGTTCGACCGCGGTCATCGTGCTCGTTTTCGAGATAATCGCGAAAAACTCCAATCGAACGGAAAATTTCAGTCCCGACACATTTCAAAGTCCATCGGCACCGTCGTCCGACCGACCACCAGACTCGACCAATCCTCGAAACAACCATTGATCCCTGTTCCCCGTTGCATTGCGAACGTATTACTCTAATGGTTCGACCGCGGTCATCGTGCTCGTTTTCGAGATAATCGCGAATATCTCCAATCGAACCGAAAATTTCAAAGTCCCGACCAATTTCAAAGTCAATCGGCACCGTCGTCCGACCGACCACCAAACTCGACCAATCCTCGAAACAACCATTGTTCCCTGTTCCCCGTTGCATTGCGAACGTATTACTCTAATGGTTCGACCGCGGTCATCGTGCTCGTTTTCGAGATAATCGCGAAAAACTCCAATCGAACGGAAAATTTCAGTCCCGACACATTTCAAAGTCCATCGGCACCGTCGTCCGACCGACCACCAGACTCGACCAATCCTCGAAACAACCATTGATCCCTGTTCCCCGTTGCATTGCGAACGTATTACTCTAATGGTTCGACCGCGGTCATCGTGCTCGTTTTCGAGATAATCGCGAAAAACTCCAATCGAACCGAAAATTTCAAAGTCCTGTCAAATTTCAAAGTCCTTCGGCACCGTCGTCCGACCGACCACCAAACTCGACCAATCCTCGTTACAACCATTGATCCCTGTTCCCCGTTGCATTGCGAACGTATTACTCTAATGGTTCGACCGCGGTCATCGTGCTCGTTTTCGAAATAATCGCGAAAAACTCCAATCGAACCGAAAATTTCAAAGTCCTGTCAAATTTCAAAGTCAATCGGCACCGTCGTCCGACCGACCACCAAACTCGGCCAATCCTCAAAACAACCATTGATCCCTGTTCCCCGAGGAATTGCGAACGTATTACTCTAATGGTTCAACCGCGGTCATCGTGCTCGTTTTCGAGATAATCGCGAAAAACTCCAATCGAACCGAAAATTTCAGTCCCGTCAAATTTCAAAGTCTTTCGGCACCGTCGTCCGACCGACCAACAAACTCGACCAATCCTCGAAACAGCCATTGATCCCTGTTCCCCGTTGCATTGCGAACGTATTACTCTAATGGTTCGACCGCGGTCATCGTGCTCGTTTTCGAGATAATCGCGAAAAACTCCAATCGAACCGAAAATTTCAAAGTCCTGTCAAATTTCAAAGTCCTTCGGCACCGTCGTCCGACCGACCACCAAACTCGACCAATCCTCGAAACAACCATTGATCCCTGTTCCCCGTTGCATTGCGAACGTATTACTCTAATTGTTCGACCGCGGTCATCGTGCTCGTTTTCGAGATAATCGCGAATATCTCCAATCGAACCGAAAATTTCAAAGTCCCGACAAATTTCAAAGTCCATCGGCACCGTCGTCCGACCGACCACCAAACTCGACCAATCCTCGAAACAACCATTGTTCCCTGTTCCCCGTTGCATTGCGAACGTATTACTCTAATGGTTCGACCTCGGTCATCGTGCTCGTTTTCGAGATAATCGCGAAAAACTCCAATCGAACGGAAAATTTCAGTCCCGACACATTTCAAAGTCCATCGGCACCGTCGTCCGACCGACCACCAGACTCGACCAATCCTCGAAACAACCATTGATCCCTGTTCCCCGTTGCATTGCGAACGTATTACTCTAATGGTTCGACCGCGGTCATCGTGCTCGTTTTCGAGATAATCGCGAAAAACTCCAATCGAACCGAAAATTTCAAAGTCCTGTCAAATTTCAAAGTCCTTCGGCACCGTCGTCCGACCGACCACCAAACTCGACCAATCCTCGTTACAACCATTGATCCCTGTTCCCCGTTGCATTGCGAACGTATTACTCTAATGGTTCGACCGCGGTCATCGTGCTCGTTTTCGAAATAATCGCGAAAAACTCCAATCGAACCGAAAATTTCAAAGTCCTGTCAAATTTCAAAGTCCTTCGGCACCGTCGTCCGACCGACCACCAAACTCGACCAATCCTCGTTACAACCATTGATCCCTGTTCCCCGTTGCATTGCGAACGTATTACTCTAATGGTTCGACCGCGGTCATCGTGCTCGTTTTCGAGATAATCGCGAAAAACTCCAATCGAACCGAAAATTTCAGTCCCGACACATTTCAAAGTCCATCGGCACCGTCGTCCGACCGACCACCAGACTCGACCAATCCTCGAAACAACCATTGATCCCTGTTCCCCGTTGCATTGCGAACGTATTACTCTAATGGTTCGACCGCGGTCATCGTGCTCGTTTTCGAGATAATCGCGAAAAACTCCAATCGAACCGAAAATTTCAAAGTCCTGTCAAATTTATTATTATTATTATTAATAAGTTTACGGGAAGTACCCATGATTTACAAATACACAATACAGGTGCAGTGAACAGAGTCTGAACAGTAAATAAATTAGCCAATAATGAGTAGAAAAACAAGATAACTAACTAAACTAAAACAAAATTAACAAGGTACTAAGTACCACCATTTGAGTCACTTACAATCCTATATAATAACGTTCTTACCGAAGTCAGGGACCCCAGAAAGGGATCAATGACTCTAAAGTACTGATTCGCAGTTATCATCGCCCTGTTAATAGGGTCGATCGCATAATGCCGATATTTCGGATGCCTCGTAGCAAATAGAGGCCTAGACCGCATGTTCCTAGCCGGAGCATTGATGGTCACTAAGGAAAGCAAATCAGGACAGTTTATGTGGCCGTTAATAATTTTATAAAGAAACGTCATGTCTGCAATGCGCCTACGCTCCTCCAGAGTGACCATTCTAAGGGTTGCAAGTGCCGGGCCATAGTCATGGTCAGCTCTATCCATAGGATGACCTAGGGTACGAGTGACGAACCTCAAGAATTTATGTTGCACCCTTTCAACCAATTTAATAAATTTCGCGTGCCTAGGACTCCAAATGCATGAGGCATATTCAACGTGAGGCCTTACAAGGGCCACATATAACAACTTCAGAGACTCTTTGTCTTTGAAGTGTCTGGCAAATCTGGAGATGAAGCCTAAGGTTCTCATTGCCTTACTAGTACAGCGCACATAGTGAGGTCTAAAATCAAAGCAAGGTGTAAAGCAAACCCCAAGATCAACAACTTCGGAAACTTCTCTAAGCTCTGTGTTGTACAATTTATACGGATGTTTAACACAGGATAACGCACGGGAGGACCTCATTACAACACACTTCCTTATGTTCAAACGCATTCTGTTAACAGTACACCATTGCTCTAACCTTAGCAGATCACTTTCCATATTGCACGCATCCTCCGTTCCTCGGATAACTCTGAATATTTTCAGATCGTCAGCATAGAGAATGAAATTTGTATTCGAAAGCACCTTAGCAATATCGTTGATAAAAACAATAAACAGCAGGGGTCCGAGATGTGACCCCTGAGGAACGCCCGAGGTGACACAAATCGGAGAGGAAAGACTATTTATTGTCTTAACTATTTGTACACGCCCCGAAAGATAGCTTTCGAGCCAAGTTAAAAGAGGTCCACAGAACCCCCACGAAGCAAGTTTGTGAAGCAGCACAGAGTGATCTACTGTATCAAAGGCTTTCTGGAAATCGGTATAAACTGTGTCTACCTGCAGGCCCTCATCTAGGGCACTAGAGACAAGACTTTGGTACACAGCGAGATTGGTAGATGTAGATCGTTTAGGTAAAAACCCATGCTGTTCCACACATAAAAAGCTTGTCAGTTGAGACGAAAGCATATCGGTAACAATTTCTTCGAATACCTTGGGCAATACCGATAACTTGCAAATGGGCCGATAGTTACTAACCTCGGAACGATCACCGGCCTTGAAGACAGGAGTAACTAAGCTAGACTTCCACTGCGAGGGAAACACACCACTGGTTAGTGAGGCATTAAATATGTTCCAGAGGGGCCTCGAAAGAATAAAACTACAATGTTTGATGAAGAGAGGCGGTATGCCGTCAACACCCGGGCCTTTACTCGCATCCAGACCGTTAAGCTTGGAAAAAATGTCCCCAATAGAAATAGTAAGACCGTTCAGTGTTAAGCTGTTATAGGAAGTATGATTCTTATCCATATTCAAGGCCGTTGACTGCCCACTAGGAGGTGTATACACAGAGCCAAAGTAGGTAGCGAAGAGCTCGGCGATAGCAGAATCCGATGAGGCTGTAATACCATCATGGCGCATGGAGCTGGGAAGCCCACGGTCACCCCGTTTAGCCCTAACGAAGCCCCAGAAGCTTCTGACATTAAATCGTAGACAGTTTTCTACCTCATCAACATACGCACGATGATCACTTTTAGTAAGTAATTTGCACTGAGAGCGGAGATCCGAAAACACCAGATAATCGCTGAGGAAGTTGGAAGTTTTGTAGGCTTTATGCGCTCTCTTCTTTTTCTGAATGAGAGATCTCAGATTTGAAAGTCCTTCGGCACCGTCGTCCGACCGACCACCAAACTCGACCAATCCTCGAAACAACCATTGATCCCTGTTCCCCGTTGCATTGCGAACGTATTACTCTAATGGTTCGACCTCGGTCATCGTGCTCGTTTTCGAGATAATCGCGAAAAACTCCAATCGAACGGAAAATTTCAGTCCCGACACATTTCAGAGTCCATCGACACCGTCGTCCGACCGACCACCAGACTCGACCAATCCTCGAAACAACCATTGATCCCTGTTCCCCGTTGCTTTGCGAACGTATTACTCTAATGGTTCGACCGCGGTCATCGTGCTCGTTTTCGAGATAATCGCGAAAAACTCCAATCGAACCGAAAATTTCAGTCCCGTCAAATTTCAAAGTCTTTCGGCATCGTCGTCCGACCGACCAACAAACTCGACCAATCCTCGAAACAGCCATTGATCCCTGTTCCCCGTTGCATTGCGAACGTATTACTCTAATGGTTCGACCGCGGTCATCGTGCTCGTTTTCGAGACAATCGCGAAAAACTCCAATCGAACCGAAAATTTCAAAGTCCTGTCAAATTTCAAAGTCCTTCGGCACCGTCGTCCGACCGACCACCAGACTCGACCAATCCTCGAAACAACCATTGATCCCTGTTCCCCGTTGCATTGCGAACGTATTACTCTAATTGTTCGACCGCGGTCATCGTGCTCGTTTTCGAGATAATCGCGAAAAACTCCAATCGAACCGAAAATTTCAAAGTCCCGACCAATTTCAAAGTCCATCGGCACCGTCGTCCGACCGACCACCAAACTCGGCCAATCCTCGAAACAACCATTGATCCCTGTTCCCCGTTGCATTGCGAACGTATTACTCTAAAAGTTCGACCGCGGTCACTGTGCTCGTTTTCGAGATAATCGCGAAAAACTCCAATCGAACCGAAAATTTCAAAGTCCCGACCAATTTCAAAGTCCATCGGCACCGTCGTCCGACCGACCACCAAACTCGGCCAATCCTCGAAACAACCATTGATCCCTGTTCCCCGTTGCATTGCGAACGTATTACTCTAATGGTTCGACCGCGGTCATCGTGCTCGTTTTCGAGATAATCGCGAAAAACTCCAATCGAACCGAAAATTTCAAAGTCCCGACCAATTTCAAAGTCCATCGGCACCGTCGTCCGACCGACCACCAAACTCGGCCAATCCTCGAAACAACCATTGATCCCTGTTCCCCGTTGCATTGCGAACGTATTACTCTAATGGTTCGACCGCGGTCATCGTGCTCGTTTTCGAGATAATCGCGAAAAACTCCAATCGAACCGAAAATTTCAAAGTCCTGTCAAATTTGAAAGTCCTTCGGCACCGTCGTCCGACCGACCACCAAACTCGACCAATCCTCGAAACAACCATTGATCCCTGTTCCCCGTTGCATTGCGAACGTATTACTCTAATAGTTCGACCGCGGTCATCGTGCTCGTTTTCGAGATAATCGCGAACAACTCCAATCGAACGGAAAATTTCAGTCCCGACACATTTCAAAGTCCATCGACACCGTCGTCCGACCGACCACCAGACTCGACCAATCCTCGAAACAACCATTGATCCCTGTTCCCCGTTGCATTGCGAACGTATTACTCTAATAGTTCGACCGCGGTCATCGTGCTCGTTTTCGAGATAATCGCGAACAACTCCAATCGAACGGAAAATTTCAGTCCCGACACATTTCAAAGTCCATCGACACCGTCGTCCGACCGACCACCAGACTCGACCAATCCTCGAAACAACCATTGATCCCTGTTCCCCGTTGCATTGCGAACGTATTACTCTAATGGTTCGACCGCGGTCATCGTGCTCGTTTTCGAGATAATCGCGAAAAACTCCAATCGAAACGAAAATTTCAAAGTCCCGACAAATTTCAAAGTCCATCGGCACAGTCGTCCGACCGACCACCAAACTCGACCAATCCTCGAAACAACCATTGATCCCTGTTCCCCGTTGCATTGCGAACGTATTACTCTAAAAGTTCGACCGCGGTCACTGTGCTCGTTTTCGAGATAATCGCGAAAAACTCCAATCGAACCGAAAATTTCAAAGTCCCGACCAATTTCAAAGTCAATCGGCACCGTCGTCCGACCGACCACCAAACACGGCCAATCCTCGAAACAACCATTGATCCCTGTTCCCCGAGGAATTGCGAACGTATTACTCTAATGGTTCGACCGCGGTCATCGTGCTCGTTTTCGAGATAATCGCGAAAAACTCCAATCGAACCGAAAATTTCAAAGTCCTGTCAAATTTCAAAGTCCTTCGGCACCGTCGTCCGACCGACCACCAGACTCGACCAATCCTCGAAACAACCATTGATCCCTGTTCCCCGTTGCATTGCGAACGTATTACTCTAATTGTTCGACCGCGGTCATCGTGCTCGTTTTCGAGATAATCGCGAAAAACTCCAATCGAACCGAAAATTTCAAAGTCCCGACCAATTTCAAAGTCCATCGGCACCGTCGTCCGACCGACCACCAAACTCGGCCAATCCTCGAAACAACCATTGATCCCTGTTCCCCGTTGCATTGCGAACGTATTACTCTAATAGTTCGACCGCGGTCACTGTGCTCGTTTTCGAGGTAATCGCGAAAAACTCCAATCGAACCGAAAATTTCAAAGTCCCGACCAATTTCAAAGTCAATCGGCACCGTCGTCCGACCGACCACCAAACTCGGCCAATCCTCGAAACAACCATTGATCCCTGTTCCCCGAGGAATTGCGAACGTATTACTCTAATGGTTCAACCGCGGTCATCGTGCTCGTTTTCGAGATAATCGCGAAAAACTCCAATCGAACCGAAAATTTCAGTCCCGTCAAATTTCAAAGTCTTTCGGCACCGTCGTCCGACCGACCAACAAACTCGACCAATCCTCGAAACAGCCATTGATCCCTGTTCCCCGTTGCATTGCGAACGTATTACTCTAATGGTTCGACCGCGGTCATCGTGCTCGTTTTCGAGATAATCGCGAAAAACTCCAATCGAACCGAAAATTTCAAAGTCCTGTCAAATTTGAAAGTCCTTCGGCACCGTCGTCCGACCGACCACCAAACTCGACCAATCCTCGAAACAACCATTGATCCCTGTTCCCCGTTGCATTGCGAACGTATTACTCTAATTGTTCGACCGCGGTCATCGTGCTCGTTTTCGAGATAATCGCGAAAAACTCCAATCGAACCGAAAATTTCAGTCCCGTCAAATTTCAAAGTCTTTCGGCACCGTCGTCCGACCGACCAACAAACTCGACCAATCCTCGAAACAGCCATTGATCCCTGTTCCCCGTTGCATTGCGAACGTATTACTCTAATGGTTCGACCGCGGTCATCGTGCTCGTTTTCGAGATAATCGCGAAAAACTCCAATCGAACCGAAAATTTCAAAGTCCTGTCAAATTTGAAAGTCCTTCGGCACCGTCGTCCGACCGACCACCAAACTCGACCAATCCTCGAAACAACCATTGATCCCTGTTCCCCGTTGCATTGCGAACGTATTACTCTAATTGTTCGACCGCGGTCATCGTGCTCGTTTTCGTGATAATCGCGAAAAACTCCAATCGAACCGAAAATTTCAAAGTCCTGTCAAATTTGAAAGTCCTTCGGCACCGTCGTCCGACCGACCACCAGACTCGACCAATCCTCGATACAACCATTGATCCCTGTTCCCCGTTGCATTGCGAACGTATTACTCTAATGGTTCGACCTCGGTCATCGTGCTCGTTTTCGAGATAATCGCGAAAAACTCCAATCGAACGGAAAATTTCAGTCCCGACACATTTCAAAGTCCATCGGCACCGTCGTCCGACCGACCACCAGACTCGACCAATCCTCGAAACAACCATTGATCCCTGTTCCGCATTACATTGCGAACGTATTACTCTAATTGTTCGACCGCGGTCATCGTGCTCGTTTTCGAGATAATCGCGAATATCTCCAATCGAACCGAAAATTTCAAAGTCCCGACAAATTTCAAAGTCCATCGGCACCGTCGTCCGACCGACCACCAAACTCGACCAATCCTCGAAACAACCATTGTTCCCTGTTCCCCGTTGCATTGCGAACGTATTACTCTAATTGTTCGACCGCGGTCATCGTGCTCGTTTTCGAGATAATCGCGAAAAACTCCAATCGAACCGAAAATTTCAAAGTCCCGACCAATTTCAAAGTCCATCGGCACCGTCGTCCGACCGACCACCAAACTCGGCCAATCCTCGAAACAACCATTGATCCCTGTTCCCCGTTGCATTGCGAACGTATTACTCTAATGGTTCGACCGCGGTCATCGTGCTCGTTTTCGAGATAATCGCGAAAAACTCCAATCGAACCGAAAATTTCAGTCCCGTCAAATTTCAAAGTCTTTCGGCACCGTCGTCCGACCGACCAACAAACTCGACCAATCCTCGAAACAGCCATTGATCCCTGTTCCCCGTTGCATTGCGAACGTATTACTCTAATGGTTCGACCGCGGTCATCGTGCTCGTTTTCGAGATAATCGCGAAAAACTCCAATCGAACCGAAAATTTCAAAGTCCTGTCAAATTTGAAAGTCCTTCGGCACCGTCGTCCGACCGACCACCAAACTCGACCAATCCTCGAAACAACCATTGATCCCTGTTCCCCGTTGCATTGCGAACGTATTACTCTAATTGTTCGACCGCGGTCATCGTGCTCGTTTTCGTGATAATCGCGAAAAACTCCAATCGAACCGAAAATTTCAAAGTCCTGTCAAATTTGAAAGTCCTTCGGCACCGTTGTCCGACCGACCACCAGACTCGACCAATCCTCGATACAACCATTGATCCCTGTTCCCCGTTGCATTGCGAACGTATTACTCTAATGGTTCAACCGCGGTCATCGTGCTCGTTTTCGAGATAATCGCGAAAAACTCCAATCGAACCGAAAATTTCAGTCCCGTCAAATTTCAAAGTCTTTCGGCACCGTCGTCCGACCGACCAACAAACTCGACCAATCCTCGAAACAGCCATTGATCCCTGTTCCCCGTTGCATTGCGAACGTATTACTCTAATGGTTCGACCGCGGTCATCGTGCTCGTTTTCGAGATAATCGCGAAAAACTCCAATCGAACCGAAAATTTCAAAGTCCTGTCAAATTTGAAAGTCCTTCGGCACCGTCGTCCGACCGACCACCAAACTCGACCAATCCTCGAAACAACCATTGATCCCTGTTCCCCGTTGCATTGCGAACGTATTACTCTAATTGTTCGACCGCGGTCATCGTGCTCGTTTTCGAGATAATCGCGAAAAACTCCAATCGAACCGAAAATTTCAGTCCCGTCAAATTTCAAAGTCTTTCGGCACCGTCGTCCGACCGACCAACAAACTCGACCAATCCTCGAAACAGCCATTGATCCCTGTTCCCCGTTGCATTGCGAACGTATTACTCTAATTGTTCGACCGCGGTCATCGTGCTCGTTTTCGAGATAATCGCGAAAAACTCCAATCGAACCGAAAATTTCAAAGTCCCGACCAATTTCAAAGTCCATCGGCACCGTCGTCCGACCGACCACCAAACTCGGCCAATCCTCGAAACAACCATTGTTCCCTGTTCCCCGTTGCATTGCGAACGTATTACTCTAATTGTTCGACCGCGGTCATCGTGCTCGTTTTCGAGATAATCGCGAAAAACTCCAATCGAACCGAAAATTTCAAAGTCCCGACCAATTTCAAAGTCCATCGGCACCGTCGTCCGACCGACCACCAAACTCGGCCAATCCTCGAAACAACCATTGATCCCTGTTCCCCGTTGCATTGCGAACGTATTACTCTAATGGTTCGACCGCGGTCATCGTGCTCGTTTTCGAGATAATCGCGAAAAACTCCAATCGAACCGAAAATTTCAGTCCCGTCAAATTTCAAAGTCTTTCGGCACCGTCGTCCGACCGACCAACAAACTCGACCAATCCTCGAAACAACCATTGATCCCTGTTCCCCGTTGCATTGCGAACGTATTACTCTAATGGTTCAACCGCGGTCATCGTGCTCGTTTTCGAGATAATCGCGAAAAACTCCAATCGAACCGAAAATTTCAGTCCCGTCAAATTTCAAAGTCTTTCGGCACCGTCGTCCGACCGACCACCAAACTCGACCAATCCTCGAAACAACCATTGATCCCTGTTCCCCGTTGCATTGCGAACGTATTACTCTAAAAGTTCGACCGCGGTCACTGTGCTCGTTTTCGAGATAATCGCGAAAAACTCCAATCGAACCGAAAATTTCAAAGTCCCGACCAATTTCAAAGTCAATCGGCACCGTCGTCCGACCGACCACCAAACTCGGCCAATCCTCGAAACAACCATTGATCCCTGTTCCCCGAGGAATTGCGAACGTATTACTCTAATGGTTCGACCGCGGTCATCGTGCTCGTTTTCGAGATAATCGCGAAAAACTCCAATCGAACCGAAAATTTCAAAGTCCTGTCAAATTTCAAAGTCCTTCGGCACCGTCGTCCGACCGACCACCAGACTCGACCAATCCTCGAAACAACCATTGATCCCTGTTCCCCGTTGCATTGCGAACGTATTACTCTAATTGTTCGACCGCGGTCATCGTGCTCGTTTTCGAGATAATCGCGAAAAACTCCAATCGAACCGAAAATTTCAAAGTCCCGACCAATTTCAAAGTCCATCGGCACCGTCGTCCGACCGACCACCAAACTCGGCCAATCCTCGAAACAACCATTGATCCCTGTTCCCCGTTGCATTGCGAACGTATTACTCTAATAGTTCGACCGCGGTCACTGTGCTCGTTTTCGAGGTAATCGCGAAAAACTCCAATCGAACCGAAAATTTCAAAGTCCCGACCAATTTCAAAGTCAATCGGCACCGTCGTCCGACCGACCACCAAACTCGGCCAATCCTCGAAACAACCATTGATCCCTGTTCCCCGAGGAATTGCGAACGTATTACTCTAATGGTTCAACCGCGGTCATCGTGCTCGTTTTCGAGATAATCGCGAAAAACTCCAATCGAACCGAAAATTTCAGTCCCGTCAAATTTCAGTCTTTCGGCACCGTCGTCCGACCGACCAACAAACTCGACCAATCCTCGAAACAGCCATTGATCCCTGTTCCCCGTTGCATTGCGAACGTATTACTCTAATGGTTCGACCGCGGTCATCGTGCTCGTTTTCGAGATAATCGCGAAAAACTCCAATCGAACCGAAAATTTCAAAGTCCTGTCAAATTTGAAAGTCCTTCGGCACCGTCGTCCGACCGACCACCAAACTCGACCAATCCTCGAAACAACCATTGATCCCTGTTCCCCGTTGCATTGCGAACGTATTACTCTAATTGTTCGACCGCGGTCATCGTGCTCGTTTTCGAGATAATCGCGAAAAACTCCAATCGAACCGAAAATTTCAGTCCCGTCAAATTTCAAAGTCTTTCGGCACCGTCGTCCGACCGACCAACAAACTCGACCAATCCTCGAAACAGCCATTGATCCCTGTTCCCTGTTGCATTGCGAACGTATTACTCTAATGGTTCGACCGCGGTCATCGTGCTCGTTTTCGAGATAATCGCGAAAAACTCCAATCGAACCGAAAATTTCAAAGTCCTGTCAAATTTGAAAGTCCTTCGGCACCGTCGTCCGACCGACCACCAAACTCGACCAATCCTCGAAACAACCATTGATCCCTGTTCCCCGTTGCATTGCGAACGTATTACTCTAATTGTTCGACCGCGGTCATCGTGCTCGTTTTCGAGATAATCGCGAAAAACTCCAATCGAACCGAAAATTTCAGTCCCGTCAAATTTCAAAGTCTTTCGGCACCGTCGTCCGACCGACCAACAAACTCGACCAATCCTCGAAACAGCCATTGATCCCTGTTCCCCGTTGCATTGCGAACGTATTACTCTAATGGTTCGACCGCGGTCATCGTGCTCGTTTTCGAGATAATCGCGAAAAACTCCAATCGAACCGAAAATTTCAAAGTCCTGTCAAATTTGAAAGTCCTTCGGCACCGTCGTCCGACCGACCACCAAACTCGACCAATCCTCGAAACAACCATTGATCCCTGTTCCCCGTTGCATTGCGAACGTATTACTCTAATTGTTCGACTGCGGTCATCGTGCTCGTTTTCGTGATAATCGCGAAAAACTCCAATCGAACCGAAAATTTCAAAGTCCTGTCAAATTTGAAAGTCCTTCGGCACCGTCGTCCGACCGACCACCAGACTCGACCAATCCTCGATACAACCATTGATCTCTGTTCCCCGTTGCATTGCGAACGTATTACTCTAATGGTTCGACCTCGGTCATCGTGCTCGTTTTCGAGATAATCGCGAAAAACTCCAATCGAACGGAAAATTTCAGTCCCGACACATTTCAAAGTCCATCGGCACCGTCGTCCGACCGACCACCAGACTCGACCAATCCTCGAAACAACCATTGATCCCTGTTCCGCATTACATTGCGAACGTATTACTCTAATTGTTCGACCGCGGTCATCGTGCTCGTTTTCGAGATAATCGCGAATATCTCCAATCGAACCGAAAATTTCAAAGTCCCGACAAATTTCAAAGTCCATCGGCACCGTCGTCCGACCGACCACCAAACTCGACCAATCCTCGAAACAACCATTGTTCCCTGTTCCCCGTTGCATTGCGAACGTATTACTCTAATGGTTCGACCGCGGTCATCGTGCTCGTTTTCGAGATAATCGCGAAAAACTCCAATCGAACCGAAAATTTCAAAGTCCCGACCAATTTCAAAGTCCATCGGCACCGTCGTCCGACCGACCACCAAACTCGGCCAATCCTCGAAACAACCATTGATCCCTGTTCCCCGTTGCATTGCGAACGTATTACTCTAATGGTTCGACCGCGGTCATCGTGCTCGTTTTCGAGATAATCGCGAAAAACTCCAATCGAACCGAAAATTTCAGTCCCGTCAAATTTCAAAGTCTTTCGGCACCGTCGTCCGACCGACCAACAAACTCGACCAATCCTCGAAACAACCATTGATCCCTGTTCCCCGAGGAATTGCGAACGTATTACTCTAATGGTTCGACCGCGGTCATCGTGCTCGTTTTCGAGATAATCGCGAAAAACTCCAATCGAACCGAAAATTTCAAAGTCCTGTCAAATTTCAAAGTCCTTCGGCACCGTCGTCCGACCGACCACCAGACTCGACCAATCCTCGAAACAACCATTGATCCCTGTTCCCCGTTGCATTGCGAACGTATTACTCTAATTGTTCGACCGCGGTCATCGTGCTCGTTTTCGAGATAATCGCGAAAAACTCCAATCGAACCGAAAATTTCAAAGTCCCGACCAATTTCAAAGTCCATCGGCACCGTCGTCCGACCGACCACCAAACTCGGCCAATCCTCGAAACAACCATTGATCCCTGTTCCCCGTTGCATTGCGAACGTATTACTCTAATAGTTCGACCGCGGTCACTGTGCTCGTTTTCGAGGTAATCGCGAAAAACTCCAATCGAACCGAAAATTTCAAAGTCCCGACCAATTTCAAAGTCAATCGGCACCGTCGTCCGACCGACCACCAAACTCGGCCAATCCTCGAAACAACCATTGATCCCTGTTCCCCGAGGAATTGCGAACGTATTACTCTAATGGTTCAACCGCGGTCATCGTGCTCGTTTTCGAGATAATCGCGAAAAACTCCAATCGAACCGAAAATTTCAGTCCCGTCAAATTTCAAAGTCTTTCGGCACCGTCGTCCGACCGACCAACAAACTCGACCAATCCTCGAAACAGCCATTGATCCCTGTTCCCCGTTGCATTGCGAACGTATTACTCTAATGGTTCGACCGCGGTCATCGTGCTCGTTTTCGAGATAATCGCGAAAAACTCCAATCGAACCGAAAATTTCAAAGTCCTGTCAAATTTGAAAGTCCTTCGGCACCGTCGTCCGACCGACCACCAAACTCGACCAATCCTCGAAACAACCATTGATCCCTGTTCCCCGTTGCATTGCGAACGTATTACTCTAATTGTTCGACCGCGGTCATCGTGCTCGTTTTCGAGATAATCGCGAAAAACTCCAATCGAACCGAAAATTTCAGTCCCGTCAAATTTCAAAGTCTTTCGGCACCGTCGTCCGACCGACCACCAAACTCGGCCAATCCTCGAAACAACCATTGATCCCTGTTCCCCGAGGAATTGCGAACGTATTACTCTAATGGTTCGACCGCGGTCATCGTGCTCGTTTTCGAGATAATCGCGAAAAACTCCAATCGAACCGAAAATTTCAAAGTCCTGTCAAATTTCAAAGTCCTTCGGCACCGTCGTCCGACCGACCACCAGACTCGACCAATCCTCGAAACAACCATTGATCCCTGTTCCCCGTTGCATTGCGAACGTATTACTCTAATTGTTCGACCGCGGTCATCGTGCTCGTTTTCGAGATAATCGCGAAAAACTCCAATCGAACCGAAAATTTCAAAGTCCCGACCAATTTCAAAGTCCATCGGCACCGTCGTCCGACCGACCACCAAACTCGGCCAATCCTCGAAACAACCATTGATCCCTGTTCCCCGTTGCATTGCGAACGTATTACTCTAATAGTTCGACCGCGGTCACTGTGCTCGTTTTCGAGGTAATCGCGAAAAACTCCAATCGAACCGAAAATTTCAAAGTCCCGACCAATTTCAAAGTCAATCGGCACCGTCGTCCGACCGACCACCAAACTCGGCCAATCCTCGAAACAACCATTGATCCCTGTTCCCCGAGGAATTGCGAACGTATTACTCTAATGGTTCAACCGCGGTCATCGTGCTCGTTTTCGAGATAATCGCGAAAAACTCCAATCGAACCGAAAATTTCAAAGTCCTGTCAAATTTGAAAGTCCTTCGGCACCGTCGTCCGACCGACCACCAAACTCGACCAATCCTCGAAACAACCATTGATCCCTGTTCCCCGTTGCATTGCGAACGTATTACTCTAATTGTTCGACCGCGGTCATCGTGCTCGTTTTCGAGATAATCGCGAAAAACTCCAATCGAACCGAAAATTTCAGTCCCGTCAAATTTCAAAGTCTTTCGGCACCGTCGTCCGACCGACCAACAAACTCGACCAATCCTCGAAACAGCCATTGATCCCTGTTCCCCGTTGCATTGCGAACGTATTACTCTAATGGTTCGACCGCGGTCATCGTGCTCGTTTTCGAGATAATCGCGAAAAACTCCAATCGAACCGAAAATTTCAAAGTCCTGTCAAATTTGAAAGTCCTTCGGCACCGTCGTCCGACCGACCACCAAACTCGACCAATCCTCGAAACAACCATTGATCCCTGTTCCCCGTTGCATTGCGAACGTATTACTCTAATTGTTCGACTGCGGTCATCGTGCTCGTTTTCGTGATAATCGCGAAAAACTCCAATCGAACCGAAAATTTCAAAGTCCTGTCAAATTTGAAAGTCCTTCGGCACCGTCGTCCGACCGACCACCAGACTCGACCAATCCTCGATACAACCATTGATCTCTGTTCCCCGTTGCATTGCGAACGTATTACTCTAATGGTTCGACCTCGGTCATCGTGCTCGTTTTCGAGATAATCGCGAAAAACTCCAATCGAACGGAAAATTTCAGTCCCGACACATTTCAAAGTCCATCGGCACCGTCGTCCGACCGACCACCAGACTCGACCAATCCTCGAAACAACCATTGATCCCTGTTCCGCATTACATTGCGAACGTATTACTCTAATTGTTCGACCGCGGTCATCGTGCTCGTTTTCGAGATAATCGCGAATATCTCCAATCGAACCGAAAATTTCAAAGTCCCGACAAATTTCAAAGTCCATCGGCACCGTCGTCCGACCGACCACCAAACTCGACCAATCCTCGAAACAACCATTGTTCCCTGTTCCCCGTTGCATTGCGAACGTATTACTCTAATGGTTCGACCGCGGTCATCGTGCTCGTTTTCGAGATAATCGCGAAAAACTCCAATCGAACCGAAAATTTCAAAGTCCCGACCAATTTCAAAGTCCATCGGCACCGTCGTCCGACCGACCACCAAACTCGGCCAATCCTCGAAACAACCATTGATCCCTGTTCCCCGTTGCATTGCGAACGTATTACTCTAATGGTTCGACCGCGGTCATCGTGCTCGTTTTCGAGATAATCGCGAAAAACTCCAATCGAACCGAAAATTTCAGTCCCGTCAAATTTCAAAGTCTTTCGGCACCGTCGTCCGACCGACCAACAAACTCGACCAATCCTCGAAACAACCATTGATCCCTGTTCCCCGAGGAATTGCGAACGTATTACTCTAATGGTTCGACCGCGGTCATCGTGCTCGTTTTCGAGATAATCGCGAAAAACTCCAATCGAACCGAAAATTTCAAAGTCCTGTCAAATTTCAAAGTCCTTCGGCACCGTCGTCCGACCGACCACCAGACTCGACCAATCCTCGAAACAACCATTGATCCCTGTTCCCCGTTGCATTGCGAACGTATTACTCTAATTGTTCGACCGCGGTCATCGTGCTCGTTTTCGAGATAATCGCGAAAAACTCCAATCGAACCGAAAATTTCAAAGTCCCGACCAATTTCAAAGTCCATCGGCACCGTCGTCCGACCGACCACCAAACTCGGCCAATCCTCGAAACAACCATTGATCCCTGTTCCCCGTTGCATTGCGAACGTATTACTCTAATAGTTCGACCGCGGTCACTGTGCTCGTTTTCGAGGTAATCGCGAAAAACTCCAATCGAACCGAAAATTTCAAAGTCCCGACCAATTTCAAAGTCAATCGGCACCGTCGTCCGACCGACCACCAAACTCGGCCAATCCTCGAAACAACCATTGATCCCTGTTCCCCGAGGAATTGCGAACGTATTACTCTAATGGTTCAACCGCGGTCATCGTGCTCGTTTTCGAGATAATCGCGAAAAACTCCAATCGAACCGAAAATTTCAGTCCCGTCAAATTTCAAAGTCTTTCGGCACCGTCGTCCGACCGACCAACAAACTCGACCAATCCTCGAAACAGCCATTGATCCCTGTTCCCCGTTGCATTGCGAACGTATTACTCTAATGGTTCGACCGCGGTCATCGTGCTCGTTTTCGAGATAATCGCGAAAAACTCCAATCGAACCGAAAATTTCAAAGTCCTGTCAAATTTGAAAGTCCTTCGGCACCGTCGTCCGACCGACCACCAAACTCGACCAATCCTCGAAACAACCATTGATCCCTGTTCCCCGTTGCATTGCGAACGTATTACTCTAATTGTTCGACCGCGGTCATCGTGCTCGTTTTCGAGATAATCGCGAAAAACTCCAATCGAACCGAAAATTTCAGTCCCGTCAAATTTCAAAGTCTTTCGGCACCGTCGTCCGACCGACCAACAAACTCGACCAATCCTCGAAACAGCCATTGATCCCTGTTCCCCGTTGCATTGCGAACGTATTACTCTAATGGTTCGACCGCGGTCATCGTGCTCGTTTTCGAGATAATCGCGAAAAACTCCAATCGAACCGAAAATTTCAAAGTCCTGTCAAATTTGAAAGTCCTTCGGCACCGTCGTCCGACCGACCACCAAACTCGACCAATCCTCGAAACAACCATTGATCCCTGTTCCCCGTTGCATTGCGAACGTATTACTCTAATTGTTCGACCGCGGTCATCGTGCTCGTTTTCGAGATAATCGCGAAAAACTCCAATCGAACCGAAAATTTCAGTCCCGTCAAATTTCAAAGTCTTTCGGCACCGTCGTCCGACCGACCAACAAACTCGACCAATCCTCGAAACAGCCATTGATCCCTGTTCCCCGTTGCATTGCGAACGTATTACTCTAATGGTTCGACCGCGGTCATCGTGCTCGTTTTCGAGATAATCGCGAAAAACTCCAATCGAACCGAAAATTTCAATGTCCTGTCAAATTTGAAAGTCCTTCGGCACCGTCGTCCGACCGACCACCAAACTCGACCAATCCTCGAAACAACCATTGATCCCTGTTCCCCGTTGCATTGCGAACGTATTACTCTAATTGTTCGACTGCGGTCATCGTGCTCGTTTTCGTGATAATCGCGAAAAACTCCAATCGAACCGAAAATTTCAAAGTCCTGTCAAATTTGAAAGTCCTTCGGCACCGTCGTCCGACCGACCACCAGACTCGACCAATCCTCGATACAACCATTGATCTCTGTTCCCCGTTGCATTGCGAACGTATTACTCTAATGGTTCGACCTCGGTCATCGTGCTCGTTTTCGAGATAATCGCGAAAAACTCCAATCGAACGGAAAATTTCAGTCCCGACACATTTCAAAGTCCATCGGCACCGTCGTCCGACCGACCACCAGACTCGACCAATCCTCGAAACAACCATTGATCCCTGTTCCGCATTACATTGCGAACGTATTACTCTAATTGTTCGACCGCGGTCATCGTGCTCGTTTTCGAGATAATCGCGAATATCTCCAATCGAACCGAAAATTTCAAAGTCCCGACAAATTTCAAAGTCCATCGGCACCGTCGTCCGACCGACCACCAAACTCGACCAATCCTCGAAACAACCATTGTTCCCTGTTCCCCGTTGCATTGCGAACGTATTACTCTAATTGTTCGACCGCGGTCATCGTGCTCGTTTTCGAGATAATCGCGAAAAACTCCAATCGAACCGAAAATTTCAAAGTCCCGACCAATTTCAAAGTCCATCGGCACCGTCGTCCGACCGACCACCAAACTCGGCCAATCCTCGAAACAACCATTGATCCCTGTTCCCCGTTGCATTGCGAACGTATTACTCTAATGGTTCGACCGCGGTCATCGTGCTCGTTTTCGAGATAATCGCGAAAAACTCCAATCGAACCGAAAATTTCAGTCCCGTCAAATTTCAAAGTCTTTCGGCACCGTCGTCCGACCGACCAACAAACTCGACCAATCCTCGAAACAACCATTGATCCCTGTTCCCCGTTGCATTGCGAACGTATTACTCTAATGGTTCAACCGCGGTCATCGTGCTCGTTTTCGAGATAATCGCGAAAAACTCCAATCGAACCGAAAATTTCAGTCCCGTCAAATTTCAAAGTCTTTCGGCACCGTCGTCCGACCGACCAACAAACTCGACCAATCCTCGAAACAGCCATTGATCCCTGTTCCCCGTTGCATTGCGAACGTATTACTCTAATGGTTCGACCGCGGTCATCGTGCTCGTTTTCGAGATAATCGCGAAAAACTCCAATCGAACCGAAAATTTCAAAGTCCTGTCAAATTTGAAAGTCCTTCGGCACCGTCGTCCGACCGACCACCAAACTCGACCAATCCTCGAAACAACCATTGATCCCTGTTCCCCGTTGCATTGCGAACGTATTACTCTAATTGTTCGACCGCGGTCATCGTGCTCGTTTTCGAGATAATCGCGAAAAACTCCAATCGAACCGAAAATTTCAGTCCCGTCAAATTTCAAAGTCTTTCGGCACCGTCGTCCGACCGACCAACAAACTCGACCAATCCTCGAAACAGCCATTGATCCCTGTTCCCCGTTGCATTGCGAACGTATTACTCTAATTGTTCGACCGCGGTCATCGTGCTCGTTTTCGAGATAATCGCGAAAAACTCCAATCGAACCGAAAATTTCAAAGTCCCGACCAATTTCAAAGTCCATCGGCACCGTCGTCCGACCGACCACCAAACTCGGCCAATCCTCGAAACAACCATTGATCCCTGTTCCCCGTTGCATTGCGAACGTATTACTCTAATGGTTCGACCGCGGTCATCGTGCTCGTTTTCGAGATAATCGCGAAAAACTCCAATCGAACCGAAAATTTCAGTCCCGTCAAATTTCAAAGTCTTTCGGCACCGTCGTCCGACCGACCAACAAACTCGACCAATCCTCGAAACAACCATTGATCCCTGTTCCCCGTTGCATTGCGAACGTATTACTCTAATGGTTCAACCGCGGTCATCGTGCTCGTTTTCGAGATAATCGCGAAAAACTCCAATCGAACCGAAAATTTCAGTCCCGTCAAATTTCAAAGTCTTTCGGCACCGTCGTCCGACCGACCAACAAACTCGACCAATCCTCGAAACAGCCATTGATCCCTGTTCCCCGTTGCATTGCGAACGTATTACTCTAATGGTTCGACCGCGGTCATCGTGCTCGTTTTCGAGATAATCGCGAAAAACTCCAATCGAACCGAAAATTTCAAAGTCCTGTCAAATTTGAAAGTCCTTCGGCACCGTCGTCCGACCGACCACCAAACTCGACCAATCCTCGAAACAACCATTGATCCCTGTTCCCCGTTGCATTGCGAACGTATTACTCTAATTGTTCGACCGCGGTCATCGTGCTCGTTTTCGAGATAATCGCGAAAAACTCCAATCGAACCGAAAATTTCAGTCCCGTCAAATTTCAAAGTCTTTCGGCACCGTCGTCCGACCGACCAACAAACTCGACCAATCCTCGAAACAGCCATTGATCCCTGTTCCCCGTTGCATTGCGAACGTATTACTCTAATTGTTCGACCGCGGTCATCGTGCTCGTTTTCGAGATAATCGCGAAAAACTCCAATCGAACCGAAAATTTCAAAGTCCCGACCAATTTCAAAGTCCATCGGCACCGTCGTCCGACCGACCACCAAACTCGGCCAATCCTCGAAACAACCATTGATCCCTGTTCCCCGTTGCATTGCGAACGTATTACTCTAATGGTTCGACCGCGGTCATCGTGCTCGTTTTCGAGATAATCGCGAAAAACTCCAATCGAAACGAAAATTTCAAAGTCCCGACAAATTTCAAAGTCCATCGGCACAGTCGTCCGACCGACCACCAAACTCGACCAATCCTCGAAACAACCATTGATCCCTGTTCCCCGTTGCATTGCGAACGTATTACTCTAAAAGTTCGACCGCGGTCACTGTGCTCGTTTTCGAGATAATCGCGAAAAACTCCAATCGAACCGAAAATTTCAAAGTCCCGACCAATTTCAAAGTCAATCGGCACCGTCGTCCGACCGACCACCAAACTCGGCCAATCCTCGAAACAACCATTGATCCCTGTTCCCCGAGGAATTGCGAACGTATTACTCTAATGGTTCGACCGCGGTCATCGTGCTCGTTTTCGAGATAATCGCGAAAAACTCCAATCGAACCGAAAATTTCAAAGTCCTGTCAAATTTCAAAGTCCTTCGGCACCGTCGTCCGACCGACCACCAGACTCGACCAATCCTCGAAACAACCATTGATCCCTGTTCCCCGTTGCATTGCGAACGTATTACTCTAATTGTTCGACCGCGGTCATCGTGCTCGTTTTCGAGATAATCGCGAAAAACTCCAATCGAACCGAAAATTTCAAAGTCCCGACCAATTTCAAAGTCCATCGGCACCGTCGTCCGACCGACCACCAAACTCGGCCAATCCTCGAAACAACCATTGATCCCTGTTCCCCGTTGCATTGCGAACGTATTACTCTAATAGTTCGACCGCGGTCACTGTGCTCGTTTTCGAGGTAATCGCGAAAAACTCCAATCGAACCGAAAATTTCAAAGTCCCGACCAATTTCAAAGTCAATCGGCACCGTCGTCCGACCGACCACCAAACTCGGCCAATCCTCGAAACAACCATTGATCCCTGTTCCCCGAGGAATTGCGAACGTATTACTCTAATGGTTCAACCGCGGTCATCGTGCTCGTTTTCGAGATAATCGCGAAAAACTCCAATCGAACCGAAAATTTCAGTCCCGTCAAATTTCAAAGTCTTTCGGCACCGTCGTCCGACCGACCAACAAACTCGACCAATCCTCGAAACAGCCATTGATCCCTGTTCCCCGTTGCATTGCGAACGTATTACTCTAATGGTTCGACCGCGGTCATCGTGCTCGTTTTCGAGATAATCGCGAAAAACTCCAATCGAACCGAAAATTTCAAAGTCCTGTCAAATTTGAAAGTCCTTCGGCACCGTCGTCCGACCGACCACCAAACTCGACCAATCCTCGAAACAACCATTGATCCCTGTTCCCCGTTGCATTGCGAACGTATTACTCTAATTGTTCGACCGCGGTCATCGTGCTCGTTTTCGAGATAATCGCGAAAAACTCCAATCGAACCGAAAATTTCAGTCCCGTCAAATTTCAAAGTCTTTCGGCACCGTCGTCCGACCGACCAACAAACTCGACCAATCCTCGAAACAGCCATTGATCCCTGTTCCCCGTTGCATTGCGAACGTATTACTCTAATTGTTCGACCGCGGTCATCGTGCTCGTTTTCGAGATAATCGCGAAAAACTCCAATCGAACCGAAAATTTCAAAGTCCCGACCAATTTCAAAGTCCATCGGCACCGTCGTCCGACCGACCACCAAACTCGGCCAATCCTCGAAACAACCATTGATCCCTGTTCCCCGTTGCATTGCGAACGTATTACTCTAATGGTTCGACCGCGGTCATCGTGCTCGTTTTCGAGATAATCGCGAAAAACTCCAATCGAAACGAAAATTTCAAAGTCCCGACAAATTTCAAAGTCCATCGGCACAGTCGTCCGACCGACCACCAAACTCGACCAATCCTCGAAACAACCATTGATCCCTGTTCCCCGTTGCATTGCGAACGTATTACTCTAAAAGTTCGACCGCGGTCACTGTGCTCGTTTTCGAGATAATCGCGAAAAACTCCAATCGAACCGAAAATTTCAAAGTCCCGACCAATTTCAAAGTCAATCGGCACCGTCGTCCGACCGACCACCAAACTCGGCCAATCCTCGAAACAACCATTGATCCCTGTTCCCCGAGGAATTGCGAACGTATTACTCTAATGGTTCGACCGCGGTCATCGTGCTCGTTTTCGAGATAATCGCGAAAAACTCCAATCGAACCGAAAATTTCAAAGTCCTGTCAAATTTCAAAGTCCTTCGGCACCGTCGTCCGACCGACCACCAGACTCGACCAATCCTCGAAACAACCATTGATCCCTGTTCCCCGTTGCATTGCGAACGTATTACTCTAATTGTTCGACCGCGGTCATCGTGCTCGTTTTCGAGATAATCGCGAAAAACTCCAATCGAACCGAAAATTTCAAAGTCCCGACCAATTTCAAAGTCCATCGGCACCGTCGTCCGACCGACCACCAAACTCGGCCAATCCTCGAAACAACCATTGATCCCTGTTCCCCGTTGCATTGCGAACGTATTACTCTAATAGTTCGACCGCGGTCACTGTGCTCGTTTTCGAGGTAATCGCGAAAAACTCCAATCGAACCGAAAATTTCAAAGTCCCGACCAATTTCAAAGTCAATCGGCACCGTCGTCCGACCGACCACCAAACTCGGCCAATCCTCGAAACAACCATTGATCCCTGTTCCCCGAGGAATTGCGAACGTATTACTCTAATGGTTCAACCGCGGTCATCGTGCTCGTTTTCGAGATAATCGCGAAAAACTCCAATCGAACCGAAAATTTCAGTCCCGTCAAATTTCAAAGTCTTTCGGCACCGTCGTCCGACCGACCAACAAACTCGACCAATCCTCGAAACAGCCATTGATCCCTGTTCCCCGTTGCATTGCGAACGTATTACTCTAATGGTTCGACCGCGGTCATCGTGCTCGTTTTCGAGATAATCGCGAAAAACTCCAATCGAACCGAAAATTTCAAAGTCCTGTCAAATTTGAAAGTCCTTCGGCACCGTCGTCCGACCGACCACCAAACTCGACCAATCCTCGAAACAACCATTGATCCCTGTTCCCCGTTGCATTGCGAACGTATTACTCTAATTGTTCGACCGCGGTCATCGTGCTCGTTTTCGAGATAATCGCGAAAAACTCCAATCGAACCGAAAATTTCAGTCCCGTCAAATTTCAAAGTCTTTCGGCACCGTCGTCCGACCGACCAACAAACTCGACCAATCCTCGAAACAGCCATTGATCCCTGTTCCCCGTTGCATTGCGAACGTATTACTCTAATGGTTCAACCGCGGTCATCGTGCTCGTTTTCGAGATAATCGCGAAAAACTCCAATCGAACCGAAAATTTCAAAGTCCTGTCAAATTTGAAAGTCCTTCGGCACCGTCGTCCGACCGACCACCAAACTCGACCAATCCTCGAAACAACCATTGATCCCTGTTCCCCGTTGCATTGCGAACGTATTACTCTAATTGTTCGACCGCGGTCATCGTGCTCGTTTTCGTGATAATCGCGAAAAACTCCAATCGAACCGAAAATTTCAAAGTCCTGTTAAATTTGAAAGTCCTTCGGCACCGTCGTCCGACCGACCACCAGACTCGACCAATCCTCGATACAACCATTGATCCCTGTTCCCCGTTGCATTGCGAACGTATTACTCTAATGGTTCGACCTCGGTCATCGTGCTCGTTTTCGAGATAATCGCGAAAAACTCCAATCGAACGGAAAATTTCAGTCCCGACACATTTCAAAGTCCATCGGCACCGTCGTCCGACCGACCACCAGACTCGACCAATCCTCGAAACAACCATTGATCCCTGTTCCGCATTACATTGCGAACGTATTACTCTAATTGTTCGACCGCGGTCATCGTGCTCGTTTTCGAGATAATCGCGAATATCTCCAATCGAACCGAAAATTTCAAAGTCCCGACAAATTTCAAAGTCCATCGGCACCGTCGTCCGACCGACCACCAAACTCGACCAATCCTCGAAACAACCATTGTTCCCTGTTCCCCGTTGCATTGCGAACGTATTACTCTAATTGTTCGACCGCGGTCATCGTGCTCGTTTTCGAGATAATCGCGAAAAACTCCAATCGAACCGAAAATTTCAAAGTCCCGACCAATTTCAAAGTCCATCGGCACCGTCGTCCGACCGACCACCAAACTCGGCCAATCCTCGAAACAACCATTGATCCCTGTTCCCCGTTGCATTGCGAACGTATTACTCTAATGGTTCGACCGCGGTCATCGTGCTCGTTTTCGAGATAATCGCGAAAAACTCCAATCGAACCGAAAATTTCAGTCCCGTCAAATTTCAAAGTCTTTCGGCACCGTCGTCCGACCGACCAACAAACTCGACCAATCCTCGAAACAACCATTGATCCCTGTTCCCCGTTGCATTGCGAACGTATTACTCTAATGGTTCAACCGCGGTCATCGTGCTCGTTTTCGAGATAATCGCGAAAAACTCCAATCGAACCGAAAATTTCAGTCCCGTCAAATTTCAAAGTCTTTCGGCACCGTCGTCCGACCGACCAACAAACTCGACCAATCCTCGAAACAGCCATTGATCCCTGTTCCCCGTTGCATTGCGAACGTATTACTCTAATGGTTCGACCGCGGTCATCGTGCTCGTTTTCGAGATAATCGCGAAAAACTCCAATCGAACCGAAAATTTCAAAGTCCTGTCAAATTTGAAAGTCCTTCGGCACCGTCGTCCGACCGACCACCAAACTCGACCAATCCTCGAAACAACCATTGATCCCTGTTCCCCGTTGCATTGCGAACGTATTACTCTAATTGTTCGACCGCGGTCATCGTGCTCGTTTTCGAGATAATCGCGAAAAACTCCAATCGAACCGAAAATTTCAGTCCCGTCAAATTTCAAAGTCTTTCGGCCCCGTCGTCCGACCGACCAACAAACTCGACCAATCCTCGAAACAGCCATTGATCCCTGTTCCCCGTTGCATTGCGAACGTATTACTCTAATGGTTCGACCGCGGTCATCGTGCTCGTTTTCGAGATAATCGCGAAAAACTCCAATCGAACCGAAAATTTCAAAGTCCTGTCAAATTTGAAAGTCCTTCGGCACCGTCGTCCGACCGACCACCAAACTCGACCAATCCTCGAAACAACCATTGATCCCTGTTCCCCGTTGCATTGCGAACGTATTACTCTAATTGTTCGACCGCGGTCATCGTGCTCGTTTTCGTGATAATCGCGAAAAACTCCAATCGAACCGAAAATTTCAAAGTCCTGTCAAATTTGAAAGTCCTTCGGCACCGTCGTCCGACCGACCACCAGACTCGACCAATCCTCGATACAACCATTGATCCCTGTTCCCCGTTGCATTGCGAACGTATTACTCTAATGGTTCGACCTCGGTCATCGTGCTCGTTTTCGAGATAATCGCGAAAAACTCCAATCGAACGGAAAATTTCAGTCCCGACACATTTCAAAGTCCATCGGCACCGTCGTCCGACCGACCACCAGACTCGACCAATCCTCGAAACAACCATTGATCCCTGTTCCGCATTACATTGCGAACGTATTACTCTAATTGTTCGACCGCGGTCATCGTGCTCGTTTTCGAGATAATCGCGAATATCTCCAATCGAACCGAAAATTTCAAAGTCCCGACAAATTTCAAAGTCCATCGGCACCGTCGTCCGACCGACCACCAAACTCGACCAATCCTCGAAACAACCATTGTTCCCTGTTCCCCGTTGCATTGCGAACGTATTACTCTAATTGTTCGACCGCGGTCATCGTGCTCGTTTTCGAGATAATCGCGAAAAACTCCAATCGAACCGAAAATTTCAAAGTCCATCGGCACCGTCGTCCGACCGACCACCAAACTCGGCCAATCCTCGAAACAACCATTGATCCCTGTTCCCCGTTGCATTGCGAACGTATTACTCTAATGGTTCGACCGCGGTCATCGTGCTCGTTTTCGAGATAATCGCGAAAAACTCCAATCGAACCGAAAATTTCAAAGTCCTGTCAAATTTGAAAGTCCTTCGGCACCGTCGTCCGACCGACCACCAGACTCGACCAATCCTCGAAACAACCATTGATCCCTGTTCCCCGTTGCATTGCGAACGTATTACTCTAATTGTTCGACCGCGGTCATCGTGCTCGTTTTCGAGATAATCGCGAAAAACTCCAATCGAACCGAAAATTTCAAAGTCCCGACCAATTTCAAAGTCCATCGGCACCGTCGTCCGACCGACCACCAAACTCGGCCAATCCTCGAAACAACCATTGATCCCTGTTCCCCGTTGCATTGCGAACGTATTACTCTAATGGTTCGACCGCGGTCATCGTGCTCGTTTTCGAGATAATCGCGAAAAACTCCAATCGAACCGAAAATTTCAAAGTCCTGTCAAATTTGAAAGTCCTTCGGCACCGTCGTCCGACCGACCACCAAACTCGACCAATCCTCGAAACAACCATTGATCCCTGTTCCCCGTTGCATTGCGAACGTATTACTCTAATTGTTCGACCGCGGTCATCGTGCTCGTTTTCGAGATAATCGCGAACAACTCCAATCGAACGGAAAATTTCAGTCCCGACACATTTCAAAGTCCATCGACACCGTCGTCCGACCGACCACCAGACTCGACCAATCCTCGAAACAACCATTGATCCCTGTTCCCCGTTGCATTGCGAACGTATTACTCTAATGGTTCGACCGCGGTCATCGTGCTCGTTTTCGAGATAATCGCGAAAAACTCCAATCGAAACGAAAATTTCAAAGTCCCGACAAATTTCAAAGTCCATCGGCACAGTCGTCCGACCGACCACCAAACTCGACCAATCCTCGAAACAACCATTGATCCCTGTTCCCCGTTGCATTGCGAACGTATTACTCTAAAAGTTCGACCGCGGTCACTGTGCTCGTTTTCGAGATAATCGCGAAAAACTCCAATCGAACCGAAAATTTCAAAGTCCCGACCAATTTCAAAGTCAATCGGCACCGTCGTCCGACCGACCACCAAACTCGGCCAATCCTCAAAACAACCATTGATCCCTGTTCCCCGAGGAATTGCGAACGTATTACTCTAATGGTTCAACCGCGGTCATCGTGCTCGTTTTCGAGATAATCGCGAAAAACTCCAATCGAACCGAAAATTTCAGTCCCGTCAAATTTCAAAGTCTTTCGGCACCGTCGTCCGACCGACCAACAAACTCGACCAATCCTCGAAACAGCCATTGATCCCTGTTCCCCGTTGCATTGCGAACGTATTACTCTAATGGTTCGACCGCGGTCATCGTGCTCGTTTTCGAGATAATCGCGAAAAACTCCAATCGAACCGAAAATTTCAAAGTCCTGTCAAATTTCAAAGTCCTTCGGCACCGTCGTCCGACCGACCACCAAACTCGACCAATCCTCGAAACAACCATTGATCCCTGTTCCCCGTTGCATTGCGAACGTATTACTCTAATTGTTCGACCGCGGTCATCGTGCTCGTTTTCGAGATAATCGCGAATATCTCCAATCGAACCGAAAATTTCAAAGTCCCGACAAATTTCAAAGTCCATCGGCACCGTCGTCCGACCGACCACCAAACTCGACCAATCCTCGAAACAACCATTGTTCCCTGTTCCCCGTTGCATTGCGAACGTATTACTCTAATGGTTCGACCTCGGTCATCGTGCTCGTTTTCGAGATAATCGCGAAAAACTCCAATCGAACGGAAAATTTCAGTCCCGACACATTTCAAAGTCCATCGGCACCGTCGTCCGACCGACCACCAGACTCGACCAATCCTCGAAACAACCATTGATCCCTGTTCCCCGTTGCATTGCGAACGTATTACTCTAATGGTTCGACCGCGGTCATCGTGCTCGTTTTCGAGATAATCGCGAAAAACTCCAATCGAACCGAAAATTTCAAAGTCCTGTCAAATTTCAAAGTCCTTCGGCACCGTCGTCCGACCGACCACCAAACTCGACCAATCCTCGTTACAACCATTGATCCCTGTTCCCCGTTGCATTGCGAACGTATTACTCTAATGGTTCGACCGCGGTCATCGTGCTCGTTTTCGAAATAATCGCGAAAAACTCCAATCGAACCGAAAATTTCAAAGTCCTGTCAAATTTGAAAGTCCTTCGGCACCGTCGTCCGACCGACCACCAAACTCGACCAATCCTCGAAACAACCATTGATCCCTGTTCCCCGTTGCATTGCGAACGTATTACTCTAATGGTTCGACCGCGGTCATCGTGCTCGTTTTCGAGATAATCGCGAAAAACTCCAATCGAACCGAAAATTTCAAAGTCCTGTCAAATTTGAAAGTCCTTCGGCACCGTCGTCCGACCGACCACCAGACTCGACCAATCCTCGAAACAACCATTGATCCCTGTTCCCCGTTGCATTGCGAACGTATTACTCTAATGGTTCGACCTCGGTCATCGTGCTCGTTTTCGAGATAATCGCGAAAAACTCCAATCGAACGGAAAATTTCAGTCCCGACACATTTCAAAGTCCATCGGCACCGTCGTCCGACCGACCACCAGACTCGACCAATCCTCGAAACAACCATTGATCCCTGTTCCGCATTGCATTGCGAACGTATTACTCTAATTGTTCGACCGCGGTCATCGTGCTCGTTTTCGAGATAATCGCGAATATCTCCAATCGAACCGAAAATTTCAAAGTCCCGACAAATTTCAAAGTCCATCGGCACCGTCGTCCGACCGACCACCAAACTCGACCAATCCTCGAAACAACCATTGTTCCCTGTTCCCCGTTGCATTGCGAACGTATTACTCTAATTGTTCGACCGCGGTCATCGTGCTCGTTTTTGAGATAATCGCGAAAAACTCCAATCGAACCGAAAATTTCAAAGTCCCGACCAATTTCAAAGTCCATCGGCACCGTCGTCCGACCGACCACCAAACTCGGCCAATCCTCGAAACAACCATTGATCCCTGTTCCCCGTTGCATTGCGAACGTATTACTCTAATGGTTCGACCGCGGTCATCGTGCTCGTTTTCGAGATAATCGCGGAAAACTCCAATCGAACCGAAAATTTCAAAGTCCTGTCAAATTTGAAAGTCCTTCGGCACCGTCGTCCGACCGACCACCAGACTCGACCAATCCTCGAAACAACCATTGATCCCTGTTCCCCGTTGCATTGCGAACGTATTACTCTAATTGTTCGACCGCGGTCATCGTGCTCGTTTTCGAGATAATCGCGAAAAACTCCAATCGAACCGAAAATTTCAAAGTCCCGACCAATTTCAAAGTCCATCGGCACCGTCGTCCGACCGACCACCAAACTCGGCCAATCCTCGAAACAACCATTGATCCCTGTTCCCCGTTGCATTGCGAACGTATTACTCTAATGGTTCGACCGCGGTCATCGTGCTCGTTTTCGAGATAATCGCGAAAAACTCCAATCGAACCGAAAATTTCAAAGTCCTGTCAAATTTGAAAGTCCTTCGGCACCGTCGTCCGACCGACCACCAAACTCGACCAATCCTCGAAACAACCATTGATCCCTGTTCCCCGTTGCATTGCGAACGTATTACTCTAATTGTTCGACCGCGGTCATCGTGCTCGTTTTCGAGATAATCGCGAACAACTCCAATCGAACGGAAAATTTCAGTCCCGACACATTTCAAAGTCCATCGACACCGTCGTCCGACCGACCACCAGACTCGACCAATCCTCGAAACAACCATTGATCCCTGTTCCCCGTTGCATTGCGAACGTATTACTCTAATGGTTCGACCGCGGTCATCGTGCTCGTTTTCGAGATAATCGCGAAAAACTCCAATCGAAACGAAAATTTCAAAGTCCCGACAAATTTCAAAGTCCATCGGCACAGTCGTCCGACCGACCACCAAACTCGACCAATCCTCGAAACAACCATTGATCCCTGTTCCCCGTTGCATTGCGAACGTATTACTCTAAAAGTTCGACCGCGGTCACTGTGCTCGTTTTCGAGATAATCGCGAAAAACTCCAATCGAACCGAAAATTTCAAAGTCCCGACCAATTTCAAAGTCAATCGGCACCGTCGTCCGACCGACCACCAAACTCGGCCAATCCTCAAAACAACCATTGATCCCTGTTCCCCGAGGAATTGCGAACGTATTACTCTAATGGTTCAACCGCGGTCATCGTGCTCGTTTTCGAGATAATCGCGAAAAACTCCAATCGAACCGAAAATTTCAGTCCCGTCAAATTTCAAAGTCTTTCGGCACCGTCGTCCGACCGACCAACAAACTCGACCAATCCTCGAAACAGCCATTGATCCCTGTTCCCCGTTGCATTGCGAACGTATTACTCTAATGGTTCGACCGCGGTCATCGTGCTCGTTTTCGAGATAATCGCGAAAAACTCCAATCGAACCGAAAATTTCAAAGTCCTGTCAAATTTGAAAGTCCTTCGGCACCGTCGTCCGACCGACCACCAAACTCGACCAATCCTCGAAACAACCATTGATCCCTGTTCCCCGTTGCATTGCGAACGTATTACTCTAATTGTTCGACCGCGGTCATCGTGCTCGTTTTCGAGATAATCGCGAAAAACTCCAATCGAACCGAAAATTTCAGTCCCGTCAAATTTCAAAGTCTTTCGGCACCGTCGTCCGACCGACCAACAAACTCGACCAATCCTCGAAACAGCCATTGATCCCTGTTCCCCGTTGCATTGCGAACGTATTACTCTAATGGTTCAACCGCGGTCATCGTGCTCGTTTTCGAGATAATCGCGAAAAACTCCAATCGAACCGAAAATTTCAAAGTCCTGTCAAATTTGAAAGTCCTTCGGCACCGTCGTCCGACCGACCACCAAACTCGACCAATCCTCGAAACAACCATTGATCCCTGTTCCCCGTTGCATTGCGAACGTATTACTCTAATTGTTCGACCGCGGTCATCGTGCTCGTTTTCGTGATAATCGCGAAAAACTCCAATCGAACCGAAAATTTCAAAGTCCTGTTAAATTTGAAAGTCCTTCGGCACCGTCGTCCGACCGACCACCAGACTCGACCAATCCTCGATACAACCATTGATCCCTGTTCCCCGTTGCATTGCGAACGTATTACTCTAATGGTTCGACCTCGGTCATCGTGCTCGTTTTCGAGATAATCGCGAAAAACTCCAATCGAACGGAAAATTTCAGTCCCGACACATTTCAAAGTCCATCGGCACCGTCGTCCGACCGACCACCAGACTCGACCAATCCTCGAAACAACCATTGATCCCTGTTCCGCATTACATTGCGAACGTATTACTCTAATTGTTCGACCGCGGTCATCGTGCTCGTTTTCGAGATAATCGCGAATATCTCCAATCGAACCGAAAATTTCAAAGTCCCGACAAATTTCAAAGTCCATCGGCACCGTCGTCCGACCGACCACCAAACTCGACCAATCCTCGAAACAACCATTGTTCCCTGTTCCCCGTTGCATTGCGAACGTATTACTCTAATTGTTCGACCGCGGTCATCGTGCTCGTTTTCGAGATAATCGCGAAAAACTCCAATCGAACCGAAAATTTCAAAGTCCCGACCAATTTCAAAGTCCATCGGCACCGTCGTCCGACCGACCACCAAACTCGGCCAATCCTCGAAACAACCATTGATCCCTGTTCCCCGTTGCATTGCGAACGTATTACTCTAATGGTTCGACCGCGGTCATCGTGCTCGTTTTCGAGATAATCGCGAAAAACTCCAATCGAACCGAAAATTTCAGTCCCGTCAAATTTCAAAGTCTTTCGGCACCGTCGTCCGACCGACCAACAAACTCGACCAATCCTCGAAACAACCATTGATCCCTGTTCCCCGTTGCATTGCGAACGTATTACTCTAATGGTTCAACCGCGGTCATCGTGCTCGTTTTCGAGATAATCGCGAAAAACTCCAATCGAACCGAAAATTTCAGTCCCGTCAAATTTCAAAGTCTTTCGGCACCGTCGTCCGACCGACCAACAAACTCGACCAATCCTCGAAACAGCCATTGATCCCTGTTCCCCGTTGCATTGCGAACGTATTACTCTAATGGTTCGACCGCGGTCATCGTGCTCGTTTTCGAGATAATCGCGAAAAACTCCAATCGAACCGAAAATTTCAAAGTCCTGTCAAATTTGAAAGTCCTTCGGCACCGTCGTCCGACCGACCACCAAACTCGACCAATCCTCGAAACAACCATTGATCCCTGTTCCCCGTTGCATTGCGAACGTATTACTCTAATTGTTCGACCGCGGTCATCGTGCTCGTTTTCGAGATAATCGCGAAAAACTCCAATCGAACCGAAAATTTCAGTCCCGTCAAATTTCAAAGTCTTTCGGCCCCGTCGTCCGACCGACCAACAAACTCGACCAATCCTCGAAACAGCCATTGATCCCTGTTCCCCGTTGCATTGCGAACGTATTACTCTAATGGTTCGACCGCGGTCATCGTGCTCGTTTTCGAGATAATCGCGAAAAACTCCAATCGAACCGAAAATTTCAAAGTCCTGTCAAATTTGAAAGTCCTTCGGCACCGTCGTCCGACCGACCACCAAACTCGACCAATCCTCGAAACAACCATTGATCCCTGTTCCCCGTTGCATTGCGAACGTATTACTCTAATTGTTCGACCGCGGTCATCGTGCTCGTTTTCGTGATAATCGCGAAAAACTCCAATCGAACCGAAAATTTCAAAGTCCTGTCAAATTTGAAAGTCCTTCGGCACCGTCGTCCGACCGACCACCAGACTCGACCAATCCTCGATACAACCATTGATCCCTGTTCCCCGTTGCATTGCGAACGTATTACTCTAATGGTTCGACCTCGGTCATCGTGCTCGTTTTCGAGATAATCGCGAAAAACTCCAATCGAACGGAAAATTTCAGTCCCGACACATTTCAAAGTCCATCGGCACCGTCGTCCGACCGACCACCAGACTCGACCAATCCTCGAAACAACCATTGATCCCTGTTCCGCATTACATTGCGAACGTATTACTCTAATTGTTCGACCGCGGTCATCGTGCTCGTTTTCGAGATAATCGCGAATATCTCCAATCGAACCGAAAATTTCAAAGTCCCGACAAATTTCAAAGTCCATCGGCACCGTCGTCCGACCGACCACCAAACTCGACCAATCCTCGAAACAACCATTGTTCCCTGTTCCCCGTTGCATTGCGAACGTATTACTCTAATTGTTCGACCGCGGTCATCGTGCTCGTTTTCGAGATAATCGCGAAAAACTCCAATCGAACCGAAAATTTCAAAGTCCATCGGCACCGTCGTCCGACCGACCACCAAACTCGGCCAATCCTCGAAACAACCATTGATCCCTGTTCCCCGTTGCATTGCGAACGTATTACTCTAATGGTTCGACCGCGGTCATCGTGCTCGTTTTCGAGATAATCGCGAAAAACTCCAATCGAACCGAAAATTTCAAAGTCCTGTCAAATTTGAAAGTCCTTCGGCACCGTCGTCCGACCGACCACCAGACTCGACCAATCCTCGAAACAACCATTGATCCCTGTTCCCCGTTGCATTGCGAACGTATTACTCTAATTGTTCGACCGCGGTCATCGTGCTCGTTTTCGAGATAATCGCGAAAAACTCCAATCGAACCGAAAATTTCAAAGTCCCGACCAATTTCAAAGTCCATCGGCACCGTCGTCCGACCGACCACCAAACTCGGCCAATCCTCGAAACAACCATTGATCCCTGTTCCCCGTTGCATTGCGAACGTATTACTCTAATGGTTCGACCGCGGTCATCGTGCTCGTTTTCGAGATAATCGCGAAAAACTCCAATCGAACCGAAAATTTCAAAGTCCTGTCAAATTTGAAAGTCCTTCGGCACCGTCGTCCGACCGACCACCAAACTCGACCAATCCTCGAAACAACCATTGATCCCTGTTCCCCGTTGCATTGCGAACGTATTACTCTAATTGTTCGACCGCGGTCATCGTGCTCGTTTTCGAGATAATCGCGAACAACTCCAATCGAACGGAAAATTTCAGTCCCGACACATTTCAAAGTCCATCGACACCGTCGTCCGACCGACCACCAGACTCGACCAATCCTCGAAACAACCATTGATCCCTGTTCCCCGTTGCATTGCGAACGTATTACTCTAATGGTTCGACCGCGGTCATCGTGCTCGTTTTCGAGATAATCGCGAAAAACTCCAATCGAACCGAAAATTTCAGTCCCGTCAAATTTCAAAGTCTTTCGGCACCGTCGTCCGACCGACCAACAAACTCGACCAATCCTCGAAACAGCCATTGATCCCTGTTCCCCGTTGCATTGCGAACGTATTACTCTAATGGTTCGACCGCGGTCATCGTGCTCGTTTTCGAGATAATCGCGAAAAACTCCAATCGAACCGAAAATTTCAAAGTCCTGTCAAATTTCAAAGTCCTTCGGCACCGTCGTCCGACCGACCACCAAACTCGACCAATCCTCGAAACAACCATTGATCCCTGTTCCCCGTTGCATTGCGAACGTATTACTCTAATTGTTCGACCGCGGTCATCGTGCTCGTTTTCGAGATAATCGCGAATATCTCCAATCGAACCGAAAATTTCAAAGTCCCGACAAATTTCAAAGTCCATCGGCACCGTCGTCCGACCGACCACCAAACTCGACCAATCCTCGAAACAACCATTGTTCCCTGTTCCCCGTTGCATTGCGAACGTATTACTCTAATGGTTCGACCTCGGTCATCGTGCTCGTTTTCGAGATAATCGCGAAAAACTCCAATCGAACGGAAAATTTCAGTCCCGACACATTTCAAAGTCCATCGGCACCGTCGTCCGACCGACCACCAGACTCGACCAATCCTCGAAACAACCATTGATCCCTGTTCCCCGTTGCATTGCGAACGTATTACTCTAATGGTTCGACCGCGGTCATCGTGCTCGTTTTCGAGATAATCGCGAAAAACTCCAATCGAACCGAAAATTTCAAAGTCCTGTCAAATTTCAAAGTCCTTCGGCACCGTCGTCCGACCGACCACCAAACTCGACCAATCCTCGTTACAACCATTGATCCCTGTTCCCCGTTGCATTGCGAACGTATTACTCTAATGGTTCGACCGCGGTCATCGTGCTCGTTTTCGAAATAATCGCGAAAAACTCCAATCGAACCGAAAATTTCAAAGTCCTGTCAAATTTGAAAGTCCTTCGGCACCGTCGTCCGACCGACCACCAAACTCGACCAATCCTCGAAACAACCATTGATCCCTGTTCCCCGTTGCATTGCGAACGTATTACTCTAATGGTTCGACCGCGGTCATCGTGCTCGTTTTCGAGATAATCGCGAAAAACTCCAATCGAACCGAAAATTTCAAAGTCCTGTCAAATTTGAAAGTCCTTCGGCACCGTCGTCCGACCGACCACCAGACTCGACCAATCCTCGAAACAACCATTGATCCCTGTTCCCCGTTGCATTGCGAACGTATTACTCTAATGGTTCGACCTCGGTCATCGTGCTCGTTTTCGAGATAATCGCGAAAAACTCCAATCGAACGGAAAATTTCAGTCCCGACACATTTCAAAGTCCATCGGCACCGTCGTCCGACCGACCACCAGACTCGACCAATCCTCGAAACAACCATTGATCCCTGTTCCGCATTGCATTGCGAACGTATTACTCTAATTGTTCGACCGCGGTCATCGTGCTCGTTTTCGAGATAATCGCGAATATCTCCAATCGAACCGAAAATTTCAAAGTCCCGACAAATTTCAAAGTCCATCGGCACCGTCGTCCGACCGACCACCAAACTCGACCAATCCTCGAAACAACCATTGTTCCCTGTTCCCCGTTGCATTGCGAACGTATTACTCTAATTGTTCGACCGCGGTCATCGTGCTCGTTTTTGAGATAATCGCGAAAAACTCCAATCGAACCGAAAATTTCAAAGTCCCGACCAATTTCAAAGTCCATCGGCACCGTCGTCCGACCGACCACCAAACTCGGCCAATCCTCGAAACAACCATTGATCCCTGTTCCCCGTTGCATTGCGAACGTATTACTCTAATGGTTCGACCGCGGTCATCGTGCTCGTTTTCGAGATAATCGCGAAAAACTCCAATCGAACCGAAAATTTCAAAGTCCATCGGCACCGTCGTCCGACCGACCACCAAACTCGGCCAATCCTCGAAACAACCATTGATCCCTGTTCCCCGTTGCATTGCGAACGTATTACTCTAATGGTTCGACCGCGGTCATCGTGCTCGTTTTCGAGATAATCGCGAAAAACTCCAATCGAACCGAAAATTTCAAAGTCCTGTCAAATTTGAAAGTCCTTCGGCACCGTCGTCCGACCGACCACCAGACTCGACCAATCCTCGAAACAACCATTGATCCCTGTTCCCCGTTGCATTGCGAACGTATTACTCTAATTGTTCGACCGCGGTCATCGTGCTCGTTTTCGAGATAATCGCGAAAAACTCCAATCGAACCGAAAATTTCAAAGTCCCGACCAATTTCAAAGTCCATCGGCACCGTCGTCCGACCGACCACCAAACTCGGCCAATCCTCGAAACAACCATTGATCCCTGTTCCCCGTTGCATTGCGAACGTATTACTCTAATGGTTCGACCGCGGTCATCGTGCTCGTTTTCGAGATAATCGCGAAAAACTCCAATCGAACGGAAAATTTCAGTCCCGACACATTTCAAAGTCCATCGACACCGTCGTCCGACCGACCACCAGACTCGACCAATCCTCGAAACAACCATTGATCCCTGTTCCCCGTTGCATTGCGAACGTATTACTCTAATGGTTCGACCGCGGTCATCGTGCTCGTTTTCGAGATAATCGCGAAAAACTCCAATCGAACCGAAAATTTCAAAGTCCTGTCAAATTTCAAAGTCCTTCGGCACCGTCGTCCGACCGACCACCAAACTCGACCAATCCTCGTTACAACCATTGATCCCTGTTCCCCGTTGCATTGCGAACGTATTACTCTAATGGTTCGACCGCGGTCATCGTGCTCGTTTTCGAGATAATCGCGAAAAACTCCAATCGAACCCAAAATTTCAAAGTCAATCGGCACCGTCGTCCGACCGACCACCAAACTCGACCAATCCTCGAAACAACCATTGATCCCTGTTCCCCGTTGCATTGCGAACGTATTACTCTAATTGTTCGACCGCGGTCATCGTGCTCGTTTTCGAGATAATCGCGAAAAACTCCAATCGAACCGAAAATTTCAAAGTCCCGACCAATTTCAAAGTCCATCGGCACCGTCGTCCGACCGACCACCAAACTCGGCCAATCCTCGAAACAACCATTGATCCCTGTTCCCCGTTGCATTGCGAACGTATTACTCTAATGATTCGACCGCGGTCATCGTGCTCGTTTTCGAGATAATCGCGAAAAACTCCAATCGAACCGAAAATTTCAGTCCCGTCAAATTTCAAAGTCTTTCGGCACCGTCGTCCGACCGACCAACAAACTCGACCAATCCTCGAAACAACCATTGATCCCTGTTCCCCGTTGCATTGCGAACGTATTACTCTAATGGTTCGACCGCGGTCATCGTGCTCGTTTTCGAGATAATCGCGAAAAACTCCAATCGAACCGAAAATTTCAAAGTCCTGTCAAATTTGAAAGTCCTTCGGCACCGTCGTCCGACCGACCACCAGACTCGACCAATCCTCGAAACAACCATTGATCCCTGTTCCCCGTTGCATTGCGAACGTATTACTCTAATTGTTCGACCGCGGTCATCGTGCTCGTTTTCGAGATAATCGCGAAAAACTCCAATCGAACCGAAAATTTCAAAGTCCCGACCAATTTCAAAGTCCATCGGCACTGTCGTCCGACCGACCACCAGACTCGACCAATCCTCGAAACAACCATTGATCCCTGTTCCCCGTTGCATTGCGAACGTATTACTCTAATGGTTCGACCGCGGTCATCGTGCTCGTTTTCGAGATAATCGCGAAAAACTCCAATCGAACCGAAAATTTCAGTCCCGTCAAATTTCAAAGTCTTTCGGCACCGTCGTCCGACCGACCAACAAACTCGACCAATCCTCGAAACAGCCATTGATCCCTGTTCCCCGTTGCATTGCGAACGTATTACTCTAATGGTTCGACCGCGGTCATCGTGCTCGTTTTCGAGATAATCGCGAAAAACTCCAATCGAACCGAAAATTTCAAAGTCCTGTCAAATTTCAAAGTCCTTCGGCACCGTCGTCCGACCGACCACCAGACTCGACCAATCCTCGAAACAACCATTGATCCCTGTTCCCCGTTGCATTGCGAACGTATTACTCTAATGGTTCGACCTCGGTCATCGTGCTCGTTTTCGAGATAATCGCGAAAAACTCCAATCGAACGGAAAATTTCAGTCCCGACACATTTCAAAGTCCATCGGCACCGTCGTCCGACCGACCACCAGACTCGACCAATCCTCGAAACATCCATTGATCCCTGTTCCGCGTTGCATTGCGAACGTATTACTCTAATTGTTCGACCGCGGTCATCGTGTTCGTTTTCGAGATAATCGCGAAAATCTCCAATCGAACCGAAAATTTCAAAGTCCCGACAAATTTCAAAGTCCATCGGCACCGTCGTCCGACCGACCACCAAACTCGACCAATCCCCGTTACAACCATTGATCCCTGTTCCCCGTTGCATTGCGAACGTATTACTCTAATGGTTAGACGACCGCGGTCATCGTGCTTGTTTTCGAGATAATCGCGAAAAACTCCAATCGAACCTAAGATTTCAGTCCCGACACATTTCAAAGTCCTTCGGCACCGTCGTCCCACCGACCACCAGACTCGACCAATCCTCGAAACAACCATTGATCCCTGTTCCCCGTTGCATTGCGAACGTATTACTCTAATGGTTCGACCGCGGTCATCGTGCTCGTTTTTTCGTACGAGAATTTTGAGAATTATCGCCGGAAATAAGCCATAGCTTGCGTTAAATTTAAAAATGAATGATCACCATTAAAGTAACTAAAACTCACCCTTGTTGAAAATTCACCTGCAACTTGAAAACTTGTATCACTGGGTCACTGAACCGATCCTGGTCATCGATGGACGAGCCCAGTGCACAGCTGATCCCAGGTATACGACAGTACCCAAAGTTAAGGGTCGCAATGTCAGGTGCGTCCAGGTCAACGTACCGAATATTCACTTCACTGCACGGCTACTAACACTGATCACTTAATTTACTTTTCATGGAACGTGTTGTTCCTACGTTTTAAAATTTGGTGGCCCCGAAAGGGGCCGATTGTTGTCAATTTAAGAATGGCTCCACGTGGCCACCGCCATTCACGATGCATTGTTCAGCCCGGAGGATCAATTGCCTTTGGACACCCTGCAATGTTTGCGGCGTTATGTTCGCCACTGCTGCGTGAATAAGCGCAATGGCTTCTTCAGGTGTGTCCACCGGCTGACGATACACTTCATTCTGAAATGATTGTTGTACAACAAATACAAAACGTAAGTAAAAAATAATAATATCTACAGCAGGAATATGGAGTAACAGCAATAATCAAATTACCTTCAGGTAGCCACAGAAGTAAAAATCCAGCGGATTCATATCCGGTGACCGTGGGGGCCACGCAACGTGGGCCTCCTCTTCACGCCCGCGGCCGATCCACCTGTCCTGAAAGGTTTCACCTAAATAAGCGCGGACATTCACGGCATAATGTGGCCCAGCTCCATCATGCTGGTAGTACATATTCTGTCGGATCTCATATGGAATATCGTCCATAAGATCCGGCAGAACATGTTCTAAAAAATCTTTATACGCTGGGCCGTCCAGCCTGTCTGGCATAATGTACGGCCCAACGATAAAGTCGCCACAAATGCCGGCCCATAGGTTGATCGACCAACGGACTTGTGCTGCCCGTGGACGAAGCGCTAGGAGATTTTCGTCGCTCCACACATGCATATTGTGGGAATTGAAGCATCCTTCCCTGTTGAAAAGTGCTTCATCCGTCCACAATATGAATTTGGTGAACGACGGATTCCTTCCCACTTCTCCCAACAGCCACCTGGAATAGTGGATCCGCTGGATGTAATCCCCTGGGTGCAAATGTTGCACCCGTACATATTTGTACGGATGCAACATGCGATCCCTAAGGATTCGGTGCACCGTCATGCGAGTGACACCAGAACAAAATGCAAAAAGATCCACTATTAGATAACATTTTTTTTTCTTAATTAATAATTGCTGCAGTTATCTTGAACTGTGACTTACTTTAGGCGGCGGCTCAAGACGCGCACACTGATGTTTGGGTCCGCTTCCACGGCGTCGAGGATCCCCTCGACGGTGCCCAGATTCCGCGCTGCAGCGGGTCTGCCCACCTCGCTGCCTCGCGGCATCATGGACCCCGTCGAGTATAACCTCGACGCTAAACGTCGAAATGTATCATCGCTTGGTGTTGGGATCTCCGGATATTGCAGCGCAAATTCTCGCGCAGCAGCACTCGCGTCCCCGTTGTTCCGGGCGTACACCCAGAACATCCTGTAGTATTCTGGAGCCGTGAACATTTCTGCTACGTGATTGCTAGCTGACTGACAGGATTTTTTCCAAGTAACTTCCTCTACCCCCAAGTAGCTTCTCTCGTTCCATTATGAGTTAACCCCCACCAGGACAAGAGGTTTTAGGTAAAAAGAAGCCATCACATTTTCGAAACACACGTGCTTTGCAGAAGTGCAACGAACGAACCATTCGTACACTTTCACAAAAGCCCGCGCTCCGTCCTTTTACTGCCAATGTACCCATTGCTTCGAGATAGAAAGCAGACACCACGTGTTTCGGTTCGAAAGGGTCCGGAGGGAAGAGAAACAGAAAGTCTTCGATTTGCTATAAAGAAGAAAATGCATACCTTTCCTGTTTCCCTTTGCCGGTACCCTGAGTCACGTCTGCTACGAGGCAGAACCAGCTAAGTCATAAATTACCCAAAACTGTAGGAAACCGTTCTCTACCGCCGACTCGCGGGACAATACGGTCATAAACCGCGTCCTTCTTTAGACTACGTTGACGACCAACGCAGTTAATTTTTACGATTGGTCAGAAACAATGTCAAAGAAGTAATACAGAAACGTGGGAAGTCCGGCAATCGAAAGAATTAAGGTACATGGCCGGTCAGTAGTGGTTAAAATTTATGATCGGGCCTTCTTACTTCCAACCGTTAGCCCCGTCATTTGACTCTTATCCGTGCCATCCTCCTGACCCATCCTTATTCTCTCCTGATGGAAAAAGCCCACCACCTTCTCGTGGTTTCCGTTGAGCAATGACACTTTTTCAACAAATAATCATGATAAGGACAAGCTGGAACTTATAAATCTGATTATTATAAAAATAGTATCATTGGCCAAGAGTGGGTTAGTAAAATTCTCCTGCAATTCTGTCGATCTGTTTTTTGACCTCACTGAAGAAATGTGGGGTGGTAGCGGTACGGTCAGCTGACTGTAATCGCGCGCGGTTGCTTTACCTGAGACGGGGCGCACCATTGCCTTTAACAGCTTACTGCGACGTTAATATCATCTGCATTACTCTAGAAATAAGCTTAATTTACAGAAAACATATCAGCGAATGTGGTTTTTCTGATTTTTACAATCGCGACCTCGACGTGAAACGGTAAAGGACATTTCGATGTTTTCTGGCATCAGGATAATACATGTCCCGGATTGTCCCCCAATTCAGGGACAATACGCGTTGACGTATTCCGTGCGAGAGAAGGCGGGCTTGAAGTTCGATTGGTCCTGAACTAACCATTTGGGCCTACTTATCTCTCGTGTCTAAACACGCGCTCGAATTTCAAAACAAAAGCATGCGTCGACGTATTCCGTGCGAGAGAAGGTGGGCCTTGGGGAGGAGATATTGCTGTGAAGAGGGCCTCTTCAGGACAGTGGCCGTTTTGGAAGGATGCAGGGCAGATTGGTTTAATTAGGGCCAATCGGACTTCAAGCCCACCTTCTCTCGCAAGGAATACGTCGACGCCTGCTTTTGTTTTGAAATTCGAGCGCGTGTTAACACTCGAGAGATAAGGGATCCGTCTTTAATTTGAAGATAGGACGAACCAGGCGGGACTACGTGCAGTCAGCGAACTACATGCTCTCTTTCTTCCTGTGTCTCTTCGCGAGCCGTATTGATGTTGAATAATACTTTTTAATTGCTAGTTCCCAAACATTCGGCCAGAGCATTTCGCTAGGATCGCGGTTTATGACCGTATTGTCCCGCGAGTCGGTGGTAGAGAACGGTTTCCTACAGTTTTGGGTAATTTATGACTTAGCTGGTTCTGCCTCGTAGCAGACGTGACTCAGGGTACCGGCAAAGGGAAACAGGAAAGGTATGCATTTTCTTCTTTATAGCAAATCGAAGACTTTCTGTTTCTCTTCCCTTCGGACCCTTTCGAACCGAAACACGTGGTGTCTGCTTTCTATCTCGAAGCAATGGGTACATTGGCAGTAAAAGGACGGAGCGCGGGCTTTTGTGAAAGTGTACGAATGGTTCGTTCGTTGCACTTCTGCAAAGCACGTGTGTTTCGAAAATGTGATGGCTTCTTTTTACCTAAAACCTCTTGTCCTGGTGGGGGTTAACTCATAATGGAACGAGAGAAGCTACTTGGGGGTAGAGGAAGTTACTTGGAAAAAATCCTGTCAGTCAGCTAGCAATCACGTAGCAGAAATGTTCACGGCTCCAGAATACTACAGGATGTTCTGGGTGTACGCCCGGAACAACGGGGACGCGAGTGCTGCTGCGCGAGAATTTGCGCTGCAATATCCGGAGATCCCAACACCAAGCGATGATACATTTCGACGTTTAGCGTCGAGGTTATACTCGACGGGGTCCATGATGCCGCGAGGCAGCGAGGTGGGCAGACCCGCTGCAGCGCGGAATCTGGGCACCGTCGAGGGGATCCTCGACGCCGTGGAAGCGGACCCAAACATCAGTGTGCGCGTCTTGAGCCGCCGCCTAAAGTAAGTCACAGTTCAAGATAACTGCAGAAATTATTAATTAAGAAAACAAAATGTTATCTAATTCACATCATCATGGTCACCTGTGCCGTATGCGGTAGATTCATACCTAAGACGGGCGTCTGCACCTACTGTAAACACATCAATCCAATGGTCGGTGAAACGTAAGGAATCAGCTGTCCAATGCTTCTCTCTACTTCAGATAATGCATCAACGCGCTCCAGTTTAATTAATGTATCTGAAGATCTTAGTGGTATAAGCGCTGTTGTCCTTGATATACGCAACAAGTTATCTACTGTGGAGGAGATGAAATCTGAAATAATCACCAAAATAGATGATCTAACGGGCAAATTTGAACAGTATCTTCGATCTTTGTCGACGATTACATCTATGGTATCCGACCTTACCGTCACAGTTGATTCCCTTACAAATGAACAGACAGCAGATGCTGCAAGTGCTGCTATACTTGAACAACGTGTTGTTGCTTTGGAAAAGTTGAACTCTTCCTCGATGCCTGGCCACTTGGGTACATCCTCTCCTCTTGCATCCGTTACTAAGAGGCTATATATAATTGAGCGAAATAGTCGGGATCTCGAAATTGCTATAACTAATTTGCCCAACGTGCCTAACGAGGATCTGAATGACACGATTGCTCATATTGCAACTGCGTTAAATGTTGGATATACGTCGAATGATGTCTCCTTTGCCCAGGAGTTTTCACAAGTAGAGCGGTTTACCTGTGAATTTGTGGGATTGGTTCGGGTGGCGTGCGATTAAGAAATGAATTTCAAGAACGAGAGTCCTTCCTTTTAACAACAAGTAACAAAATAGTTTATTCAAAGAAAGTTTGTCGCTAGGTCGGAAAATAACATAATACGACACGGAGTCGTGTGAACCGTAACGGTAAATTAATAGAACGTTAAATAATACGTGACGACGTATCGGTCGGAAATAAAGAATATCGTTGGTTTCGGTTTCGAATATAATGTTAACGAAAAATGATGCTTAGTCGGTAATGAAGAATATCGTTCGATTTTGGATTGACGCTAAGTCGGTAGAACGGAATATAGAGATAGTTGACTCTTTTGATAGTTAGAATTGAGTCGTTAATTAATATAGGAAATATAATATAAAGATGCGATACTAAATCGCTGATTGGATATGAAACTCGACATGAAGTCAGTATAATGTATAATAGAGGAATTGACGCTTGGTCAATTCAGAATCTTTAAGTTGAGTGATTGAGAGGATTCCTTCTCTCGAATTTGAATGGCTTCCTGTTGCCTATCAGCTGGCCCACGCTTTCTAGGTTCGAAGCTGAAGGGCTATTAAAAGCGACTTGAGTTGTAGATATCACGTTGCTCAGGGACTAATTAAAGCGGCTGAGATGGAAGCTGGGGCTAGTAAAAGCGTCTCAGATGGTAGCCAGGTAATCGGTTAAGATGTCCCCAGATGGAAGCCGAAGGGCTACTGAAAGCGACTTCAGATGGTAGGCCTGATGTTGGTAGAAGTAGACTGGATTGTAGAATTCGCGGCCCAGGGGCTATTGAAAGCGGCCCGAGGACTGAGGGGCTAATGAAAGCGTCTTCAGTATGATACTGGTTCGGTCGAAGATCCAGGAATGAATCCTCTCTGCTGGCGGGCCTCTATTTATACTGATTTGTGAAACTTAGCCCGCGCCAATCACTTGCTGCGCGTTGCGCACCAATTGGATTTCACATCCGGTTCGCGCCAGTCGCGCACTACACTCGCGGTTTATTCGGCGTCCGGTTGACCGTGTGTTTCGCGCACGCGCGTTCGATCCGCACTTAGTTCACTCGCTCGACTGAATGACACTGCGCATGCGTTCGCTTCACTTAGTTCTTTCGCTGGTCACTAGATTGCATTCATCCATACGCGCATTCATGTCTTATTGCTAATACAAAGGGTTTTAGGTATAACATAATATAAGAATAATTAGAGTTAGTATAATAAAAGAAAGGTAATTACAGCGGCGACTCGTCGCGGTACGTTACACATCATAGCTGATTGGCCCCGTACGCTTGTATATATATAAGCCTCTTATAATTATTACTGATAGTGATGAATAAATAAACTGAAATATGTTTCTCTGTAAACAAGGTTTTAAAATTTTATTCGCCATTTTACAACAATTATTTACATTATTTACACTCTTATCTGTAAACAAGGAAACGGCAATTACAGTTTACAACTATCACTTCTCTATTTATCCTAATCGACTTGTAATATTATTTTTGTATGCCTTGCACATGTGCTCTATTACGTAGTCACCATCTCTCCCCCTTCCATCTAGCGGTCGTCCATTAAAAGGCGCGCGGAGCGTGAGAAGCGCGGCAAGATTCAGATTAACGAAAGTATACTTTCGTTACATATATAAATGAACGATCTACATCTGAAGAACGGAAACGTTTTTCTGAGGCCAAAAAACTTGCTCGATCTAATAACATCCAATTTGTGTGGATGAAGCGAGGCATCACGTATCTCCGAAAGGATGACACTTCTTCTGTTCAACGCTACAACGGTCCGCAGGATATTATTATTATTATTATTATTATTTAACGGGAAACCCTTTAGTATACAGAGCTAACAATTAATACAAATTAGTACATAGTATGATTAAATAATTAAATAAATAAAAAAATATAAATATATAAAATACCATAACAAAAATAGAATAATATAAAATAAAATACAATATTTTAACATAACGTAACATTAATAAATTACATCGATAAGATCAACTAATACATATATCACAAATCAGATATCAGTCTGCCTGTTCATGCGTTAACTACGACGCAAGAGAAAACATTGGCTATTGCGATAGGAGATGCCTAAACAAATGCTCACGAAAACGATTAAGCGAAAATGCAAATAGGTCAATGCCATCGCAGCACTGATTCAGCTCTTCCATAGCCTGATTTATGGGATCTGCGGTATAGTGACTATAGGTGGGGACCCTCGGTACAAAAAGGGGTCTTGGGCGCAGTGACCTTTGTGGGGCATGATAACAAACCAGTGCCACAAGCTCGTGACAGTTTATATGACCGTTGATTACCTTATAGAGGAAGAGCAGATCGGAACAGACTCGGCGACTAGTGAGAGACATAAGCCCAGTAGTCTGTAAGGCTGGATGATAATCATGATCGCTAAACCGCATAGGGCTACCAGATAACCTCATGGCTAACCTCAGAAACTTGTGTTGGACCCTTTCAATTAAGCTAATATATAGCTTATGTCTAGGGTTCCAAATTACAGACGCGTACTCTAAATGAGGTCTCACTCATTATTCCTACCACGTTGTCACAGTCATCGCGTGAGGCCAGCATTAATCTCACGTCTGTAGCTATGCCTCGTGAATGACCAGGAATTCATGTTGATTCGGCCGCTGATATACATGCGGGATCGCCTTTGTTTTTCGATACTTCCCCTAGTGATACTTGGAGCCTTGCATCTGGCGTTTTGGAGACTACATCAACTTTGCTTTGTTCGCCGGCATCATCATCTGCATCATCTACATCTTCGTATCATACTGCTGCCTCTCACGCTTCTAGTTCAAGCACTTTACGGAATCTTTTGTCAACAAATTCGAATAAATTTACTGTTGCTCATCTTAATATTCGGTCACTTGTTGCGCATTTGTCTGATATTATTGGTTTACTTGCTAGCCATTGTTTTGATGTATTGGCTTTTTCTGAAACCTGGCTTTCGGATGCTATTCCGTCATCTGCGTTTACTATTCCCAACTATTCACTTTTTAGGTCAGATCGTAAATCTTTGCTTAATCAACGTGGCGGCGGTGTCGCGGTTTATGTTAAGAGTGATATTCGTTGTACGACGCTTGATAATACGAATACATTTTGTGATGTCTCTAATTCTGACCCATTATTGGATTTTGTCGGCTTGCACCTTATAATCAATTACGAGCGCATCGCCTTGTTCTCTATTTATCGACCGCCTACTTGTTCATTGTCTGTTATTGACTCAGTACTTGAATACTCGCTGCAGGTTTATAATATTTCTGATCATATTATTTGTACGGGCGATTTTAATATTAATGTTAAGAATCCTGACTCTCTTGGCTTCAATGAAATTCATCTTTTTATGGCGGTGTTATCACTTAAACAGATTATAAATGAACCTACGCGTGTAACTGCGGCATCGTCGTCCCTGATCGATCTTATGATGGTCAGTAAGTGAGCTTACAACCTCTTTTTGCGGTGTGTATGATATGAGCCACGTTAGTGATCACTCGCTTATCTATGGGGTAATTAACTTGATTAAGCCTAGTAAGGCTACTCGTTTTATATGGCGCCGAAATCTAGATGGTATTTTGTCGGAATGCTTTGATTCAGCTGTTGCTCAGATTGATTGGTCTCCAGTATACGAAGCGGCCTCTGTGGATTGTAAAGTAAAATTATTTAATTCTCTCCTATTTACATTATTTCACCATTTCGCGCCTATTGAGCGAGTGCGGATAACACGTCCTCCTGCTCCCTGGCTAACTGACAATCTGCGGAGACTTTTTCGTATGCGAAATCGTGCTCTAGCTAAGTATCGGCGATCTGCGAATCCTTCCCGCTGGAGAAGGTATAAAGAACTCCGTAATATTTGTACTAACGCCCTCAGAGCCGAGAAGCGTGCGCTATTCCACTATCTTTCGTCCTCATATAGTTCACCTAGGAAATTTTAGAATGTTCTCTCTCGTTCTGGCTATTATCGCCCGCGGCAAAATAATAATCTCCCTAGTACCTTTTCGGATCCTAATGCTATTAATGATCACTTTGTTGATTCTAATCCTACTACTAATATTTCCACCGACGTAATAAACAGCTATCTTAATAAACCCGTTGAATCTTCTGCCAGTTTTTCCTTTGTTCCTTTCAATCTCGGAGATATATATTCTATCCTTAAGAACATTAAGCTTACTTCCTCTAACCCCTTCGACTTGTCTGGACAGCTACTGTTATCTTGTACTCCCTCCTGTCTCGATCCGTTACTTCATATCTTTAATTTTTCTATAACCACTGGTTCCTTTCCTTCTTGCTGGAGACATAACATTATCACTCCTATCCCTAAATCTCCTGATCCTACTACGCTTAACTCTCTTCGCCCTATATCGCAGCCTCCTTTTCTTTCAAAACTCTTCGAGAAATTATGTCACCAGCAGATACTGTGGTATTTAACATCAATTCATGCAATTCCACCTTTACAGTCCGGATTCAGACGTGGCTATAGTACGACTACCGCCCTCCTCTATATTACGAATACTATTCTGCGGGCTATTGAATTGCGGAGGGTAGCTTTAATTACGTCCCTTGATTTTTCCAAAGCATTTGATACTATCGACCACGACTTGTTGGTTGCTAAGTTAAAATTACTAGGTTTCTCCCCAATGGCTCTATCATGGTTTCGGTCATATCTTAAGGGACGTACGCAGCAAGTTATGCTAAACTTGGATGGGCCGAAATTTTCTTCTTCGTGTGTTGTTAAGTACGGCGTTCCGCAGGGATCGGTTTTAGGTCCTCTGCTATTTAATGTCTTTGTCATTGCCCTCCCCCGTATAACTTTGACCAACATCTCGTGTATGTATGCTGATGACATGCAGATCGTATCTACCGTTATGCCTTGTAACAACCGCGCTGCAATTACGGAATTCGAATTAGACCTTACAAGAATTATAAATTGGTCGGATCAGCATGGACTCAGAATTCATCCCGCTAAATCTACTCTTCTTGTTCTTGGCTCTCCCTCCTCATTGGAAAAACTCCCTCCAATATCTGTCACACTCGGATCCCTACAGTTATACCCTTGTGACTCCATTCGCAACTTGGGACTCATTTTTGATCCTCGGCTTTCATATGCTAAATATGTTTCCTCGCTGTGTCGTCAAGCCTATTCGCGTTTACGTCTACTTTACCCCGCCCGTCACATTCTTTCATCGGCACAAAAACTGTTATTATCTCAATCTTTAATTATTTCGTTGTTTGATTATTGTGATATAGTCTATCGTCCAGGTTTATCCTATCATCTTTCTCACCTTATCCAGCGAGTTCAAAACTCCTGTTTGCGTTTTTATTTTTGTGTCCCGAAGTATGATCATATCTCTCATCTATATGTCAAAACGTCTTGGTTACGTATGCCTCAGCGCTGGATTTTGTATTTATGTTGTATCGTTCACAAAATACTCTCATCTCATATCCCGCCTTATCTCTATAATATTCTTCGCAATAATCTTTCTTACCATGGGCCTAATTCTCTTTCTTCCCGATACCAAAGTCTCCTTTCCATACCGACACACTCGACATCTAAATTTAAATCATCGTTTGCTTATATTTCGGCTCATTACTATAATTCCCTCCCACCTGATATTCGAGGGCTAAATTCGTTTCCTGATTGTTCGTTGTAAAAATTGTTCTAGTTTTGATTCTAGCGTAGTTAACTTTAAGTAGTTCTAAGTATAGGATAAGTAGGTTTAATTAATTGTAAGTAGAATTCTAGTTTTAACCAGCACGAGTATCGTCACTGTATTTAGCGGTTTATTCACAGCGAATTCTTTAATCACCATAAACTAGCACTAGGAAACTAGTAAGAAGCGAGAATATTTTCTTTGTCGAGCACTGCTGTTCTCTCCGGTTCTCTTTCGAGCGAGTTCGAGTATCAAAGCGTAAGTAAGCAATTAGCGGTTGTCAAGTACCGATTCCAGAAGATCGACTGCCAGCATTCGTCGCGATCGCGGAAACGGAGCTCGCTGAGAAGAGTGGGGAGAGTGCAGCTGTTTCGCCGGTAATCGTAGAGATGGTGACACCGTAATCACCCGTGGTCGCGGATCACGACAGCCATAGCGGACTGTCGCATGTCGATGGACGAGAAAATGTCCTTAAAACTAATTAAACATGCAAAGTAACTTAAGTCTACTATATACAATATATACATAACTAAACAGTTATCTTTGCTCTGCAGACTGCTCGAAAGAATGTGATGACCGAAGATGCTACTAAGTTTAACAACTGCAAATTGACCAATGTAAAACTTTTTCTCAACTCGGAATTTTACCCATATGATGACTTGAACTTGGACTTTGACAAGAATAGACATGCCATTTTGTTTAACATGTATACACATTTCCGTAAATCGTATTACGGACATAGTTGCAATGAGGCATTATTCACCGTGGCCCAATTTTTGCAATTTGGTCTTCTCGTGGTGATTGATTGCTCGCGACAAAATGAGTCGATCAAGAATAGTACCGTGGACGTGCGCATAGAATTTGAGTGTAAAGAGAATGTACCTGCAAATACTACGGCCTACTGTCTGATTCTGCACGATCGGGTGGTTGAGTACAATCCGCTAACAAACGTGGTGTGCAAAATAAATTAAATTGCCATACTACTTGCCCGCCCTCTCCTGTGTCAAATTCGTACAAAAATTTCATCGTAAAAATCGAGATGCTTTACGAGAAAGACTGCATTCTCTCATCTGTCTTGGAAGCGAGCAGACCTCTAAAATTATATCGACAATGGTCGTACCAACATTTGTTGACCTGCAAGGGTTCATCGTCGACGGAAGATTTGTTGTTAAGGGGGGAGACCACTGTAACGGTCCGAAATGTAAGGGTCTTTTCGGGAATTTATTTCAACCAAACAACGCAAGTAAATCAATGTATTGCTCAGTATAGTTAATAGTGTACATATCGAAGGGTAAGAAAATTTTTTTTTCAATCAAATTGATCAATCCGTTTCCTGTATACTCTTCGTCAAAATTTGCCCTGCGGCAAAAACATGCTAGTCGCGTTGACAGTGCCCAGGCTAAATGGTTAATCCGAATTCAAAAACACAATAATATGTAGAAACTAGAAGCCTGCCTCTATTACGTGACGATCAAAAAAAGTCAAAATTGTACAAAATTACAAAATGGCGGACCACTGAAAAAAAAATCATGTTTTCGGGGTATAAAATTGGGGAAATGGTAATAAAAAAAATAGAAGCAGGTCGAAAATTGAAAAAAACTGATCGTCACGTAATAGCGACGGGTTTTCCGTACAATAAATGTCCTTGATCATGTTAATTGGACGTATAGTTTTCTCTGTAGACTGTCAACGCGGTTGAAAAATGTCATTCTGAGGAAAACGCGTTCAATGTTCCGCGCGGCTCAGTGGCGCGTTTGACACCACTTAACGAAAAATATCATATCTCCGTCAATTTTGCGAATTTCTTCATAAAATTTGGAGAGAGCATTCTTGAAGTGAACGTTTTTCAGAAAATGTAAAAAAGAAAAAATCGATTTTTCAGATTTTTTACAGTGGTCTCCCCCCTTAAGGAACTGGCTGTCCTACGAATGGGAACAATTCTCTCGCACTATATTTTTGGGAGTTCGATGCCTCAATATCTTCTTACAAAATCCGACAAATCAAGCATCCGATGGTTGGTTGCAAAACATCATGGACTACGGTGGGAAGATGGAGACGTTCCGTACAGTGTGGCTAAACAGCTGATTACGAAGGCTGTAGCTGATGCTATCGACGAAGAAGATGACGCATCCCATATCGTATACGTTAAAGGGTTGCAGAAACGCGACTGGCTTGCGGATTTCCTCGATGAAAATACGAGAGCGGACGTAATCATTGAGACGCTGGATATTGACTATGAGAATATCAAATCTCTAAATAAGCTAAATGTAGTTAATACTGTGCGATATGGCAGACACGCGAAGCATTGTGCTTTGCAAAATGTATTTAAAATATTCAACTGGTGGTCTAAACATCACAGAGAATTGCATAAATAAAATATTTATATTTATATTTTTAATTTTATATTCTATGTAACAATATATAATTTCTTAAACGTATATTATTTCTTCATTTTATTTACCCGTCTTCCACCTCCTTCTCTCCTTATCACCTAATTTTAAGATTCGACGTTTCCGAATTCTGCTGATGCCGTATAATTATATTCCGGCGGCTGATCTGGTTTGGAAAAATATTTGGGGGAAAAAAAATTTCTAGGGTCGGATCGAGTCTGAAAAGATTTTTTCAGACAAGACCCGTCCCCAGAAATTTTTTCGGGGGCCGTCCCCTCCCTAAGTTACGTCGGAAAAAATTTTCGGGGTGGGTCCAGTCTGGAGATGTCTCCGCGGCGGCTCGGCCGGGACTGATCCCCTCCATGATTGCGGCTTCCCCCACGCCGCGGCTCATGCGCGCGCAATCGGTCTTCCACTCCCCGCTCCCCCGCGCGCCCTCGCTTCCCCCCGCTCCCGCGCTCCCCTCAGAGGACCTGAGTTAGAACTCTCCTTGTATTACTACTTTTAGGTTTCAACGATTCTAACTTATGCTACATGAAAGATGAATAATTTCTCTTTACTTTGAAATGAATTGCATGCAAAAATATCAATTATTCAATTGACAGCGATTTAACATTTGCTAGGCGATATTAGGTACGGTTACCCTATGCTAAAAATATGTTTGCGTACAATATTCGATCTTTCGAATGTCTAATTGCAGAGAAGATAATATTTAAAAAGTATCGTGTATTGCTTTTAAGCGAATATTCTAATCCAAAATATTTTTGTGCGTCGAAATCCACGGAACTCAGCGGGAGAATCTCCCTGTTTAATAGTATAAAATTTTAATACTTACAGGTGTCATATCTTCCATGCCCTTTTCCGCCATTAATGTCCTTGTATTTTCACGATCAACTTCTACCACTGATGGTTACTCGAAGACTGACTTCCCTACGTCAGGAACAGGGATGCTAAGCGAAATTTTCAGTGGTCACTCATTTTGGGAGGGGGAACACCCCCGGACCGCAGAGTTTGCAGGAATCCACTTCCCGGCAACACTGGTGGCGAAAAGTGGCATCGTATTGGTGGCATCGTACGATTCCCTAGAATTTCTCTAACTTTCCACCAATGCGATGCTACTTCCGGAAATTCAGAGGAGAAGCAGTCACTGCGTGCGCGCATGCGTATTTGTTTCTCCAATCTTTGATTATTTGAATTTCTTTATTAGAAATAGCTGATACAATTTAATGTATGTATGTATATGATTTAATGATTCCCCTGAGGGTTACATTCTCCTTTACATTCTCCCTTCTCCTTTCCTTCTTTTCTCTTTACAGTTTTCTTAACCTATCCTTATTTTCTATCCTTACTCTTAATCTTAACTTATCTTAGCTCATCTTAACTTATCTTAATCCTACTTTCGCTCTCTCGCCGCTCTCGCTCTCTCGCACCGCTCTCTCGCCCTCGCCACCCTTCCGTCTCTTCGCCTTCGTTTAGCCTACGCTTTCTCCTCTTACAATTTTCTTTCCCCCTTCCTACTTAACGCCTTAACGCTATTCCCGCCACCTTCGACTTTCATTTCCTTTCTTTCATTCCATTCCTCCTTTCTCTCCTTCATCCCTCCCTCCCTCCCGCTCCCTCACCCGCCCCTCCTCTCTCCCTCCTCTTTCCCTCTAGCCTCTCCATCCATTCCTCCCCTTTACCTCCTTCATCCAGAATCTCCCTTATCTTTTCCCCTATTCCTCTCTCATTGTTCTCTTCCCTTGCACACCTCTCCACCACGTGCTCCACGGTCTCTACTTCCCCTCCACAAATCCTGCATCTCCTCTCCTCCTGCTTCTCCCAATACCTCCCTCCCCTCATTTCGTTCCCCAACCTAAACCTCGCTATCCTTCCATATCTCTCCTCGCTCCATCCTGCTCCCAAGTATTTCGGCACCCCTCCCGTTCTTATTTCCCTGTACCATTTATTGTACTTTGACTCCCTTACTTTCTCTCTTCTCTCCTTTTCCCATGCGGACATTTCTTCCTTTCCTCCCCCTTTCCTGAATCTTATTACCTTCGTTTTCCCTACGTTTACCTCTAGCCTCTTTTTCTCCATATACTTTTCCAGCCTCCTTATCATGCTTTCCATTTCTTCCTCTCTTTCCGCCATTATTACTACATCATCTGCATACGCCAACGAGCATATCTTCCTTTGCCCTACTTTCACCCCTCCCCATTTTCCTTTCCCTAGCTCCTCCTCCAAGTCTGCCGTTAGTATATTAAATAGGATCGGGCTTAACGGACACCCCTGCCTCAGTCCATTTGCCGTCCAGAAACTTTCCCCTACCTCCCCTCCAACCTTCACCCTATTCGTCGTCTCCCCGTATATTTCCTTCACCCTCTCCAACAATCCTGCCCTCACTCCTCTCTTTTCCAACGCCTCGCATAGAACCCTCTTGTCTACCGAATCAAATGCTGCTTTCAGATCCACAAACATCGCTACCAGTTTTCCTTTCCTCTTGCTTATCTGTCTTCCTACAATGTAATTTAGCGTATATATATTATCCATTGTCCCTACCCCTTTCCTGAATCTGACCTAATTGACTGGTATCATCCTCTGCCCTTCCACCTCTTCCTCTAACCTCCTTGCCAACACCGCTACATATATCTTGTATAGTGACGGCATCAACGTCACTTCCCTGTAATCCTGCACCCCCTCGCCTCCTCCTTTTTTCATCAACGGCACAATTTCTTTTCAACCCTCTTTCCATTCCTGTGGCCATCCTTCTCCTTTCCACCCCTTCTACTGATCTCCCACGCTATCTCCACCGCTCTCTCTCCCCCATATTTCCAAGCCTCATTCGGAATATCGTCTCCTCCCATCGCCTTCCCCGCCTTTAGCTTCTTCACAACCCTCCTTATCTCTTCCTTACATATTTCTTCCTCCTTTCCTTTCCTCCTATTTTCCTCCTCTCCCACCCTCACCCTATTTTCTACTCCCCCTAACAGCCACATAAAATACTCCTTCCACTCTTCCTTCTTTATCCCTTCATTCACACTTCTCCCTGTCTTTCTTCCCCTATTTACTATCACCCAGACCTTATTCTCCGTCTTTGCCTCCGCCACCTCCCTTAGTACCCTCTCTTATTACCCTCTCTCTCTCTTCCTCTTTCTTCCTTTCACATAGCTCTTTGTATACTCTCCTCCTACTCTTGTACTCCTCCCTCCTACACCTGTTTCCTCTCCACTTTCTCAAATCCCTTCTCAGCTCCATCTTCTTCTCCTTACATTCTCTATCCCACCATCCTTCCCCCTTTCGTCGCGTCTCCCTCCCCCTGATACAATTTAATAAAAAGTAATAAAAACAATTAATTCTCTCATGATTACAATGCCACTTTTTTACGTTATTATTTTGAAGAAACTTTATCCGATGTTTTTTTTTTAATACAAATGTAAAATTACATACTTATTATCTACCGGAAATATTCTTCGAATATTGTTCTCGAATATCCCAGAATAATCGCCATAATGTTCTCCATAATCTGTCAATTTTTAGGCAAAAATAATCTGTCCGAGTGTTTTGTTTACAATTAATGATATGTGTATTAATTCCGATTGTAAATGGCAAGTTAATATCATCTTCCTTTTCGCTTTCATCAGACGAATCACAGTTGCTGATTTCATTATCACTATTATTTAATTGTATCGAGGTTATTGTAAACAACGTTTATTTTTTTCATAGTAGCATTTTTAAATTTCAAGAACGCATGAACCGCAGTAACGAAACGGAACGATATGGATGCGCGCAGCGACTGCGCTGCGATCTCTGCACTCACTGCGTGAATCGGAACGCACCCCCAGTATGCAAGTTATTTGCCGCATAAAGGTCAAGTTTCCTAGCCGCGGTCGGCGGCGGCGGCGGGCGGGCGCGGCCGGCGGCCAAATCTTAAGCACCGCTCTTATGGAGAAGCATGCATGCGTTTTCCTGGCCGCATTTTCGAGCGGCTGCGGCCGCGCGTCTGCTACAGCAGCAACCTGGGCTTCTCGAGACCCAACACAATGCGATGAGTATCTGTTTTCCGCCATGATGACAGAATCTACTAGCCGCGCGGCTAGCCACGGCGACAAATAGCTTGACTCCTCCAAACTGAGTCCTAGCCGCGGCCGCGCTGCGATCCAGCGGCACTGTGGGACAGAATATTTCATGTAAGCAAATAATATGAGGTCCTGAAGAAGGGAAAAATATCGTGGTGGTTGCATGTTTTTTCTTGTGGAAAATTTTGAATTGAGACTTTTAAATTTTGATGATATAAAAGACACAAATTTTTTGGAAAACGAAATGAGTAGTATCGTTTTTGGTAAGCAATAGCAAATAATTAGTTAGGTTATTTTCCATATGAAACCTATTGAAGAAATGTCAGAAATTATCGGCTTTTTAGTTATCCTCCGGGAACTTCCGAGCAAATTTATTTTTTGTTTTATAATCAACATATATGTGGCTTTGCAAATGCGAAAACAAGATTTGGCAATATTTACCAATCATGGAGTAATTACCTGTACTCTATGTCGCACAGTGAGGCTGAATCCTAAGAAATAGGGGAAAATTCAACAACATCATATTTTTCGCACTGAAACTGCCGAATATAATTAAGGAAGTTCATAAAAAAGTATTAATATACCACTCATACGGAGGATTGACGTTATTTAAAAAAATAATGTCAATAATTACAATAAAACTAGAACAATTTGATAAATGTACCTACATACTATGGAAAGTGCAGAAATATTTGCAAACTTGTATCCGTGTTATCCTATATACCAAATACTGTTCACAAAGTGTTAATACATTCCTACGAAATTATACAATATTGGGGCAACCTTCCAATTGGCTAATTGTGTGAAGGGCCTCAAGATGCCAGAAATAAAGGTTTTAAAAAGTAAAGAAAAGATTGTACGCTCAAAATATTCTCACTGCAATACAAATGAAGGTGTTTTAAACTTTTTATCGGTTTCTTCAGATCCAGTACTAGTGTTTTATAAAGTAGTTTCATAAGATTCGACATTTTGATTGGAAAAAGTGGAATGTTTAATTTTTTCTCTATTCTTGGGATTGACGCCCACTGTGCGTTGGGACAAAAGCGGGATCGGAGCCACGCGAGAATTCATTCGTTGTTTTCGACCGATAATTTCATATTCTCCCAAGAACGTTTCGACAACATCTGTTTGCCAACATTTCTAAAGGGCAGTCAAGAACGTAGTGCCGTCTTTAATAATTTTAGGCATTCTTCAGTCTCACAATGAGTTAATCCGTATATTGCTCTGTCCGTGGATTCGTACCCGGACGTAGGTACTGCTATTAACCGCTACGCCGACTCGCGGGACAATATGGTCATAAACCGCGACTCTAGCGAGACGCTTTGGTCGATCAGCCTGATTAACTTTTTGGAATCAGATGTGGCATTTTCCTCCACGAACAAAATAAGAAGATGTTCTTAGGTTAGATCGGAAAATGTTTCCCCAACAATGGAGTAGGAAACGAAATCACTCTGAAGAAGTATCAGTACGTCTCGCGATGAGACATAGGAAGAAACGGGGTAGTCGGCCGACTGCGCGTGTTCCCGCCTATATCATCCTGCCTACAAAATTTGAGAGAAAGCACTTATCTCTCGAGTATAAACACGCGTTGGAATATCAAAACAGAAGCACGCGCTGACGTATTCGGTACGAGAGAAGGTGGGCCATAGGAAGGAGATATTACTGGGCAGAGGTGAAAAGCTGCAGTTTCAAAGGAATGCAGGACCGATTGGTTATAATATAATCTCCTCCCTGTGGCTTACCTTCTCTCGCAACCAATAAGGAAAATGTACCAATGATTGGCCAGCTAAGGCCATCAGAAGAATATATTGCCAATATCACGTACAAAACTAATGCTATCCTAAGCTTTTTTGTATTTAATGGGTAGATTGTATCTTCCTTTATTTAAAAAAAATTGTCATGCATTCTTATTTATATTCCTGGCATATAAAAAAACAAAAAATTCAATGAATACATTTGTACCAATACATGACCAGTAAAAAGGCGATTGGCCCAGTGTCTAAATTTCACTGTCCCAGTTTATAACCCGTCAGAATTGATTGTAATACCAAAAGAATTGTTATTTATTCTAAGGCTCGTTAAGAAAATAAGAAATACTAATAGATTAACAGATTAACTTGACATATAAAGTACTTTTTGGTACTTTGTATTGTATAGCTGCCTCACTTGTACTCATACCATTTCTCACTTGTTCAAGTGCATTATTAACGTTGTTTTGATTATAATTTTTTTTGACACTTTCCTTATCATTTTGCTTTGTCCTTCTTTCATTTCTCTCTTTTCCACCGTAATTAGCGATATTATTATATATTACTGTTTGGGAATGAATAGTTCTCCGCGCCGCCGCACTCTCGATCACCGCAGCACCTCCTGGGCGGCGGAAGTCGCGGTCGATCCGCGATCGATCAACCAATCAGGGCCCGTCTTGTCGAACGACGCTCGAGAATGTTCGAGAAGACGCCTGGGCGGAAATGCGCATCCATCTTGAGATTCACTCTGTTCACAACTGTGCGCAACATACCACGTATTTTGTTCATTGTCTCAAACCGTTGCTCATCAAGCAAATTCCGTGTGCAAATCACATTCTCGTAGTTAGTAGACTCAACGCGGAGTTCGCGTCACATTTCGCCTGTAGAATAACAATTGTTTTGTGCATTCGCGGTGTGCGTGTTCACGCGTCCACGCGGATAACCGGTGGATTATTGTACGAAAAGGTGTACGGGGGCTCATCCTCCATCATTAACGTGTGCACAACGGCTTGTCCGTTGGCAGACGTTTTTATAATAAAGACCTCACAAGTTATTGTGCAAACCAGTGTCTGTGTGGCTCAACGCCGATCCTAACCTCACCAGCCTCCTCGTGCTCACTTAACCTAATATTTTACAGTTTGGTCCTTCGAGCCGGATCGGTGATTGAGCACTACAGTGCTGTGTAGTTTGTGTTAGAGGGCTCACAAGCTCATCTCGTGTGCTTCGGAATGGCGGATCAAGATGACCAGAAGAGCGTGAAGTCAGCGGGCTCATCAAGGCCGCCTTCCCCAGCACCGATTGTGCTCACCATCCCCACCGAGGCTCTGGGGACGAGTGGGGATAAAAAACCACCGAGGGCGACATCACCATCAACGTTGCCCTCGCAGCTGGTCTTCAAGGCCAAGACCCAGATGGGTCGCTTCGACTCCCTTCAGGCCTTGAAGGCGCAGCTGCCCACCCACGCACACACTACGTCCATCGACGAGGTGGAGCTACTTGCAGCCCATGTAGACGAGCTGCACCTAGCGTTCACTCGCGAACACGCGCATTTTGAGGAGACGTGGCCGGTCAAGTTTATCAACCACCCATATTTCGAGGCAAACATGGCGGTGCAGGAGGCTCAAATATACCTCACTACCAAGATCAAGCTCAACCGCCTCCGAGAAGACGTGAAGGCGATACAGCAGCGTCCACCGGCTGCATCGAGCGCAGTACCGTCGAGGGCCTCGAAGCTGCCGGAGATCGCCCTGCCCACATTCTCTGGCGCATACACGGAGTGGCCAGCCTACAGTGAGCTATTCACATCTTTGATCATCCATGACCAGCAGCTCATGGAAATAGACCGCCTCCACTACCTGCGCTCCAGTCTCCAAGGTGAGCCATCACAGCTGGTGAACGCGTACCCGCTCACAGGCTCATCGTTCCAGTCCTGCTGGGAGGAACTGAGCAAAAAATACACAAATAAGCGTGTGCTCATCGAAGAGCAGCTGGACAAGCTGGTCACCGTCTCACCGATAACAACGCGCAGTGCAAAGTCGCTCAATGATATCGTCTCCACAATCAGTAAGGTGCAAAAGACATTGACCACTTTGGGAGCAGCAGAGGATATGTTCAACATATTGCTCGTGCACCAGGCGACGAGCTGCCTGGACAAGTCAACCAGGGAAGCATGGGAGACGTCAGTGGGCTCATCCAAGGACTACCCTCGGCTGCAGCAGCTCGAGACGTTCATTGCTGCCAAGGTGGTGGCCCTGGAGCGACTGGAGGCCGCGGCTCTCCAGAAGGGTAAGAAGGCTCAATCTCCTGCTGCTCCACCGAGCAGATCATACCCCAGCCGGGGCGCTGCTCACACGGCATCAAAGACGAAGCCGAAGGCTCAACCAGCTGCGTCGCCCTACAGCTACCCCTGTGACTTTTGTAAGGAGGACCACTATGTTGTGATGTGTCCGAGGTTCAGGGAGCTGTCGGTGGAGGACAGGCGGAAAGTGATTACCGTCAACAAGCTGTGCAGGAATTGCTGTGGCAGGCATCGCACCGAAGATTGCAATTCCACGCGTCGGTGCAAAACGTGCGCAGCCAACCATCACACGATGCTGCACCTCACAAAGCCGTCTGCTCACACCGCTGCTCTTGTAAAACCTCGCGCAGAAGAGGAACCATCAACAAGTAGCGCAACCCATTGAAGTATCGGTGCAGTCGTCCCATCACCAACATCACTCACACAACAGCGCACAACGCAGACTCACACAGCGTGCTCAACCGAAAGAAGGAGGCTCAACCAATCATCGCCAGTGCTCACCCCATATGTTTCAGTTACCCTGTTGGCAACAGCCAACGCCCAGCTGATCACTTCAGTGTCATCTACACCAGTCAGATTATTGATTGATTCGGGCTCGGAACTGACATTTGTCACTGAAGAACTCATCAACCTGCTTAGGATTCCACGCGCCCATGCATCCATCACGATCACCGGCATTGGGGGTAACACATCAATTCAAACCAGAGGAGTCGCACTACTAACTCTGCGCTCCAACTACGATATGTCAACAGTGCACTTTCAAGCACACGTTCTGCGAGCACTGACGTCAAGTTTACCATCGGTGGAACCGCCACGTCAAGAATGGCCACATTTGAATGGCCTTCTACTGGCCGATCCAGACTTTCTTAAATCAAGACCGATAGACATCGTGATTGGCGCAGACGTGTATGGGCAAGTGATCAAGCCCACCCTCAAGAAGGGTGATTCTTCAATGCCAATTGGACAGCTGTCCATTTTTGGGTGGCTCATTCTTGGACCAGTTACAGTGGACCGGCGTACGGTCACAGCACACCACTCTGCAGTCGTGCAGCATGACGACAATTCTTTGCAAGACATGCTGACACGATTTTGGATTCAAGAAGAGCTCCCAACAGATGCACCCATGAAGCTCACACCTGAGGATCAACAGTGTGAGGATCACTTTCGAGCGACACACACTCGTGATTCCACAGGACGATACACCGTGCGCATCCCTCTGAAGGAGACTCCAAAGCTGCTGGGTAATTCTTATCAAGCAGCTCACGCTTGCTTGAAGCGTACGCTCGTCAAGCTCAACAGGAACGACGAGTATCGCAACCTCTATCAAGGCTTCATGCAAGAGTACGAGGAGCTCCGTCACATGGTAAGAGCACCATCCCTCTCACCTAATACTCACTCTGTATTTTATCTTCCACATCATGGAGTATTGAAGCCTGACAGCCAGACGACAAAACTGAGAGTCGTCTTCAATGGATCAAGCCCCACGTCAACTGGGTATTCTGTCAACGATTTGATGCATACGGGTGCAAATCTACTCCTTAACATCACCGACGTGCTGCTGTGGATACGCCAGCACAAGTACATTTTTGCCACAGACGTGACGAAAATGTATCGTCAAGTCAAGATTCACGAGGATGATCAAGATCTCCAACGAATACTGTGGATCGATGACGATTCAAAGGAGGTGCCCTACAAGCTCACAACGGTCACATATGGGACCAAGGCTGCTCCATTTTTGGCGGTCAGAACCTTACTCCAATTGGCGGAAGACGAAGGTCATCGCTTTCCTCTGGCGGTGCCATCAATCACACATGCCAGATACGTTGATGACATCTTTGGAGGTGCAGACACAGGTGAGATGCTCATCACAATTGCTCACCAATTAAAAGATCTGTGCAACGCGGGAGGGTTTCCACTAGCCAAATGGCATTCCACCTTTCCTCCGTTGCTTGATGCAATTTCTCAAACCCAACGAGCCCAAGGCTCAATCATATCATTAGACGACTGCAATACCAAAATTCTCGGACTTCAATGGAATGTGATCAACGACGAATTTTCTTTCACCTCAAAACCAAGCTCAAATTCAAGGCTCACCAAACGCCTCATCTTATCAGAAGTAGCACAAATATTTGATCCATTAGGTTTTCTAGCGCCGGTCATAATTCGAGCAAAAACACTATTGCAAGAGTTGTGGCTACACAAGCTCAACTGGGATGATCCACTGCCGTCCCAAGTAACGTCACAATGGCTCATCATCAGAGAAGATTTAACAAGCTTGCGCAAGCTATCATGTCCAAGGTGGTTCAACACCTTCAGCAACTCTACAGTGGAACTACACGGCTTTTCTGATGCCTCACAACTCGCCATGGCAGCGGTAATTTACATTACCGTATCATCACCGTCCACAACTCACAAGGTCGCGACATTGGTGTGCTCCAAAACTAAGGTAGCACCACTAAAGAAGCTCACAATCCCGAGACTCGAGCTTACTGCAGCATTGATGCTGGCGAAGCTCACCAAATATGTTCAAGCAACGCTCAAGCTCAACATTGCTACTACATATCTGTGGACGGACTCACAAGTGACACTAACCTGGATCAAAACACAAGCATCACGCTGGAAGGACTACGTCAGGAATCGTGTGTCTCAAATTCAAGAGATCACCCAAGGCGCACATTGGAGACACGTTCCAGGGACTTCAAACCCAGCTGATTGCGCATCCCGAGGCTTATCAACATCACAGCTTGAACATCATAAGCTTTGGTGGACGGGACCACCATGGCTTGCGCATCCCAGTGACACTTGGCCATCACAACCAATGCTGGACGAAGACTTGAGCGCGCTAGAGGCTCGTCCAGGCATTTCAAAGCTGCTCAATATTCAAAGGATTGAATATCACTGGGACCTCATTTACAAATATTCATCTCTCAACAAACTTATTCGCATCACATCAGTTTGTTTCAGATTTGTTTCAAGGTTGAAGAAGGCTCCAGTCACATTGCCGCTCTTCACCTTATCGCCCATCGACATAGAATGGGTCAGAATCTTCTGGATCAAAGCAACGCAGGCGCTTTATTTCTCCAGCGAGATGAAGATGCTCAGCTCAGGCTCAACATTACCAGCTGCTCATGTCTTCAATCGACTCACCGCATTCATCGATGAGAATGGAGTCATTCGAGTTGGAGGCAGACTCAACAATGTTTGCACAAGCTACGAAAGTAAGCACCCTGCAATTCTACCTCGTCACTCACATTTGTCTAAATTGATTATAGACCATGCTCATCGACAAACTCTCCATGGAGGGACCCAGCTCACCCTCGCCCAGATTCGACAAAACTACTGGATCATTGGAGGGCGAGTGCCAGTAAAATCTCACATCCTGCGGTGTGTTGTGTGTGCTCGACAAAGGGGGATCCGTGCCCATCAACTGATGGGCCAACTACCTCTTTCGAGAGTTACACCCTCACGACCGTTCAACAATACTGGCACCGATTATGCGGGTCCAATCACACTGAAGACGTGGAGAGGAAGAGGTGCCAAGACTCAAAAGGGCTGGATTTGCGTCTTTGTGTGCCTCACCACATCAGCTGTTCACCTAGAACTGGTGACAGATTACACAACAGAAGGGTTCATCGCCACCTACAGGAGATTTGTCTCCAGGAGAGGGATTCCTCTCACTCTTCACTCCGATTGCGGAACCAACTACGTTGGAGCTGACACTGTTCTCAAAAGAATGTTCACCCAGGGGACTGAGGCGCATCAACGCCTGAATCAGCTGTTCGTCAATGACAAGACAGAATGGCATTTCAACCCTCCAGCAGCACCTCACATGGGAGGCAAGTGGGAAGCGGTCGTGAAGTCAGTCAAACACCATCTCCGGCGCACAGTCAGTGAGACGGTGCTCACATACGAGGAGTTCAGCCCACTTCTCACACAAATAGAAGCAATGCTCAACTCACGACCGCTTGAGCCCCTCAGTGACGACCCTGATGACATCACTGCACTCACACCAGCGCACTTTCTCATTGGACAACCACTCTCAGCGCTTCCGGAACCGTCAGTGGAGAATTCATCAATCTTGCCATCAGCCAGGTGGCAATTCATTCAAACAAAGACGCAACAATTTTGGACTCAGTGGTCATCCCACTATCTGCAGAGACAACTATCCATCACCAAATGGCATCATCCAACCAACGACCTGAAGGTCGGGTCCCTGGTGCTCATCACAGATGAGCGTTTTCCACCTAGCAAGTGGCCACTTGCGAGGATCATCACCTTACATCCAGGGAAGGATGGACTCACCCGAGTCGTGACGCTCAAAACCGCCACAACAACACTAATCAGGCCAATTGCAAAATTGGCAATTTTGCCTGTTCCAGATTCATCATCAACATCTTCAATCAGCTGTTGATGGCGGGAGCATGTTTGGGAATGAATAGTTCTCCGCGCCGCCGCACTCTCGATCACCGCAGCACCTCCTGGGCGGCGGAAGTCGCGGTCGATCCGCGATCGATCAACCAATCAGGGCCCGTCTTGTCGAACGACGCTCGAGAATGTTCGAGAAGACGCCTGGGCGGAAATGCGCATCCATCTTGAGATTCACTCTGTTCACAACTGTGCGCAACATACCACGTATTTTGTTCATTGTCTCAAACCGTTGCTCATCAAGCAAATTCCGTGTGCAAATCACATTCTCGTAGTTAGTAGACTCAACGCGGAGTTCGCGTCACATTTCGCCTGTAGAATAACAATTGTTTTGTGCATTCGCGGTGTGCGTGTTCACGCGTCCACGCGGATAACCGGTGGATTATTGTACGAAAAGGTGTACGGGGGCTCATCCTCCATCATTAACGTGTGCACAACGGCTTGTCCGTTGGCAGACGTTTTTATAATAAAGACCTCACAAGTTATTGTGCAAACCAGTGTCTGTGTGGCTCAACGCCGATCCTAACCTCACCAGCCTCCTCGTGCTCACTTAACCTAATATTTTACAATTACTTAAAGCGTAATTCAAATTTTGAGGTTTTGTACTATAGACAATAGAAAACGCGTAAAATATTGAATGGATGTATATACTTACCTTTTTAAATATTACACCAATAATTTCATTTGCACTTTATCTATTAGTTTCAACTTATACCTAATGAAAACACTTTATACTATCAAAAAATACTCCTGGTTATACACTAGTACAAGTCTTTGAGTATACTAAATCGCGACTTGCCCTATACATGGACGCTTGGTTAGTAAAGGTAGATTCACACTATCCGTCTAGCTGACGGCCGTCCCACTAGCGCGACGGAGAAGTATGCATCTGTGTCTCCGTCGCGCTAGTGGCCATCTTATTCATTCACACTATCCGTCTAGCTGATGGCTACCGTCCGTCGAAAATTCTTCATTGTGTTTTGAGGGTCATATTGACGACCCTCCGATAACCGACAAATGACGGTCAGCATTCTCGGAGAGAATACTTTGCCGGTGTAGGCGACCGTCAGGGCGAAAGGCGCCCTGCTGCTCTAACCATCGCGCGTCGATCGTCGAAAGTAATTATAAAGTACGGAGAAATTTTATTACACTTTTTGATACAGTATGTAACAGCCATACTCTCTTTTTGACTGCTTGTAACTCTATACCAGATCTTTTTTTATATACGTAATGTAAGTTTCTATTCGATGAATGGTCAGGTATATGCATGACATAACATTTTCCGTTTACCATTTTTTAATTAATTAATTAAGACATACATGGTACTCTAAAGTTAGATGGCCAAACTGTACTAACAAAATGAGAAAACAATTTATCACTCGTTTTAAGGACGTATATTCTGATTATGTAGCAAATCATGTAAATTACATCGTATTTATGCAAAATATTATCTTATTGGATGTATGTACTTATATTCTACAGTACGTCCAGTTTTTTCGTATGCGCATTATTACTTTTCGAATTATTGAAAAAAATTTTAAATGGAACTGTATCTTTTTTCATTATTACCACTTTATTATCAAATTTAAGATTTCGTAGATGAACACATTATAAGTAGAAAACACTAGACGGACTAGAAATTTGCCACCAATATTCATAAAGATATCCGGTAATTTATTGTTCAAACATCCGCTTCATACGCATCGTTGAAAGCGTCTTAATAAAAAATCGAATAGCGAATAATAAAAAATTCCATTTAAAAAAATTACATTTATATTGAAATCTCCGTAAATAATAGCTTAAACTCAAATCCTAATATTCCATTAAGTTTCCTCCATCAAATCAGACAACTTTCATCTGAAACATTTTTTTGCTTTTTCAATAGTTAGAAACATAATAGCGTGTATACGAACAAACCGGACATACTGTATATGTAATTTGTATATTTTATCTGGAAATGTTGGAATATTTCGCAATGTGTCGAAGATAAAAAAGTTCGTTTCTGTAAAGGTTGTTTAGTATAAAAGAGGGTGGGGTGGCTTTTGCAGTGCAACATGTTTTTCTCTTCAGTATCAACTTATTCTCTTTGTTGACTCTGGTAAAGGTCCAAAATAAACTGGCATCGCACGCACGCGAATGAAGGCGCAAATTTATGTAGTACGTATACGCGTGTATTTTTTTTTATTCTTTTTCAGTCACATCTATTGCTTTGACCCATTTGGGCCCTTTACACGTACGTTCTTGCGTGCCACTTTTGCGCGCCACACGCCAGCACGGCACGCATTTGGCGTGGCGCGCCGGAACGTCGGCAGGAGCGCGCTCCTTCTCGCAGGCCAGAAGGTCGTACCCGTCACTACTTAGAGACAGCGAGTTCGGGCTCCCATTTCTACGTCGACTCCACATGTTTTTTCCATGAACCAGCACAGTCTTGTGTTGTGCACTACCTGTTCCATGTATATTATCGATCTGCGAAACGATCGGCAAGACACGATCGCGATATACGTAGGTTCGCGAAAAATATACGGATTCCTCGATATACCTGGCTTATAGAGGATATCATAAATGCTGTTACTGTAGGGCACACTGAAACATCTGTTTTTACGAAGCTACATTTGGTTTACCTGAAGGTGCTATAAATTATGGAAATGGTTTATTACTCAGTTATAACGACTCTATTGCGATCTGCATTCTCCTTGCAGACGAAAAGTTTCCACCTCATCGGACGTTCTTGTTCGTACCTTGTGCGCGGTTAGAAGTGTAGCGCGCCGGAATTCCACGCTCTTGCGTGCGCGTAAAACCGTTGTCAGGCGTGTCGCGTTCAAAAGTGTGGCGCGCAAGAACGCCGCACGCAAACCTCGACTTAAGAGGCAACGCCGCCGATAAACCGTGCCCCGATGGGTTTCAAGGACTTCGACCCTCGAGCCCAGGGGGGCCGTACAATGTTGCCCCCTAAGAAATGACGAATCGAAAATTCTACATTTCCCATCGAATCATGGCGAAAGTGGTATGAATCGTTTCCTTATGTTTTCCTGATGAAAATGGTCCAAAAACGACACAAATCGGATCGTAATTAAGGAATCTTCAGAATAAATTGATTTCCATAACTTCGTTAAAAATAGTTCGATTTACATGAAATTTGGTATAATTTTCATTTAAAAAACATAAGAAATGCATCGGTATCACTTCTATATCGATACGATAAAGAATACAGTTTTTCTGAAGCAGGTTTGAATCCTCGGTCGACCGCAGCGAATCGACTTCGATGACCCACAGTCAAGGGTGAAATGTGGTTGACTTTCTACTGCTTGTAGCGGCTCGCAGAGTCTTGGATGCCTGGCGCGGCGCGCGCTTCAGAACTTTCCGCACTGTCGGAAAGTCCACGCGCCACGCCGAAGCCTTGGTTTCAAGTACCGCTTTCCTCTTCTAACTACCTTTTCTGTACCTTATGTAAACTCTTCTGGAGTCGAGGTTTGCGTGCGGCGTTCTTGCGCGCCACACTTTTGAACGCGACACGCCTGACAACGGTTTTACGCGCACGATGAGGTGGAAACTTTTCGTCTGCAAGGAGAATGCAGATCGCAATACAGTCGTTATAACTGAGTAATAAACCATTTCCATAATTTATAGCACCTTCAGGTAAACCAAATGTAGCTTCGTAAAAACAGATGTATCAGTGTGCCCTACAGTAACAGCATTTATGATATCCTCTATAAGCCAGGTATATCGAGGAATTCGTATATTTTTCGCGAACCTACGTATATCGCGAAGGTGTCTTGCCGATCGTTTCGCAGATCGATAATATACATGGAACAGGTAGTACACAACACAAGACTGTGCTGGTTCATGGAAAAAACATGTAGAGTCGACGTAGAAATGGGAGCCCGAACTCGCTGTCTCTAAGTAGTGACGGGTACGACCTTCTGGCCTGCGAGAAGGAGCGCGCTCCTTCCGACGTTCCGGCGCGCCACGCCAAATGCGTGCCGTGCTGGCGTGTGGCGCGCAAAAGTGTCACGCAAGAACGTACGTGTTAAAGGGCCCAATTGTATAAAGGTGGAATTTCCTAAGCGCGATGGGCCGCGGCTGGCCGATTTTATGAGTTCTCGAGGCCGAAATTAACCGACGATGCGCCCTCAAAGACAGTGAAAAGCCTAGCCTTCTTTTACATTATGTACATCTTGCTGTGTTTATCTGACGGCGGTGGTTGGGTTCAGTAGCCGAAAGAAGGATTTCATACATACCTACTTCTTGAGATGTTCCAAGGGGTTTACTACATATGTCTCGTTTATCGAATGCAGGAAACGGTGTTTCCAATGTGCGCTTCATAATTATATTAGAACAACAATTATTTTCATATTATATTCTCCTTTCGATAGAATAAAGTGAAAAATATAAAATAGTTGAAATAAGAAACCTTGTACTGTATGAATTCCTGGCATCGGTATATGTACCTACATACATACCTGACTCTTGAGGGGTATTCTTTCGTGCATTGGCATACGTTTATATTCATATTACAATATCATTTGTATATACTCAATATGAAATAAATCATTCACGAAATAAACAAGGTCATAAGGCCATTTAGGGCTGTAAATTACATACCGAGGCCTCTAACGAGTCAAGTAAACGACAAAGGGTGGTCGTCTCGTCGAACCCTGTTGCACCGTGCCAGGGATGCAAGTCAGTCTGTTCAGTTTTTATCTAAATATGTCAGATATGAGAAAGATACCACCAATATAGCAATTAAAAAGTATTATCCACCATCAATATGCCTCGCGTTCAGACACAGAAAGAAAAGGGGTACCTAGTAGTCCGCTGACTGCGCGTGGTCCCGCCTACGTCGTCCTTCCTTCAAATTAAAGACGGTTTCCTTATCTCTCGAATATATATACGCGCTGGAATATCAAAACAAAAGCACGCGCGACGTATTGGAAACTTTGCGTCTGCAAGGAATGCAGGTCCGATTGGTCATAATATAATCTCCCCATTTGCTATATTGGTGGCATCTTTTTCATGTCGGGCATATTTAGGTAAAAACTGAACAGGCCGACTTGTGTACTAAACCAGGTTCCCGAAAAATAATCAGGCTGAACGGCCACAGCGTCTCGCGAGGGTCGCGGTTTATGACCATACCTGGTCCTACCTAATAGTATCTACGTGCGGATCCGAAGCCATCGTACGTAGTACCCACCGATAGAGCAATATACAGATTAACTCACGCCGAAGAATGCCTAAAATTCTTAAAGACGCCATCACGTTCTTGATTGCCCTTTAGAAATGCTGACGAACAGACGTTGTCTAAACGTTTTTGGGATAACAGGTATGAAATTACCGATCGTAAACAACAAATGAATTTTCGCTTCGCTGTGAGCCCGCTTTTGTACCGGAACACAGTGGGCCTCAATCCCAAGAAATAGAGAAAAATTCCACATGTTACTTTTCCCTATCAAAATGCCGAATCTTCTTAAGCTACTTTATAATTTCGCAGGAATGTATTAACACTTTGTGGGCAGTATTTGGTATATTATAGGATAACATGGATACAGGTTTACAAATATTTCTGCACTTCCCATGGTATATTTGTTAAATTCTTTGAGTTTTGTTGGAATAATTGACATTAATTATTTACGGATTGACCTTGGTTTGTTTTAAATAATGTCAAACCTTCGTATGAATTGTAGGCTAACACTTTCTGTGTGAACTTCCTTAATAATATGTGTTGTTGAATTTTTCCCCTATTTCTTGGGATTCTGTCCCACTGTGGCGAGGATCCTGGCCAAACTCCTTTTGGAGGAGTCAAGCGATTGGCCGCTGCGGCGGCCAAAAAAGCCGACAGCTACTGATCTTCTTAAAATGCTGTATATTTCGCTGAATATAACAAAATTAACAAAGAAATTAAAAATTCGGGCTGGACAGATCGATAGAGATTTTAATTATTAAACTGCGGATGTTTATGCGAATGCATATATTGATATGCAAACATTATTATGCTAATTGCTTATGCTTTGTTAAAAGACATATGCTTTACTAAAAGGCATATGCATATATGTATCAACAAATATACTACAACGCTATTGGAGCAGATATAAAAATGCACCCGTTACATCCTGTGATGTAGATCGTTCGTTTTCAGCACATAAGTTAACTGACAAACGGCAACAATTACGCGTTAAAAACATGGAAAAGGTACTAGTAATTTATTGTTTGGGAATGAGTAGTTCGCTTTGCCGCCGCACGCTCGATCACCGCAGCACCTCCTGGACAGCGGAAGTCACGGTCGATCCGCAATCAATCGACCCATCAGATTTCGTCTTGTCGATCGATGCTCGAAAATGTTCGAGACGACGCCAAGGCGAAAATGCGCATCCATCTTGATTTCATTCTGTTCAGAACCGTGTGCAAGGATAGACGCTTTTCTATCGCTTTTAAGCCTGTTGCTCACCCTACTGATTTTTTGTGCTCAGATCACCTATCAAACAGTTTGTAGATTCGTTCACGGAGTGCACGACATTAATTGCGCGCACAAAGTCGATTGATTGTGTATTCGCGATTGTGCGTGTTCACGTGTTGCAACGTGTTTGCGAAATCATTGTACGATAGAGTGTTCGGGGGCTCATTCCTTTGTTAGCGTGCATCACGGCTAAACCGTTTGTGCACATATTGTGAATAAAGACCTTTTTTTTTGTTCAACGCAGTGTTTTGGTGGCTCATCGCCGAACATAACCTCTCCGGCAACCTCGTGCTCTGAGTATATCGCGAATATTTTACATTTATTGTAACGCAAATTATGGCGCTTCAACATAAATAAATTGTTAATTAAAATATAATTAATAAATAATCTCGCGTATTAGTTCAGATAATGTTGCATACGCCAGGTATGCGATATTGGCATATTTTTCATGCACATCGGCATATTTTACGTGCATATTTGCATATTCTTTTTGCATATTTTACGTGCATAAATAACCGCAGTCTATTAATTATGAAGAATTTAAAAAAAAAGTTGTCAAGTTCACTGAAAAATTACGACCTGTAGACTGACTTGAAAAAAAATTTCCTCCTCTATCACTGTGCGCCGCGGCCAGCCGCTGGTGGGAAATCCCCACTCGAGAAGACCCTACGTGCACAGAATATAATTCTATCTGTAATTATAGTTCCGTTTTCTTTCGCCTTGACAGGGAAATATCAGGACATTTATGGACGGTTCAGTTGTACTTTTAAAATGCGGGAATAGGTATAAACTGGTATGCATATTCCAAGTTCGTATATACTTGATTTCTAGAGGGTGTTGTAAATACCCTTATTATAATCGCCTAAAAACTACCCCGGTTGACCGGCCAGAGGGCCTCAGCGGCGTCGCGGTTTATGATTGTATTGTCTCGTGAATTGGCGGTGAACGGCGGCACACACAGATCAGAATTAACGACGAGCAAAAACTGTTAAAATCTTTAAAGGCTCCACAGGCTTTAGGGTAGATGTACCATTTGTGGCCACTTGAAGGATTTCCGTACCATTCACAGATACATAACTTACAAAAGAATACGTACACAAAAGTGAAGAATATATAAGTGTAATCCAAAATATACAGATAATTAAAATATTCTACGTTGAACAATGTTTTAAACATAATTATTTAAAAAATTATTATATTATCGTGCCAGACAGTTTAGCACAATTTGTGGCCACTAGAGTACCATTTTTGGCCAGCCGGCTTTCCATTTGTGGCCACTTATAGAATTGGTAATACGAAAGACCCACAGTAAGAATTGTAGTTTTTAATTTATTACAAATGTTCACTACTGAACAAATAATACAATACTTGCTGCACAAAAATAATATTAACTGTGTTGCGAATTATGTTAAAGATAATGTACAGAAGCGCACAGTAACTGTTCTCAGAATTTTGAACGAAACATGTAGCATTTAATAAACTGATTCTCTTTATATGTACAACTATGTACAAAAGATTACTCGTTCTTTGGAAAACACACTATGAATATAATACTATAACCGGACACTTGTCCACGACACCAGCGATCTGGCCACGCCACACGATTTCAAACCGCCCGATTTCAAGAGAGTCCGCGCGATCGCGAACTGTGCTTTCCGTTCGGAAGTCGAAGCGAGAAGGAGGAATCTCGACTCCCGGAATCCTCGCCAGGATTCAGGGAAGTCACGTGTGCATAGGTGACGTAATTAGGAACCGAGTGAGCCATCGTAATTAGTGGTAAACACCCAGAGATGGCTCACTCAGTTCCCTGTAGGCATTCGCCGATTTGTATCGGCCCGCGACCGAGATCTCAACCGCGCATCGCCTTGCTCGTGACGTCGACGGCCCCCCTCCTCACTCTGTCTCCAACATTTCCCGCCCGCCTCGTCAAGGAGCTTGACGAAATATTGCACTCCTCGTGCTTCGATAAACTGCGTTGTGGGCCTTAACTGGTGCAGACGTGAGAGGGCGCCGCCGGCATCCAAGCGCGAACAATGACTGCCCGCGTCAGCCCGCGTGGTCGTAAAAGCGCAGTATAAGCCTACAAGAAAATTAATAATATAATACATGAATAATATAAGTAGAATGATGTTACGAGTGATAAACGTGTGTTGTGAACCGCCGAGTAAAGAAGACACGACTCTCGCAGACACACTGGACGGACATTCATTAAAGAAATCAAATAAAAGGTGAGTGAATATAATTATAAAAATTTGAAGTTAACCTCGTTGCCCGGAAGAGTGGGCCGTGTCCAGACTCTCCTCCGCCGGTATGGGCAATACAATGACCTTGTTGATGGGTCGCTTGACTTCTGTTTTAGCGGTTCTCACCGTGACTACTCGAATGAGTCCATCCAGGCCTGGATGCACAGAAGTAATTCGGGCTAATGGCCACCGCGTCGGTGGAAGAAGTTCTTGTTTTAAGAGGCATAATGCCCCTTTTGTAATTGCAGGTTGTACCTGACACCATTTCTCTCGAGTCTGCAGAGTATTCAGGTACTCCTTCGACCATCGGCGCCAAAAATGTTGCTGTATCTGTTGCACTAGCTGCCACCGGGAGAGTCTGGACATCGGCACCTCCTCCAAGCTAGGCTCAGGAAGAGCGATCAATGGACCTCCGATTAAAAAATGACCTAGGATCAACGCTTGAAGCTCCTCAGGGTCGTCCGACAATGGCTCCAGAGGTCTGGAATTCAGGCACGCTTCGATCCCGGTTAGGAGCGTGGACAATTCCTCGAAGGTGAGTTTCTGCTCACCGATCTGTCGTCGGAGGTGGTGCTTGACAGACTTGACCGCTGCCTCCCACAAGCCTCCGAAATGAGGAGCTGCAGGTGTATTGAATTTCCACTCAATGCCCTCCGCGGCAATGGTGGTGAGGAGGTCGCGGCCGTCTAGCTGGGCAGCGCGCAAGAGGGATCGCAACTCGCGGTTGGCTCCCACGAAATTGGTACCACAGTCGCTGTACATTTCTGTACAGATACCCCTGCGAGCCACGAATCTCCTGAGCGCGGCCAGATACGTCTCAGCACTTCCATCGGACACCAACTCCAGATGGACTGCCTTCATTGACAGGCAGATAAATAAGGCAATGTATCCTTTAACGCTTTTTTGTCCACGCCCCCGACCGGCACGCACCTGAATGGGGCCGGCATAGTCTACGCCGGTTCTCATGAATGGTCTGCACGGAATGACCCGCGCGCGGGGGAGAGTACACATTAATTGTACAGGAGGTTGATGTCTCCATCTAAAACAAATAATGCATGTTCGCAGGAACGATTTTACCATAGGACGACCCCTCAGAATCCAGCACTCCTGTCTGACTGTTGCCAGCGTAAGTTGAACACCTCCGTGAAGACATCGTAGATGAGCTGCCTTCACCCACAGGATCGCCAAGGGAGACTCATCCGACAAAATGAGGGGATGAGTCCGGTCGTATGGTAGCAAGGCTTCTTGAAGTCGCCCTCCTACCCTCAATAGCCCTTCCTCGTCCAGGAAAGGGTTTAATTTCCGCAGACGACTCCTTAATGGAATGTTCCGCTTGTTCTGCAGGCTGCTGACCACCGTTTGAAAGGCCTGTCGCTGCACCAGCCGAACCAGTCGTCTTCGGGCCGCATGGATTTCCTCCGATGTGAGGTATGCTGATCGCTTCTCCTTGTGCTCGGGGTACCAGCGGCAACACCACGCGGTTACTCTGAAGAGGCGATGGAGGTTAGAGTATCTTGTAATATAGCGGCTCACCTCGTCCTCCCCAGGTAGTTGGGTATGAAGACTCCTGGTTCGCTGCTCCAAGATTGGCTCCTGGACTCTGGACTCCATCCTAGGCCATAGATCAGGGAAGTTGATCCAGCTCGGTCCCGTCCACCAGAGGGCAAAGTCCACGAGGTCCCTTGGTGATAGACCTCTGGACGCGCAGTCCGCCGGGTTGTCGGGGCCTTGGACGTGATGCCCCACTGCAAGTGGCATCTTCTGCTGGATTGAGGAGACCCGGATGGCCACGTATGTAGTCCATCGCGTCGGGTGTCCTCGAATCCACCCCAGAGCCACAAGGGAGTCGCTCGACAGATGTACGTCCACCTTCTCCAGCTCCAGAACGGTGAGTGTGTGTGCCGCTAGGCGTGTCAGCAGCCACGCGGCGCAGAGCTCCAGCCGAGGTATCGAAACCTGTTTTAATGGAGCAACTTTGCTTTTGGCAGTTACCAGTGTCGATCGTGATGAGCCCGATACGTCGACCACTCGGAGGTAGAGGACCGCTGCGTAGGCGCGCTCGGAAGCGTCTGCGAAGCCGTGCATCTCCACGATGCTACTGGAAGGCAGCCACCCTAGCCATCGGGGAATCTGGACGCCTGCTAGAAACGGTAGCTCCAGCACGAACTGCGACCAGTGTTGCTTCTCCCGTAGTGGCAACGGAGTGTCCCAATCGCTCTTCAGTAGCCACAGTTCCTGGATCAGGATCTTGGCTACGATAGTCACTGGCGCCAACCATCCCATAGGGTCGAACAGCTGGGCCGTTTTGCTCAACACAGTCCTCTTGGTTGCAGCTGCTGCTCCTGGGCTGTCGGCGGCGGTAATCTGAAAACAATCAGCAGAAGGCAGCCACTCGATCCCCAGCACGCTGTGTGGGCTGGAAGACGTCCAGCTCCGAGTAGCTTCTGCGTCGTCCACGGTTATGCCGCTCAGCAGTTCCTTAGAATTGGAAGCCCATTTTCGGAGCGGGAACCCGCCCGCCATGAGGAGCTCATACAGCTCGCGTTGAAGCTGCTGTGCTTCGTCCAGCGTCGAACCTCCGGATAGGACATCGTCCACGTAGACGTCGCGACGGACGACCCTCGCTGCCCCTGGATACCTCGCAGCTTCCTCGTGCGCTAACTGGTGGATGCACCGGATCGCCAGGTACGGAGCGCATGCCAAACCGTACGTGACTGTGCACAGGTGATACGCCTGAGGGGCCTCGTCAGCATGTTGGCTCCGCAGAATTTTCTGCCATCTCCAGTCGTCCTTCTGCACCCGAATCTGGCGATACATTTTGGCTACGTCAGCCGTGAAAGCCACTGCGTGCTTTCGCCAGCGGAGGAGCACCTCCGCCAGTGGAGGGAGCAGATTTTGCCCTGTGTGGAGGAACTCGTTGAGTGTCCTTCCGTTGTCGGTCTTCAGCGAGCCATTGAATACCACTCTGAGTTTGGTAGTCGTGCTCGTCTCCTTCCACACCCTGTGATGCGGCAAGTAAAAGCCGTCGTGCTTGGCGAGGTCCCCACTGGAATTTATAATGCAAGTCATGTGCCCCATAGACTCGTACTCAGTCATAAATTCCGTGTATGCTTTTTGCAGACTCGTCGATCGTCGGAATTTGCGCTGCATGGCCTCCAGAGTCCCCAACGCTGCACGTCGGGAATTGCCCAAGCTTGGGGTTGTCTTGAAGGGCAATCTCACGATGAAGCGACCTTCATCATCGCGTTGATACGTCTGCAGGAAGTGCCGCTCGCACTCTTCATTCTCCGGCGTTGGTGGTACAACTACGGAAATTTCTTCCTGCTCCCAAAATTTGGTTAAAATTCTTACCAAATCCTTGTCCACAGTGCAGTGGTGGACCGAAGATGTGCCCGACAATTGGTCAGCGTTGTCCGGATTGCCCTTGACGCCGCCGTTGAGGATCCATCCCAAGCAGGTCTCTTGGGCAACGGGAGCGCTAGGGCCTCCTAGCCGCACCCCACAGCGGAGGATCTTATTGTACACGTCGGCACCCAAGAGCAACTCCACTGGATCACTCCGCTGGTACCACGGATCTGCAAGTGGAAGTCCTTGCAGGTGATGCCATGTCCTTTCTTCTGGGAACTTCTGCGGTACGTGTCCAGAGAGCTCCGACAAGATTAATGCTGACACTTCGTGACGGCACTCTTTGTTGCAGTGGGATGCAACAGTGATTGTCGTGTACCCTTTCGTGCAGCGGGACCGAGCACCGCCCACTCCGAGCAAAGGTATTCGAGCTCCCTTACGACTGAGCGCCAGTCGTTGCACTAGGGACTCCGAAATGATTGATACTTCACTCGCTGGATCGATGAGTGCTCGCACGAAAACAGCTGGTCTACTGGGATCCAGCAATTTAACCCAAGCGGTGCTTAGGATCACCCGGGCTGAATGAAAACCTTGCAGTGCAGCGTGGTGAACCGTTGACTGCTCGGTTGGGCGCTGAACTTCATGAAGAGAGGTATGGTGTTTTCCATCACAAATCCTGCACGTCTTGATCGACTGACACACGTCGAATTGGTGTCTACCCAGACAGTTTACGCAGAGATGCAGTGACTCGATGACCGCCTGCTTTTCTGCTGGGGTTTTTTTCTGGTACACAGGACAGAAAGCCACGTAATGCTTGCCTTTACAGAGGCTGCACTCCTTCGCAGGATTAGACTGGGTGGAGACTTGGTGGACTTTGGCACCCTTTGCAGCGGTCTTCTTCTTCCCTGGTTGATTAGCACCGTTCCGCTGATCTTCAAGGGCCTCGACGGTGTCAATCCGCTTGTCCACAAAAGCCTTCAGGTCGTCGAACGTTGGCACCTCATCGGAAGTGCCTAAGGACGTTTCCCACTCTCGACGTGACTGCTCATCCAGACGCTCCACGGTCATGTGCACCAACCAGTCCGTGGCGTTTGTGACAGGTCGACCGAGTTTTTCTAAGGCTCCAACTACGGTAACGGTATCGTAGAGAAGTCGTTTCAGCTCAGAGGACGATTCCCTTCCCACTGGAGCCAAATTCGACAGCGTGGTGAGCTGCGCCCGCACAAGCTTGCGTTTATATTGATAACGCCCCTGCAGGGCTTCCCATGCCAAGGCAAAATTATCGTCTGTTATTGTATAATTTTTCAAATGCCCCGCGGCTTCTCCCTTTAAGCATGTTTTCAGGTAGTGTAGTCTATCTACCTCACTGAGCGAAGAGTCCTTCACGATTAATGATACAAACAAGTCACGGAAGGACGGCCAATCACAATACCGACCGTCGAACGCGGGAAGAGGGATTCGAGGCAAAACAGCGCGTGACCTCGACTCAACCTCAGCATCCGTTGCGTTTGAATTGGAGCTCTTCGTCGGTAACGATTTTCCAGTCGGTTTTAAAATGTCCAATAAAAGACCCCTCTGTTCCATATATGATTCCTCTGTGAGGTCGAACAGATTTTTACTAAAATAGTCGTCTGCCCTCAGCGCAGTGTCCTCTTTAGAAGCCTTGACGACGTCCCGATGCTGAGTTCTAAACTCCAACCACATTTCCTCAAGCGTATCTAGGCGCGCACGCACAGCTCCCTGGGTCATTTTTGCTGCGCCCAGCTTCTTGAGATTCTCTACCACCCTCGAGATTCTCCGGATGGTCTCCTTCTGTTCGTCGATCAAGTCCGCCATGTTAACCGACGGAATATGGAGAACACCGAACGTGCACTTGCGAAACACTCCAGAACTCACTCACTTGCGATAGAAACTACAGAGGCCGATAATCCGGCTCGATGGACCAAAAATAATGTTGCGAATTATGTTAAAGATAATGTACAGAAGCGCACAGTAACTGTTCTCAGAATTTTTAACGAAACATGTAGCATTTAATAAACTGATTCACTTTATATGTACAACTATTTACAAAAGATATCTCGTTCTTTGGAAAACACACTATGAATATAATACTATAACCGGACACTTGTCCACGACACCAGCGATCTGGCCACGCCACACGATTTCAAACCGCGCGATTTCAAGAGAGTCCGCGCGATCGCGAACCGTGCTTTCCGTTCGGAAGTCGAAGCGAGAAGGAGGAATCTCGACTCCCGGAATCCTCGCCAGGATTCAGGGAAGTCACGTGTGCGTAGGTGACGTAATTAGGAACCGAGTGAGCCATCGTAATTAGTGGTAAACACCCAGAGATGGCTCACTCAGTTCCCTGTAGGCATTCGCCGATTTGTATCGGCCCGCGACCGAGATCTCAACCGCGCATCGCCTTGCTCGTGACGTCGACGGCCCCCCTCCTCACTCTGTCACCAACAACTGCCAATATCCTTTTTACTTTTTCTTTTGGTAGCGACAGGTTTTGCTTTTTCTGTTTTTTCTTATTCCTTTCTTCTAACTTTATGGCTTTAATCTTTTTATTTTCTTCTATTTTTGCTAGTCTTTTTCTTTATTAAATTTTCTCTCCTCTTCTTTGTTCTCCTTTTCTTTTTTTTTGGGCTACATGATTTCCATCCATTTGTCTGATGTTATTACAGCAGGTAAATGTTCAACTACTTTCCGCTTTCGCTATGTTGCGGCCGCGAGCAACGCGTCGCGCCGCGCGATTCGAATGTGTGCCCGCTGACTCATCACAACAGCTGACGAGTCAGCCGCGGCACCTTTGTAACGTTTTTGACGGCTAACGATCATCGCGGAGGGCTCGCCCGGCGACCGTTAGTTCTGAGAACAGCACCGTCGTGACAACAACACCATTTTCGATCGAGAGAGTTTTGCTTGCGCCCTTTCTGTGCTCCGTACAGTTTCCGTGGAGTTATCCACCAGCGACCCGTTTGTCGACTCGCGCCCACGCGCCAACGACTCTGTGTGCCGTCTTCATCTCCGTCGATGTAAATTGTAGTGTCTGTTACATGGGCCCTTCTGATCCATCCCGTGTTCACTGCCCTCGCGTCGCTTTCCTCCGAATCAGCGATTCAGCGGAATCGCCTCGCGCGTGTCGGGCAGGTCGACGAACCGCAGAGGTTCGTTGTAAGCGCAACGTGACCGTTGACGGCCCGGGCCCCGATATTTCCAAATAAGAGGCAGCGACCGCGAGGTGCCGACGCGGCGATTTCTCCCCCGATCGATTTCGAAAAGGCGAGGCGCGGTCCTCAACCGGGGACTCGAGAGGATTCATTAGGGTATTGGACTTCGATCCAGGGAGTATCGACGGGAAGCCGCGCCGTCTAGATCGCGTCTTCGCTTCAGTGTCCGGTTTTGCGGATCGCGCTCGGTCAATCTGGTTAGGCGGAGCGTATCCGACACACCGAGGAACGGCCTCGCCGGGAGAGCACTCGTCGCAGCGAGACGACGGACGTCAAGTTCAGCGACTTCCCTGCGTCACCCGAGCCCGAAACGCGAGCGAACACGACCTACGACAGGTCCGGCGGCAAAGCGAACGCCCCGATAACAGCGACGGAGACGGAGCGCCGTCTCGTGGTATGTACTTAACCACTTATCTTTATTAAGAATATATCCGATTATTATTGTTCCTCTCAATTCCCATGTATAAGCCTTATTTCAACCCCTTTCTTTCTTTCTACCCCCGGTAAGTATAGTCAAGGTGGGCCTTAGCCCTTTGACAGTGCAAGAACCCGGTAAGTCACTCCAACCGCTCGGGGTGATTTACAGGCAGTCCCTTCAGGACGTAACAACTGGTGTCAGAAGTGGTGTTTGAGATTCGAGCATTAGTTCCTTTCATCACCGCTCCCATCTCACCGCAGCACCTTACGGGCAGCGGAACACGACGGCAGATCTACAATCGATGGCCGAATCAGATCTTGCCGTCCGCGCGATCACCCAATCAGAGCTCACTTCCGTTTGGCGCGTCGAGAAGCTTCTGGAAGACGCCAAGGCGGAAACGATCATCGGTCCATTGCTCACTCTTGTTCATATAGTGCTTGTAGTCAGACGCATCGCGTACGATTTCATTTTTCTATATAACCGTGTGGTTTCTCAGTCACATCAAGCGTTCATCAAATAATTGCTCAGTACACTCACACTCAAGCTCAATCGTGCACTTTGTAAGGGCTCATCGACTGTGAATCGTCGCGTGTGAAGCACGTGTCGGTGCGAGTACACTCTAAGCTCACCGCGTGCGTCGCCAATCGCGAGAATTGTAAAACACGCGTCTCAGCTCACCCTTTCGCGGCTTTTAAATAAACGAGGTAGTTATTTTGAGTTGCTGTGCTTTGACTGTTGCTTCGCCAACCTTAACCTATCCCGGCGCGAGTTTACATCCATTCGCAAACAAGTGGGATATGATTCTTCTAATCATTTCCTTTTAAGAGATCGCACCGTCGCGTATAATCGCGACCTGCCGCAATCTTATTTGCTCGTAACTTGACTTCGCTTCCTACCACTTAAAGTCTCTTGCTGAGCATTGCATACCAATGCCAGGTGGTGGTTTGAGGTCCCCAACCTCGTGGTTATCTTCTACCGCACGATCCTCTGCTGCAGCCCTTCCGGCTATACCTCCTCCCCCGCCGCCTCAGGGCGGTGAAGTATCCTTCGGCATGCGAACGAACGACACGGAATCGTCCAGAATGGACATATGGCAATCTCGAGCCGACGAAGAAAAAACGGATCGGGAGCTAGACAGCGTCCCCCGGTTTGACCCTGACTTAGTAACTTTGGAGGACTTCGCTGCCGCGATACAGCGCGCCGCGAAACGTATACCGTCAGGTCAGGAGGACAGGTTCCTGGACGGCCTTATATTCAAGTTAGATGAGCCAGTTAGATTCTATGTCGAAGGGAGAGATTGTAATAGCGTGGCCGAACTGCTCTCCCTCTTACGTGCCCGCTACTCTCCGTGTCGTAATTATGAGGAGCTTCTGACAGCCCTGGAGGATATAAGCATGCGACCGCGAGACCGTATAATAGACTTTATTCGCCGTGTGGTCCGCCTGCACCGACAAGTGACCATAAGGGCAAAAGAAATGGTCGGAACTAATAACGAAAAGACCCTGAGGGACATTGATCGATTGGCACGCTCCTCGTTTATCGCGGGATTACCCCAAAGAATCTCGGCTAGGATAGCGCTACGAGATCCAGAAACGTTGGACGACGCGCTCGATTTAGCGTTGTACTTCCACAGGCGAGAATTAGAAAAATCCGGCTTGCCTCGCGACGATGTGTACGGGCACGCTCGGAGCGCGCGCACCCCGGCGCCGTACGATCCCCAGCGAAAATGGACCGAGTGGAGACAGCCGATTGAGGAGGTCCAATACGACGAGCTCCATTCCTCGTATTCCGCCTATAACTCCCCTCGCTATCGAGACGAAGATTTTGACGAGGAGTATCATCGCGAGCCGTATTATCGCGACCCAAGAGATCGCGCCGTCGCTTATTATCGCGACCCAACACCGCCGCGCCGGCCGACGACCTTGCTGACGAGGCAAGGCGAACGACCGCTGTACGACGGGAGCAGACAGCTCGTTCCACAGCGGAGACTCCAACGGGAGAGCCCGCGATACGATAGACAGTCGCGATCTCGTGAACTTATGACGTATGAGCCCCGCGAACGAGGATTATACGAGCCTCACGAACCGGAAGGATACGAAACTCGCGTACCGCGAAGATCGAGAAATCGCGACACATTTTTTTAAAACCGCGAGCATTTAAACTACCAGCGTCCTTCTCGCTGGCCCCAGGATCACCGAGATTCCCCCGGAGAAGGCCGAACCCGCGACGATCCTCGGACGCGCAGATTCCCCCCGCATCCGGGTTAAGGCCGACCAGCTGGAAAACGGTGAGGGAGAATTCATCGTCGACACGGGCTCCGCGCTAAACCTGCTAGAAATACCGTCGGCGAGTTCGGAGGCCCCTGTCTTAAGTAGAGACCCCATAGAAGTCGGCGGTTTGAACGGGAAGGTTATGACCATGGGAACGACTCGCCTGAAAATCAACGGCAACTGGGCTCTATTCCACGTCATAAGCATGCCATATTTACTTGAAGGGGTTGCGGGCCTGGTCGGGAGCCCGTACCTGCTTCAGGAGGAAGCCATAATATCTTACCACCAACGCGCGATGGTAACGGCGAACCGCCCGATCAACCCCACAATCTTCTCTAATGCAAAAGAACTAGAAGGTACGTTAAGGGCATGCAAAAGGAGCCATGAGGAATTTGAGGCGCATCTAATGGAAAATCCGGAACTACGATTAAATGAGAGCGAAGTAAATATCTGCTTCCCCGAAAATCGCGACGGTCTCATGGAGGACGAAATGGGTCCCCCCTTTATTTTCAAAGAAGAATTCGACGCCAACGAGGATCAAGATCTCGGGGATTACCGCGTCGAACAGAAACCCCCTGAAGAACGATTACAGCATATAGTCGAAACGCTGAAACTGGAAGAGCTGGAACCGGAACCGCGCCAGTCAATCGAGGACTTAGTTACACGACATTCAGACAGGTTCTTCGTACCCGGAGACCCGCTCGGCGGAACGACAACGATAGAGCACACTATCCCGATGACCGATTCCACGCCGGTATTTACCCGACAATACCCGCACTCCCCATTGCTGGACGAGGAGATCGCCAGGCAAACACGTAATCTCGAAGAACTGGGAATAATCGCCGCCTCGTCATCGCCACATAACTCACCACTGCACGTGGTCCCCAAAAAAACGGACCCCGATGGAAAAAACGTTGGAGGGTGGTGGCAGATTTTAGATTCACGAATGCCAAAACGATAGACGATCGTTTCCCCCTTCCGCGGATCTCGGATATCCTCGATCGCTTAGGCGGGGCCAAACTCTTCTCGATTTTCGATTTAGCGAACGGTTTTCATCAAATCCATATGGCCCCCGAAGACCGCGCGAAAACCGCGTTTACCACCCCTGATGGTCATTACGAATACCTTCGCATGCCGTTGGGGTTAACAAACGCCCCAGCCACCTTTCAGCGTCTAATGAACCGGGTGTTGAGCGGGCTTATCGGTAAAGAGTTATTCGTGTATCTAGACGACGTGGTTGTATACTCGCGCACGCTCGCGGAGCACATAGACCGACTCGAGAGATTCTTCGGACGCCTACGTGCGCATAAGTTGACGCTACAGATGGAGAAGGCCAAGTTTATTAAGGACAAGGTCATATACTTGGGGCACATAATATCCGCGGACGGGGTAAGACCCAACCCCGAGAAAATTAAAGCCGTCTCTGCCTTCCCCGTGCCGAAAACCAGAAAAAACGTAAAGCAATTCCTGGAACTTGTGAATTACTATCGTCGCTTTATCCCTGAAATGGCTAGACGCGCTAGACCACTCACGAAGCTAACTAGCACCAAAACTCCATTCTTTTGCACAGAGAGTCATCAGGTGAGTTTCGAATATTTACGCCAGGCACTTTGCAAAGAGCCGGTTTTACGTTATCCAAATTATGACGAACCATTCATAATTACAACTGACGTGTCCGACGTAGCGGTCGGCGCGATTTTAAGTCAAGAAAAAATAGACGAAGACCCGCCAATAGCGTATGCCTCGCAGGTACTCAAACCATGCCAAGAAAATTACTCAACAACCGAAAAAGAATGCCTCGCGATAGTCTACGCCGTAAACCAATTCCGCACGTACATTTATGGACGAAAATTTTTTTGGTAACCGACCATCGACCGCTTCCGTGGCTTTCGTCGGTAAAAGACCCGGTGTCGCGACTCGCCCGCTGGAAGATTACGCTCGCCGACTATCAATACGAGATCATTTATAAGCCCGGCCGAGTGAACGCGAACGCCGACGCATTATCGCGAAACCCTGTCTCACACGCGTTCCCGACTACCTCGAAGGAAACCGCCCAGGAGAGCGAAAAGGAAGGTGTTATTAAAAGTTACTGAGGATCAGTGCTAGGACTGGGTAAAACAGCACTGAACGAAGCTGAGCCGAACAGCGTTTGTTAGACACCACGAGAGATTATAATTGCTTAAATATATATGTACAGAGTCACAAATAAATTAACTTTCACAGAAAATGTCCATACGTTTAAATAATACTTATAGTAAGCGAAGCTTTAGCGATGAAGCAAACGCGTGATTTAAGTAAGCACGAAGCTAGTTACCTAGCAATGAGGTAACTCGCGAAGCAAAGGCGCGAAGAGCAAAGGTGCGTAATTAAGCAAGCAAACAACTGGAGCGTAGCGTCGTCGCGAACAGAGAGAGCGATCCAGGAAATCGCGATCGATTTCCTGGTAAGAAGAGTCTTCCCCTTCCACCGATCGCGAATCGATGGAAGGGGCCTGTGATCACTGCTCCACATGAGCTAGCGCGCACGCGCCAAACGCCCAATTACCGATACTAATAACTAGATGGCGTTAATAGGTCGATTTCCTGAACATTTCCCGCCCGCCATTCATCGGTCCGATGAATACTGACATGTGTCCGCCGGTGATTGGACGTCTGGTTTTGGCGGGATCGTCTGGTCTTGGCGGGAACGGTAGTGGCGCCGCTTCGCTCATGTGGAGGCGTCAAGCAAACATAAGTGTAGAGTGTTGGTGTCCTATGGTGTGGTGGCCGGGTCCTGAACAAAGGGAAGGAAAACCAATTTACAAACGGGTCGTACAAATTCGGAGGTGCTAGTTTTAACGGTAACGACCCGAATCAGGCCATCGGCGCCTGAATGTAGTTTGGTGACTCTAGCCAAGGGCCATCTAGCTGGTGACGTCAGCTCTGATTTGAGAAGGCACAGGTCGCCGACACGGGGTTGTGGATGCTGGTGTCTCCACTTGTTCCGGGCCTGTAGCGACTGCAGATACTCCGTGGCCCACCGCTTCCAAAACTGTAGTCGCATTTGCTGCAGCATGTGCCAGCGAGATAGGCGGTAACGAGGAATGCCGTCGGTGTGGGGATCGGGCAGACTTAGCAAGGCGTCGCCGATCAGAAAGTGGCCTGGCGTCAACGTGGTCATGTCCCCGGGGTCATCGCTCATGGCTTGCAATGGCCTTGAGTTCAAGCAAGCTTCGATCTGGTGCAGCAGCGTAGTCATCTCCTCGTACGTAAGGTGTTGCTCTCCAATGACTCTCCGGAGATGGTGCTTCGTGGATTTAACTGCCGCTTCCCACAGGCCTCCGAAGTGCGGGGCGGCCGGTGGATTGAATCGCCACTGTATCCCGTCCTTCAGCAGTGCAGAGTGAAGACGAGCGTGGCCAGTATCGAGATGGTTGAGCATCTCCTGGAGCTCCCGTGCGGCACCCACGAAGTTCGTCCCTCTGTCGCTGTGTATCGTAGCACAGAGCCCTCGCCGTGACGTGAAACGTCGCAAGGCAGCAAGAAAGGCTTCGGTGCTGCAGTCGGAAACCAACTCAAGATGCACAGCGCGAGTGCTTAGACACACAAAAAGTGCTACATAGGCCTTGTATGTCCGTTGTCCTCTGCCCCTTGACCTCAGCATTGTCAATGGTCCGGCATAGTCCACGCCGACGTGCAGAAAGGGCCTTGCTGGTGTCACGCGGGCAGCTGGCAGATCCCCCATTAGTTGTTCTCCGGTTTTAGCGCGCCAGCGGAGGCAGGTGGTGCAGCGGTGGAGGATGGCCTTGACCCTCTGTCGGCCGCGTAGGAGCCAGTACTTCCGCCGCAGCAGTGATAGCGTGAGTTGGACCCCACCGTGGAGTGACCGTTGGTGAGCCTCGTTAACCAGCAGCTCGGTTAACCGACTGTTTCCAGGCAGTATTGCAGGGTGTTGGGCTTCTAATGGCAGGTGAGAGTGGCGCAGGCGACCACCGACGCGCAATACGCCCTGTTCATCGAGGCATGGGTTGAGCCGCAGCAACTTGCTGTTGCTCGGTACGGGGCGTCCCCTCTCCAGCTGTTGGACTTCAGTGAGGAACTCCTGTCGCTGCACGAGGAGGAGCCAACGAGTCCGGGCAGCCTCGACTTCGGTTGGCAGCAAATCCGGGGTTTGGGTTCCGGTTGTGGTCCTTGGTAGCCACCGCAAGCACCAGGCGGTGACCCTAAGGAGAATTTGTATGGATGAGTACCGCTTTAATATTATCTCGCCAGTTGCAGGTTCACCCGACGTCACGATGGCACTCGTCCGGGCTTCCAGGTCAGTCTGCGGCAACGGCAGCTGACTCCCGCTCGTCCATCCTGTAGGTGTGGTCAACCAGTCCGGGCCAGTCCACCAGAGGGTAAAGTCCGGCAGCTGACTGGGTAGTAGGCCTCGGGATGCGCAGTCCGCAGGATTTTCTTGGCTGGCGACATGATGCCATTGAGCCTCAGGTAATGTACGTTGTATTTCCGAGACTCTATTGGCCACATATGTCTTCCAGCGCACCGGGTGTCCCTGGATCCAAGCGAGCGTAATGGTGGAATCGCTCCACAGGTGCACGGCGGCTCCACTCAATCCCAGGCTCTCGTAAGTGAAGGCCACTAGTTTAGTTAGTAAGGTGGCAGCACACAGCTCCAACCGTGGTAGTGAGATCCGCTTCAAGGGTGCCACTTTGGTTTTGGCAGTGATGAGTTGGGTGCGGACGGTACCATCCTGGTCGACGACTCGAAGATATACCGCAGCAGCATAGGCTCGCTCCGAGGCATCCGCGAACCCGTGGAGCTCCTGGAGTTGAGGCGTCTGTCTAATGCCGAGCCAGCGAGGGACTGCGACACGGTTCAGTTCGGGCAGCTCCTCCAGGAACTGCGTCCAGTACTCAGCATCCTTGGGCGGCAGCGGTGAGTCCCAATCTAAATTGAGTAACCATAGAGACTGCATGAATATTTTGGCGTTGACTGTTACTGGGGACACTAATCCCAGCGGGTCAAATATTCTGGCGATGGTGGATAGAACCAGGCGTCGTGACACTCTTCCCTCCTTGGTTGTAGGCTGCACTCGGACCCGGAAGCAGTCATCGGCCAAGCTCCAGTGTACCCCCAGAGCTGAGTGAGTTTCCCCCGGCTGCCATTGGCATTCCGGGATGGCGTCGCCGGCAGGTAGGTGCTCCATCAAAGCTGGTTGATTGGAGGCCCATTTTCTCAAATTAAAGCCGCCCGCCTTGCAGAGGTGGCGGAGCTCCGCTTGTAATTTGGCGGCGTCCTGTACAGAGTCGGCACCCGTCACGACGTCGTCCATGTAGACGTCACGTTGCAAGATGGCCGCTGCTCGTGGGTACCGTGACTGCTCGTCCTCGGCAAGTTGGCGTAGCGTCCGAATGGCAAGGTACGGAGCGCACGCCAGACCATACGTGACTGTATTCAGTTCATAATCTTGGATGGCACCTCCTTCGTCCTTCCAGAGCACACGTTGGTAACGACGGTCGTCCGGGTGTACCAGTATCTGCCTGTACATCTTTTCGATGTCGGCGGTAAGGCAGACCTGGTGGATTCGCCAACGGAGGAGCAGTTGCTGAAGGCTGGGCAGCAGGTTCGGACCCACCATCAAGGCGTCATTCAAGGAGTGTCCGGAAGTCGTGTTGTAGGATCCGTTGAATACCACCCGCAGTCGAGTGGTCGTGCTGCCTTCCTTCAGGACCCCGTGATGCGGTAGGTAATACGCCGGTCCTGTTAAGTTGCCACGTAGTTCAGACATATGTGAGAGCTGTTTATACTCACTCATAAACGTCTGGTAGGCCTCAGCAAAGGAGACATCCTTGTTGAATTTAGCTTCCATTCGTTGTAGCATTCGTCGGGCACCAGAACGCGACTCGCCGAGTTCCACTGCGTGGCGGAAAGGAAGACGAACCAAGTAGCGTCCGGACGGCAATCGCTGGTGAGTCGTCCGGAAGTGTTCTTCGCAGTTCTCTTCCTCCGGGCTATAGGCCTTTGAAACCATGAGTTCCTCCTGTTCCCAGAAGCGCCGTACCAAGGGCAGAAGGTCATCCTCGGCGGCGCATTGGAGTGACGAGAGGCCCTGTCTCGCCGTCGATTTCTCCTCGGCTGTCGTCGTGGCTGGTCCGGAAACTATCCACCCCAAGGTGGTCTTTTGCGCGATGGGTTCTCCGGTGCGACCTCGGCTGAGCCCGTCGAGCAGCACGAGGGCAAATGCGTCGGCTCCCAGTAATAATTCAATGGGACCGTCGGAGGCGAAGCTGGGGTCCGCCAATGGTAGGTCGCAGAGGTGAGGCCAGTCTGTTGTCCGATGGTCGATACGCGGTTGGTATGACGTGATCCGCGGTAGCACCAGCGCGGCGATCACGTGTTGGTCGGCAGATTGGAAATGAGCAGTAAATTCTAATTTTACCTGCCCGCGAATCCTTTCTGGTAATGATTGCCCGACGCCGACGAGACGAATATTTGCAGGCCGTCGTGGAAGGCGTAGCTGCTGTGCGAGGGCCTCGGTAAGCAACGAGACTTCGCTGCCCTGGTCAATGAGAGCCCGCACTTCTCTGGATCCTCCATCAGCTTGTCGAACCTTGACGCGTGCAGTGGCCAACAGCACGGCAGGCAACTTCCTTGAAACGCAACTGGAGGTGTTAGCTGAGACATCTTCGGTTGCGCTAGAACTGCCACTTGCTTCGTGAATCGTCGTGTGATGTCTACCGCTGCATTGCTGGCACCGTCGCTCCGAACGACAATCCTTTACTTGATGGTGTCCAAGGCAGTTATAACATAAATTCGCCGCCTGCAAGGCGGCTCGGCGTTCGGGAGCCGTCTTGGCTTTGTAGGTGCGACAGTAAAGTATAAAATGGTTGGCTTTACACAGGTGGCAAGGTTCCTGTGGTCGTTGCGCCGGGCTCACCTGGTGCACCTTGGCTGTCTTCTGGGTTGTAGTGGATTTCCCAGCTTTGCTCTCTGGTCCCTTACGCTGCTCCTCCAAGGCCTCCAGTGTGTTAACGCGACCCTCCAGAAATTGCTGCAATTCCTCAAAGGTCGGTGGTAATTTTGTACGACCTACGAGTGTTTCCCACTCGTACCTAGATTGCGGATCTATTTTGTCGATCACTAGGTGCACAAGCCAGTCACCGCTGGCATCGAAGGGTCGCTTCATGGCGGCAAGGGCTTTCACTGAATCGCAGATGGTGTAAAATAGTCGCTTCAGTTCCGACCCCGATTCCCGAGTAATGGACGGTAAGCCAAAGATGGTGCTCATCTGCGCTTTGACCATGAGGCGCTGATTATCATAGCGGTCCTGTAGCAGCTGCCAGGCCGCTTCGAAGTTTTCTTCTCTCTCGGGCATGTTGCGGAGGAGCAGTTCGGCGTCCCCAGTCAAGGCGCCTCGCAAATAATGGAGTCGTTCGGCATCCGTGAGGGTCGCGTCTCGGATCACCAGCGATCGGAACAACCCCTGGAAGGAAGGCCAGTCCTTGGGTTTGCCATCGAACTTGGGTAAGGGTATCCGTGGCAACGAGGCTTTGGAACGCAAAGGTCCAGAAGCGTCCATGGACAAACGGTCTATCGCTCTTGCAGCTGCCTTCTCTAGCTTACTGAATTCTTCCAATTTATCCAGTAGAAGGGCTTCTTGCACGTTAAAAACCTCTTCCGTAGCGGCAGAGGTCAGTTCCTTGTCCTTGAAATAGTCGTTACTGGCCAGGACTGCATCCGAGGCCGCCAGAACTCGCAGTTGATCCTGCTGGGCTTCGAACTTGCTCCAATTCTTCCTTAGAGTGTCTAATCGTGATGTAATATTGCCTTTTGTTAGATTATTAGCACCCAGCTTTTTTAAATTCTCAAACGCTCGAGCAATTCGGCCGTTGAGGTCACGTTGGCTCGCTATAAGGTGACTCATTGTTTTCAGTTGGAGGTCACACGCGACGGTTGGACCGCACTCCCGAACGTTCGCGAACTATCTCCACAGCACTGGATCCGGCTCGAAGGACCAACAAATGTTATTAAAAGTTACTGAGGATCAGTGCTAGGACTGGGTAAAACAGCACTGAACGAAGCTGAGCCGAACAGCGTTTGTTAGACACCACGAGAGATTATAATTGCTTAAATATATATGTACAGAGTCACAAATAAATTAACTTTCACAGAAAATGTCCATACGTTTAAATAATACTTATAGTAAGCGAAGCTTTAGCGATGAAGCAAACGCGTGATTTAAGTAAGCACGAAGCTAGTTACCTAGCAATGAGGTAACTCGCGAAGCAAAGGCGCGAAGAGCAAAGGTGCGTAATTAAGCAAGCAAACAACTGGAGCGTAGCGTCGTCGCGAACAGAGAGAGCGATCCAGGAAATCGCGATCGATTTCCTGGTAAGAAGAGTCTTCCCCTTCCACCGATCGCGAATCGATGGAAGGGGCCTGTGATCACTGCTCCACATGAGCTAGCGCGCACGCGCCAAACGCCCAATTACCGATACTAATAACTAGATGGCGTTAATAGGTCGATTTCCTGAACAGAAGGTATAGGAACACGCGTTAGCACGCGTCATCAAGGAGCGCCCAAACCAAATTATGAAGAACCACCGTCGTTCGAACTCCTAGAGGATTCAACGCTAGAAGGACACGAGCTCGAACAAGAGCTACAACCGCCAGACAACACGGCCGGCCCAAAGAGCAGGGCGAACTGTACCGTTCTGGATACAACAGGAGGGCCGACAGGAATGCCCGAGTTCCTAGTTCAACTGTTATTGTACCCTAAAATCGGAAAGAATTTATTTCTACACCTAATAATCACCAATAAATTAAACAAAACTCACCCTTTCATTCCTTTCCTTGCTTTCCTTCCCTTTTCGGAAACCTGTGTCACTAGGCCACTGTACCGATCCTGGTCATCGGCGTCCAGTGCTCAGCTGATCGCAGGGTCAATGTACCGAATATTCACTTCACTGCACGGTTACTAACACTGTTCACTTAATTTATGTTTCACGGAACGTGTTGTTCTTACGTTACAAAAATTGGTGGCCCCGAAAGGGGCCGATTACTGTTAATTACTGGGACGAGATTACTACTATTACCCGGCGAAAAGAAGATTCGTGGCAGACGGTCTCGGGATGTGCAGTCCGCTGCTGTGACGATTGGTCGCGTCACCTATTTGGGCACACTTTTACAGACGGGGCACACGTATTTTGGTTATTGGCTGAAGTTGCCATATGCATTGTCGCACCGCGCGACGAAGAGATCGAACGAAACAATTCGAGACCGAGTGGGATAGAGCGATCTGTAGCCTACGCTATTGTTTTGTTTTGACGATTGTCGGTCAGATCGCTCTATCCCACATCTCTTCGTCGCGCGGTGCGACAATGCATATGGCAACTTCAGCCAATAACCAAAATACGTGTGCCCCGTCTGTAAAAGTGTGCCCAAATAGGTGACGCGACCAATCGTCACAGCAGCGGACTGCACATCCCGAGACCGTCTGCCACGAGTCTTCTTTTCGCCGGGTAATAGTAGTAATCTCGTCCCAGTAATTAACAGTAATCGGCCCCTTTCGGGGCCACTAATTTTTATAACGTAAGAACAACACGTTCCGCGAAACATAAATTAAGTGAACAGTGTTAGTAGCAGTGAAGTGAAGTGAATATTCGGTACATTGACCCTGCGATCAGCTGAGCACTGGACGCCGATGACCAGGATCGGTACAGTGGCCTAGTGACACAGGTTTCCGAAAAGGGAAGGAACGCAAGGAAAGGAATGTCCGAAAGAGTGAGTTTTGTTTAATTTATTGGTGATTATTAGGTGTAGAAATAAATTCTTTCCGATTTTAGGGTACAATAACAGTTCGATTTAAAAAATATGAAAACAACTCGATCATCGAAATAATTTCCATTATTGTTAATTACCTTTTGCCATTTTTCTGGCAGCTTCTGAATACCACCGCGATAGAAATTCCAGTCGGAAAGAATTTATTCATACACCTAATATTATTTTTTAAATTTAGTTGTGTTGGCCGTTGTTAAACTACGGATTTTTACCTCAATAACGAATTACGATCACTTGTCGTACATTTTCTGTTACATTACCTTTTCGTTTATGCCTTATTTAACAACGAAATTTACGTACTTCTTGTCCTCTCACTTCAAATAATTCTTATTTAAGATTCTGCTTTAAAAAAAAAACCCTGTAACGCGGTTTCCGTCGATGCATGCCGACTTGCTTGTTCGTACGTTCGTAGTACAAGCGCGGTCGCCTACCGCGTAGCCAACGCTACCGCGGGAGCTCGGGCGGAAGGCGCGCGCTCTGATTGGTCGGGGTTTCTGGTTAATATCTCCTTAACGAAGCTTCGGACAATATTTTCGCTAAGGAAAAAGTTGTTTCAAATCACCCCCTGAATCACCCCTTTCAAGGAAACGCGACATTTTTGGGACACCCTGTATATATTTTTATAAACTACGGCCGCCACGACCGCGACCACGGCCGCCACGACCGCGACCACGGCCGCCACGACCGCGACCACGGCCCCGGCCACGGCACTGCGCCAGGACCAGCGCTTGGAGCGTGCTCGCTTGCGCGCGGAGGCTCCGAGCCTGCTCCCGCACCACCTGAAGGGCGGCCCAGTATTGCTGCTGGGCTCTAACCCTGCGGATACTTCTTTTGTGGCGCGGGGTTGCATATCCTCCTGTAATTAGTAAAAATAAAAGAATTGGAGTCAATTTTATTTGATCTGTTATGTAAATTATTTGATCTGTTATGTAAATAATTAATTAATGCTCAAATCTGGTTAATTCTTATGAAACTCTATCTTAATTTTTAAACTTGATTCAATGAAATTCTGCAATGGCTAATTTTCTACTAATTTTTTATCTAATTAAAGTATTAAGGATTAATACCATATGCCGTGGCCGGGTTCTCCGCAGGCTGCTGTGGACAGGCGGTTGTTGGTGGCGGCGGCGCGGTAGTGTCGGCCAAATTATCCACAGCTGCCACCACGGCAGCCGAGTGGCTGCCACTACTGGCATCCACCATAATTGTATCATCTTCAGAGTCCGGAAAAATAAATTTGATAAATGTATATATAAATTTTTTTATTCATAATTAATTAATTCTTGTGCAGGTTTATCATTAATAAAACTTACCAGGCAGTGGGGTGGCCTCATGTATGTTCTACAAAAATTAATAAACAATTAATTAGTCAAAAAGATCAAGAGTTCATAAAAGCTGCGTATACAGGGTGTCCCAAAAATGTCGCGTTTCCTTGAAAGGGGTGACTCGGGGTGATTTGAAACAACTTTTTCCTTAGCGAAAATATTGTCCGCAGCTTCGTTAAGGAGATATTAACCAAAAACCCCGACCAATCAGAGCGCGCGTCTTCGGCCCGAGGTCCCGCGGTAGCGTTGGCTACGCGGCAGGCGACCGCGCTTGTACTACGAACGTCCGAACAAGCAAGTCGGCATGCATCGACGGAAACCGCGTTACAGTTTTTTTTTAAAGCAGAATCTTAAATAAGAATTATTTGAAGTGAGAGGACAAGAAGTACGTAAATTTCATTTTTAAATAAGGCATACACGAAAAGGTAACGTAACAGAAAATGTACGATAAGTGATCGTAATTCGTTATTGAGGTAAAAATCCGTAGTTTAACCACGGCCAACACAACTAAATTTGTAACGAGTTACGCCGGTGGGACGACGATCTTCCCCCCCCCCCCCCCACCACGCGCCCGACCGAGGTCTTGCCCCCCACCACTCGTCCGCAATACCGAGAACTGGCGCGAGAGGGTTTCGCACCGAGAGACTCTCTCGCTGCCGAAAATGTGCAGACGAGGACATACAGGTCGGGGGCATAGGCCTATTTGGCAGAGACCGCCTAGAGCGTTAGTACGAGCAGTACGCCTCTCCCAGAGACCTCATGTGCGATTCCACGTTCTCGTGTAGAAACACTCGTTCTTGCGAAAGACAACAGCCCGTGTTCACACCAGTTCTTGTGCGTCCACAGACTGAGTCTCTGTGCATTTTTCGACTCCACACCTCCACGGTTCCCAGAAGGACAGCGTGAGCCATCCTCTGGACGCAGACCGATATCCGCCATCGATCTCCCGAATAGAGTTATCTCTGTTCTATAGAGCGTCCTTACAGTCGCCGAATCACCCGCGGGTTGTGCCCACTGGGTGACCGGATCCCCGACTCTCCGACCAGGGTCCATTGGCAGGGTTGGCCCGCCAGGACACCGAAGGGTCAAATCGTCTTACCTCTCCACTCTCGCCGAAACGTTACCGACGATCGAGATACGCGCCGCGATACGCACCGCCGACCAACGCTCCGAAGTACGCGACGCGATCCGCGCCGATACTCGCGATAGACTAAGTCTAAGCTTAAGCCGTCCATACACTGTTTGCCAGCATAGACCTGGCCGGGATACTCTGTACACCTGCGTGAATAAATTGTCGTACTCTACCTTACCTCTGCGTACAAAGTCATTCGATCGGCGGCCCTGGACCACCGTCCTGAGCTGGCGATACGGTTCTTCCACCGTCCCACCGGTAACCCCGCGACTTAACGGTTACAAATTTAAAAAATAATATTAGGTGTATGAATGAATTCTTTCCGACTGGAATTTCTATCGCGGTGGTATTCAGAAGCTGCCAGAAAAATGGCAAAAGGTAATGAACAATAATGGAAATTATTTCGATGATCGAGTTGTTTTCATATTTTTTAAATCGAACTGCTATTGTACTCTAAAATCGGAAAGAATTTATTTCTACACCTAATAATCACCAATAAATTAAACAAAACTCACCCTTTCGGACATTCCTTTCCTTGCTATCCTTCCCTTTTCGAAAACCTGTGTCACTAGGCCACTGTACCGATCCTGGTCATCGGCGTCCAGTGCTCAGCTGATCGCAGGGTCAATGTACCGAATATTCACTTCACTTCACTGCTACTAACACTGTTCACTTAATTTATGTTTCGCGGAACGCGTTGTTCTTACGTTATAAAAATTAGTGGCCCCGAAAGGGGCCGATTACTGTTAATTACTGGGACGAGATTACTACTATTACCCGGCGAAAAGAAGACTCGTGGCAGACGGTCTCGGACTGTGCAGTCCGCTGCTGTGACGATTGGTCTCGTCACCTATTTGGGCACACTTTTACAGACGGGGCACACGTTTTTGGTTATTGGCTGAAGTTGCCACATGCATTGTCGCACCGCGCGACGAAGAGATCGAACGAACGCCGCGGGCGCGCGGACCCATGCGGAGAACAGCCCCGCTGGATCCCGCCGCTTGTCGCCGACCGACACATCAGCCGGCGCACACCCCCCCTGCGTCGCGATGGTGGCGCGGATGGCGTCCTCGGACGCCAACTCCGTGAGGCCGCCGACGCGAAACTCAGCCATCCTCTGGGGGCAGTGGACCTTGATGCCACTGTCCCCCAGTTGCTCCACGAGCTTGGCCTTCAGCGCCGCGGCCTTGGCCGGGCCCTGGGCCCCCGGGATTTCTAGCACTAGGCCCCCGGTTACGGCGTGCCACGGTCGCATCGCTGCGATGCCGAGGTCGGCGACCTTAATGGCCGCCATTGCGCCGGCGACCCGCGCAGAGAAATCCTTCTCCCCCCCCCCCCCCCCAGCCGGAGCGGTGATCGCCACCGCCGCGGATCTGGGGGCGCGCAGGATCGCAATCGGGACTCTCCCGGGAGCGCCCGACCGCTGGGGAGCCGGCGCCACTGCGCCCCTCCCTCGCACCACCATCTCGGCGCTGCCACCCGCAGCCGCCTTCGCCGCCTTCTTAGCCTTTCGGCCTATAACCTGGGCCCACGTGCCCTGCGGGGCCGCGGGTGCACCAGGCGCCCGGGTCGGAGCGACCGACACCGGCGCCGGCGCAACCGCCACCGCTTTCTTTGTCTTGACGGCCCTTACAGCGGGGCCGCCCGGCCGCGTTGCCGGAGGGGGAGCATCAACCCCCCCCCCACCGCCGCGGCTCGCGTCGCCGTGGTCCCCGACGCTGCGGGGGCGGTTGGCGCCGCCCTCCGCTTCTTGCGCCCCTTAGTGGGCGCGGGAGTCGGGGGAGCCGGAACGGGCGCGGTCTTCCCACGCCGGGGGAGGCAGACGCGGGGGGAGGGTGAACACCTGTCCCCGGTCCGCCCGCGGGCAAGCGCGCCGGACTGCCGGCGAGACGTCGCTCCTGTCCCCTCTTCTTGGGGGGCGGAGCCGCGCCAACCGCCGCAAAAGACCGCCCGCCGCCGATCCTGGCCCATTTCTGGACAAGAGCGGACGGCGGGTCGGCCGGTCTCGGCGCCGGTGAGAGGTCTTTTTTTTTTTTTTTTTTTTTTTTTTTTTTTTTTTTTTTAAACGTGGAGAAATCCCTAACGGATACCCCGCCCCCCGGGGGAGGGACGGGGTTATGTGGGGCTTGCACCCACTAAAACTCCACGGTGGTCGTCCTCGGGCGCGGAGTCGCACGCTCGAGGGGGGGGGACTTCTGCGAGAGCAAACTAGCGATACAGTCGCTGGCCCCCCCCTCAGCGCAAATGCTGGCTCCGCGCTCAACAACCCAAAACTCCGGCGACGCGAGACGGACCACGCGGCCGCGTCGCCACTTCTGGGGGGGTCGCACGATGTGGTGGAGGGGTGAGCGTGCCCCCCGGCACCTCCACCCCGCGACCCCCCGCGGTCGAGCAGTGACCCGGACGCGGCCCGAAGGGTCGCGGCCGTGCGGGGAGGCGGCACTTGGTCATATGGTCAATTGACCGCCGCACTCACCCTTTACCTGCTCGACCGCCTTCCTCGGGAGCGCGCTAAAAACGGCACCAATGGCGCGGCTCCCGGGGGGCCCTCTGACACGAGGACCCCCCCTGTTCGTAACTCCGCCGTCGCGCGTCGCGCCCTGCTACGACGCGACGCCGACGGCAACTCGCGGCTAAGGCCGCCTCCTTCCCGAGGCGCCCTGAAAAGGGCGCCTCCGACCCGGGGTTGATGCCGACGGGGAGCGGGGGTGACGCACTAAATTACGTCACCGCCCTACCTCCCCCGGCCCCGGGTCATCTCCTCCTCCCGATCCTACCGGATCTCCGAGGGGCGGCTACGCGGGACGGATGCCCGGTGCGGATCCTGTCCCGCTCCGCCTCCTCCTTCTTCAACATTACCGCCTCCGCAAATGCGGAGACGGCCTTCCAGCACTCCCGATCTCCCGCCATCCGACGCACGACCGTCGGTAGCGAGAGATCGGGACCCAGCCGCGACTCGAGGACACGCCGCTCGTCCGACCACGACCGGCAAACCGCCAGCGTGTGGTCGGCCGTGTCCTCATCGCCCGAGTCGCAACACTGAAACACTGCGACGACTCCTCCCGCCCTATGCGACACAGATAATTGCCGAAGCATCCAACTCCGGTCAATATCTGCGTCAGGCGGAAGGTGAGCCTGCCGTACCCACGCCCCACCCATTCGTTCATGATAGGAGAGTGAGAGGTCTATTCTATACCTGGTCTGTGGTCCCAGCTTCCGAAAATTTTTCCTTATTTTCTTACATGTAAGTGTGCTTTATTATTATTATTTAATTAAGCTGTGCACATAATGAAACGAACATAAACGAATATAGGTTATTGTTTCATTACACGTGTATACAGACATTATTATTAATTATTAAGCTGTACGCATAATGAAACGAACATATTTTCAACGAATAGGTTATTGTTTCATTACGTGTATACAGATTACGTGTATATCATTACGTGCATACGCATAATGAAACGACTATATTTTTAACGAATAGGTTATTGTTTTATTACATGTATACAGACATTATTGTTAATTAAGCTGTACCCATAATGAAACGAACATATTTTCAACGAATAGGTTATTGTTTCATTACGTGTATACAGATTACGTGTATATCATTACGTGCATACGCATAATGAAACGAATATATTTTTAACGAATAGGTTATTGTTTCATTACATGTATACAGACATTATTGTTAATTAAGCTGTACGCATAATGAAACGAACATATTTTTAACGAAAAGGTTATTGTTGTTTCATTACACGTGTTAAATAAGTGTCTGCGCAGATTTTTACTAATTGTGTATCTTTCTAGTATCCAGACCCTTTGAAGAACGTATTGTTTTCCGTAGTAGGAGAAACAAAAGTAAAAATATTATATTTGGTAAGTGATGACCTTTACATTTATTTATAATAATACGTATGATATTAGTGTTTATTACAAATTTCTCGTTTTTTCATAGGTTGGAGTATTCCAAAAATACATAAAGTACACTCGAGCAGCTACTGTGCGCTATTCCGAGTAAACTTTATTGGCTGCATACTTATGCGCCTTATCTTACATCACTCGAACGGCTGCAGTGCGCCGTGTCTCGAGTATAACCACTTTCAATAAAGTTGGTCATCCGCGAGCGCATAACCGCCACGCTGATATATATATTATATATTATTGAATCATAACCAAACCACCTTTTATTATATATAGAATTAAAAGTATAATTCATCATGTCTGTAATGAATCGTAGAATTAATATCTCACCGCTCAGTGTTAATAACATGCAAATTATCAGTAAAGGTGAATGGTTAGCAGATGATCATATTGAATATTTTCATAAATTATTAGAAGCTAACTCTAATTATAAACCACGCGAGACGTGGAGAATTCAAATGCCTGGTACAATTCAACCAGTTCCTGAAAGTCAGGATCACATACAGATTTTACACCAAAGCGAAGATTTTAAAACCAGTGCAGGGGGACACTGGGTTTGTAGCTTCTATAAACATGATGAAAGAAGAGTTTATATTTATGATTCTTTTAATTTCTCGAAGTTGCATAGTTATCATAAAATTTTTCTGCAGGAGTTATACCCTTTTTTGAACAAACATGACGGTACAATTGACGAAGAATTTATTGAATTTCCACGTGTACAAGCTCAACCTAACACTCGGGATTGCGGAGTTTTTGCGATTGCATTTGCTGTCTCGTTATTATTCAAAATATTACCAAACAAAGTAACGTACAATCATGCGTTGATGCGTCAACATTTGATCCAAATGTTTCAATCTGTTGAGAATAGCGAAGCACGTGACTTGTCGGTTGGTGTTTTCAAATTCCCGGTAACGGGTCTGCCTCGCATGACCTGTAAATACGAGTCAGTCTCGAGCCGTCGTTCGCTGATAGCTTTTCTCGTGCGCAAAATCGTCAGATTTACAACAGGTTATGGGCCCAGGGCTACTAATAGTGTAACTCGCAAGTGAAAAGTAAGCGCGTTGCAAGTAATTTAGCGGGAAGACCGTTAAGAATTGTAAGGTCATTCGAAGTGGAGAAACTTCAAGAACATGGCCGCAACAATCAAAATTGATAGGCTCACTGGCGAAAACTACGACACATGGAAAATCCATATGAGGGCAATCTTGAAGAAGAATGATCTATGGGATTATGTGTCGGGTGCGATACCGGAGCCAGCACCCACCGACGCAAAGTATGCGGAGTGGCTCAAAATGGACGGAAAAGCCGAGTCGGACATTCTGTTGGCTGTGAGTCCAAGCGAATTGGTAGCCTTAGATGGTCTGGAAACCTCTAGGGCAATATGGGAAAAGTTGCAGTCCCTGTACCAGTCCAGTGGGCCGGCGCGGAAAGCGTCTTTATTGAAGAAATTAGTATTAACGCGCATGCAGGAGGAAGGCGACCTGCGGAAACACATCGCGGATTTTTTCGATGCAGTAAAGAAGCTCAAGGAGATTGGGTTGGTGGTAATAGATGAATTACTCGCCATTTTACTGCTGTATAGCCTACCCGACTCCTTCTCGATGTTTCGAACAGCAATGGAATCGCGTGATGATTTGCCATCAACAGAGATCCTAAAGGTCAAAATCATCGAGGACTACGAGGGAAGGAAATCGAAGGAAGTTGACCAAGGGGCGATGTTCGTAAAACGAGATAACGCACACATAGAAAAGAAACAAAAAAATGCAGGCCAGAAGATTAGAAACAAAATTGAGTGCTACAGGTGCGGCCGTTATAATAATAATAATAATAATAATATTTATTCACGGGACAAGCCCATTAAGACAAATTATGGGCACATGGCAAAGGAATGTAAAGCCGAGTTTGAAAAGAAACAGAAACGAAGCGCGCGACGGCTGGAAGGTCGAGACGAGGATACAAAACAAAAGCATCTAAGTAACATGTCGACAATGCTGAGTACCACCGAAGAGGTGATGTTAAGTCAAGCGAAGTCGTCTGTGTGGTGCATCGATAGTGGGTGCACGGGGCACATGTGCAATGAGAGGAGTATGATCACGGAGTTCACGAGCTTGAAAAGTGAATTGAACTTGGCAAACAATAGGAGTACTAGGATCACTGGAATGGGGAAAGTGAGCATTTCAGTGGACACGGGCAGCGAAGAGCGCCAAATAAATATCGAAAAGGTACTCTACGTGTCGGATTTACGCACAAACTTATTGTCGGTGTCAAAGATGACGGACCGCGGGTATGAAGTGAGATTCCGGAAACATGACGCAATAGTGATCGATAAAGAGAATAGAGTGCACATGTGTGCAGACCGTATGGGTAACTTGTACCATGTGAGAATGTGCAAAGACAAAGTGCAAAATGTCGAAGTGAAGAAGAATTCAATCGACGAGTGGCATCAACGGTTAGGACATTTGAACGAGCGCGATTTAAAGTCAATGGCCAAGAGTGGCCTGGTGTACGGTTTGAGCATCAAAGACAATGAAAAATTGTCAGAGTGCGAGACTTGTGTACGTGAGAAACAAACTTGCCAGCCTTTCCCGAAAAGCAGTGAAAACCGCACGCGAGATTTATTAGAAATAGTGCATACGGACGTCTGTGGCCCGATGAGACACCCGTCGTTTTCGGGCAAACGATACTTCGTAACTTTTATCGACGATAACTCGCGTTGGTGTGAGGTGCGTTTTGTGAAGAGCAAAAGTGACACCCTCAGCGTGTTCAAGGATTACAAAGCGGAGGTGGAAAACTTCACGGGGAAGAAGATTAAAACTTTGCAATCGGACAATGGAGGTGAATATGTCAACAGTGAATTTGATGCGTTTCTGAAGAAGAATGGGATCCAGAGGAGGTTGACTGTACCACATACATCCCAGCAGAACGGAATTGCTGAGAGGAAGAATAGGACGCTCGTTGAAATGGCGCGATGCATGATGCGTCAAGCTGAAAGTCTCCCAGCATTTTGGGCCGAGGCGGTCAACACCGCATGTTACATCCGTAACCGATGTCCAACGGCAGCGTTGAAGGGGCAGATACCGTTCACGGTATGGAAGGGGAAGACCCCCACAATCAGCTATATGCGAGAATTTGGATCCAAAGTATATGTAAAAGACAAAAGTGCAAATAAAGGAAAATTTACTCGCGTTCCGAAGAGGGCATTTTCGTGGGCTATGACGTGAAATCGAAAGCGTATCGCGTTCACAACCCAGGCACCAAGAAAATAATTCTGAGTCGCGACGTCAAGTTTATGAACGAGTCGGCCTTCAGACATGAGTACAAGGAGATACTTGATGAAGAAGAAAGGTTGAATGATAGCGACATGCCAGTTGAACTCAATGCCCCAAATGCTAGTGAAGAAAAATGCAGGAAGGAAGAAACGCACGAGGTACTCCAGCCTGCAAATGAAGTAGACAGACAAAAAGAAGCACCCGCAACGAAAGAAAGAAGTGGGTCAGTCCCATGGCATAAGTTAGTAGTACCCTGTGGTAACCTTCCGAAAAGAGGAAGAGGACGCCCGAAACTAGTACGTAGCGGATCAGTGGGGAGACCACGTAAGGTATACAGCCCTGCAACTAAGAAAATAAACAATAGCGAAGACAGCGATGAAGATAGGGAAGGAGAAACAAGGACGTCAATAGAATCGGAAGACGACCATGTGTTCATCGCGAATTACGCGGCAATAGAGCCAAGTACATGGGAAGAAGCGAGACGAACAAGTGACGCTGACGCCTGGAGACTTGCTATGGAAGACGAATACTTAGCGCAAATTAAGAATGGCACGTGGGAAATAGCTCCGAGACCTCAAGATCGAAAAGTAATTGGGAGTCGGTTCGTATTTTGTACGAAAAGCAATGGCGCCCAAGAACGCAAGAAAGTTAGGCTCGTCGCGAAAGGCTGCTCACAACGGCCAGGGGAGGATTTTCACGAAACATATTCTCCCGTCGTGAGATCAACATCAATAAGATTGGTAGCAGCGCTCGCAGCGGAACTGGGACTGGAGATCCGCCAGATGGACGTCGTCACCGCGTATCTAAACGGCGAATTAGAAGAGGAAGTGTTTATGGAAGTGCCGAATCAGTTGCGCGAAGTATTAGAGAAAGTGATCGCAACCGAAAAGGTTGGTGCGGGCGGTAATATTATTCGCGAAACTAAAATGATTGCGACGGCTAAGCGCTGGGGCGGGGAGTTAAACGCAAGAGCAGACAGTGTGTGTGTGCTAAAGAAATCCTTGTATGGTTTGCGCCAATCGGGTTTGCAGTGGCATAAAAAACTAGTGGAAAAGTTAAGGAAATTAGGGTTTGAAACGGTACCACAAGACCCGTGTGTGTTTATGGCGTGGAAGGATGAGCAAATAATGTTAATCACGATCTATGTGGACGACATGATAATCGCAACTGACAATAATGTGTGGCTGTGTGATGTTGTTGAAGACAGAGTGAGGAAGGGGGGTCGCCGCCGTTCCGAGCGAGGCGACGAATGCCACTAGCGCTCGATCGCGGGCCGATACGAATCGGCTAATGTTTACAAAGGAGCTGAGTGGGCCATCTCTGGGTGTCCTCACCTAATTGCGGTGGCTCACTCAGCTGCAAATTACGTCACCTGAAGTCACGTGACTTCCCGGAATCCTCGTCAGGATTCCGGGAGACGAGATTTCCGCCTTCTTCTCTTTCCGAGTGCCTAACAAAGAGCACGTCTCGCGATCGCGCAAGTTTCTGAAATCGGTATTCGAAATCGATATACGTGACCAGATCGCTGGTGCAGTGGACAAGCGTTCAGATTAAACATTATCTTTGATCGAGTAAACAGTTTGTAAATAGATGTATATAGAGTGAAGTGAGTTTATTAAATGGTACATGTTCCTTTCTGTAAATTCCGAGAACAGTCAATTGTGCGCGTCTGTACATTTTCTGTAACATAACTCGTAACATTATTTTTTGGTCCTTCGAGCCGGAGCGTCGGCCTCTATAGTTTCTATCGTAAGAAGTGAGTGAGTTTCTGGAGTGTTCGTCGCACGTGCACGTTCGGTGTCCTCCATATTCCGTCGGTTAACATGGCTGACTTGATCGACGAACAGAAGGAGACCATCCGGAGAATCTCCAGGGTGGTAGAAAACCTGAAAAAGCTGGGCTCAGCAAAAATGACCGAGGGAGCGGTGCGTTCGCGCCTAGATATGCTCGAGGAAATGTGGAGGGAGTTCAGAACTCAGCATCGGGACGTCGTCAAGGCCTCTAAAGAGCACACCGCGCTGAGGGCAGATGAGTATTTTAGTAAGAATCTGTTCGACCTCACGGAGGAATCGTATATGGAACAAAGGGGTCTGTTATTAGACATTTTGAAACCAGTTGGAAAGTCGTTACCGGCCAAGAGTTCCAGTTCAAACGTAACGGATGCTGAGGGTGAGTCGAGGTCACGCGCTGCTTTGCCCCGAATTCCCCTTCCAGCGTTCGACGGTCGTTATTGTGAGTGGCCGTCCTTCCGTGATTTGTTTGTGTCGCTGATCGTGAAGGACTCTTCGCTGAGTGAGGTGGATAGACTTCACTATCTGAAAACATGTCTGAAGGGAGAAGCGGCGGGGCATTTGAAGAATTATACTACCACGGACAGTAACTTTACCTTGGCGTGGGAGGCGTTGAAAGAGCGATACGAGAACAAGCGGAAGCTGGTACGGGCACAACTTGCCGCGTTGTCGAACTTGGCCCCGGTGACCAAGGAATCGGCATCCGAGTTGAAACGACTGCTATACGGTACCTGTGGAGTAGTCGAAGCTCTAAATCAACTCGGGCGACCCGTCACCAACGCTACAGATTGGCTGGTGTACATTACCGTAGAGCGACTGGATGCCCAGTCGCGTCGTGAGTGGGAGACGTCGTTGGGCTCTTCCGACGAGGTGCCCACATTCGAGGAGCTAAAGGAATTTCTGGATAAGCGAATTGACACCGTCGAGGCACTCGAAGAACAGCGTCGAGGGAGCAGTCAGCCGGAGGCGAAGAAGACAGGTGCGAAGGTCGCCAGAGTGCACCAAGTCTCCACCTCAACCAATCCTGCTAAGGATTGTAGCCTGTGCAAGGGCAAGCACTATGTGGCGTTTTGTCCCGTCTATCAGAAGAAGTCCCCAGCAGAAAAGCAGGCGGTCACCGAGTCACTGCATCTCTGCGTAAACTGCCTGGGCAGACATCAATTCGACGTGTGTCAGTCGATCAAGACGTGCAGGATTTGTGACGAGAAACATCATACATCTCTTCATGATGTCCTGTGCGTTCCCGCAAAGCCAGCGGTCCATCACGCCGCGCTGGAAGGGTTTCGGTCAGCCAAGGTGATTCTCAGTACCGCGAGAGTGAAGCTACTGGAGCCCAGTAAAACAGCTGTGAGCGTGCGAGCACTCATCGATCCGGCGAGTGAGGTGTCAGTCATCGCGGAATCTTTGGTGCAACGACTGGGGCTCCGTCGTCGGAGTGCTCCAATACCCTTACTTGGAGTGGGCGGTGCCCGATCCCGCTCCACGAAGGGATTTACGATCATCACTGTTGCATCCCACTGCAACGAAGAATGCCGTCACGAAGTGTCAGCATTGATTTTACCAGAACTCTCTGGACACGTACCGCGGAAGTTCCCGGAAGAACGAACGTGGCATCACTTGCAAGGCCTATCGCTTGCGGATCCGTGGTACCAGAGGAACGATCCAGTGGAGCTACTCCTGGGTGCCGATGTGTATAATAAAATCCTGCGCTGTGGTGTGCGGCTTGGCGGCCCCTAACGCTCCTGTCGCCTAGGAAACCTGTCTGGGATGGATTCTCAACGGAGGCGTCAAGGACAATTCGAGCCATCCTGACCCACTATTTGGCACACCTTCAGTTCACCACTGCACTGTGGACAAGGAGTTGGTAAGCATTCTAACCAAATTTTGGGAGCAGGAAGAAATTTCCGTAGTTGTGCAGCCAACGCCGGAGAATGAAGAGTGCGAGCAGCACTTCTTGCGGACATACCGACGCGATGACGAAGGTCGCTTCGTAGTGAGCTTGCCCTTCAAGGCCACTCCTAGCCTAGGCGATTCCCGACGGGCAGCGTTGAGGACTCTGGAAGCCATGCAGCGTAGGTTTCGACGTTCAAAAAACCTACAGGAAGCGTACGAGGATTTCATGAACGAGTACGAATCCATGGGACACATGACTCGTGCCCCGAATTCAGGTGGGAACCTCACCAGGAACATCGGCTTTTATCTCCCGCATCATGGGGTGTGGAAGGAGACGAGCTCCACCACTAAATTGCGTGTGGTCTTCAATGGATCACTGAAGACCGACAATGGAAGAAGCCTCAACGAGTTCCTCCACACGGGGCAAAATCTGCTCCCTCCTTTGGCGGAGGTGCTCCTCCGGTGGCGAAAGCACGCAGTAGCTTTCACCGCCGATGTCGCAAAAATGTATCGCCAGATCCGGGTGCAGAAGGACGACTGGAAATGGCAGAAGATTCTGTGAAGCAGACATGCTGGTGAAGCTCCTGAAGAGTATCACCTGTGCACGGTAACATATGGATTAGCGTGTGCTCCATACCTGGCGATCCGTTGCATCCACCAGCTGGCTACCGAGGAGGCTGAGAAGTTCCCAGCGGCGGCGAGCGTCATCCGTCGGGACGTCTACGTGGATGACGTGCTTTCTGGAGCTCCCACTCTAGACGAAGCTCAGCAGCTTCAACGCGAGCTTTATGAGCTCCTCATGGCGGGCGGGTTCCCGCTCCGCAAGTGGGCATCGAATTCAAGGGAGCTGCTAGGCAGTATAACCTCGGTCGACGCAGAGGCCACTCGGAGCTGGACTTCTTCCGGTCCTCATAGCGTGCTGGAGATCGAGTGGCTACCTTCAGTTGACTGCTTTCAGATTACGATAGCGGATAGACCAGGCGCAGCAGCAGTCACCAAGAGGACGGTGCTGAGCAAAACGGCTCAGTTGTTCGATCCACTGGGATGGTTGGCCCCAGTGACCATCGCAGCCAAAATCCTGATCCAGGAATTGTGGCTGCTGAAGACCGACTGGGACACTCCGCTGCCACCACGGGAGGAGCAGCACTGGGCGCAATTCGTGCTGGAGTTGCCATCTCTAGCAGGCATTCAGATTCCCCGCTGGCTAGGATGGCTGCCCTCGAGCAGCTTCGTGGAGCTGCATGGCTTCGCGGACGCTTCTGAACGCGCCTATGCAGCGGTCATATACCTCCGAGTCGTCGACGCATCAGGCATATCGCGTTCCACGTTGGTAACTGCCAAAAGCAAGGTTTCGCCGTTAAAACAGGTCTCTATACCGCGGCTGGAACTCCGCGCCGCGTGGTTGTTGACACGCCTGGCGGCCCATACACTCACCGTCCTGGAGCTGGAGGAAGTGGACGTGCACCTATGGAGCGATTCCCTTGTGGCCTTGGGTTGGATTCGAGGGCACCCAACTCGATGGACGACCTACGTGGCCAATCGGGTTTCCTCTATCCAACAGAAGTTGCCACTTGCTATGTGGCACCACGTCCAAGGCACCGACAACCCGGCGTACTGTGCGTCCCGAGGACTATCGCCAAGGGACCTCCCCGATTTCTCTCTCTGGTGGACTGGACCGGGTTGGCTCAACTCTCCTCATCAATGGCCTCGGACGGAAGCTAGAATTCAGGAGCCGACCTTGGAGCAACGAACCAGGAGTCTCCATACTCAGCTCCCTGGGGAGGACGAGGTGAGCCAATATATATTACGGTCCTCTAACCTACGTCGTCTCTTCAGGGTAACCGCTTGGTGTTGCCGCTGGTTGCCCAAGTACAAGGGCAGTCGTCCAGCGCACCTCACATCAGAGGAGATCCACGCGGCCCGAAGAAGTGCAGGTCAAACGGGCCATTCCATCAAAGAGTCGCCTACGGAAACTAAATCCCTTCTTGGACGAGGAAGGACTATTGAGAGTAGGAGGGCGGTTGCAAGGCGCCGCATTACCCTACGATCGGACTCACCCGCTTATTCTTCCGGACGAGTCTCCCCTGGCGGTCCTGTGGGTGAAGTCAGCCCATCTACGATGTCTTCACGGAGGCGTTCAACTCACGCTGGCGACAGTGAGACAGGAGTGCTGGATTCTGAGGGGTCGTCCGATGGTAAAGTCGTGCCTGCGGGAATGCGTTATCTGTTTTAGATGGAGGCATCAACCTCCTGTACAGCTAATGGGAAATCTTCCCCGCGCGCGTGTCATTCCTTGCAGGCCGTTCATGAAAGCCGGCGTCGATTACGCCGGGCCGATACTGGTGCGTTCCGGGCGAGGGCGTGGACAGAGAAGCGTCAAGGGATACATTGCGTTATTCATCTGCCTGTCGAGTTGGTGTCCGATGGAAGTGCGGAGACGTTCTTGGCGGCGCTCAGGAGATTCGTAGCTCGCAGAGGAATTTGTTCCGAAATATATAGCGACTGTGGCACCAATTTCGTGGGAACCAATCGCGAGCTGCGAGCCCTCCTGCGCTCTGCCCTTCTTGATGGCCGCAACCTCCTCACAACCATTGCCGCGGAGGGCATCGAGTGGAGGTTCAATCCACCCGCGGCTCCCCACTTCGGCGGGTTGTGGGAGGCAGCGGTCAAGTATGTCAAGCACCACCTTCGACGACAAATCGGTGAGCAGAGACTCACGTTCGAGGAACTGTCCACGCTCTTAGCTGGCATCGAAGCCTGCTTAAATTCCAGACCGCTGGAACCCTTGTCGGACGACCCTGACGATCTTCTAACGTTGACCCCCGGTCACTTCTTAATCGGAGGTCCACTGATCGCCATTCCCAAACCGAGCCTGGAGGAGTTGCCTGCGTCCAGACTTTCCCGATGGCGAAATCGATATACGTGACCAGATCGCTGGTGCAGTGGACAAGCGTCCAGATTAAACATTATCTTTGATCGAGTAAACAGTTTGTATATATACTGCTTTATTGTGTCCCCTCAGGGTTTACAATCCGTTTCTTACATCAACTCTTACATCTATCTTACATCTATCCTTAACCTTAACCTCAACCTTAACCTTAACCGCTCCTACAATCTAATTCGCCCGCTCGCTCGGTTGCCACCGCCACGTACGACTCTCCTCCCCCTCCCATCCCTATCTGACCCCCGCTTCCGCTCGCTTCCTTTCACTCTCATTCCTTATACTTCCATTCTTCCACTCCCCCTCCCCTCCTTTCTTCCACCCTCCTCATCCACTCTTCTCCCCCCTCCCTCGTCATCCAATTGCCTCCCTCACCACTTCCTGCCACCCCCTCTCCTCTCCCCATCCTGTGCATAACCTCCCCACACATGCTCCCATGTCTCCTCTCCCCAACCACATACCCTGCATTTTCTCTTTTTCCTCCTCCTCCCAATACCTCCCCTCCTCTCATTTCGCACCCCAGCCTGAATCTTGCCATTCGTCTCCATCTACTTTCCCCCCCACCCCCCTCTTCAAAATATCCCCGGTACCCCTAACCCCTTTTACCACCCCCATAACCACCTATTGTACCTTGATTTCTCTTATCCTTTCCCATCTTTTCCACCTCCTCTAACCTCCTTCCCCCTACTTACCAACTCCTCTCCTCTCAGCTCCCCCCCTTCCCCTCATCATTTCTATCCCCTCCACCGTCCCACCCTCTCTCCTCAAAAAAACCTCTCCCTTTCCTCCTCCCATCCCCCCCAACACCTTTCCCCTTCTCGCCCTACCTTTTACCTCTTCCCAACATTCCCTCGCCAATTCCCCCCCTTGTCCCCTCCTCCAACTTCCTCTCATACGTCCCACGCCCCTCATCCCCGCCCCTTCCCCCTCATCTTGTCCCGCTGCAGCTCCTCCCTAACCATGTACCCCTGGTGTACACCAATCCACCCCCAATACCCATCTTAAAAAACCTCTCCTGTAAACCCCCTCCACCCTCTCCCTCTCCCTCCACCCCCATATCTCCACTCCATATCCCACCGGTCGCCCCATACCAAACCTATCAAAACATCCATACTCCTTTTTCCCCCAATCCTTCCCAAAACTTCCTCTTCCCAATACCCCAGACCTTCCCCCATCACCGCCGCCGCCTTTCTCACCCTATCCCTCACATGTTGCCTCCTGTCCCCCATTAGCCATCAGCGTGTACCCCAGATACTTGTATTCCCTCACCTCCTCCCATCACCCTTTCCCTTCCACCTCCCATGTCACCTTCTTCCATCTCCCTCCCCCCTTCCCTGCACCTCATTATCTTTTGATTTCCCCACGTTTAGCTGTAGCCCCTTTCCCATCCAAATATCTTTCTAACCTCGCCCATCATCCCCTTCATTCCCTCCTCCTCTTCCGCTACCACCCGCCACATCATCCGCATACGCCAGAGTGTATATTTTCTTGCCTCCTATTTTCACCCCTCCCCACCCGTCCCTTTCCAGCTCCTCATCCAAATCCGCCAACAACAAGGTGAACAAGCTCGGGCTCAACGGACAACCCTGTCTTACTCCCCTAGCTGTCCAGAACTCCCTCCCCACCTCCTCCCCCACCCTCACCCTACACACTGTTTCCTTCAGTATCTCCTCGCATCTTTCCACTAGCCCCTCTCTCACCCCCCTCTTCCGCATCGCCCTCACCAGCACCTCCCTGTCCACCGAGTCAAATGCCGCCTTTAGGTCTATGAAGAATATTATGAGCCTTCTCTCCTTCCTCATCACCTGCCTATTTATCATGTAATTTAATACATATATATTATCAATACATCCCATTCTTCTCCTAAAGCCGGTTTGACTCGGCGGCAACAACTTTTTACTTTCCACCTCCTCCCTTAACCTCTCTGCCAACACCGACGCGTACACTTTATACGCCGTCTGTGTCAGCGTCACCCCCCTGTAGTCCTCTACCCTCTTTCCGTTCCCTTTCTTCAACACCGGTACCACTACTCCCTCCCTCCATTCTTCCACCCATCCTTCTCCCTTCCATACCCTATTACAGATTTCATATAACCAATCCACCACCTCTTCCCCCCCATATTTCCACACCTCGTTATCTATACCATCCCCCCTCCCGCCTTACCCTCCTTCAGCTTCCTCACCACCCTTCTCACCTCCTCCTTACTCAGCTCCCCTTCCTCGTCGTCCCCCCTCCTTCTTCCCCCCCCTTTTCTCACCCTCCATTCCACCCCTCCTAATAACCCCTTAAAATAATCCTCCCATTCCTCCATTTTTATCCCCTCCTCTACCCTCCTTCTTCTCTTCCTCTCTCTATTTATTACTTTCCATACCTGCCCTTCCGTCTTCACCCCCTCCACTTCCTTCTCCCACCTCTCTACTTCCTCCCTCTTTTTTCCTTCACACATGCGTCTATATTCCTTCCTCTTATCCCTATACTCTTCCCTCTCCCCACCCTCCCTCCTCCATCGCCTCAACTCCTTTCTCACCTTACCTTTCTTCTCCTTACACTCCTTATCCCACCACCCTCTCTTTCCTCCCCTCTCTCCTCCTTTCCCCATCTTCCCTATCACCTCTTTTACCCTATCCCTTAACTCCCTCCATTCTTCCTGTATTCCTCTGTCCCCTCCCTCTCTCTCACCAAATAACCTTATAAACTCCTCTCTCCCCTTCTCAGTCCAGTTCCCCCTCATTGACCCTTTCCCCTCTCCCTTTTCCCCCTTTCCACCCCCTCCCTGCATTCCCCCTTCAACCATACCACCACTGGGTGATGGTCCGAATCAACCCTTTCACCTACTTCCATTCTCTCAACTCTCTCCCTTGTCTCCTCATTCCCCAACACATAATCAATAACCGAATTCCCTCTCCCACCTGTGTACGTCCACTCCCCCTCCTCATCCCCTTCCACACTTCCGTTCATTATCCCCCACCCTCTCTCACCCAAATACCTACACAATCTCCTCCCCTCCCCATTCACCTCTCTGTCCTTCGATCTCCTACTTTCCACTTCCATCTCTCCCTCATCTCCCCCCCCCCATATCTCCCCCCCTTCACCTCCTGTCCTTGCATTAAAGTCTCCCCCTATCACCACCCTTACTCCCTCCTCTCTCCCCTCCATCCACTCCTTCAATTCCTCCAGCTTCCTCTGCAAATCCTTATTTACGTATACTCCCACCACCCTCCACCACTCCCCTCCCATCTTCACCTTCTTCATTATTATCCCCTCTTTCTCCCCTTCCTCCCCTTCCCTTGTTTCCAACCCCTTCCTCACCCCCATTATCATACCCCCCATTGCCCTCCCTTTCTTACTCTCCCTCTTTGCCCACTGCTTCTCCCACACATACCCCTTTGGCATCTTATTCCTCACCCCCTCCCAGTCTTTTTCCTCTACCCACGTCTCACATAATACCACCACATCCCATTCTTCCAACCCTTTCCAAAATTCCACGTCCTTGTTTTTTACCCCCGCAACATTCCAGAATGCCACCTTATTTCTTCCTTCCCTTGCATCATCTCCTCCCCCTATCCTCTCTCCCCTCCTCCTTTCCCTCCCTTCTCGTTTCCCTGCTCCACCATCCATTTCTCGCACACCTCGTCCCACCTCTTCATCCTCCCGTTCACCCACATTTTCATGTATCCTATCTGTACATTATTCCCCCTCCTCCTCTCCTCCTCCGCCTCTCTTTCTATCTTCCACCTCCCTCTTCTCTCTTCCTCCGTGAGGTCGTCCTCAATCCTCTCTTTCCCGGTCCTCAACTTTTTCCTCGCCTCCATTGCTTTCCTCTTCTCTTCCCTTCCTGCCAATTTCACGAGTACCATTCCTCGTCCATCCCCTCCCGTTCTTCCTAACTTTGTCACTTCCTTTATACCCCCCTCATTCAATCCCATCCTCCCCCATAGCTTCTTCACCCCCTCCTCCTCCACTTCCCTTCCTTCCAACCCCAATCCCCTTATCACCACATTGTTCCTCCTGCTCTCTCTCTCCTTCTTATCCTGTTTTACCTCCATCCTTCTCAGCCTCAGTCTCCATTCCTCCACCTGTCCTTCCTCCATCACTTCCTTACCATCTCTCCCTCCCTTCTCCCATTTCTCTACCTTCTCCATCACTTCCGCCATTCTCCTATCCCTACCTTCCAACCTCTCTAACTTTTCCTCTATTCCCTCCCTCCTTGCCTTCTCTTCCTTCATCCACTCTTCCCACTTCCTTCTTTCTCCTCTCCATTCCTCCTCTACCCTTCTTCTTTCTTCCCTTTCTTTCCTCATCTCCTCTTTCATCTCCCTTATCTCCATTACTAACTCCATCATCACTCCTTCCACCCCCCCTCCCCCATGCTCTCCCCCCTCTTCGTCCCCTTTCACTGGCGACCTTACCGTTTTCCCGCTCCTCTTAAACCCTACCCTTGCCTCCCCCTCCATCGTCCCCACCTCCTCTTCCCTCCCTCTTTTTTTCCCCCAAAAACTCTCTAAGCTCCCCACACTACTCCCCACACTACTGCCACTGTCCTTCCTACACCTTTCCCTTCTCACTTCACTCCCCTTGTCCTTCCCACTCCCTTTACTCCCCTCTTCCCCCATTTGCCCTTCTCCCCCATTCCCCCCTGCCGCCATTCCGCCCATATTCCCTCTGATCATTTTGTTAATTCCCTTTTCCCTGTTTCAAAATTCCCGCCTTCCTTACCAACACCTCTACCTCCCTTCCTCTCCTACAGGTGTCACCTCTTACAGCTCTCCTTGCTCTTTCCCGCTCAATTCTCACACCTCTACCACCTAACCTCCAAATCTTCCCTTATCCCTCCTATATCCCTTTCACCCTCAATCCTAGCCCTTCCCCTCTTATCTCTACCCTCTCCACACCTCTCCCTCAACCACTGCACTCGCACTCTATTCTCCCTTTCACCTCCTCCACACACTTTCCCTACACCTCTATCACCGCTCACTTTACACACGCCTTTCACACACCGCGACCGAAAACGGAAGTCCCAAAACAGTTTGTAAATAGATGTATATAGAGTGAAGTGAGTTTATTAAATGGTACATGTTCCTTTCTGTAAATTCCGAGAACAGTCAATTGTGCGCGTCTGTACATTTTCTGTAACATAACTCGTAACAGATGTCAAGCGTGAATTGTCAAGTGATTTTGAAATGAAAGACCTAGGTAAAATAAATCGTTGCATAGGCATCGAATTTTCGCGAGATAAAGAAAACCGGGTATATCTCAACCAAAACTTGTACGTAGAGAGAGTATTAGAGCGCTTTGGTATGAGCGAGTGTAAAACAGCACGAACTCCAATTGATGTAAATCTTAGACTAGTCAAACCTGAGTGTGTGAATAGTAACGCGATGAATCTGTACCCGTATCAAATGTTGATTGGTACCTGAATGTTTTTGGCAGTATCCACGAGGCCCGATATCGCGTACGCAGTTAATTACTTGAGCCAGTTTAATACCAACTATAACAGTGAGCATTGGAACGCAGCAAAAAGAGTGTTGCAATATCTAAGAGGTACAGCTAATTATGGTCTGATGTACGAGAAAACTGGCCTACCATTGTTTGGAGTAGTGGATGCGGATTGGGGGGCGTGTATTATCGACAGAAAATCGTACTCGGGCTTCGCATTTATTTTAGCGGGGGCGCCGATAAGTTGGGAGGCGCGGAAATAAAGAACTGTGGCGTTATCGAGCACAGAAGCCGAATACATGGCCTTATCCGAAGCGACTAGAGAGGCTATATATTTACGCGGTATCTTGGATTATGTTGGTATGGAGTGTGAGCGTGTAACCCTATTTAACGATAATCAGAGCGCAATGAAACTTGTGCAACGTAGGGGTCATCATTCGAGAACTAAACATATCGATGTGAGACACCATTTTATCCGTGACGTTTACGAAAGACATATAATTGATTTGAAATACTTGTGCACAGAGGAAATGCCCGCAGACGTGCTAACGAAAGGTTTAAGTGGTGTGAAACATCATAGATGTTTATGTAATCTTGGTATGAGTGTTTGATCGTATGAGTGTTGAAGCGACCTGCCCACGGCTTCGAGAGGAGGTGTTGAGAATAGCGAAGCACGTGACTTGTCGGTTGGTATTTTCAAATCCCCGGTAACGGGTCTGCCTCGCATGACCTGTAAATACGAGGCAGTCTCGAGCCGTCGTTCGCTGATAGCTTTTCTCGTGCGCGAAATCGTCAGATTTACAACACAATCTAATCGTATAGAACATTTTCCATGCATTCAGGATCAACAATTAACACGTTGTATATATGAATATGAATCTGCAATTGGTAATACAATTAATAAAAATCTCTCTTGTGGAAATTATCCTGCATTTAAAATTGGTCAAAGTGACATTACTCATGAAAAAAAATGATGAAATATCTCCAGTTCAAAATGTACCACTTAGTGACAAAGAAGTCACTATAAATACAAAAAATATCATTCAGACAGATCCACCATTTGTTTCGAAGTCAAAAATCAGCAATGTATACGTACCATGCAATAGAAAAGAATACAAATCTAATTATTATAAAAGGCATAAAGAGGAAATTAGTTTAAAAAGAAAAGCTGTTTATAAAGCAAAGAAAGAGGAGTGGAATATGAAAAAATCTAATTATTATAAAAGGAATAAAGAGGAAATTAGTTTAAAAAGAAAAGCTGTTTATAAAGCAAAGAAAGAGGAGTGGAATATGAAAAAAGGCAAAGATTGTAAAAAAGGCGATAAAGACAAAAAACTTTCTAATTATGAATATTATATCGCACACAAAGAAGGTATATTAAAAAATAGAAAAATGCAGTATGACGCAAATACAGAAGTGATATGCGGAAAGCGAAAAAAATTTTATCAGCTAAATAAAGAAGTTATGTCCAAAAAGCGGAAGGTATATTGTCATTAAATACGTAAAGGAGATGATTATAATAAAGTAGCAAAACGTCGTGCTGCTCTGCAAATAATAAAAAAGTATCGTTATATTGCTGTAACAAATAACAATATAGCAACCAAAAGTAACAAAGAAGCTTATATTAGAAAACTTTCAAAAGTTATTAGCATGCCGTCCGGAGAAGCAAGTAGATTGGAAGCTGAACGTATAATAAAATGGTGTTTTCATATTAGGCAAAAGTACATTTTGAAAATGACGAAACTGTTGAAAGACTGTAAAGAAAAAGTGGAAGTTTCCTTAACGCGCGCAGCAGAATGTTTAGAAGTTGATGACAGGATTAATGCTTTGTGTGGACAATCCAGACAATTCTTCTTCAGAATCATATTTTGCGGAAAGTTCGTACCATACTTTCAGCGGTTCTGAATCAATCATAATGAATTCGGAAGGGAAAGCTATAAACGTTCTACCTGTATTGCAATCGAAGAAAGCGACAACAGCATGGCATTGTAGTTATCTTTGTAAAACAAAAGATGTTGAAATTCTGAATAATTTACAGGATTTCTTCAAACGATTGTTAGAATGCTCATTAAAAAAGGTACATAAGTTGAACAACCATATCAGTAGCTGTTCTAATAAAGTGTATGCTGAAAAAGTTGGTCATTCTCATGGTTGTTACATAAACCCAAAACTATGTAAGTCCAATTTTTTAGCCATTGAGATTTTGGCACCTCACTTTCCGGATTTACGACATTTGAATAGAATGATATACAAAATAGCGAGCATTTATAAAGACCAATTACATAATTTAGACAAAGCCTTAAACGATAATGACCTTGAAACACTTGAACGAATAACACTGCAAGCTCGAAAAGAAGCTGAAGCGTTACAAAAAAATAATACTGACGTAAGTTTGAACGAAGAAGAGATTATATCTCGATATTATTTAGCATTTAAAGCTTTCACAAAGCGGTCTATGGACACACCACGCATCCCGTGCGTTTTCTGCGAGAAACTCTGTTTTCAAAGAGAGGTTCGTAAGTTTGATATTTCTAAAAGAACATATAAGGGAAATGTAATGCAAACATTGTTAAATCATATTGGATACAAAGTTGGTGACATGCATTTTATTTGCCGATATTGTCACGATAAAATTCGCAAAGATTCCATACCACCAAAATGTATTTTAAATAAGCTTGCTGTACGTTCAGTTCCAGAAATAGCAGTGTTGAACGATTACGAACGAATTCTCATTCAAAGAGCTAAACCGTTTCAAACGGTTGTGAGAATGGATACAGTAATGCGTAAAAATATGCCACATAAACATATGTTTCCAAAAGTAAAGGGGAGAACATTTCACCTTCCTTTACCGTTAGAAGAAAATTTAAAAAAAATCTGTCCTTCGACTGAACCTTTAAATCAAAATCACGAATTATACATATTGGTGCGGGGCGTTCCAACAAAATCTAAAATAGTTTGGGAAAAGTTAGTTGACTTGAAGAAAGTATGGAATGCCTTAGTATGGTTGAAAGCCAATAATCCTCTATACTCAGAAATTGTTTTACCACAATCGCACGATTTATTGCTGAGTGCCAAATTACTAGATACAGAATTTCAAGAAGAAGTTGTTGCCAATGATGATAATAACGAATCTATCGAGGACGTTGAAGGTGAAACACTTAATATCGATGAAAACCACAAACGTGCATTATTGACGCAAATGTCACAATCTGATTCATATTATGATCAGTTTACGATTTATCCAATGTATGACAAAAGGGTTAATGAATCTGCTACCGCACTCTATCAAATGCTTAAAGTTCATGACATTCCGTTGGGTCATCTTGCTGAACACTCAGATGTGAAATGTTTCCCAGATTTATATCCTTGTGGGGTGAACGGACAGCATGAAGAAAGATTGGTTCGTTTGACTGATCATGAATTCATTAAGTCCAAACTGATGTCCAAGCATTCGCAATTTCGATTGAACATGCAATATATTTTTCATTTATTACACGATACCAATATGCGGCAATTGAACGCTGGAATTTTTCACAAAATGAACGTCGTAAATCCACGTGAAAAATACACAGCTGCTGGTTTTCTAGAGCAACTCTCTAAAGATCAGCTACAAACGAACTTGAACACTATATTTTCCAGATTACGTAATACAGCACAGTATTGGCGAAAACCGAGAAACGATTTGAGCTGTATGATACACCATTATGGACCAGCTACATGGTTCCTCACGCTTAGTCCAAGTGAGTGGCTATGGACAGATTTAATAGAATATCTTCGTGAAGTAAACGGCCCATCGGTGGCTAAAATGTCCCCGAACGAACTCATTGCTTCTGATCCCGTTTCAACTGCTCGATTTATAGATAATGCATTCCACGCTATGCTGGATTTCATTTGTTCGCCCGACAATCCGATTGGCAAGGTCACTCATTACTTTTGGCGCAGAGAATATCAAAGCAGGGGATCACAACATTTTCATCTTTTAATTTGGATTGAAGATGCTCCTATAATCGAAAAATCTTCGAAGGAAGATGTAGCACGATTCATTAGGAAATACGTCACTTGCAGATTGCCATCACCGCATGTGTCGCCAGAATTATATAGTCGTGTAATTGCACATCAAATGCATAAATGCAATAGCTATTGTCTACGCAACAAAAAAACTAAAAATTCCTTCCGTAAAGTATGTAGATTTTCATTTCCACGTCCAGTTACAGATACTTTGATAATAAGGGATGTAGCTGTTTCTATAGGTGCTAGAAAACAATTGAAAGCAAAAGGTAGACTCTATGATCTTCCACGTTCAACACAGGAAGCCCGTATCAATGATTTTAATGCTGCCGTTCTCATGGTTTGGAGAGGTAACATGGATATACAATATATTGGTGAAAAGACAGGATTGGTAACATATTACTGTACTAAGTACGTGTCAAAGCCGGAAAAAAGTTACGCTACGGACACTATGGCAGCAATAAATTCTGCTAAGTCATTGTCTAGTCTGCTGTGCAACCTTGGAATGCGCATGCTAAATCATAGAGAATGTGGAGCGCCTGAATGCGCTGATACTCTTTTAGGATTATCATTGCATGGTACTGACTCCAATACTACTATTAGATGGTTAGATGTAAATATACTGAGAAGTAGGAAATTGAAAACTCGTAAAGAGATTGAGAAGCTGGAGGGTGAATCCACAGACATATTTTGTCCATCCCTCATAGATGATCACTATCCTAACAGACCTAAGGAATTAGAATCTATGCATCTGTGCGATTTTGCTATGTGGTATGACGTTACTAAAAATAAACCGTCTGAAAAAACTGAATATTATGAAATCCGTGCTTCTTTGTTTTTGAAAAAAAGGAGCAGAGGCTATCTTATCAATCATTATAAGTACAATGTTCAAATCCAACCTGAGAATTATTATTTCTCATTATTATTATTATTCAAACCTTGGAGAAAAACCGACGAATTGAAAAATGGTTCTAACACATATGCGGAGACTTTTTTGTCGCTAGAATCACAATTGACAGAAGCAGTTCAATATCACGAACGAATAACGGATATTCAAGAAGCGCGTGATCATATAAAGGAAGAAATTGAAAAGAACGTGTTGAATACTGTAGAACAAGAAGAAAATGATCAAGGCGATCACCCAATAGACTGTGTCCCCGTTGAAACTGTTGGTGCCATGAAAGATTTTAAAGACGCGGGAAACAAATTTGACTGTGGTGATCTTCAAGAAATGATTTCGGAATTGAACCATGATCAGAAGCGGATATTTGATGCAGTTACTAAGTCCTTGACGTCTAACGATAACATTCTCAGACTTTATGTGAGTGGAGAAGGTGGCACTGGGAAAAGTTTTTTAAAAAAAACTATCAGACACTGGATCAAGCAGATTATCGGGAAAGACGCAGCAGTAACTGCTCCTACTGGAATCGCAGCTTTTAATATCGAAGGTCTTACCATACACCGATTATTTCAATTACCTGTAGAACATGGGCATACAGCCCAGTATAGGCAACTTAGCGATGCAGTCCTTCAAATTGTACGGGATCAACTCAAAAATGTTGCTTTAGTAATCATCGATGAAATTTCGATGGTTTCTAACGTAACTTTCCTGTACATACATCTACGACTTACAGAAATATTTGATACTGCAGATTCCGATGATGCTTGGTTCGGAAAAAAGCCTATGCTGCTATTTGGTGACTTACTACAACTTCCTCCTGTTCACGAAGAACCTGCTTTTATACAATTATCCAATAACAGTATAGAGAAAAATGTTGGAGGGTTAGGTTCTTATAATTTATGGTCTGCCTTGTTTAGCTATGACGAATTGACAATAAACATGCGAGAGAAGGGTGATAATATTTACAAAGACATCTTGTCGAGAATTCGCATCGGAGTAGTGACCGATTCGGATACAAAATTTTTAGAATCGAGGAAATTAAATTTCAAAGCGACAAATTGTTGTAATGACCGATTAAACGAATTATGTGATTACATGCTTAATGTGGGATCTAATACGGTGTGTTTACTTCCCACATGTGTTCAGTGCGATGTTTTGAACGCTGCAATGCTGAGTCGAATCCATCCGAAGAAATCCATTTGATTGCTCATGATACAATGAATTGTGTACCGTACTTGAAAAAAAAGGTGTCAAAGGTACTAAACAATAATGGCGATGATAGCTCCCGAATGGCGGGACTTGCAAGGGTCGTAATTGTTAAAGTAGGAGTGCAAATCATGATTAGAAGAAATATTGATGTTACGCTAGGTCTTGTCAACGGTACCATTGCTAAACTTGTTTCAGTTATACGAGGTGTTGATAATGACGTTGAAAAATTAAATATTATATTACCCACGGGGCAAGAACATATAATAGAACGTGTATGTGTTAAATTTGAAGTAATGGATAGAGCGTTCGTTATTAGAAAACAATTTCCGATTTGCCTCAGCTATGGTATAACTATTCACAAAAGTCAGGGACTAAGCTTGCAGAATGCTGTCGTAGAAGCAGGTAATTCAATATTTACTTGCGGACAAATTTACGTTGCTCTTTCACGGGTGACCACATTACAAGGATTGCATCTTATCGATTATGATCCATCTTCCGTAAAGGCACAAGAATCGGCTATAATAGAGTACAATAGATTGCGAAAAAAATATAGACCTGATCTTATGACTATTTCAATCCTCAAAGTTTGTGATGCTGTTTGGGCGGTACCTAATTATAATGTATCCGAATGTCAGAATACTAATGATCACATCGTGGATATCACTCAATACTACGTAAGAGGTCTCCCGAATTCTGATGGTGTGTCTTGTTATGCGAATGCCACAATCCAATGCATGTTATGTTGTTCATCCATAAGAGAAAACTTATTAACGACTGAAAAAGCTGATCATATTATAAAAATCTTTATGAACCAATATAAATCGGATCAAAATCCAAACATAATATCATTACGGCAATTCGCAGGAGAAAAATACGCTTACAATCAGCTGCATGATGCAGCTGAGTTTATTACCTCTCTTTGTGATCATGAGATTCTTATTAAGAATGCAGTACAACACGAAATAACAACGGTATTAAGATGTTTAGCGTGTAATTACACAAGTACTACTATTAGTACAAATTGTGTGGTACATCTTGCACTGCCCAAGATGGTAAAAAAAAATAATTTGAATTTCAAGATATAATAAAACACAATTTCACAGGATGGAAAAATCTGAAAGATCCGTGCAATAATTGTGATAATGCAAATTCAAACACAATGAAGAAAGTCGATATAACTGCTTCCAAACAAATTCTTATTGCAAAATTACATTTGTTCGATCACGATAGTAATGGAACAACGAAAGTAGAAAATTTCTACATCAAAGCAATACCTACTACTAAAATACAAATGGTAGATCACTGTTACAAACTTAAGGCAGCGATTTTCCACCACGGTAAAAGTATTTCCGATGGTCATTACACGAGTATGGTAAGGGGTAAGGGCACAACGTGGGTATCCGTTGATGATTTACGAGTAGAAAAACAAGCTTGGCCACGAAATGCTAAAAATGCATACATATTTTTCTTCGAAAGGTGTTAATTGTGGTTGTTAATACAGTTCAATGTTAAATTCGTTCAGCGCCATAAGCTGCTTCGCGCACCATGACTGTACACAAAGTACTATACATATAATTCATATAGATCGGCAATGCAGTGCACATGGTTTCTTTTCATAGATGTTACACTTACGTAGAAGTTATCCTTAATCAAAAAATAAGTAAAGTAAACTCGCTGAGCTCCTTTGCGCTATTCCGAGTATTCCGAGTAAGCTTTACTGGCTGCATACGTGCCTTATGTTCTAACATCACTCGATAGGCTGCAGTGCGCCGTAAACACGTGGACGTGTGACGAAGATAGATCAGAATTTATCATTTATTGGGATTTTCTTACTTTTTCCTTATTTTTAGGACCCGTGACAGTGATATAATAATAATATAGAAGATCCCCAGTGCATGTATTATATGTTTCTGAGGCAGAATTTAGCTGGCTATAAGGTACGTGTGTTATTTTATGCTTTTGTAAATAATGTTTCGGGCAGTGTTCATATGTATGATTATTATAGTCGGACGAGAAGGGGTATGACAGGGTAATGAAAGTGACAGTTACCCATCATGCCCCTCACAAACCTAGATATAAAAATCAAAGTTTCTTATTGTTCCAGGATGGTTTGAAACTACATACGTAAGACGGACCGAGGAAAATGATACTTCTTTTCTAATAATTAGACCAAAATAATTGATTCTCGTGCCAATCACAGAGCAAAAGACTCATATATCCAGAAAACGTGGAAACATCGCAATTATAACATCCTCATTTCATCAGGATCACATACAGATTTTGCACAAATTAAAATTTACCTTAAGAAGTTATACCCTTTTTTGACCAAACATGGCGGAAAAATCGACGAAGAATTTATTAAATGTCCACATGTACAAATTCAACCGAACAATCGGGAAAAATGACTTTTTCTGAAATTTTCTATTAAAACCTGTATAGAGATTAGGTTGGTGCATAGTTAAACTGAAAGACTTGTTACCAAAGAATGATTAAAAAAAAAAAATGATTAGTTGATTATGAAAACCTGTTTTATTCATCATCAAACCTTAACTACCCCATCTTGTCCCACCTTCCCCTACAAGCTCAACCTAACAGTCGGGATTGCGGAGTTGTTGCGAGTGCATTTGCTGTTTCGTTATTATTCATCAATAAATTACCAGACAAAGTAACGTACAATCATGCGTTAATGCGTCAACATTTGATCCAAATGTTTCGATCTAATCGTCTGGAAGATTTTCCATGCATTCAGGATAAATAAACAATTAATACGTGTGTATGAATATGAATTTGCAAATAATAGTACAATTAATCTTTGAAAAAAGAAGTGAGATCCCCTCAAAAACTTCAAAAAAGTAAAAAAATTACGCCAAGTACATCAAATCAAGTAAATCACAAAACATAGAAGATAATAATAATTACAAAATTAAAAAAAGATGTGAAATCAAAATGAGCTGCAAGTACATAAAGGTGCTTTCAGGCAAATACTTGGCGTGGCGTGGCAAGGTATTATTCTCAGATCATCAATACCCATACCTTTCCTCTCGCGGGCTTTCATATAATTAGTCAATTTAAAACTCTGACAATATGAGTACATTTTCATTATCATTATATTGCGTTTTAACATAATTCCAAGATCATTCGTCGACACTGATACCTTTCCCCTGGCAAGCTTTCAGATAATTTCGCAATTTAAAACTCCGACAAATATGAGTACACTTTCAATATTTTGCGTTTTTAAATAACTCTTATTCATCGACACCTTGACCTTGCCTGGCCACGCCAAGTATTTGACTGAAAGCACCTTTATGTACTTGCAGCTCATTTTGATTTCACATCTTTTTTTAATTTTGTAATTATTATTATCTTCTATGTTTTGTGATTTACTTGATTTGATGTACTTGGCGTCATTTTTTTACTTTTTTGAAGTTTTTGAGAGGATTGTTAATTACCTTTTTCCATTTTTCTGGCAGGTTCTGAATACCACCGCGATAGAAATTCCTGTCGGAAAGAATTTATTCATACACCCAATATTATTTTTTAATTTTAGTTGTGTTGGCCGTTATTAAACTACGGATTTTTACCTCAATAATGAATTACGATCACTTGTCGTACATTTTCTGTTACATTACCTTTTCGTTTATGCCTTATTTAAAAACGAAATTTACGTACTTCTTGTCCTCTCACTTCAAATTATTCTTATTTAAGATTCTGCTTTAAAAAAAAACTGTGTAACGCGGTTTCCTTCGATGCATGCCGACTTGCTTGTTCGTACGTTCGTAGTACAAGCGCGGTCGCCTACCGCGTAGCCAACGCTATCGCGGGAGCTCGGGCGGAAGGCGCGCGCTCTGATTGGTCGGGATTTTTGGTTAATATCTCCTTAACGAAGCTTCGGACAATATTTTCGCTAAGGAAAAAGTTGTTTCAAATCACCCCCTGAGTCACCCCTTTCAAGGAAACCCGACATTTTTGGGACACCCTGTATGCTTATGTATTTTAGATTATAAGTGAGTTATTGTAAATTATTAATTTACTATTAATAAGACAATTAACAATTTTTCGGTTTCGCAGCGCCAAGTATTTTGAATAAAATATTTATTGGTATTGAAATATTTATTTCTATAAAAATATATCTGCTTAATATTATTAAGCGCAGTTGGAAAGCAACGAATCTTACATTGTGTTACACAGTGTCACCTTTGCACGCTGCGGGAAAGCACCTTTATGTACTTGCAGCTCATTTTGATTTCACAACTTTTTTTTATTTTGTAATTATCTTCTATTTTTGTGATTTATTTGATTTCGTGTACTTGGCGTAATTTTTTTTTACTTTTTTGAAGTTTTTTATGGGGTAAAATAGTACAAGAATGCTGGAGGGAAATAGACGCGAAGCAAACAAAGAGAAAGTTGAAATGGGAGGAAATGAGAGATTCATACTACAGGCAAAAAATGATGGATATCCAAGCAATGGAAATAGAAAGAAGGGGAGGAAGAGAGTTTGCTGAGGAACTAACGCAAAGAGACAGGGCAGAGCAGGTTCAATGGCAATACGACAGAATACTAGGAGGCAGATATAACGCACATTACACAGAAATCAGGGATAACCAGAGAGCAAATTACCTAAACGGGAATTACAGAGACAGAGACCAAAGAATGATTGCGAGGTTCAGATGTGGGAACGAAGAGCGGGGAAGCAAGTACTGGAAGGAAGAAAAAGAGACAATATGCAGACTATGTAATGGGGCTAGAGAGAGGCTGGGTCACATGCTACACGACTGTAAGGAGCTGAAAAGAGAAAATTCAACGATCAGAGGGATACTAAAGGGAGAAGAAGAAGGAGCGGAGTGGATGCGTGTGGTACTGGAAAAAAGGAGAAGAAAAGAAGAACAAGATGAAGAAACAAGTCAAAACGAAAGCACAATCTTGAAGTCCCAGATCCACTTACACACATAACACATGTAACCCCATTTTGAGGCCGAAAGGCAAAAAATAAACCTATTTACTACTATTAAAAGTCGAACAGACATAAAATTTAAACTCCTGCATTTAAATCATATCTTAATTCAACATCGAGGTCACAATCATGTTCATAAATACGGGTAATCTAGCAAAGGTGATAAACAGAACACGGAAGAAAGGAGACATTCTGGAAGAATGGAAAGAAGGATTAGTAAGTCCGATGTTCAAAAAAAAAAAAAGGAGAAAGGGAGATGGTTAAGAACTATAGAGGTATAACTTTGAGGGATACGAGTTATAAGATATACGCGGAAATTCTAAGGAGAAGATTATAAGAACAAATGGAAAATGAGATATTAAACGATACGCAAATGGGATTCGGGAGAAGGAGAGGAACAGTAGACGCAATAGCGGTAGTTAAAACGGCTATAGATATAGAGACCTCAAAAGAAAGAGGGAAGCTATACCTGTTTTTCGCAGACATGAAGGGTGCATTTGGTAGATTGAAAAGGGAAGAAATTTGGAAAAGACTTTAAGAAGAAGGAGTAGCCGAACAACTAAGAATAAGGATACAGGGAATGTAAATCCCCATCGTAATATTCGCTATCACGTATGATTTTAGCAGCATGACGCGTATCTAATGTTTCACAGGCAACATCGCTCTGTTGTAGCACGTTAACAAAAGTTTTAAATTTTGTCCTCACATCGTATACAGTTTCATAAAACCGCAGATACACATAGGCTATACACAGATCAAGATTAAATAAAAATGTTACAGTATTCGGTTTTTGAAATACAACGACTTAATATCCATTGTCATCTTTACAATCGGAGAATCGTAGAAGGAACCCCATAAAAAACTTCAAAAAAAGTAAAAAAATTACGCCAAGTACACGAAATCAAATAAATCACAAAAAATAGATGATAATTACAAAATAAACAAAGTTGTGAAATCAAAATGCGCTGCAAGTACATAAAGGTGCTTTCCCGCAGCGTGCAAAGGTGACACGGTGTAACGCAATGTAAGATTCGGTGCTTTCCAACTGCGCTTAATAATATTAAGCAGATATATTTTTATAGAAATAAATATTTCAATACCAATAAATATTTTATTCAAAATACTTGGCGCTGCGAAACCGAATTGGTGTTGTTAAACTGAATACATATGTATAAACTGCATTAATCTTTTTCTTTCTTTCTTGTGCGTGCATTCGTGAATGTGTGTATGTGTGCTTGTGCATATGCTACATATGATATTAGAATTAAATATATGTAGAATAAATCGTGAGTTATTGTAAATTATTAATTTACTATTAATAAGACAATTAACATTTTTTCGGTTTCGCAGCGCCAAGTATTTTGAATAAACTGTTACGATTTCCGCGCGACATAATAAGTGTTTATTGTAGAACAGTAAGAACGGAACATGAACAATATTCAATAACTATTAACAGGAATACAAGTTCTAATATTCAGTAATGAGGGATCGGTATGTCTGTACGCAATGGCGGCTGACTCTCGAATGACAGCTTGACAGGCGATCGATCCGATCGCCTTCTTCTCGCTGTCTTCTTGTCTTTGTCGCGAGCACCAGTGGGCCATGGAATTCCATCCATAGGGTGCTCGCAACACTGCTCCCCCCTCCGGAGGAGCGGTCGTCCCGACCGCTGTAGCTTCTGTGTGTCTTGCAGCCGTACCCTGGTCCGGAAGAGTGGAAAAGACACTGCGTGGCCTCTTCCGTCCGTCGCCTCGGCATTTGCCTTCCCGCCCAAGGGGAAAACCACCAAAAAACCCTGGGCAAGGCGTGGGTACGTGGACCTTCCCAAATCCTCTGCATCTCTACCCTCCACTTGCCTCTTCGGACTTGTGGCCTTCTTTCTTGAGAGAGGTTTCCTCTTCTTCGACGACGCATCTTCTTCTGGGGTAGAGACGGGCGGGGGTCCTGTCGTCTGGCTGTCGGGACTTGAAGTTTGTATCGGAATATTGCCTCGTCTCGTCTTCGTTCCGGTCCCTCGTTGTCCGGTCTTCGTTCCGGTCCCTCGTTGTCCGGTCCTCGTTGTCCGGTCCTTCGTTCTCCGGTCCTCGTTCCGGTCCCCCGTTGTCCGGTCTTCGTTCCGGTCCCTCGTTGTCTGGTCCTCGTTGTCCGGTCCTTCGTTGTCCGGTCTTCGTTCCGGTCCCTCGTTGTCCGGTCCTTCGTTGTCCGGTCCTCGTTCCGGTCCTTCCTCTTCTGGGTTGTCGTTCTGTTTGTTGTCGTCTGTCCTCAGGTCTGTCCGACTTGTGTCCCACGGCGTCTCCGGGGCTCCGTTCTGGACTCCTCCATTCCAGCGTTCGGTGTGAATCCCGCGTCGTCCCAGCATACGACACTGTTCCAACTCTGCATTCCGGTGCGAGTCCCGCGTCGTCCTAGCTTACGACGCTGCTCCACCTTGTGTCCTGGTGTGACTCCTGTGTCGTTCCTTGATCTTGCTCGACGTTCCCTTGCCTTGGTGGTTCTGGAGTCCCCTTATTAAAAAAACGGATGAACATTATTTCTTATTCACTCCCACTCTCTCGAATCGGTGGAGTCGGGGAGAACCGGCAAGACAGAATGGCGAGACGAGCACGAAGCAGAGGATCGCGGCTAGTCCCAATCGTGCTAAGGCTCCCTCCCCAAACGATCTGCTCGGAACTCCCTACTCGTCTTCTATCTTCTTGCTTCTTCTCCTCCGGTTTTCCCCTCCTTGGCTTTCAGATGGCCCCATTCCTCTTCTTGGCCTCTGGTGCTGCTCCAGGGGACCGTCTCGTTGCAGCTCGTCAACGGTCCCGTCTCCGCGATGCCCCCTCCGACCGATCCGTGCATCGCACGTCCGCCCGGTGGTTGGGGACACCATTTCCCGTCCGCTGTCCACCTCGTAGGGGGGGACCCCTCAATAAGCATTGCCCGGCCAGGATCCCGACCAGGAGGGTAGCGGGGTGGTTCCACGTATGTCCGCACCCCGCTGCGGACTACCACGCTGTTGTGGCACATTCGGGGAATTCGGGACCGTATCCAAGCTGCGGCAGCAGTCCCCCGACACCTTGTCCCTCGTCGTGGGGTTTCGTGTTTTCTGAAACAATCTAAGAGAGCGGGGGCTGGACTGCGAATGCAGCCCATTCCACCAGATTAGCTTAACCTAATCTTCCTGGTTACGCTCTGTTCCTTTCTTCCCGACTGTGAGGGACGCTCCTCTTGTCAGCGTCGTCTCCCTTGACTTCCTGTTGACGAACGATCCATCCCGACGGAACGACTCAGCTCCTGGGGCTCTGTCCCTCGGGTTTTGACGATCCTACGACGGTGTTCGACCTCGAACTCCCTCCGTCGCGACTTCGCCCTCGACCAGTCTGTGACGATGTTCGCTCTCGAACTCTTTTCGTCGCAGCACAGCAACTTCGCGCACTCCAGGCGCCTCTGCGTTGCTTCGATGGTGTCGCACTCCTGGGGACGCCGCTCGCCAGCAACACGACTGCATGGATCCCCGGCCGTCACCCAGAGCCGTACACCCACCCTTGGTGTGGTCCGTGCACTCCCGGACGTCCCTGCGTCTCCGCCGAAGTCGCACCTCCACCACCAACACTCCGACGCTCCTTCTATAGCGTCCTACCAGGCCTCTTCTGATGACGATTCCCGAGCCTGACGAGTCCCTCGATTCTCCTTGCAGCTCCAAGTTGAATCGGCATTGCTGAGCGTTGTATCCGGATGTCGTTCGACGACTCACACTTCTCCACAGAAACGTTCTCTCCGTCATAGGAGGATTCGAAACGTGAATGTCAAACGTCAATGTGTCAAACGTCAAAGTTGCTCGATGTTCGCGAAGGAGCCAACTTCAGTCCGTGCTGTCATTTCTGTTGTAATCGTTTTCTACGTTATACAATGAGACCAATACAACCAGAATCCAGGTTCTTGTTCGTAGGTCGGCTTCGACTTCTTTTTCGGAGGTCGGCTTCTCGAGCGTCCAGAGCCGACCCAGCCATGATCTCCTCCTTTGCAGCAGCTGCGTCGCATACTGCTTGTAGCTATTCGGATGTCGGCGGTTTTCGACCGCCGTCGCCATTTCCTGCATTCGTCCCTCGGTGTCGGCGGGCCTCGACCGCCGTCGCTGCTCCTGTGTTCGTCCCTCGGCGTCGGCGGGCCTCGACCGCCGTCGTCGTTCCCGCTGTTCCTGCGTCTGTCCCTCGGTGTCGGCGGGCCTCGACCGCCGTCTCTGCTCCCGCTGTTCAGCCCGTCCCTCGCTGGTCAGCTGCTTCTCCGGCTGCTGAATCCTCTTCGGTCCTCAACGAGGAACTCGCGTTGTACGCAACGGCTCCTTGCGTATCGCACGCAACAGCTCCTTGCGTATCTTCGGAATCTGTGGCTATAGATCCCACTTCTGACACCATTGTTACGATTTCCGCGCGACATAATAAGTGTTTATTGTAGAACAGTAAGAACGGAACATGAACAATATTCAATAACTATTAACAGGAATACAAGTTCTAATATTCAGTAATGAGGGATCGGTATGTCTGTACGTAATGGCGGCTGACTCTCGAATGACAGCTTGACAGGCGATCGATCCGATCGCCTTCTTCTCGCTGTCTTCTTGTCTTTGTCGCGAGCACCAGTGGGCCATGGAATTCCATCCATAGGGTGCTCGCAACAATATTTATTGGTATTGAAATATTTATTTCTATAAAAATATATCTGCTTAATATTATTAAGCGCAGTTGGAAAGCACCGAATCTTACATTGCGTTACACCGTGTCACCTTTGCACGCTGCGGGAAAGCACCTTTATGTACTTGCAGCGCATTTTGATTTCACAACTTTGTTTATTTTGTAATTATCATCTATTTTTTGTGATTTATTTGATTTCGTGTATTTGGCGTAATTTTTTTACTTTTTTTGAAGTTTTTTATGGGGATATCACTTCTTTTTACACAGATAATTTTGCATAGGGAATGACTTCAGATAATTTTTAATATATATTATATTATATTATATTTTTTGTGATTTATTTGATTTCATGTACTTGGCGTAATTTTTTTTACTTTTTTGAAGTTTTTTATGGGGATAAGGTTTACATAAAAACCCTAAATTAAAAATAATTTGCTGGTATAAAAACAAAAATCCCCATAAAAATTCTATTAAAAAATTTTGGCGACTTACCTTGATAATTGAGACAATAATTCAGTGTCTTGTGTGGATTGTGGTGTAAAAACTCGTGACATTTCAGAAAATTTTGACAACTTTCCTTATTTGACACTCGCCAGGTTTATAACCTGACTGTAAGCTGTAAAAATTTGGAGTAGATTGCACAGTGAAGATAGCGTTTGACGAACGAAACATGTGTTAGTTTCTGTTGGCTGAAGGTGTGCGTGTAACGCGTATACGTATTATTGACGAAATTTTGGCTTGGAGAAGAAAAACATACACTAGTTTCTTTTGGCTGAATAGCTGAAGGTGTGCGTGTAACGCATAATAAAACGCATATAAACGAAACATACACTAGTTTCTTTTGGCTGAAGGAGTGCGTGTAACGCATATACGTATTATGTTGACGGAATTTTGGCCTGGAGAAGAAAATCTTACCGTTTCTGACAGATCCATGAGACGATATTATGAGATCTCTGTTATGCGTGGACAGATTTTATTGAAATTTGGTCTTATTCGAAAGCTTATATGCGGTTTACATAAGAAAAATGCCTTTAAATTTAGAAAATATTGCAGGCGTCATGAGATATTAATGAAATAAGTTTCAGGTTAGGTTGGAATAGCCCGGCGACGAGTAAATGATAGCGGTAGCGACAGTCGACATATACAGGGTGTCTTTCCTGTACTTGGCGTCGAGACGCTACCGCGTCTCTAGAATTATGCGGAGTCGATAGAAATTGGTGAGGAGAGAAGGAGGTCATATACTACTGCATAAAAATTTAATTCTAGCTAAATAAAAATCATAAACATTAATGAAATTAAAAATCTTATAAACATAATTCCTAAATACTCAGCTATAAAAATTAATGCAAATCTTCCTCTGAAATACTCAGTATTAAACCCAGACACCAATTCTGATTCCCCCCTCCACTAAATCAAAAGATGTTCGATTTAGCTCAATTAATAATTTAATTAAAAACATTAAATAAATTGGAATTAAAATAAATTTAATATAATATTGAAATTTATATAAATCCAATAATGAATAACTTTCAATTAATAAAATTACAGAAAATATGATTAAAAATAAACATACTTCAGGGCATTGTGTTAAGAGAATTCTGCATCTTAACGCCATCTCCCAGGCGTACCGCGAATTAGATAATGGCACCTGTCCGCTGACTCATGTGGAGCGCCGAAAACGGCCCCTTCCATCGCCTTACAACCGATGGAAGGGGGGACTGCTTCTGCCTTCCAGGAAATCGGGCCGATTTCCTGGATCTCTCTCTGTACGCGTCACTTGTCGACGAGCCGTCTTCAAAGTCGCGTTGCTTATCGCTGCTATACTTTGCTTGCTTACGGAATCGGGCCGATTCCGCGTGCTTCGACTTTGTAAAACTAGATTAAGCCTACGGCGTAGGAAAGTCAGTGTATCGTCTCTGTGTAAACTTGTGCGTGCGTCCAGCTTTATTGTAACAATTGTAAATAGTGTAAATCAATAGTAAACTAGTGCTTAGAAGTAGGGGTCACAAATTTATCGAAGCCGTCTCGCGAGTTCCCGGTTCCTTTGACGCGCGCTCAGTTGCTTCGCTAAACACATTGTCTGAAAAAATATTTTTTTCGGACTCGACCCTGCGCCAGAAATTTTTTGTGTATCAAACGTCTATCGATCCACTTTGATTGCATATTGAACATCTATCGTTACCACTCTGAACATCTATCGTACCACTTTGAACATCTATCGTTACCACTCTGAACATCTATTGTACCACTTAGAACATCTATCATACCACTTTGAACATCTATCGAACGTCTATTGTACCACTTTGAACATCTATCGACGTCTATCATACCACTTTGAACATCTATAGTACCACTATGAACATCTATCGTACCACTTTGAACATCTATCATACCACTTTGAACGTGTATTGAACGTGTATCGATCCACTTTGAACATGTATCAAACATCTATCGTACCACTTTGAACATCTGTCGTACCACTCTGAACGTCTATCGTACCACTTTGAACGTGTATTGAACGTGTATGGAACCACTCTGAACATCTATACATCACATGCAAGAGGTTGGGTTGGGGATAGGGATTGCAATACCGGTAACCCGGTTTACCGGTTTCCCGGTAAATCGCGAGAAATACCCTAAAATTTTTACCGGTAATTCGTCAAATTTTTACCGATAATTCGATAAATTACGTATATCAATATAACGCATATATGCGTTCGTTATTTCGGTCTACATCGTTATCAGTGAACAAAAGTTCAATTACTAATAAAGACGAAAACCGAAGTATGTCATGAAGAATCAAATCTAAGCCAAAAGAGAACTAAAAATCTAAATCAAGTCATCAAAAAACTTATTTTAAAGTAGAAAAAGTAAGGAGAAAATATATAGGTACAAATGGCATATGATTTCTTAATGACTATCCGACCAACAAGTGTCGAATCTGAGAGTGCTTTATCCGTGGCTGGATTATTTTGTACAAAAATTAGATCGCGATCAGGAGACCAAAGTTTAGACAAATTAGGTTTTTTCGTGCTTATTTGATAAAAAAATTTGTTAAATAAAATATATTTAATTATGTATGTAGGATAAGATTCTTTTCATTGTTTTCGTGGTGAAGATCCATATTAATAAGTATTGTCAATAGTTACACAAATATATCTATTTTGTGTTATCTTATTTCATATTTTATATTCCGAATAGTTTTATTTGCATATATTTATTATAATGCTCGATTAGAGTTCAAAAAAAGTTTTTTTTGTAATGTTTACTCATATATTTTCAATACCTTAAAAAATACCGCTAAATTATCGGTAAACCGGTTTTGATTGAAAATTTTACCGAATTACCGGTAATTGAAAAAGTCGGTAAATTTGCAATCCCTAGTTGGGGAGGGTGGAAAAAAATATTTTAAATCATTTGCAATATAAAAATATTTCTCTCCACCCTCCCCAACCCTTCTTTTCTTTTATATTTTATATTGTATTTTATATTGTATTTTATATTTTTCTTTTTTCTTTTTATTTTTTCTTTTATTTTCTTTTATATTGATATTTATATTGTATTTTTTCTATTTTTCTTTTTTTTTCTTTTTATTATTTCTTTTATATTTATATTTATATTTATATTTATATTTATATTTATATTTATATTTATATTTATATTTATATTTATATTTATATTTATATTTATATTTATATTTATATTTATATTTATATTTATATTTATATTTATATTTATATTTATATTTATATTTATATTTATATTTATATTTATATTTATATTTATATTTATATTTATATTTATATTTATATTTATATTTATATTTATATTTATATTTATATTTATATTTATATTTATATTTATATTTATATTTATATTTATATTTATATTTATATTTATATTTATATTTATATTTATATTTATATTTATATTTATATTTATATTTATATTTATATTTATATTTATATTTATATTTATATTTATATTTATATTTATATTTATATTTATATTTATATTTATATTTATATTTATATTTATATTTATATTTATATTTATATTTATATTTATATTTATATTTATATTTATATTTATATTTATATTTATATTTATATTTATATTTATATTTATATTTATATTTATATTTATATTTATATTTATATTTATATTTATATTTATATTTATATTTAGTCTTATTATTAATATTATTATTTTATTTCATATTCTTTTATATTATATTTTTATTATATTTTATATTTTTTATATTTTTCTTTTTATTATTTGTCATGTCCCGCGACGTCGAGTCTACTACTAATTAACGTTTGAAAACCTACAATATTTACTATTTCGTACTCTGAGGTATTATAACCACCTCGTATGAAAAACATATATAAAACGTTATACAAAGCATAGCCGATAAGGCACTGTAATAGAAACTCGCGATAAGAAGAGCTCGAGCCGTGAATCTACGGACGGCAACAGGGAGCAGGACAGCAGCTATTACGGGAGGTAGCGGCCAGCCGGCTACACACACACTAGGAAGGCCCAACCAACACCAGCTGACGTTCAGCGTGGGACGGAGGCCCCTATCAGCCAATGCTGCCGACATCCTCACGGATCTGCGCTCCTGATCAACGCCCGAAGCTTGTCCTCCCTTTATTTCCCGTAATTCGAGCTCCAATACGGAACCGATGTACATTAACTTCAATCCTTAGTATGTGGTCTGTACGAAATCAATCGTACAGAGCACATCGAAAACCCAACAGCGTAAAAATCTAAAGTATGAATTAAAATAAGAATTCTATTATCGACGCTGCTGAGAGTTTCGTATTACGGCAGAAAAACGTTATAAGTCACGGAGAAGAGCCAGAAATAGATGAGAAATAGCTCAAATTCTGTAGTAAATAAAACTCTCGGATAACGCGCCGGAGCGAATTCTTCAGGTGGATCCCACGGCAGATGATTGGGAGATTTCATCTCCCACCATCATATTTGTCATGTGACAAACCTGAAGAAGGAGTGATCGACAGCTCTATATAAAGGGATAGATCACCCACAGAGCTCAATTAATAATATATATTTGAATTTGAATTTGAATTGATTTTTAACCATTCAGTACTTAAAGTGTTTAAAGTGTGAAAACCCCTCTAGTAACAATAAAAGTTTTGTTAATATTTACAAGTGAGTGAAGTGTTACCTCCAATAATTTCCCATCCCCTAAATCGAGCATTCGTCTTTTGGAAAAACCCATTAAATTACGGAAAATGCCTATTGACAGGTCACGGGTTGCGCTGATTAATGGAATTACCTATGAGCAGAACGTTGCCCGCGGTGATACCAGAGATTATGCGTAAACCGTGATCGACGCGACAGATTTAAATGTTAAGGAATTCCAAATAAATGTTGCGAATGTGAATGAATCACTATTGCCTCCGCCAATGGTATCGCTGAAGAGCAGAACGTTGCCCGCGGCAGCGCCTGGTGCGGAAGGTGATGAGTGATTTATTGATCAATAATTGCTATCAAAAACTCTAAAGGACGAATGCCGAGGAATCACCGCGCCGGGCGACGGGTCCAGCTGCGTAAGTTGTACCAGCAGTTACGTGAAAACCCAGCAAACGGTGTCGAACTATTGGGAATCGCCAAGGCCCCAACGGTGAGTAAGGACCAAGAGGCCTCTGAATTCGGGTATATCCTGTTCCCTGGGGAGTGGGCGGACTCAAAGAACGAGGAAACGCCAGAGACTAACGGGATTCCTGATTCGCCCATTGAGTGGAACCTCCTTCTGACCGACCAGGCAGCAAGGCGGCCAAATTAAGGTAATCATGAGAATAAAAATGTATCCTAATCTACATCCTTATCACTCTCAACTATCCCAGAGCGAAAAGCGTCCCTACTTCCTTATTTATGAGGGATTTGTAAGGAGTTTATATTTTGGATCCGCTTTCGAACTAGTCCTGGGACTTTTTCGCTCTGGGATAGTTGAGAGTGATAAGGATGTAGATTAGGATACATTTTTGTTCTATGTTTACCTTATTTTGGCCGCGGTGACGGCAGATCTATCGGGATTAGTCTCCACTTGATTGGTCCGGTGTCCTCCTTGACTGATGCTGTCGCGACGAGTCCGAAAAGTTCGGCACCCGTTACCGGCGTTTCCTGATACTGTTTATATAATTTTCTTAATTGGACACGTCGCCCGGCGCGGTGGTTCCTCGGCATTCGTCTTTTGTAATTTTTTATACTAATTATTAATTGACCAACAATCACTTATCACCTTCCGCTCCCGGTGCTACCGCGGGCAACGTTCTGCTCTTCAGCGGCACCATTGGCGGGGGCGATAGTGATTTATCCATATTTATTTAGGATTTCCTTAATATTTAAATCTGTCGCGTCTATCACGGTTTACGCGTAATCTCTGGTAAGACCGCGGGCAACGTTCTACTCTTCAGCGATACCATTGATCAGCGCAACCCGTGACCTGTCAATAGGCATTTTCCGTAATTTAATGAGGTTTTCGAAAGACGAACGCTCGATTTGGAGGATGGGGAATTATTGGAGGAAACACTTCACTCACTTGTAAATATTAACAAAAACTTTTATTATTACTAGAGAGTTTTTACACTTTAAACGCTTTAAGTATTCACTGAATGGTTTTTAATAATCAATTCAAATTCACACATTATAATTTCATTAATTACATTGCGAGCTCTGTGGGTGATCTATCCTTTATATAGGGCTGTCGATCACTCCTTCTTCAGGTTTGTCACATGACAAATATGATGGTGGGAGATGAAATCTCCCAATCATCTGCCGTGGGATCCACCTGAAGAATTCGCTCCGGCGCGTTATCCGAGAGTTTTATTTACTACAGAATTTGAGCTATTTCTCATCTATTTCTGGCTCTTCTCCGTGACTTATAACGTTTTTCTGCCGTAATACGAAACTCTCAGCAGCGTCGATAATAGAATTCTTATTTTAATTCATACTTTAGATTTTTACGCTGTTGGGTTTTCGATGTGCTCTGTACGATTGATTTCGTACAGACCACATACTAAGGATTGAAGTTAATGTACATCGGTTCCGTATTGGAGCTCGAATTACGGGAAATAAAGGGAGGGCAGGCTTCGGGCGTTGATCAGGAGCGCAGATCCGCGAGGATGTCGGCAGCATTGGCTGATAGGGGCCTCCGTCCCACGCTGAACGTCAGCTGGTGTTGGTTGGGCCTTCCTAGTGTGTGTGTAGCCGGCTGGCCGCTACCTCCCGTAATAGCTGCTCTCCTGCTCCCTGTTGCCGTCCGTAGATTCATGGCTCGAGCTCTTCTTATCGCGAGTTTCGATTACAGTGCCTTATCGGCTATGCTTCGTATAATGTTTTATATATGTTTTTCATACGAGGTGGTTATAATACCTCAGAGTACGAAATAGTAAATATTGTAGGATTTCAAAGGTTAATTAGTAGTGGACTCGACGTCGCGGGACGTGACACCTCCCCCCTTAGAAAGCAAATTTCCAGAGGAAATTTGTTTTAATTCATGGATGGCTTCCTTGAATTCTCTCGCTGCTGGAGTCGGTTGTCGTCCCTCATCAGTCGTTGTTGATTGATCTGCATTGTGTGTTGACGGTTGTTTCTTGTTGGCCAGATGTATTATCAAGGTTGTTAAGGAGCTCCAAATTGCCCCCAACAAGTGTAGTCCGCATCCATAGACTGCATGTATTTGATATCCGTGTATAATGGTATCAAATACGGTTTTTATTATTTTAATGATAATAAAAACTCCAAATAGTCCTGCGGTGACTGTTCCAAATTTAAGGAATCCGCTCCAGAATTTGGCTGCTGCATTTTCTGCCAATGTGGTGATGGTTTCTTCGTCCAAAATTCCCATCATTGAAATTGATCCTGCGGGAATATTTTTCCCGGATACTCCTCTGGCGAGTGTATTTAGTACTGCTGCTTTTTCTGCAGGGAACATAATATGGTCCCTTAAATTTTCCAATTCCTTCTGTGTATATATTCCGCTGGTTGCGAGATCTGAAGGAGATGTATAATGCCAGTTGAGTTTCGTTTTTGGATGTAATATTTGAGGTGGACGAACTTCAATTGGATGTGGTGAAATTCTGTGCCATGCTTGGTCAATTTCATACATGACTGGTAGAATGGGACTACATTCCCTATGTGTCCCTTGAGTGGTTAAAATATGTGTCTTCGGTGTTAAGAACATTGAATTATTTCTTAACCATACAGGTAGCTCTATATAACATTCGTCTGTTTTTCGTAATTTAACTTGGACAGGAATGCATTTTACAATATGAATTACTTCGCCAGCTACTAGTGCCATATGTCCCGGTGTTTTCGTGACTATATTGTCGAATTCGTCTGGTCTCAGCGTAGCAATTATTAGAGCATTGTTTAGTATTTGTTGTTCCAGTAGGCATTTTTGTATGATTATATCTCTATATAGAGTTTTTAATTCAGTCCTTATGTGTTTTTCCACGTAGACAAATTTGGAATTCACATATGTGAAAATATCCAAATTTTCTACTGGGATTTTGTGTAAAGATGCAAACGTTCTTTCCTTAGTTGTTTCCAGAATGAATAGTTTTGGATGTTCCGTTTGTATAAGCGTATAACCACATAGATGTTGCTCTCCTGTCGGGGTTAAAGCAAATGTAATATCTTGCGTGGTTAACGCATACACGGAAGGTGACTTTCCTTCGGCTTGGCTTGTATCGGAAATTTTGGATGCCAGCCCTTCGTAGAGTACATCATAGCGATCGAATTTGCAAGTTGATGGTGGAAAAGGGTGCCAGAACGTGTGTCCATCCTCATTGTCCACGCAAAATCCGTTTTGGAAACGGCATATTGTTCCAGATTTCAATATAATTTTGTTGGATTCTAGTCGTACTGGTACTAGAGCTGTTTTGAGTGTTATCTTCGCCATTGCTTGTACTACTACCTTTTCCCATGATCCATAAGGGTCGGAAAATTGTGCTCCGGTACATTTTCCATCTGTGGTGAGTGATCCAGCCATGGTAAATGTCCGGGTTGATGTCTGGTTCATTTTGAGTCCCACCAAATAGACGTTATTACCTATAACGGTGGATCCATATTCATGCATATTTCGGCATTGACGTTCGGTTAAATCTTCGAGGTATTCATTTAGTCCGTTGTGTACTGCAGAAATGTGTGAGTGCATCCCGCAGTAATAGATGGTTCTTGAAATTATCAGTTTGCATTGGATGACTTCCACGTAGTTGAAGTCCGATAGTTGCAGAATTTGAATGTAGATTTCCTTTGTGACTGTGGAGATTGGATTAATTTCGCAATCTCCTACTGAATTTAATGAAACGGTTGTCACGTTTAAATGTTGCCCATTGCAATCGTATCCAATGAGTGCCCAAGCAAGATTCAAGTCGATTAGAATTACCCATGGTAAAATCATGGTGATTCTCCTTTTAACAAAAAAATTAAAATTTGTTTTGAATCATCGTTATATTAATAACGGTTCATATTTATTCCTTTAATATTTCGTACTTTCTTAATCTTAAATTATATAATAGGTATTCTTATGGGTATCCGATGTTCCGTTGCATGCGTCTCCTCTCGCAGGTAGACGTATCAAAATTCATCTGACAGCTAAATCGTGCGTAGCTGCTTCATTTCGTTAGTGGCTGCTGAAGCGTAGCCACTCGTTTATTTTTCTCTGAGTGTTGTGATTTTATTATTTAGAGTGAGTATGCTTGAAAACAAAATTTTCTCTCTCTCTCGCCATTTTTTTTTTTTTTTTTTTTTTTTTTTTTTATATTGATAGTGTACTTACTGTAGATGTCAAACGTCTCAGAGGATTGGATTATACGAATGCGGCGTTTGATTAAAATTAAAAAGCGCCAAATTTCTTATTTGGAGACCCACTCAAGGAATTCGTGGGTAGTTATTTTCGCTAATTTAAGCGCTCCTCCCAGTACCTTGCCTATCGCTTTATTTGAACAGATGTATTGCGAGGTACAGGGTGATATTCTTAAGCGCGTTAAAGAATAATGGCCTTTATATAAGACTTACGAGTATATATTTTTTTGTTTTTGTGTGTGTTTTTTTTTATGTATATATTTTAGTTTATTTCTAATTTGTATTGCTTACAATTTGTATATCATGATTTTTAAATATAATAAATTTATTGGTTTTAAACATCTACCATCTAGTCTCAACAATCTTGTAATTGCCGTTTGCTAACCCTGCGTATTCTTCGTGGGTTAGGCCCATGTATTCCTCGGTGCATCCAGCACAAGTGGCTGCTTCAGTAATCCATGCTATTTCTCCAGCGCATTCATCACATAGAGATAGTTGTCTCCCTACTTGTTCCATACAAATAGCATGCAAGTAATTTTCGATTACATACTCTGGCCCTGCATTTGTTCGTGCATAACACTCTGCGCATATACATTTTACGTCTGATACATAGAGTTGATATCTACATTGTCGCACGCAGCATAATAATAATAATGGTAAATAAGTTTCGGGGAAGTCATAGGGAATGACTCCATCGATAGGGCCACGATGTCCTTTGTTTTCTCGAGGTTGTTTCGGGTCGTGTGGCACTCCCATTTTAATATTAGGTTTGATTTTGACCTGTAATCATTTGGTATTTGTTCTTATTACTAGTTAGTATATATACTTTTCATATGAGGGTTAATATTTCAACCAACAATATTATAGGTAAGAGATATATATATCTTTTATTGATACATATAAGTGTATAACATATATATATATATATATATATATATATGCGGAAGCTACAGCTTTCTCTCCCTTTTATCACCATCTGGTAATTACTTCTATTATTCCGCCCATATTTAAAATATTCCATTTTCTGGGGGTTAATTCCAAGTACTCCTCAATACACTCCGTACACCTACAAGCGGGTCTCACGGTTGCCAAAGACATCCCGCATTGATGACAGGAGGTGGCCATCATTAATGCTGTGTATTTACACATGCTGTGCCATCCCCCTTCTACAATTTCTTGTTTTACGGATTCGTTTAGGGTGTCGTAGCAATTAGGGCAGAATCTTAGCATCTCCCATGTGTAGACCCTTGTAATGGTTTTAATTACGCAGTACATCTGCATCAAGGGCCTATACGTATGTGGATATTGGTTCGGGAATACTCCATCTATTGGTCCATAATGCTCCAAGTCTTCTTCAAATACTTCTACAGGTAGCTTCATATCTGCAATAGATGGCATCTCTAAGTATTTATACTTGATTTGTTTTAGCCATCTATTGAGTGGCTATTCTCCCCTCAGACATTTTTATATAATTATGTGCAGTTTTATATGCATTATAAGAGGTAGGGTATTTATTTGAATATATATATATATTTATTATAGGGTTTTTCTTCTCTTCCTTTCTTTCATTTCTTTATTGGATATTTTCTACGTCAATTACAATTCCGTGTAACAATTGGATGTTTTCGGTTGGGTTTAGTATAAGACATTTAGTCATACATTCTCTACATGTCTCCGCCGGTCTTCTAAGCACCATTCCTATCCCACATTTAGTGCAGATAGACCCTCGTAGCAGCCCCATATAATTGCATAGGTTATGGCCCGCAGTTTTCACATATCGATTTCTTTCGTATTGGCTGATTTGATCATAGCACATATCGCAAATTCGTTTGTGATTGTGGACACATATAATTGCCGTAGCTCGGATTAAGCAGTAGAGATGTTCTAGCCGGTTGTAGAGGGGTGGAGTGAGGGTTGATATTACCTCCTCTATTTTCCTGCCATAGTCTACTTCTACTTCGTGGGAAGCTTCGCTTGGGAGTATCATGGTCTGTAATAGACGATACTCTAAATATTTTATTATTCGTTATTTTATCGATTTATTCTCTACTTATTCAACTTGTTTTATGTTTTTAATCATCCTGGATTTGACTTAATATACGCTAGTTTAAGTTTATTTATATGTACTGAGCGAGTTGTCCCATCAGATAATATTTTAACATTCTGATTTGGCAACAATTCGAGTACTTTATATGTTCCTGAATACTGATCTGCGAACTTTGTCCTCCGAGGTTCTTTCAAGAGATATACTAAATCTCCTGCTTTAAAATCTTGCGGATTAATTTTCCGATCATAATATTGTTTAGATTTGGCTTTTGCCTTTATTAAATTTTCTCGGGCTTGAGTTTGCAGATTAGTTATTTTATGAAATAAATCTCTAAGGTATTCGGCGTATGTGGGTTCCAAATCTTCACCAATAGGTTTTTCGCTCGAAGGTTCTCGCGCAATGCATCCGAAAACTAGTTCATGTGGTGAAAATTTAGTACCCTCATGTACTGCAGTGTTATATGAAAACATTGCTAAATCTATCCAATCATCCCAATTATCGTCGTTCGTCGTATATTGTTTTAAATATTCTGTTAGTACGTGATGCGATCTTTCTATCGAACCGTTACTCTGTGGATGATAAGCTGTAGTAACATAGCGTTTAATTTTGAATCGTTTAGCGACGATTTTTATCAAATTTGAAGTAAAATTGGTTCCTTGATCTGTTAAAATAGCTTTAGGTGATCCGAATCGGCAAACAAACCGTTTTATAAATACGTCTGCTATATCGGCAGAGGTGGTTCGAGATAAAGGTATCGCTATTGAATATTTTGTTAACAAATCTTGTATCGTTAGTATATGTGTTCTTCCTTTTCTGGTTTTTGGTAATGGTCCAACGATGTCCATGCTGATTTTGTCGAACGCTTTTCCTGGAGTATCTGTCAAGACCATTGGTTGTTTTATTTTTATTCTTGTTAATTTCTTCATTTGGCAGTCTTGGCATTCTCTAATGAATTTTTGAATTTCCTTTTTCATGTTTTCCCAATAGTAATTTTGTCGTATCCTGTGGTAGGTTTTTGTAACTCCTTTGTGTCCTCCACTGGACGACGTATGTTTTTCTTTTATTATGTGTTCTCTTAAGTTTTCAGGTGGTGTTACCACATCACCAGTGCAAATAGTGATTATAATCGGTAGTTCTCTGAAGATGTCCTTTAATCTATTTATAATATATTTCCATGGTACATCTTCTATGTTATGGGTTCTACTTATGGCGAATGAATTTATATCGAATTCCGTAACTACGTCCCATAATGACATGAGACTGTGTAAAATGTTGCCGGGTCGTACGGCAGTTCTTGAATTTTCTTTAATTGGTAGACTTATTATATATTTCGTTCCATCTGGTACTGACCGGGCCCTTTCCAGGGTAAGGTCTACATGAATTGGTAGAAAATTTTCTGTTTCTAATTCTTTGGCACATCTATCGATTGGACTTCCATCCAATCCGATGAAAATGACTCTGTTATCTTTTATTTTTGCCAAAGAATCTCTAGATTCTCTTATCACTAATTGGTTTTGATGAGGAATCGTATCCTCACTTCTGCTTGTTGTTGTTCTAGGTGATAATTGAGGCTGTGATTCAGATATATCTATGATTTCCATTGATTCTTCTTCTCGTGGTGTTCCCGTGGTTTCGATTGATTCTGGTTCTTGAGATGTTTCTATGAATTCAATCGATTCGTCTTCTTGTAGTGTTTCAGAGGTTTCAATTGATTCTCCATCTTGTATTTTCCTTTTTGACGAAGGGCCTGCGATTGGTGAATCGCTTGATAAGGTTCTTTTCCGTTTTTGTTTCCAATTTCGAGACATTTCTGGCGATAACATATTTGGTTCCATATCTTCATCTTCCGATTCCTCTGACATTGGTATGCGTTTATGTTTTCTTTTTGAGAAATCTAGATATTTAAGTTTCGTATTTGGAAAAGCCAAATATCTGCTTCTCGTCATTGGTCCTTCAAAATCTTCTGGTGGAGTTGACCGTAAGTTTTTCTTTTGAGGTGGTTCGTCTTCTGGAGGATCCTCTTCCTCCCTTGCTCTTATCGGTAGGCATACTTCTGGTGGATTTCGAGATAACGCATCAGCGTTGAGGTTACTTTTCCCTTTTTTATAGTTTATTTCGAATTCATAATCGGATAATTTAAGTTTCCATTTCCAAATTCGAGAATTTGGATCTTTTATTGAATTCATCCATACCAGAGATTTGTGGTCGGTTTCTATTTTAAATTTACGACCATATAAATAAGGTCTAAAATGCGTTACGCAATAAATAATTGCTAAACATTCTTTTTCAATTGTAGAATATTTCTGTTCTGCTGTATTTAATAAGCGGGACGCATAAGCAATAGGAAGATCGTCGTCAGAAATTTCCTGACTAAGCACTCCTCCTATAGGGTAACCCGAAGCATCCGTCGTTACTTTGAACGGCTGCGAGAAATCTGGGTATTGAAGTATTGGTTTGGATATTAAAGCCTTCTTTAACATTTGAAACGCTTCTTCTTCTTCCTTTCCCCAATTAAATTTCGTTCCCTTTTTCAACAAGTTTGTTAGTGGTTTCGATTTTCTTGAGAATTCAGGTATAAATCTTCTATAATATCCAGTTAATCCCAAGAATTGTTTAATGTTCTTTGGGGTTTTGGGTTTAGGAAAATTCTCTGCTGCTTCAATCTTTTTTGGATCTGGTTTTACTCCATGTTCATCAATTATGTGTCCTAAATAGATCACTTCATGGCGTAAAAATTCGCATTTATCCGGTTGAAGCATTAGTTTTGCTTCTCGTAATCTTTTCATTAATCTTGTAAATTTTATTTCATGTTCCCGAAGAGATCTGGAATATATTACTATGTCATCCAGATAAACAAAAAGTTCGGTTCCTTGAAGTCCTGATAGAACGTTATTCATAAGGCGTTGAAATGTTGCAGGAGCATTTTTCAATCCAAAGGGCATTCTTGTAAACTGGTAATGTCCATATGGCGTAGAAAATGCTGTCTTGTGTGCGTCTTCTGGTGCCATCTTAATTTGATGAAACCCTGGTGCTAAGTCGAATGTAGAGAAATATTTTGCGCTTCCTAATTGATCCAATATCTCTGTAATATTTGGTAGAGGACACGCGTCGCCTATCGTCTTATCGTTTAGTTTACGATAATCGATTACTAATCTCCAACGTTTCTTTCCTTTTGAATCTGGTTTTTTAGGAACAATCCATATCGGAGAACTATATGGAGATGTGGAAGGTTCCACCACACCAGTTTCCAATAGTTCTTTTATTTGTTGGTTTATTTCATCTTTATGAATTGGTGGAAATCGATACTGCCGAGTATTTATCGGTATATCGTCCGTAGTATGAATTTTATGTTGTATGCTATCTGTTCCTTCCAAAATTTCTCCTGCTAGATGAAATCTATCTTCGTTTTCTTTTATTAGTTGCATCACATTTTCCTTTTCTTCTTGATTTAAGTGATCCAACCTCAGTAGTTTCAAGATTTCTTCGATATTTTCGTCATATTACAACGTTTAGAGGAACGTTCTTCGAATGGAAGTATTTCGATTGTAGGTACTACAATATGATAATCTTCGTCCGTACTATTTACTATTCTCATATGGGCTTTTTCCTCTTGATTTGTTACTAATGCATTTCCTAAATAGATTCCTTCATTGATATGCAATTTTCCTACGTATCCTTCACGCAGTTCTGGATTTGCAATATTAATATGGAAAGGGACTGAATTTCTTTTTGGCACGAATATCTCCTCGTATGTATTAAAGGGAATATAGTTTTTTCCCCACTTGATTTGCCTTTTCGCATAGTCAATGCTGGCTTCTTGATGTAACAGAAATTCGGATCCTAAGATTCCGTCTTCATCGTCAAACAGTGCGTCGTTTACCACGTGGAAATTCACTGGATGATTCGCAATCAATATTGATGCAGTCCCTAAGGTAGCTTGATTCGAATCGATTATTCCACGGATATATATGATTTCTTGAGTGTTGACGATTGTCGATGCTGTTACCTTTGATTTCTTGATGAGGTTGACATCGGATCCCGAGTCAACCATTAATCGTGCCTTCCCTTCCAGATTAGGAGATGTTATTAGTATTGTTGGAATATTTCGTACGGTATTAATTGGAACAGTTACTGTTCGTCCATTTCTTCGTCTTCTTCCTCTATCGAGTTCCTCTTGGTTTGTTTTTCCTTTACTGACATTCTTTCCTCGATTTCCAACGTCGGTTTCCAGGCTGTTGATTTTCCGGATTGTTTTGCTTCTTCCGGTTTTGGGACTCCTATCTTCATTATTTTCTGGCGCTGTGGAGGGTTCCCACTCCGGATTGCGCCAGACGTTTCCGGACGGCCCTGCTCGTTTCCCTGGTTCGTTTTTGAGTATGGGACTAGTTCTCCTGACTCTATTTTGGCTTTGAATTTGAAGCAATCTTTGATCAAATGTCCCGGTTTCTTACAATAATTGCAAGAGCTTTCTAATTGATTTGGTGACGATGTTGTCGCTCCGTCATTTCGCGATGAATTTGATTGCCACGCGCTGTTCCGCGGCTGATTATTAGGGTTGTTTTGCCATCCGCTGTTTCGTGGTTGATTATTTTGCCACTTTGGTATGGCTCCTTCGTATCTTGGAGGTCCGAAATTCGATTAATTTTGGGGTACCGACGGATACGCTCTCTGATCACGGGACACGGATTGTTGACGAGTATATGAACTTGCCTTCATTCTTTCGTCTTCTATTTTGACTTCCTTATCGACTTTTACGGCTAGAGCGTAGATTTCATCCAGCACTAGTCCTTGACTTTCTTGTCTCAAGCGTAAAGAAATTTCACGAGGTAATCCTTTAATAAAAGCTTCCAGTGTATCCGTATCGATATTTTCCTGGAGCGTAGCGGTTATTTCCCCATGATTTCGTTTTTCTCCGTCCATTATAGCTAAGCGCAAATCTTGAACGCGAGTTATGTAGTCAAGAATATTTTCTCCATGTTTTTTAAATGTAATCCCCAATTCACCTTTATAATGGTTTACGTTTTTACACGGCGCGAAGTATTGTTTTAATTTATTTCCGAATTCGTCTAAAGTAGTTAGATCAGAATCGCCTATCGCGATTAAAGCATGTCCGCGTAATTTATTCATTAATAATTTGGTTAATTGCGTTTCTTGCTGAGGGGCTAACATTGATTTTGCCCGTTCACACGCTTTTAAAAATTGAAAAGAGAAGGTCTATAGCCATCGAAAAAAGGAACTGCTTCTAACGCGAGTTTGATTGGAATTTTTCCGTCCGTCGGATTAGATTTAGTGTCGCGAATTTCCAATTCACGCGGTACTGGACGTTTTTCGGGCGGTTTTGGGGTAACTGGTTCGGATTTAATACTATGAACGTCTTCGGCGCGTTGTTGCTCTAATCTTTTTACTCTCGCGGCTACTGACTCTAAACGGTCGAATTTTTCGTCCCACAATGTTAATAGTGAGAGGAGTTGAGTTAAAGTTTCAGCAGGGGTCAAATCATCTCTTGCTTCTAGTGCTGCTTTTGCCTGTCGGATTATCTCCGTTTGATTTCGTATTTCGTCTTCCTCCCCGTCCCTTTCACCGTGGTCTGACATGATTCTTGATTTTACTTTATGATTTTTGTTATTTACTTTCTCAACTATTGCGGATTATCCCACCGCTGCCACCATTAAATTATCTCCTCATGTTACGTCCCTACTTGTTTATTTATGTGGGAGTTTTAAGGAGTTTATATTTTGGATCCGCTTTCGAACTAGTCCTGGGACTTTTTCGCTCTGGGATAGTTGAGAGTGATAAGGATGTAGATTAGGATACATTTTTGTTCTATGTTTACCTTATTTTGGCCGCGGTGACGGCAGATCTATCGGGATTAGTCTCCACTTGATTGGTCCGGTGTCCTCCTTGACTGATGCTGTCGCGACGAGTCCGAAAAGTTCGGCACCTGTTACCGGCATTTCCTGATACTGTTTATATAATTTTCTTAATTGGACACGTCGCCCGGCGCGGTGGTTCCTCGGCATTCGTCTTTTGTAATTTTTTATACTAATTATTAATTGACCAACAATCACTTATCACCTTCCGCTCCCGGTGCTACCGCGGGCAACGTTCTGCTCTTCAGCGGCACCATTGGCGGGGGCGATAGTGATTTATCCATATTTATTTAGGATTTCCTTAATATTTAAATCTGTCGCGTCTATCACGGTTTACGCGTAATCTCTGGTAAGACCGCGGGCAACGTTCTGCTCTTCAGCGATACCATTGATCAGCGCAACCCGTGACCTGTCAATAGGCATTTTCCGTAATTTAATGAGGTTTTCGAAAGACGAACGCTCGATTTGGAGGATGGGGAATTATTGGAGGAAACACTTCACTCACTTGTAAATATTAACAAAAACTTTTATTATTACTAGAGAGTTTTTACACTTTAAACGCTTTAAGTATTCACTGAATGGTTTTTAATAATCAATTCAAATTCACACATTATAATTTCATTAATTACATTGCGAGCTCTGTGGGTGATCTATCCCTTTATATAGGGCTGTCGATCACTCCTTCTTCAGGTTTGTCACATGACAAATATGATGGTGGGAGATGATATCTCCCAATCATCTGCCGTGGGATCCACCTGAAGAATTCGCTGCGGCGCGTTATCCGAGAGTTTTATTTACTACAGAATTTGAGCTATTTCTCATCTATTTCTGGCTCTTCTCCGTGACTTATAACGTTTTTCTGCCGTAATACGAAACTCTCAGCAGCGTCGATAATAGAATTCTTATTTTAATTCATACTTTAGATTTTTACGCTGTTGGGTTTTCGATGTGCTCTGTACGATTGATTTCGTACAGACCACATACTAAGGATTGAAGTTAATGTACATCGGTTCCGTATTGGAGCTCGAATTACGGGAAATAAAGGGAGGGCAGGCTTCGGGCGTTGATCAGGAGCGCAGATCCGTGAGGATGTCGGCAGCATTGGCTGATAGGGGCCTCCGTCCCACGCTGAACGTCAGCTGGTGTTGGCTGGGCCTTCCTGGTGTGTGTGTAGCCGGCTGGCCGCTACCTCCCGTAATAGCTGCTCTCCTGCTCCCTGTTGCCGTCCGTAGATTCATGGCTCGAGTTCTTCTTATCGCGAGTTTCGATTACAGTGCCTTATCGGCTATGCTTCGTATAATGTTTTATATATGTTTTTCATACGAGGTGGTTATAATACCTCAGAGTACGAAATAGTAAATATTGTAGGTTTTCAAAGGTTAATTAGTAGTGGACTCGACGTCGCGGGACGTGACACATATCTATCATGATACACCTTCTGTTTATACTGCTTGTCTTTTAGAATTTGTTCATAGTTGCAATTGACAAACTTAGGTTTTAGAAGATCTTCTTTCATCGGTACGATACCTCGCAACCTTCTCCCGAACAGAAGTTGAGCTGGAGATGGGATTCCTCTCCCAAGAGGAGTGTTTCGATATTCTAATAGAGTTAAGTATTTGTTCTTGCCATCAAACAGGGCCTTCTTCAATAGCTTTTTTATAGTTTGTACGTGCCTCTCAATAAACCCATTCGATTTTGGATTTCGCGGTGAACTTGTCCTATGTTCGATTTCCCAATTTTTTAGAAATAACTGAAAATGACTGTTAACAAATTGAACATCGTTACCCGAATACAATATCTTTGGCTTACCGTGCCGAGCGAAAACCGATTCTACTGTTTCAATAACACGATTATGTGTTGTGTCCGTGCCTAGACAAAAGAATTCTGGAAACTTTGAATATGCATCAACTAGTAAAAGGTATTCTTCACCATCAAAGTGAAACAAGTCTGCAGCAACACTATACCACGGGTATTTAGGAATTTCTTTATTCACTAATGTCTCTTCTTGATTGGCATTTTGAAACTTGAGACACGCTGGACAATTATTTACTACATCCGTTATCTCTTTGTTCAAACCAGGCCAAAATACAAGCTCTGTAGCTCTCAATATTGTCTTTTCAATCCCCATGTGATTGTAATGATGTTTATCTATCAAATGCTAAATTCAGATTCAGCGAACCCAAAAACCCCTATATACAATTTTTCTATATCCCGATAGTATTTTAATATTTGTCAGCCAATTTGGTTCGGCCATTTTGAGTCTGCCATATTGAATTTTACAATTCCGATGCGAAATTCAGATTCAGCGACCCCAAAAACCATTACATACCAAGTTTCATTCAAATCGATTGAAAAACAAAAAAGTTATTCCATTTGATCATATATGATACATTGCCAGAATTGGCCAGATTTTTGTTTGATCATATATGATACATTGACAGTTAACCGGTTAATTGGACTGTTACTGAGTGGTCAAAAATTTTATGGAGTGATGAAAGTAAGTTCAACTTATTCGGAAATGACTCCAAAAGTAACGTGCGACGTCCTATTGGACATAGGTTTAATGTCAAGTATCTGAAACCAACAGTAAAATTTGGTGGTGGTAATGTGATGGTGTGGGGTTGTTTCTCACCTAACGGTCCTGGTCCGTTAACACAAATAAAAGAAACAATGGATAGATTTGTGTATCGTGATATCTGACAAAATCATATGCTACCATTTGCTAACGAGAAAATGTCAACAGAGTGGTCATTTCAACATGATAATGACCCAAAACATACTTCTAAATTAATTAAGGCGTTTCTCCTGGAAAAAAATGTTAATGTAATAAAGTGGCCAAGTCAATCACCAGACTTGAACCCAATTGAACATTTGTGGGATTACGTTGAACGTCAATTGGGAAGTCATTCTTTCACCAATAAAACGGAGTTAATGCAAAAAATCACAACAATATGGTCTCCAAATACCGGTTGAGTTTTGCCTCCGATTAATCGAATCAATGCCACGCAGATGCCATGCAGTCATCAGTTCCAAGGGATATCCAACATCTTACTAGATTATCACGAAAATTACAGACATTAAACACCGTTATTTGTTGTTAAAAATGATTATAAATTATGTTTCTTAACTTTTGTCACGTATGTTTCTTAACTTTTGTCACAAAGCTTTTGTTTCCTTTCTTCGACCAATATTTATTGTAGTCTTTAGACAAGTACATTCGAAAAAACATTTATTGTACGTTGATGTATGAAATGTTATCTCTATATGCTAATTTTAGTTACAACGTATGTGTCTCAGAAGATGAAGAATATACAGTAGTTCCCAAACGATTATTTTGTTTCTTAACTTTTGTCAGTAAGTGTATGTAAGATCTCGGCTATAGAACTATCGTGCCCTAGTGGCCGATTTGGACCGGCTACCGCGCTCTCGTTGAGTTCGATGATCGCATCGACCGCCGCCGCGTACTGTTCGTCGCTGGGTGCGTTCGCGGGTACGCATCGTCTCCTGCGCGGGGAGCCTATGTAACTTATGTCCGGTACTACGATTTCGCGTCTTTCTGTTACGCCTAGATTTCGCTCGAGGTTAGCTCCTAAAGATATCGCTCGGCGCATGGAAAGAAAAAATTTTCGACGTGATGCTCGGCTTGGGTATTAAATTTCGCACTTACAGTACGAGTAGTATTGGATGCATCGTTGTTGTCGTTGAGTGGTCGTTGGCGTCCTCTCTTGGCCGTTGACAGCACTGTTAGTTGATCTACGGCCTTCCTGGTAAGTCGGTATTGGCCGTGGTAGATCTGCGTTGCTCCAGTCGGTCGGCTCACCTGGTCCTCTACGTTGGCTGGATCCCACCGTTGCCACCAATTTTGTTGCGAGGTTGCCGGGGCTGAGATTCTCTCTGAGAATCTCGTCGGTTGCCGTGGGCTGTCCTCGGAAGGGTCGTCCTCCGGGCTCCGATAATTCGGGTGTAGGTGCCGGGAACGGGGATTCGGGTTGAAACCGAAGGTAGTGCCCCGTTTGGGCGGTGATTATATATGGTCTTTTTGGGTCGCGGCGGGGGCCTAATGGTCGCCGTCCGATGACCCGTGGCTGCGCAACGTTCGTTAACCGTTGCGTCGTTTGCGGATTCCTTAGCATTGATGCACATCTTGCTGGCGCGATGCTAATCGGTGGTTGTTTCACAACAGCAGAACTTAAATGCTGCAGTAATGAAGGAACATTTTGAGATTCCTACATTCGAAGAAATAACGGTAGATGTGGCAGGTTCAAGATATTTCTCGGTTCTTGATGCAAGCAGAGGATTTTGGCAGATTGAGCTCACTAAGGAAGCGTCAATACTGACAACTTTTGCTACGCCGTTTGGTCGATTTCGATTTTTGAGACTACCATTTGGACTGAGTAGCGCTCCAGAGATTTTTCATAGGAAGTTCTCGGAAATTTTCGGTGATATAAGGGGTGTTAAGATTTACATCGATGATATAATTATTTATGCTTGTTAAGAAAATCGGCTAACTAACGCCATCTCCCGGGCCCGATCGTATTCAGACGTGATGAGACATTCTGCGACCCTCCCCCCCCCTTGCTCGCACGGAGCATCGATCATGCGCTCCCTTCCATCGATCGCCGAGGGGGAGAGACCGTAGATTCGAGGAAATCGACGCAGATTTCCTCTGCCTACTTATTGACGAGCCGCCTAAAAGGTAACACTTCTAATCGCTTCAGCCGCTTGCTTTGTTCGCTTGCTTCGTTCGCTAGCTTTGTGCACTTACTTGCTTCGCTGTGTAAAGGACCTCGGACCGAGTCCACGTGCATCGCATTGCTTAATCAAAGACTCCTACCGCGTAGGAAAACCGTGGTAAATACCTTAAAATAGAACAATATCCAAATCGTGCCCACAATCTCTTTATTGTAAATAATTGTGAATGGCATAGACTTAAGATTAAAATTCGTGCTTACAACCAAAGTGTCCTTAAAATCTAAAACTGTCCTCTCGCGAGTTCCCCGTTCCGGCGACGTGTGCGATCCTTTACTTTGCAAACAATGCTAAAACGGAAGAAGAACATGATGCAATTTTAAGTAAAGTGTTAACTAGAGCCAGAGAGTGCGGTATTAGGTTTAATAAAAATAAATGTCAATTCAGAGTGACAGAGGTTAAATATGTCGGACACATCCTAACTAAGGAAGGTATAAAAGCTGATCCAGATAAAGTGGAAGCAATTAAAAGGATTCCTGTTCCAACAAATGTACAGGAACTCAGTAGATCCATGGGGATGGTCACTTACCTGGCGAGATTTATTCCCAATCTGTCGAATAAAAATTAAAATTTACGAAATTTGCTAAAAAAGAACAATCATTGGCTGTGGACTGAACAGCACACTGGGGAATTTAATGATTTGAAGGGTCTCTTGGGCTCAACTCCTGTATTGCAGTATTTTTATAGAAATAAACCGATTGTATTATCAATAGATGCGCCAAAGAACGGCCTAGGAGCAGTATTGCTGCAAGAGGGTGGTCCACTGGCATACGCGTCGAAGTCATTGTCAGATACGCAGCAGAGATACGCTCAAATCGAGAAGGAAATGCTTGCAATAGCGTTTGGTTGTCAGCGATTCTATCAGTATCTTTATGCTTGTGATTTCATAGTTGAGTCAGACCATAAGCCATTGGAAATTATATTTAAGAAACCTCTACAGGGTGTCCCAAAAATGCTGCGGTTCCTTAAAGGGGGTGATTCGGGGGGTGATTGCAAACAACTTTTTCCTTTGCGAAAATGCCCTCCGAGGTTTCGTTAACGAGATATTAATAAAAAGCACCGACCAATCAGAGCGCGAGCCTTCCGCTGAAGCTCCCGCGCTAGCGTGGCCGCGCGCCGGGCCGCGCTGCGACTACGAACAAGCAAGGCGGCATGCATCGAAGGAAATTGCGTAGAATGGCAAATGAAAAAGACGTAACAAAAAAATCGAACCTTTTGCCATGGTTTGTTTGCCATTTAAAGTGAATAATGAATAAAGGATAAATGGATGAAAATCACGTGTAACGTAAAAAGACGAATACACATTTTTTTTAGAAGATTCGAAAATAATAATTATTTGAAGTGGGAGGATAAGGAATACGTAAAATTCCTTGTGTTAATAACATATCCACGAAAAGGTAATGTAACAGGAAATTAACGAAAAGTGATCGTAGTTCGTTATTGTGATAAAAATCCGTAACTCAATAACGGCCAGCACTGTTGCTGATAACGAATAAGAGTAGTAAGGCAAAGCCGATTCTAACCCAGGTCCTCTGAGGGGAGCGCGGGGGCGGGGGGGAAGTGAGGGCGCGCGGGGAGTGCGGTGGAGGGAACTATGGGCGCGGGGAGAGCTGGGGAGTGGAAGACCGGTTTCGCGCGCACGAACCGCAGAGTGGGGGAAGCTGTAATCGTGGTGGGGATCAGTCCGGGCCGAGCCGCCGCGGAGACCTCTCCAGACCTGACCCATTGTTGGAAAATTTTCAGAGGGTGAACCAATATGTAGAATATTTTTTTCCCCAAAAACCAACAGAGCAAACAAATATACATCATATTCTAAAGCTAACAATTTTTCAAACTCTAGTAGCAAACAAATATGAATCATGCATTCTTAGCACTGTGAAAATGGTATCGCCTCGCGCGATTGCACCAGAAGAGTCAAATTACACACGTTATCGCGCGAGACGATACCATTTTCACAGTGCTAAGAATGCATGATGCATCTTTGTTTGCTTTAAAATTATGGGAAGAGGAAAGAAGGAGGATGGATGGCAAGTAAATAAAATTGAGATGTAATATATGTTTAAGAAATCATATATATTGTTATATAAAAGGAAAAATATATATATAAAATGATACGGATAATGATATAAATAAAAGGAAAAAATATATATATATATTACATACAAATCAGAAAAAAATACTAATAATGATGATAAAAATAAAAAAAGAACAAAATAAATATAAAATGATATGGATAAAACATAAAATAAAATAAAATAGAACAAAAAATATATACATATAATGATGATGATGATGATGATGTTGATGAAGAAGAAGAAGATGATGATGATGATGATGATGATGATGATGATAAATACTAATTAGATGATGATGATGATGATGGTGGTGGTGGTGGTGATGGTGGGGTGTGAAAATCCCCTCGGGCCACAGAGGAGGTGGAGATGATGGTGACACCGGTGGTGTCAGCAGCCCGAGGGGCCACTCAGGGGATGGGGATGGTGGAGATGGTGGCTGTACAGATGATGATGATGATGATGATGATGAATATGGCGTTGACGGGGTGGATGGTGGCCACCAGGGCGGCGTGTCCAATGATGTGGATGATGTGGACGGTGATGATCCAAACGCCGCCGCCGTCGATGATGGTGGCGAGTGGGGTCTCATCGCCACAGACGGCGACCGCCGAAACCGCCCCACATCGATCCAGGGTGGAGACGGCGGCGGCGATGTCGGGGGTGGCGATGGGGGTCGCGGTCGCCTCAACTGCAGGAGGCCCATTCGTCGGTATGGCACCCATGGGCGCTGCAGCCGAGTCGCCATCGAAGAACTAACCACGCCAGAATGCCGTCGCATGATCGGTTCCTGGGGAGGTACCGCCGGAGACACAATCTCCTCCGGAGGTACCCTCCCCGACATGATGCATGCCAGCAATCGCAGCCGCTCCAGCAATAATTGATTATCCTAGAACACAAACATCAATATAAGAATAATACATCACAATATACACACACACACACACACACACACACGCGCGCGCGCGCGCGCACACACACACACACACACACACACACAACACGCACATGGGCACCAATGCAATGTATTACATACCACTGAAGGCAGCGGCGGTGATGGTGATGGCGATGGCGTTCTCAATAGCGATGGCGACGGCGACCGCGACAGCGACGGCGACGATGATGACGATGATGACGATGATACCTGTGGCGGTAATTGCTAAAACATAGAAAACCCACGATATAATGAAACGGTCTTAGGACTAGTCCTTCCTTTGTGGTCTCCGAACGCATCACGCCACCCCGCTACTCATTCACCAACCAACCAACCAACCAACCAACCAACCAACCAATATTGGTATGATTTAATCTCACACGATTTAAACGGCTAAATGTGATAAAATATTAAAAATATTGATATGTACATACCTCGGGATTGTGTTGACATGGTTGAGGGTCCCACTCAGGAGCAATTTTTGCGACACCCATGCTTTTTATGAAAAATTTCAAACACTGTGTACCACAGGAGCTTTGAAAGACAACTAGTCTCGCTACATCTCCAAGCTGTCACATGTAGAAACTCCACCAAGCTCACGCATGCAAAAACCCCTACCATCATGAAATCGAGAAGTGCGTATCTTTGCAGAGTAAGATGCTGCTGTTCTCCATCTTCATTTTCTTCTTCACTGACCATCCTCTTAATATTCACATGCATCTTCTTCGAATTTTTCTTTGGATACATTATTCGACTAGATCATACCACTCTGAACGTATATCAAACGTGCATGGTATCACTCTGAATGTGTATCGAACATCTATCACACCACTTTGAACATCTATCGAACCACTCTGAACATGAATGGTACCACTCCGAACGTGTATGACACCACTCTGAACATGTGTCGAACGTGTATGATACCACTCTGAACGTGTATCAAACATGTGTTGTACCACTTCTAAATAATTACAACCATCGTCTTAATCTAGCATACATCATATTAAGGAGGTTGGGTTTGAGAAGGGTGAAGAAAAAAACATTTATGCATTAAAAAAAAAAAGATTTTATTTATGAATTTCCATCTGTAGTTTAGACCACCAGTTGAATATTTTAAATACATTTTGCAAAGCACAATGCTTTGTGTGTCTACAACATCGCAGAGTATTAACTACATGTAGCTTATTTAGAGATTTGATATCGTCGTAGTCAATGTCCAACGTCTCAATGATCACGTTCGCTCTCGTATTTTCATCCAGGAAATCCGCAAGCCAGCCGCATTTCTGCACCCCTTTAACGTATACGATATGGGATGCATCATCTTCTTCTTCGTCGACAGCATCAGCTATAGCTTTCGTAATTAGCTGTTTAGCCATTCTGTATGGAACGTCTCCATCATCCCACCGTAGCCCATGATGTTTTGCAACCAACCATCGGATGCTTGATTTGTCGGATTTTGTAAGAAGATATTGAGGCATCGAACTCCCAAAAATATAGTGCGAGAGAATTGTTCCCATTCGTAGGATAGCCACTTCCTTGACAACAAATCTTCCATCAACGATGAATCCTTGCAGATCAACAAATGTTGGTACAACCATTATCGATACGATTTAGAGGTCCGCTCGCTTCCACAACAGACGGGAGAATGCAGTCTTTCTTGTAAAGCATCTCAATTTTCATGATGAATTTTTTTGCATGAATTTGACATAGGAGAGGGCGTGTAAGTAGCATGCCAATTTAATTGATTTTGCGCACCACGTTTGTCAGCGGATTGTATTCAACCACCCGATCGTGTAGAATCAGGCAGTAGGCTGTAGTATTTGCAGGCACATTCTCTTTACAATCAAATTCTATGCGCACGTCCACGGTGCTATTTTTGATCGACTCATTTTGTCGCGAACAATCAATCACCACGAGGGGGCCAAATTGTAAAAATTGGGCCACGGTGAATAATGCCTCGTTGCAACTATGTCCATAATATGATTTACGGAAATGTGTATACATATTAAACAAGATGGCATGCTTATTCTTGTCAAAGTCCAAGTTCAGATCATCATATGGGTAAAATTCCGAGTTGAGAAAAAGTTTTAGATTAGTCAATTTACAATGGTCGAACCGAGTAGCATCTTCGGTCATCACATTCTTTCGAGCAGTCTGTAGAGCAAAGATAACGTATCGCGGCTTCTCCAACTGTGCAGCTGCCTTCACAGCCCACGAATGCTTGGTTGTGCTCTGTAAGAGAGGATACTCATACAGATCCCACGAGCGAAAACTAATGCTTAGGTTTTGTCCACTTTCCAAAGCATGTAGCAACGATAGCTTATTAACATCGTTCAGCGTCACATGAGGCATCCGCCATTGCACTTTAAGTAATTCAATTTCTGGTTCCAACGTCGATGATCCTATTAGAGAATTGTTATCGTTGCGCGATCGTATTAAAATCAATTCGTGACGTGCATTAATAATCATGCGTTTGTAGTCCTCACAAAATCCCAGCAAATATTTGAGCGGGATGCAAAAATTGAAATGATTTTTCACTATTAGCTCATCATGTCGTTTCAAGCCCCATCCAGCATTCTCCATATTTTTATCTTCGTCAGATGTCAACGATACATAGTTTTTAAGCGTGCTAGTTATTCCAACGTTTCTGTTACGGTCAATCTCCACGCCATTCAGCTCGTATCGAATCTCATCAAATATGAACGCCATACAATTATTTCCCAACATCACTGTTAATGCATCGTTTGGCTTATTTATCACCAATTTCCCCTCCACGTAGAGGAAACTTTCACACGGCAATGTGTATAAATCCTGCTGCTGTATAGGTATTCTTATCTCATCACTATGTCCAAACGTTGTGTTGACGTATGGGTTGTACGTGTGAGTCTCGAGCTTGACGATGCGATCATCAAACGTTGGCTTCCCTCCAATGCTTAGAATGTCAGCCATTTTTTCAACTTATATGCGTACAATAAATCCCAGCGATTTCAAAAATGCAATGTTTACAGCACTGAGTCTCTTCTTTTTAGCGTAATCAGAGCTATTGTAGTTGTTGTTGTTGTAAACAATTTCGCTTGGAAGAAACAGGTTTCTGGAGTCGTTCAGCACAAGCATCTCATTCATTCACGCCACACGTATTATCGCCGCCGTCGCATGTGCAGCCTGATGGTAATCTCTTCACCTCGAAAATCGAGCAACCGTCCGTCTTGATCCACAACGCGTATCGTTAGATCCGTAATGACTCGTGCGGTGATTGGAAGATAAATGATCTGTGCAGGCGTTTCCGATATCTTATATCCTGGAGGGACTCTCGGAGAAAATTCATGTATCGTATGTACGCGCTTCCCATTGTTGTATGCGCCAGCGGTCACGCTACATTCTACGCGAATAATGTTCACGTTCATGATATTAATTGGATCATCCGATTCGTGCCACCGTCCTGGTTCTAATACCCGATTCATCGAGAATCCCAGTAGCGATCCAATGTTATTGCGCTTCGTAAAATCTACGGTGAATGAGCAGTAGAGCTCACTTTTCATAGTGTTATTGTTGGGGCGCAACACAATAGGATACACATCGTTGCCATCATCAGTGTCATCGGGATTTTTAGGATACCGCTCGAGTAATCGCTGTCTCAAATACTTGGCAATGGCGTCTAGTTCGTAGGAGCCGTGTGGAATCCTAATAGTTTCAGGAGTGGTATCAACACTGCTGTTTTTGATGCCATAGTTCGAGGTGAAGTAGAATTTATCGTTGCTCCAGTCGATGTTTGGTATTGTATGATAAGTTTCAAAGGTTGTTAAACCAAGCTCGTAATCATCATCGCTCAAATCTATGGGTGGAAAGTAGCTCACCGCGAGGGTGCTACTCTTGCCGGTTAGAGTGAATGTTAACGACATATTCTGAGCTGTACGACTCGACTAGTACTGAATCATAGCGGTGGGAAGTTAATCCTTAAATTTGCGACCAATCGTTTGTAGAAAGCGTAGGCAGAGTTGTCCACAATTGCTCTGATTGTACTTCTGATAAGACGTTCGATTGTATTCGATTTTCACAGCATCATCATTATCCAGATATTGCACCAATTCCTTAGGTGGTCGAAGATTCCCAAAGCTGTCGAAATATATAGCTCGACACCCTCTCTTCACATATGCCACCCAATGAGTCCCCGACCCCTCGACATTGTCCAAATTTACGATACCGCTCTCGTTTCGATGTACTCCTCCAGCAGGTAGTGCATTGCGCATAAAAACACCTCTAAAGAATGGAATACGCATACGTTTTGCCAACTCCTCCAATTGCACATCGGTAGTTACGCCCACAGGCATTTTTATTTTCTTTTCGGCGTTTTTTTTTTTCGTTTTGATATTCCCTGTCCGCGCTTGTATGGTGTGAGATAAAGTCCACGACCTTCCATGGAGCGATTATGACGCTGCATTTCCTGTAGCTGATGTTGCGCCGCCTTATTATCATTTACCGCCTTGGCGATCCCCGCTGCTCCACCAGCTAATGATCCGAGAACACCTAGCAGTGGGAGAAGTGGTAATATACCACCGCGTTTAGCTATCGGAAGAATCCGCTTTTTCAATGCTCTCTTTGGAGTCCTTTTGCGAGTTTTTGTTTTCATTCCCATCCCAATTTTCGTCTTAGCCTTCATAGCTGCCCAAACAGCTGTAGCAGCACCTCTTTCACCCAGTGTCGAGTCTCGCGCAACGATGCGTTTTCGCGCTTTGTCAGCGAGAACGTTATCTGCAGCGTGTCGTTCGCCGAGGTCGTTGCTACGCGAATACGCAATATCGTGTTCGCGACACGCTGCGTCCAACGGATTGATACCTTGATCACCTCTAGCCAATCGTTTTGCCAGATGAGTTCCTGGACCGCAAAACTGATATCCAGGGATATGTAATTCGATAGGTAGCGCGTTTATCACCCGATTTAACAAACCACGACCTTTCTTTATTCTCGTCGACGACATTCGCCACAGTTTTTAATCAATGGTGCTGGACCGTCGATATGCGTTCGCTGCCAAGGACAATTATAATGTTTCAAACACCGGCGATACTGCTGAACCTCAGAATCGGCTTTTATATGCTTGGGGAGTCTGTCCCACAACTGATGAATGTGTCTGCCAAACTCTCGCAGTAGAATAATCTTTGGTATATATTTCAGCTGCTCAGAGGTTAGGTTTCGAATATCGAAATTATCCGACAGGACCAGAAGCATTTTGAATACTGAGCTGTTTTGCATCGGCGCAGACCTATAAATAGGTTGCGTCACCGCTTCGATGTATCAAAATCATTTTTGCAGTTCGCGGAGAGGATGCGATTCGTGCGACAACCTGTAACGATACGCGTGACAAATTTTGATGATAAATCGCAAATGATGTCTTCGAAAACAATGCACAGACATGGTAGCATGCTACCAAACACTATACGCTGCCTCATTTGCGGTCCATCAAATTGTGGAAAGACCAACGTGCTGGTGAGCTTGTTGGAAAGTCCACACGGCGTCCGCTTCGAGAACGTGTACGTGTATTCCAAGTCGTTGCAACAACCAAAATATCAATATTTGGAGAATTTATGTGACAAGCAAGATACGATAAGGGAATACTTTGCAATGGGGCGCCACTCGAACGTTGACTGTTTCTATCTCTGTCAGACATATGCAAAGATTCCAAAACATCTTATACGCGACAATGCGAATCTACTGATTCTGTTTAAGCAGGATGGTACCAACTTGAAACATGTGTACAACGACCACGTAAACACTGATATGTCTTACGAGGATTTCTGCGCGTTGTGTCGTAATTGTTGGCAACCGGAGTATGGTTTCGCGGTAATAGACCAGGATAGCGCGATGTCCAAAGGACGTTATAGAAAGGGATTTAACGAGTTTGCGATATCATGAGATTGTCAATTGTCGTCAACACGTCGGTGGGGAAAGCAACGTCTGCGGTACAACGATGATTGATATCGATAGTCTGGAGATTAAGGATCGCGAGAGAATAGCGAAGGAAATTGCAAAAACCAGCGAATCCATTCGCAAGAAGCATCAGGCTTTGAAGACTGGCAAGATGGAGGAAGATATTGCGTTGGAGAGATACTTTAAACCTATTGTCGAACCCCTAAAACATATTGTGGAAAATACCACAGCGACAGAAGCTGACACGTCACCGTTGATGAGCACATATGTCGATGGGAATGAAACATTAACACCTAAAACAAAAATCCATCCGAAAGGGAACACATCACGCAAGACAAAGAGGAAACCACACATGTCATCGGAAAAATCACTCGTAACCTCTACACCAGTTCAATCGAAGCGGAAACGGCAGAATGTTGCATCAAACGATTCCTCGATTCCTTCGACACCAATAAATACATTTCTCGATGTACAATCGCTCACAACCAATGATGAAGACGTTTTCGAAACTAGTCCCGATGTGTCGTTTGCAACATCTATTAGACATCAACTCCAAACATCCGAGGGACAAGAAACGTTTCGCAACCATTTCGGTCCGTTGGGGCAAAAATACATGAGCGCAATCCTAAGTGGTGATAGGGATACAACCATGGACTATGTGTATGGCGTATACTTTGGCGGTAGTGGAACGATGCTTGGGGATAAGGCTTTCGATATAGACAAGGATGATAATATAATCATCGATGGTGTAAGATATGGAGGAACACCTGGTCTTTACGAACTGATTTTCAAGAGAATTCCCGACGATACCACATACACCGATGCTGATAAACAAAAATACAAAAGCATACTGCTGGTGACGAATGCTCACAGACGCGAACATAACGCTCAAAATCCCATATTGGGCAACAAAGGATATAAGTACAAACATGTAATTGCACCGCTACTCCCCCGTGTATCGACTAGTAGGACAGGGAAAGGTCTGACAACGCCGAGAGTCATGGTTGTAAGCGATAACAAGATCGATTATGTGCATTGGGACGATCCCAACGAGTTGGTGGAGCGATTCCGTTTGCTGGAAGCATCGCGTCAGGCGGGTAACAACTCGCACGACAATGAAATTCTATCGATTATCGAGGAACTCCGCGAGGTAGGCCTCATTATAAATTAAGCTGCACACCGATAATGTGCATTGTATGCATCGAGATGCCGATCAACAAATTTGGGGTATCGCTCGAAAAGAGTGAGGCAGCTAGAATGGACTATTACAAATGGAGCGGTGTGCTTCGAAATTATATGCGAGATAACGCTCTTTGCATGATTGGTGCTGACTTTGATGCAAAATCATGCAAGATACGGCATGTAGCGCAGCCCACAGCTGACAGTGATGCTGTCAATAAACTATACATGGAAAAGAGCATTAAACTTTTGAGAGAGCAGCAGGAAGAATTAGAGAGGAAGCTGGTTGTGTTTCAGAGAGATATGCTGACATTGCAAAACAGCATTCAAAAGATAACACAGGCATCGAATTCTATCCCACAGCAGCGATGCGAAGGAGAATCATGCGAGACGATTGAACTTGTTCAGAATTACCTCGAGGCGGTGGAGGACACATAATGCACATACACAATAATTACCGAGCCATTCGTATCAGACACCTCTGCGATCAAACATGCAACCATTATCAAAATCCAAGAGTAATGAAGAAAACCATGGCCACAAGAAGCGACAACTTGTTGAGGAATTGCATGCTCCAGCTCGAAGACATTTCCCACGGAGGCGTGTCATAGTGCATGGATACGATGATCTGTGGCAAGCTGATATTGTAGAAATGCGCCCATACTCGCGATTCAACCAAGGTCACCACTACATACTCACCGTCATCGATGTGCTGAGCAAGTATGCATGGGCATTGCCGCTCAAGACTAAAAGTGGTGCAGAGGTGACTAAAGCGTTTGCAAAGATATTTAGAGATCAATATCCAAAAAATTTGCAAACCGATCATGGAAAAGAATTTTACAACACCGATGTGCAGAAACTCTTGGCAAAGCATGACATTAATCATTATTCGACGTATTCGGTGATGAAGGCCTCCGTCGTAGAACGTTTCAATCGAACTTTGAAGAACAATATGTGGAAACTGTTTACGCTCAATGGAACCTATAAATGGATCGATGCGCTACCGCGTCTACTTTCAGAATATAACGCACGAAAACATAGAACCATCAAAATGTGTCCTCGCGATGTTACCCCTGCGATCGCCGATAAGCTGCTAGCCACCATATACAGCAACATAAAGATTGCTGCTCCAGCGAGATTCAAATTGGGCGAGTTTGTGCGTGTGAGCAAATTCAAAACCATATTCGATAAAGGCTATACACCGAATTGGACAACGGAGGTGTTCAAGATAGCGAAAGTACAGACAACTAATCCCGCGACGTATCTGCTCATCGATTCTTGTGGAAAACCTGTTGCTGGAGGATTCTATGAATACGAGCTGCAACGCGTCACCGATCCTGATGTATATCTAGTGGAAAAAGTGTTGCGTAGGAAGGGGGATAAGGTATACGTTAAGTGGTTGGGGTTTGATAAATCACACAATTCATGGATAGTGAAAAATAATGTATTGTAAAATAATACATGGTTCAATAAATACAATGATATACATATACATATGTAAATGTACAATGATACATATGCAATAATTCCACTATTTATAAAAATTTCCATACATGTTATATTATACAATAAATACAAAATAATTTTCTATTTTACATCAATATTTTTTACAATGGAATTTTGTAATGTCCCCAGGGCAGAGTGTCGATCGAATCAGGTACGATATACCGCTTGTCGTCGTGTGGACTTAGAGCGATTTTGGATTCCGAAATGGTGTACACTTTGTGCAATTTAGACCGTATACATGATTGTCTGCGAACCATTTCGATCTCCCTTTGCAAACACTGCGCGTAGTCGTCGAAAGTTATCGTTCTGGCTATGACGTTGGTCTTGACGCCTTTCGCCTTTTTTGTATCTTTTTTACCGTCTACGCGAAGTGCATACATTTTCGCTCTAAGACCTACGAATTCGGTCATTATCGCACCATTATTTTCATCCTTCATCAACCCTGGAACCTTCTTATTTAAGCGCGGCATATTATATGGATTGTTGATAGGATAATCGGATGTGTCAAATCTATCGATATTGTATTTCATAGTTTCATAGATATCTTCACACTGAATATGATAAATGAGACTGTCTGTGTCTGTGTATAGAATTTTACAATTTTGTCTGTGCAGGGGAGACATGTACTCATGATGAAATTCATACAAACAAATTTTTGATATGTCCAGAATGCACATACCCACATATATCGGTTTGTTGAATTTCACCTCGACTTTTCGCAATTCAACAGCTATTAAATTTTCCGAAAATACACTTCTGCTGTGGAAATTCGGTTTAGCGATCATTGCCTCTGCCCCATATCGTCCATCCCATTGTGTTAAAAGTTTTACATCCACGTGATTTCGCACGTTTTCCATAGTTTTACCAAATACCGCGTTGTTCATCAATTTGTATAAATTTTTTTCAAAATCGTTTGTCGCATCTGTTCTGAACCGTGTATTTAGTTCGATGTAATCGCGGAGCCAGGGAGATTGCGCGAATTGAAGCACGCGGTGTATCTTTGTAATACGAAGACCGTGACGCGTACACTGCTGCAGGTTGCGATAATGGATAATGTAACGCTGCTTATCGTATAATGTCGCGAGTAACTTTTCCTGTCTGCTGCCTGGCGGTTTGGCACGCGTCGGGCAGAATGGTAGATCAGCATGAGCATCATGCAGACGTTGCGGATATTCTAGATCTACCTCGAGAATGTATCCTGTGGGCGAATCGACAGCGATTGAAGACACATCAAAATTTGCGACATCTTCGACCCATTGAAATTGGGCATATGGTAGGGCCTGACACATTGCCCATCCATACAAATTGTTTACGTCAAAGTACATCAAGTATGATGATTGTTCCGATGCATCGTAAGATGACATGTACTTGTTATTGGCATGTGCATATCTTCCAGAACATTGACTTAAACCCCCACGTATACCGCGTTCGATAAACATGACCATATCAACATCAGTGAGCAATTCGAATGTAATTTTGGTATGTTTTAGCATGGCATCCCATGTGAAACCAGGTAATGTATAATAATGCGCTGAATCTAATCCATAACTCTTGATACAACTTTCGCGAAAATTTTCAAAAATATCTGCCAACAACAAGACATCTGTTTTCAAATACAAGTCGCCGTATTCGCCCAAGGTTTTAATCCCGAAACGTTGCCAAACAGTCTCAGCGTGCGCGTAATCACTCTCGGATACAGTCTCACCCGTTAACGAACTGTAGAATGACTCGCGCGGTGGTAAGCATGGATCCTGCAGCTTGTCTACACAATCAAGATATTCGTATGGAAAGACACCCTTTCGCGTTAATAAATTGAAATCTTCAATGGACAATGTTTCAAATTGGGATCGTAAAATTTTTAATTTATTTGTGCTAAGAAAAGATGCTAATTTGTCGAGACTGGTATTGAGAAATTTGTACGAATCGATGAATCGCAATTTAATACAATTTCGCGGGTCTGATTCAACCTGATCTTCGACATTTTTTGTGAAAGAAATATACTTTTCCTTAGTTATAGGCAATACGTCAACACGACCTTTGAAAGCGGTAGATATTTCTTCGATAATGAAATGTGAATCATAGCCTGATAAATTATGAAAAACTATGGGGATGTAAAACGCATTTTTATATTTTAAATTGCACTCCGAATGTGCAGGTCCTCTAAACCATCCGGATAAATGGCAATGATCGCGAACTCGTTTATCACCAGCCTCAAATGGCTCTTCGCAAATATGACAATGTGACGCATTGCGAAATGTCGCCCACTGGTCTTTCGTCAACTTTTCCATGGAAGCATTATTGGCTAGAATGGGCTTGGCAAAATTTTAAAAATGTTTTAATTCGTCGACGAACCATGAAATACAATTCACATCGCGGCGACATCGATATATCGACAGTGATGTATCATATGAACAATGCATATAATATGCAATGCTATGCACTTTATGGTGTTGATATGTGTGTAATTTATCATCACCCATTCGATTGTTCCCCGTTTTCTCGATGATGCATTCGAGATCTGCATAAACCACGAAAGGGAGCCGCTCCTTCATGCAGTGGTTCTTAAAACTGAGAAAGTTGTTGTTTTCGCTGGGCAGCAGAATTGCACAATCATTCATTTTTCCACAGTCTAGCGAATGCATCTCCAACTTCTCGACGGATCCAAAGTAATGCAGACATCTGCAAAAACCAAAATTTTTTCTTTAATTTTTTTCGCGAGACATTTCAACATTTCAATATTTCGCAAGTTTATATACATACCGATCACAGATGAATTTCTTTTTCCCATGCTTGCTCAGCTGCATGCTCACCAGCCTGGACAAGTCCTTGATTAGTACAAAGTGCCCTACATCCCCATGCTCTTTATTTGGTGTGTAGAGCAGATTGACATGTCGATCCCTCTTGCAGCTAGTGAGATGCAGTGGAAACACTGCGACAATTATCTTCTCGGTCTTCTTCTCCAATCGCTCCTCGAAGCTGTACACATTGACCGAAATGTTGTTCAGCTGTTCAAACTTCCCAATCTGTTTCATGGACATTGGAAACTCAATGCCATGGAGATTTAATATGGTGTCATAATTGGGGTATGAACTTGGACGGTCAACATGTCTTTCGACAGGATGTAGTGCGGCAACCACTGCCCACGCGAAACAGGCGTTGTCTGAGGATTGTATGCTAATCGTCGCTTTCTTCAGCAATAATTCTCGTGGCAACTTGTGGTGACACCCCGCATGCAGTGGATTATACTTGTTGACATTGACAGTCAGATTGAGGATTCTCGTCAATGCCCATCCACTGTCGCGTTCCTGGAACTCTTCCAGCGATGACAGGGTGGGTTCGATGACACATCGCTGGTACCACTCATGTAGATCAGATGTACCGAAGAGTTCACAGTTTCGGGTATTGATGCTTTTACAAGCATGCTTGTCCCCCGCAACAAATTCACCGTTGAACATTGTATTCACTTTGAGGTTCAGATGTTTCCTCAAAGCATCTCGTACATGTTCCAACACAATGGTCTCCGCATCCTTGAGGAAGTTGCGCGGTTCGATGTAGTTGGAATTTAGCACGACACCAGTTAATATGCGGCTTTCGAATGCAGTGTCTATTTCACGCCATGAAAGTCCTGTGCTCGAATGCCCGGCACCTTCACGCATGAAACGTCCACGCAACGACAGCTTCAGTCCTTCGAGTCGCGCGATTCGAACAACCAATGATTGCCGAACACCAATCGATAATCGAGGACGTTTTACTCGGCTGTGTTCTTCCAACGATTCGATACACTCGTTGCACCGTTCTTCCCACGTGAGGTATTCTTCCCGTGAAATCAATCGTTCAGATTGATCTGACAATTGGCGTTCTACTTGCGCGAATTCTTCCATGATCATTGATAGAGTGTAAATGTAAATGTCTTTTTCTATGCAACACGATGCAACGATTTGAGGCTTTGTGCAGAGTAGAGCATGCTTTTATAACTTGTGCAGCGATTTGGTATCTCTGTTGAACTCTTTCAGTGTTTCTCCCTCGAATGCATTGCATGCAAAAACGAAGATTCCATGTGACACACGCATGACGAATTAGTGTGCAAAAAATCATCCGACACAGTTTCTACCAACACCGCATAATTCTAAGATTCGACGCTTCCAAAGGTATTATATTACATTCGACACGTGTCAAGTCTTCCATCCTCCTTCTTTCCTCATTTCCATCACATATATGTATGGAAAAAATATTTCTGCTGATGTTGCAAAAACAATCGTTCAGATTGTTCCAACATTTGGCGTTCTACTTGCGCGAATTCTTCCATTATCCCAGTTTCTGCTGATGCTGTTACATTCAACACGTGTCGAAACTTTTAATCTTGAGGATGGGAACTGAAATTGCAATCGTGTGATATGCTATGATGTTCTCCCTCGAATGCATTGCATGCAAAAAACTGATGACCCATCCCAGTATTCTATGGAGGGGATGGTGCTATGCACCTCTATTTAATCCAGCTCCTCGTGCGGTATTACATTAATCGCTCAGTAGCTCTCCAGTGACGTTCGACATATACAAACACAGTGCTCCAAAAAATGTATAACGCTAGTGTTGGGAATTATTACACTCCAATAATCGCAGACGATAATGCATGTTCAAACATTACGACTACATCTAACAGGTATGATATAATTTTTTCATATCCTCTCATGATTTTTAGTTGTGTTTTCTCGATAGTAGTGATCATTTTCATAGCTTTTATTGTTCTTTTTTAGCTCCCATTACACAGCTCGCATCATGGTTAGAAGATATGCGCTAACATCTACGGCATATAAGTACTTGGAAATCGGAATCAGTGTGCGGCCTATAACACAAGTAGAAATCGTTCTCGGCGACAATCGAGGGAATCGGTTGATATTGTCTATTCCAACATGGAAAGGATTAATTGAAAAACGTACCGACATCGAGCAGCGCATGCGGTCAAGCGGATCATCACTACAGATTAATGATTTGGCGGTGGAATTTTGTGTAATGTATAATTCGCAAATGGTAAAGATGATGCGGCATAATAAGTCGCTATATTTAAAACCTGCTACATTAATCTGTTTATTTAATCTCGAGCGCTGTATCAATCATGTATATATGCAGCTTTATGAAACTATATATTATGTCGATACGAAGTTTTCAAATTTTGTGAGCGTGTTACAGCTGTGTGATACCATCGATGAAACTTTAGACTCATGCTGCGCTGCTAAAGCCATATGCGATAGTGAATATTTTGATGGTAAATCTCTTGTTGATTGTGAACTGCTGGCGTGTACCTTGAATGATATTATCGATGTCGCTCGCAGCAAATCGATACGACGTTTTCAAATTTTGTGAGCGTGTTATAGCGGTGCGATGCCGTCGATGAAACTCTAGACTCATACATCGCGCACGTATAAGATTTGTTATTGAGGGAACACTATCTCTCTACAAACTGGAATTTCCAATGAAATTTGTTTGATAGCTTGTGTTTTACTTGCTCTCAGTTTTTTCCTCCACCCATGTCTCTGTTAGCCCAATGATATCCAGTTGATGTTAAATTGTACAATTATTCTTTGTAACAATATATATATATTTTCCTTTTATTTATTTATTATTATGTAACAATATATAATTTCTTGAACATACAATACTTCTCAATTTTATTTACTCGTCATCCATCCTCCTTCTTTCCTCTACCTTTTATTTACCCACCTTCCTCCTTCTCGCCACCTAATTTTAAGATTCAACGTTTCTAAAAAGTATTATTTCTCTGTGTTGGGGAAAAACATTTCTGTCGACGCCGCATAATTCTTTCTGTGATTCGTACGTTCTTCGCGCCGCGAAAATGACGTCCTGCACGACTGCTCCAGAGGAGCCAAATTACGCGTAATATAATTTCTTGAACATACATTACTTCTCAATTTTATTTACTCGTCATCCATCCTCCTTCTTTCCTCTACATTTTATTTACCCACCTTCCTCCTTCTCTCGCCACCTAATTTTAAGATTCAACGTTTCTAAAAAGTATTATTTCTCTGCGTTGGGGAAAAATTTATATCATATATGTGTATGGAAAAAACATTTCTGCCGACGCCGCATAATTCTTTCTGTGATTCGTACGTTCTTCGCGCCGCGAAAATGACATATATATATATATTTTCCTTTTATTTATATCATTATCCATATCATTTTATATATTTTTTTCCTTTTATGTAACAATATATATGATTTCTTAAACATATATTACATCTCAATTTTATTTACTTGTCATCCATCCTCCTTCTTTCCTCTTCCCATAATTTTAAAGCAAACAAAGATGCATCATGCATTCTTAGCACTGTGAAAATGGTATCGTCTCGCGCGATAACGCGTGTAATTTGACTCTTCTGGTGCAATCGCGCGAGGCGATACCATTTTCACAGTGCTAAGAATGCATGATGCGTATTTGTTTGCTACTAGAGTTTGAAAAATTGTTAGCTTTAGAATATATGATGTATATTTGTTTGCTCTGTTGGTTTTTGGGGAAAAAATATTCTACATATTGGTTCACCCTCTGAAAATTTTCCAACAGTGGGTCAGGTCTGGAGAGGTCTCCGCGGCGGCTCGGCCCGGACTGATCCCCACCACGATTACAGCTTCCCCCACTCTGCGGTTCGTGCGCGCGCAACCGGTCTTCCACTCCCCAGCTCTCCCCGCGCCCATAGTTCCCTCCACCGCACTCCCCGCGCGCCCTCACTTCCCCCCGCCCCCGCGCTCCCCTCAGAGGACCTGGGTTAGAATCGGCTTTGCCTTACTACTAATAAGTCTGTTTAAAAAGGCCGAATAAATATTTTCGTACGAGAATTTTGAGAATTATCGCCGGAAATAAGCCATAGCTTGCGTTAAATTTAAAAATGAATGATCACCATTAAAGTAACTAAAGCTCACCCTTGTAGAAAATACACCTGCAACTTGAAAACTTGTGTCACTGGGTCACTGAACCGATCCTAGTCATCGATGGACGAGCCCAGTGCACAGCTGATCCCAGGTATACGACACTACCCAAAGTTAAGGGTCGCAATGTCAGGTGCGTCCAGGTCAACGTACCGAATATTCACTTCACTGCACGGCTACTAACACTGATCACTTAATTTACTTTTCATGGAACGTGTTGTTCCTACGTTATAAAAATTGGTGGAAATGAATTTTTACTTCGCGTTCGGAGCCGTGGGTAATCCCCGCGCAAATTCTCACGCTGCAGCACTTGCGTCCTCGTTGTTCGGGGGGTACACCCAGAACATCGCGTAATACTCTTGAGCAGAGAACATTTGTCTGCGACGTGATTGCTGACTGCTGACTGACAAGATTTTTTCCAAGCGACTTCTTCTACCCCCAAATAGTTTCTCTCGTTCCATTATGAGTTGACCCCCACCAGGCCAAGAGGCTTCAAGTAAAAAGAAGCCAGCACATTTTCGGAACACACGTGTTTTGCAGAAGTGCAACGAAAACTTTCACAAAAGCCCGCGCTCCGTCCTTCTACTGCCAATGTACCCATTGCTTCGAGATAGAAAACAGACGCCACGTGTATCGGTTCGAAAGGGTCCGAAGGGAAGAGACGCAGAAAGTCTTCGAGTTGCTATAAAGAAGAAAATGCATACCATTCCTGTTTCCCCTTTCTGACACCCTGAGTTCACGTCTGCTACGAGGCGGAACCAAGTAAGCCATAAATTATCCGAAACTGTAGGAAACCGTTCTCTACCGCCGACTTGCGGGACAATACGGTCATAAACCGCGACCCTGGCGAAATGCTCTGGCTGATCAGCCTGATTAATTTTGGAGAACTAGAAATTACAGAGTATTATCCAGCATCAATACGTCTCGCGGAGAGACACAGGAAAAGAAGGGACAGTGCGCTGACTGCGCGTAGTCCCGCCTGCTTCGTCCTACCCTGAAATTAAAGACGGATCCCTTATCTCTCGAGTATAAACAAGTGCTCGAATTTCAAAACACAAGCACGCGTCGACGTATTCGGTGCGCGAGACTGTGGGCTTGAGGTCCGATTGGCCCCAAACTAACCAATCTGCCCTGCATCCCTCCCAAATGGCCACTGTCCTGAAGAGGCCCTCTTCACAGCAATATCTCCTCCCCAAGGCCCACCTTCTCTCGCACCGAATACGTCGACGCATGCTTCTGTTTTGAAATTCGAGCGCGTGTTTAGACACGAGAGATAAGCAGGCCCGATTGGTTAGTTCAGGACCAATCGAACTTCAAACCCGCCTTCTCTCCAACGGAATACGTCGACGCGTGCTTTTGCTTGAAAATTCGAGCACTTGTTTATACTCGAGAGATAAGGGATCCGTCTTTAATTTGAGGGTAGGACGAAGCAGGCGGGACTACGCGCAGTCAGCGCACTGTCCCTTCTTTTCCGGTGTCTCTCCGCGAGACGTATTGATGTTGGATAATACTCTGTAATTTCTAGTTCTCCAAAATTAATCAGGCTGATCAGCCAGAGCATTTCGCCAGGGTCGCGGTTTATGACCGTATTGTCCCGCAAGTCGGCGGTAGAGAACGGTTTCCTACAGTTTCGGATAATTTATGATTTACTTGGTTCCGCCTCGTAGCAGACGTGAACTCACGGTGTCAGAAAGGGGAAACAGGAATGGTATGCATTTTCTTCTTTATAGCAACTCGAAGACTTTCTGCGTCTCTTCCCTTCGGACCCTTTCGAACCGATACACGTGGTGTCTGTTTTCTATCTCGAAGCAATGGGTACATTGGCAGTAGAAGGACGGAGCGCGGGCTTTTGTGAAAGTTTTCGTTGCACTTCTGCAAAACACGTGTGTTCCGAAAATGTGCTGGCTTCTTTTTACCTGAAGCCTCTTGGCCTGGTGGGGGTCAACTCATAATGGAACGAGAGAAACTATTTTGGGGTAGAAGAAGTCGCTTGGAAAAAATCTTGTCAGTCTTACGCGTTGTTCTGGGTGTACCCCCCGAACAACGAGGACGCAAGTGCTGCAGCGTGAGAATTTGCGCGGGGATTACCCACGGCTCCGAACGCGAAGTAAAAATTCATTTCCACCAATTTTTATAACGTAGGAACAACACGTTCCATGAAAAGTAAATTAAGTGATCAGTGTTAGTAGCCGTGCAGTGAAGTGAATATTCGGTACGTTGACCTGGACGCACCTGACATTGCGACCCTTAACTTTGGGTAGTGTCGTATACCTGGGATCAGCTGTGCACTGGGCTCGTCCATCGATGACCAGGATCGGTTCAGTGACCCAGTGACACAAGTTTTCAAGTTGCAGGTGAATTTTCTACAAGGGTGAGTTTTAGTTACTTTAATGGTGATCATTCATTTTTAAATTTAACGCAAGCTATGGCTTATTTCGGGCGATAATTCTCAAAATTCTCGTACGAAAATATTTATTCGGCCTTTTTAAACAGACTTATTCGTTATCAGCAACAGTGCTGGCCGTTATTGAGTTACGGATTTTTATCACAATAACGAACTACGATCACTTTTCGTTAATTTCCTGTTACATTACCTTTTCGTGGATATGTTATTAACACAAGGAATTTTACGTATTCCTTATCCTCCCACTTCAAATAATTATTATTTTTGAATCTTCTAAAAAAAATGTGTATTCGTCTTTTTACGTTACACGTGATTTTCATCCATTTATCCTTTATTCATTATTCACTTTAAATGGCAAACAAACCATGGCAAAAGGTTCGATTTTTTTGTTACGTCTTTTTCATTTGCCATTCTACGCAATTTCCTTCGATGCATGCCGCCTTGCTTGTTCGTAGTCGCAGCGCGACCCGGCGCGCGGCCACGCTAGCGCGGGACCTCCAGCGGAAGGCTCGCGCTCTGATTGGTCGGTGCTTTTTATTAATATGTCGTTAACGAAACCTCGGAGGGCATTTTCGCAAAGGAAAAAGTTGTTTGCAATCACCCCCCCCCCCCCAATCACCCCCTTTAAGGAACCGCAGCATTTTTGGGACACCCTGTGTGCTAATTTTAGTTACAACGTATGTGTCTCAGAAGATGAAGAATATATAGTAGTTCCCAAACGATTATTTTGTTTCTTAACTTTTGTCAGTAACTGTAGGTCGCTAGATACCGACGGACACGTAGTTTGGGAACGACTTTTCCCTTTCGAGGAGTTAGATCCGACCCTACTTCCCCCCATAGTGACCGACACTTTTGACGAAACCTGCACAGAAACAAACGGGTTTGCGCACACCTCATACGACAGCGAAGTATTCAGGTTGACCGATAGACCAGTAAGCAACATGACACAGAGATCACCAGTAGGGCGACAGTCGGGAGGACCCTCGGGAGAAGGCATAGCCGGAATAGAGACCTCGAGAGTAGAAACTAATGCGGGAAATCCGAGTTCCGAAGCTAGGTTCGCGGCGCTAGAGCAAACTGTAGCTAGAATGCCCGCGATCGAACAGACATTGCAACTACTACAGGAATCTATACAAAAACTGATTGACGTACCGAAAACCGACGCTACGAGACAAAGACGGAGAACAGAAGACGAAATACGGGTTATGCCCGGAGAAGTAGAAGACGAAATCGATAGGCTGCGATTAGCGCTGGAAACACCTCCGCCAGGAGAGGGCCCCGGGGAGGGACCCGCGGTACATTTCAGCGACGAACTAGAAGAATTAGACGATGAGCCTAGACGAGCTAGCCTTTTCGTACCCCCCCCCCCCCCCACATTCGACATAGATGAACAGCCCGACGATCCAATGGAATTGGACGAACGGCGAGCTTTTAACGCATTGAAAATGATACCCAAATTCGACGGGAAAAATGCCAAGGAGACAGTAGATTTCCTCGACACTGCCAAATACGTGTTGAGATCATTTAAAACGCCGGAGCACCGAGCCCAGATTCTAAACGGAATAAAGACGACTCTATTAATCGGAACAGCGCGATTAGAAGTACGAACTAGGGACAAACGGACGTTACAGGACCTGGAAGACGTGTTAACCTAAATTTACAAACCAGCGCGTACGTCCGCGGTCGTATTAATGGAACTTTTGAAATGTACCCAAGGAACGCAGGAAGATGCCCATTCCTACGGGAGCCGATTGGCCAAATTACTTAACGAACTAATTGAAGTAGGGCTAGACGAAAAAGATACGCCAGTAGAAAAAACAGCGACTATTAAAGTATTTAAAAGGCAAGCGCACACACTTTTCCAAGAAGGGCTTCGCGACGACCTGAAAATTCTGGTCAAATCACGACGGTCAGCCGATTTACAAGAGGCAATATCAATAGCGATAGAAGAAGAGCGCTCGACAAAGAAACGATTCGCAGCGTCAGTGATTAACCGCGGCGCGAATTCCGCGAGCCATGGAGCCCCGCGATACTGTTATACTTGCAAGAGATCGGGACATATCACTAAAGAATGTTGGAAAAATAATCAGGATAACGGAGATGGTCCGCTCAAGATCTATCCAGAAACCGGAAATAGAAAAAGAATAAACGAAGTCGCGCGATATCCGCCTCGAGGGACACCTGAGACGCAAGGCGGACAACGCCCGCCATACCATAATGACAGGGCACGTGAGCAAGGACAGAGACCGTACAATGCTAACCCAGCATATCCGCAATCGAGAGGCCCGACCCTCTCTTTCCCCTCTAACGAGTAACGCGATAACCGTAAAGAAAACCGGAAACCTAAGCGAATAGCGAAAATACGGACACGAACGGACGAACCACCCGATTACATCTCAGACGAAATTCAAGTGGATATTAAGGAAACAAAGGTTAATGCCGTCAGGATATTGATAGATTCAGGAGCCGAAGTATCGGTAATAACCAAACCATGCGTCCGCGACGACGTAGAGATAAAGGAAAGCGAATTGCAATTAGTATCCCTGTCCGGGGACCCAATCAACACGTTAGGAAGGGTAGAAGCCACCTTTCCACTTGGGGACCAAGAAATTAAACACCCGTTATACGTAGTCGAAGAAAAAACGCTAAGGGACTCCCAAGGGATAATGGGGGTGGATTTCCTCAAACACCACACGGCAGGAATCGACTACAAAACTCGAACCCTCTCGATCGGAGGTCGGCCCTGGAAAACTCTCCAGGCCCAAAATAAAATTACGGTTCCCCCGCGCGCACAAACCATTGTGGAAATCGATGTAGACGGATAGAAAGAAGGAATAGTAGAGAAACGAGAATTAGAAGAAGGAATATTCCTGGGCGAGTGTTTAATAAAACCAGCCCACGGAAAAGGAATAGCTTGCATAATAAACCTAAGAAACGATCCGCGCACGTTGATACTGCCGCACATAGAATTAACCGAGGTGCCAGACAACGTGACGACGAAGGTGCATTCCGCTGTCGCGGCATTCCGCGCCACAGTGGGCAAGGAATTGCTGACGACTCGCGTGAACAGAGTTTTAGAAATGATGAAATTAAGCCACTTAAACGGCGAAGAAAAAAATAGCATGGAAGAAATCGGTCGAGAATTTTGCGATATTTTCCATTTAGCAGGAGACCGCTTGACGACCACCAATGCGACCACGCATCGAATACCCATCAAGGAGGGACAGATGCCCTGCAATGTCAAACCATACAGGTTGCCAGAAACACATAAGCGTGAGGTGCAAACGCAAGTAAACCAAATGCTAGAGGACGAGGTCATCCAATTGAGCGCTAGCCCGTACAACGCGCCAGTGTTGGTCGTACCGAAAAAACCAGATGCGGAAGGAAACGGGAAAAAGCGCGTAGTTTTAGATTTCAGAAAGCTAAACGAAGCCACAATGGGTGATTCGTACCCACTGCCAAATATCACCGAGATACTTGACCAGTTAGGGAAAGCGCAATATTTCACCACGCTAGATCTCGCGTCGGGGTATCACCAGATACCCATGGACGACAGAGACAAAGCCAAAACGGCATTCTCCACCCCACAAGGACATTACGAGTTCAATCGAATGCCCTTTGGATTGAAAAACGCACCGGCAACGTTCCAAAGGTTGATGAACCCCGTGCTCCTGGGACTACAAGGACTAGACTGTTTCGTCTACCTGGATGACATAGTGATACACGGGGCGACCCTAAAGGAACAGAATGCACGATTGCGAAGGGTAATGAGAAAACTACGAGAGTACAACCTGAAACTGCAGCCGAAAAAATGCTCGTTCCTATGTAAAGAAGTAGGATTTCTGGGACACATAATAACGCCCGAAGGCATAAAACCGGATCCAGAGAAAACAAGGGCGGTGGAACAGTACTCCGTGCCTACAAAATTAAAAGAATTACAATCCTTCTTAGGATTGGCACGATATTACCGGAGATTCATTCCACAATATTCAAAAATAGCGAAACCCTTATCAAACCAAACAAGCGACAAAACGGAATTTGTCTGGCCAACCGAACAGCAATACGCGTTCGAGACACTGAAAAACTGCTTAATTACAGCACCAGTACTAGCATACCCAGACTTTTCAAAAGAATTCACAATCACAACCGACGCATCGGACGTAGCGGTAGGCGCAATACTGTCACAAGGAGAGATAGGAGAAGACAGACCGATAGCATACGCAAGTAGGGTATTAAACAAAGCAGAAAAGAACTATAACACAACAGAAAAGGAATTACTCGCTAACGTCTGCGCAACAAAACAATTTCGACCATATGTGTACGGAACACACTTCAAGGTGTAACGTTGTCAAACGAGACTGTGCCGTGAGTTACAGGTGATTCCACGAATAGAGCGGTTTACTCGTGGAATTGTGGGATTGGTTCGGGTGGCGTGCGATAAAGAAATGAATTTCACGAAACGAGAGTCCTTCTTTTAACAGTAAATAACAAAAATAGTTTATTCAAGTAAAGGTTTTTGACGCTAGGTCGAAATGATAGATAGAATATGACACGGAGTCGATAGTTAACAGAACGGTAGATAATTATATAACGACGTGTCGGTCGGTAATAAAATATATCGTTTGAGTTTCGACGCTAAGTCGGTATTACAGAACGTATAGTTGTGTAACGAAAATTATGCTTAATCTCTAGTTGAACATAGAAGCGCGACGCTAAGTCGGTATAATAGTGCTTAAAACGTTAATTAATATTAAAGATATAAAGGTACGATACTAAATCGTAAGTCACGACGCTAAGTCGGTGTGTATTATAAGAATGACGCTAGGTCGGTATTGAATGTTTAGTTGAATATCGAGAGAGTTCCTTCTCTCAGATTTGGCTTCCTGTTGCCTATCAGCTGGCCCACGCTTTCTAGGATGGAAGTAGAATTTAGACAGTATCTTCTGGTGCCTATTAGCTGGCCCACGCTTTCTAGGTTTTAGGATGGAAATTTGAGGGGCTAATTAAAGCGGCCTCGAAATGGAAGGTTTTGAGGGGCTAATTAAAGCGGCCTCGAAATGGGAGGTTTTGAGGGGCTAATTATTAAAGCGGCCTCGGAATGGAAGTTTGAGGGGCTAATTAAAGCGGCCTCGAAATGGAAGGTTTTGAGGGGTTAATTAAAGCGACCTCGGAATGGAAGTTTGAGGGGCTAATTAAAGCGGCCTCGGAACGGAAGTTTGAGGGGCTAATTAAAGCGGCCTCGGAATGGAAGGTTTTGTCAGGAACGAGTCTTAGATAAACTTCGTCTAGCTGAGGGGCTAACTAAAGCGGCCTCAGTACTTGGTTCGGTGGCAGAACCAAGTCTGCTCTCTGCTGCTGGCAGACCCGTATTTATAGTATTTGGCGATACCTTGCTCTCGCCAATCGCTAGTCGCCCGGTCTCGCGTACCAATTATAATTAACATCCGGTTCCCGCCGGTTCGCGCTCTGCACTCAGTTTATTCCGCGTCCGGTTTATCGCGCGGTCTGCGCACGCGCGCTTGAGTCGTTCGCGACACTGAATTCGCGGTTAGTTAGGCGGTCATGCGCATGCGCTGCGCGTCGCTTCATTCGCTGATTCCCGCTATATTGTGTGTCGCTCGCATACAGGGTGTCCCAAAAATGTCGCGTTTCCTTGAAAGGGGTGACTCAGGGGGTGATTTGAAACAACTTTTTCCTTAGCGAAAATATTGTCAGAAGCATCGTTAAGGAGATATTAAGCAAAAACCCCGACCAATCAGAGCGCGCGCCTTCCGCCTGAGTTCCCGCGGTAGCGTTGGCTACGAGGTAGGCGACCGCGCTTGTGCTACGAACGTACGAACAAGCAAGTCGGCATGCATCGAAGGAAACCGCGTTACACATTTTTTTTTTAAAGCAGAATCTTAAATAAGAATAATTTGAAGTGAGAGGACAAGAAGTACGTAAATTTCGTTTTTAAATAAGGCATAAACGAAAAGGTAACGTAACAGAAAATGTACGACAAGTGATCGTAATTCGTTATTGAGGTAAAAATCCGTAGTTTAAGAACGGCCAACACAACTAAATTTAAAAAATAATATTAGGTGTATGAATAAATTCTTTCCGACTGGAATTTCTATCGCGGTGGTATTCAGAAGCTGCCAGAAAAATGGCAAAAGGTAATGAACAATAATGGAAATTATTGCGATGATCGAGTTGTTTTCATATTTTTTAAATCGAACTGTTATTGTACCCTAAAATCGGAAAGAATTTATTTTCACACCTAATAATCACCAATAAATTAAAGAAAACTCACCCTTTCGGACATTCCTTTCCTTGCTTTCCTTCCCTTTCCGGAAACCTGTGTCACTGGGTCACTGTACCGATCCTGGTTATCGGTGGACGAAAAGATTTATGGTTGGGTAGCGCCCAGTGCTCAGCTGATCACACTGCGTCCGGGTTAATGTACCGAATATTCACTTCACTGCACGGCTACTAACAATGATCACTGAATTTATTTTTCACGGAACGTGTTGTTCCTACGTTATAAAAATTGGTGGCTGCGAAAGGGGCCGATTACTGTTAATTACTGGGACGAGATTACTACTATTACCCGGCGAAAAGAAAACTCGTGGCAGACTGTCTCGGGCTGTGCAGTCCGCTGCTGTGCAGTGATCAGATACGGATCCGCCCGACGATCGTCAAAACAAAAGCGTAGGCTACGCTTGGTTAAATCGCTCTATCCCACTCGATCTCGTGTTTCGTTCGATCTCTTCGTCGCGCGGTGTGATAATGTATGTGGCAACTTCAGCCAATAACCAAAATACGTGTGCCCCGTCTTTAAAAGTGTGCCCAAATAGGTGACTCGACCAATCGTCACAGCAGCGGACTGCACAGCCCGAGACAGTCTGCCACGAGTTTTCTTTTCGCCGGGTAATAGTAGTAATCTCGTCCCAGTAATTAACAGTAATCGGCCCCTTTCGGGGCCACCAATTTTTGTAACGTAAGAACAACACGTTCCGTGAAACATAAATTAAGTGAACAGTGTTAGTAGCCGTGCAGTGAAGTGAATATTCGGTACATTGACCCTGCGATCAGGTGAGCACTGGACGCCGATGACCAGGATCGGTACAGTGGCCTAGTGACACAGGTTTCCGAAAAGGGAAGGAACGCAAGGAAAGGAATGTCCGAAAGAGTGAGTTTTGTTTAATTTATTGGTGATTATTAGGTGTAGAAATAAATTCTTTCCGATTTAGGGTACAATAACAGTTCGATTTAAAAAATATGAAAACAACATCAATCATCGAAATAATTTCCATTATTGTTAATTACCTTTTGCGATTTTTCTGGCAGCTTATGAATACCACCGCGATAGAAATTCCAGTCGGAAAGAATTTATTCATACACCTAATATTATTTTTTAAATTTAGTTGTGTTGGCCGTTGTTAAACTACGGATTTTTACCTCAATAACGAATTACGATCACTTGTCGTACATTTTCTGTTACGTTACCTTTTCGTTTATGCCTTATTTAAAAACGAAATTTACGTACTTCTTGTCCTCTCACTTCAAATTATTCTTATTTAAGATTCTGCTTTAAAAAAAAAAACTGTGTAACGCGGTTTCCTTCGATGCATGCCGACTTGCTTGTTCGTACGTTCGTAGTACAAGCGCGGTCGCCTACCGCGTAGCCAACGCTACCGCGGGAGCTGGAACGGAAGGCGCGCGCTCTCATTGGTCGGGGTTTTTGGTTAATATCTCCTTAACGAAGCTTCGGACAATATTTTCGCTAAGGAAAAAGTTGTTTCAAATCACCCCCTGAGTCACCCCTTTCAAGGAAACGCGACATTTTTGGGACACCCTGTATATCCATAATACTAATAGTTTATAGAGTGTCAATAATAACTGATATAGAGAAATAGAAAGGAAAAAATGTATATCGGTATCAGCGGTACGTTACAAAGGTGGTAACAGATCACAAAGCATTAGTATGGTTATTCAAGGTACAAGACCCCGGATCAAGGTTGACTCGCTGGCGAATACAGCTAGCGGAGCACGACTACGAGATAATACATAAGGCTGGAAAAGCCAACACAAACGCAGACGCGCTGAGTAGAAACGTGAATGTAATACAGAACCAACAAGGAGAAAACGGTGAAAACGCAAAACAAGAAACAAGCATAATTGAAGTAGAATCTGAAAGGGACAGACAACAAAAACTGTATGAGTACCATTTTGCACCCCTAGGCGGACATCAAGGAATTCAGCGCACAGCACAAAGAATAAAACAAAAATATAGATAGACGGGAATGGATAAAGACATAGAGGAGTACATCCAAAAATGCACATGGTGCCAAAAGAATAAGGCAAGCAGAAGAACCAAAGCACCAATGGTGATATCCGACACGCCTACTCGACCATTCGAAAAGGGCGCACTGGATATTGTAGGACCACTCACAGTAACTGAGCTAGGAAATAGATATATCTATTTAAATAGATATATCTATAGATATATCATCTTAACATTCCAGGATCACCTCACGAAATTTAGTAAAGCAATACCCATCCCCGACCAAGAAGCAAGAACGATAGCAGAAGCGTTCGTAACAAAGATAATTTGCGAACATGGAATACCGGATAAAATACTAACGGATCAGGGAGCCAATTTCGTAGGAGAAATGTTCAAAGACATGTGTAAACTATTAAAAATCACGAAAATACAGACAACGGCGTACCACCCTGAATCGAACAGAGCACTCGAAAGGTCCCACAGGACGTTAGTGGAATACCTGAGACACTACATAGACAGAGACCATTCTGATTGAGATAAATGGTTACCATACGCGATGTTCATTTACAATACAACCCCGCATACAGCGACAGGTTACACCCCCCACGAATTATTCTACGGGCAAAAAGCGGAATTACCGACCGCACTAAAAATCACGCCTAATCCTACCTATAATTATGACGATTACGCGCAAGAGGCCAGAGAACGGCTAAGGACGTCAAATGAAGTAGCGCGAGCAAAGTTATTAGACGCGAAACAACGCTCAAAAACTACATACGACAAAAAGACGAAGGAAATTCAATTCAAGATAGGCGATAAAGTATTATTATATGACGAAACCGTGAGACGAGGAAGATCAAAAAAACTAGACGCGAAATGGGAAGGACCATACGTAATAATAGATAAAAAATCAAAGGTAAATGTCACGATAAAAAAGGGTAGAAGGACGTTAACCGTCCACGTAAATCGAATAAAGCACTTCGTAGAATAAAACCTTAAGCGCTACGGGCGGGAGAGATGAACGGAAATGAAGGAAAGTAACAGGGAATACACATCAAATTAGGTAAAATGCAGTATATTCAAAAATAAAAGAGTAACAAACTCAAATTGAAAGTAATATGAAAAATGAAATAATTGACAACGGCACGTTAAAAAGCATGCTGCCCCCAGTCCTCCTCCTGTAACAGAAAGAAACAATGGCGATTAGGAAAGTTGAAAACCAGCACAGAAAAAGATAAGAGGAAAACAATGAATCAAATACTTACTTCCACCTCCGAGGGGTCGAAATCAAACAGGCGATCGCAAGAGCGGGCCCACATGGGATAGCCCTCCTCCCATAAAACGTCAACAAAACAGCGGGCCAGAGAACGCCGAAGGCGGATCTGAACCATGATATGTGTGGGCACGTACCCCAAACTGCGGTTAGCCGCCCACCACTAATAAAAATAAAAACGAAAAGAAAATAGCATTAGAACACTATAGGCACACATATTAGATACAGGAAAGAAAGAAACAACAAAGGCAATAACGGTACATACAGCGCACAGTCTTTCAGGATACATCTTGATTGATCTTGATTGACAGGAAATAGCTGAATAACACAATTAGTAATGGCAAAAAATCACGGAGCGACGTTATACAGGGTGTCCCAAAAATGTCGCGTTTCCATGAAAGGGGTGACTCAGGGGGTGATTTGAAACAACTTTTTCCTTAGCGAAAATATTGTCCGAAGCTTCGTTAAGGAGATATTAACCAAAAACCCCGACCAATGAGAGCGCGCGCCTTCCGCCCGAGCTCCCGCGGTAGCGTTGGCTACGCGGTAGGCGACCGTGCTTGTACTACGAACGTACGAACAAGCAAGTCGGCATGCATCGAAGGAAACCGCGTTACACAGTTTTTTTTTAAAGCAGAATCTTAAATAAGAATAATTTGAAATGAGAGGACAAGAAATACGTAAATTTCGTTTTTAAATAAGGCATAAACGAAAAGGTAACGTAACAGAAAATGTACGACAAGTGATCGTAATTCGTTATTGAGGTAAAAATCCGTAGTTTAAGAACGGCCAACACAACTAAATTTAAAACATAATATTAGGTGTATGAATAAATTCTTTCCGGCTGGAATTTCTATCGCGGTGGTATTCAGAAGCTGCCAGAAAAATGGCAAAAGGTAATTAACAATAATGGAAATTATTTCGATGATCGAGTTGTTTTCATATTTTTTAAATCGAACTGTTATTGTACCCTAAAATCGGAAAGAATTTATTTCTACACCCAATAATCACTAATAAATTAAACAAAACTCACTCTTTCGGACATTCCTTTCCTTGCGTTCCTTCCCTTTTCAGAAACCTGTGTGACTAGGCCGCTGTACCGATCCTGGTCATCGGCGTCCAGTGCTCAGCTGATCGCACGGTCAATGTACCGAATATTCACTTCACTGCACGGCTACTAACACTGTTCACTTAATTTATGTTTCACGGAACGTGTTGTTCTTACGTTACAAAAATTGGTGGCCCCGAAAGGGGCCGATTACTGTTAATTACTGGGACGAGATTACTACTATTATCCGACGAAAAGAAGATTCGTGGCAGACGGTCTCGGAATGTGCAGTCCGCTGCTGTGACGATTGGTCGCGTCACCTATTTGGGCACACTTTTACAGACGGGGCACATGTATTTTGGTTATTGGCTGAAGTTGCCACATACATTGTCGCACCGCGCGACGAAGAGATCGAACGAAACACGAGATCGAGTGGGATAGAGCGATCTGACCGAAAATCGTCAAAACAAAACAATAGCGTAGGCTACAGATCGCTCTATCCCACTCGGTCTCGATGTGTTTCGTTCGATCTCTTCGTCGCGCGGTGCGACAATGCATGTGGCAACTTCAGCCAATAACCAAAATACGTGTGCCCCGTCTGTAAAAGTGTGCCCAAATAGGTGACGCGACCAATCGTCACAGCAGCGGACTGCACATCCCGAAACCGTCTGCCACGAATCTTCTTTTCGCCGGGTAATAGTAGTAATCTCGTCCCAGTAATTAACAGTAATCGGCCCCTTTCGGGGCCACCAATTTTTGTAACGTAAGAACAACACGTTCCGTGAAACATAAATTAAGTGAACAGTGTTAGTAGCCGTGCAGTGAAGTGAATATTCGGTACATTGACCCTGCGATCAGGTGAGCACTGGACGCCGATGACCAGGATCGGTACAGTGGCCTAGTGACACAGGTTTCCGAAAAGGGAAGGAACGCAAGGAAAGGAATGTCCGAAAGAGTGAGTTTTGTTTAATTTATTGGTGATTATTAGGTGTAGAAATAAATTCTTTCCGATTTAGGGTACAATAACAGTTCGATTTAAAAAATATGAAAACAACATCAATCATCGAAATAATTTCCATTATTGTTAATTACCTTTTGCGATTTTTCTGGCAGCTTATGAATACCACCGCGATAGAAATTCCAGTCGGAAAGAATTTATTCATACACCTAATATTATTTTTTAAATTTAGTTGTGTTGGCCGTTGTTAAACTACGGATTTTTACCTCAATAACGAATTACGATCACTTGTCGTACATTTTCTGTTACGTTACCTTTTCGTTTATGCCTTATTTAAAAACGAAATTTACGTACTTCTTGTCCTCTCACTTCAAATTATTCTTATTTAAGATTCTGCTTTAAAAAAAAAAACTGTGTAACGCGGTTTCCTTCGATGCATGCCGACTTGCTTGTTCGTACGTTCGTAGTACAAGCGCGGTCGCCTACCGCGTAGCCAACGCTACCGCGGGAGCTGGAACGGAAGGCGCGCGCTCTCATTGGTCGGGGTTTTTGGTTAATATCTCCTTAACGAAGCTTCGGACAATATTTTCGCTAAGGAAAAAGTTGTTTCAAATCACCCCCTGAGTCACCCCTTTCAAGGAAACACGACATTTTTGGGACACCCTGTATATAGGCGCGCAAAAAAAAAAATAGGAAAGGATAGATTCGACCTCCCATGTTACAGGTGCATCGGGCTGCAGTGCCTAAATTCACAGGCGGCGCCCGCGAGCGACATATCACCGTACATAATCGAACCCACGAAACAGCGCGGGAATCCACTTTACCCACATCGGCGACTTACATCTGGCCACCAATACGTGGAAGATCGTGACACGATTAGACGGGTTACCTTTACTTCACCGACAATCATTTCATCGACAATCATTTCACCGACACAATTTCATCGACAGCGTATTTCGCCGACAGTATTTACTCACTGACAAGTTTAGATCGCCGACAATCATTTCACCGACAATTATTTCACCGACAATCATTTCACCGACCAGGGCCGTCTTAACAAATTTGAGCGCCCCGAGCTAAAAAAAATTGGCGCCTCATGTAAATACCAACTCTATACGCCGTACAGAGTGCAGTTTCTTCCCAATGGGTGCAAGGCGGTGCATAGTATAGATTTAACGGTTGTCGTGAAAAAAGAATTTCAACATACTCAATTCTTAAGCGCCCTTGATTCGCCGGCGGCCCGGGGCTATAGCCCATTTAGCCCACTGGATAAGGAGGCCCAGTCACCGACGATGTTTAGGTACTTATCGATGTCAATTTCTGGGGCGTATAATGATTGTTTATTTGTTCTTTGATGCCATTGATCTCTATACTGTACCTGTACCTATTCAATAAACACTTTTTTAAAAAAAAAAAGCTGCCTAGCGCGCAACGATTCAAGAGATCGCGGGTTCGAGTCCCGCGTCCGTGGATTCCTTTTTTCCGTGATCCTACATTAATATTATTAACTAGCTTAAAGTACCCGGCGTTGCCCGGGTAAAACTTCGATTATCACGGAGTGTCAAGGGGGTGAAATAAGGGGGAAAGGGTGGTATGTCCAGATTTCATGGTAGCCTATATTTTCCGCAGGGTTCTAGAGAGTAATTATGCAAAATTTGGTTCAGATAGGGTAAAAAAATCGGGATAAAAAGTATCCTGTATGTTATTCCTGTTCCTAGATTACGTATATTCAAAATTTCAGAAAGATCCGTTTCGTAATTCCGACGTGATTGAGTAACAAACATCCAAACATCCAAACACACTTTCACATTTATTATATTATATTATATATTATATGTATATTATATTATATTATATTATATTATATTATATATGAAATCGGAACAGGTCCATACGCGCATAGGTAGAATCTATATAGTGTTCTGCGCTCTGCGCGAAAGAGATGCGCGTGACGGTGCCCGTACAGTGGTGGGGATGCGAGTCCCATCGTTAGCTGTTCTGTGAGCGCTGCGATTCACGAAAACCTTGCTTCACTAAAATCGTCATTGCTCGGCTTCTATTTGTCATAGCTTAATGTCGCATACACATAAACCTTCCTCGAGAAATGCTTTACACAACGGTGCAACCCGCATCACAATCCGTCCAGTGGTTTCGGAGGTTTAAGATTTTGAACAAACGAACAGTTACATTTTTATTTATATAGATAACAAATAACAAATAACAAATTATAATAACACACATGAATGCATAGCATACATTATTATATAAATTAACACTACTTTAGATGTTACCTTAATTGATTACATAAATTAGTACATAAATTAATACTGATCTTTATTAATGATGAATATCAGAAACGATAACAATATGGCGTTTTATTTGATTGATACATCATTAATACATAACATAAATTATTACATAAATTAACTTACATAAATAACTCAACTAAAAACAAAAACATAAACATGATTAATTATACATATTACTACAGGATCACGTTATGCGCTAATGCGCTCACAAAATCTAATTTTGTATATGTTTCCCGATTTTCTAATATCCGTTGTACTCTTTCTTCTCTTAGTTTATCTTTATTTTTATTTTTTAGTGGGGGTTCACCACGTAATACCCGCTGAAGTGTATTTTCTGTTATTATTTGTTCTTTCTGAATTTCATTGATAATTTTAAATAACGATACCTTATGGCGATCAACTATACACTGCCAACGTCGATGCCATGATTCTACCGAGTTTTGAGTTCGCTGAAAACCATTCACTTCATTGTCATGTACCGACCACATATCGGGTGGAAAAAGTGGGAGCTGAACTACTACTCTCCCATTAGGTCTCTGTTTCATACTACTATTTACATAATATTTTTCGAACCAATTAAGGATAAGTTCAGCTTCAGGAGGGAATAAAGTTTTTAAATTATTGTATATATTCGGAATTTCTGCATGTGGTAAGAATGCAAGGCATGGAATGCATCGTATCAGTGTACTAAATGATTCATCTGTTCCGTACTTTGCTACTAATCCGTTCTTTTGTATTTTCTTATATACATTTTGACACAAATGAAAGAAACACCCTTTTATTTTAGTGGATTGAAAAATGGATTTGACTGCATTTATCACTGCAATTTCGAAATCTATGAGAATAAATTCAGGACGCAATGCTATGTCTAATTTAGAAGCTAAAATTGTAATTTCCTTCAATAATAACTTATAGATTTCCTGCTTTTTTGATGATAGTAGTGCATAAATTAAAGGAACAGTTGGTCCTTCCTTATTATTGATATTGCCATGTATTGTATACAATTGTTTAAAGAAAGTAGGAACCATTTTAAAAGATCCATCCATGAACCATGTCTTCATTTTTGCCAAAGTTTGAATATTGTCGTCTGTAGTAAATAATATTATACTTTCTGATTCTTCTTTTATTATTTTAACAAATGGTTTTCCATCGAAAGTTTTAGATAGATCGTCAGGCAAATTAATTTCGTCTATACTTTGAGGCTCTGTAGGCTTATTAATCCTTCGTTTACGTAGAATTTGTTGTTTCAAGGCATGGTTCGAAGGAAGGTATGGCTGAATGGATCTTTCTGTATCTGCTATTACATTTCGAACTATTTTGCATGGTTTCTCATCCGTAAGTTCAGATAGTTCTTTTACTGTATTACTAGATTTCATTACTTGAAATCGCGATGCTTCCGGAGCATGATTGTGTTTTGTAATATTGTGGGAGCGAATTATGTGCTTTCCATCAACATACATTGTATTCGCTGTTCCATTACAGCTATTGCCTTCCCTGCCTTTTTTTCGCACACCCAGTAGAATAGATTATTCCTGTTTCTGCATTTAGTGTATACAAAGCCTTCAATACAAATTTTTGGTTTCCCGCGATTAGAGGAAATAATTTGGACTATTTGGTCCACAGTATTCTCACTCGGTCCTGATGAATTCATACCGTTCAATATTTAGGGGAGAGTCGTACTGTAACTTGGGCTGTGGACAAAGTTTTAGGTTTGATTGCGCAATATACAAAGCAAATTGGAAAAACCGCGGCACTTATGTGTAGCTAATAGTCTAAACATAATGTACGTAATATGACTAAATCATTTAATTACGACGATCAATACATAATCGCGAGCGAACAAGAATTACAAAAATGTAAAAAATTAGTATCTCAATATTACTGCGAACAACCGATGGTCGTACATAAACTAACGGAGACACGCGAGTGCGAGGTTAATTTATGGCTACAACCAACGGACAAATTCCCTGAAAACTGCGAAGTAAAGTACATAACAGCGAACAATAGCCTATGGATCGCCACGGCACAACCAGCGACGTGGATCTACGCGACCCATGAACCAGAAACAATTACAATCCAATGTACAAATAGCAAAACATTCAAAACAACACTCACACACTCGGGAACCATCACACTAAAAGACAATTGTAAAGTAACCAGTAAGGAGGTACTACTGCGTAACCAAAAAACACTATACGAACAAGACTTTGTAATAAAAACATCACCACTTTACAACATAACCGCAGACCCAAAAATATCAGGATTGGTTAACACTACACGAACAAAACCCCTCACACATGTCGAACTCCATAGAATCATAAAAGACCCGTCGGAATTTTCACAATTGTACAAACAACTTAACGAAATCAAAAACGAACTACCTGCGGAAACAAAACATGTAAGCATACCAATATGGCACATATTGTACCCGAGTGCCACAACAATATTAATTGTAATAGTAATAGTACTGGCAGTAATAATATACTTCGTAAACTATCGAAAAAAACCGACGAAACGCGAGGCCCAAGCCATATATACCGTACCAGAACCGAAAGTGACACGATCAGAACTCAATGTACAACTAAATTAAAATAAGAAACGATTGTATAAAACATTATAATCGGGAAAACCTATGTAACGAACTGACGCTGAGCAATAGAAATAGGACAAAATTATCCCGATACAGCTACCCTTCTTCCAAGGGGGGGGAGGATGTTGTGAAACAACCACCGATTAGCATCGAGCCAGCAAGATGTGCATCAATGCTAAGGAATCCGCAAACGACGCAACGGTCAACGAACGTTGCGCAGCCACGGGTCATCGGACGGCGACCATTAGGCCCCCGCCGCGACCTAAAAAGACCATATATAATTACCGCCCAAAACGGGGCGCGCTCTCTCATTTTTCGAATCGATTAGCGATCACTACTGTGATCGCCGCGCCAGTGTCAGTTCAGGCTCAATAAATCCTTTATTCACTCTACGGTGAGTTCCAACTCTTAAACCGGCCAAGGATCCACTACCTTCGGTTTCAACCCGAATTCCCGTTCCCGGCACCTACACCCGAATTATCTACGCCCGGAGGACGCCCCTTCCGAGGACAGCCCACGGCAACCGACGAGATTCTCAGGGAGAATCTCAGCCCCGGCAACCTCGCAACACTGCGGGTCAAGGCATATCCGAATGGAATTATCTGGCTTTCTTACAATCACTATTGAATTAACCAGAGACCAGAAATAACAGTTATTTCTTAAATATTTTCGAAAAAAATCATTGAGAAAAAGTTAATTTTTATTCAAATGGAAATCAGTCTTCATACTAGAGCTGTAATTATTCGACTATTCGAATATTCGAACATTCGAAGTTCGAACCTTCGAATATTCGAACTTCGAACCTTCGAATATTCGAACTTCGAACCTTCGAATATTCGAACTTCGAACCTTCGAATATTCGAACTTCGAACCTTCGAATATTCGAACTTCGAACCTTCGAATATTCCCGCTCAATCGAATTTCTGATTGTACCGAATAGGAATCTGAACATGAAATATTTGTTCACAGTTTATTGTGAAATTCTTTTCATATTGGCCTTTACAATTATTAGTTTTTCAAACGATAAATTTGGAATTTTATTAATCATTGGTTCTATGAATTTTGCAACGAAAAGTATAAATTCTGTTTAAATTTAGGGACCTAGGGTATTTAAAATATTTAAATGTTGAATCATAATGCTCATTAATAGCAGTAGTAGTAATTTTATTCTTTGCTTCCTTTTACGGGATAACATTGTATCATTCATACATTTTATCCTTATTCGCTAAGTAGTCTTATCTATCTTACTTTACCCCCCTTCCAGTCTTATATACACATTCGTCCATACACATACCTATATCCATGTACATATCCACATTCATCTAACTTAGCTTAGTTGTTAACTATCCTATTTACAATTATTTACAATGTTTACATATTTTAGCGTTTTTTCAGACTTGTAACATCTAATACGTGTTTCTTGTACATTTTTATGCGTTGAATACGAATCTGAAAATCGTTTTTTGTGTAAGAACTACGAAAATGAAATTCAGTTTTCTCGAACCACTAACCGTCATTTACGATTCAAAATTGAAGTACAAGTGCGGAATGAAATTTGTCAACTCGTGTCTCAGTGATCAAGTTTTAAAAATCATTTTGCCAATTTATGAGGACATGTCATCAACGAAATATACTGAAATGCTCGAGACGCCCATCGAATCGTTCGCTCAGAACGACGCACGAATTCATGACAGAGCAGAGAAATCAACAAAGCAGGACTTCTTTGAGCAAGAAGATGTTCTTTATGGTCCTGGGCTGACAGATTAGTCGTAATTATGATTTTTATCGATATATAAATCTTTGAACGCATTTTTTCAAATTTATGTTTTTTAAATGGTGTCCATGATATTTTAAAATGTACTTGACCAATTGGCTTAAAATTGTATGTTCACGGTCAGTGCATGTATCGCTATAGCTCGAACTAGAATTATTTCAAAATCTTTCTTTCTTTTATTTTTTCAAGCCCCGGAAAGTTAAAAAAAGTATGAGAAAATCGATAATCAAACTTCAACGTTCCGTAATTTTGTTAATTATCAATGTTTTCTTTCCTTCTAGTACCTGCTAACAAAAACGATTTACACATTCGTATTCAGCACACAAAAATGTATAAGAAACACGTATTAGATGTTACAAGTCCAAGTAGGTATTGAACAGCTTCATTTGTTTGTTTCATTTGGTTTGGGTTCATACCAAAATTTATTTTGGTGGAGAAAAACGAAAACATTTACATTTTCTGGTGCAAGGCAGCTTCTCTTTGCCGTAACAATATTTCCTGCAGTAGAAAACGTACGTTCTGATGCAGCTGAGGTGGCTGGAATACATAAGTAGTGCCGCGCAAGTTTGGCGATTAGTGGATACACATGCTCATGATTTTTCCACCAAACGTATGGGTCCAGATTTCGGTCAATTTGCGGTTCAGACATGTATTTTTGAAATTGTGCCGTAACATCATTCGTTTTACTGGTCTCTCCGAATATAATGTCCATAGCCGTTGTTCGACTGTTGGTTGCAGTTTGATGAGACCCGTTCGCAGGTGTTGGCTCCATTAAATGGAGCTGGCGGTTCACCTTTGACTTAATCGCAAGCTTTGCCTCAATATTTGTTTCATGCATTAAATCTTTATACCGCGGATCGAGGAAGGATGCAATTCTTCGTGCGGAAACGAAAGTTGTGTTCTCATCGAGGTTGAAGCGAGTACTGCATTCATTGGATACAATATTTTTAAATTCTACTATCGCAAGCGCATCATCAGTGTTAGGTAGTAAGTGACGAGTAACTAGCATGTTCAAAATTGGTTGCACCATTGACACAGATGAAGTGTCTGCACACAAAATTTCACATGCAATCTGAATTGGGCTAAGCGCTGTGACTAGTGCGGTCAATATGCCCCACTCAGTCCCTGTCATTTCCAGTTTTATAGCTGTGGCTTCCTTAGTTACACTTCTGTCGGCCAAAACGCTGACGACCGGAATTGTATTCTTCACAAGGCGCTCAGCCATGAAGAAAGTGGAATTCCATCGTGTCTTGCAGCTTTGAATTAATTTTAAAGTTTTTAATTTAGATTGCACCTGTGCTTTCTCAAGTGCTGCAGTAGCAACATTTGAGTGGCGGAAGTGCGTAACAATTGCACTGGCTTTGGAGCATACCCGTTTTATTTCCTCCAGGCTCAGCCCTGTATTGATGCACAATTGTAGAGTGTGCACGCTACATGTTAGTTCTTTTTTTTCAGCTACATTTGGTAGCTGTAGCACTGCACCAACGATATTCGCTGCGTTATCGGTAACGATGCCGCTAATAATGCTTTCGATTCCCCACTCCAAAAATATATGGGTAAATCTTACTGCAAGGTTTTCTGCCGTGTGGCGTTCGCTCATTTCTTCTGTTGTTAATGTGACATTTACAATTTTCCAACCCTTGTCAAGGAATCTGGCCTGTACGGTCAGATAACCATCTTGAGTTCGTGAGGTCCAGTTGTCCGCTGAAATGGCAACAGCTGATAATGAAGCCAGTGCCTCTTTGATTTTCAACGCAATGTCGTCATGCAGTGCTTGCAGCCTCCTGGTTATGGTTTGGGCGCAGGGAGGTTTATACCCGGGCTCAACAACGCGCATAAACCTCGCGAAACCAAGACTGTCGGCGAACGATGCGGGCAACATATTAATAGCGATCATTTGTGCGAGCGCTTGATTAATTATTTCCGTGCGGTCCCTGTTACATGGATGTGAGAATGCGGTGGCATCTTCCATAGGTGCTCCAAGTCTCCGCGATCGTGGAGGTAGTCGGGGAGTTTCTGGGGGTGTTGTCGTTTCATTACCCGAAACCGATGATATTGAAACCAATTCATCTGTAGTCACATCACTGCTATCAGCATTGGAGTTGGATTCTGAGTCTTCATTTCTCCTACAATAAAATATAATGATATATTATTCGTCGATTATTTATTTTGATTGGAGATGTTACATTAAGATCATTCCACGCCAAATCGATCACTTTTCTTTGTTCTCATTTGCACAATAAATTTTTTTTCCTGAAAGTGGTATGCTACATCGTAGATATTTTATCAATGAACAATATGATCATGGTGTTTATAATATCAGATGAACGTGGGCGTCCTAATTTGATACACCGCTCATGTGCGTAACGGCAGAAGAGCTTCGCGGGATAACATATAAATCGGCCATTTTTTAAAATTTCTATACAATATTTATACAATATATTCATTAATACATGCTCTAAGCAGAAGAAGTATAGCAATAATTCTCAACCGCAGTATCCAAAAACAATCGTGAAATTTCGTGCTATTTTGAGCGTCTCAGGTTGACGTAACCCCTTAAGGGGACTAGGCAGTCGAAAAATCGATTTTTTTTATTGCGTGTTCCAAAAGTATTATCCTTTCTGAATAAAATGCCGCTTGGTTCATAGTAAATTCGCAAAATTATAGATTTGACAGCTAAAAACGTCAAGCGGCAACCTATATCGTCGCCTTTGCCCAGAAACTTTAAACGCGTTTTTCTCGAATATTTTTTTCTCTTCGTTTTTCCCTGATTGCGAAACAATGGAGGTTCAGATCGACTTGAAAAAAATTACAGGATGTGTAAAGCATGTGCCATTTCGCCGCAAACCTCTGATATGGTCCGTAAAAATTCGAGATTTTCATAAAAAAAATTAAGAAGTCACCGGATTTTGGTAGCGCACAAACAAGAACGAATTTTTCTCGGAAAAATCGCCGTTTTTCAGCCACCAATCGCATAATTTTGATTTAATTATTGTTTTTATAGGTTTGTGCGGAAACTACGAATCCAACAAACAAGAATCTCACCTTTGAAATCGGATTACGTCAGATTTTAAGACTGATATTAAGGCAAAACGACGGAAAACCGTTAAAATGTTTACCTGCCTGCAGCGCCATTTTTAAAGCACTTATAAATTTCTTACCATTTATTTCTCAATCCGTATGGTAGTAATAAACATTGGGTAAAAGGATACACCTGGATGTGCTTTCATTTTTTACAAATAAATAAAGGACAGAGACTCTTTCTCACGAAAACCGACTGCCTAGTCCCCTTAAACCACCCGTCCTCCCCCCCCCCCCCTCAATTTCACGAGGACTACAATCTATTCTAGTTATTCTAGTTTGAACAAAATTCCAGGCATCGAGGGAAAAAAGTGATCAATTTGGCGTAGAATGATCCATTATTTTAATATTTTGCAAGAAAATTTATCAGCAGTTGAACAAAGTACGAACTACAGCGAGAAATTTATAATTCAGTGGACAAATATTCCAAGTAGGTCACAAAATTAGTAAAAAGAGTCAGTTGTAATAAGAGACTCACGAATTATGAACATCTCTTATCCCGGTGTCGTGAAATATCAATAATAGCAATATAATATCGAACCAGAAGTTAATCTCACTAATATAATAGAAATGATACTAAGAAGGCTAAAAGCAGTAGCTACCAAAGGGGAGACGAACAAAATATTACTTTATGTAAAACGTCATCGTAATAAATTTTGGTAGAGTGCAAAAATGCAAACATTGCCTCCTCGAAATTGGGTCATTCCACGCGAAGTCGGACACTTTTTGGAGTAACTTTTCGGATTTTTGTGCAACTTGGATATGCTGTAGTTTTTAGGGGTATATGGACATATCTCGAAGGATTGTTCGAAATGTCAACAATTGTAGATGTTACAGCTCTTTGAAATATAGTGTTTACTTTTTTCCAAAAATTATAACTGTTGAACTAATAAACTGATAAAAATGACCTTTTGGGTGCTTACAGTGGAGATAAAAGAGTACCTAATAAAAATTATTTCACTTAATAAAAACAAATATTTGACCATTTCTTTAGCAATTGTTCTTAACAAATGCAATTTTATAGTTGAAGGCACCTTTTCAAAAATTTGGAAAAAGTAGGAGGATATAGCCCTGTTTTTCCTCTTTACGGACAGTTTTTGAAAAACGTGGACGATTTAAAATTGGCCAAATGAAAATTAATTGAATGTAACGCTGCGTCAAATCACACCGGCTCGACTGGTCGCTCGAGCCGTGCGGTACTCGCAGCGACCGCTGCAAGGTTTAATACCGTTAATAGTTACTGGAAACTCACTCTCTGTCGATGGCACTTATTGTTTGAAACATTTAAGTTGCCATAATTCAATGGAAACCACGAGAAGGTGGTGAGTATTCTTCCATCGGGAGAGGATGGGATGTGATGGGATTATGTTAACGGATAAATATTTTATCGTATCTTTGAGCGTCTTTTGGAATAAATGACCGGTTATGTAATTACTTATTTGATAATTGCTACAACTTTTGATTTGTCACTGTATGAATAGACTTTAGTATAAGTGAATGAAAGTTTCGCGTTCCAGAAATTGTTTTTGCAATCTATTGAGCAATAGAACAATATCAAAAACATTCACGATTATTACTAGAGAGACGTGGACTTGCACAAACAATTTCTGGAACGCGAAACTTTCATTCATTTATACCAACGGATACAGTGTCTCATTTAAAAGCTAAAGTCTATTCATACAGTGGCAAATCAAAAGTTGTAGCAATTATCAAATAAGTAATTACATAACCGGTCATTTATTCCAAAAGACGCTCAAAGATACGATAAAATATTTATCCGTTAACATAATCCCATCACATCCCATCCTCTCCCGATGGAAGAATACTCACCACCTTCTCGTGGTTTCCATTGAATAATGGCAACTTAAATGTTTCAAACAATAAGTGCCATCGACAGAGAGTGAGTTTCCAGTAACTATTAACCGTATTAAACCTTGCAGCGGTCGCTGCGAGTACCGCACGGCTCGAGCGACCAGTCGAGCCGGTGTGATTTGACGCAGCGTTACATTCAATTAATTTTCATTTGGCCAATTTTAAATCGTCCACGTTTTTCAAAAACTGTCCGTAAAGAGGAAAAACAGGGCTATATCCTCCTACTTTTTCCAAATTTTTGAAAAGGTGCCTTCAACTATAAAATTGCATTTGTTAAGAACAATTGCTAAAGAAATGGTCAAATATTTGTTTTTATTAAGTGAAATAATTTTTATTAGGTACTCTTTTATCTCCACTGTAAGCACCCAAAAGGTCATTTTTATCAGTTTATTAGTTCAACAGTTATAATTTTTGGAAAAAAGTAAACACTATATTTCAAAGAGCTGTAACATCCACAATTTTTGACATTTCGAAAAATCCTTCGAGATATGTCCATATACCCCCGAAGACTACAACATATCCGAGTTGCGCCAAAATCCGAAATGTTACTCCGAAAAGTGTCCGACTTCGCGTGGAATGACACAAATGAGAATGCCATTTAGTAAAATATAAAGATAGAAAAACATAAGATAATGTGAATAGTGGACTGCGTGGTTACAATTTTGTAGGTAGTTCAGTTTGTGTTGGTAACTGTAGAATTGCAAAAATTGACTTACCTTCTCTTTTCAGGCGGACAATTTATCTTATGCTGTGATTGCAAATGGTGTGCAAGTGGTGTCGTCGCACCATGCGTTTTCAGCACGCTATCACAGACTAGACATGCAGCCATCTGTCCATTTGCTGACTTCTTGCAGTGGTCCCAAACCCAACTCGGCATTTTCACTGTTTTGCGTGCAAACTAAGATGGTGTTTCCTGGTTTGACAGATCGTTCGCACTGACTTTCGAAAGTCTTGAAGCGTTAATGAAGACTCGCATTTCCTATGATTGGTTGAGTCAATCGTGTGGACGGTTGCAAATTGTGATTTTCTATTGGTTTTATCCTCAAAGAGGGGGCAGCCCTTAGGTTTTCTTGGGACTTATGGTGGAGGAAAAGTCCCTTGGTAGGGTGATGCTTGCACGTGAAAACAATAAAGGTGCGAGGTCAAAGATTGACTTGACCGCGCCGAATTTGGAAGCGTCTACCGGCAGTGCGGGTTTATGATCCCGGTAGTGCCGCGCGGAATGGATCGACCGTCGACCAGAAGTTTGGACCTTTCTTTATGGTCTAAAGTGTCGAGAATATTTGAATGGTAGAAAACGTTAAAAGGATAGAAGCTATAAAAAATAAACGCGTACACTGCTGTAGGAGATATTGAAATAAAATCACACAGTTCCGTTATGGTGAATTTGACAGCTGCTGTTAAAGATGGGCAATATAAGACGAGGAAAACTTATTTCTAAAGATATTTGGATACAATACTAGTATAAACTACTTAAGATTAAGAGTTTAACTTTAGCTATGTACATTATCGGGTCGTCCGTATATCTACGGCAATAATGTTTTATTACTGTGTCTATTTTGTATGAGCATCGCGGAACAATATATTTCTATGTAGCTGTCAACGTTGGCCGACAAGAGTCACTAAAGTGACGGAGTCTTTTCTGGTTATGGTGCCAAATTAAATTCATAAGCTCAAAAATAGCGAAGAAATCACGCCCGCATCATAAACCCCGTCACATTTCGAATCCTTAATATATCGTTTCTGAAAACAATAATTTCGTGCGAGGCTGTCGCACAATAGACATACCGCGGTCTCGTTTCTTTGCGGACGCGTGCTCGGACCATACGATTCTTTTCATATTCTTAAACTATATGATAAAACTAATCCAGTAATATACACACCTATATCATATATTATTTATTTTAGCATTTCCATCGTGTGTAATTTTTAATATTTTCGGAATAGGTGTCGTCGGTCCAGACTCACGGCAACATATCGAGAGAAGACTGTAATATAATGTAATCCTAAAGAGAACTGTTCCGTTTTATGTAATAAAGGACGACTTGGAGCGAAGCGAAAATTCATTATCGTTTACAGCCAGCAATTTCGTATTTTTCGAAGCGAAATTCATTTTATTCCTTTACAATCGGGCAATGCTTATTTTCGAAGCGTGCATCGGGAAACATTTGGCTGCCAGATGTCAAATAGGGGGCAATCGACATCGTCCCGTTTTTTCAGGAATTTCGACTTTCTTCGCTTCGAGTTAATCCGTATATTGCTCTGTCGGCGGGTGGTCATTTGGTAACCAGCCGTAGGTACCTGTGTGTACCGTTGACGGCCGCTGACTCTCGGGGCAATTCCGTCATAAACCGCGACCCTGACGAGATGCTCTGTCCGATCATTCCGGCTAGTTTTTGGGACCAGCTGGTTGTACATACATTTCCTCCACCTCGTTAAGACGGCGAAGGTACCCCCTCCACCGACGAATTAACAGAGGTGAGGTCCCTCCTCTTCTTCAAAAGTGCAAACAATTGGAATTTGTCACCTCCCAAAATTCTGGACAACGCGTCTATCACCCGAACGCCGGAAAAGTTAGCTCTTGCTAAAGTCATCGTTCAGCTTATACTTCCGACTCATATTTACATAAATTGATAATTTATACCAGTGTTTAGAAAATAACGGAACGCGCACGTCGCAAGGAACGGGAACTCGCGAGAGGGCTTCGTAAATTTATGACCCCTATGGTCTAAGCACTAGTTTAATATTTAAGTCACTATTTACAGTTGTACAATAAAGCTGAACGCACGCACAAGTTAACGAAAGGACAAAACACTGACTTTCCTACGCCGTAGGCTTAATCTAGTTAACAAAGTCGAAGCACGCGGAATCGGCCCGATTCCGTAAGCAAAGCAACGTATAAAGCAGTTCTCCTACGCGGTAGGGTTTTATAGAAAGCAGCGCGATGCACGTGGGCTCGGCCCGATGCCCTTTACAACGCGAAACCATCGGATGAACAAAGCGCGTGGATTCGGCCCGAATCCAATAAAGCAAGCGATTTAAGCAATGCGACTTAGAAGACGGCTCGTCGACAAGTGTCGTTTACAGACAGAGATCCAGGAAATCGGGCCGATTTCCTGGAAGGCAGAAGCAGTCCCCCTTCCCTCGGTTGTAAGGCGATGGAAGGGGCCGTTTTCGGCGCTCCACATGAGTCAGCGGACAGGTGCCATTATCTAATTCGCGGTACGCCTGGGAGATGGCGTTAGGATGCAGAATTCTCTTAACAACCAGAAACTGTAAATATTTCATCAACTCATTCATAGAAGCCTCCATTAAAAAGACTAATGATTATACTACCTTTGTACAGTTTATGCTACAGCCATTTAAAAAATAATTCATTAGGCAGAGCAGACCTTAAATTATAAATAAAAGGACATGTTTTTGATAAACAGGTGGATATTAAATGGCGAGTTTCTTTAATTTATTTATTAAATAAAATTAAATTATTTATTAAATAAATTAACTACTAATTTTATCATTATATCTGTATACAATTTATTTATATACTATCTATGTTTAAGTAAACAACATCACCCTTTATCGTCAAACGTTCGTGGCGCAGACATCATTCGAAAACATAGTCGTGTTCGTTCATCGTCAACGCATTATTCTCGTTAAAATCACCATACGGACAACAACGTTTTTTCCTTGTCTGGTCGTGCGTCGGGCCAATGAGTTCTTTTTCGTCATGATATTTTCAATCAGTCACTTAAAATTAATTTGCTGAGTGACACTTACATCGCGTACCACGAGAGTTAATCGAGTCTTACAATCCTGAGAGAAAGGAGAGACATTCGCGCGTGTGGGGGTAGGTTACAGAAACAAAGAATAAAATTGCTATTAATTAGTAAGATGGTGTCTGTAAAGCGAATAATACTCTATAAATTTAGAAAAATAACGTTATAGTAACGAAGGATAAATAAAAATATTATAGTTCCTCAAAATCGTTTATGGGGTTTTAGCTTCCTACAAAAAAGTCTGCTTATACTGTTTGTCATCCGCTTATGATGGGACACGGGTGGGCCTAGAGGAGAGGGCCCTTGGCCGATTCCGTCGGGGTTGTCCACTCATTATTATAAAAATAATACTAATAACTGATGGTTGTTTTCGTTTCAAAATGTATAAATTTACCAAAGATTAATAAAGTTAAAAATTTATCGATTGAGAAACAAATAATTGTAAAGGCCAATATGAAAAGAATTTCACGATAAACTGTGAATAAATATCTCATGTTCAGATTGGTATTCGGTGCAATCATAACTTCGAAAGATCCGAATATTCGAATATTCGAAGGTTCGAAGTTCGAATATTCGAAGGTTCGAAGTTCGAAGGTTCGAAGTTCGAATATTCGAAGGTTCGAAGTTCGAATATTCGAAGGTTCGAATATTCGAAGAAATTATTCGAATTCTGTGGTATTCGAATATTCGAATATTCGAATACTTAGATTATTCGAATATTCGTTAGAGCCCTACTTCATACTGCATAAATTTTCCGAAAAATGAAGTGATTAAAAAATATTAAGACTTATCTATTTTGGTTACTGATAACCGTTATTGTCAACTGAAATATTTTTTGGTCACTAATAACCGTTATTGTCGACGGAAATATTTTTTGGTCACTAATAACTGTTATTGACGACGGAAATTGTTTTCGGTCACTAATAACCATTATCGATGACCAGAATTTTTTTTGGTTACGAATAACAATTATCGATGACCAGAATTTTTTTTTGGTTACGAAAAACCGTTATCGTTGACGAGGTTTTTTTGGTTACGAATAACCGTTATCGTTGACGAGATTTTTTTTGGTTACGGTATAACCAATATATTTTGCGGGATTTTTGTTCGCTTACGGCATAGCCAATATGAATTACGGGAATTTTTTTCGGTCACGGTATAACTATTGAATTATAGAATATCTGGAATGCGAACACGGTACGGAAAACCCTAGATGGGCCAGGTCGAGAGAGATAGTGGCATAGAATGGGTGTCTATCCTGTACACCATCCTGTTGTAAATGTACTTCTATCCTGTAGTAAATTTGATTATAGGCAGGTATAGACGTGTGTGTAAGAGTGAAACAGCATCCCACGCACAAGGAGAGGTTCCCAGGTGTCCGCCTCTGATTGCTTTGAATTCTGGATGTTTTAGAGGATCGAAAAATAAGATATACGTGTTTTTTTTATAACGGCCCGTTTTCATATTTAGGGAGGGAAACCAACCCCCAAAGTTATAAGATTTTCAGGTGTTCATCTCCGATTGCTTTGGTTTTTGGATATGTATCAGAGGACCGAAAAATAAGATATACACTCCTCACATTAATTAGCGGATCACTTCTAGGAGCCCGAAAAATAGGGCCAAGTTCACATGGTCATAACTCCGGTAAAAATAGTCGTATTGATATTTTGAAAACATGGTTTGAAAGCGTGGAACCTCTACTTTCAGCTGCTTTTTCCAAATTTTAGATGCATTGATTTTCGGTAAAGTTATAGGAATATAAAGAGCACTTGGTCAATTTTAAAAAATTTTCTTAAACTTTGCGATGTTCCACGGCGTGCACTAAATTTTTTACACACATTCCATTTACACCAATCGAAAGCGGCTACTTTCCTGTGTAAAACGCGAGTAATAAATTGCTTGTGCGATTTTTTTTGGCCGAGTTATTCAACTTTGAAACAAAAACCGTTTTTTTTACTTTAGTTGCTTCTAGCATGCGAAGAGATCATCGTAAAACGTTCCTTAAAAAACAAATAGAAAGATCAGACTTTCCTCTTTAAGACGCATCTTCGACTTTTTCGATTCGGTTAAAATTTCGGTCTCTGATGTCCTTTCCAAAATATGCTTAAAAATTGCACAAATTCCATTTTCTCTTCAACTCGCTGTATCTTCGCGAGGGATGATCGGAACATCAATGTCACCGGAACCCGCTTCGATAATTTTTTACCTGTGGCCTTTATGTTTGAAGTTACCGTTTCGGAAAAATAAGGCTACAATGGTAATGTGCCGGACTGTCGTTCCCGCGAGGGCGATCGGCTCTTGTTTCTATCCCCACTCGCCTACTTCCGTAGGCGAAAGCAAATCGAGCTACGGCGACTTGTAAGCACATGTGCAGCTCACTGATGTTTCAACTTCTGCTACTGCCAGATACCACTGAATACGCTGTTAATATGCCACTGCGCTCGCTTACCGAAGTGGAAGTAATGCGTGTCATTACACTTTTAGAAAATGGTTCGAGTCAACGACAGGTTGCTCGTGAGATGGGCGTAAGCCAATCAGTTATTAGTCGAGCACATTCTCGATTTCAGCAGACTGGCCTGTTCGGTAGACAACGCGGGCAGGGCCGCAGACGCGAGACAACCGCGAGGGACGATAGAAGTATTGTAAGACACGTTCTTCGTCACCGTGACGTATCTAGACGCAATAGATGTGGCTCGTAATACGATGAATCGTAGGTTGCAGCGTGCTGTTTCTACGCAGACCGTCCGAAATCGGCTTAAAGAGACGTGTATTCGTTCCCGTCGACCAGTACGCGTTCCTATGCTAAACAGGACTCATAGGATGTTGCGTTTAGACTATGCTCGCCGTTATATGCGATGGAGACAGATGCATTGGTCAAATGTTTTATTTACGGATGAATCCAGATTTTGTTTGCATGGTAACAATAGGCGTGTACGTATCTGGCGCCGTCGTGGGGAGCGGTTTCACCAGAACTGTAACCAGCCCATTGTTGCTTACAATGGCGGTTCGATAATGGTTTGGGCCGGCATATCCAGGTTTACTCGAAAACCGTTGGTCGTGGTACCACCTCCTGGATTAACTTCTGAACGGTATGTGGCTGAGATAATTGAACCGCACGTCCTTCCAATACGCGCAAGAATTGGGAACCGATTCATAATAATGCAAGACAATGCTCGTTGTCACACATCACTTTTTACACGACGGTTTCTTCGAGAAAACCGCATTGCCGTGTTACCTCATCCTCCTGTAAGCCCTGACTTGAATCCGATCGAGCATGTCTGGGACATGCTTGGTCGTCGACTGCGCCGATACAATCCTCGTCCCACAACTCTGCCACAGGTAGTGGCAGCATTACAGGAAATTTGGCGCAGATTACCTCAACGTCTAATACGTCGCTGTATTAACATGAGACAGCGATTGCGGGCTGTTATCCAAAATCGCGGTGGTAATACACCATATTAAGATTTTGAATTACCTGCGAATCCATCGATTCGCCCCCATCTCCAACACACACACACTCACAAAAGAGGCATAGATCCGACCGAGCAACCTCCACGCGGTATGTCTTGGGTGACGCCAATGCCGGCGGTACTGCATTCACGGCTGTCACGCGGCCGCTGATGCCACAGCTTTTTCCGAAACAGTAACTTCAAACATAAAGGCCGCAGGTAAAAATTATCGCAGCGAGTTCCGGTGGCATATTAACAGCGTATTCAGTGGTATCTGGCAGTAGCAGAAGTTGAAACATCAGTGAGCTGCACATGTGCTTACAAGTCGCCGTAGCTCGATTTGCTTTCGCCTACGTAAGTAGGCGAGTGGTGATAGAAACAAGAGCCGATCGCCCTCGCGGGAACGACAGTCCGGCACATTACCATTGTAGCCTTATTTTTCCGAAACGGTAACTTCAAACATAAAGGCCACAGGTAAAAAATTGTCGAAGCGGGTTCCGGTGGCACTCAAAAGAATCGGCAGACCCTCCGCTTTAAAATGGGCTTAAGACATTGATGTTCCGATCATCCCTCGCGAAGATACAGCGAGTTGAAGAGAAAATGGAATTTGTGCAATTTTTAAGCATATTTTGGAAAGGACATCAGAGACCGAAATTTTAACCGAATCGAAAAAGTCGAAGATGCGTCTTAAAGAGGAAAGTCTGATCTTTCTATTTGTTTTTTAAGGAACGTTCTACGATGATCTCTTCGCATGCTAGAAGCAACTAAAGTAAAAAAAACGGTTTTTGTTTCAAAGTTGAATAACTCGGCCAAAAAAAATCGCACAAGCAATTTATTACTCGCGTTTTACACAGGAAAGTAGCCGCTTTCGATTGGTGTAAATGGAATGTGTGTAAAAAATTTAATGCACGCCGTGGAACATCGCAAAGTTTAAGAAATTTTTTTAAAATTGACCAAGTGCTCTTTATATTCCTATAACTTTACCGAAAATCAATGCATCTAAAATTTGGAAAAAGCAGCTGAAAGTAGAGGTTCCACGCTTTCAAACCATGTTTCCAAAATATCAATACGACTATTTTTACCGGAGTTATGACCATGTGAACTTGGCCCTATTTTTCGGGCTCCTAGAAGTGATCCGCTAATTAATGTGAGGAGTGTACATGTTTTCTTATAGCGGCTCGTTTTCATATTTAGGGGGTGTAACCACCCTTCAATGTTATATGGGTGGTTTCACCCCCTAAACATGCAAATAGCCCGCTATAAAAAAACACGTATTTCTAATTTTTCGGTCCTCAAAAACATATCCAAAATTCAAAGCAATCGAAAGAGGACACCTGGGAACCTCTCCTTAGCAGTGCAACTATCTCTTTTCAACAGCGCGCCGTGGATCCTAATACCCACAGTTTGCATTCCAGATATTCTATATTTCATTAGTTATCCCGTGACCGAAAAAAATTCCCGTAATTCATATTGGTTATACAGTAACCAAAAAAAATTCCCGCAATAGATATTGGTTATACCGTAACCAAAATAAATTCTCGTCATCGATAATGGTTATTCGTAACCGAAAACAATTTCCGTCGTCAATAACAGTTATTAGTGACCAAAAATATTTCCGTTGACAATAATGGTTATTCATAACCAAAATCATTTAATGAAAGATATTAATTCTTATGCCATAACTTTTAAAGTTTAGGTTATAACAGTTATGGTCTCTGGGATTAACAAACTCAGATGGCTCCGTTTGATTACAAATAATACCGTCTTCTATCATTTAGTGTATTTCTCTTCTACAAGGAACTACAACGGCTTCATAATCCTTTTTTAACTTAATATCACATGGAGCGCTTCTAATTCTGCCAATACCTTCGAATATGTCTTGATACGCCCCCATATTGAGGTTAGTCCTGATCTCTGAAATACTTTGATTTCTCTGTATCAGGTTCAGCTTCTGAATACCTTCAAATCCCAGAATGAGTGCTGATGTTTCTGTTGTATCTACTATTATAAAATCTAAACTTTGTTTAATATTATTTTCACTTATAACAGTCAACGAGCAAGAACCCTTTACATCCAAAACTGTACCACCATAGTTAGAGACTATAATATTTGCTTTCTTTAACCCATCATTAAGTTGTAGTATCTTAATAATATACAAAGGAATTACATTAACATGAGCACCGGTATCAAGTTTAAATTTGAGCGTCTTATTACAATCTAACAGCCTTAGTTGTTCGAACCAGTTTAGCTGACTAATTTCGTCTAATTGTACTGTTCCTATAACATATCTTTTCATTGTTTCTGCTTCTACATCTATCGTGCCGACGGTGTTATTTCTACATACCTTCGCACAATGATTATACTTTTTACATTTAAGGCACTGCTTGCCCGACGCTGGACAACGATTCTTCCAGTGCATCAACCCACAGCGACTGCACTTTATTTTGTTAAATGTTTGATTATGCTTGTCGAGCATGGTATGTCCCTTCCTGCGAACATTCTCCTTGACCTCGCTGTCGACGTCTTCCTTCACCTTTCCTTGCTGACCTTTCCATTTCCTCATGTTGGGCGTTCCCAGTGATTTCTGAACGTTTCTCAATTCATTTACTTCCAACCCCTTTGTTTGGGTAGTTAGGAGCCTGACATGATTGTCCGTTTGTTCTGCTGCCTTGCAGATGTCAACAGCTCTAGTTAACGTTAAGTTAGGGTCACGCAGTAAACGATCTTTCACTTTTTGATCGTATACGCCACTGACTATGCGATCTCGAATGAGCCTATCTCGCAGCTCACCAAATTCACAACTATTGGACAGTTTGCGTAAATCCATTAGAAAATTATCAAATTTTTCATTTGACCCTTGTTTCCTAATGTTGAACTTATGACTTTCAACACTTTGGTTTCCCTTTGGTCTAAAATAAGTTTCCAACTTATTCATGACTGTATCATAGTTTTCTTTTTCTTCTTGTGTTAGTTCCAATGTATCGAAAATTTCTAACACTTCTTCACCGATACAGTGTAAAAGAATGGCTGCCTGCGTTCCTGAACTCTTCTTGTTCATTTCAGTTGCTTTATGATAGAATTGGAAATTTCTTTTGAACCTCTTCCAATTAACATTTAGGTCTCCATCAAGACACATGGGTTTTGGTGCCGATAAAGGAATAGCTTGCAATGCTTGTAACTGATTACCCTCGTGTTCTGCGTTCGCCATATTGGCTTTTTCTTTTGTGCGCACTTTGTATTCCTTTTCTGGCACTCTTTCCTAACAGCGAATACTTTTCTTTCTTCTCCTATATGTCTAGCGACTGCGCCATGTTATAATTTTGGGTTCTTGATAGGTAAAACAATGTCTTTGATGGTTTAAATATGATATTTATTAATACTTAAGAAAGGACGCCATAGCAGCTCAGTGACTCTTTGTGTGAGCACTCAAGTCACCACGTGTGTAGAGAGACAGTGCTCACTACCTAGTAACATCTAGTAACATAAGGTTCGGCAACATATAACAAATGCGTGTACGTATACGCGATGTAGTATACAAACCGATTCAACCGTCTTTCGTCCTGGAATCGGCAAGAAGGAAGTTGTTGCGGGTATAGTTGCCTTCAGTAGACATCAGTGCAGGGTGGTCTGGTGCGTTTGAATGCTAATAAGCACCGTATGTTGAAATAATAATGAATTTATGACTCGAAAACTGACAGAATGAGGCTTCAAGGCTTCTCCGTCAGAGGCGCCAATGGTATAGTCGAGCCACGTAGCACCAGCCTGTACGTATACGCAGGGCCGGCGCGAGGATGGTTGGCGCCCTTATGCAAGGAAATTTTTGGCGCCCCCAAATTTTTGCACCTGTTTTCTATTTAATATGTTTTGTCTTTATGGGGCACAATAAAAAAAAGAAATATATTTACATTTTGTTTATGTGGGAGTTGGATTCCTTTACTATTAAGCGTGTGATATAGTTTTTAAGCACCCCCTTCGGCTGGTGCCCTTATGCGGCGTATAACTTGCATAATGGTTCCGCCGACCCTGCGTATACGCGATGTAGTAAACAAACCGTTTCAACCGTCTTTCGTCCTGGAATCGGCAAGAAGAAAGTTTTCCGGGTATAGTTGCCTCCAGTAGACATTCGTGCAGGGTGGTCTGGTGCGTTTGAACACTAATAAGCACCGTACGTTGAAGTAATAATGAATTTATGAATCGTGTACTGAGACAGACTCGATAAATGACAGAATCAAGCTTCAAGGATTCTCCGTTATTGGCGCTGATGGTATATTCGCGCCATGTACCATCAGAACCGGTGGAAGTCCAAGCTAGCCGATAAATATAGGAAAGACATGGTTGCCGATACGTATGGACAGTCGCTTCGCGCTGTTGCCGCATTTCCGGTATTACTATTTTGTTGTCAGAGATGCTTGAATGAATCACGGCGAAGCGGCTGGAGAACAGAGATGGGCAAAGATAATATCTAGATAAACTCAAATAAAAGATACTTTATGTTTATCCGTTATGAACCGAAGTGAATTCATTCGACGACGAAAGATAATTATTTTATTCGACTTTTATTCGAAGGCTTGGAACAACTATCGGCCGCGTGTTTATCCGAACCGACGCGATCTCTCTTTGTTAGAAACTATTATACGGATCGGCCCGAGGATTGAGAAGCGAATAAGCAGCACTAGCACAAGCGACAGTTATGTGACGAGTAAGTTAGAATTAGACGCCCACACGCAAAGGATAGGTAAGTATTTAACAAGAATTGTCCAGGCAGCACAGAGTGATCATTTAATTTATAAGAACCGATTCGCTAGAAACGAGTCGCCGGTCCAATAAGCTGTATTTAAGCGTTTCGGTTTAGATGACCGTTAGAATTTGAATGTATGTACAAGGTTACCGGCAATAAACTATACAGTTTCTACAAGCACTTAATTTACGTATGTAATAAGCAAATGACCTTTATACAATTAATTTTATTCATTGAACTCGCGAAGCAACGTCAAGAGTCAGTCTATTGCGCGGAGCAGAATCGCAAGGCACGATTGCGAAACAGAGTCGAACGCAAGTTAGTAAAAGTAAGCGGCAAGGATTATATGACTCGTTACGTCGTCGCGAACAGAGAGACTTCTGGAGATCAGGGTTGATTTCTCGGAAGGAAGAGCTGTCCCCTTTCCATCGACCGCGAGTCGATGGAAGGGGAAGTGATCAACGCTCCACATGAGCGAGCGGGCCGTTGCCACCTGTCTAATTAGGGAAGATCGTTTGAAGATTGCGTTGTCTGTACGATTTTCTGTACACTCTTCGAGCTGAGGATTTGGGCTATTCGGCGGCTTCTGATTTCGGTTCGAGAGGCATACAGTGTTGCTTGTGGTAAGTTATGTATTAATAAATTGTAAAACATGACGTTTTCAGTATTCAGTAACATACTGCTGTGATATTCCAGATTAAAATGATTTCAAACAGGGTATAAATCGGATTATTTATAGAACTGTTATTAAAGTTACTAAGGATCAGTGCTAGGAATGGATAAAGGGCACTGAACGAAACTGAGCGGCACAAAGTCTTTGTGAAACACCACGTGAAACACCACGAGCGTTATAATTTAAACGTATATGTACAAGGTCACAATTAAACTACACTATTTCACAGAAAATGTCTATATGTTTAAGTAGTACTTATAATAAGCGAAGCTTTGGCGAAGAAGCAAGCGCGTGATTAAATTATGCACGAAAGCTAGTTACAGAGCAATGAAGTAACTTCGCGAAGCAAATGCGCGATTAGCAAAGTGCGTAAATTAAGCAATGTACAAGTGTAGCGTAGCGTAGTCGCGAACAGAGAGCGAGATCCAGGAAATCGCGATCTATTTCCTGGAAGCAAGAGCAGTCCCCCTTCCATCGATTGTAAGTCGATGGAAGGGGCCGTGATCGACGCTCCACATGAGTCAGCGCGCAGACGCCAAGTGCCTAATTACCGGTGGGCCAAAGAGATGGCGTTAACATGCAAAATTTCTTGAACAGAACTGTACTTGATAATTAAATATAAATGTAACATTTCTAATCTAAAAATGCTAAAAATAATCCGATTTATACTGTGTTTAAATTTATTTTCATCTGGTAAAATCTCAGGAGTATGGTACTGAAACGTTCATGCCGATGCGATAGCGAATGTGGAAGTTTTACATTGTATCAAAACATACAACATAAACAATCATTAAACAATAATTTTAATATATTGTTATGCCAAGGGTCGAGATTCTGGGTAGAATCTCGGGGTGCTCCGGGTCGTCCTTCACAGTCGTCGTCCAGCGGGCTCCGAAAGGTTCGGGTGATAATGCCGGGACGAGGATATTCGGTTGGAAACCGAAGGTAGGGGATCGTTGCGGGTTAAGGTACACTTTCCAAGCCGCGATCGGCGGCGGACGGGCGCGGCCGGTGGCCCGCGGCGGCGGCCAGACTCCGGCCGCGCAGCGTTGAGGGTCCCACTTTGGTTCGAGCGTACTTGAAAGGGTCTATGGCCGAAGATTCATACCTGTTTCCGAAATAAAATGATTTTTTATTCTTTATCGTATCGATATGGAAGTGACACTAATGGATTCCTGATGTTTCTCCGATAAAAATCATATGAAATTTCATGTAAATCGGACTATTATTAACAAAGACAACTTGAAATGATATAAATTAAATTTTCATGAAATTTCCTTCGTATGGTCCGAATTACGTCGTTCGCGGTGTCAGTTTCATCGGTGAAACATACGGAATCCATTGACGTCGTTTTCGCAAAGATCTGGTGGGAAATGCGGAAATCCTGGACATTTCTGACTTTTTAATGATATTTGAACCCTTCCGAGGGTCGAAAGCCATAAAATTCGGTGAGGCACTGCGAGGTGTTGTCCTCGTCACCGGGTACCATGCGGCATCTATAGAGATGTGTCAAAGGACGGGCGGCGCTGGAGAATCACCCTGTATGTAGTAGTAGAGTAAAATACAAATACAACCTGCTATAACATCCAACTAAATAAATCCCATACCAAGAAGCCTCGAAGCTATTATAAAATCAAAAGGCAAACCCACAAATTATTAAAACATTAAATATTTATTTTATTTCCATAGTTTATTGATCCTTTATTTAACTGTACGAATATTTACTGCGGATCTATTTCTGCACGTTTATCTGCTTTTATTGATATTTTTGCAAATGTTAAAGGGAATAAAAATTTGTTTATACAAGATCTATTCTACAAACATTTAAGAATATTAATTAATCATCTTTTTCTGTTAAAATGTATTACTGACATGGATATTCAAAGTTTTACTTTAAATTGGTCGCTGTACAAATACTTTTTACACTGACTGTATATAAGTACCGAGGCCTCCAACGAGGTAGGTAAATGACAAACAACGGCGGTCGTTTCGTCGAACCCTATTCCACCGTCCTAGGGACATAAGTCAGCCCGTTCAGTTTTTATTTAGCAATTAAGAAGTATTATCCACCAAGTCCACCATCAATACGCCTCGTACAGAGACACAGGAAGAAAAGGATAGTCCGCTGCCTGCGTGTGGTCTCGCCTGCATCGTCCTCCTTTCAAATTAAAGACGGATCCCTTATCTCTTGGGTATAAACACGCGTTGGAAAGATCCAAACAAAAGCACGCGCTGACGTATTGGTTGCGAGAGAAGGTAAGCCACAGGGAGGATATTATATTATAACCAATCGGTCCTGCATTCCTTTGAAACAGCAGCTTTTCACCTCTGCCCAGTAATATCTCCTTCCTATGGCCCACCTTCTCTCGTACCGAATACGTCAGCGCGTGCTTCTGTTTTGATATTCCAACGCGTGTTTATACTCGAGAGATAAGTGCTTTCTCTCAAATTTTGTAGGGAGGATGATGCAGGCGGGAACACGCGCAGTCGGCCGACTACCCCGTTTCTTCCTGTGTCTCACCGCGAGACGTACTGATACTTCTTCAGAGTGATTTCGTTTCCTACTCCATTGTTGGGGAAACATTTTTCGATCTAACCTATGAACATCTTCTTATTTTGTTCGTGGAGGAAAATGCCACATCTGATTCCAAAAAGTTAATCAGGCTGATCGACCAAAGCGTCTCGCCAGAGTCGCGGTTTATGACCATTTTGTCCCGCGAGTCGGCGTGGCGGTTAATAGCAGCACCTACGTCCGGGTCTGAACCCACGGACAGAGCAATATACGGATTAAGGGGACATTCTACTCTCTCGGCCTCAAAAAATTCGATTTTTTTCTGCTGAATTCGGAAGAATGCACCTTCTACAATATCCTCCTAAATTTTTGGAGCGAAATTTGATGTATTTTCAATGTTATAGGTATTTGTAGCGTCAGCGGCCTGGTTCTCAAAACTTTAAACGCGTTTTTCTCGAAACAACATTTTCTTGGTTGGCGGATGTGATAAAAAAAAGACTCCATGACCAATTAATCCAAAATTTTAATATGTTATTGTACACGTTAGTGGCTTTCCCGCTTAGCACAAATATCTTAAGATTTTTTAATATTTTCTCACATTTTATATCTATTAAACAGAAAAGAAATGCCCTTTTCGGTACTTTCAACTTCGATCGACCGCCATTTTAATAATTTTTGTCCAAAGTTGTTCTTTCGTGGTAAGCGCGATAACCATACTCCTGCGAATTAAAAATATGTTTGGTTTTTTATTTCCGATGATCCAGTCGTCCGAAATTTCAACCGCCAGCAGTTCTGATGCCGCCAACTTAACTACGAAATATTTGTGTAAACAAATGAAATAAACAAAGAACAATGATTTTTTCTTGTATTTCAAGAGTGGTAAAATATACCCCCAGAAATTCGAAAACATTAAGTGTTTACTTCATTATAAAAACCATCACCGAAAAGTGGCCGAATTTTCGGCCGAGAGAGTAGAATGTCCCCTTAACTCATTGTTAGAGTGAAGAATGCCTAAAATTATTAAAGACGGCACTACGTTCTTGACTGCCCTTTAGAAATGCTGGCAAACAGATGTTGTCGAAACGGTCTTGGGAAAATATGAAATTATCGGTCGAAAACAACGAATGAATTCTCGCTTGGCTCCGATCCCGTTTTTGTCCCAACGCACAGTGGGCGTCAATCCCAAGAATAGAGAAAAAATTCAACATTCCACTTTTTCCAATCAAAATGTCGAATCTTATGAAACTACTTTATAAAACACTAGTACTGGATCTGAAGAAATCGATAAAAAGTTTAAAACACCTTCGTTTGTATTGCAATGAGAATATTTTGAGCGTACAATCTTTTCTTTACTTTTTAAAACCTTTATTTCTGGCATCTTGAGGCCCTTCGCACAATTAGCCGATTGGACGGTTGCCCCAATATTGCATAATTTCGTAGGAATGTATTAACACTTTGTGAACAGTATTTGGTATATAGGATAACATGGATACAAGTTTGCAAATATTTCTGCACTTTCCATAGTACGTAGGTACATTTATCAAATTGTTCTAGTTTTATTGTAATTATTGACATTATTTTTTTAAATAACGTCAATCCTCCGTATGAGTTGTATATTAATACTTTTTTTATGAACTTCCTTAATTATATTCGGCATTTTCAGTGCGAAAAATATGATGTTGTTGAATTTTCCCCTATTTCTTGGGATTCAGCCTCACTGTGCGACATAGAATACAGGTAATTACTCCATGATTGGCAAATATTGCCAAATCTTGTTTCCGCAGTTGCAAAGCCACATATATGTTGATTATTGTTCAGCAAAATAACGGAAAGCGCGCGTCTTAGGAATCGGGAACTCGCGAAAGGGCTGTTTAACTTAAGAGCACTTAACTTTAGTCACTAAGTTTAATATTAAGTCTAGTCTTAATTTACACTATACACAACTATTTACAATAAAGAGTCTTTCGCGCAATTCTATGGATAAAAGTTCTTATTTTGAGGTAATTGAAGCGGTTCTCCTACGCGGTAGGGTTTCTAGAATAAGCAGCGCGATGCACGTGGGCTCGGCCCGATGCCCTTTACAACGCGAAGCAAGCGGATGAACAAAGCACGTGGATTCGGCCCGAATCCTGTAAAGCGAAGCGAATTTAAGCGAAGCGGTGCAAGCGTTAGCAAGTGTAAGCGGTTTTTAGCGTGTTACCTTGTGGACGGCTCGTCGACTAGTAGATCGAGGAATTCTTGTGCGATTTCCTCGAATCTACGGTCTCTCCCCCTTCCATCGATGGAAGGGAGCGCATGATCGATTGATCCACATGGACAAGGGGGGATAGAACAATGCGTCACCACGCTTAAGTTAACTCGGTCTCGGGAGATGGCGCAATAAGTATTATTTCTCGAACATTTCCCGCTCGCCATTCATCGTTCGATGAATAAATACTATAGGCGTAACGTGGATTGGCTAAGACGCTATGGCGTGATCGCTCGCGGCTCGCGGCACCGCCGCCCGGTCCATGTGGAGTTCGTTCAACGATTCAGATTCGGTCGTGAATTAATGCGGTGTAATGGTAGTGGAATTCGTCGATTCGGCAGCCTGAACATAAGGTAGGTAAATTAATTTTACGATTGGTCTGACAAATTCCGATCGCGCGGTCTTTACATGAGCAACGCGTGCCAATCCGTCCGGCCCGGGGATCAATCGAGTGATTCGCGCGAGTGGCCACTTGTTGGGTGGCAGAAGCTCATTTTTAAGAATACAAAGATCCCCAACTCGCGGTTGGGGGTGAGGTCGCGTCCATTTATTACGGGCTTGGAGTGACTGTAAATACTCGCGTGACCAGCTACGCCAAAACTGCAGCCTCATTTGCTGCAGTAGATGCCATCTAGATAAGCGTGACCTGGGAACGTCCTCCACTGGTGGATCGGGAACGGCTAGGAGGGCATCGCCGATCAAGAAATGCCCTGGTGTGAGGGCCGTGACATCTCCCGGGTCGTCGCTCAGCGGTTGCAGCGGTCGTGAATTCAAGCACGCCTCCACTTGAGTAAGTAGAGTCGTCATCTCCTCAAAGGTGATGTTCTGATCACCCACGACCCTTCGCAGATGGTGCTTGGTGGACTTGACGGCCGCCTCCCAGATTCCCCCGAAGTGCGGGGCAGCAGGTGGGTTAAACCGCCAGGTGATGCCGTCGTTGACCAGATGGGCCTGCATAACCTCACTTTTACTGCTGAGGTGTTCCAGGCTCCGGAGCTCCCGTGCTGCGTCCACAAAGTTCGTGCCTCGGTCGCTGTGGATGGTAGAGCAGAGACCCCGCCTCGAGGTAAAGCGCCGCAATGCCGCGAGGAAGGCTTCTGTGCTATAATCAGACACGACTTCTAAATGAACAGCACGAGTGGTTAAGCAAATGAATACTGCAACATAACCCTTGTGCGTCCTCTGGCCCCTGCCTCGAGACGCCAACAGGGTGAATGGCCCAGCATAGTCCAGGCCCACTTGCAGGAAGGGCCGCGCTGGGGTGACCCGGTACTCTGGCAGATTTCCCATCAGCTGCTGGCCGGGCGCCGCCCGCCAGCGTAGACAGGTGACGCAGCGGTGTATATGGGCCTTGACTCCCTGTCGGCCGCCCAGGATCCAATACCTTTGGCGTAAGGCAGCTAAGGTAAGTTGAGTCCCTCCATGAAGTGTTCGCCGATGAGCCTCATCGATCAGCAATTCAGTAAGGTGACCCTTTCTTGGTAGGATGAGGGGGTGCTTCTCCCAGGATGGCAGCGCAGCGTGCTTCAACCGCCCACCGACCCGCAGCAATCCTTGGGGATCTAAGATGGGTGTGAATCGTAGCAGCTTACTGCGACTCGTAAGCGGGGTTCCCTGTCGCAACAGGCGGTGCTCCTCCTGGAAGTCCTGTCGTTGGGTCACCCTGATCCAGTGTAGACGGGCAGCCACTATCTCAGCCGGCGACAGGTAGGGGCTCCTACCGTCTTGGGTTGGCCGACGTGGTGACCAGCGCAGACACCAAGCTGTTACCCTCAGCAAGCGCTGAAGGGAAGAATAATTATTTAAGAGGTAATTGGGTGCTACCTCCTTATTGCCGGTAGTCAGGTTGGACACGACTCTGGCCTCCAGGTCTGTACCCTCCTCCTGGGTCGCGGGGTCGGTCAACCAGTGAGGGGAGCCAGTGAGCCAGGCTGGGCTCCTCCACCATAATTCAAAGCTCGGTAGTTGATTGGGCGGCATGCCCCTTGAAGCGCAGTCTGCAGGGTTCTCGCTCCCTGCTACATGGTGCCAACGGGCGTCCGGTAGCTCCCGCTGGATGTCTGCCACTCGATTTGCGACGTAAGTTTTCCACCTTGTCGGATGACCGCGAATCCAGTCCAGAGCTATCCGTGAATCACTCCACAGGTGCGTCGGGACGCTGTCCAGCTGCAGGGTCCTCTTCGTAACGGTCACCAGACGGCTCAGCAGGGCAGCAGCACACAACTCGAGCCTCGGGAGCGTGACTCGTTGCAGTGGAGCCACCTTCGTCTTGGAGGTGATCAAGTGCGCCTGCGCGTGGTCGTCGTGGTCCATGACGCGTAGATATACCACGGCGGCGAAGGCTCTCCGACGCATCCGCAAATCCGTGGAGCTCCAAGTGTTTGACCCTGAGGTGAAGTCCAAGCCAGCGAGGCACGCGGACCTCTGCCAGGCTCGGCAGGTCCGCTAGAAAGTGGGTCCACTCTCGTCCGGCCGCTGGCGGTAGCGTGGTATCCCAATCTATCTTCAACAGCCAAAGGGATTGTAAGAATATCTTTGTGGTTATAGTTACCGGCGCCAGAAATCCCAGAGGGTCGAAGATCCGAGCGATGCGAGAGAGGACTGTGCGACGGGTAACCGCTGGTGTAGCGTGATCCTCTGCAACCCGGACTCGGAACTCGTCTTCGCTCACGTGCCAATGGACGCCCAAAGCCGTGTGGAGTGTGCCTTCCTCCCAGTTGACGGCCGATGGGACCTCTTCGCCTGGGAGCTCCTTCAGCAAGGTGGGTGCGTTAGATACCCACTTCCTCAAGTTAAAGCCGCCCGCCCTGCAGAGCCGGCGCAGCTCCTCTTGGATCTCGCGTGCCTCCTCTTCTCCGTCGGCTCCAGTAAGCACGTCGTCCATGTAGACATCCCTTTCCAGGATCGTAGCAGCTCGTGGAAAACTGGAGCGTTCATCCTGAGCCAGTTGTCGCAGCGTGCGAATGGCCAGGTAGGGGGCACAAGCCAGGCCGTAAGTAACGGTGTTCAGTACGTAATCGCTGATTACTTCATCTTTCCGCCGTCGCCAAAGCAGTCTTTGAAAACGCCGGTCCTCAGGGTGCACGATAATTTGGCGAAACATCTTCTCTATATCGGCAGTCAAGCAAATCCGATGTACTCGCCACCGCAGCAACACTTGCAGAAGACCCGGTAGCAGGTTGGGTCCCACCAGTAGAAGGTCGTTCAGCGAATTCCCGAAACTGGTCGCATAGGAGCCATTAAACACCACCCTTAGCTTCGTGGTAGTGCTGCTCTCCTTGAAGACCCCGTGGTGCGGCAGGTAATAGCACTCGCTATCTGGATGAATATAGCTAGTTTTAGTCATGTGCCCTAACTCTTCATACTCACGTAGGAACGAGTGATAGGCCTCCTTGAAGTCGGTGTTCCTGCTGCACTTGGCCTCCATCCGTTGGAGCATACGGACGGCCCCGGCGCGGGACTCGCCCAGTCCCTGCGTCTCCTTGAACGGGAGGCGCACCATATAGCGCCCGGAGGGAAGTCGCTGGTGAGTACTCGCGAAGTAATCTTCGCACTCCTGGTCCTCAGCCTTGAGGGTAGTCGCCACCCTCACCTCTTCTTGTTCCCAGAACCTTTGGACCATCGGCACGAGGTCGTCCTCCATTGTGCACTTCAGCGTGACGAGCCCACTCGTAGCACGTGGGTCGTCGCGGTTGGAAGTTGTAGCAAGGCCAGAAACGATCCAACCCAGAGACGTCTTTTGGGCAATGGGCTCGCCCACTTGCCCCCTGCGAAAGCCGTCCTCCAAGATCAGGGAATAGACGTCGGCACCCAACAGGATATCGATTTGGGTGCCGTCCGTGAAGTCAGAATCTGCCAGTGGGAGATCTTGGAGGTGGGTCCAAACATTCGTACGCTGCTTGACCTGTGGAGTGTAGGCCGTGATCCGCGGCAGCACCAACGCCGTGGTCGACTGCCGTAAACCGTCGCCTCCATGTGGCATGAACTCCAGTTGGATACTTCCACGCACTCGCTCCTTCCGCTGGTTACCAATGCCGATCAGATGCACACTCGAAGTTCGCCTTGGTAGTCGTAGCAGCTGCACTAAAGCTTCTGTAGCAAGAGAGACTTCGCTGCCCTGATCAATGAGAGCTCTCACTAATCTTGGTTCGCCGTCTGGAGAACGCACTACGATCCTGGCGGTAGCTAGCAAGACAGGTGGTAAGCACACCGCAGCACGAGGGAGGCTCTCCCTCGTCTCGGACCTCCCCAAATTTACTGAGACTTCCGAAGTCTCGGCTGGAGCACGCATGGAGGTCGCTTCGTGAATCGAGGTATGGTGCCTCTGCTGGCACTCCTGACACCGCTTATCGCATTTGCAGTCGGCGACGCGATGTTTCCCCAAACAATTAAAGCAAAGGCTTTTAGCTAGCAGGACCTCTTTGCGCTCTCTCGGGCCCTTGGCCTTGTAGTCCGCGCAAAATAGAATAAAATGACCAGCGCCACAGAGACTGCACTGGTCAGAGGAGCCCTTAGACTTGCTCACCTGATGAACCTTGGCGTTTCTTTGTATTACAGGTGGTTTGGAAGCTCGTCCTGGTGGTCCCTTCCGCTGCTCCTCTAAGGCCTCTACGGTGTTGACTCGTCCCTCCACAAATTCCTTTAACTCGTCAAAGGTCGAGGGCAGCTTTGCCTTGCCGTGGAGTGTCTCCCATTCACGCCGTGATTGAGGGTCCAGCTTTTCAACGATAAGGTGCACGAGCCAGTCGCCGCTGGCGTCCTAGGGCCTTTTCAGGGCCGCGAGGGCTTTCACAGAATCCCACATGGTGTAGTAGAAGTCCTTGAGTTCCGGCCCGGACTCTCTGGTAAGCACAGGCAAGTTAAAGATGGCCGCCATTAAGTTCTTGACCGCCAACCGCTGGTTTGCATAACGATCTTCCAGCACTTTCCATGCTGCTTTAAAGTTCTCTTCCCGTACAGGCATATTACGCAGGAGTCTTGCGGCGTCTCCGCTAATGGCGCCGCGCAGGTAATGCAGCCGCTCCGCATCGGACAAAGTCGCGTCCCGGACCACGAGGGACTCGAACAAGCCTTGGAAGGATGGCCAATCCTTATGCTGCCCGGTAAAATTTGGCAATGGAATTCGGGGTAACGAGGCCTTTGATCGCCCAGCCGCCGTCGTGTCCGCTGTAGTTGTATCTTCCCGAGAGGCGCGATCTACGGCACGCTTCGCGACCTGCTCCAGGTTGGTGAGCTCCTCCAACTTTGTTACTAGCAGGGCCTCCTGTTCCAGAAAAATCTCCTCCATCGCCGATGGCTGACCTTCCTTGAAATATGGTTCGCCTGCTAGGTCACGATCGGCGGACATGGCGACCAGTTTGTCGTGCTGCGCCTCGAATTTAGCCCAATTCTTGCGCAGGGCCCCCAAGCGGGTAGATACGTTCGCATTTGTGAAATTATTCGCACCTAATTTCTTTAAATTGTCGTATGCACGTGAGATACGACCGTAGAGATCACGTTGTCCCGTTATGAGATGGCTCATTGTTTCTCGACAGGTCACGCGCGACGGTTAAGCACAACACTCTCGAAGATTCCCGAACGTTCCAGAAATCGCAGATTCCAACGGCGCTGATCCGGCTCGAAGGACCAAAAAATGTTCAGCAAAATAACGGAAAGCGCGCGTCTTAGGAATCGGGAACTCGCGAAAGGGCTGTTTAACTTAAGAGCACTTAACTTTAGTCACTAAGTTTAATATTAAGTCTAGTCTTAATTTACACTATACACAACTATTTACAATAAAGAGTCTTTCGCGCAATTCTATGGATAAAAGTTCTTATTTTGAGGTAATTGTAGCGGTTCTCCTACGCGGTAGGGTTTCTAGAATAAGCAGCGCGATGCACGTGGGCTCGGCCCGATGCCCTTTACAACGCGAAGCAAGCGGATGAACAAAGCACGGATGGAAAGTCTACCTTTAAAGAGTTGGAACTCACCGTAAGGTTAAACAAGTTTATTCTGTCCCGATCTGGGTGACAGGAGTACTATAGCGTATGTCTGTTATTAATCTGTGCCTGCTCGTAGTTTGTACAGAGTCTTATAGTTAGTCCGGGGCGAAGCGGGGGCCCGCGGGGCCGCTGCCTTCGGCTCGCTTTTGGGCGTTTTCGTTGGAAACGCTGATGGTGCTCGCGGGTTGTTGCCCGCGCTTTGACGCTCGCGTGTGCCATCGGAATGCGCGGCGGTTGTAACTCTCGGTCGTTGACTGGGTTACAACAATATTTTTTTTTACGAGTAAATATAAATATTGTTCCCCCACGGCTATTTCCTTTCCGTCGTCCTGGGGATTTTGTTCAAATTGAAATATGTTAGAGACCATGTGAAAATAAGGAGGATTTAAATAATCATTTTGCCAAATTCGAAAGGTGGTTTTCAAAAAATCGATGAAAGTTGTGTACTTTGATGGTCTATTTTTTTAAAACAATTTTGAATGTGGCAAAATGTGACAACGTGAACTCCTCTTATTTTCATATTTGAGTTGCCAGATTTGAACCAGACAAACAAACATACAAGAAATAGAGGATCAAAGCTGAATAAAATCATTTAAAAAATTATTACGTTATTAAATTTGTATTTAAGCAACAGATAATTCTTATTGATAAAAAAGATAATCTGATGTATAGCTGTATAAAAAAGAAAGTGCCATATGTTTTTCGAATACTTATATTATTCATAAATTTCATTACGAACGGCGTGTTACACTTCGGTGATGTCTTATTCATATTGTATGATTTGAAATTGTACATTGATTATACAAGATATTACATCATTCTACGTATAAATAAAAACATATTGATACGCAAATTAGTATTGTTTCATCGACATGTTTCCTAACTTCACTCCCGAACCTCTCTATCTTTCATTATTGCTATCCTCTTTTACGTTCAGCGAGTCTCTGCCGCTAGACGCAATTCTCGTGCCGTACCCTTCAAGACTTCTCTCGATAGAAAGAGAGAATTATGTGGCAACAGCGCAGCAGAGACAGAGAGAACAGAAGATGTGGCAACTATGCGCCAAAAATAAGTAAACATAAATATTGCACAGAATGAGAGAAGATTATAAGAATTGCGAAGTTTAGAAGGGATATTGATACGCAAATTTGTATTGTGTCATAAATTATTGAAATAAACTATCAAATTGAAGAGACTTTATCTTTATTTGTCGTCGAATAAAAGTAACCCAGAGTTAGTTGTATTTGAAATGCCACGGATGAATCAGTTTATTCGACGGGAATTCATCCGTCGGCCACAAATAATTTTTTTAATCGAAGGCCTTCGTTCTTGAGGTCCCACGAAGCTCGATCCGAGCGACACTGTATCGCTCACCTGTCTAACCTGTCGCCTGGAGTTGTTCGGCGATGTGTCATCGATTATGCAGAAAAAGAATTTATTTATTTTTCATCGTATCAATATGACAGTGGTTCTGCCGATTAAATTGACAGAAAATAATTTAAATCGGACTACTTTGAACGAAACAGGCTTTCAATTCTGCAAATAAATTGTATGTGTAATATTGTTAATAATGAGAGTTCAAATTATGTCAGGTTTGTTATCTTTCCATCTTTCTTTGCTACACTCCCGGACCTCTCTATCTTTCATTATTGCTACGTTCAGCGAGGCTCTGACGCTAGACGCAGCTCTCGTGCTGTATTCCTTCAAGATTTCTCGATGAAAAGGGAGAACTCTGTGGCAACAGCGCGGCAGAGACAGAGAGAACAGACCATGTGGCAACCATGCGTCAAAAGTTCGTCTCCCAGAGTACCTGGTGACATCTCTGTACAAGTTCTTTTTATTGACCGCAGTAGTTTCATTAGGGTCCGTTTGTTTACTGGGGACGCTTCGATCGATTCGGACCATAACAAAAATGAGACGGCCCCCGTAAGCGAATTAACGTATATATGTTAAAAAATATTTTGAAAGTTTATTCTTTGGAATATACAATTATTATTAACTATACAGATTCATCCACAAGTGAAAACAACAAGCATTCACAAAACCTTCAATTAAAGTATAAATATCTTCTACACATCGTGGTGTGTTAATTACTTCTTTCGATTTACAGTAAACTGCGCACAAATCCTAAAAGTTAAAAGAAATATGTCATTTTTAGCATTAATTACTATCCAGTATTATTTAAGATCCACTTATTTTTAATACTTTTACTAAAAGTACCAATTCATGTTATATATTTTTCATAAAGCACATACACATATATCTATAGTAGAATTAATTTAATAGAAACAAATTTTACATACCCCTTTTGAAGCATGTAGATCTATAGTTAGCATCATGAAAGCTTGAAAAAAGCTTGGATGTAATATAAGAAGATGAGTAACATTTCCATCTGGTGTATTAAATTGCTTATGATGCTCCGGATATTTATTTTGTAAAACCTTTGATAACGTTTGATACCAAGAAATTGGTTGGTTAAGAAACGGCCTGAGCCTTGGATCCAAATTTGATAAAGACTCGACATGAGCCAAAGAGCAAAGTTCGGAAAATTCCTTATAATTCATTGCAGATTTACATTCGACTAATTTATTCCAAAGAAGATGCGTTTTGCATTGCAATGATCCTCGATCTACCATATTTAATATATGCGTACGAGCTGCATCTGCCTGGGACATTATCGTTTGTTGCATGAGTTGCTCATGTGATGAATAATAACCCAAGTAATTAATTGATTCTTGCCGAATCTGAATCAGATGAGATGATGGCGAAGTTATTGATACACTTGGAGGATTCGCATTTTGTGTCAATGGAGAATTCGGTACTGGTGGAGGTGTTGGTGCGCCACTATTACAATTACTATTATAGTTAGGAATGGCAAGTTTAGTCTCATTCTTCTTAGTACTTAAGTCTTGACTAAATTCTTGAAAATTAGAAGAAGATTCTTTCAAACCTGCATTTTTAATCATTTTCATAACAGATTCTGATTCTGCACTAGCATTTGTTATAGGCTTCTCGACACTGTACACGGTGCGGAATTTTCCAAGTTTATTATTTTCCACTTCCCTTTTGGGATATAATTCTCTTTTACTTGTTAGCATCAAGTAAAATTTCAATGTTATTTCTGCTTTTTCTGCTTGCAGACATTGCTCTAAATATGACACGATTAGTGCAACATCGAAATCGTCGGTATACCTTGTGTCTTGCGCATCGCAATAACTGATTGAAGGAGTACTCTTTAAATTTACTAATACGTATTCACTCTCTAGAGAATCTGGTTGACCGTTTTTCATTACAAACACACGCATATTATACGTTTTCTCGTGGGTCAATAAATAGGAGTATAAAGTGCGACCTGATATTGTCAAATTACGAATCGTTACTACATCTAAAATATAAAGATTCATTAATCGTATATGATTATTTATTACGGACAATGTTTATATACTATTTTGCATGTTGTCATTTACGATTAATAACATATTAATTTAGTTAAAGTTATTATTATTTATTCAAAATTATTTTCATATTACGTATTAGTCAAATAATTCTAATTTATATGAAACCTTACTAAAATAGGAATATGTAACAGTTGTCGATCTTACCACTGTATATGAGGTTTCTAGCATAATTTGGTGCTTTGCTGTAATATTTATTAAAGTCGTCAAGAAAGTGGATTAGATGATAGCCCTGTTGCAGTGACCAAGGTCCATTTCCAGCAATATACGAGTAGATGCAGCGTAAATGAAAATCATATGTAAAGGAATGCAGATGCATGTTGATCTTAATTTTGTCACACGCATCCACAAAACTTAACATAAACTGTAAGGAATTTAAATTTCAATAATTTACATATTTTAGTATTTAAAATAACAGACTTCTATACTTCATTAAATTAATAAAATTATTATTAAACGAAAATGTAACACTTGTTACAGATCACAATAGTACTAAAATGATAAAAAATTACCTGATTAACTAGGGCGCTACTAGCTTTTGTTTGGAGGCGACTACATTCAATAATACTTAATTTTACAATGAAAAATGGCTGCGATAAGTAAATTTCAAACAACAATATCCCCCCCAGCATCGATTTTTTAAGATAATAAGATTGTTCTTGCGTTTGCTTTTGAATGCTGAAAAATAAAATACACAGTTATTTAACTACATAAATAATAATTTATAAGATACTTGGAAAAATACAAACGTCAATATATCTATAATACTCTTAAAAGTACACAATATTGTACAACCCCCAGCATTCGAATTAATAGAGAGACAGAACCGTTCGGACGAAGGCTTTTTCGAATAGTGGAACAATCACTTTTCTTATGATGACATTTCCATACTTCACGGAAAATAATACAAGTAACAATACCAAAATTGAAAAATAATATAAATGCACTGTTTCCCTAACGACCTATTCATGCCATATCTTTTTTCCGCTATGTACCACTTTCTTAATGTTAAGTAGGTTAAGAGTAGTTAGAAGCAATTGTCAAATCGAATTTTAACCAAACTCGCGGATTCTATAGGGTTAACTGTAGATTCGAAACAGAACCTGGGCCCGATCTCTCTGGATATAACGAACCCTTAACGAATCTGATATAACGGGACTCTACGTGTAATTGTACAGTTCTGAATGGGTAAGGGTTGAAGTTACAGGGTTTATATTAGAGTGGAGCGAAGAAATTAAATTTTCGAGAATCGGATTCTAATAGTGTGGAAAAGGTGCGTACCAAGGCCAATAAAACAAGTGAACAATTTCAGCATAATCGGGCAGTATCTTCTGTGAGCACCAGACTTTCTTCGAAATTTTCATGAAAAATGACAAAACTAAGTAGAGCATCATTGATGGCAAACTGTTTATGTCTGGTGGTTACAAACAGGTGTACCCGATACGAAACGTTATTTTCGATTATCATAATGCAGAAACAATTTGTATCCGACAACCAGGACGACAATATAAATAGTTTTTTAATTAATGTGTTAGCAGCTTAAATATTAACATCGTTAAAATTTCTTATGAGTAAGATATGTGTCACAACGGTAGATGTTATTGTGTATAATAATAAATTAGAAGTTAAATTGAAAGATAAGTTAGATAAGAAAGATAAATACTCGATGAATTCTTAAATTCTATTTCCTTTAAGGGGACCCTCCGGTCAAAACGCTTGAAAAATAGGCGATCTTTATTATTTTTTTACAAAAAGACGTTATAACATATCCTAAAAAATATTTTTGACATTTATTAATGCACTCGTTAGGGTTCAAAACAATTATTGTTTTATGTTTTCGGTCTTGATGCATTTTCTAGGTGGTACATAGTACAGGCGCTGCCAAAAACAGATGCCAAAACGGTAGCCGCGAAATTTACTCACAGGACCGCCCAAAATAAAAAATTTAAACAATTTCTTAAAATGTATATCAATGGCTATCGCAGCATACAGCATACCTTGTCGGGGCGAAAAAGGCCAAAACTACGAGGTTGGTGCACATTTAAACGATGTTGTGCAAAAAAGCGGGTAACTTTCCGCACAAATATGCAGATAAGAAAACTCATATTTCAAAAAATTATGTTATAGGGTGCTGCGATATAGAGCTGTTCAAGTACCCGGAGTTAAGTAAGGAGGAGGTGAGAAGGGTGGTGAGGAAACTGAAGGATGGTAAGGCAGGAGGGGGGGACGGGTTAGAAAACGAGGTGTGGAAGTATGGGGGGGGTGGAGGTGGAGGACTGGTTATGGGAAATTTGCAATAGGGTTTGGAAGGGGGAAGGTTGGGAGAATGGAGGGAAGGGGTAGTGGTACCTGTGGTGAAGAAGGGGGCGGGAAAGAGGGTAGAGGACTACAGGGGGGTTACGCTGACACAGACAGCGTACAAAGTGTACGCGTCGTGTGTTGGCGGAGAGGTTGAGAGAGGAGGTGGAGGGGAAGAAGCTGTTGCCACCGAGTCAGGCCGGCTTTAGGAGGGGAATGGGGTGCATTGACAACATCTATGTACTAAACTATTTGATAAATAGGCAGGTTACGAGGAAGGAAAGAAGGATGGTGATATTCTTCATTGACCTAAAGGCGGCTTTTGACTCGGTGGACAGGGAAGCGCTAGTGAAGGCGATGCGGAAGAGGGGTGTGAGGGAGGAGCTGGTGGAAAGATGTAAGGAGGGAAACATGGTTTTGAGGGAAACGGTGTGCAGGGTGAGGGTGGGGGAAGAGATGGGGAGGGTTTTTTGGACAGCTAGGGGAGTAAGGCTGTTTACATTGATTTTGGCGGATTTAGATGAGGAGATGGAAAGGGGTGGATGGGGAGGGGTAAGGTTGGGGGGTAAGAGGGTATACACGCTTGTGTATGTGGATGATGTGGCGGTGGTGGCGGAAGACGAGGAGAGGATGAAGGGTATGCCCTCTGAGCCCGAGCTTGTTTACATTGATTTTGGCGGATTTAGATGAGGAGATGGAAAGGGGTGGATGGGGAGGGGTAAGGTTGGGGGGTAAGAGGGTATACACGCTTGCGTATGTGGATGATGTGGCGGTGGTGGCGGAAGACGAGGAGGGGATGAAGGGTATGATGGCTAGATTGGAAAGATACATGGACGAGTAGGGGCTGCAGCTGAATGTGGGGAAATCGAAAATAATGAGGTGTAGGAAAGGGGGGGGGGGAGGTGGAAGAAGGTGGTATGGAGGTGGAAGGGAAAGGCGATAGAGGAGGTGAGGGAGTTCCAATATCTGGGGTATACGATGATGGCGAATGGGGGGCAGGAGGCACACGTAAGGGATAGAGTGAAAACAGCGGCGGCGGTGTTGGGGCAGGTATGGGGTATTGGGAAGAGGAAGTTTGGGAAGGATTGGGGAAAAAGGGTATGGCTGTTTAACAGATTGGTGTGGGCGACGGTGGGGTATGGGGTGGAGATATGGGGATGGAGGGAGAGGGAGAGGGTGGAGGGTTTGCAGGAGAGATACCTGAGATGGGTGTTGGGGGTGGATTGGTGCACCCCAGGGTATATGGTGCGGGAGGAGTTGCAAGGAGACATGTTGAAGGGAAGGGCGGGGATGAGGGCTTGGACTTATGAGAGGAAGTTGGAGGAGGGGCAGGGGGGGGATTTAGCGAGGGAATGTTGGGAGGAGATAAAAGGTAGGGCGAGAAGGGGAAAGGTGCTGGGGGATGGGAGGAGGAAAGGAAGGAGTTTTTTGAGGAGAGAGGGTGGACAGTGGAAGGAGTGGAAATGATGAGGGGAAGGGGAGAGTTGAGGGGGGAGGAGTTGGTGTGTCGGGGAAGGAGGTTAGAGGAGGTGGAAAGATGGGAAAGGATTAGGGACTCCAGGTACAATAGGTGGTATGGAATGGTAAAAGGAGTGGGGGTGCCGGGATACCTGAAGAAGGGGTGGGGTGAAAGCAGGTGGAGGCGAGTGGCGAGGTTCAGGTTGGGGAATGAGATGAGAGGAGGGGGGGGGGAGGATAGAAAATGCAGGGTGTGTGGGTGGGGGGAAGAGACGTGGGAGCACGTGTGGGAAGTGTGTACGGACTGGGGGAGGTGAGGGGGTGGCAGGAAGTGGTGAGGGAGGTGTTGAATGACGAGGGAGGGGGAGAGGAATGGATGAGGAGAGTAGAAGAATGGAGGGGGGGTGGAGTGGAGGATTGGAAGATTAAGGATTGAGAGTGGAAGGAGGCGATCGGAAGCGGGGGTCAGATGGTAGGGAAGGGAGGGGGAGGAAAGGCGTGCCTGGCGAGGGCGAGCGTGCGTGGCGAGGGCGAGCGTGCGAGCGGGCGAATTAATTGTAAGAGCGAGTAGTATATAAGGTTTAGATGTAAGGGAAGTTGTAACTATGGATTGTAAACCCTGAGGGGACACAATAAAGTACTATACAGGGTGTCCCAAAAATGCTGCGGTTCCTTAAAGGGGGTGATTCGGGGGGTGATTGCAAACAACTTTTTCCTTTGCGAAAATGCCCTCCGAGGTTTCGTTAACGAGATATTAATAAAAAGCACCGACCAATCAGAGCGCGAGCCTTCCGCTGAAGCTCCCGCGCTAGCGTGGCCGCGCGCCGGGCCGCGCTGCGACTACGAACAAGCAAGGCGGCATGCATCGAAGGAAATTGCGTAGAATGGCAAATGAAAAAGACGTAACAAAAAAATCGAACCTTTTGCCATGGTTTGTTTGCCATTTAAAGTGAATAATGAATAAAGGATAAATGGATGAAAATCGCGTGTAACGTAAAAAGACGAATACACATTTTTTTAGAAGATTCGAAAATAATTATTTGAAGTGGGAGGATAAGGAATACGTAAAATTCCTTGTGTTAATAACATATCCACGAAAAGGTAATGTAACAGGAAATTAACGAAAAGTGATCGTAGTTCGTTATTGTGATAAAAATCCGTAACTCAATAACGGCCAGCACTGTTGCTAATAACGAATAAGTCTGTTTAAAGAGGCCGAATAAATATTTTCGTACGAGAATTTTGAGAATTATCGCCGGAAATAAGCCATAGCTTGCGTTAAATTTAAAAATGAATGATCACCATTAAAGTAACTAAAACTCACCCTTGTAGAAAATTTACCTGCAACTTGAAAACTTGTGTCACTGGGTCACTGAACCGATCCTGGTCATCGATGGACGAGCCCAGTGCACAGCTGATCCATTAATGACCCACATCGAGACCGAGTGGGATAGAGCGGTCTGTAGCCTACGCTATTGTTTTGTTTTGACGATCGTCGGTCAGATCGCTCTATCCCACTCGATCTCGTGTTTCGTTTGATCTCTTCGTCGCGCGGTGCGACAATGTATGTGGCAACTTCAGCCAATAACCAAAATACGTGTGCCCCGTCTGTAAAAGTGTGCCCAAATAGGTGACTCGACCAATCGTCACAGCAGCGGACTGCACACCCTAAGACCGTCTGCCACGAGTCTTCTTTTCGCCGGGTAATAATAGTAATCTCGTCCCAGTAATTAACAGTAATCCGCCCCTTTTGGGGCCACCAATTTTTATAACGTAGAAACAACACGTTCCGTGAAACATAAATTAAGTGATCAGTGTTAGTAGCCGTGCAGTGAAGTGAATATTCGGTACATTAACCCGGACGCAGTGTGATCAGCTGAGCACTGGGCGCTACCCAACCATAAATCTTTTCGTCCACCGATAACCAGGATCGGTACAGTGACCCAGTGACACAGGTTTCCGGAAAGGGAAGGAAAGCAAGGAAAGGAATGTCCGGAAGGGTGAGTTTTCTTTAATTTATTGGTGATTATTAGGTGTGAAAATAAATTCTTTCCGATTTTAGGGTACAATAACAGTTCGATTTAAAAAATATGAAAACAACTCGATCATCGCAATAATTTCCATTATTGTTCATTACCTTTTGCCATTTTTCTGGCAGCTTCTGAATACCACCGCGATAGAAATTCCAGTCGGAAAGAATTTATTCATACACCTAATATTATTTTTTAAATTTAGTTGTGTTGGCCGTTCTTAAACTACGGATTTTTACCTCAATAACGAATTATGATCACTTGTCGTACATTTTCTGTTACGTTAGCTTTTAGTTTATGCCTTATTTAAAAACGAAATTTACGTACTTCTTGTCCTCTCACTTCAAATTATTCTTATTTAAGATTCTGCTTTAAAAAAAAATGTGTAACGCGGTTTCCTTCGATGCATGCCAACTTGCTTGTTCGTACGTTCGTAGCACAAGCGCGGTCGCCTACCTCGTAGCCAACGCTACCGCGGGAACTCAGGCGGAAGGCGCGCGCTCTGATTGGTCGGGGTTTTTGCTTAATATCTCCTTAACGAAGCTTCGGACAATATTTTCGCTAAGGAAAAAGTTGTTTCAAATCACCCCCTGAGTCACCCCTTTCAAGGAAACGCGACATTTTTGGGACACCCTGTATATCGCAGAAACCATAAAGGTACCAATGGGGCAAAAAGTCCCTCAGACTGAAAATATATATTTTATTATTTGTTTTCATAATAACATGGCCAAAGTATAAAGAAATGATGCCAAAGTCTTTAGATACTGTTTTTGTCTTAGTTGAGAGATTTTTTTAGTTTTTATTTCAAAGTGAGCCTCTGAATTATATTTTTATTTTTTGTTAAAGAAGTCATGCTTTCCTTTCAATATTGTGTACCAAAAAGAATTGGTTTAATAAATATTTTTTGATTTGAAAAGAGTTTTTTACTTATTTAGTTTAATATTACACGAAAACACATTAGATACTTTCTATCCTATGCAATGGACTTTTTGCCCCGTGCGTGAGGCAAGAAGTCTATTTTGCATTGACAAACATATTGTGGTATAACTCAACAGAAAATAACAGTATCAACAAACGAACTTCGCTAACATAAACCATAATAGTTATAGTTTATACAAAACAACACCTGATATCTCTAGATTGTTAGTACTAAATTTCACTTACGTTTATACGAAAAACGGGCCTTTTAGCCCCACCCTACCCTACCTGGCTCGGGTCGGAAACCGAGTCCCGGATTGGTTCGGATTTCAAGCTACACGAATATTCAAGTACTCGAACAGCTCTACTGCGATAGCGAGATCAATTACGAATCAAATACCTGAAGGTGTTTTTGAATCGGTGCATTAGTTCTTCTGAAATCGTGGTTACCGTTTCGAAATATCATGATTCGAGAAAAACGTGTTCAAAGCGTTGTCGGCTCATACATGCATTCGGTGCTTGAATTGGTTATGCGACTGGAGAATCTATACCGGTGGAATCACGTTACATGTGGAGAGTATAATACGTGTGGAGCAGACAGGCTAAGGAAATAGACGAAAAGTGAGTTTCTCCCGAAGAAAACAGATGGAGCTGAAGGAACTGAAATGGAAAAAAGAAATGGAGTCGACAAAATTAGATAGATTCATGGAAGTTGTGCTGGCAGTTAAGAAGGACCTGGAAGAGCTCAGAGAAGATAATAAAGATCTGAGGCAGCATAATAAAGAGCTGACTGAAGGAATGTAGAACCTGCAGGACGAGTGGAAGAGGAGGGATGAGACATGGGAAAAGGAAACGAAGGAAATGAGAGGAAGGATAGAAATACTGGAGACCAAGAAGGATCAGGCAGAGAGGCTGGCAGGAAGGTTGAAGGGGCTAGAAAGGAAGGAAGAGGCTAAAGAAAAAAGAGATAGAAAAATAATATTACCCTAAGGGGAGAAGATTTAGCGTATAAAGAAACGCCGAAGGATACGGTAGAGTATGTGTTGAGGCAAGAATTGCAGATAGAGGCGAAAATCGAAGAAGCATACTGGGTAGAAATGGGAGAGAAAAGATGGCTACTGATAGCGAAGTTAAGGAGCTGGGAACAGAAAAGAGCAGTCATGCTAAAGAAGAATCCATTGAAAGATAAGAAGTTGTTTATTGACAATGACCTGACGGAAAAGGAAAGGGAGATACAAAGAAATATTAAAGATATTGCCAAGGCTGAAAGGGAGCAAGGGGCAAAGGTGAAAGTAGGGTACAGGAAAGTAAAGATAAACGATAAGACATTTATTTGGAAATAGGATGGTAGACTGAAGGAGATGAATTTTTGGAGCCGACAAAGTTCTGTGAACCTCTAATTATTGGAGGATCGCAGAGCTTACAAGGACAACGAAAGCACGACAAAAGGCAGGACCAACAACCGGTTCTCCTCGCGCCTGCGGATGCAGACATGCGGAGAGAGGGAGTACACAGAACTGGGAAAGGAGTAAGAAATCAAAACGAAATAGACACAATTAAAATTTGGTACTGGAATGTAGCAGAATTAATGAGCAAAGACAAACAGTCTTGGTATTTCTAAATATAACTCGATACAACAGGATTAGAAGAAACATGGATTGAGGAGAAACAATGGGAAGGATTGAAAGATAAATTGCTACAAGAATTCTCATGGAAATGTAAATATGCCACCAGAGAGAAAAAAAGGGAGAGAGAGAGAGAGATGGTGGAATCACCACAGGTATAAGAAAGGGCATAGAAGAGGAGGAATCGACAGAGGGAACGGAACATATTCAAGAGAGAAGCATAAACATAGAAAATGAAAAATGGGGAATAATAACAGTGTACAGCAGAGATATGAAGGAGACGAAGGAAGAGCTGTATCAGATAATAAAGTAGAAGAAGGTGGATAAATTGATAATCGGACGAGACTTTAATGCAAGACTTACACAGGAAGGGGGCGATTTTAGAATAGAAGAAAAGCATGACGTAAGGAGATCAAAAGACAAAGTTGAAAACACGGAGGGAAAGTTATTATTAGAGATGGTACGGGAATTCTGAACGGGAATTTGGAAGATGATGAAAAATTAGAATATACATATACGGGGCCGAAAGGGAATACAGTAATTAATTATATAATAACAAATATCGAGGCGAAAGAAGATATCAAGAAATTCACAGTGGAAGAAAGAGTTGAGTCAGACCATATGCTTCTGATTGCAGAACTATATAGAGGAGAGAAATGTAAAAGGAAAGAACACGGGGAGGGCAGGAGGAGAGGAGGAGAGAGAGAGAGAAGAGTTTTGGGAATAGTCAAACATTTTAGGGTCGTAAACGACAGAGCTGAAAGGGGTGTCAAATTAATGCCAGACTACAATGCGTGCATAATAAAAGATAAAGAGCTGAAGCAGTATGTTTTGCATGTAGTTGCTGAATGTCGAAAATTATTCCCAAACACATTGAAATCAACCCTCTCAAAACCTGTATCACCTACTTCATTCTAGTGACTCAATCTGACAAATCTACCTACCTATTATTATTAACTTATATATTATTATTAATATATTAATATATTAATATATATATTATTATTAATGTACCATTAATATTTAAATTGGATATAAAACCTGTTCGGATGTTACTACTTGCTACTTCTGAAGATTGTTTTTGTAATAATTAACCCTCAAACACCACACTGGATCACCAAGACCCAGGCCGTTTGGAAGATTCGGGGCCACTACTAAACGGTAAATGGTGGGAGCTGTTGTGGTGGGGGAAAAAACTTTGGGACCCCTACTACGGATTCCGTACCAACCAGTGTGGTGTCCACGTCAATATTTTCGGAAAAGTGGAGTTAACAGTTGCTACAGAACATTATTGTTTGTGCAGTGATTTGTTGTTCCGACAGTATTACTACGCTATGTAAAGTAGAACACATACTTTTCAATCGATAGAAAGTGTATAAAATGCGATCGGCCGATGTGTAGGGAATATGTGGCGAAAATATGTTGCGACTGTTCTTAGTGTAAATAAATAATTTCATAGTGATTTATACTGTTTTTATAAAATAAATTATTATTCCAACCATTTCATTCTATAATTTCACAGAGAACATTCGTTCGGAAAAAGTAAAAAAATCACACGAATTCACCTCTGGAAATAATTATATTTTTTGAAACCAATCATAATGGTATATATATTTTTTTGAAGTATGACTCAAAATCTTTCAAATGTTGTATAATAAAATCTCTGTACTTTTTTTTTAGAAAAAAATTAGAACACGGAAGCCCATGAATTTTATAAAGAGCACTAAATAAAGTATCAAATAAACAGTGTGCAAACGCTTTTTACAGTAATCATGGTCAAAATATTGATAAAAGAAAAATTAAGTGAATGGAAAATATGTTAAATTATCCATCATTAAGAGGGGATAAGTTTTCCCCATTTTTCGGCGCAAATTGCATTCCGATATCTTTTATAGTTCAAAAGATATACAAAAAAGGCCCCAAATTCTTCAACCCGGGGCCCTATCGCGTCAGCGTGGTCTAATACCGCAGCTGGACCGTCGCAAAAGTAGATATTTCCACGCAGAACGGGACCGGTGCGATTGCACTCTTAAAATGGCTACCGTTTTCTTCCCCGTCTGCTACGTCAAATCTAATATCCTCTGGCGAAAGCCAAAAGCACCTTGCGCTCTCTACTGGCATCTAAAAGACCGTACGCTTTCATTAACAGCTCATAGATGGCGGAAGTATCGGCCATAGTGGTAGTGGAAATGCGTTCGTGAGGCGCTGTTGCGATTTTACAAGTTCGCGCGAGCGCGGGTTGCAGGATTAAACGATGACCCTGTATGTTTGAATACTGGAGGTTCTGTTATACATACATATATCTTTCTCCTTAATATGATTTGTTGTAAAAATTAATATCAACATATTCGAAATGCAGAAAATAATTTAATATTAATTTTACCTTAAACCATTTACAATTAGTTTATTCAAAATGTAGTATTCAACAAAAATTTACCCTTTGTCGAGTGGTTCAACTTGAATTGAATTAAATCCTAATATTTGAAGATATTGTTTATATTCGGACAACATTAAACTGCATAATTCTTGATGCCATTTCACAATTTCTGTTTGTTCACTCTCGGTGTTTTCTGTTTGTTGAGATAGCTGTTGATACATACTGATATTTATATTCAGAGACGATTGTGTCGTCAATGAATGATCTCTTGTTGCTGCCGATTGCAACCGCCAAGAAGGCAAAAACAATAAAGGCGTATGACAAAAGTGTATCAAACGAGAATGCTGTTTGAATGTGTTTAATGCATTGATTGAAATTGGAATGTTCGGAGCAGTGCTACGATTTTGCCACATACTATATAATTTATTTAAATCCTCTGAAAATTGATAAATAGCTTATGTATAATTTTAACAATTGTATCATATATTAGAACTACTTCGTTATAACATCGATATTTACCTTTCATCTTTTTTTCACGACATCGCAAATCTTGTAGATCGTGAACTGCTTTCAGAACTGGGTCGATATTATTATGAGAGTAACTATTTGGTTTTACATCACGCATTGTTTGGCCAATTACTTCATTCCATGAAAAGTGATGATGTTTTATGTTTTGTATCTTATTATTGAACTTTGCCCAATCTTTTTCATCATTGTATGGTACAGAAACAAACTTCGTAAGATTTTCCATGTCCGTAATTTGAAAATAATGGGAGTTCGTTTGTTCCCTTGAAAGGTTTGGTCGATGATGAAATATTCCTAACTTGTGCATTATTATATTCATAAAAAAATTTGATCTTGAAGAAAGCCATGTACCCAAACCTGTAATCTGTTTGACCAATTTCTCAGATTTTTCTTTTGACCAATTATACATATACAAAGTTATCTAAAATAATTATTTAATATGTTATTAACACAATATAAATAATATCATAAAATATAGAACGTGCAGCTGAATTTTTAGTATAACGGGGAGAGGTGTAACTCTGTGTTAAAATAAGTGGAAAATATAATGTGGGATGAGAATGTATTTTGTTCTTGTATAGTTGCTTTTTTGAATAAATGTGTTGGGCGAATTTCGGTTAGCCCAATGTGACTGCTGCGGGGCGATGAAGAAAATGGACCTTTGCACGTGCAGTCCTAAGCGGCATGTGCAGCCTCCGGAGGCGCGTGTTGAGACTTTCGAGGCGCCCTTTTGGCATTATCACCGAGAACACTTCGAGAAAAGTCGCGGTCATCCGCATAACCGTTAAACAAAGAGCGAATTGAAGAGTCCTTGTAGAAAACACTGTAAGTGCCAAAAATCAAATTTTCCAGGACGGAGTAAAGACTTCCCTGACTTTAAATTATTTACGAAATCTGATTTGTTTTGATTGCTAAATATGCTTAAGTATACCATAACCTAAAATCTAAATGCATCACAAAATTTTCTAATTTTTGCATTAATATTGACCAAATTCATGAAAAACAGAATTGTGTTTGTAGAAAACTCAGTATGGGCCTCCTCTTATTGTTAGTTGTAGAAAAACCTGAATGTGCCATTCATTTAAATTTGCAAGCACTGTAAATGCCAATCCTGTTTGTCACTAGCTAATTGGCTCTTACATTGTTTTCTACAGAAGTGGCGTTGGACGTATGTAACAGCGTCTTTCAGAACTATTCGTAACTTATTTACAAAGGGAAATTGCATTAAAATTCTATACTATAGAATTACCATTGGCACGTTTAACATGTTGTGATAAAAAAAAATTGGCTGTACTTCCGGAAACCCCCACGCCCTGAATTGGCTGCAAATTTGAAGTTATTTTTTGACAAAAATGATGATTGCAAGAAGAATTTCTGGCGACTTGAAAATGTTTGTTTACCATTTAAGCATGGGAGATTTGAAGGTGGCTTTAAAGTCGCAAAACCTGCTGTTTTCAATTGGTTTTAAAAGGTATCGTGAATTGTAACTGGTCATTGTAATTCTCGCTGCCTGGGGGAAGTGTTGTATTTTATTTTGACATTCCGACCCAATGCAAACCAGAGTCATCCTAATAGGGTGACCTGTCCAGTGAATGAGCACCCCCCAGTGAATGAACGTTGCCCATATAATACGAAAAATTAACGCCTATCGCGCTCACTTCACAGACTGGAGACCCACAGATATCTCGCAAAAGCGTTTTTCTGTTTAATTATAACCGATACGGCATTAATTGCGTATTCAAAAGTTGTCTTCATGGCGTCCGACAAGTTCAAGGTAAGTCTTGTTACGTGATATCTACAATTTGTATTTTGAGGTGCATTTAATGGTCTGTAAATACCAATGAATGAACTGAACATTCGCTGGACATTTCTAACTTTACCAGGTTACCCGGTCTTTTTTTTCTCTTGACACTTTCGCCGTCAATGTGTAGGTTAGATTAACCCACCCCAGAAACCAAATTTCAACTATGCATAATTATGATCTTATAAGACCAGTAAAGTATCAAATCAATAATATTATTGCAATCGGAGAATGAAAAAGTATTTACACAAAAAATCGTATAAATACATTGAAAACCTAACCACTATTATCCCGTTCATTCACTGGGGTACCCCTGTTCATTCATTAGAAATTTATGTTCATTCACTGGTCATTGGCCCATTTTTTATTTAATCCTCTGCCAGACTTTTAATGAAAGTTATAACTATCAAACATTGCTAGAGTTGTGATCCGGGATGTTTGACTTTAGCAATAAAACAGCTCGCTTACAGAAATAACATTCAGGAGATTAAATAACGACTTTTGAATACTAATTTTAACAGACATGCAGCTTAAATGTTCATTCACTGGGCAGGTGACCCTATCCGGCAGCGCCGGCGCCGCCGAGTAGAGTCAGGATGCCAGCGCACACCCAACAGGTGCTCTCGAAAGCACCCTCTTCTTAGGCCGGTATTCACAAACGTGTCTTAAGATTAAGCAAATGCTTAAGCATGCGGCATTCTCTACTAACCCTAGTAGCTAGTAAAGGATGCCGAATGCTTAAGCATTTGCTTAATCTTAAGACACGTTTGTGAATACCGGCCTTAGTGAAACAATTATGTTTTAGGTTGTCTTTCTTTGCGGATTTGAACCTTCAGCAAACACGGTAATTATTTGTTTTAAAAGTTTTGCCCATTATACATTATACAACATTGTGTCGGTAAGGTAGGGAATGATATCAAAATGGTAAAAAAAATTCAAGTCGGCATAAATCCTTCTCGCAAACGTTATTTCTATGCAAAAATGAAATTGTTTCCAAATTTCGGTCAATTTGGAGCATGGCGGTTTTCGGAAGTTTAGCCACTGGGGATTTTGCAGTACTATTCCACAATTATTCGATCACGTAACTCGGGGAACGCGGATAATGTATACTCTTTAAAGGGGTACATGGGTATTTCGGGGTCAAAAAATCGAAAATTTGTTTTCGGTTGGCTATGATAGCCACAAGTCTTAGAAGTATGTATTTTAAAAAAGATTTAATTGAAAAATTCGAAAAATTGCGAGGGTTACAGCATAAAACTGAACGGACGGGCCAATGCAGATGAAGGCACCGCGGCGGGCTTTAAAGCTGTTTTTCTCAGAACTATGTTTCTCAAGACAGTCAACATCATAACTCGAGAACGGATCGATATTTTTTGTTGAAATTTTAACTGAATCTACAAAACACTTTTCTCCATAAGGTGGAACTCGCTCACTAAGATCGCATAACTTTAACAACATTTAAGATAACATTTATCACATAATTATTTCAGGAAAATCCTTCAAAGTTGATATTTGTTCTATAACTCCGAGATTTTTTATTAAAATTGTTCATCCGCGTTCGACCTTGTGGATTTTGAGTTAAAGGATACTCATATAAAACGATTTTTCTTTTAGATGAGTCGGTCAAGCGGAATCGTGTTCACCACATGCAAGCGCGCATTACGCAAGCACTTTGATGTCATGTATATTAATTAATTTTTAAATTTTGTAAACATTCTTACTTGAAAATACGTCTTGTATTCCTAAGAAAGAATTGTTAAAAGAGCTAATGGTTTGAGTTATTACAGGCTCGACAATCTAGCCCAAACGAAACCATTGATTTTTGCAGTTTAATACCCATGTACTCCCTTAACCGAGGACCACATGTATAACGTGCGAGCAGTATGTTCAGTTGCTCGTAGCAACACAGGTCGGTTATCTGAAAGGGTGCGCACCGCGGTTTTTAACAGTTCGCTGTGAATTCAATTTGAAAGTGTTCAACCCTACAGCAAGTCTCTTTTTACGCAGGCAGCTTTACACAATCCGGACATATTCTTCTCGAATTTTTGAAAATACGACAACGATCCGTTATTTGATAAACAAGAACTTGTTTGTAATTTTCATCTTGCAAAAATGTTTTGTGTGGTGAAATTGGGCCGTTTGGCGAAAATGGGCAGAAATTGCAAGGACGATCTGTATTTTTTAAATAAATTCGAAACGAGTAAAATGATAAGTTAACCCTCCGAATATCATATGCACTATATTTGGCGTGGGAATTAAGTAAACTATTCGGCTGAGTTTCAGAAGCAAAGCCCTTTTTCTCCCGCCGCGCGTCTTGGCCCCCGCGGCGGTCTAGCTGTTTGGCGCACCTCAGGCCCGTACCATATGAATCGCGCGTGGCGCATTAGGGCGACATTGTATCAATAGGTTTCCACATCGTCCCAGAGAACACGATTGCCGATGCGTTTTTGTTTTGTCAACGCACCACGCGCAGTTCACGTGGTACACGGAAAAATGTTTTCACCCTTGAAAACAGTGGTTGTCGTACACTGTTCAGATGAGTGCTCGGTCATCATGCGGTGACGTGTTCAGCACCATCGCTCTCGATGCGCGAGCACCGATATTTATTTACAAAGAAATATTGTTATCTACAATCGATGTCTCGTAGCAATGTATGTTATTCCTTGTTTTTGGTCAATTACGCATGGTGTTCTTACTGCTATCGAGTCGTAACTAATTATTGGTTTGTTTTCGGTATCTGCAACGACACTGTATGCGAAATAATGGCTATTAAATCCAATCACATTAAAAGGCACATACCTGAAGTAGATTTTATTATTTACTACATAAATTTGGTCTATTTCCCCAAAACCAGGACAAGTTTCCCCTATAGTAGCTACTATGATAGTTGTTGCGGCCGAACTCCAGCGCTCAGCTGGTGCGCGAATTTAAATGTGCGTGCGAGAGCGTGTCAACACGGTGACGCACCGTTCGTCAAGACGGTTACGCGCGTCACCCGTTTTTGCACGGTACGAACGTTGGCCTCCCGGAATCCGACCGTTAGTTCCTCGAACACCTTCGAACAACAATATACGCTCTAGCACGCACGGTTACGCACAATCTTTGTCGCCCAGCGACCCACCGGTTTTTGAACCCTTTTAACACGGCCCTTCGAGCCATCGCGCCCAGCGCCCTGTATATAGTGTGTACATATTTCTGTTTTGTGACAATTGCGTGTAGTGTGAGTAGTGTTTGTTCGTTCTATTTCTCTGCGTGCTATCTGTCCATTGTTACAACGACGCCCACTTCGGCCAATAAACGTGCCGTCACCGATTCCTTGGAGTGCATCTCTTCTCTGGCCAGTCCCAGCGATCCACACCGCCTCCATTAGGCACTACTTTAAACAATAGTTTTAACTTTATATTTTATATAATTTATTATAATATTAATTAAGGTTTGTCTACCTTGTGTAAAATGAATGCTAATGGAATCATCACTTATTGGCGGGCCATAACTAATGTACAAGTTCTTGTATTGCGCATATTTATAATGCATAAGACATAGTTGATGCCTTATGCCTACAGCTTTTAAGATATTCCTTTTTGAGGAAGTAGCCTGCATCATTGCCTTAATTTCACGGTGTTTTGATTCAAATCGCATTGACGATATTTTTATTAAAGGACCGTTTCGTAAAATCATTCTTTTGTAGTGGATCATTGAGTGGAACTTGAATTTTAAGTGGCCAAAATATTTTGTATATATATATATATATATATCATGGTGTTCAGTTATTAAAATATGTAATTGTGCGAGATCTTCGTTAGTAATTTCGGGTGAAGTATTGTATTGACTTTATTGATTCCCCTAGGGGTTACAATCTCCCTTCCTCTCCACTCCTTACACCTCTTCTTCCCTTAATCCTACCTTAAATCTACCTTATACTATCTTAACCTATCTTAGCCTATCTTACTCTATTTCCATATCCTATTTCCCCCGCACGCCTCTCCCCCCTCATCGCTCGCTCTCCCTCTACCTACAACCCTGCCGCACGCACACGCAACCCCCTCTCTCCCGGACCTCCGCTTCCACTCGTCTCACCTTCCATTCCAATCTCTTCATTTATGCCTCGTTTGCTTCTCTCCTTTCCTCAATTTTCCTCAACCATTCCTCCCCCTCTCCCCCGTCATCTAAAACCTCCCCCGCCATCTCCTGCCACCCCCTCTCCTCTCCCCACCCCATACAAACCTCCCACACGTGCTCCCACGTCTCTTCCCCCCCTCCACATACCCTACATCTCCTTTTTCCCTCCTCCTCCCAATACCTCCCCCCCCTCATTTCATTCCCCAACCTAAATTTCCTTTCCCTACTCACTAACTCCTCTCCTCTTATTCCCCCCCTTTCCCTTAACACTTCCATCTCCTCCAGTGTCCAGCCCCTTTCCTCATAAAACTCTTTCCTTTCTTCTTCCCACCCCTCCAACACCTTTCCCCTCCTTAGCCTCCCCTTCATTTCTTCCCAGCACCTCCTCGCCAGCTCACCCCCTAGCCCCTCTTCCAACTTTCTTTCAAACCCCCACGCCCTCATCCCTGCCCTTCCCCTCAACATTTCCCTTTGTACCTCCTCCCTGACCATATATCCCGGCGTACTTCTCTCCACCCCCAACACCCACCTCAAAAACCTCTCCTGCAGTCGCTCTACCTTCGCCCTTTCCCTCCACCCCCACACCTCTACTCCGTACCCAACCACCGGCCACACCAGCTTATCAAAAAGCCATAGCCTCCTTTCCCAATCTTTCCCAAATAGCCTTTTCCCAATACCCCATACCTTCCCCATCACCGCCGCCCCTTTTTTCACCCTCTCCCCCACATGTTCCTCCTGCCCCCCGTTTCCCATCACCGTGTACCCCAGATATTTAAAACTCCTCACCTCCTCTATCTCTTTCCCCTTCCATCTCCATGTCACCCTCTTCCATCTCCCCCCTCCCCTTCTACACCTCATCACCTTCGTCTTCTCTACGTTAACCTGCAGTCCCTTCCCCTCCACGTACTTCTCCAACTTCCCCATCAACCCCTTCATTCCCTCCTCGTCCTCCGCCAACACCGCCACATCATCGGCATAAGCCAACGTGTATACTTCCCCCCCCCTAGCTTCACTCCCCCCCATCCTCCCTTTTTCAGAACCTCTTCCATATCCGCCGTGAGCAGAATGAATAGGCTCGGACTCAGCGGGCACCCCTGTCTCACCCCTCTCGCCGTCCAAAACCTTTCCCCCTCCTCCTCCCCTATCCGTACCCTACCTGTTGTTTCCCTCAGTATCTCCTCACATCTACCTACCAGTTCCTCCCTCACCCCCCTCCCCCTCATCGCCCTCAGCAGTACCTCCCTGTCCACCGAGTCAAACGCCGCTTTCAAATCAATAAATAGCACTACCATTTTCCCCCCTTTCTTCCCACTTGCCTATTTATCAAATAATTTAACACGTACACATTGTCCATACACCCCACCCCCCTCCTAAAGCCCGTTTGACTCGGTGGCAGTAGTCCCTTCCCTTCCACCTCCACTCTCAATCTCTCCGCCAACACAGACGCGTACACCTTGTACGCCGTCTGTGTTAGTGTTATCCCCCTATAATCCTCCACCTTCTTTCCCATCCCCTTCTTCACTACAGGTACCACCACCCCCTCTCTCCACCCTTCTGGCCATCCTTCCCCCCTCCACACCCTATTACACAACTCCCATAGCCACCTCTCCACCTCCGCGCCTCCATACTTCCAAACCTCGTTCGGGATCCCATCCCCCCCTCCCGCCTTCCCATCCTTTAAGTTCCTTATCACCTTTCCTATTTCCTCCCTCCCTATCTCCGCCTCTCCGTCCATCCTCCTCCTCATCTCCCCACCCCTTCTTACCCTCCACTCCACCCCCCCAGCAACCCCCTGAAATATCCGTCCCATTCTCGGGTGAAGTAATAATACTTATTATTTCGCGCAATTTGATTATAATGTCCAAATTTCGCTGTCTTGTGGAACTAGTTCTCCTACTATAAGACCAAGGTATCTAGTAAAAAATAAAATTTCAGATGCTGACATTTTTAACCAATTATTAGATTTTAAAAAATCAATTTTAACCTGGTTTTGGGGAAATAGACAAAATTTATGTAGTAAATAATAAAATCAGCTTCAGGTATGTGCCTTTTAATGTGATTGGATTTAATAGCCATTATTTCGCATATAGTGTCGTTGCAGATACCGAAAACAAACCAATAATTAGTTACGACTCGATAGCAGTAAGAACACCATGCGTAATTGACCAAAAACAAGGAATAACATACATTGCTACGAGACATCGATTGTAGATAACAATATTTCTTTGTAAATAAATAAATAATCAATTACTTAATTAACAAATTATTATTATAACGTTAAAACTTTAAATAAAATGATATGAATATAGGTTAGATTTGCATTCGAAATTCACATTTGTTAAAAGCATTTTCGGAACTGTTTTTTTAGCCAGATTATAATGTGGCTTATTCTTAGCTTATTCATTTAACTATTAATTAATAAGCCAACCAGATAGATCCATTAATTTTCTATCAGGCACTCAACAGTGCAGACCTTTTGCCGTGCGCATTCAATGAAAACATCGTACAGTACCGTCCGCACATCGGAAACAACGACGAACGGCGAGCACCGAAAATATCGGTGCTCGCGCATCGAGAGCGATGGTGCTGAACACGTCACCGCATGATGACCGAGCACTCATCTGAACAGTGTACGACAACCACTGTTTTCAGGGGTGAAAACATTTTTCCGTGTACGCGCCTGAGGTGGCTCGAGCACTACGGCCGTCGCACAGTGGTCCGAATCGCCGAAAACGTGATAAAAAATCCTTACGTTCACATTACACCCTTTATCATTATGAAGATGCTCATTCCAGGGGGGTTTGGGGTCGCAGAATCTGATTTCCAGGACCAAATTTTTATTAGATTAAAACTAAGCCTTGTAGGGGGTAGGAAATGTCGATAAAATAATGTTATGTTTTGTTTAACAATACTGTCTGATTTGATTACGTTATTTGAAGTTAATTACAGCATCAAGTTTAGAAAAATTACCAGAGATAGCGTTTTTATGAGAGAAAAAGGTATTGAGCGCGCGAAAACTAGGAAGTCAATAATTTGTATAAATTTATTTATTTATTTATTTATTCGGTATACGGGTGCACACTTGAGATATTAAAAATGTTTTTATTTATCCATATGATGAAATTGTGCATTCATTCGATGTTATTGAAATATATAAAAAGTTATAAATAACTGAAATATAAGAAATTATGTGATGGTCGTATTTAATCGCATGTTACATTTTTTGGAATCGATGGGCATCTTTGAAACTTATATCATTTGATAGTCTATAGTATAAGGAATGTATGTGCAAAAGGAGAAGTTGCACTTGTTTGCGACTTTCGAGTAATAACCAATTATGTTGGCAGGGCGTTGCTTCTGAAAGTCGGCCAAAAAGTTCACTTAATTCCCAAGCCTGCACTACATCATATTTCAATGTCATCAAAATTCCAAGTATCGACCGCAAAAAGTTATCGATTTGGCATGTATCCTGTCGCTATGGGAACGTGGTTCGGAGTTAGCGGCGAGCGCTTAACAAGTAGCGAAGCCAATTCCGAGGCACTGATAGCGCGAGTGAAAGAAAACGAGAGCGGACGAGAGGGGACGAAAGCGAGTCCTCATCGACAGAATGATGGCGGCCGCTCGCCCAAATACTCCAAGAAATGCTGGAGACAGCGATCAACGCTTAGCGCAGGGGCCAAAGTGAGCCCAAAGCGAAAGGATACTATATAAATAATAAGTGTTCTTAATGTTTCTCCGGATCTTTTACATTGGTACTTACGTTATCACTTCGAACTTCAGCAAGTAATATTCGCTGTCTAGATACGAAACTAGATTCCAGTATCAAAGGGTTAAATTTTTGCAACACTTTGTGATCTGCAATGAAACAAAATAATCAAAAATAGGATGCAATAAATACAAACGGTATAATTAATACAGGGTGTCCCAAAAATGCTGCGGTTCCTAGAAAAGGGTGATTCGTGGGGTGATTGCAAACAACTTTTTCTTTAGCGAAAATATTGTCCGAAGCATCGTTAACAAGATATAACCCCGACCAATCAGAGCGCGAGCCTTCTGCTCGAGTTCCCGCTGTAGCGTTAACTATGGGTGCGTTCCGATTCGCGCATTGAGCGCATGATGCGCAGGAGAAGTTGCATAGAAATGTATGCCCTGGTGGCGCATGAAATTCCCTAGAATCCCCTGACTTCTTATTCGTCGATGCATTTCCCTTTCGGTTATCGATTTTTGAAATAGCAAGCGTTTAACAACATTGCGCTGATTTTACACACTTAGGAGAAGGGATAAAAGTGGAGCTCATTTATTCAAACATTCGTTGCCAAGTAGGTATTGATTAATTTATAATCCTAAAGTTTATTTATTAAAAGAATCTTCAACTATTTTCAAGCCCCTCAGGTTTGCGCGGCTTCACTTTGTTTCCCTTTCCTATTACATTCGTGTTATCCGATTCAAATTTCGAACTTCTATGCTCCACGCCGCTAGGCGGGAGTCGCAACAGCCTCTAGTCCGAGTTGCAGCAGTTCCTGCGCGCCTCATTCACCGGAAGTGAGAGAAATTCTAGGGAATCGTACGATGCCACCAATTTCATGCGCTCAATGCGCGAATCGGAACGCACCCATTATGCTGTAGGCGGCTGCGCTTGTACTACGAACAAGCAAATCGGCAAGCACCGAAGGAAACCGCGCAAAATAACAAGTGAAAAAGAACGTACCATACAAAATCGAACTTTTCGTCATCATTTGCTTGTCATTTAAAGTGAATAACGAATAAACGACAAATCAAGGAAAATCATGTCAAACGTAAAAAGACGAATCCACAGTTTTTTTAAAGCAGCATCGAAAATAATAATTATTTGAAGTGAGAGGACAAGAAATACGTAAATTTCGTTTCCAAATAACGCATAAACGAAAAAGTAATGCTACAGAAAATGTACGACAAGTGTTCGTACTCGTAGTTCGTTATTAAGATAAAAATCCGCAGTTTAAGAACGGCGAACACTGTTGCTGATAATAAATAAGTCTGTTTAAAAACCCCAAAGGAAAATTTACGTACAAGAAACTTGGAGAAATGTCGCCGAAAATAAATAATAGCCTATATATATTGTATATAGTAGGCGTAAGTTGTACATAGTCCTTTTTATTAGTCGCTCCGGAACCGAACCTTTTGTCACATCCGGATCGGCGGCAGTCCGCTATGGCTGTCGCGATCTGTTTCTAATGTAGGGAGCGGGTACCCCCTCCACAGGGATTGTCCTGGGAGTGGGGGACCAGCCGCGTGCGCTGGCAAGCGTTGCCATGCGGCAGGGTACTGCCATTCGGAACGTCCTTGGCTAATGAGCTATTCGCTCTATCTTGCTACCATTGGTTAACGTTACGTATTCGATAGCGACTTTTGTGTCGCGCATTAAGACTGGCTGTATTCATAGTGTCTGTCCTACACTACAGCATAACTACGAGGCTGTTAGTGTTGGTATTAAAAACTTGTTAGGCCGAAGAGTCACGATCTTTTATTGGATCCTTCCACACACCATTTGCCGAAGGCAACAACGGGGATCGTTGGCTACGACCGACTAATCCCTCCACTAATTGTCAAAGTGTCACAATCTCGATGATTCGCGTGGAAGTCTCTCCCCACTCTTCTCAGCGAGCTCCGTTTCCGCGATCACGAGGAATTCTGGCAGTCGGATGTATGGAGTTGGTCTTTCGCACAAGCCAATTACTGGTTACTTACTATGCTTGCAAGAGAGAGAGAGAGAGAGAGAGAGAGAGAGAGAGAGAGAGAGAGAGAGAGAGAGAGAGAGAGAGAGAGAGAGAGAGAGAGAGAGAGAGAGAGAGAGAGAGAGAGAGAGAGAGAGAGAGAGAGAGAGAGAGAGAGAGAGAGAGAGAGAGAGAGAGAGAGAGAGAGAGAGAGAGAGAGAGAGAGAGAGAGAGAGAGAGAGAGAGAGAGAGAGAGAGAGAGAGAGAGAGGAGAGAGAGAGAGAGAGAGAGAGAGAGAGAGAGAGAGAGAGAGAGAGAGAGAGAGAGAGAGAGAGAGAGAGAGAGAGAGAGAGAGAGAGAGAGAGAGAGAGAGAGAGAGAGAGAGAGAGAGAGAGAGAGAGAGAGAGAGAAGAGAGAGAAAACAGCAGTGCTCGAAACAAACGGTATTCTCTAACGAGTTACGCGCAGTACAAAAGTTCGGGTTCATACAAATCGCGTGTGAACAATAAAACACTAGATACTGGTTTACAATAATAGTACTTTGTGAAAACTGAATAAACTAAATACTAGTTACTCTAAAGTAAGCCTACTTACAATTAACTAAGCCTACTTACGCTAAAACTCGAACTACTTAAAACTAACTAATCTAGAATTGAACTTTAACAAAAGTAACAATTTTACAACTAACACTGCGTTAAATTAAAAAAATAATATTAGGTGAACCGTTTGTCGCCATCACCCTCAGTTTTTGAGAATTTCGAATTTGAAAAAAACTACAAATTTTCAACTTTGAACATCTTTTGTATCGAAACGGTAATAGTTATTCGGTTGCTGGTTGCATCAAATTAATTTATGAACCCGCCCGAATACAACGATATAAGTTATTATTGCATTATGAACATTTAAATATGTTTAAACAACGATTAAAAGGAAAAGGACACCGGAAGTGCACATATTTTTTGAAGATATCTTTCAATTTATTTTCAAGACTAAGGGTCTAGGAGAAAATCTGAACATACCATGCGATGCAGCAGACATTTTTCCTTCGGAGAGCATCAATAGATGTGGTAAGTCACGTTTTGTATTCAATACAGAAGCGAAATAGTTTGGCAAATAGCGCGGTGCCGACAGTGGTAGTCACTCGCCTTAAGCGATTCAGTTACGCTGAGCGGCAGTGGATCGCGCGCAGCCGTTGACTATCACTGTTGGCACCGCGCATTTTGCCAAACTATTTCGCTTCTGTATTGAAAACAAAACGTGACTTAACACTTCTGTTGATGAGGGACTTCCGGTTTCCGGGGAATCAACAGAAGAAGCAAGAGTGAGCAAAGCGAAAGAAAAGAGGACAGTAGGCGAGAAAAGGAGAGAGCTGGGTGTGCAGGAGATAAGTGAAGGAAGAGGGGCAAGTAACGGGGAAAGGAAAGGAAAGAGGAAGGAATAAGCGGAGAGAAAAGCAGAAAATCAGCAAGAAAGGTGAAGAGTCAGGTTAGATAAAGGCGGGAGGAGAGAAGTGACCGTAGAAGAGACGGGAGAAGGGAGAAGGAAGAGAGGACGGAGAAGGGGGAGGTGGCGACATCGGGTAGTAGAGAAAAGAAGCAAGATGACGGAGGGATAGTAGGTAAAGAAGCGAATAGGCGGAGGAAAGATAAGGCAGGAGTAAAAGATGGCATACGAGAGGAGCAAGGACGCGGGGGACGGTTGAGAGAAAGAGGGAAAAGGCAGGGGTAAGAAAATGAACACGGAGAGGCTGACAAGAGAGAGAAGTATGAGTGGCGGAAATGTAATGGACATAAAAGAAATGTGGAAAAGAAAGAGAGAGAAAGAAGAAGAGGGGCAAGCGCGTGGGAAGGAGGAACAATGGATGTTCCAGAAGAGTAGGAAGTTACAAAGATCACCGGAGAGGAAGCGAGAAGGGGAAGGACTAGAGAGAAATTGATAAGAGAAATGAGGGAGGAAGTCAGAAGAGCCTTAAAGGAAGTGAAAGAGCAAGGGAGGGAGGCGAGGGAAGAGATAAGGAAAATGAGAGAGGAAAGGAAACGGTGGGAAGAAAAATGGAGAAAAGAAAAGGAGGAGATGGTGGAGAGAATGATAAGGATGGAAGAAAGGATGAGAGAGGTGGAGACAGGGGAAGAAAATATAATGGAGATGGATAAAGAACATAGAAATATGGAAAGGAAAGGAGGAGGGAGATAGAGAGGAAGGGAAGCGAGATGAGAGGGACAGAGAGAGGGCAGAAGGAACGGAATGGGAAGCAAGTGTGAAGGAGATGGAGAGAAAGATAGAAATGAGAAGAGGGAAGACAAAAGAAAGAATATAATAATAAAAGGGGTAACCATGGAGGGAACAGCGATGCAAAGGGCAAAGGACGTGTTAAAGTTAGTAGGAGTGGAGGTGAAGATAGAAGGAGTAAAGGAAATAGGAGGGAGACGACAAGACAAGAAGAAGACGATGCTAGAAGTGAGAATGGAGAGCGTGGAGGCGAAAAGGGAAGTAATGAGGAAAAAGAGAAAGCTGAAAGGACGAAAGGAAAGGATAGAAGAGGACTTGACGTGCAGAGAGAGAAAAATGCAGTGGCTGCTAAGGAGGCAAGGAGGAATAAAGGAAAGGGAGAAGACTCAGAATATTCTACGGGAAGATAATAATAGACGGGACAACCTGGCTATGGGATGAGCAGATAGAGGTTCTGAGGGACTAGAGGGGGGGGGGGGGGAGAGAAAAAACACAGGAGGAAAGGGGAACGGAGGAAGAAAAGAAGGAAGAAGGAAAAAAGGAGGGGAAAGAAAGAGCAGGAGAGGAATGGGAAAAATGGAGAATGGCGTTTTGGAATATGGCGGGGGTAACAAATAAAGACAAAGAATTTGGGGAAGCGATAGGAGAATGGGAAGTCATAATACTGCTAGAAACATGGATAGAAGAGAAGGGATGGAGCAGAATAAAAAACAGACTGCCAACAGAATATACAGGGTGCCCGCGGGAAGACTGAACAGCTGGATATCTCTTAACGTATTGGAGATAAAACAAAAATTTACATGGAATTGTATGGTCTCGCGCAAATTTATTAGCGCAGACGTTTTTTCTTCGATTATTATTTTAAAAAATACGATGGTCAAGGTTTTTTAAATGGAACAATTTTTTTTTTAAGAGATCACTTGATAGTCCGTTCCAAGACAAATTCAATAACCTATAATGTATACACCTTATTTCCACTGGTTTTTGAGATATTGCGCTTGCAAATTTACTGATTTTCACTGGAAGAAAACCCGCTGGAATAGCAAGCACAGGGGGTGGTCTTGTTGGCGCCACGGGTGACATTGTCTGTTGAAACAGATACCTATCTGACAAAGGTCTACGCCAGGAATGGCAGGCCCAAAGGCTGGACATTTCTTTTCCGTCAGAAATGCTAGGTAGGTACATCTGCGGTATCGAGAAGCGTACCGTTAATGTTTCAAAACGTCGTAAAGGACAATGTTAAGCCGCAAAGGGGATTAGTGACCCACGAGCCTACAGCGTATGCTATACACCGTTGGAAAGATCTCGCCAAGACAAATCGATTGATACCATTTTTAACTTCGAAATCAGATGGGATCACCTCGACAAATGGCCTCAAAGTTCGAGATTTTCCGGTTTTGAACAAAAGAAACCGGTAGTAAAATCCCATCCGGCCCGAGGGACCTGGGGTAGGCACCTGAGGGAAAACCGAGGTATGTAACCGATAAAGCGATAGCGAAAACTTTGGTTATAATTTTCAAAATTACAAAATGAATTTTTCAATATAAAAAAAGAATATTAGAATAGCCCGCACTATCTACATTAAAATGAAAAAATAATTAATTCAATACGATAAAGAGTCTCCGAGATAAAAATTTACAAGTACAGCTCGGTTTCATGAAAATAGGCAAAAAATGAAAAAATTACAAACCTGCAAAGTGATAACTGAAATCCCTTCCTATATAATATATCAGTTTGAACAAAATCCCTAACATCGAGTGCAAAAAGTGATCGATTTGCCGTGGAATGATGCTAAATAGAATAAGAATCCTATGAGCCTGTATTTCCCGACTTGTCCGCCATTCATTCTGCATGGCGCATGCCGCAATAGCCAATAAGATTCGACACTCTGTCAAATCTCTATGGGAAGGACGTTGGGTTCGCCGTCTGGAAGAGGATAGCAATATGCACCCGACAAGGACAACGATTACTCTAGGCCCACAGCTAAGTAGTCGAAAGTCATTGGCCAAGGCGTAGGGAGCCGCGTAGGGCAAGCACCAATCGCGAGCCTGGAGTAGCGATAACGTCGCAAATTCTGGCCCCGGTCCCAAGGTGCCTTCTTTCGTAAATTCGACTATAGTCGAAGAAATATTTCTTTGTTAGAAGAAAGAAGAGAGAAGAATTCTTCTTCTGTTGATGCTTTCCAAAGCAAAAATATCTGCTGCATCGCGTGGAACGGTCAGATTTTCTCCTCGACCCTTAGTTTTGGAAATAAATTGAAAGATATCTTCAAAAATGTGGGCATTTCGTGTGTCCTTTTCCCTTTTATCGTTGTTTAAACATATTTAAATGTTCATAATGCAATAATAACTTATATCGTTGTATTCGGGAGGGTTCATAGAATAATTTGATGCAACGAGCAACCGAATAACTATTACCGTTTCGACACAAAAAATATTCAAAGTTGAAAATTTTAAGTTTTTTTCAAAACGGAATTTTCTAAAAACTGAGGGTGAAGGCGACAAACGGTTAGCGGATTCATTTTCAGCGCATGAAAACCTATAAGAAACGGCTATTGAATGTTACAAGTTCGAAAAAAAGTCAAATTTTGTTGAACTGTGTAATCAGTACGAAGCTACCGAATGTCTATCGCGGTAGTATTCGTAAGTTGCCAGAAAAATGGCAAAAGATAATTAACAATAATGGAAATTATTTCGATGATTGAGTCGTATTCATATTTTTTAAATCAAACTGTTATTATACCCAAAAATCGGATAGAATTTATTTCTACACCTAATAATCACCAATAAATTAAATAAAATTCACCTTAATTTATTTTTCATGGAACGCGTTGTTCTTACGTTATAAAAATTTGTGGAAATGAATTTTCACTTGGCGTTCGGAGCCGTAGGTACAGCCGCGCAAATACTCGTACAGTAGTAGTTGCGGCTCCGTTCATTTCCACAAATTTTTTATAACGTAGGAACAACACGTTCCATGAAAAACAAAAATTAAGTGATCAGTGTTAGTAGACGTGCAGTGAAGTGAATATTTGGTGCATTAACCAGGACGCAATTGACGTTGCGACCATTAAGTTTGGGTGGTCTTGTATACCTGGGCCCAGCTGTGCACTGGGCGCGTCCTTCGATGACCAGGATCGGTTCAGTGACCTAGTGACACAGGTTTTCAAGCTGCAGGTGAATTTCCGAAAGGCTGAGTTTTAGTTATTTTATTGGTGATTATTATTTTTTAATTTTTTTCGCAGGCAATGGCTTATTTCCGGCGATAATTCTCCAAATTTCCGTACGTAAATTTTTCTTCGGGGTTTTTGAACAGACTTATTCATTATTAGTAACAGTGTTGGCCGTTCTTAAACTACGGATTTTTATATAAAGTAGTTGAGCTATCGACCGTATTTTTAGAATAAACAAAAAGTGTTTTTGTTTATACGGATTTTTATCACAATAACGAACTACGAGTACGATCACTTCTCGTACATTTTCTGTTGGATTACTCTTTCGTGTGTAAGTTATTAACAAAAGGAAATTTGCGTATTTCTTATCCTCTCACTTCAAATAATTATTATTTTCGATTCTGCTTTAAAAAAAACTATGTATTCGTCTTTTTACGTTTGACATGATTTTCCTCGATTTATCCTTTATTAAAAGTTCGATTTTGTGTGGTACGTCTTTTTCATTTGTTATTTTACGCGGTTTCGTTCGATGCATACCGACTAGAGCTGTTTCGAGACTCGAAACAACCGAGCCGAGACCCGAACGGTTTCGGGTAGCTCAATTTCTTCGAACCACTTGAATGTGTTTCGGGTAGCTCGATTTTTCGAGCAGCTCGAATGTGTTTCGGGGAGCACGATTTTTAAAATGTCAAAATGGCGTCGCGCGCGCAAGCGGAGTACGTAGGTGACGGGGATGACGTCACAGGGGAGGAGGTGGATTTTCAAATTTTCAAAAGGGCGTCGTACGCATTGAATCGTGGGACCATTGAGCTATAAAAATACCTGGAGAGTGAACAGAGCAATGGCGGCCGCTCCGAGAAAGAAAGAAGATAACGGGTGAACCTATCTCTGTCTTACAAACAGACTATAGATATTGAGCTCAATGATCATAGCACAGATCACGGCATGACGTCTATAATTTACTACATGATAGTACAGATAGAGAGGGATAATAGGAAGGAGAAGGATAGTGTTTGGGAATGAATAGTTCTCCGCGCCGCCGCACTCTCGATCACCGCAGCACCTCCTGGGCGGCGGAAGTCGCGGTCGATCCGCGATCGATCAACCAATCAGGGCCCGTCTTGTCGATCGACGCTCGAGAATGTTCGAGAAGACGCCGCGGCGGAAATGCGCATCCATCTTGTGATTCACTCTGTTCACAACCGTGCTCAACGTACAACACGTTTTGTTCATTGTCCTTTTACCGCGTTGCTCAACCAGCAATATTGTGTGCATATCATTTCCAATCAATCGGTAGGCTCAACCACGGTGTTCACGACACAGTTCGGGTGCAGTTATCACGAGAGTGTGCATTCGCGATTGTGCGTGTCCGCGTGGGCACGTTTTCACACGTGTGAATTGTACAAGAGAGTGTACGGGGGCTCAACCCTCTAATTTCAAGTGCGCACAACGGCTCACCCGTTGGCACACCTTTTATAAATAAAGACTTCACATACTTTTGTGCAAACCAGTGTCTGTGTGGCTCAACGCCGATCCTAACCTCACCAGCCTCCTCGTGCTCACATAACCTAACATTTTTACAGTTTGGTCCTTCGAGCCGGATCGGTGATTGTGTACCACAGTGCTGTGTAGTTCAGTTTAGAGGGCTCACAAGCTCAACTCCTGTGCTTCGCGATGGCTGATCAAGATGATCAAAAAAGCGTGAAGTCAGCGGGCTCATCAAGGCCGCCTTCCCCAGCACCGATTGTGCTCACCATCCCCACCGAGGCTCTGGGGACGAGTGGGGATAAAAAACCACCGAGGGCGACATCACCATCAACGTTGCCCTCGCAGCTGGTCTTTAAGGCCAAGACCCAGATTGGCCGCTTCGACTCTCTTCAAGGCTTGCAACTGCACATGCCCGCCCACGCTCACACGACGTCCGTCGACGAGGTGGAGCTCATTGCAGCCCACGTAGAGGAGCTGCACGCAGCATTCACTCGTGAACATGCTCACTTTGAGGAAACGTGGCCTGTCAAGTTTATCAACCACCCATATTTCGAGGCAAACTTGGCGGTGCAGGAGGCTCAAATGTATCTCACTACCAAGATCAAGCTCAACCGCCTCCGAGAAGACGTGAAGGCGATACAGCAGCGTCCACCGGCTGCATCGAGCGCAGTACCGTCGAGGGCCTCGAAGCTGCCGGAGATCGCCCTGCCCACATTCTCTGGCGCATACACGGAGTGGCCAGCCTACAGTGAGCTCTTCACATCTTTGATCATCCATGACCAGCAGCTCATGGAAATAGACCGCCTTCACTACCTGCGGTCCAGCCTCCAAGGTGATCCATCAGAGCTGGTGAACGCATACCCGCTCACAGGCTCATCGTTCCAGTCTTGCTGGGAGGAACTGAGCAAGAAATACTCCAACAAGCGCGTGCTCATTGAAGAGCAGCTGGACAAGTTGCTCAACGTCTCGCCAATAGCGACGCGTAGCTCAAAGTCGCTCAATGAAATTGTGTCCACCATCAATAAGGTGCAAAAAACATTGACCACCTTGGGCGCAGCAGAAGATATGTGCAACATCCTGCTCGTACATCAGGCGACCAGTTGGATGGACAAGTCCACCAGGGAAGCCTGGGAGACCTCGGTGGGCGCATCCAAGGAATATCCTCGGCTGACACAGCTGGAGACGTTCATTGCTGCCAAGGTGGTGGCCCTGGAGCGACTGGAGGCCGCGGCTCTCCAAAAGGGTAAGAAGGCTCAATCTCCTGCTGCACCACCAAGCAGGTCACAACCAAGCAGGTCACATCCAAGCAGGAGCAGCGTGCACACTGCATCGATGAAACCCAGATCGTCGGTGCAGCCAGCGTCCTCGCCGTACAGCTACCCCTGTGACTTTTGTAAGGAGGACCATTACGTTGTAATGTGTCCAAGGTTCAGGGAGCTGTCGGTGGAGGACAGGCGGAAAGTGATTACCGTCAACAAGCTGTGCAGGAATTGCTGTGGCAGGCATCGCACCGAAGATTGCAATTCCACGCGTCGGTGCAAAACGTGCGCAGCCAACCATCACACGATGCTGCACCTCACAAAGCCGTCTGCTCACACCGCTGCTCTTGTAAAACCTCGCGCAGAAGAGGAACCATCAACAAGTAGCGCAACCCATTGAAGTATCGGTGCAGTCGTCCCATCACCAACATCACTCACACAACAGCGCACAACGCAGACTCACACAGCGTGCTCAACCGAACGAAGGAGGCTCAAACAATCATCGCCAGTGCTCACCCCATATGTTTCAGTTACCCTGTTGGCAACAGCCAACGCCCAGCTGATCACTTCAGTGTCATCTACACCAGTCAGATTATTGATTGATTCGGGCTCGGAACTGACATTTGTCACTGAAGAGCTCATCAACCTGCTTAGGATTCCACGCGCCCATGCATCCATCACGATCACTGGCATTGGGGGTAACACATCAATTCAAACCAGAGGAGTCGCACTACTAACTCTGCGCTCCAACTACGATATGTCAACAGTGCACTTTCAAGCACATGTTCTGCGAGCACTGACGACAAGTTTACCATCGGTGGAACCGCCACGTCAAGAATGGCCACATTTGAATGGCCTTCCGCTGGCCGATCCAGACTTTCTTAGATCAAGACCGATAGACATCGTGATTGGCGCAGACGTGTATGGGCAAGTGATCAAGCCCACCCTCAAGAAGGGTGATTCTTCAATGCCAATTGGACAGCTGTCCATTTTTGGGTGGCTCATTCTTGGACCAGTTACAGTGGACCGGCGTACGGTCACAGCACACCACTCTGCAGTCGTGCAGCATGACGACAATTCTTTACAAGACATGCTGACACGATTTTGGATTCAAGAAGAGCTCCCAACAGATGCACCCATGAAGCTCACACCTGAGGATCAACAGTGTGAGGATCACTTTCGAGCGACACACACTCGTGATTCCACAGGACGATACACCGTGCGCATCCCTCTGAAGGAGACTCCAAAGCTGCTGGGTAATTCTTATCAAGCAGCTCACGCTTGCTTGAAGCGTACGCTCGTCAAGCTCAACAGGAACGACGAGTATCGCAACCTCTATCAAGGCTTCATGCAAGAGTACGAGGAGCTCCGTCACATGGTAAGAGCACCATCCCTCTCACCTAATACTCACTCTGTATTTTATCTTCCACACCATGGAGTATTGAAGCCTGACAGCCAGACGACAAAACTGAGAGTCGTCTTCAATGGATCAAGCCCCACGTCAACTGGGTACTCTGTCAACGATTTGATGCATACGGGTGCAAATCTACTCCTTAACATCACCGACGTGCTGCTGTGGATACGCCAGCACAAGTACATTTTTGCCACAGACGTGACGAAAATGTATCGTCAAGTCAAGATTCACGAGGATGATCAAGATCTCCAACGAATACTGTGGATCGATGACGATTCAAAGGAGGTGCCCTACAAGCTCACAACGGTCACATATGGGACCAAGGCTGCTCCATTTTTGGCGGTCAGAACCTTACTCCAATTGGCGGAAGACGAAGGTCATCGCTTTCCTCTGGCGGTGCCATCAATCACACATGCCAGATACGTTGATGACATCTTTGGAGGCGCAGACACAGGTGAGATGCTCATTACAATTGCTCACCAATTAAAAGATCTGTGCAACGCGGGAGGGTTTCCACTAGCCAAATGGCATTCAACCTTTCCTCCGTTGCTTGATGCAATTTCTCAAACCCAACGAGCCCAAGGCTCAGTTATATCATTAGACGACTGCAATACCAAAATTCTCGGACTTCAATGGAATGTGATCAACGACGAATTTTCTTTCACCTCAAAACCAAGCTCAAATTCAAGGCTCACCAAACGCCTCATCTTATCAGAAGTAGCACAAATATTTGATCCATTAGGTTTTCTAGCACCGGTCATAATTCGAGCAAAAACACTGTTGCAAGAGTTGTGGCTACACAAGCTCAACTGGGATGATCCACTGCCGTCCCAAGTAACGTCACAATGGCTCATCATCAGAGAAGATTTAACAAGCTTGCGCAAGCTATCATGTCCAAGGTGGTTCAACACCTTCAGCAACTCTACAGTGGAACTACACGGCTTCTCTGATGCCTCACAACTCGCCATGGCAGCGGTAATTTACATTACCGTATCATCACCGTCCACAACTCACAAGGTCGCGACATTGGTGTGCTCCAAAACTAAGGTAGCACCACTAAAGAAGCTCACAATCCCGAGACTCGAGCTTACTGCAGCATTGATGCTGGCGAAGCTCACCAAATATGTTCAAGCAACGCTCAAGCTCAACATTGCTACTACATATCTGTGGACGGACTCACAAGTGACACTAACATGGATCAAAACACAAGCATCACGCTGGAAGGACTACGTAAGGAATCGTGTGTCCCAAATTCAAGAGATCACCCAAGGCGCACATTGGAGACACGTTCCAGGGTCCTCAAACCCAGCTGATTGCGCATCCCGAGGCTTATCAACATCACAGCTTGAACATCATAAGCTTTGGTGGACGGGACCACCATGGCTTGCGCATCCCAGTGAAACTTGGCCATCACAACCAATGCCGGACGAAGACTTGAGCGCGCTAGAGGCTCGTCCAGGCATTTCAAAGCTGCTCAATATTCAAAGGATTGAATATCACTGGGACCTCATTTACAAATATTCATCTCTCAACAAACTTATTCGCATCACATCAGTTTGTTTCAGATTTGTTTCAAGGTTGAAGAAGGCTCCAGTCACATTGCCGCTCTTCACCTTATCGCCCATCGACATAGAATGGGCCAGAATCTTCTGGATCAAAGCAACGCAGGCGCTTTATTTCTCCAGCGAGATGAAGATGCTCAGCTCAGGCTCAACATTACCAGCTGCTCATGTCTTCAATCGACTCACCGCATTCATCGATGAGAATGGAGTCATTCGAGTTGGAGGCAGACTCAACAATGTTTGCACAAGCTACGAAAGTAAGCACCCTGCAATTCTACCTCGTCACTCACATTTGTCTAAATTGATTATAGACCATGCTCATCGACAAACTCTCCATGGAGGGACCCAGCTCACCCTCGCCCAGATTCGACAAAATTACTGGATCATTGGAGGGCGAGCGCCAGTAAAATCTCACATCCTGCGGTGTGTTGTGTGTGCTCGACAAAGGGGGATCCGTGCCCATCAACTGATGGGCCAACTACCTCTTTCGAGAGTTACACCCTCACGACCGTTCAACAATACTGGCACCGATTATGCGGGTCCAATCACACTGAAGACGTGGAGAGGAAGAGGTGCCAAGACTCAAAAGGGCTGGATTTGCGTCTTTGTGTGCCTCACGACATCAGCTGTTCACCTTGAACTGGTGACAGATTACACAACAGAAGGGTTCATCGCCACCTACAGGAGATTTGTCTCCAGGAGAGGGATTCCTCTCACTCTTCACTCCGATTGCGGAACCAACTACGTTGGAGCTGACACCGTCCTCAAAAGAATGTTCACCCAGGGGACTGAGGCGCATCAACGCCTGAATCAGCTGTTCGTCAATGACAAGACAGAATGGCATTTCAACCCACCAGCCGCACCTCACATGGGAGGCAAGTGGGAGGCGGTCGTGAAGTCTGTCAAACACCATCTCCGGCGCACAGTCAGTGAGACGGTGCTCACATATGAGGAGTTCAGCACACTTCTCACACAAATAGAAGCGATGCTCAACTCACGACCGCTTGAGCCCCTCAGTGACGACCCTGATGACATCACTGCACTCACACCAGCGCACTTTCTCATCGGACAACCACTCTCAGCGCTTCCGGAACCGTCAGTGGAGAATTCATCAATCTTGCCATCAGCCAGGTGGCAATTCATTCAAACAAAGACGCAACAATTTTGGACTCAGTGGTCATCCCACTATCTGCAGAGACAACTATCCATCACCAAATGGCATCATCCAACCAACGACCTGAAGGTCGGGTCCCTGGTGCTCATCACAGATGAGCGGTTTCCACCTAGCAAGTGGCCACTTGCGAGGATCATCACCTTACATCCAGGGAAGGATGGACTCACCCGAGTCGTGACGCTCAAAACCGCCACAACAACACTAATCAGGCCAATTGCAAAATTGGCAATTTTGCCTGTTCCAGATTCATCATCAACATCTTCAATCAGCTGTTGATGGCGGGAGCATGTTTGGGAATGAATAGTTCTCCGCGCCGCCGCACTCTCGATCACCGCAGCACCTCCTGGGCGGCGGAAGTCGCGGTCGATCCGCGATCGATCAACCAATCAGGGCCCGTCTTGTCGATCGACGCTCGAGAATGTTCGAGAAGACGCCGCGGCGGAAATGCGCATCCATCTTGTGATTCACTCTGTTCACAACCGTGCTCAACGTACAACACGTTTTGTTCATTGTCCTTTTACCGCGTTGCTCAACCAGCAATATTGTGTGCATATCATTTCCAATCAATCGGTAGGCTCAACCACGGTGTTCACGACACAGTTCGGGTGCAGTTATCACGAGAGTGTGCATTCGCGATTGTGCGTGTCCGCGTGGGCACGTTTTCACACGTGTGAATTGTACAAGAGAGTGTACGGGGGCTCAACCCTCTAATTTCAAGTGCGCACAACGGCTCACCCGTTGGCACACCTTTTATAAATAAAGACTTCACATACTTTTGTGCAAACCAGTGTCTGTGTGGCTCAACGCCGATCCTAACCTCACCAGCCTCCTCGTGCTCACATAACCTAACATTTTTACAGATAGGTTTACCCGTTATCTTCTATTTCCCTCAGACCGCTGTCGCCTTTACTTCGTCCCACTGCTGTTCACTCTCCAGATATTTTTATAGCTCAATGCGTGGGACTGGTATAGCGCATGTTGCAATGATGTAAACATATAGCGATAATTATTCGGGGAAGAACTCATAGTATTTTAATGATCGAGGAGGCTGTAAGTCAATCGTCGCGATAGCCCATGGAGGAAACACGACATTGCACCGCGCGATGCCGTGTGTTTGTATTTGAGCGGTGTTGAACGCGCTTTGGTGCCTACGTGTGTAACGTACCGCTACCAACCGCCGTAGATTTTTGCTTTTATTCTCTATATAAATTGTTATTTTCGTTCTATTATATCTAAGTTGTAATATTAGCATTAAGGACATGCGAAACACGTGCGAGCAACACGCTATGTGGCGGGAAACAGTACAACTAAATGACGCGCAACGCATGCGCATAACCGCCCATTCAAACTATGAACTCACAGTGCCGTGAACGATTCGAGCGCGCGTGCGCAGACCGCGCACCGGACGCCGAATAAACCAAGTGTAGTGCGCAAGTGGCGGGAACCGGATGTAAAATCCGATTGGTGCGCGAGATCGCGCAGCGAATGATTGGTGCGGGCCAAGTTCCCTGCCAGCAGCAGAGAAGCAGACTTGGTTCTGCCACCGAACCACGAGCATACCGAGGTCGCTTTAACTAGCCCCTCAGTCTCGCAACTCTACAAGGGAGTTTACTTTAAATCAACGTCTGTAACAAACCCCCAAAACTGCCCTTTTTTTCGTTAATAAACATAATTAATAATTACTTAAATACTTATATTCTTATAATATTCTTATTGTTATTTCACTTTTATAGGGTGTGTTTAGTGTTAATATTAATATTAGCTCAGAGTATCGCGAGACGTGAGTGCAATGAAAGAGAGAATCGAGTGTTGAGGAGTGGGAGAATTGAACGCATGCGCGATCCTCAGTCGATCGGCGGATCGGCAAGAGCAAGGATCGAGAGCAGAGAAGTGTGCATAGCAATGAGTGGGGGAACCGAGCGTTCCACGCACGCCTGCGCATTCATCAGTCGCTCTGTAAGCCGACTGGAGAGCGGACCATGCAATAGTAATAGTAACCATGCCATGTAATAGTCGAACTCCGTTCCTATTGGTGCGCTCCCTGGATCCAGAATATGTATAAATACGGGCACGATAGCCCAGAGAGGAGCATTCGATTCGATTCGATTCATTCGGTACAATTCATTCGAGGCATTAAATCCCGAGATCTCACTCGATTCAATACATTCAATGCATACGAGGATCATTTAAGGCTAATAGCTATTCACCTATTCAACTATTAGTAATAGCCGATCCCTACATAAATTAATGCTCCAAATTTGGAAGCCGTTTTGTAGGCCCTTCGGTTCTGTTGAGCGTTCCAACCAAGGCCATTGTCGCCAGGTTTGATGAGACGTTCCAGCCTTGGAAGCCGCCTTGTTGGCCCCTTAGTTTGATGAAGCAAAGTTATCAATGATTATTCTCAGGTTAGTAATATTAATACTGAGCAACGTGGGAGCGAGATTATTCCAGGTGGCAAAACCTGCCCTTGATGAAAGGGGCAACAATAGAGAGAGAATCTCAACTTAAACATATTCAATCCTAAATTCTAAGTTATTACATAATTCTAAAATCCTTCTACATCGACCAAAAGAGTCCCTATACATAAGCTAATTCCTTTCAATCGACTAAGACGTCGCTATTAGATATTTAAGTTACTTTACTTCAAATCAATCGATCAAACGGGCATTCTTTTGTACCGACCAAGAGTCGCAACCCAAGACGATCAACTATATTCTTTTGCACCGACCGAGAGTCGCATCCTAATTATTCTAATTTCTTTAATATTATAAACCGTTAATTCTTGTTTGTTTGTATAATTTAGAAGTGTTTTATTGAATAAACACTATTAAGATTAATTCTTGTTCTTGAATTTTAATTCTTTATCGCACGCCACTCGAACCAATCCCAAAATCCTGTGAAGCGAGTTACGCCACGCGTGGAATCGTTACACGTCCTGACTCAAACTTCAACTTCCATCCGAGGTCGCTTTAACTAGCCCCTCAACATCCATCAGAGATCATTTAGCATTCAACTCCTTCACACTCTTGCCGATGCGCTAGAACCGACACCCTTAACACGGTCGCTGTACTACTCCCACGCTTCACATATAAACATACGGCATCGCGCGGTGCAATGTCGTGTTTACTCCATGGGCTGCCGCGACGATTGATTTATAATAATTATCGCTCTATGTTTACATCATTGCACGTGCGCTGTATCGGTCCCACGATTCAATGCGCGCGACGCCATTTTGAAAATTTAAAAATCCACATCCCCTGTGACGTCACCCTCCCCCCCCCCCCATCAACGAACTCGGTACCCCTCGCCCCACCTCACCCCCTCGCCCACTGGTTCAGAATTCGCATAGCCAAACTACTGTGGGGCTAACGAAAAGTCCTCATCGTGTATGGCAAATCGAGCCCTCAGCGAGGATGTACTGTACCTATATTGCGGATGTACATAGCTTCATTTGTTACTCATAAGCGTTTAGAGATATGCCTAAAAGCAGACCAGCCGCGTACAGCGGTGCACGCGGGACAAGTCAGGGGTACCAGGAATTTCCCTGTAGCAGTGAAGGGGGACATACGTGTTAGCGGCAACGCCGTTTTCCCCTAAAAAGACAACCCAAAATGCACCCCTACGACCCGATCGCGTGAAGCTGCACCGAACGAGCCCTGACGAGCGAAGGGGGATGCGAGCGGGAGACAAGACAGCCTCGAACGAATTGTAATTGTCTCGATAACAGCCTTCGCTTTGATAACGGCCATTAATCTCTGTAACGTCAAGCGACGAGGAATAAAATTGTATATCGCGGTGTCTCTCTCCGTCTATTTCTAACATACGCGTAGTGGAGGGGTAACACCTACCTTGGTGTCGATCGGATTGACGTCACGGCATCATCACGCTCATGCGTGTCGTTTTCCTTTTTCACTACGACAGGGAAATTCCAGACTATCCCTGTTCCTGGCATCTCTGATCATAGCAAACTATCACACAGGGTCGCGACCATGGCGACGCGATTATGCGACAATTAATAAAAAATTAAAGGGTATCGTAGAATTACACCAGACTTGCCTACTCGCTAGAATCCATTGTTTCCAATATATCTACTGTAGTCCACTGTGTTATCGAGACACACAGCCGCAGAAATCATACAAAACACAGAAACACACCACTCAAAAAAAAATATCAGATCTCTTGTAGGTACTAAAACGGGTAAAATTTGATAAAAGACAATACAAATTCACCCGTGCTGAAAGATGCAAAAGAATGAAAAGAATACATCATATTTAACCGCATTACAACTCGCCATGAAAAAGACAGGTTCGTACACATTCACACAATTGAAACTAATAACTCCTAATATAAACTGAAACTAAGTTTTCGGACGTAGATTCGCGGGTCGACTGGATGATTGTCTACTTCGCGTTGTGTCGATGTTCGTGCAAATAATTTAACATCGGTGGAGCAGTGTTGATTATGAGAAGCACCTAAACGAAATGTGCGTTTTTGAAGTGAACGCGGCTAACCTGAACGAACCGTGCTACGAGCAGATAGGTCCAAATTACTTTATAACCCCTGATGTGCCAGAATGTTCGGAGTTGTTGTCTTTCCCGTGTATTGCAGTTTAAAAATACTTGAACTTGCTCTGCATTAATTTACGGGAAGGTTTAGAGGTTTTTGGGTTGACCGACGAAGATGGCAGTTTCACCAAATTCTTCGAACGCAGTACACCAAGCAAGCAAGCATACAAATAAACTCATTCAATTGTTTTCGTTGTGGCGACCCTCATATCCAACATAGCTCCGCCGATATTAATTATCATTATAAGAGTTTTCAGTTTCAATTGTCTAAATGCGTGTATCTGATTTTTTTTCGTGTTCAGTACAGGTAAATGTGTTCTTTTTTAATTTATTTTACACGTTTAAAGCAGGAAATTTCACCGCTGCACTCGGGTTGCATGCTTTTAGGCATATCTTTAAACCTGTATGTATAACTAACAAACGAAGGTCCAACCGTAACATCGTTATTCTTGATTTCCAACTTATTTTGGTGTCTAGAATCACCCCTTATATTTTCTCCCAGCAGTAGTCGAACACTCTGTATATCGTTTGGTTAGAATGATGGCTCTCTGCCACATATTTTGTATTGTATTTTTATCTTTTAACAAATTTATTATATTCGGTTAGGTTGTAAAAAAATGGTATACTACCTTGTAAGACGAGTAATTCTGGTTGCATTTTTCCGCTAAAGGAAGTTTTCCACTGGTAGAAGTTTCTGGCAATTAAAATACACTTGGTATAGGTCTCCCGTTCGTCTTTACTAAAATCACATGGTACGTAAAGTGGAAAATTTGAATTTTCTTCATTTCGTACTGAAGAACAATCATATATCTTGCTGTGTGTTGATTCTTCGTTAGAAACAAATTTCTCAATGAAGGGTTGCTTATCTTTTAAAACAAATGCTCTACTAGAAGTGTCTGGTGCTTGGCATTGAATAAGCATTTCTAGTTCCCTAATAATGGTAGACATGCCATGTCTATGATTAATATTTACTTTATGTTTCTTTACAGATGGAACACCAATTTCTAAAGCAAAACGAAACCACTGAGACAATTTTACACAATAGGTATTGTGCAACTTTCCTTCTTCACCTGCTTCAAACTGATCAATTACTATGCCTGGCATGGTTTTCTGCGTATCTTCAATTAACATAGGTGTCTGAATTTCCTTGGTTTCAGTAAATACCTCCCGAGTATCTCTTACAAGCGGTTCCGTCAACGGAGTTGATAATAACTTATATTCAGTAACTAAATCCCAAATAGCATGTTTAACCGCGGAACAGAGTTTTTGTAATAAAGATTCGGGATTAACTCTGCCTTGTTTCCATATTCTAAATTCGATCAGAGGTGATGCTTCATTCGAGCTTTTATCAAAAACTGATGTCGAAACAATGTTCTCAAAATCCTCGACTTCTATGGTTGTAGGAAAATCACCTTTTGGTAATTTACCTTTTAATGACTTAATTGGTTTCCCGTCCTCACCAATAATTGCTAAAGCTATACAAGCAATTCCTTTGCTTCCACTGGAATGACTTTGATTGTATAGAAATATATCAGATTCGGAAACTCTTTTTATAGATCCCTCAAGTTGTGAATAATCTTGGAAATGATAGTCCACTCTGGTATCGGTGTATTTTGGTATGTATAAAAATTGAAGTATGTTTTGTCGTAAGTAAAATTCCAGGGCACCTATGTACGATGTACAATGTTTTTGTATACACAACTTTATTACGCATTCGGGTGGCTTTGGTGGTTGGATAAAATGGACATCAGTCGGAGTCAATTTACACATTGGATTTCTTGCTAACATGACAGATAGTACTTCAAGTACCGCGTCATCTAAACGATTTTGCAAAACTTGTACCAAGTCACGTTTAACTTCTGGCCCTGCATCCGAAATTCCGTGTACCATTAAAGTAATTGAATCTTCACTTTTACTTAAGCTATTCGATTCTTTTTCACTAAAAGATCGAAACCTGGGTCTCGTATCACTTGGTGCTATGGTATCATTAAGTTTTGTCTGTGACAATGAAACTACACTATTGCTCCGTGAAACAAGTTTCTCATCGGTCTCTGACAGTTTATTTTGTAAAGATTTTCCATCACTTATTTGTTCGTGCAGTCTCAGATAAAATACATTTTTATTATTTTCTTGATACACGAACATGTTACTTCGGTTACTTACAGCAAATCTGTTTAGTACACCGTGTAGAGCTTTTATACCACGTGAGAGTCCTGATCTTCCAGGGCCAGTTTTTAATCGAGGATGTAACTGGAAAGTAAATTCCCAAACCACACGGCATCGAAACATTCCTGGCGTAAGATTTTGCACTGAATCTCTATTTTGTGTAGTATTAGTACACTCGTTTGTTGTTTCTGCTTTCCAATTATAATCTTCACTTGTTTCTGTTTCTAGAAGTTCAGAACACTTGCTCGTTTTGTGAAGATTTTGTAAAAGCAAATATTGGTTTACTCGACGACATGTACTTTTTATTTGGGAGATCAACATTTTTTGAGTATGCCAATAACTAGTCACTTCGGCTGATGGAATTTCTAAAAATCTATCAATTATAAAAAATGTTATCACATCATTCACACATGAGTAACTTAATTTTTATTTAAAATGCTTCCATTCCTTAAACTTCATATCGGTAAAGTTTAGATATGCATACAACATGGGCTGTAAATCTTTTCCTTATATAAATGAGATAGAATAAATTTAAGTGTTCAAAATAACTGGAAATGATTCAATAACTTTTTGTCGTACGATGCTTCACTTTACTGAAAAATGACATTAAAAATCAATCCAGTATGCACGAACCTGACTGATACTTGGCGTATTGACCTCTGCCCCTACAAGCTCGAGAGGCGAATGAATCACCCTCAATAGAGACTTTGATCTCTGTTACAAAATTACTATTGCAAAGAAGACTGATGTATTTCCGGAATCCGAAGGAACCAGAGCAATACTAATCGTTTATTATACAGGGTGCGGACAAAGTCGTGGTAAAATAAGTCGAAATCAATGAATTTATATTTTAAGCATTTTCTAAGCAGTGAAAAATATTATGGCTGTTTTATGAGAATTCAAATTTCTTCCTGCAAGACGATCTTGGAGATAAAAATAAAAATGAGAAGGTGGAAGCTTAAATAAAAAAATTTAGCCGGTTTCCCGGAATTTGCATACGGTATCCTGTTTTCCTTAATCTAAAACACGCATGTATGAAGTGCGGAGACGGTGCATCCTTCCCTAATTAAGGGGGTACAGGACTACCCCATAAAAAACTTTCAAAAAGTAAAAAAATTACGCCAAGTACATGAAACAAATAAATCACAAAAAATAAAAGATAATAATATAAATCACAAAAAAAATAGAAGAAAATATATATCACAAAAAATAGAAGATAATAATATAAATCCCCCAAAAAATAGAAGAAAATATACAATATAAAAAAAGATGTGAAATCAAAATGAGCTGCAAGTACATAAAGGTGATTTCCAACTGCCCTTAAGATGACACAACTACATAGACACAGCTAAAATGCTGTGATCATACATTCCATTACTCATATCGCGGACATTTTAATTATCCCATCAAAAAGAATCACAATTAAAAACATTGTCGTAAATTAATTAATAGCTTTACAAAATTAATATACAAAATTGCGCCAATTATAACAATGGCTATTTATAAAAAGAAAAAATGTATTCAATAATATTAAGCAGATATATTTTTATAGAAATAAATATTTCAATACCAATAAATATTTTATTCAAAATACTTGGCGCTGCGAAACCGAATTGGTGTTGCTAAACCGAATACATATGTATAAATTGCATTAATCTTTTTCTTTCTTTCTTGTGCGTGCATTCGTGAATGTGTGTATGTGTGCGTGTGCATATGCTACGTATGATATTAGAATTAAATATATGTAGAATAAATCTGACTGCGTTTCTAATATGTATATGTTTATGTATTTTAGATTGTAAGGGAGTTATTGTAAATTATTAATTTACTATTAATAAGACAATTAACATTTTTTCGGTTTCGCAGCGCCAAGTATTTTGAATAAAATATTTATTGGTATTGAAATATTTATTTCTATAAAAATATATCTGCTTAATATTATTTAATACATTTTTTCTTTTTATAAATAGCCATTGTTATAATTTGCGCAATTTTGTATATTAATTTTGTAAAGCTATTAATTAATTTACGACAATGTTTTTAATTGGGATTCTTTTTGATTGGTTATTTAAAATGTCCGCGATATGAGTAATGGAATGTATGAACGCAGCATTTTTGCTGTGTATATGTAGTTGTGTCATCTTAAGCGCAGTTAGAAAGCACCTTTATGTACTTGCAGCTCATTTTGATTTCACATCTTTTTTTATATTGTATATTTTCTTCTATTTTTTGGGGGGATTTATATTATTGTTTTCTATTTTTTGTGATATATATAATATTTTTCTTCATACTTTTCCTTCATACAAAATTTTACATTTATTGCAACTTTAACGCGAATGTGCCACGTCTTCCTCTTATCCGATCAACTTCATGTTTTATGGAAATTATTTTCTTATCCAATGGAACAATTTTAGGGGGCGGCGTGAAAAAAATTTTGCAAAAAAATTTTCACCAAGAGTAGCTAAGGACCACTGTTTGGGAATGAATAGTTCTGTTTGTCACCGCACGCTCGATCACCGCAGCACCTCCTGGGCAGCGGAAGTCACGGTCGATACGCAATCAATCGACCAATCGGGTTCCGTCTTGTCGATCGACGCTCGAGAATGTTCGAGAAGACGCCAAGGCGGAAATGCGCATCCATCTTGAATTCCATTCTGATCACAGCCGTGCGCAAAGTATCACGTGTTTTGTTCATTGTTCTTTAAAGTTTTGCTCAACAAGCAAGTTCAGTATTAACATTATCTTTGTTCATAAGTAGACTCAACACGGTGTTCGCGACACAATTGGCGCGTGTAAAATCGACTGATTGCGCATTCGCGATTGTGCGTGTCCGCGTGTCCACGTTTTTGATACGTGTTCATTATTGTGCAAAAGAGTGTACGGGGGCTCATCCTCTATGTGCACTGTGTGTGCACATTTGTTGCAATAAAGACCTTGTTTATTGTACAAACAGTGTTTTGGTGCAAATCGCCGTACCTAACCTCTCCGGCAACCGCGTGCACACATCTATCACGAATATTTTACAACCACCCTAGTGGTACAAATTATAGAAATGGTTTATGACTCAGAAAACGATTGTAAAATTTTACGACCGAACATTGAAAAATGTCCACATAATTTCCCTGGCAATGCGATGGCAAACGAAATTGCAGTTAACAGATTCACTGCTGTGCTGGTCACAATTATAAATATGTTTCTTTTCACATCATACCGATTGTGCAACCATTCTGCTGTGCAGAGGTGTCAAGACGTCTTGCGGAGGGACAGAGAAGCAAAAGGGGTAGTCCTCTCACTTTGCGTGACCCCGCCTGCGTCGACTTCTCTTCAAATTGGAGACGGAACCCTTATGCCTTGAGTATATACATACGCTCGAATATCAAAACAAAAGTACGCGTTGACGTATTCCGTGCAAGAAAAATACGATTGGTCCTAACCTAACCAATCGGGTATATGCATCCCTCCCAAACGGCCACTGTCTTGAAGAAGCCCTCTTCACAGCAATATCTCCTCCCCAAGGCCCACCTTCTCTCGCACGGAATACATCAATGCGTGCTTTTGTTTTGAAATTCGAGCGCGTGTTTATATTCGAGAGATAAGGGATCCGTCTTTAATTTGAAGGGAGGACGAAGCAGGCGGGACTAGGCGCAGTCAGCGAACTACATACTCCCTTTCTTCCTGTTTCTTTCCTAGAGGCGTATTGATGATGGATAATAGTTTTAATTACTATATTGGGGGCATCTTTCTCACATCTGGCATATTTAAGTAAAAACTGAACAGTCTGACTTGTGTACCACACGTGGTTCCCAAAAATTCATCAGGCTGATCGGCCACAGCATTTCGCCAGGGTCGCGAAACTGACCGGACCGGAGCAGGCCTCCTACACAGTTGTCAGTGAAATTAGGGACACCGTACGGATACGGGGCTAACACGGAACTGATATGTGTGCGCAGACCTTAACCGTAGCCTTATGCGTTGCACAAGTTACAGACGAACAAGCTCAGCACTCTACTCGATTCCCCAGAAACATGATATAAAAGCGCGGCGAATCCGTTAATATGCAGTCAATCATACTTGTCACATACATCGAATCAACGAAACGGTGAGAAGCATCGAAGACGGTCCTAAGACGGAAAAAGTTCAAGACAAATCCCAGGTACGATACCCAAGTGGTCTCGACCAGGTTTCAAAAGAGTTCTGGAACTTTTCAATAGGTTCTATTTAAGATCTGGACCCGTGGAATTTTTTTAAAAATGTTCTCTACATTATAAGTTCCCACGAGAACCGATAAAGTAAAAGCTCTTGAAAATGAAAGTTTTAGTTGGAATGGAATTTATAAAATATAAAAATAAAATATTTTCTATAACAGGAACAAATATTTTGTTCATAAATGTTAAAAAAATTCTCAATCGTATCAATGAATAGTACTACAACAATAATTTATTTATTTATTTATTTATATATATATATATAAACGGGATAATGTCCCATTAGTGTACAAGAAAAAACAGAGAAATAGACATAAAAGAAAATAGAAAAAATATAGGTAATAATACACAAATCGCATACAAATAAGCATACAATACTTAAAGTAATTAAACAGTTCACGAACCATAAACTCATAAATAGCGAGATTACATAAGTTTATCAAGGGCTTTGTTAAAGGAATAAGTTGATCCCGTAAAAAAATCAAGAGAGACGCCGAAAGCGTTTGCAACATTGCAAATGCGATTGACCGGGTCCGAAAAACCAAGATTCGACGTGTATAACGATGGATAAAAGGAATGCCCCAACCGCAGAGATTTAAGAGATTTCGTAGGAGCAGAAAAATAATAAATAATTATCATTGATGTTCTGCATGTGTCATTTATTTGTAATATTTACCAACGTAGAAAACATCTACGCAGATATTATAGACTTTTTACGTATTTTGGTTCATGTAAGTTATAAAAAAATGTTACTTATGTATTATTCTTGACAAATTCTCTTTTCTGTTCTAATGAAACTATTAAAACTTATGTTATGATTTTCATACATTTTATTAAATAAACACGAAGAATATCATATTATATTGTTAAAAAAAACTAGTACCTAATAGTTTAGTACTTTTCTTTATTTTATGGAACCATTTTTAATAAATGTTCAAATATAACTTGTTTCCATGGAACTTTTATTATACAGGGTGTCCCAAAAATGTCGGACTTCCTTGAAAGGGGTTACTCAGGGGGTGATTTGAAACAACTTTTTCCTTAGCGAAAATATTGTCCGAAGCTTCGTTAAGGAGATATTAACAAAAAACCCCGACCAATCAGAGCGCGCGCCTTCCGCCCGAGCTCCCGCGGTAGCGTTGGCTACGCGGTAGGCGACTGCGCATGTGCAGTGGTGGGTAAAGACACGAAATTTCTATTTTATACACGACGCGTGTCTTAAATGTCGTAAATGTCGTAAATGTCGTAAATGTGTCGTAAATGACGTATATCTGAAATGAAAACAACTAACCTATAATACATTTTTCGTATAGTGTATAAAGAAGTGCCAATTTATTAATAATTATAATTCTAATTGAAAAAATTAAATTAAATTAAATTAAGTTACACTGACGAAAAATGGATATTGAAAGGTTAGTAACGGCCGATTTCTTCACCTCTGACTAAAGTCCCGATCAGTTAGTCGCTAGTCAGATGCTAGGTGGTAGTTAACTGTCGCGCGTGTTGCTTTGCGCTATTAGATCCTATGGTTAAGTGACTGAAGGTTTGACGCGGCAACGCCGCAAAAAACGGTAAAACCACAACTTCATGGTGTAAAAGTGATCGTAAGTTGTGGCGGTCTCGCCACCGCGCCGTCTGTGCCTCAACAATTTATTTATTTGAGGCATGAAGTATTATAATTATAGTTAAATGTCGCTATGAATTATTATTGGAAAGTAAAGAATGATATGATAAACCAGTATTTTGTAGTAAATTTATTCAATATGCGTTTTTTGTTTTTCATATACCTACAGACAAAAAAACGAATTTCACGGAATATGAAAAGGAGCTACTGATTAACATCCTGATGGAATATCGACACATTATCGAAAATAAATAAACAATACCGTCTATTATTTATTCTATTAAATATTTCTTCGTCTTCCTCATCTTCCACATGCTCGAAGATGTTAATATTTACGAACCTATTCATTTTTTTTAAATACAAGCGCTTTCTTCCATAAAAGTAAAATCATATACAAGAGCGTTCAGAACAGTCTACAAGCATAATTCTGTTCTCTGTTCACATTTCATATTTCCCCCACTACTGCAAACACGAGTTAACTGCCACTTCTGGCAGTTAATCGGTGCCCGAACCTCCGGTAAAATTGACTTGGAGATTAACTGGCAGATCACGCTTGACCAGAGGTGAAGAAACAGGCATGTGTCAGTTATGTGGAACATAACTCTAATCCGAAGATTACCGGAGGTGAAGAAATCGGCCGTAAAAGAAACGCATTGGGAAACCAAGAATTTCGATACGCCATCTAGTGATAGAAAATGGAACTACTGAGAGTAGGTCGTAATCCGTCGAAGTCCATATGATATGTGTTTAAATAGACATGTTGTGAAAAACGAGTGTTTTTAAATTTGTTTGAACACTAAATTTTTACTTCTTCGATTAATAAATACTTATTCGGAATGTTTGGTGGGAACCGGACCTATTTTCAATAGTTTGCCAACTTACCACCAGAGGGCTGAAATTTAGGCCACGTCTCCACTAAGTTTCCCAATATAGAATAATAAATATAATTTGATTACTTTCACCATACTGAAAGGGATATTGCACCCAAAAAATAAATTTGATAATAATTTATCAATTTCATTTTTTCTGAAACGGATATTTTTATTTACATAATTTTCAATTCAAATAAATTTTATTTATTATCGTACATTTATTTATAATTACTTTACCTTTCACGATTCTATTTTTATTAGTTATTATCTAAGCAATTACAAAACAATAATTAACACCACGCTTTTGAATACTTTTTTGGGGTTATGAACGCGGTGATTATACGTAGTTTTCGATATTATCGACGTATTCTACAGTATTCTATAGTATTCGCATGCAACCAACAAGCGAGTCAGAAAGAACTATATTTTTCCAACACTTTAATTGTTGAAACCTTAAAATAATGAATATTTCTATTTACGACATTTGCGACAAATGACACGTATAAAATGGGCTTAAAAACGACATATTATACATACATTTGCGACACGTCATAAATGCATTTACGACGCGGCGAAAAATACGCGACCCATCACTGCGCATGTGCTACGAACGTACGAACAAGCAAGTCGGTATGCATCGAAGGAAACCGCGTTACACAGTTTTTTTTTTAAAGCAGAATCTTAAATAAGAATTATTTGAAGTGACGGGACAAGAAGTACGTAAATTTCGTTTTTAAATAAGGCATAAACGAAAAGGTAATGTAACAGAAAATGTACGACAAGTGATCGTAATTCGTTATTGAGGTAAAAATCCGTAGTTTAATAACGGCCAACACATCCAAAATTAAAAAATAATATTAGGTGTATGAATAAATTCTTTCCGATTGGATTTACATAATCAGTACAAAGCGACCGAATTTCTATCGCGATGGTATTCATAAGCTGCCAGAAAAATGGCAAAAGGTAATTAACAATAATGGAAATTATTTCGATGATTGATGTTGTTTTCATATTTTTTAAATCGAACTGTTATTGTACCCTAAAATCGGAAAGAATTTATTTCTACACCTAATAATCACCAATAAATTAAACAAAACTCACCCTTTCGGACATTCCTTTCCTTGCTTTCCTTCCCTTTTCGGCCATTGTACCGATCCTGGTCATCGGCGTCCAGTGCTCAGCTGATCGCAGGGTCAATGTACCGAATATTCACTTCACTGCACGGCTACTAACACTGTTCACTTAATTTATGTTTCACGGAACGTGTTGTTCTTACGTTACAAAAATTGATGGCCCCGAAAGGGGCCGATTATTGTTAATTACTGGGACGAGATTACTACTATTACCCGGCGAAAAGAAGACTCGTGGCAGACGGTCTCGGAATGTGCAGTTCGCTGCTGTGACGATTGGTCGCGTCACCTATTTGGGCACACTTTTAAAGACGGGGCACACGTATTTTGGTTATTAGCTGAAGTTGCCACATGCATTGTCGCACCGCGCGACGAAGAGATCGAACGAAACACATCGAGACCGAGTGGGATAGAGCGATCTGTAGCCTACGCTATTGTTTTGTTTTGACGATCGTCGGTCAGATCGCTCTATCCCACTCGATCTCGTGTTTCGTTCGATCTCTTCCAGGGGGTGGACACTCCAATGCTTAAGAGTGAAGAAGGATAGACACCAGTGACGCCATCTAGTGTATACTCAGAACCCCAAGATAAGATAATAGATGGCCGTTCAGATGATGGAGATATTATTCAGATAATGTGATGATATATAATTAAAGAACTTAATAAAATGAAGAGACCAATAGAAAAACATACAGAAATACATAATTAGTTGTTACAGTAACTATTTGTAATAACTAATTATGTATTTCTGCATATTTTTCTATTGGTCTCTTCATTTTATTAAGTTCTTATTCATAAAAGTGTGTTTTATGAATAAGAAAAAGGTAATGAAATTGTTTTAAAGAATTTTTTTATTATATATCAAGATTACAGTCCATCTGTTATTCCTTTTTGAAAAATTGAAGGGAAAATACATGTTTCATATGACTTGCTGCCATAACCTCGTGGATTTCCAAACCGCGCGTCATATATAGGTTATCATAGGTTATGAGGCGTTACGAGGTATTGGGGTTTCAATTAATTGTTTGTTACAAAGTAAAATAATACCGTATTTGATAATTACATGAGATTTACAATGAATACAATTTACTGCACTTTACCGACAAAAATATCACTGACAATTGCTGATGATTGCTGACAATCAGATACAATGGCAGTGAATGGCGGCCACGTGCAACGTGCAACTGATTTGAACTGATTACTGAGTGCAACGAAGACAGACGCAACCTAGCGCCAGCGGAGTGAGGGGGGTGGGGGGCGAAACAACGCCATCTAGTGTATACTCAAAACGGGATGAACTATGTTTCTTCACGGCGCCTATACTACTGTCCACCCCCTGATCTCTTCGTCGCGCGGTGCGACAATGTTTGTGGCAACTTCAGCCAATAACCAAAATACGTGTGTCCCGTCTGTATAAGTGTGCCCAAATAGGTGACTCGACCAATCGGCACAGCAGCGGACTGCACAGCCCGAGACCGTCTGCCACGAGTCTTCTTTTCGCCGGGTAATAGTAGTAATCTCGTCCCAGTAATTAACAGTAATCGGCCCCTTTCGGGGCCACCAATTTTTATAACGTAGGAACAACACGTTCCGTGAAACATAAATTAAGTGATCAGTGTTAGTAGCCGTGCAGTGAAGTGAATATTCGGTACATTGACCCGGCGATCAGCTGAGCACTGGACGCCGATGACTAGGATCGGTACAGTGGCCTAGTGACACAGGTTTCCGAAAAGGGAAGGAAAGCAAGGAAAGGAATGTCTGAAAGGGTGAGTTTTGTTTAATTTATTGGTGATTATTAGGTGTAGAAATAAATTCTTTCCGATTTTACGGTACAATAACAGTTTGATTTAAAAAATATGAAAACAACATCAATCATCGAAATAATTTCCATTATTGTTAATTACCTTTTGCGATTTTTCTGGCAGCTTATGAATACCACCGCGATAGAAATTCGATAGCTTTTTACTGATTATGTAAATCCAGTCGGAAAGAATGTAGGGTCACGGAAAAAAGGAAGTCGCCTCAACGGGACTCGAACCCGCGATATCTAGGTTTGCGCGCTGGCCAGCCGCCTTAACCACCTCGGCTACCGCCGACTTCCCCGACTTCGCTATTCCGTGCCCTCTCTTATGATGGGGGTTCCTGATCCCACAAGAATTTATTCATACACCTAATATTATTTTTTAATTTTAGATGTGTTGGTCGTTATTAAACTACGGATTTTTACCTCAATAACGAATTACGATCACTTGTCGTACATTTTCTGTTACATTACCTTTTCGTTTATGCCTTATTTAAAAACGAAATTTACGTACTTCTTGTCCCCTCACTTCAAATAATTCTTATTTAAGATTCTACTTTAAAAAAAAACTGTGTAACGCGGTTTCCTTCGATGCATGCCGACTTGCTTGTTCGTACGTTCGTAGCACAAGCGCAGTCGCCTACCGCGTAGCCAACGCTACCGCAGGAGCTCGGGCGGAAGGCGCGCGGTCTGATTGGTCGGGGTTTTTTGTTAATATCTCCTTAACGAAGCTTCGGACAATATTTCCGCTAAGGAAAAAGTTGTTTCAAATCACCCCCTGAGTAACCCCTTTGAAGGAAGTCCGACATTTTTGGGACACCCTGTATAGGTTCTAAAATATCAGTTCCATGCGAACACTTTTTAAAGAAGTTTCTAAAGGTAACAGTTCTTTCAATAAAAATTCTACACGAACAGATATTTTCTTACACGAAACATATAAGTACTGACAGAATTTTTTAAAAACGGGAGCTCCAGACTTTTTCGATCCCTGGTCTCGACAGAACGCGACATTCGATATTGCGCGAGTTCGTATATTGTAAATTCAAACTCAACTTATATATTATTTAACATTTTTATTAAACATTCGTAAAACTTATGGCCACTCTTGTATCATCACCTAACACACGTTGAAATGAAAAGGCGTGTTTCTACAGCTTGGAAAAGCAACAACCCACCAAAAGGGGTATCCTAGCCGCTCAGGATTCCCTATTTAAAGCCGCTACGAAACACCCATACAAAATTTGTGATATGTATCTACGTCCAGCGGCACTGAATCCGAGGAACAAACACTCCATTTCTTCGAAGATCTAATTAGAACCTTATAGTCTTCCTGGTTGTAAATGCAGAGTGTCCAAAAATTGGGGGAAAATCCAGAACATGTCATATACTGATGTAAGAAGACATCGAAAAATCCTTTATTGTTTTGGGATCCGAGGCTTCGTTCTCCAGATATTAACAGTTGAATAATAGCAGTGGAACTTCCGGGCCGCGTAATTTAAAGCCGAAACAGATGACGCGGGGCAGTGATCCCTGGCACGCACACGCAGGAATCACGCATAACTAACCTATTTTTGTGGCGACCTCGCCACCACGCCGAGAGGATGCACCACCGGCTGCTCATCGGCAAGTCTCGAAGCCAGGGCGCCGCAAGCAGCGCCTCGAGGCAAAACAATGCGTCGAGGCAATCGCATTAAGACTGCGAAACGCGACAGTTGCCTTCTCGCACCACGTGCACCGCGTTGCGCTCTTTGTATGCCACATTGGCAAAGTAATAAATACAATCTCCGTAAAAGTGCTGTCCCAGTTTATATTATTCGGTTAAGCCCTATCCAGCAACCCGCGATAGCGTAACCCGAATATTTTCACAGTTGAAACCAGCGCGGTCGGCTCTACTCTGTGTTTGAACCTGTACCTGCCTCCTGTGTATGCGTGCGGGCTTACGCTACGCGCGCTCAATTGTTGATATCTCGACAACGAAGCCTCGGATCCCAAAACGGTAATGAACTTTTCAATATCTTCTTGTATCAGGATATCGCATATTCCGGATTGTCACTCAATTCTAGGACACTCTGTATATAAAGTAAAGCTATTACTCAAAAAGAGACATAGACATTAGAATCTCACACAAGCGAAAAAGTCAGGTCTATGGTATAGATAAACCCAATCCTTGTCACTCAGCAGATACGTTTCAGAACCTTTCTACACAAATTGTTTTGCACTTGTTAAAAGATGCTTCTAAATTAACCCTTAACTGGTATCCTGGGGTTGGTCATGACCCCAAGCACGCAAAGTTCGCTGCAAAATTTTTGGTTGTCTAGGTTTGTAAACTGAATTTCTAATTAATTTTATAATAATAGTTTAACTTTCTACGCTTCTATTATTTTATACATTACCTACCAACAAAATATCCATAGAGGTTAGATCTAGTGTCGACTTTACAAATTTCTGTGTCCTGTTTCACTTGGGGTCAGCCACGACCCCAGTATACCTGTTACGTTTGAAAAAAACAGTATACCAGTTAAGGGTTAAGTTTGAATGCAAGTATTACACGGCATAAAGTAGTAACCTTAATTACAGAAATATATACGAATACTAGAAAGGAGCAATCACAAGCAAATGGTATTTTTCACCTTGAACTGACATGCGTGTACCCATACACGTACGCACTCGTCGAAGAGTTAAGAGACAACAAAATTTTTCTGTGGGTGCACCAAGAATAAGACCGATGTTTGATAACACGATTCCGTTAAAATTTAAGGAATCAAAGCATCTTGGAAACCATTGAATTGTTTGATTTCTGATTTACATAAGTTGTAAAAATTACTTACCTACAATGGAAATAGACGTTGACATAGTCACTTTCGACTTTCAATATTAACCAGAAATTTGGTAACGAACTCTCGCGATTATCAAAATCTACCAACCATTTAAAACCTCTCTCAGAACTATTGTCATCTTTATATTCATCATTCATCCGTGGTTTATTTTGAAATATACTTGAAGCTTGAACATTACGGGTTTGAAACTTCAGGTATGTTTTAACATTCGTTTCAGAATCATACTGATTCATGTTAGTTTCTTGTAATTTTTCGAGCGCCATACTATCTACAGTATTTCCTTAAATAAAGAATAAATAAATCTCCATAAATATTGTTGAAACAATTATTTCTAGATTCTAAATATACGCGTTCTATGCTAAAAAGCTAATTGAAAAATTAAAACTTTTTAAGACAAAGATATACCGTCTTTGAGTTTCGATTCTTCTTTATCAGCCCTGAAGTCTTCTTGCACAATATCAAAAGATACTCCATCCACATTTTTGACAAAGTAAAATAAATTTCCTTCTTGTCGAATACAATACTTATCAATTCCTAGTTTCTTCAATTCATTCAAAAACTTAGGTTTACTATCCTCGGAAGAAAATACAAAGTGCAGAGGAACTTTTTCTAATTTGCAACTAAATTTGTCCACCGATTTCGAAACATGATTTGCCACAAACTTCAAAGTTTCTTCGTTTACAGATGGTCGGTCCAACAACGCGGTTGCAGTTTCATCTTGCAAAAGCCACTCAATTTCATCTCGTAAATTATTTATTGCGGTATGCTGATTTAAAGGAAGATAGGCCATTCTTTCTTGTAAAAATTCACTTTTGGCATTATTTTCAGGACTACTTTTACTTTCTGATGGCAGACTGTCGGCAGGAGAGCCGCTACAGAAGGACGTTGTTCTTAAACCCGAGTAACGTTCCAAGCTTATTTCTAGCACTTCTTTTGGCAGATTTAAACAGATGATGTCCAACGTGATCTTTACATTAGCTGAACTGAAACTGGTTATACTGCCGTCCTTATAATCTTCTATTTTCTTTACAATGTCCATAAAGCAAGTTGGAAGAGTTTTTACTGGAACGCTACTAAGACCGGATCCAGATTGAAATCGAATAGAGCAGCTTAATTGCAGAAAAAGAGGTTGTTCCTTTTCACAAATGTTTTCTCCTTGTAAATCGCTGATAAGAGATTCTATAGAGTCATGATTAGACATCTTTGAACCGTTGTGAATAGTTCTGGTTTGCCATGTTACACGTTCCGCTTGAACTGTTTGCAAAAAATAAATTTATTCAAAATATTACAAACTATATTAGTAAAATGATTTTTAGCTAACGTATAATTTTTAACCGGGAGAGAAAAAAGTGGTAATTATTGGGAAATGGTCCTTAGAACTAATTCGATGACCTTGAAATATGTTATCAAGGTTAACATTTTAAATAACTTTACTCTACACATGTTACCATGGACTCGGTTAGTTTTCAAAATATACATAAAAATATTTTAGTATTTATTCGGAATCAGGTACCTACATCTGTGTTTATCGTTTCCGAGGTATCGGTATTGGTTTGGAGCAGAGATGGACAAAATTTTAATTTAAAGGGTTATTCTGCTTTGATCGTCCGAAAAATTAAGCTATGCTTAAAGATTTTTCTCCGTAAATACAACATACAATGAAATAAATCTTTTTGGTATTAATATTTTGTTTGAGAGAAGCCTGAGCCCGGAAATCATCTGCTCCACGAACTCTTGCTCTTTTTTTCCTGACTGCGGCACGCCAAGGAGGGTATTGTGTTTATCAGTCTATGTATGTATGTCGGGATGTTACGCTCTAGAGCCTGTACGGATAAACCAATTTGGACAAATGAGGTGTCTTTAGAATTGTCTTGATCTTCCGAATGTCCTAGGATATATAACGTCACGACCCATACAATATGGCGGATGCTAGCAGCTATTTTGTTCAACACTTATTTGAATTTCTTACCGACTCTTATATTAACTATTTCTTACCGACTCATATAGTATCTATTTCTTACCGACTCTTATAGTATCTACATATGCATATATATCTATAAAAAAAGTAAATAAAATAAAAAATTAAAAAGTTTAAAATGACAAAAACAAGACTTAATTTATTTATACATAGTATAAAAGTACTGCCTACAAGCTGCTTAATATTATTTCACATAAATATGATAATAATATGATGATAATTTTAATTAACTCTATTGCCTGCAGTCGGAGGCCTGCTGTAAGCATGGGATAGGAGGCATGAATTTCAATTGATGTTGTCCATCTCTTTTTGTTACCTTCTTTTATCTATATTTAATCGCGATGTTACCGATTTTTTTAGAGAAAAATAAATGATGATGATGATGACGACCTAAGAACCATTGGAATGGAAGGATTTATCCCGTTACGAACATTCTAACGGGACAGAAGCTATTGAAAATAGTATTTTGAAAGATTTTGCAATTCATGCTTCGGGTAGCAGAGCATCAAAAGATTTGAGGCCTCCGACTGCAGGCAATTGAGTTAATTAAAATTGTCATCATATTATTTTTTTTCTTCTTTTTATTAGCATTTCAAGCCTCAGGGCTTACATCTGCATTACAATAAGAGTAGTACGTGACAGTAATGAATTCTTATAATATATTTAGAACAATTCGATGTGTACATACATAGGTGAAGTGTAACTTATGTTAGACCGATTTATTACATTTTTTAAGATAAATAAAAATATGCCTACAAGCTGGCGTGTGTGGGTTGATAATGAGGCTCTCTATTTGCAAGGGTAGTTGGCATTTGAGATACATCAGTTTCTTGATTAAGACTTCCCCCTGCCTGTTGTACAGGCAGCACTGCCATAATATGTGGTTCAAATCTTCTAGTCCTTGTATGCATTCACATACTGGATTGACGTTAATACCTATTCTAGCAATAGAGGCTGCCAGACTGTAGTGATCGGCTCTACATCTATTAATTAAGCGTGACTATAACTTCGCGAGAAGAGTTACATTTTGCGAACCATGGTACAGAGGACGGGCTGAAAAAAAATTCAAAGTATTTTTTGCCTTTAACTAGACCTTGTTGGGAAAGTAGGCGGTGATTTTCGGCTTTTGATAACATTTTAAGGTGGGAAAACGAATCAGAAAACGGTATGTAAAGCGATTCAGGCTGTAGACACCTAGTCGCATGTTAGTTACCATTTATCCCAATGTGTGAAGGGATCCAAACGAACTTTATTAGTGCCTCGGGATTATTTTCCAGAATTTCTCTGTGCATTTTTTTAATATCTAAGACATAATTATTAATTCTGACATTTATTTTCGTTGTCTGCAAGTTATGTAGACCACTCACAGAGTCGGAAAAGATGAGAAAGTTTTGGTTAAGGTTCTAACTAGAAATATTTATGACATCAAAGAGGGCAATACATTCAGCTGTATAAACGGAGGCATCCTTTACAATCGTCCTTTTTATTTCTATGTTAAGAGCTGGACAAATACAAGCCGAGCCGACGTAGGAGTCAGCACTAGTTTTACTGCCGTCTGTGTACATGGCATGAGCGTCATGTAGTGAAAGATAGTCTAGCATCATTTTGTTAGGATCACTCGAATCTTTAAGCTTGAAACCTATAGTCGAATTTACGAAAGAAGGCACCTTGGGACCGGGGCCAGAATTTGCGACGTTGCCGCTACTCCAGGCTCGCGATTGGTGCTTGCCCTACGCGGCTCCCTACGCCTTGGCCAATGACTTTCGACTACTTAGCTGTGGGCCTAGAGTAATCGTTGTCCTTGCCGGGTGCATATTGCTATCCTCTTCCAGAGGGCGAACCCAACGTCCTTCCCATAGAGATTTGACAGAGTGTCGAATCTTATTGGCTATTGCGGCATGCGCCATGCAGAATGAATGGCGGACAAGTCGGGGAATACAGGCTCATAGGATTCTTCTTCTATTTAGCGTCATTTCACGGCAAATCGATCACTTTTTGCACTCGATGTCAGGGATTTTGTTCAAACTGAAATATTATATAGGAAGGGATTTCAGTTATCACTTTGCTGGTTTTTAATTTTTTGCCTATCTCCATGAAACCGAGCTGTACTTGTAAATTTTTATCTCGGAGACTCTTTATCGTATTGAATTAATTATTTTTTCATTTTAATGTAGAAAGTGCGGGCTATTCTAATACTCTTTTTTTATATTGAAAAATTAATTTTGTAATTTTGAAAATTATAACCAAAGTTTTATTTTGCAAATTTCACGTACGAAATATTCTGCTTTCGAGCATGGAATTTTGAAAATTAACGTCAGCATTAGCTGTTATTAACCGATGAAGAGTTTCATTAACCCACTCTTGACCAATGACATTATTTTTATGATGATCAGGTTTATACATACTATCACCTTCTTTAATTGTTGTTTTACAATTTCGAAACTTTATTCTGAAAGATTAATTCTTCTCGATTAAAATAAAAGAAAATTAACGCAATGCTGTTGATAGTTTTCGAGATAGAAATTCGTAAGTACAGCATCTTTTCACGAACATAGGCAGAAATTGCACAATTCAAAGTCCTATATTTTGTAACCAAGTTCAAAACTTGTTAAACAATGACTCAAACCTTCCCATAATTTCACGTGATTCACAAAATACATATTGCATTCTGATCAAAATCTCTAAAAATTTGATCGATTTGTAGATGAAGGAATCTGTTTTATCGAGCGAGTGAGAGAGACACAGTTGCGCTTGAAGATAGAAAGAGACGTCCGATCTGCTACACAACGTGGCAACGTCGCACGAAGTACGGAGCAGGCATTGGGTCTCTCCCGAGCCACGCGCGCTGGCCTACGGGCCGCCCAGGTGCCTTCTTTCGTAAATTCGACTATAAATTTGTGTCAATATCAATTTGCGCCATGAGTGTTTTGTAATCGTGGCAATAAATACTGTAGTTACTTGGAGGTTGTACATCAGACTTGAAGATTTCGATAATACGTTGCTTTAATATTCTAGGTCTTTTGTCCGATAATGATTTCTTCTTATAACTACTTGAATACATTTTCTGGTGATATCGTATGTGCTGGAATTGCAGTTTGAAAGGACTTTGTTCAAGTAGCATTTACCTAAAAACCTAGTTCGCTCTTTAATAAACTGTAACTTGGATTCTGCAATGATTATGGTAGTAGGAGTACTAATATGGTAGCCCATTACGGATCTTATTGCAAAAAATTTGATTTTTTCCAGAGTTTCTATGAGTTTTTGTTGTTAAGGAAAATATATGTAACTACCGTATTCTAATATGGAGCGAACAAAGCTTTTGTACAAAGTAAGCAAGGTTTCAGGATGAGATCCCCACCAAGTTCCACATAAGTATTTTATAATATTGGTGGCCCTTGTGCCCTTCTTTTTAACATTATTGATATGAGGTATGAATGAGAGTTTGTAGTCGAAAGTAATGCCAAGAAAACGAGCTGTTTCGCTTGATTTTATAATATGTTCATCAATTTTTATTTTCGTATTTCCTGGTTTGGTGTTTTTATTATTAAAATGTATAAACACCGTCTTATGCGAAGCTACATTTAGTCCAAGTTCTGCTAGATTATCTTTAACTACTTTCATTGCTTTTTCGATGGCACTTTTACATCTTTTTACCGGAGAGATTTTAGAGTATACGGCAATGTCATCTGGGAACTTCGACACCGTGACGCCTCTGGGAATGCTAGCCGCCACATGTCCTACATATATTAGGAATAGGAAAGGCCTTAAAACTCCACCCTGTGGAACTCCTTTGCCCGCTATTCGATGTTCATCCCCTAAGAGATCCGTGAAAATTACTCTGTAGTCAGTAAGAAATTTGACAAACTTAACGATGATTTCAGGGCATCCCATAAACGCAAGCTGCTGTCACAAATAACATTGTCAAAAACGCCACTAACATCAAGAAAGGCCGCAAGTAAATCGTTTCGTGTAGATAGCGCTTGGCCTGCCTGCAGCGTGAGATTACAAACATTGTCAATGCACGATTTGCCTTTTCTGAATCCTGACTGACTTTTGGGGAGAAGGTTATTATGTTCAAAGTACACACCACCATTGTAATCTGTTTTTAATGAGAGCTTCAAAATGTTTGCAAAGATATGAGGTTAATGCTATGGATCTAACTCCTTTGTTGCCTGGTTTATTTATAAAGTGAATATAAGATTTCAACCAGCTTTCTGGGTATTCATGGAATTCGTACATTTCATTGAAGATGTCCAGCAAGAGGAGTTTGTATTTGAGTGGATGATGTTGGCCTATCATTAGCTGAGCATAAAGCTGTGTTAAATTCGATGAAATCGAAAGCAGCGCTAAGAAATTCGTTATTTTCACAAGACGGGATCCATTCAGGATTTGTACTGATCCAGGGAGGACATATTTTACTTAAGGGGGGATTGCGCTTTGTTGGGCCGAAAAATAGGTACCTAATTCTTTGTGAATTTTTGGCACAAAAACGGTTCGAAAAATTAATTTGAGGTGTGGCAAGCTGTTTTATTGTATCTTGAACTATTGTTCTGAATTTTTCTGTGACAGTGAAAAAAAAGCAGGGCAGATACAGAGATAGCGTTGAAAAATAATCGGGTGGCCCTGGCGTTGACGAAAAGTACTGTAATGGCGCGTTTACACCAAGGCGAACACGAACAAAAACATTGTTCGGGAACGTTTTCGCCTGTTCCTGTCGTGTCTACACCGCCGCAAACATGAACAAACCTCAGCGTACGAATCGTATGAGAGCGTTTTGTTCTGTTTGCGGCGGTGTAAACGCGGCATAAGGGTTATCCGAAACACAAAAAGGAAAAGTGATTCTTAAACTGAATGAATGTGGGTATGGGTGGTAGTAGATGCATTAAGAAAAATAAAACAATGTTAAAACGGTAGCCTTTTGAAGAAGATGAAGCACCCTGATTTGAGTCTGAGAAAGGTTTAGCCCCGAAATCGGGAAAACAGCTTTAAATAAAAGAGGAACGATAACAGATACGGCAATAAATCTACTACCACCCATAGTCATATTCATATAGTTTAAGAATCTCTTTTCCTTTTTGTGTTTCCGATAACCTTTACAGTACTTTTCGTCAACGCCAGGGTCACCCGATTATTTTTCAATGCTCTCTCTCTCTGTATCTGCCATGTTTTTTATTCACCGTGACACAAAAATTCAGAACAATAGTTCAAGATACAATAAAACAGCCAGCCAAACCTTAAATTAATTTATCGAACCGTTTTTGTACAAAAAATTCATAAAGAATTACCTATTTTTCGGCCCAACCAGCCGCAATCCCCCCTTAATGCATCACTGATACTAGCACTAATTTGCAAGTTGTCTGCATGATATGAAGGGTTAGCTTTAATCCATCGGTTTTTGAATATTTTACATTTACTCCGAACGTACGAGGAGGCAGTCCGAAAATTAATGGTATTTGCAAACCTTTTGAAGTCGTCCCTTTTATTATTTCTGAACAGTTTAAGTGGCCTCAGCTGCAGCTTTTTTATATACAACTAGGTCCATTAAATTTTTGCTGAAATTCCATTTTTTGAAGGCTGCTTTTCTTAATCTTTTGACTCTGTTACAATCTTCATCCCACCACGATACCGGATTATTGTGCACTTTTGAAGAAACAATTTTTTTAGGAGGGGTGCTTGTTTGTGTTAACTGACTTAATTGTGTTAACAAAGGAGTTATATTTATTTTGGGGAGTAAACTCTTCGTAATCTAAGGTAAAAAATTTGGTAAAATGTTTCTCTAGCTCGTTATAGTAAGTTTCCCAGTTCGTTTTAACCGTTTTTATTTTAAAAGATTTTTTTATCTAAATGAGTTTTTCAATACACGCGTTGCAACGTATTGAATAGCGATCCGAGCCCCAGGTTTCATCTAGGACATTGGTGTTTATATCAGGAGCAATATTTGTTGTAGAGAAAAGAAGATCTATGTTGGAATGAAAATTTCTGCGAAAGTCAGAGCGAGTAATGGAGTTATAATTATGTAAAAATAAATCGTGCTCGTCTACACTTTTTAGCAATCTTTCACCATTGATGTCCGAGTTGACGCAGTTCCAAGCTACATTGTGTGCGTTAAAATCACCAATTAGAATGCTATGTCGATTTATATCTACATTTTGAACAATGCAGTCACATTGGATCTGAGATAGGACTTGGCCTGGGGTTCTTTAGCATACTATGATATCAAGCGGGGGGTTGGTGTTAGTTAATCTGATACCGCATAATTCGACGGATTGATCGGGGGTATTTATGTTACTTATTTCGAAATAAGCTATATCTTTACGTATTAGAATGAGGATGCCACCGCCTCTAGAGTGATTTCGGTTCTTTTTATATTGTACAAAACCAGATGCAAAATTATACTCATTATCTATGTCAGTGTTATTTAACCAGGACTCGACACATATAAATATATCGACGCCTTTAAGTAGCATAGGGAGTTCGTGCTTACATGTATGTAGTTCACAGAAAATATTTTAAAAAAAATCAATGCGTGGAACTCTCACGCGTTAGAAATGAAACTTCCTATTAAATATCAAAACCGGTAATTTTTCTTAATGTGAATAAGTTGTATTCCTCTGCATGTACATCGAAAAGTAGACTGTGTGGTATATTTGCTTTTCTTGGTGCAATACGAAGATACTTTTCATCATTCCATAAGAATGTTTGCTGTTGTGCAGTGAGACTATCTTCGATTGGTATGTCTTCACTAATTTCATCCTAGGAATTTGATTAATATTCTCGGTATGAAACAAAGATTCATAAGCTCTAATGCCGTATAGCCTGTAGAGAGGAGTTTCAAATAGACATTGCAGCCCATTTTTTATGTTTCGTTTTTTCCCCCAAACCAACTAAATAACGTGATTTATGTATTTTTTCTCTTAATATGAACATTAATATGAACATTATTAACATAATGATCGTCATGAATGTTTCTTGGCAAATCATTCACCATCGTATTTACTGACACTGGAACATTAATAATTTGCCCGAAGGTCCCATGTGGAAGTGCATGTCGCAAGAGTCGAATTTGAATGAACGGTATCCTGGGTGAAATTAAACTCTTTGACAACAAATCTAATGTAGGTAGATGAGAAGGTATTTGTGGATATACGAAACCATTTGACTTGGATGACGTTGGAATGTTATTATTTCGAGTCAGACAATTTCTGCATGTGTTGCAGTTGCACGTTACCACATGTTGAATGTTAATGGCTGGGAAAGCAGTAGGTATGCAAGAGTTGTTGATGCTTGGGATCAACTGGTTTCACGTCGTTCTTAAACCATATTCGAACACAGATGAAGCAAACTTTACCAAGCTTATTGTTAAGAAATTGTGTTTGAAATTTTTGATGGGCAGTTTTAAAGAAATTAAAGTTTGTGTATGGTAGCGTAGCAACAGTGGGTGCATCGGTACTTGTTTATGGCACAGCTAAATCATATTCATTAGGTTTATCCGAGGCAGCAGATGAATCCTTACTTGTAGAATGTAGTGGGTACCATTGTCGACGCGACGGTACAGCTGGATTGCGTGTACTTGATTTGCGGAAACGCGTGACGTGTAGGAGGAGGCTTGCCAAAAGTAACGGGCACATGACGTAGTAAGGAGTAGTAGAGAGGGAATAGCTATTTGAAGTGGGAACTCGTGACGTAATAGGGAGTAGTAGATGGGGAATCCTCACATATATAGAGCTATATACACTAATACGACTTGTGCACACACCATACGAGAATTTCCTCTCTACAGTATCTTTTTCGCTGAAAGCTCGCGGCTCGGCGGTGAGTATTCAACGTAAAGGGGGGTGTACCTGCTATTCCGAGCGATAGTTTCTCCCTCCTTTCTTGTTGAAGGCGAGAGCGAGTCAGAGGAACTGAAAGCGAGCGAGGAACGGTACGAGACAGACGACGCATTGTACTTTGTCTCGCTCCGTCTTTCGTACGCCTGATACTTCGTTGCACACGCAATGGACGGAATATCAGGATTATCAGTCGCCCGAAAGACAGAGCGAGACAAAGTATCAACGCCTCGTCTGTCTCGTACCGTTCCTCGCTCGCTTTCGGTCCCTCTGACGCGCTCTCGCCTTCGCAGGGTAGGAGTAAGCGGAAGTGATGGGTATAGCGATTCTTGGTGGGGGAAGCGTTTCACACTTCCGTCACACCCGAGAAAACTTACGCTACCGCGGCTAAAGAAGTTTCACTTAAAAAAATAATTAACAATACTTTTTTATTCATATCTCGAAAATTAATAAATACCCTAAGTTAAAATCTTATATTTGGGGTCCCCTACACATACATAGCTGCGGGGCCGCCCAACGTGGGGCCCTCCCAAATCTAGCCCCAAATCTATACCGATGCCTCGTGACATATACTGAAGTATTCTAGAATATTGGTAACATTAGTGAGCGGGAGAACGGGAGGTTTGTATAATATCTCGGAAACTAGGACCGAGCGGCGGTAACATGTATAGGGAAAAGTTGTCCAGAATCATGCCTCAACAACGTATTTTGAGGAGGGATTGCGCCTTGTTGGGCCGAAAAATCGGTAATTCTTTGTCAATTTTTGGTGAAAAAACGGTTCGACAAATTAAATTGACGTTTGGCAGGCTGTTTTATTGTATCTTGAACTATTGTTCTGAATTTTTGTGTCACTGTAAACAAAAACATTGCAGATACAGAGAGAGCGTTGAAAAATAATCGGCTGGTCCTGGCGTTGACGAAAAGTACTGTAAGGGTTATCCGAAACACAAAAAGGAAAAGAGATTCTTAAGCTATATGAATGTGGCTTACGGTGGTCCTTAGCTATAGGGACCAAATTTTTTTTTAATATTTTTGTCTTAACCCTCTAAAATATGACGTTTGGTGAGAAAATTGATATGTACAAAGTTTGAAAGTGATTTGCTCAACGGGAATCCGAGCCGCATTTGAGTTGAAGTTTTGAAATAATAGTGATTTCTCAATATTTTTGCATTTTTACGAAAAGTTGTTTATATAGCATGAATTCACTACTCAATATTGGATTCTGCACACATTTCTGAAAAAGAAACCATCCACGAACAATGTCGGAACGGTATTTTACTCGGACTGTTCGAGAAAATATCCATCGGCAACGCGTGCACGGTGTTTTGCCGCTTAGCGGCCATGGCTTCCCTGTAGCCGAACACAATTATGTTCGAAATTTACGAGAAATCACTATTATTTCAACACTTCAACTTAAATGCGACACGGGTTCCCGTTGTCCAATCACTTTGAAACTTTGCACATATCATTTTCTCACCAAGCCTCATATTTTAGGGGGTTAAGACAAAAACAAATCGGAAGTTGAAAAATAAGGACCACCCTAATGTGGCTAGGGGTGGTAGTAGATGCATTAAGAAAAATAAAAAAATGTTACACTGGCAGCCTTTTGAAGAAGATGAAGCGCCCTGATTTGAGTCTGAGAAAGGTTTTGCCTCAAAATCGGGAAAACTTATTTAAATAAAAAAGGAACGGTAACAAATCTACTACCACCCATAGACACGTTCATATACACTCCTCACATCGTTAGCAGTTTGTGAGTGTTGACATTCACGCGCAAGCAGGCTTTGCAGCTCGACTTGTCATCCAAATAATGTTTTTGAAGCTTTCACTGTTGTCACTATCAGTATTGTTACAATTTATGCCACTCGCTCCTTAGCACCACTATTCTATTCATAAATTCTACTAACCGCCAGTATTATAAACGGACGTTCTTCTGTCTGTATGTTCACGAATATTTCGAGATTCGATTAGTTTTTCTCACAATTTTCAAACGTACACTCCAGGGATGTGCTCCAAAACTGTACATACGCGTAAAGTCTCCGACGTGATAAAGGACAATCGTGCGGTCCTGCCGCGCGAGTCTGAATTATGAACAGATGTAGTTTAAGAATCACTTTTCCGTTTTGTGTTTCGGATAACACTTACAGTACTTTTCGTCAACGCCAGGGCCACACGATTATTTTTTAACGCTCTCAGTGTATCTTCCATGTTTATTTTCACTCTCACACAAAAATTCAGAGCAATAGTTCAAGATACAATAAAACAGCCAGCCAAACCTCAAATTAATTTGTCGAAACGTTTTTGTACAAAAAATTCATATAGAAATACCTATTTTTCGACCCAACAAGGCGCAATCTCCCCCTTAAGGTCATTGAAATTGGTGCTTAGAAACCTATCTTCAATAATTACCAAATAAAGTTGTCCAACAAATATTTCATACTTATTTATAATAATACAGTAATGAAATATTCATCTGTTTACAATATACTCTATTAATTTTATTACATAATATATTGCAAATGCAATGAAAACTAGAGTATTTTTATGATAAATTACAGTTTATAAACCAAAGTTACTATTTTCATTTCCCTTAGACGTGCTCAGATTTACATTATTACTTACTCGTTTTATGAGGATTATGTGTCACGCAATCAACATTTATGGAATGGAAAGTGAGATTCTCTAGTTCCTCATCGCTATCCGATCTGTGATATCCAGCACGATTCTGTTGATACCAATTTTTATTTATTTTACCTATTTACTTTTACATATTACTAAGGTCGAGGCCAGATATATTGGCCGGTGAGTTCCGTGAGGGGTATTTTCCCCACCACACCGTTTGCCTGCCTCGGTGCTCCTTTTCTCAACGTTTTCTGACTCGCTCTCGCCTTTGCAGAACAAGAGTGAGCCAGAAGTGGTGGGGATAGTGCCAAGCTTCTGTCGTGTAGGCCAAACCGAGCTGTCAGCGTAGAAATGCACACATCAGAATAGGTGTGCGTTAGCTCCGAAAAAATTCAGGAGCTTTATTGGTCAGAACATTGATTCTTTCTCGATAGCATCATCTCGTATTGGTCTACGCATAGCTTCGTAACGCAGACAACTATTACGTTAAGAATAAATAACAGCCAAACGGCTTGGTTCAGGTAGAGCCGAGCAGTGTTCCCGTTACCCCACCATACCCTGCGACGGCTACGCAATTCCAACTGACAAATCCGCGATCGTCAGATGGTGGTGGTTGATTTATCCTCAATCGCTGCTCGCGAAAACGAATTCACCGGCCAATATATCTGGCCCCGACCTTAGCTATTCAGATTCTAAATTTACATAATATCTAATCGATAACAAACCGTTTTATTTACTATACAAGATGGCGAGCAATAATAGAATTCAGGATGTGCAGGTACTGGTCTAAAAGCAACCCTCATTATTCTTTCAAATTTATCTCTAATTAACTTGTGTAGGGGTTCTACGTCTTCACACGCAGAAAGTTTCAACTGATCTAGCGAATCTTCTTCTGATAATTTATTCAAATGCCGACATACAGATCGCAAATATTTCGTTATATCGATCTCAATTAAGGTTTCCTCGCATTGTTCTACGGCAGCTTCCATGTCCTCATAACTGAGAGGCTGTTGCAACACCAATGATTTATAAACAGCAACGACGTAAGAGTGACAATGTGCCAAACTTAACAATTTACAATGTTCCATAAGACTGCGCTGATCTGTAACAATAAATATCACTGGTATTTATCATTTACAAATATTAATATTATAAGTAGGATCTCTATTATACGAACACCGCTTATTCGATCAATATAGCGCGCTACGAACTAAAATATTCTGGACTCATCATTCTGAATTCATCATTACACTATATACCCATATATCAATGGAACGCAAGCGTACTGTCTTAATAGTGCAGGCAGTACGTGTGATAAATTATAACTGCTAATAAACCGATCGGAAGGTGGCGAAACCATAATTGAAATAGCTTTCAATTACACGATTGGAAAATTAATATTTTATGATATTTAGAAATTGTAAAACAGTTAGAAGGTAATGGGCAGCAAAAAACAGCAACTAATGTTGCGGAAGTAGTGACTTTAAAGAAAATTCTTGGTTGCTGCATTAGTTCTGTCAGCCGATTCCTTCGTACAAACAGTATTATCATGTTATTGCTTCTAAGAAACTGTCGATACAAACATTGTCCCTAGAGCCTAAAGAAGATAGGGAAAATACATTTTCATTAGTCTCTTGTTGATTAGGCATTTACAAAGGTTCTTATAAGTGCTTGAAACGGCTAGTGGTGTAGTCCTATTAAGACACTGCATTCTCTACGAATTTCAGTTTGGTCACAGTGCAATAGATGTAGTCAAAAACCCGTATATTGTACACTTATAAGAAACTTTGCACAGTGGTAGAGCATCTGAAATGATTCGATATGTATTTCTTTATAGCTGCTCATACTTATGTTTTTGGGGTGAGAACAGCCCTAAAATTTCAGGATGAAAAACATACTTTGTCAAATTTCTGGGAAACTAAAGGATATAGAAGAAAACATAGTATACAAAAGTTGTTTGTGTGTTTTTTGTACAGAATAATATGATGTGGCACCATTATAGCTCATGAGACCTCGTTTTTTACGTATATTTTTGTTACGAACCGGGGCTGAGGGCAATGAAGTTGGAGGCTGCGAACCGAGGATTTGAGATTGTTTTACGGAGTTTGTTAGTTACGGACAAACCGGTGCGTGGCTAACACCGTGGGCCACAAATAAGGTGGTTGTCGTGTACGAACCGGCGCCTAACCGGGAGTCGCCAGGAGATTGGAAAGCGTCCACGAACCGGTGCCACTAGGAATGTTACTTTAGTCTCGTAACTATATAATGTGATATACCGCCTGTTATGGCAGAGCGTCGCTTCTGTTGGAGGTTGTAAGTCTCCACGACCCTCTGACAATGGTATAGTGACAAGAGCCCAATAATCGAACTGATGTTCAATACTGAGGTGCGATGTGACGTGAATATTTGAATAAAACACCGCACACAATTTAACACCAACAATTACCACATATATTTTAAACAGAAACTCAAAACTGAAATATGGATGGAGATGTTTACAAATCTCCAAACGGACAAGTTTAAAGGTTCTGCTCGCAAGCAGGGGTCAATGGTTTCAGTTCGAACTCTAGTTTGCTTCTGCATGGACTTCACACAATCAGTAAGACGAATACTATGGAATCCCTCGCAGAGGTGGAGTTTTACGACAACGGGCGCACAAAACATTGTCTATTGGTAGAGTTTAAAAAAAGAAGTGGTAAAGGAAATTGTCTATTGGTGGAAGCGTGGTACATCGTGGATGGTTGTGGGGTGTGAGAAAGGGCGATTTCAAGATTTCGGAGCTGCGTTGGAAAGTATTTGCAGGGACATCGGCATTTAATTTATGCATACAAGATGAGCATTGGCGACAGTATAGGCAGGTCGACGCGGGGCCACCCGAGTAGAGCCCTTAACTCCTGGGAACCTCTGTCCCGGTTTGGGTGATAACTCGAACCTGAAGGCTATGAAGGCTGTGAAAGAGCCCAAACCGTGATTTGACGAGAGACAGACAGTGTATCTGCTAAACCAAAGGAAACGATACGCAGGCGAGCCTTACGTGTCCTCGAATTCTAAACCTGACACTTTCTCCCTTTTTTTTATTCAAGCTTACTCAAACCTCCAAGGGATTTATACAGTTGTACTTGATTTACGCACATGTCACTGTCACGAGGGCATATTTTGTTAAGTGCTTCGTTTACTTGATTTTCATGTGGCATATTATTATTGATACTACTCATAGTCTGAGTGTTAATCCTTTGTTTTTAAATATTTTGCACTAGTTTCAAGTATCTGTTCTGTTCGTCCGAAAATTTATTGTTTCTGCGAGTCCTTGAAACTTGCTTTTTTCTTTCTTTTGAATACCTTTTTTCATAATGCTGCTGCTTTATTATATTTTATAAGGGGGAACCACATGACGTATGTGAGAGAATAACGCGCGTAGAACAGACAGGCGAAAGAAATAGACAAAAAGCGTGACAAAAGTGCGCAGAAAATTACGAGGTCGGCGGAAAACGAGGGGATTAGACAAGCTTCCGGTGGACAGTATAATCGACAGTTAATAAAAGTTCGAAGGGCAAGAAAAAAGGTGAAGAAGAGAAGGTGTGAAACGAGTGCACGAAGTAAGATACGTTGTAGGGACTTTGAGGCGCGCGAAGCGGCGTGTGCGTTTTGCCCGTTAGGTTCGCGATACTGCGAAGCGAGTCTTGTTCCATCCGCCATTACAGTATCAAGAGTATTAGCGGGTATTAACGCGTGTAAAGATATTAACAAAGAATACGGCACTGTGGCCGATTGTGAAGAGTAAGAGGAGTTTGTTAAATTTTATTATCAAACCATATATTGTTCTGAAAACCACAAACGAGGCTCGTCACTGTCCCCGAGCCACCGGGAGCAAATAATATATTCGTGTGGAACATGCGGGTAATACACGTGGCCGCGTGCGATGCCACAACATGGCAAGTGACACCTAGGGGGAGCGAAAAAAGTAAGAAGACGAAAGCGGAAACAGCAGTAGGTAAAGAAGAGCGGAGACTCTAATGAGTAGAGCTGGCAAAGGTGGGGAAGGACAAAAGGAAATGCGAGGAAGGGGCAGACCATCGTTGGCAGAACAACTGAGAAGAAGAAAAGCGTACAGCGAAGGCTCGATACTGAACTCATTCAAAAGGAAAGGGGAGAACGCGTTGGAGCGGGCAAGGTTAAGGGCCGAAAAGGGAATAGGAGAAGAATTCTTAAAAGTGAGAAGAGTTGAGACGTCGCCTCCGCTCAAGAAAACAGAGGTAGAGATAGGAGCTGCGGAAACGCCGGACAGCCAGAAGACATAGCAGGATGTGGATGTAAGCGACATCTATCGTGAAGCGATCGATCTGTCGATCGCTGAATCTGTTCTGTTGCGTCACGCCTCTCGTACTGTTAACGCGTGTATAAGATTGCTTTCCAATTGTATTAGTTTAACAATAAAACTTAATAGCGTTTAACAATAATAGTCGTATTGTGTCTATTGTCCATTCTCGTCACTACGTATCGCAACATTGTACAAAGTTTGTGCACGATCTGCAATATATAGATCGATCTGGATTCCAACACAGGAAAAAGAAATGGACGCGGCAAAATTAGACAAATTGATGGAAGTTGTGCTGGCAGTTAAGACATGGCTTCGACATGGAAGAGCTGAGAAAAGATATTAGAGATCTGAGCCAGGATAATAAAGAGCTGAGGCAGGGAATGCAGGATCTGAGGGACGAGTGAAAGAGAAGAGATGAGATATGGGAAATGGAAAGGAAGAAAATGAGAGGAAGGGTACTGGAGGCCAAGAAGGGTCAGACAGAGAGGCTGCTAGGAAACCTGGAGGGGCTAGAGAGGAAGGAAGAGACTAGAGAAAAAAGAGAGAGAAGAAATAACATCACACTAAGGGGAGAATATCTACCGTGTAAAGAGACGCCGAAGGAAACGGTGGAGTATGTGTGAAGGCACGAATTGCAGGTGGAGGCAAAAATCAAGGAAGCATACTGGGTAGGAAGGGGAGATTAAAGAAGGCTACTGATAGCGAAGTTAAGGAGCTGGGAACAGGAAAGAGCAGTCATGCTAAAGAAGAATCCATTAAAAGATAAGAAGTTGTTTATTGATAATGACCTGACGGAAAAGGAAAGGGAGATACAAAGAAATATTAAAAATATTGCCAAGGCTGAAAGGGAGCAAGGGGCAAAGGTGAAAGTAGGGTACAGGAAAGTAAAAATTAACGAGAAGACATTTATTTGGAAAGAGGATAGTGGATTGAAAGAGGTAAATTTTTGGAACCGGCAAAGTTCGGTGAACCTCTAAATCATTGGAGGATCGCAGAGCTTACAAGGACAACGAAAGCACGACAAAAGGCAGGACCAAAAACCGGTTCTCCTCGCGCCTGCGGATGCAGACATGCGGAGAGAGGGAGTACACAGAATTGGGAAAGGAGTAAGAAATCAAAACGAAATAGACACAATTAAAATTGGATACTTGTTGCGGCCGAACTCCAGCGCTCAGCTGGTGCGCGAATTTAAATGTGCGTGCGAGAGCGTGTCAACACGGTGACGCACCGTTCGTCAAGACGGTTACGCGCGTCACCCGTTTTTGCACGGCTCGAGCGTTGGCCTTCCCGGAATCCGACCGTTAGTTCCTCGAACACCTTCGAAATACACGAAACGCTCTCGCACGCACGATTACGCACAATCTTTGTCGCCCAGCAACCCACCGGTTTTGAACCCTCTCAACACGGCCCTTCGAGCCATTGCGCCCAGCGCCCTGTATATAGAGTGTACATATTTCTGTTTTGTGACAATTGCGTGTAGTGTGAGTAGTGTTTGTTCGTGTTATATCTCTGCGTGCTGTATATCGATTGTTACAACGACGCCCCTTCGGCCAATAAACGTGCCGTCACCAATTTGGAGTGCATCTATTCTCTGGCCAGTCCCAGCGATCCACACCGCCTCCACTAGGCAATCGGTTAAACATTTGGTCCTTCGAGCCGGATTCGCTTTGAAAGATGACTCCAACCAACCGGCATGGAGATACCGAGGATACCCCGACAGCCCCTCCAAAATGGCAGTCGTTAGTGAAGGAGATTCGGTTGCTCCTCCAGGGATCAGTTCGCCTCCTCGCGAACTTCAAGAAGATGGGGAGGGCGAAGTTCACGGAGGAGAATGCCGAGGACCGCCTGGCCAAGATGACCGAGACGTGGGCCCGGTGCGAGGCCCTCAACCTGGAGCTGGAGCTCCTGCTGCCGGACGCCGAAAGGACGGCGTGCCCGTTCGTCGCGCAGGAGGAGTTCGTCCGGGCTGAGGACGAGTATTGGGCAGCGCGGGACTTCCTGCGGGAGGTCATCCGGTCCTTCCAGACGCCGCCAACTTCGGGAACGTCGGAGCCGACCAGCAGGGACTCCAGCAAAGGCCTGGCGCGCCTTCCGCACATCGCGTTGCCGAAATTCTCAGGTGCGTACACGGAGTGGCCGAGTTTTCGCGATTTGTTTACGTCGCTGGTCATCGGGAACGCGACCCTCAGCAACGCGACCCGGCTGCAGTATCTGCAGTCGGCGGTGGAGGGACAGGCGGCCGAGACGATCACTCACATCACCATTACCGAGGCCAATTTCGGCACCGCGTGGTCCCTGTTGACCCAGGAATTCGAAAACAAACGAGCGATCGTCTCGGCACACCTGCGCGACCTTCTCACTCTGCCGCCGATGGCGGGCGCGTCGGCCGCGGAGCTGCAGCGGTTGCGGGCCCCCACCAACCGAGCGCTCTCTCTCCTCGCCAACCTAGGTCGCCCCACCGAACACTGGGATGATGTCATCGTCGCTCTGACGACGATGAAGCTCGATTAGAGCTGTACGAGTACTTGAATATTCGGGTAGCTTGAAAACCGAACCAATCCGGGACTCGGTTTCCGAGCCGAGCCAGGTACCCGAAAGAACCGAGCGGCTCGGATCGAACCAAGTACTTGAATTTTTTTCAAGCGGCCCGAAAGAACCGGGCGGATTGGTTAGAACCGAGCGGATTGGATAGAACCGAGCGGCTCGGATAGAACCGAGTACTTGAATTTTTCCAAGCGGCCCGAAAGAAACCGGGCGGATTGGATATAACCAAGCGGATTGAATTTTTCCAAGCGGCCCGAAAGAAACCGGGCGGATTGGATAGAACCAAGCGGCCCGAAAGAAACCGGGCGGCTTGGAAAGAAACGAGCGGTCCGAAAGAAGTTCGAGCAGATCGAAAACTATTTGTCCGATTTATTTCAAACTTGGTACACATATTCTTAATGGTATTATCTAAACTGTATGATATCATTTTTTATGCGATAACCCATTCGTATATAATAAACGTTTTAAGTTTGCCTTGTTAGGTAAAAAATGAATAGTGATATTTACCTTGCTCTCATTTGTACAATAAATTTTTTCTTCTCAAATCTGTATGCTACCTTGTAGATATTTGATTAATGAACACTAGAATCATGGTCTTTCTGATGTTAGATAAACCTGGGCATCATAATTTGATACATCGCTCGTGCGCGTAATATTTATACAACATATGCCTTAATACATGCTCTGCACATAAGAATTAACGAAATAATTTCCAACCTCATACTATCTGTAAAAAGAATTCGTCTAACCCCTTAATAAAGGGTGTTGCCTGTTAATGGCTAAATAAGTATAAATGAATATATAAAGAAATAGGTATAATATAGACTTTTGTAGTAATGGATTAAACAAGTGGGACTTTGACCGATCTATATTTCATCATTGAGAGGATTTAAAAAATATATTTGTAATTTTGCATATTTTGGGTATTTTTCATGGTTCTTGCATATACGGAATTTGTTTACAAATTAGCTCGAGTAATTGTTAGAAGTTGCTGAACCTCGACTTTAAAATTTAATAGCTTCATACCTATGTTAAAAAGTTTATGTAAGTGTAATAGTTACATTATATTCAAAAGTTTAGTAATTTAATAGCAGGTACAGTGATACTTGTAATAGTTTGTATAATGCACATATCATGCGAATGTACTGATAGATTGTATATTGATGAAACAAGATTATATGAACTTTCTAATCCCCACGGAAGTGCGTACAATTTTTTTTATTTAATTAATGCAAGAACGCAGTACCAATCCGTTTGAATGAGGATGGGGAATACTTCTGCAAGAGCGTATGAAATTACAAGAAATGAAATAATTATATTTAACCCTCCGAGTACTGGACTTCGAGTCCTGAGGCTGGGTCTTTGCAGACCCACACTGATAGTTCACTAATGCATATTCACGGTCGCTCGAGACCCTCACCGATACAGTACTCAGTTGGGGATGGTCGCTCAAGCTCGAGATCCTCGCCGAAATACTACGGAACGTGGTGGAAGAGGGTTTCGGATTACGTTTGGATACTTGTTCTACATATACGAAACAATAATAGGGTTGCGATTTGTGAATTATAAAAAAATGATGTTTATTCAACATTTATATTAGTACGCGTATTGCATAAAAGTGTGCGGTTTTCTGTACAGTGGTTTTTACACACATATTTTTTACAAGAATCACATACAGTGTGATATTTATTATTGTTCCCCACAAACAACAACAACATCTACTACGCTTGTGACCTGCTAGTTTTTTCTTCTTTACAATTTTTCTTCCCGTCGCTTCTATTGCGATTGCAACATTTGCATGTAGCCCTCCTTCTTCATTTTCAAATTTAATAGCCCGTCTATCAATATTTTTTTGCTAATTCTTCTAAAAATAACTTTCGCCTCATTTTTGACGAATGTCTAAGTTCCCATGTAGGATTCTTAGTATGCCATATAACAAAAGCATTATATGCGGCGATGTCGATATAGTGCATAGATCAGGCCTTCCCAAGTAGGGGAAATCTGCTCCCAAAACAGATGTTTCGGTTCTCCCTCCAACGCTGCGCCTTAGCTGCTAAGACCGCTAAGGTGGGACGAGTTCTGCTACCCTCTCTCCGAGGGCACAGTAACGTCGCTGGGAAGCATGTTGGGCGCTTTAGGGCGAAAGTACCAAATGTGTCAAATTTTTATAGGTACAAAAATATATACATATTATATACATGTTATAGATTCTATAACTATGCTATAGATTCTATAACATGTATATAATATGTATATATTGTACAAAAATTTATAAAATAAGTAGTGATTACATTTTCATAAAACTGAATAAAATGTATAACACATTTGCATTGTACGAAAGTTGTTTAAAATATAAAATGTAGGTATTTATGTATTGTACGAAAATTTAGAAAATAACTACTACTTGTATTTTTATAAAAATGAATATATTTTCTAATGAAAAGACATCACTACGATTATTGTATTACTGTATCGTTGTATGTAATACATTTTTTTAAATTCTTTTTACGTCATTTTGAAATGCTAGTTTAAATTTTAATTTTTCCTACTATTTTTAAGTCATTATGAAATTTCCTATAAAAATTTGACACATTTGGTACTTTCGCCCTAAAGCGCCCAACATGCTTCCCAGCGACGTTACTGTGCCCTCGGAGAGAGGGTAGCAGAACTCGTCCCACCTTAGCGGCCTTAGCAGCTAAGGCGCAGCGTTGGAGGGAGAACCGAAACATCTGTTTTGGGAGCAGATTTCCCCTACTTGGGAAGGCCTGGCATAGATAATGATAATGGCCAACGGCGGGTGCAATGCCTACAAGAGTATTCCCTTACTAATTTATCTAAAACATCTACCCCACTTTTTGTGGAATTATAATAGTTTAACAAAGGTAACAAAATTACGACACAGGAAAAAATACGAGAATGCAGCGAAGTGTCGTTGTCGGCGATACATTCGCGAATGCCCCAAGGCAACGCAGTCGCTTCGAGCTTCTGACTCTTTAGGCCCCAACAAAGTCCCCGGAAAACCCCGGTTTATGACACCCCCAAGCGCGAGGCGCTCCTTGACTACAGCTCAATGACCGCTTGGCTACGCTCTGTGTAAATTAGACAGAGTAAATTCCGACTAAATTCCGCAGTCTATATTATACCTATTTCTTTATTTATTCATTTATACTTATTTAGCCATTAACAGGCAACACCCTTTATTAAGGGGTTAGACGAATTCTTTTTACAGATAGTATGAGGTTGGAAATTATTTCGTTAATTCTTATGTGCAGAGCATGTATTAAGGCATATGTTGTATAAATATTACGCGCGCGAGCGATGTATCAAATTATGATGCCCAGGTTTATCTAACATCAGAAAGACCATGATTCTAGTGTTCATTAATCAAATATCTACAAGGTAGCATACAGATTTGAGAAGAAAAAATTTATTGTACAAATGAGAGCAAGGTAAATATCACTATTCATTTTTTACCTAACAAGGCAAACTTAAAACGTTTATTATATACGAATGGGTTATCGCATAAAAAATGATATCATACAGTTTAGATAATACCATTAAGAATATGTGTACCAAGTTTGAAATAAATCGGACAAATAGTTTCCGATCTGCTCGAACTTCTTTCGGACCGCTCGTTTCTTTCCAAGCCGCCCGGTTTCTTTCGGGCCGCTTGGTTCTATCCAATCCGCCCGGTTTCTTTCGGGCCGCTTGGAAAAATTCAATCCGCTTGGTTATATCCAATCCGCCCGGTTTCTTTCGGGCCGCTTGGAAAAATTCAAGTACTCGGTTCTATCCGAGCCGCTCGGTTCTATCCAATCCGCTCGGTTCTAACCAATCCGCCCGGTTCTTTCGGGCCGCTTGAAAAAAATTCAAGTACTTGGTTCGATCCGAGCCGCTCGGTTCTTTCGGGTACCTGGCTCGGCTCGGTTTTTCGAGCCGAGTCAGACTCGGCTTGCTTTAACCGGGTACTTGAACAGCTCTAAGCTCGATCCCGAGCTGATAGAGGAGTGGGAGCTCTCGCTTGGCGTCAGCACCGACCCCCCTTCTTACGCGCAGCTCGATACCTTTATGAAGTCTCGCATTCAATCACTTGACGCCGCGCGACTCGCGAAGGAAGCCGCCAAACCGGATCGAGGCCAGGCTGGAAAATCGTCGCGCGGGTCCGTCGCTCGGGTCTGCACGACCAACCCTGCGCCAGACCCTTCGTCATACGGGACGAGATCCCAATGTCCTGTGTGCCGGGCGCGACATGCCCTTTACAGATGCACGGCGTTCAAAGCCCTCAGACTCGAGCAGCGCCGCGAACTCGCGGCTGACAAGCGCGTCTGCTTCAATTGTCTCGCGCCCGGCCACATGGCCCCGTCCTGCCCCGTCGCAGCCACTTGTTCGCGATGCGGCCGTCGGCATCACTCGCTGCTCCATCCACCGACCTCCGACACGGCACTCGGTCCCGACGTTGTTGCTGCGGGCACGGCCGCTAGCGGTAACCAGGCCCCCACAGCCGCCTTAAACTCCATCGCGTCGCCCGCGTCTTCGGATGGAGCGCCCGTGGTGCTGGCCACCGCGATCGTCGGCGTTCGGTCATCGGGCGGCGACTTGCTGACCATCCGCGCGCTGCTGGACCAAGGGGCACAGGTGTCCCTCGTGTCGGAGTCAGTGGTTCAGACTCTGCGACTTCCCCGACACCCGCACGTGACCAATTTCATCGGCGCTCTGGATGGCAAATTGGGGGCCTCGCATTCGCAGGTGAAGTTGACCTTAGTGCCGCTTGCTGGAGCTCCTCCAGCCTCCATCACCATCATCGCCCACGTTGTGCCCAAGGTGTCTTCATACGCGCCAGAGTGGACACCGACCACGCAGCGGAACGACTTCGATGGCCTGACCTTCGCGGATCCCGATCCGTCAGCACGTCGTCCGATTGACCTGATCGTCGGCGCCGATTATTTCGGAGCCCTTCTGCTCCCCGGACTGCGTCGCGGCACCCCGTCGGCCCTGATCGCGCAACAAACCATTTTCGGGTGGATCCTCTCTGGTCCGACCGGCCCTTCGCCCGCCGCCGGTGTGTTGCACCACGTCACGGCGCAAGCCGTGGCCCCGGCCGAAACCATAGACGCGTTGCTCCGGAAGTTCTGGGACGTCGAAGAGGTAGCCGTGCCAGCGACCCTCGCCCCAGACGACGAACGCTGCGAACAACATTTCGCGAGCACGCACTCACGGCGGGCGGACGGTCGGTACATCGTCCGACTTCCCCTGAAGGCCGGACATCCACTCGATATCGGCGATTCGGTGCCGCGCGCGACCGCGCTATTGCGTGCCCTCGACCGGCGCCTCGCGAGGGACGCGCCGCTGGAGAAGGCATATCACGACTTCCTCGCGGAGTATGAAGCGCTCGGGCACATGGAGGAGGTCGATGGCCCTCGGAGGGCCGGCGCGACGCCCCGGCTGGTGTACTTACCTCACCACGCGGTCGTAAAGCGGGCTCCGGGCGCGGCATCAAAGTTACGCGTGGTGTTTAATGCCTCGAGCCCAACGTCAAACGGAACGTCCCTCAATGACCACATGATGATCGGCCCGAAACTTCAGCGCGACATCATGACCGTCCTTCTCCAATGGCGCCTCCCTCGTTTCGCCCTCAAGGCCGATATCGAGAAAATGTACCGGCAAATCCTCGTGCATCCGAGCGACGCGAACCTCCAGTGCATCCTGTGGCACCGTCGCCCTGACAGCGCGCCCACCTCATTTCGGCTCCGGACCGTCACTTACGGCACCGCCGCCGCGCCCTATCTAGCCCTGCGTGTCCTACAGCAGCTGGCCGCCGACGAAGGAGAGCGATATCCGCGAGGACGACGAATCCTCGAGACTCAATTCTATGTCGACGACGTGCTATTTGGGGCGGACGAGGTTTCGTCGGCGCTCGCGGATCGCGACGAGCTCTGCGCTTTGCTTGCGCGGGGAGGGTTTGTGTTGCGGAAGTGGGCGGCCAATCACCCGTCGTTGCTTCCGGAATGCGCGACTTCGGCTACACCCGAGTCGCCCGTACGCTGTGCCCCGGAGGACTCGGATGTACAATCGGTTCTGGGAATCCACTGGCTCCCCCAGACGGACGCGTTCCGTTACCTGATTGGCCCTCCTTCCGCTCCCGCGACAACGAAGCGCACCATCCTGTCGGTGGCCGCGCGGCTGTACGACCCGCTCGGCTGGATATCGCCCGCGGTGGTGGTCGCAAAAATATTATTACAGGACTTGTGGGTGCGAGGCGCGGACTGGGATGCTCCGCTTTCGCTGGATGTGCTGCGGGAATGGCAGGATCACGTCTCGTCCCTTCCCCTTCTGGAGTCGCTGCGCATCCCCCGCTGGTGCGGACACGACACCTCCATCGCAGCCTGCGAGCTGCACGGTTTCGCCGACGCGTCCTCCAGGGCCTACGGCGCAGTCGTGTACTCCAGGATCGTTCGCCGACACGGGGAGCCGGCGTACGTCACCCTCCTTGCCGCCAAAACGAAGGTCGCGCCGGTCCAGACCATGAGCATCCCGCGACTCGAGTTGAGCGCCGCCGTCCTCCTAGCGCGCCTCCTCCGGCGAATACACTCAGAAACCCCCTGGCCCCTCTCGACGACGCACGCCTGGACGGACTCTCGCGTGGTGCTTGCGTGGCTACAGCGTCACCCCTCCCATTGGAATGTGTTCGTCGCGAACCGCGTCTCCGAAATTCAGGCCACGCTGCCGGCGGCCGCGTGGCGTCACGTTCCGACGCATGACAACCCGGCCGATTGCGCCTCGCGAGGCATGCACCCTCGCGACCTGCTGCTCCATGAACTGTGGTGGAAGGGGCCGACGTGGCTTCCGCTGGCACCATCCGAGTGGCCGGCGCGTCCGTCGGAGGACTCGCGGCCAATAGAGGACGAAATGCGACGCACCGTGACCCACGTCACCGCGTCGCCCCCGCACTGCCCATTAGACCCGCTGCCGACCAGCGTCTCATCGTGGCCGCGACTCCTCCGAATCACGGCGCGCATCTTCACTTTCGCGCGGCTGTGTCGTCGGGGGACCACGGGGGGTGGGGGGTCGCGACTGTCGGAGGTGCAGCGGGCACGCATCTGGTGGCTCCGATGGCTCCAGGGTACGGCATTCGCGGACGACATCGCCGCGATTAAAATCGGAAAGCCCGTACGAAGGGCCAGCCCGCTCCGTCAGCTGGCCCCGTTCATGGACGAGGACGGCTTGATTCGGGTGGGGGGAAGGTTGCAGAATGCCCCCCTCCCTTACGACGCTCGGCACCCGGTGGTGCTTCCGGCGCACTATGTATCGCACCTGATCATCGGGCACGCGCACCTCAGAGCGTTGCACGGTGGGCCCCAGCTCACCCTCAGCGTTCTGAGGAATAACTACTGGGTGCTGCGCGCGAGGGAGGAAGTTCGCGCGATCGTGCACCGGTGCACGGTATGCGCCCGGTTCCGGGCCACAGCCGGGACGCAGATCATGGCCGACCTCCCCGCTGCGCGAGTCTCACCGCCTCGTCCCTTCGAGAACACCGGCGTGGACTACGCGGGTCCGATAATGGCACGACCGGCCAAGGGACGCGGGTATAAGGCCCATAAGGCATATATCGCACTGTTTGTGTGCATGTCGACGCGGGCCGTGCACTTGGAGCTGGTGTCGGATTACACCTCCGCGACTTTCCTCGCCGCGTTTCAGCGGTTCGTCTCCCGCCGCGGCCGCCCTCAACGCGTGTATAGCGATAACGGGACGAATTTCAGAGGCGCCGCGCGGGAGCTCGGCGCCGCGATCCGCGGCGCGGTGGGCTCGCCGGCCCTCGCTGCATTCTCCGACACCGAGGAAATCCGGTGGAGTTTCATTCCTCCAGCCGCGCCGCATTTCGGAGGACTGTGGGAGGCAGGAGTGAGGAGCGCGAAACACCACCTGCATCGGGTCGTACGAGACCACACTCTGTCATACGAGGAGCTGACGACGGTGCTCTGCATGGTCGAGGCATGTCTCAACTCGCGACCGCTCGCCCCTACGCCGGGCGACGACGACGACCTCGCGCTCACTCCAGCTCATTTCGTGACCGGCGCGCCTCCGTTGGCGTTGCCCCCGTTAGCGTCGGCGACCGGTCCTGCGTCGCTCAGGGACCGATGGCAGATCGTCCAGCGGATGCGTGACCACTTCTGGAGGCGGTGGCACGCGGACTACCTCCACTCCCTTCAGCCGCGGCGTAAGTGGACCAGCCCCGAGAGAAGCCTCTGTGTTGGCGATGTCGTTGTCCTCAAGGGCGACGACACTCCGCCGGCGCAGTGGCGACTCGACCGCGTTTCGCGCGTCCATCCTGGTCCGGACGGCCGCGTCCGAGTGGTGACGGTGCGCACCGCACATGGCGACTCCATGCGTCCGATCACTCGCGTCGTGCTCCTTCCGTGCCCCCCCCGCGCCTGCTGACGTGGCCACGACGTAAACAACATATGTATACCACCGCCACCAATGTACCGCGCCACTCCGGTCCACCTTGTCGCGTCATTGCTTGTCACGGCGGGCGGACGCCCTGCGTCGGCGTCCGCCAAGGTCGGCCCGGGCCTCCGGGCCGAGGCGGGCGGAATGTTGCGGCCGAACTCCAGCGCTCAGCTGGTGCGCGAATTTAAATGTGCGTGCGAGAGCGTGTCAACACGGTGACGCACCGTTCGTCAAGACGGTTACGCGCGTCACCCGTTTTTGCACGGCTCGAGCGTTGGCCTTCCCGGAATCCGACCGTTAGTTCCTCGAACACCTTCGAAATACACGAAACGCTCTCGCACGCACGATTACGCACAATCTTTGTCGCCCAGCAACCCACCGGTTTTGAACCCTCTCAACACGGCCCTTCGAGCCATTGCGCCCAGCGCCCTGTATATAGAGTGTACATATTTCTGTTTTGTGACAATTGCGTGTAGTGTGAGTAGTGTTTGTTCGTGTTATATCTCTGCGTGCTGTATATCGATTGTTACAACGACGCCCCTTCGGCCAATAAACGTGCCGTCACCAATTTGGAGTGCATCTATTCTCTGGCCAGTCCCAGCGATCCACACCGCCTCCACTAGGCCGGAATGTAGCAGAATTAATGAGCAAAGACAAACAGTCTTGGGATTTCTTAAAAGAACTTGATGTAATAAGATTAGTAGAAACGTGGATTGAGGAGAAAGAATGGGAAGGATTGAAAGATAAATTGCCACAGGAATTCTCATGGAAATGTAACAATGCCACCACAGAGAAACAAAAGGGGGAAGCGATAGACGGAATTATCACAGCTATAAGAAAATGCATAGAAGAGGAGGAATCGACCGAGGGAACGAAAAATATTCAAGAGAGAAGAATAAAGATACAAAATGAAGAATGGAAAATAATAATAGTGTACAGCAGAGACTTCCGCCTGGAAGTCTAGCATCATCTCTCCGATACATAAAGCCGGCGCGAGATCTGACATTAAGAACTACAGGCCCATTTCGATGCTCAATATTATGGGTAAACTTTTCGAGGCCATTGTGGCCAAGAAGATTAGTGCCTTGACCAATAGTATCTTGTCTTTGGAGCAACACGGCTTTATGCCTGGCAGGTCTACCGTCACCAACCTCGCGGTTTTCTGCAACTTTGTGTCCAGGGTTTTAGAGGGAGGGCGGCAAGTCGATGTAATATATACAGACTTTACTAAGGCCTTTGATAGAGTGGACCACTACCTGCTCATCGATAAGCTTGCCTCCGTCGGCTTCGGAGGGCAATTACTGTGTTGGCTTTTTTCTTATATTACGGGGCGCTTCCAAGGTGTCAGAGTCGGTGATATTTTTTCGAGAAAGATTTTTGCATCGTCCGGGGTACCCCAGGGTTCCCACCTTGGGCCCATTCTATTTCTACTATTCATCGACGACATTTGCGAGATGATCCGCAATAGTAAATTTTTGATGTTCGCCGACGACCTCAAATTATTTAAATGCATCTCGTGCCACGCCGACTCCCTTGATCTACAAGCTGACCTTAACAGAATCACAGAGTGGTGTCTCCTCAACCGTATGGAGCTTAACACCAGCAAGTGCCATATTTTGAGGATTTCGCGAAGTAAGAATCCGATGCACTACTGTTATGAAATCGCGGACTCTCAGTTATCAAGCGTTGCGGTCGCGCGTGACATTGGCGTTCTGATCGACTCTTCGTTCTCCTTCGTGGAGCACACACAACATGTTGTTGCGGCCTCGAGCAGGGCTCTAGGTTTTATAATTAGGAGTAGTACCGATTTTGTTAGCCCCAGTACGCTGCGCTACTTATATAACAGCTTGGTGCTGCCGCATCTCGAGTACGCGTCAGTCATCTGGACACCGCGATGGACTAAGTATAGTCTACAACTCGAAAGGGTTCAGCATCGTTTCTTACGCCATCTTGCGTACAAAGCGGGCCGGCCTATGGCTCGGTTTGACCACGACTATGGGCCGATCATGAGTAGATTTGGGGTGCGGACTCTAGAACACAGGAGGAGGATCTCAGACCTATCCTTTCTACATAGGATTCTGAACGGGAAGGTGGATAACCCTAATGTTATTGAGCTAATCAATTTCAACGTTCCCACTCGCTGTACCAGGCAAACACCTCTGTTTAGGCTTCTGAGCTACTCCTCCTGGGTCGGTCACACCGACCCTTTCCACAGAATTTGCGGCATCGCCAATCTGCTTTACGAGGGCATTGATTTCTTTGCCGGTACTTTCTCTAGCTTCAGGACTAGCGCTCGGAGAGTCCTTATTGCGGAAGGCATTTCTTAAATCGTAGTTTAATCCCAATCTACCTACCTGGAAATCTTTGTTCGCGACTAGCGCTTCTTTCTTTTTTTTTTCATTTTATCAAATTTTCTTTTTTATTATTTTCTAATAATTTTTTAATTTTTAATTTATTTCATTGTTATGCAATTTATTGTAATTATCCTTTACTATAAGTATCCTTGTTCTTAATGGGCTTGTCCCGTGAATAAATTATTATTATTATTATTATTATTATATGAAGGAGACGAAAGACGAGCTAGACCAGATAATAGAGGAGATGGAGGTGGAGAAATTGATAATCGGAGGAGATTTCAATCCAAGAATTGGACAAGAAGGGGGCGATTTTAGAATAGAAGAAAAGCATGACGTAAGAAGATCAAAAGACAAAGTTGAAAACACGGAGGGAAAGTTATTATTAGAGATGGTTGAGGAAAGAGGATGGAATATTCTAAACGTGAATATGGAGGGTGATGAAAAAGGGGAGTGTACATATTCGAAGCCGAGAGGGAGCACTGTAATTGATTATATAATAACAAATGTGGAGGCGAAAGAAGATATCGAGAAATTCACAGTGGAAGAAAGAGTTGAGTCAGATCATATGCCGCTGATTGTGAAACTATACAGGGTGTCCCAGAATTGAGGGACATTCCGGAAGATGCAATATCCTGATGCAAAAAGACATCGGAACGTCCTTAATCGTTTTGGGATCCGGGGTTTTGTTTTCGAGATATTAACGGCGCGGTCCACCCCCCGGCCTGATAACGTCTTTTCGATAAAATTCTGTATGAGGCGTGAAGCCTAAGGACCTACATACGCAATCGTATATTTATATTTAACGTACTGCTTATGGTTGGACAGTAATTGAGGGGTACATTTCGTCACGCTCACTTTCCGAACATGAGGGGCTGAGTTGTAAGACGTTGTCACGTCAAAACTCACCCTTTCGGAAATTCACCTGCAGCTTGAAAACCTGTGTCACTAGGTCACTGAACCGATCTTGGTCATCGACAAACGCGCCGAGTGCACAGCTGGTCTCAGGTACACGACACCACCCAAAGTTAAAGGTCGCAACGTTAAGTGCGTCCGGGTTAATGTACCGCATATTCACTTCACTGCACGTCTACTATCATTGATCACTTATTTATTTTTCATGGAATGCGTTGTTCCTACGGTAAAAAACTTGGTGGAAATGAATTTTCACTTGGCGTTCGAAGCCGTGGGTATTCCCGCGAATATTCTCGCACAGCAGCACTTGCGTCCCCGTTGTTCGGGGGGTACACCCAGAACATCGCGTAATACTCTTGAGCAGAGAACATTTCTGCGACGTGATTGCTTGCTGACTGACCAGATTTTTTCCAAGCAACTTCCTCTACCCCCAAATAGTTTCTCTCGTTCCATTATGAGTTAACTCCCACCACACCAAGAGGCTTCAGGTAAAAAGAAACCAGCACATTTTCGAAACACACGTGCTTCACTGAAGGAACCCTGCAAGGAACGAACCATCGTACACTTTCACAAAAGCCCGCGCCCCGTCCTTTTACTGCCACTGTACCCATTGCTTCGAGATAGAGAGTAGACACCACGTGCACATATCGATTGGAAAGGGCGCGAAGAGAAGAGAAACAGAAAGTGTTCGAATTAGGTGGTCCGTCGATGACCAGGATCAGGTTCAGTGACCTAAATAAAATCGCTGAATGTGCGTTTCATTTTTCACGGAAGACGGAACTCAAACACGTCTTCACGCGAACCAACTTGTACAATGACTAAAACGCTTGGCAATGTTTACTTTCTCCATGTATATAGGCGTGTGGGGCTTCAGGTTACACACCGGAGTGATTTAACTGTTTACAGTATTACCACTTTGACAGGAACAAAATTATTCTCGAAACTTCATTGTCACACCTCGTATACTGCGATCCGTTAAATCGTCAGTTTCCCAGTTGTTTTTCTCGATACCGAAAGATCATTAGTACAAAGTCAAAGTACTGTATGCTACATTCACGGTTTGTTTTTACGCGTGGAATCACCCCCACTCCGGTTGTACTATGTTTATCGGAACACACACTCTATAATCTCTCAGTCCATATCGAAATACAAGAAAGCTAAGAAATTAAATTATATTTGTTCAACCTGTATCATTAAATGATATCCATTATCTAAACGTGCTACCGTATATTGTAAAAAAGTTTGTATAGATAAATTTCAGCTCACCACTTGTGGTGTTATCCGAATCCTCGCTTTTTGGTTCCGGAGATGATGGTTTCGAGTTGTAGTCAAATTTTAATTCCGTAAAATCTTTACATCCCTGATGACCAGTTCTAAATGTATGATCTTGATAAATATCTGTACTATATGATATTTTTACTTTATCGGTCAAAGTATCAATTAAGAATGCTAGTGAACAATCATAAACGTAGACAGGAATAACGAGGCTTCTTTCAGAATCCTGAAAGTTTCTTTGCTCTTCTATTTTCGATGTAATATCAGTGCTGAATTCATTGCATAACTCAGATTCACTACTTTGTAATAAGGAATAATTAGACACATTAAAATTCTTCGTATAAAGGGTTGAATTTGGATGCTTCTCACTCAAAACGATATTAAATACGTCAGCTTCATCATAATTATTCTCAGAATTGTTGCTCACAAAGGATTGTTCCGTATATGACGAATACATGAGTAAACGTATATCCTTTTCTGATGCTGGTAAAATTGTAATAATCACATGTGTTGTACTAATTCCTTTTATGAAACACTTCCATCGTGGACTGAAGTTTTGGTCAATGTTACAACAGCTTTTGTCTAAAACAAAGGTTTTGAAGTCGACAAATATATTTTATTTGCACACCTATAAGAGTTCAATGAAACGCACGCGTGCGTGCACGGGCGTTCTGCAAAGATGTATTATAGATGCTTAACAACGTAAACTTAATACCTTTTTCAGCAAAAAATGGTAAAGGTGGACCACCATCTCGAGGTCTCTGGAGAAGCATCTTTGTGAACTGCTGCGATTCCGCTGATGTTAAGAGAAGTTCTTTATTATGCAACTGTTTTATATGCTCCAAAAAATTATCCATTAGTATTTTGTTTGCATGTCCTCGTCCTTCATCGTCGATAGGGCAACCTGACAACAATCACGTATAGTAATTTAATAGTACGTTCTTTCTTTGAACAAAAGAAATGTACAAGAATAATCACAGTAGCTCGAGTAAGGAATACAATCCAGTCATTATTTACTACCCCGGGATTGCGGGACTAACCCCGGGATTGGGTAATAGAAAATTTCAGTAATTAAAATGATTTATTATGTGTAAAATTTTAAATCTTTATTTAAAGTAAACAAACTTACTTTCTATCTTTAATCTGAAACGTAAGTTAAAATCATTTTTAACAATAAAAGCAGTAGATCAATGAAGAATAATAAAGTTTCAATAAGTAGATAATATCGGTAAACCATTATGAAGATTTTTGAAAATGCGAACAAAGAAACACTTGTACTTGTGTACAATGTTCCGACTATACTTGTTCAGACAAGTTGTGATTTGCAACTCGCGCGATTTCGAAATAGCGGAAAGTGAGAATATCATTGTAAAAATAAATATAGTTTAGTTACTTATATGCGACTTAATATTATTATTGAAATAAATCATTATTATTGTTATTGTCCTTATTATTATGAAATTACTATGTTTATTTATTCTGTTTATTTTTATATTTTCCAGGTGTTCATAAAGTAATTCACGTTTTTAAAAAATCCCGTAATTCTCGGGATTAGTTATATCAAATACCGGGATTTTTGGAATCCGAAAAACAGCCGGGATCACGGGATCCCGGGATCCCGGGACACCGTATCCCCGGATTGTATTCCCTAAGCTTGAGTAGCTTATCATCTCAAATAACACCATAAGTGGGCAGACCACTGTAAAAAATCGGAAAAATCGATTTTTTCTATTTCATATTTTCTGAAAGACGTACGTTTCAAGAATGCTCTCTCCAAATTTTATGAAGAAATTCGCAAAATTGACGGAGATATAGTATTTTCAGTGAAGCGGTGTCAAGCCCGCGACTGACAAGGGAACACCGCGAACCCGCACTCACCGATTAGCTGGCCATACACGGAGAGGTTTCTCCGCGGTCTTCATCCATCGCGGACAAACCCGCGATCAAAGTCTGCGGTGGATCAAAACTGCAAATATCCACTAACATACAACGAAAGTTCACAGACAAATCGCGTTGGATAAATCGGTCGCAGATAAAACTGCGTGTTAATGGATGAAAACCGCTAGTTTATCCGCGGATTTGATCGAAACTGAGGACTTACGTTTTGCTGAAAGATTAGCTGGCCACACACGGGGAGGTTACTCCGCGGTCTTCATCCGTCGCGGACAAACCCGCGATCAAAGTCTGCGGCGGATCAAAACTGCAAATATCCACTAACATACAACGAAAGTTCACAGACAAATCACGTTGGATAAATCGGTCACAGATAAAACTGCGTGTTAATGGATGAAAACCGCTAGTTTATCCGCGGATTTGATCGAAACTGTGGACTTTCGTCTTGCTGAAAGTTTTCTCAGTTGTCATGCAGACTTGAATGGAGTTGCACAAAATGAAATATGTTTAAACGTCGTAATAAAATACGTAATTTGTGTTGTGCTATGATTGGAATGCACATAATTGCCAAAAATAATACACGTAGAAATCGCAAAAAGTGGGTAAAAAATTATTTAATTGAAAAGGACCGTCTGAGTCATATACAATTATTGAAAAAAAAATTGGACAATGAACCTGATGATTTCAAAAATTATTTGAGAATGGACACAAAAACATATGATGAACTATTAACTTTGATAAAAACTAATCTGACAAAGCAAAACACTGTAATGAGGGAAGCTATTTCGCCAGAGCAACGTTTAAATGCTACACTGCGTTTCTTGGCAACAGGAAGGGCTTATGAAGATTTAAAATATTCAGTGGGAATTGCAGCTCAAACATTGGGATACCTAATTCCAGAAAAAAAAAAAAAAAAACGAAATACCATAACTGTGGTACGTAAATTTCGTCGGTACCACTACCCGAGCGTTTGGAATTTTCCACTTTTTTTAGTTCCTTCCGGAAACAGCCCCTCAGGTTCTGTATTTTTTTCTTTACAAATTGTTTGTCGGCTTCCGGATATGTAAGTTTGCAAAATGAAACCAGAGCGTCGTAACCTCTATCTTTTAAATTTTTATTTAAATAAACTTTTTTGTCCGTTGTTTTCCACAACGCAGAATGTTGTTCATAAATTTCTATAAATTTTGTAATGAATACTTTAGTCATGAAACGTGTGTCGATATCGTTAGATGACATTTTAGTTTTTTGAATGTCGACCTGTCGGTTTTATCTGCAGACAAAAACTGCACGTTAATGTTGAACAACTGTTTTATCACGCGGTTGAAGTTTTTCATGAGAACTGTGACGGTAAATCGATCATAGACATGCACCACTAACATGCAGTTAAATCCGCAGACTTGAAACGCGACGGATGAAGACCGCGGGAAAACCTCCCCGTGTGTGGATAATAGTAAGATTTTTCAGTTTTTTCAATTTCGACCTGTCGGTTTTATCTGCAGACAAAAACTGCACGTTAATGTTGAACAATTGGAACGCAACTTCGTGGGTTTTTAGAGCGACTCAAAACAAGAACAACGGTGTGTTTCATTTGGACCCTATCGCCATTTAAGGGGGTGAAAACTAAGCTCGAAGTGAAATTGGCACTTCCACTTTTTCCCGTATAACTCTCAAAGTACAACAGATAGAAAAAAATGTTTCGAACAAAAGTTTAATGGTGCAATAAGCGCTACAAACTTGCGTTAACAAATTTTTGAAAAGAGTTTAAAAAGAAAAATATCTGATGAAAAAATGTTTTTCAAATATTTTGCTAACGGAAGTTTGCAGCGCTTATTGCACCATTAAACTTTGGTTTGAAACATTTTTTCTGTCTGTTGTACTTTGAGAGTTATACGCGAAAAAGTGGAAGTGCCAATTTGACTTTGAAGTTAGTTTTCACCCCCTTATAGGGCGATAGGGCCCAAACGAAGCACACCGTTGTTCTTGTTATGAGTCACTCTGAAAACCCACAAAGTTGCGTTCCAATCGGTGAGTCTGGGTTCGCGGCGTTCCCTTGTGAGCCGCGCGGAACTTTGAACGCGTTTTCCTCAGAATGACATTTTTCAACCGCGTTGACAGTCTGCAGAGGAAACTATAAGTCCAATTGACATGAGCAAGAGCATTTATTGTACGAAAACCCCGTCTCTATTACCTGACGATCAGTTTTTTTTTACTTAACGACCTCCTTCTATTTTTTTATCAACATTTCCCTAATTTTGTATCCCCAAAACATGATTTTTTTCAGAGGTCCGCTATTTTGTAATTCCTTGCGATTTTTACTTTTTTCGATCGTCATGTAATAGAGGTAGGTTTCTAGTTTCAAAATATTTTATTCTTTTCGAATTCGAATTAACCATATGGCCTGGACACTGTCAACGCGACAAGCACGATTTTGCCGCAGCGCAGATTTTGACGATGAGTATACAGTTAACGGATTTATGAATTTGATTGAAAATTTTTTTTTCTTAACCTTCGATATGTACATTATTAACTATACTAAGCAATACATTGATTTACTTCCGTTGTTTGGTTGAAATAAATTCCTGAAAACACCCTTACATTTCGGACCGCTGCAGTGGTCTGCCACCTTAATTTCGTATATTAGAAATGAAAGGTAAATAAAAAGTATGTTCTGTTTCATGATGCATATCATGAACATACATGACAGCTCTGTTTTATAAATCTCATAGTTTTTAAGGACTTTGTATGTTATCTAACAAAACTAGATTAGTAGTCACACAATCTTGAGATGATATTGCACCACAATAATCACAGTATAAGCATACGGACTGGAGAATTTACATGCTCAGTATTTCATCTAACGTATATAGTAGTATAACTAGGAGAGTTCTAACGCAGGTCCTCTGAGACGGGTGCGGGCGCGGGGGACCGGGGAGGGGAACCTGGCTGCGCACGCATGAACCGCAGAGCGGGGGAAACCGTAGCCGTGGAGGGGATCGGTACTGACCCAGCCGCTGCAGACAACTCTTCAGACCCGGTCCGCCGCCGAAAATTTCTCAGACCTAAACGAGGGGAGGGGATGACCTTCAGACATGGCCCGCCCCCAAAATTTTTCAAACCTGACCCACAGCAGAAATTTTTCAGAACTAACCGAGGGGAGGGGATGGCATTCAGAAATAGCCCACCCTCGAAAATTCCCCCCCCCCCGCAGAAAAATAATAATTTTAATACCATCCCACGCCGATCTGCTGAACCAATGTATAGCAAGCAGACATTCTAAAGCTAACAATTTTTCAAAATGTTTTTCAATCTTAACGTCACAGCGTATCTCGCAATCACATGTAATTTGAATATCTGGGGTGGGACAGCCGTGCGAGATGACATCATTTTGGCGACGCGAAGAATGTGCGAACAAATATGATACCTGCTAAAGTCAAACGCGCCGCAGTTGAGAATTATGGAAAGAATTGTGCTGTGTCGATAGAAATTGGTGAGGGGAGAAGGGGGAGGACGGATAAGTAAATGGAGAAATAATATGTTTTAAGTAATTTATTAAAAGAGAAATAATAATTGCACAATTTATTTAACCCTTATGTACACACCCAACTTTTACCACGTTGTTACACACCCAGGGTACCCGGGTGCCCACCACTAGTTTTTCTTAATACCTGAGTTCGCATATGAACGGAATCGTTTGGAATCAGTTTTCTTTATTAAATAAACATCAATAGAAACTATATATGCCATTTCCAAGTTCCCTAGCCCGCTACAGCTACCATAAAATAAAATAGAAGTAGGGTGCGAGCGCTGCACAGGTAGCGCGCGGTCAGTTTTGACATTCGGCGACCGGCAGATGGATAGTAGTGTAGCGGCTTCATCGCTACTTCGCTTTCGTATGTAATTGTTTATTTATTAATACCTGTTACACCAATAAAATATTCATCAATAATATTAATTAATTCCGGAGTCAAAACATCATTTTTCATCTAGTGGGTACCCGGGTACCCGGGTGTGTCCGCTAAGCACATGTACTTTGACGTCATTTAGTTTAGGTTCAAAAAATTTGAAAAAAATTTACCAGTGTGTTTTTGACTTTTAAAAGAGTTAAATAATGGGGATCTGAAGGCCCAAGTCGAAATTTCCATTTTTATTCGAGTTATAAGCAAAAATATGACGAGGTGGGCACCCGGGTACCCGGGTGTGTACACAAGGGTTAACAGTTACTGCGAGCAAGGCTGGACAATTCTTTTCCGTCAGAAATGCTAGGTAGGTACATCTGCGGTATCGAGAAGCGTACCGTTAATGTTTCAAAACGTTATAAAATTTACTTAGAGTTTGTACGCAAGGAGAAGTAGGAAAATATTTTCAACTTCAATAGTCTTTTATTTCGCACTTCCTTCTACGCTCGGATGCCTTACAGCAGGCCAGCACAGCAAGCCTTTTTCAGCGCCTAGCGGCAAGCAACCAGCCGTACGTCGTTACTAAGGGTAGAATCGGTGAGGCGAACTGCAGTAGTGTAGGTGCGGGCTCGTAGCCACGTAGCGTAAGTATATGTATGTAGAGCCCGCACCTACCGCTAGGCGCTGAAAAAGGCTCGCTGTGCAGGCCTGCCTTACAGGATAATACTTATTAATTCCTATATTTGTGGCATCAAGAATAAATAATTACTTTATTTTTTAATCAGGTATGAATCCTCGGCCGACCGCGGCAAATCGAGGTTACGCTTCAGTGAAGTTACAAATCTTAATACGCTGTAATGGCTATTTCACCCTCGGCTGCGGGGGGTCGATCTCGGTTTGCCGCGGTCGGCTGAGGATGCATACCTGTTTCAGAAATAAAATAATTCTGTATTCATGATGCCACAAATATAGGAATAAGGAACATGTGCGGGGCGCTTTGAGGAAACATCAAAACCTCAAAGTGAACACAGTGTTTAACGGCGAATTTGTGGTGGGTGACAAGCATGCTTGTAAAAGCATCAATACCCGAAACTGTGAACTCTTCAGCACATCTGATCTGCAGGAGTGGTACCAGCGATGTGTCATCGAACCCACCCTGGCATCGTTGGAAGAGTTCCAGGAACGCGACAGTGAATGGGCATTGACGAGAATTCTCAACCTAACCGTCAATGTCAACAAGTACCATCCGCTGCGCGCGGGATGTAACCATAAGTTGCCGCGGGATTTATTGCTGAAGAGAGCGACGATTAGTGTACAATCCACAGACAATGCGTGTTTCGCGTGGGCAGTGGTCGCCGCTCTCCATCCAGCCGAAAGACACGTTGATCGCCCAAATTCGTACCCCGGCTATGCTTCCGTGCTAAATCTCCAGGGCATTGAATTTCCATTGTCCCTGGAGCAAATTGGGAAGTTTGAGCAGCTGAACAACATCTCCATCAATGTGTACAGCTTCGAGCCGGAGAAGACGAAGAAAGGGCTAGATATCTCCCACTGCGCCTCACCAGCAACAAGAGGAATCGACACGTTAACCTGCTCTACACGCCGAATCAAGACCACGGCGATGTGGGGCACTTTGTGTGCATCAAGGACTTATCCCGGCTGGTAAGCATACAGCTAAGCAGACACATAGAAACGAAATTCCCCTGCGACCGGTACGTATACAAACTTATGAAATGTTGAAATATCTCATGAAAAAATTAATTTTAATGTTTTTTGGGGGGGTTTACAGATGCATGCACTACTTCGGATATGCCGAGAAGTTGAGTGCCCACATCGTTGATTGTCGTGAGATGAATGACTGTGCCATTCTGCTGCCCAGCTAGGACAACAATCTGCTCAGTTTCGGCAACCACGGCAGGAAGGAGTGGCTTCCCTTCGTGGTGTACGCCGATCTGAAGTGTGTCCTGGCGAAAGCGGAGGACAGTCGGAGGGGTGAGGCGGATCACAAATTACATGCGTACCAGCACCATAAAGTGCACAGCATAGCATATTATATGCATTGTTCGTACGATACATCGCTATCGATGTATCGATGTCGCCGCGACGCGGATTGTGTTTCATGATTCGTCGACGAACTGGAAAATTTTGCAAACTTTGCCAAACCCATCCTGCCCAGTAATACTCAAATGCTGGATTTAACTAGCGAACAGTCGACGGCATTTCGCAATGCAACACATTGCCATTTTTGCGAAGAGCCATTCGAGGCTGATGATGTACGAGTTCGCGATCATTGCCATCTACTCGGACGGTTTAGAGGCCCGGCACATTCAGAGTGCAATTTAAATTATAAAAATGCGTTTTACAACCCCATAGATTGCCATAATTTATCCGGCTACGATTCACACTTTATTATCGAGGAAATAGCTACCGCTTTCGAAGGCAGCGTTGATGTATTGCGTATAACTAAAGAAAAGTATATTTCTTTCACAAAAAATGTCGAAGATACGGCTGAATCAGGCTTGCGAAATTGTATTAAATTGCGATTCATCGAATCGTACAAATTTCTAAATACCAGTCTCGACAAATTAGCATCTTTTCTTGGCACAGATAAATTAAAAATTTTACGATCCGAATTCGAAACATTATCCTCTGAAGAATTCAATTTATTGACACGAAAGGGTGTCTTTCCATATGAATACCTTGATTGCGCGAACAAGCTGCAGAATCCATGCTTACTGTCGCGCGAGTCATTCTACAGTTCGTTAACGGGTGAGACTGTATCCGAGAGCGATTACACACACGCCGAGACTGTCTGGCAGAATTTCGGCATTAGAACCTTGGGCGAATACAGCGACTTGTATTTGAAAACTGATGTCTTGTTATTGGCAGATATTTTTGAAAATTTTCGCGAAAGTTGTATCAAGAGTTATGGATTAGATTCAGCACATTATTATACTTTACCTGGTTTCACGTGGGATGCCATGCTAAAACACACCAAAATTACATTCGAATTACTCACAGACATCGATATGGTCATGTTTATCGAACGCGGTATACGTGGGAGTTTAAGTCAATGTTCCGGAAGATATGCACATGCCAATAACAAGTACATGCCTTCTTACGACGCATCGGAACAATCATCGTACTTGATGTACTTTGACGTAAACAATTTGAATGGATGGGCAATGTGCCAGACGCTAAATTTCAATGGGTCGAAGATGTTGCAAATTTTGACGTGTCTTCAATCGCTGTCAATTTGCCCACGGATATATTCTCGAGGTAGATCTGAAATCTACCGTTCTGTCCGACGCGTGCCAATCCACCAGGCAGCAGACAGGACAAGTTACTCGCGACATTATACGATAAGCAGCGTTACGTTATCCATTATCGCAACCTGCAGCAGTGCACGCGTTACGGTCTTCGTATTACAAATATACACCGCCTGGTTCAATTCGCTCAATGCCCCTGGCTCCGCGATTACATCGAACTAAATACACGGTTTAGAACAGGCGCGACAAACGATTTTGAAAAAAATTGTACCAATTCATGAACAACGCGGTATTCGGTAAAACTATGGAAAATGTGCGAAATCATGTGTACGTAAAACTTTTGACACATTGGGAAGGGCGATATGGCGCGGAGGCAATGATCGCGCGGCCGAATTTCCACAGCAGAAGTGTATTTTCAGAAAATTTAATAGCTGTTGAATTTCGAAAACTCGAGGTGAAATTCAACAAACCGATATATGTGGGTATGTGCATTCTGGACATATAAAAAATTTGTTTGTATGAATTTCATCACGAGTACATGTTTCCTCTGCACGGACAAAATTGTAAAATTCTGTATACAGACACTGACAGCCTCATTTATCACATTCAATGCGAAGATATCTACGAGACCATGAAACGCGATATTGATAGATTTGATACAAGCGATTATCCTACCAACAATGTATATGATATACCACTTGTAAATAAGAAAGTTCCGGGGCTGATGAAGGATGAAAATAACGGTGCGATAATGACCGAATTCGTAGGTCTTAAAAAGAAAATGTATGCACTGCGCGTAGATGGTTAAAAAGACACGAAAAAGGCGAAAGGCGTCAAGACCAACGTCATAGCCAGGGCGATAACTTTCGACGACTACGCGCAGTGTTTGCCAAAGGAGATCGAAATGGTTCGCAGCCAATCATGCATACGGTCGAAATTGCACAAAGTGTACACCATTTTGGAATCCAAAATCGCTCTAAGTCCATACGACGACAAGCGGTATATCGTACCCGATTCGACTGACACTCTGCCCTGGGGACATTACAAAATTCCGCTATAAAATTCCATTGCAAAAATATCGTTGTAAAAAGAAATTATAATGTAAAATAAAATTGTTCACTAATTTACATATATATATCATTGTATTTATTGAACCATGTATTATTATTATTTTTCAATACACAATTTTTATTTATTCATGTATTATTATTATTATTTTACAATACCTTATTTTTATTTATCCATTTATTGTGTGATTTATCAGACCCCAGCCACTTGATATATGCCTTATCCCCCTTCCTACGCACCACTTTTCCCACTAGATACACATCAGGATCGGTGACGCGCTGCAGCTCATGCTCCTAGAATCCTCCGGCAACAGGTTTTCCACAGGAATCGAGGAGCAGATACGTTGCGGGATTAGTTGCCTGTACTTTGGCTATGTTGAACACCTCCCTTGTGCAATTTGGCGTATAGCATCCTTATCGAAGATGGTTTTAAATTTGCTCACGCGCACAAACTCGCCCAACTTGAATCTCGCTGGAGCAGCGATCTTTATGTTGTTGTATACGGTGGCTAGCAGCTTGTCGGCGATCGCAGGGGTAACATCGCGAGGACGCATTTAGATGGTTCTATGTTTTCGTGCGTTATACGCTGCTAGTAGACGCGGTAGCGCATCGATCCATCTATAGGTTCCATTGAGCGTAATCAGTATCCACATATTGTTCTTCAAAGTTCGATTGAAACGTTCTACGACGGAGGCCTTCATCACCGAATGCGTCGAATTATGATTAATGTCATGTTTTGTCAAGAGTTTCTGCACATCGGCGTTGTAAAATTCTTTTGCTTGATCGGTTTGCAAATTTTTCGGATATCGATCTCTAAATATCTTTGCAAACGCTATAGTCACCTCAGCATCACTTTTAGTCTTGAGCAGCACCGCCCATGCATACTTGCTCAGCACATCGATGACGGTGAGTATATAGTGGTGACCTTGGTTGAATCCCGAATATGGACGCATTTCTACAATGTCAGCTTGCCACAGATCATCGTATCCATGCACTATGACGCACCCCCGCGGGAAATGTCTTCGAGCTGGAGCATGCAATTCCTCAACAAGTTGTCGCTTCTTGTGACTATGGTTATCTTTACTCTTGGATTTCGATAATGGCTGCATGTTTAATCGCAAAGGTGTCTTTAACACGAATGATGCGATAATTATCGCGTACGTGCATTATGTGCTCCCATCAGCCCGAGAAAATTCTGGACAAGTTTAACCGGCTCGCATGATTCTCCTTCGCAGCGCTGTTGCGGGATAGAATTCGATGCCTGCGATATCTTTTGAACACTGTTTTGCAACGTCAGCATATCGCTCTGAAACACGACCAGCTTCCTCTCTAATTCTTCCTGCTACTCTCTCAAAAGTTTAATGCTCTTTTCCATGTATAGTTTATTGACGGCATCGCTGTCAGCCACCGGCTGAGCTACGCGTCGTATCTTGCGTGATTTCGCATCAAAGTCGGCACCGGTCGCACAAAGAGCGTTATCACGCATATAATTTCGAAGCAAAACACTCCATTTGTAATAGTCCATTCTAGCTGCTCCACTCTTCTCGAGCGATACCCCAAATTTGTTGATCGGCATCTCGATGCATACAGTGCACATCATCGGCGTGCGGTTTAATTTATAATTAGGCCTACCTCGCGGAGTTCCTCGATAATCGATAGCCTTTCGGGACCGTGAGAGTTAGTGTCTGTGACAGTGGCCTTATCCCTACTTATGATTGCATCCATATATTTTTGCCCAGGGGGCCCAAATGGCTGCGAAACGTTTCTTGTCCCTCGGCTGTTTGAAGTTGCTGTTTAATAGATGTTACAAACGACTCATCGGGAGTAGTTTCGAAAACGTCGTCATCATCATCGTTGGTTGTAAGCAATTGGACACTGGGAAATGTATTTATTGGTGCGGGAGGAACCGGGGACTCGTTTGATGTGACAATCTGTCGTTTTCGCTTCGATTGAACTGGTGTGGAGGTTACGAGTGAATATTCTGATGACATGTGTGGCTTCCTGTTTCTCTTGCGCGATGTGTTCCATTTCGGCGGGATTTTTTATTTAGGCGTTAATGTTTCATTCCCTTCAACGTCTATGAGCATCAGCGGTGATGTGTCAGCTTCTGCCCCTGCAGTATTTTCCACAATATGTTGTAAGGGTTCGACAATAGGTTTAAAGTACCTCTCCAGCGCGTTTTCTTCCTCCATCTTGCCAGTCTTCAAAGCCTGATGTTTCTTACGAATGGCTTCGCTGCTTTCTGCAATTTCTTTCGCTATTCTCTCGCGATCCTTAATCTCCAGACTATCGATATCAAACTTTGTGTCGCAGACGTTGCTTTCTCACCGACGTGTTGACGATGATTGACCATCACACGGTACGGCAAACTCGTTAAATCCTTTTCTATAACGTCCATTGGACATCGCGCTATCCTTGTCTATTACCGCGAAACCATACTCCCGTTGCCAACAATTACGACACAACGCGCAGAAATCCTCGTAAGACATATCAGTGTTTACGTGATCGTTGTACACATGATTCAAGTTGCTACCATCCTGCTTAAACAGAATCAACAGATTCGCATTGTCGCGTATAAGATGTTTTGCAATCTTTGCACACGTCTGACACAGATAAAAGCAGTCAACGTTCGAGTGACGCCCCATTGCAAAGTATTCCCTTATCGTATCTTGCTTGTCGCATGCCACGTCATCAAAGATAAAAATGGAATTCGGAAGCGATTCGCTCGGTGGGATGACGTCACTGTTATTCGAAAACGTAAAGTAGCCAATTTCATCTATCGGAGTCAATAAATTCCCCAAATACTGATATTTCGGTTGTTGCAACGACTTGGAATACACGTACACGTTCTCGAAGCGGACGTCGTGAGGACTTTCCAACAAGCTCACCAGCACGTTGGTCTTTCCACAATTTGATGGGCCACAAATGACGCAGCGTATAGTGTTTGGTAGCATGCTACCATGTCTGCGTCTTGTTTTCCGGGACATCATTTGCCATTTATCATCAAAATTTGCCACGCGTATCGTCACAGGTTGTCGTACGAATCGCATCCTCTCCGCGAACTGCGAAAAATGATTTTGATACGTCGAAGCGGCGACGCGCCCTATTTATAGGTCCACGCCGAAGCAAAACAGCTCAGTATTCAAAATGCTTCTGGTCCTGCCGGATAATTGCGATATTCAAAACCTAATCTCTGAGCAGCTGAAATATATACCAAAGATTATTCTACTGCGAGAGTTTGGCAGACACATTGATCAGTTGTGGGACAGACTCCCCCAGCATATAAACGCCGATACTGAGGTTCAGCAGTATCGGCGGTGTCTGGAACATTATAATCGCCCTTGGCAGCGAACGCATAACGACGGTCCAGCACCATTGATTAAAAACTGTGGCGAATGTCGCCGACGAGAGTAAAGACACGTTGTGGTTTGTTAAATCGGGCGATAAACGCGCTACCTATCGAATTACATATCCCGGGATACAAGTTTTGTGGCCCAGGAACTCATCTGGCAAAACGATTGGCTAGAGGTGATCAAGGCATCAATCCGTTGGACGCAGCGTGTCGCGAACACGATATTGCGTATTCGCGTAGCAACGACCTCGGCGAAAGGCACGCGGTAGATAACGTACTCGCTGACAAAGCGCGAAAACGCATCGTTGCGCGAGACTCGACTCTGGGTGAAAGAGGTGCTGCTATAGCTGCTTGGGCAGCTATGAAGGCGGCAGCTATGAAGGCAGCTAGACGAAAATCGGAATGGGGATGAAAACAAAACCCCGCAAAAGCACTACAAAGAGAGCATCGAAAAAGCGGATTCTTCCGGTGGCAAAACGGGGTGGTATATTACCACTTCTCCCGCTGCTAGGTGTTCTCGGACCATTAGCTGGTGGAGCGGCGGGGATCGCCAAGGCTGTAAACGATAATAAGGCGGCGCAACATCAGCTGCAGGAAATGCAACGTCATAATCGCTCCATGGAAGGTCGTGGACTTTATCTCGCACCAAGCGCGGACAGGGAATATCGAAACGAAAAAAAAACACCGAAAAGAAAATAAAAATGCCCGTGGGCGTAACTACTGATGCACAATTGGAGGAGTTGGCAAAACGTATGCGTATTCCATTCTTTAGAGGTGTTTTCGTGCGCAACGCACTACCAGCCGGGAAGTACGTCGAAACGAGAGCGGTATCGTAAATTTGGACAATGTCGAGGGGACTCATTGGGTGGCGTATGCAAAGAGAGGGTGTCGAGCTATATATTTCGACAGCTGTAGGAACCTTCGACCGCTTAAGGAATTGGTACAATATCTGGATAAAGATGCTGTGAAAATTGAATACAAACGAACGTCTTATCAGAAGTACAATCAGAGGAATTGTGGACAACTATGTCTACGCTTCCTACAAACGATCGGCACCAAATTTAAGGATTGACTTCCCACCACTCTGATTCAGTACTAGCAGAGCAGTTTCTCGGAATATGTCGTTAACGTTCACTCTAATCGGCAAGAGTAGCACCCTCGCGATAAGCTACTTTCCACCCATAGATTTAAGCGACGATGATTACGAGCTTGGTCTAACAACTTTTGAAACTTATCATACAATACCGAACATTGACTCAAGCAATGAAAAATTCTACTTCACCACAAACTATGACACCAACAACAACAGCGTCGACACCGGTCATGAATACATTACGATTGCCCATGGCTCCTACTATCGCGATAATCGCCCCTCCCCCTCCAATAGACGAATGGGTTTTCCTTGTCCGGACCCAGCGAGATGGGTCCAATCGGAAATCCGACCATTCTGTAAGTAACTATACATTCCAAATGTCGCCAATATGGTTATCCATCCGGACAACCGATCCCTTGGCAACATCCTGATTTCCCGAGCATTCCCTTTCCCCAAATTCCGAGTGTCGCCAAGATGGCTCCATCTGATACCAGATCTCCCAAACATCCCCCTTTTTTCAAATTCCTTAGGCTGCTCGCCTACCTTGCCTCCCACCCCTTCAGTAGCCAAGTTAAATACCGGCCCCAAACAGAGGGATAGGTCAGTCTAAAACCTCAGACCAGCAGGGTTACAACGTCGTTCTGAACAATACTGTAAAGATTTATAAACTGTACAATAAGTAGTTTCTAATTCGGAGTTTACCTCGACGACACTACGAACTAGACGCCATTGCCAAGTATTTGAAGCAGCGATTACTCGAGCGGTATCCTCAAAATTTCGATGGCACCGATGTCAACGATGACGGTGGCAGCGATGTGTATCCTATAGTGTTGCGTCCCAACAACAACACCATGAAAAGCGAGCTGTACTGCTCGTTTGCCGTAGACTTTACAAAACCCAATAACATTGGATAGCTACTGGGATTCTCCACGAATCGGGTATTAGAACCAGGACAGTGGTATGAATCGGACGATCAAATAAATATCATGAACGTAAACATTATTCGCATAGAATGTAGCGTGACCACTGGTGCGTACAACAATGGGAAGCGCGTACGTACGATACGTGAATTTTCTCCGAGAGTGCCACCAGGATATAAGATATCGGAAACGCACGCGCGGATCATCCAATCATCGCACGGGTCATTACGGATCTAACGATACGCGTTGTGGATCAAGACGGGCGGTTGCTCGATTTTCGAGGTGAAGAGATTACCACCAGACTGCACGTACGACGCCGACGATAATACATGTGGTGTGAACGAGTGAGATGCTTGTGTTGAACGACTCCAGAAACACGTTTCTTCCAAACGAAATTGTTTGCAACAACAACAATAGCTCTGATTACGCTAAAAAGAAGAGGCTCAGTGCTGCGAACATTGCATTTTTGAAATCATTGGTATTCATTGTGCGCATTTAAGTTGAAAAATGGCTGACATTCTAAGCATTGGAGGGAAGCCGACGTTTAATGATCGTATCGTCAAGCTTGAGACTCATACATACAACCCATATATCAACACCACGTTTGGACACAGCGATGAGATAAGAATACCTGTACAGCAGCAGGATTTATACACATTGCCGTGTGAAAGTTTCATGTACGTGGAGGGGAAATTGGTGATAAATAAGCCAAACGATGCATCAGCGATGATGTTGGGAAATAATTGCATGGCGTTCATATTTGATGAGATTCGATATGAGCTGAATGGCGTGGAGATTGATTGCAACAGAAACGTTGGAATAACTAGCACGCTTAAAAACTATGTATCGCTGACATTCGATGAAGACAAAAATATGGAGAATGCTGGATGGGGCTTGAAACGACATGATGAGCTAATAGTGAAAAATCATTTCAATTTTTGCATCCCGCTCAAATATTTGCTGGGACTTTGTGAGGACTACAAACGCGTGGTTATTAATGCACGTCACGAATTGATTTTAATACGATCGCACAACGATAACAATTCTCTAATAGGATCACCGACGTTGGAACCAGAAATTGAATTACTTAAAGTGCAATGGCGGATGCCTCACGTGACGCTAACCGACATTAATAAGCTATCGTTGCTTCATGCTTTGGAAAGCGGACAAAACCTGAGCATTAGTTTTCGCTCCTGGGATCTGTACGAATATCCTCTCTTACAGAGCACGACCAAGCATTCATGGGCCGTGAATGCAGCTGCACAGTTGGAGAAGCCGCGATATATTATCTTTGCTCTACAGACTGCCCGAAAGAATGTGATGACCGAAGATGTTACTCGGTTTGACCACTGCAAATTGACCAATGTAAAACTTTTTCTCAACTCGGAATTTTACCCGTACGATGACATGAACTTGGACTTTGACAAGAATAGGCATGCCATTTTGTTTAATATGTATACACACTTCCGTAAATCGTATTACAGACATAGTTGCAACGAGGCCTTATTCACCGTGGCCCAATTTTTACAATTTGGTCCTCTCGTGGTGATTGATTGCTCGCGACAAAATGAGTCGATCAAGAATAGTACCGTGGACGTGCGCATAGAATTCGATTGTAAAGAGAATGTGCCTGCAAATACTACAGCCTACTGTCTGATTCTGCACGATCGGGTGGTTGAATACAATCCGCTGACAAACGTGGTGCGCAAAATGAATTAAAATTGCCGCGCTACTTGTCCGCCTTCTCCTGTGTCAAATTCCTACAAAATTTCATCGTGAAAATCCAGATGCTTTACAAGAAAGATCGCATTCTCCAATTTCTGTCTTGGAAGCGAGCTCACCTCTAAATTGTGCCGATAATGGTCGTACCATCATTTGTTGACCTGCAAGGGTTCATCGTTGATGGAAGATTTGTCGTCAAGGAAGTGGCTGTCCTACGAAAGGGAACAATTCTCACGCACTATATTTTTGGGAGTCCGATGCCACAATATCTTCTTACGAAATCTGACAAATCAAACATCCGGTGGTTGGTGGCAAAACATCACGGACTACGGTGGGAAGATGGAGACGTTCCGTACAGTATGGCTAAACAGATAATTGTGAAAGCTGTTGTTGATGCGATGGATGAAGAAGATGTCGGATCCATATACGTTAAAGGGCCGCAGAAATGCATATGGCTTGAGGATATCCTCGACGAAAACACGAAAGCGAACGTGGTCATTGTGTCACTGGACATTGAATATGCGGATATACAGTCTCTAAATAAGCTAGATATAGTTAATACTCTGCGATGTGACAGACACGCAAAGCACTGTGCTTTGCAAAATGTATTTAAAATATTCAACTGGTGGTCTAAACGTCTGAGAGAAATGTATAAATAAATATAATCAATTTTTAATGCATAAAAATGTTTTTCTTCTCCTCCTCCCACCCAACCTCCTGCATGTAATGCTAGATTAAGACGATATTATGAAGAAGTGGTCCAATACACATTCGATACATGCTCAGGGTGGAACCATACACATTCAAAGTGGTACGATAGACGTTTGATACACGTTCAATACGCGTTCAGAGTGGTATGATAGATCTTCAATATGGTGTGATAGACGTTCGATACACGTTCATAGACCCGCGCCGCTGCCTTTTGGAGGATGGTGATGCGCCCCTAGACCTGCGCATGCGGCGGTCGGGGCCCGTAATTGGGCCGGTGATGGCTGCACGGGTGCGCGGCCATGGATGCCCTACAGCGACCGCGTCTTCCATCGCCACCATGGATTAATGTGCGCTTGTTGCCCCCAACGCCATCACCATCACCGGTGTTAATGGGGCAGCCGCCAACACCACCACCATCGCCGCAGCCACCGTCGCCATCGCCTCCCTTCCACAAGTGGTTCGAGGGGCTACATGCACAATAATCATCGTCATCATCCTCACCATCATCATCACCGCCGTCTCGCTAACATCTAATTTCTTTTTATATATATTTTCTATTGCGGCCTCCCTATCGCTTCTCCTAATTTCTTTAAGTTTTATATATTTTCTATTTTTCTTTTTATATTCACCATTTGTAACAATATATTTTCTTAAACATATTATTTTTCCATTTACTTGCCTATCTTCCTCCTTCTCTCCTCGCCACAAATTTCTAAGATTCGACGTTTCTAAAATTATTGTATTTCGTTCGCGCGTTCTTCGCATAGTATCATCTCACTCAGCTGTCCCAGGGGACTCAAATTACGCACGTTATCGCATGATAAGGAGAGGTCTCCGCGACGACTCGGTCTGGACTGATCCCCTCCACGATTATGGTTTCCCCCACTCCGCAGCTCGTGCGCACGCAGCCAGGTCCCCACTCCCCGCTCCGCCCCGCGTCAAGAGTTCCCCCCACCCCGCTCCCCGCACGCCGTCACTTCCCACCGCCTCGCCCGCGCTCCCCTCAGAGGACCTGGGTTAGAACTCTCATAGTCCTACTACTCTCTGCTATACCATTTGTTTTTTCCGAGCGCCAACGCTGTCTTGCGTTCTTCACGCCACGCGTCCTTTCTTGACATAAATTATTCACCGTGTTTTACACGTATCATTAAAACTAAGTTTGTACTTTACTGGTGTACTTCAATTGGTGTGCCTGAGTCCCTCAACCTCGTATGGCGTGATCGCTGCCGTATCTGCTTAGAAGCAGTCTTGGAACAACAATATATAGTATAGAGTAGTAATTATATTTAGAGTTAAATAAGTGATAATGTTTTACTTATTTAGTGACAAGATTTTATTCAAAGTGGTATCTTTTAATCTATTTCTTTTGGTACTGAATAGGGTTTGTCGGTTTTAAAAAACCGGGTTTAAAAACCGGTTTTATTTATAAATTTGTAAAATTCGAGAACCGGTTCTAAATTTAAAAAACCGGTTTTATATAAATACTAGAATTAATATGCAGAAATGAAGTAATTATTTAATTGAAAACTATGTAGTAGGTAACAATTTACTGTAAAACTAATCATATTCTCAAAAAAAAAAAAAAAATACTAAAGGAATAAAGATATATAATTTGGTAACACCTTTTAAAATATTTATATTTTGTACGGGCTTTAATTATTATATTTTTTTTATTTGGTTTTTTATAGATAGAGTATATTTTATTTTGTTATATTTTCCTAATCTATATAAATAAAAATGTAACTGTTCGTTTGTTCAAAATCTTAAACCTCCGAAACCACTGGACGGATTGTGATGCGGGTTGCACCGTTGTGTAAAGCATTTCTCGAGGAAGGTTTATGTGTATGCGACATTAAGCTATGACAAATAGAAGCCGAGCAATGACGATTTTAGTGAAGCAAGGTTTCCGTGAATCGCAGCGCTCACAGAACAGCTAACGATGGGACTCGCATCCCCACCAATGTACGGGCAACCGTCACACGCATCTCTTTCGCGCAGAGCGCAGAACACTATATAGATTCTACCTATGCGCGTATGGACCTGTTCCGATTTAAATTATCAAAGATCGATCTGCTTTAGTTCAACCAAATAATTTGAAATTTTGACACAACGTTGCGTTCGAATACGCGCGTGTTTTTATAGAGAGAGAGAGAGGGAGAGGGAGAGAGAGTCGGCAAACCAGACAATCTCAATATCTGCACAGACAATGGAACAAGAAAAAATATTGTATACCCATAAGCATTGTGAAATTAAACATATTAGAAACGTGCGCTCTCTCTTTTATTGCCTTTCCATTTAACCAGACTGCGCTACAGCAACGCGTGGCCGGGTGCAGCTAGTTCCATAATATTAAGGAAACTGAGATTTTTTAAAATAAGTACAAATATTTACTTACTATTTTAACTATATTTTTTGTGAAAATTCGAAAACCGGTTTAACCGGTTTTTTGGAAATAGTGGAATTCGAAAACCGGTTTTTCCAAAAGTCGGTTTTTGTATAAACCCTAGTACTGATTATATCTCCTGCCTTGGAAAAAATGTTTTCGCAACCGGATAAAATGACTTTCGATAATTTCGTGAGGCTGGGATACGTAGACGTATTATTTTTCCAACACTGTAATGGATCTGAATATCTATTCTCCCTGTCATTTAAGAAGGAACCCGTTTCGCGCATGTAGAAATGGCTCCGAAAAAGCGCTGGTGGGGGTACAGCCAATAGTGGCTTCTCCCGGCACCAATGAGCGTCAACCTGCGCAGAACCGGTCTAAACTCGTCGGTCGGCAGGTTCCTTCTTAAATGACAGGGAGAATATTAACATAACTTCCTGCTATATAATTTTCGAGTTTGTTTGGGCACTTTTACTGTTTCGGTTGTACGGCGGGGTACATTCGATACTCTCGACTCGAGCGTGGAAATGATGTTTAGGCAGTAGAGCTCTACGTGGCTCATTTTATTGAAATATAAACAAAAGATGAACTCGTCCAAAGAATTCGCAGACGTTGATCGTCAAACCTGTCAATACTTTCAAGACTTCCAAGATGATCAAGACATCCAAGACGATCGATACTTTCAAAATGTTTCGAGACTTTAAAGATTTAAGACCCATCAAGACTCAAGACTTGTTGTGTCCAGGCAACGCCCAAGCACACGTATGATACACACTACTATATATTATACATATTGTTGCGCCGGGGCGTTTCCCGTACCGGCCACCCCGACGCAACGGGTATAATAAAGACACACGTACACAGATTATTCGACCGTTATCTATTCTTGTGTACAGTGATGTTCTCCGTACGTCCGAACGCTAGGACGTACGGTGACTGACTCTCCTTCTTGTCGGCCTCCTGATCATCCTCTTGACGGAGGCCGACCTTCTTTTTTGTCTTCCGCTGCGAGCACCAGTAGGCTATGTACGGGCCTATACCCGGTGCTCGCAACACTACTCTCCCCTCTCGAAAAGCGGTAGTTCGTCTTCGGGGTCTTCATACCCGGTCTGAAGGAGTGGTCGTATCATCAGTTCGGTGGTTCCTTCAGACCTCCGCCTCGGCATTTGCCTTCTCGCTCAGGGGAAAACCACTCCAAAAACCCTGAGCAAGGCGTGGGTACCACTGGACTGTTAGGGGTAGACCTGTTTCCTCTTCGCAATGTCCAGCGACGAATCTGTCTGTTACTGTCCCTCGATGAGACTCTCCTGCTCCTTGTCTGGCGGCGTTCCTGGACCTCCGCTCCTTGGCCTGCGGCGTTCCTGGGACTCTACTCCTGAACGTCCCACGACGATCTCCACCGCGTCGTGTTGGGGGACTCCCTCGGTGTTTCCAACGACGAATTTCTCCGGGATTCCCCCGGTGTCCTTGTCCTCTCTCGTGGGTCCTGCGCCGTTCCTGGGACTGTTCCGGAGTGTCCCACGGCGACGTTGTCGCTCCGGTGCTGTCGCTCCGACGCTGCCGCTTCGCCGCTACCGTTCCGACACTGCCGCTCCGCCGCTACCGCTCCGACACTGCCGCTCCGACGCTGTGTCTTCCTTTGGTTGTAGGCAGCGGCTTTCTACAGGGTTTGGTCCTCGCTGCCCCTCCGGTGGTCGGGTCCGAAACTCCAATCCCTCGGCGACTCCGGATTTCCCTTGCAAAAGAGACAAAGAAACGTTAACCTCTCGTTTCTTTCCCGATTTTCCGGTGGAGCCGGCCAGAACCGAGAAGACGGAAAGGCGAGACGAGCACGAAGCAGAGGGTCGCGGCTAGTCACAACCGTGCTAAGGCCCGTTCCCCGAACAATCCGCTCGGGACTCTCCGCTCGTCTTCTCTCTTCTTGCTTCTGATCTCTTTCAGTACTCCAATCCTTGTCTTCTCGATGGCCCCATTCCTCTTCTTGGCCTCTGGTGCTGCTCCAAGGGACCGTCCTGTGCGTCCGGTTAGCGCTCTCGTCTCCGCGACATCTCCTCCAGCCGATCCGAGCATTTGCTCGTCCGGCTGGTGGTTGGGGATGCCATTTCCCTCCTGCTGTCCACCCTCTCCTCCTACGCCTGGGAGTCCGCCCGAACCTCCATCCCGGCTATGCCAGGGGCAGGCGGGCTCCTCCAGGGGGCTAGCGGGCCGCTTCCACGTATGTCCGCACGCCCGCTGCGGACCGCCACGCTATTGCGGCACATTCGGGGGAGTCGAGAGCGCATATCCCGACCGCGGTGGCAGTCCCCCGACACCTTGTCCCTCGTCGTGGGGGATATCGTTTTCTCTGAAACAATCTAAGAGAGCGGGGGCTGGACTGCGAATGCAGCCCAGTCCACCAGATTAGCTTATAACGGCTCATCCCGATTGAACGTCTCCACTCTTCGGGACTCCGTCTCTCGGGTGTTGGCGATCCTACGACGGTGTTCGACTTCGAACTCCCTCCGTCGTGACTTCGCACTCGGCCACTCTGCGACGATGTTCGCTCTCGAACTCCCTTCGTCGCAACACAGCAACTTCGCGCACTCCAGGCGCCTCTGTGTTGCTTCGGTGGTGTCGCCCTCCTGGGGACACCACTCGCCAGCAACACTGCATGGACCCCCGGTCGTCACCCAGAGCCGTACACCCACCCTCGGTGTGGTCCGTGCACTCCCGGACGTCCCTGCGTCTCCGCCGAAGTCGCACCTCCACCACCAACACTCCGACGCTCCCGACGCGTCCTATCAGGCCTCTTCTGTTGACGATTCCCCGAGCCTGACGAGCCCCTCGATTCTCCTTGCAGCTCCAAGTTGAATCGGCATTGTCGAGCGTTGTATCTGGACGGCGTTCGACGACTCACGTCATTCCCACGGAAAACCATTCTCCCTGTCTCAGGAGAAGTCGAGACGTCAATGTCAAAACGTCACTCTTGTTCGTTACCCGCGACAGAGCCAACTTCAGTGCGTGCTGTCATGTCAGTGGATGGCGCGTGCCCCGCCATTTTCTTTCAACGGCCGACCGCTGTCGTTTTCTACATTACCCCATGTGGACTATATAACCAAAGCTCCGGCTTCTTTTTTCGGAGGTCGGCTTCTCGAGCGTCCCGAGCCGACCCAGCCATGGTCTCCCCCTTTGTAGCAGCCTCGCCGCCCAATCCTCGGAGCTGCTCTGCTGTCTGCGGTTCTCAACCGCCGTCGCCATTTCCTGCATTCTTCCCTCGGCGTCGGCGGGCCTCGACCGCCGTCGCTGCTCCTGTGTTCGTCCCTCGGCGTCGGCGGGCCTCGACCGCCGTCGTCGTTCCCGCTGTTCCTGCGTCTGTCCCTCGGTGACGGCGGGCCTCGACCGCCGTCGGCTGCTCCCGCTGTTCAGCCCGTCCCTCGCTGGTCAGCTGCTTCTCCGGCTGCTGAATCCTCTTCGGTCCTCAACGAGGAACTCGCGTTGTACGCAACGGCTCCTTGTGTATCGCACGCAACAGCTCCTTGCGTATCTTCGGATCCGTGGTTACGGATCCCACTTCTGGCACCATTGTTGCGCCGGGGAGTTTCCCGTACCGGCCACCCCGACGCAACGAGTATAATAAAGACACACGTACACAGATTATTCGACCGTTATCTATTCTTGTGTACAGTGATGTTCTCCGTACGTCCGAACGCTAGGACGTACGGTGACTGACTCTCCTTCTTGTCGGCCTCCTGATCGTCCTCTTGACGGAGGCCGACCTTCTTTTTTGTCTTCCGCTGCGAGCACCAGTAGGCTATGTACGGGCCTATACCCGGTGCTCGCAACAATATATTACTCGAGAGGTTTCCGAAGCTAAGGCAATCGCGAATCCACGAAATCAGAAAAAATGTAAGCGCGTCGCCGCGCCGTGACCATATATGGTAACGCGAAGCGACGGCACCACCCCCAATAGCGAAACAAAACCGATTTGACTCCGCAAATCGGCAGACTCGAGATCCGACTCTCGACCGGATAACACGGCAAAAACCTACATGTATACCTCAGTCTAGTTTAATTGTTTCTGCATAAAGACATAGTCTTTGGTTTAAACAAACGTTGTGTAGTTCACCCGGTGGATTCTTATTCTTTAATCACTCCCGAACCCACGATAACGGCTGATCCCCTACCAATCTTGCAAGCCCTCACGCAGCGCATAACATTATCAAAATGTTCAAGAGTTTTAAGCTTCGAATCATGTTTGAAGTGATTCGAATTTTTCGGAGTATGCAGGGTGTCCCAAAATTGAGGGACCATCCGGAACATGCAATATCCTAATGCGACAAGACATCGTTCTCGAGATATTAACAGTTGAAAATATTGAATAAGCGGTGCCAGTTCCGGGCCGCGAGTTTTAAAGCCGAAACAGCTGACGCGGAGCAGTGCCTCCTAGCACGCATACATAGGAGGCACATGTAGATACAGATCTACACACAGGAGAAGGGCTAGAAATGGGTTAACAGCGCCAACCATGGGTTAGACCCTGCATCTACGCGTGCCTCTTACGCTCACGTGGCTCAGTTTTAATCCTTGCGGCCCGGAAGTTCCGCCGCTAATATTCAACTGTTACTATCTCAAGAACGAAGGCTCAGATCTCAAAACGGTAAAGGACTTTTCGATGTCTTCTTGCATCAGGATGTTGCATGTTCCAGATTGTCCCTCAACTCTGGGACACCCTGTATATAAATTCGAAGCGATTCGAAGTGCTTCAGATCCCATCACCACCTAGGGTATCATAGGACTACCAGCCCTCACGTGCAATGTAGATGTCCGTGTTTTCCGCGCGTCAGGAATACACAAATCCGGTAGCAGGTATCCACCGCCGTACTGCCAATCAGGGTTGATCGACGATTTCGAGATCAACCCTGATAGGCTCTCCAAATTACCTTCTCTGCGGCCAAAATTCCATGTTCGCGCGTTCCTTCGCCATGGAAAACGCAGAGAGGTCAGTCTAAATCAAATAGTCACCACAAATAAGGCATACGGGCAAGGCTCGGAAGTATCCGTACCGCCGAGCGGCATGAACCAAGATTCGCGTTCGGTACTTCATACATTCAACACACAGTTACTCACCAATCCACCTGTGTATCTGTTCTTATTTGCTTGATGTGTTTAATACAGTCTACCTATCCTTCAATCATCTGCATTCAGTTTTACTATCCTTGTCACGGTAACTCGTCGTAAGGACACGATTTATCACGTGTTGATAAAAATCAAGACGGGATTTCCGCCCTCCATTGACTCGATACTCTGTGGTCTAGTCTCATCGTGGATTACGTGTTCGTAAGCTCCGTTCTTTTCAGTGCCCGAATAAGATCAGACAGGAGGTCAAGAGGATCTGAATTTCTGGCGATTATTTTGAAGATCTTAAGATCATCAGCAAAAAGTAAAACATTCACTATTACAGAAGGAATCCCTTATGTCGTTGACAAGCCGCAAATAATGCAGCAGGCCGATGTGAGATCCCTATGAAACACCAGTTGTTGTTCACCGGTTATAATGTTTTACGCCACAGCATAAATCTTGTTGGTAAGTATACCCTCAAAGATCTTGATCGGGACATTGAGCAAGGATATTTTCCTATAGTTTGTGCTATTGGATTTGTCCCCGGATTTGAAAACTGGAGAATTGATACTGTCTTTCATCGCAGAGGGGAAGCGCCCCACTGATACGGAATGATTAAATATTATCCACAGACGTCTCGATATGATGAATTTATAACTCTTAAAAAATAGAAGAGGGATCCCATGTATACCCGGACTTTTATTCAGGTTTAAACAGCCTATTTGCGAGAGAATCTCCCCGATAACAATGCTTAGACCAGTCAAGTCTAACGTCGCTCGAGCTGAGGAATTTATCGTATAATCCGTAATTGATGCGGAGTATACTGGCTCAAAGAAATTGGCAAACATGTTAGCTATTTCAGAATTACCGGACAATGCAGCGCCGTTAAAATGCATCGTATTTGGTAGACCACCTGCAGATCGGTTTGAGTTAACATACTTTCAAAAAGCCTTCATATTCTGGGGAATTTTAGATTCTGTTCGAGGAATGAAATTGTTCTAGCAAATGGTAGAGAGCGATTTGCAAGCAGATCTCAGACGGTTGAACGTTAAGTAATCGTGATGATTATTGAGTCTCTTAAAGTCACGGTGAGCTTGGCTTCTGGCAGACTGCGTTTGTTTGAGTTTAAGGGGAACAAGAAAGCAGGGATCATAGTGGTGAGCTGTAACGAGGGCTTCAGGAGATAGTTCTACATGGATGTCATTTCGGTTAGATAGGACAAGGTCCACTATGGGAATTTGCAGAAAGGTTATACAGTTGTAGATAATATAGATGACAGACCGCCTGTATATAATAGTGTTTGGGAATGCTCAAGTTCCCAAAACCTCAACGCTCACGCTCACCGCAGCACCTCCTGGTCAGCAGACCACGCGAAGGACTGACGAGCGTTCCACCAATCAGTGACGATCGATCCACCAATCAGCACCGATCGATCAGCCAATCAGCGCGCCTCATCAATGCTCCAGAGGAATCGATGCGACGCGCGGACGGAAGTCCTTTCTCCTTTTCTCTCTCACCTTTGTTCTCGCGCTTAAATGTAACGCTCGCGGATCCACAATCAATCAACCAATGAGATCTCCCCACGTCGATCGATACTCGAGAACGTTCGAGACGACGCCGTAACGGAAGTGATCATTCTTCTTGGATCTTCTTCTTGTTTACGTAGAGTGTAGTGAAACATGTGTCGTGCGCGATTTCTGTTTCTTGCTCACCTCGTGAGCTCTCAATGCTCAGTTAATCAGCTCGTGCATTTTCTATATTCTAGTGCAATCGTGCGTTTACACAAGTACTCGAACTAAGACTCATGCTCTTTTGATTGTGGAAGCCGCGGGAATGTGTGCGCGACCAGGTGGCTGCGAAACGTGCTCGCTGATTCATTACAGTGCGCATTATCAAGTGTGCAAAGACAAGCGCGTTTTTCTTGATCTTCAGCATGTTGCTCACCGTGCTAATTATCGTGCTCAGCGTACAGATTCTGATCAAGAGTAGATGCAACCGCAGTGTACGCGACATTAATTGCGGGTAGATAGTTAATTGATTGCAAAATCGTTAATTGTGTATTCGCGGTTGTGCGTGATCACGTGGCGTCGAGGCGTGCTCGACTATCATTGTAATTTAAGAGTGTTCGGGGGCTCATTTAACCGTTAATGTGCATCACGGCTAAACCGTTTGTGCACTTTTTATAATAAAGACCTCATTCTCTTTTAATCGCTGTGATTGAGTGTGCACCTTTTCACCGTCGTCCTTAACCTCAAAATCCTACCAGCGCCCACTAAACTATTTCCCGAACAAATAGAATATTATTTTATCGTCGTTGGAGGCTAGGCAGAATAAGGGGGGATTTGAAACATTAAAGGAATAAGAGTTCTAGGAATTACGAAGTGCGTTTCAATCGCCCAAAAGAAGGACCTTATCGGAGGGAAAACGAAAGAGTATTTCATCGATACAGAGGCTGTAGCCCAGATAAATAGTTGATTTGGATGCGAACGGAATATAAGCAGCTCTCAGAACAAGACCTCGCGGTTCAATATTAATCCTAACGAAAGAATTAATCCATGCGACCAAAACAAATAGTAAAGTGACGTAATTCCTATACGTTTCGGGAGCCACGGAAAAAGAGAGCCTTCGACGCTGGGACTCGAACCTAAGCCGTCCGCATGCTGATCAGTGGTGTTAGCCACCACGACTAGCGCCGACTCTCCTAGGTCTCTTACAAGGAGAGTATTTTAGGTGTCCGCCTCCGATCATTTTGATTTTTGGATATGTTATAGAGGACCGAAAAATAAGAAATACGTGTTTTTTTATTTTTCCCCGTTTTCATATTTGGGGTGAAAACTGCGTTCAAAGTTAGGGTGGAAAAATCATTTTTGTGGAATATCTCGAGAACTATTAGAGATAGGGGAATAGTGTCAATGGACGAATTTTGTGTCTTTGAATGCGAAATATGACTGACTCACCAGATTTTCAAAAAGTCCATTTGTTTAAATAATACATAAAAAATTGTTCTTTTTTTTTGTTAATAATTCTTGTAAATCTTCATCTATATTCATGCAAATTTATTTTCTCATACTTCACAGCCGAACCGAAAATACGGATATATCAGAATTTGTATTTCCTACAAATTAACAAATATAATTATTATTGAAGTTGACTTATAGTAAGGTGTCCTCCTACAGGGAAATGTAGTTCTCAAGTTATCTAGAAATAAAATTCTAAACAAAACATATCTAATACGCATATAATTTCCTTTTGTATACTAGATATTACTTCTAGCGTGAACAAAATTGCCATTTCGAGTACGAGGTGTCTGTAGCGCTACGTTCTATTGCAAGCGGCGCACTGCGCCCTTAACGTGATTGGCTATCGTAATTAGTTTGAATGTATGCGAAGACCTTGAAATATAGTTAGAAACATTTTGGTAAAAGTAAAATAGTATGTGCAAGTTCAATTGCAAGTGAAAAAAACAAGTGAGATATCAGTTTGTTTATACATTCTTCAGATTCGAAAATAAAAGTTAAATATATCAACTTACGTACTGCTGCTTGTTTGCGATAAGTCGGTATATATTCTCTCGGTTTCTGGCTACTTCTTCAGTTGGATCCGAGTGTGTGACGAATCCACAGAAGTGACTTTGTAAGTACCATTTTCGTAATAGAAAATGATTGTTAATCCATTGAATGTGATCAACTTGTTGTTAGTATCATTTCAAAGTATGTATTTGATGGAAACTCCAATAACAAGAGAGGAAATACGGTTAAAAAACTCCATTCAAAAGCTGTTGCTCGATAGTATATTTGAATTTAATAATATCGAAATATCGGAAGTAGCTTCATTAGACTTTCTAGATCAGTTTAAAGAGTGTGAAGCGGAACCTGTGGTTGTAGACGATACAGATGAAGACTGGACGGAAGAATCATATACAGGAGTTTGTTCGCAGCGTGATAAAGATGTTGACATTGAATATAAGCGGCGCGCAGTTGAATTTTGGAAACGAGCAGAGAAAAGACGAAAGCTTACTACAGTTCAACATAATTTTCAACTTGTTTCTTCTGAACGTCAATTACGACGATGGGCTCATCAAATTGAAGCAGGAGGAACTAAAAACGAAAAGTTAACAAAAGTTTCCGAGTCTGTAGTAGAAACTATGAGAAAAGCTATTAGCGCTGGTTATATTTTGCATGACAGACACATTCGGCAATGGGCTCTGAACGCATACAAAGAGCAGGGTAATAACGACAACGCTTTTAAGGCCAGATCCACACTATCGGTCCGGTCACGGTCCGGTCTCGATCAAAATCACATCTGTGAGCGTCCGCACTATCAATCCGGGCGAGTGTGGACGCTCAGGGATGTGAATTTGATCGAGACCGGACCGTGACCGGACCGATAGTGTGGATCGGGCCTAAAGCTTCTAGAACGTGGATAAATAATTTTAAAAAAGCCCATCGCATTGTTTCACGAAAAATAACCAAATTTGTTACAAGATCGGCAATAGAAGACGCTGAAGTTTTGAAAGTTAAAGCTGCAGATTTTGTTAAGGAAGTGAAGCCCTTGATTGCAACGTATGGATCTCAAAATATATATAATTCAGATCAAAGTGGATTTCAATTAGAAATACGTACTGGACGGACCTTATCAGCGGAAGGCCAAGAAAAAGTAGAATGTGTTGTACAATCTGTAGCGTCAACGACACATAGTTATACAATACAACCAACAATAACTGCGGATGGAAGATTGTTGTCACCCCTCTTTATGGTCTTGAAAGAAGCAGATGGAGAATTTGGACCAAGAGTTAGAAAAACATTATTTAAGCCAACGAACGTGTACGTGACGGCATCAATATCTGGGAAACTCACATCTGGTAATGTATATTTTGAAATTATCTTAATTAAACAATCTTTTATTGATAATTGAAATTGAACTATACATATATGTGTAGTTACGATGGATTTTAATTTAATATTGCAGCTCATTTCGAAACCTGGTTGGAAGAAGTCTTTTTTCCTAAAACCAAACAAACAAGTGTGTTGTTACTAAACTCTTGGAGTGAACACTGCGAACAAGATGTGCATAGTGCGAAACCAGCTGGTAAAGAAATCATAATTAAGAAAATACCACAAGGTACCACGAGACGAATCCAGCCTCTGAATGTGTACGGATTTAGAGTGTGGAAAAATTACGTTAGACGCTTTTCTGACGATGTACTGTTATACAATTCCGATATTAATCTACATTTAAGGAATAATATTATTAAATTACAGTCGCTTGTGCACAACCAACTGTCTTCACCGAGATACGCACATTTATTTCAGTATTCCTGGTATAAAAGTGGGTATATAGACGAGAAAGCAGGAGATTTTGAGAACCCTGTGTACTTCGCTTTTGACAAGGATACACAAACGAAATGTGCACTATGCGATGAGACAGCTGTAATTAGATGTTCGTGGTGTCAGAAATCATTTTGTTTAAAACACTTCTTTCATGAATACCATTTTTGTGATCAATATGAACCATAAGGCCTGCGATAATGTAAACGCTACAGACACCTCGTACTCGAAATGGCAATTTTGTTCACGCTAGAAGTAATATCTAGTATACAAAAGGAAATTATATGCGTATTAGATATGTTTTGTTTAGAATTTTATTTCTAGATAACTTGAGAACTACATTTCCCTGTAGGAGGACACCTTACTATAAGTCAACTTCAATAATAATTATATTTGTTAATTTGTAGGAAATACAAATTCTGATATATCCGTATTTTCGGTTCGGCTGTGAAGTATGAGAAAATAAATTTGCATGAATATAGATGAAGATTTACAAGAATTATTAACAAAAAAAAAAGAACAATTTTTTATGTATTATTTAAACAAATGGACTTTTTGAAAATCTGGTGAGTCAGTCATATTTCGCATTCAAAGACACAAAATTCGTCCATTGACACTATTCCCCTATCTCTAATAGTTCTCGAGATATTCCACAAAAGGATTTTTCAACCCTAACTTTTAACGCAGTTTTCACCCCCCAAATATGAAAACGGGGAAAAATAAAAAAAACACGTATTTCTTATTTTTCGGTCCTCTATAACATATCCAAAAATCAAAATGATCGGAGGCGGACACCTAAAATATTCTCCTTGTTAGCCAGGGCTTCTTCTGTTGGGATGGGGGTTCCTGATCCCACAGTAGGGATTTGCTAACAGCGATCAATACACCTCCTCTCCTCAAACAACTACTGATATCTGCATTTTTGCCAAATCTATCAACATTGTGTTTAGTTAAATCCAGCTCCTCCGTAAAAATACTGTCATTTAGCCATGTTTCAATTAACACGACAATGTCATAAAAGGTACTTGACCAAGCTACTCAAGCTGTACAGAGTAATCCTCTCGTTTTCGTCCTCAGGCCACGTACATTGTGGTAGTACAGCGCAAGTTTTAGCTTCGTTATCGTCTAATATTTCTGTCAATTCGCTTGTACCGACACTCGAGACATGTTTGCTTTAACGCTCCACCGATTTTACAATCTCGCTACCTTCCAGATACTATACAAGTGTGTTTCGCTTGAAAGAGAGCCCAGGATGGATGTTAGGCTGGGCCGAAAAAAATTTTTGTATTCTTTCCTCGTTATACAGGGTGTCCCAAAAATGTCGCGTTTCCTTGAAAGGGGTGACTCAGGGGGTGATTTGAAACAACTTTTTCCTTAGGGAAAATATTGTCCGAAGCTTCGTTAAGGAGATATTAAGCAAAAACCCCGACCAATCAGAGCGCGCGCCTTCCGCCTGAGTTCCCGCGGTAGCGTTGGCTACGAGGTAGGCGACCGCGTTTGTGCTACGAACGTACGAACAAGCAAGTCGGCATGCATCGAAGGAAACCGCGTTACACCTTTTTTTTTAAAGCAGAATCTTAAATAAGAATAATTTGAAGTGAGAGGACAAGAAGTACGTAAATTTCGTTTTTAAATAAGGCATAAACGAAAAGCTAACGTAACAGAAAATGTACGACAAGTGATCGTAATTCGTTATTGAGGTAAAAATCCGTAGTTTAAGAACGGCCAACACAACTAAATTTAAAAAATAATATTAGGTGTATGAATAAATTCTTTCCGACTGGAATTTCTATCGCGGTGGTATTCAGAAGCTGCCACAAAAATGGCAAAAGGTAATGAACAATAATGGAAATTATTGCGATGATCGAGTTGTTTTCATATTTTTTAAATCGAACTGTTATTGTACCCTAAAATCGGAAAGAATTTATTTTCACACCTAATAATCACCAATAAATTAAAGAAAACTCACCCTTTCGGACATTCCTTTGCTTGCTTTCCTTCCCTTTTCGGAAACCTGTGTCACTAGGCCACTGTACCGATCCTGGTCATCGGCGTCCAGTGCTCAACTGATCGCAGGGTCAATGTACCGAATATTCACTTCACTGCACGGCTACTAACACTGATCACTGAATTTATTTTTCACGGAACGTGTTGTTCCTACGTTATAAAAATTGGTGGCTGCGAAAGGGGCCGATTACTGTTAATTACTGGGACGAGATTACTACTATTACCCGGCGAAAAGAAAACTCGTGGCAGACTGTCTCGGGCTGTGCAGTCCGCTGCTGTGACGATTGGTCGAGTCACCTATTTGGGCACACTTTTAAAGACGGGGCACACGTATTTTGGTTATTGGCTGAAGTGGCCACATACATTGTCACACCGCGCGACGAAGAGATCGAACGAAACACGAGATCGAGTGGGATAGAGCGATTTGACCAAGCGTAGCCTACGCTTTTGTTTTGACGATCGTCGGTTGGATCCGTATCTGATCGCTGCACAGCAGCGGACTGCACAGCCCGAGACAGTCTGCCACGAGTTTTCTTTTCGCCGGGTAATAGTAGTAATCTCGTCCCAGTAATTAACAGTAATCGGCCCCTTTCGCGGCCACCAATTTTTATAACGTAGGAACAACACGTTCCGTGAAAAATAAATTCAGTGATCAGTGTTAGTAGCCGTGCAGTGAAGTGAATATTCGGTACATTGACCCTGCGATCAGCTGAGCACTGGACGCCGATGACCAGGATCGGTACAGTGGCCTAGTGACACAGGTTTCCGAAAAGGGAAGGAAAGCAAGCAAAGGAATGTCCGAAAGGGTGAGTTTTCTTTAATTTATTGGTGATTATTAGGTGTGAAAATAAATTCTTTCCGATTTTAGGGTACAATAACAGTTCGATTTAAAAAATATGAAAACAACTCGATCATCGCAATAATTTCCATTATTGTTCATTACCTTTTGCCATTTTTGTGGCAGCTTCTGAATACCACCGCGATAGAAATTCCAGTCGGAAAGAATTTATTCATACACCTAATATGATTTTTTAAATTTAGTTGTGTTGGCCGTTCTTAAACTACGGATTTTTACCTCAATAACGAATTACGATCACTTGTCGTACATTTTCTGTTACGTTAGCTTTTCGTTTATGCCTTATTTAAAAACGAAATTTACGTACTTCTTGTCCTCTCACTTCAAATTATTCTTATTTAAGATTCTGCTTTAAAAAAAAAATGTGTAACGCGGTTTCCTTCGATGCATGCCGACTTGCTTGTTCGTACGTTCGTAGCACAAACGCGGTCGCCTACCTCGTAGCCAACGCTACCGCGGGAACTCAGGCGGAAGGCGCGCGCTCTGATTGGTCGGGGCTTTTGCTTAATATCTCCTTAACGAAGCTTCGGACAATATTTTCCCTAAGGAAAAAGTTGTTTCAAATCACCCCCTGAGTCACCCCTTTCAAGGAAACGCGACATTTTTGGGACACCCTGTAGTGAAAAAAAAGGTGTGATGTATGTAAAAAAACTCGCTGATTTTGTTTTATAATTTTAAAACTGTATTTAGCCGCGCCCGGCGCGGCGGGGTGAATGGTGTCGTTTTTTTTCTTCAAATTAATAGTTTTTGTAGATCATAGGGCACAATCGGTTTCTACCAAGCTAGTAAGTAACCAAAAGTTTTTTTGTTGAATTATCTCAATGTTTCACTGCGCCTCGCTAGCAAAAAGGAATGTGTATTATATACTTAGTAACCGACGCGACGTTGCCAACGTCTCAGCGCGTACTCTTTACCCTTCTTCGCTATGGGCACAATCACTCCTTCCTTCCAGTCCTCCGGCCATCCTTCCCCCATCCATACTCCATTACAAATCCTCCACACTGCTCTCACCACATTCTCCCCTCCATACATCCATGCTTCATTCGGCATCCCATCCACCCCCACAGCCTTCCCTTTCTTTAGCTCCTTTAAGCTCTCTCTCACCTCCTCCACCCCGATCTCTTCCACTTGTTCCCTATTCCTTGTTTCTTTTCTCCACTCTCCTCCCACCCTCTCCTCTCTCCCCCCTAATACCTCCATGAAATGTCTCTTCCATTCCTCCATCTGTATATTCCCGTTTACCTTTTTCCTCCTCCCCCGTTCCCTCCTTCAAATCTCCCATACTTTCCCTTCCCCATCTATTTTTTCTATCTCCTCTACAAACTTCTTCCTCTCCTGCTCCCTTTTCTCTTCGCATACCCTCCTGTACTCCCCCTTCCTTTTCCTGTACTCCTCCCCTGTACCTTCCCCCCTCCTCCACCTCCTCAATGCCCCCTTTACCACTTTTTTCCGGTTTCTGCACTCCCCATCACACCACCTCTTCCCTTCCCGTTTCCTCCCTACTTTCCTCCACTTTGCCTTTCTCTTTACCGTTTCCTTCAGACCCCGTAGCACCTCTTCTACCGTCTCTCCTTTTATTTCCTCACCCTCCATTTCCCTCCTATATTCTTCTCTACTTTCCTCCGACCAGTCCATCACCCACCTTTCCCCTTCCTTTACTACCTCCCGCCCCTCCTTTCCTTCTGCCCCAACCTCACAATTAGCGGATGGTGATCCGACTCCGTGATATCCCCTACTGTTAACTCCTCTACCGCTTCCCACGTTTTGCTGTCCCCGATCACGTAGTCAATAACTGACTCCCCTCTTCCCCCCGTATACGTAAACTCTCCTTCTTCATCCCCTTCTTTAATTTCATTCAGAATTCCCCACCCTTCCCCCTCCACCATTTCTATCAGTTTCCTTCCCTCCCTATTTATTACCCTATCCTTCGATCTTCTTTTACTCTCCTCCTCCTCTTCTTCCCCTCCAATCCTCAACGCTCCTTCCTCCCCTGTCCTTGCATTGAAATCCCCCCCAATCAGGATATTTTCCACCCTTCCCCTCGCCTCCGCTCTCTCTTTTATTTTCTCTAGTTTCTCTTCTAAGTCCTTGTTCACGTATGCGGTCTCCACGTCTCCCCACCCCATCTAACCCTCCTTTCCATTATCCCTTCTATCTCCTGATCCCTGTCCCACTCCACTTCCTCTATCTCTGCTTTCACTCCCGTCACCATCCCCCATATCCCTCTCCCCTTTTCCTTATTCCTTTTTGCATTCTGCCTGCTCCACCTGTACCCCGTCGGCAGCCTTCCTCTCACCATTTCCCAATCTTTCTCCTCCACCCACGTCTCCGTTAGTCCTACCACGTCCCAGCTTTGCAACTCCTTCCATACGTCCTCATCCTTGGTTTTTAGACCTGCCACATTCCAAAAGCCCACTTTCATCTCCCTCCTTCCCTCCTCACTCTCTTTTCCCCCTCCTGCCTTCTTTCTCCTTTCCCTCTTACCCTCACCTCCCTCTTCCTTCCCTTCCTCCCCCCTTACCCCTGCCACTAATCCTTCTCTTTCTTCCGTTCCTGCAACTCTTCCCCCGCCCCTTCTTCCCCCAGACTCCCTCTCTTCTCCCCTCCTACCCCTCCCTTGCCATTTAGCGCTTCCTCCTGTTCGTCCCATTCCCACCAATCCTTCTCAATCCATATTCCCCTATAGCTCACCCTCACCCCCTTTCCTTTCTGTCGTTCCTGTTCCGCTACCCTCCTTATCTTCCATTGCATTCTCCTTTCTTCAAACGTCAGATCGTCCTCTATTCTTTCTCTCCTGCCTTTTAATTTGTTCTTCTTCAGCATTAGCTCTCTTTTCCCCGCCCCCTCCATCATTCTTATTAGAGCCATTCCTTCTCCTTCCTCCTTCCTGTTTCCCAACCCTCTTATCCATTCCACCTATTTACTTACTATTTTAACTATATTTTTTGTGAAAATTCGAAAACTGGTTTAACCGGTTTTTTGGAAATAGTGGAATTCGAAAACCGGGTTTTCCAAAAGTCGGTTTTTGTATAAACCCTAAAATTAACTACAGAAAAAATGAAAAAAAGACAGAAAAGATTACAAGGACAACCCCTGAAATCACCAAGACATTCAAAGAGTAGTGAAAGTAAACCGAATATAAGTGGTCCCACCGAATGCTTAGAAAAAACTTCTTCAAGTGAAGAGGAATTATCAGATTATGAAGAATTTAAATGGTCCCATCCTTTAAATCATTCCAATGCCAAAAGTAGGCCACAACAAAAAGGCCAAGCTAGAGTTCCTTTACCCAATATTGCTAAAATGGCGGATATGACTGGAGCTTCAAACAGAACCGTGGCAAAAATTGCGACAGCGGCTATAGAGGACTTCGAATTAGTTTCTTCAAATAATCCAGTTAATGTGATAGATAAAAATAAAATCCGCAGGGAATTGGATAAAACAAGAAGAGCTGTACAGAAAACGGCAACAGAACGATTTGAAGACATCGAAGGGATTTATTTTGATGGACGAAAAGATCAAACTATGATGCTAGTTCAAGGGCGTCGTATTACAAAACAACAGGAACACATATCGCTAATTGAAGAGCCAGGAAGCAAATATTTTGGTCATTTAACCATAAAACCGCCTGGCACTGCTTTGAATATAGCAAAAAGTATTATATCTTATATGGAAGCGAAATCCGTAAATCTAAAAAGCATTAAAGCACAATTGCCAATGTTGTGACGGTACCAATGTAAACACGGGCTGGAAAAGCGGTGTTTTAAGAATAATTGAAGTTCACCTTGGGAAACCTCTTCAGTGGATTATTATTTGCTTACAGCACGCTAATGAATTGCCTTTACGACACCTTCTTCAGAAATTAGACGGACATACTAAAGGGCCATATTCATTTTCCGGTCCAATCGGATTGAAGTTGACATTATGTGAATCTAGACCTGTTGTGAATTTTCAGATAATTGACACAGTTTTACCGCAAGTGGATGAGGAAGATCTGAGTACCTACTGATCAGCAATACTTATATCGCATGTGTTGTGGTATCAGTGAGGGGCTCTGCTCTGAAAACTTGTCCAAGAAAGATCCTGGCAAACTAAGTCATGCTAGATGGTTGACTGCAGCAAACAGATTGCTACGTCTGTATGTTTCCACAGGAAATCCATCTCAGAATCTAATTTTATTTTCAACGTTTGTCATGAAAATGTATGCCCCTGTGTGGTTTTCAATTAAGACGCAACCTGGAAGTCAATATGGTTCTCTACATTTGTGGCAAATAATAAACCAGTCTAGAGAGTTTTCTGATTCCGTAAAAAACATCATCGACAAGGTCATTTCAACGAATGCTCATGCTGCCCACCCAGAAAATATTTTACTAGCTATGATTTCAGATCCAAGAGCATATATTAGAGAACTTGGAATTAACCGCATTTTAAAAGCTAGAAAACAACCAGCTAAACAAAGAATATTTAGAGTACCTAAAATTAATTTTCAAGCGGAAGAGTACACCGAATTAATTGACTGGACCCAATGTAGTATTACAGACCCACCTCTAACAATAAACATAAGCTGCGAAGAATTGTTGCAAGCTATTGAAAGCAAGTCTCCGATCCCAACAAACAAATTTCCATGTCACACTCAAGCAGTGGAGCGATGTGTGAAGTTGGTAACTGAGGCTTCTAACAAGGTTTGTGATCCCCTGTCAAGAGATGGCTACATTCGAGTCACATTAGAAGCAAGAAGTTCCTTGCCGTTATTTGATTCTAAACAAGAATATTTTTTAGGTAAGAAAACAAAAACTAATAAATAGACCATTAGTAATGGGAGGGAGGGTGGGTGGAACTCGACATGCAGTTACCTCCTCGCGGTGAGTTCTGGGTTGAAAAAGTAATGATAGAATGTTTTTTCAATACGATGAAGACATTGAAGACGAAGATCATATCAAATTATTACGTTATCATATTAAATTATTATAAATTGTCACTATTATTTACTTCTTTAAGCGAAAAACTGCGTAAATTTTCGCGTTTAAGGGACTTGGGCCCTTAAGACTCCAGGGGCGCAGTGAAACATTGAGATAATTCAACAAAAAAACTTTTGTTTACTTACTAGCTTGGTAGAAACCGATTGCGCCCTATGATCTACAAAAACTTTCAACCCGCCGCACAGTGGGCCAAACAGCCGACCAGCTGGACAAAAGTCAGTTTGGCGACTGTCATAAAATGTTTTCATTGTTGTTCCAAGTTGTTAGAAAAGGTTTGAAGCGACTGAAAACACATCAATAAATTCATTTAATAACGCTTAATGGCCGTGGTACCACTGCAAAGATGCCTGTTCCGCAGGTATAGTTTCCAAACTGAAATTGCCCTGAATACAGCACCATGAACAGAACTGTATTTCATAGACGGTTGTTAGAATTCTTCTATATTCTATCTCGGATACTTTTCCGTAAGGTATGTATTTTAAGATATGATAAGCAAATATTTCGTTACTTTATTGGAAATACTTTTTTTAATACTTGAAACTAACAGAAAAAATGTGCGAACCATGGCAAAGCATTTCAACTTTATCTAGAGTTACAAAATCGTGTCCACGAGTGTTCGCTTTCTTCCTTATATCATTGTATTCTGTGATTCATCGCCTACAAGTTCTGATTAAAATGTTTTGCCGACAGGCGCCGACTTGGAAGAAATTTCGCTTTTTATGAAGCGCTGGCGTACTTTCCCGTGCATGGGTTGAACGTTCCGAAACCTCGGAATGGTCTCTGATGGTGTTAAATGGTCCAAATTAACTCTTTTGTGTATTCTAGAATCATAGATATGGTATCCCATGTTTTCTGAAAAGTTACTAATCTGTAAGCGACGGAAAAAGAGAGCCACCGGCGCCGGGAATCGAACCCGAGCCGCCCGCGTGCTGATCAGCAGCGTTAACCACACCGGCTACGCCGACTCTACATGGTCCCTTATACTCCGTCGCTACATTACTCACGTTGGGACGCCACCACCTATGGTCATAACTTGCACATCATAGGCCGTTCCCTAATTTGCCCTAAACTCTTACAGTTCGGCCGTTCTGACACTGTGGCCGCCCTTCGGTCACACACACAGTAGCATGTGGAGGCGCACACATAATACCACAGTTCAGATCCCACTTCTGAAATTGTAAGCGACGGAAAAAGAGAGCCACCGGCGCCGGGAATCGAACCCGAGCCGACTCTACATGGTCCCTTATACTCCGTCGCTACATTACTCACGTTGGGACGCCACCACCTATGGTCATAACTTGCACATCATAGGCCGTTCCCTAATTTGCCCTAAACTCTTACATTACTTATTTTTCTTTGGTTTAGAACTCAGAAACACTATATTACCTATCACACATGTATATTATACTCAAACCTCTACTACGTATTGTATTCCTTACGTCTAGCGTCTCGTATAATTGTCTGTTAATTTGAAGGACAGATCAGTATTACCCATGTACTATGATTCGGAATTTCCATACATCGTAATAAGATACTGAAGGCCTTGGGACGTATTAACTCAGGTAAAGTATTTGTACGGAGCCTACCTTATAACCAGGTATCCCTAAGGTTCGTGAAGGTGTACCGGATGTTTTGATGTACCGGAACTTTTTATATATCCATTATTTGTTTTTTTTATACAGAGTGTGTCACGTATCTGTCATCATGAAATTTAAAAACCCTTGACCTTTTGTAAGTTATTCGAGTCTTTTTTTTAATTTATGTATAGTCGTCATTGCACATATCATCTGTTTTAATAAAAAATATTTGAAAAACGTTATAGTTACGTTTAAAAAACAAAGATTAGTATTAACACCTTCCAGCGAAGTGCAGATAAGACTCTGGCTTACAGAAGTTATGCTCGGTTTACCTAAAATAATTTTTTGAAAATATGATGGAAAATCTCCGAATTTGGTGGTGACAGTTACGTGGGACATTCTGTATACCTGTGTCGCGTGCTGGGCGACTGCTACCTCAGCCAGCCACGAGGGCAAGGGTGTTGAAATTACATTATTAGCGCTTACCTACCCTGAAAACAGGAACCTTTCGACAGTTGCCGACTTCTTGTGCCAAGCGGTTAAGACTGACCTGGACACTAATATTCATAAAACCCGAAAAGCATATGCATATTGTAAAAATCCAGAATTTTCGCTTCCCGACAATAAAAAAGCCCTTCCATGTCCACCTTTCTCCATCGTTTTCCTTCTGTAGTCGAATTGGCACCCCCCAAATGACCAATAAGAAACCGTCAATGTTAACGTCAAGAAACACAAGACACTCCTCAGGCAGTTCTTCACAAAACGTCCAAGACGCGCCTACACCTAGACCAGCAGTTTTGTCTTGTACACTCAGTCTTGTATATCTCATAGATTATTGAAATCATTAGTTTCACTACAGACAGCTGTAGTTTATTCAGTTATTTTACAACAACACACGTGTCACGTACGATTTGTCATAAAACATGGATAGCACAGGTATGTTGTCTATGCGTATATACATACATATATATACACTGCCGGTCAAAATTAAAGGAACACTATAATTTCCCGTAAATTTTAGTCATCTCCGCGAAAAATGCTCACGGGTAGGTTTAAATCGCAAAAAAACGTGGACACTTGAATGATTCCATGATTTTTATCGAAGTGGCATCATGTTTTCCGAAAAATGGAGAATATGCAATCCTCGGAATCATTTTAAAATGGATTTTATACGATGAAAAATCTCTCATTAAATTGGCCACTCAGGACTCTGAAAGGATAATTCCTTAGTTTTCCAAAACACTCATGAAAATTTTTCTACGATCAAATTTTGTTTGGCCCGTGCATACCTTCGTTCAAACTAGGAAAAAAAAATTGAAACTTCGTTGCCTGCGCTTTATCTTGATAACATAGTATCATCATGGATGAAAAAAATTGAGTCCCTGGATTAAAAAACTAGAAACTTCAAGCGTTAGAATGTTTTTTTTATAATATTTTTTGCGACTATTTTTCGCGGAGATTGGTACAGCTATTTGAAAATGACCAAAATTTTCGGGAAATTAGAATGTTCCTTTAATTTTGACCAGTTTATTTCTATACTGAAATACAATAACTGCAAGGTAATTACAACTGATACATAGAGTGCATTAGAATGGCCAAGTATTTAATATTCAAATCATTTCAGCACCTGCCATTTTGCGCCGAGATTTGTTCGCAGTTTGGAGAGAAGAGTCACAAGAAGAAGGGAAAGAGTTTTAAATTGTGTGATTGATACTTTGGGACAAAGTAAGAATGATCAGAATATTGTGCACTTAATTAAACAAAAAACGAATTTATTCTGCTCGAAAATTGGTATTAAATGGGCGGCAAGCCATCGGACACTTAATCCATTTTTGAAAAAGGAAGAAATGTGGTTACGCGAAACTATCGACTTTGGGGACATAATTAGAAGCCATATAGATATGCCAGGAACTTCTGGCACAGTCACAGAACCTCATACATCTGTTGGACGTCCTACAAAAAATTTTGGACAATGCAGCGCAAAATGTAGGAAAAGAAAAATTCAACCAATTTTAGATATGGCAACCCATAAAGAAATATGTTTTGCGGCGGATACTAGTTTGCGAGTAGAAGGTAAAAGAGATGCTGCTGCAGTTTTAAAACAAGTGACACAATATTCTCCCAAGAGGGCCAATAAAATAAAAAAATCTTACCGCTTATCACAGAAAGGTGTGATGCAATATACTCCCGAGGAAGCCCTCGCATTGTACGTGGATGCAAAAATGACGAAACATCAGTATAAAACAATATATGCGCAAGCAAAATCACGAAATGCGAAAATATATCCGTCATATAACAAAGTTGCACAGGCAAAAAAAAACTGCTATCCCTCTACAGAAAGTATAGTAATTACAGAAACTATTGCAGAGATTAAATTACAAGCGTTATTAGACCATACCGTTAGTCGATTAATAGATGCACAGCAGCAAATAGTGCGTCATATCGGTGCTGATACGATGTTGACGCTAATTTACAAATGGGGTTGCGATAGCAGTTCAGGACATTCTACATACAAACAAAAATTCAGTGAAGAAGAAAATATGTACCAACAGGATAATAATTTATTTGTAATGTCTATGGTACCACTGAGATTGTCAAATGGAACGGAAATTGTATGGCAAAATCCGCAGCCATCTTCTACCCGATATTGTACTGCCCTCCTTAGTTAAACAGTCCTATCTAGCATTTTTTCATTTTTTGAGATATGTTGAAATATTTGAAGTAGCACACGTCTTTTACCTTTTAAGTAATGTTAGAAAACTCTAAGTGCTTCGTAAAGATTTATAAACAGTCTAATGTATTTAACCTAACTTCTTTCCAAATGGTTATAATATCTTATCTAAAACAATTAATTAATTGGTACGTTAATAATACATTACCTACCGGTACACCTATTACAAAAAAATATATTAGGCTGTTACGAAATAATGACAACATGTTTTAATTTGAATAAAGGAAAATAAGGACGGTACAAAGTAAATGATAAAACTTCAGTTTTCTCGGTTGTTTCAAAATGCTAGATAGGACATTTTAACTAAAGAGAGCAGTGTAGACCTATTAAATTAATATTTGCGAAAGAATCTGTAGAACTGATAGCAGCAGAAACAACGAACATGGAAAACCAAATTAATATCCTCACACCAACTACAGTCAAGATCAAGGATCGCGAAATAAAAATAAAACATCAGTTATTTATGACAATGGTGGATACAAAAATCTGTAATGATCTAACCGGAACCTCGTCCCAGACATGTTATATATGTGGAGCCACACCAAAAAAAGATGAATTTTATAACCTCAGAAAAAGCCGCACAAAATGCAGACATTACAACATATAAATTTGGATTATCCATATTACATACATGGATTCGGAGCTATGAGTGTTTACTCCATATTGGATATAAATCGGATTTTCAAAAATGGCAAGCAAGGGGTGAGGATGCCAAGGATATTGTAAATAGAAAGAAAAGAGAAATTCAAGAACAATTTCGACTTCGAATGGGTGTAATACAGCGCCGGTCAGGCTACCGTTTTCAGGGCATGGGCAGCCACATTTGCCCGGGGCAAACGCTGCGAGCAAAGCTCGGGGCAGTGACGTCAGCTATCGTTAGAGCGGAGTGGGGAGGAATGGTTGTGGCGGGAGTACAGGCTCGTAGATGCGTAGGGAGGCGACGGTCCTTGTTCATCCTAGGCATCTGTACCGTATTGCCCGGGGTGGCGTGGCTTGCGCGCCGCCAGCAAGTGTTTGCCCCGGGCTGTCTGACCAGTTGCCCTACGCGGCAACTCCTGAACGGCGCTGGTCTAATAGTAGATCGACCAAAACAAGGAAGCGGAAATACAAACGATGGAAACACCGCCAGACGATTCTTCGCAAATCCAAGTGTATCAGCAAGTATAACAGGGGTTAGCAAACCATTAATTACTCGATTTGGTGTCCTATTATCCACAATTTCAAGTGGATACGAAATTAAGATGGACGCTTTTAGTACATATGCAAAAGAAACTGCTGCTCTTTATGTCCAGCTTTATCCCTGGTACTATATGCCTGTTTCGGTCCACAAATTATTATTTCATGCATCAGAAATAATAAACTCAGCTTTGGTACCCATTGGAAAACTGTCCGAAGAGGCTGTAGAAGCAAGACATAAAGAATGTCGAAAATTTAGGGAAAACAACGCAAGAAAATCTTCTAGAGAAAACAATATAACAGACTTAATCCACATGTTACTCATAACATCAGATCCCTACATAACACACTTCAGAACAAAATATCCGACTAAAAAGAAGAAACTATCATCTGCCATGCAACATCTTTTAAAAGACCCTCCGCAAGAATACAGTAGTTCGTCAACAGAAGATGAATTGTGTGACTGTTCTGACAGTGAATAAGTCATTTTATTAATGGTGAACATTTTACAATTTTACATTTTTAATAAATTATTATGTGTACAAATATGTGTGTTTAAAAGTTTATATTTCCCGTGCGAATTCTTAGTTTACTCTTCTACTTTAATCATTAAAATATGATTTACATTAAAAAAAGGCAAATTTTTATGAAAAAAAAACAATTATTATTCATATTTCATGCAAATTTAACTATAACAACAGATAGACATAACAAAATCCTTCATTTCGAATTTTGTCCAGCTAGGTCGGCCGTTTGGCCCACTGTGCGCCGGGGCGCGGCTAAATATAGTTTTAAAATTATAAAAAAATATCAGCGAGCTTTTTGACACACCTCACACCTTTTTTTTCACTATGAGTAGGAAGTACACATTACCGATTTTTTTTAATCACTTTACCACGGTGCCGCCTCTTAACAATATTTCTGTTGACTGATACCGACACAACGCATTCCACATCCTAACTTGTCCCGGGTATTATTATTGGTTGGGGCTAGATTAGTGCGGGAGGCGCGTAAAGCATGGTAGCGACCCGATGTGAGTTTGGTGATGCTAAATATGAGACAGTGGTTACAAAATTTAAAAAATAAAAAAGGGAGACGGGAGGGCTCCCGGGCAGGGGGGCCTCCACCAACGTAAAAAAAAATTAAAAAAAAAATTAACAATAATTTTTTATTAATATTTCGGAATCTAATAAATACCCGAAGCTACAATTTTAGATTAGGGTCCATACCCCCTCGCTACCCCTCCCCACAAACCTCATCTCGATCGGCCATCGGTCCCTTTCAGAATAATATCCAAATTCAACTATATTATGTGTGAAATATATGAATATATTTTTTTATACATATATTTAAAAATTATACAAAAACTGTAATCAAATGATAATCAAAAATTGGAATGAAACATGATATAAAATTTTTAATCACTTATATTATTCAAATAATTTTATGCTAAATATGCATAAAACGGTACCGGTTACACCAATTTCGTTGAATTTCCGATATGTTGTACAGGGCAAGATCCTGAGTAATACGCACTTTATCCGAAGCATAGGACGATCGTGGTTCAATAGTTACGAAGGATTAAAGTTTCCGTATATATAAGGTATTCCGCTACACGTACGAATAAGTTTAAGAGGGGATTTATATATGTAAAGAAAGTATACGTTCTTCATTTTGAATGTGCCGGGTCTCGCGCGAGCGGGACTGTAGGACAAGAGGGAATCGGAAATATCAAGAGAGAGGGAGAGAAGGAGGAATGGAATGTTGAGCACGTGCTAAGAGGTTAGGCAGAGTAGATCAAGAGCGTAAATAGAGGAAAGACAAATTAAGGAACTTTAATTGTCGTTTCTCAGATTTACAGGTGAGAATGTATATAGTGTAAATAATAACTAGATGTACAATAATAAATAAACGAAAACCTCTGATTTACAGAGAAACTAATTCTGGTTCTTTACCGATTGACCATCCTCAACAAATAGTCTTATATATATATACACCAGAATAAGACGAGAATCAAGAATAACAATACTGCGGTGGAGTCTTCGTTAGTTGGTTATAACCGTTTAATTGTATTGTGCGCCTCTTCCTCATGATCAACTTGTAGTCCTCCCACTTACTACCGATGTCGCCACATTTTTCAACGCTTATAAAAAACAAAAGTAAGGCGACGCCTCGCGCGTCCCTTCTGTCCATTCCCGCGATACCTCATTCTTTCGCTTCGTGCGGATTAGCCACGTGCTTGTAAGATTAGTGAACAGAAAAATGGGTAAGAGAAATAGAAGATCGTCATCCTCAGAAGAATATCACGAACACTTGGAAAGACGTTTAAAACGGCTAAAAAGGAGAATCAAGAAGAGGAAAGAAAGAAAAAGCCGTCACCGTAAAAACCGGAGAGAAACTAGTGAATCGAGCGATTCAGACCAGTCGTCGAACTATGGCAGTATAAGTTGTAAGTAATGTCACGTTTACTTTTGCCACGAATTAAACGATTCCAAAGGCCTTAACCTTTGCGAAGTCCGAGTATTTTATACTCAAAAGAAAAATGTTAATCAACCGTCATGCTTCAAAAATGGGCTCTAACCCAGACGAAGAGAAGCGTAGCTCGCAGGCCCTAACCTGCGAGTGAGCTATGACTCACTGACGGACCTTGATTGCATTATGCTTACATTGTATGTGGCGAAAGGTAATAACAAATCTGGGAAAGGTTCGGGGGAACCTCCAGAGTTTGTCAGGGCTCTAACCCGTATGACAACAACATTAAGGTTATAAATGGTTTGTATTACCGACCGCTAAGGTAGATCATCCTATGGCTTAACCGATTAATAACCGGTCGGTAACCGTCACCGATCGGTAAGCGTCGGGAACAAAAAGCCGATTAATAGGCTACCGATCGGGAAAGTGTTAATATAACCGCTATAAGAAGCAAGCCCTAACTTGAATAATTCTTATCTGTAGAAAAAATCAAGTACAGAAATTAACTGCATTTTCAGCTGAGATGGGAAACAACGAAGTATCAGGACGTTCGGAGAACGAAGGAGGAAATCTCCAAAACCCGGAAGAACAAGCGGGCATACCCATACCAGCTAAAGAGAACGAAGAGGAATTTTGCTTAAGCTAGGATATTCTGAACATAATCGGAAAAAGAGTATGCGAAGATAGAACGCTGTCTTCGGCGGTACAATCAGAGGTAGCGCTTCGCTGGCAAGACATCTTGAATCAGGGGTTACCAAACGAGGATAAACTCCAATTAATTAAAAAGTACCCACCACCGGAAAACTGTAAGCTATGCGACCCCCCAAACTAAATCCGGAGATGAAATCTATTATCCAAGAACCGGTATTTAATAGAGATACGCGCATCCTGCTAAAGCAGAGCAAGCTTACTTCTGAGTTGGCTGCCATGGGGAAAGCGATGACCCTGGTCCTGAAACAAGTACAATCAGAGGAAACTCTGAAAATTCTGGAATGTCTAGGGGATGCAGGCAGTCTGTTAGCTGACCTACAACATGACGAATCGTCTATCAGAAGAAGCCTTATTTTGGCGAACATAAATCCAACACTAAGGAGTGCTCTAAAGGAGACACAGGCTGATGAATACCTCTTCAGTAACAAATTGGGCGAGGTGTTGAAGGCCGCAAAAGCACTGGAAACGACCTCTAAACAATACCAACGGGAGGCCCCGAGTCAGAGGAGGCATTCGAATTACCAGAGACCTCGCCCGAGGAAGGAGCCACACCAGCAACATCAGAGCCGTCGGAGGAGACACTAGAGAACTCAGTAAGTCAGATAGCTGGAAGACTCCATAGGTTTGTGTTTAAATGGACACAAATTACTTATGATAAGACCACCCTATCTTGGGTCAATGGCTATAAAATCCCTTTCATATCGGAACCAGTTAAAAAAAGCGAACCCAAAGAAAGGAAATGCTCGGCAGAGGAAATGCTAAACGTTAGAAATCTACTTTTAGAGCTAGAAGAGAAAGGTGCAATTCGTAAATGTAGATATAACCCGTTTCCAGTCGCGAGAGTGGCAGAAGTGTGCGTTTGGTGGTGAGACCTGTGTGAAGGAAGGGTGAGTGGAGGGAGATACGGGAGGATAGGAAGTGAGTGGAGAAGGTTAGGGGAGAGGTGAGGAAGAGGGGAGAATAAAGGGAAAAGGGCAGGAATAGTGGGTGGCGAACTGTGAAGCAGGACAAGGGAGCGGTTTGGAGGTTAGGTAGGAGGATAGGTTTCAGGTGGCGGGAAGAGGTAGGCAGAGGAGTAGGTAGAGGTATCTAGCGGACAGGTGAGGAAGTAGGAAGAGCGGAACGGAAGGCGGGAGTTTTGAACGGGGTAAAAGGAAAAAGGAGGTAGGATAGTCGCAGGAGGCTAAGGGTAAGAGTCGAGAAGACGGTGAAAAGTTTGGAAGTGAGAGGAGGACGGTAAATGGCGGATGATAAGGGAAAAGAGGGGAGGGGGGATGGAACAGGAAAGGAAAAAGGAAAGTTGATAAGTGAGAGAAGGCAAAGGAATGATAGTGGGAGTAGCGTGGGAAGCTATACGGGTAGTTTAGATAGCTGCGGGGGGAAAAAGAGGAAGGAGAGGGAGGAGGAAGAAGGGTCGGGGGAGGAAAAGAGGGGAGAAGGGTTCAAAAGGAGTGGAAAGACTATCAGATCGCCGGAGGGAGGGGTGAAGGGGGGGGGGGAGCGAAGAAAGAGAGGAGATAGGGAATGTGGTGGGGATGTTCAAGGAGTTGATGAAGGAGATAAGGGAGGAGAAAGAGGTAATGAGGAAGGAGTTGAGGGAGGTGAGGGAGGAGATGAGGAAGGAAAGGGAGGAAAGAAGAAAGGAGATGGAGGAATGGAGAGAGGAAAGGAGGAAATGGGAGGAGGGAGGAGAAGAGGAGGAGGGAGGAGAAGAGGAGGAGGGAGGAGAAGAGGAGGAGGGAGGAGAAGAGGAGGAGGGAGGAGAAGAGGAGGAGGGAGGAGAAGAGGAGGAGGGAGGAGAAGAGGAGGAGGGAGGAGAAGAGGAGGAGGGAGGAGAAGAGGAGGAGGGAGGAGAAGAGGAGGAGGGAGGAGAAGAGGAGGAGGGAGGAGAAGAGGAGGAGGGAGGAGAAGAGGAGGAGGGAGGAGAAGAGGAGGAGGGAGGAGAAGAGGAGGAGGGAATAGATAGAAGAAAGATTAGAGAGGATGGCAGAGAGAGATGGGAGGGTGGAGGAAATGATAGGAAAGATAGAGAAATGGGAAAGGGAAAAGGAAGGGAGGGGTAGTATGGAGAGGGGGGAGGGGGGAGAAGTGGAGGATTGTTTGGTAAGAGTAAGAAGGATGGAATTAAAACAGGACAAGAAGGAGAGGGAGGAGAGAAGGAATAATGTTGTGGTAAGGGGGCTGGGGGTAGAGGGAGTGGAGGAGGAGAAGGAGGTGAAGAAGTTGTGGGCAAAGATGGGATTGGAGGAGGGGGGATAAGGGAGGTGAGAAGGGTAGGGAGAAGGGGAAAGGAAGGCAGCGGTTTGATGCTGGTGAAGCTGACTGGGAGGGAGGAGAAAATGAAGGTGATGGAGGCGAGGAAAAAACTGAAGGGAAGGAAGGAGAGGATAGATGATGATTTGACGGAGGAGGAAAGAAAGGCAAGATGGAAGGTGGAAAGAGAGGCGGAGAGGGAGAGGGAGGGGGGAAAGAAGGTACAGGTGGGATACATGAAGATGTGGGTGAACGGAAAGATGAGAAGATGGGATGAGGTGAGAGAAAGATGGATGGAAGAACAGGGAAACGAAAGATAAGGGAAAGGGGGGAGGGAGAGGAAAGTAAGAGGGAGCAAGGGGAGGGAAGGCGGAGAATGTACAAGGTTGCATTTTGGAACGTGGCTGGGCTGAGGAGCAAAGACGAGGATTTTTGGAAAGGCATGGAGGAGTGGGACGTGGTAGTCATGAGTGAGACGTGGATGGAGGAGGGGGGGGGGTGGGGAAATATAGAAAGGAGGCTGCCCAGGGGGTATACCTGGAGTAGACAGTGGGCACGGAGGGAGAAGAGGAAGGGTAGAGCAATCGGAGGGATGTTAATGGGGGTGAGGAAGGGATTGGAAGTGGGAGTGGAGGAGGAAGGAGGAAGGAGGAAGGAGGAAGGAGGAAGGAGGAAGGAGGAAGGAGGAAGGAGGAAGGAGGAAGGAGGAAGGAGGAAGGGAAGGGATCTTGACGAAAAAGGTGGGGATGGGGGGAGGAGTGGTGGAGGATAGTGGGGGTGTATGTGAATGGAGACATGCAAAGGAAGCTGGAGGACATAGGGGAGTGGATGGAAGAGAGGGAATGGGGAGTGAGGGGGCTAATAGGGGGGGATTTTAACGCTAGGACAGGGGAAGAAGGGGGGCGGGTATTGGGTTGGGAGGAGGCTGAGGGAGGGGGACGTGGGAGTAGGAGGTCGAAAGATAAGGAGGTAAATGGTGATGGGAGGAGGTTGTGCGATTACTTGGAAGAAAGGGGGTGGAGTATATTTAACGGGGGTGTGGAGGGGGATGAGCAGGGGGAGTGGACATTTACAGGAGGGAGAGCTAATACGGTAATAGATTATGTTATTGGGAATGAAGAGTCTTGGGAGAAGGTGGAAAGGGTAGAAGTAGGAGAGAGAGTGGATTCGGACCATCAGCCGTTGGTGGTCTGGGTAAGGAGAGAGGACGAGGGCGGTGTGGAGAGGAGGAAAGGTGGTGGGAAGAAGGGAGGAGGAAGAGGAAACTGGACTGAGGAGGGGAGAAAGGAGTTTTTAAAGAGTTTTGGGAAGAGGGAGGAGGGTGATAGGGGACTGGAGGAGGAGTGGAGAGAGTTGAGAGAAAGGATAAAGGTAGCGGTGGGGAAGTCGGAAAGGGGGAGGGAGAGGAAAAGGAACGGAGGCTGGTGGGATGAGGAGTGTAGGGAAGAGAAGAGTAAGGTGAGGAGGGAGTTGAGAAAGTGGAGAAGGGAGGGAGGAGATGGGAAGGGTTACAGAGAGAGGAAGAGGTTATATGGAAGGATGTGTGAGGAAAAGAGGAAGAAGGAGATGGAGCGTTGGGAAAGGGAACTGGAGGGGGTAAGGACAGAAGGGCAGGTGTGGAAGGTAGTGAATAGAGAGAGGAGAAGGAGAAAGAGGGTAAATGAAAGGATAAAAATTGAGAAATGGGACGAGTATTTTAGGGGACTGTTGGGAGGGGTGGAGTGGAGGGTGACGAAAGGTGAAGGGAGGGTGAGGGAGAGGGACGGAGAGAGGGAGATAGGAAGGGAGGAAATAAGAAGGGTGGTGAAGAGTCTAAAGGACGGGAAGGCGGGGGAGGGGATGGAATACAGAATGAGGTGTGGAAGTACGGGGGGGGAGGTGGAAAAGTGGCTGTGGGTGATTTGCAACAGGGTATGGAGGGGGGAAGGGTGGCCAGAGGATTGGAAGGAAGGGGTGGTGGTGCCGGTGATGAAGAAAGGGGCCGGGGAAAGGGTAGAAGATTACAGGGGGATTACATTAACACAAACGGCGTATAAGATCTACGCATCGGTACTGGCAGAGAGGTTGAGGGTCGAGGTAGAGGAGAAGAAGCTGCTGCCGCCGAGTCAAACGGGGTTTAGGAAGGGGGTAGGATGTATCGACAACATATACGCACTAAATTACCTGATAAACAGGCAGATAAGGAGGAAGGAGAGAAGGTTGGTGGTATTGATTGTCGATATGAAGGCCGCGTTTGACTCGGTGGACAGAGAGGTTCTAGCCAGGGCTATGTGGGACAGGGGGGTAAGGGAAGAGCTGGTGGTGCGATGTGAGGAGGTTCTGAGGGAAACGATAGGAAGAGTCAGGGTGGGGGAGGAAGAGGGGGAGAGGTTCTGGACGGCGAGGGGGGTAAGGCAGGGGTGCCCGCTAAGCCCAATTATGTTTACGCTTCTGACCGCGGACATGGACGAAGTGCTGGGGAGGGGAGGTTGGGGGGGGTGAAGCTGGGGGATAAAAAGGTCTATACGCTAGCGTATGCGGACGATGTGGCGGTACTAGCGGAGGATGTGGAAGGGATGAAGGGGATGATGGGTAAACTGGAGAAGTACGTGGAGGGGAAGGGGTTACAAGTTAATGTAGGGAAAACGAAGGTGATGAGGTGCAGAAGGGGGGGGGGCAGATGGAGCAAGGTGGTATGGAGGTGGAAGGGAAAGGAGTTGGAGGAGGTAAGGAGTTTTAAATATTTAGGGTACACGTTGATGGGAAATGGAGGACAGGAGGAACACGTGAAGGACAGGGTGAGAAAGGGGGCTGCGGTGATGGGGCATGTGTGGGGGCAGGTGTGGGGGATTGGGAAAAGGAAGTTTGGGAAAGACTGGGGAAGAAGGATCTGGTTGTTCGATAAGTTGGTGTGGGCGGTGGTTAGCTATGGGGTGGAGGTGTGGGAATGGAAAGGTAGGGAAAGGGTGGAAGGACTGCAGGAGAGGTACCTGAAGTGGGTGTTGGGGGTGGACCGGAGTACTCCAGGTTATATGATAAGGGAAGAATTGCAGAGGGGGATGATGAAGGGAGGGGCGGCGATGAGGGCATGGGGTTACGAGAGGAAGTTAGAGGAAGGGAAGGGGGGGGGGAATTGGCAAGGGAGTGTTGGGAGGAAATGAAGAGGAGGATGAGGAGGGGAAGGGTTCTGCAAGGGTGGGAGGAGGAAAGGGAGCAGTATTATAAGGACAGGGGTTGGACGGTGGAGGAGGTGGAGATGGGGAGGGATAGGGGGGATAAGGGGGGAGGAGTTGATGGAGAGGGAGAGAAGGTTGCAAGAAGAGGAGAGGTGGAGGAGGATAAGAGAGACGCGGTATAATAAGTGGTACGGGAGGGTGAAAGGGGTGGGGGTGCCGGGGTATATGAAGAAAGGGTGGGGGGAAGATAGGTGGAAGAGGGTAGCAAGATTTAGGTTAGGGAATGAAATGAAGGAGGGGAGATACTGGGAGGAGGAGGAGACGTGGGAACACGTGTGGGAGGTTTGTATAGGATGGGGAATTGGGAGAGGATGGCAAGAGGTGGTGATGGAGGTGTTAGGGGATGAGGGGAGGGGGAAGAGTGGATGAAGAAGTTGGAAGAAAGAAGAGCGGGGTGTGGGTGGGGTTCGGAAGTGTGAGTGGAGGAACGGGAGTGAGAGGGGAAGCGAGCGGAAGCGGAGGTCCAGGGGACGGAGGAGAGAGAGAGAGCGAGCGAGCGAGCAGGAGTAGAGATGTAGATTGTTAGAATGTAAGTGTTTGGGAATGAATAGTTCTCTGCGCCGCCGCACTCTCGATCACCGCAGCACCTCCTGGGCAGCGGAAGTCGCGGTCGATCCGCGATCAATAGACCAATCAGCGTCCGTCTTGTCGATCGACGCTCGAGAATGTTCGAGAAGACGCCGAGGCGGAAAAGCGCATCCATATTGTTCTTTCTGTTCATAACCGTGCGCAACGAACAACGTATCAAGTATTTTTGTACATCGGTCTCAAAGCTTTGCTCATTAAGCATATTCTGTGCAAAATCAAGTTCTCATCACGAGTAGATTCAACGCGGAGTTCGCGACACAGTTCGAGTGTATAAATCGTCCTGATTCTGCATTCGCGATTGTGCGTGTTCGCGCGTCCACGCGGTCAACCGGTGGTTGTTGTACAAGAGAGTGTACGGGGGCTCAACCCTCTGTTTTCAAGTGCGCACAACGGCTCATCCGTTGGCGCACGTTTTACAATAAAGACATCACATTCTTTTTGTGCAACCCAGTGTTTTGGTGCCAATCACCGTTCCTAACCACACCAGCCTCCTCGTGCTCACCCTAACCTAACATTTTTACAGTAAGATATAGGTTAAGTTAGATTAAGTTAGGATAAGGTAGTTTTTTAAGGAAAAAGTTTTGTGAATGGAGAAGGAGAAAGAGTTTGGGAAATTGTAACCCTTAGGGGATCAAATAAAAAGATTATATATGTAACGGAAACCCAAGAACTGTTAAAGGACCTAGGGTTTATAATTAATATACATAGAAGCCAATTGACACCAAAACAAAGGTGCGGTTATCTGGGCTTTATTTATGATTCTAGACAAATGGTAGTAGAACTAACAGAGACTAAGAAAACGAGTATAATTAGTTCACTTAAAGAGCTGAAAGAGGCTCAAACAATTAAAATAAGAAAATTTGCAAAGGAAGTAGGATTCTTAGTATCGTGTTGCCCAGCGGTAAATTATGGATGGGGTTATACAAAAGCGTGTGAACGACAAAAATATTTAGCTCTTGAAGCAAATAATGATAATTATGAATCGTATATGACGATTTCCAGAGATGTAATGGAGGAATTTAAGTGGTGGAAGTCGATAGGCGTTGTATCAAAAAACCCAATTAGACAGACCCGATTTGACCTAGAAATTTTCACGGACGCATCCCTAACGGGTTGGGGCGCGTTTTGCAGGGGAAAGAGAGTACAGGGACATTGGAAAGATGACGAAAGATCCAAACACATTAATTACTTGGAACTTTTAGCAGTCCTTTTTGGGTTAAAGTGCTTTGCGAGAAATCATGAAGGTGGTCAGATTCTACTCCACATTGATAATACGACAGCCATTTCATATATCAATAGGATGGGAGGTGTTCAATTCAGAAATTTGAACGACATAACTAAGGATATATGGAGGTGGTGTGAAAAGAAAAACATTTGGATTTTTGCATCATATATAGCTTCCGCAGAAAATGTCGAAGCTGATTTCGAATCGCGTCGCAAAGAATCAACGGCTGAAATCGAATTATCAAGTGTAGCCTTTACAAAAATAACTGATAGACTTGGAAAACCAGATATCGATTAATTCGCTAGTAGGGTAAATGCCAAATGCGAAAAATATATATCGTGAAAAAGGGATCCCGGATCATTTGCAATTGACGCTTTCACCCAGAGTTGGAAAAAAAAATTTTTTTTATGCGTTCCCCCCATGTGCAATCATTTTAAAAACCTTGCAAAAGATAAGGGAGGAACGCGCTGAGGGCATAGTGGTAGTACCAGAATGGCCAGCACAACCGTGGTACCCGCTGTTTTGCGAGATGTTAGCCTCGGATCTAGTAATCATTAAAGCAAAGAATAACGTTGGTTTTTCTAACAGGGAACCAGACCAATTTTGGGACAAAGCTACCCTGGTGGCCGGAATCTTGTCAGGAGAGCCTTCGAAACAAAGGACATTCCCCAGACATCGATAGAGATTATGATTTCCTCGTTATCAGACTCATAGTTTAAGCAATATGAATGCTACTTTAAAAAATGGTGGAATTTATGCAGTTAAAGAAACATGGACCCCTTTAGGAGCTCAGTGCCAAAGATCATCGAGTTCCTAACGGAATTATATGAAAAAGGTGCAGCTCATAGCTCGATCAATTGCCATAGATCCGCAATTTCATTACTTGTAGTACCAGAAATAGCTCAAGACTATAGAGTGCTAAGATTCTTTAGAGGTATAGCAAATCTAAGACCATCAAAACCCAAATACGACTCTACTTGGGACCCAAAGATTGTATTGGACCATTTTTTGTCCCTACCCTGTAACGAACAATTGATCATTAAGGACTTAAGTAGAAAACTATTATGCCTATTAGCATTAATCACGGGCCACAGAATGCAAACGTTCTCCTTGATTAAGACGGAAAATATTGAAAAGCAAGGAAAGTCGTTACAGATCAAGATACCGGACCAAATAAAGACATCAGGCCGAAATAGAAACCAACCGATTCTAGTTTTGCCTTATTATCCAAAAAATAAGAAGATTTGTGCTGCGTCGGCACTAGAACGCTATATTCGCAGAACGGAAGAGACTCGAAAAGGAATTAAATCACTCTTTATCAGAAATAAGAAACCATTTAAAACCGCTACACCCCAGACATTAAGCCATTGGGTAAAGGATACAATTACGGAAAGTGGTATAAATACAAGTGTATTCACAGCTCACTCAACACGCCATGCATCAACATCAGCGGCAAAAAGGAAAGGCCTTGATCTAGACGTGTTGCGTAGAACAGCAGGTTGGACGAAAGATTCTAAAACTTTTACAAGGTTCTACGATCTGAACCTAACGACAGACAAAAGTGCCTTTGCTAAGGCGATACTAAAAAAGTAGAAAAAGCAATAAGTATATTATATAAATACATATATTATTTATTTATTATAATTACAGTAATTATAGTATATAATTATTATAGTAACAAGAAAGTCAATTAATTATATCTAATAATTAACACCTTTCCCCGCCGTAACTGCGTTAAACATCTACAAGTTGATCATGAGGAAGAGGCGCACAATACAATTAAATGATTAAACGAACTTACCTGTAAGTGAAGTTCTATCATAATTGTATGAAGCGCCTCTTCCGAAATGATCAGTCCCACCACAGAAGATACACCCCTACTCAAGAGTAAACCTTGAGACCCCTAGTAAGCGTTACGGCGTAGCTTTGAAAAAATGAGGCATCTTACTTTTGTTTTTTATAAGCGTTGAAAAATGTGGCGACATCGGTAGTAAGTGGGAGGACTACAAGTTGATCATGAGGAAGAGGCGCACAATACAATTATCATAGAACTTCACTTACAGGTAAGTTCGTTTAATCATTTAAATATATGTCTAAAATCAGACAATCCGCGCGCAGCGGTGCACGCCTGGCAAGTCAGGCCAGGGATCGAGGAGCAGTGGTGTTCAAAGCCACTATCGCGCGGGGTCAGTCACCTTAGAGAAGCTGCGACGAAATTTATCTCTTCTTCTGTATCACTTCATCCAAAATTGATGGGTATCGTTAAATTATACCGGAACTGCCTATTCGATAAAATCCATTGTTTCCATTATATCCACTGCAGTCAATTGCATCATCGAGACACGCGCGTAGAAATCACACAAAACACAGAATCACACCACGTCAAAAGAAAATATCAGATCTCTTGCACTAAAACGTGTGAAAAAAATTGAAAAAAGAACACAAATTTACCCAGGCCTGAACACGCAAAGGAATCAGATTTACATGTACTCAGACGATTGAAACTGATAACTCTTAATGATTGTCTACTTCGCTGGATGAAATAAATTAATATCGGCGGGGCTCGGTTGAATATGAACATCACCAAAACAAAAACAGTTGAATGAGTTTATTTGTCTGCTTGCTTGGTTGATGTACTGCCTTCGAAGAATTTGGTAATACTGACGTCTTTGTCGGTCAACCCAAGGGAGTTCCTCTAAACTGACTCAGAGAAAGTTCAGGTATTTTCAAACTGCAATAAACGAGAAAGACAGCAACTCCGAACGTTCCGGCACATCTGGGGGTTATAAAGTAATTTGGGTCTATCTACGCGTAACACGGCTCGTTCAGGTTAGCCGCATTCACTTAAAAAACGCGCATTTCGTTTTGGTGCTTCTCATAATCAATACAGCTCCACCGATGTTAAATTATTTGGATGAGCATCGACACATCGCGAAGTAGGCAAACATTCAGACGACCCGCGATTCTACGTCAAAAGACTTAGTTTCGGTTTATATTAGGAGTTATTAGTTTCAATTGTGTGAATGCGTATGAACCTGTTTTTTTTTCATGGCGAGTTTTAGTGCAGATTGTTGGTTAAATATTGTCAGCTCTACTCTGAGATGGCGCTGAGAGCGCCGTCCTGTGGGGTTTTAAGTAATATCGTCTACGCAGGCCCACTCCTGCTTACTACCCGTAACAACGGTTAGGATAAAAAGATTCCAACTCGACTACCCATTAAACAATAACGATTCTTTATTCACGTACTATCTCGTCTCAGAGCGTGGGACACAATGGCCGTCTTCCGCCTCTCGACGTCACACAATCCAAGGAGGCGCCGGGAGCGCCTCTCGTGGCAACTCCCCACAGTCCCTCGCCAAGCGGGTTTTCCCCCTTGGCATATACAATAGCGGACAAAAAAGTTACCACTTACCTGATTTCTTTATTTTTATTACTTTTAACAGCAACTTAAAGCTGTAGTATGTGTTTAATATACATATTCTGATAGAGAATTAAACGCCGCATAAAACCCAGTTAAAGTCGAATTTATTTAACTAATAAATAAAAATGTTATATAAGATTAAACAGAAGATATACATTTTTACGACCGACTAAAAAGTTACCACTTTCAAATTCCCGCGTATTTGTCTTTCGTTTTTCTGGTTTATGCTCCTTTTTTGCGTTCTTTTATTTGGAGTAGACGCTTAAGAGGTTAAAACCGATTAAAAATGTCTCGTGGAAAGAAAACTGATCCCCAATTGCGAAATTTAATAGTTCGGATACGTGATGACGAATACTATACTTTTCAACAAATTGATGAGCATATGAAGATTGATAAAAGCACAATTCGTCGCATTTATTGTCGTGAAAAGATTCCGTTGGTTGTGGAGAATCGAGGGCGACCAAGAAAAACTAATGAAAGGTTAATATTACAAATATTTGTCTTGCTTTGGTAAGAAAGTCTCATTAAAATCGATAAATATTTTTAGAACCGACTGACTCCTAATTCGAAAATCTATAGAGAACCCAAAGCTAACAGCTCCAGAAATCCGTGATACCTAACCTACCCGGCAACCTATTGCTCTGAGCGAGATTCGATTATTGTACACATCTGTATATTGTTATACAGGGTGTTCCGAAAATGCTGCGGTATCTTAAAGGGGGTGATTCGGGGGATGATTGCAAACAACTTTTTCCTTTGCGAAAATGCCCTCCGAGGTTTCGTTAACGAGATATTAATAAAAAGCACCGACCAATCAGAGCGCGAGCCTTCCGCCCGAGCTCCCGCGGTAGCGTGGCCGCGCACCGGGCCGCGCTGCGACTACGAACAAGCAAGGCGGCATGCATCGAAGGAAATTGCGTAGAATGGCAAATGAAAAAGACGTAACAAAAAAATCGAACCTTTTGCCATGGTTTGTTTGCCATTTAAAGTGAATAATGAATAAAGGATAAATGGATGAAAATCACGTGTAACGTAAAAAGACGAATACACATTTTTTTTTAGAAGATTCGAAAATAATAATTATTTGAAGTGCGAGGATAAGGAATACGTAAAATTCCTTGTGTTAATAACATATCCACGAAAAGGTAATGTAACAGAAAATTAACGAAAAGTGATCGTAGTTCGTTATTGTGATAAAAATCCGTAGTTCAATAACGGCCAACACTGTTGTTGATAATGAATAAGTTGGTTTAAAAACTCGGAAGAAAAATTTACGTACGGAAATTTGGAGAATTATCTCCGGGAATAAGCCGTAGCCTGCGTTAAATTTAAAAAATAATAGTCGCCAATAATGTAACTAAAACTCACCCTTTCGGAAATTCACCTGCAGCTTAAAAACCTGTGTCCACTAAGTCACTGAACCGATCCTGGTCATCGCCGAGTGCACAGCTGATCTCAGGTACACGACACCATCCAAAGTTAAGGGTCGCAATGTCAACTGCGTCCGGGTTAATGTACCGAATATTCACTTCACTGCACGGCTACTAACACTGATCACTTAATTTATTTTTCATGGAACGTGTTGTTGCTACGTTATAAAAATTGGTGGAAATGAATTTTTACTTGGCGTTCGGAGCCGTGGGTAATTCCCGCGCAAATTCTCACGCCTCGTTGTTCGGGTGGTACACACAGAACATCGCTTAATACTCTTGAGCAGAGAACATTTGTCTGCGACGCGATTGCTGACTGCTGACTGACAAGATTTTTTCCAAGCGACTTCTTCTACCCCCAAATAGTTTCTCCCGTTCCATTATGAGTTGACCCCCACCAGGCCAAGAGGCTTCAGGTAAAAAGAAGCCAGCACATTTTCGGAACACACGTGTTTTGCAGAAGTGCAACGAAAACTTTCACAAAAGCCCGCGCTCTATCTTTCTACTGCCAATGTACCCATTGCTTCGAGATAGAAAACAGACACCACGTGTATCGGTTCGAAAGGGTCCGAAGAGAAGAGAAACAGAAAGTCTTCGAGTTGCTATAAAGAAAAAAATCCTGCTTCCTGTTTCCCTTTTCCGATATCCTGAGTTCACGTCTGCTACGAGGTGGAACCAAGTAAGTCATAAATTATCCGAAACTGTAGTAAACCGTTCTCTACCGCCGACTTGCGGGACAATACGGTCATAAACCGCGACCCAGGCGAAATGCTCTGGCTGATCAGCCTGATTAATTTTGGAGAACTAGAAATTACAGAGTATTATCCAGCATCAATACGTCTCGCGGAGAGACACAGGAAAAGAAGGGATAGTCCGCTGACTGCGCGTAGTCCCGCCGGCTTCGTCCTACCCTCAAATTAAAGACGAATCCCTTATCTCTCGAGTATAAACACGTGCTCGAATTTCAAAACACAAGCACGCATCGACGTATTCGGTGCGAGAGACTGTGGGCTTAAGGTCCGATTGGCCCCAAACTAACCAATCTGCCCTGGATCCCTCCCAAACGGCCACTGTCCTGAAGAGGCCCTCTTCACAGCGGTATCTCCTCCACAAGGCCCATCTTCTCTCGCACGGAATACGTCGTCGCATGCTTTTGTTTGGAAATTCGAGCGCGTGTTTAGACACGAGAGATAAGTAGGCCCAAATGGTTAGTTCAGGACCAATCGAACTTCAAGCCCGCCTTCTCTCGCACGGAATACGTCAACGCGTATTCTCCCTGAATTGGGGGACAATCCGGGACATGTATTATCCTGATGCCAGAAGACATCGAAATGTCCTTTACCGTTTCACGTCGAGGTCGCGGTTGTAAAAATCAGAAAAAGTACTACCACATTCGCTGATATTTTTTCTGTAAATTAAGCTTATTTCTAGAGTAATGCAGCTGATATTAACGTCGCAGTAACCTGTTAAGGGCAATGGTGCACCCCGTCTCAGGTAAAGCAACCGCGCGCGATTACAGTCAGCTGACCGTACCGCTACCATCCCACATTTCTTCAGTGAGGTCAAAAAACAGATCGACAGAATTTCAGGAGAATTTTACTAACCCACTCTTGGCCAATGATACTGTTTTTATAATGGTACGCAGGTTATAATGGTATAACCAGGATCGGTACAGTGACCCAGTGATACAGGTTTCCGGAAAGGGAAGGAAAGCAAGGAAAGGAATGTCCGAAAGGGTGAGTTTTATTTAATTTATTGGTGATTATTAGGTGTGAAAATAAATTCTTTCCGATTTTAGGGTACAATAACAGTTCGATTTAAAAAATATGAAAACAACTCGATCATCGAAACAATTTCCATTATTGTTAATTACCTTTTGCCACTTTTCTGGCAGCTTCTGAATACCACCGCGATAGAAATTCCAGTCGGAAAGAATTTATTCATACACCTAATATTATTTTTTAAATTTAGTTGTGTTGGCCGTTGTTAAACTACGGATTTTTACCTCAATAACGAATTACGATCACTTGTCGTACATTTTCTGTTACGTTACCTTTTCGTTTATGCCTTATTTAAAAACGAAATTTACGTACTTCTTGTCCTCTCACTTCAAAGTATTCTTATTTAAGATTCTGCTTTAAAAAAAAAAATGTGTAACGCGGTTTCCTTCGATGCATGCCGACTTGCTTGTTCGTACGTTCGTAGCACAAGCGCGGTCGCCTACCTCGTAGCCAACGCTACCGCGGGAACTCAGGCGGAAGGCGCGCGCTCTGATTGGTCGGGGTTTTTGATTAATATCTCCTTAACGAAGCTTCGGACAATATTTTTGCTAAGGAAAAAGTTGTTTCAAATCACCCCCTGAGTCACCCCTTTCAAGGAAAACCGACATTTTTGGGACACCCTGTATATTATAATTGGGTTAGGTATACATAACCTATTTCCTAACCTATCTGCTCAACGTACAATGTATAGACCCTACAGACATACATTCGGGCCGCCTCGGTTCTTTCGAGCCGCCGCGGTTCTTACGGCCCGTTTGAAATAATTTAATCCGCTTGGTTCTGTTCGAGCCGCCCGCTTCATTCGGGCCGCTTGAAAAATTCAAGCTACTTGGTTCTATCCAAGCCGCTCGGTTCATTCGGGTACTCGGCTCGGCTCGGTCGTTCATGCCGAGTTACGCTCGGCTTGCTTTTTCCGGGTACTTGAACAGCTCTAGAAAGAACCCGATCCGAAATCGAGGAGTCACTGGGATGAAATTAAAAGAAGTAACTTTTGTCTTGAAACTTTCTTCTATCTCTTACAGATTGCGTGTTACAAAATGAAATCGAAAAATAGCCGAATCTTCAGGGGTTAATTTAACACCCTTACAGTGAATTTCGGCAGCAAAAAAAAGATTGCGTTGTAATCAGGAGAAAATCGCCTACATATCCACCAAGTTTCAGAATTTTTTGAATTTTCGGGTTCGGGATCTTCCGTTGTTAGCTGCTCTTGATGAAAATTAGTTTGCAAGTTTCTTTTGGTCTCGCCCTCCAGAATTGTGACACTTGTTGGGAAAACGATTAGAAAAACCTTTGAGGCCGATTGGACCACGGGAACCCGCGCAAAAAATTTGAAAGTTTTGAATTTTTTAAAACTTTACATAAATATATATTATAGTATATCGTTGAATTTGTATTTTTTTCTGTTTCAGAATACACACACAGCATATACGACTGATAAAACAAATATCTGTGACCTTGAAAACTCGAAAGTGACCTTGAAAAAAAATAATTTTTCCTACCATTATATTCGCCTCTTTATATACTACTAGCTTAAAGTAGGATAGATTTACCGTTTGTGGTCATTGTACTGTTTTTGGCCATGTGCATAATTATCGCGGTTTTCTTAGCTTGAAATTGCTTGCAGACACATAACTGTGTAGAATTTCACACCGTAAATATTTTGTTTAGTATACTGCCAGAAATATAACGTTACATTTATTGTTTACGCAGAAAAACATTATATTTTTTAAGAAGTGTGTAAACGGTTCGTTGTTCTGGTAATAATCGTGAAGGAAAAGTAAGTAAAATCATATAGATTAAATGTAGTTTCAAAATTATTCTGAAAGTATAAAATTATCAAATTCAATTCATTATTAGGAAAAAAATTATGTGGCAAGAAATGGTACAGTATTTTAATAAATTTTCCATTTTTGGCCATCCGGTGGCCAAAACTAATACAGTATAGTATCCAGTTGTGGCCACACCATGGCCAGAAATGGAAAATTTATTAAAATATTGTTCTATTTTCTGCCACCATGCTTTTTCAGATCTAAAATCTCTTATGTAAGACTGATCAATTTTTCCATTGTATGTACAATACATATTCAGATATGTCTATAATTCTAAGATTTATTTATTGCTGATTTTATAACACGACGTAATACAGTTACATGAATATCTTAATGTCGCTCTCGCAAACAAAAATGGCCCGTCTCGTCGGACTCTCGCCGATCGAGTGTCTTTTAGGTTTCTCTCCGCCCGGGACGTCGTCTCCGGACCCCTCGCCTCCTTTTATGCGTCTCCAGCCGCAACAACGCATCGCCATTCAATTGTTCGTCTGCGGCATCGTCGCGACGAATTATCGCCAGCCGCGCGCCGTTTTCGAATCCACTCAAGGCCGGGCGACGTTAAAATTCGCTCACATAATATATATTAATTAATGACTATTGTATTAATTTATTTCGTTTGTGATACAAACTATTGAATTGCAGCCATGTCAAATAAGGAACGCTTTACTGGAAATCGGAAATTGATTCTAAAGAGAGTCTTCTAAGCTCCGTTAAAAAGTTAGTGGAGAGTGAAAATATTAAAACATCATTTATAAATTAAACTCCAGGGCGTAAATGGTTTGAGGGTTTTATGAGGCGACATCCCATTCTGTCAATGAAGAAAGCCGAGTATTTGAGCAAGACAAGGGCAGCGGTTACCGAAGAATTTGTGCGCAAATGGTTTCACCAAGTTCGAAAGTTATTAAAAAATTACCTCAAAGTATTTGATAATCCGCGAAGAATATTTAATATGGACAAAACCGCGGTGTTTATGGCACCAAAGGGGGGTTGATTCTTGCGGAGAAAATTAAAAATTTAAATTAATCAATCAAAAACGAAGTTAATTTCATTTAAATTAATTAAAATTTGACTTCTCCAAGAATTTTTTTTTGCATAATCAGTTGATCGAAGTTACTTTCGACGAAATTTTGTCAAATTTTACTTTAACCAAAGAGTATCTGTGTTGAGGTGTGATAATGGACGAGAATATACTTCAAACAAATTTAGGAAATATTGCAAAGAAAATTGAACGAATATTGATTACACTGTTCCTTACACACCTCAGTAAAATGGCAAAGCCGAGAGATTCAATAGGATCTTATAGCGATTTCGGCAGACACGCACTGGTGCAGTTTCGTGCTATGCCGGTGGTGCCTGAGTACAGTGCCAGTGCAGCACGGTTTCTAGGGTTTTCTAGCACCGATTACAATGGATTTGACATGCGAGCAATCTTGTATCGTATTCGGTGAACAAGAGCTGCCCTGGTGTAGTGCAAACTTCACATTCGGATGAACGGAATAAACTGCACTAGTGCAACCTTTCTCGCATTGCGATTTCTGACCATTTCTGACAGCGCAGTCCAGTGTAGCCAAGTGTAGCGGATCTCTCTAGGGAATTTACCACAGAAAACTATGTGCGTGAAATGATGTTCACACCAATTAACGGTGACAAATATATATTTCGTAAATAATATGGGTTTTCCTACAAACGCTGGGCACGATGGTAAATTCGATCACGATTGTTCCCAATCACGGGGATTTCTGACAATGATCCGTGATTTTTCGTGATCGCTTCTGATTCGTGGTGAGCATAACTGTTCTTTGCACGCGGCACATAACCCCAATTTCTCTCAAAACATTCCCAAACGTTCTTATAGAAGTTCAGTTGTATATTTTGAACCAGTGTAATCGTTCTTGATTTATTTAAATATAACGAATATTTCTTCACTTTAGTTAAAAAATAAAAAATATGTATACCTGCGAGAATACTTTAGCCAATCAAATCAGTGTGTGCATACATTGACTAGTAGAGAATGTATACGTTCGCTGAATTGCGCTCAATTAACACTTTAACTGTAACACAAGCTATATTGATGTAGTTTATAAAAAATTATTCAATCAATGTTAAGAATTACAATCACGAGAAGCAAATTCACTCAAGATAAAAAATCACCATCATTGTTATAGCGAATTCGGTACCTCGCACTGACTCTGCACTGGTGCCGGAAAATGACTTGGATTGGTTGATTCTTATAGAGCTATCTTCGTTTCTATCAGAAACAACCAATCCAAGTCATTTTCTGGCACCAGTGCGGAATCAGTGCGAGGTACCGAATTCGCTATTAGTGATTTTGCACTCCATCCCTATTCCCTAACCAGAATCCACCAGAACAGAGCTGAGTCAGCTCTAGTTCGCCCGAATGTGCGGCATGGTGTCGCACTGAAAAAGTTCACACTAGTGCGCACCAGTGCGTGTCTGCCGAAATCGCTATTAGTGAATAAGGCAAGGTCGATGATTAGTGATGCAAATCTTTCCAAAGAGTTTTGTAGTGAGACTATAAGGACATCGGCATACATTGTAAATAGAAGTCCAAGTGCGAGTTTACCAGGCATCGCACCAGCAGAAGTGTAGTCCGGTAGGAAACCTAATGTTAACAATTTAAGAATTTTTTGTTCAATTGCGTATGCATATATACCGAAGGAATTAAGCAATAAATTTGATTTCAAATCAGAAAAGTGTATTTTCATAGGTTATGCTAAAAATAGTTATAGGCTATGGGACTTAACGAAAGGGAAAATTATAATTTCAAGGGATACGTTGATAGATGAAAAATCTATGCACCAGAGTAGAAACCAGGTGCAAATAATATGTGACAGCGAAAATAAAGATGAGGAAAATAAAGTGAGGTTAGAGGTTACACCTTCAATAGTAGGACCTAACAGCAACGTGGATTCAGAAAGTGAAACAGAATATGAAAGCGTAGAAAAAAGAGAAGAGAGTTCAAATCAAGTAGAGTTGGAAAATAGAACTGAAAGTGAGAATAGGAAAGGGAAGAGGGATATAAAACTACCCTCGAAGCTCAAAGATTATGAAATGTATATGGCATGTGATGCTACACTCCTCACATTAATTAGCGGATCACTTCTAGGAGCCCGAAAAATAGGGCGAAGTTCACATGGTCATAACTCCGGTAAAAATAGTCGTATCGATATTTTGAAAACATGGTTTGAAAGCGTGGAACCTCTACTTTCAGCTGCTTTTTCCAAATTTTAGATGCATTGCTTTTCGGTAAAGTTATAGGAATATAAAGAGCACTTGGTCAATTTTAAAAAAATTTCTTAAACTTTGCGATGTTCCACGGCGTGCATTAAATTTTTTACACACATTCCATTTACACCAATCGAAAGCGGCTACTTTCCTGTGTAAAAAGCGAGAAATGAATTGCTTGTGCGATTTTTTTTGGCCGAGTTATTCAACTTTGAAACAAAAACCGTTTTTTTTACTTTAGTTGCTTCTAGCAAGGGAAGAGATCATCGTAGAACGTTCCTGAAAAAAACAAATAGAAAGATCAGACTTTCTACTTTAAGACGCATCTTCGACTTTTTTGATTCGGTTAAAATTTCGGTCTCTGATGTCCTTTCCAAAATATGCTTAAAAATTGCACAAATTCCATTTTCTCTTCAACTCGCTGTATCTTCGCGAGGGATGATCGGAACATCAGTGTCTTAAGCCCATTTTAAAGCGGAGAGTCTGCCGATTCTTTTGAGTGCCACCGGAACCCGCTTCGATAATTTTTTACCTGTGGCCTTTATGTTTGAAGTTACCGTTTCGGAAAAATAAGGCTACAATGGTAATGTGCCGGACTGTCGTTCCCGCGAGGGCGATGGGCTCTTGTTTCTATCCCCACTCGCCTACTTACGTAGGCGAAAGCAAATCGAGCTACGGCGACTTGTAAGCACATGTGCAGCTCACTGATGTTTCAACTTCTGCTACTGGCTAAGTGGAAGTAATGCGTGTCATTACACTTTTAGAAAATGGTTCGAGTCAACGACAGGTTGCTCGTGAGATGGGCGTAAGCCAATCAGTTATTAGTCGAGCACATTCTCGATTTCAGCAGACTGGCCTGTTCGGTAGACAACGCGGGCAGGGCCGCAGACGCGAGACAACCGCGAGGGACGATAGAAGTATTGTAAGACACGTTCTTCGTCACCGTGACGTATCTGCAATAGATGTGGCTCGTAATACGATGAATCGTAGGTTGCAGCGTGCTGTTTCTACGCAGACCGTCCGAAATCGGCTTAAAGAGAGGTGTATTCGTTCCCGTCGACCAGTACGCGTTCCTATGCTAAACAGGACTCATAGGATGTTGCGTTTAGACTATGCTCGCCGTTATATGCGATGGAGACAGATGCATTGGTCAAATGTTTTATTTACGGATGAATCCAGATTTTGTTTGCATGGTAACGATAGGCGTGTACGTATCTGGCGCCGTCGTGGGGAGCGGTTTCACCAGAACTGTAACCAGCCCATTGTTGCTTACAATGGCGGTTCGATAATGGTTTGGGCCGGCATATCCAGGTTTACTCGAACACCGTTGGTCGTGGTACCACCTCCTGGATTAACTTCTGAACGGTATGTGGCTGAGATAATTGAACCGCACGTCCTTCCAATACGCGCAAGAATTGGGAACCGATTCAAAATAATGCAAGACAATGCTCGTTGTCACACAGCACTTTTTACACGACGGTTTCTTCGAGAAAACCGCATTGCCGTGTTACCTCATCCTCCTGTAAGCCCTGACTTGAATCCGATCGAGCATGTCTGGGACATGCTTGGTCGTCGACTGCGCCGATACAATCCTCGTCCCACAACTCTGCCACAGGTAGTGGCAGCATTACAGGAAATTTGGCGCAGATTACCTCAACGTCTAATACGTCGCTGTATTAACATGAGACAGCGATTGCGGGCTGTTATCCAAAATCGCGGTGGTGATACACCATATTAAGATTTTGAATTACCTGCGAATCCATCGATTCGCCCCCATCTCCAACACACAAACACCCACACACACACACACACACACATACACACAAAAGAGGCATAGATCCGACCGAGCAACCTCCACGCGGTATGTCTTGGGTGACGCCAATGCCGGCGGTACTGCATTCACGGCTGTCACGCGGCAACTGATGCCACAGGTTTTTCCGAAACGGTAACTTCAAACATAAAGGCCACAGGTAAAAATTATCGCAGCGAGTTCCGGTGTCATATTAACAGCGTATTCAGTGGTATCTGGCAGTAGCAGAAGTTGAACCATCACTGAGCTGCGCATGTGCTTACAAATCGCCGTAGCTCGATTTGCTTTCGCCTACGTAAGTAGGCGTGTGGGGATAGAAACAAGAGCCGATTATAACGTCCCACGCGGACTCAAACCCAGCGTTACCGACAGTCGGTAAAACAGCGAATATTACGACACGTGTAGAATCACTGTACATATTATTACATACAAAATTATAATTAAGCAAATATAAAAAAGACGAATATTACGAAACACACTAGGAATAGTTGATTATAAGCGTTGTTAAGAATATAAGATAAAATATAAGTTAATAAGCAAGGAAACCACTGCGCGTGCGCTAATCCGCCAAAACTATGGTATAAAAGGAGGTGTACGTAGCACAGTGGTTCAGTCAAGACTCTGCTTGAGAGTGCACAAGCGTAGAGGTAGCTAAGGTCTGACCAGTAAGATTTAGCTCGCTCCGGAGACGGTAGCGGCTGGTCTTCAGTGGACAAGATACAGGTGCTCCTTTTTCGGTTGTGCATTCAAAGGTTATAGAACCTCGCTCTTGCAAAGGCATTTAGCTCGCTCCGGAAACGGTAGCGGCTGTTCTTACTGCAGACGCTGCCAAGAGTATTAGCTCGCTCCGGAGACGGTAGCGGCTGTACACTGCAACACACATACATATCTTGTACATAATACGACACATATATATATATAGATACATAAAATATAAAAAACCAAAAACATTGTAATCATAGCTGTAGTTAAGGCTGCCGTCTCGGCGGGCCTTGAATGTGTGAGTACGCTCACACAAGCTAGGAAAAGCGTGTACGTATACGCGAAACCTTTTCAACCATTATTCGTCCTGGAATCGGCAAGAATTAAGTTTTTGCGGGTATAGTTGCCTCCAGTAGACATCAGTGCAGGGTGGAACGGTGTGTTTGAATGCTAATAAGCACCGTACGTTGAAATAATAATGAATTTATGAATCATGTACTCAGGACAGCCCGAAGAATGACAGAATGAAGCTTCAAGGTTCCTCCGTCATCGGCGCTGATGGTTTATTCATGCCATGTACCACCAGAACCGGTGGAAGTCCAAGCTAGCCGATAAATGTAGGAAAGACATAGTTGCCGATACGTATCGAGAGTCAGATCGCGCTGTTGCCGCATTTCCCCTATTACTATTTTGTCGTCACGGAGGCTTGAATGAATCACGACGAAGCGGCTGAAGAACAGAGATACACAAAGATAATATCTTGATAAACTCCAATAAAAGATACTTTATGTTTATCCGTTCTGAACCAAAGTGAATTCATTCGACGACGAAAGATAATTTTTTTATTCGAAGAAGAATAATTTGTTTATTCGATCTTTAACCGTAGTTTATTCGACTTTTATTTGAAGGCTTCAAACAACTTTCGGCAGCGTGTTTACCCGAACCGGCGCGATCTCTCTTTGAGCCTGAAGACTTGGGCTGTTCGGCGGCAGCTTCTGATTTCGGTTCGAGAGGCATACACTGTTGCTTGCGGTGGATTATGTATTAATAAATTGTAAAACGTGACGTTTTCACTATTTATTAACATACTGCTGAGATTGTCCAGATTAAAATGAGTTCAAGCACGGTATAAATCGGATTATTTCTAGAACTGTTCTTGGTAATTAAATATAGGGTAACTGTACTCGTTGTTGACAGTGTACCAATAGTTGACACTTTTATTTTCAGTCACAAATAATAAGCTTTTTATTAAAAAAATGTTTTTGACTAATACGCTGTTTGTACAGCGAGATTCTCTCGCTAGAGTCCTAAAGGCAATGCCGTGAATATGCCGCGCCTCGCTGAGTTTCGTGGAAGTGACGAATTTCACGTTCTACATTTCGCATCAGATTTTTGCGAAAATGGCTTCAACCGATTCCGTCGTCCCGATGAAAGTGGCCCGAAGGTAACATCGTTAAAAATAGTCCGATTTACATGACATTTGACACGATTTTAATCGGGAGAACGCCAGGAATTTACATTGTATCCCTTACGCATCCTAGTGGACCTCGCCTTCCAAAACGGCGAGCGATGCCCAGTGTCCTTACAGAAATGCGAAGTTCAGAAGGGATATTGATACGCAAATTAGTATTGTTTCATAAATTATTGAAATAAACTATCAAATTAAAGTGACTTTATCTTTATTTGTCGTCGAGTAAAAATAACCCAGAGTTAGTTGTATTTGAAATGCCACGGATGAATCAGTTTATTCGACGGGAATTCATCCGTCGGCCACAAATAATTTTTTTAATCGAAGGCCTTCGTTCTTGAGGTCCCATGAAGCTCGATCCGAGCGACACTGTATCGCTCACCTGTCTAACCTGTCGCCTGGAGTTGTTCGGCGATGTGTCATCGATTATGCAGAAACAGAATTTCTTTATTTTTCATCGTATCAATATGAAAGTGATTCTGCCGATTAAATTGACAGAAAATAATTTAAATCGGACTACTTTGAACGAAGCGGGCTTTCAATTCTGCAAATAAATTTTATGTGTAATCTGATAGTTCAAATTGTGTCAAGTTTGGTATATTTCCATCTTTCCTTCTTACACTCCCGGACCTCTCTATCTTTCATTATTGCTACGTTCAGCGAGGCTCTGACGCTGGACGTAGCTCTCGTGCCGTATTGCATCAAGACTTCTCGATAGAAAGAGAGAACTCTGTGGCAACAGCGCGGCAGAGACAAAGAGAACAGACGATGTGGCAACTATGCGTCAAAAGTTCGTTTACCCAGAGTACCTGGAGATGTCATCTCTGTACAAGTTCTTTTTATCGACCGCAGTAGTTTCATTAGGGTCCGTTTGTTTACTGGGGACGCTTGGATCGATTCGGACCGTAACAAAAATGAGACGGCAGCCTTAATATAATTTGTTACTTAAAGTATAATTATTTGTTGAATAAACAAGCCATTGTTAATGTTTAAGTTGGATTTTACTCCTTTACTCTATAATAACGAAACCCCACCTATCCTACACTCGAGGGGACGCCGCTCTCCTCTCGAGAACTAGTAGCGACCAGTTGTCCATGGCAATCGGACGTTACACGATCGCCCTCGCGGGAACGACAGTCCGGCACATTACCATTGTAGCCTTATTTTTCCGAAACGGTAACTTCAAACATAAAGGCCACAGGTAAAAAATTATCGAAGCGGGTTCCGGTGGCACTCAAAAGAATCGGCAGACTCTCCGCTTTAAAATGGGCTTAAGACACTGATGTTCCGATCATCCCTCGCGAAGATACAGCGAGTTGAAGAGAAAATGGAATTTGTGCAATTTTTAAGCATATTTTGGAAAGGACATCAGAGACCGAAATTTTAACCGAATCAAAAAAGTCGAAGATGCGTCTTAAAGTAGAAAGTCTGATCTTTCTATTTGTTTTTTTCAGGAACGTTCTACGATGATCTCTTCCCTTGCTAGAAGCAACTAAAGTAAAAAAAACGGTTTTTGTTTCAAAGTTGAATAACTCGGCCAAAAAAAATCGCACAAGCAATTCATTTCTCGCTTTTTACACAGGAAAGTAGCCGCTTTCGATTGGTGTAAATGGAATGTGTGTAAAAAATTTAATGCACGCCGTGGAACATCGCAAAGTTTAAGAAATTTTTTTAAAATTGACCAAGTGCTCTTTATATTCCTATAACTTTACCGAAAAGCAATGCATCTAAAATTTGGAAAAAGCAGCTGAAAGTAGAGGTTCCACGCTTTCAAACCATGTTTTCAAAATATCGATACGACTATTTTTACCGGAGTTATGACCATGTGAACTTCGCCCTATTTTTCGGGCTCCTAGAAGTGATCCGCTAATTAATGTGAGGAGTGTATGTCGGTTGTTGAACAAGCTCCCAGAAGTTTTAAAGAACTGAAAGAAAGAGATGATAAAGAGTTTTGGTTACAGGCAATGGATAGGGAATTAGAGTCCATAAATAAAAATAATACATGGAAACAAGTCATTAGGCCCAAAAAGGCAGAGATTATAGATACAAAATAGGTACATGCTTTTAAACCATTAGAAGAAATCAGAAGTGATCAATATAAGGCTAGGTTAGTAGTGAGGGGGTTTGCTCAGGAAGAGACATTTGATTACGGTAAAGTATATTCACCAGTGGCGAGAATGTCCACTTTAAGGACCTTGTTAGCAATAGGAAATCAGTACGGGTATTATTTTATGTAGTTAGATGTAAGAACAGCATTTCTAAATGGTCATCTTAAGGAAGATATATATATATATATATATATATATATATATATTTATATATATATATTTATATATATATATATATATATTTATCCACCCGATGGCATAAATTGCAAAAAGGGCCACGTACTCAAATTAAATAAAGCACTCTACGAATTGAAACAGGCATCAAAATGCTGGAACGCAAGAATAAACAGGTTTCGGTTAGACCTAAGGTTCGTAGGGTCGGAGAATGATTATTGTTTGTATTCTAGAATATCTGAAATAGGAATTGTGTTTTTGCTAATATATGTTGATGACATAATTATATCTGGTCCTAATTTAGAAATGATTAATATAGTGAAAACGAAACTAACTCGTGAATACGAAATGAAGGACAAAGGGGAACTAAAACATTTCTTGGGAATATAAATAGATTATGATAGGGAAAAAGGTATCTTAAAAACCTAGTACAACAAATTTTGACTTTTTTCCGACTTGTAACATTCAACAGCCGTTTCTTATAGGTTTTCGTGCCCTGAAAACGAATCCGCAAACCGTTTGTTGTCGGCTCCGCGCGTTTTGCCAAACTATTTCGCTTCTGTATTGAAAAAAAAAACGAGACATACCACTTCTGTTGACCCTTTCCGAAGGAAAAGTGTCTGCTGCATCGCGTGGGATGGTCAGATCTTCTCCCAGACCCTCAGTTTTGGAAATAAATTGAAAGATATCTGGAAAAATTGGTGAGTTTCGGGTGTCCTTTTCCCTTTTGATCGTTGTTTAAACACATTTAAATATTCATAATGCAATAATAACTTATATCGTTTTATTCGGGAGGGTTCATAGAATAATTTGACGACACGAGCAACCAAATAACTATTACCGTTTCGACACAAAAGATGTTCAAAGTTGAAAATTTGCAGTTTTTTTTTTCAAAATCGATTTTGTCAAAAACTGGGGGTGATGGCGACAAACGGTTTGCGGATTCGTTTTCCGCGCACGAAAACCTATAAGAAACGGCTATTAAATGATACAAGTCCAGCTGGCTGTTGTACTGTGAAATCAATCAAAGAATATACGCGCTAGGAATATTGAAACGATTTGGGCTTGAGGATTGTAAAACCTGCGCAACTCCAATCGACCATAAGTTAAGATTAACAACACCAGATAAGAAAGAGGTAAATACTGATAAACCAGTAAGAGAACTCATAAGTTGCTTAATGTATTTGATGTTAGGGACACGCCCAGATATCAGTTATGCCATTAACTACTTTAGTAGGTATCAAGACAGAGCGAGAAATGAAATGTGGGTTTACCTTAAAAGACTGCTAAGATATATAAAAGAGTCTATACATTGGAATCTTGTGTATAAGAGAAGGAAAGTTGAAAAACCATTAATGTAGACTCAGCTTGGGGAGGAGACTTAGTTGATAGAAAATCGGTCTCTGGAAGTTTGATCAAAGTATGTGCTCCATACGGTAGCATGGAGCACTTAGAAACAGAATTCCGTAGCCCTGTCAACTGCAGAGGCAGAATTGATAGCGTTATGTAATTCGGTACAAGATGGATTATGGTTTAGGAAACTTTTAAATGATCTAAACACAAAGATTGATGAGGTCATGATCCTTGAAGACAACCAGGGTTGTATCGCTTTGATCAAGAATCCAGAGAACAATCGTCGCGTAAAACAAATAGATATAAAGTATAATTTTGTATGCGATCACGTAAAGAAAGGTAATGTTAGCGTTAAGATACAGGGTAATTTTGGAGCTACGCCCGTAACCCCGTGGCGAGGTCAAGCCCCCGCAGTGCCCCACCGAATTTTAGGGCTTTCGACCCTCGAAGGGGTTGGAGTGCCTATTAAGAAGTGAGAAATCTTCAACTTCCGCATTTCTCATCAGATCTTTGCGAAAACGACGCCAATTGATTCCTTATGTTTCGCCGACGAAACTGACACCAAGAACGACGTAATTCGGAAAATAATGAAGGAATTCCATGAAAAATTAATTTCCATAACCTCGAGCTAATTTCGTTAATAATAGTCCGATTTACATGAAATTTGGTATGATTTTCATCGGAAAAGCATAAGGAATCCATCGGCATCACTTCCATATCGATATGATAAAGAGTAAAGAATTATTTTTTTCCAAAACAGGTATGAATCCTCGGTCCAGCCCGGTAAATCGTGGTCTACCCCCTGCAGTCGAGGGTGAAATATCCATTACAGCGTATTAAGAAATTCTTTTCTTCATCGTATCGAAAGGGAAGCGACACCAATGCATTCCTGGCGTCCTCCCGATGAAAATCATACCAAATATCATGTAAATCGGACTACTTTTACACAAGCAATTTGTATTCCTAATGTAAAAGTAGTCCGATTTACATGACATTTGGTATGATTTTCATCAGAAAAACATAAGGAATCTATTGGTGTAACTTCCATTTCGATACGATAAAGAATAAATAATTTTTTAATACGCTGAAATGAATATTTCACGTTTTTACCCTCAACTGCGGGGGGTAGACCACGATTTGCCGGGGTCGACCGAGGATTTCATACTTCTTTCAGAAAAAAATAATTCTTTATTCTTTATCGTATCGATATGGAAGTGATGCCGATGGATTCCTTATGTTTTTCCGATGAAAATCATACCAAATTTCATGTAAATCGGACTATTATTAACGAAATTAGCTTGAGGTTATGGAAATTAATTTCTCATGGAATTTCCTTCATTATTTTCCGAATTACGTCGTTCTTGGTGTCAGTTTCATCGGCGAAACATGAGGAATCAATTTTCGTCGTTTTCGCACAGACCTGATGAGAAATGCGGAAGTTGAAGATTTCTCACTTTTTAATAGGCACTCCAACCCCTTCGAGGGTCGAAAGCCCTAAAATTCGGTGGGGCACTGCGGGGGCTTGACCTCGCCACGGGGTACCAGGACGCATCCATTGTCGGGCGGAGCTCCAGAATCACCCGGTACCTTTTTCCGGAAAAAAGCCATAAAAATCGGTGGGGCACTGCGGGGGGGGGGGGGGTTGTCCTCGCCACGGGGTACCAGGCCGTATCCTTCGACGGGCGTAGCTCCAGAATCACCCTGTATCATTTGTGCAGTGTGTGAGCCTTCTACCCTCCGTGTAATCAGTCTGCGCGAAGTAGGGCGCAAGTTCGATCATTATCAGTACTCCTGCTCGAGAGGAATACGATTTACTTTAATATTATAGTGCATGTGTGTTTTGTAATAAAGTGTTTCTATCGTCTCCCGAATTCAATAACAGGCATCCAGACATCTACGCTCCTACAATCCACCGTCAATACGCCTCGTGGAGAGACACAGGAAGAAACGGGGTAGCCCGCAGTCGACGCGTGCCTCTCCCCAAAAATTCGAACAGATCCCTTATCTCTCGAGTATAAACACGAACTCCAATATCAAAACAAAAGCATGCGTTGACGTATTATTCCGTGCGAGAGAAGGTGGGCATTGGGGAGGAGGTATTGCTGTGAAGAGGGCCTCTGCAAGAGAGCAGCCGTTTGGGAGGGATGCAAATCCGATTGGTCCTAATACAATCTGCTCCCTATAGTTTAGAAATTTGGTCTACAACTTTCACACCTCCTACCCTAACCAATCGAACTTGCATCCCTCCCAAAAGAACCGGCCATCCGAGCGTAAAAGCAAGTACGAAATAAAAGACTATTGAAGTTGAAAATTGAGTCTGAATGAGGAAATTGATTAATGTTATGATGTTTTGAAACATTAACGGTGCGCTTCTCGATACCGCAGGTGTACCTACGTAAGTAGCATTTCTGACGGAAAAGAATTGTCCAGCCTTTGGGCCTGCCATTCCTGGCGTAGACCTTTGGCAGGTAGGTATCTGTTTCAACAGGGAATGCCACCTGTGGCGCCAGCAAGACCGCCCCCGGTGCTTGCTATTCCAGGGGGTTTCCTTCAAGTGAAAATCAGTAAAATTGCAAGCGCAATATCTCAAAATCCAGTGAAAATAAAGTGTATACATTAAAGCTTCTTGAATTCGTCATGGAACGCACTATGAACTGATCTCTTCAGAAAAAATGGTTCCATTTAAAAAACCGAACTTGACCATTGTATCTATTAATATAATAATCGGAAAAAAAATCGTCTCGGCCAATAAATTGGCCCTCTCGAACCATTAAATTACATTCGTTTTTTTTAATCTCCAATACATTAGGAGATATTCAGCTGTCCAGTCTTCCCGCGGACACCCTGTATACATATATTTTTGAGGGTAAACTTTTCCTCTGGGAAACCTTTTTTTCACAGGAAATTTATATGGATCGAAAGCACGTATCAAATAACATGCAAAAATAACAATGTTGAGTTTAGGAATCTATTCGGTGAAAAGTTATTGAGTAAAAGGGCCTGTGAAATTTTTACGCATATTCTAACCCCTAATGTGACCAACTATTATGCTTCATTTTGAATGGATACTTTTTTTTAACCAATACTGTGTAACGTAGGGCACGGGCCTGGCACGGTCGCATTGGTGAGTATAATCACAGACCCTCCGATAGAGCTCTGCAACGGGCGGGTTTGACCCGCCCGGCCCACGACTGTTTCTCGGTGTACCCGACCCGCCCGCACTTGAATCGTCAAAAGCCCGAAGAACCCGCGGCTGTCCAGCCCGCCCATACCAGCCCGAAAGGCCCGATCCGTCCGTGCCCGCTCTTTACCGAGACATTTCCCGCGCTTCGCTCGATTTTCACTCGGACTTATTGTTACCCTCGAATGGAGAGTCAAACCTTGACAACTTATTTATTATTAATGTGTATTATACTTATCAACCATATGTAAATAACACCAGTTAAAATACAAATAAATGTAAGAAATTAAAAAATTTAGATTTAATTTATGTTTTTTACAAACAACAACATTGTAGTAGAAACATATCAGACAATTTAGAAATACAGTATATAAAAAATGCAGCTGACCCCGATGAATAGAGGAAAGGCGCAAATACGGACACGGACAGGTCGGATACGTCGCACGGCTGGCAACAGTTTCGGGCTTGACGGGCGGGTAGAAATGAACCGCTAAAGGTAGATTTACACTAGCCGTCTGGACGGCGGCAAGACGGCGGCCGTCCCACTAGCGCAAGGGAGACACATGCATCTCTGTCTCCGTTGCGCTAGTGGGACGGCCGCCGTCCAGACGGCTAGTGTAAATCTACCTTAACCCGTCTTGCCCGACGCGGGCCGGGCGGGCCGGGTGAGTCGAAAAACGATCGGGTAAGGGGCGGGTTGACCCACGGTATACCCGCCCGTTGCAGAGCTCTACCCTCCGATGCTAAAAACGCACCCTCTTCCTACTTTTCCTGGGAAAAAAATTATTTTAGGTTATGCCCAAACTCACATCGGTTTGCTACCATGCTTTACACGCCTGCAAGCGCCCCCCCCCCCCCCCCCGCGCGCTAATCTAGCCCCAATTATAATTATTCAATAAACTGTAGTAGAATCTGCTTGCTGGTTATGTGGGGGTAGGGATACACCTACATCAGTAATGGTACATTTGTGTTGGTGCGTAGGTCCATGTGACGTCACGCGAAGGGAATTGTTTGGCAATTGTGGCCTTCAGATGGCGCTGTTGGATGTGTCATGCGGGCAGTAGGATCTGCCGTTGATCTGCCGGCAGGCCCTACTTGTCAGGATCTGCCGTCGATCTGCCGGCAGGCCCTACTTGTCAGGGTCTGCCGGCAGAACCGTAGCTGAATGCGGACACAGGCTGCACCGCAGCTGCCGGCAGATACTGCACTCTCCTGGCAGACCCTGCTGTCAATCTGCTGGTAGACTGCAGGCAGCTTGCTAGCAGGGGACTACCTGGTGCAAAATATCAATGATGCAACAATATGTTTTCACTTTTCACTAAGCTCAGCTTTACAGCTGCATTTTGCAAATTTTATTGTATTATTTCTCACAATAATTATTGATATTTCCTTTCATTAAATTTGATGTTTGCAGGTAAAACGCCGTTAATTCATATTTTGTATCACTTTCTGTAGCTACTCCACAACAAATTAAATGGCGTGCATTCATTCATTCTTCGCCTTCTATAAAATTCCGACTGTTTGATGTCGTAAAATTTGACAGACTATTTAACAACAGAAACATTATTGCACTTTTTCAAAACTTGTGTAACACCAGTCCTGTCCCGTCCTGTCCTAACCCGATTACAGAGCTCTCTGACCTAGATGGCGTTCTCACAGTACATATTTGCCAATACCCGAGGTTAGGTCAATAACAGAAACCACTTATATTGGAATACCTAAATGTAATGTAACAATTACCATCTTCTTTTTGTCATAACTCTTGAACCACGATCGTCCCACACTTCGAAAAAAGTGCATATTACTCGGTATCCACCTCTCTACAACATTTTTTGTATGATGATTATTATGTGATTATTATAATTATTGTCTGATTTTATAAGGTAAGGCCACCCTTCTGATTGAGCTTCAGGTTTTAGCAGCCGCTCGAGGTTTATTAAAAAGTTATTAACAAAAAACGGATCGGTAGTTGGTTAGGGCAAAATTTGTTTAGCGGCCCTTTGTGAGTCGCCTTGGGGGTCGCCAACTTTTGAGAGATTTAAAATAAAGCCTCTTAATAATAACACTAAATAACTTTTTAACAAACAACGAGCGACGGGTAAATCTTCTGAAAATCACTCAAGATGTTGACATTGCTAACATATTTCATGGTCAAGGTCATTGGAGGCGGGTCTTCCAAACAGTATATCTACCCTTTATGCTCCACTAAATTATTTAAACAGTAGAAAGTTGAACAGTTTTATAGAGTACAAAAATGCATTGCGGAAATTTCCCAGTCAGCACTCGTAAATTAGTTTCTAAGACAATGGAATACAATTATAAATAACACATATCATAGATTGAATAAAGCTTATATGTAAAAATAAATTATCTTTTCTGCATTCAAGAAACGTACGGTACATACCCACCAAACCAATGTACAATTATTTATATATGAAGATCATCTTCATATATTTATCCATTATCCATTATCATTTATTATCTAGAAAATTCTTACCATTGACAAACATAGAGAATAAAAGTTCGGCCTGTTGACACTTTGGTAAAATGTTTAATGTATCGAAAGAAAAGTGCATCAGATGTACTCTTTCATCGATAGTTGCGAAACCTTCAAGTAGTTCATCAGTATTATAGTCGTTATTCCTCATATTTTTATTATTCTTTTTCGATTGTCTTATGTCGTGATGGGCTTGTCCATAAATAATTTCAGTACTTTTATCATTTGCTATTACTTGACTTAACAAACTCAGGTACTCTAAAGTCAGTAATGCATTGATGCATTCTTCATCCACTCGAGCAATCTGTCAACAAAAACTGATATAAGGAACGGGATCTCACAAGAATAAAACAAACATTAAACTAGGAATATAATTTACTGTTTATATTAGAGTGTTTCAATTTTCCAAAGGTGCTATTTTCATGTAACTTTGCTCACCCCCTTGGTTCTATTCATCTAAGTGATCTGTATGCCAAATTTTAGACAAATTCGATAATATTTAGGGGTTGCACATTTTTATCACTAGGGTAGATCGGGGGCGGTAGTAACACTTTGACTTTGTAATATGATTACGCAGGAACTATTACATTTACAACAAAAACTCTTGTACTGTAATGTTACTTACTTATCTGACATCATTGAGTCACAACAGTTTCACTGTATGTCAAGTAATATCCAAGTTATTAATAAAAAATGAGAAGCGGACGGTTATAGCCCTAACGTTACAAGGTAAAGTGTTACAACCGTATTTGACCCCGGGTCGGTTCACAGTGCATGGAATCGATAGTAACACAAATTTAACAGTACAAAATTAGAATATTTATTGCTTTAAATTATAATAATAAATGAAAAAAAGTAAAACTTATAACCAAGTATGCGGTATCGCAATTGTGGCAGAAATAAAACGGAGAGTGCATTCTTCATGTGCAGTACATTGCACTGATTTTTTATTTGATTTGCTTGTGTTATGCTGTAGAATTCTATGCAAACAAGACAATATTATTCGCCTACTTTGACACTATTCGGTTCTGTTGCGGTACAACCGATCCCGACTACCGATGTTACAATCGCCCCCGGCCATGTTTTTCAACATCAATTATAAATTTTGACTAACGAGACACTTAAAAGTGCTAAGTAACGATCAGTATTACGTTTAAAAAGGTCAGACTACAGATTAAAAAAAGAAAAAGCACATTCTTGCAAAGAGAATGTTTATATTACAAATATAAGTCGGTAAGAAATAGTTACGTTATTTTGTTCACTATCCATGTCTACTGCGTATCTATACTAGGGCTGTAGCTGTGGACCGGGAACACGAGATACCCGGGTACCCGGGTACCCGTGAGATACCCGGGACGAAGAAAATTCCCGGATAAGCGCTACCCGGGAAAACTACCCGAGACTCTCGAGAATCTCGAGAACTTACAGAGTACAGAACGTAATTCTGGAGCGATGCCTGTCAGAGAGATACCGTCTGGCACCCTGTGGCGAGGTCAACCCCCTGCGGTACCTCACCGAATTTTATGGCCTTCGACTCGAAGGCCATGACGCTCAGTGTGGCTTCAATTATGGAACGGTACTCTATGAGATCTCGAGAGTCTCGAGTATCTCGGGTAGTTTACCCGGGTAGCGCCTACCCGGGAATTTTTTTTCTCCCGGGTATCTCACGGGTACCCGGGTACCCGTTCTCCCGGGTATCAACAGCTCTAATCTATACTGCTAGGACATGGATGTGTGTATTCCAAATGTCATTGTTTATCATATATCCAAAATTGATATTAATATTTATTATATGTTTTGAGATATTAGCGTGTTACATTTACACCCCCCCCCCCCCGTTACTACTGCCTCCGGTCTACCGTACTTATTTTCGCTTTTCAGGTTGTAAACATGTGGGTAAAATAATAAGGTACAGAATAAAGACGTCTAATAATAATAATAATAATAATAATAATTTTTATAGGCGTGAACAATAATAATAATATGTACATTGTATATTTAAAGACAAATTTTTTTTAATGTAAAAACTAATTCATCTAAGTCGAAGTCTTCTTTGAAGTTTAGTTTCTTTTTTAAGGACTTGAGAATAAAAATAATTATCATTGGAAATCGTGTTTCTTTAGCCTACTACATATTATTTAGTGTGCAAATAAATGCACACTAAATATTACCCAATCGTTCTAAAATTTATCAGATATTTTTTTATAGCAATTGGAATCAGAGCATGAGCAAAGTAAAAAAAAATGTAATATTTTAATTTTAACCCTATAATACGAAACACCCTAGTTTTTACGTATATTGATGTGATTTTCAGTAATTTATCTTAATGTATTGTTGTGCCGGGGTGTTTCCTTGTTGGCTATTCCGACGCAAAGGATAGGGTAATAGACGAACGAGTACACAACACAAACTATATTTAGCAGTAGCTATAAGTTTACAATGTTAGAACTAGCTAATTTGATACACCCGGTCGTATTGGCGTTCGGTTAAAGACAGACAGAACATCGATATCGTTGAAGGAGACCGCCCGTCTTCCCTCTTCAGGAGCGAGTACTAGCAGGCTATAAACGGGCCTATACCGTGCTCGCAACGGGCATTTGCCAGTAATTACTCTGCAAATCCACAGTAGAGAACCAGGAAGAACCGGCGCGAGCGTCCAGGGTATTCTCAATACGGGGCAGAGGACACGAGTCCTTCTTCGTGATGTCGTTTACACACCGAAAGTCCACGCAAAACCTTATGGATCCATCCTTTTTTTACAAGGACAATCGGGGATGACCATTGACCACGGACTTTGCGATTCTTCAATCACGCGCTGAGCCTTCATCTTCCTCAGCAACTCTTCTACTTCCGCTCGACGATGTAAAGGCAACCTTCGCAGTGCCTGTTTAATAGGAGGAAGATCTCCAGTATTAACCGTGCGCATGACCAAGTCACATCTCTCGATTTCACTCGAATCCTTAGCGAAGACATTCTGAAATTCGTGGAGAAGCTCAGTAAATATCTTTTTCTGCATTTTCGACAAACTCGAAGAACAGCGTGAGAACAATTCTTCCATATGTCGCGGAAAGCATACTTCTTTTCCTCCATCTAAATAAATTTCAGCTGAACATGTAAAGCATTATTACACATGAATCTAAACACGCAAAATTAGGGGTGCGTAGCCACTTTGATGGTCGAAAATAAAGGCTACTTCCCTAGTAGCATTTTTGTTGGCCAACGGTAGCCGACAGATGGGAATCAGTTGGGAGGTGGTTAGTAGTTTCGCCTACAAACCCCGTCTATTGGGCCAACTGTTTAATATTGGACTCGTCTTCCGGTGATTTGTCTACGAATAACCAATTTTGGGCCAACTAATAATGCCCTACAAAAATACATTTAGTTAAAGATAATAAAAACAAATATATAGGTTCGGATGAAAATAAAATCATGTCACAAAATAATTGAAAGAATTTTCAACCCACACTGGCTACACTTTTTATAAAGACCGTGTGGGGAAAGAGAGGGTTGAGTGGAACGGTTGACGTCGACAGTCACAAAGCGCAAGCCGCCTCGCGAGCGAAATGGTCCCGTCCGTCATTTTGTACATTGTTTAAGACTACGGTTATACTGGATCTGTTTGGGAAATAGTTTAGTGAGCGCTGGTAGGATTTTGAGGTTAAGGTCGACGGTGAAAAGGTGCACACTCAATCACAGCGATTAAAAGAGAATGAGGTTTATTATAAAAGTGCACAAACGATTTAGCCGTGATGCACATTAACGGTTAAATGAGCCCCCAAACACGCTTAAATTACAATGATTAAACGCATATCAAACATGTGACCACGCGAACACGCACAATCGCGAATACGCAATCCACTGATTATATACACGCTAATTGTGTCGTGCACTCCGTGGCTGAGTCAATAAATGAATGCACAATCAATCACCTGTCCTTACACTGAACACCTTAGCGAGCGTGATTCTAGTTGCAGAACAAGGCTTGAGCACTATAATAATCGCGGTTTGCAACGAAAATGAACTACGAGCAACACGTGTGATCTTGCACATAGACAAAACGAGAGTGAACACAAGATGGATGCGCATTGTAAGGAATCAGCGAGCACGTTTTGCAGCCACGAGGTCGCGCACACATTCCCGCGGCTTCCACAATCAAAGGAGCATGAGTCTCAACTCGAGTACTTGTGTAAACGCACGATTGCACTACAATATAGAAAATGCACGAGCTGATTAACTGAGCATTGAGAGCTCACGAGCTCACGACGTGAGCAAGAAGCCGATATCGACACATGTTTCACTACACTCTACGTGAACAAGAAGAAGGATCCAAGTAGCATGATCACTTCCGTTACGGCGTCGTCTCGAACGTTCTCGAGTATCGATCGACGTGGGGAGATCTCATTGGTTGATTGATTGTGGATCCGCGAGCGTTACATTTAAGCGCGAGAACAAAGGTGAGAGAGAAAAGGAGAAAAGACTTCCGTCCGCGCGTCGCATCGATTCCTCTGGAGCATCGATGAGGCGCGCTGATTGGCTGATCGATCGGTGCTGATTGGTGGATCGATCGTCACTGATTGGCGGAACGCTCGTCAGTCCTTCGCGTGGTCTGCTGACCAGGAGGTGCTGCGGTGAGTGTAAGCGTTGAGGTTTTGGGAACTTGTGCATTCCCAAACAGGATCTTAGAGCATATATGAAGAGAACTGGTTTAAAATAAGTCCTCATTGCTAATTCACGGGTGTGAAAAGATTGCGTTTTATTTATCTGAGGCGTGCGTTACAAAAATGCGCGACGCGTGTTTCGATGCCAGAGAAGAAGTGCCGTTTCTTCCAGGGCACCGCGTCCTTAAGCTCCCGAACCTTCCCGAGGCTCGCCGAAGATTTACGAACGCTCGCGGGCTCTCTACGCGTCGCGCGAATGTGGCTTGACGCTACATATATGTATACATGCTCTAATTGTAAGTACTGGATGCCTATGCCGACAAATATGGCCGTGGTCACAGTGGACACGATTTCGCGCGAAACGAGCATCGCCCGATATGATTTGTGTAATTTTTTTCATAGAAGAAAGAAAAAAGAAACAATTAATATCGAACGATTCTCGTCTCGCGCAAAATCGCGTCCACTGTGACCACGGCCTATGTCCGAATCAGCTGGTCGTCCGTAGCTACCGTACCTTGCTTCTTTTTTCTAAAGACAAAAAACAAGCTACAGAGGACCAAGCTATTCGTCCGTGTTCGTACGTATACGATAACCGTAGCCCAGCGAAGGCCATTTCGAGTCACTTGGAAGTCCGGGCACCATGATGTTTACCATAGCCGCGCGGAAGGGGAGCTCAAAAGCCAATGATAACGTGGGCACGCCACGGATAGGGAAAACTGTAAGAGTGTAAGTAGTAGCGTGCGGCGCAGGCTTGTACCCCTAGGCTGATATAACTGGCCCTCTTAAGGGGGGATCCTGGTGTAAAAATCGATTTTTTTTTTTGCTTTAATGTATAGTACTACTTCCATAGAGTATATTCCCTAAGTTGGAATTGGAAATTCGAAGTTTTAATGGCCCCACAGCCCATTTCTTGCGCGCAGGTATACGAGCGCTGAGGGGAGCGCCACGCGCACAGCGGCTTTTGTGTCGGGACCATTATGTAAGTCATTGTATACCTGCTAAAAGGTATATTTTTAGTTTAGGTAACACAAATGTATTTACTATTAGCTGTGCGGTGACGAATTACTGGGGTTCGTTCATGACTCGGACGCGTTATCAAAAGGGTACTAGGTTTGTATCACAGGCCGAAAAATAATTGAAATCGCCAGCTATATAGCTGCTGGCATATTTAATGAAGGTTATGCTGCTATTTTGAATATAATGGAAACATTAGAAATAACGATCGGACCTCAGTGTAAGTTGTACGCCGACACTTACAAAGGCGAGCGGACGAAGAGGCAGGAGCACCGCAGTACATGGAGCAGCAAAGAGGCTCGAATGGCTCGAAGACAATTGCAAATCGAGCAAAACGAGTTGTTCGAGGAAGCGGAAGGAATATTATACGGGCCTGGAATAGCAGACTAACAGAAAACAGCTGTAAGTATCCAAAAATCACTTCCTTTTCTACTTTTCTGTACCGAAAACTAAAACGTGTTTTTCTCGAAACTACTTTCTTACGATTGGCGGGTCAAATAACTCAAAAACTACTTGACTAATCGGGTTGCAATTTTACACACATATAGTTTATTACACGTACTAGTCGATGAGTATATTACATAAATAAATTAATTAATTTAAAGCATTTTTATTGCATGAACAAAAATGAATGTTCCAGCGAAAAATCACGTTTTATTTTCAAAGTGCTGCCAATTTGTCAATTTTCAACTTTTTTTCAATTTTCAAGATCCATCGACAAACTGTGTTTATAAAGAGTAAGAAATATTTCTGTATTTTTATTTCAGACGAGTACAAACGGAACAAGAGCACCCGCCAATTCAGACGTTCGACGCCGAGACACTGTACATATGCCGTTCTACTTCTGCTATACAATTTTTTTAAAACTAAAAAAAAATATTTCTACATAGTTTAAGCAACAAGCATTAAAACCGCATAGCTCCGAATGCGATTTAATAAATATTTTCTGTAAGATAATTTCCCAAAATTTCCTTAATTTTCGGTACTCTACACCAGGATCCCCCCATAACCTTTATGTCAACAGCAACATACCCGGGTATATTTTGCGTTTTCAAATCGCTATATCTTGGAAACTAGCAATCGGATCGACCTGAAATTTCATGATATCCTCAACAAAAGTGTTTTACACCATATTCCCAAGTCTGAGTGGGATTGGACAATCTGGACCATAGTTATGGCCATTTTTCGATTTCTACCTCTTACGTCAACAGCTGCATACCCGAGTATGTATATGAAAACGCATGCAAATATGTTGATATAATTGAAAAGTGAACTTTATTTTTCATCAAATTCTTAAAATAGTACCAGAATATAATGATAATATAATAAAATAATGCATATAAAATAAAAAATTATGAATAAATTGGAAATTATTAAGTTTTTAGCTACATCTATTGCAAACCACCCCTCAAAGGTTTTCAGGTGTTCGTCTCCGATTGTTCTGGTTTTTGGATATGTTTTAGAGGACCGAAAAATAAGATATACGTGTCTTTTTATAGCGGCCTATTTTCATACTTAGGGGGTGAAACCAACCCTCAATTTTATAAGATTTTCAGGTGTTCGTTCCCGATTGCTTTGGTTTTTGGATATGTTTTTGAGGACCGAAAAATAAGAAATGCCTGTCTTTCTATTTTGGCCCATTTGCATGTTTAGGGGGTGAAACTACCCCTAAACTAGCCGTAATCGGTTAACTGCGCATTTTAGAGACTTGAAACCAAAGCTGAAAATCTGAGCACTGAATTGATTTGTGGCCAATAAAGGAATGTCAAGTATAAAAAGTGACGGGGGAATCAGTGTTCGAGCGGGGAACGAGAATACAATTGGAATTAGCAAAGTTGATTTCACAATCTTTGCATGTGAACTTCTTTAATTTTTTTCGTGAAACAGAGAAATCAGTGTTCGAGCGCAGAACGAGAATACAATTGGAATTAGCAAAGTTGACTTCACAATCTTTGCATGTGAACTTTTTTCGTGAATTAAAGGGAATTAGCTTCTTTCAAACATGAGTCATGTTTATGGGGGGGGGGCGGAGGATTTCATCACTTTTTTCATATATTAACTACCTTTAAACTTTATTAAAAGTTTTTATATTCGAGACTTGGCGCACTGCAGCCTATCGAATGATGTTATAAGATAAGGCGCGTATGCAGCCGGTATAAAGTTTACTCGGAATAGCGCACAGCAGCTGACCGAGTGTACTTTATTTAATTCGGAAATATTCCAACCTACAAAAAACAAAAAATTTGTAATAAACACTATTATATATCATACGTATTATTATTCATAAATGTAAAGGTCACTTACCAAATATAATATTTGTACTTTTATTTCTCCTACTGAGAAGAATAGAATGACTTGATACTAAAAAGATACACATTTGAATAGAGAAACAGGTTAGTAAAAATCTGCGCAGACTATTATTTGACTGCAAATAAATCTGTATACATGTATAATGAAACAATAACCCATTCATTGAAAATATGTTCGTTTCATTATGCATAGAGCTTAATTAAAATAATAATGAAGCACACTTACATGTAAGAAAATAATGAAGATTTTTCGAATGCCAGGACATGTGTCTCTGTCGATACCAAAAAGAATAGAGCTCCAGTCACCCGCTTCGTTTTGTGTTTCGCGCGACCCTAGGCTCACATGCCCGTCGGTAAGAGCGAGCCCTCTACGTACCAAACAAACCGATCACGTCCCGCCGCTATCACGCGAGATCTTCTTTACCACCGTGACATTTCAAAAATGTTAACAACTAGCAGGTTATGATTGAATGACAGCCAAGTGACATTTATAAATTATGCTTTCGAGGCGACACCTACTGGCGTCCAGTGGAGGAGGAAAACGTGACGTCATAACTCGTAATCCTAAAACTATCATTTCTATAACTATTAATTCAGAATAAATCTTATATGTTTTAGACAAATAGCTTGATACATTAAGTGAAACGACATATGGGTTCGAAAAAAAAAAATGATTCGCTTAATCATGTAAAAACACCGGGACTATGTCATAAAATAAGATAATAAGGCTAAAATAGCTCCGACGACCTGTCAATTTCGCTATCTTTCGTGTATAGATACGTGGTCGCTCAGTGTGCCTATGGGCAGAGGGGAAGGGGGGAATTAGCTTCCAGACGCGATCGCGTCTGTTGATATTGTAAACTATTATACAGTGTGATTGTTTCGCTATAGTCCTCAAAGGCGATGACGCTAATAAGCCGCGCCTCGTTGAGTTACGATACTCATATTGTCAGAGTTTTAAATTGACAAATTATCTGAAAGCTTGTGAGAGGAAAGGTATCGGTGTCGATGAATGATCTTGGAATTATTTTAAAACGCAATATAATGAAAATGTACTCATATTGTCAGAGTTTTAAATTGACAAATTATCTGAAAGCCTGTGCGAGGGATGGAATGGGTATTGATGATCTGAAAATACCTTGCCCGGCCACGCCAAGTATTTGACTTCCAGGCCGCGGACATCTAGGCAAATGTCTAGATGTTACATTTTATCTTCACATTATTAAAATGTCCGCGATATGAGTAATGGAATGTATGAACACCGCATTTTAGCTGTGTATATGTAGTTGTGTCATCTTAAGCACAGTTGACAAGCACCTTTATGTACTTGCAGCACATTTTGATTTCATATCTTTTTTTATATTGTATATTTTCTTCTATTTTTTTGTGATTTATTTTTATTATCATCTTCTATTTTTTTATGATCGTGTACTTGGCGTAATTTTTTTACTTTTTTGAAGTTTTTTATGTGGATCTCACTTCTTTTTACAAAGATAATTTGCATAGGGAATGACTGCAGATAATTTTTAATATTATAAATTACAAAGGTTCACCATCAACAGCCACGAACAGCCTTATCACAGGACAGAATTAAGGATAAATTCTACGCAAGTTTAACAACTACGAAAAAAAAACCACCCAGATAGCACAGGACGTTTTAAAAACGTCCATTTTAGATCTGAACGCCCATGGCTTGATTTGTGAAAATGGACGTTTTTAAAACGTCTTCTGGACGTTTTCTGGACGTTTTTAAAACGTTTCCTGGTCGTTTTAAAAACGTATTTTACAGACGTTTTCAAAACGTCCGAAACAGGCGTTCAAAAGAGGCTGTGCGCCATCTGAGAAATGTCGTTAGATTAGGATACATTAGTTTAAGGAAACCAGGGATTGTAACCACTGTCTAACCCAAACCATCCACGAAATATGGATAGATCGTACAGGTAAAGCCTAATTAAATCTACATACATATATACATAAATATACATACTGGTACATATAAATGTTTATGAACATTTGCTGAAAGAAACAATGGAAAACCAAAAACACAGAGGCATTTGTTTAAATGTTTCTGACCGAATGTTTGCAAACCGGTTTTATACAGTTTTTATATTGTTTTCATACAGTTTTAATACAGCTTTCATAACGTTTTTGTACAGTTTTTGTATATTTGTTTCAGTATTTGCGGTCAAAGGTATGTAGTTCTAGGTTAGGGTTTGAATAATTTTTCAATTTTAGGTTAACGTCGTTGATGCCCAATGGATGTTGTATTGCTATTTAGTTGGCCTCGGCAGAAAAGGGAAAGAAGATTTCCATAAATTAAACGTAGCAACAGTTTTAATATGTAACTATCACCCTTATTTTACTGTTCCGAATATTGATTACTGTAAAATTCAATGTATTTTCTGTATATTCGACCTCCTACTAACATGTTCTTGTATCTATTTTAAGTGCACATATTCTGCATTATTTCTGAATTAAATAAATGAAATAAATTGTTATCGAGTTTGATCTGATTTTGAAAACCATTTACTTTCTTAAATTTTTATTAAATCGAACCAGCACCGTCGAACGTCCTGGAAACGAAAATGGACGTTTTTAGGACCTTTTCTGGACGTTTTTAAGACGTCCTGAACGTCTGACCTGGACGTTTTTTAAACGTTTTTGTGCTATCTGGGCATGTGCACCGCATTGCTGATCTATATTTATTATAAGTGAGCCGATGTAGTTCCGCCCAAGTCCGCGTCCGTGCGGCCATGCTTCGGGGCTGGGCCCTCTGTCGATTTCGTCCTGCTTCTACAAAGTGTCGAGCCCGCCGGTTCACGTGCCACAAAGATAATTGCGATTATAGAACCATAAACTGTTTTTCACTTTTGTTATTACGTTCGTGCGTTGACTAATTAAAGCACCGTTTTGTTCACTGTACGCTCACTCACTCATTTAATCGACCCCGTCCGTTTTTACAATAAGTGTAGTACTTTGTGTATAGTACATGGTGCGCTAAGCAGCTTATGTAATTACAATTGTAATGGGGCAAACTGATTACAATTAAAATTACTTTTAGCAGTTTTACTAGTTCCTGTGATATATGTGACAAGGGGCGACACGGGCGCGGGCTTGGCACGCGACAGTCGAGTCGAGACAGTGCGAACAAGCAGTCACTATTCTTGTACCATCAATAAGTAATTATAATAAAGTTACAATAACTCGTATCTCCTCGGTCTTGTCATTGTTTCATACACATTAGATCCAGTAATAAAATATAATTTATTTGCAAAATTTATAATTCTTTATTGAAACAAGAAACACTAATTAAATTAATGCTTTATCGAAGGTGTCCATGTATCAAAATAACTGAATAAGTATGTATACGAAATCCTTCCTGCAAAATTATGCGTATATACATAACCTGGCGTAGGTCACAGCATCATTTTACGCTTCGATTATCTACATATACATAAAATCCTCAGTTGAGTTACAAATAAAAAACAGTTTGATGATATACAAACATGACGCAATTCAAATTTTGCCAACTTACCTTGTGTTTGAGACTGAATTTTGGTTGCAATTCAATGGTACAACGATACATATTTGTAAAAACACGTGGCATCTCAAATTTTGACAGCTTACCTTATTTGACACTCGTTAGGTTATAACCTGACTGTAAGCTGTCAAAATTTGGAGTGGATTGCATAGTAAAGATAGCCATTGACGAACGAAACATGTATTAGTTCGTTTTGGCTGAAGGTGTGCGTGCAACGCGTATATACATATTATGATTGACGAAAAATTTCTTGGAGAAGAATCAGGAGAAAAATCTTACCTTTTCCGACCGACCCATGAGACGATATTACGAAGATATCTCTGTCATGCGTGGACCGATTTTATTGAATTTGGTCTTATTCGAAAGCTTATATGCGGTTTGCATAAGAAAAATGCCTTTAAATTTAGAAAATATTGCAGGCGTGATGAGATATTAATGAAATAAGTTTCAGGTTAGATTGGAATTAGAGCTCTTACTACCCGCCCGCCCGGGTACTCGAGTACCCGGTGAGACCCCGGGTAGAAAAAAATTACTCGGGTACCCGGGTACCCGTAGGATACCCGACTACCCGGGTAGACAAAAATTACCCGTGTGTCCATGAGATACCCGAGTAACTGAAGTGTGATGAGATAGTTGAGAATTTCGATTTGACAGCCGATCGTTTTTCGACTTTCGATCATTTTCGGCTAACCTCAGTAATGAACGGAATATGCTGTCAAATCGAATTTCTCAACTATCTCATCACACTTCAGTTACTCGGGTATCTCATGGACACACGGGTAATTTTTGTCTACCCGGGTAGCCGGGTAATTTTTGTCTACCCGGGTATCCGGGTATTGCACGGGTACCCGGGTAGTCGGGTATCCTACGGGTACCCGGGTACCCGAGTAATTTTTTTCTACCCGGGGTCTCACCGGGTACTCGAGTACCCGGGTACCCGGATACCCGGGCAAAAACAATAGCTCTAATTGGAATAGCCGGGTGACGAGTAAATGATAGCGGTAGCGACAGTCGACATATGCAAGGTGTCGAACATGTACTTGGAGCCGAGACGATACCGCGTCTCTAGATAATAGAACGAGTAAGTGTTAAATTTGAAGTAATGGATGGAGCGTTCGTTATTAGAAAACAATTTCCGATTTGCCTCAGCTATGGTATAACTATTCACAAAAGTCAGGGACTAACCTTGCAGAATGCTATCATCGAAGCAAGTAATTCAATATTTACTTGTGGACAAATTTACGTTGCTCTTTCTCGGATGACCACATTACAAGGACTGTATCTTATCAATTATGATCCATCTTCCGTAAAGGCAGAAGAATCGGCTATAATAGAGTACAATAGATGGCGAAAAAAATATAGACCTGATCTTATGACTATTTCAATTTCTAAAAACCGCGTTCGCAATGCTCGTGATGCTGTTTGGGCAGTACCTAATTATAATGTATCCGAATGTCAGAATACTAATGATCACATCGTCGATACCATTCAATACTACGTAAAAGGTCTCCCGAATTCTGATGATGTGTCTTGTTATGCGAATGCCACAATCCAATGTATGTTATATTGTTCATCCATAAGAGAAAACTTATTTTCGACTGAAAAAGCTGATCATATTATAAAAGTCTTTATGGACCAATATAAATCGGATCAAAATCCAAACATAATATCATTACGGGAATTCGCAGGAGAAAAATACGCTAACAATCAGTTACATGATGCAGCTGAGTTTATTACCTCTCTTTGTGATCATGAGATTCTTATTAAGAATGCAGTACAACACGAAATTACAACGGTATTAAGATGTTTTGAGTGTAATTACACAAGTACTACTATCAGTACAAATTGTGTGGTACATCTTGCACTGCTCAAGATGTTAAAAAAAAATCATTTGAATTTCAAGATATAATAAAACACAATTTCGCAGGATGGAAAAATCTGAAAGATTCTTACCCTAATTGTGATAATTCAAATTCAAACACAATGAAGAAAATCAATATAACTGCTTCCAAACAAATTCTTATTGCAAAATTACATTTGTTCGATCACGATAGTGGTGGAACAACAACGAAAGTGGAAAATTTCTATATCAAAGCAATACCTACTACTAAAATACAAATGGGGGATCACTGCTATAAACCTAAGGCAGCGATTTTCCATCACGGTAAAAGTATTGCTGATGGTCATTACACGAGTATGGTAAGGGGTAAGAGCACAACATGGGTATCCGTTGATGATTTACGAGTAGAAAAACAAGCTTGGCCACGAAATGCTAAAAATGCATAGGGTAAATCCGGGAGACGCGGTCGGGCCGGAGAGTTGGTCGTGTCGCTATATTTCAGAGTCTATACGTAAAAATGCATTAAAGTGTAGACCAATTATTTCTCTAGAAGCCAAATAGTTGAATGAATAGCGTTATTTCGCTTCCTTCTGTGTTTTTCTGGATTTATAGGCTATAAAATGTAAATTGATGTTACATTTTACCTCTTTTGTCAAACAGCGGTTGTACAGAATCGTATTAAAAATATACTTCTAAGTTTATTTTCCTTTAATGTTTGGAATAATAAGATAGTAGAGATATTGAGGGACAATGCAGCCAAAGTATTTGGCCATATTAACTCTTCCTCTCAAAGCTAACGAGAAGACCATGTCTCGCTGCAAAAAGGTGAGATGGTCGAGTTATGATTTTTTTATTATTTTTGTTTATTTTTTTATTTTTTATTATTATTTCATTATTATTTTTGTTTATTTAGTTTATTTATTCACTTTTGTATTCATTTGCCTTGCTAATCGCCAGTAGGTAATTCACTTTTTCTTTGATGTGTTCTTTACTTGTTTAGCGTAAACAAATTAAACATCAATAAATCCGTAGTTGTATTCACTCATAAATAATTTTGCTTTATCCTTTGTTAATTTTCCATGAATAATTATGTGAGTGGTCTCTGCCAACAACGAAAACCATTTCTCCCGGCACCTCGGGCGAGGTGGTTAGATGTCATGACTTCAGTTTTCAACCCGATTTACAGTAAATATTGTCTTAAAGCAAATGTCGACCAGTTTTTCTGAATCGGCATAAAATTCTGAACATATTAGGTTGGTTCTGATAAAATAAGTAATATCTATATTAGTTTTAATAGCCATTTTATATTAGGTCGACCGCGTCTCCCGGATTTACCCTACATATTTTTGTTCGAAAGGTGTTAATTGCGGTTGTTAATACAGTTCAATGTTAAATACGTTCAGCGCCATAAACTTCGCGCACCATGTACTGTACACAAAGTACTATATCTATAATATATATATATATATATATATATATAGATCGGCAATGCGGTGCACATGGTTTCTTTTTGTAGTTGTTAAACTTACCTAGAATTTATCCTTAATTCTGTCCCGTAATAACTTGTAATTTATAATTAAAAATTACCTGAAGTTATTCCTTATGCAAATTATCTGTGTAAAAAGAAGTGAGATCCCCACAAAAAACTTAAAAAAAAGTAAAAAAAAAACGCATAAAAAAGTCGAGGACGGAAAAGAGTATTATCAAATAAATCACAAAAAAATATAAGAAAATATACAATATAAAAAAGATCTTTGTAAAAAGAAGTGAGATTCCCATAAATAACTAAAAAAAAAGTAAAAAAATTACGCCAAGTACATAAAAAAATCGAGGACGGAAAATAGCACCTACTACCAAATAAATCAGAAAAAAATGGAAGAAAATATACAATATAAAAAAAGATGTGAAATCAAAATAAGCTGCAAGTACATAAAGGTGGTTTCCAACTGCGCTTAAGGGGGTATAGGACTATTGAACGACTGAAATCGACAGTCTCTTGTCGGTTGGATTGCTTAGATACCAAATAATCAACATACTGGCACTTTTCACAGTTATATATGTCCACATTTATGAGTAATGTAAAATAAAAAAATTGTCAGAATGTTGAAAATTATTCAAGTTATTTGACGCTAAAGATGGTCCCGCGTAGCGCGCAGCTGTAATTGGTGTACATAGTCCCAGGTGAACGAATTATCTAAAAGCAAAATGTTTTGGGATGATTAGTTTCTACACTAATACATATCGGGTGGAACTTTGCTGGCGAATTTAAACAAAAATTGTAAAAGTTACACACGAATTAAGTTTTTTCCAACATTTTTATGGAAAAAAATCGTCTTTAATCAGTTATAAAATGCGTTTAAAAACATCCAACGTTGATGCGGAAATTCCACACGATAGAGCAGGCATCGGAATTAAGTGAACGCGGCGGCCGATTTTCAGAAGCAACGTCTCCTTTCTTCCGCCGCGCGTCTTGGCCCCCCCGGCGGCCCAGCAGCTTGGAGCGCCTCAGGCCCGTACCACGTGAACCGCGCGTGGCGTATTAGGGCGACATTGTATCAATAGGTTTCCACATCGGCCCAGAGAGCACGATTGTCGATGCGTTTTTGTTTTGTCAACGCGCCACGCGCGGTTCATATGGTACGAGCCTGGAGCGCTCCAAGCACTTAGGCCGCCGCGGGGGCCAAGACTCGCGGCGGGAGAAAGGAGGCGTTGCTTCTGAAAATCGGCCGCCGCGTTCACTTAATTCCGATGCCTGCGATAGAGAAAGGAATTCTACAGCTCCAGTTAAAGTTTTAAGTGAAAATATTAATTCGTTCAAGCGTTATGATGTACACCGTGTTTGAAAATGTAGTTTCGAGATAAACGGCTTCAAAGTTAAGTCCCATACGCCAATACCGCTCTGCGAGGACGTTACTCGACGGTGCACTCAATTATGTCCAGCGCTATAATTTCCGTAATTATTCGAATTTCCTCATTATATATTGTTGTAAATGTTCACAAAGCATGGCACTTTCAGAATTAATAGTAATACAAAAATCGATTTTTCGAGATTTCAAAAGTTTGCAGAGGCCAACTGCGCTTAAGATGACCCAACTACATATACACAGCTAAAATGCTGTGTTCATACATTCCATTACTCATATCGTGGACAGTTTAATAATGTGCAGATAAAATGTAACATCTAGACATTTGCCTAGATGTCCGTGGCCAGGAAAGGTGAAGGTGTCGATGAATAAGAATTATTTAAAAACACAAAATAATGAAAGTGTACTCATATTGTCACAGTTTTAAATCGACAATTACTGCACAGCACGCAATATCGGCATGGCATTCTTTAATTTCAAAATATAACTCGTATAACAGTTTTTCAAAAGGTAAGTACGAGCGTAAACAACGATAATCGTAGCAACCGCGGATAGTCGCCGGCGATATCGGTGCATGCGCATTACGGGCGATTGAGAATATATACTTCTCTCGTTCGCACGATGTCTTTCTCTCTCGCACGATGTCTTTCTCTCTCGCACGATATCGGTGCATGCGCATTACGGTCGATTAGGAAGCTATACTTCTCTCTCTCGCACCAGTTCGCACGATGCTTTCTCTCTCGCACGATGTTGGTCGGCAACTGGATCCACAGGAGACACAGGCCATGAGAACTCCATGTATATATGCTCTAAGTACGAAACTCGCTTTCGTGCCTAGCCTCCCTGCTACCATAGTGCTACGAAACACGCTTTCGTGCCTAACGTTCCCGTACAATCCCACATCGGCATTGTCCCCAAACACCGCCACCCGAGACGTGACAATGCCGACGGAAAAAGTTTTTTCTGGATATCAATTTTTGAGATTTCAAGGTCATGACTTTTTTTTAAGTAATCTTATACTTCGATTCTATACTGTTACAGAGCGTAAAAAGACAACTTCAACGGTATATAAACATGTATATTAACGATATACTACAATGGAGAAAACGGGTTACAAGAATAAAACATTTTCAAATTCGATGCGGCACGGTTTCCCGTTATCCGATCGACTTCAAATTTTGCACAGAGTATTTTTTCATTCAGTGGTAAAATTCTAGAGGGTGACCCGAAAAAGATTTGAAAGTCGCAAAATAAGGTCCATCCTAATATATATTCTTTTTCCTTAATCTCTTACGAATCGATTAAAAGAAAAAACATTGAAAACGGTGCAGCACGTCTAGAGATATAGGCAAAAGAGAACGCTCTAGGTTACGCTAACCTATATGTGCCTGTAGCGAGAGCGAATGGTGTGGACTTTGAGGGTTAAATTTATCGGTTGTGTGGTCTTATAAATTTTATTAACAGCAATCTCGTTTCCAAGGATTTTAAAAGCAACACAAATTTTAGGTGTACTGGGTATTACAAAAATGATAAATTGCAATGTTACATGAACGTTTACTTCATTAAAGTATGGCTAACAATAAGTAATGAAATGTTGTGTGGGGATAAAGGTGTGACACATATTAACGAAGGAGAAGGAGATAAGAGTGCATGAAACATAAACAAAATATTAAGACTCATTAAGGAAGAATTTCAGTTGAATTACTTTATTTTCTTTCATTCTTCCCAGACACGATGCAACTATTTAATACGTTAAACTATTCGCAATTACGAAACGTAACACCGTAAATGGAGGATACCCACTTATTGTGACAAATATCTTATAACATAGTTTTGTTTCCATACAGTTTTACATTCCAAGTAACAAGTTTTTGATACGCAAAAAAAAAATTTTTTGCTATGGATTATAAAAACGAAAAATTAAAATGCAGTCTCAAGTATTATGTCAAATGGTAATAGTTAAAGTTTGTAGAATAATAATCTAACTGTAATTAGTTGCTTCATTAACAACATGAATATATAATAATTTACTTAATAATTATAATAAAATTAATACAAAAAATAACAATATGAGTTTGTTTTTTAATCAACACTACGGACATTTGTAATGCTTGTAATAAAATGCAGTTAACAATATTAAATAAAAATATTCAATGCTATGTGATCTGAATGTAGGTAGAGTATTAATATAAGTATATTAAAGTACATGTGCGTGTGTTAGTATTACACAGTATTTATTACAACATACGTAATATTTAATATATTAACAAGTGAATAACATAGGAGAAAGTAATGTTGTAAAATATTGTCGGCTCAAACGACGTTGATTACGCAAACAATTATACATAGTGAAGTATTTTCAAGACACGAACGGCTTTGAAAGATTTTATCACTATGACATCACGTCAGTCCAGCGAGGTATTAAGAAGCGCCAATAGAATGACTCCACGAAAGCTTCACTTATCGCGTTACTGAGATATCCATAGCAGGTAAGTATTTTCCTGATACGAGGAGAGGAAATGCGAAGAATATCAGAGATCGGGAGTAAGTTGGAGGAGTTGAATCTCACTTTAATTCAAAGCGTAGAGACCACTTCTCCACTTAAACCGTGATCCCTAGCCATGTGGAGGTTATTCGATTTTGAAGATCAAAAATCCGTTCTCTATGGAAAGATGGTAATCAGCAGGACCTTGAGCTGGAAGAGTTAGATCTGGCACGTTATCAGAGTACTATTGCTCACTGCCTAGATCCTCACTTCCAACTATAAGTCGTGCAGACAGCGCAATGTCCGTACAGTGTGTATGATGGAAACCAACTTCTTGTCGTCAGTCAGCAAGAAACGTCTTTTAAACACATCCACGTAGATTTACAATCTCCAATGGCAATTGTGCTTCTTATTATCCTGAATCATCACTTCAATTTGAGTTCCTGATCTTACGGTAATTGTAAAATTTTTATTAAGAAGAATAAAATGTGAAATATTTTTCAAAACAGTATGTCCAATAACCGCGTGTGCTAGCAATAGATTTAAGTTGTTCATGAGCACAATAGCACGAAGTAAAGTTGAGTATTCCAGTTTATTAATAGTTTATTTCTAATTCCTTACTTGTGAAAAAGTATTCTCATTCCCATCAACAATTGTTTCTGAAATGAAGCGAAAAAATGCTACTCCCTTTTAATTAATATCAAAATTTCTTTTCCTGGGAGTAAACCTAAAAACAACTGAGGCATGCAGAATACTTACTTTAATACCGTAACTGTTTCACCAATATATCGTGATTATATTCAATATGTTAAGTAAAACTATAAATAGTAATGAATACCTATATAAGATTTTTAGCAGTTTACAAATATTTGTGTATTCCACAGAATACTATTTCTACTGAATACTTAATATTTTCAAGCGAACATTTTCTCAGAATACCCATTTTACCAAGTAACAAAATTCAATATCAAATGGAGCAGAAACATCACTGCCTAATTTCACAGACACTTAAAAAGCTTATCCTAAATCCGAGCAATACTACTTTTTAGATTGATAGATATTAAGCGCGTTTAACACTTTTAGTACATTTCACGCATGTTCGACCGAAAAGTTTCCATCAAAGTTTCTTAATAACTCTGTGAATGTCCAGAAATGAATTGCGTTGAAGAAGTAATAGAACACTAACAAATATTTAGGCGCGTGTGGGGTCTTATATATACCTGAAGTGACTGTAGAAAAACCTGGTTCTGAGTATCTTCATCGATATCGAAGCCCCACCTCAGTAATGATAACGACACGCAATGATAGACAACATCATACACATATCCTCTCCCCATTTTTTTCGGAAAATATTGCAATATAATTTCATGTTGTTTCCGCCGACGTTATAAGTTACAAAAAATGAACGTTTTTAATAGATATAATTTCCAAATATACTATTTTGTGTCCGGTTATTAATGTCTATATGAAAATTAATTGTGTATTGTGATATCTAACATTCATTGTACTAATTGAAAGTTTTATATACCTGTATTTAACATGTTAGAAACCTTCCACATTAGAGAATCCAATCCAATTAATAAAATATAATGTCCTTAGCAGTAATATCGTGAATGAGAAAGAAACATTCCAATTTTTCTGAAAATTTACGCCACTTATCGCCTCTAGAAATAGAATTGTGAAATGCCATATTATTGGACGTTACTGAGCCAGGAAATGTATTTTACGAACACTTGATTCCATATCACGAGTTGCACATTCATTCATTTTAAAGTTACATGAAAATTACTTTGTTTTAGTTCAACTTTATCTTATACATTTTCTTGCTGTTAATAAACGTATTGTGAAATTATACATGTGTAACATCATATCTAGATATAACTGTCGTATAATTTAAATAAAATAAAAAACTATTTGCAGATACTGCGAAAAATTTGATTGAAACCAGAATAAAACGAATAAATTTACAAAATACTTTGTTGAACACAAGACAGTAGTCGTAATGTATCAGTATTTTATCCGCCTTGAAATTTGGCCTTTTGATTATTACTAATCACTTTTCAGGTAATGAAAAATTAGATTACTTTTATCTCGTCAAAGCAAATTTATCTTGCTCATTGAGTGTATTCCTAAAGTACAAGAAAAATCTTACATCTCTGTTTCATTATAGATAAGTCATGAAACTGGATTACACAAGTATACGAAAAAACGAGGAAAAACAATATTTTGTGATATAAATAAATTGCAGGAATTCATATTAATAATTATTGCATTTAAACATCTGAATTTATTCAGATTAGTTTGCCAGCTTAAAACTTCTTAACATTGCCGTCAAATATCCTAAATATACCTACTACCTTATAAGAAAGTACGATATAACAACCTTTCTCATATAACACTTTTAAGGAAACTAAAGCACCAGGATTATTGTTATTAATATTAAAATTCATTCTAAATTATATACATCTAACTTCAATTTTTGAATTTGGGTAGGTGAACTCGAAGACAGAATGGAAAGTTTACGAAACTGAAGAAACGGAAAGTGTCACCATCATTGTTGGAAAGTTGAAGTCAAATCTTATCCTGCATTCTTTTAAGGAACAATATTACATATCATGGTACGTATCAATATCTGAACCGCTGAAGAGATAAGATTAAAGATAAGGCAGTATTATCCATTTTTCAATGACGAAATTCATATAAATATAGCTTCCTAAAGATATAAATGAACAGCGTTAATTAAAAAGGATAGTATAAATTGTTAAACTAATTCACATCAGTCTTCTTAAATAATTTATTACTTCAACGTAATCGTCTCCAAAGTGAACTCGTTTAGGTACTCCATTCACTTTTCTTTCGTGTATTTCAATAAAACCTGTTCAATTTCAGACACCCTGTATGATATATGTGGTGTGTATGTATTATATAGATATAAAACTTCTTTAACATTTGTACTAAATCTGTAATCGTTTCAATAAAAATATTTACCAAGCATGTCGACAGTTACCTTTCTCTATAAATTTTCGTTATTTAGAATTAAGTACTATGGTTTCAGAATGAAGTACAAGCTGACAAATAACATCCCCGAAATTGTCGCCGATTCGTATGCAATACTGAAGGTTTATACTAACTTGCATAAATATTTTACGGTTTTCAGCAGTAGAAAAGGGGGCACTGTACAAATCATTAAAAAGTTATGAACAAGAACAATGTTAATTCAATGTAAAAGTTGCACAAAATATTCAAAACTAGGTAAAACCAAAAACTATAAAAGGCAGTGTAAAAATAACTTTTTGAATTTTGTATAAATTTTTCCACTGATGTAAACACCATATTAATTTTAGTTATAACCATATTTTGAAATGATTTACAAGAAACATAAATGTTTGTAATTTAAGAGATTTGTACGACGCTAATGGATCTCTTTACTTGAATACTACGCCCCGACGATTCATTTAGATGGCCGCATACCTATGCAGTAGGGGGAGTTGGGGCACTTTGGTGCAAGGGGCACAATGAAACATTAATACTCTCTTGATATTTAGAAACAGTTAGAAGTTCAAAACATGATCACAAGACAGTATAAGCTATCATCTCGATAGATGATATAGGATTATAAGATGATACCCTATAGATATCAAGATAATATTAATGTTTCAATGTGCCCCCTGTGAAGGAAAATTAAACACACACACACTTTACAGTTTGTCTAAGAAAAAGTAATAAGAATATCAACAGACGCGGTCGCGTCTGGAAGCTAATTCCCCCTTCCCCTCTACCCATAGGCACACTGAGCGACCATGTCTCTATACACGAAAGATAGCGAAATTGACAGGTCGTCGGAGCTATTTTAGCCTTATTATCTTATTTTATGACATAGTGCCGGTGTTTTTACATGATTAAGCGAATCATTTTTTTTTTTCGAACCCATATGTCGTTTTACTTAATGTATCAAGCTAATTGTCTAAAAGATATAAGATTTATTCTGAATTAATATAAAAATGATACTTTTAGGATTACGAGTTATGACGTCACGTTTTCCTCCTCCACTTGACGCCAGTAGGTGTCGCCTCGAAAGCATAATTTTAGAGCACTAAAGAGGTGAGTATGCGCATCCGCCATCTTGAGTCCTCTGGAGAGAGAAGATTGTTGAGTACCCGCCTTTTTGAGTATTGTCAGATTCACTTTATAAACAAAATATGCGTTGTTGATATTGATACACGGCGGCACGACACATTATTAGAGTATTATATTATATTTAAGTTTATATTTGGTTTATAAAGCGAATTTGACAATACTGAAAAAGGCGGGTGCTCAATAATCTTCTCTCTCCAGAGGACCCAAGATGGCGGATGCGCATACTCACCTCTTTAGTGCTCTAATAATTTATAAATGTCACTTGGTTGTCATTCAATCATAACCTGCTAGTTGTTAACATTTTTGACATGCCACGATGGTAAAAAAGATCTCGCGCGATAGCGGCGGGACGTGATCGGTTTGTTTGATACGTAGAGGGCTCGCTCTTACCGACGGGCATGTGAGCCTAGGATCGCGCGAAACACAAAACGAAGCGGGTGACTGGAGCTCTATTCTTTTTCGTATCGACAGAGACACATGTCCTGGCATTCGAAAAATCTTCATTATTTTCTTACATGTAAGTGTGCTTCATTATTATTTTAATTAAGCTCTATGCATAATGAAACGAACATATTTTCAATGAATGGGTTATTGTTTCATTATACATGTATACAGATTTATTTGCAGTCAAATAATAGTCTGCGCAGATTTTTACTAACCTGTTTCTCTATTCAAATGTGTATCTTTTTAGTATCAAGTCATTCTATTCTTCTCAGTAGGAGAAATAAAAGTACAAATATTATATTTGGTAAGTGACCTTTACATTTATGAATAATAATACGTATGATATATAATAGTGTTTATTACAAATTTTTTGTTTTTTGCAGGTTGGAATATTTCCAAATTAAATAAAGTACACTCGGTCAGCTGCTGTGCGCTATTCCGATTAAACTTTATACAGGCTGCATACGCGTCTTATCTTATATAACATCATTCGATAGGCTGCAGTGCGCCAAGTCTCGAATATAAAAACTTTTAATAAAGTTTAAAAGTAGTTAATATATAAAAATACCAAAATGTATGTATATGTAGAAAATAAAGATCTGATATCTAGAACACAGGATCTAAATTTTAATGTTCCCCAGAAATATTTAACCGAAGAGGATAAGAAAGCTATAAGATGTGAGTCAAACGATGGCCGGCTTGAGGATTCACATATGTCGGTTTTTTCTTACTTATTGTACAAAGTCGCTAATTACGAAATTCGACCTACCTATCTTAGACATAACCTTTTAGAAATCAAACCCGTTAGGAAAGATTTAAATCACATTCAAATTTTGCATCGTCCACAACATTGTTGGACATGCAGTTACTATGACGGGACAAATATTTACATATACGATACGCTGCAGAATTTTGCGGATCCATTACATAAAGAGCAAAAACTGTTTTTAGAAAAATTGTATCGTCATATTACAATTACGGAAAAAACCGTGCGTTTTCCGATGGTTCAACCACAAAAAAATACAAGATGTCATAGCTATAGCAATTGCCGTTTCATTAGCATTTGGTATTAAACCACAAAATGTTCACTATAATACAACACTTATGCGAAATCACCTCTTGAAATTGTTGACGGAAGAAATACAGTTCGAACATTTTCCGCAAGATCTTAATGTTAAAACTCCTCAACAAGTTTTGCCGTTACAAGTTGCACGGAAAAATGTTACGAAAGGTTACGCAAAAATATTCGAAATCGAAAAATCAAAGTAGATGTTAGACAGCCATCCAACGGTAATATAATGACTGAGGATAACAAAAAAATGTTTGCTGATGAGAATAAATTTATGAATGATAAAATAGTAACTGATTTGAAGTTCTTGTAAGCATTTGATTTCGAGAACAAATAACTCTACAGCAATTCCACGAGCGATGAAATTGAGAAAAAGGGAATTGTCAGAAAAAGATGAAAAGATCATTCAGATAGGGGAGTGGTTAGAAGACACGCATATAAGCCACTTTCACAATATTCTGCGACAATTTCATGGTTATGAACCCATAGATCCGCTTTTACTACAATATCCAGATGCAATAATCCCAGTAGACGAATCGAAAGAACACATACAAATTTTATACAGCCAAGCGACCGAAAATTGGTCTGATAGCACAGGTGGCCATTGGGTTTGCTGTTATTATGATACAAATTTGATTTATATATATATATGATTCTCTGAACAAAAGAATTGTACATCGACACCATGAAATTATCCTAAAACAATTATATCCATTTTATCCTTTCGAAGAAAAAGGTGTCATTCTTCACTCGGTACAGATGCAAACAAATTTCAATGATTGTGGCGTATACGCAATAGCTAATGCCGTGTCACTAGCATTAAGAGTAAAACCTACAGAAGTGCAATATGATCGTAATAAAATGCGTGACCATTTGATCAAAATGTTAAAACATAATGCCATAGACATGTTTCCTGTACTTCAATATTGTTATGATCAAAGAAACATTGATTACAAATTAATGAAGACTCCTTCTAATATGGTGGAACAAATTTTGCAAACTGGTTCACAAAAAAATACTCCCGAGATTAATGATAGAAAAAATCATGATCGCAACTATTATAGGGGAAAAAAATACGAATAAAATTACTGGAAAAAAAATACAATATATGCAAAAAACATCGCATTGCACAAGTCGGAAAGATACGAAAAAACAATTACACCATAAAGTTTCATCTTTCTTCTGACAGATATATAAAGAATATTTCCAAATCTCTTCTTTCAGAAATGAAAAAGAAATGTGTAGTGAGTAGTCGATTTGAAGCTATGAAAATGTATAATTGGTGTATGCAGAAAAGGAAAAGCTACTTATTCTATTTGAGAAAAAATATAAGACTCTTGAAAGAAAAAGCTGAGGTTGCTTTGACTCGAGCTAACAATTGTCCAGAATGCAATATTTCGGATAGAACTGAAGCATTATGTGGATTTTCAAAGCATTTGCCGTCTTCTGAACCGTACTTTTATCAGGCGGCATACAAACACAAATTCCTGATAAAGAATTCTAAATGTGATTCTCATCAGAAAGATAAAAACGAAAAGGACGACGACATAGAGAAGTCTATTTGACTGAATATGAATATATTAAAGCACGGCTTAAATCTAAACATTCTCCGTTTCGACTGGACGTGCAATACCTATTTTTCTTATTGAATCAAACAAATATTAGACGTTTGAAAGCTGGTATTTATCAAAAATTGAACATAATTAATCCAAAAGAAAAATGCACAGCAAGTACATATTTGAATCTAATACAAAAGGACCTTCTGGAGTGTAATTTAACGACTATATTCTCTCGAATTCCAAATACAGAACCGTTCTGGCATATACCTAGAAGTAATTTGAGATGCATGCTGAAATATTATGGGCCAGGTACCTGGTTCCTCACTCTCAGTCCAGCTGAATGGTTATGGTCAGATTTAATTGAGTACGTTAAATAAGTTAATACACCGCTTATGGATAAAATGTCGCCAAATGAGATTCTAACAAAAGATCCAGTATCCGTGTCAAGATTTCTCGATAATAAATTTCATGCGATGCTAGGGTTTCTTTGTTCTATCGATAATCCAATCGGGCACGTGGTACATTATTTCTGGAGGAGAGAATACCAAGGTAGAGGTTTGCAACATTTCCACCTGTTAATATGGATCAAAGATGCTCCTATTCTAGCAAAGATTCAGATGAAATAGTAGCTGCTTTCATACAAAGATATGTCACATGTAGACTTCCAGATCCAAAAATCTCGCCTACTTTGTATAGACGTGTGAATAACCATCAAAGGCATCATCACAATTCGTATTGCATGAGAATAAAAAAGAACAATAAAAACCGCATAAAGCGAGTGTGTCGTTTTGGTTTTCCTAGAGTTGTTATAGAAAACATAAAGATGAGAGACGTAGCTACATACAGGGTGTCCCAAAAATGTCGCGTTTCCTTGAAAGGGGTGACTCAGGGGGTGATTTGAAACAATTTTTCCCTTGGCGAAAATATTGTCCGAAGCTTCGTTAAGGAGATATTAACCAAAAACCCCGACCAATCAGAGCGCGCGCCTTCCGCCCGAGCTCCCGCGGTAGCGTTGGCTACGCGGTAGGCGACCGCGCTTGTGCTACGAACGTACGAACAAGCAAGTCGGCATGCATCGAAGGAAACCGCGTTACACAGTTTTTTTTTTTAAAGCAGAATCTTAAATAAGAATAATTTGAAGTGAGAGGACAAGAAGTACGTAAATTTCGTTTTTAAATAAGGCATAAACGAAAAGGTAACGTAACAGAAAATGTACGACAAGTGATCGTAATTCGTTATTGAGGTAAAAATCCGTAGTTTAACAACGGCCAACACAACTAAATTTAAAAAATAATATTAGGTGTATGAATAAATTCTTTCCGACTGGAATTTCTATCGCGGTGGTATTCAGAAGCTGCCAGAAAAATGGCAAAAGGTAATTAACAATAATGGAAATTGTTTCGATGATCGAGTTGTTTTCATATTTTTTAAATCGAACTGTTATTGTACCCTAAAATCGGAAAGAATTTATTTTCACACCTAATAATCACCAATAAATTTAATAAAACTCACCCTTTCGGACATTCCTTTCCTTGCATTCCTTCCCTTTTCGGAAACCTGTGTGACTAGGCCACTGTACCGATCCTGGTCATCGGCGTCCAGTGCTCAGCTGATCGCAGGGTCAATGTACCGAATATTCACTTCACTGCACGGCTACTAACACTGATCACTTAATTTATGTTTCATGGAACGTGTTGTTCCTACGTTATAAAAATTGGTGGCCGATTACTGTTAATTACTGGGACGAGATTACTACTATTACCCGGCGAAAAGAAGATTCGTGGCAGACGGTCTCGGGCTGTGCAGTCCGCTGCTGTGACGATTGGTCGGGTCACCTATTTGGGCACACTTTTACAGACGGGGCACACGTATTTTGGTTATTGGCTGAAGTTGCCACATACATTGTCGCACCGCGCGACGAAGAGATCGAACGAAACACGAGATCGAGTGGGATAGAGCGATCTGACCGACGATCGTCAAAACAAAACAATAGCGTAGGCTACAGATCGCTCTATCCCACTCGGTCTCGATGTGTTTCGTTCGATCTCTTCGTCGCGCGGTGCGACAATGCACGTGGCAACTTCAGGCAATAACCAAAATGCGTGTGCCCCGTCTGTAAAAGTGTGCCCAAATAGGTGACGCGACCAATCGTCACAGCAGCGAACTGCACAGCCCGAGACCGTCTGCCATGAGTCTTCTTTTCGCCGGGTAATAGTAGTAATCTCGTCCCAGTAATTAACAGTAATCGGCTCCTCCAATTTTTATAACGTAAGAACAACACGTTCCGTGAAACATAAATTAAGTGAACAGTGTTAGTAGCCGTGCAGTGAAGTGAATATTCGGTACATTGACCCTGCGATCAGCTGAGCACTGGACGCCGATGACTAGGATCGGTACAGTGGCCTAGTGACACAGGTTTCCGAAAAGGGAAGGAAAGCAAGGAAAGGAATGTCTGAACGGGTGAGTTTTGTTTAATTTATTGGTGATTATTAGGTGTAGAAATAAATTCTTTCCGATTTTACGGTACAATAACGGTTCGATTTAAAAAATATGAAAACAACTCGATCATCGTAATAATTACCATTATTGTTAATTTCCTTTTGCCATTTTTCTGGCAGCTTGTGAATACCACCGCGATAGAAATTCCAGTCGGAAAGAATTTATTCGTACACCTAATATTATTTTTTAAATTTAGTTGTGTTGGCCGTTGTTAAACTACGGATTTTTACCTCAATAACGAATTACGATCACTTGTCGTACATTTTCTGTTACGTTACCTTTTCGTTTATGCCTTATTTAAAAACGAAATTTGCGTACTTCTTGTCCTCTCACTTCAAATTATTCTTATTTAAGATTCTGCTTTAAAAAAAAACAGTGTAACGCGGTTTCCTTCGATGCATGCCGACTTGCTTGTTCGTACGTTCGTAGCACAAGCGCGGTCGCCTACCGCGTAGCCAACGCTACCGCGGGAACTCGGGCGGAAGGCGCGCGCTCTGATTGGTCGGGGTTTTTGGTTAATATCTCCTTAACGAAGCTTCGGACAATATTTTCGCTAAGGAAAAAGTTGTTTCAAATCACCCCCTGAGTCACCCCTTTCAAGGAAAACCGACATTTTTGGGACACCCTGTATTATATTACTATAGAACGTTTCGAGACGTTCCTAAGCTAAATCAGTTTCGAGGCGAACACGAATCTACGAAATCAGCAAAAATGCGAGCGCTTCGCTATGACCATATACGGCAACGCGAAGCGACGGCACCACGCCCAATAAGCGAAATTAAAACCGATTTGCCGCCGCAAATCGGCAGACTCGAGATCCGACCCTCGACCGGGCAACACGGCTAAAAACCTACTTGTACACCTCAGTCTAGTTTAAGTTGTTTCTGAATAAAGACTTAGTCTTTGAGTTTAAACACATATGGTGCAGTTCACCCGGTGGATCCTCATCCTTTAATCGCTCTCGAACTCACAATTACGCCAGATCCCGTACCACCAGCCTTGCGAGCCATCACGCAGGGCACAACAATAATGATAAAACATCTCCACACCCCCTGCATCAAAGTGCCCCAACTCCCGGATCTAGCCCCGTATGTACCTACGCGAGCGTGAACGTATATACTAAGGGGGTTATTCCACGTGAAATCGGACACTTTTTGGGGTAACATTTGACATTTGGGGTTTCGGACTTTGCTGAAACTTGGATATGTTGTAGCGTTTTGTGATATATATGTGGGGTTATTTTTATTATAGTATAGAGTTGTTCCTATTAGTGATGCTTAGGTTTAGTACTAGGCTTAAGTTGGTATGACTGTGAGAGAGCATATCCGGGACCTACTCGTGGTCGAAAGGGCGTCGTAGTTTGTCGTGAGATGTATAGGGTGTGAGATGTTGGATATATATATTTGGCTCTATCTCAGATGTTTGAATGTCGCGGCCCATCGCGCGGGCATTCACGTGTAGGTATGCACGGCACGCCGGAAGTCGCGAGCGTATAGTATGTTCTGGTGTGCTTCTGGTAGCAAACGCGTGCTCGAAATGTTCAAGTGTTCAAATGTTATAATAAGTTTCATAGTAGTTAAAGTAAAATTAATGCGAGTATCCGGGTAGGGGGTAAGCCCTTTGTGTTAAATAAATACGTATAATCTATCTACAGCATAAGAGAGCGTGCAATTATTGGATTCGAACAAATTCCGAAATTCCAACATGAGAGAGAGCGTGCATTGAATTTATCATCTTTTTTCTTTAATTATATTCATTATATTTCTATGGTAAATGTGTGTATCACGTTATTTAAAGAACCCAAACACCATTCTCAGCAACAATATAAACGTATCTCGAAGGATTTTTAAAAAATATAAGAACTGTGGTGTAAAATATTAGGTTAAGTTATGTGAGCACGAGGAGGCTGGTGAGGTTAGGATCGGCGATTGGCACCAAAACACTGGTTTGCACAATAAATTGTGAGGTCTTTATTCGTAAAGAGTGTGCCAACGGGTGAGCCGTTGTGCGCACTTGAAATTAGAGGGTTGAGCCCCCGTACACTCTCTTGTACAATTCACACGTGTGAAAACGTGCCCACGCGGACACGCACAATCGCGAATGCACACTCTCGTGATAACTGCACCCGAACTGTGTCGTGAACATCGTGGTTGAGCCTACCGATTGACTTGAAATGATATGCACACAATAATTGCTGGTTGAGCAACGCGGTAAAAGGACAATGAACAAAACGTGTTGTACGTTGAGCACGGTTGTGAACAGAATGTCGTTAGGATGGATGCGCATTTCCGCCTTGGCGTCTTCTCGAACATTCTCGAGCGTCGATCGACAAGACGGACGCTGATTGGTTGATCGATCGCGGATCGACCGCGACTTCCGCCGCCCAGGAGGTGCTGCGGTGATCGAGAGTGCGGCGGCGCAGAGAACTATTCATTCCCAAACATGTGGATTTTACAGCTCTTTGAAATATATAGAGTTGACCTTTTTTCAATCAATTATAACTGTTGAACTAAAAAAACGGATAGAAATGAGCTTTTGGGTGCTTACAGTGGAGACATAAGAGAACCTAATAACAAGTATTTCACTTAAAAAAACAAATTTTGGAACACTTATTTTGCAATTGTTCTAAACAAATGCAATTTCATGACAGCAGGGCACTATTTAAAATTTTGAAAAAAATGAGGATACAGCCCCATTTGTACTCTTTACGGACTTTAAAATTGGCCGCGTGAAAATTAATTGAATGTAACGCTGCGTCAAAGCACACCGACTTGACTGGCTGACAATGAGCCGTGCGGTACTATATAGCAACGGCTAAGCGGCTATACCTGCTATTCTTACACAGGGTTCTCACAGATGGTATTTGAAAAAAAAAATGAAACAGGAGAACTTTCACTGGTTTTTATACCCAACATAATATGGCATGTCAATTTTTGGTGTTCGCAATATTCCCCGTGAAACGAAGGTGACCTTCATTTTTTTAAATGGAATGCTATATGTTTGATTACTTGATATGAAAGCGACTGTCAAGACAAATTCAGCCATATGATATACTATGACCTTCAAGGCCACACAAGGTTAGGAATGAAAGAAATAGATTCAATCTACTGGATAGATAGTTCAATATATTTCTTTAACATGCTACCGATTTTACGACGTCCCGCTTGCGTCGACCACCCTTCAAAGTCGAAACGGATCCCTTATCTTTTGAGTATACATACCTATGCACGCATGCAATGGGGACTTCCTCTGTCGATGTAATGTTTACGAATGCGGAGCGAACTGAGCACAGAAACACGTGAAGAAAGATGGGTGGCAATTTAGACCCCTCCACGTGCGGGGTGCTACCCGGGTTTGCGAGTAATACGGTTACAATTTCCCGAAGTAATCGACGAAATATCGGTTAATGCGGTGGATCGTAATAAACATTACACCTGTCTTGTATTTATATTAGGTAGGGGGCGTCCGAGAGACTTGACCATATGGGAGAATTGAGCCGCTTCAAATATCTGTTTTAAATTTCGCGGTAGGTGGGCGGTTTTCAAGCCATAGCGTGCGAATTCTTTACCGTTACCATGACATGTAACAAAATGACGGTCGGTTGTCCGCTTTAGCTGTGAGTCAGGAAAACGTGTTTCTTCGTATTCAGAGTGAAATACAAAGTTTTTAATTATTTCATCGTCATCCTTTTGATATGTCAAGGTTACTACAAACATTCTATGTTAATTGCACCATATATTAGTGTAGTTTGAGGCAGTCAAAGTGTGTTAATCCTATTATTTTATTTTTTGGGGGAAACTGCATTAAAGTCAGGAAGGTACCGGGCGGGAGACTTAAACCACTCGAGATGGGGAGAAATGACCACTGGGTCAACTCTCCCCACTTTTGCACAGAAGGAACGCAACGCTTCTACTCTTAACTATTTTTCTTTTTAATTTTTAAGACAAGATGCCATTTCATTACAAGCCAAAGGAGGGTACTAACCGAAGACGTGCATTTAGTAAGCAGGCGTTGAAAAATGCAAAACTACACTGCGCAGGTATAACATGGACAGTGAAAAACTAAAAAAAAATAGAAGATCAAGGGAACCAATATAGAAGCCCACAGATTTTTACGCTCCATGAAGAAAAATTACTAGTCAATTACTTATTGACTTGCAGTAAAATGAATTACGGTTTGACTAAAAAGGCCGCAATGAATTTCGCATGCGAGTTTGCACAGGCTAATTCAAAGCAGATACCAGGGAGCTGGTTGACAAAGAACTCTGCTGGGAAAGACTGGTTTCGTGGTTTTCTCAAAAGGAATCCTGAGATAAGTTGAGGACTCCAGAGGCAAAAAGTCTGTTTAGAGCTACCAGTATCAATAAGAAAAATGTAGGTGACTTTTTTAAAATTTGAGACATGATAGAGACCAGTTTCAGTTCGAACCACAAAACATTTACAACTGTGACGCGACTGGGTGTACTACAGTACAAGTTTGTCCCAAGGTGCTAGCTAGCAAACAGTCTCGCCAGGTTGGACAAGTGACTTCTGCCGATAGAGGTACCCTTGTACCGTTTGTTTTGCTGCTAATGCGATCGGTAACACTATGCCACCATTTTTTATATTCCCTCGGGTAAAATATAATGAAGCTTTTATATCCGGAGGTCCAGAAGGATCAGACGGTGATGCCTATCCTAGTGGCTGGATGACTGTTAAGAGTTTCCTTAAATTCATGAAACATTTTGCAAAGCATTCTCGTGCCTCTAAAGAAAATCCGACGCTCTTGATTATGGACAATCACGAAAGTCATGTGAGCGTTGAAGGGATTAATTTTACAAAGGAAAATGGAATAACATTATTGACTCTTCCACCGCACTGCAGCAACAAGCTCCAACCACTAGACATTGCTGTCTACTCATCTTTTAAGACAAAATACAATACTGCCATGAGTAACTGGATGTTGTCCAACCCCGGAAAGACAGTCACAATATCCAACATCCCTGATTTTGTAAAGGAAGTAATGTCACAAGCTTTCGGTCAAGCTAATATCATGAGTGGCTTTAGAAAGTCGGGAATACACCCATTCAATCCCAAAATATTCAGTGAGGAAGATTTTTTGTGCTCTGCAGTCACAGACAGAGTGATGCCTGTTGATCAAGAGTCACTCATTCCCTCGTCATCTTCGCCATCTATATTAGAAACGGATACCACACACGAAAATTTGGCTACTGCACCAACCACTCAATCTCTAGGGGTATCAAAAACTGTCGAGGTAAACAGGGGTGTATTTGCTATTCCACCAACTCTATCCACTTCTACAGCAAATGGGCAAGAGGTAGCTGCAATCGTCACGCCGGAAATGATTAAACCATACCCTAAAGCTGCGCCGAGAAAAACGACGCGACGAGGTCGTCATTATAAACTAAAGCAAATTATTGTTTTTTTCATTTGTTCCCGAGTTACTAGGGTATGATCAAATCTCCCCACATGGTGGATCATATCTCCCAGCGCTCGGGGAGAGATGAGCCAAATCTCATTTTTTATAAAATTTAATTTAGTGCTTACACTTATTAACTTATTGAAATGATATAACCCTCAAATTATAGTCTGATAACAAGACTTTACTGTGACATAAATATAAAATCGATGCATCTCATACCCTAGATTTCATGGACCTTCAAGTAAAATGTGGTTCAACTCTCCCGGACTCTCCCTATGTAAAATATTTTAGCACGAAATAGAATTGAAATTAAAAGCATAGTATTCCATAAAGTAGTGTGTAATAGAAATTTAATATAAAAATGGCCCAAATATTTTAGCTTAAATAAGTAGCAAAGATATATTTTGTTAAACTGTTTTATTGTACTGTTAAATATGTATCATAGCATTATCACGAAATGAAAATTGACCGATTATTATATGTTCTTGTTTCATGAAAATGCGAGTGCACCAATATGCAATTATAAATAAACAGTAACATATAACGGGACTTTCATTTCCGGTGCGGTAGACACGAGAAGCGTGAGTGAGTGGAGTGAAAGAAAGAGGCATAAAGGGTGGAAAAGTGGGAGTTCGCAGTGAGGGAGTGAAGCAGGGGGGAAGGGGGAGAGACGGAAGGGAAGGGAAAGAAAGGGTGAGGAAAACTAGATTGAGTACGATTGAGAGGAAAACAGGTGGTAGAGACGAAGATTGAGGTTAGGATAAGGCGGGAAAGGAGCGATCGCGAGAGGGTGAGACGGCAGAGGGAAGGAGGAAGGAAGAGTAGAGAAAGAGGACGGTGGTGACACCGGGCGGTAGAGAGGTAGCGAGGTGATAAAGGATCAGCAGATAAAGGAGGGAATAAAGGAAAGGAAAAGAAGCAGAAGGGAAAGTGGAAGAGAGGAATGAAGGATGGACGGGAAAGAGGGGGAAAAGGGAGAGGCAAAGGGGAGCGAAAAGGTTTGAAGTTTAGGTAGCAGCAGAGAAAATGGGGGAGGAAAAGGAAGAAGAGGTTAAAAGGAAGGGTTGGAAAACGAATGCAGAGAGGCTGACAACAGAAAGGGCCACAAGTGGAGGAGGCTTATTTGAAATTACAGAGATGTGGAAGAGGAAGAGAGAGGAAGAAGAAGAAATGCAAGGGGAAGGGAGAGAGGGAGAAGAGGCATTCCTAAAGAGTAGAAAGGTGCAGAGATCGCCAGAGGAGAAAAGAGCAGGGGAAGGTGGAGGACTGGAGAGAATGATAAGGAAAATGAGGAGTAAGGAAAGATTTAAAGGAAGTAAAACAGCAAGGGAGGGAGGCAAATGAAGATATGGCAATGCTAAGAGGGAAGATGGAAGAGTGGGAAGAAAAATGGAGAAGAGAAAAATAAGAAATGGGGAATAGAATGGAAAGGATGGAAGAAAAGCTAGAGGAAGTGGGGAGAGATGAGGAAAGGATAAAGGAGATAAAGGAGACGTTAAAGAATATGCAGCTGAGGAGGGTAAGAGATGGGGGAAACGGAGAGGAAGGAAGGAGAGGAGACAGAGCGTGGTAAGAGAACAGGAGGGGAGGAATGGGTACAGGAGATAGAAAGGAAACTTGAAGTGAAAGAGAGAGAAGAGAAAAGGAAAACATAATAATAAAAGGGGCAGGTAGGGAGGGAACGGCGATGATGAGGACAAATGAAGTGCTGGAGGTAGTACGAGTGCAGAAGAGAATAGAGGGAGTAAAATAAAATTTTTCCCTTTCAATAAAAATGTGTGGAAATAGATTTATAATACAATTTAAAAATTACTATTGATAAATGACGAATATCAATACTTAAAACAAACTTAGAGTATATTAAAATTCAACTTGAAAGAAATTATTAATTAGTATTACCTTCAAAATCCTTTGAGTGATCTAAAACGGGATCCATTGGAAATATGGACCGATATCATTGGTTCTACGTATTCAAAATTTAATAAAATCGTCATTAAATATTTATCATGTTTTGCAATCACGTCATCATCTGAAAGACTTTTTCTAAAACAGGTCTTATTATCAACAAAGAAACCAGATTGAAAAGAAAACTATATAGTTTCCAAACTACTTTTTTTTGTAATCTGTTGATAAAAAATTTTGGGATATGTAATAGCACTTAGCAGCTCAAAAGGAGGTGGAGGCCGTTCGCGCGGTCCTCACCCAGATACATTCCTCGGACTACGACGGCATCAAGACACGCAGGATTGTAGGACCCTCGGAGCATCTCCTCGACCGCTATGCGTGACCCTCAAATCAGCTGGTTCGGTGAAAGAAGTACTAAGGAAGAAATCCTCATACCTCGGTCCGCTAAAGTTTTCCGACGATAAAACCCCCCTGCAACGGTCCTGCTTGAAGAAGCTCATGGAGCAACTCAGTGTTCTCCATGCAGATGGTGATACGAATAAGACGATTAGATATGTGAACGGCGTCCCCAGGATTGTCTCGGTCTCCTCCACACGCCATTCAAAAAACTAATTCTCTCACGGAACATTAGAATCTATTATCAGAATGTGCGCGGTCTCCGTACTAAATTGAACGAACTATCTCTGGCTGTGGCGCGCAGCAGCACCCAATATGACGTAATAATCTTAGTTGAGACGTGGCTAAAGAGCGATATTTCATCCGATGAACTTGGTTTATCGGGTTATTCAGTTTTCCGCTTTGATAGAAACCAGCGTTCTAGTGTTTACTCTAGAGGAGGCGGGGTACTGATTGCTGTCAGGAAGTCCTTCCAGTGCTCACGTATTCATGTTTCTTGCGATCTCGTTGAACAGGTATTTGTCAGAGTCAATGCTGCGCCTCTTTCTGTTATATTGGGTGCTGTTTACATTCCTCCGGCATCTAGACCATTTAAGTACTCTGAGCAATGCGCCAGCGTCGATGAGGTGCTAAGACAATTCCCGCTTGAAAACATACTACTGTTTGGCGACTACACCTTCCCAGGTGTGTGTGGGATGACCTATCCTCGGTGGTAACGTCTGTTAGTCTCCCGCGCGCTGTATCTGGAGACGAACTGTCAGCTCACGAGTACATCAAGGAAATCTGTTGTTTACATAATCTCCGTCAAATCAACTCGTGTCCTAACTCCCGCGGAGATCTCCTTGATGTAATATTCTCCAATTTTAATGGAGTCTCACTGACGCCGGTTTCCGATCACCTCTTACCACTCGATCCCTACCATCCTGCTCTTCTCGCGGATCTTCAGCTCAGTGCTACTCAGGCTGCCGGTCGCTCTGTGTCCAGTAGATTTGACTTTAAAAACGGGGACTACCCGCGAATCGTAGACTACTTTAATGCGGTCGACTGGGACGGCTGCCTGAATAGCTTATCAACGGAGGAGTCCGTGACCTTCCTCTACAACAGCGCCGGTCAGGCTACCGTTTTCAGGGCATGGGCAGCCGCATTTGCCCGGGGCAAACGCTGCGAGCAAAGCTCGGGGCAGTGACGTCACCTATCGTTAGAGCGGAGTGGGGAGGAATGATTGTAGCGGGAGTACAGCCTCGTAGATGCGTAGGGAGGCGACGGTCCTTGTTCATCCTAGGCATCTGTACCGTATTGCCCGGGGAGGCGTGGCTTGCGCGCCGCCAGCAAGTGTTTGCCCGGGCTGTCTGACCAGTTGCCCTACGCGGCAACTCCTGAACGGCGCTGCTCTACAATCATATTTTCCACGCGATACAATCCTTCGTTCCAGTAAAGAGAGCTTACTTTGCTAATTACCCGAGCTGGTTCTCGAAGGAACTAATTTCGCGTATCAAGGCTAAAAAGGCAGCTCACCTTGCCTATAAGAAAAGTAATGACTGGCATGATTACCTAACTTTTTGCCATTTAAGGTCCGAATGCAAGTCTCTTTCCAGGTCGTGTTATCAGGGATACGTTGCGTTCACGGAGGCCTCTATCCCGCTAAATATTAAAACTTTTTGGAAATTTATTAATTCTAAGCGGTCCGTCCATGGTCTTCCTGGATCTATGTCCCTTGATGACACGACCACTTCTGATAACTCAGAAATTGCAGACCTGTTCGCGAGTTTTTTCGAGTCGGTTTATTTGGCAACACATCCAAATTACGTCGCTTCCGCCGGTGCAGACTCGCCGCTTGATCTATCTGACCTGAATGTCAGCATAGGCGAAGTACTTGAAGAAATTGACAGCCTCAGCATTTATAAAGGCCCCGGCGAGGATGGAATTCCTCCAATCTTTATAAAGAACTGCAAATTTATACTGTCTCGTCCTCTCTGGTTAATTTTTAACCGATCTCTAACCGATGGGCACTTCCCGTCAGCTTGGAAAGTCAGCACTATCACTCCGGTCCACAAGGCCGGCGCGAAGTTTGACATCTCAAACTATAGGCCTATTTCGATGCTTAATATCATGAGCAAGCTGCTCGAAGCTATCGTTACCAAGAAAATTAATGGCCTGGTTAGGAACGCTTTATCCGATGAGCAGCACGGGTTTTTATCGGGTAGATCCACTGTCACCAATTTGGCCGTCTTCTGTAACTTCGTGGCCAGGGGACTGGACAAGAAGTTACAGGTGGACACCATCTACACTGATTTCAAGAAGGCCTTCGATAGGGTAGACCATTTATTACTCATCGACAAACTCTGCGCCATCGGGTTTAAGGGTCAACTGTTAAGGTGGCTCTTTTCGTACTTAAGGGGGGACTCTACCTTGTTGGACCGAAAAATTGCATTTTTTTTTTGCTTTTTCGGAAAGATATAAGTCTTGTGTATACACTCTGCAAAGTCCTTTATGGCCCTGGAATAGCTTAAATAATGGTAAGTAGTCAATTTCTATCCTTATACATAATATGAACTTTTAAACTCGATTTTCTCGAAACTACATTTTTCGACCTGGCTCAACGAGAAATTCGAGAAATCTCGACAATCAATGAAGCAAACAACTTGAAATTTTACATGCATGTTGAGCAAGCGTCTGTCTATCTATGGTAGTAGATTTATTGCCGTATTGTAACCGTTCCTAATTTTACTTAATGATGTTTTGCCGATTTTTGAGAAAAATTCGATTCATCATATTCAGAAGCCTGCCATTTTAACATTTCTTTGTTTATCTTAATGAATCTACTACCATCGATAGCCACATTCATACAGATTCAGAATCTCTTTCGTTTTTGTGTTTCAGATTATCCTTCGAGTATATTTCGTTAACGCCAGGACCACCCGATTTTTTTTCAACGCCTCAAGTCAGCGCTCTGTATCAGCCACATCTTTTATTTTTACCGTCACATAAAAATTTATAACAAGAGCCGAAGATACAATAAAACAGCCTGTCAAACCGCAAATTAATTTGTCAAACCGTTTTTGTACAAAAAAATTCACCAAATTCATCGATTTTTCGGCCCAACAAGGTAGAGTCCCCCCTTAACTGGGCGTGTCAAACGGGTTAGAGTCGGGGAGGTCCTTTCTCGGAAGATCTTTGCCACGTCAGGGGTCCCCCAGGGATCCCATCTCGGCCCTTTACTGTTCTTACTGTTCGTCGATGACATTCGCCAGATCATTTTAGGTAGCGAGTATTTGCTGTTCGCGGACGACCTAAAAATTTACAACTGCATCTCGTGCCAGTCTGATTCCCTAAGTCTTCAATCGGACCTAGATAGGCTTTCCGAATGGTGTCTGTCGAACCGTATGGAACTGAATATTAGCAAGTGCCACATCTTAAGGGTGTCTCGTTGCAAAAACCCATCACGTTATCCCTACCAAATAGCGGGAGTACAGCTCTCTAGTGTAGACGGTGCTCGCGACCTCGGAGTCTATATCGACTCTTCCTTCTCATTTACCCAGCACATTCAACACATCGTTGCGGTCTCAAATAAAGCCCTTGGGTTTGTATCTAGGAATAGCGCTGACTTCGCGGATCCTTCCACGCTGCGTTACCTTTATATAACCCTAGTGCTACCTCACCTCGAATATGCAAGCGTTATCTGGGCACCGCGTTGGGAGAAACATAGGACTCAACTCGAGAGGGTCCAGCACAGATTCTTGCGCCTTTTAGCTTACAAAACTGGCCAGCCTCTTGCTCGTTTTGACCACAACTACGCCCCTATCATGAGCAGAGCTAATATCCGGAGCCTGGAGCACAGGAGGAGAGTTACGGACCTGGCTTTTCTGTACAGAATACTAAATGCGATGGTTGATAACCCTCGTGTTTTGGCGTTAGTCAATTTCAATGTACCTGTACGCGCTTCTAGGCACACACTCCTTTTTAAATCTCTTGACTACTCCTCCTGGGTTGGGCATGCTGATCCCCTGCATAGAATAAGTTATCTCGCAAACAGATATCACGGAGATATTGATTTCTTTGCTGATACCTTCTCGAGTTTTAAGTCTAACGTTCGAAAAGTCTTGTTTTCAGATGGCTGTATATAGAGGTAACCTGGACCTACACGGTGTTTCCTATGTATACTAAGTTTCTCACTCCTTTGTCATTTTTACGCTGTCTTTATTGTTCGAGTTAAACATGATGTCGGTTGGCTGTTCTGTCTGTTGTAATTATTGTATTGATATACTTTGTCTTAATGGGCTTGTCCCGTAAATAAATATTATTATTATTATTATTATAATATCATTTTGATAATTTCGTTTGGATCAATGTTGTGATACATACATAATTGAGGCATTTGATGGGAAAAGGGCACATACGCCAAAATGCCATTTCAAGAAAATCGATTTCAAAGTTTTCATTACAGTATAACTTAATAAAAAGTAATGCAATTAAATCCATTTTTTTTAAGGATGTAGTTACCGCGTCCTTCAAACGTTCTGAAAACAGAAGTCATGATTTGAAAATGATACGAGTCTTTATTTATAAGTTTCAAGCAAGTGATTTATGTGCCCTTATTCCGTAAATATGGTAAATTCGTAAAAAAATTGCTTCTTTGTTTAGTTATTTAAATATAATTTTGTTTACTTACTTCGTTACGCATTTTTTTTTATATTCCTTAAATAGAAAATACAAAATGAAGCAAAAAAATAAACAAAAAATGTAATGTTTTAAGTAAGTATTAGTTTCTTTGATTTTTTGCAGCAAGCTGTCTTACAAATACAATTTTTTCTTTCCCAAATTAGCTTCTTTCCTTGCGGATTCAATACTCGCCTCACTTTCCATATTTCCTGTACACAAAATCCTCTATGAAACAAAAGTACGATTATTGCATGACAGCACGGTTGCGGGACCGCTCAGCGACTATGAAGCTGCGAGTCGATTACGCTACGTGATAAAACAGCATCTAGCTAATCTCAACGCGAGAGATGTAATGTCCTTGATATATTATATACATAACACATACCTGAGTCGATTTAAACGATTTAAGGGGTCATTCTGGTTAGATCGCCGATAAATTCAGCGATTTTCAGGAATTTATTGCGAAGACAGGTATTATAGTAATGGAATAAAACTTTTTTCTATTGATTAAATTACATTTCTACAGTAAATAAAAAATATAAAAGTTATAAAATTATTGCTATTAAAATGGTTTTAACGGCGATTTTGATGATGTGTTTCAAAATTCATGCCTCGCTCGTGCATGAGATTTCAGCAGTTGGACTTATCTGAAACCAAAAATACAAACAGATTCTTGATCAGTATGACTGTCGCTATGGCCCGTACTAGAATAAATGATTTATCCTTAAAATTAACAAAATGGCGGTCAAAATACAAGAATCAATGTATTTCGGCTGTGTTTTCTGTGCTATTTTCGATTTTAAAAATAGGTTAGACTCAACGGAAATACTTGATTCTAGTACCGGCCATAGCGACAGTCATACTGATCAAGAATCTGTTTGTATTTTTGGTTTCAGATAAGTTCAACTGCTGAAATCTCATGCACGAGCGAGGCATGAATTTTGAAACACATCATCAAAATCGCCGTTAAAACCATTTTAATAGCAATAATTTTATAACTTTTATATTTTTTATTTACTGTAGAAATGTAATTTAATCAATAGAAAAAAGTTTTATTCCATTACTATAATTCCTGAAAATCGCTGAATTTATCGGCGATCTAACCAGAATGACCCCTTAAGGAAAAAGGGCACATAGGCTTATGTGCCCTTTTTCCATCAAATGCCTCAATTGTTATGATCAGTTTGTTTCTCAATAAACACTTTTTAAATATTAATGTTGTTAATTCATTGTTGTGCGTTGTTTATTTGACGTTTTGTTGTAAAATGAACTATGTTGTCGAGGAAAGGAAAAAAAGCGCGTGGAAAACAAGAAGAAAGCCAAAAGGCAGTTGCCCAAGGCAGCCCGGGAAATGCAGGCCAACGATTCTCGGAGTGCGAAGTTGCACACATTTATGCGCGATCAACCCAAATTATAGTTCGCAATTTTTGAAAGAGAATTCGCAGTATATAGGATAAGAAGCGTCGCAGTAAAATGCACCGCGGTTCTGCGACACCCCGACACGGCTAGCATGAAGATGGTAGCTGACGTTATCTCAGAGCCGACTGGAACTAAATCGTATGGGCAAATTAAGGAGGCCCTTATACACCGCGTGGCCGCGTAGGAAGAAAAGTAATTACTTCGGCTGCTAACAGGAATCGAGCTGAACGACAAGAAGCTAACGGAATTGCTGCGGGAAATGGCGTTCCTAACAGGACATAAAGTTTCGAAGAGCGTCCTGTGGACGTTATGGTTGCAGCGTCTTCCAGTTAGAGCACAGAAAATCGACCGCAATGTCGACCGTTAATAAAAATAATAATTTTGCTCAAAGTCTACAACAATTTTCAAATATCGAATAGTCAAACTGTATTAAAAGCTCGAAGCACGGGGGTAGCCCATCATATCTTGACGAATGGTCGACCAGTGGCAGAAAGAGGACTTCCGGACGACTTCCTCCGGAGAAACTAAGGGCTATCAAGGCGGAATTCCAACAAATGCTCAAATACGGAATTTGTCCCTCGTGCACAAGCCAGTGGGCAATCCCGATACATCCGGTACCGAAGGAGACAGGGAAGTGCAAGCCATGCGGAGATTACCGACGTCTAAATGCAATCACCGTTCCAGATAAGTACCCGTTACCAGATATTCAAGACATACTGCATAGATTTGCAAGATCCACAGTTTTTTCCGTAATAGATCTGTTCAGAGCGTACTAACAAGTACTAGCAGCACTGGACGACACTGAAAAAACGACTGTGATAACGCCTCTTGGACTATTTGAGTTTCTCCGGATGCTATTTGGCCTTACCAACGCTGCACAAACATTCCAACGTCTAAAGGCGGGATCTCCTAACTGCGACCGGCTAGGGTCCCACTATTGCAATGGCCAAGTATGCATCTGTTCCTCCGTTGCACTAGTGTAGGGGTGCACACTGGTTAGTTAGTTAGTTAGTTAAAATTTCACGGGGGAGATGGGACGACCCCACCTCCAGGCTACCGTTCCGTGATACTCGTTCAATGGGACTTCGCATGCGTGTCGGCCATGCGAGCATGGAAACCCCCGGAGCTAATCTGTGCGTTCGACACCCGACGGTGTATCTCTCCCCTCGCACTGCCAAGAGGGAGAGGGCGTCGGGTGGATCGTCTACGGGGGCGCGAACTTGCAAAGGTGCGTAACCCACAGCAACGGCATGTCTTCCCCCGTTCGCGCATATCTCCGCTTTTTATAGGTCGCGGCCAACTTTCGGAGCGCAGCGTTACTAGGGGGGCAGGATCCAGGGAGGAGCCAAAACTACCTATCGGATCGTCCGGGCTTCTAAGGAGTTTGTGCGTTGGGCGATCCCTCCCCTTAACCCCTCAGGGTGGTATGACGAGCAGGACTCGTCATGAGAAAAAAGTCCTCAACGGCGGTATGACGAGCACTGCTCGTCATGGGACGTGAAGCGGAGGCGTCGACAGTAGGCCTTGGGACCACGGTCTATTGGACACTCGAATTAGAGGCGTGTTGTGCACTTCCCAAATACTTTCTGTAGGCCTTGGCGAGGAGATATGTACAGAGTGATCATGCAGCCACTGGACTCAAAGAGGTGCTGTCTGGCATCCCGTGGCGAAGGCAATCCCCCCCGCAGTGCCTCACCGAATTTTATGGCTTTCGACCCTCGAAGTAGTTGGAATACATTAAGAAATGAAAAATTTCCCGGATTTCCGCAGGTATCATCAGATCTTTGCGAAAACGGCGCCAATCGATTCCTTATATTTCGCCGATGAAATTAACACCACGAACGACGTGATTCGGAGCATAATGAAGGAAATTCCGTTTAACATTCATTTGTATCATTTTTTTCTAGTTTCGTTAAAAATAGTGCGATTTACATGAAATTTAGTACAATCTTCATCGGAAAAACATAAGGAATCCATCGGTGTCACTTCCATATCGATACGATAAAGAATAAAGAATTATTTTATTTCTGAAACAGGTAGGAATCTTCGGCCGACCGCGGCGATTCGAGGTCGACACCCTGCAGTCGAGGGTCGAAAGCCATAAAATTCGGTGAGGCACTGCGCCTCTTTGAGTCTAGTGGCTCCAGGATCGCTCTGTAGGTCAACGCGTGCTTTTGTTTTGAAATTGGAACGCGTGTTTATAATCGAGAGATAAGGGATTCGTAGTTAATTTTAAGGGTGGGCGACGCAGGCAGGACCACGCGCAGTCAGCGGACTTCGCTATTTGACGGGAATAAGGATATATACTGCTCCTTGTCAGTTTATGGCTCTGTTCGGTATGGCGATCAGTCCGTCAATCTTGGTTACCTGTGATCATAAACTTGGGATTTTAGGACGGTCTTTAGACGTCACAGGTAAAACATGTACCAGCAAATTGCTTATTGCAGGGCCAATGTCACTGGCACATCTGGCCACCAAATGTTCACGTTCAATAAACCTTTTCCTTTCTCCAACAATATACGTTGCAGTCACTTCCACCAATAAGAAAAATGCTAAAACTACCTCCACGTTCCTTCAACAGCCAATCTACAACGATTTGTGTTTTCCCGTAAAGGAACAGTGGTCAATACGGCCAGTACTTAGTCAAGTCTCGAACGCTAAGCATAAGGTGCTCCGACTTATCATTAGTGATATTTTAAATCGTTTTTATTTCGCGCATCGTCATAGTAGTGCTAAATCATGGCTCAAGGAAGTGAAGAATATGAGAGAATCATAAATGATTCTGATGAAGATTCATCGAGTGATGACAGTGACAGTGTTTTTGGTGCTTCATGCTCATTGTCAGACTTTGAAGAACATTTTTCGGAAGAAATCGAAAGTGAATGTGAAGAAGATCGCGAAGAAGAAATTGCAGGCACATCGAGGGGTCGACCCACACGTTTAGATTTTACATGGGAGGACATGAAAAATTACAGAGGACACAGGGAACAATTTACTGGCTGCCCTGGACCTCAAAATGAAGCCCGTGGTGTAACTGAAGCCATAGAAATATTTGAGTTAATTTTCTCTGAAGATTTAATGGACCTAATTGTAAGGGAAACGAATATATACGCGGAGCAGCAAATAAGGAAAATCTCTATTCCTCTTTCACGACGCTCTAGAGTAAGAGATTGGACACCAGTCACAAAGAATGAAATGTACGTAATTTTGACGCTCTTCATGCTAATGGGAATAGTGCAGAAACAGACTTTGCGATCCTATTTTACCAAACAGGCTACAATAGCAACGCCAATATTTAATTCCATTATGTCATTGGAACGCTTCCAATCCATACGAAAATATATGCACTTCGCAAATAACGAAAACCAACATTTATATCGTGGCCCTGATAAATTGTTCAAAATTAATCCTGTAGCGCAACATATCAACAATAAATTTAAATTATTATACACTCCCCACCAGAATATTGCAATAGACGAGTCATTAACTTTATGGAAAGGAAGACTTTCGTTCAAACAATTTATACCCCTGAAATCATCAAAATTTGGCATAAAAACATATGAATTATGCGAGTCAACGTCGGGATATCTATGGACATTCACAATATATACTGGGAAGGGCACTGTAATGACAAATACTATCGCTCCAAATGATAAATATAAAACAACTGCTATAGTCCTCTCCCTCGTAGAGCCTCTGTTAGGGAAGGGTTACAAATTATGGCTGGATAATTACTATAATTCACCATCGCTAGCTATCACACTGAAAGAGCATGGAACAGATTGTGCGGGAACTCTTAGAAAAAATAGACAGAATGTCCCAAAAAGTGTAACACAAACAAAGTTAAAGAAGGGAGAAGTTATTGCCCAACATTGGGGACCAGTATCAGTCCTCAAATGGGCCGACAAGAAGGACGTAACAATGATTTCCACCTTCCACAATGATAGCATGTGTCGTGAAGGAGCAAAACGAAAGCCACAAGTCATCGTGGATTATAATAAATACATGGGAGGCGTTGATTTAAAAGATCAACTTCTTCAACCATATTTAATCGAAAGAAAAAGACTTTCTAAATGGTATATGAAGATATTCTTGCGCCTTCTAAATGCTGCGGTTGTGAATACCATGATTATTTATAAAGCAAATTCACCTGGAACAAAAATTAACCACCTACAATTCCGCACACAACTGATAGAAGCCTTAATTATAAAATATGGAGACGCCGGTAGAAAAGTTCAAGGAAGACATACTAAAAGCAGCAACACTATACCCCGATTAATTGAAAGACATTTTCCGGAAAGAATACCACCCTCAGGACGAAAAGCGAGACCAACAAGAAGATGTGTGGTATGTTACGCACATAAAATCAGGAAAGAAACCGTATTTTGGTGTCCAGACTGCCAAGCTGGTTTGTGTGTAGAAGAGTGTTTTAAAACCTACCACACAAAAATCAACTTCTAATAATACGGGAAAAAACACAACTTCAATAATTATTGACTGGCAGATACGAGGTATGTATTTTGTGCCCGCCCAAGTATTTACTTTTCCAGCAGAGTTCGACCAATAGCACTCAAGTTTGACAATACTTCTTCAGATCCGCTATGTAGTAACACCTTAACAGCAGGGGTCAAGGTTTCAACCAATGGCATTCATCCCGCAGTTAGGAACTGTTCTGGGCAGAAAATCTTCCAGCTTGAGGGGTTAAGGCTGCCGTCTCACCGGGCATTGAATGTGTACGTACGCTCACACAAGCTAGGAAAAGCGTGTACGTATACGCGAAACCGTTTCAACCAACTTTCGTCCTGGAATCGGCAAGAAGGAAGTTTTTGAGGGTATAGTTGCCTCCAGTAGATATCAGTGCAGGGTGGTCTGGTGCGTTTGAATGCTAATAAGCACCGTACGTTGAAATAATAACGAATTTATGACTCGAAAACTGACAGAATGAGGCTTCAAGGCTTCTCCGTTGATGGCGCCACTGGTATAGTCGAGCCACGTAGCACCAGCGTATACGTATACGCAATGTAGAAAACAAACCGTTTCAACCAACTTTCGTCCTGGAATCGGCAAAAAGGTAGTTTTTGCGGGTATAGTTGTCTCCAGTAGACATTCGTGCAGGGGACACCGTACGTTGAAATAATAATGCATTTATGAATCGTGTACTGAGTCAGACTCGAGAAATGGCAGAATGAGGCTTCAAGGATTCTCCGCCACCGGCGCTTATGGTATATTCGCCCCATGTGGCATCAGAACCGGTGGAAGTCCAAGCTAGGCGATAAATGTAGGAAAGACATAGTTGCCGATACGTATGGAGAGTCGCATCGCGCTGTTGCCGCATTTCCCCTATTACTATTTTGTCGTCAGGGAGGCTTGAATGAATCACGGCGAAGCGGCTGGAGAACAGAGATGGGCAAAGATAATATCTGGATAAACTCTTGGGATTTTGTTCAAATTGAAATATGTTACAGTCCATTTGAAAATAAGGAGGATTTAAATATCATTTTGCCAAATACGAAAGGTAATTTTCAAAAGATCGAGGAAAGTTGTGTACTTTGAGGGTCTGTATTTATAAAACAATTTTGAATGTGGCAAATTGTGACAACGCCAAAAATATTCGCACCCAAACGGAATAACATTCTGACAATTGCCACGTTTCGTACAAAGTTGTTTGGTATGAAGTAAGACATACACCAGGGGTACACACTACGTCTGCCCTAGGGCAGTCGGTGCGCCTTCGAGCTCGACCGTCGTATTTTCATTCCCCACTCCTCGGTATAAGGTCTCGTGGTGGAGAATTCTATGACTGCAGAGGCCGTATGCCCATTTTGTTTTCTCCAAGGAAAATATGGTATTGTCTCGAACTTCCCATTGTTGCCCGAACACGGTCACCGGAAAGGCCCAGTTTGTGCTTTTATGACACCCCCGACAGCTAAATGATCGCTTGACCGCGACTTACATACACAGCTCCATCACCGTGTGTTAGCGACCTCAAGCGGTGGGTTAAATTTGACTCAGGCACAGGATACGGAGGGTTAATTGAGATTTGAAAAATGTTTAAATTTTTGTATGCAATAATAATAATTTTGTTCAAATATATAATGATAGCAGTAAGAAGGGTTTAAAAAAGTTTGTAGCTGGCGAACATGATTATGGCTGTCGCAGTCATCGGAAACAAAAAGCGCAAAATTTTTTTAATCTGTGTGGTTATCATGTGAAGTAGAATGAATTATTTGCAAAAATCCAATTTTGCAACACAGAAAACTAACATATGCTTTTCCAAAAAATTAATGTTTTCATTTGAAATACAACAATTTTTGTGCTTTTCAACATTATTCATTCAACATGAACTAAAGTTCATATCATAACCACACTCATATAGATTAAGAAAAATTGTACGTTTTTTTGTTTCAGATGTATATATTACGACAGTCAAAATCATGCTCGCCAACAACAAACTTTTTTTTCAAACCCCTCTTACTACTACCATTATAACTTTGAACCAAATTACTATTATTGCATACAAAAATTTGAACACATTTTTCAAATTTCAATTAATAAAAGTACAGAGATTGGAATTATAATACTCAATACATTCCTTTTAAAAATTCCCGAAAATGTGCCTTATTTTCGGAGCGTCAAACTCTGGAGACCCCTGCGGCAGCCTTTGACGCTCCGCTCCCACTACTCAGGCCGCTCCCCACTCCGTTGGCGGACTCGCTTGTCCTGGAATGAGCTCGAATGTACGCTCGCGCCCGGAATTGGGGGTCCTGTGCACCCCTGCTTTAGACCTTTCACTGCGAGTGACTAGAGTCGCGTACCCGACCTTGGAGTCCCTTAAAACGGTCACGCGTTTATGACCTTATAACTTACCTCACTCGAAGCGGACTAAAGTTCGGCCTGAACATGCAATGCAGATGTGCGGCTCTATTTTAATCAATAAATTGTCTTTTTTGCTGTACAGTGGGGGGGGGGGGGGCAATACGCTTCGTGTAGGGTAACAGGAAGAAAAAGGGTAGTCCGCTCACTGCGCGTGACTCCGCGTGCGCCGTCGCCCCTTCTAATTGGAGACGGGTCCTTTATCTCTCGAGTATAAACACGTGATCGAATTCCAAAACAAAAGCACGCGATGACGTATTTAGTGCGAGAAAGATGAGGCGAAGGGAGGAGATTATATTCTCACCAGTCGGACCTGCAATCGGTTTTCTGTAGGTTCAAAAAAAAAAGAAATTATCTCTCTTTAACCTGTACCTTTTTAAACGCTGTTTTCTCGAAACTACGTTTTTCAAAACGATGCCAATGATATTTTAAAAACTAGTGAATCGATTTGAATAAAACTTGGCACGATTATTCCTCACATCAATATCTAGACTGTATTATAACGATTTTTTTTAAGCCACTGTGTGTTTTCAATCATTAAAAAACTAATGAAATGCCTCTCACAAAGGAACACCGCGAACCCACACTCATCGATTGGATCGCAACTTTATGGGTTTACAGAGTGACTCAATACAAGAACAACGGTGTGTTTTATTCGGGCCCTATCGCCCTTTAGGGGGGTGAAAACTAACCTCAAAGTTAAATAGGCTCTCCCACTTCTTTGCGTATAACTCTTAAAGTACAACAGACAGAAAAAATATTTCAAACAAAAGTTTAATGGTGCAATACAACAAAATTTTTGATAAAGTTTTTTTCTTAAAAAAAAATTTACTTCAAATTATTTTGAACAATTTTCACATTTTCATAATAACTAAAAATATAGGGTGTTTTTTTTTTATGAATACAACCATGTATTGTCGTTTGCTGAGGAGAAGAAACTCGGATGACACGAGAGGTAAGGGAGCTATTCCGCTCGCATTGGCTCCCACCACCTGTGTCCCGTTCGCTTACTTTGTATTCGTTCGCGTTATCACGTCGGCCAATCGCGACAATACGTGTGCCCTACCTGTACGATTGTGTTAGAGAACGTGAGCCTATGGGAATGTAACAATCGGACCACCAAGCTTCTGTCGGTAACATCTCAGCAAACGACAGTATATAAATTGTATCATGCACCATCGGTTTATGCAGGTACACGATGACAAGTACACGGTGCGCACAGTTGCGCGCTCACAACACATAGTAAGTTGCATAATCAGACTCGTTCTGTTTGCTGCAGGCCTTAAGGCTGCCGTCTCAAGTTTGTTATAGTTCGAATCGATCGAAGCGTCCCTTGTAAACAGACGGACCCTAATGAAACTAATGCGGTCGATAAAAAGAAGTTGCACAGAGGTGACATCTCCAGATACTCTATGTAAACGAATCTTTGACGCATAGTTGCCGCATCTCCTGTTCTCTCTGTCTCTGCCGCGCTGTTACCAAAGAGATCTCTCTTTCTATCGGGAAGTCTTTGCAAGCTTGAAGGATCACGGCACGAGAGCTGCGTCTAGCGTCCGAACCTCGCTGAACGTAAAAGAGGATAGCAATAATGAAAGATAGAGAGGTTCGGGAGTGAGGTTAGGAACCATGTCAAAGAAACAATACTAATTTGCGTATCAATATCTTTTTATTAATACGTAAAAGGATGTGATATCCTGTATAATCAATGTGCAATTTCAAAGCATATATTATAAGGGACATCACCGAAACGTAACATGCCGATCGCAATGACATTTATGAATAATATATAATTCTTCGAAAAATATATGACACTTTATTTTTTATCTATAATCATCCACATCTAGGAGGTGAAAGCAGTGCCCAAAGTTAGGTGTGAAAAACCTATATTCCACGTTATTTAGAGAAATGTTTGATTTAGGAAAAAAATGTTTCAACATGAATATAAAGGGTCGGATGCAATGAGGGGATTAGAGCTTGAAATTGCGAAAAATTATTGTCCAAATGCTAAAAAAGATTGGAAAATTAAATGTTGTTAAACTGTTGTCACGTCCCGCGACGTGGAGTCTACTATTAATTAACCTTTTAAAACATACAATATTTACTATTTCGTACTCTGAGGTATTATAACCACCTCGTATGAAAAACATATATAAAAACATTATACAAACTATCGCCGATAAGGCATTATCTTATAAACTACGATATGAAGAGATCGAGCGAAGTGAACACGGTCTGCAACAGCGAACAGGAGAGCCAGCATCAAGGAGGTAGCGGCCAGCCAGCCGCACACCAGCTAGCCAGCCGCACTCACACTAAGGAAACCAGTGGACACCAGCTGATGGGTCAGAGGCCCCATCCGCCAGTGGAGTCGACACCTTAGCAGAGCTGTGCCCCTGATCCTCGACAGAAGAGAGCCCTCCCGTTATTTTCACGCAAATCGATCACCGATACAAATACAATATATTTAACTTCAACCCCTAGTAGGTAAACTGTGCGAAGCCGATCGTACAGAGCGTATTGTAAGCAATAGCGTAAAAACATAAAATGTGAAATAATATAAGAATCTTGCTATCGTCGCCACTGGGAATTGAAATGTATAACGCATATTAGTCGCGAAGAAACACACCTAAAGGGTGCAGAAAGAACGTGACTAAGAAGCAAACAGATTCGCAGATAAGAGCGATGGGAAGATTCTTCCTGGACGATCCCAGGCAGAGGCTGTGGGATGGGGTCCTCCCACCTATGATTTGTCATGTGACAAATCCTAGAGAAGGAGTGACCGAGTGCCCTATAAAAAGGGACTGACCACCCGCGGAGCTCATTACCGTTTTAATTATCATCATATAAATATTTGTGCTCATTACCATTGTGCTAATAAGCTTACCAGTGTTAGAACTTTAAAAAAGATGTTGTACCAGAATCAACGAATAATAAAGGTGATTATTTTTATTGTTAAATCAGTGAGTGAAGTGTTTCCACCCCTAACCACCCATCTCCCAAATCGTGCATTCGTCTTTTATTTACAAATTGAATTAAATTAACAAAATGTGCATTGACAGTTTTACCTACGAGCAGAACGTTGCCCAAGGTGTACCCGAAATTAAGCGTAAAACGCTAGCGACGCGATTATGTTAAATTTATACAAAAATGCAGTGACAGATCACGGGTTGCGCTGATTGACGGTTCTATCTACGAGCAGAACGTTGCCCAAGGTTTTACCAGAAATTGAGCGTAGCGCGGGATCTACCCGATAAATGTTACGAACAAATAAAAATCACGCTCGCCTTCCCCGATGGTGCCGCTGAAGGGCAGAACATTGCCCGCGGTAGCACCTGGCGTGGAAGTTGAAGAGTGATTTATCAATCGATAAATAATTGTTAAATTCCAAAGGACGAATGCCACGAAAACACCGTGCGGGACGACGCGTGCAATTACGCCGTCTAGCGTCAAATTACGCGAGTGCGCCAGCTGACTATTTCGCCGTGTTAGGAGTAACGAGCACCCCGACGACCCACGGAACCGTGATCAACTGCGGCGAAGGGGCCCAACCCAAGACCAACCAAGCACCCGAAATCAACGGGATTTCCAGCAACCCCGTTGAGTGGAAATTGATTCCGCTAGATCTGCCCTCATCACAAAATTAAGGTAAACATGAAATAAAAATGTATCCTAATCTACCCCCTTATCGCTCTCAACTATCCCAGGGCGTAAAGTCCCAGGACTAGCTCGAAAGCGGATGGAAAATATAAACTCCCTAAAAATCGCGCCCCAATAGGCAGTAGGGACGTAACACTGTAGTTTAAAAAATATAGTGTTGTAAAGCTGGTCACGACAGAGATTTTTTCTATTTACAGTTTGTTTATCCAAGCATTACTATTCGAGCTAAAAATTATAAAGAAAAATTGTTCATCTTCCAAAGTCAATATTTCTTTAAACAGAAATTGCGATAACTTGATTAAATATTAACGAATCGTTCTGAGACTTAAAACATAACTTCAGAAAACTCTAGCGAAGCATGCAAACTTTGTTTCGAGCGCCGTAGAATAAAACTTTTTTGGTGTGATAGCCAACTATCACGCCGACTCCAGACGCAGAATCGTAACATCCACTGCGGTAGGATCTCTTCATCCAACTTCCGTCGACCACAACGGAGGGATCCCTGATCCGGGAAGAACGTCGCCTCTTTCAATCGCCAAACGTTTTTCTTCTTCAGCCGCTGCTAACATCTCTTCTTCTGCAGCGGCAATCGCAGACTTGACGAATTCATCTTGATTCTTCACAAATTTTCTCTTCGACATACAACGTATGTTCACTCCTGCAAAAATGTGTTCCAACTGGGCATAACTGCCTCCACATAAAATTGTTGCATTAACGGCGCCTTGATTACTATCCACTTCTTCGGCTTCGTCCGATTGATTGCGGATTTCAGCTTTGTAATGGCATAAAGTGCACATTACGCTGAAGATACTCTTGAAGCCACACCGTTTCACACCAGTTATTCGTAGGTGTTCAATGCCACAGTCTTCCCTATCTTTTGCATGCTTACCTATTTTCTGCAATTGAGCAAGCACATTTGGGAAATTCATTATATCGTTGCCATTTAGGAGACGCGATTGCTCTTGCGGCTCATTCTTCGCAACTTTCTCTATAACGAAGTTTTCTTCTTCGTTACTTTCTATATTAAAGTCTTCAAGCGCCTCTTCAGTTTCTCCCGAACTGGCCGTATCAATATCTTCATCACATGGCAAGTACATTATCTCTTGATGCGTATGTTTTCGTCCATCGGATGTTGATGGTTCCTCTACTATACGCTCCTCGGCCACATCTTCTGGATGTTGTCCTACGGCAATGTCGTCTGCCGTTTTTGCGCTGTCTTGATTCTTCTGAAGGGCTAAAGACCTTCTCTTTTGGCGATGTACTTTCCGTTTCGACAATCTCTTTGCGTACGAACGTAAATGTCGCGAGCGAAGCGGAGAATTATTGTCTTCTGGCACGTCCCGCATAGTCACATTACGGGTGTCACTCATTTTGCACTAAACCAACAAACACAACACAAACACAAACACAATACAACACAACGTAACACAACTCAAAATCCTTGTGCCCGTTGTTTTGTCGCGAATTCTCAATGAGCCCGACTGAATTGAAGACGGGTCAACGGGAGTCGTAAATCCCCGCTACGGTACTTCCGACACTAAGCAAGACGCGATACCCTAAACAACGCGTTACTGTGGTAAGGGTAAATAATTGATGGGCTGCATGTAACAAAACAATTAACTGAATATATTGTAGATATCACAAGCAATAATTGATAACAAGGAAATAATGAGCGGTTACAGGCTACTGCGAAACTTTGCAGTTATCTTAACTATTCGTCCTCAACCCGGAGGAGACCGTGACTTGGTCAGATAGTTTTCCGTTCTGACTTCCCGATGAAGTCCCTGCTTCTCCCCAGTCCGTATCCTCCCTCCCAGGCTGATTCCTTGGTGGGCCATACAATTAGCGTACTTCTTATTGGTCGCAGTATCGCCAAAGGTACGGCCCACCCAGCCCCATAGAGAGGGAAAACTCCGGAAATCGTAAGTTTACGTAAAGTAATTTATGGCTAAACAGCCGTCTCTGTGACATCGTTCGATGCGTCCAAAAGACAACACAGGGCGCCTGGTCAATCTCACCGAACCCCGGGACCGCCGGAGTCGAATCAAAGAAGGTCCCTGTGGCTCACGTCACAGGCAACCCTCCAATGGTCCCAAGTGTCAGGCGAGTACAGGCGTCCGACCCAACGTCTGCCAGGCAGGCTCGCAAATCTAAGGATTACTTTCCTTCGTGTCCTTTCCCAAGCTAATGGGGAAAACCCAAACCTTGTATACATGATCTTATACTATTTATAGGAATGGTGAAAACTAGCCTAATAATAATAAAACATAAGTAAATTGGATAGTAAATGTAACGCGTAACACCCGTTGCAAAAAAACGTAAACGCGAACCGTGAACGTAAATCGTGAATCCGAAGATTCGTCTGTGGTGCGTTCGGAAACAAATGACGGTCTAAAAACCAGGCAACCGCGCAAACAGTCCGTTGCGTAGAGAGTCATTCCGTTGAAAGATCTCGCAGAAGGTACACGTGCGAACATGGACAACATGAATAACGTAAGTATTATATTGTATACTGTTATACAGAGTGATTCTCTGGCTAGAGTCTTCGAAGGCGATGCCGCCACTAAGTCGCGTCTCGCTGAGTTTCGTGGATTTCGACGCTCGAGACGAGATTAACTACGGCATGTTAAAAAATTCTTAATTCTTCAACGAATCGATATGGCGGTGATACTAATGAATTCCTGGCGTTCTGCCGATTAAAATCATGTCAAATGTCATGTAAATCGAACTATTTTTAACGAAGTTAGCTTGGGGCCATTTTCATCGGCACGACATCGATTGACGCCATTTTCGCAAAGATCTGTTGAGAAATTCAGAACGTGGAATTCGTCACTTCCACGAAACTCAGCGAGGCGCGGCTTATTGGCGGCATTGTCTTTGACGACTCTAGCGAGAGAATTACCCTACATGATCATATCGACGCGCGTTACGAAAAGTAGCACGTTTCATGTTTTCTACATGCAGTTATCCGTAAGAAAAAAATGAAACGTGTCACTCTTCGTAACGCACGTCGATATACTCTTACTATTTGTCATAAGAATAATAGATTCATTATTTCATTTCCAGATGAAAGAAGCGCTAAACGAAGCGGGGCGAGGAGAGGAGACGAAAGAGGAAAAGGAGGGACAATCGGAACAAGAGGGAAAGGTGTCCCAGGAGGGAAAGGGGGAAAGGGCGGAGGACCCGGCCAAGATGAGGGTGGAATTAAACAAAGTAATTATGTGGAATGTGGATTATGTGACCGTGAAAGCTTATGTGTGATTCAGAGTTGGGCAAAATGTAATCTAATTACAAATTACAAATTACAATTAAAATGTAATTGCGTAATTGATTACACATTTTCTGTAATCGTTCATTTATGTAGTTGACAAAACATTTTGTGTACTTGTGGAATTGATTACACATTTTCTGTAATCGTTAATTTATGTAGTTGACAAAATATTTTGTGTACTTGTGGAATTGATTACACATTTTCTGTAATCGTTAATTTAGGTAGTTGACAAAATATTTTGTGTACTTGTGGAATTGATTACACATTATTTTTGACACATAATATTTTGTCAACTACCTAAATTAACGATTACAGAAAATAATGTGTAATCAATTACCCAATTACATTTTAATCGTAATTTGTAATTTGTAATTTGTAATTAGATTACATTTTGCCCAACTCTGTTGTGAATATTATTTCGTTTGTGTCCGATATGTTTTATGTTATGTAATTTTATGAAAATGTAATTTTTATGTTATCTACTGTTCCAGATTAAAAAGGCACTGAAGCGCCTTACATATCGGCGCGGAGGCGGCCGCGGAGGAAGTTGGCGTGGAAGGCGCGGCGGAGGCGGTTGGGGTGGAAGAAGGGGGGGACAAGGGGGGCAAATTTTTATTTACCAATAAAATATTTATTTACCAATATTTCTTATAAATTATTAATAAAAAAATGTAATGAAATATTTAACGATTTTGTTTGTTTTAATAGAATGTGAAACGTTCACATTTTCTATCTTATCGGCATGAACGTTTCAGTAACATACTGCTGAGATTTTCCAGATGAAAATAAATTTAAACACGGTACAAATCGGATTATTTGTAGCATTATTAGATTAGAAATGTTACATGTATATTTAATTATATAGTACAATTCTAGAAATAATCCGATTTATACCGTGTTTAAACTCATTTCTGGAAAATCTCAGCAGTATGTTACTGAATACACTGATTCCTCCGTGGCGTTTCAAATAAAAATAACTGGGTTATTTTTATTCAACGACAAATAAAGATAAAGAGTCTTTGATAGTTTACTTCAATAATTTATGTTATTAAAAGTTACTGAGGATCAGTACTAGGAGTGAATAAAGGACACTGAGCGAGAACTGAACAGTACAGAGTCTTTGTGAAACACCACGAGCGTTATAATTTTAAATGTATATGTCCAAAGTCACAATTATATTACACTGTTTAACAGAAATGTCTAGGTGTTTAAACAATACTTAATTTAAGCGAAGCTTAGCAAGGAAGCCAGCGCGTAATTGAAGTAAGCACTAATGCTAGTTACAAAGCAAAGAAGTAACTTCGCGAAGCAAATGCGCGATTAGCAAAGTGCGTATGTAAACAGAGAACAAGTGAAGCGTAGCGTAGTCGCGAACAGAGAGCGCGATCCAGGAAATCGCGATCGATTTCCTGGTAAGAAGAGTCTTCCCCTTCCACCGATCGCGAATCGATGGAAGGGGCCTGTGATCACTGCTCCACATGAGCTAGCGCGCACGCGCCAAACGCCCAATTACCGATACTAATAACTAGATGGCGTTAATAGGTCGATTTCCTGAACATTTCCCGCCCGCCATTCATCGGTCCGATGAATACTGACATGTGTCCGCCGGTGATTGGACGTCTGGTTTTGGCGGGATCGTCTGGTCTTGGCGGGAACGGTAGTGGCGCCGCTTCGCTCATGTGGAGGCGTCACGCAAACATAAGTGTAGAGTGTTGGTGTCCTATGGTGTGGTGGCCGGGTCCTGAACAAAGGGAAGGAAAACCAATTTACAAACGGGTCGTACAAATTCGGAGGTGCTAGTTTTAACGGTAACGACCCGAATCAGGCCATCGGCGCCTGAATGTAGTTTGGTGACTCTAGCCAAGGGCCATCTAGCTGGTGACGTCAGCTCTGATTTGAGAAGGCACAGGTCGCCGACACGGGGTTGTGGATGCTGGTGTCTCCACTTGTTCCGGGCCTGTAGCGACTGCAGATACTCCGTGGCCCACCGCTTCCAAAACTGTAGTCGCATTTGCTGCAGCATGTGCCAGCGAGATAGGCGGTAACGAGGAATGCCGTCGGTGTGGGGATCGGGCAGACTTAGCAAGGCGTCGCCGATCAGAAAGTGGCCTGGCGTCAACGTGGTCATGTCCCCGGGGTCATCGCTCATGGCTTGCAATGGCCTTGAGTTCAAGCAAGCTTCGATCTGGTGCAGCAGCGTAGTCATCTCCTCGTACGTAAGGTGTTGCTCTCCAATGACTCTCCGGAGATGGTGCTTCGTGGATTTAACTGCCGCTTCCCACAGGCCTCCGAAGTGCGGGGCGGCCGGTGGATTGAATCGCCACTGTATCCCGTCCTTCAGCAGTGCAGAGTGAAGACGAGCGTGGCCAGTATCGAGATGGTTGAGCATCTCCCGGAGCTCCCGTGCGGCACCCACGAAGTTCGTCCCTCTGTCGCTGTGTATCGTAGCACAGAGCCCTCGCCGTGACGTGAAACGTCGCAAGGCAGCAAGAAAGGCTTCGGTGCTGCAGTCGGAAACCAACTCAAGATGCACAGCGCGAGTGCTTAGACACACAAAAAGTGCTACATAGGCCTTGTATGTCCGTTGTCCTCTGCCCCTTGACCTCAGCATTGTCAATGGTCCGGCATAGTCCACGCCGACGTGAAGAAAGGGCCTTGCTGGTGTCACGCGGGCAGCTGGCAGATCCCCCATTAGTTGTTCTCCGGTTTTAGCGCGCCAGCGGAGGCAGGTGGTGCAGCGGTGGAGGATGGCCTTGACCCTCTGTCGGCCGCGTAGGAGCCAGTACTTCCGCCGCAGCAGTGATAGCGTGAGTTGGACCCCACCGTGGAGTGACCGTTGGTGAGCCTCGTTAACCAGCAGCTCGGTTAACCGACTGTTTCCAGGCAGTATTGCAGGGTGTTGGGCTTCTAATGGCAGGTGAGAGTGGCGCAGGCGACCACCGACGCGCAATACGCCCTGTTCATCGAGGCATGGGTTGAGCCGCAGCAACTTGCTGTTGCTCGGTACGGGGCGTCCCCTCTCCAGCTGTTGGACTTCAGTGAGGAACTCCTGTCGCTGCACGAGGAGGAGCCAACGAGTCCGGGCAGCCTCGACTTCGGTTGGCAGCAAATCCGGGGTTTGGGTTCCGGTTGTGGTCCTTGGTAGCCACCGCAAGCACCAGGCGGTGACCCTAAGGAGAATTTGTATGGATGAGTACCGCTTTAATATTATCTCGCCAGTTGCAGGTTCACCCGACGTCACGATGGCACTCGTCCGGGCTTCCAGGTCAGTCTGCGGCAACGGCAGCTGACTCCCGCTCGTCCATCCTGTAGGTGTGGTCAACCAGTCCGGGCCAGTCCACCAGAGGGTAAAGTCCGGCAGCTGACTGGGTAGTAGGCCTCGGGATGCGCAGTCCGCAGGATTTTCTTGGCTGGCGACATGATGCCATTGAGCCTCAGGTAATGTACGTTGTATTTCCGAGACTCTATTGGCCACATATGTCTTCCAGCGCACCGGGTGTCCCTGGATCCAAGCGAGCGTAATGGTGGAATCGCTCCACAGGTGCACGGCGGCTCCACTCAATCCCAGGCTCTCGTAAGTGAAGGCCACTAGTTTAGTTAGTAAGGTGGCAGCACACAGCTCCAACCGTGGTAGTGAGATCCGCTTCAAGGGTGCCACTTTGGTTTTGGCAGTGATGAGTTGGGTGCGGACGGTACCATCCTGGTCGACGACTCGAAGATATACCGCAGCAGCATAGGCTCGCTCCGAGGCATCCGCGAACCCGTGGAGCTCCTGGAGTTGAGGCGTCTGTCTAATGCCGAGCCAGCGAGGGACTGCGACACGGTTCAGTTCGGGCAGCTCCTCCAGGAACTGCGTCCAGTACTCAGCATCCTTGGGCGGCAGCGGTGAGTCCCAATCTAAATTGAGTAACCATAGAGACTGCATGAATATTTTGGCGTTGACTGTTACTGGGGACACTAATCCCAGCGGGTCAAATATTCTGGCGATGGTGGATAGAACCAGGCGTCGTGACACTCTTCCCTCCTTGGTTGTAGGCTGCACTCGGACCCGGAAGCAGTCATCGGCCAAGCTCCAGTGTACCCCCAGAGCTGAGTGAGTTTCCCCCGGCTGCCATTGGCATTCCGGGATGGCGTCGCCGGCAGGTAGGTGCTCCATCAAAGCTGGTTGATTGGAGGCCCATTTTCTCAAATTAAAGCCGCCCGCCTTGCAGAGGTGGCGGAGCTCCGCTTGTAATTTGGCGGCGTCCTGTACAGAGTCGGCACCCGTCACGACGTCGTCCATGTAGACGTCACGTTGCAAGATGGCCGCTGCTCGTGGGTACCGTGACTGCTCGTCCTCGGCAAGTTGGCGTAGCGTCCGAATGGCAAGGTACGGAGCGCACGCCAGACCATACGTGACTGTATTCAGTTCATAATCTTGGATGGCACCTCCTTCGTCCTTCCAGAGCACACGTTGGTAACGACGGTCGTCCGGGTGTACCAGTATCTGCCTGTACATCTTTTCGATGTCGGCGGTAAGGCAGACCTGGTGGATTCGCCAACGGAGGAGCAGTTGCTGAAGGCTGGGCAGCAGGTTCGGACCCACCATCAAGGCGTCATTCAAGGAGTGTCCGGAAGTCGTGTTGTAGGATCCGTTGAATACCACCCGCAGTCGAGTGGTCGTGCTGCCTTCCTTCAGGACCCCGTGATGCGGTAGGTAATACGCCGGTCCTGTTAAGTTGCCACGTAGTTCAGACATATGTGAGAGCTGTTTATACTCACTCATAAACGTCTGGTAGGCCTCAGCAAAGGAGACATCCTTGTTGAATTTAGCTTCCATTCGTTGTAGCATTCGTCGGGCACCAGAACGCGACTCGCCGAGTTCCACTGCGTGGCGGAAAGGAAGACGAACCAAGTAGCGTCCGGACGGCAATCGCTGGTGAGTCGTCCGGAAGTGTTCTTCGCAGTTCTCTTCCTCCGGGCTATAGGTCTTTGAAACCATGAGTTCCTCCTGTTCCCAGAAGCGCCGTACCAAGGGCAGAAGGTCATCCTCGGCGGCGCATTGGAGTGACGAGAGGCCCTGTCTCGCCGTCGATTTCTCCTCGGCTGTCGTCGTGGCTGGTCCGGAAACTATCCACCCCAAGGTGGTCTTTTGCGCGATGGGTTCTCCGGTGCGACCTCGGCTGAGCCCGTCGAGCAGCACGAGGGCAAATGCGTCGGCTCCCAGTAATAATTCAATGGGACCGTCGGAGGCGAAGCTGGGGTCCGCCAATGGTAGGTCGCAGAGGTGAGGCCAGTCTGTTGTCCGATGGTCGATACGCGGTTGGTATGACGTGATCCGCGGTAGCACCAGCGCGGCGATCACGTGTTGGTCGGCAGATTGGAAATGAGCAGTAAATTCTAATTTTACCTGCCCGCGAATCCTTTCTGGTAATGATTGCCCGACGCCGACGAGACGAATATTTGCAGGCCGTCGTGGAAGGCGTAGCTGCTGTGCGAGGGCCTCGGTAAGCAACGAGACTTCGCTGCCCTGGTCAATGAGAGCCCGCACTTCTCTGGATCCTCCATCAGCTTGTCGAACCTTGACGCGTGCAGTGGCCAACAGCACGGCAGGCAACTTCCTTGAAACGCAACTGGAGGTGTTAGCTGAGACATCTTCGGTTGCGCTAGAACTGCCACTTGCTTCGTGAATCGTCGTGTGATGTCTACCGCTGCATTGCTGGCACCGTCGCTCCGAACGACAATCCTTTACTTGATGGTGTCCAAGGCAGTTATAACATAAATTCGCCGCCTGCAAGGCGGCTCGGCGTTCGGGAGCCGTCTTGGCTTTGTAGGTGCGACAGTAAAGTATAAAATGGTTGGCTTTACACAGGTGGCAAGGTTCCTGTGGTCGTTGCGCCGGGCTCACCTGGTGCACCTTGGCTGTCTTCTGGGTTGTAGTGGATTTCCCAGCTTTGCTCTCTGGTCCCTTACGCTGCTCCTCCAAGGCCTCCAGTGTGTTAACGCGACCCTCCAGAAATTGCTGCAATTCCTCAAAGGTCGGTGGTAATTTTGTACGACCTACGAGTGTTTCCCACTCGTACCTAGATTGCGGATCTATTTTGTCGATCACTAGGTGCACAAGCCAGTCACCGCTGGCATCGAAGGGTCGCTTCATGGCGGCAAGGGCTTTCACTGAATCGCAGATGGTGTAAAATAGTCGCTTCAGTTCCGACCCCGATTCCCGAGTAATGGACGGTAAGCCAAAGATGGTGCTCATCTGCGCTTTGACCATGAGGCGCTGATTATCATAGCGGTCCTGTAGCAGCTGCCAGGCCGCTTCGAAGTTTTCTTCTCTCTCGGGCATGTTGCGGAGGAGCAGTTCGGCGTCCCCAGTCAAGGCGCCTCGCAAATAATGGAGTCGTTCGGCATCCGTGAGGGTCGCGTCTCGGATCACCAGCGATCGGAACAACCCCTGGAAGGAAGGCCAGTCCTTGGGTTTGCCATCGAACTTGGGTAAGGGTATCCGTGGCAACGAGGCTTTGGAACGCAAAGGTCCAGAAGCGTCCATGGACAAACGGTCTATCGCTCTTGCAGCTGCCTTCTCTAGCTTACTGAATTCTTCCAATTTATCCAGTAGAAGGGCTTCTTGCACGTTAAAAACCTCTTCCGTAGCGGCAGAGGTCAGTTCCTTGTCCTTGAAATAGTCGTTACTGGCCAGGACTGCATCCGAGGCCGCCAGAACTCGCAGTTGATCCTGCTGGGCTTCGAACTTGCTCCAATTCTTCCTTAGAGTGTCTAATCGTGATGTAATATTGCCTTTTGTTAGATTATTAGCACCCAGCTTTTTTAAATTCTCAAACGCTCGAGCAATTCGGCCGTTGAGGTCACGTTGGCTCGCTATAAGGTGACTCATTGTTTTCAGTTGGAGGTCACACGCGACGGTTGGACCGCACTCCCGAACGTTCGCGAACTATCTCCACAGCACTGGATCCGGCTCGAAGGACCAATAAATGTTATTAAAAGTTACTGAGGATCAGTACTAGGAGTGAATAAAGGACACTGAGCGAGAACTGAACAGTACAGAGTCTTTGTGAAACACCACGAGCGTTATAATTTTAAATGTATATGTCCAAAGTCACAATTATATTACACTGTTTAACAGAAATGTCTAGGTGTTTAAACAATACTTAATTTAAGCGAAGCTTAGCAAGGAAGCCAGCGCGTAATTGAAGTAAGCACTAATGCTAGTTACAAAGCAAAGAAGTAACTTCGCGAAGCAAATGCGCGATTAGCAAAGTGCGTATGTAAACAGAGAACAAGTGAAGCGTAGCGTAGTCGCGAACAGAGAGCGCGATCCAGGAAATCGCGATCGATTTCCTGGTAAGAAGAGTCTTCCCCTTCCACCGATCGCGAATCGATGGAAGGGGCCTGTGATCACTGCTCCACATGAGCTAGCGCGCACGCGCCAAACGCCCAATTACCGATACTAATAACTAGATGGCGTTAATAGGTCGATTTCCTGAACAATTTATAATGCTCATCTCTGGATGAAACAATACTAATTTGCGTATCAATATCCTTTCTAAACTTCGCAATTCTTATTATCTTCTCTCATTCTGCGCAATATTTATATTTACTTGTGAAAAAATATAATGATATGATTGTTCAATGATTGTATATATTCTTTGTTTTAATAGAATGAAAAACTCACATTTTCTATCGTATCTGCATGGACGTTTTAGTAACGTATATACGTTCAGTACGTACTGTTGAGATTTTCCAGATGAAAGTAAACACGGTATAAATCGGATTATTTGTAGCATTATTAGATTAGAAATGTTACATTTATATTTAATTATCTAGTACAGTTCTAGAAATAATCCGATTTATACCGTGTTTGAACTCATTTTAATCTGGAACAGGCTTGGGAATTAAGTGATCTTTTCGGCCGAGTTTCAGAAGCAACGCCCTCTTTCTCCCACCGCGCGTCTTGGCCCCCGCGGCGATCCAGCTGCTTGGAGCGTCTCAGGTCCGTATCACGTGAACCGCGCGTGGCGCATTAGGGCGACATTGTATCAATAGGTTTCCACACGTCCCAGAGAGCACGATTGCCGATGCGTTTTTGTTTGGTCAACGCGCCACGCGCGAGTCACGTGGTACGCGCCTGGGGTGGCTCGAGCTTTACGACAGTCGCGGGGGCCAAGACGCGCGGCGGGAGAAAGAGGGCGTTACTTCTGAAACTCGGCCGAAAAGATCACTTAATTCCCAAGCCTGATCTGGAAAATCTCAGCAGTATGTTACTGAAAACGTTACGTTTTACATTTTATTAATACGTAATCTACTACAAGCAACACTCTATGCCTTTCGAGCCAAGACTCGAACCGAGATCAGAAGCCGCCGCCGAACAGTTATTATCTTTGCCCATCTCTAATATCCAGCCGCTTCGCCGTGATTCATTCAAGCCTTCTTGGCGACAAAATAGTAATAGGGGAAATGCGGCAACCGCGCGATACGACTCTCGATACGTATCGGCAACTAGGGTAGATGTCCCAATTACTGCCACCTTAAGATTATAACCCAACTTCATTTAATCATTTCGCGTGTTGTGTAACCTAAAAATTGTTTCAGTTTGAAACATAATATTATTTAACATCTCTTTTATTAAAAAAAAATAGTTTTATGAATTAAATATGAAGAATTTATTAATAATTAATTAAAATTCGCGAGCGATCCTAGTGTACCTATAACTGTCACCTCAAAAATCGTCTTGTCCGTATGACTGCCACCCAATAACTGTCGGTCCTAATAACTGTGACCACATAACCGACGGTCCCTATTATTGACAATGAGACCCGATTACAGTCGGTCCTTTTTACTAAGACTCGATTAGGTACTGCCAGTCCTTTTTACTGATTAATAGCCAGAATTATCGAACGCATAGTTTTGGAATTATTAATTTATTTGTCATATACTGTAATTGTTCATATGTATCTATAATTTAATATCACAGCATCACACGCTACACGTGATTTTCCGGTTAAGAATTCGAACTTTGACAGATGACAGTTATGCGTACTTCACGTTTTTTTGTCCCGAATACTGCCAACAGTAATAGGGACAAGCCCAAAAATTTTGTCCCTAATGATGTCACCGTTAATTATTATAACTTAACAATAAATATTATGCATTTTATTTGTTACATCATTAAAGTAATTCTTCTAGACGGGAATAATTCATTTTATGCAATAGATAGAGGTTGAATAGTAAAATTGCGACCCTTTCTTTAGTACGATTTCGCCATCACTTCCTACTAACGTCGTCGCGTTTTTGACGCTCAAATGGCACTTTCATTTTTCAATATTATTTTTTAAGCACTAGGTACATGTGAGTATATATATTTCTTTTATTTTTTTGTACATCAGAATCTCCATTTCATAATAACATTTTTTTGTACATTTTGTTTCATATGTTACGTTTTTATTACATAAAATAAATAAAGTGGCAGTAATTGGGACACTGGCAGTAATTGGGACATCTGCCCTATGTCTTTCCTACATTTATCGGCTAGCTTGGACTTCCACTGGTTCTGATGGTACATGGGGCGAATATACCATGAGCGCTGGTGACGGAGAATCCTTGAAGCATAATTCTGTCATTTCTCGAGTCTGTCTCAGTACACGAGTTATAAATTCATTATTATTTCAATGTACGGTGCTTATTAGCGTTCAAACGCACCAGACCCGTCTGCACGGATGTCTACTGGAGGCAACTATACCCGCAAAAGCTTCCTTCTTGCCGATTCCGCGACGTAAGTTGGTTGAAACGGTTTGTTTACTACATCGCGTATACGTACACGTTTTTCCTAGCTTGTGTGAGCGTACGCACACATTCAACGCCCGATGAGACGGCAGCCTTAATACATGACGATGCCAAATATGATAACATAAAAATATCATAATATAAAATATTATATCAAGATTATTCGGTTATGTTTTGTCTATAACATCTATGATGTTTAATGTTTGTGCATACTATGCTGCAATCACATACGTTGCACTGTATCACACATGTAGTACATAAATATTCGTTTCATAACTATTCATAACAAGTTATTTCTTAATCCTACGGTTAAAAATACGTGTATACATATATTTCATTCCACATAGTTTTCACAGGCATGATGCTGATCAAAAAAATGTTCTATGCATAGATTTTTTTTACACCAAGCACATCTTATAATAGCAGACTTATTACACAAATGACAACGTGGCAAGGTGGCCTTCGCGCCTGAATTTCCTACTTTCCAAGTACTGCAAAGCTTTCCTTCCCGCCTGAATTCCCTACTTTCCAAGTGCTACAAAGCTTGCCTTCGGGCCAGAATTTCCTACTTTCCAAGTGCTACGAAGCTTTCCTTCGCGCCTGAATTCCCTACTTTGCAAGTGGTACGAAGTTTGCCTTCGCGCCCGAATTTCCTACTTTCCAAGTGCTACGAAGCTCGCCATCGCGCCTAAAACCTCCATTCTTTCCTAAAACCCCCTTGTAACCCCCTACCTTGTCATTGTCCATGACACCGACAACCGGATCGTGACAGTTGAATTCGTAAAAAACACCCCATATTTTTAGTTATTGTAAAAATGTAAAAATTGTTAAAAATAACCTAAGGTAAAATTCTCTTTGAAAAAACGTTTTCGAAAATTTTGTTAACGGAAGTTTACGGCGTCTATTGCACCATTAAACTTTTGTTTGAAACATTTTTTTCGCTCTGTTCTACTTGTTTCTCGCGCGATTTCAATGAGACCCGACTGAGCTGAAGACGGGTCAATGGGAGTTGTAAGTTCCCGCTACGGTTCTTCCGACATTAAAAACTACGCGGACCCTATGACGCGTTACCGTGATAAGGTGAATAATTGACACTGCATATAAATGTGACAGGGAATTTAATAGCCAGTAATGTTGAACAGTATAACAGTGTAAGTGAGTATTATGAGAACATGAGTCGACCCAGAATTCAATGTACCGTCCTCACTCCGGAGGAGACCTTGGGTTTTATTGAATTCCGACGTTAACGAATCTCCGTCATTAACGTATCTGAACTGACTGGCCGCCGGACCTTTTTCCTGCACGAGCCAGAAGTCCTCCCTCTCAGGCAGATTCCGTGGTGGGCCATACGGATATTATTATTATTATTATTATTATTATTATTATTATTATTATTTTTATTATTATTATTATTATTATTATTATTATTATTATTATTAACGGGCAAAAAACCCTTTAGAGTACATAGTATTACAGAATAAGTTCAATGAAATAAACATTCTACACGCAACGATAAACACTGAACGCCGCAACGCAGTTGACAGGTTAAGCGGAAAGTCGGTTAAGTAGCTGATTCCGAAACGAATCAAGTGAGGCAGTGAATAAATCAATGTCCGCAAAGCGCTGATTGACCTCCTCCATTGCGCGGTTTATGGGATCGGCTGTATAATGAAAATAATCTGGAACTTTCGGCTTAAAAAGGGGTCTCAGACGCAATAAACGTTCAGGGGCCTGAAAGTGTATTGATGCCACGAGATCATTACAGTTTATCTGTCCATGAATGATTCTATACAGAAACAATAGGTCATTACAAACACGACGGTTACTGAGAGTGATGAGCCTTGTTTTGTGCATGGCAGGACCATAGTCATGGTCATTGAACAGCATAGGACTACCTATTGCTCTCATAGCCATCCGGAGGAACTTATGCTGGACCCTTTCGATTAAACTGATATATATCTTGTGCTTTGGGTTCCAAATTATCGAGGCATATTCTACCTGGGGTCTGACCAGTGCTACATACAACAACTTCAGCGATTTCAATTGCCTGAAGTGCTTTGCGAAACGAGCTATAAATCCTAAGGTTTTCATCGCTTTGCAAGTGATATTCCGGTAATGGTTACGAAAATCTAGCCTAGTCGTAAACGTAACTCCAAGGTCACAGACTTCGTCCACATCATTCAATGGGGTGCTGCATAGACTTTATGGCGATACAATGACACTCCTTGCTCTATGGGTTCTCAACACCACACATTTAGCTGTATTTAGAATTGAATTCTCATTGGTTGTTGCAATGTCAGAAGAACGGCCCACCTAACCCCATAGAGAGGGAAAACTCCGGGAAATCAAGAGCTCGCCGATAATGTACGAGCAAAACAAACCGTCTCCAAATGTCAACCCATGCGTCCAAACGGCGACACCGGATGCCTGGCCAACATCAACGAACTCCGGGACCGCTGGAATCGACCGTACAGAGGGTCATTGTAGTCCCATACCACTCGACACCCTGCACGGTCCCAAATCTAAACAGGGTACAGGCGACAACCCAATGTCCGCCAGGCAACTTCATAAATTACGAGATTGCCTTCCTTCGGAACTGTTGCCTGCGTTTTACAATCTACCCGGAGTTCGTGATTATAACATTCAGAGATTATTGTATTAAAAGACCTAATACTAATCGTAACGCGTAACACTACTTTAAGAGTTATACGCATGAAAGTGGGAGTGCCTATTTGACTTTGAGGTTAGTTTTCACCCCCTTAATGGGCGATAGGGCCCGAACGAAACATCGTTTTCCTTGTATTGAGTTACTCTACAAACCCATAAAGTTGCGTTGCAATTGGTGAGTACGGGTTCGCGGTATTCCTTTGTCAGAAGAGCAGAAGACAACAATTCTGAGAGAAATTTCATCAATTTTTTAATGATTAAAAACAAACTGGCCTTTAAAAAAAATAGGTATGGCAAAGACTAGATATTGATGTGAGGAATAATCGTGCCAAGTTTCATTCAAATTGGTTCACTAGTTTTTGAAATATCATTGGCACCGATTTGAAAAACGTAGGTTAGAGAAAACAGCGTTTAATGTTGAAGGTAGGGTTTGTCGGTTTTTAAAAACCAGGTAAAACCGGTTTTTTTTATAAATTTGTAAAATTCGAAAACCGGTTTTTAAATTAAATAAAACAGGTTTTATGTACTAGAATTAATATGTAAAAATGAATTAATTATTTAATTAAAAACGTTAACATTTTGACTTGAAATCGCTTCGCACACAAGCATATTGTAGTAAGTAACAGTTTACTATAAAACTAATCTTCATGAGTTCATATTTACGAAAGAAAAATACTAAATGAAATTAAGATTTATAAATTATATTTTGTACGGATTTTAGTTACTTTAGTTTTTTTCATTTGGTTTTGAATGCAGTGTATTTCCATAATCTATTAAATCAACTAAAAAATTGTACGGATTTGTACGGATTTTTCTCGGATTCCCTTCCGAGACTACATTCAAGCGCTCGCTCGCGGTCTGACGCTTGCGTTTTCGATGGGCGCCAAAATGACTTCGCTATTTATTCGTACGCGACTTCGCAGTTTATTCGTACGCGACTTCGCAGTTTATTCGTACGCGACTTCGTGCCGTCTCCGACATGTGTGTGTGTGTGTGTGTGGGTGGGTGTGTGTGTTTTCTCGAAACACGATATTTCGAATCGATAACTACGATTTTAGGAGAATTAATGAACAAATTAAAAAAAACCTTGAGGCATTTGATTCGTAATTGGATTCACTATCGCAGCATCCAATAATATAATTTTTTAAAACCCGGGATCTTTTTTATCTGCGCGTTTATGCGTAAAATTACCCGCTTTTTGCACTACTTCATTCAAATGTGCACCAATTATCGTAGTTCTGGTCGAAAAATCATTTTTGTAACATGAAAAATTGTAAACAAATTCTTAGGTTACAAATTTCTCCTGGTAGGTCGGGGCTGTAAAATTTTTAGAAGATTATAACCATATTTCTTGAAATTCTACATAGAAAATAATTTCCTTTTTACGCTGGATATTTACTTATTAACGTCGCAATGTAAATTTTGAAGTTTTATATTGGTTCTCGAGAATCGTTGAAATCCAATTTCTGAGTCACATTTTGAAATCTCTTCTGGAAACAGATTAAAAAAGTGCTGATGTTTCGTGACAGTATCATAAACCAATTTCGGCGATCCATGACTACTAAACAGAGCGCGGTCTGGACGCGGAACGGTCTTGGTCATAAGTCGCCGGATACAAGTCGCTGGATTCAAATTGCCGGATACAAATTGCCGGATACAAATTGCCGGATACAAATTGCTGGATATTAATTGCTAGATACAAATTGCCGGATACAAGTCGCTAGATACAAGAAGGTACCCCGCGGAGCTCTTGGCGACTCCCTGGATACATTTTGCCGGGCGATTGTTGCCCAGTTTATACGTACCTTAAAACAGCGCTGTCCAAGCCAGAGAACACGTTCTTTGTGGAGTTCTCCTACTTCCGTCCGCATCCTCAGGGATACCGCGCGACGCTAAAGAGGCGTCTATGATGATACACAGACGTGTGTATTTGTCACACACATCGCGACAGCGACCCAATGCTACTACTACATACAGGGTGTTCAAAAAATGTTGCGGTTCCTTGAAGGGGGTGACTCGGGGGGTGATTGCAAACAACTTTTTCCTTTGAGAAAATGCTCTCCGAGCTTTCGTTAACGAGATATTAACAAAAAGCACCGACCAATCAGAGCGCGAGTCTGGCGGCCGAGTAACAAATAAAATCGAACATTTTGTCATGGTTTGTTTGTCATTTAAAGTTAATAATGAATAAAGGATAAATGGATGAAAATCATGTGTAACGTAAAAAGACGAATACAAAGGTTGTTTTGAGGAGAATCGAAAATTATTATTATTTGAAGTGGGAGGATAAGGAATACGTAAATATCCTTGTGTTAATAACGTAGCCACGAAAAAGTAATGTAACAGGAAATGAACGAAAAGTGATCGTAGTTCGTTATTGTGATAAAAATCCGTAATTCAATAACGGCCAACACTGTTGCTGATAACGAATAAGTTTGTTTAAACAGTCCGAAGAAATAATTACGTACGGAAATTTTGAGAATTATCGCCGGAAATAAGCCATAGCCTGCGTTAAATTTAAAAAATAACTTGTCCTGGTGGGAGTTAACTCATAATGGAACAAGAGAAGCTACTTGGGGGTAGAGGAAGTTGATTGGAAAAAATCGTGTCAGTCAGCTAGCAATCACTTCGCAGAAATGTTCACGGCCAAGAATATTACGCGATGTTTTCGGTGAACGCCCGGAACCTCCGCGCTGAAGCACGCATCGACAATGGCGGTGGCCACGAGGAGCAGTTCTTGAATTGACAACAATCGGCTCCTTTCGGGGCCACCAATTTTTATAACGTAGGAACAACACGTTTCATGAATTAATAAATTAAGTGATCAGTGTTAGTAGCCGTGCAGTGAAGTGAATATTCGGTACATTAACCTGGATGCAGTTGACATTGCGACCCTTAACTTTGGGTAGTGTCGTATACCTGGGACCAGCTGTGCACTGGGCTCGTCCGTCGATGACCACGATCGGTTCAGTGACCGAGTGACACAGGTTTTCAAGCTGCAGGTGAATTTCCGACAAGGGTGAGTTGTAGTTACATTATTGGTGACTATTATTTTTTAAATTTAACGCAGGCTATGGCTTATTTCCGGCGATAATTCTCAAAATTTCTGTACGTAAATATTTCTTCGGACTGTTTAAACAGACTTATTTGTTATCAGCAACAGTGTTGGCCGTTATTGAATTACGGATTTTTATCACAATAACGAACTACGATCACTTTTCGTTCATTTCCTGTTACATTACCTTTTCGTGGCTACGTTATTAACACAAGGAATTTTACGTATTCCTTATCCTCCCACTTCAAATAATTATTATTTTCGATTCTTCTAAAAAAAACCATTGTATTCGTCTTTTTACGTTACACATGATTTTCATCCATTTATCCTTTATTCATTATTAACTTTAAATGACAAACAAACCATGACATAATGTACGATTTTATTTGTTACGTCTTTTTCATTTGCCATTCTACGCAATTTCCTTCGATGCATGCCGAGTTGCTTGTTCGTAGTCGCAGCGCGGCGCGCGGCCACGCTAGCGCGGGAACTCGACCGCCAGACTCGGGCTCTGATTGGTCGGTGCTTTTTGTTAATATCTCGTTAACGAAACCTCGGAGAACATTTTCGCAAAGGAAAAGAGTTGTTTGCAATTACCCCGTGAGTCACCCGCTCCAAGGAACCGCAGCATTTTTGGAACACCCTGTATTCCTCACGAATATTGTGTGCGGACGGAGTGGTTGGCAGGGGAAGCAGGCGCGTAAGGGGCCCCACCGCTGGACAGCGCTGATTTATAAGATACTCGTACTATTTGTATGCAGACATTGACAATTGTTAGATTAAAAAATGAAAAAAATATGAGAATGAAAGTAAAAGATCTGCATGAATAATGTGGTAATAAAAAAAGTTTGAGTGCCGGGACCAGTGTAGACACTGGCTGAGACTAAACCATTACACTAAGACTGCTTTTGTAGGGACGGTGTATACCTTTAAATGTAAAGGTCACAGCTCAACTTTAATTGTTAATATCTCGTAAGCAATTAACCGTTTACTCCCAAAAGTGGGCACTCACTGAATTGGCTGGACCAGATCTATCAACTGGTCTTTACCACGAGCCTTTGCTCGTGGAAAAATCAGGGGTAATACTTCAAGAGGTCCCTCCATTATATAGTTTACGATTGTTGGAACGATATTTCTGAGCTGATTGCATACAGTTTATGTGCACTGACCAACCGAATATCAAAATTTGTATATACTCACTGCATGAGGAAGCTCGTGATATTCCAACAGATGCATGTAAGTGGCTGCCGATTGTACAGGCAGTTGTGCAAGACCACATTGCGGTTCAATCCAAACTTCAGAAACGATTTGAAAATCGCCAGCACCTTCAAAGTCATCCATGCTTACTTCACCGTCAGCTGTACCCAAAATGTAATGAACACATTTATGTTTTGATTAATAGAATATCTATGAAGGGTTCCCAAGATTTTGCAATTGATAAACTTTATTGTAAATGAAAGAATTATATATCCGAAAAAAGTGTGTCTAATTACAGTCACTATTTAATTACTATCAATATTTATTTAAACAATTTTAAATAAAAATTTACCATTAATTTTATGTGTACATCTATTGCTGATTATAAAATTACAGAAATTAATATTATATCTACCTTCATCAGTATCTTCCTCCGACGCACTATCACGTTCTAATACTGTATTCAATATAGCATGCGGTGGAAATATAATATATTGGATGATGCATGGATATGATACAGCATTTTTATCGGCTCCTTGCATTTGTACTTCAAGAACCATGTTGATAATACCCGCCGCCGAATATGTAAAATTAAACCCTTCAGCTAAACGCATCCTAATACAAAACAACAAATATATATTAATAGATATATGACATTATTTGTTTTTATAATAAGGATAAATAAAGTAGTTGAGCTATCGACCGTATTTTTAGAATATAACAATAAGTGGTTTCGGCGCACTGGTTCGGTCAGTTAAACAATCTAGAAGCTAATTTGCAATTTTAATAATTATAAATTTCCGACGTTTCGGTCTGCGATTTAGACCTTTTTCAAGGAAAGATATTTAAAAATTATACTGCGTTTGCTTTAGAGTCACACGTTTGGTATGCCGTGTAACACACGAGTCGGTTGTAGCACGACTGAGGTAAACATAATTTGGAGGACTATTTAAAGGTGAAACAAAACTGTGGCTAGAAACGGAGTCAAAAGAAAGACCATTAAATATTACGAACGAATTTAATAATTATTGACAGAACGGACATTTTCAACCTCACAACTACTGTCAAAATACCATTAATTGATGTTCATGTGGTAAAGGCCAAACGCATTAGGATATATGACCAATTGATTACATAATATAATTTTATTATGTATAGATGAACTGGTTATACTGGTCACAATTGAAGTGAAGACTATATTGGAGGAATATAGTTCTGTCAATAATTATTAAATTCGTTCGTAATATTTAATGGTCTTTCTTTTGACTCCGTTTCTAGCCACAGTTTTGTTTCACCTTTAAATAGTCCTCCAAGTTATGTTTACCTCAGTCATGCTACAACCGACTCGTGTGTTACACGGCATACCAAACGTGTGACTCTAAAGCAAACGCAGTATAATTTTTAAATATCTTTGCTTGAAAAAGGTCTAAATCGCAGACCGAAACGTCGGAAATTTATAATTATTAAAATTGCAAATTAGCTTCTAGATTGTTTAACTGACCGAACCAGTGCGCCGAAACCACTTATTGTTATATAATAAGGATACCCTAGAACAGGCTTGCACAATTGGCCGAATTGGGAGCTGGAGGCTCTTGATTGCTTTGAGAGCAGCTGCCAGAGCAACATTCGAAGCAGCTTAAGTTGTGAGCTATTGAATGAGTGGGGAGACTGCAGTAGTGTGCGTGTGTGTGCAGATTCGCTGCTGTGTGATCTGCGTGCAGCACCTCTGCAGTCACGGATTGCCGCACCGCAGCACCGCAGCACCGCTGCTCCCAGGGCGTTACTTCCTGGCTCCCAACGAGCGTGTCGGCTCTAAGCCTCTAGAAATCTACTGTCGGAGTAACGAGTAGTACAGCCCTGCTCTAGGAGAATACGTAACGGTAGACCGGCTATTACTGGACCGGTATACAATTCTGTATCGTCCGCTTGCCAGTCGACTACTTGAACCAATTATCCCTGACTGGACACACGTTACCAATGAATTGTTCCTAGCGACCACATATTTATCAGAGGGCATTGTACAAGCACGTCTTCATGCAGGGGCAATTCCATCTGTTGATAGACATTGGCATATCTCCGCACAAACACTTTTCATGAAAGCATACGAAGTATTGATTGAGACACACTTGATGTGACTTTAGAAATCTAATCGGCACATCAGACGTCGATGTATATTATCAATTATCCACTAATGAAAATTAAAATTTATATGTTATTCATTCGAATTTTATGATATTACCAACGGATTGGTGAGATTTCCTGAATGAAAATAAGTCCAAATGAAACATTATGCGGACCATTTTTAATTATATAGCGTATTCTGCCACACGATTCTGCCACACTTCATCCAAAATTGAAGGGTATCGCTGAATTACATTAAATCTATGTACTCATTGAATTACACTAACAAGGGGAGACTAAGGTCGACGGGAAACGGATTTTCCTGAACCTTGCAGTATTTGAAGATGTCGCCTCCGAGGTTAATTTGGCAAAGCAGTAGGGCGCGCTTCTCAAGATTTTCCGAGAAAATTGCATTTGAAAATCGCTTTAGTCGGAGATAAGCAGTTTGCGTTAACGATTCAACAAGGAGTCGAGTGGTCAAAGGTGTAGCGTGACAGACTGATGATTGGTAGGTTGATGGTTCGACCCTCGTTTTCGACATTATTTTTTTTTTTTTAATTTAAACCTACCTCAATTTTAAGCGTAAAATTTATGAAATCTGCGGCAATAAACAGTTATTTATATTTTTTAAATAAAAAATGCATGGTCTTTATGTGTGACGTCCTCACAAATGCGTGCTCTTGTACGAATGCTTCGTTTATAGTGTGTGCTAGGTGCCGCAAAAATTATTGTTTTCCATGCTTTTATGATGAATATCACCCTGGCTCGTGTCATACTAGCATGTAAGTAATAAAGGGAATGTGTAAAAATAAAGTAAATTTATTCCTTTTAGCTTTTTCCCAATGCTCACACATAAAGACCATGCATTTTTTATTTAAAAAATATAAATAACTGTTTATTGCCGCAAATTTCATAAATTTTACGCTTAAAATTGAGGTAGGTTTAAATTAAAAAAAAAATAATAATGTCGAAAACGAGGATCGAACCATCAACCTACCGATTATCGGTCTCCGACTAAAGCGATTTTCAAATGCAATTTTCTCGGAAAATCTTGAGAAGCGCGCCCTACTGCTTTGCCAAATTAACCTCGGAGGCGACATCTTCAAATACTGCAAGGTTCAGGAAAATCCGTTTCCCGTCGACCGTAGTCTCCCCTTGTAAGTCTGTATTCTTACTGAAATCCATTGTTTCTACTGTATCCACTGTATTTCATTGGTTTACCGATACACACACTCGGATAAAAGACAGAATCACACTACGTAAAAAAATATCAGATTCCCTGTACTGAAACACGTCACAAAAAAATCAAATGCACGCGCACTCAGATAATTAAAACTAATAACTCTTAATAAATACACTTAAACTACATAAGTTGTTTCCACGTAAACTCACGAGTCGTCTGAATGTGTGTGTACTTTGCCATGTATCGACACTCTTTCAGATAAATTAATATCGGCGGAGCTAGGTTGAACATGCGGATTATCAAAACGAAAACAGTTGAAAGAATTTAATTGTATGCTTGCTTGATTAAGGTAGTTCCTAACCAACTAAGTTAGTCAAATTAGAGTTGGGTAATAAACGATAAATGTAAAGTAGTATGATACTATAGAAATAATAATAATAATTTTTAACATCATGTATATATATTTTAAACAGTTCAATGTTAATATAAATAATTGTAATGCGAAAATAGAATATTAAATTGGTTAGCGTAGTGAATTGGAGCAGCAGATCTGACAACGTCGCATTCATTCGGAGCGTCTTTTATAACGAAAATGTCAGAAAAATGTTCATATGAATTCGAATCGTCGTTCGCTATTTAAATGTCTAAACACATCGATTGTGCGACGTTGCCACGTTGATTGCTCTACGTAAGTTTCTGAAAAATTTGTACGTAAACCTATTTTTTTATGGGCATTTACGAAGAAACTGTTACATGGGCCCTTCTGGTCCATCCCGTGCTCACTGTCCTCGCGTCGCTTTCCTCCGAATCGGCGATTCAGCGGAATCACCTCGCGCGTGTCGGGCAGGCCGACGAACCGCGGAGGTTCGTCGTAAGCGCAACGTGACCGTTGACGGCCCGGGCCCCGATATTTCCCAACAAGAGGCAGCGACCGCCAGGTGCCGACGGGGCGATTTCTCCCCCCGATCGATTTCGAGAAGGCGAGGCGCGGTCCTCAACCGCGGACTCGATAGCATTCATTCGATTTTGGGACTTCGAGCTAGGGAGTAGCGACGGCGAGCCGCGCCGTCTAGATCGCGTCTTCGCTTCAGTGTCCGGTATCGCGAATCGCGCTCGGTCGATCTGGTTAGGCGGAGCGTATCTCCATCCGATACACAGGAAACGGCCTCGCCGGGAGAGCGCTCACGCGCCGATACAGACCACCGCGATCGCGAAGAACACCGACGGAGCGAGCGCAGCGAGACGACGGACGCCAGGTTCAGCGACATCCCTGCGTCACCCGAGCCCGAAACGCGAGCGAACACGACCTACGACAGGTCCGGCGGCAAAGCGAACGCCTCGAGAACAGCAACGGAGACGGAGCGCCGTCTTCTGGTATGTACCTAACCACTAACCTTTATTAAGAATATATGCGATTATTATTGTTCCTCTCAATTCCCTTGTATAAGCCTTATTTCAACCCCTTTCTTCCTTTCTACCCCCCGGTAAGTATACAGTCAAGGTGGGCCTTAGCCCTTTGACAGAGCAAGAACCCGGTAAGTTACTCCAACCGCTCGGGGTGATTTACAGCCAGTCCCTTCAGGACGTAACAAAACTATGTGGTCAGTTTTGCAGAAATTGATAAATTCATTTCCTGACATTTCGATATACTTTTGTGCCAATTTTGGTACATTTCTTGAATATTGTTTTCCTGTTTCAGAAGAAAAACTGACACTATAACCCTCTTTTCGACTCCGCCATATGCCACTGTGTTAAAATGCATCAACTTTAATTAACAATTTCTCGATAACTATGCGGTAAATCGATTTTAAACTTTGTACAAGGGTTTCTTGTATTACAAATTAGTATTGCACGAAATTTGAAAGAATTCTTGAATTTAGTCGATTATTCAGGAACTACCTTAATGTACTTCGTTTGAGGAATTTGGTAAAACTGATGACTTTGTCGGTCAAGACTTACGAAATTTCGCCATTTCCTGATTGGGTTGTAGGAGTCACTAATGTAAGGTTCTAAAGTGGAGTACTACCACATCTTGACGGGGTTGTAAAGTATGAAATTTAGGCTTGTCTGCTCGCGGCACGGCTCATTCCGGTTTGCCGCGTTCACACCGTAAACGCGCATTCCGTGTTGGTGATTCCCATAGTCAACATAGCTCCGCCGATATTAATTTACGTGAATGAGCGCGACATATCGCGAAGTAGACAAACATTCAGTTGACTCGAAAGTTCACGTCGAAACAACTTACACTTAGTTCAAGTTTATTTATGAGGAGTTATTAGTTTTAATTATCTGAGTGCGTGTACATCTGATTCTTTTCGTGATGAGTTTTAGTACGGGTGATATTTCTCTTTTGCGTGTTCAGTGCGAGTAAATTGAATAAATTATTTTTTAATTTTTTTACACGTTTTAGTGCAGGAAATCTGACATTTGTTTTGCGTAGTGTGATCCTGTATTTGGTCCGCGGGTTTATATCGATAAACCAATGGAATACAGTGGATACATTGGAAACAATGGATATCAGCGAGTAAGCAGATTTAGTGTAACTCAGCGATACCCATCAATTTCTAATGAATCGTGTCGTCATGCTGTACCTTCTCCTTTGAGTTGACTGACTTCGTGCCACAGTGGCTTTGACTATCACTACTCTATCCCCCGAATGACTCAATCCGACTGCACGGTACCGGGCCTCGTTGCCCGCTTTAAAGCGGAAAATACAAACTCTTTCAACGCTTATAATTACATAACGAAACCTCGACCGCACTTTCGTTATTCTTGATTTTCGTTTTATTTTAACGCTTAGAAACGACGCATTAGTATGTATCTTACCCGGTCGGTATTATGCTTCCCTATCTCCCTCGTATCCGCATCTAAGTTGATTCCCACTAGTCCTCAAAATATGCGACACTCAAACAACGATCACACTTAACAAAAAAGAATGATTATATATATGTACCTCCTTTTAAACGCAAACATTCACACCGAAAGAAATCTTCCGCTCACGCTACATCCAGGTGAAGGTACATATGTATGTATCTTATCAGGACAATATTTGAGCCCCATTAAATGCGAGTGCCGTACAGTAGGTAAATAGCCTGGCTGTGCTGTTAAACAGTTTGTCTTGAGTCAAATTCATTTTCTTCTACTTTTTCTGATATGTTTCTTTATAGTGGATGGAAAAAAGTTGGACTTGTTCAATGATCAGAAAACCTACAACTTTTGATTTTTCCTTTCATAATCTTTGCGCAGCAATGGAGCCACCATTGCCAAATTCTTAATAAAAAAAAAATTAAAAATAGCTGTAGTTTCAAATATAAAGCCATAACACCGTGATTACTAGACAACTAGATTAGCCAGAGTGTTGATCGAACTTAATGCAGGTTTCTCGCTAACTAGATGAGCGTGCCAATGTAAACTATTTTACAACCGATTCATTCGATTTTTAGCGAATCAAATACATATACACGCCAAGCAAATCCCATTTCACATGGTTGGTATTCGTTTGGTGACCATTCCTACAATATTTCGTGAATATGGCATGGCTTTGCTCTAAATCATATTCATGAAGTATTGTAAAAGCCTTCACTAAAAGGATGTCAAACACCTACAGTGTATCACTCGCCACCGTGAATTTCTGTTAGATCGGTAAGATTCGAATGAGCTGGGTGCACATATCCCATGAGTGTCTGAGTGTCGCGCCTCTTAAGTGCTAGTCAGAATCAACCTTTATAAGTCCGGTGACTACTGTTTTACGTGACCAATATCCCTCTAAAACTGTGGCATTCCTTATCTGACCTGTAGTACTCTATCCAATGATCACCATGAAAAAGAATCAGGCCTGCCTGATTCCGGAAAAGAACAGTTTCAAAGTCATAATATGAAACATACAAAATTATTAATACTCGCAGAAATTAAGCGCATTAAAATAAAAGATGTTTGTTATATCCTTTATTATAAAACATTGTATTGATTTAGTGCGAAAACAAAATATGTAATAGTATTTTGCTATTTCCTTTTTCTATGAAACAATATTTGTTGGAAAGAATAAAGTAATTCCAGTGAAGTTTGTTTTCTTGAGATTGGCATGACTAACAAGGGATGATCCCGAACCCGAAAATTCAAAAAATTCTGAAACTTTGTGGATATGCAGGGGATTTCCTCCTGATTACAACGCAATTTTTGTTTGCTGCCCAAATTCACTCGAAGGAGGTGAAATTAACCGCTGAAAATTCTGTTATTTTCCGATTTTGTGTTATAACTCGCGAACTGTAATAGATAGAAAAAAAGTGTCAAGACAAAAGTCTTTTAATTAGATCTACCATTTGGTAAAAAAATTATTTTACAGTTCACGAGTTATAACAAAAAATCGAAAAATAACCGGATTTTCAGGGGTCAATTACACCCCCTTAGAGTGGGCAGCAAACAAAAACTGCGTTGTAATCAGGAGGAAATCCCCTACATATTCACAAAATTTCAGAATTTTTTTAATTTCCGAGTTCGGGATGTTCCCTTGTGAGAGATGAGCGTGTGTGAGTGTATATACCAGCGTTTGAACAGGTCGACCGGTATGAAAGCAGAACAGAATGTGTACGATCAGAGCGAAAGAAAGACGTGTGACGAATGATATACATATAGAAACTGTAGTACAAAGAGTCCAAAGAGAAAGTTGTGTAATGTAAAGGACAAAACGTCCTCCGCTTGTACATACCGCTGTATTTTAGTACCTATAGTCGAGTGGTGTTTGTATTAAAACAGATAAAAACCCAATCCGAATCTCGCTTTATTCCAACAATATTGGATACTTTACACGAAAAAATTGTAGCAAATTTATTAGATTTGATTACTGGCAAAGCAATATTTACAGAAAAAAATACGGTTTGCACTTCGTGACACTGTGTGATGATGAAGTTCATTGGCATTAAAGTCATTATTCCTTAGAAATACAACGTTAAGTTACTTGCCCTTTTCAAAGTCTCTCATTCTAAATAATATAGGGTTATCCATTTAAGACTGGCGGCGCTCGCGCGAGTACAAATGAGAACGGCAACAGCGTCACACGCATACTTACTACTACAGTCATATATCGATACATCCGCCATCTATGGACTGTTGCTACTAAAGTCCTATACGAACCTATCGATCGAGCCGCCCGGCGCGTATCCTACAGAAAGTATGCACAAAAAATTGCTTATCTAAAACCCACTTTTGTTTTGCTAGAAAGCGCGTACTTAGAGCCACTTGTTACGTGTGTGGGGCATCCGTGAACACCCCGACACTGTTCGGCGGCGCACAGTGAGAGAAAATGACAGTCGTGGACAAAAATCGATTCCCACGCCAAATCGAAATGAAAAAAATCAACGAAACTTGCCATCCTGGGGTATTAGGTGTCGCTGATTACGAATCTGCTGGGGGAATTTTGATTAAGAAAATGGCGGATCCAATTCAGTATACTTCCTCTTCGATCAACTCTGACCCAGTAAACCGCATATGTAGTGTAGCTAATATATATTGTGATAGCATGGACTTTTTCGATATTAATATAAGCAGCTTTATAAACTCGGTTCATAGTAACTTGAATAACTTATGATTTGTCAGTCTTAACTGTAATACCAATTATGTACACTAATGGGGATCTATCCCCGTTTATCAATAAATAATAATAATAATAATCCTGCATCCCGGCCTACCCTTTATGAGAAACACGCGGACTGTATCACTGAGTTATATCTTAAATATAGCAACGACATATTTTTGCTGTACGGGGATTATAATCTCCCGCATGCTATCTGGTACAGAGACTCAGGCCAGTCTTGCTTTAGGAAGCCAGGAATGTCGATGAATGAATCGATGGCGGTTGACCTTCTCCTTGGATGCGTTGGCTACTGTAACTTAATCCAAGTGAACACGGTGTTTAATGTCTGCGACGGTATGCTCGATCTTATTTTTGTTAGCGATTCGAAGGTTACTGTTGATCGGGTCCTCGACGCTTTAATTGCGCCCGATGCCTACCATCCGCCCCTTTATTTGAAGTTTAACGAACTTGACGTAGTGGTGGACACCGTGGTGGAGAACTTCACCTATCGGGACTTCAAGCGTGGCGATTATACCTGTGTATTGGAGTATTTCAACTCGGTGGATTGGGATATGGTGACCGGTAATACCGACCCATGTGTTGCCCTGGAGCGTTTGTACGGCCACATTAACCAAGCAATTAACGCCTTCATTCCGATCCGGACGGTTCATCGCTCCACGTTTCCGCAGTGGTTTTCCCCACGATTGAGGTCCCTGATTCGTGAGAAGAAGAAAGCGCATATAGTCTTTAAGCGGTCATGTGCATACAGCGACTACATGATCTTTTCCCACCTCAGATCACAGTGCAAGAAAGCCTTACTTCGGGATCACCGTATTCATATTGAGGGTGTCGAGAATGCTATCTCTAGCAATGTCTCGAACTTTTGGAAATTCGTAAACACTAAGCGTGGCGGTCATAGTATTCCTGGCAAGGTGCATCTCGATCAAGCCTCTGCCACGACTCACTCGTCAGCTGCCGATCTCTTTGCGGACTTTTTCGGATCTGTTTACACCCGTCCGTCCGGAGTGTTACCTGTGTTGAATCCTGGTTTGTCCCCCGGTGCTGGTGTAAACATACACTCGCTATCCGTCTCTATAGGTGATATTTATTCCAAGCTAGATTCACTCGATTCGGCCAAAGGCCCGGGTTTCGACGGTATCCCCCCTTTGTTTTTGAAGGAATGCCGCTTTATTCTCTCCAGGCCTCTCTGGCATATCTTTAATTCCTCCCTAAAGAGTGGAATTTTTCCCCCAGCCTGGAAGACTAGTCTAGTAACCCCAGTATTTAAGGCAGGTGACCGCTCGGACGTGAAAAACTTCAGGCCGATTTGTAAACTATCTGTCCTGCCCAAACTCTTCGAGGAAATTGTAACAGAGACCGTAACGCCTCTTCTCACAAATGTCATCTGTAATGAGCAGCATGGATTCGTTCCCGAACGATCGACGGCGACTAATCTGGCGGTATACCACTGCTATGTCTCAGCGGCCCTCGAGGCCGGTCTCCAGGTTGATACTGTATACACAGACTTCCGGAAGGCCTTTGATACGGTTGACCATGATATTTTACTTCAGAAATTATCTTCGATTGGTATTAGCGGGGCGTTCCTATCATGGGTTGGTAGCTATTTGGATGACCGGGTGCAAGTAGTTAAAGTGTTTGACCAACAATCAGCTCCTGTTAAAGTGAGCTCTGGCGTCCCTCAAGGATCGCACCTTGGTCCCCTTCTGTTCCTCATTTTTATCAATGACCTGAAGGATGTATTCCAGGACTGTAAATTTCTTATGTATGCCGATGATTTGAAGATATTTCGTACCATTCGCAGTGCACTCGACTCTAGTAAGATGCAGGATGACCTCGTTAGATTCGAGCAGTGGTGTACCGTCAATAAGATGCGGCTAAATACAGCTAAATGTGTGGTGTTGAGAACCCATAGAGCAAGGAGTGTCATTGTATCGCCATATAGTCTATGCGGTACCCCATTGAATGATGTGGACGAAGTCTGTGACCTTGGAGTTACGTTCACGACTAGGCTAGACTTTCGTAACCATTACCGGAATATCACTTGCAAAGCGATGAAAACCTTAGGATTTATAGCCCGTTTCGCAAAGCACTTCAGGCAATTGAAATCACTGAAGTTGTTGTATGTAGCACTGGTCAGACCCCAGTTAGAATATGCCTCGATAATTTGGAACCCAAAGCATAAGATATATGTCAGTTTAATCGAAAGGGTCCAGCATAAGTTCCTCCGGATGGCTATGAGAGCAATAGGTAGTCCTATGCTGTACAATGACCATGACTATGGTCCTGCCATGCTCAAAACAAGGCTCATCACTCTCAGTAACCGTCGTGTATGTACTGACCTATTGTTTCTGTATAGAATCATTCATGGACAGATAAACTGTAATGATCTCGTGGCATCAATACACTTTCAGGCCCCTGAACGTTTATTGCGTCTGAGACCCCTTTTTAAGCCGAAAGTTCCAGATTATTTTCATTATACAGCCGATCCCATAAACCGCGCAATGGAGGAGGTCAATCAGCGCTTTGCGGACATTGATTTATTCACTGCATCACTTGATTCGTTTCGGAATCAGCTGCTTAATCGACTTTCCGCTTAACCTGTCAACTGCGTTGCGGCGTTTAGTGTTTATCGCGGCGTGTAGAATGTTTATTTCATTGTACTTATTCTGTAATACTATGTACTCTAAAGGGTTTTTTGCCCGTTAATAATAATAATAATAATAATAATAATAATAATAATAATAATAATATGTCCGCACAAACTCGGCAAATTCTGGTAAAATAGGGATACCTTAGGAGTCTCAAGAGTAACATTCAGTGTTACCGGGAAATACTCCCGCAATGGCAGGTGAATAATGGAGGGGGAACAATCGCAGTGGAGGGGGAACACGCCACGCATGCGCGTGATGACGCGGTGACGTCAAACCAATCAACGCCACGGTGCGAAACGATGAGAAACGAGCCGACGCCAGCGCCAAGCCAAGCCAAGCTAGTCAAGCCAAGTGAGGCCGCGGCCAACTGGCGTCGAGAACCTATTTCTCGACGACGCTGATTAAGGAAAATATAATGATAGGCTTGTAAGAGAAATCGAATGTCGGAAAGCTACTTCTCGCACCGACCTGGCGTTCGGAGCTATCAGCATCCGCTGGATAGCATCAATGCCCGAGCTTCGAGATGTTTAGGATGGTGTCTTTCAAATTAACGTCGCAAAGAGCTATTCGGAATTTCCCGGCACAGGTAAGCCGCCCGCGCCGCCTTTATGATCGGTTTACCACTCGCACCCCAGATTACTGTAAGGAGGTTTGAAAACAATGTCGACTGGTCTCGTATCCGTCTAAATTTAAAAAATTTTAGCTACGACAGGGTTGACCGTGGCGTAATACCCCTGTACGGAGAGATTTTTCTCCATCTGCGTGTAGAAGCCACAATAATGGCGCATCGTTCCAAAAAATGACATAAACGGAAGTCGGTATAGGCGTGGTGTTGAGTAGCTAAAAGGTTAAAACATTCAGCCACAAAAATTATAGCAAAAAATTCAGAGACCGCTACAAACAAATACGCGTCCCATTAGTTACCCCTTACACCCCTTATGCACTACATTAAGGATAAAATCATAAAAAAGAAAATCAGAACATTAGATTCTGAGGCCTGTGGAACTAATATATAATTGAATATAAATTTAATTTCTCAATTTATGAAACTAATGATACAGAAACAACTAAGTAGCCTATTGTTTATCACCACCATGAATTTTAAAAAGAGCATTAAATAAAGTATCAAATAAACAGTTTGCAAAAGCTTTTCACAGCAATTATGGTTAAAATATTGATAAAAGAAAAATTGAGTAAATGTAAAGTATGTTAAATTATCCATCATTAAGGGGGGATAATTTTTTCCCATCTTTCCGCACAAATTCCATTCCGTTATCTTTTATAGTTCAAAAGTTATGCGAATAAAGCCCCAAATTCTTCAACCCGGACCACTGACGCGTCAGCGTGGTCTAATACCGCAGCTGGACCGCGGCATAGGTACATATTTCCACGCGGAACGGGATCGGTGCGATCGCACTCTTAAAATGGCTACCGTTTTCTTCCCCGTCTGCTACGTCAAATTTATTATCCGCTGGCGAAAGCCAAAATCACCCAGCGCTCTCTACTGGCGTCTAAAAGACCGTACACTTTCATCATCAGCTCATAGATGGCGGAAGTATCGGCGCATGTGTAGGGACTTTGAGGCGCGCGTGTTAGCGGCAACGCCGTTTTCCCCTAAAAAGACAACCCAAAATGCACCCCTACGACCCGATCGCGTGAAGCTGCACCGAACGAGCCCTGACGAGCGAAGGGGGATGCGAGCGGGAGACAAGACAGCCTCGAACGAATTGTAATTGTCTCGATAACAGCCTTCGCTTTGATAACGGCCATTAATCTCTGTAACGTCAAGCGACGAGAAATAAAATTGTATATCGCGGTGTCTCTCTCCGTCTATTTCTGACACGCGCATCGGCGCGTACGTTTCGGTCGTCAGGTTCCCAGCACTGAAAAGTAATTGCGCCATATTGCAGCATTACATAGCGAGAAGTTTTTAGGCGAATATTAATCGTTTCTGCGAGTTTTGTTAGAAGTCACGGTACCGAGACCAAGATGTAAGGAGTAGGAGTTGTTTAAGTTCTTTGTTATAAATATATATATTTCTAAAAGCCAAACAACGCTGCAGTCATTGCTCCCGTGCCACAAGAACACGAAATATATAATTGTGGGACACGTGCGTAGTACACGCGGTTACGTACAAAACCCACACATGTGTAGGGGTCCGGTAGGTGTTCATCAACATGCCACCAGAGGGCTACCCGGCTCCAGAGCTTCCCGCTGGTGTTCCATCGCCCTCCGGTTGGTATATATACGAGTTCCGTCCCAGTCCTGATACCCAGCGTGTCTAAGGCAGGGTTCCGCCAGGACAAAACAACCCAAATTAAAAATAATTTCAGCCAACGTCAACTCAATAGCATCAAATGAAAGGAGACACAATCTGGTTCAGATGCTGCGTGGAGAGGATCCTGATATAGTTTTATTAAATGAGACGAAATTGAAACCCTTTCACAGACCAAAATTTAAAGACTATGATATGGTTAGGAATGACAGAAACTCTGCGAATGGGGGTGGAGTTGCCATTTTAATTAAAAGACATATTAAATTCGAACAAATTTCATTTAGCTCACAAATGGAGATATTAGAGACCGTTGTTGTAAGTATTGGGTTGCAAAACGGTAAAAAATTACTGGTAATTGCTGCATATGCACCAGGCTCTAATGCAGATGTTTTTATAAAAGAATTTGAGGATGTTTTTCGATCCCTAGCGCTACAAAATCCCAGCAATTATTACGTATTGGCCGGTGACCTCAACGCGAAACACGAGTTGTGGAACAACCCGCATTACAATAGTAGAGGGCTGGCACTATCAAATTGGGTAGCAGATAGAGAAATAGATTTCAGACTGTCCCTGAGAGGCACCAATATACCTACTTTCCCAAGGAGTAATGCCTTCCTTGACATCGCTTTACTAGACAATAGATTACAAATAAATAACCTCAATACAGACAATACGCTACAAACTATAGACATAGACAGTGACCATAGAGCCATTCGCTTACAAATTTCGCTTCCCAACAAAAGTGACCAGATAGCTTTACAAACACCCCAGTTCGTGCTCAATTATAACAAAACTAATTGGGAAAACTTTCAAAAAGTAGTATCTGAGAAATGTAATACTAACATCCCTCATAATAAAAATCTGAGCAACGCCGAAATTGACAAACACCTTGTCAATATAAACAAAGGTATCAAAGAAGCAATACATATAACTGTGCCCAGATTTAAGAGTGTAAACTCTACAGACGTATACATTAACGCTAAAATTAAGGACCTCCTTTCGACAAAAAGTAGACTGATCACTATTTTAAATAACGAATACAGGCACCCAGCCACGCTGTCTCCATTCATAATTAATAGGACTAAATCTTGCATAAAGAATTGCAAAAAAGAGATTAAAAAGGAGTTTCAAAAATCAGTCAATAGATACTGGGAAAACAAAATTAAAAAAATCCCCATAAACTCTTCAGAAATGTTTCCTAAAATCAACGCAATATTCAGACCAAAAGAAAAAACCTCGATACCTAACTTAATAGTAAAAGAGAACAACGCAAGTTTACTCACAAATGCGAATATAACTCCCCAACAACTTCAAGTAGACAAAGATAATAACTACATCATAAGCAAAGATAAGGATAAGTACAATATATTAGGGGCCAATTTTGCAGCAGTTTATTCCCAAAATAAAAATTTAGGTAGACACAGGTTATCAGAGATGATTGAGAAAAGATATGCAGACATTGTTGCGGGGTTGGATCCCTTCACCTCCGGAGAAGAGTCACTAATACATTTTTCTGATGAGAACACAGCCAGCGATCCCGAATGGGAAACTGATATGGTTTATTTCCACACGCCATTAGAGACACAAAAAATATTCAGATCCATTAGTAATAAAAAATCAGCGGGTACAGACGGCATTCCGAATATAGTGTTGAAACACCTACCCTTCAAAATCATACTCGATTACAATATTTTATTCAATAACTGTCTTAACAACTGCCATTTTCCTATAGCATGGAAGTTGGCGAAAGTGGTTCCTATTAAAAAAAAAGGAAAGGATCCCACAGAGCCCACGAGCTACAGACCCATCAGTCTTCTCCCAAACATTTCTAAAATTTTTGAGGTTATACTTAAGAAAGCATTAGAAAAATTCTTCACTGAAAAGGAATTAATCCCAGACAACCAATTTGGATTTAGGCACAAGCTCAACACAGTCCATGCTATAAATAAATTAACGTCTGATATTCACTATGCGTTATCAAGGAAGGAGAGTGTGGCGGCATGCCTTATTGACCTAGAAAAAGCATTTGACACAGTATGGATCAAGGGACTAATTTTCAAATTATACAATAAGGGATGTCCACCGCACCTACTAAAAATATTAGTTAACATGCTCAGGAATAAGAAATTCTTTATCTCAAGCAAAGAGGAAAACACAAACCACATATTTGAACTCGATGACGGTATGCAACAGGGGACTGTCACCGCCCCAACGCTCTTTAATTTTTATAATTCCGACATTCCTAGCCTCTTCGGGTTGTCTGATGCAACAGATATAAATTCCCTGTTTTTCGCCGATGACTTAATTATATATTGCAGAGGTAAAAACGTCAATAATCTACAAAAAAGATTGCAAGATATATACAACAAAATTAACGATTACTACTTCACATGGAAACTCAAGATAAACCCAACTAAATGCGAAACAATTCTTTTCAGAGACAAACTTTTGAATAAATGCAAAACCTTCCGCAAGACATACAAAACATTTAGAATTAAATCTAACAATACAGAAATTCCTCACCGTAAAATAGTCAAATACCTGGGCATTCATTTGGACGAAAGAATACTGCTTAATAAGCACGTCGACATACAATTAGATAAGGCAAAAAAAGCTTTTCGCACCAATAGTAGGCTATTCTACTCCGACTACCTGAATCAAAAAATTAAAATAACCTGTTATATGCTTTTGATTCGACCTATTCTCACATACGGTTGCCCAGTGTGGTACAACGTCAGCCCTCACATGATGGAAAAATACCGCAAATTCGAGAGAAAATGTATAAGGGCGTGTACAAATGTTTACAGAAGCTATAGATCAAATTTCAAACAATACGAAAACTGCAATAACTTGTATAACATAGCAGGGATTTCCAGAATAGACTGCCACATCATTAAATTGGTGAGGGACTACTTTGCAAATATCTCTAACATCAACAACAATGGTCTCATCAGGAGCGCCGTATATCCCAACGACGAGTACTATAAGAGTACATTACTATCAGGCAACATCCCCCCCGAAGCGTTTATATACCTAGATAAAACAAATAGAATTACAGATAGAAATAATATCCCAACAATCTACCACATAAAAAGAAGGTCCTCCGACAAAAGAATAAGGTACGATCCAGACATAGACTGTCTAAACGACAATACTGACAAAGTATATATAACGGACATACCAAAAATTGACATGTTAGACAAATACCACTCTAACACCAAAAAATACTGGTGGAGGGAGGTCACCCCTACAGGCTACGATTAGCCCATCCTTAAAGACTGATTAGTGCGACTTATTAGAAATACCGTACATCGAGTGAGATGATAACTGTTTATACATCTTTTTAAGCCAAACAGGCGTTGTAAATATGTATATAGTTTGTACATAGTTAGCCTTTTTAAGGAGTTATTGTAAACGGGTGAATGCGAGTGTGTTGTGTGTGTGTGTGCGAAGTTACTCATTAGATATAAGTATACAACCTTTTTACATGAGACCAGAAATTTAAGGACCCGGTTTTTCTTTTTTCGCGGAACTGATTCGTTCCTTTTCCGGATCTGATTCACGAATACACTACCCACCCTAAATAGGGAGAAGGGGATAAGAATAAAAACCAAAATAATAATGATAATAAGTTAAAATACTCTATTGGATTGCGAGCGTCGTTTCTCTACGACCTGTTAACCCATGTATGACACATTAGTTGTTTTATTTTTAAGTAGATTATTCGCTACATTTGTACAAGTGACTCTACATACTCTGTACTAAAACGAATAAAACATTTATATAAAAGGGTTCCGCCAGGTAAGCCTTACTGACGAGTCCTCTGGCGGACCCGGGTCGAAACGCTCTTTCCCTGTCTAGGGTGGTGACCCTTTCTCTTCTTTCCTCTCGGGTGATCCCACCGCAGACGATCCAGAGTCGGATCGCTACAGTGGTGACCCCGACGTGATACGTACGGCTTGAGCAGTGTGCTTGCCGTCGTACCTCTCCTTCTATGACTTGAGCAGTGTGCTCGCCACTTTACTCTGTGATGGCTTGAGCGGTGTGCTCGCCATTCCTACTCCTATGGCTTGAGCAGTGTGCTCGCCATTCTTCTCCTTGGCATAGTTGAGCCGTTAACCGTTGGTGAGAGCTCCGCCATTTTCTCTCTTCATCGATGGAGATGTTGTGCCTTGCTCGCCCCTTGACAATGGCTTGGGCTAATGCTTCGTCCCTCTGCCGAATTAAATGGGTTGTTCTGGTCCTCGCCCTCTTGGAAATGGCTGGTGGCCATGCTTCGTCCCTCTGCAAGATGGCTTGTTCAATCGTTCAAACTACCTTCAATCATGGGGATGCAATCATGACTGAATGAACAGTGTTCTCGTATTCAATCGTAGTTCAGTCGTGTAGCTCGACTAACCTTGGCGAGCCTCGAGACTCGCGAGAGCCTTTGATCGATGCCGCGCGAGGCCCGAGCCGAGCGACATTGTATCGTTCACCCGTCTAAACTGGCGCCTGGAATTGCTCGGCGATGTGTCATCGATTATACGGAAAGTGAATTTCTTTATTTTTTAACCGACTTCAAACAGGAGGAGGTTATTCATTCGACCCGTTTGTATGTTTTTTATGTTTGTCACCTCATAACTCCTCAGCATATGGACCGATTTTGATGATCTTTTTTTTATTCGAAAGAGGGCAATGCCCCAGTGGTCCCGTCCTAGACTAAATCAACATTGGCCCAATATTTTGCCACTTATGGTTAATAATAAAGACTATTGTCACCTAATTATTATTATTTTATGTACGTACGCGCATATCTCCTCAGCATGTTGTGTCAATATATATAAAACTAAAATACGAAAAATAAAAAATTTAAAAAAATTAAAACCGACTTCAAAAAAATAAAATTACACTAAAAAATAAAAAATAATTTTTTCCCTTATTTAATCTACGACTCTTATATTTTTTAGGCCGGCGCCAGATTTACACAGTGCAAATGATGAGGCACCGACTTAAAAAAAGGAGAGTCGTAGATTAAATAAGGGAAAAAATTATTTTTTACTTTTCAGTGCAATTTTATTTTTTTGAAGTCGGTTGTAATTTTTTTAAAATTTTATTATTTTTAACTTTTTAGTTTTATGTGTATTGACACAACATGCTGAGAAGATATGCGCGTACATACATAAAATAATAATAATTAGGTGACAATAGTCTTTATTATTAAACATAACTGGCAAAATATTGGGCCAATGTTGAATACAGTCCAGGATGTGACCACCGGGGCATCGCCCTCTTTCGAATAAAAAGAAGATCATCAAAATCGGTCCATATGCTGAGGAGTTATGAGGTGACAAACATAAAAAACATACAAACGGGTCGAATGAATAACCTCCTCCTTTTTGAAGTCGGTTAAAAAATAAAGAAATTCACTTTCCGTATAATCGATGACACATCGCCGAGCAATTCCAGGCGCCAGTTTAGACGGGTGAACGATACAATGTTGCTCGGCTCGGGCCTCGCGCGGCATCGATCAAAGGCTCTCGCGAGTCTCGAGGCTCGCCAAGGTTAGTCGAGCTACACGACTGAACTACGATTGAATACGAGAACACTGTTCATTCAGTCATGATTGCATCCCCATGATTGAAGGTAGTTCAATCATGGCCGACGATTGAATCCCCATGATTGACCTGCTTCAATCATGGCCGACGATTGAATCCCCATGATTGACGTAGTTCAATCATGACTGACGATTGAATCCCCATGATCGACCTACTTCAATCATGGACGCTTCGGTTAAAAATTGACTTGGGTTAGTCTTATTCATGACGAATAAGACTAAAGTATCTTTTATTTGATACGTCATTTAAATAATTTGTTATTTAAATAATGCCCATCTCTGCCGCCAGGTAAGCCTTACTGACGAGTCCTCTGGCGGACCCGGGACGAAACGCTCTTTCCCTGTCTAGGGTGGTGACCCTTTCTCTTCTTTCCTCTCGGGTGATCCCACCGCAGACGATCCAGAGTCGGATCGCTACACATGTGTAGCACATACGACCGAGACCTTCTCGCAATCTTTGCCGCCGTAAAATACTTTAAACACCTACTAGAAGGACAACAATTTACAATCAGGACAGATCACAAACCGCTGACTTACGCATTTGTACAGAAACTAGGCAAAGCATCTGAACGACAACTCCGCCAACTAGACTACATTTCGCAATTTACAACAGACATAGTTTACGTAAAAGGTGAAGACAACATAGCCGCTGACACATTTTCAGGAATCAATATAATTAATATGCCGACAATACTAGACTTAGACACCATACGACAACATCAACAAGACGACGAGGAACTTCTCAACTCCTCAAAGACGACAAAGTATCATTGAGACTCCGCAGACTGAGCTTTGACGATATTGAAATTCACTGTGACATTTCAACAGGCATAGTGCGACCATACCTCCCGAAGACACTCCGCACAGCAGCTTTCAATGCAATCCATGGGCTTTCTCATCCAAGTAGAAACGTTACCTCACGTTTAATCCGAGAGAAATACGTATGGCCAGGAATTAAGAAGGACGCCATCACATGGGCTCGAGAATGCATACCATGCCAGCGTTCAAAGATCCAACGACACACTCGTCTTGAACCCAAGCATATTGATATACCAGATGATCGCTTCAAACATATACACCTGGACATCATCATGGTACCTCACCAGAAGGTTTATGAATACTGCTTAACCATCATCGATCGATTTTCGAGATGGCCAGTAGCCGTTCCTCTCAAAGATATTACCGCTGATACAGTTACTACCGCTTTATTCGACCATTGGATCGCTCACTACGGTACACCAACGACAATAACCTCAGATCAAGGCACCCAATTTGAATCAGCACTTTTCCAAGCACTGGCAAGTTTAATTGGTTGCAATAAGCAAAGAACATCGCCATATCATCCACAATCAAACGGCATCATCGAACGCTGGCACCATACTTTAAAATCAGCACTGATGTGTTCACTAAAGCCATGGACGGAAATTCTATCAACTGTATTACTTGGATTGCGTACGAGCTTGAAAGAGGACATCCAAGCTTCACCAGCAGAAATGTTGTATGGCACAATACTACGTGTTCCCGGAGAATTCTTCATTGACGCCGACTTCACAGCGGATCCACAAATCTTCATAGAAAAACACCGCGACTAAATGAGGGGTTTGAGACCTACACCAACAGCACACCATGTAAAATCGAGAATTTTCATCGCCAAAGACCTTCACACATGTAGCCATGCATTCATTCGGTGCGACCACGTTAAAGCACCACTAGAGCAACCATACAGAGGACCGTACAAAATCATGAAAAGACATACTGACATACTGTTTGAATTAGACGTTGATGGTACATTAAAAAACATAAATATAGACAGACTAACCGACGCCGACATTGACACTGAGCCCACACAAGATGATAGAGTACCAGAGCATAAATGGACATCTGTCACAAACATACCAACGAAAACGTACAAAAACAAAAAAGTCTCTTTCAAAACTCCTGCATGAAAAGACTTGGGGGGAGTACTGTGGCCATCATCAGGAATTTTGGCGCTGCACATGCTGTCGCGTGTCTGCTGACAGACATGTGAAGTGTTTTTCTCACTGGCGCTTATGCGACCATGTTGGCAGGATTGAAAAAAACTTACGAACTACCTCACGGGCAGCTACAGCCGTAGCCTTTTACCCCTACGAAATTTGTATTAGAAGAGAACACGTTATTATTATAAAGTTACGTTTGGTTTAATAAATACCTATATAAACACATCCACTATAGTACTGAACATAAATTATTATAGTCACAAGAGCTATACATGGTTGTAGTGGAATGCGTGCGCGAGGCGCTATTGCCATTTTACCTGTTCGTGCGAGCGCGGGTTGCAAGATAAAATGCTGACCCTGCATATATTCGCAGTAATCCAGTACTTTCGCGAGAAAGCGCGCGAGAAGCTTCGGCACCTGATGGGGCATCGCAGTATTGCTACGCGCGAGAACGGACTACCCTAGCTCGCCACGCGAGTATTCACTTCTCATTAAGTAACAGAGCGTAAAACTGGGCGAGGTCGACGAAACCTATACAGTGACCTCCGGTTGGACGTGTAGAAACGGGGTAAATTTGTATTTCGAACAAACAAACAAACATAAAATGAATTATATATATATAGATAATGTTACTCTCTAGACTCCTAAAATATAAAGTTATAGCTTCAGGAATTTAAGAAGTAACGTCTTTCGACTATATGATCCCTATTTTACTAGAATTTGCTGAGATCCGTAATTTTCTTAATTAAAATTCGCGCAGGAAATTCGTAATCAGCTACACCTAATATCCCAGTATAGCAAATTTCGTCATTCCGATTTTGCTTAATGGAAAAAAAACCTAAAAATCAATATTTTTGCGATGATCTGTAACATGTGCGTAATCCATACTCTTTATTTGTATATGAACAATTGAAAGGAAATAAAATAAAATCTTTCAACATTCAAAAAACACGTTAGTATTGATAGAATCTATTGACTCACTTCCTTCATGTGTTTAGTTCTGTCTTATATCTAATCGCCACCTGCACATTATCACAGTTAAGCATAAATAAAAATATCTTTCAATGGATCATTCAATTGAAGGTATTAGGTACTCGTTATTTTGATACGAAACCATTTTTATACATACTTTAAATTCAATTTTATTGTTAAAATGAAGTTAAATTGTTGAAATATACGTTTTTTCAACTTTCACCCATCTTTTCTCAGGAAAGGTAAAACACGTATGGAGATTTATGTGGGCAAACTATTTCTACAACAGTCCCCAATATTATTGTACAAAATTTTCAACACGTTCAACAAGTACAACCCAAGAAATTTTGAAACGTGGTTTTGTTCTGCATCAAGAGGCAAAAAACTGAAGTTATAAACATCTGATCTGCTTTTTTCAAATGTTTATACGATATCTACCATGATAATTCCATCGTGGATGCTGTCTTCAGTTTTAAACTAGCAGTCAAACGCGATGAACGTGATAAAAATAATTTGACAAAAAAATGTACTTTAGATGTTCATTTATATGTGGGACACTGTGTATACTTAAATAATATACAAATTAAACTGTAGAAAATATACAAGGTGTGGTCAAAATGGTGGTACAATCGGAAAGGAGCTGATTTGTTGTAGAAGAGTAAATTACAAGGGCAGAATAAAATTTTTTCTTACGGGGCTCCGTTTTCGAGGAAATGGATTTTACTGATCCATCGAGTCCGCGTCCCACCTTCAAATCGATTTTCTCGTGATCAAAGATCCAGTCGAAGAAAGTTACTCTACAATTTCGGCTTATTTATACACAAGGATTCATTTCCGCAGTTTTACCATATTTACTGACAAATTGTACTTTTATCTATTCGGTTGCATGCGTACTTACAATTTTGATTACAAATTTTCTTAGAAACTAAGCCGCGTACGAAGAAACTCTATTCTGCACTTCTGACTTACTTTCGCAACAGGAAGGTACGCTGCACAGTTGTCCGGATTCGTAAAAAGGTGAACGAAATTCATATTACTGTTATTATACGTTACTCATAAATGGAACGGTTGTAAGGGTTTTTTGATGACTCAAAATGACTAGAATCCGATTCTGGTATTATTTTTTTCTAAGATAACGAACTACCCTTATAAACAACTTTTATACTCCCGGTCAAATTTCCATAATGTAAAACATTCACGGCCATTACTATTTAACTTTTTACACTTGTTTTTTAACCCTTCGTGTTTACACAGTTATAATCACAAATTGGTCACGTGAGGTTTACTGCACCTCAGCGTCATTTTTGAGTTACCATTTTCGTATTTTTGAATGTTTTAACGTTTGAGTGATAATTGAAGACCTTGCAGCAAGAGGGATGCAACTCCACTTTTGCCAGTTTTTTCAGCTATGACGTGTAATATTCGTAAAAAAAAGAATCTACATCGTTTGGCGCATGTTTGATGCAAATCCAAAAACAAATGAGCAATTTATTGCAATGTTTGGACTTGCACCCATTACCGTTTTGTGCAATACGAATGCAGATCCGGATCTGCCACCTTCTTGCACCAAACCAGTGATGTACAATCTATCAGTTGAGCCCCAGAATCCACTGTATACTGCCCCTTTGACACTGAAAAAGGCAAAATATAACGACGTAATGCAGTTAGCCACCAACTACGCCCCACATACCTCATAAGCAGCCTATTTACATACCTCATGAGAGCCTTTATATAAGGCTCTCAAATATGCGTTGATTGAGGATGAGGATATTTCCACAGATAATGATGACGACCAGACGCAAGAATAATGTTATCTTTTTATGTCTACAACAAATGTCGACGTATTTCTTCCATATTTGATTAATAAAGCAACAATAAATCAATAAAATGTGTTCCTTATTGTGCATAGTTATCAAAAAGCGGCCGATTTTTGTATTCTTTGGTGCAAATAAAAACTTATCAACTCAATAACTACTACTTATTGTATGAAAATGTATATTTTTCACTTAGTGTTCTTCTGTTAATGTTATGTCATAGCAATAATTTTATAAACAGTTTTTTCCATTTTTCTCGAAATTCGTAAATATGGAGTTGCACCCCTCTTGCTGCAAGGTCTTCAATTGTACATTTGTAATACTCATACACTCGTGCTCTAATAGTCTTTTTCTAGAAATGTAAATTCTGGTATGATGAAATTTTTAGTTGAAAAGGTGCGATTTTCCACGGTTGTAGTAAAAAAACGATTTTTTCGCGATAAATCCCCTTTGGAAGTTGTAAAGGTGCGACATTTAAACTCAAAAAATTGCTCGTGGGGTGCGATATGCTCCGCGTGACCACAATGGGTTAATATTTCTGCAGCATAAATGTTTTCTCGTGTGCATAGCAAAATGCTGAAATTTTTTTTTAAAAGTTGCAAAAAACTTCAGTGAGATCAAAGGATTGTTACACAATGGATTATTGTATTCAGTAAATAAGGGATGTAAAAAAAATTTCGATCTATACATTCAAATGCATGTTAAGGAGATTATATTTTAAGAAGGAAATAATATTTTGCAAAAGAATTTTGTGTCGTATTACATTACGCTACCTGGCTGACAAGAATCCGATGATGACGCGTAAATTTCGGAGTCTGTTGCAATGCCTAATTCGTTTAAGGAATCCACTGGTAAAATTATTTAATTATTAGACGTCCATTATTATGGTGTGGCATTGTTATGGAAATGTTGCTCCAGTGTTCGGCATTACCTACAAACTACTCATGGAAACCATATGTATAAAGCAATGATGATGTTGGGACCCGGGGAATCAACGTACGAATGTCCGCATAGACTTTAACTAATAGAAATTTTGCTTTTACTTGAAATATTTTTTGGTCTCAACTAGATCTTGAATATCGTGTCCTTAATATTTGTCAATTATACCCACAATTTTAACTACGTTCTGGTCATTATAAGCATTTACTCAAGGTCTCCATTTCATACGGCGTTAACGGATTTTGACGCATGACTATACAAATATATTATTACTTATAACTTGCGTAAACGCAACTTGTTAGAATCTTAAAAGTTTCTAACAAATACTCTCATGCGAAATTCATCGTGACTAAGCGTGAATAACGTTTTGTAAACGTAAGTAAAGCGCAAAGATGGAATAAAATAGAGATTCACGAAAAGGTATATTTCAAAGGGTTGTAAGACATATATCCCTTTCATATTATATGTACTTATAGGTGAAAAGGCACTCTATAACGTTACATAGTTACATTTAAGTCAACTCTTATCCATCGAAAAATATAGTGAGGCAAAGTACGCCAAGTTCAGAGAAAATGTGACCGTTGCGAAACAGGCAGTTTTCCCCATCTTCAAACCTTTTCCAAACAATTTTGGGTGACTTATGGCAACTCTTACCCATGCCAAAACTTAGTCTATAGATGTAAGAACCTATGGCTAACACGTCAAGGATATCCAAAGAGGTTGAAAAATTGAATTTGCTTCACCTTTTTACAAATCCGGACCACTGTGCGCTGTATATAAAATACTTACTTTGTAATTGTAGAAAGAATTCTTGCAATAGCAGTTAGATTCAATTTTGGCAACGTAATTCCTGGAATAGTTTGTACAAATGGCCGTTTTATATGCCATAGCCATCGGTTATGATATAAATATCTAGATAAACTAGTTGTCAAAGTTCCTCCGAAAATCGATGCAATTTTCATTGAATTTGTTTGAGTTCCATCAGGAAATACAATCGAACTGAAATCAGTTGGCATTCGCTCATATTTAATTAAAAATCTCTCTAATGATTTGTGTATAATAGTGCAAGAAAGTGTCTCCCTTTGTCCTGTTGGTCGATTCGGTAAAGTAAGCTTGGATAATCGATCTAAGAGGTCGACAACAACATTGTGCCGAACAGCTCCTTCTGTTCCAGCTGCAAATGCAATGTTAAGAATAACACAAAGAGCCTTGCAATTAATACGAATTAACGAGAAGGAAACAGGAGGTTTTTCTGCTTCTCTATAAATAAACTGCACATATGTATGGTTTTCAACAAGGACGAACGTTGCCCAATTTTTTAACATGGCATAAAGGACAGCAGCTGCTTGGCGACTTTGAACACACTGAAAACGACCGCTTTGATTTGCTTGATGCAAATGTCTTGGTAGCGGCCTGTCGTGGGACAAAATCAATGTTACCCTCTGCGTATGCATCCAGCGTGCCCATTGCAAGGGATTTAAGGACACTACGGGTTGCCAGATTTGTCCGAATTGTGGACATGCCGCATCACTGAAAAATAAGATACATTTAAACATAGGAGGTATAAAAAAAAAAGGATCCCACGCAAGTGGACCACGCTATTAGCTTTAAAACAGTGCACGATAGAACACAATTTAATTGGGCAAATCATGTATTTAGTAGTGTATGTTTCTGTTTCAAAGGTGGAGAATTTGGATATACTTCCGAAAGGGACCGGTGGCCGATCGAGATGAGGTTTTGTGGGAGGGGCGAGGAGGGGGTGTGAACCCTAAATCTAAAATTGTAGCTTCGAGTATTTATTAGTTTCCGAAATATTAATAAAAAATTGTTAATTTTTTTGGAAATTTTTTTTGGACGTTGGTGCAGGCCTCCCTACCCGGGAGCCCTTCCGTCCCCCTATTTTTTATGTTTGAAACTTTGTAATCACAGTCTAATTTTTAGCATCGTCAAACTCACCTCAGTTCGCTACCCATGCTTTACGGGCCTGCAAGCGGGCCCGCGCCCCCCGCGCTACTCTACCTCCCACCAATACTAATACCCGGGACACGTTGGGAAGTGGAATGCGGTGTGTCGGTATAAGTCAACAGAAATATTGTTAATAGGGGGGACCGTGGTAAAGTGATTAAAAAAAAATCGGTAAGGTGTACCCGTTTATGCACAATTACCCCAGTATCTTTTGAACGCATTAATTGCCGAAGCTATAATTTTATATTTCGGGTCTGTCCACAACCCTCGTAATACCCACCAAGTTTCATCTCGATCGGCCACCGGTTGGGGCTAGATTAGTGCGGAGGGCGCGCGGGCGCGTAAAGCATGGTAGCGAACCGATGTGAGTTTGGCGATGCTAAAAATGAGGTTGTGGTTATAAAATTTCAAAAATAAAAAATAGGGTAACGGAAGGGCTCCCGGGTAGGGAGGCCAGCACCAACGTCCAAAAAAATTTCCAAAATAATTAACAATTTTTTATTAATATTTCGGAAACTAATAAATACCCGAAACTACCATTTTAGATTTAGGGTTCACACCCCCTCCCCACCCCTTCCACAAAACCTCATCTCGATCGGCCACCGGTCCCTTTCGGAAGTACAGCCGAGAATTTTTATAAATTTCAAGACCACCTTTAACTTTTTAAATGGAACCATATATTTTTTGGTACACCAATTGGTCTATTCCCTTAAAGCCCGGGCACGCATATCAGTTTCGTGTTAGTTCCATGCCGTCAGTGTCAGTTTTAAAAAAAATCATTTCCCCCGTAGGGCTGTTCGAGTACTCGAAAAAAGGCGAGCCCAGTCTGGCCAGATTGAGTTTCGAGCAATCTGATTGTGGAGTAGCTGGAATATTTTAAACAGTATGAATGTTTGGAATATTTTAGCAAATGTTTATCTGCACGAATGTAACTAATGGGGTAAATATTCAGAAGAAAGGAACCACCCCTTTTTTATGCTTTTTTAATATGTTGTCCAGATCAGCACCCGTTGATAAATAAATAAACCAATAACACAAAAAGAAGACAGACTTTCATTTCCGGTACGGTTGAGAGCAGAAGTGTGAGTGAGCGGAGCGGAAGGAAAGGGCATAAAAGGTGGAAAAGTGGGAGTGGGGAGTGAAGGGATTGGTGAAGGGAATAGGGTGAGAGACGTAAGGGAAAGGAGAAAAAAGGTGCGGAAAAAGGAGGCAGGATAGAGGAGAAAACAGGGTGCAGAGGAGAAGATTGAGGTTAGGACAAGGCGGGAAAGGAACGAGAGAGAGAGAGAGAAAGAAAACAGAGGAGAGAAGGATAGAAGAGTAGAGAAGGAGGACAGTGGAGACATCGTGCGATAGGGAGAGGTAACGAGGAGACTGCATAGCAGTAGGTAAAGTAGGGAAGAAAGGAAAGAAAAGAGGTAGAAAGGAAGGTGGAAGAGAGGAATAAAGAATGGAAGGGAAAGAGGGTGAAAAGAGAGAGGTAGCAGGGAAGGAGAAGGTAGTAGCAGCAGAAAAGGTAGTGGAAGAAAAGGAAGAGGAGGGAAAAAAGAAGGGTAGGAAAACAAATGCGGAGAGGTTGACAAGAGAAAGGACAGCAAGTGAAATGTGATAGAAATTAGAGAAATGTGGAAAAGAAAGAGGGAGAAAGAAGAGGAAAAGCAAGTGGAAGAGAGAGAGGGAGAGGAGGCTTTTTTAAAAAGTAGAAAGGTGCAAAGGTCTCCAGAGGAGAAAAGGGAAGAGGAAGGGAGAGGAGTGGAGAGATTGATAAGGGAAATGAGGGAAGAGGTGAGGAAAGATTTAAAGGAGGTAAAGCAGCAAGGGAGAGAGGTAAAAGAGGATATGGCAAAGTTAAGAGGGAAGATGGAAGAGTGGGAAGAAAAATGGAGAAAGGAAAAAGAGGAAATGGGGAGCAGAATGAAAAAACTGGAAAAAAGGCTAGAGGAAGTGGGAAGAGAGGAGGAAAAGATAAAGGAGATAGAGGAAAGGTTAAGGAGAATGGAACAGGGGAGGGAAAGGGAGGAGGAAAATGGAGGAAAAGGAACGGGAGGGGACAGGACGGATAAGAGGACAGGAGGGGAAGAATGGGAAACGAGGGTAAAAGAGATGGAAAGAAGGCTAGAAATGAAGGAGAGAGAAGAGAAAAGGAAAAACATAATGATAAAAGGGGTAAGCAGAGAGGGAACGGAGATGGAAAGGGCAAAAGCAGTGCTAGAGGTGATGGGAGTACAAGGGAGAATAGAGAGAGTGAAAGAGATAGGAGGAAGAGGGAGACAGAAGGGGGAGGTGATGCTGGAGGTGAGGATGAGGAGTGAGGAGGACAAAAGAGAAATAATGAGGAATAAAGGAAAACTAAGGGGGAGAAAGGAGTGGATAGGAGATGACTTAACCTGGAAGGAAAGAAAGATGCAGTGGCGGTTAAGAGAGATAGGAGAGGAGGAGGGAAGAAAAGGGAAAAGAGTGAGGGTACACTACGGTCGGATAGAAATAGACGGGAAAACGTGGTTTTGGGATGAGCAGGGAGAGGTTCTAAGAGATTGGAGAAGGAGGGAGAGGGGAAGGACAGAAGGGGAAACAAGGGAAGAGGGAAAGGAAGGAGAGAGGAAGGGAGGAGAGGTAGAAGGGAGAAAGGAAAGAGAGGGGACAAAAAACTAAGCGGGGTAAGGAAGGAGGAGGGAAGGAAAGATCAAGGGGGGGAAGTGAAAAACTGGAGGATAGGATTTTGGAACGTAGCAGGACTGACAAATAAGGAGGAAGAGTTCTGGAAGGGGATAGGGGAATGGGAGGTAATAGTCTTGTTGGAGACATGGATAGAGGAAAAAGGATGGAGCAGGGTTAGGAACAGACTGCCGAAGGGTTACAAATGGAGGGCACAATGGGCAAGCAGGAAGAATAGGAAAGGAAGAGCGATGGGGGGTATGATGATAGGAGTGAGGGAGGAAATGATAGGAAGGCAGGAGAGGGGGCAGGAGGAAGAGGAAGGGATAATGGTGGAAAGAGTAAAGGCAGAGGAGCAGGAATGGACGGTGGTGGCGGTGTATGTGAACGGGGATATGGAGAGGAAGTTGGAAATTATTAGAGGGTGGATGGAAGGACAAAGGGAGGAAGGGGGAGTGGTAGTAGGAGGAGACTTCAATGCGAGAACAGGAAAGCAAGGGGGCAGGATAGAAGGAGAGGAGGAAGAGGAGGGAGAGGGAAGGAAGTCGAAAGATGGGAAGGTAAATGGGGACGGAAGGAAACTAATAAAGGTAGTAGAAGAGACGGAATGGGAAATTTTTAATGGGAACATAAAGGGGGATGAAGAGGGGGAATATACATACACAGGAGGAAAGGGGGAAACGGTGATAGACTACGTGTTGGGGGATGACAGAACGAGGAGAGGGATAGAAAAGATGCAGGTAGGGGACAGAGTAGAGTCAGACCACCACCCGTTGGTGGTGACAATGAAGGAAGGAGGGGCGGGGAGGAAAAGGAGGAAAGAGAGGGAAAGAAAAGCAGGAAAGGGAAAATGGTCGGAGCGGATGAAGGAAGAATACGAGAAGGGGATGGGAGGGGCAAGTATAGGGAGGGGAGGGATACAGGAGGAAGTGAAAAAGGTGGAGGCAAGGATAAAGGAGGAGATGAAGAAGGGGGAGGAGGCGGGGGGGGGGCAGAAAGGCAAAGAAGGAGGGAAGGATGGTGGGATAGAGCATGCAGGGAGAAAAAGAAGGAGGTGAGAAGAGAGTTAAGAAAGTGGAGAGGAAATAAGAGTAGGAGGGAGGAGTACAAGAGGGCAAGGGGGGAATACAAAGAGATGTGTGAAAAAAAGAAAGAGGAAGAGAAGGAGAGGGTGATAAGGGAAGTGGCGGAAGCAAAGACGGAGAACAAAGTCTGGGAGATAGTTAATAGGGGAAGAAAGACATGGAAAGGGGTGAACGAAGGAGTAAGTAAGGAAGAGTGGAAGGAGTATTTTATGGGATTACTAGGGGGAGTGGAAAATAGGGTGAGGGTGGGAGGGGAAGAAGATAGGAGGAAGGAAAGGGAAGAGGGAATAAGTAAGGAAGATATAAGGGGAGCGATAAAGAAGCTAAAGGAGGGGAAGGCGATGGGAGGAGACGATATCCCGAATGAGGCGTGGAAGTTTGGGGGAGAGAAGGCGGTGGAGATAGCGTGGGAGATTTGTAGAAGAGTATGGGAAGGAGAGGGATGGCCACAGGGATGGACGGAGGGGATTATAGTGCCACTGGCGAAAAAAGGAGGAGGAGAGGAGGAGGTACACGATTATAGAGGAGTGACGCTGATGCCGTCGGCATATAAAATATATGCAACGGTACTGGCAGGGAGATGGGAGAAGGAGGTGGAAGGGCAGAGGATGATTCCAAGCAATCAGGTCGGATTCAGGAAGGGAGTAGGGACAATGGACAACATATACGTATTAAACTACCTGGTAGGGAAACATATAAACAACAAGAAAGGAAAGATGATAGCGATGTTCGTTGACCTTAAAGCGGCATTTGACTCAGTAGATAGGAGAATTTTATGGGAGGCGATGGAAAAGAGAGGGGTGAGAGCAGGGTTAGTGGAAAGGGTTAGGGAAATATACGGGGAGACGATAAGTAGGGTGAAGGTGGGAGGGGAAATAGGAGAGAGCTTCTGGACGGCCAAAGGATTAAGACAGGGGTGTCCGCTAAGCCCAATCCTGTTTAATATACTAACAGCAGATCTGGACGAGGAGCTGAGGAAGGGAAGATGGGGAGGGGTGAAGGTGGGGCAGAGGAGGATATGTGCAATGGCATATGCAGATGATGTGGTGGTAATGGCGGAGAGGGAAGAAGAAATGGAAAGCATGATAAGGAGGATGGAAAAATATATGGAGAAGAAGAGGGTAGAGGTGAACGTGGGAAAAACGAAGATAATAAGATTCAGAAAAGGGGGAGGGAGAGAAAGAGGGATGGAATGGAGATGGAAGGGAAAGAGAATAGAAGAAGTAAAGGAATTTAAATATCTAGGATATGTAATTAAGAAAAATGGAGGGCAAGAGGCACACGTTAGGGATAGAGTGAGGAAAGCGGGGGTGATAATGAGGCAGGCATGGGGAATAGGAAAGAGAAAGTTTGGAAAGAAATGGAGTAGGAGGATGTGGCTCTTCGACACGCTAGTGTGGACGGTGTTAGGATATGGAGCGGAAGTATGGGGATGGAAGGAAAGAGAGGAAGTGGAGAGGGTACAGGAGAGATTCATAAGGTGGACGCTAGGGGTAGACTGGAGAACACCGGGATATATGATAAGGGAGGAGACGAAAAGGATGAAGTTAAGGACGTGGGCAGGAAGAAGAGCGTGGAAGTATGAGGAGAAGTTGAGCAGGGGGGAGGGGGGGGGGAGCTAGCAAGACTATGCTGGGAAGAGGTAAGGGAAAAGAAGGAGGAAGAGATGAACACATGAGAGAGAGAGAGGAGAGAGTTTAAAATAGAAAGGGGGTGGCAGGAGGAGGGGAAAGGAGGCGAAAGGGGTATGAAGAAATGGAAAAGGAAGACGGTAGGAAACAGGAAGAGGAGAGAAGAGAGAAAATAAAAGAATCAAGGTACAATAGATGGTACAGAGAAATAAGAACGGAAGGGGTACCGAAATACCTAGAAGCAGGATGGGGCGAGGAGAGGTATGGAAGGATAGCGAGATTTAGGTTGGGAAACGAAATGAAGGGAGGATGGTATTGGGAAAAACAGGAGGAGAGGAGATGCAGGATTTGTGGAGGGGAGGAAGAACATGGGAACACGTGTTGGAGAGATGTGCAAGGGAGGAGGAAAATGAGAGGGGAATGGGGGAAAAGATAAGAGAGATACTGGATGAAGGAGAAAAAGGGGAGGAATGGATGAAGAGGATGGAGAGAAAAAGGAGGGAGAGAGTAGAAAGTGGGTGAGGGAGAGGGAGGAGGGAAGGGAAAAAGGGAAGGAGGAGGGAGTGACAGAAGGAATGGAGTGAAAGAAAGGAAATGAAAGTCGAAGGTGGCGGGAATAAGCGGAGCGGGGATGACGGAGAAAGGGAGCGAAGGCGGCGAGACAGCGGGAGCGGAGAGAGGGAGAGAGAGAGAGGGAGAGAGGGGGAGAGAGAGAGAGAGGGAGAGCGAGAGCGGCGGGGGAGCGAGATCGGAGAGAGCGGCGGGGGAGCGAGATCGGAGAGAGCGGCGAAAGCGATTAAGGCGAGAGCGGCGAAAGCGAATAAGGCGAGAGCGGCGAAAGCGAGCAAGGCGAGAACGACGAAAGCGAATAAGGCGAGAGCGAAAAGAGCGGAAAATGGAATAAAGTAGATTAAGAATTAGGATAAGAATAGAGAATAAGGATAGGGAAAGAAGTTGTAAAGAGAGGAGAAGGAAAGGAGAATGTAAACCCTTAGGGGAAACATTAAACATATACATACATACACAAAAAGAAGACAAAAAAGAAAGAAAAAGAAGAAAAGAAAGTTAACATAAAGAGAAGTAAGTATATGAATACGTTTTTGCATAAATGAAAAAAAAAAATAAAAAAGGCAGATCTGATTTAATTATTTATTTTCAATAGTTGCAGAGTATCTTTATTTACCGTTCGGATTTTAATTATTCATATTATTCATAACCATTATTTACATTCTAGCAGATATACATTTCCTAAAATATTCCAAACATTCATATTGTTCAAAATATTCCAACTACTCGACAGTCGGACTGCTCAAATATTCGAGTTTTTCTGCAGCCCTATTTCCCTGTTTTGGAATAGAGCAGTTCACACTTGTCAGTTCCGTATCCGTACAGTGTAATTCCGGATGATTTCAGCGTCAGTGATAAACTGATAAACTGTAAACACTGGTAAGCATCAATCACCTTCCTGTATCCGGACTTTTTTGACGTTTTGTCATGAGTACTTTTATTAATTCATTTCCAAATCATTTAAATGTGCCTAATAATTTTTTTTCTATCTTCTATCGTTTTAAACCTATAGCGTGGCCAGTTGGGTCAGCTCGACAAAGGGGGTAGAAAATGAACTGGGTAATTCCACGTAACAAAATACGACGAAAATCTATAGTAACGCAATTGCGGTCGAAGCTTCGTCTTTTAATTATTTATTGATGTTTAAAGATTCGGGTCAGGAACTCCTGCAAAACGGTAACTCGGCGATCAGCGCCGCGCGTTGTACAAGTCGTGGCCATCAGCTTGCTTCATAGACGTAGGGATAGATTCTGTAACACTCTCTGTCGTGACACGATCTTGCGACACTTCATAAGACATTTAGGTGAATTGCTGCATTGCACTAAACAATGGCCGCATTTCAGCATTGCACGTGCGCATGTCAAAATCCACTCGCCGAGAATTTTCAAGTAAAGAGGGAGAGTGCCTTTTTTAATAATCTTGTTCTTGAAAAGGCTTTCACACGTACAAAAAAAACCCACACGTGCACCGCGACTGTTCCGCCCGCGAGTGTCCTCGAAGAAGTTCGTACAGGCATGCATCAAGTGTTCCTGCGATAGTGCATATCCGTACAAACTTATTCGTAAATCGTACATCACATGCACCGACATTTATTCGTCCATGAGTGTTTATCTGTACCACGCACTGCGATTGTCCCATCCGCTAGTGTCCACAAAAATGTCCAAAAACTACGCAAACTAGTAACTCCTCAGTTACACTTAAACAGCGAACACTGATTGATGAGAGACAAATCGAAAAACAAATAACAAATTAATATCTAGATGCGCTGCATCGATGAGATACAATAATTCCCCGATATAAATATCCCGTTTGGGCTCGAGTCGTTCCTCGTATTGTGTGTAGGACTAACAGAAGTAACTCCCGACATGGTTTTATATTTTACCGACAACGACGGTCGAATAAGAGGCCAGCGAATAAGAAACAAAGACAGCGACTGAGAAAGAAGTACGAACAAGACATAGGAAAGGAAGAATGAGCGAGATGTACATAAATTCTTCGTCAAATCTGGCCATTTAAAGCCCCAACAGTTCGTTGTACACAAGCAGCTGAAAATTATCCAAGTCACGTTGTTACGTTGCAAATTGAACTTTTTAGGAGATCACCGCGGCCGCGCTGTCGTAATGCCCAAAAAGAACCATAAAGATAAGACTCCTGTCAAGATCTAGGTCACCCCTTTAAAACAACAACGCACCATAGAAGAACCCCGCACGTGTCCAAAACCAGGAAACCATAAACCCTTCAACTTAGGTCACCCTTCCACAGAAGAACCACGCACGTGTCCAAAACCATGAAACCATAAACCCTTCAAACTAGGTCACCGCTCCACACGACAATGCACTGTAAAAGAGCCATGCGTCACCCAAAAAATGTTCAGTCTTATTTCAACCAAATCCGACCCAGTCTCGCTACTAGTTCTTGTATCTAACCCTTGTCTCTGTGGAGCTCATTATCGAGTACTCGAACATAGTATTTATATTTACTGACAATATCTACGAGGTAAGCGGAACTTATCATTCGACATAAGCATCCGAACCACTCTGGTATGTCTGTACAAGTCACTGGAGCTTGTTAATAATGAATAGACTCAATGGTCATACCCTTGGTCTTCGTACGATTATAAAAGCCTTGACAATTTCTCCACGTGATACGGTCAGCAACCATCAACAATCGACCAACCAACGCCTACCAAAAAATCGATACACATATTTTCAACTCACATCTTACTTTAACATTTTTGAAATAGAGAAGGTGTCATTATATTAACTGGTTCAGCTCCAGAGCGACCACCACCACCCCCCGGCTACTCAACACTTAAAATCTGTTTAAAAGAATAAAAACACTTTTTTTCGAACAGTATATGACTCATTATCACCGCTCGCTTCGCTTCTTAAATTACATTGCAGTGTTACTTGATTTTGGGAAGGTCTCGGTTAACGATACAGTCCGTTATCAGTCGGTACTCAGCGTTTCCGGTTCACGGTTCTCTTAAACATAATAGCTTATACTTTAAGGGTAACTGAGAATTTATTAATTTGCGCAATATTTTGACATTTTTGTAGATGCGAACGGAATAATCGCGACGCATGTGTATGTGACATATGCGCGTGTGGGAGCCTACTATGAACAAGATTATTGTAATAAGTATTCAATTCCTTCGACATGCCTTCGTAGATCTCAGCTAGTGGGTAGATTTAATACAATGCAACAATTTACCTAAATGTTTTATGAAGTGTTGCAAGACCATATATTATTACGGCTGTGAGTGTTAAAGAACATGTTACTGCGTAGACGTTATTGTGGGCCATTATAGATACTTTGGGTGTTGAGCCTGATCATCGCCGGCGGTCTATGTCGCGGCGGTTTAGGGCTAAATTGTGTTATGGCTTTTGACAGATGTGGCAGCAGGCCACCAAGGTTCGAAGTCATCGTTTTTACGTTACTTTTGAAAGACAAAGAGCTGGAAGTCAGGGAAATTTCACATGATGCACGCCAAGGGCTGTCCGGAGAGGTGCCCCTTCCCAAGGGACAACCGCCCACTTCAGGAACCTTGGTGACTCCCCCACATCCAATCAGGAATCACCGAATTTGTGAGGATTTCAAAATCTCCGCCTCCTCCGGTTTCTTCGGCGAGCGCGACAAGTTTAACAGATAGTCTTGCACGGTCACTCAAAACAGTAACGCCTGAGAATAAAGTTACAACCAACAAGTTCCTACCATCCTACATGCATTTATTTTCCAGTTTGTTCTGGAGACATTAATTTGTTGAAAGAGCAGCAGCATATCCCGTCAGAGGAGTTACACCCTCATCATCGACGTTGTGTCGTTAAGATAACTTATCCCTACGCCTACGGTAAGCAGGGAGCCAAACGCACGCCGCTGATCGCCAAATTACTGCTCTGCAAGCGTTCCTGACCCCCATCTTTAAACATTAATAACTGAAAAACAAAGTTTCCACCACAATTTCGTTACTCTTGATTTTAGTCTTATTTGGTCACATAGAATCACCCATATCATTTTGTATCACCTGTTACCCAACACTATATAAAAACATTTATGCTTTAAACAATAAATGAATGCTTCTATATCTGTTTCTTTTCTAAATGGATGTTTTATGTTTACTGAGCATAAACTGTAAGTAATATTTACTAATTATTTACTATTTGTAGGTTTGTTAATCTTCCGCAGATATTAATTAATATTATGAATGTATTTACAAGTATACCTAAGTTGCACTGTACTGGGTGAAGGATAAGCTGACGAATAAAAGACCGGCATGCCACTTCTGATAGTGTCCGGCACACTATACCAGGTCCAACCAAATTCTGGAAACCAGCTAAAGTGCGCAAGCATGGTATCACCTTCTGTCAAAGATGTTAAAGTTGTCCAAAAGCGATTTACCACGCCTTGTCGATACTGAGATTTCAATGGCTTCTTTGACAAACATGTAATATCGTGCAGAAACTCGTAAGGAGCTGCAAAAGGATATTATTTTATTTTTGTTTTTATACTTTCATCCGTCTCACTTTATGTTTAAACAAAAATTGTCAATATGATACATAAAAAAAATACACAGAACACAGTTTTCCATTCCATAATCACTTTAATAATTAGAAACTAATTCCATATATTATTTAGCCAAGAAAATTCGTATGGTTTCTATAATTTTGAAGTCATCATCAATTTCAAGTTACATATGTATAAAATAAAATACCGTTTCATTTTTCAGTTTCAGATTATCTGCTAGATAAATATCATGCACACCAACGGACGACGAATTTTTGCGCAGCGTGATGGTCGATGATCATGTATAACTACTATATTTAAGGTTAAAAATTAATAATAAAAAAAACTGCAGCTTCCTCAAAGATGCATCAAAACTAGAGATGTACCGACTAGGGTTTTGGCCGACTAGCCGACTAGCCGATTAATCGGCCACCAAGAAGACGACTAGCCGCCGATTACAAAACTGGCCGGATAGTCGGCTTAACCGACTATTCGCCGACTAGTCGCCGACTACAAAAGTGGCCGGATAGTCGGCTTAACCGACTTGGGGATAGAGGAAGTTCCTTGGAAAAAATCCTGTCAGTCAATTAGCAATCGCATCAGAGAAATGTTTTCTACACAAGAGTATTATGCGATGTTCTGAGTTTATGCCCAGAACGACGGAGACGCAACTACAGCTGTATGAGCATTTGCGCGGCTGTATGCACGGCTCCGAACGCCAAGTGAAAATTCATTTCCACCAATGTTTATAACGTAGGAATAATGCGTTCCATGAAAAATAAATTAAGTGATCAGTGTTAGTAGCCGTGCAGTGAAGTGAATATTCGATACATTAACCCGGACGCAATTGACGTTGCGACCATTAACTTTGTGTGGTGTCGTATACCTGAGACCAGCTGTGCACTGGGCGTGTCCATCGATGACCAGGATCGGTTCAGTGACCTAGTTTTTTTTGTAAACAAAGTTTATTTGCGATCAATCTTCAATTACAGGAGATTATAAGCAAATATGATGTTAGTACAGACTTTTGGTCGAGAGCAACACGCAGAGTGTTCCTCTATACTTCTGGCTTCAGATATGTACTTCCAACCCTTTGGTCCTTGTAGCTATTTTGTGAAGCGATGGGGAAGGTCTAGTATGTGATGTCTCTTGAGTCTGTGTATTTGTTGGTTACTGTCCAGGAGATTAGTGGCGTGAGAATTCGGATGATTTCCTAGTCTGCTTAGGTATTTTGTGCTAAATCTCGTGATTTCCTCTTTCACTGTTTGTATTCCGAGATTGCGGTGAAGTATCTCGTTTGTGACGTACCATGGTGCGTTTGCGATAGTTTTTAGCGTTTTACTGGAACCTTTGCAGTATATCTATATTCAAGTTACTGACGGAGCCCCAAATATGTATCCCGTAGGTCCATACTGGTTTTATTATTACTTTGTAAATTGATATCTTACTGTCCATTGTTAGTTAGGATTTTTTCCCTAGTAGCCAATAGATTTTCCTTACTATGAGTCTGAGTCGTTTATGTTTGGCGCTAATATGTTTCTTCCAGGTGAGTCACCTATCAAAATGGATGCCTAGTATCTTTGACTTGGTCTGATTGCAGAATTTCTTTTTTGTTAAATTTGACTGGAGGGCATGTTTTGCTTCTGGTAGTGAAGGTAACGTGTGCCGATTTTGTTTAAAGTAGAATTTACGAAAGAAGGCACCTGGGCGGACCGTAGGCCGGCGCGCGTGGCTCGGGAGAGACCCAATGTCTGCTCCGTACTTCGTGCGACGTTGTCACGTTGTGTAGCAGATCGGACGTCTCTTTCTATCTTCAAGCGCAACTGTGTCTCTCTCACTCGCTCGATAAAACAGATTCCTTCATCTACAAGTCACTCCACGCCAAATCGGTCACATTTTTAGAGATTTTGATCAGAATGCAATATGTATTTTGTGAATCACATGAAATTATGGAAAGGTTTGAGTCATTGTTTAACAAGTTTTGAACTTGGTTACAAAATATAGGACTTTGAATTGTGCAATTTCTGCCTATGTTCGTGAAAAGATGCTGTACTTACGAATTTCTATCTCGAAAACTATCAACAGCATTGCGTTAATTTTCTTTTATTTTAATCGAGAAGAATTAATCTTTCAGAATAAAGTTTCGAAATTGTAAAACAACAATTAAAGAAGGTGATAGTACGTATAAACCTGATCATCATAAAAAGAATGTCATTGGCCAAGAGTGGGTTAATGAAACTCTTCATCGGTTAATAACAGCTAATGCTGACGTTAATTTTCAAAATTCTATGCTCGAAAGCAGAATATTTCGTACGTGAAAATTGCAAAATAAAACTTTGGTTATAATTTTCAAAATTACAAAATTAATTTTTCAATACAAAAAAAAGTATTAGAATAGCCCGCACTTTCTACATTAAAATGAAAAAACAATTAATTCAATACGATAAAGAGTCTCCGAGATAAAAATTTACAAGTACAGCTCGGTTTCATGGAGATAGGCAAAAAATTAAAAACCAGCAAAGTGATAACTGAAATCCCTTCCTATATAATATTTCAGTTTGAACAAAATCCCTGACATCGAGTGCAAAAAGTGATCGATTTGCAGTGGAATGACGCTAAATAGAATCAGAATCCTATGAGCCTGTATTCCCCGACTTGTCCGCCATTCATTCTGCATGAACTGCTACTGGAGTAGCGGCAACGTCGTAAATTCTAGCTCCGGTCCCAAGGTGCCTTATTTCGTAAATTCGAATATAGTTTACTTTTATTCGCCATTTACTACACCATTCTTCTAGTGATACCAAGTTTGCCTGCAATTGCTCGGAAGCTTTTTCTTGATTATCATTTGATGTGAAGAGTCCTGTGTCGTCCGCGAACGTTGCAGTTAGTGTATCGTGGCTAGTTGGTAGGTCTGCCTTGTATATGGTGTATAGGATTGGTCCTAGTACGCTACCTTGGGGAACGCACGCTCCTATCGGATACAGTGTAGTTGTCTCCTCTTGGTACTTTATTTGAAAGAATCTTTCAGTCAGGTATGATTGTAAGATTAGATAAAAGTGGTCTGGTAGTTTTTCTTTTATTTTATATAATAGACCGGGATGCCAGACTTTATCGAATGCTTGGCTCACGTCTAGGAATGCCGCTGAGCAGTATTTTTTTCTTCCAGATTATTTCTAATATATTTGGTTACGCGGTGTACTTATTCGATGGTTGAGTGGTGTTTCCTAAAATCACATTGATGATTCCGAACAATGCTATTTTCCATTATTAACGGGTTGAGTCTACTCAAGAGCAGTTTTTCGAATACTTTGGATGTTGTTGGGGGACGACTTATTGGCCTACACGATGAGAGTTCACTAGTGTCTTTTCCGGGCTTTGGGATTAGTATTATTTGGGCTACCTTCCATTGCGAGGGGAAGTATCTTAGTCTCAAAACAGCGTTGAATATAGTAGTTAGTAAGATGATACCTTTGCGTGGCAGTTCTTTGAGTAACTTTCCTGTTATTAAATCGTAACCTGGGGCTGTTTTTTAATTTAGGTTATACTTTAATATTTTCACGACTTCGATCGGCGAGAAGGCCTTAATAGAGCGAGACAGTTGTACTGGAGCCTCCAGGTACTCATGGATCTGGATATCGTTTGTTTGATCGGATCCTGGGTGCGGTGTAAAGACATTCTTAATATGTTCTGCAAAAGCTAAAGCTTTTTCTTTGGCACTTCTTGCCCAGTTTCCATCTTGTTTCCTGATTGGGGGTGCAGTTGTTTGGGGTTGCTTCAAGCGTTCTGTTACCTTCCACAGTGAGTAGGTACTCCGTTGACTCCGTTGATGTGAGTGCTTTAAGTCGAGTTTGCAAATTGTCGTTTTTTAGTTCGTACAATGATTTTTTTTAGCTTTTTTGCGGCTTTATTGAATTTGGATTTGTCGTGCGGATGTCTTGTGTTGTGACATGTTCCTCTTAACCGTCTTTTTTCAACAAGGAGCTCTCTTTTGTTTGCTGGTATGTAGTAGTTTGTTTTTCCGCTGGTCTCAACTCTGGTGTTGATGCCCAGGATGAGTCTTGCACAATAGAGTTGAAGTATTCAACCGCGTTGTCCATATCTTCTGTAGTTTTTAGTAGGATGTGTAGGGATAATTTTTCATCTACTAGTGCTCGAAACTTGTCCCAGTTCGTCTTGTAGTTGTGCAACGACGGAGCTTTTGTTTTAGTCATGATATGGGACGAGATTGTAACTATGACTGGTGTATGGTCTGATGTTATTTCGTGGCATGATTCGATTTTAAGGTATTCCTGCGTAACACCTTTATTGATAAACAAATCGATCAGGTCTAGTCTTTTGTTCCTGTCGGTGGGCCAGTAAGTTGGTTCGCCAGTTGAAAGATGATTAAGATGTCGCTTTTGTATGATTTTGTAGAGCTCTCTGCCTCTCATAGTAGTGAGTCCCGAACCCCACTGTGCGTGCTCGGCGTTGAAATCTCCTCCAGCTATAAATCTAGAGCCCAAAGTTGAGAAGAATCTGTCAAAGTTGATGTCTGTAATTCTGTGCCGTGGGGGGCAGTATATCGCAGAAATGATTGTTTGACCACCTCGGACTACAATTGCGATGCTAGTAGACTGTATCTGTTCGGTTGCATATTTTGGGATTTCGTGATGTCTGATGTTATTTTTTATAATGACAGCTGTGCCGCAGTGTGCTCTTCCGCTGGGATGTTTTGTATCATAGGTCGTGTAACCTGGACATTTGAAGCAATTTTTTCTGTCAAATGAGTTTCTGAGATTAATAGGATATCTATATTATGTGTGCTGAGGAATATGTTTACCTCCTGGCTATGTTGAGCGAGGTCATTGGCATTCCATGTTACAATTTTATGTTTGCAAGTCATTTTAATTTAGATACGGTAATTGTCAGTAGATTTAAGAGGTTTGTCATTTGTTCCACTTGCTTGGTTAGGATTTTTTTTAGATCTTCAAAACTTTGTTGAATGGCGGTGAGCGGTTCGTGTTGATTAGAATGTGGTGCATTTTGGTTTGGTTTCTGCTGTGCGACTATCCTCCCTGTATTTTTTAGTACGTGGATTTGTTGTCACTTGCCTCGGTGGGGCTGATGAATTTTCTTTGATGAATTAAGACTGTTGGTTTTCTAATGATCGCTCTCTAAGGGGAGGAAATCTACGATTTCTTATTTCTTTATAGATTTCGCAACCTTTGTAGTTGGCTGGATGTAGTCCTTCGCATAGGGCACACTTGGCGGAGGTCTCTCTTTTTGTGCAGGTGGTAGAGTCAGGGTCCTGGCCGCATTTCACGCATCTGTATGGTCTAAAGCAATACGATTTAGTATGACCGTATCTGTGGCAGTGTTTACATTGTACTATTTCTCGTTTTTTATAGGGTGGTTCAAACTATACTTTTGCGTTTTGTAAAAACTGAATGTTATATATATCCTTATTGTTGCTGACTGGCTCTAGGTCTATATAATATAGAAAAAGTGGTTCTTTGGTGATTTTATGCACTATGTTGAGTTTATTTGTTACTTTGTGGCCCTTCTTGGCGAGGTCGTCTTTTATTTCTTCTGTGTCTACTGAGTGATGCACATGCCGGAGAACCACTCTGTATGACTTGTCTGTTTTCATTTGATATGTGTGGAAGTCCACATTAGCTTCTTTTAGGGTTTTTTATGGACGTGTATGTTTTACTATTGGGTGGGTTCAGTTTCATGAGATTCTGGTTTATTATTTTGTAAGTGTCCTTACTATCTACGTTATTTCCTATTCTGCTTAGCATGGCTTTTAAGTTCTTTAGTCCAGGGATATATAGGAGGTGGCTTGCGATCAGATGAGTTTTGAATTTCAGCATTTTGGTCCATCTCCATATTCGAAGTATCGGAGAGCACATGGTAACTATTGCATAGGTCGATTGCATTGTTGGGTGCATTGACTCTTTTGAGTTTTAATGTAATTGGTGGATTGTCTGATTTTATTTTATTTTTTTTCCGTTTAATTATGGTATAATTCTCTTAAGCAAGTGTGACAGGTGCGGACTGGTTGTATTGCGTCAACGGGAAGGGATCCTGTGTATTGTGTCGTGTCGGTGTAGATCCGGTGTTTACAAACTTATCATGACTGTTGGGGATTTGAAATGCGGATTATGTACATCACTGTAACGTCCTGCGACGAGCCGCCATAAAAAATTCTTTCTTTTATTATATTAATTCTTATTATTCTATATCATACTATATCATATACCCAAAACAATTGTATTAGTAGTAAGACAAGAATGCACGTATGGAGAATGCAAGTATGGAAGAATGCAATCGATTGATCAGTGAACAAACCAAGTGAAGTGAACGCATGCGCAACGTCATTCAACCCAGCGAGTGAACCGAGTGCGGACCGCGAGGGGATCAAGTGCGCATGCGTGAGACGCACGATCGGCCGAACGGCAAGTGAAACGCAAGCTAAATACGAAAGCTAATTGGTGCTCGTAAAGTGCGACAGGTGATTCGAGCAAGCCGGGTTCACCAAATGAGTATAAATATGGGCCCGCCAGCAGCAGGAAAGCAGAGAGAGATCAGCAGAGATCCTCGACATACCATAAGTACGCACCACTTAAAACAACCCAACTAACTAACATTCTCTCCGAGGTCGGTCGAGTAGGCACCACGCTTAAAATTCCACATCCAAACCAAAATTCACACCAAGACGCTTGAACCGGCATCTTGGGTTTCCAAAGACATTCAATATCATTCACAATCTACCATCTAAGGCTGCTTAAATAGGCACCTTGGCTACCATCTGGGTATGCTCTAATCAAGCTACCTGGCTACCATCTGGGGCGCTCAACTATACTCGGGGCCAGATATATTGGCCGGTGAATTCGTTTTCGCGAGCAACGATTGAGGAGAAATCAACCACCACCATCTGACGATCGTGGATTTGTCAGTTGGAGTTGCGTGGTCATCGCAGGGTATGGTGGGGTAACGGGAACGCTGCTCGGCTCCGCCTGAATCTAGCCGTTTGGCTGTTATTTATTCTTAGCGTAATAGTTGTGTGCGTGACGAAGCTATTCGCAGACCAATACGAGATGAAGCTATCGAGAAGGAATCAATGTTCTTACCAATAAATCCAATGAATTTCTTCGGAGCTAACGCACACCTATTCTGATGTGTGTATTTCTACGCTGACAGCTCGGTTTGACCTACACGCCAGAAGCTTGGCACTATCCCCACCACTTCTGGCTCACTCTTGTTCTGCGAAGGCGAGAGCGAGATGGAACGAGAGCGAGTAAGAAAACGTTGAGAAAAGGAGCACCGAGGCAGGCAAACGGTGTGGTGGGAGAATACCCCTCACGAAACTCACCGGCCAATATATCTGGCCCCGACCTTAGGCACCTCAGCTACCATCTTAGGCTGTTCTTGACAAAGCATCTGAGCAACGTGGAATCTACAACTAAGGAAGCTTTAACGAGGCACCTTAGCACCAATCCTAGAAAGCGTGGGCAAGCTGATAGGCAACTGGAAGCTATTACAATCCGAGAGAAGGAACCCTCTCATTATCTTAACTTAAACATTCTAAATCGACCAAAGTGTCATTCTATATATGTAGGAAACGGGAAAAGGAAGCCTCGGACGCGGGACTCGAACCCGCGATCTTTAGATTTGTTGCGCGCACTGATCAGCCGCCTTAGCATACTCGGCTACCGCCGACTTCCCTCTCCTTGTTATTCCGTATCCGCTTCTTATGTTATGAGGGTTCCTGATCCCCACACACATATATATATCGACTTAGTGTCAAGACTATGTTCAAATAACGATCTAGTATCGTATCACTATCTTTCTATTCTTTTCGACTAAAGCGTCTATTACTACTTCTTTTCGACTAAGCGTCTATTACTATTACTATTTCCACTAAGCGTTAAATACTATTTTCTTTCGTTCGAAGCGTTAATTCGAACTCTTACCGATCGGAGCGATATCTAGGTTAGTTAATTTTCTGTTCTATTATACCGACTTAGCGTCACGAGCGAAAATCGAATAATATTCTGTTTAACCGACCAACGCGTCGTCACATAATCATTTTCGTTCCGTTACAATCTCACGACACCGCGTCGTACTTGTTCAAATCAAACCAATTCTTTTGAATAAACCATTTCTGTTATTTATTGTTAAAAGAAGGACTCTAGTTTCATGAAATTCATTTCTTTATCGCACGCCACCCGAACCAATCCCACCATTCTACGAGTAAACCGCTCTACTTGAAGAATCCCCTGTAATTAACGGCAACGTCTCGTTCGAGAACGTTACATCACGATAGGCTCGTGATGTTGCCGTCGCTGCTATGACTCACTTTAGATTTCGCACTTATTTAGATTGTAGTCAGCAGTTTTTCACCGTGGTTCTATTGCACAAAACTTAACGAGAGCACTCGTAGACACTTTTTTATACTATTGCACAGATTACTGTTTTCTATGATTTGTGGTTCGCAAGGTTTTGGTAGTTTTACACACTGTGATCGCGACAGGATGTGAACCGTGTGACTACCACGGCGGGACTTCAGTGACTTACAAGGGAACACCGCGAACCCGGACTCACCGATTGGAACGCAACTTTGTGGGTTTTTAGAGTGATTCAAAACAAGAACAACGGTGTGTTTCATTTGTGCCCTATCGCCCTTTAAGGGGGTGAAAACTAACCTCAAAGTCAAATTGCCACTTCCACTTTTTCACGTATAACTTTCAAACTACAACAGACAGAAAAAAATGTTTCAAACAAAAGTTTAATGGCGCAATAAGCGCTACAAAATAACGGTAACAAAATTTTTGAAAAAAAAAATTTTACCTCGCGTTATTTTTAACAATTCTTCCATTTATATAATAACTAAAAATATAGGGTGTTTTTTTGTGAATTCAACCGTGTATATGAATTGTATAATGCACTATCGGCTTATGGAGTGACGCGATGGCAAGTACACGGTTCGCACGGTTGCGCGCTCACAACACATAGTAAGTTGCATAATAAGACTCGTTTTATTTGCTGCAGGCCTTGACGGTGCCAAATATGATAACATAAAAATATCAAAATATAAAGTATTATATCAAAATTATTCGATTATGTTTTGTCTATAATATCTATGATGTTTTATGTTTGTGCATACTATGCTGCAATCACATACGTTGCACTGTACTGTATCAGACATGTATATAAATATTCATTTAATTCTTAAGTTATTTCTTAATCCTACGGTTAAAAATACGTGTATACATATATGCATTTCATTCCACATAGTTTTCACAGGCATGATGTTGATAAAAAAAATGTTCTATGCATAGATATTTTTTACACCAAGCACATCTTATAATAGCAGGCTTATTACACAGATGACAGCGTGGCAAGGTATATGCTTCAAGAAAATTGAAAGAAAAGTCTACTGGATTTTCAAACCGCGATGGTCTTTGTTCATTATGCATTAATAACGGAAACTTTACAAACAGTCATGCGAAATTATCAATAATTAACCATACACTTGAAAACACCTGGTGCTAAATGTACCTCGTGCAAAACAAATATGATAATTGTATCAACACTTTTATCAAATGATTAAATATACCTTCTACAAACAAATATGTATACCATTAAAAATAGCTCGATAAGCTTCTTTATTTTATAAGTAATAAATTCAGAGTTGGGCAAAATGTAATCTAATTACTGTGACGTCCCACTATTTTTCGCGCGTTTCTATTCCAAAAATCCATTAGTAAACCTCAAAATCACTCCACCAAAGTCCCTCAAACTCAACTCAACTCTTGCCCCATCTCCTCAATCACCGATCACCTTGATGTTGTACCTTAGCGGTCACCAACACAAGATGACCTATATAAAACTCCACCTCGATGATGTATCTTAGAGATCCCCATCACGAGATGATCGTTACAAAACTCCTTCGCCTATTCGCCATATGAGGCACGAATCCTTCCCTTTAAAACGAATTCAAACAAATCCCTCGTTACAAAATCCTCTTAAATCGAGACCACGTCTCAATCCCCTCTTTACGACTCACAGGATCCAAGCCACGCTAACCCCTTTCCTATAAAGTACCCAAAACCCATTCGACGAGTTGATTATCTCCTTTCGCAGTCATAAGAACCCCAGAAATGTTACTGCGACACAAATTTACAAACGTGATCAACACGTGATTATAATTGCGACGCATTTGGCGTACGTGACATAAATACATCTAATAATAGCCATACCGTTTACAAAACCCCCCGAAATCTACTGCGTCTTGTTTCCGAAATGTGTCAAGGTCTTTACCGCGCGTACCCCCGCAGTACTCCTGTAAGATCCTATAAATACGAAGGATCGAGAGCCCAGGACGCTCTTTTGTCAATAGACAGTCATCTCAGACAGAAGTATTTTTCAAACAGTGTTAAAGATTCAAATCAGTGAATTACGACGATTACTGTAAGTCTTTTTATTATATAACATATTATCCTCATACTATTTCATATATCTACGGTTATCATATATATATATATATCGTATTATTATTTCTATTGCATATTTATTATATTATTATTTCATTAATGCTTATTGCAAACATATTATTCTTGTCTATCAACGCTTATTGCATACTTATTATATTATTCTTTCATTAATGCTTATTGCAAACTTATTAGTTTGTATTACTAACGTTCATCACTTTCATATTCTTTCGTTAATGCTTAATATATATATATCTCGTCATTTATGTCATAATTCATATTATAAATGTTATGTGTGAATACTAAAAATACCACGCATAATAACCGCCTAAACGAAGTAAACAAACCGCTTGTTTAAAATCTCGCTTTAAATTATTGTGTGCATCCTTTGATTACAAAGATCCCAAATAAACAGGCTGCCGCAACAGCCGATTTCTGTTCGCGAACGCGAGGCGCTTACTCTGTTTACAAACATACTATTGCATGAGCTGTGCAATCTACGGAAATACTAAGCGTAGTTTCTTGTATACAAATGCAACGGTAAATTCTACTACCAAAATCAAAACAAATACAAGGTACTCTAACGGGTGTCCCTCAGATACTAATTCGCTTTTAAAACCTTCCCTGGTCGATTAGAGTGTCGGATTTTAGATTCGCGCCTGGCCTCCCATCAAAAACCCTCAGAGTGCTGGATTTTAGATTCACGCCTGGTCTTCCTTTCAAACCCACAGTGTGACGGATTATAGATTCGCGCCTGGCTTCCCTCAAAACCTTCAGAGTGCTGGATTTTAGATTCACGCCTGGTCTTCCTTTCAAACCCACAGTGTGACGGATTATAGATTCGCGCCTGGCCTTCCCTCAAAACCCTCAGAGTGCTGGATTCAAGATTCGCGCCTGTCTTTTCCTTCCCCATAGTCATCGTTCCTAAAGACCTCACCCGGGACGTGACATTACATCTTACAAATTACGATTAAACTGTAATTGTGTAGTTGATTAAACATTATTTTCTGTAATCGTTAATTTAGGTAGTTCACCATTTGGTTTAGTCAACTACCTAAATGAACGATTACAAAAAATAATGTGTAATCAACTACACAATTACAGTTTAATCGTAATTTGTAAGATGTAATTAAATTACATTTTGCCCAACTCTGAATAAATTATACATAATACACTGTAGCATCTTTGAATATTATCACATTTGTCACCACCATGTATTAAGGCCTGCAGCAAATAGAACGAGTCTTATTATGCAACTTACTATGTGTTGTGAGCGCGCAACCGTGCGAACCGTGTACTTGCCATCGCGTCACTCCATAAGCCGATAGTGCATTATACAATTCATATACACGGTTGAATTCACAAAAAAACACCCTATATTTTTAGTTATTATATAAATGGAAGCTTTGTTAAAAATAACGCGAGGTAAAATTTTTTTTTTAAGAAAAATTTTTTTTTCAAAAATTTTGTTACCGTTTTTTTGTAGCGCTTATTGCGCCATTAATCTTTTGTTTGAAACATTTTTTTCTGTCTGTTGTACTTTGAAAGTTATACGTGAAAAAGTGGAAGTGGCAATTTGACTTTGAGGTTAGTTTTCACCCCCTTAAAGGGCGATAGGGCACAAATGAAACACACCGTTGTTCTTGTTTTGAGTCACTCTAAAAACCCACAAAGTTGCGTTCCAATCGGTGAGTCCGGGTTCGCGGTGTTCCCTTGTGACACAGGCTTTCAAGCTGCAGGTGAATTTCGGAAGGGGTCTGACGCAGGCGCAGTTCATGCACACATAACCACCGCTCCTGTAGGTGTTTCCCCCTCCATCAGCGGTAGCTTAAGCCCGCCGATCCCTGCCTCATGGACACCAGTCCCCACCGCGCGCCGACCAGGCGTATCCCGACAGAGAGTGAGAACGTAGAGAAAAGGAGCACCGAGGCAGACAAGCGATGTGGTGGGAGAATACCCCTCATGAAACTCACCGGGTAATACAGGGTGTCCCAAAAATGTCGGACTTCCTTGAAAGGGGTTACTCAGGGGGTGATTTGAAACAACTTTTTCCTTAGCGAAAATATTGTCCGAAGCTTCGTTAAGGAGATATTAACCAAAAACCCCGACCAATCAGAGCGCGCGCCTTCCGCCTGAGTTCCCGCGGTAGCGTTGGCTACGAGGTAGGCGACCGCGCTTGTGCTACGAACGTACGAACAAGCAAGTCGGCATGCATCGAAGGAAACCGCGTTACACATTTTTTTTTTTAAAGCAGAATCTTAAATAAGAATAATTTGAAGTGAGAGGACAAGAAGTACGTAAATTTCGTTTATAAATAAGGCATAAACGAAAAGGTAACGTAACAGAAAATGTACGACAAGTGATCGTAATTCGTTATTGAGGAAAAAATCCGTAGTTTAACAACGGCCAACACAACTAAATTTAAAAAATAATATTAGGTGTATGAATAAATTCTTTCCGACTGGAATTTCTATCGCGGTGGTATTCAAAAGCTGCCAGAAAAATAGCAAAAGGTAATGAACAATAATGGAAATTATTGCGATGATCGAGTTATTTTCATATTTTTTAAATCGAACTGTTATTGTACCCTAAAATCGGAAAGAATTTATTTTCACACCTAATAATCACCAATAAATTAAATAAAACTCACCCTTTCTGGACATTCCTTTCCTTGCTTTCCTTCCCTTTTCGGAAACCTGGCCACTGTACCGATCCTGGTCATCGGCGTCCAGTGCTCAGCTGATCGCAGGGTCAATGTACCGAATATTCACTTCACTGCACGGCTACTAACACTGATCACTGAACCGATCCTGGTCATCGATGGACGAGCCCAGTGCACAGCTGGTTTCAGGTACACGACACCATCCAAGGTTAATGTGCCGAATATTCACTTTACTGCACGGCTACTAACACTGATCACTGAATTTATTTTTCACGGAACGTGTTGTTCCTACGTTATAAAAATTGGTGGCCGGGAAAGGGGCCGATTACTGTTAATTACTGGGACGAGATTACTACTATTACCCGGCGAAAAGAAAACTCGTGGCAGACTGTCTCGGGCTGTGCAGTCCGCTGCTGTGACGATTGGTCGAGTCACCTAATTGGGCACACTTTTAAAGACGGGACACACGTATTTTGGTTATTGGCTGAAGTTGCCACATACATTGTCGCACCGCGCGACGAAGAGATCGAACGAAACACGAGATCGAGTGGGATAGAGCGATTTGACCAAGCGTAGCCTACGCTTTTGTTTTGACGATCGTCGGTCGGATCCGTATCTGATCGCTGCACAGCAGCGGACTGCACAACCCGAGACAGTCTGCCACGAGTTTTCTTTTCGCCGGGTAATAGTAGTAATCTCGTCCCAGTAATTAACAGTAATCGGCCCCTTTCGCGGCCACCAATTTTTATAACGTAGGAACAACACGTTCCGTGAAAAATAAATTCAGTGATCAGTGTTAGTAGCCGTGCAGTAAAGTGAATATTCGGCACATTAACCTTGGATGGTGTCGTGTACCTGAAACCAGCTGTGCACTGGGCTCGTCCATCGATGACCAGGATCGGTTCAGTGATCAGTGTTAGTAGCCGTGCAGTGAAGTGAATATTCGGTACATTGACCCTGCGATCAGCTGAGCACTGGACGCCGATGACCAGGATCGGTACAGTGGCCAGGTTTCCGAAAAGGGAAGGAAAGCAAGGAAAGGAATGTCCAGAAAGGGTGAGTTTTATTTAATTTATTGGTGATTATTAGGTGTGAAAATAAATTCTTTCCGATTTTAGGGTACAATAACAGTTCGATTTAAAAAATATGAAAATAACTCGATCATCGCAATAATTTCCATTATTGTTCATTACCTTTTGCTATTTTTCTGGCAGCTTTTGAATACCACCGCGATAGAAATTCCAGTCGGAAAGAATTTATTCATACACCTAATATTATTTTTTAAATTTAGTTGTGTTGGCCGTTGTTAAACTACGGATTTTTTCCTCAATAACGAATTACGATCACTTGTCGTACATTTTCTGTTACGTTACCTTTTCGTTTATGCCTTATTTATAAACGAAATTTACGTACTTCTTGTCCTCTCACTTCAAATTATTCTTATTTAAGATTCTGCTTTAAAAAAAAAAAATGTGTAACGCGGTTTCCTTCGATGCATGCCGACTTGCTTGTTCGTACGTTCGTAGCACAAGCGCGGTCGCCTACCTCGTAGCCAACGCTACCGCGGGAACTCAGGCGGAAGGCGCGCGCTCTGATTGGTCGGGGTTTTTGGTTAATATCTCCTTAACGAAGCTTCGGACAATATTTTCGCTAAGGAAAAAGTTGTTTCAAATCACCCCCTGAGTAACCCCTTTCAAGGAAGTCCGACATTTTTGGGACACCCTGTATATCTGAACCCCGACTTTAGGTAAGTCTTTCATCGCGTGTTGTAACTTTTCTAATTACTTTTGTACCGTAGGTTCATTTAGACCAGGGGTGCACACTAAGTCTGCCCTAGGGCAGTCGGTGCGCCCTCGAGCTCGACCGTGGTCACTCCCCACTCCTCGGTATAAGGTCTCGTGGTGGAGAACTCTATGACTGCAGAGACTGTATGCCCATTTTGTTTTCTCGAGCTTCCCATTGTTGACCCAACACGGTCACCGGAAAGGCCCAATACACAGTTAAAATTGACTCAGGCACAAGATCTGGAGGGTTAATCGAGATTTGAAAATGTTTAAATTTTTGTATGCAATAATAATAATTTTGTTCAAAGTTATAATGATAGCAGTAAGAAGGGTTAAAAAAGCTTGTTTCTGGCGAACATGATTCTGGCTGTCGTAGTCATCGGAAACAAAAAGCGCAAAATGTTTCTTAATCTATATGAGTGTGGTTATCGTGTGAACTGGAATGAAGTAATTATTTGCAAAAATCCAATTTTGCAACACCGAAAACTAACAAATGCTTTTCCAAGAAATTAATGTTTTCATTTGAAATACAACAATTTTTGTGCTTTTAAACATTATTCATTCAACATGAACTAAAGTTCATACCATAGCCATACTCATATAGATTAAGAAAAATTGTACGATTGTTGTTTCAGATGATTACGACAGCCAAAACCATGCTTGCCAACAGCAAACTTTTTTTTCAAACCCCTCTTACTACTACCATTATAACTTTGAACCAAATTACTATTATTGCATACAAAAATTTGAACACATTTTTCAAATTTCAATCAATAAAAGTACACAGATTGGAATTATAATACTGAATACTTTCCTTTTGAAAATTCCCCAGAATGTGCCTTATTTTCGGAGCGTCAAACTCTGGAGACCCCTGCGGCAGCCTTTGACGCTCCGCTCCTACTACTCCAGCCGCTCCCCACTCCGTTGGCGAACTCGCTTGTCCTTGAACGAGCTCGGAGCTCGAGCTCGAATGTGCGCTCGCGCCCGGAATTGGGAGTCCTGTGCAACCCTGATTTAGACTATCATTCTCGAATGGCATAATTGCCTCACAATCAGTAGCTTTTGTTCCATATTTAAATTCGTAGAGCAAAAACCGTGCAGGTGATTGTATTCGCAACGGTCATTTTGAAACAAGTTTTTGCGTGAAAAACGATACTTACAAGACGAATTCTTTCCATTAACTAATTGAGACATATGATGGAAAAAAGGCACATATGCCAAAATGCCATTTCAAGAACATCGATTTCAAAGTTTTCATTATAGTATAACTTAATAAAAAGAAATACAATTAAATCCACTTTTTTTAAGGATGTAGTTACCGTGTCCTTCAATCATTCTGAAAACAGACGTCATGATTTGAAAATGATATGTTTCTTTATTTATAAGTTTCAAGCAAGTGGTTTATGTGCCCTTTTTCCGTAAATATGGTAAATTCGTAACAAAATTGCTTCTTTGTTTAGTTATTTAAATATAATTTTGTTTACTTACTTGGTTGCACATTGTTTATACATTGCTTAAATAAAAAATACAAAATGAAGCAGAAAAATAAACAAAATATGTAATGTTCTAAGTAAGTATTAGTTTCATTGATTTTTTGCAGCAAGCTAGCTGTCTTTCAAATCAATTTTATCTTTGCTAAATTAGCTTCTTTCCTTGCGGATTCGATACTCGCCCCACTTTCCATATTTCCTCGCCTACACAAAATCCTCTATGAAACAAAAGTATTTATTGCACGACAGCACGGTAGCGCGACCGCTCAGCGACTATGTAGCTGCGTGTCGATCACGCTACGTAATAAAGCAGCATAGCTAATCTGAACGGGAGAGAAGTAATGTCCTTCATATATTATGTATATAACAGATACCTGATTCGATTTAAACGATTTAAGAAAAAGGGCACATAAGCCTATGTGCCCTTTTTCTATCAAATACCTCAATTAACTTATGCATTTGGAGTATTTCTCGTTTTACGATACGTACAATAAAAAGTCGTGAAACATTTGTACACCAGAGGCCGAAGTGAGTGAGCGGGAAAACCGCACGAACTTTCTTGGGTTTTTAATATTAACTGTTAAATTGAATATAAAAAATTATAATTTTAAATGATTTTTTTATCAATGTCGTGTTTTATTCTATAATTAATAACGCAGTTAAATAATTTATAGAAAAATTATTTATTATGATCAATTTATTATAATCTATAATTAATAACTCAATTCAATAATTTATACAAAAATTACTTATTATAATCAATATTTATTGGCGTATAATATGTGACAGTAATAAGTATTATATAGGGTGTTCGGCTATACGTAGGAATACACGTAAGGTGTGTCCAGTGCGGGTAAGTTTGTACAGTAAATCCCCGTTACGAGCCCGACCAACGGGACTGGCGGCGGGCTCATAGTGGGTTGCGGACATGCTTCCGGGCGGCCAGTGGCGCGAGTGAGAGAACCGGAGAACGAGCGAGAGGACACGAAAGCGTCGGCACGAAGTTGCCGCCGGATACGAAGGAGAGAAAGCATAATACTTTGTCTCGCTCCGTCTTTCAGCTCGAGCTCGAGCTCGACCCGCGTGTGGGCCCCTACAATGCATCGGCGCTTTCCGTATTTATAATACATATTGTAATTCGTTCCGCGACAGCCGAGTGTGACAAATATTCGCGGAACGTAAAATCCTCCGTAATATTGAAACCAGTGTCACGACCCAGCCCCACCATGGGTCCGCGCCTGGTTAGTCTTCGCCAGCGCCGCTAGATGTCTAATCTTCTCACAAGTCCCCAACTGTAATCGCGTTCGTATATATACAAGTTCCAAGTTTATTCCTCTTAGTTCCCGTGTGTCTGGGGCAGGGGCCGTCAGCTGTAGCCCTACTGATGAGTCTGGCTGACGGTCCCAAGACGAAACACAAATCTTTATTTTCCTCCTCGATCTTCAAAATGCCAATCCACCTTACGTTCCGGAAATCACACACCCATCGGTTTCGGACGTAACACCAGAAATTTTTAATTCGGTACCGTATTACATATACTCGGGGAAAAGAAGAGCAATCACGACATCAGCCGACCACTTATGAATTACATACTCTGATTACATATTGTTGCGAGCACCGGGTATAGGCTTATGCATGGCCTGCTAGTGCTCGCAGCCGAAGAAAGAAGAAGGTCGGCCTCCTTCAAGAGGACGATCAGGAGGTCGACAAGGAGAGAGTCTTGTACCGAACATCGTAACGTTCGGACGTACGTGTCATACATTTATACCTCAAATATAGCCAATGGTCGTATAATGTGTGTGTCCGCGTACTCATTCAACCCTTTGCGTCGGGGTGGCCTGCGGTAGAAACGCCCTGGCGTAACAATATGTACACATGCGCGTCCCTTATCCCCCTCCCATTCTTTCTTACTCGGATTTACACATATTTACAATAATAATTCTGTATTAATCAGTATTTACAATGCAGTGTTCATGCCCTCGCCGTTGGACCTGGAACGAAACGATAAAAAGGTTAAAAGCAACTCAGTCCATCATACCTACTTAAAAACTATACCTTACCGTGTTTCCACCGATGAATTTAGTCCTGGTAAAATGTTCCTTCACATTTTTTAAAGATCGTGGCGTCTCTTTGCACTCCCTTCTCAATACTCTCAGCGATCTTAATATTCTCCGCGTCCGGATGTCTTCTTCATTCCTTTTATCTTCTTCTTCTTCTTCACTCGATCTTTCTTCATTTTTGTACCACTAACGTCTTTATCTTTATTGTGCACTAACGATATGCGCATATCTGGCTACCAAATTTAGCCAGGTTGATCGGCCCGAGTCTCTCGAGAGGGTCGTGGTTTATGACCGTATTGTCCCGCAAGTCAGCTGTAGGTGACGGTATCTATGTGCCGGTCTGAAGTGACCGTATACCACCCGCTGACAGAGCAACCAACGAATCATTTTTTGTCAAAAAAAAAAAAAATGGCAACGATGTCGATTGCCCCGTATTAAACATCTGGCAGGTAAATGTTCTCCAAAACGCTTCGAAAATAATCAATTGCCTGGTAGTAAAACATCGTGGAATTTCCGCCTCGCTCTGAGCCCTCTTTTGTCCCGTAAGACGGAACAGCAGTCTCATTTCGACTTTTGACTAACGAAGAAGTGCAATCCGTGCAAGTGATGTTTATCATGGCGAGCAACAACAGGAAAAATACAGCACTTTCAATGCGGCAGAAGTTGGACAATCAGATACCAGTTCAGGCTATAGCGTCTGAGTATCAAATTAATCCTACCACCGTGCGGCGTATTCGCAAAAATAACACCACAATAAACAAAACTGCGGAGGGCGGACGTTACATACTGAGACACAAGAAAATACAGAAGGCGACGTATGAAGATTTAGAGTACCTTCTATACCTGTGGTTTGTGGAGCGAAATGCGCTGGGAGACCCAGTATCCGATTTGATATTGCGCCAAAAGGCCCTGGAGTTAATGAACGAAATGGAAGGCCAATCAGCTTTTAACGCGTTGCGTGCGGCACCAAAAATAGTTGACCGTCCAAAATTCCGGAAATTGATTTTTGTATAAAGTGCACCCTTTTATGCTACTTTCGACATTTTGTAATATTTTCACCAAAAATAATTTGTTTTTGTTAGAAAAAAACAATCACCTTGTTAAATACAAAAAACTGCTGCAGAATGGTGAAAATCGCTGCAAATTTGTAACGACTGCACACACTGATGAACACGTTGGTAATGAATGCGTATGCAAAAGGAAAATTCGAAACCTGAAAAATTCTACATCCCCTTCCACATTTATTGGTACCCGGGCCCAAGACGTGACCGTACACGTCACCCGCCGTAGGATAGGAATTCCCCATGACGTGACCGTACACGTCACCCGCACGCAACGTGTTAAGGCAAGTGTAAGCTGGTTGCACAGATTCAAAAACCGTTACGACATACACTTGGCCAAATTTCACGGAGAGAAAGAAAGTGCGGATGCAGAAAAGTTCATATTGGATTTCACTCGTCAAATAAACGAGGAAGGGATCGAACACAGCAATATTTATAATATGGACGAAAGCGCTCGTACGTGGAAAGCTCTTCCCTCGAAAACTTTAGTACAAAATAAGGAAAAACAAGTTAGTGGTGCAAAAATTAAGAAAGGTCGAGTGAGTGTGGGCTTTTGCGCCAATATGACAGGAACCCACAAACTGACGCCCGTGTTCATTCATAAATACAAAAAACCAAGGCCGCTAAAAAATATTATGAATACGCTGCCAGTGGTGTACAAAGCACAGAAAAATGCTTGGATGGACCAAACAGTGTTCACGGATTGATTCCAAAAGCATTTCAAACCCAAAAAAAAAATACCTGTTAGAAGATGCCAAAACAAGAAGAGTTTTCAGCCCTTTCAAGAAGATGCCAAAACATCAACAAGTGACAACACAAACATAAAACTAATAAATAAAAAAACAAAGCAAAACAAATTTTATGAAATGCCAGAAAATAATAGATACGGCAACAATATATCTGGATCGTTCATAGTCCAAATGACTGCAAAAGATGAGTCACAAAATCTAGGAAACCTACATCCACTACAACTAGGGAAAAAGATTGCCCCACTCGCAACCCAACTTCAAAAAATAAATAAACTGGGAAAAGACAAAATACAATTAACCTTTAATAATCACATCTACGCGAACGAATTTATAGACAAAGCCAAAAATAAATTAACAGAATGGTATACATACATTCCAGACTACAAAATATACAGACGTATGGTAGTATATGATATCCCCAAAGAAATGAGTGTAGAAGAAGTCAAACAAGGAATAGAAGAGCACGACTCTAATCCACAAGTAATAGAAATTGAAAGACTAATGCGATACGATAATGAAAATGACAAACTAATTCCAACAAATGCTATAAAAATAGTAATTAACGGAGACACACTCCCTCAGAACATGACTATATGGTATGTCAAATGTAAAGTAGCACCAATAAAGAAAAGTATTAAAAAATGCTATAACTGCTTAAGATATGGACATATATCTACACAGTGTAGAGGACAAAAAAGATGTCTAATATGCACTGAAATAGACCACCAAATACTGAAAAAATACCAGTTAGAGAGTCGTACGATCGGAAAAGTGATACTTTTACTGGATAATTGTGCAGGGCACAAATTAACGACAGGGGAATTTATGAGAATAATCAATGCGCTGTATCGGTCCAACGTTTCAAATATAAATACACGGCACGAAGAGCGTGTCCGTAGGCGCCAAAACGCGTTCAATCCTGTCGCGCGCCATGATTCCTTATATTTATCAGAAATCATGGCCCACCCTCTTTCTCAGAAATCATCATCAAAGACGCGATTTGAATTTCCAGGAATCGGTCGCGGTCGCGACTGCGCACCGATCCCCGCACACGTACGGAGATTGCGCGGCGGCGACGCGTGCCCAAAGTACCATAAACATCCAACAGGTGGTACCAATAGGAAATTAATTGTAGGGAGCGCCGTACAGCTCTCAATCTGTTTCTCCCCCACTCCTCTGGGATGTGGAGAGTGGGGATGTCGTCTCACCGGGACGAGGAGCAAGAGGCCATCTTGCCTCATGCCTTGCCGACCAGCACGTCAAACCACAGACGAGGTATAGGATAGACCTATCACGCAGGCCGAGCGGGACCGGATCCGCACCGGGCATCCGTCCCGTCTTGGCGCTCCTAGGAGGAGGGGGCGAAGGAGATGACCCGGAGCCGGGGGAGGTAGGGCGGCGACGTAGCCACGCGCCTCGCCCCCGCTCCCCGTCGGGAGTTAACCCCTCAAGCTGGAAGATTTTCTGCCCAGAACAGTTCCTAACTGCGGGATGAATGCCATTGGTTGAAACCTTGACCCCTGCTGTTAAGGTGTTACTACATAGCGGATCTGAAGAAGTATTGTCAAACTTGAGTGCTATTGGTCGAACTCTGCTGGAAAAGTAAATACTTGGGCGGGCACAAAATACATACCTCGTATCTGCCAGTCAATAATTATTGAAGTTGTGTTTTTTCCCGTATTATTAGAAGTTGATTTTTGTGTGGTAGGTTTTAAAACACTCTTCTACACACAAACCAGCTTGGCAGTCTGGACACCAAAATACGGTTTCTTTCCTGATTTTATGTGCGTAACATACCACACATCTTCTTGTTGGTCTCGCTTTTCGTCCTGAGGGTGGTATTCTTTCCGGAAAATGTCTTTCAATTAATCGGGGTATAGTGTTGCTGCTTTTAGTATGTCTTCCTTGAACTTTTCTACCGGCGTCTCCATATTTTATAATTAAGGCTTCTATCAGTTGTGTGCGGAATTGTAGGTGGTTAATTTTTGTTCCAGGTGAATTTGCTTTATAAATAATCATGGTATTCACAACCGCAGCATTTAGAAGGCGCAAGAATATCTTCATATACCATTTAGAAAGTCTTTTTCTTTCGATTAAATATGGTTGAAGAAGTTGATCTTTTAAATCAACGCCTCCCATGTATTTATTATAATCCACGATGACTTGTGGCTTTCGTTTTGCTCCTTCACGACACATGCTATCATTGTGGAAGGTGGAAATCATTGTTACGTCCTTCTTGTCGGCCCATTTGAGGACTGATACTGGTCCCCAATGTTGGGCAATAACTTCTCCCTTCTTTAACTTTGTTTGTGTTACACTTTTTGGGACATTCTGTCTATTTTTTCTAAGAGTTCCCGCACAATCTGTTCCATGCTCTTTCAGTGTGATAGCTAGCGATGGTGAATTATAGTAATTATCCAGCCATAATTTGTAACCCTTCCCTAACAGAGGCTCTACGAGGGAGAGGACTATAGCAGTTGTTTTATATTTATCATTTGGAGCGATAGTATTTGTCATTACAGTGCCCTTCCCAGTATATATTGTGAATGTCCATAGATATCCCGACGTTGACTCGCATAATTCATATGTTTTTATGCCAAATTTTGATGATTTCAGGGGTATAAATTGTTTGAACGAAAGTCTTCCTTTCCATAAAGTTAATGACTCGTCTATTGCAATATTCTGGTGGGGAGTGTATAATAATTTAAATTTATTGTTGATATGTTGCGCTACAGGATTAATTTTGAACAATTTATCAGGGCCACGATATAAATGTTGGTTTTCGTTATTTGCGAAGTGCATATATTTTCGTATGGATTGGAAGCGTTCCAATGACATAATGGAATTAAATATTGGCGTTGCTATTGTAGCCTGTTTGGTAAAATAGGATCGCAAAGTCTGTTTCTGCACTATTCCCATTAGCATGAAGAGCGTCAAAATTACGTACATTTCATTCTTTGTGACTGGTGTCCAATCTCTTACTCTAGAGCGTCGTGAAAGAGGAATAGAGATTTTCCTTATTTGCTGCTCCGCGTATATATTCGTTTCCCTTACAATTAGGTCCATTAAATCTTCAGAGAAAATTAACTCAAATATTTCTATGGCTTCAGTTACACCACGGGCTTCATTTTGAGGTCCAGGGCAGCCAGTAAATCGTTCCCTGTGTCCTCTGTAATTTTTCATGTCCTCCCATGTAAAATCTAAACGTGTGGGTCGACCCCTCGATGTGCCTGCAATTTCTTCTTCGCGATCTTCTTCACATTCACTTTCGATTTCTTCCGAAAAATGTTCTTCAAAGTCTGACAATGAGCATGAAGCACCAAAAACACTGTCACTGTCATCACTCGATGAATCTTCATCAGAATCATTTATGATTCTCTCATATTCTTCACTTCCTTGAGCCATGATTTAGCACTACTATGACGATGCGCGAAATAAAAACGATTTAAAATATCACTAATGATAAGTCGGAGCACCTTATGCTTAGCGTTCGAGACTTGACTAAGTACTGGCCGTATTGACCACTGTTCCTTTACGGGAAAACACAAATCGTTGTAGATTGGCTGTTGAAGGAACGTGGAGGTAGTTTTAGCATTTTTCTTATTGGTGGAAGTGACTGCAACGTATATTGTTGGAGAAAGGAAAAGGTTTATTGAACGTGAACATTTGGTGGCCAGATGTGCCAGTGACATTGGCCCTGCAATAAGCAATTTGCTGGTACATGTTTTACCTGTGACGTCTAAAGACCGTCCTAAAATCCCAAGTTTATGATCACAGGTAACCAAGATTGACGGACTGATCGCCATACCGAACAGAGCCATAAACTGACAAGGAGCAGTATATATCCTTATTCCCGTCAAATAGCGAAGTCCGCTGACTGCGCGTGGTCCTGCCTGCGTCGCCCACCCTTAAAATTAACTACGAATCCCTTATCTCTCGATTATAAACACGCGTTCCAATTTCAAAACAAAAGCACGCGTTGACCTACAGAGCGATCCTGGAGCCACTAGACTCAAAGAGGCGCAGTGCCTCACCGAATTTTATGGCTTTCGACCCTCGACTGCAGGGTGTCGACCTCGAATCGCCGCGGTCGGCCGAAGATTCCTACCTGTTTCAGAAATAAAATAATTCTTTATTCTTTATCGTATCGATATGGAAGTGACACCGATGGATTCCTTATGTTTTTCCGATGAAGATTGTACTAAATTTCATGTAAATCGCACTATTTTTAACGAAACTAGAAAAAAATGATACAAATGAATGTTAAACGGAATTTCCTTCATTATGCTCCGAATCACGTCGTTCGTGGTGTTAATTTCATCGGCGAAATATAAGGAATCGATTGGCGCCGTTTTCGCAAAGATCTGATGATACCTGCGGAAATCCGGGAAATTTTTCATTTCTTAATGTATTCCAACTACTTCGAGGGTCGAAAGCCATAAAATTCGGTGAGGCACTGCGGGGGGGATTGCCTTCGCCACGGGATGCCAGACAGCACCTCTTTGAGTCCAGTGGCTGCATGATCACTCTGTACATATCTCCTCGCCAAGGCCTACAGAAAGTATTTGGGAAGTGCACAACACGCCTCTAATTCGAGTGTCCAATAGACCGTGGTCCCAAGGCCTACTGTCGACGCCTCCGCTTCACGTCCCATGACGAGCAGTGCTCGTCATACCGCCGTTGAGGACTTTTTTCTCATGACGAGTCCTGCTCGTCATACCACCCTGAGGGGTTAATGTTCGACCGCGGAGGGGTCACGGGGTGGGGGTGCCGGGGGGCACGCTCACCCCTCCACAACATCATGCGACCCCCCACCCCCAGAAGTGGCGACGCGAACGCGTGGTCCGTCTCGCGTCGCCGGAGTTTTGGGAAGACCCCGCGCGGCAACGCTGTTAAGCGCGGAGTCCGCACTGCGCTGAGGGGGAGGTAGCGGATGAATCGCTAGTTTGCTCCCGCAAAAAGTCCTCCCCCTCGAGCGCGCGACTCCGCGCCCGAGGACGACCACCGTGGAGTTTTAGTGGGTGCAAATCCCACATAACCCCGTCCCTCCCCCGGGGGGCGGGGTATCCGTTAGGGATTTCTCCGCGACCGCTGGATAGCGGTGATGCCCGAGCTTCGAAAATTTTAGGATGATCTGTTTCAAATTAACGTCGCAAAGAGCTATTTGAAATTTCCCGACCCAGGTTAAAGAATTTGGGGCCTGTTTCATATAACTTTTGAACAATAAATGATATCGGTATGCAATTTGCGCCGAAAAACGAGGAAAAATTATTCCCTCTTATTGATGGATAATTTAAAATATTTACGTTTACTTAATTTTTCTTTTGTCAATTTTTTATTGATATATATGTTTATTTGATACTGTATTTAATGCTCTTTTTAAAATTCATGGTGGTGATAAACAATAGGCTACTTAGTTGTTTCTGTATCATTACTTTCATAAATTGAGAAATTAAATTTTTATTCAATTATGTGATAGTTCTGCAAACCTCAGAATCTATTGTTCTGTTTTTTTTTTATAATTTTATGCTTAACAGTGCATGCATAGATCAGACGTATCGGGTAACTAATGGGACGTGTCTTTGATTGTAGCGGTGTTGAATTTTTTTCTACCATTTTTGTGTCTGAATGTTTTAACCTTTTAGCTACTCAACGCCACGCCTATAGCGGGTTCCGTTAATGTCATTTTTTGGAACGATGCGCCATTATTGTGGCTTTTACACGCAGGTGGCGAAAAAGGTGGAGCTAAAATTTTTTAAATTTAGACGGGTACGAGACCAGTCGACATTGTTTTCAAACCTCATTACAGTAATCTGGAGTGCGAGTGGTAAACCGATCATAAAAGCGGAGCGCTCGGCTAGCTTACCTGGGCCGAGAAATTCCGCACAGCTCTTTGCGACGTTAATTTGAAAGGGACCATCCTAAAATTTTCGAAGCTCGGGCATCACTGCTGCCAAGTGGTCGTTGGCAACCCTCCGAACGCCGGGCCGGTGAATGGTTGTATACTCGTTCCATCCTAAGAATAATCCTGTTTCGCGCAGGGATGATTCTGAGGAGGCGCTGGTTGGTCCGACCCCACTTAACCGCCTACGATTTTCTCCGTCCTCCCGCCTGTTACCTCTCTGTCAACCGTTCCGCACGCGACGCCTTCATATACACGGTGGCACTATTATTTCCCAATACGCACGGTAACGATTTATAAAAAGAAAAGTACAGAAAATATGGAAAAAAAGTATACGAAGAATTAGCGTCCATACAACACGACGTATGGAGGTCGGCGTTGAGGGGTTAACAATTTTTATTGCCTAATATTACTAATAATTTGTATTTATGAACGATATACAATGAATAACAGGATTTACATGCCTCAATCAATAAAAACGGATAAGTTCTAATTACATAGTTGTAAAACATTTTATTAACTAATGTAAAAAATCAGTATTAAGTTTTGCAAATAATAATTTCTGGAAATTGAGAAAACCTGGCCAAAAGATAAAGTTGACGCTTAATTTGTACAAAAATCAGTATACTAAAGTTTTCTAAGTTGCTGATTACGAATTTGAGATAAAAATTGCAAAAACTAAGATGGCGGTTTCAATATGGCATTTTAAATAGACTATTTAGAACACCTCCTTAACTGATGTTATATCTGTTCGGAACCAAAGAATTACCGGGTAGATACACTGCACTCCTGCAGTGTTGACATTGACATCGGTCACGTCCCGCCCTTGGAGGGGCAGGGAAGTCAGCAGGTAAAATTGCTGCGAGCAATCGCCTGCGTCGGGCCCGTAGGCGGTAGTGGGGGCTGCGCAGAACGGTCACAAAACGGTTCGGGCGTAGGATTATTCTTAGGATGGAACGAGTATAGTGGAATGCGTACGTGAGGCGGTGTTGCCATTTTCGTCTGATCACGCGCGCGTAGGTTGCAGTTTTAACGGATGACCCTGCAATTTCGGCGAGGGCCTTTATTCGAAGGCACGCCTCTTCGAAGTCTCCAAGCCTCGGACCACGATTCTCCGAGGCTTGGGGCGAGCGAGGCAACCCCTCAAAGTCAAATTGGCATTTCCACTTTTTCGCGTATAACCCTCAAAATACAACAGACAGAAAACAATGTTTCAAGCTAAAGTTTAATGGCAAAATAAGCGCTGAAAACTTGCGTTAACAAAATTTTGAAAAGAGTTTAAATAGAAAAATATCTGATGAAAAAAAGCTTTTCAAATATTTTGTTAACGGAAGCTTGTAGCGCTTATTGCACCATTAAACTTTGGTTTGAAACATTTTTTTTTCTGTCTGTTGTACTTTGAGAGTTATACGCGAAAAAGGGGAAGTGCCAATTTGACTTTGAGGTTAGTTTTCACTAGCTTAAAAGACGATAGGGCCCAAATGAAACACACCGTTGTTCTTGTTTTGAGTCACTCTAAAAACCCACAAAGTTGCGTTCCAATCGGTGAGTCCGGGTTCGCGGTGTTCCCTTGTAAGTAAAGAAAAACTGGTACCTCACCGGGCACTACTGGTACACCTACCTATAAATGTTTGCACAGAATCACGTGAAGCGGCACGCGTTTCAACTGCATTATTGACAGAAGCGCGCTTTTCGCTCAACCCGGGGATCCCTGTAATTCTACTGATGTATTTATAATTAAAAATACCCCAATTTGCCCCATCATCGGTTGAAGGTCTTTTGTTGGTGCGCTGTTTCACGCATTCTCGGTTTCTCCTTTTTTACGACCCTGGTGGGTTCTTAGGTGTAGAAGCTTTCGAACAATTCGAACGACGCGACTCGGGTGCCAATAACTACGAATATAAATTTTACAAAAACGTATCAATTCATTATTTTCGATGATTTTTACGTGTCGTAGGATGGGCACCGTCTATTTAGACACGCGCGGACTGCAGAGATTTTCGGGAATGTCAGTAAAGACGTCAATTTTTAATATTTTTCGGCATACGACACGTGAAAATGTTAATTAAGTGTTCCACTACACGTAAAATACTAACAATTAATGTCATTTTGCAATTTATAGCTTGTATAAGCTCTGAAGAAGTGCCATATTTTGGCGCCATATAGTCTCATGATCCCCGAAATAGACTTTCGAAGAGAAATCCGCGTGAGTTGTTGACAACCGAGCTAAACCGTAGCGCAGCGAAAACCCGCCCTCTATGTCAAACTCTCACTCTAAACGAGTCACACGTATACAAGCACACACACACCTTTTAGCATTTCAACACATTTCAGTGTAGTTGCTGAGTTGGACGCTGATCATGAACAGAGGCCGCTGAATTCAGTCCTGAAATTATGGGTCGGTAACACAGTTTGGATGGTGACACGAACATCCATAAGGTGATAGGTCTATTTCTATTCTATACCTCGTCTGTGGTCAAACGGACGTGTCAAATATATAGTTTCATTGAGTTCAATCTCGTGTTATAATTACCCAGTCATCTTTATTACATATTCGAATATATATGTATATATATATATCTGGATCCTACTCAAGGTCCTACAGAATGAGAAACCTAGGGAATTTACCGACGCATGCCCAAATACCGACGCGGACCCAAAGTACCTTAAACATCCAACAGGTGGCGCCAATACGAAATGCGTGCGACGCCATTCTAAAATTTTGAAAATCCACCCCCTCCCCTGTGTTGTCATCCCCTCACCCACGAACTCGGCTTGCGCGCGCCACGCCATTTTGAAATTTTGAAATCCCCATCCTTGTGACGTCATCCCCCTCACCCACGAACTCGGTCGACGCAATTTTGGAATCCCCCTCCCCTGTGACGTTATCCCCCGCACCAACAACACTCGGTAGCCCCCTCCCCACCTCACCGCTCGCTCGAGGTGCCCACCTCGCCCAAGAGCGCGGTACACCCCGCCCCGCCTCACCCCCTCGCCTACACTTGGTCCAGAATCCGCATAGCCTAACTCAGGCCTGTCCAGGGATTTGCTCGCACGAGCAGTCGCGAGTTGCTCTTCGCTCTCAGAGGCCTGGAGCCAGGCCCAAGCAGTGATGCCAGAATCGTGGGACGTGGGACAAATCCTTACCCCACTATGACCTACCGTCGTCTCCCACTATGGCCTACCGTCGTCCCCCACTTTCTTCCCATCGCACTGCACACAAGCATATCCCTACTCCTGTCCATGTGCTCGGCAGCCGAACAAGCAGGGTACACGGACAGGAGTAGGGATATGCTTGTGTGCAGTGCGATGGGAAGAAAGTGGGGGACGACGGTAGGGCCATAGTGGGAGACGACGGTAGGTCATAGTGGGGGTAAGGATTTGTCCCACGTCCCACGATTCTGGCATCACTGGGCCCAAGAGCGAAAGGTCTTCTTGGTGGGGGAATCTGTGGACGCCACTATCCCCACTCTTTTACGGCTGCCGGGCTTGCCGTCGCTCTTGCCTTCGCTCGCAACCACCCGCGGCTGCTCCTCGAGGGTAACAGCAAAAGTTGGACAGGCCTAGCCTTACTATTGGCGATCTCAAAAGTGAAAAAAGTTTTCCGCCACAGAATGCTGATACAGGTAGGGTAGATGTCCCAATTACTGCCAGTGTCTCAATTACTGCCACTTGATTTATTTTATGTAATAAAAACGTAACGTATAAAAAGAAATGTACAAAAAATAGTTATTATTAAATGGAGATTCTGATTTACATAAAAATAAAAAAATATATGTACTCATATGTATCTAGTACTTAAAAATTAATATTGAAAAATGAAAGTGACATTTGAGCGTCAAAAACGTGACGGCGTTAGTAGGAATTGATGGCGAAATCATACTAACGAAAGGGCCGCAATTTTACTGTTGAACCTTTATCATTGCATAAAATGAGTTATTACGGTCTATAAGAATTATTTTAATGATATAACGAATAAAATACATGATATTTATCGTTAAATTATAAGATTTAACGAAGACATCATTAGGGACAAAAGTTTTGCGCTTGTCCCTATTACCGTTGGCAGTATTCGGGACAAAAGAACGTGAAGTGCACATGACTGTCATCTCTGAAAGTTCTAACTTCTAACCTCAAAATCCGAAACGTGTATAAGTACATTATTTGACAAATAAATTAATAATTTCAAAAATATGGGTTTTATAATTCTGGCTATTAATTTAGTTTAAATTTGCGACAGTTAACCGGATCTCGGAAAAGGGACATGCAGTAATCGAGTCTTAGTAAAAAGGATCGACTGTAATCGGGTCTCATTGTCAATAATAGGGACCGTTAGTTATCTGGTCACAGTTATTAGGACCGACAGTTATTGGATGGCAGTTATTGGGAAGCCAAGAATTTTGATACGCCAACTAGTGACAAGAAATTGAACTACTCAGAGTAGGCTGAAATCCGTCGAAGTCCATATGATTATCAGTGTTTATATAGACATGTTGAGAAAAACGAGTGTTTTTAAATTTTTTGGAACACTAAATTTTTACTTATTCGATTAATAAATACTAATTCGGAATGTTTGGTGGAATCCAGCCTACTGTCAATAGTTTGCCAACTTACCACCGCAGCGCTGAAATCTAAGCCACGCCTCCACTTGGTTTCCCAATACGGACAAGATGATTTTTGAGGTGACAGTTATAAGTACACAAGGATCGTCCGCGAATTTTAATTAATTATTAATAAATTCTTCTTACTTAATGCGTAAAATTATTTTTTTTAATGAAAGAGATGTTAAATAATATTTTGTTTCAAACTGAAACGATTTTTAGGTTACACAACACGCAAAATGATTAAATGAAGTTCAGTTATAATCTTAAGGTGGCAGTAATTGGGACATCTACCCTAGTAAGCAGTCCTGGAAACATACAAGAATTTTATAAAAAAATACAATCTTAAAGATTGCATTAATTTCTTGGACGAAGCATGGAGACAAATAACCGCCTCCAATATTCGAAACTCGTGGAATAGTCTAATGAAGACAGCCCGCGAAGGAACTCCAGAGGAGGAAGACCCAACGGATCCACCAGAACCCCAGTTGGTAGAAATAATAGCCGCGATTACTGGGGAAGACCTAAGTGAAAACAGGGTTGCAGAATATTTAAGGAGCTGCGATGAAGCGGAGCCTGTGACGAAGAAAACGAAGAAAACTAAGAGGAAAGCGAAGCAGAACAAGACACAGTGAAAAGCCGTGAAGAGGGAAACTGAGCAGAAGCCGAAACAGAAGGAGAAGAAGACAAAGAAGACATCCGGGCGCGGGGAATATTAAAAGCTCTAAGATTATTGAAAGGGGAATGCAAAGAGGCGCCACGACACGTCAAACGATCTCTAAAAAAATGTGAAGGAACATTTTTTTCAGAGAAGACCCCTAACATCATCGATGGAAACACGGTAAGGTATATTTTTTAAGTATTTATGACGGTCTGAGTTACCTTTAAACTTTTTATCGTTTCGTTCCGGGTCCAACGGCGAGAGCATGACTGTAAATACTGTAAAATACTGTAAATATTGTAAATACTGTAAAATACTATAAATATTGTAAATACTGATTAATACAGAATTATTATTGTAAATATGTGTAAATACGAGTAAGAAAGAATGGGAGAGGGATAAGGGACGCGCATGTGTAAATATGTAATCAGAGTATATAATTCATAAGTGGTCGGCTGTTGTCGTGTTTGCTCTTCTTTTCACCGAGAATATGTAATACGGTGTGATGTCCCACTATTTTTCGCGCGGTATTACAACACCACTTCCTTGCAAATCAATCCACAACTCCATCAAGAACCCTCATACTTAAGCCTTACCCCTTTTTCATACCCAACTGATCGTTTGGACGATGCACCTTAGCGGTCCCCATCTCGAAACGGTCAATCCAGAAATCCCCTCCCCCTCTTCGGCCTACGAGGCACGATTTCCTCTCTATCTTTAAATCTAAACGAATCCCTCGCCCCAAAACTCGCCAAATCGAGACCACGTCTCACCCCCTCTCTACGACCATCGATTCTAATCCAATCAAACCCCTTTTTCCCGTTAAAATACTCCAAATCCGTTGGGTTGAGTATTCCGCTTCAAAGCCCCATGTAAAAACCCCGGAAATGTTATTGCGACGCATATTTACCTTCGTGATCAACACGTGATAATTACTGCGACGCATATTTGGCGTACGTGCCATGGTGCACACCGCGCATACCCTTCACCCATTACCAGTACAAGACAAGGCCACATAAAACCCCTAAACACCGAATCTATTAATAAGTTATTACGACGCATCTTCAAAGCTAGGTCAAGGTGCATACCGCGCATACTCTTCACCCCTAACAATCCCGACAATAGTATAAATACAAGGCCCCAAAAGGCCAGAGGTCTCTTTCTTCGACAAAACTTATCGTCGACAGAACTCTTATCTATCTCAAAAGTATATCCTTAACGTGTTAAACTCAGTGCTCTACGGCAATTACTGTAAGCATTTATTATTATTTAATATTACTGTGCATATCATCCCCATACCATATACTATTTCACCATTATCAACGCTTATTGCAATCATATTTCTCTTTATTATTTCATTAATGCTTATTGCAAACATACTATTATTTCATTTATCTACGCTTATTGCATATATATATATATTACTAATATTATTACTTTCATATATCTTTGTCTTATAACCGCTTATTGCGATCATATTTCTTCACATTATTAATGATCAATACTAAAAGTATATTATTCTATGATTTATATTGTGCCTCATGTCCATACATATATCATAAATGTCATAATCTTTATATAAATATTATGTCTCAATGCTAAAAACCCCACGCATAATTATAATAACCGCTTTAACAAAGTTAATAAACCGCTTTGTTTAAATCACGCTTCAAATTATTTGTGTTCACCCATTGGTTACGAAACATGTAAAATACAAACAAACGAGTTAATGAAACAGCTGATTCTGGTTCGCGAACGCGAGAGTTCATGCAGTGTTTACAAACGTAAGTTTAGACACATTTCTAGGAAATATTACGTGTAACTTCTTTCACCTATGCAACGGTAAATCCAATTAGTGAAACCAAAACAAAGTGCTCTAACGGGTGTCACCACAGGGATCATAACTATCTAAACCTTCCCTGGTCGTTCAGTGCTACGAATCTGGCATTCGCGCCTGAATCCTACACACCATAGTGCCACGAATCACGTATTCGCGCCTAAAATTCCACTTCACCTTCAGAGCCACGAATCACGTATTCGCGCCTGAATTCCTACTCTCCGCAGTGCCACGAATCTGGCATTCGCGCCTGCATCCTACTCTCCGCATTGCCACGAATCTGGCATTCGCGCCTGCATCCTACTCTCCGCATTGCCACGAATCCTGCATTCCCTTCGAATAAAACCCCATATGTCATTGTCCCCAAAGACCTTCACCCGGGACGTCACAACGGTACAGAATTAAAAATTTCAGGTTTCAATACTGTTGATGTAAGCGACATCTACGGAGAGGTGATTGATCTATCGATCACGTAACACAGCGCTGTCCAGTGTAGGGGCCCCTCACGCGCCTACTTCCCCTTCCAACATTCCTTTCGAGCAGCGCGACTTGTCGTCAAGGAAACCGGGCGACGCTGAAAAGGAGACCGCGACATTTCCGTAGACAAGGAAGCTCAGACGACACGCGCGACGCCGACGTTCACTGTTACTTTGAATCGGCTGCGTCTGTGCGCCACGGCAACGGCGGACGATGGTGTGGGACGGCTTTTGCCTCTCAAGAGGCAAGTTGGACGGCGCTGACGTAACACGTTCTGTTGCGTCTGGCCTCTCGTGCAGTTTACACGTGTACTAAGACTGTTGTATTCCAAAACGTATTACATAGTAATAAAACGTAATTGTGTTTAACTATATTAGAAGAATTGTGTCAATTGATTATTCTAATCACCACGAATCGCAGCATACATAAAAGTTTATGTAAGATCGAAGAGGTATTAATCGATACGGTTTCAACAAATACTACAGAGGATTTTACATTCCGCGAATATTTGTCACACTCGGCTGTCGCGAAACGAATTACAATATGTATTATAAATTTATTCCCACGTATGGCCGAACACACTGTATATGGATTATGCGTATTCCAATGGTTTATAAAAATGTCACAATACACTTTATTAAGAGTTCCTCAGATGTCAGTAACTTTAATTCAAAATTTATCAGGAAAAACAGTTTTTACATTATTTTACTGTTAACTAAAACATTTATTGTTAGCATAAGTCTAATAGAATAATATTCATTTATAGATAAATAACTCGAACGCAAAGTTTCTATACAGATCAATTTCGATATTACCAATTAAGGATAATTTAAATTTTAGTCTAATTCGTAATCAGCGCTCCTTTATCTTTAAGGGTATCTTAAATTCGCTGCTCATTAGTGTATTTTACATTTACACGCAAATTTTTGAGTCATTTTTTTATCCATTTCGTCTCAGCTACAGTCGGAGACAAAAGTAGGTGGACAGCTAGTGGAAATGAAGGTTATCAATGAACTTTAGTCAAATTAGTACTACTGTTATAAACTTACATTTGTGTATTATATATACTTATGGTACATACATTATTTAGTCAATGATTGAAATTAATATTTATATTTCTGTAGAAGTAAATTGTGTTTAATGAATAGGTCAGCAAATTGCAGAGGGACAAAAGTAAGTGGACACATAATAAAATACGTAATAAATAAAATACACAATAAAATTAATACTTGGTATTGCGGTTTTTTGCTTGAATTAGGGCTTCCAAACGTCGTGAAATACTGTTTATTAAATTTCCAATATAATCTTTACTAATATTTTGGATTGCCTACTGTAAACTTTTGAAAAAATCGATCTTATTATTTCGCTTATCCAATGGAACTTTCGCGTGCATTGAACTCCATAAGTTCTCTATAGGATTCAAGTCGGAGCTCTGTGCCAGGCATTTAAGCAATTTAATATTGGAATCCTCAAAAATTTCTCACTTTTTGTGGCAGTGTGTTTGGGATCATTGTCCTGTTGGAAACCAAATCCTTCGTCGAGACCCATTCTTAATACTGCCTCTTCTAAATTTTCATTTAGTATATCAATATACTTATCTGCATTCATGATTCCGTCAATTTGTGCTAACGTACCAAACGGCAGGAGGATGTGGCGGTTTGACGCACTGGTGTGGACGGTGTTGGGTTATGGGGCAGAGATCTGGGGGTGAAAGGAAAAATATGAAGTTGAGATGGTCCAGGACAGATTTATAAGGTGGACGCTGGGGGTGGATTGGAGAACACGGAGGTATTTGATAAGGGAGGAGACGAAAAGGAAGAAGCTGAGGACGTGGGCGGGTGGAAGAGCTTGGAGGTATGAGAAGATGCTGGGCAGAGGGGAGGGGGGTGAGCTGGCCAGGTTATGTTGGGAAGAGGTAAGGGAAAGAGAGAAGGAAGCAGGAGAGATGTTCGCATGGGAAAGAGAGAGGAAAGAGTATAAGATGGAAAGGGGATGGCGTGAAGAAGGGGTCAGGCGTGTTAATAATGCAATAACAACTTATATCGGTGTATTCGCGAGGGTTCATAGAATAATTTGATGGAACAAGCAACCGAATGACTATTGCTGTTTGAACTCACACGATGTCCAAAGTTGAAAATTAACATTTTTTTTCAAAATCAAATTTCTCGAAAACCGGATGTGATGGCGACAAACGGTTTGCGGATTCGTTTTCAGCGCACAAAAACTATAAGAAATGGCTATTAAATGTTACAGATCAACAATGGCTCTGGAATCAATGAAATACGTTCCTCTTTCACTACACCGCGTTATGTCCAAAAATAGAAACACATAGATACTCCACTTCGCGAAAATATATATAAAACACTATTTCATGTGTTTATGTGCTTAAATAATATTTTCAAATGCTCAACAGTGAAATATGCAAATTTTATGAAAATATACAGAAGTCGCCAAACTTGGTAAAAAATTAAAAACTTTGACCCCGTTTGGGCCCGGTCAAATACTGACCGATTTAAAAAAAAATTTGCCTCCATTTGTCTTCCCCACACGCAACTTTTCCGCACTAGGCTGTTTCGAGTTTCGAAAATTTTATTTTTTCGGCTCACCCTAATCTACATCTGGATTGCATGACATTATAAATAGAACTATTAATGTAATAGACGATAATGTCTGCAAAATATGTTTTTGTAAATGGGAAACATATGTATAAAGGACCTTACTGGGTGCAATGCATAACGTGTCGTCAGTGGGTCTGCGGAACTTGTAATCGAGGAACCAAAGAATTTCTTATGAATGTACAGCCGAAAATAATTTAAATCGGACTACTTTTAACGAAGCTAATTTTACATTATGCAAATCAATTATTCACGATATTTCCTTAATTATGAGAAAACTAATATCGAGAAAACATAAGGAATCGATTGACGTCACTTTCGCAGAGATCTGATTAGAAATAGAAATGCAGAATTACAGGTTGGTCACTGCTTAGTGCGCGACATTGTATGGTCCCGCTGGTTTCGAGCGTCGAAGGCCACGATACTCAGCGAGACGCATGATTGTTGGCGGCATCGCCTTTGACGAGCCTTCGCAACCGAGCACTCGACGCCTGATAACCATGGGACACCCATCTACACGAGGGTGATGCTCGAGAATATTCCGATCTCAATCCTCCGCAGTTTACCTATAACTTACCATTTATTAAAAAAATTAGAAATATTACTCATTTATAATACCGAAACTGATCTGTACGAAACACTTCTGTGCCTCGATTATTGTTATATGATTTAATACATTGATAAATGAACATTATTTATTTACACTTATTCTCGTAGTATATGTTACATATTTAAGTAAAATAATGTAACGGCGAACATCATATACATATACGGGATATAATATCAGACTTAAATTCGATTATACTTTATAAAGTTAGATATATTTTATGTAAAAATAATAATAATTACCTTCTATTGTAATTGTATACTGTATTGTATTGGATGCAGATAATGATTTTGTATACCAAGGACACATTACTGCATATTGTAATGAAACATTAGATTTCCATAATAGCACAAAACAAATTTCAAGTACTTCGTCTTTCACATTAGCACCTTTTATTAAGTATCCTTCTCGAAGACGACAACATAATAAACTACTTAGTGTACAAGTAACTTTATCTTCAATTTGCTTCTTTTGTAAAAGTTGAGCAGATTTTTGATCATAAAATAGGGAATTATTGGACTGCCAGTTAGAATAATCTGGTAAAACGTCGCAAACTACTTCGCGATATAATTGCCAGCATAGAAAGCTTGTATGATAAATATTCATTTCTCCTTCATTTAGATACACCTGTAAATAAATATATCACATCATAAAGTAAAAGTGTGTCAGGTCATTTCTATGTAATGTGGTTATTCTGAGAGTTGAGTTTAAAGCAATGGAACTCGTCGCGATCGTCACGTATCTGTTTGGTATATATACTCAGTGTGCGGAGCAATTAAGCTTAACAATGGAGGGGGGGGGGGGACACCGACAGGGGTAGTGGTAATGTGTGCGTGAACTGACACCTGTCGATGTTTCCCCCCCTCCATTGTTAAGCTTAATTGCTCCGCACACTGTATATACTACCGTAAATTGGACCCTTCAGACATGTTTTATCAAAAGTCCACAAGTGTAGGTCGAATATTGCAGGTATTACAAACATTTAACATGGACGTGATGAAAGAACATATTTGGCATATTATTTTATATGAATTTAATAGAGGAAATAATGCAACTGTAGCGGTGAAAAACATATTTGTAGTGTATGAACAAATTATTGGTGCAAGCTGGTGTCAAAGGTGGTTTAACAAAATTCGAAATGGGCAGCAGAGTCTCAAAATGAGCCTCGTGTTGAGAGGTCTGGTAGGTTAATATTGAACGAAATCGAACAATAGCTATTGAAGAATTAGCCCAGAAGTTGAATTCGACTCATTCTGCGGTAGTTGTATATTTTTACCCAATATAAGTACCGAAAAACCCGCAGCACTTATGGGATTACCTAAATTATACACAAAATATCAAAGATAACTGTCCTATTTAAAACATTTATTCTTTATTTAAACCTTGAAAAATAATTCTTTCTTACGTTACCTTACGCATAAAACACGTTCTCTAACAATAGAGGAAATATTTCTAGTAGTGAAATTACATTAGATATCCAATTTTTAATTCATATAAAAATATATCATTCTACATATATTCATATAGAATTATATTTTCAAATATTTCAATCACAAATGTGACAGCAGTGATGTCACTAATTTGAATAAATTTATTTTTATGGATGTAAGATGAAAATGAAGAGACACATGTCGAAGTGTTGATACCGATAATACACACTATTTACAAAAATATATAATTAAATACATAAAAAATAAATTACATGTTAGACGTATTTCATGTTTGTAGAGCAAGAAGCATAGAGATCAATCGTTGAAATACCGTTTTAAATTTGACACAGCGCTTTTTCAGACGGTTATTACCTGTTGGAAAACTATTGTCATGCTCATCTTCGGACTTGCAGTATACAAGGTGTCCCAACATTCAAGGACTTCCCGGAACATGTAATATCCCGATGTAAGGAGACATCGAAAAGAGCTTTGCTGTTTTGGGATCCGAGGCTTCGTTCCCAGATATTAACAGTCGAATATTAGGGGTCGAACTTAGGGACCGCGCAGTTTAAAGCCGAAACAGCTGAGTCCGGACGGTGTCCTTACCACGTACTCGCAGGAGGCACGCGTAGACACAGACCCACGCACAGAGTAGAGCCGACCACGCTGGTTCATTTTCCAGGCTCAACTGTGTGTGCGAACCTGTATCTACACGCGCCTCCTGCGTGTATAATGTACATGCCAGCATACGCTACCGCGCGCTCGGCTGACTCGGCCTTAAACTGCGCGGCCCGGAAGTTCCACTGCTGATATTCAACAGTGTAACGTTTTCATTTAATATTGGTATAAATTTACAAAGAATTGTAGTTTCACGAACGTATGATGGTGACGGACCTGGACTATACAACTATATGTTCGCAAAACAGACGGCAAAGCGAAAATACGAGAACCTTTCGCAAGTCGTAGGTTGTGTGGAAGAGGGGCGAAAGGAAAGATAGAGATACCGACATCCGAGAAGGTAAGACTTTCTTTCTCATTCTAGGGACAAGATGTGGAAATTTAAGAAGGAAGAGAAGATACCGACATCCGCGAAGGCACGGTTTTCTTTCTCCTTGTTTGAAGCAGGATAAGGCGTCGATAGGAAGGACCTACGATTACTGTTGCATTTAACGTTTTAGGCCAGTGTTCTGCAACCGGTGATCCGCGGACCGATGCCGGTTCGCGAAAAATTTCGCCGCAATTATGTGGCTGCTGCATTAAATAAATAAAAAATTAAATTAAATTGTAACTTTATAACATTAGATTTAATAAGTAAAGGTCTGTACTTCCCAATGGCTCCAGTGGCCGATTGACACAAGGTTTGAGGGTAGGGGTGGGTGTGTGGACCCTAATTCTAAAATTGTTGCTCGGGAATTTATTAGTTTCCGAGATATGCATAAAAAACTTTTAGTATTTCTGTTGACTTATTCCAACTTTTTAATAAACGGCGACCCCCAAGTAAAACCTTCACAACACTACTCTATCGAAATTGGAGGTGGCTCCCTTTTTGTGAATATTTACCATGTTCGTCACGCCACTTTGCCATCAGAGCGCGCCACCGACCGCAAGAAGAAACCGTGCGTTGGCAGCACAAACATTTAGGGTGAATTGACCAGTGAATGAACAGTGACCAGTGAATGAACAAATTTAATTTTTTTCGTGTATAACAAAAATACTATTTCATTGAAAATAATGATCTTAAATTTAGAATGAAGGAAAATTTATTGAGATAACGGCGATACCAATATTTTTTTAATCTATGAACGTCTTAGCCGCGTATTAATTTTTTTGTTGTGTGGTTTCGGGTGCTGCCACTCACGGCGAGAAACCTAGTAAGACAACACGTGCGAGGACAGTTAACTATTATATTGTGTAAAGTGTGAAATAATTGATTCCCAAGGTATGTAATAGTTTTTTCCACTGTTGATATTATCAATCTTTAATTTCAGTGAAACATATTGAATAAATACTGTTAAATATTTGCAATTTATTAGTGTTTATTTACTGGTTCGGGTTTTTAACCTATTCTCCACTGAATGAACATAAACTTATTCAGACAACCGAAAATTCATTTTATTTTAGATGACATAAAAAAAGGGAAAATTGTTCCTTATAAATGCTTCAAATATGCAGAGGAGGACATGCAAAATGCATTAGAAGCAGTAAGGAGAGGAATGACACTGTAAAGCAGCTGAAAATTATAGCGTACCAAAATCAACTCTAAGTGCAAAATTGACTGGTAAAAATCCAGAATGAATAAATATGGGCCCCTCTTCAGTCTTAACAGAACAGGAAGAAAACCGATTAGAGCACTGGATTTTGAGCAAGACAAAACTAGGATTTCCAATGTATCCCGAAGAAGTCAAAGTTACTGTGCAACATGTACTTAAGAAAGCACCTAGCCATAATTTATTGATTGATGATAATAGTTTAAATTATTCCTGCAACGACATTCTCAAATTGTCAGGAGAAATACCGAAATTATTTCAAAAGCTCGGGCCACAGTGACTGAAAAAGGTATAAGAGAGTGGTTCGGCGAAGTCAAGGATTTTTTGTAAGAAATCAATGCTCTTGATGTTCTTACAAGGCCTAAAAGCATTTTTAATAGTGACGAAACAGGCGTCTAAATTTGTCCAAAAACTGGTAAAATGTTAGGACCCAAAAACGAAAAGAGTTTCTACGAAATAGCCAGTGGACTAGAAAAAGAATCGATAACTGTGTTATGCACATTTTCTGCAGATGGTAATTACGTGGCACCCAGGATAGTTTACCCTTACGAAAGAATTCCAAGAGAAATTTCAAACTCTGTTCCAAGCATGTGGCCCATTGGTGGCTCTGAAAGTGGATGGATGCTCTCCAAAACATTTTTTGAATACATCGCCAATGTGTTTTATCCGTGGTGTTTGGAGAATGAGGTGGTGTTTCCAGTAATTTTCTTCCTGGATGGACGCAAATCCCATTTCAGTTTGGAACTGACTATGTTTTGTAGCCAACACAATATCATTTTTTATTGTTTACCACCCAACGCAACTCACATTATACAACCATGCGATGTATCTATTTTCAAGCCGTTAAAATAAAAGTGGAAGAAGGTAGTTCTATAGCACAAACAAAAAACACAGAAATCCCTTACAAAATCAACTTTTGTTCCACTGGTTCAAACGACTTTCAAACAGTTTTATAAAAAAGAAACAATACAGAAAGGTTTTGAAAGATGTGGCCTATCGCCATTCGATGAAAATGCTAGTGATTATAACAAATGCATCAGTACAAGACGCAAGATGATTTTCAACACATCATCAGATGATTCCTTGCCGTCTCAAGAGGATTACTCAACAGCAAAGAAAGTGATGGAGCATGCTTTTGGTGACGTAACAATCAAAATGTTTTCCAGAAAGAGAAGCTTCAATGCCCAATGCACTGATACAATGTACAAACTGTGCGCAGACCGTATAGATGGTCGTCAATCACAAGCTCTGGATTTTTCTCCAGAGATATGTACAGAGCAATCGGTAGACTTGAACTCTGCAATATTCTCAAATGGTGAAGGCATCGTTTCATGTGCAGTTGATAAGTCTGGTAATTTAATAGATGAAAAACGTAGGCTTCTTTGTACTTTCTTGGAAACTAAATACAAGTAACGAAAGAAGACGCCTGGGCGGGCCATCATCACAAGTTAGTGGCCCCGGCCCCAAGGTGCCGTCTTTCAAAAATCAGACAATACATAATCAAAATTAAAATTACCTAACTAATCAAAAACAAAACTAATCTATTCAGCAGGACAACCAATACACTTAGACAGGTCTTGTGACTTAAAGGGTCAAGAAGAAAATACTATATGCATTATAGATTGTGAGTATGAGACTCGCCACCCCTCATTACCGAATCTCAATTCGGTTTGGGATAAACACTTGTCCAGGCCATCTGCAGATCAGGATCAACCAAAGAAAAGGCAGCTGAAGGCCAGAATCGTGGGACGTGGGACAAATCCTTACCCCCACTATGACCTACCGTCGTCTCCCACTATGGCCTACCGTCGTCCCCCACTTTCTTCCTATCGCACTGCACACAAGCATATCCCTACTCCTGTCCATGTGCTCGGCAGCCGAACAAGCAGCGCACACGGACAGGAGTAGGGATATGCTTGTGTGCAGTGCGATGGGAAGAAAGTGGGGGACGACGGTAGGTCATAGTGGGGATAAGGCTTTGTCCCACGTCCCACGATTCTGGCATCACTGGGAAACATAAGGCAGGGCTGGGCAACCCGCGGCCCATGGGCCGCATGTGGCCCGTTCCCCGACTTGCCTGCTCTGCTGGGCCGCAGGAGAACGACCCCCACCATACTCTTTTAACTCCTACACTACACTGTACTGGTACCTAAGGAAGGGACATGGAGTGGTGGCTAATCTGCTGATGGTGGGGGAACCGGCTGACTGGTAGTGGGGACTGTGCGGCCAGCGGCGGCAAACAAGTTGCTCAGCCCTGACATAAGGCAATGAGACCTCCAGTAGTATATGCTCTAAGCTTGCAACGCGACGCCATTGTGCGACACACGTGTCCTTTGTTCTCTTTGTACTTTGTGAGGAGTGGGAGAAGGATTTTACATTGTTATTAAAGCCTTTTCATTTGATCCAGTTTGGAAGTTTTATTTAAATATCGAACGCCTTCCCCGCGGTCGAATATAGTACCGCGAACGTATGCGTTCAGACATATTATACATATACCACACAGATATATGATGATCGCGACGAGTTCCATTGTATTAAACTCAGCTTTTAGAAAAACCATATTACTTATGGGATGACGTAATACAAATATAAGTAATACATTAAAAAATTACGTACAGGATATCGACTAAATGGTATATAAGTCCCCAAAGTAGCTCTTGCCATGAAATATAACAAATCTTGGTATGGAACTAAACCATCAGCACAGTGTGGATGATATGTACTTCCAACATGTAAAAAACTGCACGCAACTGTTGTTGCACGCAATTGTTGTATAACAGAATCTAGTGCATGGACATCGGTAGTTCCCATTACACCATCTGACACGATTATCATATCTAAAAAAAAATGGATTATCATTGCAATTAATTTGATATTATTATTACAATAATTATTGTTGTTTCTTAAAATAAAATAAATAGCGGAAACAAAAATTAAGAATTAAAGATTACAAAAGAAGACATTAATAAACAGTTGACAAAGTAGAAGAAACTAATTCCGGAGAGGGGAAGACGACACATAGAATGAGGCTTGGATGTTTTTTAAAGGTGACACCAGAAATAGATTAAGCGATATACAGTGTGTCCGCGGGAACACTGAACAGCTGGATATCTCCTAATGTATTGGAGATAAAAAAAATATTTACAGTATTTCCTCGCTGAGGGCTCGCTGGTCGGGACCGGCGTCGAGCCCGTATCGTGATCGGATCCCTAATTCCGACTGTTCGTTTCTCGCTTCTTTCTGGCCGAAGGGGGGAGCGAGATGGAACACTTTGCGTGCGCGACGGGCGCGATCGCTCAGATGAAATCGTGACTACTCGACGCATGCGCGCCACGGTCAGATAGCCAGGCACGGCACGAGCTTTTTTTGCGCCATAGGCGAACTTGTCCAATTGAGCCCTTTATTATAATACATTTATTTAAGATTATTGATGACCTTACTCTGAATTTTTATTCGTAGTTTAAAACAGTGGCAGTACAATTTGTAGTATTTCATTTAAAAGTTTATTTTCAACAATGCCAACAATGAAAAGACCATTTTGTGCCCCTTGTCAACCTTACGCCCTAGCCAGTTGCCGAATTTTTCACAGTAAAGTCATAAATAATCTCAAATAAATGTATTGATAATAAAGGGCGTAATTTGACAAGTTCGCCTAGGGCGCAAAAAAAAAAAACTTGAGCCGGGCCTGCGTCAAGCTTTCGCAGAAGCTGCTTTCGTGTTCCCGGTGAGTGCTCACGACCATCGCGCACGCCCGTCGCGCACGCAAAGGACGGAGTGTCAGGCGTCAGAAGGAGGGAGCGAGACAAAACATCAACGCGTCGTCTGCTCCTACCGTCCTCGCTCGCTTTCAGTGCCCCTCACTCGCTCTCGTTCCTACTCGCTCTCACCTTCGCCGGACAAGAGTGAGACAGAATTGGTGGGGATAGCGAAAAGTTCACATCGTGTACGCCAAATCGAGCCCTCAGCGAGGGAGTACTGTATATGGAATTGCATGGTTCGATAGGGCAAATTTATTAGCGGAGACGTTTTTTTTTCATCGATTATTATTTTAAAAGATACGATGGTCAAGTACGGTGTTTTAAATGGAACTATTTTTTCTTTAGAGATCACTTGATAGTGCGTTCCAAGACAAATTCAATAACCTATAATGTATACACGTTACTTCCACTGGTTTTCAAGATATTACGCTTGCAAAGTTACTGATTTGCACTGGAAGAAAACACGCTGGAATAGCAAGCACCTTTAGAGCGATCTTACCGACGATCGCCAAAGCAATAGCGTAGGCCCGGCTTGGGAATTAAGTGAACTTTTCGGCCGAGTTTCAGAAGCAACGCCCTCTTTCTCCCCCGCGCGTCTTGCCACATCATATACGATACATGTTCCGATAAACTTATTTTATTATTTTCCAGTGTCAAATCCACCCTTTACACAAGTGTCATACATATGTAAGACAATAGCGAGGCACCCTGTATGCAGTATTTTTATACGCGTCAGTAATTATAAAAGTAACCAAAGTCAAAAGTCTGGAAAAAATGTATTCATTAAATAACAATGACAACAACAGCCGTAAAGGTATCCATTATTTTATTTTGTAAAATAAATTTTGATAATAAACGTTAACCTATATGCTCGATACAGTCAATAAAAAATATTTTTGCAAGACATTTAAACGAACGGGTTCAGGACTTGCAAGATGTGTATTCGTTGAACAGACTAACAAAACTAACAATAGGTCAACACAGGTTAAAAATTCACAGTTTAATCAATTCTTGATTTTAGCAATACAATTTTCTTCCTTCTGTTCTAGGCACTCATTGTCAGTGTATAAATAAATTATGATCTTACCATATTATCATCTTATTTTAAATCTTTTCTCTTCACTTTCAACATGTACATAATATGTGCATAGTCTTTGTCTTATAGCATTATGATTTTTTCAAAAATTCCTGCTTTACACATAATGGGTACTTTTTACTCACAAAAACAAGAGAATACCGCGCCTTAAGGTATACAACCATAATGCAATAATGATAAATTTAATACAATTGTTAATTATGTTTACTTATTTTATAATGATGCTATTCTTATTGCTGAAGAAAGAAATGCGTAACGAGTACTACCACACCTAAAAATGACCTTTCACTTTAACCAGATTAATATTTCGATCTATCTGGACAAGCATTTTTATCAATTTACTAAGTTCTCTTGAAATCCTAATCCGTTTGTTTAGCAGCCTCTATACAAGCAATTGTAATTATAACTTCCATACTAGGGTGTATCGAAAAAACCAAAAGTGGTTGTAACGATTGAGCCCAGTGCGGAAAAGTTGTGGGTCAACATTACTAAAACATGTGTAAAAGTTGAACTTAATCAGTTAATATCTTCTGTTCTGTCCAGAGGCTAAAAATATCAAAACTTTACCGAAATAATTGAGAAATACCGAACTTTCTAAAAGCAAGTATTATTCCAAAACGATTCATAAGGACAAACTGCCGTTAAAAATATCCGTCTAATGTCGTGCCAGCCTCCAAGAATGTGGGAAAGCTTGAGGTTAAGAGAAATTTATAGAGAAAAAATGGAAAAAATTTCCCTACTCACGGCCGAGAAAGTATTCAGTGTTTTTTTTTTTTGCAACGCTTCGCCCGCTTCTGTTTCATTTGGTGTTGCTAGAAAGCGACTCAGACCTCACCATGTGAAGGTGGTTGCACCTCGAGTTCCACCTCCCTACCCATTACCCAACCAACCACCCATGAAGAACTAAAAAATTATGTCTTAAGTATTTTTATGAAACCTGCTTTTTTATTTAATTCTGGGAGTTCAGCTCTTGCCTCCAGTGTGGCTCGAATATAGCCATCTCTTGCAACTTCTCCACATACTTTTGAAGATGCCTGCGTAACAAGATTTACGGTTCGCTCTGTAATCGTGTTTGGTTGCGGAACGATTACCGGTGGGACGGAGAAGGGATAGGTTGCCGACTCAGTCGGTAAGGCAGGGTTCGGCGAATGAGCACAGCTGTGGTTAAAATAAATAATAGTGTTTATTCACTAAGGTGTACTACAATTTATGTTTGTGTATAAATTCCGATCGCGTCGGCGGAGCTGCGGCGGTACGGCGCGTCGTTTCGCGACGGCGGCGAGTTTTCGGCGATTCGTAGGAACGGGGATGCGGTGTAGTGAACGTTCTGCTTTTGGTGGCCTTAAGAGGCGCGTCCGTACGAGAGTCGTATATTGGAGGTTCGAAGTGCAGTAGGCTTCCAGCCTACTGGGCGCAGAGATACCTCTTCGATGGGGTAGGGCGCAAGATTTCTCTCGGCCTATATCGGAAACGAGGCTGGTAATGGCACAGCGTGACGATCAGTCGACGCGTGCACACCTCGCGGATGTCCAAAAATATTGAGTCTCTTGAACGTACGGTACGGCAGTGTGAACTGCTAATGCGTGCGGGACAAGAGCTCTCAATCTCGCTCGCCGCGGGGCTTATACGCGCAGGCCGCGAATCTTCGCTCGCGAGAGACACCGCGGGGCCGCGGCCGCGTGGCGGCCGCGGCGCGAACTAAGGCCTTTGTTTACGGTACCGAGCGTTCGGATGGCGTGTGACGTAACTTCGTCACAGCTCTACTGCCTGAGTGTGAGATGGGAACTTATAGTAGTCCCACTCAGTTGGAATAGGACTCGCTAGTGAGCTCTGCAGCTCATCAGAAGTTACATGAGATAGAACAGGAGGTGCTAAGACCTTGCAAGAAGACCAATCTATCATGTGGACATAGTTCTTTGCCTGAAAATCCAATGGAGGCACACGGAACTTGCGTATAGGGCTAGAATCAACTTGCAATGGCTCTGGCCTCTATAATTTTTCTAACAGCAGATTTACGAATATCTGCTCTTTCGTCTGCCAGCATACAAAGCAGCAGATTCTCTGGAGCAGAAAAGAACGTTTCTTGATATAACACGATCTACGACCGCCAAATATTGTTTGGGCAAGTATCGCATCGACGTTATGAAAGAGAAAATGGGTTTCCCGTCATCCTTAACTCTTTCGGTACCAGCGCCGGATATATCCGGCATCCATCTGATGACCTGTGTGTACCAGTACCGGATATATCCGGCGTCACGGAACGAGCCGTCGTTCCTAGCGCCGACTTTAGTCGGCATCTCCGATAGTTTAAAAAAAAAAAAAAAAAAAATTAGTCAAAAGCACTTTCGCGGAAATGTACGCCGTACTGAAAGAGTTTTAATTCGAAACCAGAAGGGAGAGTAAACTTTTATTACATACTCAGCAAGTATCCTCAAACCTGATGAAGGTTTCTTGATTCACATATATATGTCACTTACTTAAGACATAATTTTTTAGTTCTTCATGGGTGGTTGGTTGGGTAGTGGGTAGGGAGGTGGAACTCGAGGTGCAACCACCTTCACATGGTGAGTTCTGAGTCGCTTCCTAGCAACACTAAATGAAACAGAAGCGGGCAAAGAGTTGCAAAAAAAAACACCTAATACTTTTTCGGCCGTGAGTAGGGAAATTTTTTCCTTTTTTCTCTGTAAATTTCTCTTAACCTCAAGCTTTCCCACATTCTTGGAAGCTGGCACGACGGTGTGTCCTTATGAATCGTTTTGACACTGTCACGTCCCAGCCCCACCATGGGTCTGCGCCTGGTTAGTCTTCGCCAGCGCCGCTAGATGTCTAATCTTCTCACAAGTCCCCAACTCTAATCTCGTTCGTATATATACAAGTTCCAAGTTTATTCCTCTTAGTTCCCGTGTGTCTGGGGCAGGGGCCGTCAGCTGTAGCCCTACTGATGAGTCTGGCTGACGGTCCCAAGACGAAACACAAATTTTTTTTGTCCTCCTCGATCTTCAAAATGCCAATCCACCTGCCCTGCACAGTACTCCAAAAAGCGTGACCGGCCTGAGGGATTACGTTTACGCTGGAGGCGACGGGGCAAGATCCCTTTACGTTCCGGAAATCACACACCCATCGGTTTCGGACGTAAAGCCGGGTCCAGACCTGAATGAGTATACGCTGAGCAGGCTGACCGCGCACGAATATTCTAATGTGGACGGGTGAAACGGTAGCTACACCCGCATGCTTCTACGTGAGAAAGGGTGAGCGCGAACGCATATGCTAGTGTGGACGTGTCATTCGTGGTGACTCGGCGCATGCGACCCGACTCGCGAATGCCGGCGAAGGCACATGGCCTGAGCCGACCGTTGTCGGTTTTCTTCCGCACATCAAAGGGAGTTTGGAGTACCTTGCGTTCAGCATGGAAGATAGAAGCAGATGTGATACTTTTCTAAAATCCTCGATGTCTCGGATTTTCATGATATTGAAATATATGGTAGTCCATATGAAATTAGGGAGGGTTAAGTCCTCATTTTTGCAGATTCGAAATTGTTTAAAAAATACAAATCTTCAAAGTTACCTGCTTTCGGTGATTTTAACGAAACCCGCCTACAGAAATTAATTTTAATGACCTAAATTATTGAAGGTATAGACTTGCGTCTTTTTTTTGTAATCATGAAGGATGGATCTATGTGAATGAATTTAATCCATTGCGAATATTGTCATAAACAGTTAATCAAAAATCTAAAAATTACATTTTCAACAATATAATGCAATTACCATATGATAGACTTAAAAGCCCTATTTTACTGAATAATTTGTCTTTCTTTTCTTCACTACACCCTGCATTGTTCTTAATGCATGTAGGAAAGTCGGGGTTCCGCCAAATTGACAATCAAAACACAGCAGTGATAAAGAGAATAAGCAATATAATAAAAACATTAATATAAAAAGAATAAAGGAATACAGAATATCACATGGTGCTATTCTACGACTCCCCGATCTGCCCGGCCCCCGAGAACCGCTTGCGTTCGACCGTCTTCGCCGAACCTCGGTCTCCGCCGATCTCCGTCGTCTGTGCGACATTGTATCGCCATTCGGCCGATACTACCATTCCTACATTCATACAGCCTGACCGACTCGCTGTTGTTTTAAAAAATCACACGAGATTACTCGCGAGGGTCGGCAATACGTCTCGTGGAGGGACGCAGGAAGAAAGGGGGTTCTTCGCTGACTGCGCGTCGTCCCGCCTGCGATGTCTTCCCTTTTCATAAAATTTTCTTCATTATGGTCCGAATTACGTCGTACTTGATGTTAGATTCATCGACGAAACATAAGGAATCAATTGACGTCGTTTTCGCAAAGATCTGATGAGAAATGCGGAACTCTTGGACATTTCTGACTTTTTAATTGTATTCCAACCGTTTCGAGAGTCGAAACCCATAAAAGTCGGTAAGACACTGCGGCGGGTTGTCCCCTCCACGGGGTAGCAGGCGGCACCTCTTTGACAGGCGTCGCTGAAGAATCATGTATTGATAAACAGAATGACTCGGAGGGTTAAACTGTATGATTACGACTGCGGAGTGGGCTAAGCTAAGGACAGAAGTTGGTGAAGAAATACATAATGGCACTTTCGACCCCTCCGCATGCGTCATTCGTGCGCGCTCAGCCTGCTCAGCGTATACGCATTCAGGTCTGGACCCGGCTTAACAGACACAAATATCGTTTTGGAATAATACTTGCTTTTAGAAAGTTTGGTATTTCTCAATTATTTCGGTAAAATTTTGATATTTTTAGCCTCTGGACAGAACAGAAGATATTAACTGATTAAGTTCAACTTTTACACATGTTTTAGTAATGTTGACCCACAACTTTTGCGCACTAGGCTCAATCGTTACAACCACTTTTGGTTCTTTCATTACACCCTATTCCATACTTGCTTCGTTATTTCTTTGATAGTAAAAATTTAATTTACAGAAACTTTCATAAACACATCTTATTATGTACTAATTTAACAATGGATGTGTTTACAAGGAACAGTCCCCAAGTGTAACACTGTTTTTTTTTTTAAAGAAGTCTTGCACAGTGACAGGATTGGGAGTACTAAACATAATAATATACAGACTGAGCCACTAAGTCAACCTGCCTAGAATATCTCTGCTATTTAAACATTAAGCAAAAGTTAAAAATTAATGTAGGTTTTCATGATTTCGAACGACACATAATATTAGGATGGTATTAGTTTACTATTAGTTCTGTTATGGATGAAGGAGTGAAACAGATTCATGTCCATTTTATTTTATTATATGAAATAGCTATTTCTTATGAGAATTATTTAATAGACCGGTGAATTCTAAAAAGAAAGGTAGATACAGTGGTCCACCGGTTAAGCTGATAATTTCAGGATCCGGAGAGTACAGGGTCATCCGTTAAAACTGCAACCTACGCGCTCGCGAACAGCTGAAACTGGCAACACCGCCTCACGGACGCATTCCACTACAACCATGCGCCGATACTTCCGCCATCTATGAGCCAATGATGCAAGTGTACGGTCTTTTAGATGCCAGTAGAGAGCGCAGGGTGCTTTTGGCTTTCACCAGAGGATATTAAATTTGACGGAGCAGACGGGAAAGAAAACGGTAGCCATTTTAAGAGTGCGATCGCACCGATCCCGTTCCGCGTGAAAATATCTGCCTTTGCGACGGTCCAGCTGCGGTATTAGACCACACTGACGCATTATTGGCCCGGGTAGAAGAATTTGGGGCCTTTTTCGTATAACTTTTGAACTATAAAGGATATCGGAATGCAAGTTGCGCCGAAAAATGGGGAAAATTATCCCCTCTTATTGATGGATAATTTAACATATGTTTCGTTTACTTAATTTTTCTTTTACAGTGAATCCTGGTTAGGAGCCCGTTTCTACCACGCGTCAGGAGCCCGGCGACTATCCCCACCATTTCTTGGAATCCTTCGGACAAGAGTGAGAAAACCCAATGAGCGAGCGAGAGGAAACGAACGAGTCGACACGAAGTTGCCGTCGGCTTTCGTTTCCTCTCGCTCGCTCATTGGGTTTTCTCACTCGCGCCAGTGGCCGCGCGGAGTAGTGTCCAGTCGCGTTAAGGTAGGATCTCCTACCCGCGACCGGTCGCAGTATACTGGTGCAATGGGAAAGCGACTGCGATCGTCGGGTATACGCCAGACGTAGGAGCCTGACGCGAGTCTGTTTGAGTACTAGCCTAGGCTACTCGAGAGGCAAGACAATGCGATAGGGTCTGTTTCCCATTATACCTAGTCGCACTGCGACCCACTGCCACAGTGTGACAGAATCCCAAGAAATAAGGAAAGAAGTCACAATTCAAAAGATATGGGAGTATGTATTTTTATGTTACCTGTAGACTACTAATATGAGCACATAAAAGCGATAAAAATATCATGACGCCTACTTCTGATCTGTGTGCAAACACGTGTCTATGATTGTATGTATTTTTCGTGCAGAATTTTAAATCGCGTCTTTTAATTTTTGGTGATATAAAAGAAAACAATTTTTGGGGGCCCAAATGAGTAGTGTCGATTCTGCTAAGTAATAGCAAATAATTAGTTACATACAGTATTTTCCCTACGAAACCAAATGAAAAATTGTCAGCAATCATCCCCTTTTTAGTTCCACTTCCAGGAACTTCTGAACAAATATTTTGTTTGTTTTCTAATCAACATAATCTAGGCCTTGCTACTGCGGAAAAAGCATTCGCGAATATTTGGCAGTTATGGATTAAGTACGTGTATTCTATGTCGCACAGTGGGGGTAAATCCCCAAAAATGGGAAAAAATGCAACATCCTGTATTTTGCATTTAAAAATGCTGAATATTATTAAGGAAATTGATACTAAAAGTGTTAATATATAAGTTTTACGTTATTTAAGAAAATAACGTCAATTCGTCATGAATTAGCGTCAATAGTTCCCATAAAACTACAAGAATTTGATAAATATGCCACGGAAAGTGCAGTGTTCCTATCGACACACGCGCGAAGTTCCATGATGTAGCGTGATGAGTGATGCCCTAAACGGATTGTTAGCGGGCCACGGTTTACTACAGCTTTATGACAGACCTTTGGCCCCCTACACGATATAAAGTAATTAGGAAACATCTGCCAAGTAACTTGCAGAACCGTGTTTCGCTACAGTATAAAAGAATAATAAGTATGGTCGGAACGTTGACCGTGCCGAAAATTAATTTTCAGGTCCGCACAATTACCAAAAGATGTTCTTATGTTAGATCGAAGAATGTTTCCTTGGCAATGGTGTAGGAAACGAAATTATTCTGTAGAAAGACCAGTACGCCTCGCGGAGAGCCACAGGAAGAAAAGGGGTGGCCATGCGACATTAAATGACCTTATGTTCCAACTTCTTTACTTCGTCTCAACAAATCATATATTATGAATATAAATGTATGCCAATGCATGAAAGAATACCCCTTCAGAACCAGGTATAACGATAACGAGAGTTCGTACAGTATCTTCAAGGTTTCTGCTTTCAACTATTTTATATTTTTGACTTTATTGTATAAAGAAGAGAAAATGATATGGAAGTAATTGCTGTTTTGATATAATTATGAAACAAAAATTTTGGGAACACCGTTCTTCGAGAAGGGGGGACCCGCGCTCTGTGAATTCGTCGGCGGAGTAGGAACCCTCTCCCTGTTCACGAAGTGGGGGAGGAAAATACCTACCACATTTTGTTCCAAAATACTAAGCAGGCTGATCGGTCAAAGCGTCTCGCCAGGGTCACGGTTTATGGCGGTATGGTCCCGCGAGTCGACGGTAGACAACGGTACGTGCGGGTCCGAACTCATTATAGGTATGTACCATCCACCGACAGAGCAATCAACGGATAAACTGAGTGCGAAGAAAGTTGAAACCCCTGTAAAAAACGGCAGGGCGTTGATTGTCCCTGTTCGACATCAGGTACACAAATGCTTCCCGACGAATGCTTCGAAAACAAACAATTGCCTACCGTAAACAAATGAAAAAATTTCGCTTCGAAAAATTCTAAATTACCGACTGTAAAAGATAACTGGAATTTCCGCCTCGCGCTGAGCCCACTTTGGTCCCGCAAGGCGAAACATGCAGAAATAGTGGTAAACCTGTATCCATGTTTGCCTATATACCAAATACTGTTCACAAAGTGTAAATACATTCCGGCGAAAGTATAAAATATTTTGGCAACCTTCCAATCGATCAATTGGGTGGACAGACCAAAGAAGAAGGCAGAAATAAAGATTTTAAAAATTATAGAAAAAATTGTAGCTCAAAATATTCCCACTGCAATACAGGCGAAGATGTTTTAAACTTTTTATGCATTTCTTTAGATCCAGTAATAGTTTTCTATCTTTGCCGAAAGAAAATCAAAAATCTTTTTTTATAAAGTAGCTTAATATGATTCGGCATTTCGATTGCGAAAAATGGCTTGAATAGTTCCTCTATTTCTTGGGATTCTGCCCCACTGTGGCAATGGACTTGGTCGCAGGTAGGAGTGTGCGGATCGTCCCGAGGCTCGGGTGCCTGGCCCTCGGGACGGGTCGGGAAATTTCGGGTGGGGTCGGGCGGGGTCGTGATACTTTCGTATTGCTCGAGATCCCGAAGTTTTCGGGATCCCGAGACTCGTTTCGGGCTACAAGCAAAGAGGAGATATAATAAGAGGCGTCATTCGACAAGGACAGAAATAAACTAGGGAAATCACTAGACAACCAATTTAAATGCCCATTCGGCAATGATTGGTAAACTTCGGCAATAATCAGCAAACTGCGGTAAGGTACATTTAGTCGATTTGAATATCCCGCTCGAATAGACAACCAGTTTAAACGTCCGAGTTTTGCCGAGCCGACCTGAAATCAAATTGCCCGCTCATGGCGGCTATGCTTGTAGCCCGAATCGAGTCTCGGGATCCCGAAACCGTCGGGATCTCGGGCAATACGAAAGTATCGGGACCCCGCCAGATCGCGCTCGAAAGTTTCCGGCCCGTCCCGAGCCCGAAAAGTCGGGTATCCGCACACCCCTGGTCGCAGGAAAGGAGATTCAGCCTGGGGCCAGTCGCTGGATCAAATCGCTGCGACCAGTCGCGGGTAGGAGATCCTACATTTAGGCGCCCGCCGCCAGCCCCGTTCGACGGGCTCCTAACAAGTATTTACTGTATCAATATTTTAGCCGTAATTGCAGTGAAAAGCGTTTGCAAACTGTTTATTTGATACTTTATTTAGTGCTCTGTATAAAATTTATGGTGTTGATAAACAATAGGCTAGTTGTTTCTGTATCATTACTTTCATAAATTGAGAAATTAAATTGTTATTCAATTATATTAGTTCTGCAGGCCTCAGAATCTAATGTTCTGGTTTTCTTTTTTATGATTTTATCTTTAAGGGGGATTCTCGTCTAACAGTCCCAAAAGTAACTTATATTTACGATTTTTTCTGAAAAAAACTGTTCGTCATATTGGATTAAATTCGTTTGGGATATAAGGAGGCATTTTTGAACTTGCAGAAAATATTTTTTTTATGTCGATCCTTCTTATTATTTATTAGTTATTGTGGAATGTTCACCACCTCTTCGACGATGTAACTCCTGTTGGCGGGATGTGTAGCACCTGTCACAGTCATTTGATCAACCGATCATAAAAGCGGAGCGCGCGGCTCGCTTACCTGAGCCGGGGAATTCCGAATAGCTCTCTGTGACGTTAATTTGAAAGAGACCATCCTAAAATTCTCGTAGCTCGGGCCTCGCTGCTATCCAGCGGCCACTGGCAGCTCTGAACGCTGGGCCGGTGCGAGAAGTGGTTTCGAAAAGGGTGCCTCCGTTTGAAAGTCGAACTTCGGTCACACTCGGGCCTCGTCGCGGGCAGACCCCCGGTGCCTTGTTCCTTCGCGCTCGGAGTTCGGCCACGTTCGGAACGCATCGCGTCACCGATCGTGGGGGCTCGTTCCAGCGCGAGCGTCTTTAAATAATAATAACATGAATAGAGAGACGAAGTGGGAACTGATCCTTGCATAATTGTTCTGAGGAAAAATTGTAACACATGAGCCACACGATTCGCCACATAGCCACCGTTTTTGTTCAAATTCTTTATTCATGTTCTTGTTTTCTTTTCTATGATTTTATCCTTAATGCAGTGCATGCATAGATCGGATGAAAGGGGTAACTAATGGGACGTGTCTTTGTTTGTAGCGGTCTTTGAATTTTTTCTACAATTTTTTTGTCTGAACGTTTTGACCTTCTAGCTACCTAATGCCACGGCTACAACGGCTTCCGTTTATGTCATTTTTTGGAACGATGTGTCATTATTGTGGCTTTTACACGCAGTCGGCGAAAAATCTCTCCGTGCGGGGGTATAGCGTCGCCGTCAATCCTGTCGCAGCTAAAATTGTTTAAATGGAAACGAGTACGAGAATAGTCGGCACATTGTTTTCAAACGTCATTACAGTAATCTGGGGTGCGAGTGGTAAACCGGCCATAAAAGCGGAGCGCCCGGCACGCGTACCTGATCGTCTCTCTATTCATGTTATTATTACTTGAAGATGCTCGCGCTGGAACGACCCCCCACGATCGGTGACGCGACGCGTTCCGAACGTGGCCGAACACCGAGCGCGAAGGAACCAGGTAGAGCTGTTCGAGTACTCGGAACAAGCGAGCCGGGATATACTCGGTTCGAATAACCGATCCGAACCGAGAGCTCGAAAGAATCGAGGGGCTCGAATGAAACGAGTAGCTCGAATAAAGCGAGCGGCTCGAATGAAGCGAGCCGATCGAATAGAAGCGAGCGGGGCGAAAGAAGCGACCGGATCGAAAGAAGCGAGCGGCTGGAAGCAATCGGGTGGCTCGAACGATCCGAGCACGCGAGCAGATCTGGCGTACAGTGTACAATGTATACAGGGTGTCCCAAAAATGCTGCGGTTCCTTAAAGGGGGTGATTGGGGAGGTGATTGCAAACAACTTTTTCCTTTGCGAAAATGCCCTTCGAGGTTTCGTTAACGAGATATTAATAAAAAGCACCGACCAATCAGAGCGCGAGCCTTCCGCTGGAGGTCCCGCGCTAGCGTGGCCGCGCGCCGGGCCGCGCTGCGACTACGAACAAGCAAGGCGGCATGCATCGAAGGAAATTGCGTAGAATGGCAAATGAAAAAGACGTAACAAAAAAATCGAACCTTTTGCCATGGTTTGTTTGCCATTTAAAGTGAATAATGAATAAAGGATAAATGGATGAAAATCACGTGTAACGTAAAAAGACGAATACACCTTTTTTTTAGAAGATTCGAAAATAATAATCATTTGAAGTGGGAGGATAAGGAATACGTAAAATTCCTTGTGTTAATAACATATCCACGAAAAGGTAATGTAACAGGAAATTAACGAAAAGTGATCGTAGTTCGTTATTGTGATAAAAATGCGTAACTCAATAACGGCCAGCACTGTTGCTGATAACGAATAAGTCTGTTTAAAAAGGCCGAATAAATATTTTCGTACGAGAATTTTGAGAATTATCGTCGGAAATAAGCCATAGCTTGCGTTAAATTTAAAAATGAATGATCACCATTAAAGTAACTAAAACTCACCCTTGTAGAAAATTCACCTGCAACTTGAAAACTTGTGTCACTGGGTCACTGAACCGATCCTGGTCATCGATGGACGAGCCCAGTGCACAGCTGATCCCAGGTATACGACACTACCCAAAGTTAAGGGTCGCAATGTCAGGTGCGTCCAGGTCAACGTACCGAATATTCACTTCACTGCACGGCTACTAACACTGATCACTTAATGTACTTTTCATGGAACGTGTTGTTCCTACGTTATAAAAATTGGTGGAAATGAATTTTTACTTGGCGTTCGGAGCCGTGGGTAATTCCCGCGCAAATTCTCACGCTGCAGCACTTGCGTCCTCGTTGTTCGGGGGGTACACACAGAACATCGCGTAATACTCTTGAGCAGAGAACATTTGTCTGCGACGCGATTGCTGACTGCTGACTGACAAGATTTTTTCCAAGCGACTTCTTCTACCCCCAAATAGTTTCTCTCGTTCCATTATGAGTTGACCCCCACCAGGCCAAGAAGCTTCAGGTAAAAAGAAGCCAGCACATTTTCGGAACACACGTGTTTTGCAGAAGTGCAACGAAAACTTTCACAAAAGCCCGCGCTCCGTCCTTCTACTGCCAATGTACCCATTGCTTCGAGATAAAAAACAGACACCACGTGTATCGGTTCGAAAGGGTCCGAAGGGAAGAGACGCAGAAAAAAGTCTTCGAGTTGCTATAAAGAAGAAAATGCATACCATTTCTGTTTCCCCTTTCTGACACCCTGAGTTCACGTCTGCTACGAGGCGGAACCAAGTAAGTCATAAATTATCCGAAACTGTAGGAAACCGTTCTCTACCGCCGACTTGCGGGACAATACGGTCATAAACCGCGACCCTGGCGAAATGCTCTGGCTGATCAGCCTGATTAATTTTGGAGAACTAGAAATTACAGAGTATTATCCAGCATCAATACGTCTCGCGGAGAGACACAGGAAAAGAAGGGATAGTCCGCTGACTGCGCGTAGTCCCGCCTGCTTCGTCCTACCCTCAAATTAAAGACGGATCCCTTATCTCTCGAGTATAAACACGTGCTCGAATTTCAAAACACAAGCACGCATCGACGTATTCGGTGCGAGAGACTGTGGGCTTGAGGTCCGATTGGCCCCAAACTAACCAATGTGCCCTGCATCCCTCCCAAACGGCCACTGTCCTGAAGAGGCCCTCTTCACAACGATATCTCCTCCACAAGGCCCACCTTCTCTCGCACGGAATACGTCGACGCATGCTTTTGTTTGGAAATTCGAGCGCGTGTTTAGACACGAGAGATAAGCAGGCCCGATTGGTTAGTTCAGGACCAATCGAACTTCAAACCCGCCTTCTCTCCAACGGAATACGTCGACGCGTGCTTTTGTTTGAAAATTCGAGCGCGTGTTTAGACACGAGAGATAAGTAGGCCCAAATGGTTAGTTCAGGACCAATCGAACTTCAAGCCCGCCTTCTCTCGCACCGAATACGTCGATGCGTGCTTGTGTTTTGAAATTCGAGCACGTGTTTATACTCGAGAGATAAGGGATCCGTCTTTAATTTGAGGGTAGGACGAAGCAGGTGGGACTACGCGCAGTCAGCGGACTATCCCTTCTTTTCCTGTGTCTCTCCGCGAGACGTATTGATGCTGGATAATACTCTGTAATTTCTAGTTCTCCAAAATTAATCAGGCTGATCAGCCAGAGCATTTCGCCAGGGTCGCGGTTTATGACCGTATTGTCCCGCAAGTCGGCGGTAGAGAACGGTTTCCTACAGTTTCGGATAATTTATGACTTAATTGGTTCCGCCTCGTAGCAGACGTGAACTCAGGGTGTCAGAAAGGGGAAACAGGAATGGTATGCATTTTCTTCTTTATAGCAACTCGAAGACTTTCTGCGTCTCGTCCCTTCGGACCCTTTCGAACCGATACACGTGGTGTCTGTTTTCTATCTCGAAGCAATGGGTACATTGGCAGTAGAAGGACGGAGCGCGGGCTTTTGTGAAAGTTTTCGTTGCACTTCTGCAAAACACGTGTGTTCCGAAAATGTGCTGGCTTCTTTTTACCTAAAGCCTCTTGGCTTGGTGGGAGTTAACTCATAATGGAACCAGAGAAGCTACTTGGGGGTAGCGGAAGTTGCTTGGAAAAAATCCTGTCAGTCAGCTAGAAATCGCGTTGCAGAAATGTTCACAGCCCAGGAATACTACCGTATGTTCTGGGTCTACGCCCGGAACGACGGGTACGCAAGTGCTGCTGCGCGAGCATTTGCGCTAGAATATCCCAATATCGAAACATCAAGCGAGGATACGTTTCGTCGGTTAGCGTCGCGGCTTTAAAACGTAGGAACAACACGTTCCATAAAAAGTAAATAAAGTGATCAGTGTTAGTAGCCGTGCAGTGAAGTGAATATTTCGGTACGTTGACCTGGACGCACCTGACATTGCGACCCTTAACTTTGGGTAGTGTCGTATACCTGGGATCAGCTGTGCACTGGGCTCGTCCATCGATGACCAGGATCGGTTCAGTGACCCAGTGACACAAGTTTTCAAGTTGCAGGTGAATTTTCGACAAGGGTGAGTTTTAGTTACTTTAATGGTGATCATTCATTTTTAAATTTAACGCAAGCTATGGCTTATTTCCGGCGATAATTCTCCAAATTCTCGTACGAAAATATTTATTCGGCCTTTTTAAACAGACTTATTCGTTATCAGCAACAGTGCTGGCCGTTATTGAGTTACGGATTTTTATCACAATAACGAACTACGATCACTTTTCGTTAATTTCCTGTTACATTACCTTTTCGTGGATATGTTATTAACACAAGGAATTTTACGTATTCCTTATCCTCCCACTTCAAATAATTATTATTTTCGAATCTTCTAAAAAAAATGTGTATTCGTCTTTTTACGTTACACGCGATTTTCATCCATTTATCCTTTATTCATTATTCACTTTAAATGGCAAACAAACCATGGCAAAAGATTCGATTTTTTGTTACGTCTTTTTCATTTGCCATTCTACGCAATTTCCTTCGATGCATGCCGCCTTGCTTGTTCGTAGTCGCAGCGCGGCCCGGCGCGCGGCCACGCTAGCGCGGGACCTCCAGCGGAAGGCTCGCGCTCTGATTGGTCGGTGCTTTTTATTAATATCTCGTTAACGAAACCTCGGAGGGCATTTTAGCAAAGGAAAAAGTTGTTTGCAATCACCCCCCGACTCACCCCCTTTAAGGAACCGCAGCCTTTTTGGGACACCCTGTATAACTAAGAACCGCCACAACGACAACACCTCATAACTGTCGCGATAATCGGGACGGAACACTGTGTGAACAACAGACGCGTCATCGACTTCACGTGTCACGTTCACGGTTCGCGTTTACGTTTTATTGCAACGGACAGAAGGAGTTTATGTTTGTGTTTGTGTTTGTGTTTTTGTTTGTGTTTGTGTTCTGTTGTGTTTGCTGGGGTAGTGTAAAATGAGTGTCACTGGAAATGTGAACATGCAGGACGTGCAAGAACATATGGACAATAATTATCCGTTTCGTTCGCGAAAATTACGTCCGTACGCAAAGAGATTATCGAAACGGAAAATATATCGCGGAAAGAGAGTGTCTTTAGCCCTTCAGAAGAAGAAACAAGAACGCGCAAAAACGGCAGACGACACTGCCGTAGGATATCCAGAAGAAGTGGCCGAGGAACGAATAGTAGAGGAACCGTCAACATCCGATGGACGAAATCATACGCAACAAGAGATAATGTACTCGCCATCCGATGAAGATACTGATACGGTCAGTTCGGGAGAAACTGAAGAGGCGCTGGTAGAATTGAGAACTGAAATACCAGAAGGTAAGGAAGAAGGCAACTTCGTCTCCTAAATAGCAACGATATAATGAATTTCCCAAATGTGCTTGCTCAATTGCAAAAAATAGGTAAGCATGCAAAACATAGGGAAGACTGTGGCATTGAACACCTACTAATAACTGGTGTGAAACGGTGTGGCTTCAAGAGCATCTTCAGCGTAGTGTGCACTTTATGCCATTACAAAGCTGAAATCCGCAATCAATCAGACGAAGCCGAAGAAGTGGATAGTAATCAAGGCGCCGTTAATGCAACAATTTTATGTGGAGGCAGTTATGCCCAGTTGGAACACACTTTTGCAGGAGTGAACATACGTCGTATGTCGAAGAGAAACTTTGTGAAGAATCAAGATGAATTCGTCAAGTCTGCAATTGCCGCCGCAGAAGAAGAGATCTTAGTAGCGGCTGAAGAAGAAAAACGTTTGGCGATTGAAAGAGGCGACGTTCTTCCCGGATCAGGGATCCCTCACATCTCCGTTGTGGCCGACGGAAGCTGGATGAAGAGATCCTACCGCAGTGGATGTTACGATTCTGCGTCTGGAGTGGGCGTGATAGTTGGCTATCACACCAAAAAAGTTTTATTCTACGGCGTTCGAAATAAAGTTTGCAGAATTTGTCGGATTGCTGCGAAAAGCAAGCAAGAACCCCAAACGCACGCATGCTTCAAAAACTGGAGCACATGTCGAGCATCGACTGCTATGGAAAGCGATGCTATAGTAGAAGGATTCAACACTAGCGTAGAAAAACGTGGGCTCGTTTATTCTACTCTGATTGCTGATGGGGACAGTAGCGTGTATAAGAAGATTATTGATGCGGACCCATATAAGAGACAGATTCGTGTAAAAAAGATTGAATGCACGAATCATTTGTTGCGAAACTTTTGCACAAAAATGAAAGCGATTGTAAAGAAGACCACATGTGGACCATTGAGACAAACCGTGGAAAGTAGCATTCGCCGGATGCGAACGGACATCGTAAAAGCCGCAAAGTTTAGATACAATCAGAATGTATCAATCGACGAGAAAACAAAGAATTTGTATGGCGACATACAGAATATTCCGAGCCACAAAGAGTGTGCACAACTAGAATATTTCTGCGATGGAAAGAATAAAGAGAATGAAAGAAACATCGTTCCAGAATTGATGAAAATTGGAGTCTACCAGTACGTAACAGAAATACTTCGTCCACTGTTAGCTCATGCGGAGAGCTTACTCTATAACACAAATAATAACGCCGCGGAAAGTTTGGACGCAATAATTGCCAAGTACATTGGCGGAAAAAGATTAAATTTCGCCGAAAGAGGATCGTATACAGGAAGATGTGCTGCTGCGGTCGTAGAGTACAACACTAACCAAGTGCACTCGCGATTGAATGCGGTAATTCAGAAGAAGAAAACACCCGAAGTTGTACGCCAAGTGGAAGAAAAGAAGAAGAAAGAAAAGGAAAAGAGAGCTGCAAAACAGAAGGAAACGAAGGCTGCGCGATATGTACGCACGCAATTGCCCTTGCAGAAAGATTCTGATTATGGGCAAAATGCACAGAAGCCAGACATGCCATCCGAAATCTATGAACTGGAGCGGGAAAAGCATATGCAAATGCTCAGTGAGTGGCAAGGCAAAAGACATGCTATTGCCGACGAGACTATCGGGCAAGCGAAGAACCGCAGATGGTTGCAGTATAGGTCCAAATTGTTGACAGCATCCAATTTTGGACAAGTGTGCCGTCGCCGACCTGACACGCTTTGCGCAAATGCAGTGAAGTCATTTCTGTATCCGAAGATAATTAGTGCACCCGCGGTGGAATACGGGAAAGAATGCGAGAAAATTGCTCGCGAAGAATTGAAGAAGCAATATACAGATATTGCAGAATGTGGAATTTTCATCGACAGCTGCATCCCCTTCTTAGGAGCTTCACCGGATGGAATCATCGGTCAAGAGGGTATTGTGGAAATCAAATGCCCCAAATCAACGGAGAACTTTTCGCCGGAAGAAGCTATTGAAGCAGTACCCGCTGTCCGGCGCATGTTCGCACGTAAAACAGGTATTTCAATGAACAAAGCGCATCACTATTTTTATCAAGTACAAGGCCAGTTACATATTACTGACAGAAAGTACTGTATATTTTGCGTTTGGACCCCGAAGGGTCTGAAATCTATAAAAGTAGAGAGAGATGATGCGTTTTGGAAAAGAGAAATGGAGCAAAAACTAGTTCAATTTTATTTAGAATGCATGCTACCCGAATTAATAGATAGTCGGCACAATAGATGCATGCCTATTCGGGAGACTCAATTTATATTAGCAGAAAGAACGACAGAAAAACCGAAAAGCTTGAAAAAGCGAAAGAAGTCTCCCTCCGAAAATAGTAAAACTATCGGTCCGGCGTCGACAGCGCTGCAAAGTGCAAGACCACTGACTGCGTCACAATTATTAGCAATAGGACATTCCCTGGCGGATCATGCGATCACGCGAGAGGGTCGACGCCGCCGTAACTTTCCCAAAAAAGGGACGAAGGGAATAATACATTTGATCGGTACGGCGTCGACAGCAGTGTAAAGTGCAAGACCACTGACTGCGTCACAATTATTAGCAATAGGACATTCCCTGGCGGATCATGCGATCACGCGAGAGGGTCGACGCCGCCGTAACTTTCCCAAAAAAGGGACGAAGAAAATAATAAACTTAATTCACCGTTTAATTTTTTGAGATACATGTCTAAGTTCATAGGAGCAGACACACAGAAGACAGCTAGAAGAAAAGATACAGATGCGGATCTACGTTGCAAATTATTTGCATAGTGATTCTCTAGGCAGTGATCGGACAAACGCATATCGTCGCTGATTGGTTGCTGCGATTTTGTCTAAAGCGGAAGTAGACAGAGAAAGAAACTGTAAGAAAGAAAGAGACAGAAATACGAATAGAAAGAGACAGAAATACGAATAGAAAGAGATAGATAAACAAGCAGCTTGGAAAGCAGACGATTTAATGAATGTTTAGGTTATGTTATTTCCGGTTTTGTCCCACAATGGCTGCGGTTTGTCCGATCACTGCCTATAGCAGCGCTGCACAAGGAGCTGTTTTCGGCGCCTAGCGGCGAGCAACCCACCTATCTCGTTGCTAAGGTTAGAATCGGTGAGGAGAACTGCAGTAGTGTATGTGCGTGAACGTAGGCTCGTAGCATCAGTAAATATGGCTGGGTTCAAGTCATACCAAATGCACGTACACTACTGCAGTTCTCCTCACCGATTCTAACCTTAGCAACGAGATAGGTGGGTTGCTCGCCGCTAGGCGCCGAAAATAGCTCCTTGTGCAGCGCTGGCCTAGAGGATCACTAATTTGCATACATAAGGGTGCCGAGTCCGGTTTGATCAAACTGCGCCAGGCTGGTACATACGGGCGTCGCAGGTATGGATGATGTTCAACGAATTATTGAAACAAACTTTTACTTTTATAATAAACTTATCGAAATTTCTGCGATCATTTCTTACAGGCGGACTTTTTACAAAATTACTGCGAACATGGTGTATGAGACAGTAATGCCAGGGCAAATGGAATGCTAAATGGAATAATAAGTACCATATTTCAGGTAATATTTGACATCTTATGAATCTATGGTAAAATTTTGTGCCCTTATAAAACAACTATTAAGTATTTCCATTACAAAATGTGTTACAGATCCAGAAATATTAAGAATACAGTCTTAGATTCTACAGGCAACCTCCGAGGGAATATATGCGAACATGGAAAATGTGATATAAATAATTAATACATTTACTTAATTAGCACAATAATGTTTAAACAAACGGCTAAACTGTATACAGCAGCAAAAGATATTTGTAAAGAAGTATTAGATGTTCCAATTACTGCCAGTGTCCATATTATTGCCATTTAATTTATTGTACTTAATAAAAACGTTCTGCAACGTCGAATATACAGTATGTGCGGTCGTCGAATGAATTACCGTCGAATACACTGATTCATCTTTCCTTCCTTCACTCCCGGATCTCGCTATCTTTCATTGCACAAAATATTACATCACTCTACACATAAATAAAAAGATATTGATACGCAAATTAGTAATTCGTTTCATCGACATCTTTCCTAAATTCATTTTCGAAGGGAGGCAAAGTATCATTTGTCTCTTTCGTAGCCTATCATCGTTTAATTAATAAAAAATCGAACTTATACGTGGTCGTGTCTTCGGTACCCTTCATTTTCGCGATTTTTATTATTAATTCGATTCTGGAGGGTGGGCATTAGGGTGGTCCTTAATTTTCAACTTCCGATTTTTTTTGGTCTTACCCTCTTAAAATATGATAGTTGGTGAAAAAATGATATGTGCAAAATTTCAGCGTGATCGGACAACGGGAACCTTTGCCGCATTTAAGACGAAGTTGTAAAAATTACAGTAATTTTACATCAATATCAGATATGATTGTATTTCATTATTTTAAAAATGTGTGTCTATTTTTTTAAATAAAAATACAGTTTCTTAGATATATACCAGGAGTATTTGTATATTGCTTCCTATAATATATTTCATATTCTTAAATTTTGCCTAGCATTAAGCTTCCTATGTATCGCAGTATCTGAACCATACTGTTACCTGTGTCGGCTACCTGAGGCACGAAACGCATTCTTGTGATATAATGAGGCGTATGATCCAAAATTTGGATTCTAATCAAACGGAGGTTTCAAGTAAAAAGATTGTTTTAAAAGATGTCAAAAACTATATTAATATTGGCATAGAAAATTTCATCTCGTCACAAAGTCGCAATTTTTTTCTAGATTTCATATAAGTACCGAATTTTTACAAAAAGACCCTTCAGTTTGGGAAATCGATGAAACATATAAAAATGCGTTAGAAATAATAAAGAATTTAAAAGTAGTTAACGACAGTGCAAAACGAGGCGTAAAGCTAATCACCGAATATAATAGCTTACTAACGAAAGATGAAAATAATAAGCAGTTCATTTTACAAGTATTAGAAGATTATCGGCGATGTTATCCAGATGTGAGTAAATCAACCTTAATGAAAGGCGTGTATAGACAAATATGTAATATTTTATAAGATATTACAATTAATTTTATAATATGTAGTTAGAAGTTAACTTTGGATAATATTATGTACATGTAAGACATTATATTTTCATTAAAAAATATTCAGTACTACCTCTAAAACGGCGGAACACATTTATATTGAAATTAACGAAAATAATAGAAATTTTAAAACTTCGTCTTAAATGCGGCACGAGTTCCCGCTGTCCAATCTCGCTGAAATTTTGCACATATCATTTTCTTACCAACTATCATATTCTAAGAGGGTAAGACAAAAAAAAAATGAAAAAAAATTTTTGACCTCTATAGCTAAGGACCACCCTAGTGGGCATACGAAATCATTGGGTGGGCAAACGAAGCCAGATCGTGGACAATCGTTTCCTACTTTTAAAAAATTCAAAACTGTTCATGGAGGGTGCTGATGACAAAAGTTTTAATTTGTTCATAACTTTTTTTTGAAGGGTGGGCAAACGAAAATTTTGGGTGGGCAAACGTGGGCAAACGATGGACAATCATTTCCCACTGCCAAATCATTCAAATGTTTTCATGGGGGTGCAGGTGAAAATTTTTTTTTGTCCATAACTTTTTTTTGAAGGGTGGGCAAACGAAAATTTTGGACAAATGAATGCCGTCGAGTTTTTTTAAAAATTCGAATTTGGGGGTGCCAACTTCACAGACCTGTAAAAGGATATTGATTCGCAAATTAGTATTGTTTCATTGACATGTTTCCTAACTTCACTACCCAACCTCTCTATATTTCATTATTGCTATCCTCTTTTACGTTCAGCGAGGCTCTGACGCTAGACGCAGCTCTCGTACCGTACCTATTCATTCAAGACTTCTCGATAGAAAGAGCTTTGGCAACAGCGCGGCAGAGACAGAGAGAACAGAAGATGCGGCAACTATGCGTCAAAAATTCGTCTACACAGAGTACCTGAAGATGTCACCTCTGTAGAAGTTCTTTTTACCGGCCGCATTAGTTTCATTAGGGTCCGTCTGTTTACAAGGGGCGCTTCGATCGATTCGGACCGTAACAAACTTGAGACGGCAGCCTTAACTACTCACATCGCCCGAGCGATCCTAGCAGGGTTGCTGGGAAATAGGTTGTCGAAGATTCTCCGGGTAGAGGGGGAACCAGCCTTGGCGTCGATTGGTTTGACGTCATGGCGTCATCACGTGCATGCGTGGCGTGTTCCCCCTCCACTACGAATAGTCCACGGCAATGTATAGTAGGGCGATATGTGATTAATTTTACAAAAAGTCAAGTTCTTTATTTTTATAGTAATCGATTGGTGTAACTTTCGTGAAGATTCAATGAAAAATGCGGAACTTGACATTTTTCCCTTCTTAATGTCTCGTACTATCCTTGTCTTTTGTGGCTTTATTGCAAAAATGAGCAAAAAATTATTTCAAATAAAAATTTCAGTTCGAATAAAAGGCACAAATTTTATTCGAGACCCGCGAATAAAAATAACCCGAGTCAATTTTCATTTGAAACGTCACGGATGAATTATACTCGGGGCCAGATATATTGGCCGGTGAATTCGTTTTCGCGAGCAACGATTGAGGAGAAATCAACCACCACCATCTGACGATCGTGGATTTGTCAGTTGGAGTTGCGTGGTCGTCGCAGGGTATGGTGGGGTAACGGGAACGCTGCTCGGCTCCGCCTGAATCTAGCCGTTTGGCTGTTATTTATTCTTAGCGTAATAGTTGTGTGCGTGACGAAGCTATTCGTAGACCAATACCAGATGAAGCTATCGAGAAGGAATCAATGTTCTGACCAATAAATCCAATGAATTTCTTCGGAGCTAACGCACACCTATTCTGATGTGTGTATTTCTACGCTGACAGCTCGGTTTAACCTACACGCCAGAAGCTTGGCACTATCCCCACCACTTCTGGCTCACTCTTGTTCCGCGAAGGCGAGAGCGAGATGGAACGAGAGCGAGTAAGAAAACGTTGAGGAAAGGAGCACCGAGGCAGGCAAACGGTGTGGTGGGAGAATACCCCTCACGAAACTCACCGGCCAATATATCTGGCCCCGAGTATAGTTTATTCGACTGAAGTTCATCCGACGGCCACAAATAATTTTTTTATTCGGAAGCCTTTCATCTTGTGCTTCAAATAGTTTTCTCGTATTTTATTCGCATCTTTATTCGAGAATTATTTGAAGCTCAAATTACTTTGCCGAGCTTCCAGAGCAAGGCTTGAAACCATTATTATATCGATTTCGGTTCTTGAAACAGTTATGGAGAACCTTTATTCTGAATAAACTGTTATTAAGAACCTAAATGTCAGACTATATCAGTTTAAGTTACGGTTCCTGTGTCAGCTTCCATATCAGTTCTATAACCGTTATTTTTTAGGTTTAATATAAGTTCCAAAGCAGTTATAGAGCCGATTCTAGTAACAATTGTACAGAATTTTACAGTAAATGAAATCACAACATATCACTGTGTATAAGTAAAATTGTTTAAAAATTATTATAAATAAATAAGTAAATATATATTACGTACACATTTGTACATACATATACAATTATTTTGTAATATGAAGTGTTCGTTTGGTTATCATACCGATATGGGTCTACCTCACCGATTTCAATGATTTTTGAATATGTTGTCAGAATCATGATTATAAGCTGAGATAACGTCACGGCTGAGGTTTCAAGTTTCAAGCATCTATAGTGTTTATACTTCGTATAAACAATTGAGCCACGCATATCGCCGAATGCAGGACCATCCTATTAATCTGCCAAAATATGCCAAAACTACCACAAGGACACACTTAAAAAATTATAATTTATAATATCTACTCCGTGTATTAGTATAACATAAGATGCGATAAATATTTAAAACCAAAGATCGAAACTTTCATTTGTCAAGCTCATTTTTTCGACGAGGGTCCACCTCACCGATTCCAATGATTTTTCAAAAAATCAAAAATTCAAAAATCATTGAAGTCGGTGAGGTGGACCCTCATCGGTATAAGGTAAACGATACAGTAGTTGACCACCTAAGAGGTTCAGTTTAGGTAAACGCTATGGAATAAGTCACTTTTAATGGAATAAGTAAATTTTATAAATGAAGTTTTGTTATACCAGGCGGAAAGAGAAGTATCGAAGATGATTGTAACACCAAAGAAACCTTGAGAAATCAGTAGTTTCGATGTTATGTTATTATAAAGAAACATAACTCTAAATTGTAGTTATTGACCGGTCGTGGCATAGTTGTTGACTGGTCCAGGTACAGTTGTTGACCACTTGCTGAATATAAAAGAAAATGGCATATTTTTGACTTTAAAATCACTTTTATTAAAACCATCTGTCAATATATCAAAATCAAAGACATATTGTCTTGAGGCAGGGTGTGTTTCATGTGCACCCTTCACGACGTATGCCGTGCACTTCGCCGCGGTCTCATTGGCTTCTCATTCGTTTTTTTTTTGTTTTGGGTTCTTAGATTTCTCTCTCACGTGCTCATTCTTTTCTTCTTCTTCTTCCCCTTGCATCTATTTGCCTCTTTCTTTTTCTTCTTTTCTTTGTTTATCTTTCGTCAAGCGCCTTTGATCTGCGAATTGTCGTACCGACCTCCGGACCAATGATAAAACAGAAGTCATCGGAGGTACATACCCGAAACCATATAAAAGCAGGGCACAATTGCCCCGTGCCACCAAAGATCTAAATCAATTTTCATCGCGGTCTTTCAGCACGAAAATAACGAGTGGTCAATAACTGTATTACTGTGCATCCGTCGAACCAGTTATTGAACACCCCCCCAAAACACAATATAATCACATTGGACACGACTGAACGTACTACGAATGTTAACATTGGGCCCTTGTCATCTATTATGATCAATGGCATTCACAGCAAACAAAATTCAACAATGATTATACAGTCATTAAAGAAGTCACCACTCTAAAGATGCCCGCGAAGCCCTTACCTTCTTTGAGAGTTGAATTTACGCGTTTTCCATTCCGACGATCTCATGGCGGAACGCTTGTACTGATATTATCGATTGTTGGTTGAAACGAAAGGCAGGACTGTCTTTTCTGATCAAAGTGCATCATTGATGCGGAAACACGCAGATTCGTTAGACTATGGCGGTAGAAATTTTAAGTCGCCAACTTCTGGTGTACCCTGGTCAATAACTGTATCGTTTACCCTAATTACCAAACGTTTATATTAACGAACATTTTTTATATTACAAAATAGTTGCGCGTATATGTATGTACAAATGTGAATATAATAACACAGTTCGACAGCCATCAGGACTTGTAACATTCAATAGCCGTTTCTTAAGGTTTTCGAGCTCTAAAAACGAATCCGTAAACCGTTTGTCGCCACCACCCTCAGTTTTTGAGAAATTCGATTTTGAAAAAAAAACTGCAAATTTTCAACTTTGAACATCTTTTGTGTTGAAACGGTAATATTTCTTCGGTTGCTCGTTGGGCCAAATTATTCTATGAACCCTCCCGAATAGTAATTTAAGCCCCTTACATGGTTGTCTAAGTTTTGTTGAATTTTCGACTCGAAGGTGATCCGGTTGACGAGATATTCAAATTTTAAGATATGTTATTAGGTTCCGTATTGGAAACTCTGTCACTATGCAAAAACCAATTACAAAATCAACGTTACACTTGGAAACCACTCGTGGTTAGTAATATATTTTGCATTTGTTAGTTTAATATGTGTTCGAATATATACATATATAAGAAACTTACGTGCGCAGCTGTGTTCCGGCAATAGCGTAAGTGCTAACATTCCGTATCTCAACATATTCACAAAACTTGATTCAGGTGAAATTATCGAAAGATTCGCAGCATAATTACTGCTACTTTTGTTTAAATAAGTATTGTTTTCTTCGAACAGGCCACCCACCAAACGTTCACTTTCAGCTCGTAAATTTTCTAGCTGTTGATTAGCTACAGCAGTAACAGACGCTACTTTCTCTTCTAATATATTAAGTTGCTTTTCTATAAAATTTGTAAGTTGATCAACATTATTCACAGTTACTAGCCAACCCTGTACTAAAACTTGCTGTGCTGGCCTTGTGAAAAATGGTGTATGAGCTATTATAGTTACATAAATCTCTGGTTGCATACTTCTTTTACTTCCTGGTATTGTAAACTGCAAAAATAATAGATCCATTGTATTAATATAATAATAAAATTAATATAAGAATTAAATAATTCTAAGAGCATTCATCGACATCAATACGTTGCCTTTCACAGGCGTACAGCTAATTCGTTAATTTAAATAAAGCTTTAACACATTGCGTACTTTTCATTAGTTTGCGGTTTTTAAATATTTCTTATTCATCGCCACCTTGACCTTGCTCCGCCACGCCAAGTATTTGACTTCCAGGCCGCGGACATCTAACCTAATGTCTACATGTTACATTTTATCGTCACATTATTAAAATGTTCGCAATATGAGTAATGGAATGTATGAACACAGCATTTTAGCTGTGTATATATAGTTGTGTCATCTTAAGCGCAGTTGGAAAGCACCTTTATGTACTTGCAGCTCATTTTGATTTCACATCTTTTTTATATTGTAATTATATTATTTTCTTCTATTTTTTATTGATTTATTTGATATTTATTTGATAATACTCTTTTTCGTCCTCGACTTTTTCATGTACTTGGCGTAATTTTTTTCCATTTTATTTAAGTTTTTTTTATGGGGTTGATCCTTATCTTCGGTATTCGAAATGATGACCTCGGACGTCAATGCATGGATTTACTGTATCCTTTAAAAAATAATTGCACCTTCTCCAATGTTGTAGAAGTCATTTGTTGGCCGACATCCCTGATACGATTTTTCGTATTATCAGGGACGATGGGTTCCGGATTTCACACCTGTGGACATTTTCGTCTGGGGTTTCATAAAAGAACAAGTTTATCGGGAAGAACCCACTGCCCCTGATAATATGAAAAATCGTATTAGGGATGCCTGCCGAGAAATTACTTTTGCAACATTGGAGAGGGTGCAACTATCTTTTAGGGATAGAGTAAATCAATACATTAACGTCCAGGGCCATCATTTTGAATACCGAAGGTAAAGAACAATTTCTGGACGATGAAAGAAGGTAAGTTTTCAACGGCAGTAAATAACCATGAATGATCTTGGAACACCAATATGTTATAGGTCGATGAATTTGTCACGGAACGAGTTACACATCCATCTGAATAAAAGCATTTTCATCTTAAAAATCCAAAAATCAACTTAAAATTTCGAAGGCACGTCCACCTAGATAAGATTTGTGACAATCACAAGATGTCCCTCTCGGAACAAATTAAGTTCTACTTGAAACATTTTTTCAATAGTGTACAGTTTAGGAGATAAATGCGCGGTTCACTTCAAATGGGACAACACCCCGTTTGTGTAGATTACATAAATGATACATAAATGTGCAATATGATACATACAGGGTGTCCCAAAAATGTCGGGTTTCCTTGAAAGGGGTGACTCTGGTGGTGATTTGAAACAACTTTTTCCTTAGCGAAAATATTGTCCGAAGCTTCGTTAAGGAGATATTAACCAAAAACCCCGACCAATCAAAGCGCGCGCCTTCCGCCCGAGCTCCCGCGGTAGCGTTGGCTACGCGGTAGGCGACCGCGCTTGTACTACGAACGTATGAACAAGCAAGTCGGCATGCATCGAAGGAAACCGCGTTACACAGTTTTTTTTTTAAAGCAGAATCTTAAATAAGAATAATTTGAAGTGAGAGGTCAAGAAGTACGTAAATTTCGTTTTTAAATAAGGCATAAACGAAAAGGTAATGTAACAGAAAATGTACGACAAGTGATCGTAATTCGTTATTGAGGTAAAAATCCGTAGTTTAATAACGGCCAACACAACTAAAATTAAAAAATAATATTAGGTGTATGAATAAATTCTTTCCGACTGGATTTACATAATAAGTACAAAGCTACCGAATTTCTATCGCGGTGGTATTCATAAGCTGCCAGAAAAATGGCAAAAGGTAATTAACAATAATGGAAATTGTTTCGATGATTGAGTTGTTTTCATATTTTTTAAATCAAACTGTTATTGTACCCTAAAATCGGAAAGAATTTATTTCCACACCTAATAATCACCAATAAATTAAATAAAACTCACCCTTTCGGACATTCCTTTCCTTGCTTTCCTTCCCTTTTCGGAAACCTGTGTCACTGGGTCACTGTACCGATCCTGGTTATCGGTGGATGAAAAGATTTATTAAAGATTGCAGCGGACTGCACAGCCCAAGACCGTCTGCCACGAGTCTTCTTTTCGCCGGGTAATAGTAGTAATCTCGTCCCAGTAATTAACAGTAATCGGCCCCTTTCGCGGCCACCAATTTTTATAACGTAGGAACAACACGTTCCGTGAAAAATTAATTCAGTGATCAGTGTTAGTAGCCGTGCAGTGAAGTGAATATTCGGTACATTAACCCGGACGCACTGTGATCAGCTGAGCACTGGGCGCTACCCAACCATAAATCTTTTCGTCCACCGATAACCAGGATCGGTACAGTGACCCAGTGACACAGGTTTCCGAAAAGGGAAGGAAAGCGAGGAAAGGAATGTCCGAAAGGGTGAGTTTTATTTAATTTATTGGTGATTATTAGGTGTGGAAATAAATTCTTTCCGATTTTAGGGTACAGTAACAGTTCGATTTAAAAAATATGAAAACGACTCAATCATCGAAACAATTTCCATTATTGTTAATTACCTTTTGCCATTTTTCTGGCAGCTTATGAATACCACCGCGATAGAAATTCGGTAGCTTTATACGATGCATGCCGACTTGCTTGTTCGTACGTTCGTAGTACAAGCGCGGTCGCCTACCGCATAGCCAACGCTACCGCGGGAGCTCGGGCGGAAGGCGCGCCCTCTGATTGGTCGGGATTTTTGGTTAATATCTCCTTAACGAAGCTTCGGACAATATTTTCGCTAAGGAAAAAGTTGTTTTAAATTACCCCCTGAGTCACCCCTTTCAAGGAAACCCGACATTTTTGGGACACCTTTTATATTGCATAATATCTATCTAATGTGTGACATATTTCAATCCTGAATCTAAATATCACTAACAATAAAATAAATTCGTATAAATAGATAATCACTTTTATCTGATTTCCAAATTAGAGTTTGAATCATTCTATGGAGAATTAGTCAGATTGTGCACTAGATGCTATACTGAATCCATCCTAAGAAAAACCCTAACGCGTATACCGTTTTGCGACCGATCTGCGCAGCCCCTGTTACGTCCCGTAAACTCAAAAATTTTTAAAATTTTTCTTTTATTGGTATTTTCTTTTGCTAGTAAGCGGAGTGCATCGACAATGCTTAGCGTTCTGGGAAATCCCTCGTCGAGCGCACTCTTGCTTACTATGTCTTATCATTGTTAACGGATACCTACCATCCTGGGACCGCTGTCGTCGCGACACTTGGTCGCTGTGCTGTACTCTTAACGTGGGACTGTGCTGAGGCATCAGCATTATTCTCAGAAGCTCGTTCGAAAATAAGCAGTGGTTCTCATACCTCGCGAAATTGATTTAATATAAGCGGCGGGGGTGCGTTTTGATAATGCATCTAGCATTCTGGTGAAACCTCGTCGAGCGCATTTCCGACCGTCGAACCGTCGTATCAATGTAAAAGAGTGCGTGAGGACGAGTGTACCCTGTTTAGGAATTAGGTCCGGGGGGCAGTAGCGCATAAGTATAAAGTATGGAAGGATGAAGATGTGAACTCCTAATGACATCATGCATCGGTTGCTAGGGCACGATTGAGATTGCAGCGTCAGCTTTTTGGAGCGGGCCTCGCGGCCGGACGCTCGCGAAGGCGCGACGTTGCAGTCACTCTTTGTCGTACAGTCGCGGAGAGCGTTGTGACGTCCCACTATTTTTCGCGCGGTATTATTCCACCATCTCCTCGTAAATCAATTCACAACTCCATCAAAACCCTTCAATCTCGAGTCATACCCCTCTCCCTCACCCAACCGATCATTTGGACGATATACCTTAGTGGTCCCTATCTCTAAACGGTCAATCAAGAAATCCCCTCCCCTTCTTCGGCCTACGAGGCACGATTTCCTCCCTATCTTTCAATTTAAACGAATCCCTCGCCCCAAAAACTTACTAATTCGAGACCACGTCTCACCCCCTCAAACTGCCCTTTAATTTGACTCCACTCTTACCCCTGTACCCATCCAGCTACTCCAAATCCGTCGGATTGAGTATTCGTATATAAAAACCCCATATAAAAACCCCAAAAATGTTATTGCGACGCATATTTTGCGCATTAGTCATCACCCAGTTATTTACTACGACGCATATTTGGCGTACGTGCCATGGCGAATTACCGCGCTTACCCTTCATACCTGACATTCCAATCTTTACTATAAATATCAGGTCCACAGAGGCCGGAGCTTATTTACCATGTTTACCATTTTTGCGAACAGTTTCAGTATAAACCTCGCGATTTCAATCTTTAAAAGTGTTATAAACGAATCTACGGATTTCATTATATAAAATCAGTGCGAATCCTCCAAGAAGGAGAACCGTCTTGCTCTACTTATTGTAAGTTATTATTACTATTATTATATAACATTTTATGTCATATTCATTTATATTACTAATGCTTATTGCGAACCATATACTTTATATAATTATTAGTTTATTTTTGTTTCTTGCTTGCTGCTAAAGCTTATTAGTTTATTTTTGTTTCTTGCTTGCTGCTAAAGCTTATTAGTTTATTTTTGTTTCTTGCTTGCTGCTAAAGCTTATTAGTTTATTTTTGTTTCTTGCTTGCTGCTAAAGCTTATTAGTTTAATTTAGTTTCTTGCTTGCTGCTAAAGCTTATTAGTTTATTTTAGTTTCTTACTTGCTGCTAAAGGTTATTAGTTTATTTCTTGCTGCTAAAGCTTATTGATTCATTTGTATCACTTACTTATTGTTAAAACCCATTGGTCTATCTTATGTATTGCATCTCCATTACTAATATTCATGCGTATCACGATTATTACATATAAATCATATGTTCATAACGGTACACAACAAAACAAACGGTACCAAAATAAACAAACGTTCCTATTTACTAAACACGCTTCGATTTATTGCGTCGATCCTACAATAATAAAGATTACAATACATAACAAGCCGGTGTAACAGCTGATCTCGTCTCGTGAACGCGAGAGCTCGTGTTATGTTTACATGACTTTTCCCGAAACCGCACGTCTAAACGTATTTCGCGGAATATTGCGAGCGGTTCTTTGAAATAATGCAACGATAAATCAAAACAAAGCTATTAGTGTCCCAACGGGTGTCTCTCAAATACACAACAAATATTTGAAACCTTCCCTGGTCGTTTTGTGCCGCGAAATCAATTTTCGTGCCGAGACTCCTACCTTTCTCGTGACGCGAAATCAACTTTCGTGCCGAGACTCCTACCCTCCTCGTGACGCGAAATCAACTTTCGTGCCGAGATTCTTACCCTTCTCGTGACGCGAAATCAACTTTCGTGCCGAGACTCCTACCTTTCTCGTGACGCGAAATCAATTTTTGTGCCGAGACTCCTACCCTCCTCGTGACGCGAAATCAACTTTCGTGCCGAGATTCTTACCCTTCTCGTGACGCGAAATCAACTTTCGTGCCGAGACTCCTACCTTTCTCGTGACGCGAAATCAATTTTTGTGCCGAGACTCCTACCCTCCTCGTGACGCGAAATCAACTTTCGTGCCGAGATTCTTACCCTTCTCGTGACGCGAAATCAACTTTCGTGCCGAGACTCCTACCCTTCCTGTGCTGCGAAATCAACTTTCGTGCCGGGACTCCGACCCTTCTCGTGACACGAAATCAACTTTCGGGCCGAGACTCCTACCCAATTTTGTGCTGCGAAATTCACTTTCGTGCCGAAACCTCCTCTTAACCTACCCCAACAATGTCATTCCCCTAAGACCTCAACCCGGGACGTGACAGCGTGACAAGGTGTCCGTGGATCGAAAATTCTTTCTTTAACTGATAATTTGTATTCGAGCCAGATTTTCTTAAGTTTATAGTGAATGGACTCAGTTTTCCACGTTAAAGTGTTGCGTCATAAACCTGCGTTATTTTTCGTTTATATATATTCTTTTAATACTTTCGAATACTTATATATTATTTTATATTAAAACTCCTGTTACTAAGTGTAATAGTAAATACGAAGTGAGTGTGTGTGTGTGCTTCTCTGTTCTCTAGGCATAGAGCTCGTCAAGTCATTTATAAATCGAATACCCAGCGAACAAATTCTTACACTACATTGTATATTTCACCGATATAGTGGGTGAGTTGCACATTTTTCTTAAATTATAAAATCAAGAAGATTTGATAGGCGAGCGCCGTCCCATGTAATGGTTTAATTCATGTATTATATTCAAATTAAATTGCGAATGCAGAGGTAACGGAGGATCAATATTGGCATTAGCCAATATTCTGGGGTTACCCTTGGCTCTTCAGCTTCTCTAACGTTTAAACGAGACGGAATAAAAGTATAATCTTTCACACGTGAACCTTACATTCGAGCAGAAGTTTATTTACCGTTTAACCCTCGGAATTCTGATAGTCACTTAGTGCGGGGCCTGTATAGGACTAGCTCTTTGACCCACATTAATAATAAAAATTCTTTCTTTAACTAAAAATTTGTACTGTAACGCGCATAACATTCTTCCAACTAGAATTGTCTTAAATACCGATTACCCGGACCACACGCTTACCAACTAACCGCGTTACACCCCACTAAGGTAGAGGGCCCTATTTCTACTCACGTCCCCATTTCTACTCGGTCGTTTTATTATTCTTATAAATATTTAGCAAACATAAAAATTGTGTATATATAAATATTTTTAAATTCTTTGAATATTCCTGCGACAGTTGAGTGAATCCGCTGTTCTATAGGAGGCAGCATGTTCTTTTAAAAAAATATTTTGCGCCGTAACCTCAAGTTTGCTCGTGAATTCAGATATGGCGTTAACGGTTTCGGTAACGGACGGCGTCTGAAAATTATATTGGGTAAGTATAAAATTAAATTTGCTAATTAATAAGAAGTGTGGTTTCTGAAAAAAGAATTAACGAAGCTATGTTCTAAACCTTGATTCGATGTGCTTTTAATGATTTTCGTGCAGAATACAGCTGAGTAGTTATTGGGACATACCATTTACCAACGTGTGCGGATTTCTACTCGGAGATTTCACACGTGGTGTAACCTCAAAATAGGTATTGCTTTCTCATACATATTCGTAAATACAATTTGTTTTTCGGTAATAATATATCTATTTTATACATTGTAATTTCTGAAAAGATTTTTCACAACATATTTTCAATTTAATGCGTTTATCTTAAAAATTTACTACTTTTGAAATGTTCGTTTTTTACATAATTAGATTATATTTTAATAACAATTTACTCAAAATTATACAGATCCTTAAATATGGCAAGACAGAGCCTAATCACAGAAGGCAATATAAGAAACAAAAAAAAAATATTTAACATATTCTAAGGGCGCTCTCATAGAAGCACTAAATGCTGTTGCGAAAGGAATGTCGATTCGATCGGCTAGTTAAAAGTTTAAAGTGCCTTTTTCTACAATTCGATGCAAACATAGAGGTGTTTATGATGTCGAGAAAAGAAGCGGTCCTGCCACTATATTGACACGTGAAGAAAAACAGCAACTGGTGGATTACATCCTTCTGATGGGAAACGAAGGTTTCCCTTTTACAAAGCACATGTTGCTTGATAGTGTTGCTCTTTTGATAAATAAATTAAAGAAACAAACTCCATTCACTGGAGGCCGACCCGGCAGACACTGGTTTGAGAGTTTTCTAAACCGTTACCCACAGCTAAAGATGCGGACGCCACAAAATTTAAGTAAAAGGCGAGGTGATGTCACCGAAGAACAACTTCGTGGATGGTTTGAAGAAGTAGGAAGTTATTTAAAATCGAAGAATTTATTTGACATTGATTCTTCTCGAATATTCAATTGCGACGAGTCTGCCTCTTTCCTCTGCCCAAAAGGAAATAAAGTATTAGCAAATAAGAAATCCAAAGCTGTGTACAATTTAGTTGGTGGAAACGATAAAGAATGTTTGACAGCTTTAATAACAGGTAATGATCAAGTCCATTTCTGGGCTGTGACGTCGAAATAAATAATTATTATTATTATTATTATTATTATTAATAACAGGCAATGCATCAGGTCAAATGGCACCACCCATGGTAATATATCCTTATAAGAGGTTACCTGCAGTCATTATTGAAAAAGCACCGAAAAATTGGAGTGTAGGAATATCAGATAATGGTTGGATGAAAGGTGAAGCCTTTTATGAATATGTGGCCAACGTATTTTGTCCATGGTGTCGAAAAATGGAAATTGAGTTCCCTATAATTATGTACATGGATGGGCATTCGTCTCACACAACATTAGCATTAAGTGATTTCTGCATCGCTAAGCAGATCGAATTGGTGTCATTGTACCCAAATGCAACGCACATCATGCAGCCAATGGATGTAGCCGTATTTCGTTCATTAAAAAGTGAATGGAAGAAAGCAGTGACCAATTGGAGAATTGAAAATGGTGGATCAGCTGTACAGAGATTTGACTTTGCCCCAATATTAAAAACTGCCATCGATTCAATGAACCCGGAACAATGTTTACGCAATGGTTTTCATTGCTGTGGTCTTTCACCATTTTCACCAAATGCCATTAATTATACAAAATTGATCAACAATCATGAAGCAGTACAAACTCCCACAACAACTGTAAATCAATACACCAAGACAACATTAGAATTTATAGAAATTAGCATCGAAAAAAACACCCTTCAACTTTTTAAAATAGCCAAAAACCGAGATGGGAAGTGGTATGGTGCAGAGAAATTTGCGGAGTTATTTGTTCTTTGGCTTAAGTGTGAAAACATGGCAAAGTCGAACTGCACGGTGAGTGAGCAAGAAGGCTCTTCGGTAATATTAATTAAATAACCATATTTATGAATATTTTTTATATTTAGCAATTTAAGAATTATAATCTGAAAATATCCCTTCGGTTTTATATTTTATTTTTATTTAATCTAATATTTTATAAATGGTCGTAAATTTGTATAGATGTTTTTTCTCATATCTAGTCATGGCGATAAAGAAAAAATGTGTTTGTGTTTTAAATTATAGGCAGGAATAGGTTTAGCTATTGAAAGCGAATCAAGAGAGGTAGCAAGTATAGAAACTACATCAGGTATTAATGCTGATGTGGTTAACAGTTTAATTATAGATGTGAATGTTAGAAATTCTATTGAGTCAAATGTTTGTTTAGACTTAAGACACATAGTTGTATCAGATAATACAATTCCTTTGGATGAAACTTCCAATCAAGTTGTATTACCTACTACAGCTTCAAATGTTGAAAATATTAATCCAAATGAAAATGGTAAGCTACGGTAATTTTTAATATTTCAAATGTTCAGTATGCATCCTGGATAAGTTTTAATATAATGTAATTTAATTATAAAAGCAGCTGAGATTTCAAATATTCAATCAGAAGGTTTTGAAACACTTCATTTTTGGCCATGCAAGACTCCATCTTCTACTACCAAGGCTAACAAAAAAGGTAAGGGAAAAGTTCCCGCTGTTACGACTTCTGTAGCTTGGCGACAGCTTCAAATACAAAAGCTTGCTGCGAAAGAAAAGCAAGAACAGGAAAAAGAAGAAAGAAAAGTAATGAGAATTACAAATAAGAAAATTAAACAGGAAAAAGATGAAGAAAGGGCACAATTATTGATTAAAAAAAAAGAAGAAAGAGCTGCACATAAAAAGAAAGTAGAAGAACAAAAAGAAGAAAGGAAGCGAGCACGACTAGGAAAAATAAAAGTTAAACAAGAAAAGAAGAAATAAAAGGAGTCCTAATGCCAAGCTGTCGTCTGATTTCAATAAACAGGTTCCGAAAAGCAGGCACTCAGGGTGGCGCCCCGGGCCAGAGCGACTCCTTAATATTCTGTATTTCACTAATTATTTAAACAATTTTATATTTAGTATTTATGAAAGAGTATAATTAATTTATTCAGTGTTAATGTTAAATAACATGTATGTTTGAAATAATATAGTTACAAACTGTATAGCAACTGAAATATTTATTATAAAAAAAGAAAAATCAACAAGCATCAATATTAAAATAAATGAGTAGAAATTGGTACGTGTCGTGAGTAGAAATACGTACATTCCTAGCTTTGAGTGAGCAGAAATGGGGACATCCTCAGCGTTTTACATTATTAAGAATTATTCATAGCTAAATTCTTTGAAATACATTTCTTATTTTTTTATTTAATAATTACGTTACGTTCTGTAAAAGCAACCAATTTTGGTTAACATTACTTGGCTAGAAATCTATTTTACGGGTTTCTAATACTCGCGTTAACCTAAAATGAGTAGAAATAGGGCCCTCTACCTTACTGCCTGGCCCGACGCAGGCGATTGCTCGTAGCGCTTTACCTGCCCGTCTAAGGGCGGGACGTGACCGATGTCAATGTAAACACTGCAGGTTGCGGAACGGTTGACAGAGAGGTAACAGGCGGTAAGACGGAGAAAAACGTAGGCGGTTAAGTGGGGAGGCGGACCAATCAGCGCCTCCTCAGAATCATCCCTGCGCGGACAAGGTTTTTCTAAGGATGGATTCACTATAGAGACTTTGTAAAATGAATACTTTGACAGGCACCGGCGTATATTTACGCCGAGAAAGTTTCATTCTGTGCACGACTTTGGTGTGCTTCACCATCGTTTTTCCGTATAATAAATATTGTTACATTCTTTCATGATATATTAAGTAGCGTACCGGCGCGAATATGTAAGTTGCGTAGCGCTCTACCGGGGAACACAGGAACTAGCGTTCATGGAGCGTATGCGCAATCCTCAGTCGATCGACGGACCGACTAGAGCGCGGATCACGCGCACATGCGCAGAAGTGTACAACCGACCAAACGCAAAGTGTAACGCGAGTGAATTCTGATGGGCGCGGTTTAAGCACGATTCGTCATTGGTGCGCGTAAAGTGTAAAGGCTGGATTTCCTAGGCGGGATCGGTTGCTGCGGCCGGTGGTGGTCCCACTAGCGCAACGAAGACACAGATGCATACTTCTCCATTGCACTAGTGCAGCGTTGGCCACACCGGGCCATTTGGGAGTACGGTATCCATGATGTTTACCATAGCCGCGTGTAAGGGGAGCTCGAAAGCCAATGGTAACGTGGGCGCGCCACGGATAGGGAAAACTGTAAGTGTGTAGGTAGTAGCGTGCGGCGCAGGTTCGTACCCGTAGGATAGGCTAGAATGACTGGGTTCCTTGGGGGCCCCAACGGGACCCCTTGTACACTGCCCACTGGAGGTTCGCTCGGGCCCCCAAGAATCCCAGTCATTCAAGCCTATCGTACGGGCATGAGGTTACACCGCACACTACTATAGTTTTCCCTATCCGTGGGGCGCCCACGTTACCATTGGCTTTCGAGCTCCCCTTACGCGCGGCTATGGTAAACATCTTGGAGACCGTACTCCCAAAAGGCCCGATGTGGCCAACGCTGCACTAGTGGGACAGCCGGCAGCCGCCGCGGCAGATCGCGGCTAGGAAATCCTGCTTTAACGCGTGATTAAGGTAAAAGGCCGTATTATGAGACAATATCCCCATTTATGAAACATTACAAGAAAAAATGAATAATATTATATATACATATATATATATATATATATAATAATTGAAATAAAATTATATTTATAAACATTACTATCTAAATTTTGTATGTGTATAAATATAAATGTTGCGTCAATGCATTTAACATACAAAAAATGTTGAAGGGTCCATGTCTCTAAGTTGGTACAAAATTAGCTGCTATTTGAGTTGAAATACAGATACACTTACTTCATTGTTTCAAGCATATTAGCAAATTTCAATGATTTTAAAAGATGTTAAATAACTTATTCGAAAGCTGAAAAGTCGCAGATTATAATTAATTAAAAAAAAATTCGAATTCCGGTATGATTTTATTAATTATACCAGGCTTGGGAATTAAGTGATCTTTTCGGCCGAGTTTCAGAGGCGACGCCTCCTTTCTCCCGCCGCGCGTCTTGGCCCCCGCGGCGGCCCAGCAGCTTGGAGCGCCTCAGGCCCGTACCACGTGAACCGCGCGTGGCGTATTAGGGCGACATTGTATCAATAGGTTTCCACATCGGCCCAGAGAGCACGATTGTCGATGCGTTTTTGTTTTGTCAACGCGCCACGCGCGGTTCATATGGTACGGGCTTCAGGCGCTCGAGGCTTCTGGGCCGCCGCGGGGGCCAAGACGCGCGGCGGGAGAAAGGAGGCGTCGCCTCTGAAACTCGGCCGAACAGATCACTTAATTCCCAAGCCTGAATTATACTATAATTGACTTTTTAGAAGTCCGGATTTATGGTACGATAATTCGCTTATTTTATGTTCCATGGACCTGTTGATTCCCGCCTAGTGCCGGTTTATGAGACAGCAAAATGAAAATTTAATTAGTGTGTTATTTATTTAAAAAGGTGTTAATTTTTTTCGTTTTATCTACAAATAATCACCATAGTCAACCTTTAGTTTTATCAAACATAACTTCAAGCAATTAAATGTGGTATTATATTATGTGCGCGTTACGATTATGAATATTATGACAGAATGTCTTGACATTGATTCCGTTCATTAGTGATGTTAGCCGAAAATGAACGATAGTCGAAAGAGGATCGGCTGTCAAATCGGAATTCTCAACTCTCATTTACTCGGGTATCTCATGCATACCCGGGTAGCCGGGCAATTTCTGTCTACCCGGGTAGCCGGGTAATTTTTGTCTACCCGAGTATCTCACGAGTACCCGGGTACCCGGCGGGTCGGGTAGTAAGAGCTCTATCAAATTAGAGAAACACCTTTTGCTATAAATAATTGTGATGTTTTCAAAATCAGATATCATTAATTTATTTTTTAAATAGGGAAGATGTCCCAATTACTGCCAGTGTCTCAATTACTGCCACTTTATTTATTTTATGTAATAAAAACGTAACGTATAAAAAATTTACAAAAAAATGTTATTATTAAACGAAGATTCTGATTTACATAAAAATAAAACAAATATATGTACTCATATGTACCTAGTGCTTAAAAAGGAATATTGAAAAATGAAAGTGCCATTTGAGCATCAAAAACGCGACCCCGTTAGTAGGAAGTGATGGCGAAATCATACTAAAGAAAAGGCCGCAATTTTACTATTCAACCTCTATCTATTGCATAAAATGAATTATTCCGGTTTATAAGAATTACTTTAATGATATAATGTATAAAATACATAATATTTATTGTTAAATTATAATAATTAACGGTGACATTATTAAGGACAAATTTTTTTGGCTTGTCCCTATTACCGTTGGCAGTATTCGGGAAAAAAGAACGTGAAGTACGCATGACTGTCATCTCTCAAAGTTCCAACTTACCTATAACCTCAAAATCAGAAACGTGTAGCCACGAGTGTACATGTGATTCTGTGATACTTATTCGTAAAAGATATACCTATATTAAAGATTATATATTAAACTAGCTGACCCGTTACCCGGTTTTACCCGGGAATTATTTATGATGTTTGAAAAATAAAAAAGCCTAAACCAAAAAAATAAATAGCCTATAATCTAATCTAGGACGTGTGTAATGTATATTCAGAATTTTAATGAAATCCGTTCAGCCGTTTAGGCGTGAAAGAAGGACAAACAAACAGACAACGTTTCACTTTTATATATTAGACAGGATAAGGATTATAGATATATATATATAGATATTATAGATATCCCAGATAGCACTCGACGTCTATGAGCCGTCTTTAAGACGTCTGTTTCAGACATTCAAGACGTCTTAAAAACGTCTGCTATTTTCTGAAAGACGTCTTAAAGACGTCTATAGACATTTTTGAATGTCCTGACTCAGGAAACCGTACGTCATTAAGACGCCTTTTAAACGCCTTGTAGACGTCTTTAAGTGGTCGTGAAGACGTCTTAAAGACGTCCATTTCAGACATTCACGACTCCTCAAAGACGTCTTCGTAAGGTCTTGATTAGGCCTACTGCAGCTCTTTAAAGAGATATTAGAGATATTAAGCGTGACTTGATTCGTGTTAATGAAATTAGGTATTTTGAAAAAAGAAGCCCGTCGAGTAGCTGGCTTTGAGAGAGTCAATTTTCATGCTGCTCAATATTTTCGTTTCTTCATAAAAAAGAAGAACGTCTTGCAATAGCGAATGATCGAGACATTTTGGCATATTCAAGTTCAAGTCGAAAATATAAATTTCCTTCTGCAAAAAACGCCGGTACTAGAGAGTGACGGTATATGATCTGCCCGGCTCTCTTATAGGCATGACTGCTGTAACCCACCTGCGAGAAGCGCTCGGCCCGGTCGCCGCCTGGCGGTCGCGTACTATCCATGCGTCTTTAAGACATCTAAACGAAGTCGTTTAAAAAACGTCTTGGAATGGACGTCTTAGAGACGTCCTAAACACTTACTCGGAAAGACGTCTTAGAAATGTCTCCGCACAGACGTCTTAAAGACGTCTTAAGGGGTTAGGACACAGTAACGAGCCAAGAAAGCAGACGATTTTTAGACGACGATCATAAGAAAAGTAAACAATCGATTAATATAAGGTTTTGTGTTTTAGTTCACTATATTATGAACTATAAGAAAAGCATATAATATTTACAAAATAGCATTTGTACGCCGTGCATTTAAAATGTCAATTTTTTTCGGATGACCAACTGGTGGGCCGGATTCCGGCAAATCGGATGAACAGTAACAAAAACCCCAAAAATGTCATAAACTATAATATATTTCCTAGGCATTGACGATCCAACATTTTAAATTTTTTAATTATAGTACAAAATATAAACATCACACACTTTTGTCGAAATTTGATAATTATTTTTCAAACATCGACCATTTTGTAAATTTTCGTAAAAATTGAGATGTTGGATCGTCAATGCCTAGGAAATATATTATAGTTTATGACATTTTTGGGGTTTTTGTTACAGTTCATCCGATTTTCTGGAATCCGGCCCACCAATTGGTCATCCGAAAAAAAAGGACATTTTAAATGGAGACATTGTACGGCGTACAATTGTTATTTTGTAAATATTATATGCTTGTCTTATAGTTCATAATATAGTGAACTAAAACACAAAACCTTATAATAATCGATTGTTTACTTTTCTTATTATTGTTGTTTAAAAATCGTCTGCTTTCTTGGCCCGTTACTGTGTCCTAACCCCTTAATATGGTCTAAGACGTTCAGACCAAAAACAGACGTAAAATGGACGTCTAGAAGACGTCGTGTGCTATCTGGGTAATAATACAAATAAAACTAATTGGTATTAAGTAAACGAAATAAATTGTTATTGAGCTTGATTATATTCTGAAAACCACTTACATACTTCCTTAAAACATTAAACCGTACCAATACGATTTGGACGTAACAAAGAGACGTTTTAAACACGTTCAGAATAGGTGCAAAGTAACAAAACATGATGTAAGGCGTTCAGGCCAAAAATGGATTATTCAAAGAAGTCGTGTGCTATGTGGGATTTGATGTGTGTGTGTGTGTCAAGCGTCTTATCCCAGATAGCACACGACGTCTTTAAGACGTCCATTTTACGTTTATTTTTGGTCTGAATATCTTAGACCATATTAAGACATCTTTAAGACGTCTGCGCGGAGACATTTTTAAGACGTCTGTCTATAGACGTCTTTAAGACGTCTCAACACAGTCGTCTTAGAAATATCTCCGCACAGACGTCTTAAAGACGTCTCAACACAGTCGTTTAAAAGACGTCCTGGTACAGACACCGTAAAGACGTCTCAACACAGTCGTTTAAAAGACGTCCTGTTACAGACGTCTTAGAAATGTCTCCGTGCAGACGTCTTAAAGACGTCTCAACACAGTCGTCTTAGAAATGTCTCCGCACAGACGTCTAAAAGACGTCTCAACACAGTCGTCTTAGAAATATCTCCGCACAGACGTCTTAAAGACGTCTCAACACAGTCGTTTAAAAGACGTCCTGGTACAGACACCGTAAAGACGTCTCAACACAGTCGTTTAAAAGACGTCCTGGTACAGACACCTTAAAGACGTCTCAACACAGTCGTTTAAAAGACGTCTGTAGATAGACGTCTTAGAAATGTCTCCGCGCAGACGTCTTAAAGACGTCTCAACACAGTCGGTTAAAAGACGTCCTGTTACAGACGCCTTAAGGACGTCTGTAGACAGACGTCTTAGAAATGTCTCCGCGCAGACGTCTTAAAGACGTCTTAATATGGTCTAAGACGTTCAGACCAAAAACAGACGCAAAATGGACGTCTTAAAGACGTCGTGTGCTATCTGGGATATATATATATATATATATATTATATATATATATATATTACATATATATTATATATATATATTAAATTATAATAAGATATATCAGACATATAAGACTTATAAGGTATGTATATGTATATATATTAAATTATTTAAAATTTAATAGGTTTGTCATATTTAGTTATAACTATCTATAGTTTGTACATATATTTATTTAAACTTATATGTACATCTTATTATAATTTAATATATATATATAATATATATAATAAATTATAATAAGATATATCAGACATATAAGACTTATAAGGTATGTATATATATTAAATTATTTAAAATTTAATAGGTTTGTCATATTTAGTTATAACTATCTATAGTTTGTACATATATTTATTTAAACTTATTTAGTTATTTATAGATATTTAGAACAGGGCTCTCCAGCGTAGGGGCCCCTCAAGCGCCTGCTTCCCCTTCCAATCTTCCTCTGGCGCAGCGTACCTTCCGTTGTCAAGGAGACCGCGCGACGTTGCGAAGGCTGCCATGAGCGGCTAGCCGGGCTAGCGTCTTCGCAGCTAGCGTCGCGCGGTATCCCTGACAACGCGGACGAGAGTGGGAGAACTCCGAGAGTACGCGTACGGCACCCTGGAGAGCCCTGATTTAGAATGATGTAACGTCCCACGGGGACTCGAACCGGTAAAAACCGACTGTCGGTAAAACAGAACCGATCCGCATTACCACTAGGGATGTGCGGGTAATCGAATGTGTCGGCACAGACGAGGTATAGAATAGACCTAGTAGTAAGGCAAAGCCGATTCTAACCCAGGTCCTCTGAGGGGGGCGCGGGGGCGGGGGGGGGGGGAGTGAGGGCGCGCGGGGGAGTGCGGTGGAGGGAACTATTGGCGCGGGGAGAGCTGGGGAGTGGAAGACCGGTTGCGCGCGCACGAACCGCGGAGTGGGGGAAGTTGTAATCGTGGTGGGGATCAGTCCGGGCCGAGCCGCCGCGGAGACCTCTCCAGACCTGATCCGCTGTTGGAAAATTTTCAGAGGGTCGTCCTCTCCCTCTAAAAATTTCTGGGGCCGGGTCTTGTATGAAAAAATCTTTTTTTTCAGACTCGATCCGGCCCCCGGAAATTTTTTCCCCCAAATATTGGTTCTAAATCAGATCTACCGCCAGAATATTTTTTTCCAAACCAACCGAGCAAACAAATATGCATCATACATTCTAAAGCTACCAATTTTTCAAACTCCAGCAAACAAATATGCATCATGCATTCATAGCACTGTGAAGAAATGGTATCATCTCAGCGTTCCGATTTAACATCGCAGCATATCGCGCGATTACGCGTAATTTGACTCCTCTGGAGCAGTCGTGCAGGATGTCATTTTCGCGGCGCGAAGAACGTACGAATCACAGAAAGAATTATGCGGCGTCGGCAGAAATGTTTTTTCCATACATATATATGATATAAATTTTTCCCCAACGCAGAGAAATAATACTTTTTAGAAACGTTGAATCTTAAAATTAGGTGGCGAGAGAAGGAGGAAGGTGGGTAAATAAAATGTAGAGGAAAGAAGGAGGATGGATGACGAGTAAATAAAATTGAGAAGTAATGTATGTTCAAGAAATTATATTACGCGTAATTTGGCTCCTCTGGAGCAGTCGTGCAGGACGTCATTTTCGCGGCGCGAAGAACGTACGAATCACAGAAAGAATTATGCGGCGTCGACAGAAATGTTTTTCCCCAACACAGAGAAATAATACTTTTTAGAAACGTTGAATCTTAAAATTAGGTGGCGAGAAGGAGGAAGGTGGGTAAATAAAATGTAGAGGAAAGAAGGAGGATGGATGACGAGTAAATAAAATTGAGAAGTATTGTATGTTCAAGAAATTATATATTGTTACATAATAATAAATAAATAAAAGGAAAATATATATATATTGTTACAAAGAATAATTGTACAATTTAACATCAACTGGATATCATTGGGCTAACAGAGACATGGGTGGAGGAAAAAACTGAGAGCAAGTAAAACACAAGCTATCAAACAAATTTCATTGGAAATTCCAGTTTGTAGAGAGATTATTATTATTATTATTTATTCAACGGGGGAACCCTTTAGAATACAAAGTGTAGAAAAATGCTAAGATACAGAAACATACAATAAAATACAATACGATTAAAAATAAAATATAACGAAAAACATAGAATATAAAGTAAAGTAACAAAACAACAGTAACAACACAAAAACAAGCCAGTCTATACAACGGCTCTAACGCCGTACCCGGTGAAACACTAGATTACCGAGGTGGCAGTATCCTAAGTAATTGATTCCTGAACGACGCTAGGGAGGCTTGAAAGAAATCAATGTCCGCGGGGCTCTGATTAAGCTCATCCATGGCGCGATTTATGGGATCGGCAGTGTAGTGATGATATTCCGGGACGCACGATACAAAAAGGTGTCTCATACGCAGTGACCGTTGCGGAGCGTGAAAGTTGATCAATGCCACCAGCCCTATGCAGTCTATCTGACCATGTAAAACCTTATATAGAAATAGTAGATCAGAACAGACCCGGCGGTCGCAAAGGGTAGAGAGCCTCATCTTTATCAGGGCAGGACTATAATCATGGTCATTGAACCTCATAGGGCTGCCAGATGTCCTCATGGCAAGCCTAAGGAACTTGTGTTGGATCCTTTCAATTATGCTAACATATAGCTTATGCTTAGGGCTCCAAATAACCGACGCATATTCAACTTGTGGCCTAACCAGTGCAACGTATAACAGTTTTAATGTCCTGATCTGCTTAAAATGTTTCGCAAACCGTGCTATAAACCCAAGGGTTTTCATTGCCTTACAAGTTATGTTGCGATAATGGTTACGAAAATCCAGACCCGACGTAAATGTGACGCCAAGGTCCAAGACTTCCGCCACCGCCGTCAACGTGGTATCGCCTAGCGTATACGTCGAGGGAATGCCACTGACAGCCCTATGGGTCCTTAATAACACACATTTCCCTGTATTTAGCTGCATTCTATTAACAATACACCACTGCTCGAATCTCCTGAGGTCAGCCTGCAGCAATTCAACGTCAAAAGACCCTCTAATAGTACGGTACACTTTCAAATCGTCCGCGTACATTAAGAAATCGCTATGCTGGAAAACCTCCTTAAGATCATTTACATAGAGAAGGAACAGGAGAGGACCAAGGTGCGATCCCTGAGGGACACCGGAGGTCACCTTGACTAGATAGGATAACCCGTCCTGCACCCTAATAATCTGCGCACGGCCTTCAAGGTAGCTGACAATCCACGAAAGGACCGGCCCAATAATCCCGATTGCGGCCAATTTGTGATAAAGGATATCATGATCCACCGAATCGAAAGCCTTCCGGAAGTCAGTATATACGGTATCAACTTGAAGGCCAGCATTCAGTGCAGCAGAAACGAAGCAGTGGTATACCGCCAGGTTAGTAGACGTGGATCGCCCAGGAACAAAACCGTGCTGCTCATCGCAAATGACGTTAGTGAGGCGGGATGTTAAATGCTCCGTAATGAGTTCCTCAAAGATCTTAGGCAAGACCGATAATTTACATATCGGCCTATAATTCCTAACATCCGAGCGGTCACCCGCCTTAAAAACCGGGGTAACCAAAGTAGTCTTCCAGGCTGCCGGGAAAGTCCCCCTAGATAGCGAAGAGTTAAAAATATGCCAGAGGGGCCTAGCAAGTATGAAGCGACACTCCCTTAAAAACCGCGGGGGGATCCCATCATACCCTGGCCCCTTCGACACATCAAGCGACTCGAGCATGGTATAGATTTGACCTATAGAAAAGGATATCGAGTGTATATTTACGTCACTGTACGAGGACGGAACAGGATTCCAGGCCAGCGGCGCCCCAGACTGAGGACTATATACAGAGCCAAAAAAATCCGCGAAAAGATTGGCAGCCGCCGAGTGCGTCGAAACATAATTACGGTCGAGATGTACCTTCTCGGGAATTCCATGGCCAACCCTTTTTGTATTTACAAATTTCCAAAAGCTCGATACATCGTCTAGCACCGCACTCTCGACGCCGTCAATATAGGTACGGTGATCACGCGAAAGGGCCAACTTACATTTAGAACGGAGGCTGGTAAAATTGATATAGTCGCTCATGGTGCCAGAACGCTTAAAGGCTCTATGTGCCCTTTTCTTAGATAGTGAGATAGTGTTCCCTCAATAACAAATCTTATACGTGCGCGATGTATGAGTCTAGAGTTTCATCGACGGCATCGCACCGCTATAACACGCTCACAAAATTTGAAAACGTCGTATCGATTTGCTGCGAGCGACATCGATAATATCATTCAAGGTACACGCCAGCAGTTCACAATCAACAAGAGATTTACCATCAAAATATTCACTATCGCATATGGCTTTAGCAGCGCAGCATGAGTCTAAAGTTTCATCGATGGTATCACACAGCTGTAACACGCTCACAAAATTTGAAAACTTCGTATCGACATAATGTATAGTTTCATAAAGCTGCATATATACATGATTGATACAGCGCTCGAGATTAAATAAACAGATTAATGTAGCAGGTTTTAAATATAGCGACTTATTATGCCGCATCATCTTTACCATTTGCGAATTATACATTACACAAAATTCCACCGCCAAATCATTAATCTGTAGTGATGATCCGCTTGACCGCATGCGCTGCTCGATGTCGGTACGTTTTTCAATTAATCCTTTCCATGTTGGAATAGACAATATCAACCGATTCCCTCGATTGTCGCCGAGAACGATTTCTACTTGTGTTATAGGCCGCACACTGATTCCGATTTCCAAGTACTTATATGCCGTAGATGTTAGCGCATATCTTCTAACCATGATGCGAGCTGTGTAATGGGAGCTAAAAAAGAACAATAAAAGCTATGAAAATGATCACTACTATCGAGAAAACACAACTAAAAATCATGAGAGGATATGAAAAAATTATATCATACCTGTTAGATGTAGTCGTAATGTTTGAACATGCATTATCGTCTGCGATTATTGGAGTGTAATAATTCCCAACACTAGCGTTATACATTTTTTGGAGCACTGTGTTTGTATATGTCGAACGTCACTGGAGAGCTACTGAGCGATTAATGTAATACCGCACGAGGAGCTGGATTAAATAGAGGTGTATAGCACCATCCCCTCCATAGAATACTGGGATGGGTCATCAGTTTTTTGCATGCAATGCATTCGAGGGAGAACATCATAGCATATCACACGATTGCAATTTCAGTTCCCATCCTCAAGATTAAAAGTTTCGACACGTGTTGAATGTAACAGCATCAGCAGAAACTGGGATAATGGAAGAATTCGCGCAAGTAGAACGCAAAATGTTGGAACAATCTGAACGATTGTTTTTGCAACATCAGCAGAAATATTTTTTCCATACATATATGTGATGGAAATGAGGAAAGAAGGAGGATGGAAGACTTGACACGTGTCGAATGTAATATAATACTTTTGGAAGCGTCAAATCTTAGAATTATGCGATGTTGGTAGAAACTGTGTCGGATGATTTTTGCACACTAATTCGTCATACGTGTGTCACAGAAGGAGGATGGAAGACTTGACACGTGTCGAATGTAATATAATACCTTTGGAAGCGTCGAATCTTAGAATTATGCGGTGTTGGTAGAAACTGTGTCGGATGATTTTTTGCACACTAATTCGTCATACGTGTGTCACATGGAATCTTCGTTTTTGCATGCAATGCATTCGAGGGAGAAACACTGAAAGAGTTCAACAGAGATACCAAATCGCTGCACAAGCTATAAAAGCATGCTCTACTCTGCACAAAGCCTCAAATCGTTGCATCGTGTTGCATAGAAAAAGACATTACATTTACACTCTATCAATGATCATGGAAGAATTCGCGCAAGTAGAACGCCAATTGTCAGATCAATCTGAACGATTGATTTCACGGGAAGAATACCTCACGTGGGAAGAACGGTGCAACGAGTGTATCGAATCGTTGGAAGAACACAGCCGAGTAAAACGTCCTCGATTATCGATTGGTGTTCGGCAATCATTGGTTGTTCGAATCGCGCGACTCGAAGGACTGAAGCTGACGTTGCGTGGACGTTTCATGCATGAAGGTGCCGGGCATTCGAGCACAGGACTTTCATGGCGTGAAATAGACACTGCATTCGAAAGCCGCATATTAACTGGTGTCGTGTTAAATTCCAACTACATCGAACCGCGCAACTTCCTCAAGGATGCGGAGACCATTGTGTTGGAACATGTACGAGATGCTTTGAGGAAACATCTGAACCTCAAAGTGAATACTATGTTCAACGGTGAATTTGTTGCGAGGGACAAGCATGCTTGTAAAAGCATCAATACCCGAAACTGTGAACTCTTCGGTACATCTGATCTATATGAGTGGTACCAGCGATGTGTCATCGAACCCACCCTGTCATCGCTGGAAGAGTTCCAGGAACGCGACAGTGGATGGGCATTGACGAGAATCCTCAATCTGACTGTCAATGTCAACAAGTATAATCCACTGCATGCGGGGTGTCACCACAAGTTGCCACGAGAATTATTGCTGAAGAAAGCGACGATTAGCATACAATCCTCAGACAACGCCTGTTTCGCGTGGGCAGTGGTTGCCGCACTACATCCTGTCGAAAGACATGTTGACCGTCCAAGTTCATACCCCAATTATGACACCATATTAAATCTCCATGGCATTGAGTTTCCAATGTCCATGAAACAGATTGGGAAGTTTGAACAGCTGAACAACATCTCGGTCAATGTGTACAGCTTCGAGGAGCGATTGGAGAAGAAGACCGAGAAGATAATTGTCGCAGTGTTTCCACTGCATCTCACTAGCTGCAAGAGGGATCGACATGTCAATCTGCTCTACACACCAAATAAAGAGCATGGGGATGTAGGGCACTTTGTACTAATCAAGAACTTGTCCAGGCTGGTGAGCATGCAGCTGAGCAAGCATGGGAAAAAGAAATTCATCTGTGATCGGTATGTATATAAACTTGCGAAATGTTGAAATGTTGAAATGTCTCGCGAAAAAAATTAAAGAAAAAATTTTGGTTTTTGCAGATGTCTGCATTACTTTGGATCCGTCGAGAAGTTGGAGATGCATTCGCTAGACTGTGGAAAAATGAATGATTGTGCAATTCTGCTGCCCAGCGAAAACAACAACTTGCTCAGTATTAAGAACCACTGCATGAAGGAGCGGCTCCCTTTCGTGGTTTATGCAGATCTCGAATGCATCATCGAGAAAACGGGGAACAATCGAATGGGTGATGATAAATTACACACATATCAACACCATAAAGTGCATAGCATTGCATATTATATGCATTGTTCATATGATACATCACTGTCGATATATCGATGTCGCCGCGATGTGAATTGTATTTCATGGTTCGTCGACGAATTAAAACATTTTTCAAATTTTGCCAAGCCCATTCTAGCCAATAATGCTTCCATGGAAAAGTTGACGAAAGACCAGTGGGCGACATTTCGCAATGCGTCACATTGTCATATTTGCGAAGAGCCATTTGAGGCTGGTGATAAACGAGTTCGCGATCATTGCCATTTATCCGGACGGTTTAGAGGACCTGCACATTCGGAGTGCAATTTAAAATATAAAAATGCGTTTTACATCCCCATAGTTTTTCATAATTTATCAGGCTATGATTCACATTTCATTATCGAAGAAATATCTACCGCTTTCAAAGGTCGTGTTGACGTATTGCCTATAACTAAGGAAAAGTATATTTCTTTCACAAAAAATGTCGAAGATCAGGTTGAATCAGACCCGCGAAATTGTATTAAATTGCGATTCATCGATTCGTACAAATTTCTCAATACCAGTCTCGACAAATTAGCATCTTTTCTTAGCACAAATAAATTAAAAATTTTACGATCCCAATTTGAAACATTGTCCATTGAAGATTTCAATTTATTAACGCGAAAGGGTGTCTTTCCATACGAATATCTTGATTGTGTAGACAAGCTGCACGATCCATGCTTACCACCGCGCGAGTCATTCTACAGTTCGTTAACGGGTGAGACTGTATCCGAGAGTGATTACGCGCACGCTGAGACTGTTTGGCAACGTTTCGGGATTAAAACCTTGGGCGAATACGGCGACTTGTATTTGAAAACAGATGTCTTGTTGTTGGCAGATATTTTTGAAAATTTTCGCGAAAGTTGTATCAAGAGTTATGGATTAGATTCAGCGCATTATTATACATTACCTGGTTTCACATGGGATGCCATGCTAAAACATACCAAAATTACATTCGAATTGCTCACTGATGTTGATATAGTCATGTTTATCGAACGCGGTATACGTGGGGGTTTAAGTCAATGTTCTGGAAGATATGCACATGCCAATAACAAGTACATGTCATCTTACGATGCATCGGAACAATCATCATACTTGATGTACTTTGACGTAAACAATTTGTATGGATGGGCAATGTGTCAGACCCTACCATATGCCCAATTTCAATGGGTCGAAGATGTCGCAAATTTTGATGTGTCTTCAATCGTTGTCGATTCGCCCACAGGATACATTCTCGAGGTAGATCTAGAATATCCGCAACGTCTGCATGATGCTCATGCTGATCTACCATTCTGCCCGACGCGTGCCAAACCGCCAGGCAGCAGACAGGAAAAGTTACTCGCGACATTATACGATAAGCAGCGTTACATTATCCATTATCGCAACCTGCAGCAGTGTACGCGTCACGGTCTTCGTATTACAAAGATACACCGCGTGCTTCAATTCGCGCAATCTCCCTGGCTCCGCGATTACATCGAACTAAATACACGGTTCAGAACAGATGCGACAAACGATTTTGAAAAAAATTTATACAAATTGATGAACAACGCGGTATTTGGTAAAACTATGGAAAACGTGCGAAATCACGTGGATGTAAAACTTTTAACACAATGGGATGGACGATATGGCGCGGAGGCAATGATCGCTAAACCGAATTTCCACAGCAGAAGTGTATTTTCGGAAAATTTAATACCTGTTGAATTGCGAAAAGTCGAGGTGAAATTCAACAAACCGATATATGTGGGTATGTGCATTCTGGACATATCAAAAATTTGTTTGTATGAATTTCATCATGAGTACATGTCTCCCCTGCACAGACAAAATTGTAAAATTCTATACACAGACACAGACAGTCTCATTTATCATATTCAGTGTGAAGATATCTATGAAACTATGAAATACAATATCGATAGATTTGACACATCCGATTATCCTATCAACAATCCATATAATATGCCGCGCTTAAATAAGAAGGTTCCAGGGTTGATGAAGGATGAAAATAATGGTGCGATAATGACTGAATTCGTAGGTCTTAGAGCGAAAATGTATGCACTTCGCGTAGACGGTAAAAAAGATACAAAAAAGGCGAAAGGCGTCAAGACCAACGTCATAGCCAGAACGATAACTTTCGACGACTACGCGCAGTGTTTGCAAAGGGAGATCGAAATGGTTCGCAGACAATCATGTATACGGTCTAAATTGCACAAAGTGTACACCATTTCGGAATCCAAAATCGCTCTAAGTCCACACGACGACAAGCGGTATATCGTACCTGATTCGATCGACACTCTGCCCTGGGGACATTACAAAATTCCATTGTAAAAAATATTGATGTAAAATAGAAAATTATATTGTATTTATTGTATAATATAACATGTATGGAAATTATTATAAATAGTGGAATTATTGCATATGTAGCATTGTACATTTACATATGTATATGTATATCATTGTATTTATTGAACCATGTATTATTTTACAATACATTATTTTTCACTATCCATGAATTGTGTGATTTATCAAACCCCAACCACTTAACGTATACCTTATCCCCCTTCCTACGCAACACTTTTTCCACTAGATATACATCAGGATCGGTGACGCGTTGCAGCTCGTATTCATAGAATCCTCCAGCAACAGGTTTTCCACAAGAATCGATGAGCAGATACGTCGCGGGATTAGTTGTCTGTACTTTCGCTATCTTGAACACCTCCGTTGTCCAATTCGGTGTATAGCCTTTATCGAATATGGTTTTGAATTTGCTCACACGCACAAACTCGCCCAATTTGAATCTCGCTGGAGCAGCAATCTTTATGTTGCTGTATATGGTGGCTAGCAGCTTATCGGCGATCGCAGGGGTAACATCGCGAGGACACATTTTGATGGTTCTATGTTTTCGTGCGTTATATTCTGAAAGTAGACGCGGTAGCGCATCGATCCATTTATAGGTTCCATTGAGCGTAAACAGTTTCCACATATTGTTCTTCAAAGTTCGATTGAAACGTTCTACGACGGAGGCCTTCATCACCGAATACGTCGAATAATGATTAATGTCATGCTTTGCCAAGAGTTTCTGCACATCGGTGTTGTAAAATTCTTTTCCATGATCGGTTTGCAAATTTTTTGGATATCGATCTCTAAATATCTTTGCAAACGCTTTAGTCACCTCTGCACCACTTTTAGTATTGAGCGGCAATGCCCATGCATACTTGCTCAGCACATCGATGACGGTGAGTATGTAGTGGTGACCTTGGTTGAATCGCGAGTATGGGCGCATTTCTACAATACCAGCTTGCCACAGATCATCGTATCCATGCACTATGACACGCCTCCGTGGGAAATGTCTTCGAGCTGGAGCATGCAATTCCTCAACAAGCTGTCGCTTCTTGTGGCCATGGTTTTCTTCATTACTCTTGGATTTTGATAATGGTTGCATGTTTGATCGCAGAGGTGTCTGATACGAATGGTTCGGTAATTATTGTGTATGTGCATTATGTGTCCTCCACCGCCTCGAGGTAATTCTGGACAAGTTCAATCGTCTCGCATGATTCTCCTTCGCAGCGCTGCTGTGGGATAGAATTCGACGCCTGTGTTATCTTTTGAATGCTGTTTTGCAATGTCAGCATATCTCTCTGAAACACAACCAGCTTCCTCTCTAATTCTTCCTGCTGCTCTCTCAAAAGTTTAATGCTCTTTTCCATGTATAGTTTATTGACAGCATCACTGTCACCTGTGGGCTGCGCTACATGCCGTATCTTGCATGATTTTGCATCAAAGTCAGCACCAATCATGCAAAGAGCGTTATCTCGCATATAATTTCGAAGCACACCGCTCCATTTGTAATAGTCCATTCTAGCTGCCCCACTCTTCTCGAGCGATACCCCAAATTTGTTGATCGGCATCTCGATGCATACAATGCACATTATCGGTGCGCAGCTTAATTTATAATGAGGCCTACCTCGCGGAGTTCCTCGATAATCGATAGAATTTCATTGTCGTGCGAGTTGTTACCCGCCTGACGCGATGCTTCCAGCAAACGGAATCGCTCCACCAACTCGTTGGGATCGTCCCAATGCACATAATCGATCTTGTTATCGCTTACAACCATGACTCTCGGCGTTGTCAGACCTTTCCCTGTCCTACTAGTCGATACACGGGGGAGTAGCGGTGCAATTACATGTTTGTAGTTATATCCTTTGTTGCCCAATATGGGATTTTGAGCGTTATGATCGCGTCTGTGAGCATTCGTCACCAGCAGTATGCTTTTGTATTTTTGTTTATCAGCATCGGTGTATGTGGTATCGTCGGGAATTCTCCTGAAAATCAGTTCGTAAAGACCAGGTGTTCCTCCATATCTTACACCATCGATGATTATATTATCATCCTTGTCTATATCGAAAGCCTTATCCCCAAGCATCGTTCCACTACCGCCAAAGTATACGCCATACATATAGTCCATGGTTGTATCCCTATCACCACTTAGGATTGCGCTCATGTATTTTTGCCCCAACGGACCGAAATGGTTGCGAAACGTTTCTTGTCCCTCGGATGTTTGGAGTTGATGTCTAATAGATGTTGCAAACGACACATCGGGACTAGTTTCGAAAACGTCTTCATCATTGGTTGTGAGCGATTGTACATCGAGAAATGTATTTATTGGTGTCGAAGGAATCGAGGAATCGTTTGATGCAACATTCTGCCGTTTCCGCTTCGATTGAACTGGTGTAGAGGTTACGAGTGATTTTTCCGATGACATGTGTGGTTTCCTCTTTGTCTTGCGTGATGTGTTCCCTTTCGGATGGATTTTTGTTTTAGGTGTTAATGTTTCATTCCCATCGACATATGTGCTCATCAACGGTGACGTGTCAGCTTCTGTCGCTGTGGTATTTTCCACAATATGTTTTAGGGGTTCGACAATAGGTTTAAAGTATCTCTCCAACGCAATATCTTCCTCCATCTTGCCAGTCTTCAAAGCCTGATGCTTCTTGCGAATGGATTCGCTGGTTTTTGCAATTTCCTTCGCTATTCTCTCGCGATCCTTAATCTCCAGACTATCGATATCAATCATCGTTGTACCGCAGACGTTGCTTTCCCCACCGACGTGTTGACAACAATTGACAATCTCATGGTATCGCAAACTCGTTAAATCCCTTTCTATAACGTCCTTTGGACATCGTGCTATCCTTGTCTATTACCGCGAAACCATACTCCCGTTGCCAACAATTACGACACAACGCGCAGAAATCCTCGTAAGACATATCAGTGTTTACGTGGTCGTTGTACACATGTTTCAAGTTGGTACCATCCTGCTTAAACAGAATCAGTAGATTCGCATTGTCGCGTATAAGATGTTTTGGAATCTTTGCATACGTCTGACAGAGATAGAAACAGTCAACGTTCGAGTGGCGCCCCATTGCAAAGTATTCCCTTATCGTATCTTGCTTGTCACATGCCACATCATCAAAGATAAAAATGGAATTCGGAAGCGATTCGCTCGGTGGGATGACATCACTGTTATTCGAAAACGTAAAGTAGCCAATTTCATCTATCGGAGTCAATAAATTCTCCAAATATTGATATTTTGGTTGTTGCAACGACTTGGAATACACGTACACGTTCTCGAAGCGGACGCCGTGTGGACTTTCCAACAAGCTCACCAGCACGTTGGTCTTTCCACAATTTGATGGACCACAAATGAGGCAGCGTATAGTGTTTGGTAGCATGCTACCATGTCTGTGCATTGTTTTCGAAGACATCATTTGCGATTTATCATCAAAATTTGTCACGCGTATCGTTACAGGTTGTCGCACGAATCGCATCCTCTCCGCGAACTGCAAAAATGATTTTGATACATCGAAGCGGTGACGCGACCTATTTATAGGTCTGCGCCGATGCAAAACAGCTCAGTATTCAAAATGCTTCTGGTCCTGTCGGATAATTTCGATATTCGAAACCTAACCTCTGAGCAGCTGAAATATATACCAAAGATTATTCTACTGCGAGAGTTTGGCAGACACATTCATCAGTTGTGGGACAGACTCCCCAAGCATATAAAAGCCGATTCTGAGGTTCAGCAGTATCGCCGGTGTTTGAAACATTATAATTGTCCTTGGCAGCGAACGCATATCGACGGTCCAGCACCATTGATTAAAAACTGTGGCGAATGTCGTCGACGAGAATAAAGAAAGGTCGTGGTTTGTTAAATCGGGTGATAAACGCGCTACCTATCGAATTACATATCTCTGGATATCAGTTTTGCGGTCCAGGAACTCATCTGGCAAAACGATTGGCTAGAGGTGATCAAGGTATCAATCCGTTGGACGCAGCGTGTCGCGAACACGATATTGCGTATTCGCGTAGCAACGACCTCGGCGAACGACACGCTGCAGATAACGTTCTCGCTGACAAAGCGCGAAAACGCATCGTTGCGCGAGACTCGACACTGGGTGAAAGAGGTGCTGCTACAGCTGTTTGGGCAGCTATGAAGGCTAAGACGAAAATTGGGATGGGAATGAAAACAAAAACTCGCAAAAGGACTCCAAAGAGAGCATTGAAAAAGCGGATTCTTCCGATAGCTAAACGCGGTGGTATATTACCACTTCTCCCACTGCTAGGTGTTCTCGGATCATTAGCTGGTGGAGCAGTGGGGATCGCCAAGGCGGTTAAGGATAATAAGGCGGCGCTACATCAGCTACAGGAAATGCAGCGTCATAATCGCTCCATGGAAGGTCGTGGACTTTATCTCACACCATACAAGCGCGGACAGGGAATATCAAAACGAAAAAAAAAAACGCCGAAAAGAAAATAAAAATGCCTGTGGGCGTAACTACCGATGTGCAATTGGAGGAGTTGGCAAAACGTATGCGTATTCCATTCTTTAGAGGTGTTTTTATGCGCAATGCACTACCTGCTGGAGGAGTACATCGAAACGAGAGCGGTATCGTAAATTTTGACAATGTCGAGGGGTCGGGGACTCATTGGGTGGCATATGTGAAGAGAGGGTGTCGAGCTATATATTTCGACAGCTTTGGGAATCTTCGACCACCTAAGGAATTGGTGCAATATCTGGATAATGATGATGCTGTGAAAATCGAATACAATCGAACGTCTTATCAGAAGTACAATCAGAGCAATTGTGGACAACTCTGCCTACGCTTTCTACAAACGATTGGTCGCAAATTTAAGGATTAACTTCCCACCGCTATGATTCAGTACTAGTCGAGTCGTACAGCTCAGAATATGTCGTTAACATTCACTCTAACCGGCAAGAGTAGCACCCTCGCGGTGAGCTACTTTCCACCCATAGATTTGAGCGATGATGATTACGAGCTTGGTTTAACAACCTTTGAAACTTATCATACAATACCGAACATCGACTGGAGCAACGATAAATTCTACTTCACCTCGAACTATGGCATCAAAAACAACAGTGTTGATACCACTCCTGAAACTATTATGATTCCACACGGCTCCTACGAACTAGACGTCATTGCCAAGTATTTGAGGCAGCGATTACTCGAGCGGTATCCTAAAAATCCCGATGACACTGATGATGGCAACGATGTGTATCCTATTGTGTTGCGCCCCAACAATAACACCATGAAAAGTGAGCTGTACTGCTCATTCACCGTAGATTTTACGAAGCGCAATAACATTGGATCGCTACTGGGATTCTCGATGAATCGGGTATTAGAACCAGGACGGTGGCACGAATCGGATGATCCAATTAATATCATGAACGTGAACATTATTCGCGTAGAATGTAGCGTGACCGCTGGCGCATACAACAATGGGAAGCGTGTACATACGATACATGAATTTTCTCTGAGAGTCCCTCCAGGATATAAGATATCGGAAACGCCTGCACAGATCATTTATCTTCCAATCACCGCACGAGTCATTACGGATCTAACGATACGCGTTGTGGATCAAGACGGACGGTTGCTCGATTTTCGAGGTGAAGAGATTACCATCAGGCTGCACATGCGACGGCGGCGATAATACGTGTGGTGTGAATGAATGAGATGCTTGTGCTGAACGACTCCAGAAACCCGTTTCTTCCAAGCGAAATTGTTTACAACAACTACAATAGCTCTGATTACGCTAAAAAGAAGAGACTCAGTGCTGTAAACATTGCATTTTTGAAATCATTGGGATTTATTGTACGCATATAAGTTGAAAAAATGGCTGACATTCGAAGCATTGGAGGGAAGCCAACGTTTGATGATCGCATCGTCAAGCTCGAGACTCACACGTACAACCCATACGTCAACACAACGTTTGGACATAGTGATGAGATAAGAATACCTATACAGCAGCAGGATTTATACACATTGCCGTGTGAAAGTTTCCTCTACGTCAGGCATCGAAATTAAGTGATCTTTTCGGCCGAGTTTCGGAGGCGACGCCTCCTTTCTCCCGCCGCGCGTCTTGGCCCCCGCGGCGGCCCAGAAGCCTCGAGCGCCTCAGGCCCGTGCCGTATGAACCGCGCGTGGCGCATTGGGGCGACACCCGTATCAATAGGTTTCCACATCACCCATGGGGTACTATTATCGATGCGTTTTTTTTTTTGTCAGTGGTATCCCCTGTAGGCCAATTCCACTGTGCCGCGTGTTAAAAAATAGAGTGGAAAAGCGCGTTTTATTATCAAAATTTTAAACATGTTTGGGAAAACTAGATTTTTGCGCACGTTTCGACTCCCAAACATGTTTAAAATTTTGATAATAAAACGCGCTTTTCCACTCTATTTTTTATCACGCGGCACGGTGGAATTGACCTACAGGGGATACCACTGACAAAAAAAACGCATCGATAATAGTACCCCATGGGTGATGTGGAAACCTATCGATACGGGTGTCGCCCCAATGCGCCACGCGCGGTTCATACGGCACGGGCCTGAGGCGCTCGAGGCTTCTGGGCCGCCGCGGGGGCCAAGACGCGCGGCGGGAGAAAGGAGGCGTGGCCTCTGAAACTCGGCCGAAAAGATCACTTAATTCCGATGCCTGCTCTACGTGGAGGGGAAATTGGTGATAAATAAGCCAAACGATGCATTAACAGTGATGTTGGGAAATAATTGTATGGCGTTCATATTTGATGAGATTCGATACGAGCTGAATGGCGTGGAGATTGACCGTAACAGAAACGTTGGAATAACTAGCACGCTTAAAAACTATGTATCGTTGACATCTGACGAAGATAAAAATATGGAGAATGCTGGATGGGGCTTGAAACGACATGATGAGCTAATAGTGAAAAATCATTTCAATTTTTGCATCCCGCTCAAATATTTGCTGGGATTTTGTGAGGACTACAAACGCATGATTATTAATGCACGTCACGAATTGATTTTAATACGATCGCGCAACGATAACAATTCTCTAATAGGATCATCGACGTTGGAACCAGAAATTGAATTACTTAAAGTGCAATGGCGGATGCCTCATGTGACGCTGAACGATGTTAATAAGCTATCGTTGCTACATGCTTTGGAAAGTGGACAAAACCTGAGCATTAGTTTTCGCTCGTGGGATCTGTATGAGTATCCTCTCTTACAGAGCACAACCAAGCATTCGTGGGCTGTGAAGGCAGCTGCACAGTTGGAGAAGCCGCGATACGTTATCTTTGCTCTACAGACTGCTCGAAAGAATGTGATGACCGAAGATGCTACTCGGTTCGACCATTGTAAATTGACCAATGTAAAACTTTTTCTCAACTCGGAATTTTACCCATATGATGATCTGAACTTGGACTTTGACAAGAATAAGCATGCCATCTTGTTTAATATGTATACACATTTCCGTAAATCATATTATGGACATAGTTGCAACGAGGCATTATTCACCGTGGCCCAATTTTTACAATTTGGTCCCCTCGTGGTGATTGATTGTTCGCGACAAAATGAGTCGATCAAGAATAGCACCGTGGACGTGCGCATAGAATTTGATTGTAAAGAGAATGTGCCTGCAAATACTACAGCCTACTGCCTGATTCTACACGATCGGGTGGTTGAATACAATCCGCTGACAAACGTGGTGCGCAAAATCAATTAAATTGTCATGCTACTTACACGCCCTCTCCTATGTCAAATTCATGCAAAAAAATTCATCATGAAAATTGAGATGCTTTACAAGAAAGACTGCATTCTCCCGTCTGTTGTGGAAGCGAGCGGACCTCTAAATCGTATCGATAATGGTTGTACCAACATTTGTTGATCTGCAAGGATTCATCGTTGATGGAAGATTTGTTGTCAAGGAAGTGGCTATCCTACGAATGGGAACAATTCTCTCGCACTATGTTTTTGGGAGTTCGATGCCTCAATATCTTCTTACAAAATCCAACAAATCAAGCATCCGATGGTTGGTTGCAAAACATCATGGGCTACGGTGGGATGATGGAGACGTTCCATACAGAATGGCTAAACAGCTAATTACGAAAGCTATAGCTGATGCTGTCGACGAAGAAGAAGATGATGCATCCCATATCGTATACGTTAAAGGGGTGCAGAAATGCGGCTGGCTTGCGGATTTCCTGGATGAAAATACGAGAGCGAACGTGATCATTGAGACGTTGGACATTGACTACGACGATATCAAATCTCTAAATAAGCTACATGTAGTTAATACTCTGCGATGTTGTAGACACACAAAGCATTGTGCTTTGCAAAATGTATTTAAAATATTCAACTGGTGGTCTAAACTACAGATGGAAATTCATAAATAAAATCTTTTTTTTTTTAATGCATAAATGTTTTTTTCTTCACCCTTCTCAAACCCAACCTCCTTAATATGATGTATGCTAGATTAAGACGATGGTTGTAATTATTTAGAAGTGGTACAACACATGTTTGATACACGTTCAGAGTGGTATCATACACGTTCGACACATGTTCAGAGTGGTGTCATACACGTTCGGAGTGGTACCATTCATGTTCAGAGTGGTTCGATAGATGTTCAAAGTGGTGTGATAGATGTTCGATACACATTCAGAGTGATACCATGCACGTTTGATATACGTTCAGAGTGGTATGATCTAGTCGAATAATGTATCCAAAGAAAAATTCGAAGAAGATGCATGTGAATATTAAGAGGATGGTCAGTGAAGAAGAAAATGAAGATGGAGAACAGCAGCATCTTACTCTGCAAAGATACGCACTTCTCGATTTCATGATGGTAGGGGTTTTTGCATGCGTGAGCTTGGTGGAGTTTCTACATGTGACAGCTTGGAGATGTAGCGAGACTAGTTGTCTTTCAAAGCTCCTGTGGTACACAGTGTTTGAAATTTTTCATAAAAAGCATGGGTGTCGCAAAAATTGCTCCTGAGTGGGACCCTCAACCATGTCAACACAATCCCGAGGTATGTACATATCAATATTTTTAATATTTTATCACATTTAGCCGTTTAAATCGTGTGAGATTAAATCATACCAATATTGGTTGGTTGGTTGGTGAATGAGGACTAGTCCTAAGACCGTTTCATTATATCGTGGGTTTTCTATGTTTTAGCAACTACCGCCGCAGGTATCATCATCGTCATCGTCGTCATCATCGTCGCCGTCGCTGTCGCGGTCACCGTCGCCATCGCTATTGAGAACACCATCGCCATCACCATCACCGCCGCTGCCTTCAGTGGTATGTAATACATTGCATTGGTGTCCATGTGCGTGTTGTATGTGTGCGTGCGTGCGTGCGTGCGTGCGTGCGCGCGTGCGTGCGTGCGTGCGTGTGTGTGTGTGTGTGTGTGTGCGCGTGTGTGTGTGTGTGTGTGTGTGTGTGTGTGTGTGTGTATTTTGGTGTATTATTCTTATATCGATGTTTGTGTTCTAGGATAATCAATTATTGCTGGAGCGGCTGCGATTGCTGGCATGTATCATGTCGGGGAGGGTACCTCTGGAGGAGATTGTGTCTCCGGCGGTACCTCCCCAGGAACCGATCATGCGACGGCATTCTGGCGTGGTTAGTTCATCGATGGCGACTCGGCTGCAGCGCCCGTGGGTGCCATACCGACGAATGGGCCTCCTGCAGTTGAGGCGACCGCGACCCCCATCGCCACCCCCGACATCGCCGCCGCCGTCTCCACCCTGGATTGATGTGGGGCGGTTTCGGCGGTCGCCGTCTGTGGCGATGAGACCCCACTCGCCACCATCATCGACGGCGGCAGCGGTTGGATCATCATCATCCACATCATCCACATCATTGGACACGCCGCCCTGGTGGCCACCATCCACCCCGTCAACTCCATATTCATCATCATCATCATCATCTGTACAGCCACCATCTCCACCATCCCCAGAGTGGCCCCTCGGGCTGCTGACACCACCGGTGTCACCATCATCTCCACCTCCTCTGTGGCCCGAGGGGATTTTCACACCCCCACCATCACCACCACCATCATCATCATCATCATCATCATCATCATCATCATCTAATTAGTATTTATCATCATCATCATCATCATCATAATCATCATCATCATCATCATCATCATCATCATTATATGTATATATATTTTTTGTTCTATTTTATTTTATTTTATGTTTTATCCATATCATTTTATATTTATTTTGTTCTTTTTTATTTTTATCATCATTATTAGTATTTTTTTCTGATTTGTATGTAATATATATATATATATATATTTTTTTTCCTTTTATTTATATCATTATCCGTATCATTTTATATATTTTTTTCCTTTTATGTAACAATATATATGATTTCTTAAACATATATTACATCTCAATTTTATTTACTTGTCATCCATCCTCCTTCTTTCCTCTTCCCATAATTTTTAAAGCAAACAAAGATGCATCATGCATTCTTAGCACTGTGAAAATGGTATCGTCTCGCGCGATAACGCGTGTAATTTGACTCTTCTGGTGCAATCGCGCGAGGCGATACCATTTTCACAGTGCTAAGAATGCATGATGCATATTTGTTTGCTACTAGAGTTTGAAAAATTATTAGCTTTAGAATATATGATGTATATTTGTTTGCTCTGTTGGTTTTTGGGGAAAAAATATTCTACATATTGGTTCACCCTCTGAAAATTTTCCAACAGTGGGTCAGGTCTGGAGAGGTCTCCGCGGCGGCTCGGCCCGGACTGATCCCCACCACGATTACAGCTTCCCCCACTCTGCGGTTCGTGCGCGCGCAACCGGTCTTCCACTCCCCAGCTCTCCCCGCGCCCATAGTTCCCTCCACCGCACTCCCCCGCGCGCCCTCACTTCCCCCCCGCCCCCGCGCTCCCCTCAGAGGACCTGGGTTAGAATCGGCTTTGCCTTACTACTAGACCTATCACCTTATGGATGTTCGTGTCACCACAGACCAGGTATAGAATAGACCTCTCATCCTATTGTCTTCAGTGTCACCGTTCTGAAGTACCGATATTCTGAAACAACCACTGGTTTTCGAGCGCCCTCTCCGATTTTCGAGCGGTAGGTGCGGGAAACATAATGTTTTTCTAGCATTGCCACAGGTAAAGCTACCGGTATCACCGAGAAAATTATAGAAGCTGTGTTATACTGGGTGTCCCACTAACTCGGTTCACCTCAAATATCTATTATTTCAAGTAATAAGCGAAAATATTATTTATAAAACTTGTCTGGTTGTAAGAAACACAAAACACGGTGGAACTAGTTTTTTTACAAGGATAGATCGGATTGGGAGGTCAATTTTATTTTTTCAAATGGACTCTCAAATTTTTTATCGTCAAATTAAACAGAATAGCGAATTCTGAGTATGAAAGTACTAAGGTGCATTAATCCTAAAACTTATTGTTTCTGAGATATTCAACATTGTCCATCCTATTACTTTGATTATGAAACATATTCTAAGCTATGCTCAGTCCGGCCGTTGAATGCGGAAATAATAAAATAAAACGATAAATACGAATGTGAAAGGGCGGTTTTTACTCTTGAAAATATAAACATGCCATGTGAGGGGTGTGTAATAAACCAAATGAACGACACTTAATATAAATTCAAATATATTGATATACTTATTAAAACATGAAATAATACAGAAATTAAACAAATAATTCAACTTATCACGCAGCAGAATATAATGAATACCTATACCAACCAGTTCAAACAATTTTTTGGACGTATTTGAAGCATTCGTAGAGTACGTAATATTATATCGAACTTCATGCGACTTTGTTTTTTAGCTACCTGTCTTCACTCTTTTAACTATTTCACACCTTCAAGGGAAAGGGCGGCAGCAAGTCATAGTAGTGTAAGTGATAGGGATGCACCACTACAGTGGTTCGCGCTATGTCGCACAGTGGGAGAAAATGACACAGTCGGCGTCAAAAATCGATTCCCACGCCAAGTCGAAATGAAAATCAACGAAACTTGATATACTGGGGTATTAGGTATCGCTGATCACGATCCCGTTGCGGGTTTTTTTAAAAAGAAGATGGCGGAGCCAATATAGCCGCCCAAACTCGGCCAAAACTAGTAAAATAGGGATCATACGAACGAAAAACGTGGTTTATTCAAATCCTACAGCTATAACTTTATATTTTATGACTCTAGAAAGTTGCATTATACTGTATAGAATGATATACTAATGAATAGTTGTTAAAAACTGGTTGTTAACAATAGAAAAACCAACATTATTTACTAATTTTATCATTTCCGCGGCAAATACTGCAAATACGTGATTAATCTAACCATTGAATATCTATCGGAGACGAAAATAAGGATTATTGATATAAAAAAATGTTAGTAGCATTGTTTATTAATAATTTGTTTAAACAATTTTTTAACAAAGTGACTGAAATCCATTTCATACAATCAAATTGATCATATTTTGTTGTAACATTAATAGAAACAATTGATTGTTATTAAACAATTTGTTTACATAGTAGATTTCAGTAATATTTAATAACGATAAGTGACATTTCGAAGGTACATTATTTTCATGACGTAGACACCCACTGAGAAAGGTTTTCTGGAAATTCCATCCCCAAAGGGGTGAAAAGGGGTAAAATGTATTTTCTCGGACTCCTTAATATCTCTTAGGGGCGGTTAAATATCACCTTGGTTTTTACTTACAAAGGTTGCCTACACAAATGCCTAAAAATCCATTTCAGGATTTTGCCCTAACCAACCACTAAGAAGGTGAAATGTGTTTTCGCGGATTCCTCAAAATCTCTCAAGGCTTTTGGCTTACCGATTCGTTGGTTGTCGGAGGCAAGATTACATTTCAGTAGACTGTTGTCACGTTTTGTTTGTAATGAAGACATAATGCACTTTATGTTGGTTTCATCAGACCCAATAATAAGTGGTTTGAGGGTCCATAAACAAAACAAAATTAAAGGCTTGTGTGAACAAGTTAAAAACTTATTAATTTCTACAAATGATAATGAACGAGAGTCGGATGACGAAAAATCAGCCGATGAATTTTAGTTATAAAAGACCATGAGTCAATATAAATATTATTTTATGCAATAAACTTTAAGTAAACAAAAAATTATAAAAAAAAACACGGAAAAAATTATAAAACTGAAAAATGTAAAAAAAGTTTAAAAAGTTCAAATACTGGATTTAGGGGTTTTATTTATGTCTAGAAAAATACGCGTGCTTCGCTACGGTAGAATAATTAAAAGGAATTACTTTTATATCTGCTTTTTGTAGCAATTTTTTATGTAATTTCGATAAAGTAACCTCCGTATAACGGATATTGATATGTTTAGGTATGTGTTCCTTCACACTTACTATTCAAAAGTTAAGACGCCCCAATTCAATGCACACTTACTTAGTACACCATATTCAGAGTTAACTCTTTAAGGGTTGAGTAGGGTAAAAATTTGAAATTGGTTTTTAGGCATTTGTGTTGCTAGGCTTAAACCAAGTATCGATATGGAATCGGACCGAAGAGCTTTTGAGGGATCCGTGAAAACAAATTATACCCCTTTTCACCCCCTTAGGGGTTGATTAAGGCAAAATCCAGAAATTGAGTTTTAGATATTTGTGTGGGCAACCGTTGTAAGTGAAAACCAAGGTGATATCTAATCGGATCTAAGAGATATTAAGGAGTCCGAGAAAATAAATTTTACCCCTTTTCACCCCCTTGGGGATGAAATTTCCAAGAATCCTTACGTAGTGGGTACCTACGTCATAAAAACAATGTACCTTCCAAATTGCACTTATCTTGTTGTATATTACTGAAATCTACTATGCTAACAAATTGTTTAATAACAATCAATTGTTTCTATTAATGTTACAACAAAATATGATCAATTTGATTGTATGAAATGGATTTCAGTCACTTTGTTAAAAAATTGTTTAAACAAATTATTAATAAACAATCCTACTAACATTTTTTTATGTCAATAATCTTTATTTTCGTCTCCGATAGATATTCAATGGTTAGATTAATCACGTATTTGCAGTATTTGCCGCGGAAATGATAAAATTAGTAAATAATATTGGTTTTTCTATTGTTAACAACCAGTTTTTAACAACTATTCATTAGTATAGCATTCTATACAGTATAATGCAACTTTCTAGAGTCATAAAATATAAAGTTATAGCTGTAGGATTTGAATAAACAACGTTTTTCGTTCGTATGATCCCTATTTTACTAGTTTTGGCCGAGTTTGGGCGGCTATATTGGCTCCGCCATCTTCTTTTTCAAAAAACCCGCAACGGGATCGTGATCAGCGATACCTAATACCCCAGTATACCAAGTTTCGTTGATTTTCATTTCGACTTGGCGTGGGAATCGATTTTTGACGCCGACTGTGTCATTTTCTCCCACTGTGCGACATAGCGCGAACCACTGTAGTGGTGCATCCCTATCACTTACACTACTATGACTTGCTGCCGCCCTTTCCCTTGAAGGTGTGAAATAGTTAAAAGAGTGAAGACAGGTAGCTAAAAAACAAAGTCGCATGAAGTTCGATATAATATTACGTACTCTACGAATGCTTCAAATACGTCCAAAAAATTGTTTGAACTGGTTGGAATAGGTATTCATTATATTCTGCTGCGTGATAAGTTGAATTATTTGTTTAATTTCTGTATTATTTCATGTTTTAATAAGTATATCAATATATTTGAATTTATATTAAGTGCCGTTCATTACACACGTACATTTTCTGTTACGTTACCTTATTTATGCCTTATTTAAAAACGAAATTTACGTACTTCTTGTCCTCTCACTTCAAATTATTCTTATTTAAGATTCTGCTTTAAAAAAAAACTGTGTAACGCGGTTTCCTTCGATGCATGCCGACTTGCTTGTTCGTACGTTCGTAGCACAAGCGCGGTCGCCTACCGCGTAGCCAACGCTACCGCGGGAGCTCGGACGGAAGGCGCGCGCCCTGATTGGTCGGGGTTTTTGGTTAATATCTCCTCAACGAAGCTCCGGACAATATTTTCGCTAAGGAAAAAGTTGTTTCAAATCACCCCCTGAGTCACCCCTTTCAAGGAAAACCGACATTTTTGGGACACCCTGTATACAATTGACTTTGGAAGTACGTAGGGGTTTTTTGTTTAATCAATTTTTGTGGAAGTGGTGCACTTTTTAAGAAATGGATTGATTCTTTGCCCTAAACATGAACATTAAATCGTTCATAAAAAAAAGAGTTTACATTCAATCAAAAAACGGCTACGTACTTCCAAAGAGAATATTGTTGTGAAGCTACTGTAAAAATTTCAAATCGATCCATGCAATAGTCTCCGAGAAATCCGTCCTCCCAGTTTGAAAGAAGTGGTTTCGACGACGGGCTCTGTCGCCGCCATTTTGTATGAAAATGACAATAAAAAAATTGTTTTTCGTACTTCAATATGTGTTAAATTAACCCTCTGAAAAGAAATTCTATTCCGTTTGTCATACTCTCAAAATAAATTGTCAAATTTAGGTCTTTTTTTCTGCCTCTAGAGTAGGGCTGTTCAAGTACTTGAATATTCGGGTAGCTTGAAATCCGAACCAAGCTGAAACCCGGTTTCCGAGCCGAGCCGAGTACCCGAATGAACCGAGCGGCTTGAAAAAACCGAGCAGCTCGGATAGAACCAAGTAACTTGAATTTTTCAAGCGGCCCGAATGAAGCTTGCGGCTCGAACAGAACCAAGCGGATTGAATTATTTCAAGCGGGCCGAAAGAACCGAGCGGCCCGAAAGAACCGAGGCGGCTCGAAAGAACCGAGGCGGCCCGAAGGAACTGAGGCGGCCCGAATGTATGTCTGTACATTGTACGTCGAGCAGATAGGTTAGGAGATAGGTTATGTATACCTAACCCAATTATAATATAGACTGCGGAAGTTTATGTAAATGCATGTTTTTATTGGAATGACTTAAACAAGCGGGACTTTGACAGAACTATGTTTCATCATTGCGAGGATGTTAAAAATATACTTTCGATTTTATACATTTTCCATATTCTGGATATACGTTGCACATTCTGCATATTTTTCATATTTTTTGCAGATACGGAATTTGTTTACAAATTAGCTTGGTGAACCACGCCATTCAAATTTAATAGTTTCATATGTTAAAAAGTTTAATAGTGTAATAGTTACATATATATTCAAATGTTTAATAATTCAATAGTAGGTACAACGGCTTGATACGTATAATATATAATTATTACAGTACAATTATTAGTATACTACAGTTTGATAAAAGAGGTTAAATATAATGTAAGTAGTTCTTACATTAATTAAATAAAAAAATTAAATTGTGTGTCTATTTATATTGCTTGTTCAACAATTATTTGTCTATTTATTTATTTATTTATACCTAGCCTGCGGAAGTTTATGCAAGTATGATATGCCGCGAATATGCAAATATGCTGAAAAAGGTAACGGGGGGCGGGGGGATATATTTAACCTCTTTTATCAAACTGTAGTATACTAATAATTGTACTGTAATAATTATATATTATACGTATCAAGCCGTTGTACCTACTATTGAATTATTAAACATTTGAATATATATGTAACTATTACACTATTAAACTTTTTAACATATGAAACTATTAAATTTGAATGGCGTGGTTCACCAAGCTAATTTGTAAACAAATTCCGTATCTGCAAAAAATATGAAAAATATGCAGAATGTGCAACGTATATCCAGAATATGGAAAATGTATAAAATCGAAAGTATATTTTTAACATCCTCGTAATGATGAAACATAGTTCTGTCAAAGTCCCGCTTGTTTAAGTCATTCCAATAAAAACATGCATTTACATAAACTTCTGCAGTCTATATTATAATTGGGTTAGGTATACATAACCTATCTCCTAACCTATCTGCTCGACGTACAATGTACAGACATACATTCGGGCCGCCTCAGTTCCTTCGGGCCGCCTCGGTTCTTTCGAGCCGCCTCGGTTCTTTCGGGCCGCTCGGTTCTTTCGGCCCGCTTGAAATAATTCAATCCGCTTGGTTCTGTTCGAGCCGCAAGCTTCATTCGGGCCGCTTGAAAAATTCAAGTTACTTGGTTCTATCCGAGCCGCTCGGTTTTTTCAAGCCGCTCGGTTCATTCGGGTACTCGGCTCGGCTCGGTCGTTCAAGCCGAGTTAGGCTCGGCTTGCTTTTTCCGGGTACTTGAACAGCTCTACTCTAGAGTGGTGTTACCCCTTAAAGCCCAACATCGACTCGAACTACAATAGCCCGACCATCGCAGCTAGCCTATAGGTAGATTTTCTTAGGTATGTCGGGACTCGGGGATCCCGACTCCCGCAGTCCCTTTCTCCATGCCGCATGACAGTCAAACTGTCGGTCTGCACTACTCTAAACGCTACCTATCCGTCCTTTAACATTTCGAGTGCTGGGGGTCCGGTATGTACATAGCTTGAAACGAAAGCCGCGCGCGTTTAAAAATTTCACTTTCCACATTTCTCATCCTACATTAATGAAAATAATTCGAATTGGTTGGTGAGGTCCTCCCGATGAAAATGAGTCCAAACACGACATACATCAGACTGTTTTAAGGTTTATCATCCTAAAAATAGCCCACTTCTGCACTTCTTTTCTAATAATACAGGGTGTCCCAAAAATGCTGCGGTTCCTTAAAGGGGGTGATTCGGGGGGTGATTGCAAACCACTTTTTCCTTTGCGAAAATGCCCTCCGAGGTTTCGTTAACGAGATATTAATAAAAAGCACCGACCAATCAGAGCGCGAGCCTTCCGCTGGAGGTCCCGCGCTAGCGTGGCCGCGCGCCGGGCCGCGCTGCGACTACGAACAAGCAAGGCGGCATGCATCGAAGGAAATTGCGTAGAATGGCAAATGAAAAAGACGTAACAAAAAAATCCAACCTTTTGCCATGGTTTGTTTGCCATTTAAAGTGAATAATGAATAAAGGATAAATGGATGAAAATCACGTGTAACGTAAAAAGACGAATACACATTTTTTTTAGAAGTTTCGAAAATAATAATTATTTGAAGTGGGAAGATAAGGAATACGTAAAATTCCTTGTGTTAATAACATATCCACGAAAAGGTAATGTAACAGGAAATTAACGAAAAGTGATCGTAGTTCGTTATTGTGATAAAAATCCGTAACTCAATAACGGCCAGCACTGTTGCTGATAACGAATAAGTCTGTTTAAAAAGCCCGAATAAATATTTTCGTACGAGAATTTTGAGAATTATCGCCGGAAATAAGCCATAGCTTGCGTTAAATTTAAAAATGAATGATCAGCATTAAAGTAACTAAAACTCACCCTTGTCGAAAATTCACCTGCAACTTGAAAACTTGTGTCACTGGGTCACTGAACCGATCCTGGTCATCGATGGACGAGCCCAGTGCACAGCTGATCATCCCAGGTATACGACACTACCCAAAGTTAAGAGTCGCAATGTCAGGTGCGTCCAGGTCAACGTACCGAATATTCACTTCACTGCACGGCTACTAACACTGGTCACTTAATTTATTTTTCATGGAACGTGTTGTTGCTACGTTCTAAAAATTGGTGGAAATGAATTTTTACTTGGCGTTCGGAGCCGTGGGTAATTCCCGCGCAAATTCTCACGCTGCAGCACTTGCGTCCTCGTTGTTCGGGGGGTACACACAGAACATCGCGTAATACTCTTGAGCAGAGAACATTTGTCTGCGACGCGATTGCTGACTGCTGACTGACAAGATTTTTTCCAAGCGACTTCTTCTACCCCCAAATAGTTTCTCTCGTTCCATTATAAGTTGACCCCCACCAGGCCAAGAGGCTTCAGGTAAAAAGAAGCCAGCACATTTTCGGAACACACGTGTTTTGCAGAAGTGCAACGAAAACTTTCACAAAAGCCCGCGCTCCGTCCTTCTACTGCCAATGTACCCATTGCTTCGAGATAGAAAACAGACACCACGTGTATCGGTTCGAAAGGGTCCGAAGAGAAGAGAAACAGAAAGTCTTCGAGTTGCTATAAAGAAGAAAATGCATACCATTCCTGTTTCCCCTTTCTGACACCCTGAGTTCACGTCTGCTACGAGGCGGAACCAATTAAGTCATAAATTATCCGAAACTGTAGGAAACCGTTCTCTACCGCCGACTTGCGGGACAATACGGTCATAAACCGCGACCCTGGCGAAATGCTCTGGCTGATCAGCCTGATTAATTTTGGAGAACTAGAAATTACAGAGTATTATCCAGCATCAATACGTCTCGCGGAGAGACACAGGAAAAGAAGGGATAGTCCGCTGACTGCGCGTAGTCCCGCCTGCTTCGTCCTACCCTCAAATTAAAGACGGATCCCTTATCTCTCGTGTCTAAACACGCGCTCGAATTTTCAAACAAAAGCACGCGTCGGAGCGCGGGCTTTTGTGAAAGTTTTCGTTGCACTTCTGCAAAACACGTGTGTTCCGAAAATGTGCTGGCTTCTTTTTACCTGAAGCCTCTTGGCCTGGTGGGGGTCAACTCATAATGGAACGAGAGAAACTATTTGGGGGTAGAAGAAGTCGCTTGGAAAAAATCTTGTCAGTCAGCAGTCAGCAATCGCGTCGCAGACAAATGTTCTCTGCTCAAGAGTATTACGCGATGTTCTGTGTGTACCCCCCGAACAACGAGGACGCAAGTGCTGCAGCGTGAGAATTTGCGCGGGAATTACCCACGGCTCCGAACGCCAAGTAAAAATTCATTTCCACCAATTTTTAGAACGTAGCAACAACACGTTCCATGAAAAATAAATTAAGTGACCAGTGTTAGTAGCCGTGCAGTGAAGTGAATATTCGGTACGTTGACCTGGACGCACCTGACATTGCGACTCTTAACTTTGGGTAGTGTCGTATACCTGGGATGATCAGCTGTGCACTGGGCTCGTCCATCGATGACCAGGATCGGTTCAGTGACCCAGTGACACAAGTTTTCAAGTTGCAGGTGAATTTTCGACAAGGGTGAGTTTTAGTTACTTTAATGCTGATCATTCATTTTTAAATTTAACGCAAGCTATGGCTTATTTCCGGCGATAATTCTCAAAATTCTCGTACGAAAATATTTATTCGGGCTTTTTAAACAGACTTATTCGTTATCAGCAACAGTGCTGGCCGTTATTGAGTTACGGATTTTTATCACAATAACGAACTACGATCACTTTTCGTTAATTTCCTGTTACATTACCTTTTCGTGGATATGTTATTAACACAAGGAATTTTACGTATTCCTTATCTTCCCACTTCAAATAATTATTATTTTCGAAACTTCTAAAAAAAATGTGTATTCGTCTTTTTACGTTACACGTGATTTTCATCCATTTATCCTTTATTCATTATTCACTTTAAATGGCAAACAAACCATGGCAAAAGGTTGGATTTTTTTGTTACGTCTTTTTCATTTGCCATTCTACGCAATTTCCTTCGATGCATGCCGCCTTGCTTGTTCGTAGTCGCAGCGCGGCCCGGCGCGCGGCCACGCTAGCGCGGGACCTCCAGCGGAAGGCTCGCGCTCTGATTGGTCGGTGCTTTTTATTAATATCTCGTTAACGAAACCTCGGAGGGCATTTTCGCAAAGGAAAAAGTGGTTTGCAATCACCCCCCGAATCACCCCCTTTAAGGAACCGCAGCATTTTTGGGACACCCTGTATAGTAGTACGTTCGAATTATGCTTTAAGATCAAGGTTTAAGGATCCGTATTTCGATTTTGTTTTACCTAATTATGCAGAGTAACCCGCGTAAGTTTTGATACCTTAATTTAATATATCGGTCTGGTCTCGAGTTCCATGTATCCCAGGGGCTTTTAAATCTGTATTAATACTGGCTCGCACTCATCCCTCCTTGTATTTAAAGCGGAGGTGAAACCAATTATGTTCGTAATCCACGTTAGAAAACAAGCAACTTCTGTCTGAAACATTTTTTCTTAAAACCATTCCAAATCATTTCTCGATGTATAGATGTTAGAAGACAGGCAAAAGTTTGGAAGCGAAAATGGTTCCAAAATGAGAAGCGAAAATCACAATTAGTATCCTGACCTGCAGGGGTATCGTTTACACCACTTGGGTTTTCCCCAACCACTTACCCGATGACCGTCTACCCAGATTATTGTTGCCGCGACCCTCCCAACCATTCTTTGCGCGCTGCCTGACAATTGATTCCTGCCACAATCATACACCCCAAAAATCAGCCACACCGAAATCACGTCACACGTCACTCTTTCAAGTTTCAAACAGTACTTTCTCGTGCAGAACACACCTATCTGTTCATTCTCCACATTCATTGTACATTGTGTAGAAAAATTATTGGTCGTGGCTCTTAGGGGGTGAATCTACACCTCTGGATCGGTGGACATTTGTAAAAAAAAGTGTCCGCGAAATTGTTTATAACATTGAAAATTAATATTAATTTTTTTTACATCAACATATTCTGCGCGTTGAGAAGGGAAAATGTTTGAAAGAAGCCATATGGTTAGGAAAAATTGGTAAAGATTTCGGAACGACGTGATTGCGTAGAGTTACACGTACATATAGGCATGGGCCCACCACTACTCTGCTGCTTGGTACGAGACACATCATAAGATTACCATAATTTATTAATCATTTTTTAATTAGTTATTATAGGAAGTGTTCAAAATGATAAATGAAAGTGTACCTCTGAACATACACAGAGTATCTCGGTAGGTTGGTGCCAATTTGATATAGCGTATTTAGGAGGTCAAATAATTGAAAAAAGTTAATATAAACCCATGTCCGCAAATAATTTATTAAGGAATTATAAGATAGCTGAGAGTCAATACATGCTTCACCGTTGTATGGGTCTGTAGAGTTCCTGATTGATAAGCAAATGAAGAAGTTTTTATTTCGATATGACCTTCTCAATTATTTGCCTCTTGAATATGCTGTATTAATTTGGCATCGGAACACCATGTATCTAAATTCTCACCGTTATTATAACTTTCATTCCTATCGCTTGTAGTGCTGCACTCTTATTTCATGCTTAGCCGTTAACGTTGGATGCGAAATGGAAATGGTAATGGGGCTCTAGAGCCCCACAATCGAGTGACACTGAAGACAATAGGGTGAAAGGTCTATTCTATACCTGGTCTGTGGTGTCACCACCCAAACTGTGTTACCGACCCATAATTTCAGGACTGAATTCAACGGCCTCTGTTCATGAACAGCGTCCAACTCAGCAACTACACTGAAATGTGTTGAAATGCTAAAAGGTGTGTGCGTGCTTGTATACGTGTGACTCGTTTAGAGGGAGAGTTTGACATAGAGCAGGCCTGCCCCATCGGGTGCAAATACCTCCTGAATTTTTGGGACCCGGGTAACAGTCGAGCGCGGGACTGTTCCATTGCTACCCGTTGCGAAATTTGTGAGAGAACTGCATGGTGGTACGAGCCTGCATGGACGGCCGTACACTCATGCAGTTCTCCCGCAACCCATGCTGTGGTTAGCAACGTAACCAGCTCGCGCTCGGCTGTTGCCCGGGTCCCAGAACTTCAGGAGGTATTTGCACCCGATGGGGCAGGCCTGACATAGAGGAAGGGCTTTCGCTACGCTACGCTTTAGCTCGGTTGTGAACGACTCACGCGGATTTCTCTTCGAAAGTCTATTTCGGGGATCATGAGACTATATGGCGCCAAAATATGGCACTTCTTCAGACTCTATACAAGCTATAAATTGCAAGATGACATTGATTGTTAGTATTTTACGTGTAGTGGAACACTTAACTAACATTTTCACGGGTTGTACGCCGAAAAATATTAAAAATTGACGCTGTTACTGACATTCCCGCAAATCTCTGCAGTCCGCGCGTGTCTAAATAGACGGTGCCCATCCTACGACACGTAAAAATAATTGAAAATAATGAATTGATACGTTTTTGTAAAATTTATATTCGTAGTTTTTGGCACTCGAGCCGCGTCGTTCGAACGCTTATACACCTAAGAACCCATCAGGGTCGTAAAAAAGGAGAAACCGAGAAAGCGTGAAACAGCGCACCAACAACAGACCCTCAACCGATGGTGGGGCAAATTGGGGTATTTTTAATTATAAATACAACATTAGAATTACAGGGATCCCCGGGTTGAGCGAAAAGCGCGCTTCTGACAATAATGCAGTTGAAACGCGTGCCGCTTCACGTGATTCTTTGCAAACATTTATACAGGAACATCCGTTAAAACTGCAACCTACGTGCGCGCGAATAAACGAAAATGTCAACACCGCCTCACGGACGCAGTCCACTACAACCATTCACCGGCCCGGCGTTCGGAGGGTTTCCAGCGACCGCTGGACAGTGGTGATGACCGAGCTTCGAAAATTTTAGGATGGTCCCTTTCAAATTAACGTCGCAAAGAGCTATGCGGAATTTTTCGGCCCAGGTAAGCGAGCCGAGCGCTCCGCTTTTATGATCGGTTTACCACTCGCACCCCAGATTACTGTAATGAGGTTTGAAAACAATGTCGACTGGTCTCGTACCCGTCTAAATTTAAAATTTTTTAGCTACGACAGGGTTGACCGCGGCGCTATACCCCTGTACGGAGAGATTTTTCGCCACCTGCGTGTAAATGCCATAATAATGGCGCATCCAAAAAATGACATTAACGGAACCCGCTATAGTCGTGGCGTTGAGTAGCTAAAAGGTTAAAACATTCAGACACAAAAATTGTAGAAAAAAATTCAACACCGCTACAATCAAAGACACGTCCCATTAGTTACCCGATACGTCTGATCTATGCATGCACTGCATTAAGGATAAAATTATAAAAAAAAAACAGAACAATTGATTCTGAGGTTTGCAGAATTAACATATGTAAGTTTGAACGTGCCGCCTAAACTTGGTCACCTAACTCCATCTAGGAGAGAGTCGGTGACTGGACTTTAGGGAAAGTGGCAAAAGAACTGCCACGTGGATAACAAGTGTGATTATAAAAGGTAATGGTATACATAGAGGGCAACCTCACGGATTTTTACGACCTTGAAATATGTTGTCAAGGACGTCATTCTGAACAACTTTTTCCTCTAAACTTTTTGGCGGTCGACCTTCGTTTTCGAGATATTCGCAAAATTATGTTGCTACCACTACATTAAATCCGATCTGTACGTGCATAATGCGGTAGCGTATGCGTCAACACGAGACCACCGCTTATCTGCTGTTTCTGCATATATACGTCGCAGTGACCGGCAGGCAACGTATATACCGTGTAAACTAAAAGGTTCGAGTTAACTAATTCCACGGTGGACTCGAGGTGGTCGGTCGCCGGGGGGATTTTTTTATAGTTTTGGCCATCTCACGGCGCGTAAGCCACCGTGGATTCAAAGGACCCTAAAATCAACATTTATCTACTTTTTTTGCAAATATCTCGAAACCTACGGCCAGGCGGCAGTATATAGTATAACATATATAGAGAAAAGTTGTTGAAAATGGCGTCCTTGGCACCATATTTCAAGGCCATTGAAATTAGGGGTGGTTCCTCTAGTGTGAATATTTACCCAAAGATTTGTGCAATTATCTCGGAAACTAAGGTCGACCGCCAAAAAGTTTAAAGGAAAAAGTTGTTCAGAATGACGTCCTTGACAACATATTTCAAGGTCGTCAAAATCCGTGAGGTTGCCCTCTATGTATACTATTACCTTATAAAATATTATGAATCAAGGCTAACGACAATTATATTGATTCAGGTTGGTTAATTAGTTAGAAGTACTTTGTAAACATTTTATTAGCATCAACTAACATGTACATATGTTTTGTTATTACAGTTGTAATTACTGCATCAACTCGTTGTTTGATTACTTAACCTTAAGAACGTCCACTCCCCCTTTAAGTTTCTGATTACGAAGCTTACAAATCAATATAATGGAGCACAAGGCTAAATTCCAGTTCGTTTCTGAGGCTGGCTCTGACGCTAAGAGTACCAGTGTAAAAGTAAGAACTATACAACTGGTGGGTCAACCGGAGATTTTTCAATTCCCAAAGGACAAACAAACCAGTACCCAGCATAAGCAACTTTTTGAAACCAATGTAGCTAAAAATGTTGTGAAAAGCTTGAAGGTAAGAAACAAATATCGTAACGTGGTGATCACCTTGGATGAAACCTTACAAGGTATCTACCTGGATGAAGAAGGAAATGTTGCATTCAAGGATGAATACTTAGAAGAGATCACACCGTCACAAGAACAAATTAATACAAGTCATCAAGAAAAATCTGCTAGATCATTAGCAAAAGATATGATTATAGAGAAATTTAATGGAGAAAACTTTAATGCAAACACGTGGATTAGTTTGCTTGTTCAGGAATGTAGAAGAGTAGGGATACCTCAAAATAAATTTTCAGAAACTTTGAGGTTATATTTGACAGATGCTGCTATAAATTGGTTTAACACTAGTGTTAAACAAAACTTTGGCGATGATTGGGAATTATGGAATAATTCTTTCATAGATACCTTCTCAGTACAGTCCTGGACAGATATTGCATATGCGTATAACTTTAAATATCTAAATGGTTCATTATTAGAATTTGCATTGAAAAAAAGAAACTTCTTAATGGAAATAGATGAAAATATATCAATAAACACACAGATAAATTTAATAGTAATAAGTTTACCAAAATTTATACAAAATAGAATAGAAAGAAAATCACTAGTAACGGTAGAAGACCTAATGTCAAAATTGAAGCAAATTGGTCAAGTAAATGAAAAAAAGAAAGAAAGTAGCAAAACCACACCTTCACATAAACCTTGTTCAAACTGTGAAAGGTTAGGCTTTTCAAATAGATTTCACCCAGAAAATCTATGTAGATTAAAAGATCAAAAACAAAACATTAAAAGAATAATAATATCAAAATGGTAAATAATACAGATTTAGAAAATGTGGTAGCTAATTCAGAGGAAGCAAAAAACGAGTAGTCTTCCCACTTATTAGAATACCTGTATCAGTGAGTGATAATGCAGCTCTTGGCCTGTATGACTCAGGATCCAACATTTCACTGATCAATTATGAATTTTTAAAGAAAATAAACATAATAGAAAATATAATAAGTGGGAATGATAATGTAAAAGGAGTAACAGGCATGGCCAAACTAGAAGGCACAGTTACACTCAAAATAAAAATCAGCAATATAGAAAGTAAATTTTCATTTTTTATCATAAAAAGTAAAACTTTTAATGATTTATTATTAGGGTTAGACTTAATAAAAAAATTTAGGTTATGTCAAAATGAAAATTTAGAAATAATACAAACAGCTGAAAAAAAAGAACCACAAATAAATCTAAATGTAATCCAAAAAAAAAAACTACCCAACAATATACAACTAATTTTGCAAAAATATGATACTGCTTTTGCAAAGACTAAATTTGATATTGGAATAATAAATGGGTATGAAGCAACTATAAAATTAAGAGAAAATAAATATACTTCACGAAAACCATACAGATGCTCATTTCATGACAAAATTGAAATTGAAAAGCAAATAAAGGAATTATTAGAAGCAGAGTTAATTGAAGAGTCATGCAGTCCATATGCAGCTCCAGTGACAATGGTGTATAAAAAAGAAGATGGAAGAAAATCTCGATTATGCATGGACTTTACAGATTTAAATAAAATACTTGTTCCTGAAAGTCAACCGTTCCCTAGGATCGAAGATCTGAAAATACGCGCCAGAAACTGTAAATATTTCACAAAACTGGATGTTAACTCGGCGTTTTGGTCGATACCAGTGCGTGAGAAAGATAAGTATAAATTAGCTTTTGTAACCCATCATGGCCATTGGCAATGGAAACGCTTACCATTCGGATTAAAAACCGCACCAGCAATTTTTCAGAGAAAATTATCTAGTGTATTAAGAAAAAATAATCTAAGTAATTTTGCCGTGAACTATATTGATGACATTTTAATTCATTCAGAAAACTATGAGAATCACTTGATACATGTAAATTTAACTTAGCAAACACTTCAAAACCAAGGCTTTAAATTGAATCTATCAAAATGTGTATTTGCTAGCAATAAGGTAATTTACTTGGGTCATGAAATAAGTGATAATTTCATAAAACCAATGAATGATAACCTAATAGCAATTAAAGATTTTCCTGTACCCAAGACAAGGAAAAATATTAGACAATATTTGGGAAAAATAAATTTTTATGTAGAATATATACAAAATCATGCCATATTGTTAGAACCTTTATACAAGTTATTAAGGAAAAACATAGAATTTAACTGGTCAGAAGTATGCCAAAATAGTTTCCAAAGAGTAAAAGAATATTTATGTGCTGGCCCAGCTTTAGCTATATTTGATCCGGAAGCACCAATATACATTTTAACCGATGCAAGTATAGACGGAGTTGGAGCAGTGTTAAAATAACCTCAGAAGAATGAGGTGTTAAAACCAGTATTTTTCTTTTCAAGAAAACTAAACAACTCACAAAAAACAAAAAAAGCAATATACATAGAGTGCCTGGCTATCAAAGAGGCAATATTATACTGGCAATATTACTTATCAGGAAAAAAAATCGTTATATTCACGGATCACAAACCATTAGAACATTTTAATGTTAAAAACAATAAAGATCCAGAATTAATAAATATATTAAATTACATATCACAATTTGAATTTGACATAGTGTACAATCCAGGAAAAGAAAATCTAGAAGCGGATTGTTTATCTAGAAATCCTGTACTAGAACCCAGAATAGAAGAAGAAGAAAATTCAATAATCAAGACAACAAATTTTTTACAAATAGAAGATATAAAAAATAATCAAACAAAGTTACAAGTAGATAATAAGTGTAGTAAAAAAATGATATCATATATAAAACTTTAAACAACAGAGAAAAGATATGGTTAACAGAGGACTTTCGAAAATCTCTGATAAAAAAAGTACATGAAAAACTGGGACATATTGGAATTATACAATTAACTCTAATGATTTGTCATAAGTTTTACTTTAAAAACATGTATAAACATGTAAAGTTAACATGTAGAAAGTGTGAAGTGTGTATGAAAAGTAAGACAAGAATAGGATGTTTTAAAGCACCTCTGTCTCAATTGGGTCCAGCAAAAGAACCTTTCGAGATTGTCTCATTAGACACAATAGGAGGGTTGAAAGGAAAAAGTACAAAAAAATACATACACTTAATAGTTGATCATTTCACAAGATTTGCTTTTATAAGCACGTCAAAAACACAAGTGGCTAAAGACTTCATAAAGTTAATAAAAAAAGTAGAAAATCAGGGGAAAATTAAAACAATATTAACAGACCAATACTCTGGAATAAATTCTACTCAATTCAAGAAGTTTGTAGAGGATCAAGACATAAATTTAATATTTACAGCAATTGATTGTGCGTTTTCTAATGGTTTGAATGAAAGAACGAACCAAACGTTAGTTAATAGAATGAGATGTAAAATATTCGAAAATAAAGATAAATCATGGCCAGTGGTAGCAGAGGAATGTACAACAGAATATAATAATACAATACACAGCTCCACGGGCTACACACCTCATTATCTACTAACGGGTAGAGAAAATTCTATTCTACCAGAATCATTGGAAAGGAACAATAGAGAGAACTGGACAATTAACAAAGAAATAAATTACGAAAATTCAAAAAAGATACATGAACAAAACAAAAAATATTATGATGAAAACACCAGGAAGATAAATTACAAAGTAGGAGACCTGGTATATGTTCAGAATAAAAACAAATTAAACAGAGATAAACTAGACAGCATCAGAGTAGGACCATTCAAAATTAAAGAAAAAATATCAGAGATAATATACAGGGTGTCCCAAAAATGTCGCGTTTCCTTGAAAGGGGTGACTCAGGGGGTGATTTGAAACAACTTTTTCCTTAGCGAAAATATTGTCCGAAGCTTCGTTAAGGAGATATTAAGCAAAAACCCCGACCAATCAGAGCGCGCGCCTTCCGCCTGAGTTCCCGCGGTAGCGTTGGCTACGAGGTAGGCGACCGCGCTTGTGCTATGAACGTACGAACAAGCAAGTCGGCATGCATCGAAGGAAACCGCGTTACACATTTTTTTTTAAAGCAAAATCTTAAATAAGAATAATTTGAAGTGAGAGGACAAGAAGTACGTAAATTTTGTTTTTAAATAAGGCATAAACGAAAAGCTAACGTAACAGAAAATGTACGACAAGGGATCGTAATTCGTTATTGAGGTAAAAATCCGTAGTTTAACAACGGCCAACACAACTAAATTTAAAAAATAATATTAGGTGTATGAATAAATTCTTTCCGACTGGAATTTCTATCGCGGTGGTATTCAGAAGTTGCCAGAAAAATGGCAAAAGGTAATGAACAATAATGGAAATTATTGCGATGATCGAGTTGTTTTCATATTTTTTAAATCGAACTGTTATTGTACCCTAAAATCGGATAGAATTTATTTTCACACCTAATAATCACCAATAAATTAAAGAAAACTCACCCTTTCGGACATTCCTTTACTTGCTTTCCTTCCCTTTCCGGAAACCTGTGTCACTGGGTCACTGTACCGATCCTGGTTATCGGTGGACGAAAAGATTTATGGTTGGGTAGCGCCCAGTGCTCAGCTGATCACACTGCGTCCGGGTTAATGTACCGAATATTCACTTCACTGCACGGCTACTAACACTGATCACTGAATTACTTTTCACGGAACGTGTTGTTCCTAGGTTATAAAAATTGGTGGCTGCGAAAGGGGCCGATTACTGTTAATTACTGGGACGAGATTACTACTATTACCCGGCGAAAAGAAAACTCGTGGCAGACTGTCTCGGGCTGTGCAGTCCGCTGCTGTGACGATTGGTCGAGTCACCTATTTGGGCACACTTTTAAAGACGGGGCACACGTATTTTGGTTATTGGCTGAAGTTGCCACATACATTGTCACACCGCGCGACGAAGAGATCGAACGAAACACGAGATCGAGTGGGATAGAGCGATTTGACCAAGCGTAGCCTACGCTTTTGTTTTGACGATCGTCGGTCGGATCCGTATCTGATCGCTGCACCGCAGCGGACTGTACAGCCCGAGACAGTCTGCCACGAGTTTTCTTTTCGCCGGGTAATAGTAGTAATCTCGTCCCAGTAATTAAGAGTAATCGGCCCCTTTCGCGGCCACCAATTTTTATAACGTAGGAACAACACGTTCCGTGAAAAATAAATTCAGTGATCAGTGTTAGTAGCCGTGACGTGAAGTGAATATTCGGTACATTGACCCTGCGATCAGCTGAGCACTGGACGCCGATGACCAGGATCGGTACAGTGGCCTAGTGACACAGGTTTCCGAAAAGGGAAGGAAAGCAAGGAAAGGAATGTCCGAAAGGGTGAGTTTTCTTTAATTTATTGGTGATTATTAGGTGTGAAAATAAATTCTTTCCGATTTTAGGGTACAAAAACAGTTCGATTTAAAAAATATGAAAACAACTCGATCATCGCAATAATTTCCATTATTGTTCATTACCTTTTGCCATTTTTCTGGCAGCTTCTGAATACCACCGCGATAGAAATTCTAGTCGGAAAGAATTTATTCATACACCTAATATTATTTTTTAAATTTAGTTGTGTTGGCCGTTCTTAAACTACGGATTTTTACCTCAATAACGAATTACGATCACTTGTCGTACATTTTCTGTTACGTTAGCTTTTCGTTTATGCCTTATTTAAAAACGAAATTTACGTACTTCTTGTCCTCTCACTTCAAATTATTCTTATTTAAGATTTTGCTTTAAAAAAAAAATGTGTAACGCGGTTTCCTTCGATGCATGCCGACTTGCTTGTTCGTACGTTCGTAGCACAGCGCGGTCGCCTACCGCGTAGCCAACGCTACCGCGGGAACTCAGGCGGAAGGCGCGCGCTCTGATTGGTCGGGGTTTTTGCTTAATATCTCCTTAACGAAGCTTCGGACAATATTTTCGCTAAGGAAAAAGTTGTTTCAAATCACCCCCTGAGTCACCCCTTACAAGGAAACGCGACATTTTTGGGACACCCTGTACAGTATAGCGAGTAGATCTGGAAGAAAAGATTCTACTTTATTTCATGCGAGTAAGTTAGCACCATATATGGGTGAGGAACCCACTTGCCAAAAGGGGGGGATGTAAGTTTGAACGTGCCGCCTAAACTTGGTCACCTAACTCCATCTAGGAGAGAGTCGGTGACTGGACTTTAGTGAGAGTGGCAAAAGAACTGCCACGTGGATAACAAGTGTGATTATAAAATATTATGAATCAAGGCTAACGACAATTATATTGATTCAGGTTGGTTAATTAGTTAGAAGTACTTTGTAAACATTTTATTAGCATCAGCTAACATGTACATATGTTTTGTTATTACAGTTGTAATTACTGCATCAACTCGTTGTTTGATTACTTAACCTTAAGAACGTCCACTCCCCCTTTAAGTTTCTGATTACGAAGCTTACACATATAATTGAATAAAAATTTAATTTCTCAATTTATGAAAGTATAATGATACAGAAACAACTAACAAGGAGAGTAATTTAGGTGTCCGCCTCCGATCATTTTGATTTTTGGATATGTTATAGAGGACCGAAAAATAAGAAATACGTGTTTTTTTATTTTTCCCCGTTTTCATATTTGGGGGGTGAAAACTGCGTTCAAAGTTAGGGGTGAAAAATCATTTTTGTGGACTTTTTGAAAATCTGGTGAGTCAGTCATATTTCGCATTCAAAGACACAAAATTCGTCCATTCACACTATTCCCCTATCTCTAATAGTTCTCGAGATATTCCACAAAAATGAGTTTTTAACCCTAACTTTGAACGCAGTTTTCATCCCCCAAATATGAAAACGGAGAAAAATAAAAAAAACACGTATTGCTTATTTTTCGGCCCTCTATAACATATCCAAAAATCAAAATGATCGGAGGCGGACACCTAAAATACTCTCCTTGTAAGTAGCCTATTGTTTATCAACACCATGAATTTTAAAAAGAACATTAATACAGTATCAAATAAACAGTTTGCAAAAGCTTTTCACAATAATATTATGGTTAAAAAATTGATAAAAGAAAAAATAAGTAAACGTAAAATATTTTAAATTATCCATCATTAGCAGGGAATAATTTTTCCTCATGTGTCGGCGCAAATTGCATTCCGATATCTTTTATTGTTCACAAGTTATACGAAAAAGGCCCCAAATTCTTCAACTCGGGCCGGAAATTTTCAAATAGCTCTTTGCGACGTTAATTTGAAAGAGACCATCTTAAAATTTTCGAAGCTCGGGCATCCAGCGGTCGCTGGAAACCCTCCGAACGCGGGGCTAGTGAATGGTTGTAGTGGACTGCGTCCGTGAGGCGGTGTTGACATTTTCGTCTGTTCCCGCGCGCGTAGGTTCCAGTTTTAACGGATGATCCTGTAGACCTTCTATACCTGTTATTGCGGGGATTAGTACCGCGCCACATTTAGACCTAGTGTACCTATGCTGGCTATTCAGAGGACATCTTAGCGCCGTATGTCACAGTGCAATTACCCAAAACATCATAATAATTTATAACATCTTCAACGACATATTCGCGATTTTGCACAGGATAGGAGTAAACTACGCATATAATAATAGTTATTATAAGGCTAAAAGTAAAAAATCAAAAATATCCGCATTTGTTATACTGGTCCATAATTTATTTGAAATTTGCCACCAATGTTCATAAAGATATCCGGATAAATTATTGTTCAAACATGCCCTAGTAGCATTTATTTGTTGGGAGTTTGTTGGGCCAATGACGTGTTATCCGTTGGCCAACTGTTGAAGTGTCGCGCTATTTTTAAATGGGCCAACGATTGTAACCAACGTAGGCCCAACGTCACTTAACACGAAGGCCCAACCGAAGGTTTCTTTCCATAGGCCCAACTGGGCCCAACTGAAGGCTTCTTTCCAAAAGACGTCTTAAAAACGTCCAGAAGGCGTCTTAAAGAACTTCAAAAGACGTCGTAAATACGTCTTTTTCAGGTCTGGTTTAGGAAAAAAAAAAAATTCGCGGTGAGGAGAATCGAACCCAAACTTTCCGCTTACAAAGCAACCGCTGTTCGCAGCTGACCAACACACTTCCTTGTAAACACTTATAATTTCTAGTTACATAACTAGTATTAATTGTTTATGAAAACTGTGCAGTGACGCGAAATATTCTACAAAATATCATCATCCAACCTTTAGACTCATTCCTTAAAATTTCACATTTGTCTTAAGACAGACGTCCTCATTACGTATTTATAAATAAGAAAATAAAAATCACAACAGGTTTTTTGATGTAGCAAATTTTCTGACGTTTGTAAGACGACATTTAATCATCGTTGTAAATTTTTTGTTAATTAACCAACCATAGTAATTGTAGGCCCAACATTGGATATTCGTAGGCAAACTGTCGTAACTTTTTGTTAATTAACCAACCATAATAATTGTAGGCCCAACATTAAATATTCGTTGGCAAACTGTCGTAACTTTTTGTTAATTAACCAACCATAACAATTGTAGGCCCAACATTGAATATTCGTTGGCAAACTGTCGTAACTTTTTGTTAATTAACCAACCATAACAATTGTAGGCCCAACATTGAATAGTCGTTGGCAAACTGTCGTAACTTTTTTGCCGTAGGCCCTGTGTTGGGAATTTGTAGGCACAAACACTAACTATATCCCAACTAATTCCCAACTGTTGGCAACCGTTGGCCAACCAAAAATGCTACTAGGGTGCGCTCCATACACATCGTTGAGCGCGTTTTGAAATGCATAACAAAAAATATACAATAGTTTCATTTAAAAAAAAATTACGATGATATTGAAATCTCTGTAAATAATAGTTCAAACGTAAATCCTAATATTCTATTCAGTTTCCTCCATCAAATAAAAAAAAACTTTAATATGAAACATTTTTTTGCTATTTCAATAGTTAGAAAAAGAATAGCGTGTATACGAACAAATCGGACATATTGTATAAACTTACTGAAACATCAGTTAACTTTTCGCCAGAAAAGTGGACAAATAAATGTTAATTGTTAGTATATAGTTTAAACAAATAAATTTTTCGTATAGCTATGGAGGAGAATGAATTCCCTTTTCAAAAAATATGTATCAAATATTTTTGGCTACTCTACAGACTTGCAAAGTTGCACCATATCGGTGTGTACGGGTTTGATATGTTACTCTTAAATAATATTATACGGTAGAAGGATATTATTATTAATTATTATTGTTATTACTATATGTCTGTATCATATAGTATAGACCATCATTAATGTATGCGCAAACACATGATGATTGGGTGGGGTTCAGCAACAGGTGCTCTTAAAAAAAAACATTAAAGCACTCTTTTTACAAATTACGTTATTGCGAGCGAATAAAATTTGTTTTGCGTTAAATAAACCCGAATAGGACAACAAGGTTAAAAGGCGAATGTGATATCGTTTTATTTTGATTCTCCTTTCTCTTCCGTTTAACAGAATATGTTCATAAGACGATCTTTAACTTGTTACTCTAACAGAAACATTTGTAAATCGCGGGCTTCGACTCTCAAAAAATGACCTAGTTTTACCCGTGCTGAATTCTAATTCCTACCACGCGTAGCGTTACAATCTCTTTCGGGACTTCACCGGTAACGTTGCATGCGACACTAAAATGGTAAGGGGGTCCTAGGACCCCCCAAACCGGTGACAGAAAATTACATTGGGTGATAGGTCTATTCTATACCTGGTCTGTGCCTGTACACTACACTAACGTCCCACGGGGACTTAAACCGTTAGATACCGACAGTCGGTAATGTAGGAACCGATCTCCGTTACCATGTAACCTATTTTCTATTACCGCGTAAATGTATTATAAGACTTTTATATATAATTTATAATTTAGATGAATGTTAGAAGAATAATTATTATAAGAATATTAGAAATAATTAATTATAAGTATTAGCAAAAGCGCAAGACAAAATATTAAGTAATAAGCAAGCAAAACACGAAATAACAAACTGCGACTCACTGCGCATGCGCCAGCCCGCCAATTTTCCAGTATAAATAGAGGCGCACGCAGCACAGCGGGACATTCAAGCTACGAATACGCTCAAGTGACGAACGAATGCTCAAACCTAGAGGCAGCTTAAGTTTCAACCAGTGGGATTCAGCTTCGCTCCGGAAACGGCAGCGGCGGATCTCCAGTGTATAAAAGTTACTGGTGCTCCTCTTTGGTTTGCTCATTTGAAGTCATAGAACCTCGTTCTTGCAAAGCCATCGAGCTTCGCTCCGGAAACGGTAGCGGCCGAAGTGCTTGGTAAAAACAAGGTCTGTAGAGCATAGAACAGAACTCTGTCAAAAGAATCGAGCTTCGCTCCGGAAACGGCAGCGGCCGATCTTACTACAGAAATTGCCAAGAGTACTCGAGCTTCGCTCCGGAAACGGCAGCGGCCGAGCTCTGCAATATACATATATATACTTATTCAAATATCACGTAGCATTAGAATCAAAAAAACATAAAAACCCAAAAAGAGAGTATATTTAATCGTAGATCGTAAGTTATATTAATTCATTATTGTTATTATTAAAGTAAACGTTATTAAATAAATAAGTATTGTTTAGTTTAAAAAGCCGTAGATATTACTCTTTTACTGTAGAATAGAACCCCACCTTTCCTACACTCGAGGGGACGCCGCTCTTCTCTCGGGGATCTGTCGACGCTCAGTTGTCTCCGGACAGCCGAACGTTACACTACCGTAAATAAATCGTCGTACTCTACCTCACCTTTGCGTACACAGTCATTCGATCGGCGGCCCTGGACAACCGTCCTGAGCTGGCGATTCGGTTCCTCCACCGTCCCACCGGTAACCCCGCGATTTAACGGTTACATATGTTTGTTTAATATTTTGTCAACCCTGGTCTTCTTAAAAACTAATGTACATAAATATATATATTATTTTTATAATAAAAAACAGAAAACTAAAATATGAGAAAAGATAATGGTTTTTATATGTTTTTATCTGTCTCATAAATAGGGACATACAGTATGAAACACCAGGGACACGGTGCTTCAATGTTGTCTCATAATACGTACGTCTACATCACTCCTATTATTCAAACATATAATTATTTTTTAATGTTATACTTACAGAACAACGATTATTTCTACTTCAGAAAACATGAAATAATTGAATAACGCACAAATTCGCAACATTTAGGTTCTTAATTATTTAAAATCATTGAAAATATCATATCCCTCTCTAGCATCTGTCTCATTATACGGCCTTTTACCTTAATGCGGGCTAAGGATCGCGAATTGGTATAAATACGGGCCCGTCAGCGGAGCAGCGGCATTACTTCGCTATTATTTCAGACCTAACAATATCAAGACAGTATCGACGCTGCTACGCTAAAGTGGAGAATAACGTTCCAGATTTCTCGGGGGACGCTTTAACCGGTTCTTCGGCTACCATCTGAGATAGCTAAGGCCAGCCTCTAGGCACCAGGAAGCCGTTAATCCAGACCGAAGGAAACAAGTCAAGGTTCCCAACTATTATTCCAGTTCCAAGGAACGATCTCTAAATTCTCAACTTAAACGAATCCTGTATGGACAAAAATGTCATAAGCGATTTTATGTTCTATTATACCAACATAGCGTCATTACTCGTTCATTTAGATTTTAGGTCCTATTATACCGACCTAGCGCCGCGATCAAATTTATCAAATCGAAATTCTGTTATATCGACCAAGTGCGTCACCGACATAATTTATGTAAATTCCTTCGACTTAACGCCGTGATTTCTAAAATTCAAAAAAATTGGAAACTTTGTGGATATGTAGGCGATTTCCTCCTGATTACAACGCAATATTTTTTGCTGCCCAAACTCACTCTAAGGGGGTGAAATTAACCCCTAAAGATTCGGCTAATTTTCGATTTTATTTTGTGACACGCAATTTGTAAGAAGTAGAAAAAAGTTTCAAGACAAAAGTTATTCTTTTAATTAGGTCTATCATTTGGTAAAAAAATGATTTTACAGTTTCACGAGTTATGTTGCGGCCGTAAGAAGCGCGTCGCGTCACCGGTTTAAACGAGTGCCTGGTGACTCGTCCTCAACAGCTGACGAGTCAGCTGAGGCCGTTGGCATTGTTGTGATTTACGACACCGATCGTTTCGGAGCGCTCGCCCGGCAACCGTTAGTCGGTTGACAGCATCGCACGTTCTAGCACGTTTTGACCGCTTCGCCTTTTGCGCCCATTGCGCTACGGATACCGCAGAGTTTTGTTCTGTGCGCGAACCTTCTTCGCCAACGCCCACGCGTTCTGTGCCGTACCTTGTATTATATTCCTTGTGTGTTTTTGTTGTACAAGTGTTTTTTGACGTTCAGTGGTCAAGTCGGACCACTGAAATAAAATCGTGTCAGTCCCAAAAGGGTCGTGTTGCTGCTGCATTTTCCTTCCCACCGAGTCATCCCTGCACCGGCATTAAATCCGCACTTGGCGGAATCATTGGTCCTTCGAGCCGGATATCGTTGAAGGAAGAACGCAGCGACCGACCCCATGGCTGGCGGAAGCACTTCCGAAGGCGAGGGCACCGCGTCTAAGGCGACGTGGCAGGCCCACGTTACGAAGATTCGAGCGCTGATTCAGTCGGCACAGCGCCTGCTGGCCAACTTCAAAAAAATGGGCCAGGCGAAGTTTACGGTGGAGAACGCCCGTGCTCGAGTCGAGACCCTGGACAAGACATGGGCACAGTGTCAGGAGCTCCACCTGGAAGTGGAGGTGTTGGTTCCCCCGCACGAGCGCGTGTACTGCTCCTACCTCACGAACGATGAATTCGCCGTCGCAGAGGAGGAGTACTGGGCAATCAAGGATTTCCTACTGGAGGTCATCCGGTCCCTCCACATCCCCGACGCAATCGGAGCGGCCACGAGTGCAGTCGCCTCAGCATCAGGAGCCACGAAGGGCCGAGCCAGGCTCCCACGCCTCAACCTCCCGCGCTTCTCCGGTGAGTACCAGGAGTGGCAGGCTTTTCGCGATCTGTTTACGTCGCTCGTCGTTAAAGATGCGGCTCTCGACGATGTCGAGCGGCTACAATATTTGAAAACGTCCGTGGAAGGCTCCGCCCTCAAGGTGATCGAGCACTACACGACCACAGAATCGAACTTTGTAACCGCCTGGGCGGCTTTGTCCCGGCGGTTCGATAACAAACGGGCTCTTGTCGCGGCCCACGTCCGCGAGTTCATAACAATGCCGCCGATGTCGGATGCCTCTGCCGCGGAGATTGCGCGTGTGTGCGACACGACGAACCGATCGCTCGCGCTCCTCGCGAATTTGGGCTGCCCCACCTCCCAGTGGGACGCGATAGTGATCGGCGAGCTCTCCCTGAAGCTGGAGTCCGAGCTCCTGGAAGAGTGGGAGAACTCGCTAGGTACGAGGACCGACCCTCCTACCTATGACGAGCTAGTTCGGTTCCTCGAGTCGCGCATTCACTCACGGGAAGCCACGCAGGCCAACGAACAGGCCAAAGTCCGCGCTCGCGGCGCGATGCCTAAACCCCCGAAATCGGCCCCCTCGTCGAGCGCTCGGGTCTGCGTCACGTACGCCACGCCGGACACATCGCGTCCGGCGAGCAAATCTCACTGCCCCATGTGTCGGGCACGTCATGCCGCGTACCGCTGCACTGCCTTTCGGGCAATGCAGGTTGAGCAACGTCGCGACTTCGCGATGAGCAAACGGCTCTGTTTTAATTGCCTAGTGCCCGGCCACATGGCGTCGTCGTGCCCCGTCACCGCCTCATGTTCGCGATGCAGTAGGCGGCATCACTCGCTGCTCCATCCGGCCAGTGCCGACGCTGGAGCCGACGTCGCCCCAACCGCGCATCACGCTGCCCCGGCGCCCCCGACGGCGGGCGGCGCCGAGCCCGCGGGAGCGAGTCTCCATGCGTGCGTGACATCCGGCGCCCCGGATGGAGGGCCAGTGCTGCTTGCTACCGCGCTCGTCTGCGCTCGATCGGCGGGTGGAGACACGGCCAACATTCGCGTGCTGCTGGACCAAGGCGCACAGACGTCCCTCATTTCGGAGTCGGTGGCGCAGACTTTGCGACTGCCCCGCCAGCCCCTGCGGACCTACTTGACTGGCGCGCTGGACGGGAAGCTGGGAGTTTCGCGCGCGCAGGTGTGCCTCACTCTGACGCCGTATCTTGGGGACCAGCCTGGCATCACCGTCCGGGCCAGGGTCGTTCCACGGGTGTCGTCGTACCTGTCGGAGTGGACGTCAGTCCAGCAGACACAAGCCGCCTTCAATGGACTCCCGCTCGCCGATCCGGAGCCGTCCACCCGCCGACCCGTAGACATGATTGTCGGGGCCGATTACTTCGGCGCGCTCCTACTACCGGGGCTGCGCCGCGGCAGCCCTTCTGCCCTTATCGCCCAAGAGACCGTCTTTGGGTGGATCGTGTCCGGCCCCACCGGCGTAAGGCCCCATCACCCGCGTGGTGCTCCTCCCGTGCGCGTCCGCGGCAGACGAGAGCCGCAACACGGCGTAAACAGACCACCTGTAACGAGCCCCGAACTTGTACGCCTCCACTCCGGTCCACCAACGCAAGCCATCGTGTCACGGCGGGCGGCCGTCGGGCGAGCGCCGTTGTCAAATTTCGGACCGCGATTCGGTCCAAGGCGGGCGGAATGTTGCGGCCGTAAGAAGCGCGTCGCGTCACCGGTGTAACGTTCGGCTGTTCGAGAACAACTGAAGGTTGAGGTCCCTGAGGGGAGAGCGGCGTCCCCTCAAGTATAGGATGGTGGGGGTTCTATTCTACAGACTAAAGATTTAAATCTAAGGCTTTTAAACTTAATAATGCTTATTTATTTAATAAATCAATAATTAATATAATTACAACAATGAAATAATAATTAATATAGCTTACAATCTACGATTAAATATGCTCTTTTTGGGTTTTTATGGTTTTCTGACTCTAACGCTACATATTTTAAAATATATAGATATATGTATATTGCAGAGCTCGGCCGCTGCCGTTTCCGGAGCGAAGCTCGAATACTCTTGGCAATCTCTGTCGTAAGATCAGCCGCTACCGGGTCCGGAGCGATCTTGATTCTTTTGACAGAGTTCTGTTCTATGCTCTTCAGACCTTGTTTTTACCAAGCACTACAGCCGCTACCGGGTCCGGAGCGATCTCGATGGCTTTGTAAGAACGAGGTTCTATGACTCTCAAATGAGCAAACCAAAGAGGTGCACCAGTAACTTTTATACACTGGAGATCAGCCGCTACCGTTTCCGGAGCGATCTAGATCCCACTGGTTGAAACTTAAGCCGCCTCTAGGTTTGAGCATTCGTTCGTCACTTGAGCGTATTCGTAGCTTGAATGTCCCGCTGTGCTGCGTGCGCCTCTATTTATACTGAGAAATTGGCGGGCTGGCGCATGCGCAGTGAATCGCTATCTGTTATTTTACGTTTTGCTTGCTTATTACATATTATTTTGTCTTGCGCTTTTACTAATACTTATAACTAATTATTCCTAATATTCTTATAATAATTGTTCCTCTAATATTTATCTAAATCATTAATTATATATAAAAGTCTTATAATATATTTACGCGGTAACAGAATATGGTTATATGGTAACGGAGATCGGTTCCTATATTACCGACTGTCGGTATCTAACGGTTTAAGTCCCCGTGGGACGTTACACCTCCCCCCCTGGGGGATCTCTCGTCCTCGAGAGATTGGAACGGAGGTGGGGAACGAAATGGACATTGTATATATATATTTATAGGATTATTTATTTAGAGGGGTTATATGGCATTGCTGCCCCTGAACCAAACAACGCGAGCAGTCGCCACAGTTTCTTGCGTGGGTCTGCCTTCGGTAGGGCCCTATAGGTTTCCCAGTCCGGGTCTGGAATGTCCAACGGAATTAATATTGGCCACCGTCTTGGTGGGACTTCCGGGACCTTGAATTCTGGGATCTTCGAGAATTCCGGGACCTTAAATTCTGGGGTCTTCGGATATTCCGGGGTCCTTGGGAGTGTGAGATCCGGAGGAGTATGAGGTGGCGACTGGATATGATAGGTTTTGTTAATTTAAAAATTTTATGTAATTAAAAGTGGTTTTTTACCATTCTTTCCGGGCTTCCCGGGAGTGGAGTTATAAGGTTAGGAATAGGAATCATTTCCTTGAATATGTTGTCTAAATCCAATTTACTTTGCTTTACTTTATAGTGCCGATTACCAGAGCGTCGAGGCATTGTCGTAGCGTAATGGCAGACTGGTTGTTACGCATGCGCGGATTTAAAATTTTACTCGTTGGGTCTTATGTTTTTAGTGCCCTCTAGCGGATTCTACGGGTATTAATTTTTTCTGCAACTATGTTGCCTACACGATCATATCGTCTGCTACTTAGTGTCTATTTTTTCTTACTTCTATGGGTTGTTTTAGGTTAAGTTTCGTTTTTTGTTTTTTATAGAAAAATAATTTATTAAATAGTTTATTAAAAAAAATGAAAGATGAGAGGTGTGAGTATTTACTACATTCTGTATGTGTGTGTAGTGTGTAATTGTACCCATGAGACACTAGAGCTATTACCACCTAACTCGTCGGGTATGTTTCGAGTAATTTATATTTTTGTGTGAAACAATAAAACTGTGAAGCAATTAATTATTTTGAATTAGATATCTTTATTTTTGTATAGAAATACCAACAAATCAACATTCTCAGGTAGTAGGCTGCTACGCTTTGCGGTAACAATATTTCCAGCGGTTGAGAATACTCGTTCAGAGCTGGCAGACGTCGCAGGTATACATAAATACATCTTGGCCATTTTTGCAATTCTAGGGTATTTGCTTTCACGTGTTCTCCACCATTCTAATGGGCATAAATTATGGTCCATTTGTGTCTCTTGCAAATACATTTGCAGTTCGGAATTACTATCGTTGTTAGATTGTGAAGTTTGGAATATAAAATCTAGTGCACTTGGCATAGGATTAACATTTTCTACAGTTTCAGTTATAGAAATGTTTTCTATCATATTACCAATGGAACTTCTGGTAAGATTTTTCATTTCATTATTTTCGAACGACATTTCCTTGCTTCTTGGATCAAGAAACGAAGCAAAATGATGTACAGTTTCAACACGTGATTGTAAATTAAATCTATTGACAAAGGACGTTACCAAAACATTTTTAAATTGCTCAGTCTCAGCTCTGCCCGTGTTATTAACTGTCAAATGATTATTAACAATGCCATGGATAATAGGCAGTACCATAGAAATAGTTACTGTATTTTCGGAGCATAGTGCAGTAGTCGCTACTTGCAAAGGTTTTAACACCGCAATAATATCACTCATTATTAACCAATAATATTCCGACATTTCAAGTTTTAAAGCGATATTTACTTTTGTAATAACTCTATCTGTTAAAACAGAAATAATTGCAGTTCTATGATTCACAAGTCGCTCACACATATAATAATAGGAATTCCACCTTGTGGGACAACTTTGAATTAATTTCTGTTTACTTAAACCTAACTGCTCCTGCTTTTCGGTCAAAGTACTCGCTGCTAAATTTGAATGATTAAAATATTGCACAATCTTACTGCACTTTTTTATCACTTCTTTGAACTCGTCGACTGTATCCAAAGCATCTTTCACACACAATTGTACATTGTGTGCGGCACAAGAAATGCTGTATCGCACATTATCTGCCAGATTTGCAGCCATACTTATATTTGATGCATTGTCATGGACCATAGCATTCACTTTATTGTTGATATTCCAGTCTTCATTAATTAAATTAAACATTATGGCTAAATTCTCGCCCGAATGTCGATCTTCCATGAATTGGGTACAAAGTGTGTAATTTTTTATGATCCACTTTTCATTTATAAAATGTGCAGTTGTCGAAATATAAGAATCCTGTGATCTTGAGGACCATCCATCATTGGTAATGGCTATATCCGAGGCCATAGATAGTTCTTTTTCTATTTTACTTCGTTTCTCAGTATATATTAGTTGTAAACGTTTTAATGTACTTTTAGGACAAGGACATTGATATCCCGGTTCCAATATAGCCATAAATTCTTTAAATCCTTTACTATTACAGAAGGAAATGGGCATTATATTTGCGGAAATCATACGAGCAAGTGCCTGTGATATTTGTTCTTGTCGCATTGATGTACAAGGGATGACTAATTTCTGTTGCTTCCTACAAGAACTGCCTTCGTTAATTCCATGTGATGGTCCTGGTCCTGATGTTGATGGTTCATCAACGTCAATGTCTAATCCACTGGAAGTACTAGACAATGCTTCTCTATGCTTGCCCCGCAAATGTTTCATAATCACTGACGTTGACCCATTAAATGATAATGTACTATTACATATTCCACAGGTAATAGATTTTCCATCTTCGGATGGAGTGCAATATTGCCACACCAAACTTTTACGTGGAGCCATTTAGTACTGAATTGCTTGAGTTTATAACACAGACTGGACGAAGAAACATAGCGTCGATAGAGGTCTCAAAAGAAAAGAAGTAACCGCGATCATTCCGATCGACATTGTTGCTACATCAAGACCCGATACTGCAACAATGTCGGTCGGCTGGATTGCGACTACTTCTTTAATCCATCGGAGGATGGAAAAGTAACATGAACTATACATGATAGTATGTTATCTTTCAAGCAGTAATTGCCGAACCGGGGTGTTGGTGTCCTTATCTTAAAAGTATCCTAACCCCGGGTTCACAGGAAGGCGAACACGAACAAAAACATTGTTCGCGAACATTTTCGTCTGTTCTTGCCAAGTCCACATTGCTGCGAACATGAAAAAAAACTCAGCGTACGTTCACATACGGTTCGTACGCTGAGTTTTTTTTCATGTTCGCAGCGATGTGGACTTTGCAAGAACAGACGAAAAAGTTCGCGAACAATGTTTTTGTTCGTGTTCGCCTTGGTGTGGACCCGGGGTAAAACGATCGCACCTTATTTATATACCCTCCTATAACGCGGTTTCCATATAACGCCGAGCAAAAATTGCGACAGTCCTCCTACCTATAACGCGGTACGAATTAATATGATTTGTACTATGTAATTCTGAGTTTCTTATAACGCGGTCTCCATATAACGCGGTACGAATTAATCACGTTATAGGAGAGTTGACTGTAATGCGTAATGAAGTAGAATAGAAAAGTAACTTTCTATGGTGTTTGATATGGCCATTCTTAATAATGGATGGTACTCGAGATCACAAGATCCATTCGTTTCTACAACTCTACACATTATAAATAAAAAGTGGATCCTATAAAGTTATACACTTTGCACATGGAAGATCGTCATTCGGGGAAGAATTTAGCCATCATGTTTAACCTGGTTAATGAAAATTGGAATATCAGCAGTAAAGTGAACGTCCACGATAATGCATACAATATAAATATGGCTCCAAATCTATCAGATTTATATTTTCATTTGCTTGGGTGTCTTTCGGAATACTCGAGTACTCGGGTACCCGGCAGGTCGGGTATCTCACGGGTACCCGGGTAATTTTTGTCTACCCGGGTAGCCGGGTAATTTTTGTTTACCCGGGTACTCGGGTATCTCACGGGTACCCGGCGGGTACCCGGGTACCCGGCGGGTCGGGTAGTAAGAGCTCTAGTATAAAATTCGCCGGCAAAAGTGGCAAATCCTCCATCGTCTTAAATTTTGTTTTGCCACCAAATGCCTCTCTAGAGGTTCCTCATCCACTATCTCAACGCGTTGAGTACACATAACGCACAGTATATGACTTCCATAATAGTATACATTTCCGTCATATACTTTTTTCAAGCAGAATTGTTCTGACATTTTTATAAAATCGTTTACTCTGTATACTTTTTGCTATAATGGAGAAATTCTTTGTCTGCACCTCCTTATATAGTCTTCCCATGCAGGGTTGCAACTTCTGGTAAATTCGCCTGTTTTACGCGGTTCTTATGGACGATCCTAGTTTGTTTCGGATTAATTTCTATTTTTAAGTTGCTTTTCTCCAGGATTTCGATAATCCGGTAGGGTCCGCTGTATTCCGGTCCCAGTTTTTCTCTTCTTGGTTGCAATAACCATACGTAATCCCCTATATTGTATGTTTGTGGTTGAATCTTTCGATCGTAATAATGTTTCTGGCGAATTTTTGACTCTTCCAGATTTTTTCGCGCCATTTGTCGAATATGATATAATTTATCTATCAGTTTGTCGACATAGTCCGGATATGTTTTAATGTTGTCCGTTGAGGGAATACTCGAAGGAAGACGTGCTTTTCTTCCGAAAACAAGTTCGTGAGGCGTAAATTTCGTGCCTTCGTGAGTGCTTGTATTATACGAGAACATTGCTTGAGGTAACCATTGATCCCATTGCTTTTCTTTTGATACGTAATGTCGTAGGTATTCGACGAGGACATGGTGACTTCTCTCTAAAGATCCATTAGACTGAGGATGAAATGCAGAGGTTCGATATTGTTTAATGTGAAACGCTCTGGCAAATTTCTTCATGAGGGCACTCATAAAATTTGGTCCCTGATCAGTAAGGATTGCTTTAGGACTTCCAAACTTACAGATGAAATGTTCTGTGAATGCCTTAGCTATATCTTCTGAAGTGACACTTGCTAATGGAATAGCGAGAGAGTATTTAGTCAAATTGTCCTGGATAGTAAGTATATAACTATTTCCTATGTTTGTGAAAGGTAATGGTCCTACTATGTCCATAGAAATCTTATCGAAAGCATCAACAGGTGTGTCTGTTAGTATCATGGGTTCCTTATTTTTTACTCGTACCAGTTTAGTCTTCTGGCATTCCAAGCAAGTCTTAATAAACTGTGTTATTTCGTATTTCATATTTTTCCAGTAATATTTGCTTCTTATGCGATGATATGTTTTTGTAATTCCCTTGTGTCCGCCTATAGGTGATTGGTGATTCTCCTGGATGATCTGGTGTCTATCTTGTACAGGAGGTGTCAGAAGGGTGCCCTTGCAGAAGATGAATTGGATATCTTCTTGTAGGAATATTAGTTCCATTAAATTTCGTAATTGATTTAATAAAATTTTATCCTCTTCTGATGAGATGTATACTTTTGTGGCTTTTTCAGATACCAGGTATGTATGAAGTGACCTCAGTGAATTGTATACGTCTTCTTCGGTTGGATGGTCTGGTGTGATGAGTCCAAGGATTGTGTGCTTCCCTTCCTTGATTTTGACTAACTCTCCGATTCTTAATGGTTGTGGAATTTTGTGAGGTTTTATATTTTTCTCCTTATATAATTTTCCTCCTGATGGTCCGATTGGCCTGCCTTGTGTGTTTATGAATGTTACTACGTATCCTTTGCCCATCCATAAATGATCTTCCACCTCTGTATTTTGGTTTTTGACAGGAATATTTGATACTACTCTTGGTTTAGCTGGTGTGGGTTGTTTGTGACGTGGAGAATGTGGGGGAAGAGATAGTAATGGTGGAGGAGGAGTAAGTATCCTTCCTTTCCTTATTGTTATTGGCGTTATAGGACCTGTGTCCGTGCTGGATTTTGATTTTAATTTCTTCTTTTTAGGTGTGTGGTAAGTGCTTGAGCTTGACTTTGCATCAATTTTGGGAGGGTCTTTATAATTATGTCTTGGTACTATGACCGTTTCATCGATTTCCTCAATTAAGTCCTCTTGCGGTTTCTTGATGTGAGGGGGTTTATATTTTTGAGGTATCACGACTTGCGGGGGTGCGTGTACTTGGACTTGGGGGGTCACGACTTGCGGGGGTGCGTGTACTTGAGGGGGTGCGTGTACTTGAGGGGGTGCGTGTATTTGGACGGGAACGGAAATTTGATGAGGCGCGTAACGAGGGGGTGTATGCGTTTCCGCTTCAATATTCCGTTTCTTAGTCGCGGGACGAGAAGAGGAGGTGTTTGTGCTTTGTTTTTTCCGTTTTAATTTCTTTCGCATTAAATTTAACGCATCGCTTTCGTCATATGAAGAGGAATCGGTTTCTGATGAGTTAACTATTAATTGCTTATGTGGAGCTGGATTTCCAGAGGTTGATGCTGTCGTTTCCCTTTGTCGGGTTGGAAATTGGTGAAATTCTTTTAATTTTTTGTTCTCATGTGAATTCGTATCCGAGTGAGCTCTTTTCGCGTGTAATGGTAGTGAAATCGGATTCCTAGACAATGCGTCCGCGTTTGTGTTGTATTTCCCGGGTTTATATAAAATTTTGTAATCGTATTCCGCTAATCTAATTTTCCAGCGCATTAACCGAGACGTAGGATTAGAAAGATTTTGAAGCCATTCTAATGGTTTGTGGTCTGTTATTAGATAGAATTTTCGTCCGTAAATATAAGGTCTGAAGTGAAAAACTGCATATATTATCGCCAATAATTCTCGTTCTGTAAGAGAATATCGTGTTTCGGCATCATTCAAAACGCGAGATGCGTAAGCTACCGGTAAATCTTTGCCTATTTCTCCTTGACTGAGAACCGCACCTACAGCAATACTTGAGGCATCTGTCGTGATGTTGAATACCTTGTCGAAGTCCGGGAATTGTAATATAGGTTCTTTGCAGAGAATTTCTCGTAAGGTTTCAAATGCCTTCTGTTGTTTGTAGGTCCATTCAAATTGATAATTCTTCCTAGTGAGATTAGAAAGTGGTCTTGCAATTTTTGAAAAATCCTTTATGAATCGCCTATAATATCCGCTTAATCCCAAAAATTGTTTGACGTTCTTGACCGTAGTAGGTGTTGGAATTCCTTTACAGCTATTACTTTTTTTGGGTCAGGTTTGACTCCGTCCTCTCCTATTACCGTTAAGGAACTAGTTTCTGATCAGTTTAGAAGGTTTCCCGCTTTAATATTTATTTTTAACTTAATGAAACATTAAACCATAGACTTTTTTTATACTAAAAGTTGAATTAATGTTTAAACTTCAAGGAAAAATTTTAAAAAGTTGAAAATAAATATATAATTTAAATACTTATAAGGTATGGAATAATAAGGTGACTAGGAACTAGTTTTTAATCATCTAAAACTAACAATACTAACTGCTTTCACAGACAACACATATATTTTTGAATTATCAATTTTTATGTTAGTAATTATTTCAAACAATCATTTATTGACATACTCTCAAAAGAACGATTTATTTCATGAACTGATCAAAAATTAGTGCCTGATCAAGAACTAGTTCCTTAACGGTATGTGTCCCAAATACGAAACTTCTTTCTTCAAAAATTCGCATTTGTCCGGTTGAAGGTGAAGATCCGCTTCTCTTAGTCTGTCCATTAGTCGTTTAAATTTATTTGCATGTTCTTTTAATGTGCTGGCGTATATGACAATATCGTCTAAGTATACGAACAGCTCTATTCCTTGAAGCCCGGTTAAGACTTGGTCCATTAGTCTCTGGAAGGTGGCTGGTGCATTTTTAAGTCCAAATGGCATTCTAGTGAATTCGTAGTGCCCGTAAATTGTAGAGAATGCTGTTTTATGTTGATCGTCTGGATGCATTGGAATTTGATGAAATCCAGATGCAAGATCAAATACCGAAAAGTACTTTGCACTTCCTAACTGATCTAGTATATCAGTTATATTTGGCAGAGGATAAGCATCTCCAATTGTTAGTTCATTTAATTTTCTAAAGTCAATTACGACTCTGGACTTTTTATTTCCTTGAGCGTCTTCTTTCTTGGGTACAATCCAAATTGGCGAATTATAAGGTGAAGTTGATGACTGTATGATTCCTTTTTCAAGCAATTCTTTAGTCTGTACTCTAACTTCTTCCTTATATGCTTGGGGATACCTGTATTGCTTTGTAAAAACAGGAACGTTGTTTTCTGTAATAATTCTATGGTATGTTTTGTTTGTTGCTTCCAGTTTTTCTCCTGGAAGGTAGAATCTGTCTGCATGTTCCTTTATTAGTTGTTCTACGCTGGCCCGTTCCTCTGAATTTAGGTGGTCCAACCGTAATAATTGTAGTAATTGGTGTGTTCTATCAGTTCTTTTATACGTGGTTGTTGTTTCTTCTTCTGCAGGTATTTCTTCGAATTCTTCTAATTCAACGGATGGTACTGGTATTTTGATGTCCTTTGTGGATGTATTTATAGCAAAAAGAAATGCTACACCGTTGTTATTTGAAACCAGTGCATTTCCCATGTGTATGTTAGGGTGAATATTGATTTTTGGAATATATCCCGTTTTAGACTGTGTATTAAGCACTCGCACATATATTTGGCTTCGTGCTCTTGCTGGTATCGTAATCATTTCTGGATCGATAAATGGAATAATTTCCATTCCAATTATTATCTCTGACTTCATATAGTCGATGGTTGCTCCGTTTGTTTGAAAAAATTCCGTTCCAAGTATTCCGTCTTGTTTGATAGGAAGATCCTCCACAACATGGATAATAATTTCCGTATTTAAAGTTCTTATTTTAATATATCCTATTGTACTAAGTAGGCCGTCCGTAATACCATTAAGGTCGAACAAAGTGTCCGTGTAGATTGGTATATTCGGTGAAACAGCACTTCTCTTGATGACATTTAAATCGGATCCGGTGTCGATCATCAACGTTGCGTGGTTCTCGCTGAATCCTACATCAGAAAGAAGGATGCTAGGAGGTTTCCTTATTTGCTCCGTTTTTAATCGAAGTATGGCCTGCCTACGTACCATACGGGGTTGTTTCTCTTCTTTTTCCTTCCTATCGAAGTATATCTTCTTTCTGCATTGGTCTATCGTGTGACCTCTAAATTTGCAATACTCGCAGAATACTTCTGGTCTTTGTACTCTTTCTGCATAACTTTTGCTTCGGCATTCTTGTATCGTGTGACCTGGTCTTTTACAGTAGTCACAGTACACGTTGGATTGAGGAGCTCTGTTCGTGTAACTTTGGCTTCTACAATCTCGTGTTGTGTGACCTGGCCTTCGGCAATTATCACAGTATACGGTAGATTGAGGGGCTCTATTCGTGTAACTTCGGCTCCTACAATCTTGCGTCATGTGACCTGGCCTTCGGCAGAAGTCACAGAATGTATCGTTCCACGCTTGGTTTCGTGCTCCGTTTTGTGTTCCGCTTCGACTCCTACATTCTTGCGTTGTATGTCCCGTTCTATTACATTGTTGACAGGTTTTTTGCTGCCAGTTGGTTCGTGAGATTCGGCTGCTGCAAGCGGTGGCAATATGGCCGTATCCAAGGCAATTCGTACATTGGTTAGCCTGTGTTATTCCTGCTGCTTCTCTTGCTCGTATCTGGTTTTCGTTATATTCTGCTTCAGCTTTAATGGCGACGTTGATAGCGCGATCAAGATTGCTGAAGGTGTATTCGTGTATTCTATTATGTATTTCAGTTCTTAATCCCGTTAGAAAGGCTTTAATGGCGTTCTGTTCTGCGGTTGTATTGAATTGTATTACATGTGTCGGTACCTCTACTGCATTGCAATGTTTAATCTGAAGTAAGAGATTGGATACTCGACTGCTGTAATCTACCGTTGTTTCGTTATGTAGCTGTGCTATTTTCGATAATTCGCCATATAATTGTATTGAAGTATGTAATGGAGCAAATCGTGACTCTAATACCGAAATGAGATCATCGATTGAATTATAGTCTCCGCTTAATACTACTCTAGAAGCTTGTCCGAAAAGCTTATTCTTTATGAGTTGAACTAATCCATACTCTGCGTTCGGATTAACCATGCGCCGTGCATGTCGGCAGCTTTTTATAAACTGGTGTATCGGTATGTTTCTACCGTCGAAAGAAGGGGCTGTGTCCGCAGTGTCGCGTAGGCTAATATGTGGTAGTTGAGAATATGTACTCGTAGATGTATTCATATTAATTTGTGGATTTGAAGGTCCTGGAGCGTCTACTGTAATATTTCCTGGAGTTTCTGTAGTCTCCTGAGTTTGAGTTTCTGTATTTATTGTGAGGTTTGCCATTGCTTCTCCAATTGTATTAGGCATTGTGAAGTTTTAAAGCCTCTGTAAAATTTAGAGAAAGAAAAAATTTCTTGGAAAATACTCACTTATGGAGTGATTTTACTAACGAAATAATTCTTCAAATTGAATTTTATCCTCTAAACGAATAAAATATCCCACCGCTGTCACAAAAAAATATCCGACCTGTAACGTTCGGCTGTTCGAGAACAACTGAAGGTTGAGGTCCCTGAGGGGAGAGCGGCGTCCCCTCAAGTATAGGATGGTGGGGGTTCTATTCTACAGACTAAAGATTTAAATCTAAGGCTTTTAAACTTAATAATGCTTATTTATTTAATAAATCAATAATTAATATAATTACAACAATGAAATAATAATTAATATAGCTTACAATCTACGATTAAATATGCTCTTTTTGGGTTTTTATGGTTTTCTGACTCTAACGCTACGTATTTTAAAATATATAGATATATGTATATTGCAGAGCTCGGCCGCTGCCGTTTCCGGAGCGAAGCTCGAATACTCTTGGCAATCTCTGTAGTAAGATCAGCCGCTACCGGGTCCGGAGCGATCTCGATTCTTTTGACAGAGTTCTGTTCTATGCTCTTCAGACCTTGTTTTTACCAAGCACTACAGCCGCTACCGGGTCCGGAGCGATCTCGATGGCTTTGTAAGAACGAGGTTCTATGACTCTCAAATGAGCAAACCAAAGAGGTGCACCAGTAACTTTTATACACTGGAGATCAGCCGCTACCGTTTCCGGAGCGATCTAGATCCCACTGGTTGAAACTTAAGCCGCCTCTAGGTTTGAGCATTCGTTCGTCACTTGAGCGTATTCGTAGCTTGAATGTCCCGCTGTGCTGCGTGCGCCTCTATTTATACTGAGAAATTGGCGGGCTGGCGCATGCGCAGTGAATCGCTATCTGTTATTTTACGTTTTGCTTGCTTATTACATATTATTTTGTCTTGCGCTTTTACTAATACTTATAACTAATTATTCCTAATATTCTTATAATAATTGTTCCTCTAATATTTATCTAAATCATTAATTATATATAAAAGTCTTATAATATATTTACGCGGTAACAGAATATGGTTATATGGTAACGGAGATCGGTTCCTATATTACCGACTGTCGGTATCTAACGGTTTAAGTCCCCGTGGGACGTTACACCGGTTTAAACGAGTGCCTGGTGACTCGTCCTCAACAGCTGACGAGTCAGCTGAGGCCGTTGGCATTGTTGTGATTTACGACACCGATCGTTTCGGAGCGCTCGCCCGGCAACCGTTAGTCGGTTGACAGCAACGCACGTTCTAGCACGTTTTGACCGCTTCGCCTTTGCGCCCATTGCGCTACGGATACCGCAGAGTTTTGTTCTGTGCGCGAACCTTCTTCGCCAACGCCCACGCGTTCTGTGCCGTACCTTGTATTATATTCCTTGTGTGTTTTTGTTGTACAAGTGTTTTGTGACGTTCAGTGGTCAAGTCGGACCACTGAAATAAAATCGTGTCAGTCCCAAAAGGGTCGTGTTGCTGCTGCATTTTCCTTCCCACCGAGTCATCCCTGCACCGGCATTAAATCCGCACTTGGCGGAATCAAGTTATAACACAAAATCGGAAAATAACCGGATTTTCAGGGATAAATTACATCCCCTTAGAGTGAATTTGGGCAGCAAACAAAAATTGCGTTATAATCACGAGGAAATTCTCTACATATTCACAAAGTTTCAGCATTTTTTGAATTTCCGAGTTCGGGATGTTCCCATGTTAGCTACAGTCGACGAGTGCGATATAGAGATCTAAAAAAGACACACATGTTAAGTAACTGATATGTACGATTTTTTTAAAGACTATTGTTAATATTGGTTTCAACTCTTTTGGGATATAAGGAGGCATCTTTAAACATGCAGAAAATATTTTTTTATGTCGATCCTTCTTATTATTTACTACTGGTAATTATGCAGAATAGGAGTTTCCTCACCAATTTCAATATATTATATAAATATTGTACAGAAATATTAAGAAATGGCTGAGTTATATGTTGTACGACGAAGCTCCTCCGCCGTTACGTACATGAGCGGTGAATAAAATTATGACGCTCATGTCCATCTGAAATTAGAAAGACCATGATGTTATTGTTCAGTGATAAAATATCTACGACGTAGCATACCGATTTGAGGGAAAAAATGTATTGTACACATGAGAGCAAGATGAAAATTAGTATTATTTTTCAAGTAACAAGGCGAAAGTAAAACAATTATTATAAACGAATGGGTTATCGCATAAAAAAAATCGTATGCTATATTTTATATATTTTATCAATGAACAATAAAAGCATGGTCTTTCCAATTTCAGACGAATCAGTATTGAAATAATGTTCAACCTCATACAGTCCGCACATTAATTAAACGATCAGCTCTAGGAACTCAAAAAATAGGGGCAAGTTCACATGGTCATAACTCGGGCGAAAATAGTCGTATCGATATTTTGAAAATATGGTTTGAAAGCGTGAAATCTCTAATTTCAGCTGTTTTTTTATTTATTTTAACTGTATTGCTTTTCAGCAAAGTTATAGCAATATAAAGAGCACTTGGACAATTAAAAAAAAATTTCTTAAACTTTGCGATGTTCCACGTGGAATATGAAATTTTTACACAAATTCCATTTACATCAGTCGAAAGCGACCACTTTCCTGTGTAAAAACAGAGTAATTAATTTCTTGTGTGATTTTTTTTTGGCCGGGTTACTCAGCTTTGAAGCAAAAATCGTTTTTTTTTTACTTTAGTTGCTTCTAGCAAGCGATGCAATCGTCGTAGAACGTTCATAAAAAAAGCATCAGAAACATAATTCTTTCCCCTTTAAGACGCGTCTTTTGCTTTTTCGATTCGGAAACATTTCGGTGTACCGTGTCCATTCAAAAATATTCTTAAAAATTGTACAAATTCCAATCTTTCTTCAACTTGTTCCTCAATGCGCGTATAGACCGGGCAATAATCGCCGGCAACTTTGTCGCCTGGCGACTCGCTGTGATACATCGACTTGTTTCCAGCCGTTGTCAACCGCTGACTTGCGGGACAATACGGTCATAAACCGCGACCCTGGCGAAACACTCTGGCCGATCAGCCTGAGTAATTATTGGGGACCAAATGTGGTACACAAGTCAGCCCTTTCAGTTTTTACCTAAATGTACCAGATATAGCTAATAAAAAGTATTATTCAACATCAATACGCCTCGTGGCGAGAGACACAGAAAGATAAATGGTAGTCCGCTGACTGCGCGTGGTCCCGCCCGCGTCTTCCTCCCTGCAAATTCGAGACGGATCCCTTATCTCTCGAGTATAAACATGCGCCCGAATTTCAAAACAAAAGCACGCGTTGACGTATTCCATGCGAAAAAAGATCGGCCTCGGGGGTGGAGATATCACTATGAAGAGGTGGAAACTTCGTGTCTGCAAGGAATGCAGGTCCGAATGGTCCTGATATAATGACATCTCTGTGGCCCATCTTTTCTTGCACCCAATACGTGCGCATCCTTTTATTTTGATATTCGAGCGCGTGTTTATACTCAAGCGATAAGGGATCCGTCTCCAATTCGAAGGGAAGCCGACGCAGGCGGGGCCACTCGCAATCAGAGGACTACCCTTTTTGTTCCTGTGTTCTTCCGTTAAGTGTATTGACGCTCGTCGCGAGTAAGCGCGTGTGATTTTTTAATACAAAAGCGAGTTAGTGAGATTGTACCGATTAAGAACAATACAGGGCGTTGAAGAAAAAAAGAAGAAATTGATAATTAACTGTAAAGTATTGAAGTACATCCTATAGTAAATGTATACGTTAAAACCTATAAAAATATATATATAATAAATTTTTAACGTATACGTCTACTATATGATGTATATATAGATATGTGTGTGTGTGTGATGTATTTCCACAGAGTCGGCGATGTTTTCCATTCGGAACGGGATACAGGTGTTTCAGGAATACAGGAATACAGTTTTTCGGGAACATATGGCCAACTGTCATTTCTAGAAGGCCGTTTGAGGCAAGGGTCGAGTTGCTGTATCCCACAGAGATTGTCGCAAGTAGCCCGGTCCATTCGTATCTCCTTAACCTTTAAAGGACGAGTCGCCAGACACAAGTTGCCGGACACAAATCGCCAGATAAAAGTCGCCGGATACAAGTCGCTGGAGACAAGTCGGTTATCCCACCGACTCGCCAGCGACTCCAGCGACAAAGTTGCCGGCGATTGTTGCCCGGTCTATACGAGCCTTTAAAGAGGAAAGACTGATTTTTCTGTTGCCTTTTTCATGAACGTTCTACGATGATTGCATCGCTTGCTAGAAGCACCTAAAGTAAAAAAGAAACGATTTTTGCTTTAAAGTTGAATAACATGGCAAAAAAAATCGCACAAGATATTAATTACTCTGTTTTTACACAGGAAAGTGGTCGCTTTGGACTGTTGTATATGGAATCCGTATAAAAAAAATCATACACCCCGTGGAACATCGCAAAGTTGAAGAAATTTTTTTAAAATCGACCGAGTGCTCTTTTTATATCGCTATAACTTTGCCGGAAAGCAATACTGCTATAATCTGCAACAAGCAGCTGAAAGTAGAGATTACACGCTTTCAAACCATATTTTCAAAATATCGATACGACTATTTTTGCCGGAATTATGAACGTGCCCCTATTTTTCGGGCTCCTAGAGGTGATCCTTTAATTTAGCGCCGTTCAGCCTATGGTTTGGTGGGCACGGGCACCCGCCACTGCCCAGGGCTAACACTGTGGGCAAAGCTCCGGACAGTGACGTCAGCTATCGTTACAGCGGAGTGGAGAGGAACGGTTGTACAAGCTCGTAGAATCGTAGGCAGGCATGTGTTAGTAGGTTCATTCAAATACTGTTGAGTCGACGCGACGGTCCTTGTTCATCCTAGCATGTGTAGGTACCGTATTTCCCGGGGAGGCGAGACTTACTTGCCGCCGACTTATGTCCGCCCCGGGCAGCCTGATCTGTTGCCCGTGCGGGCAACTCCTGAACGGCGCTGCTTTAATTAATCTGAGGAGTATAGTATCATAAAAAAATCGTCTAATTTGGTGCTGTTTTGAGCGTCTCAGGGTAGCGTACCCAGCGTCAAAGAGTATTGAAACATATAACCGATAGTTGTATAAAGGATCCGATTATGATATATTGCGATAATCAGAACGCTATGCAGTCATAACATGACGTAACATTGTCAATCATAATTGTGTATATATAAAATAGAGGATCTAAGCGGATATAATGTATTTGTAGTATTTGTTGCAATATCCAAACGTTCGGCACGTCGTCCTCACGATCAGATTTATAAGTTACAAGCATTCGTTTTATTGTCAAGTTTATTTATATGTATTACAAGCGTCTACAGTAATTAGTAGGAATAGTAAACAGTAAAGATTTATTTAAGTTATAAAGTAAACCATTCCATCAATTAGAAAAACAGATTCCCAAATATACTTCCCAAAGACAAAGAGATTCATAAATATATTTCGCAACTCAAATAACACAGATCGACAGCCATCTGGACATGTAACATTCAATAGCTGTTTCATATAGGTTTTCGTATGCTGAAAACGAATCTGCAAACCGTTTGTCGCCATCACCTTCAGTTTTTGAGAAATTCGATTATGAAAAAAATTGCAAATTTTCAACTTTGAACATGTTTTGTGTCGAAACAGTAATAGTTGTTCGGTTGCTTGTTGACTTGTCCGTCAAATTATTCTATGAACCCTCCCGAATACAACGATATAAGTTATTATTGCAGTATGAACAATTAAATATGTTTAAACAACGGTCAAAGGGAAAAGAACATCCAAAATGCTCCTAGTTTTGCAGAAATATTTCAATTTATTTCCAAAACTACGGGTCTAGGAGAAAATCTAACTATTCCACGCGATGCAGCAGACATTTTTCCTCCGGAAACCGTCAACAAAAGTGGTAAAACACCTTTGGTTTAAATACAGGAACGAAATAGTTTGGAAAAACCACGGACCTAAGAATTAAATGGACGGAGCACAAAGTCTTAACATGGACAAGGGGGTCGAGCCAGTCGATCGGAAGGAGAGAAGTCGTGGTGGATGGCTTGTGATTGGCGGAGTAGTACGCCTACGTCGCGCTTTATTTGAAATGGAATGCTAAATGCTTATATCGGGAAATACCATATTATCTACTGGTGATGGGTAGGATGGTAAAGAACGTATATACGAATTCGATCTGCACAAGTAAACATATATTTTTTAAATGTATAAGACTATACATAGGCCATACATATATCAGTCATCTGACAGTCGAGCGTGTCGGATGTGCTCAGCCGTAGCTTATTTGTTGTTGTTTTGATTGCGTGCCAACTGCTTTCTCTTTAAATTTGCGTTTCAAAGTTTCTGAGTCGTTAATCGTGTCGAAATGTCGAAAAACGCAGCATCGACCACGTGTAAAGGGTGTAAGGGAGGTGTCGTGAACCCTATTGTGTGCGTATCGTGTGGGACTGTATCGCATCCTGGTCCAAAGTGTTTGGCCAGATCTGGGCATCCTTGGGCGCATGGGAGGCTGATCGACTGCCGTGACGGCTCGTCCCTTGCTCATCTTCTCCCGGCAGATAATCAGTCGCAAAGCTCTACTAATCAACCTACACTGCTTAATAGCGATGGTCTTTTTGATAAATTTCAAGAGCTCCTACAGTCTAACTTTGACTGTTGCCGGGCTGAAATAACCGAAATCCTTCGAGCCGATTTGGAGAGGTTGACGTCTCGCTCACCTCGAGAGTCTCCGATCTCGAGAGGAAGTCGTCGAGTAATTTCTCATCCATCCAGTCCGTGGAGGAGGAAATTATAAGTGAGCTAGATAATCGTGAGACCGGATCTTTCAATATCGTTCTGTCCAGTCTGAAAGAAGCGGAACGCGCCACCTACACCACATCTTCCGGCACCACACCCTCGGATACCGACCGTGTAAAGGATATCTTTAACTCCATCCATCCTCCTGCCTGCCCTGGCCTTAGGACCGCAAGGCTGGGTAAAAGGAGTGACAACCGTCCTCGCCTGGCGCGAGGTACCCTAAGTTCGAAGTCTGATGTCTTGGCTACCCTTCGGAATAAAACTAAATACAAGGGTCCTGTCAGGATCTTGTCAAGCTTGAGGACTGAGCTGAAATCTTTAGTGGATGCGGGCGTTACAGATAAGACTATTCGTTATATTAATGGCAATCCGAAAATGGTTAATGTTTCTCGTCCGTCTAGTAAAAAAAAACTAACTGATAACCCTCTATTATATTACCAAAATGTCCGCGGCTTACGTTCCAAATTTTCTGAAATTCGTTGATCGCTTGCGACTCTGGCCGTCTCGTATGATATAAGTAGTTGTTTATCCTGTCTTCGCCAGGCATTACTATCCTATAGTATAATAAGACGCTTAAGATAACCACAGTTTTTGTTGGAAACTCCCGTAGAAACAATTTTCAGAACATTTTACCAGAAGGATAACTGTCTAATTGGTCTCCTCAAGGCCATTTCGGGGGGCCTAAGTCACATATGTGCCCAAACTCACTGCCCGGCGACATTTGGGACCCCCCTCCCATAGATACGAAATAATTCTCGATATTATTAGAACTAATGTGTGGCAAAGACCTCGAATCAAAGAAATTTGCGGAGCATATTCACTCTTACAACAGCGCTTTTTCGTTTGCCTCCATGAGAGCCCAAATAAAGGGCGCATTTCAACTCTGCGTTGAGCGCGCGTTTGTATCTCCACCACTTCTTGGCATCCTTCGGTCGAGAGTGAGAGAACTCGTGAGCGAGCGAAAGAAGACGAAAGGGGTCGACACGAAGTTACCGTCGGTTACGAAAGAGAGAAAGCATGATACTTTGTCTCGCTTTGTCTTTCAGCTCGAGCTCGAGCTCGAACTCGACTGGCGTGCGGGCCTACATACAATACAGTAGCGGCTACTACATTGCACATACATAGTGTATTAGGCCACAGGTAGTACCCATTATCGAATTTTCCAGTGGTAGGAAGCAAGTGGGTGTTTAAAATCAAGCACACCGAAGACAGTAACAGAGAAATTCAAAGCCCGTCTGTGCGCGAAAGGTTTCTCACAAGTGCCGAACGTGGACTTCCGCGAAACGTTATTGGCGATTGCAGCAAAGTTCGATCTAGAAATATGACAGTTCGACATAAAAACTGCCTTCCTGCATGGCGCACTGAATGAGGACATATATATCCGTTCCGAAAGGTGTTAGTGTAGAGCGTAAAAACCTAGTTTGTAAACTAAACAAGTCATTGTACGGGCTAAAGCAGTCGTCAGGTAGGTGGAACAAGAAATTCGATTAATTTCTTAGGTCCTTCAGACTCGCTCCAAATGAAGCGGATAAGTGCGTCTACCGTGGAGAGTCCGAGGGCGGGACGGTGTATCTTGCCCTCTACATGGACGACGGCTTGGTGATAGCCCCGACGAAAAAAGCAATAAGCGCGATAATGGCAGCGTTGCGGAGAAGCTTTGAAATTACGATAGGAAACTCCAAACGGTTCGTTGGACTAGAAATAGAGCGCGATCACGAAAAACGAAAAATATATATCCACCAACGTGAATATATAATGAAAATTCTAGAACGTTTCAGTATGGGGGATTGTAGGACAAACAGGGTCCCCGCAGATCCTCACGTCTACCTGAACGCAGGTTCGCAGGCAGGTAACACCCCAAGCCGAAAGCTACCCTACCGCGAATTAATAAGTTCTTTAATGTTTGCAGCAATCGTAACTCGGCCAGACATTGCGTATGCTGTAAATGCTGCGAGTAGACACTTGGCGAACTACGATAATTCCCACTGGAAAGCGACAAAACGGATACTGAGATACCTACAGTACACGCATGAACTAGGTATGGAATACTCTTACGGAGAGAGCGAGACTGTAGATTTAACGGGATATTCTGACAGCGACTATGCGGGAGATATCGAATCCCGCCGTTCGACAACGGGGTACGTTTTTGTCATTAGTGGAGGGCCGATCACGTGGAGGTCGCAGCGACAAAGAACCGTGTCATTTAGTACGACGGAGGCGGAATACATAGCGGCGAGTGAGGCGGTGAAAGAGATTGTATGGTTAAAAAGACTGTTGTGTGACTTAGATATTAATATCTAATATATATAATATATAAATTAGTATATAATACGATAAAACTGAATGTCGATAACCAAAGCGCGATTAGACTAATCCGAAACCCTGAATTTCACAATCGCACGAAACATGTGGACGTGCGATACCATTTCATCAGGGAACAATACGAGAAAGATGTATTAACCGTGAACTACGTTCCCACAGATGCACAGTTGGCCGATATATTTACAAACACGCTTCCGGGAGTGCGGTTCAAGAATTTAAGAAAAGCATTGGGTATGGTAGGTGTAAAGAATGCATTCGAATGGAGAGAGTGTTGAGTTTTTAGTTCTAAGATCGGGGCCAGATATATTGGCCGGTGAATTAGTTTTCGCGAGCAGCGATTGAGGAGAAATCAACCACCACTATCTGACAATCGTGGATTTGTCAGTTGGAGTTGTGTGGCCGTCGCAGGGAATGGTGGGGTAACGGGAACGCTGCTCGGCTCCGCCTGAACCTAGCCGTTTGGCTGTTATTTATTCTTAGCGTAATAGTTGTGTGCGTTACGAAGCTATGCGTAGACGAATACGAGATGAAGCTATCGAGAAGGAATCAATGTTCTGACCAATAAAGCTCCGGAATTTTTTCGGAGCTAACGCATACCTATTCTGATGTGTGTATTTCTACGCTGACAGCTCGGTTTGGCCTACACGCCAGAAGCACTATCCCCACCCACTTCTGGCTCACTGTTGTTCTGCGAAGGCGAAAGCGAGATAAGACGAGAGCGAGTTAGAAAACATTGAGAAAAGGAGCACCGAGGCAGGCAAACGGTGTGGTGGGAGAATACCCCTGACGAAACTCACCGGCCAATGTATCTGGCCCCGACCTTAGTTCGATTGATTCGTCGCGCATTATATTTTTATAGAAACTTTCTCTATTCGGGGTTGGCACCATGGCGGAGGTTCGGTTCGTCGAATGAGCCCTGCTTCCGGATCGCTCTCGCGCCGAACGGCCGTTGCGCAGTGCACATGTGCGTGATAATCTCGAAAACCGGTTTGCAATTATACTATTCTTTTTCGTCGGGCTTGTTCTTTCTGTTAGTAGAGTTTATTTTTCAATTAAATCTTTTTGTCTATTCTCGTTATAAAGGACGCATTTATTATTTTCGTTACCTAACTTCAACACCCACACCATCCTGCCATCCTCTTTCATATCCCGCATGCCGTTATTACTTCTTCTCGTCCCATATGTGTTAACAGAAGACACTTCAATTCTGCTAACTATCCTGAAATCATTAACTACCTCAACTTAATTGACTGGGACAATCTCCTCTCCCCACCATCGATTGATGCTGCCGTTAATACTCTGTACTCTCACCTGAATCATGTTATATCTTCCTTTGTTCCTTGCTCCTCATCCATAACCTCCTCCTATCCTTCTCCCATAAGCTAGTATCCTTGATTAGGCTGAAGAAAATTGTTCACCGTCGTTTTACGCTCACAAATGCGTTACCCGACTACCTTGTTTTCTCAAGTCTTAGATCGAAGTGCAATGATTTATCCCGTCGCTGTTGGATTGTTCATATTGCTAAGTCTGAAGTAACGCTTCAAACACGACCAAGAACTTTCTGGAATTTTGCCCGCAAACTTAAAAATGTATCATCCGTCCCCGCCTATATTTCCTATAATAACTGCCATGCCGATACAAATCAGACCATTACAGACACCCTTGCCGATTTTTTCGGATCTACGTACTCCTCTGACGCCAATCTTCATCCCTCAATTATCTATGATAACTCAATTAATCTATCTAGCCTTCACCTCGATATCAGTGAAGTTTAATCTTATTAACTCTTTGGACTGTAAATCCTGCAATTACATCATATCTCGTATCCTCTGGATTCTTTTCAATAAATCTTTAGATTCTGCCAGATTCCCTTCTGCTTGGAAAACCTGTCTCGTCTGCCCTATATTTAAAAGTGGTGTCAAGACACTGGCTACTTCATATAGACCGATCAGCTTGCAGAATGTTATGCCTAAGCTCATTGAGAATATTATTACGGCAAAACTTTCGTTCTTTTGCAAAAACCTTATTATCAATCAGCAACATGATTTTGTCTCTGGACGGTCTACCATCACGAATCTCCTTCCGTACCAACGATTCTTATGCGATCGCGTCGAGGAAGGATTAAAGGTTGATGCTGTTTACACCGATTTGCGCAAAGCTTTCGACTCTGTCAACCACCTTATACTTTTTTCTAAGCTCTGCGCTCTCGGTGTACATGGTATGTATGTATGTATGTATCTCTTTAATGTTTTCCCCTTAGGGTTACATGTTTCTTTTTCCTTCCTCCTCTCTCTTCGCTCTTACAATTTCCCTTAACCTATCTTAACCTAGACTTAATACTATCCCTTAAACTACTTCTCCGCGCCGTCTCCTCTCCCTTTCCCACGCCACGCTCGCTCCGTTCTTACCCTAGCCTTAACCTAACGCTCTTATTTCCTAATTCTTACATCTACGCCTCTCACGCCCCTACTTTCTCTCCCTCCCTCCGCCTTCGACTTCCATTTCCTCTCTTTCACTCCATTCCTTCTTTCACTCCTTCCCATTTTCATTCGCTCCCCTCTCCTTAATTAGTTGTCCAGTTACATAACCGAGAGAACTCGGATCGTGAAATTCAACGAATGCCTCTCTAAGGAGATTACTGTCCGATCTGGCGTCCCTGAGGGATCTCATTTGGGTCCACTTCTCTTTGTTCTGTTTATTAATGAGATTTCTGGTGTATTTCTGAGTAGTAGGTTTAGTCTCTATGCTGTCGACCTTAAGATTTATCTACCTGTCACGAGTATTGAAGACGCGGTACTACTACAGCTAGACTTAGATAAACTTACCTCTTGATGCTCCAAAAATAAGCTTCATTTTAATGTATTTAAGTGCCATATTATTCGTTTTTGCCGGAGTAATACTAGAGTTATTTACCCTTACTTTCTTGACAATACGTCATTATCTTCCGTTAACACCATTCGTGATCTCGGTATTCTATTTTCTGACGATTTGTCCTTTCATGCGCATTATCCGATGACTGCGAATTCAGCATTCAAAGCTCTTGGTTTCATTTACCGCTGTTCCAAACACTTTTCTAACATTAATACTCTCTTGACACTCTATAAGTCTTTGGTTCGTTCTATATTAGACTATGGCTCTTTGGTACAACACAAGTTTCTCAGACTGGTTTCGCGCTGCACTGATATGCCGATGTCTGTTTCTTGCCACGACTACTCGAATCGCTAACCGTTTCTGCGACCCACTCGACTTCTTTAATAATTCTGTATATTCATTTAAACGTACGGTTAACCTAGCGATTTGCAGAATGTAATACTCTGCTTTCTCATCATTCCGCATAACTTTATTTACTTTACTTTCTGTTATTGTTTTTTCCGTATTTTTAATCTACCCTCCGTTATAGCTATGTAATAAAGGGTTTTGACCCGTTGATATCAAATAAAATAATAATAATAATAATAATAATATATACTTATATATTACATATATATGTACTTACATACATATGAGCCCCTCAATTTACGAGTGGCATAAGTCTTGCCAAGTCTTAAGCAACCAAAATATAATGTTGCCACATTTGCAATTACGTATTAACGTTTCAAACTCAACGACAAACTTAACCATAAAAAAAATAAAAGAGGGAATGCCTGTTACCGATGATATGTCACTGTCATCAACCAATCACCGACCACCCTCCACCACCACATGTGTAGTATCCCGCACCCCCTTACTGACACGAGCTTAGGCCCCGTAGCTTTGTGCTCCACCCATTTAATTCTTAGATCCATGGGCAAAACGTGCGGCGCAGACAGTGGTAGTCAGCGTAACACAATCGCTTAATGCGCGTGACTACTACGGTTAGCGTCGTACGTTTTGCCAAACTATTTCGCTTCTATATTGAAAACAAAACGTGACGTACCACTTCTGTTGATGCTTTCCGAAGGAAAAATGTCTTCTGCAACGCGTGGAGTAGTCTGATTTTCTCCTAGACCCTTATGGGGGTATAGGACTATTGAACGACTGAAATCGACGGTTTCTTGTCGATTGGATTGCTTAGATACCAAATAATCACTATACTGGCACTTTCCACAGTTTTTTATGTACGCATTAACGAGTAATGTAAAATAAAAAATTGTCAGAATGTTGAAAATTATTCAAGTTATTTGACGCTAAAGATGGTCCCGCATAGCGCGCAGCTGTAATTGGTGTACATCAGGGTTTGGAGGACTCTAGCGTGGCACCACACCTACAGGAGCGGTGGTAATATGTGCGTGAATTGACGCCAGCGCGCCACGTGGCGACAACGCGAAACGAATGTGACGTCACAGGTGGACTCTGTGCCACGAAAAGATGCGCTTTGCCGAACTCTAGCGTGGCACCACACCTACAGGGAGCGGTGGTAATGTGTGCGTGAGACGCCACGATGGGAGCCGCCGAACCACGGCCAACCAGCGTCACCGGGAAATATGTTGTCGACGCTGGTTGGCCGCGGCGTCACTCGCTTGGCGCTGGTATATATAAAAAATATCATTTCTATAATTCTGATGATGCAAAAGTATTAAGTAGTTGTCTTACCTGATTCCTTATTCATGTCGTAATGAAGTGTAATTTCAATTGAATGAAAAACTTGGAAAAACTACTAAAAATGTTCGATTCACAATCGCACGTGGCGTCTTTGGCGTTGGCGTCTATACATTCGTGACGTCACATTCGCTTCGCGTTGTCGCCACTTGGCTGCCTTCGCGCTGGCGTCAATTCACGCACACATTACCACCGTTCCTGTAGGTGTGGTGCCACGCTAGAGTCCTCCAAACCCTGGTGTACATAGTCCCAGGTGAACCAATCATCTAAAAGCAATATGCTTTGGGATGATTAGTTTCTACACTAATACATATCGTGTGGAACTTTGGTGGCGAATTTAAACAAAAATTGTAAAAGTTACATACGAATTAATTTTTTCCACATTTTTATGGGAAAAAAATCGTCTTTAATCAGTTATAACATGTGTTTACAAACATCCAATGTTGATGCGGAAATTCCACACGATAGAGAAAGGAATTCTACAGCTCCAGTTAAAATTTTAAGTGAAAATATTCATTCGTTCAAGAGTTATGATGTACACCGTGTTTGAAAATGTAGTTTCTAGATAAACGGCTTCCAAAGTTAAGTCCCATACGCCAATACCGCTCTGCGAGGCCGTTACTCGACGGTGCACTCAATTACGTTCAGCGCTATAATTTCCGTAATTATTCGAATTTCCCCACGATACATTGTTGTAAATGTTTACAAAGCATGGCACTTGCAGAATTAATAATAATAAAAAAATCGATTTTTCGAGATTTCAATAGTCCTATACCCCCTTAAGTTTGGAAATATATTGAAAGTTATCTGCAAAAAATGGGTGCATTTTGGGTGTCCTTTTCCCTTTGATCGTTGTTTAAACATATTTAAACTTTCATAATGCACTAATAACTTGTATCGTTGTCAGCGTTGCCGAGAAATGGGTTCCGTGGTCAAACTATTCGTAGTGGAGGGGGAACTGGCACCCGCCACGCAAGCGCGTGAAGGCGCCGTAACAGCAAACCAATCAACGCCAAGATAGGAAATGATGGGAAACGAATCGACGCCAGCGCCAAGCCAAGCAGTGTTCACAGGGAATTCCCTCGGAGTCCGGACTCCTATCGTAGGGAGGGGGGACACATGCGCGCGATGACATCAAACTAATCAACGCCAAGATGGCAAACGATGGGAAACGAAACGACGCCACGTCAAGCCGAGCCGAGCCGAGCCGAGCCGAGCCAGCCAACCAACCAGCGTCGCCGGGGAATCGGTTGTCGACGCTGGTTGGCTGCGGCCTCACTTGCCTTGGCGATTTTGGTTCCTTACTCATGCTGCAACTTTAATAAATCACTGAGAAACTCTAATAAAGGGCAAAATTCACAAAAGTCTTGCGTGGCGTTTACAAAAGCGTGGCGTCACGAAGCGTAATGCTAATGGCGTCCAATCACGTCACTCGCTCGGCTTCGCGTGCACGTCGCTTGGCTTGACTTGGCGGTGGCTCCGTTTCGTTTCCCATCATTTCCATCTTGGCGTTGATTGGTTTGACGTTACCGCGTCATCGCGCGCGTGCGTTTCCCCTCCCTACGATGGTAGTCCGGACTACCCGAGGGAATTTCCTGTGAACACTGAAGCCAAGTGAGGCCGCAGCCAACCAGTGTCGACAACCTGTTTCCCGGCTTTGTGGATTCGTTTTCAGCGCACGAAAACCTATAAGAAACGGCTGTTGAATGTTACAAGTCCGAAAAAAAGTCAAATTTTGTCGAACTGAGTAATTAAACATCACTGAAAATATATTTGAGGATACAAATACATAGACCCATAATGCTTATATTTAAAACGTTTTAGACAGAAAAAATATAATCGTTACTCACTGGTTTTATTATATCTTCCAGAAAACATTTTGTTGCCGTATATACTTCGTCAATAACTATTTCACCATGTTGTATATCCTAAAATAATGTAATACGTACATGATAAAACCATTGGGGATAGATCTATTCATAGATTTAATTTATTATGTAATAAAAATCAAACTTAAAGAAATTGCAAAGTAACATAAATACTATGTATGGCTAATAAATTAAAATATTTGAATTAAACAGTATAAATAACTACAATAATTTATTTTTTCATAATTTTAGTCCATTAGTGTCTAACGCAAGCTCGACAAACTCGTGTCTCCTGAAGCGGCCCGTTTTGGAGCTCCAGGCCGCATAGTTATCAGGAGCCAGAAACCAGTGGCGGGTAAATCCGTAAGCAGGGAAGAGCACTGTCCCGTTACAGTGTAACGGGTAACGGGTAGAGGCGTGGGGGTAGAACCAATCAACGCCAAGATGAAAATTTGCCGACGCCAGCGCCAACTAGTGAGACCGCGGCCAACCAGCGTCACTGGGGAAGCGTCGACAACCGATTCCCCAGCGACGCTGGTTGGCCGCGGTCTCACTAGTTGGCGCTGGCGTCGGCAAATTGTAGCTATCCGACTCTGGAACGTCTGCGGTGGGATCACCCGAGAGAAGAAAGAAGAGGAAGGGTCACCACCCTAGAGAGGAAAAGAAAGAGCGTTTCGTCCCGGGTCCGCCAGAGGACTCATCAGTAAGGCTTACCTGGCGGAACCCTGCCTTAGGCACGCTGGGTATCAGGACTGGGACGGAACTCGTATATATACTAACCGGAGGGCGATGGAACACCAGCGAGAAACCCTGGTGCCGGGTAGCCCTCTGGTGGCATGTCTATGAACACCTACCGGACCCCTACAAAATTTTCATCTTGGCGTTGATTGGTTCTACCCCCACGCCTCTACCAGTTACCCGTTACACTGTAACGGAACAGTGCTCTTCCCTGTCCGTGAGGATAGAAACTTCAGGTCCTTTACTGATAGCAGACAAGGAGCCCCGAGATGATGTAAAGGAGACAACAAAATTTGGCTCCCTGGGTACCCAAGAATGTCAGTTATTTAAACCTGTGGGCACGGGTCTGCACGCACATTACTACAGGTTTCCCCACCCGTTGAATGCGCGCCGACACTGATGCCAGAGTCGTGGGACATGGGATCCCCGCTCTGATCTATCGTCGCCCCCCCCCCTTTCCTCCCATCGCAGTGTACACAAGCATCTCCTTACTGCTGCCCGTGAGCGCTGCCGTGCTCAGGGCAGTGATGCCAGAATCGTGGGACGTGGGACAAATCCTTACCCCCACTATGACCTACCGTCGTCTCCCAGTATGGCCTACCGTCGTCCCCCACTTTATTCCCATCGCACTGCACACAAGCATATCCCTACTCCTGTCCGTGTGCTCGGCAGCCGAACAGGCAGCGCACACGGACAGGAGTGGGGATATGCTTGTGTGCAGTGCAATGGGCAGAAAGTGGGGGACGACGGTAGGGCATAGTGGGAGACGACGGTCAGTCATAGTGGGGGTAAGCGTTTGTCCCACGTCCCACGATTCTGGCATCACTGCCGAGATGAAAACGATGGAAAATTCGCCGACGCCAGCGCCACGCCAACTATCCAAACCAAGTAAGGCCGCAGCCAACCAGCGTCGACATCGCGCATATGCGTGGACGTGGGTAGGCCGACCTCACTCTCGTCCGCCTAAGCCGGTAGCGGATTTCCTTACCATCCTGCCCTGTATAGTGTATTGCATTCTCTCGCCGATAACCCGGGGAAAATACCCAAAAAAATTCTTTACCATTTTTTTTTCCACAAACGAAACAATGTTCTGAAATTCGCCATTTCTTACATAGCACCGCTTAAAAGCTCATTATTTTCGCAATTTTACACTTGTTGGTTCTCCCACAGCTACATCGACAGCGTAATTTCAAACAGAACAAGTGTTAAGAGATGCGTATGTATATTAGGGTGGACCTTATTTTTCGACCATAAAATGTTTAGCACGCCGCTCCCTAAAGTTGTTCCATTTCATGAAAAAATAATTTGTACAATAATTTAAGATCGATTGAACGTCGGGAAGACGTGGCACATCGAGTGCGAAGTTTTGAAATAGGAGTAACTGCACGCTAAATCAAAAGAGTAGCGTGTTTCTGAAAATATAAATGAAATATTCTATATTTTAGGAAATATTATAATTCCTTACTTATTTAATATTAAGTTTTGTCCATATGTGCATTGAAACTCAAGTTTCATTTGTACAAAATAAGACTATTTCACCGTATTGGCCCGTAACAGCACCGAAATATGACACAACTTTTGACACCGACTAGACTACTAGGCGATGTATGTTATAGAGTTTTGATGATCTCAAGTGGTATGAATCAGTTAGTATGAATGCGTGTGCGATGCAGTTACAATCCATTGGCACGGAAAACTATTACCAATATTAAAGGGAACAAGAAAGGTCGAAAGACCACCGGTGGTGATCAGTTGCTGCCACAAATACTGGACGCTACCAAGGAGCCTGCGTTCTTCTTGAACAAAAATTAGAGAGGGAAATTTTATATTTGCGCAGCAGGCACCATACAACGAAATTATTTTACAAAGTGTCTTTAAAGAAAAAAATGTGTCAGTTTTCCGGTCATAACGTTCCACTATTTAAAAAATTTCAAAATGCTTAGACAACAATCAACAAATTGAATTTTGTACCCGGAATTAAAACCCAATATGTCCGTCATAAGAATTGAATATACAGTCATTTAAGAAACAATCCAATTTTCAATAGACGTTTTACAAAGAGAATAGTAACCTGGGGAAGATTACAAAGAATTGTTGCAGTTAATAAGTATTTTCCTGGATGAGACTCCACCAAAAAATATAAGTTTTCGAGCCCCGAAAGCCTTCCACCATGCTCGATGGATGTCAAAAGGTTTATATTGCTTGAAAATATATTTATTTAAACTCCAATTTTCAATAACTGTCGAAGAAGAAACTGGAATTCGTGATATCTGTTTTTTTATTTCTCAAGGTTCAAAAAAAATTTCGCAAGATTCTCAATTCCCTGAATTTTTTAAAAAAGATCCTGGTTTATGGGAAGATGCCAACGATTTTAAATACGGATTGAACATCCTTCAAGGATTGAAAGTGGTTATGACACTGCTGTGCCTGGTGTTAAACTTCTGGAGGAATACAATCTGTTATTGCCAAAAATGAGGAGGAAAAATAATATATATTGCAAATTTTTTTCGAACATAGGAAACAGATTCCGGATGTAAAAAAAGAACAGTCACTATTAAAATACGTATAAAATATTTCAACGAAAAAAAATACTTTCATTTTTTACAACTCTAAATATTCCGTCTCTGTTCCAAACCTAATTTCTTGTATTATGTATTACACTAAAATTTATAGTATATTTATTATATCTGGTGGATTGTTTAAAAAGAAAAATCAAACTATCTTGCTCATTTGCGTACACATGAAAAAAATTCTTAGACGAAAGTTTTACTGTTTAACCAGGTAAATATAATGCCAACGAAATTTTTTTTTCTGAAGGTTAGTTTTTGAGTTTTGGAGGTCATGAATTTTTTTTAAGTGATCTTATTTTTTGATTCCACATTGTTACAGAGTATAAAAAGACAAATCCAACGATATATAAACATGTATATTAACGATATACTGCAAAGGAGAAAAACGAGTTACAAAAATAAAAAACTTTCAAGTTCGATGTGCCATGTCTTCCGCTTATCCGATCAACTTCATCTTTTACAGGAATTATTTTCTTACCAAATGGAACAATTTTAGGTGGCGGCGTGAAAAAAATCTCGTAAAAAATTTTTTGCCTAGAGGAGCTAAGATCCACCCTTATGTACATTCATATTTGTTGTGCTGACATCTGGCGTAGCCCAAGGGGCTTAAGTGTACGAAACAGTAGTCAATAGTTGGAAATATGTCGTGCACGTGGCCACATAGAAGCATGTTTAATATTGTTAATTTCCCTTATATTTTTTTTATTAATATTATAGTAAATATATAGGTACTTTTGCATTATAAATCAAAGTGTGTTAGTCTGTTTCAAACCATATTAACAACAAGAAACTGCTTCGTTTTTTTTTTCGTTATAGTTGAGTGCAACGGACGCCAGAGCCTACACCGATTTACAACTCCAGCGGTGAAACCACGGCGGAATGTGCTAATTTCTGTACATCCAGCGGCCATTTTGTAACATAACAAATTGTGTTCATTTGTCAATATGTGCACAAACATACCCCAAAAAGATTTGAAATAGATTCGTTCCACTGACTTTTCGAAAAAAATTCCCAAACTTGTCCCTCTTTTATGCGTTTTACACGAGGTTCCCCCTTAAGGTGGGATCTCCTACCTTAAGGAGACTTGTCGCAGCGACTTGACTTAGCGAATGGCCCTAGGCTGAATCTCCTTGCCTGCGACAGCCAGGGATCGGCGGGCTCCAGCCTCCAGCTACCGCTGATAGAGGGGGAAACACTCACAGGAGCGGTGGTTATGTGTGCGTGACTGACGCAGGCGTAGTTCATGCACACATAACCACCGCTCCTGTAGGTGTTTTCCCCTCCATCAGCGGTAGCTGGAGGCAGAGATGGGCAAAAAATTATTTTAAATAAAAAATTGATTTCGAATAAAAGACAAAAATTTAACCCAATAACCCAAAGTTAAGCAAGGAATCCATTGGTGCCACTTTCATATTGATACGACGAAAAATAAAGAAATTCCGTTTCTGTATAATCGATGACACATCGCCGAGTAACTCCGCGCTGCAGTGAACGGTACAATGTCGCTCGGCTCGAGAAGCCGGCGGCTTCGATCAAAGGCTCTCGAGGCTCGCCCAAAGTTATTCGAACTTCGAATAACTTTCGAATAAAAATACGGCTGAAACTGACAAGGGAACACCGCGAACCCGGACTCACCGATTGGAACGCAACATTGTGGGTTTTCAGAGTGACTCAAAACAAGAACAACGGTGTGTTTCTTTTGGGCCCCATCGCTCTTTAACGGGGTGAAAACTAACCTCAAAGTCAAATTGGCACTTCCACTTTTTCGCGTATAACTCTCAAAGTACAGTTGACAGAAAAAAATATTTCAAACAAAAGTTTAATGGTGTAATAAGCGCTACAAACTTCCGTTATCAAAATATTTGAAAAGGTTTTTTTCGTTAGATATGTTTCTTTTTAAACACTTTTCAAAATTTTGTTAACGCAAACTAATAAAAATAAAGTCTCTTTTATTTGAACGTTATTTAAATAATTTTTTATTTAAAGAATGCCCATCTCTGGCTGGAGGCTGGAGGCTGGAGGCTGGAGCCCGCCGATCCCTGGTGACAGGACGCTTGCTACAGGGTGATCCTAGAGCCACTGGACTCAAAGAGATGCCGCCTGGCACCCTGTGGCGAAGTCAACCCCTCCCTGATGCCTCACCGAATTTTACACCTTCGACCTTCGAAGGGGTTTGAATATCATTAAGAACTGAGAAATGTCCAAGATTTCCGCATTTGTCATTAGATCCTTGCGAAAACGACTCCAATCGATTCCTTATGTTTCGCCGATGAAACTAATACCAAGAACGACGTAATTCGGAGCATAATGAAGGAAATTTCGTGAAAAATTGATTTATATCATTTCACGCTAGCTTCGTTAAAGATAGTCCGATTTACATGAAATTTTGTACGATCTTCATCGGAAAAACATAAGGAATCCATCGGTGTCACTTCCATATCGATGCGATAAAGAATAAAGAATTATTTTATTTCCGAAACAGGTATGAATCCTCGGTCGACCGCAGCGATTCGAGGTCAGCGCCCCGCTGTCGAGGGTGAAAATGTGAAATATTCATTTCAGCGTATTAAGAAATTCTTTATTCTTTATCGTATCGATATGGAAGTGACACCAATGGATTCCTTATGTTTTTCTGATGAAAATCATACCAAATTTCATGTAAATCGGACTATTTGTATCCCTCGCCACAGTGGGACAGAATCCCAAGAAATAAAGAAAACAGTCAGAATTCAAAAGTTACAGGATTATGTATTTTTATGTATTTCTTGTAAACTACTTATATGAGCTCCTAAAGAAGGTAAAAATATCATGACGGCTACTTATCTCTAGAGATAAGGGAACCGTTTCGAATCTGTCGGGAGGACGAAGCAGGCGGCATCACGCGCAATCAGCGGACCACCCCTTTTCTTCCTGTGGCTCTCCGCGTGGCGTACTGGTGTTTCTGCAGAATAATTTCGTTTCCTACCCCATTGCCAGGGAAACATTCTTCGATCTAACATAAGAACATCTTCTTCTTTTGGTAATTGTGCGGACCATAAAATTAATTTTCGTCACGGTCAACGTTCCGACCATACTAATACTTGTATACTGTAGCGAAACACGGTTTATTGCCTGCCGCAGGTAGAGGAATAAGCTTCTTGTAGCAATTGGGGATTAAGCCTAAAAATTGTCCTGCTGCTCTGCAAGTTACTTGGCAAATGTTTCCTAATTACTCTATATCGTGTAGGGGGCCAAAGGTGTAGTGTCATAAAGCTGTAATAAACCGTAGCCCGCTAACAATTCCTTTGGGGTATCACTCATCATGCTACACCATGGAACTTCGTGCGTGTGTCGATACGAACACTGCACTTTCCATGGTATATTTATCAAATTCTTTTAGTTTTATTGAAATTATTTACGTTAATTCATGACGAATTGACGTTATTTTCTTAAAAAATAGAAAAACAAATTTTTCTATTATATCACCAAAAATTGAAAGACTCGATTCAAAATTCCGCACAAAAAGTACGTAAAAACTTTGACACGTGTTTACACACACATCAAAAGTAACCGTCATGATATTTTTTCCTTTTTTAGGAGCTTTTATATTAGTAGTCTACAGGAAATATATAAAACTACATAATCCCATAACCTTTGAATTCTGACTTGTTTCCTTATTTCTTTGGATCGCAGTGCGACCAAGTCGCTAGACTCCCTCTGGGAGCAGTCGAGCGACCTCGGTCGCAGAGCCCAGCCTGCGACTAGAAAATTCCGCCATATTGGAGAAACAGACCCTCATCGCATTGTGTTACGCCTCCAGTAGCCTAGGCTGGTACTCAAACAGACTCGCGTCGGGCTCCTACGTTTGGCGCGGATCCGTCGCAAACGCTTGTAGGAGAACAAACTATCGTCAAATGGGCCGAGAGTATTAGACTGGAAAGTAGGTACTCGGTAAAAAAAAAACTAAAAATTCGTAGGTCTGTTCGTGAATCCCTGTCTTAGTGATCAGTATGAAGCCCTGAAAAATCACCGTCGATCGGTTGCCGGCAACCCATCCATTTTTTAGATGAAATGTTAAACAAACGGTATTTCCTTAATAACTCAAAAACGGTTCGTCCTACTGAAAAATGTTTTAAACATAAATTAAAGAGCATTAAATTCTGCATAAAAAAGGTTGTATATTTTTTCGTAAATACAATCGTTCTTGCAATAATGCGTGCATAAATAAATGGTGAATAAATAATTTAATTAAAATTGCGCACGTAGTGGTTCTTATTCGGCTTTGGTAGAACGCAGAAACCATGCATGTGCCTGCGAACATTTCTATAGGAATTTAGTCCACTTTAGCTTCTGCCGTTATCCTCACCAATTTTTGGGAAACGGCGTCTCGGCGTAAACTTCGAGCGTCCCTACCGCCGCAACAAAACAACATCGTTTATCAAGCAATACAGACAATTATCGGACAAAATTTTGGGGATCTCAAATTAAAACGAAACTGCAAGGTGCGTCCACTCGCAACAGTCAACAGTGAAATTAAAGTAGGTGACACGTTGATTCCAGTCGACCCCTTGCTCCTTTTTCAACGAATTTCTCTCATGAAAAAGTCAGAAGATCTAAAATATTGCGGAAAACAAAAAATCAAGTCCATACAGCGTTTTTCTAATCGAACTCGATTTTGAAAACGTTGTTTACGTCGTGAATGGCGGATTTCTCCTTCGCCACGTTGTATACTCCAATACAGAAACGTACAGAGCAGGTTGCGAACGGTATTTACAATATATAAAAGAGCATTTTCGATCTAACTTAATAATTGTTGTATTTGATGGATACAACGAAACTGCAATGTGTACGAAAATCGCTGAACATCGTCTGAGATACTTGAAGGGCACGTCGACAGATGTACACTTCAATTCAAATACCACAGTAACGATTAGTCAGCAATAATTCTGTCCAACGAAAAAAATAAGAGGAGCGTAATAAATATGCTCCAAAATATGTTGCAAGTGTAGGAGCCGGAAAAAGAGGGCCACCGGCGCCGGGAATCGAACCCGGGCCGCCCGCATGCTGATCAGCAGCGTTAACCACCACGGCTATGCCGACTCTCCGTGGTCCCCAGTTCCAAACTCCTATCTAACCGACGCCACCTATGGGCCACTCTGCACCATAGGCCGTCTTTCTCCGAGCGCCCAGCGCCTACACAAGAGAGATACATTGCAGTTAAGCAAGCATCAGCAGATCTGGATGTGTTGATTGTACAAACTGCCATCTCACTTGCTTCTTGCTATGCAGAAGAAAATGTAGTTGTTGTTGGACAGGACGTCGATTTAATTTGTCTTATCGCAGCGCTGGGCAATTCAAACATGATTTCTTTGCTGAAACCAGGGAGAGGTAGAACGCAAAGACAATTGTTTTCTTGTGCCAATTGGAGTGACTCCAAAATGTGCAGAGAGAACATTCTTTTTGCCCATGCGATTAGCGGATCTGATACGACATCAGCATTTTTGGGCAAGGGGGAAGCAACACTGTGGAAGCTCTTGCAGAAAATACCAGATTTGAGAGAGAATGCTGTAATTTTTAATGAACTCAGTGTTTGGCAGGAGAAAATCGCAGAAGCTGGAGAACGTGTCGCTTTGGCTTTACACGGAGCATCTCAGCCCCGAGAAATTTATCAATAACTTCATATTTTTGTGCTACATGCGCTCCTTCTGAAAAAATAAGTCATGTAACTTAGCTCAATTACCACCAACAGCAGCAGCGATTCGAGAGCAATCGTGCCGAGTATACCATCAGGTACAACAATAGCGTGGTAACGATTTATGTGCCAAAAGATGGGGATGGCGATTGCAAAATAATGAGTTAATGCCAACTCCTACATCGCGGCAGCTAGCACCAGACGTGGTCCTCAATTATTTCCTGCAATTGTCACAAAGGCTGTGGAGGGTTGAAATGTATAATAATTTGCGGAAATTGCCGTGGATAATCTTGTCTTAATGCGAGGGGAATCAAAAAATAGATGAAGAAGAGAATGATTTAATCGATATAGGAATCTCGGAAAAAGATTACGGAGCCACGGCGGACACAAGTACACCCACCGATATTGACGAATGGGATGAAGACAGCAGTCCTAGGAGTAATTTTACCACCCCCCCCCCCTCCACCCCGCCGCTGAAAAGAAAAGAATACAAAATTGCAGGTAATGTGGATTAGGCCGATGTATAGGGGAAACACGTAAAAACAACGCGCCCTCTACTCTACCTACTTCCCGGATGGTTTGGAAATATTACAATATACGAAAAAACGGTTGCATTTACGAAAAATATTATGCAACCTTTTTCTATACAGGATTTAATACTCTTTAATTTTTATCTAAAACACTTTTCAGTAGGACTATGCGTATTTAAGTTATTAGCGAAATACCATTTTTCTTAACATTTCACCCAGAAAATGGGCGATCGACGGTGATTTTTTAGGGGCTCATACTCGTCATTAAAACAAGCGATTCACGAAAAGACCTACCTATTATTAGTTTGTTTGCAGAGCGCCATCTAGTATGAAGTAGAGGAAACAGTAACTTTGTGCCACTGCGAAAATGTAAAAGGTTACATGTCCAATCCGGGACACTTCGCGAGACACTTTTCAATGCGGAACAAAAGGCTCAAATCCGGGACTGTCCCGCCCGGTGCGGGACGTGTGATCACTTTACCCTAGATCAGGCCTGCCCTTTAGGGTGCAAATACCTCCTCAAGCTCTGGAACCAGGGCAACAGCCGAGCGCGGAACTGTTACGTTGCTAACCACATCATGGGCTGCGGGAGAACTGCACGACTGTGCATGCGTCCATACTGGCTCGTACCACCACCGTCTGTATAGCTATATTGTTGGACCACACGCATATGGGCGCACACACACTCTTGCAGTTGTCCCAAAACCCACGCAACGGTTAGCAAGATAACAGTTCAGCCCTCGGCTGTTGCCCGGGTCCCAGACGTCCCGCATCGTGCGGGACAGTCCCGGATTTGAGCCCTTTGTCCCGCATTGAAGTGTCCTGCGAAGTGTTCCGGATTGGACATGTAACCTTTTACATTTTCACAGTGGCACAAAGTTACTGTTTCCTCTACTTCATACTAGATGGCGCTAATACTGTTAACTGACAACACTCGTCTTGTCATGAGTTGTTGCATAGAAATCTGAAGTGGGAAGAATGCTAATACGGATCTGTTAAAGTTTTTTTTTGCTTGTCCCGCATTGGACCCCAAAATATCTGGTCACTTCACTCTTACAACAGCGCTTTTTCGTTTACCCCCACGAGAGCCGAATTAAAAGGCGCATTTCGACTCTGCGTTGAGCGCACGTTTGTATCTCCACCACTTCTTGGAATCCTTCGGTCGAGAGCGGGAGTGAGAGAACTCATGAGCGAGCGAAAGTGGACAAAAGAGTCGACACGAAGTTACCGTCGGCTACGAAAGAGAGAAAGCATGATACTTTGTCTCGCTTTGTCTTTCAGCTCGAGCTCGAGCTCGAACTCGAACTCGACTGGCGTGCGGGCCTACATACAATACAGTAGCGGCTACTACATTGTATAAGGATGAGCGATACTTCTAAAAATATCGAGACAGCGTATCGATTCGTATCGACAACCCTAATAGCTATACCCTTAAAATATCGGAATAAAAATATCCATACTTTCCGATACATAAAATAAAAAACCATAACAAACTGAAGGTTTAATTAATTAAACTTTACTTAAAACTAGATTGTTTTATTATACACGTACATCTTAATATATAAAGCAGAAAGTGTTTGTGTGTTTGTCTGTCGCCTAAAAACTTTCGAAGAGTAAACTCTGGGATCACGAAATGTGTCCCCAGCTCATTATGCCTAACTAATCCAGATGAATGTGACTATTTAAACCAGCGCTGTCCAGCGTAGGGGCCCCTCACGCGCCTGCTTCCCCTTCCAATATTTATCTCGCACAGCGCGCCTTCCGTTGTCAAGGAGACCGCGCGACGCTAAGAAGGCTGCCATGACAGGCTAGCGTCTTCGCGGTTAGCGTCGCGGTGTATCCCTGACAACGCGGACGAGAGTAAGAGAACCCCAAGTTCCCGCGGGAACGACCTTGGACAGCGCTGATTTAACCCTTATGTCAATAACCAACTTTACCTACGTTGTTCAATGACCAAGGTACAGCTGTACCCGCGTGGTGAAATCATATATTTAAGGCTCTTTAGAGGGGTGATCCGTATCTTTGCGATTATACTTGACTTCGGCAACCCTGTGGTCAGCCGGGAGACCTTTATTAGGTATACGGGACTTTCCACATGTACCTGGAAATGACTTTTAAGTGATTTTCCACAAAGCCGCACGATCGTTTGTTTAGTTTTTCGAGCTCAGGCGTGCTGCAGCTGTTTGAAATTCGACTTGGGACGAAAATCGGGGGACTCCTCTGCGTTGGGTCTTAGGATTCACTTTTGGCTCATTCCTATCATACGAATTCGAGTTCCAAGAGATGACGAGCGAGGAACGGATACGAGGCGGGCGACGCGTTGTTGCTTTGTCTTGCTCCGTCTTTCGGGCGCTTGGTGCTCCGTCCTTTGCGTGCGCGACAGACACAAGATTTTTTGTCTAAAAGACGAAAACGGCTCCACAAATTTCGTAGAAGCTTAACGCGGTTCTCGTGTCACAGTCAACCGCAGCGCCTCGCACGGGCAGATAAAAGACGGAGTGTCGGGCGTCCGAGGGACGGAGCGAGACGAAGAGTATCGGCAATTTCTCGGAATCGTGTCCTCTCTACATTGTATGCTCACCTCCGGTCACGAGCCGTGACAGCCTAAGCAAGAAATACTCTATTTTCTTTTGGCCGAAAGTGTAAATCGAAAGCACTTTTATTTCGGAGCGCTTCCTTCGCGTGGACTCTGTATTTCTGTCACAACGATAAGTGTTTATTGTGTTTGTGGCTTGTTTATTTACGTGTGCTGTATTGTATAATTGCATAAATTATAAAAAAAGTGACCAAAAATGGAAGAATTGTCAGAAAAAGAGTTCGAAAGATTGAACAATGAAGGCAAGGATGCGTACTTGAAGCAGTTATTAGGACCTATTGAACAGGATGATTTCTATGCTTCTGATAGCGATGACGAGGACTGGTTTCCCGAAGCTCTGAAGTTTCGGACAGCGATGAAACTGATGAAAATGCAGATGATGAAGGTGAGACAGTCAACGAGGAATATGAAGAGGAAAATGAAGCGAGTGAAGCAGAGACAAGCGACGACGAGGCGGCTGAAGGCATTATACGAATTTATATGAATTTATTTATATAATTTATAATGTAAATTATTAATTGTTTATAACATTCATTGTTTACATTCAGGCGACAATGGAAACCCGAGTGGAAATGATAAAAATTTTGTGGCGAAAGATGGAACAGTTTGGAGTCGGACACCACTGACTGAACATCAAGCTGCAGCTCGTAACATCGTGCGGCAAAGGAGTGGGGCCCGCACAGGAGCACAAAAATGTTATCCACTAGCGATACGTTCAAAAAAATTATTTCAAACGAGATGATTGATATAATCATTCGTCATACTAATAAAAAGGCGACTTCAGTTTATGAAAATTACGACGATTCACATCCTACACGGAAACAAGCAGTATGGAAAGATTTGACACCTTGTGAATTGTATGGATTTTTAGGAATTTTGATTGCGGCGGGTGCAAATAACTCTAACACTGATCACACGACAGATATGTGGAAAACTCTGTCATATCCTTTGTATCGAGCGACCATGGGCATCAATCGGTTCTGGAACATTTTGAGATTTATCCGTTTCGACGATGCGAATACCCGTGTTCAGCGTATGAAGGACGATAAGGCTGCGCCTATACGGGACATATGGTGCATGCTAAATTCAAATTTGTCAAAGATGTACCAGCCAACTGAAAGTTTGACAATTGACGAACAGCTTTTCCCTTTCCGAGGTCGAACGAAATTTACACAATATATTCCGTCAAAGCCTGCAAAGTACGGAATCAAAATATGGTGGATATGCGACGCAAAAAATTCTTATTCACTCTTTGGCCAAATTTATACTGGAAAAACGGGACTACTCGCAAAAAAAATCAAGGAGAAAGAGTAGTCAAAGAACTGGCTACGCCATACAGAGGGTCAGGTAGAAATATTTCCATGGACACTTTCTTCACGACACTGCCATTGGCAAAATGTCTGATTTCGTGGAAGCTCACTATAGTTGGAACTTTGAAAAAAAATAAAAGTTATATTCCCAAACAAATGGCTCCACTCAAAACTAGAAAAGAATTTTCATCTGTATTTGATTTTCACGAAAAAGTAACCATTTGCTCTTGCGTGCCAAAAAAAAATAAGGCAGTGGTTATGCTATCCACAATGCATTGAGACACAGCAGTCTCAGATAATACAAAAAAAAGCCGGACATTATCCAGTATTATAATAAAAATAAAATTGGAGTGGACACCATGGACCAAATGTTGGGAAGATACACGACTCACAAGGGGAGGCCGCTACATCTGGGACACGGATTTTGATGAAACTCATATATGTTGTAGTGTAGGTGTAGTAGACCAATATATGTCTCACATGTTGGGTCCACTACCCCATAGTTACCGAAATATTAATATAAAAAGATGTTTATGCGTTTACGAACAGAAGCGATAGCGAAGTTTATTATAATGATGAACAATATAAAAAAATATGTGAAATCAAAATGAGCTGCAAGTACATAAAGGTGCTTTCCAACTGCCCTTAAGATGACACAACTACATAGACACAGCTAAAATGCTGTGTTCATACATTCCATTACTCATATCGCGGACATTTTAATTATCCCATCAAAAAGAATCCCAATTAAAAACATTGTCGTAAATTAATTAATAGCTTTACAAAATTAATATACAAAATTGCGCCAATTATAACAATGGCTATTTATAAAAAGAAAAATGTATTAAATAATATTAAGCAGATATATTTTTATAGAAATAAATATTTCAATACCAATAAATATTTTATTCAAAATACTTGGCGCTGCGAAACCGAAAAAATGTTAATTGTCTTATTAATAGTAAATTAATAATTTACAATAACTCCCTTACAATCTAAAATACATAAACATATACATATTAGAAACGCAGTCAGATTTATTCTACATATATTTAATTCTAATATCATACGTAGCATATGCACACGCACACATACACACATTCACGAATGCACGCACAAGAAAGAAAAAGATTAATGCAATTTATACATATGTATTCAGTTTAGCAACACCAATGCGGTGAGCAGCGCCAAGTATTTTGAATAAAATATTTATTGGTATTGAAATATTTATTTCTATAAAAATATACCTGCTTAATATTATTTAATACATTTTTCTTTTTATAAATAGCCATTGTTATAATTGGCGCAATTTTGTATATTAATTTTGTAAAGCTATTAATTAATTTACGACAATGTTTTTAATTGGGATTCTTTTTGATGGGATAATTAAAATGTCCGCGATATGAGTAATGGAATGTATGAACATAGCATTTTAGCTGTGTCTATGTAGTTCTGTCATCTTATAGTCCGGGAGCCAGTGAACATTTTTAGTGTCCCATCGCGACAAGGTTTTTCTATCATTTTTCTACTTAACCTTATGCTGAAAGTCAAGAAAAGCGCGGTCTGGCAGTCGAGACCGGGGACAGGGCCGGAGGGCACGCCCTCGAACATGTCAAGTTTGAGAGCATCCCCGACTCATCGCGACAAGGTTGAACTTCCACCCATTAATATACAATTTAATACAAAATAAGAAAATCGCAGTCTGGCAGCGCTCCGCGGGGACCTTCGTCGTCTGGCAGACCTCCAAACATGTTAAAAAAAAAAAAATCGACTCATAGCGACAAAGCTGAAATTTTCTGGAATAATTGTTTATGTTGTAAAACCAATGGAAAAAATAGTCTGGCAGCCTATAAGCGGTGATAAGACCTTGCCAGACGTTTACAAATGAATCGAGCGTGTAGTCAAATCTACTACCGCGACATTAAATTTAATATTAACTTGTATAAAAGATCGACGTTTAATATGAAGTATGAAGTGGATATGAGTAGGTACTTTACAATTTTATTATAGTATAACGATAAAAAAAGTGTATTTTTTTATTTTTCAAAAGATAAAGTACAATTTTTACATTCTAAAATATGGCATTTATCGTAAAAACAAATGAAACAATAAAATTCACGACACCATGCACAGCTAATAAAAGATGTATGGCCACAGGTACATTTTTTTGTTCTAATTTCAGGTGGAAATTGCACCTGATTTACATTTAGAAAAATGTTTCTATTGTCTGTTAGTTTACTAGCATACCATGCGTATTGTATCATGTCAATATAAATTGGCGCTGATAGCTGGTTATGAATAATTGCGTGTATTTTAATACAATCTTCCCTGCTAGTCAACTGTCTTTTAGGCAGGTGAAAAATTTTATTTCCAAACTGCATAATGCAACAGATTTGTTGCGATTAAAAAGAGAGTTGACTAGCAGGGAAGATTGTATTAAAATACACGCAATTATTCATAACCAGCTATCAGCGCCAATTTATATTGACATGATACAGTACGCATGGTAGGGGAGACCGGGGATAGTTTGGACAATTTTTTATTAATAGTCTTTAGCGGGCCTGTAAGATGCCTTACGGCTATAAATTGTACACCATTCGATAGCTCAGAATGTGCGCTATTCATTTGAACCTGAGAAACGGGCCTTACATTCCCTAGTATTACTTTGAGATGAAAAAAGTTCAGAGATGCATATTGTCCAAAGTATCCCCATTGGTGGGGTTACATTGGACATAGCACGGGGATAGTTTGGACAGATGGAAAGAAATGATAATGAATAATCCAATGAATATATAATTTCTTTAAAATGACAAATAGCCTGTTGGGCCATTAAGGAGCCCGACCTCCATGGTGTTTTCCAGAGCCGCGCGAAAGGGGAACTCGAAGCCAATGATACCGCGGGTGTACATCGGATAAGAAAAACTGTAAGAGTGTATGTAGTAGTGTGCGGTGCAAGCTCGTATTCATAGGCCGAAATAAGTGGCCTTTTGGGCCAGTGGCAGCACTGGGGCCCCTAAGAATCCCAGTCATTCAAGCCTATCCTACGTGTTATCTGTCCAATGTAACCCCTCATATCATATCAAAACAAAATTATTCGTGCCTTTCCTCAAAAAGGATACTTTGATTTTTGCATAGCATTACTTTATTCTAAACACATTCAGCAATGCCTCAAAAAAGTTACAATAAAATTTTTCCATAATGAAGTATCCGAATCACAACAAAAAGTAGATGAAAATATTATACAGTAACATACAAGAATTGAAAAGTGTAACATACCTTGTCATTCGTGAATGCAACACGCCATACTGAATATCAGTTGATTTGGTGTACATATAGGCACAAACTACAAAAAAATTGCAATCATCATGACACTATGGAGACAATTTTCAAACTGTCCAATGTATCCCCGTGTCCAAACTATCCCCGGTCTCCCCTATGCTAGTAAACTAACAGACAATAGAAACATTTTTCTAAATGTAAATCAGGTGCAATTTCCACCTGAAATTAGAACAAAAAAATGTACCTGTGGCCATACATCTTTTATTAGCTGTGCATGGTGTCGTGAATTTTATTGTTTCATTTGTTTTTACGATAAATGCCATATTTTAGAATGTAAAAATTGTACTTTATCTTTTGAAAAATAAAAAAATACAAAATACATTTATAGAAAAAAAAAATGATTCCAGTGAGAATCGAACCTGCGAATGTTCCGGTGCGAGACCTGCCCTTTACACGCGCCGCTATTCATCATTACAATAAACTTCGCTATCGCTTCTGTTCGTAAACGCACAAACATCTTTTTTTATTAATATTTCGGAAACTATGGGGTAGTGGACCCAACATGTGAGACATATATTGATCTACTACACCTACACTACAACATATATGAGTTTCATCAAAATCCGTGTCCCAGATGTAGCGGCCTCCCCTTGTCAGAGGCGGACAAACAGGGCCTCTTGCCCTTTTCTATAATCTCCTCGACATCGCGTCTCTTGCCACATACATAATTTATTATGAAAACAATAATATGATTAAAAAAAAAACGAACGAAGATTATTTTTGCGACAATTAACAGAAGAACTTTGTATGCCAATAATAGAAAATAGATCTGAAAATGTGCAAGTTATGTGACACTTTTCTACTAAGCTTGCCATCGAGAGTGTTCTTGGTAGGGCCGTGAATACTACGAGTTCAGCAATAGATATTCCGTCTGGATCTCAACGAACACCAGGTGCGAAACCAGTTGTTGGATCGTGTCACATATGCTATACAGTCGAAATAAAAAAGCGTAGAAAGACAAGGAAGTCATGTTTGCGATCAGCATTCAACCACTTTTAGTAAATGCTATGAATGCGCGTAATTGTTGTACATACATAATTAAAATAAAATAAGTATTTGTTTTTAATTTTATGCACGTAATAAATATCTGTTTTCATTTATTTTCTACTCCCCGTTACGCTTAGACGTTATTTTTAATAGTATTCCCGATAATTATCACATTCATATATGTGGGTACAGGTGTACCCCGGTTATTGGCACAGACACATCAACTTTGACTGCGCTATTCTAATATTTTCAAGTTAGAAATTTTAAAACTAAGGACATAAGTCGATAGTAAATACCTCAAATAACGAGGATTTGGTCGGGTGAAACTTTCTTTTAACGGGAACATAAAAAATTTTAGGAGGCAACGCTTAGGTGGGTACAGCTGCACCCGGTTATTGACAATAAGGGTTAAACAAAAAAAAAAATAACAAATTTTTTTATACAATGAGAATCTAAATTTCGGGCGAAGCCGAGTAGTAAAGTTAGTTTTTATTATACGAGTAGTTTTATTTTACGATATGGACCATGTATTTTGAAAGTGACATGTCCATTTATTGAAAAAATGGAGAAAACGAAAAATTTACATATACTTTAATGTGAACTGTTTGTTCATAAACATATATAAATCTTAAAGTATTGTTGCGAGCACCCTATGGATGGAATTCCATGGCCCACTGGTGCTCGCGACCGAGACAAGAGGACAGCGAGAAGAAGGCGATCGCCTGTCAACCCTTCACGTGATAAACAGACGCCATTGCGAGTAGACGTGTATCGAGATCCTCTTCCGAATTATACTACATTCCTGTTATTCCATATTGTTCTTGTTACATGTGTTATTATTCTTGTTATACATTCGATTCCTATTATGCCGAACGCGAGACATAACAATATTAATTTGGTTTAATCAATTGAAATTTCGTAAATAAATGCAATAGCATAATCATTTAAATATCGAAATTCGATACTGGTAGGTTATATATCGATACGTACAAATATCGGACCACCAAATATCGATACAAAATATCGATATTTAACACCCAAAATATCGATACAGGGGTGTATCCATACTGTATCGCCCATCCCTAACATTGTACATAATACCTATTTTAGGCCACAGGTACTACCCATTATCGAATTTACCAGGTTTTGGGTTTTTTGTCATCGGGAAGTACGAAAAAAAGCCTCTGGAAAGATTGTGCTAACAAACGAACATCCGCCTTAAGCGTCTTATTATATGGGATAGATGCTTCAATTTTATTAATGTTCCTGTCCGTCTAACCATTGGTTATTAACAAGTAATATAAAAAAAGTATTCAAAAGTATTGAGAAATGCCGAAGTTATGAGATTTTTTCCGCGAATCCTATGTTACGTGCCCCCCTGTGCGTCGCCACAACGAGCCAATACAATGCTACTATTCCTCGCAAATACTGTGTGGGGAAGGAACAATTAAAAGGGGAAGCAGGCGCGAGAGGGGCCCCAGTGCTGAACAGCGCTGATCTATAACATCAGCATTAATATTTTAAAATAATCTGGGGCGTTCCTCAAACAGAGACCTGATGGCGCAAGAACACACGCATTTACTATGGGAACCACTGGACGGAGTGTGGTGCGACCCCACCACCTCGAGGAATGCTTCACAATCAGTAAAATGGTCGCTGCCCGGCTTCCTTTTGTCCTAGGTTAATACTTCATACACCTAAACCTTCCTCGAGAAATGCTCTATAAAACGGTGAAAACCGCACACAATCCGTCCAGTGGTTCTCGAGATTAGCCCAAACAAACGGTCAAACAGAGGACTGTATTTGATAGTATATGGAGATGAGATATCCTGTACATCTGTAAATTTTAAATTATTATTCCGCTTATAAACATGATACTTACTACAGTTGCAAGAGATGGACTTAAGTCTAAGTTAAACACCATCCTGTATTTGTGTGCTAAAAATATTACTGATGTTGTAGAAGTCACTTTATAATGAAACTGGTGACTTATTTCAGCAGACCAAGATTCAGGTTTACACTTAGGTAATACAGATACGATTTCCAATTCCGCTGCTTCCTTATTTTTAAAACTTGGACACTGAATATTTATCACACTATCCAAATGCTCTAGCATCCACTGAGCTCTTACATTTCGTGATATAGGGAAACCCTTTTTCATTAACAGGTAAACAGTGTCCGCTTCTAAAATAGTTATCTCCTGTAAAATGGAAGTAAAATTATAATTTTATACATTTTTTGTAAGTAAAACATTTACTGCTATAAAGGATGTTACTCCACCTGTAGGCATTACTCTAGGGGTCTTTATACAGGCAAAAAAAAAAAGACGAAAATCAAGAGTGACAAAATTGCGGTAAAGTCTTCGTTTTCGAGAAAATTGACTTTGAATTTCAGCTAAACACGGGTACCGCGCAGGCGTCTGAGGGGCACGCGATAAGAGCGGAATATCCTGTGGACAGCTGGCGTGTCCCTCACGCGCTTACGATGCACGCGTATTTAGCTGAAATTCAAAGTCAATTTTCTCGAAAACAAAGCCTTTACCGCAATTTTGTCACTCTTGATTTTCTCCTTATTTTCGCCTGTATAATCACCCCTAGAGCATTGACTATAGGTAGAGGAACACATATTAACCCTTTCGCTACGACGGGCGACTATAGTGGCTCTCCATACGGTGCCACTGAGGTACGACGGGCGACTATAGTGGCTCTCCATACGGTGCCACTGAGGTACTACGGGCGACTATAGTGGCTCCCCGTACGTGGCGTCGCGTACCTACCGTATAGTGATGTCGCGGCGCGCGGCATTGCCCCGTTCAGTGGGAATACCGCGGCGGAGAACCTGTCCGTAGCGAAAGGGTTAAGCCGGGTCCAGACCTGAATGCGTATACGCTGAGCAGGCTCAGCGCGCACGAATGACGCATGCGGAGGGGTCGAAAGTACCATTGTGTCTTTCTTCACCAACTACTGTGCTTAACTTAGCCCACTCCGCAGTCGTAAAGATGGTGTGATACATAGTTAGCTAAATAAACATACAGCTCAACCCTCCGAGTCGACTCAGTCCCCTCCGCAGGGGGGAGATTATATTATGACCAACCGGACTTGCATTCGTTGCAGACGCAACGTTTTCACCTCTTCATAGTAATATTTTCTCTTTATGACCCACGTTTTCTCGCAGCGCATATGTCAGTACGTACTTTTGTTTTGATATTGTAGCACGTGCTTATACTGAAGAGATAAGAGATCAGTCTCCAATTCGAAGGGAAGACGTCACAGGCGGGATCACGCGCAGTGCAGCGGACACCTCATTTTCTACCTGCGTCCCTCCACGAGGCTTATTGCTGCCCCCCCCCCCCCCCCCCCGAGTAATCTCGTGTGATTTTTTAACACGACAGCGAGTCGGCCTGGCTGTATGAATTAAGAACAATGCAGGATGTAGTGAAGAAAAGAAAGACAAATTATTCAGTAAAATAGAGCTTTAAAGTCTATCATATGTTAATTGCATTATTATTATTCAAAATGTAATTTTTAAATGTTTGATTATCTGTTTATGTCAATATTAGCAATGGATTAAATTTATTTAGTTTATGCGTTCAATAATTTCTGTAGGAGTTTCGTAAAAATCACCGAAACCAGGAAACTTTGAAGATTTGTATTTTTTAAACAATTTCGAATCTGCAAAAATGAGGACTTAACCCTCCCTAATTTCATATGGACTACCATATATGTATTTCAATATCATGAAAATCCGAGGCATCGAGGATTTTAGAAAAGTATCACATTCTGCCTCTATCTTCCACGCTGAACGCAATGCACTTCAAACTCCCTTTGATCTGTGGAAGAAAACCGACAACGGGCGGCTCAGGCCATGTGCCTTCGCCGGCATGCACGAGTCGGGTCGCATGCGCCGAATCACCACGAATGACCCGTCCACACTAGCATATGCGTTCACGCTCAACCTTTCAGACGTAGAAGCATGCGCCAGGGGCTACCGTTTCACCCGTCCACATCAGAATATTCGTGCGCGCTCAGCCTGCTCAACGTATACTCATTCAGGTCTGGACCCGGCTTTATACATGTACAAAGTATCCCAGTTTTTTCCGACAACTATAGTAACTTGTTCTACAAGTATAAATAACAAATAAGTGTTATACACTCCTTACATTATTTAGAGGATCACCTCTAGGAACCCGAAAAATAGGGGCAAGTTCACATAGTTATAACTCCAGCAAAAATAGTCGTATCGATATTTTGAAAATGTGGTTTGAAAGCGTGGAATCTCTACTTTCAGCTGCTTTTTCCCAGATTTTATTTATTACGATATAAAGAGCAGTTGGTTAATTTTAAAAAAATTTCTTAAACTTTGCGATGTTCCATGGGGGAATGACATTTTTTACACAGATTCCATTTACACCAGTCGACAACGACCACTTTCTTGTGTAAAAACAGAATAATATATTTCTTGTACGATTTTTTTTTGCCAAGTTATTCAACTTTGAAGCAAAAATCGTCGTTTTTTTTTAATTTAGTTGCTTCTAGGAATCGATGCAATCATCGTAGAATGTTCATGACAAGGGCAATAGAAAGATCAGTCTCTCCTCTTTAATACGTATCTTTTGCTTTTTCGATTTGGTTATCATTTCGGTGTACCACGTCATTTCGAAAATATGCTTAAAAATTGTACAAATTCCATTTTTTCTTCAACTCGCTGTATCTCCGCCAAAGATGACCGGAACATCATTATTTTAAGTTCATTTGAAAGCGGAGAGTCTGCCGATTCTTTTGAGTTCCACCGGAATCAGCTGCGATAATGTTTTACCTGTGGCCTTTATGTTTGAACTTACCATTTCGGAAAAATAAGGCTACAATGTCAAGGGGTCTCCCTACCTTGACGGACGAAAAATGATGCGAAATTTGGGAATTTTTTAAAACAAAACCATTAAATATATTTACTTCCAGCTTTGTTGCTTTATTTATCAATCTTTAGAGGATATTAAAAAATATAGTATGCAAAAATAGTGGTTATATCCGGAGTTATGGTGCTTCAAATAGAGCGCCTTACAAAAATCATATACGCATGATTAGCATAAAATCAGCCGTTGTAGTTGTCTGAAATAGAAAATTTAAATATTTGTGTAATCTGTATGAGTGTGACTATCGTCTGAACTAGATTAAATAAGAAATACTGAAAAGTAAAAAGTAGTAAGGCTAGGAGAGTTCCAACGCAGGTCCTCTGAGGGGAGCGCGGGGGCGGGGGGAAGTGATGGCGCGCGGGGGAGTGCGGTGGAGGGAAACATGGGCGCGGGGGGAGCGGTGAGTGGAAGACCGGTTGCGCGCGCATGAGCCGCGGAGTGGGGGAAGCCGAAATCGTGGAGGGGATCAGTCAGGATCGAACCGTCGCGGAGACCTCTCCAGACTGGACCCACCGCTGGAAAGTTGTTTTTAGGGGGGGAATGACCCCCGAAAATATTTTCCGACTTAACCGATGAAGCGGACGACCCCACAGAAATTTTTTTTCCCCCAAATATTGTTTCTAAGTAGCAAACAAATATACATCATGCACTAACGAAATATGATACTTTTTATATACAGGGTGTCCCAAAAATGTCGGACTTCCTTGAAAGGGGTTACTCAGGGGGTGATTTGAAACAACTTTTTCCTTAGCGACAATATTGTCCGAAGCTTCGTTAAGGAGATATTAACCAAAAACCCCGACCAATCAGAGCGCGCGCCTTCCGCCTGAGTTCCCGCGGTAGCGTTGGCTACGAGGTAGGCGACCGCGCTTGTGCTACGAACGTACGAACAAGCAAGTCGGCATGCATCGAAGGAAACCGCGTTACACATTTTTTTTTTTTGAAGCAGAATCTCAAATAAGAATAATTTGAAGTGAGAGGACAAGAAGTACGTAAATTTCGTTTTTAAATAAGGCATAAACGAAAAGGTAACGTAACAGAAAATGTACGACAAGTGATCGTAATTCGTTATTGAGGTAAAAATCCGTAGTTTAACAACGGCCAACACAACTAAATTTAAAAAATAATATTAGGTGTATGAATAAATTCTTTCCGACTGGAATTTCTATCGCGGTGGTATTCAGAAGCTTCCAGAAAAAATGGCAAAAGGTAATGAACAATAATGGAAATTATTGCGATGATCGAGTTGTTTTCATATTTTTTAAATCGAACTGTTATTGTACCCTAAAATCGGAAAGAATTTATTTTCACACCTAATAATCACCAATAAATTAAATAAAACTCACCCTTTCTGGACATTCCTTTCCTTGCTTTCCTTCCCTTTTCGGAAACCTTGCCACTGTACCGATCCTGGTCATCGGCGTCCAGTGCTCAGCTGATCGCAGGGTCAATGTACCGAATATTCACTTCACTGCACGGCTACTAACACTGATCACTGAACCGATCCTGGTCATCGATGGACGAGCCCAGTGCACAGCTGGTTTCAGGTACACGACACCATCCAAGGTTAATGTGCCGAATATTCACTTTACTGCACGGCTACTAACACTGATCACTGAATTTATTTTTCACGGAACGTGTTGTTCCTACGTTATAAAAATTGGTGGCTGCGAAAGGGGCCGATTACTGTTAATTACTGGGACGAGATTACTACTATTACCCGGCGAAAAGAAAACTCGTGGCAGACTGTCTCGGGCTGTGCAGTCCGCTGCTGTGACGATTGGTCGAGTCACCTATTTGGGCACACTTTTAAAGACGGGACACACGTATTTTGGTTATTGGCTGAAGTTGCCACATACATTGTCGCACCGCGCGACGAAGAGATCGAACGAAACACGAGATCGAGTGGGATAGAGCGATTTGACCAAGCGTAGCCTACGCTTTTGTTTTGACGATCGTCGGTCGGATCCGTATCTGATCGCTGCACAGCAGCGGACTGCACAGCCCGAGACAGTCTGCCACGAGTTTTCTTTTCGCCGGGTAATAGTAGTAATCTCGTCCCAGTAATTAACAGTAATCGGCCCCTTTCGCGGCCACCAATTTTTATAACGTAGGAACAACACGTTCCGTGAAAAATAAATTCAGTGATCAGTGTTAGTAGCCGTGCAGTAAAGTGAATATTCGGCACATTAACCTTGGATGGTGTCGTGTACCTGAAACCAGCTGTGCACTGGGCTCGTCCATCGATGACCAGGATCGGTTCAGTGATCAGTGTTAGTAGCCGTGCAGTGAAGTGAATATTCGGTACATTGACCCTGCGATCAGCTGAGCACTGGACGCCGATGACCAGGATCGGTACAGTGGCCAGGTTTCCGAAAAGGGAAGGAAAGCAAGGAAAGGAATGTCCAGAAAGGGTGAGTTTTATTTAATTTATTGGTGATTATTAGGTGTGAAAATAAATTCTTTCCGATTTTAGGGTACAATAACAGTTCGATTTAAAAAATATGAAAACAACTCGATCATGGCAATAATTTCCATTATTGTTCATTACCTTTTGCCATTTTTCTGACAGCTTCTGAATACCACCGCGATAGAAATTCCAGTCGGAAAGAATTTATTCATACACCTAATATTATTTTTTAAATTTAGTTGTGTTGGCCGTTGTTAAACTACGGATTTTTACCTCAATAACGAATTACGATCACTTGTCGTACATTTTCTGTTACGTTACCTTTTCGTTTATGCCTTATTTAAAAACGAAATTTACGTACTTCTTGTCCTCTCACTTCAAATTATTCTTATTTGAGATTCTGCTTCAAAAAAAAAATGTGTAACGCGGTTTCCTTCGATGCATGCCGACTTGCTTGTTCGTACGTTCGTAGCACAAGCGCGGTCGCCTACCTCGTAGCCAACGCTACCGCGGGAACTCAGGCGGAAGGCGCGCGCTCTGATTGGTCGGGGTTTTTGGTTAATATCTCCTTAACGAAGCTTCGGACAATATTGTCGCTAAGGAAAAAGTTGTTTCAAATCACCCCCTGAGTAACCCCTTTCAAGGAAGTCCGACATTTTTGGGACACCCTGTATATATATATACAACGTCTAATCTTAAAATTATGTGAAGGGGAAAGAAGGAGGATGGATGATGTGAAAATAAATTTTCCGCAGCGTATCGCGCGATTACGCGTAATTTGACTCCTCTGAAGCAGTCGTGTAGGATGATGTCATTTGGTAGCGCCAAGAACGAAATAAAATTATGAGGCGTCAGCAAGAATTCAGAAACGTCGAATCTTAGAATTAGGTGGCGAGATAAGGAGGCGGAAGACGGGTAAATAAAATTGAGAAATAATATATGGTTAAGAAATTTTATTTAAAATTAAAAGAATATAACTTATCATTTTTCCTACGAGCATCAGCTAGAATATCATTGATGGCACATGCTAACAGTTCGCAATCTATATGATAATGCTCACAGTAATGTTCACTATCACGTATGATTTTAGCAGCATGACGCGCGTCTAACGTTTCGCAGGCAACATCGCTCTGCTGTAGCACGTTAACAAAAGTTTTAAATTTCGTCTGCACATCTCTTACATTTTGATACAGCCGCAAATATACATAGCTTACACATGGCTCAAGATTTAATAAAAATGTTACTGTATCCGGTTTGAAATACAACGGCTTATCATGTAGCATCATCCTTACAATTGGAGAATTATAGATCTTACAAAAATCTATCGTTAATTTATCCATATGCATCGAAGGTGATCCAGGTAATCGCGAACGTTCTTCAATGGCTGTACGACTACTGCATAGCGCATGCCATGTACACCATGGTAACGTGAGATACATCCCACGATTGTCGCCGAGAACAATTTCTACATCGATCGTAGGTCCTACGCTGGAGAAGCCGCGATACGTTATCTTTGCTCTACAGACTGCTCGAAAGAATGTGATGACTGAAGATGTTACTAAGTTTAACAATTGCAAATTGACCAATGTAAAACTTTTTCTCAACTCGGATTTTTATCCATATGATGACTTGAACTTGGACTTTGACAAGAATAAGCACGCCATCTTGTTTCACATGTATACGCAATTCCATAAATCGTATTATGGACGTAGTTGCAACGAGACGTTATTCACTGTGGCTGAATTTTTACAATTTGGTCCTCTCGTGGTGATTGATTGCTCGCGACAAAATGAGTCGATCAAGAATGGCACCGTGGACGTGCGCATAGAATTTGAGTGTAAAGAGAATGTACCTGCAAATACTACGGCCTACTGTTTGATTCTGCACGATCGGGTGGTTGAATACAATCCGCTAACAAACGTGGTGCGCAAAATAAATTAAATTGCCATACTACTTGCCCCGCCCTCTCCTGTGTCAAATTCGTACAACAATTTCATCGTAAAAATCGAGATGCTTTACGAGAAAGACTGCATTCTCTCATCTGTCTTGGAAGCGAGCAGACCTCTAAAATTGTATCGACAATGGTTGTACCAACATTTGTTGACCTGCAAGGATTCATCGTCGACGGAAGATTTGTTGTCAAGGAAGTGGCTGTCCTACGAAAGGGAACAATTCTCTCGCATTATATTTTTGGGAGTTCGACGCCGCAATATCTTCTTACAAAATCCGACAAATCAAGCATCCGATGGTTGGTGGCAAAACATCATGGACTACGGTGGGAAGATGGAGACGTTCCGTACAGTATGGCTAAACAGCTAATTTCGAAAGCTGTGGCTGATGCGATCGATGAAGAAGATGACGCATCCCATATCGTATACGTTAAAGGGTTGCAGAAACGTGACTGGCTTGCAGATTTCCTCGATGAAAATACAAGACCGGACGTGATCATCGAGACGCTTGATATTGACTATGAGAATATTAAATCTCTAAATAAGCTAAATGTAGTTAATACTCTGCGATGTAGTAGACACGCGAAGCATTGTGCCATGCAAAATGTATTTAAAATATTCAACTGGTGGTCTAAACACCAAAGAGAAATTCATAAATAAGATATGATCAATTTTTAATGCATAAATATTTTTTTCAACCTCCCCAACCTCCTATATGCGGTGTACGCTAGATTAAGACGATAGTTATAATTATGTAGAAGTAGTACGATTCACGTTCAGAGTTGTACGATTTACGTTCAATACATCTTCAATAGATGTTCAATACCCGTTCGATTCACGTTCCGAGTTGTACGATTTACGTTCAATACCCGATCAAAGCCGTTCAATACCCATTCGATTCATGTTCAATACCCGTTCAAAGCCGTTCAATACCCGTTCAAAGCCGTTCAATACCCGATCAAAGCCGTTCAATACCCGTTCGATTCACGTTCAAAGCCGTTCAATACCCGTTCAAAGCCGTTCAATACCCGATCAAAGCCGTTCAATACCCGTTCGATTCACGTTCAAAGCCGTTCAATACCCATTCAATACCCGTTCAAAACCGTTCAATACCCGTTCAAAGTCGTTCAATACCCGTTCAAAGCCGTTCAATACACGTTCAATACCCGTTCAAAGTCGATCAATATACGTTCGATAGATGTTCAAAGTGGTTCGATAGATGTTTAAAGTGGTTCGATAGATGTTTGACACACGTTCAGAGTGGTATGATCTAGTCGAAAAAATATTCTGGCGGCGGATCTGGTTTATAAAAATATTTGGGGGAAAAAATTTCTGGGGCTGGATCGAGTCTGAAAAAAGATTTTTCATACAAGACCCGGCCCCAGAAATTTTTTAAAGGGAGGGGACGACCCTCTGAAAATTTTCCACCGGTGGGTCAGGTCTGGCGAGGTCTCCGCGGCGGCTCGGCCCGGACTGATCCCCTCCACGATTTCGGCTTCCCCCACTCCGCGGCTCGTGCGCGCGCAACCGGTCTTCCACTCCCCGCTCCCCCCGCGCCCATGTTTCCCTCCACCGCACTAACCCGCGCGCCCTCACTTCCCCCCGCCCCCGCGCTCCCCTCAGAGGACCTGCGTTGGAACTCTCCTAGCCTTACTACTACAGCATTCGTCACCAGCAGTATGCTTTTGTATTTTTGTTTATCAGCATCGGTGTATGTGGTATCGTCGGGAATTCTCTTGAAAATCAGTTCGTAAAGACCAGGTGTTCCTCCATATCTTACACCATCGATGATTATATTATCATCCTTGTCTATATCGAAAGCCTTATCCCCAAGCATCGTTCCACCACCACCAAAGTATACACCATACACATAGTCCATGGTTGCATCCCTATCACCACTTAGGATTGCGCTCATATATTTTTGTCCCAGCGGACCGAAATGGCTGCGAAACGTTTCTTGTCCCTCGGATGTTTGGAGTTGATGTCTAATAGATGTTGCTAACGACACATCGGGACTAGTTTCGAAAACGTCTTCATCATTGGTTGTGAGCGATTGTACATCGAGAAATGTATTTATTGGTGTCGAAGGAATCGTTTGATGCAACATTCTGCCGTTTCCGCTTCGATTGAACTGGTGTAGAGGTTATGAGTGATTTTTCCGATGACATGTGTGGTTTCCTCTTTGTCTTGCGTGATGTGTTCCCTTTCGGATGGATTTTTGTTTTAGGTGTTAATGTTTCATTCCCATCGACATATGTGCTCATCAATGGTGACGTGTCAGCTTCTGTCGCTGTGGTATTTTCCACAATATGTTTTAGGGGTTCGACAATAGGTTTAAAGTATCTCTCCAACGCAATATCTTCCTCCATCTTGCCAGTCTTCAAAACCTGATGCTTCTTGCGAATGGATTCGCTGGTTTTTGCAATTTCCTTCGCTATTCTCTCACGATCCTTAATCTCCAGACTATCGATATCAATCATCGTTGTACCGCAGACGTTGCTTTCCCCACCGACGTGTTGACGACAATTGACAATCTCACGGTATCGCAAACTCGTTAAATCCCTTTCTATAACGTCCTTTGGACATCGCGCTGTCCTTGTCTATTACCGCGAAACCATACTCCCGTTGCCAACAATTACGACACAACGCGCAGAAATCCTCGTAAGACATATCAGTGTTTACGTGGTCGTTGTACACATGTTTCAAGTTGGTACCATCCTGCTTAAACAGAATCAATAGATTCGCATTGTCGCGTATAAGATGTTTTGGAATCTTTGCATACGTCTGACAGAGATAGAAACAGTCAACGTTCGAGTGGCGCCCCATTGCAAAGTATTCCCTTATCGTATCTTGCTTGTCACATGCCACATCATCAAAGATAAAAATGGAATTCGGAAGCGATTCGCTCGGTGGGATGACATCACTGTTATTCGAAAACGTAAAGTAGCCAATTTCATCTATCGGAGTCAATAAATTCTCCAAATATTGAGCAGCTGAAATATATACCAAAGATTATTCTACTGCGAGAGTTTGGCAGACACATTCATCAGTTGTGGGACAGACTCCCCAAGCATATAAAAGCCGATTCTGAGGTTCAGCAGTATCGTCGGTGTTTGAAACATTATAATTGTCCCTGGCAGCGAACGCATATCGACGGTCCAGCACCATTGATTAAAAACTGTGGCGAATGTCGTCGACGAGAATAAAGAAAGGTCGTGGTTTGTTAAATCGGGTGATAAACGCGCTACCCATCGAATTACATATCCCCGGATATCAGTTTTGCGGTCCAGGAACTCATCTGGCAAAACGATTGGCTAGAGGTGATCAAGGTATCAATCCGTTGGACGCAGCGTGTCGCGAACACGATATTGCGTATTCGCGTAGCAACGACCTCGGCGAACGACACGCTGCAGATAACGTTCTCGCTGACAAAGCGCGAAAACGCATCGTTGCGCGAGACTCGACACTGGGTGAAAGAGGTGCTGCTACAGCTGTTTGGGCAGCTATGAAGGCCAAGACGAAAATTGGGATGGGAATGAAAACAAAAACTCGCAAAAGGACTCCAAAGAGAGCATTGAAAAAGCGGATTCTTCCGATAGCTAAACGCGGTGGTATATTACCACTTCTCCCACTGCTAGGTGTTCTCGGATCATTAGCTGGTGGAGCAGCGGGGATCGCCAAGGCGGTAAACGATAATAAGGTGGCGCAACATCAGCTACAGGAAATGCAGCGTCATAATCGCTCCATGGAAGGTCGTGGACTTTATCTCACACCATACAAGCGCGGACAGGGAATATCAAAACGAAAAAAAAAAACGCCGAAAAGAAAATAAAAATGCCTGTGGGCGTAACTACCGATGTGCAATTGGAGGAGTTGGCAAAACGTATGCGTATTCCATTCTTTAGAGGTGTTTTTATGCGCAATGCACTACCTGCCGGAGGAGTACATCGAGACGAGAGCGGTATCGTAAATTTGGACAATGTCGAGGGGTCGGGGACTCATTGGGTGGCATGTGTGAAGAGAGGGTGTCGAGCTATATATTTCGACAGCTTTGGGAATCTTCGACCACCTAAGGAATTGGTGCAATATCTGGATAATGATGATGCTGTGAAAATCGAATACAATCGAACGTCTTATCAGAAGTACAATCAGAGCAATTGTGGACAACTCTGCCTACGCTTTCTACAAACGATCGGTCGCAAATTTAAGGATTAACTTCCCACCGCTATGATTCAGTACTAGTCGAGTCGTACAGCTCAGAATATGTCGTTAACATTCACTCTAACCGGCAAGAGTAGCACCCTCGCGGTGAGCTACTTTCCACCCATAGATTTGAGCGATGATGATTACGAGCTTGGTTTAACAACCTTTGAAACTTATCATACAATACCGAACATCGACTGGAGCTACGATAAATTCTACTTCACCTCGAACTATGGCATCAAAAACAGCAGTGTTGATACCACTCCTGAAACTATTAGGATTCCACATGGCTCCTACGAACTAGACGCCATTGCCAAGTATTTGAGGCAGCGATTACTCGAGCGGTATCCTAAAAATCCCGATGACACTGATGATGACAACGATGTGTATCCTATAGTGTTGCGTCCCAACAATAACACCATGAAAAGTGAGCTGTACTGCTCATTCACCGTAGATTTTACGAAGCGCAATAACATTGGATCGCTACTGGGATTCTCGATGAATCGGGTATTAGAACCAGGACGGTGGCACGAATCGGATGATCCAATTAATATCATGAACGTGAACATTATTCGCGTAGAATGTAGCGTGACCGCTGGCGCATACAACAATGGGAAGCGTGTACATACGATACATGAATTTTCTCCGAGAGTCCCTCCAGGATATAAGATATCGGAAACGCCTGCACAGATCATTGATCTTCCAATCACCGCACGGGTCATTACAGATCTAACGATACGCGTTGTGGATCAAGACGGAAGGTTGCTCGATTTTCGAGGTGAAGAGATTACCATCAGGCTGCACATGCGACGGCGGCGATAATACGTGTGGTGTGAATAAATGAGATGCTTGTGCTGAACGATTCCAGAAACCCGTTTCTTCCAAGTGAAATTGTTTACAACAACTACAACAACTACAATAGCTCTGATTACGCTAAAAAGAAGAGACTCAGTGCTATAAACATTGCATTTTTGAAATCATTGGGATTTATTGTACGCATATAAGTTGAAAAAATGGCTGACATTCTAAGCATTGGAGGGAAGCCGACGTTTGATGATCGCATCGTCAAGCTCGAGACTCACACGTACAACCCATACGTCAACACAACGTTTGGACATAGTGATGAGATAAGAATACCTATACAGCAGCAGGATTTATACACATTGCCGTGTGAAAGTTTCCTCTACGTGGAGGGGAAATTGGTGATAAATAAGCCAAACGATGCATTAACAGTGATGTTGGGAAATAATTGTATGGCGTTCATATTCGATGAGATTCGATACGAGCTGAATGGTGTGGAGATTGACCGCAACAGAAACGTTGGAATAACTAGCACGCTTAAAAACTATGTATCGTTGACATCTGACGAAGATAAAAATATGGAGAATGCTGGATGGGGCTTGAAACGACATGATGAGCTAATAGTGAAAAATCATTTCAATTTTTGCATCCCGCTCAAATATTTGCTGGGATTTTGTGAGGACTACAAACGCATGATTATTAATGCACGTCACGAATTGATTTTAATACGATCGCGCAACGATAACAATTCTCTAATAGGATCATCGACGTTGGAACCAGAAATTGAATTACTTAAAGTGCAATGGCGGATGCCTCATGTGACGCTGAACGATGTTAATAAGCTATCGTTGCTACATGCTTTGGAAAGTGGACAAAACCTGAGCATTAGTTTTCGCTCGTGGGATCTGTATGAGTATCCTCTCCTACAGAGCACAACCAAGCATTCGTGGGCTGTGAAGGCAGCTGCACAGTTGGAGAAGCCGCGATACGTTATCTTTACTCTACAGACTGCTCGAAAGAATGTGATGACCGAAGATGCTACTCGGTTCGACCATTGTAAATTGACCAATGTAAAACTTTTTCTCAACTCGGAATTTTACCCATATGATGATCTGAACTTGGACTTTGACAAGAATAAGCATGCCATCTTGTTTAATATGTATACACATTTCCGTAAATCATATTATGGACATAGTTGCAACGAGGCATTATTCACCGTGGCCCAATTTTTACAATTTGGTCCCCTCGTGGTGATTGATTGTTCGCGACAAAATGAGTCGATCAAGAATAGCACCGTGGACGTGCGCATAGAATTTGATTGTAAAGAGAATGTGCCAGCAAACACTACAGCCTACTGCCTGATTCTACACGATCGGGTGGTTGAATACAATCCGCTGACAAACGTGGTGCGCAAAATCAATTAAATTGTCATGCTACTTACACGCCCTCTCCTATGTCAAATTCATGCAAAAAAAATTTCATCATGAAAATTGAGATGCTTTACAAGAAAGACTGCATTCTCCCGTCTGTTGTGGAAGCGAGCGGACCTCTAAATCGTATCGATAATGATTGTGCCAACATTTGCTGATCTGCAAGGATTCATCGTTGATGGAAGACTTGTTGTCAAGGAAGTGGCTATCCTACGAATGGGAACAATTCTCTCACACTATATTTTTGGGAGTTCGATGCCTCAATATCTTCTTACAAAATCTGACAAATCAAGCATCCGATGGTTGGTTGCAAAACATCATGGGCTAGGGTGGGATGATGGAGACGTTCCATACAGAATGGCTAAACAGCTAATTACGAAAGCTATAGCTGATGCTGTCGACGAAGAAGAAGATGATGCATCCCATATCGTATACGTTAAAGGGGTGCAGAAATGCGGCTGGCTTGCGGATTTCCTGGATGAAAATACGAGAGCGAACGTGATCATTGAGACGTTGGACATTGACTACGACGATATCAAATCTCTAAATAAGCTACATGTAGTTAATACTCTGCGATGTTGTAGACACACAAAGCATTGTGCTTTGCAAAATGTATTTAAAATATTCAACTGGTGGTCTAAACACCAGATGGAAATTCATAAATAAAATCATTTTTTAATGCATAAATGTTTTTTTTCTTCACCCTTCTCAAACCCAACCTCCTTAATATGATGTATGCTAGATTAAGACGATGGTTGTAATTATTTAGAAGTGGTACAATACATGTTCGATACACGTTCAGAGTGGTATCATACACGTTCGATACATGTTCAGAGTGGTGTCATACACGTTCGGAGTGGTACCATTCATGTTCAGAGTGGTTCGATAGATGTTCAAAGTGGTGTGATAGATGTTCGATACACATTCAGAGTGATACCATGCACGTTTGATACACGTTCAGAGTGGTATGATCTAGTCGAATAATGTATCCAAAGAAAAATTCGAAGAAGATGCATGTGAATATTAAGAGGATGGTCAATGAAGAAGAAAATGAAGATGGAGAACAACAGCATCGTACTCTGCAAAGATACGCACTTCTCGATTTCATGATGGTAGGGGTTTTTGCATGCGTGAGCTTGGTGGAGTTTCTACATGTGACAGCTTGGAGATGTAGCGAGACTAGTTGTCTTTCAAAGCTCCTGTGGTACACAGTGTTATAAAGTTTTCATAAAAAGCATGGGTGTCACAAAAATTGCTCCTGAGTGGGACCCTCAACCATGTCAACACAATCCCGAGGTATGTACATATCAATATTTTTAATATTTTATCACATTTAGCCGTTTAAATCGTGTGAGATTAAATCATACCAATATTGGTTGGTTGGTTGGTTGGTTGGTGAATGAGTAGCGGGGTGGCGTGATGCGTTCAGAGACCACAAAGGAAGGACTAGTCCTAAGACCGTTTCATTATATCGTGGGTTTTCTATGTTTTAGCAACTACCGCCGCAGGTATCATCATCGTCATCATCGTCATCATCGTCGCCGTCGCTGTCGCGGTCACCGTCGCCATCGCTATTGAGAACACCATCGCCATCACCATCACCGCCGCTGCCTTCAGTGGTATGTAATACATTGCATTGGTGTCCATGTGCGTGTTGTGTGTGTGTGTGCGTGTTGTGTGTGTGTGTGTGTGTGTGTGTGTGTGTGTGTGTGTGTGTGGGGGTGGGTGTGTGTGTGTGTGTGTGTGTGTGTGTGTGTGTGTGTGTGTGTGTGTGTGTGTGTGTGTGTGTGTGTGTGTGTGTGTGTGTTTTGATGTATTATTCTTATATCGATGTTTGTGTTCTAGGATAATCAATTATTGCTGGAGCGGCTGCGATTGCTGGCATGTATCATGTCGGGGAGGTTACCTCTGGAGGAGATTGTGTCTGCGGCGGTACCTCCCCAGGAACCGATCATGCGACGGCAATCTGGCGTGGTTAGTTCATCGATGGCGACTCGGCTGCAGCGCCCGTGGATGCCATACCGACGAATGGGCCTCCTGCAGTTGAGGCGACCGCGACCCCCATCGCCACCCCCGACATCGTCGCCGCCGTCTCCACCCTGGATTGATGTGGGGCGGTTTCGACGGTCGCCGTCTGTGGCGATGAGGCCCCACTCGTCATCATCATCGACGGCGGCAGCGGTTGGATCATCATCATCCACATCATCGACATCATTGGACACGCCGCCCTGGTGGCCACCATCCACCCCGTCAACACCATATTCTTCATCATCATCATCATCATCATCATCATCTGTACATCCACCATCTCCACCATCCCCATCCCCTGAGTGGCCCCTCGGGCTGCTGACACCACCGGTGTCACCATCATCTCCACCTCCTCTGTGGCCCGAGGGGATTTTCACACCCCCACCATCACCACCACCATCATCATCATCATCATCATCATCATCATCATCTAATTAGTATTTATCATCATCATCTTCTTCTTCATCATCATCATCATCATCATCATTATATGTATATATATATATATATATATATATATATTATGTTCTATTTTATTTTATTTTATGTTTTATTATCATTATCCATATCATTTTATATTTATTTTGTTCTTTTTTTATTTTTATCATCATTATTAGTATTTTTTTTTCTTCTGATTTGTATATAATATATATATATATATATATATTTTCCTTTTTTTATATCATTATCCGTATCATTTTATATTTTTTTCCTTTTATGTAACAATATATATATGATTTCTTAAACATATATTACATCTCAATTTTATTTACTTGTCATCCATCCTCCTTCTTTCCTCTTCCAATAATTTTAAAGCAAACAAAGATGCATCATGCATTCTTAGCACTGTGAAAATGGTATCGTCTCGCGCGATAACGCGTGTAATTTGACTCTTCTGGTGCAGTCGCGCGAGGCGATACCATTTTCACAGTGCTAAGAATGCATGATGCATATTTGTTTGCTACTAGAGTTTGAAAAATTGTTAGCTTTAGAATATATGATGTATATTTGTTTGCTCTGTTGGTTTTTTGGGAAAAAAATATTCTACATATTGGTTCACCCTCTGAAAATTTGCCAACAGCGGGTAAGGTCTGGAGAGGTCTCCGCGGTGGCTCGGTCCGAACTGATCCCCACCACGATTACAGCTTCCCCCACTCCGCGGTTCGTGCGCGCGCAACCGGTCTTCCACTCCCCAGCTCTCCCCGCGCCCATAGTTCCCTCCACCGCACTCCCCCGCGCGCCCTCACTTCCCCCCCGCCCCCGCGCTCCCCTCAGAGGACCAGGGTTAGAATCGGCTTTGCCTTACTACTGTAAAAAAAATCATGGCAGCGTCAAAAACGGACATCAATTTCTGTAAAAATTTCGCTGGTTTTTTAAGTCGCAAAAGTCTAATTTGCAAAACTCGTCTTAGGTGTAGTAACAACGAGAATGGGACATCTACTGAAGATATATGCCAAGTTTGAAGTAAATCGGGTGATTGGTTTTTGAGATATTATGCTAACCAATACGAAAAACATCGTTTTGAGAAAAACGCGTTTAAAGTTGTAGGTACCGTTTTTTTTATTTAATTTTTTTTTTAAATAATGCCTAAGTATGTCCAAATATAGGCATAAAGTTTTCTCTTAATATAATTTAAGGAATTCTCTTAACAAAAATCCCAAATATCGCGCTCCTTTTCAGACTGGTCCCGCACTGTCGGTCGTTCCCGCGGTAGCGAGCACTCTTGCTCGTATCCCCAGCCGCCGACATAAGTGACGATAGCACCCGAAAGCGAGCCGAGTTACGTCGACGCTACCGAATGTTCCTATGTGTGCACACACATGTGACACAACCTCCACGCGATATTCCATCGGTGTTGCCAATGCCGGCGATACAGCAGTCACGCGGCCGTTGAAGCCACAGCGCAACTTTTTCCGAAACGGTATCTTCAAACATAAAGGCCACGGGTAAAACTATATCATAGCTGGTTCCCTTGGAACTCAAAAGAATCGGCAGACTCTCCGCTTTAAAATGAACTTAAGATAATAATGTTCTGGTCATCCTGCGCAGCAGAGATGGGCAAAGATAATTATCTAGATAACGTCGAATAAAAGATCATTTATCTTTATTCGTTATTCGAAGCTTCGAATAACACGATTTATCTTTATTCGAAACACCACGGATAAATGCATTTATTTGAAGTGATTCACTCGACGGCGGAAGATAATTTTTTTATTTCGAAGAACTTTTATTCGTACCGGCGAATAAGATTTTCATCTTTATCCGTACGTTATTCGACTTTTATTCGAAGGCTTCGAATTACTTTCGGCACCGTATTTATTCAAGCCGCCGAACGCCGAACGCAGGAGACCAACTCGGTGGCTTGGGGACTTTGCAACGGACCCATTACACTGTAGTATCAGGGTCATTCCATGCGAAATCGTCCACTTTTTTAAATAACAATTCGGATTTTGTTGAAACTTTGATGTGCTGTACTATTAACGATATATATTGTTGCGAGCACCCTCTGGACAAGTATCCAATGCCAACTGGTGTTCGCGACAGCGATAAGAAGACGGTGGAGACGACGGTGCCGATATCGATATCCGGTCAGGCTGTCACTCCTGAACGAGACGCCATTGAGTGCATAAAGGCCGAGACCATAATTACTGTTCACGACTTTATAGTTCTTTATAGTTCTTGTAATCAATATAGTTCCCTTGTGTTATTGTGTCCTGTTATTAGATCGTTATAATGTCTAACGGGGAACGCGTCGTTATAACCGGAAATATATATAAACGTATCTCTAAGGATTTTTCAAAATTTTAAAAATTGTTGATCTTACAGCTCTTTGAAATATAGTGTTGACTTTTTTTTCAATAAATTATAGATGTTGAGCTAACAAACTCATAGAAATGCGGTTTTGGGGTGCTTACAGTGGACACATAAGAGCACCTAATAAAAATTACTTCAATTAAAAAATGCAAATTTTTAACTCTATAAAAATAACCCATCGGCAAAACGGAGAACCGTTAACGACAGCGCGCGCGATCTATCGATGACCGTTGTAATGCGATGTTAACGCGAGTCAGTTGCAGTTTGGCCAGTATTCATAGTCGCTACTTATTCCTACGCACATGCTTAAGCATTTGCTTAAGAATAAGTAACGACTATGAATACCGGCCAAACTGCAACTGACTCGCGGGGGGTAGACACGGTGTAATGCAGCGCTCTGTAATCGACACAAATTGGCCCGAAATATGGATTTTATAGAATTCGTTTTTCGTCCTCATATGAGCATATTTGGGGCTGGGTGAGGTCTCGTTCGAAAGAGGAAGGTTCAGTGCAGCGCGCTCTGGTCATGATTCGACGAGATTGTGTTATTATCTAATAATATGAGTGTAGAAAGTAGAGCAAAAGTCGAAAAAAAAAGAGTTTTGTGACACAAACGATGACCAGAGCGCGCTGTATCGTGCCTTCCTCTTTCGAATGAGACCTCACCCAGTTCAAAATGTGCTCATATAAGGACGAAAAACGTATCCCCGTGACTGCATTCCCAAATACGAGTTCCGCCATATTGGCGATAAACAGAGCAAGTCACGTGACAAATTTAGTTCAACTAGTGGATACGAGATGGCGCCTACTCGGGAGGACTGCCAACGTGGAATCGTAGCAAAACTGAAGCTGGATACATGTGCCACAGTAAAAGCGTGATGCAGTCAATGTATGCATATTCGTACGATTAGATCAGCGCCGTTCAGGAGTTGCCGCGTAGGGCAACTGGTCAGACAGCCCGGGGCAAACACTTGCTGGCGACGCGCAAGCCACGCCTCCCCGGGCAATACGGTACAGATGCCTAGGATGAACAAGGACCGTCGCCTCCCTACGCATCTACGAGCCTGTATTCCCGCCACAACCATTCCTCCCCACTCCGCTCTAACGATAGCTGACGTCTCTGCCCCGAGCTTTGCTCGCAGCGTTTGCCCCGGGCAAATGCGGCTGCCCATGCCCTGAAAACGGTAGCCTGACCGGCGCTGGATTAGATGTTAGGTTATATGCATTTTAGGCATTTTAGGGAAGTTACAGCAATTATTTGCAATTATTGCTCTTATTATTATTATTCCGACTATTGAATAAAACATATAACAAAGAAAAGTCTCAAAACCGGTCAACAGTTGACTCCCTGATTTTTTTGTAATTCTTTACGGTCCTATGCAGAGATGGGCATTATTTAAATAAAAGGATATACTTCCGAATGGCCCCAGTGGCTGATCGACACGAGGTTTGGGGGAGGGGTGTGTACTCTAAATCTAAAATTCTATATAGGTTCGGGTATTTATTAGTTTCCATTGTTTATTCGAAGGCCTTTCATATTGGGCTTCGAATAATTTTTCTTCTTTCGTTATATCTTTATCCTAAGGTCGTATTCAGATATATTGGCCGATCCGACGATCGTGGATTTGTCAGTTGGAGTTGCTGGGCCCCCGAAGGGTATGGCGGGGTAACGGGAACGCTGCTCGTGTGGCTGTTATTTATTCTTAGCGTAATAGTTGTGTGCGTTACGAACTTAGAGCATATATACTTGGAGGTCTCATTAAAAACTTGAAACTGTCGCTGTTGAAGCAGGATTATGAGTGTGAACGGGATTAAATGACTGTTAACAATAACATAAATGCTTGAAACTTTTAATAAACTTATAGTAAGTAGAAAAGATTACTGTAGAACGTATAAAAATAATGACTGAGCTTGGTCAGGTACATAGCACGAACACAAAGAATAACTACAATCTAGAGGGCAGCCTCGTGCTACATGAAGGCCGCCGAAGCTACCCGAGTCGCCCACCGTACACACCTCGGAAAGTGCGATGCCTTTAGAGAAAGGGCGCAATGAGCAAAAGAAACGCGTTGAACTTAGCTTATCTTAACAGTCGCCAACATGGTGCGAAAGAGAAAGACATCGTGCGAACTGGTGCGAGAGAGTGAAGTATAGATTCTCTCGCTCGCACGACGTCTTTCTCTCTCGCGTGATGTTGGCGACAGTTTCGAGGCAGTCAACGTTAGGCAATGAAACCTCCATGTATACCTATATGGTCTAAGGTTACGAAGCTATGCGTAGACCAATATGACATGAAGCTATCGAGAAAGAATCAATGTTCTGACCATAAAACTTCTGAATTTTTTCGGAGCTACCGCACACGTATTTTGATGTATGTATTTCTACGCTCAGAACTCGGTTGGCCTACACGTCAGGAGCTTGGCGCAATCCCTACCACTTCTGGCCCACTTTTGTTCTACAAAGGTGAGAGCGAGTCAGAAAACGTTGAGAAAAGGAGCACCGAAGCAGGACAGCGGTATGCTAGGAGAATACTCCTCACGAAACTCACCGGCCAATATACAGGGTGTCCCAAAAATGTCGCGTTTCCTTGAAAGGGGTGACGCAGGGGGTGATTTGAAACAACTTTTTCCTTAGCGAAAATATTGTCCGAAGGTTCGTTAAGGAGATATTAAGCAAAAACCCCGACCAATCAGAGCGCGCGCCTTCCGCCTGAGTTCCCGCGGTAGCGTTGGCTACGAGGTAGGCGACCGCGCTTGTGCTACGAACGTACGAACAAGCAAGTCGGCATGCATCGAAGGAAACCGCGCTACACATTTTTTTTTTTAAAGCACGTAGTCTATCGTAGTAGTAATCTCGTCCCAGTAATTAACAGTAATCGGCCCCTTTCGCAGCCACCAATTTTTATAACGTAGGAACAACACGTTCCGTGAAAAATAAATTCAGTGATCAGTGTTAGTAGCCGTGCAGTGAAGTGAATATTCGGTACATTAACCCGGACGCAGTGTGATCAGCTGAGCACTGGGCGCTACCCAACCATAAATCTTTTCGTCCACCGATAACCAGGATCGGTACAGTGACCCAGTGACACAGGTTTCCGGAAAGGGAAGGAAAGCAAGGAAAGGAATGTCCGAAAGGGTGAGTTTTCTTTAATTTATTGGTGATTATTAGGTGTGAAAATAAATTCTTTCCGAGTTTAGGGTACAATAACAGTTCGATTTAAAAAATATGAAAACAACTCGATCATCGCAATAATTTCCATTATTGTTCATTACCTTTTGCCATTTTTCTGGCAGCTTCTGAATACCACCGCGATAGAAATTCCAGTCGGAAAGAATTTATTCATACACCTAATATTATTTTTTAAATTTAGTTGTGTTGGCCGTTGTTAAACTACGGATTTTTACCTCAATAACGAATTACGATCACTTGTCGTACATTTTCTGTTACGTTAGCTTTTCGTTTATGCCTTATTTAAAAACGAAATTTACGTACTTCTTGTCCTCTCACTTCAAATTATTCTTATTTAAGATTCTGCTTTAAAAAAAAAAATGTGTAGCGCGGTTTCCTTCGATGCATGCCGACTTGCTTGTTCGTACGTTCGTAGCACAAGCGCGGTCGCCTACCTCGTAGCCAACGCTACCGCGGGAACTCAGGCGGAAGGCGCGCGCTCTGATTGGTCGGGGTTTTTGCTTAATATCTCCTTAACGAACCTTCGGACAATATTTTCGCTAAGGAAAAAGTTGTTTCAAATCACCCCCTGCGTCACCCCTTTCAAGGAAACGCGACATTTTTGGGACACCCTGTAGAGCAAACATTTCTCTTTAATTTCGTTGTTTTTATTTTGTTGTATGATTTTTATTGACCGAGTTATTCGCTATCAAAGCAAAAAAGGAACTTTCTACTTTGAACGCCTATAACTTGCGAACGCATGATCGTAGAACATTGTTCATGAGTGTTTTGGAATGCTAAGACAGTTTCCTTTCAGAACCTATAGTTGCCAATTCAATGAGATTTTTTTTTAACCATATTAAATTCATTTTAAAATGATCCCAAAAATTGCATATTTACCATTTTCTAGAAAACATTATGCCACATCAGGGAAATTCATGGAATCATTCATGTGTCCACGTTTTTTCTGAGGTGAAACTACCCCTTAAACACTGTGCAAAAGGCCGGACCGATCAGATTTTTTCCGCATGTCCTCGATGGTCAAACATGCGATACGGTCTAAATACTAATACTAAAATACAATACAATAAAAATACAATAAAATATTAGGACTTTCATTTCCGGTACGGCTGAGAGCAGAAGTGTGAGTGAGCGGCGCGGAAGGAAAGGGCATAAAAGGTAGAAAAGTGGTAGTGGGGAGTGAAGGGATTGGTGAAGGGAATAGGGGGAGAGACGTAAGGAAAAGGAGAAAAAAGGTGCGGAAAAAGGAGGCAGGATAGAGATGAAAACAGGGTGCAGAGGAGAAGATTGAGGTTAGGACAAGGCGGGAAAGGAACGAGAGAGAGAGAGAGAGAGAAAGAAAACAGAGGAGAGAAGGATAGAAGAGTAGAGAAGGAGGACAGTGGAGACATCGTGCGATAGGGAGAGGTAACGAGGAGACTGCATAGCAGTAGGTAAAGTAGGGAAGAAAGGAAAGAAAAGAGGTAGAAAGGAAGGTGGAAGAGAGGAATAAAGAATGGAAGGGAAAGAGGGTGAAAAGAGAGAGGTAGCAGGGAAGGAGAAGGTGGTAGCAGCAGAAAAGGTAGTGGAGGAAAAGGAAGAGGAAGGAAAAAAGAAGGGTAGGAAAACAAATGCGGAGAGGTTGACAAGAGAAAGGACAGCAAGTGAAGGAAATGTGATAGAAATTAGAGAGATGTGGAAAAGAAAGAGGGAGAAAGAAGAGGAAAAGCAAGTGGAAGAGAGAGAGGGAGAGGAGGCTTTTTTAAAAAGTAGAAAGGTGCAAAGGTCTCCAGAGGAGAAAAGGGAAAAGGAAAGGAGAGGAGTGGAGACATTGATAAGGGAAATGAGGGAAGAGGTGAGGAAAGATTTAAAGGAGGTAAAGCAGCAAGGGAGAGAGGTAAAAGAGGATATGGCAAAGTTAAGAGGGAAGATGGAAGAGTGGGAAGAAAAATGGAGAAGGGACAAAGAGGAAATGGGGAGCAGAATGAAAAAAATGGAAAAAAGGCTAGAGGAAGTGGGAAGAGAGGAGGAAAAGATAAAGGAGATAGAGGAAAGGTTAAGGAGAATGGAACAGGGGAGGGAAAGGGAGGAGGAAAATGGAGGAAAAGGAACGGGAGGGGACAGGACGGATAAGAGGACAGGAGGGGAAGAATGGGAAACGAGGGTAAAAGAGATGGAAAGAAGGCTAGAAATGAAGGAGAGAGAAGAGAAAAGGAAAAACATAATCATAAAAGGGGTAAGCAGAGAGGGAACGGAGATGGAAAGGGCAAAAGCAGTGCTAGAGGTGATGGGAGTACAAGGGAGAATAGAGAGAGTGAAAAAGATAGGAGGAAGAGGGAGACAGAAGGGGGAGGTGATGCTGGAGGTGAGGATGGGGAGTGAGGAGGACAAAAGAGAAATAATGAGGAATAAAGGAAAACTAAGGGGGAGAAAGGAGTGGATAGGAGATGACTTAACCTGGAAGGAAAGAAAGATGCAGTGGCGGTTAAGAGAGATAGGAGAGGAGAAGGGAAGAAAAGGGAAAAGAGTGAGGGTACACTACGGTCGGATAGAAATAGACGGGAAAACGTGGTTTTGGGATGAGCAGGGAGAGGGGAAGGACAGAAGGGGGAACAAGGGAAGAGGGAAAGGAAGGAGAGAGGAAGGAGGGAGGAGAGGTAGAAGGGAGAAAGGAAAGAGAGGGGACAAAAAACTAAGCGGGGTAAGGAAGGAGGAGGGAAGGAAAGATCAAGGGGGGGAAGTGAAAAACTGGAGGATAGGATTTTGGAACGTAGCAGGACTGACAAATAAGGAGGAAGAGTTCTGGAAGGGGATAGGGGAATGGGAGGTAATAGTCTTGTTGGAGACATGGATAGAGGAAAAAGGATGGAGCAGGGTTAGGAACAGACTGCCGAAGGGTTACAAATGGAGGGCACAATGGGCAAGCAGAAAGAATAGGAAAGGAAGAGCGATGGGGGGTATGATGATAGGAGTGAGGGAGGAAATGATAGGAAGGCAGGAGAGAGGGCAGGAGGAAGAGGAAGGGATAATGGTGGAAAGAGTAAAGGCAGAGGAGCAGGAATGGACGGTGGTGGCGGTGTATGTGAACGGGGATATGGAGAGGAAGTTGGAAATTATTAGAGGGTGGATGGAAGGACAAAGGGAGGAAGGGGGAGTGGTAGTAGGAGGAGACTTCAATGCGAGAACAGGAAAGCAAGGGGGCAGGATAGAGGGAGAGGAGGAAGAGGAGGGAGAGGGAAGGAAGTCGAAAGATGGGAAGGTAAATGGGGACGGAAGGAAACTAATAAAGGTAGTAGAAGAGACGGGATGGGAAATTTTTAATGGGAACATAAAGGGGGATGAAGAGGGGGAATATACATACACAGGAGGAAAGGGGGAAACGGTGATAGACTACGTGTTGGGGGATGACAGAACGAGGAGAGGGATAGAAAAGATGCAGGTAGGGGACAGAGTAGAGTCAGACCACCACCCGTTGGTGGTGACAATGAAGGAAGGAGGGGCGGGGAGGAGAAGGAGGAAAGAGAGGGAAAGAAAAGCAGGAAAGGGAAAATGGTCGGAGCGGATGAAGGAAGAATACGAGAAGGGGTTGGGAGGGGCAAGTATAGGGAGGGGAGGGATACAGGAGGAAGTGAAAAAGGTGGAGGCAAGGATAAAGGAGGAGATGAAGGGGGAGGAGGCGGGGGGGGGCAGAAAGGCAAAGAAGGAGGGAAGGATGGTGGGATAGAGAATGCAGGGAGAAAAAGAAGGAGGTGAGAAGAGAGTTAAGAAAGTGGAGAGGAAATAAGAGTATGAGGGAGGAGTACAAGAGGGCTAGGAGGGAATACAAAGAGATGTGTGAAAAAAAGAAAGAGGAAGAGAAGGAGAGGGTGATAAGGGAAGTGGCGGAAGCAAAGACGGAGAACAAAGTCTGGGAGATAGTTAATAGGGGAAGAAAGACATGGAAAGGGGTGAACGAAGGAGTAAGTAAGGAAGAGTGGAAGGAGTATTTTATGGTATTACTAGGGGGAGTGGAAAATAGGGTGAGGGTGGGAGGGGAAGAAGATAGGAGGAAGGAAAGGGAAGAAGGAATAAGTAAGGAAGAGATAAGGGGAGCGATAAAGAAGCTAAAGGAGGGGAAGGCGATGGGAGGAGACGATATCCCGAATGAGGCGTGGAAGTTTGGGGGAGAGAAGGCGGTGGAGATAGCGTGGGAGATTTGTAGAAGAGTATGGGAAGGAGAGGGATGGCCACAGGGATGGAAGGAGGGGATTATAGTGCCACTGGCGAAAAAAGGAGGAGGAGAGGAGGTACACGATTATAGAGGAGTGACGCTGATGCCGTCGGCATATAAAATATATGCAACGGTACTGGCAGGGAGATGGGAGAAGGAGGTGGAAGGGCAGAGGATGATTCCAAGCAATCAGGTCGGATTCAGGAAGGGAGTAGGGACAATGGACAACATATACGTATTAAACTACCTGGTAGGGAAACATATAAGCAACAAGAAAGGAAAGATGATAGCGATGTTCGTTGACCTTAAAGCGGCATTCGACTCAGTAGATAGGAGAATTTTATGGGAGGCGATGGAAAAGAGAGGGGTGAGAGCAGGGTTAGTGGAAAGGGTGAGGGAAATATACGGGGAGACGATAAGTAGGGTGAAGGTGGGAGGGGAAATAGGAGAGTGTTTCTGGACGGCCAAAGGATTAAGACAGGGGTGTCCGCTAAGCCCAATCCTGTTTAATATATTAACAGCAGATCTGGACGAGGAGCTGAGGAAGGGAAGATGGGGAGGGGTGAAGGTGGGGCAGAGGAGGATATGTGCAATGGCATATGCAGATGATGTGGTGGTAATGGCGGAGAGGGAAGAAGAAATGGAAAGTATGATAAGGAGGATGGAAAAATATATGGAGAAGAGGCTAGAGGTGAACGTGGGAAAAACGAAGATAATAAGATTCAGAAAAGGGGGAGGGAGAGAAAAAGGGATGGAATGGAGATGGAAGGGAAAGAGAATAGAAGAAGTAAAGGAATTTAAATATCTAGGATATGTAATTAAGAAAAATGGAGGGCAAGAGGCACACGTTAGGGATAAAGTGAGGAAAGCGGGGGTGATAATGAGGCAGGCATGGGGAATAGGAAAGAGAAAGTTTGGAAAGAAATGGAGTAGGAGGATGTGGCTCTTCGACACGCTAGTGTGGACGGTGTTAGGATATGGAGAGGAAGTATGGGGATGGAAGGAAAGAGAGGAAGTGGAGAGGGTACAGGAGAGATTCATAAGGTGGACGCTAGGGGTAGACTGGAGAACACCGGGATATATGATAAGGGAGGAGACGAAAAGGATGAAGTTAAGGACGTGGGCAGGAAGAAGAGCGTGGAAGTATGAGGAGAAGTTGAGCAGGGGGGGGGGAGCTAGCAAGACTATGCTGGGAAGAGGTAAGGGAAAAGAAGGAGGAAGAGATGAACACATGGGAGAGAGAGAGGAGAGAGTTTAAAATAGAAAGGGGGTGGCAGGAGGAGGGAGGGGGGGGAAAGGAGGCGAAAGGGGTATGAAGAAATGGAAAAGGAAGACGGTAGGAAACAGGAAGAGGAGAGAAGAGAGAAAATAAAAGAATCAAGGTACAATAGATGGTACAGAGAAATAAGAACGGAAGGGGTACCGAAATACCTAGAAGCAGGATGGGGCGAGGAGAGATATGGAAGGATAGCGAGATTTAGGTTGGGAAACGAAATGAAGGGAGGATGGTATTGGGAAAACCAGGAGGAGAGGAGATGCAGGATTTGTGGGGGGGAGGAAGAAACATGGGAACACGTGTTGGAGAGATGTGCAAGGGAGGAGGAAAATGAGAGGGGAATAGGGGAAAAGATAAGAGAGATACTGGATGAAGGAGGAAAAGGGGAGGAATGGATGAAGAGGATGGAGAGAAAAAGGAGGGAGAGAGTAGAAAGTGGGTGAGGGAGAGGGAGGAGGGACGGGAAAAAGGGAAGGAGGAGGGAGTGACAGAAGGAATGGAGTGAAAGAAAGGAATGGAGTGAAAGAAAGGAAATGAAAGTCGAAGGTGGCGGGAATAAGCGGAGGGGGGATGACGGAGAAAGGGAGCGAAGGCGGCGAGACAGCGGGCGCGGAGAGAGGGAGAGAGAGAGGGGGAGAGAGGGAGAGAGAGTGGGAGAGAGAGAGAGAGGGAGAGAGAGAGAGAGGGAGAGCGAGAGCGGCGGGGGAGCGAGATCGGAGAGAGCGGCGAAAGCGAATAAGGCGAGAGCGGCGAAAGCGAATAAGGCGAGAGCGGCGAAAGCGAATAAGGCGAGAGCGAAAAGAGCGGAAAATGGAATAAAGTAGATTAAGAATTAGGATAAGAATAGAGAATAAGGATAGGGAAAGAAGTTGTAAAGAGAGGAGAAGGAAAGGAGGATGTAAACCCTTAGGGGAAACATTAAACATATACATACATACAATAAAATATTAAAAATGGGCCGTGGAAAGAGACTGAATGCAAATGATAAACATACCATATTAAAATTAAAAGAAGAACATTATTCAATTGCACAAATATCCAAAGTTATTAATAGAAGTCGGAAGGCAGATATGAATGTATTAAAAAATCCTAACAACTGCAAGGCAAATTGCTGAAAATGTTTGAGTAAATACTAATGTCAAGAACGTTCGACGTGTTTTACAAAACTGTAAACATTTAATAAGAAGGAAAATGCAAAAGAAACCGTGGCTAACAGAGCTGCATAAACCAGGGAGTCGAGACCGAAGCAGAAACCGAAATTCTGACCGGTCTTGACCGGTCTAGCGACCAGTAACCGAAGCGAAAAGGGACCGATATTGCGACCGTAACAGTGAGAGGTTGCGAAAAGAAACCGAAACTCCAGACCGATTGCCTCTCGGTCGGGAATCTCAGACCGAAGGCCTGACCGCTCTGGCGACTGGTCGGAGTGGTCGGTTGTAGTGATGGCGATACAATATCGATATATCGGAATATCGATACTTTGCAACCAATACATCGATATTTTGTATCGATACTTAATGTAACGATATATTGCTGTATCGATACTTAACCCATGAATATCGATACAACCGCACCGCAGCACGAACGCGGACACTGGCGGACAGCAGTGATGCCAGAATCGTGGGACGTGGGACAAATCCTTACCCCCACTATGACCTACCGTCGTCTCCCACTATGGCCTACCGTCGTCCCCCACTTTCTTCCCATCGCACTGCACACAAGCATATCCCTACTCCTGTCCGTGTGCTCGGCAGCCGAACGTTTATACCCAGATAGCACACCTCGTCTTAGAGACGTCTAGTTTAGGTCTATTTTAGGTCTGAACGTCTTGATTTGTAACAAGACGTCTTTAAGACGCCTTTTGGACGTCTTTAAGACTTTACGAGACGTTGTGCTATCTGGGTATGCTCTAAGATATGGGCCGATACGTACGTATCGATACTGGTGATATCGATACTTCGTCTCCGATATATCAGTTGTATCGATACTTGGACTGTCAATACGTATCGATACGAAGTATCGATACATGTGGGGCTGTATCGCTATCACTAGTCGGTTGACCGGTCGAGTTAATTTATGGAGAGGTTTCTGTTCCTCTCCATAAATTACGAGTCGGAACGGTTCGGAGCGGTTCGGTTCTGTTCGGATCGGTTCAACCTAGCTGAATAAGCCGGGAAGGTATGGATGCTGTTCCTGTCGCTCACACTGTTTGTCACTCTCGTCACGGGTTTGTTGACAGCAGACTTTTGCAGTTATTTGTTACTGTACCACTGTCCATTTCAAACTATGTCGATTTGCCGAGATATTATTGTATTTCAAACACTAGTTATGCATTATTTTAACAGAAGTAGTTAATATAAATAAATTATTGTTAATATAGAAATAAGAAGAAAATGATTGAATTTATAATTTTTCGTATGGATATTTTAAAAGTATGTCCAAGTGTCGAAAAAAAAAACAGAAGACAGGAATGTAATAAAATGTAAATATATATTTAACAATAGCATAAATAACAAATTTTACAGCAAAATTTATTACAATGTTTCAATTTTTATCTCTCGGAATAACATATGAAAACATTATTTAACATCTTATGAATCAATTGTATAAGCGTTACATATTCAATTTTTATTACGATATACATGTATAAGAAAGGAGTGTGGTACATCGGAAAATACTCCTGTGATGCGGGTGCGAGTAGTACATCTAACGTAAGAACTTTTGGGTATAACCCCTATTGAAATTCAAACAAAAGCAGTTAAAGAAATCTTTCGCTGGCATAAATGACACCATTAACCCTTCGGTGGGCGCGCCCGCGGCAGTTAGCCGCAAATGTTACATTTCGTATTGTACCATATGTAGTGTTCAAACTGGATCCATGTCCAATTCAGGATTCTTCCACTGGACATTTTTGTATCATGCTAAGTACTTGGAAGTTTTTTTTTTTTTTTTTTTTTTTTTTTTTTTTTTTTTTTTTTTTTAGAGGACAGAAAAATAAGATATAGGTGTTTATTAAGCAACTAATGTAATTTCGATTTTCTTCTGTGAGACCTAAAATTGTCTAAATTTAGAAGTAAAACAACGAGAACTCCGATTGCGGTGTAAATGCCGCAACGCGCCCACTCATGCAAGTCTGAAGAGCGCGCCCACCGAAGGGTTAAGGCGGATACGGGACCAGTCGATTTTATGTTTCGTCCTGATTGAAGTAATACGGGGTGCGAGTGGTACTGTAAACCGTCCGCAATAATGCAGCGCGCGGCTCGCTTACCTGAAACGGGGCGCACGGCTGCCTTCGATGGCTAATTACGACGCTAATTTTAAAAACTCCCTCTTTAAAAGGTGCTTATTTTGTAGGTAGAATTTCAAGGTATTTGGTAATACTTCTTTCAAGCTTTAGATTTCCAACCTTCGAGGAGAATTTGTAAAATAAGAATTTGTTTTGTAATTTACCATGTTACAAAAATAATTTTTCAGTTTGAAAAAGTATTAATCAAATAGGTCAAACCTTCTAGAATCCCCAAAATGGTAGAATAACTTTGGTGCTGATTTTAACGAAATTTATGAACTTTATTAAAAATGTAACATAATGTTCTTATGATAATGTATGTATAAAGAAGATCAAAAAACTTTTTTTTCTGATTTTTTAAACAAAAAATGTCGGCACAATAGCCTTACAGCCGATACATATTTTCTATTTGAATCATTCCACGGTGGAATTTATCACGTCCTCATTTTTGTTTTACGTTAGATGTGCTACTCGCATCCCTGAAGATATCTACTCTGTGTTAAGCAAAGATTGTACCTTATATTTTTGGTCACTCTACATGACTGTATTTTCCGATGTACCACTCTCCTTTCTTATACATATATCTCGTAATAAAAATTGAAGAAGTAACTCTTATACAGCAACTGATTTAAAAGATATAAAATAATATTTTCGCATCTTATCCCACGAGATAAAAATTGAAACATTGTAATAAAGTTTGCTGTGAAAATTTGTTATTTATGCTATTGTTAAATATATATTTACATTTTATTACATTCCTATCTTCTGTTTTTTTTTCCACACTTGGAATAACAAATCATTGCAACAATGTGCTTTAAAAAATCCCGTTACGAGAGAGATAAACAATGTGAGCGCTAGGAACAGCATACATATCTTCCCAACCTATTCAGCTAGGTGGAACCGAACCGCTCCGAACCGCTCCGAACCGCTCCGACTCGTAATTTATGGAGAGGAACAGAAACCTCTCCATAAATTAACTCGACCGGTTGCGACCGGTCAAGACTTTTGGTCGACCGAAAGTCAGAGACAAATTCTCTCTCAGTTTTGGTCGAGAGAAAACTCCTGACCGCTCGTCGCTCTCCAGTTCGGTCGAGAGACCCGATATGCCATATTGGTCGCTCTCACTGACCGCGACCGCGACCGAAACCGAAATTCTATCGGTCTCGACTCCTTGGCATAAACTTCGCCGTTTACAATTTGCAGAAGAATATATACATAGGGGAAAAAAATGGCGTAGAGTGATATTTACGGACGAAAAGAGATTTAATTTGTATGGACCCGATAGTTTTACTTATTATTACCACGATTTGAGAAAGGAAGAACAATTTTTGAGCCGTCGTCATATGGGAGGCGGTAGTTTAATGATTTAGGCCGGCATTGGGTATCGTGGTAAAACGGAAATAAAATTCATTACAGGCCGCATGAATAGCAAAATATATCTCGAAATGATTGATCAACAAATAAATACGTATGCCACAAAAATTGCCCGAGATAAATATATCTTCCAACAAGATAATGCTGCCGTGCATACTGCGAAAGTGATAAAGCAGTACTTTTCTACTAAAAGAATTCGACTTTTAGACTGGCCAGCAAAATCTCCGGATCTCAATATTATTGAAAATTGTTGGGGAAATCTTGCCAGAGCAGTGTACCAAAATGGCAGACAGTTTCAAAATGTGAACGACTTAAGGCTGCCGTCTCATTTTTGTTATGGTCCGAATCGATCGAAGCGTCCCCAGTAAACAAACGGACCCTAATGAAACTACTGCGGTCGATAAAAAGAACTTGTACAGAGATGACATCTCCAGGTACTCTGGGTAGACGAACTTTTGACGCATAGTTGCCACATCGTCTGTTCTCTTTGTCTCTGCCGCGCTGTTGCCACAGAGTTCTCTCTTTCCATCGAGAAGTCTTGAAGCAATACGGCACGAGAGCTACGTCCAGCGTCAGAACCTCGCTGAACGTAGCAATACTGAAAGATAGAGAGGTCCGGGAGTGTAAGAAGGAAAGATGGAAATATACCAAACTTGACACAATTTGAACTATCAGATTACACATAAAATTTATTTGCAGAATTGAAAGCCCGTTTCGTTCAAAGTAGTCCGATTTAAATTATTTTCTGTCAATTTAATCGGCAGAATCATTTTCATATTGATACGATGAAAAATAAAGAAATTCTGTATCTGCATAATCGATGATACATCGCCGAGTAACTCCAGGCGACAGATTAGACGGGTGAGCGATACAATGTCGCTCGGCTCGAGCTTCGGGGGACCTCAAGAATGAAGGCCTTCGATTAAAAAAATTATTTGTGGCCGACGGATGAATTCCCGTCGAATAAACTGGTTCATCCGTGGCGTTTCAAATAAAACTAACTCTGCGTTATTTTTACTCGACGACAAATAAAGATAATGTCTCTTTAATTTGATAGTTTATTTCAATAATTTATGAAACAATACTAATTTGCGTATCAATATCCCTTCTGAACTTCGCATTTCTGTAAGGACACTGGGCATCGCTTGCCTTCTTGGAAGGCGAGGTCCAGTAGGATGCGTAAGGGATACAATGTAAATTCCTGGCGTTCTCCCGATTAAAATCGTGTCAAATGTCATGTAAATCGGACTATTTTTAACGATGTTAGCTTGGGGCCACTTTCATCGGGACGACGGAATCGGTTGAAGCCATTTTCGCAAAAATCTGATGCGAAATGTAGAACGTGAAATTCGTCACTTCCACGAAACTCAGCGAGGCGCGGCATATTCGCGGCATTGTCTTTAGGACTCTAGCGAGAGAATCACGCTGTACAAACAGCGTATTGGTCAAAAACATTTTTTTAATAAAAAGCTTATTATTTGTGACTGAAAATAAAAGTGTCAACTATTGGTACACTGTCAACAAAGAGTACAGTTACCGTATATTTAATTACCAAGTACAGTTCTAGAAATAATCCGATTTATACCGTGCTTGAACTCATTTTAATCTGGACAATCTCAGCAGTATGTTAATAAATAGTGAAAACGTCACGTTTTACAATTTATTAATACATAATCCACCGCAAGCAACACTGTATGCCTCTCGAACCGAAATCAGAAGCTGCCGCCGAACAGCCCAAGTCTTCAGGCTCAAAGAGAGATCGCGCCGGTTCGGGTAAACACGCTGCCGAAAGTTGTTTGAAGCCTTCAAATAAAAGTCGAATAAACTACGGTTAAAGATCGAATAAACAAATTATTCTTCTTCGAATAAAAAAATTATCTTTCGTCGTCGAATGTATTCACTTTGGTTCATAACGGATAAACATAAAGTATCTTTTATTTGAGTTTATCCAGATATTATCTTTGCCCATCTCTGTTCTCCAGCCGCTTCGCCGTGATTCATTCAAGCCTTCTTGACGACAAAATAGTAATAGGGGAAATGCGGCAACAACGCGATACGACTCTCAATACGTATCGGCAACTATGTCTTTCCTACATTTATCGGCTAGCTTGGACTTCCACCGGTTCTGATGGTACATGGCGCGAATATACCATCAACGCTGGTGACGGAGAATCCTTGAAGCATAATTCTGTCATTTCTCGAGTCTGTCTCAGTAGGGGAGAGCGGGGACAAACGTAACGGCGTCATGAAAGTAACACGCCTTCTCCCGCCTTCCACAAAAGTTTCCAAAAAGTTTGCATTACATAGTTACGCGTGTTTAGTATTTCTTTTGATTCACGGAGTGATGCAGAACAATACGACGATTCGTGTATCGTGGGCAAGCTGATTTCGTTATTTCGAACATTTAGGTTAGTGTCTCCTCTGTTGGTTTTTTTTGTTAATATTCATAGTTAAACTATAGACATTGATCCAATTATTTGTTAGAGCGTTCTTAGATAATGTCTTTATAAGTTCCTGTATTTGATTTCAATAAGTCTTGTATAGTTTGTACGTTATGGCAGTTCTATGCTGAAAAACATGACTGGGGACAAAAGTAACACGTCACTACGGGGACGAAAGTAACATGTTACAGGTGGAACACTCACCCCAAAAGAAGTTATATCGTAGAAAATGTTAACAAGATTCCACAATAATGAATAAATAATAAGAAGGATCGACATAAAAAAAGTTTCTATACGTTTAAAGATATCCCCAAGCCTCCCTATATCCCCAAAGAGTTGAATCCAATATAAACAATAGTTTTAAAAAAAAAATCATAAATATTAGTTACATTTGGGGCCGCTACACGAGATTCCATATTAAATCAAATACACAGTATCAAAGAAATGTTTGAAGCTTGTTATGCTTTTTTATCGTTATTTACTTAAAATATGTTTATTTAAATGTTTGTTTCTATCGTTTCTGATAATAAGAAAATCCCATTTTGCTTTGAAAGAAGTGTTTTTACTTAATTCTCCTCAAAATAATTAGTGTTATTTTCGTCCTCATGGTATGTTACTTTCGTCCTACCCCTGCAGGACAAAAGTAACACTGACAGTCACTGCGGAAAATTGCCATAACTCTTTAACTACTTATCATGGAAAGCTGAATTTGTGGTGAGATGATAGACCAAGAAACACACTATCTTAAGGCATAATTTTCGTTTTTATATCTGTAAGAGGTAATTGGCAGCTAGGCCAAATGTAAAAAGTGTTACGTTTGTCCCCGCTCTCCCCTACACGAGTCATAAATTCATTATTATTTCAACGTACGGTGCTTATTAGCGTTCAAACGCACCAGACCCGCCTGCACGGATGTCTACTGGAGGCAACTATACCCGCAAAAGCTTCCTTCTTGCCGATTCCACGACGTAAGTTGGTTGAAACGGTTTGTTTACTACATCGCGTATACGTATAACGCTGATGCTACGTGGCTTGAATATACCACTAGCGCCGGTGACGGAGAAGCCTTGAAGCTTCATTCTGTCAGTTTTCGAGTCATAAATTCATTATTATTTCAACGTACGGTGCTTATTAGCGTTCAAACGCACCAGACCCGTCTGCACGGATGTTTACTGGAGGCAACTATACCCGCAAAAGCTTCCTTCTTGCCGATTCCGCGACGTAAGTTGGTTGAAACGGTTTGTTTACTACATCGCGTATACGTACACGTTTTTCCTAGCTTGTGTGAGCGTACGCACACATTCAACGCCCGATGAGACGGCAGCTTTAAAACCATGTATTCAGGATGAGTGGGAACAATTAAAACAAAAAAACATTAAAAAACTATATAAATCGTTGCCAAAAAGAATGATTGCTGTAATTAAATGTAAAGGAGATGCCACTAAATATTAATCATTCAATATCACCAATTACTTTCTTCATATCCCCAGTTTTATAACAAATGTGCTATCATTTTGTCCTACTATATTTCCTTAATATTTCTGTTCTTTTTTATAAAAATGAATCAGTTGTTAAAATTTAAGTTCATTGTCATCATCAAAAGACAAATGTATATAACAAAAATTTAATTTGTAATGTTTAATACACAGAAATTAAGTAATTCTTAAGGTGTGCTATCTCTTTGTCCCGGACTGTACCTATTGAAATGTTATTTTTTCTTATGAATACACGATTAGGACACACTGTACGTTCACTAAAAATTGATCGAATTGCACCATGTTTGATATCATTTTCATCGGGAAATCCTAAAAAATCCATCGGTAATACTTTCATCAACACTTATCAAAAACATGAACATTTTATTTTTCTCTACTGGGTATTTTATCTAGCTCTAGGAAGACTGTACATATTCTTTCTGATGCTTTCGACAATACGCGCAACCATTCGCGTGCGCGGCTTCATGTTGCACGACAAAAAGTATTCTTTTAATTACAATTAGTAATTCAGTTTGTAAGTGCCATTAAATTAGGCGTCATTAAAATCATGCACAGTTCATTAATTTTAAATAATTGACGAATTCATTTATTTTTTAATTCATTAATGCAGTACTCTGGTTAAAAACATCGTAATACGGAGCTAATATTCTAGGCCCTAGAATCTACGCCCTACGGTATTGTCGATGTGCAGTTGACACGTGCGCCACTTCACCCTATCGTTTCTTAGCATTTGTAACAAGGTGATTGTCTAGCTGGAGGCATCAAACGCGATGCTCGCCAGCAATCATGTGTCTCACTGAGTTTCGTCGCTCGACATCAGCGGGGTCATACAATGTTGCGCACTAAGCACTGATGAATCTGAAGTTTTGCAATTTCTAATCAGATCTTTGCGAAAGTGGCGTAAATCGATTTCTTATGTTTTGTCGATCAAATTGGCCCCAAAAATGATATAACTCGGACTATAATTAAGGACATTACGTGAAAAATTTGTTTGCAGAATTGAAAGCCCGTTTCGTTAAAAATAGTCCGATTTAAATAATTTTCTGTCAATTTAATCGGGAGAATGCCAGGTATCCATTGGTGTCACTTTCATATTGATGCGATGAAAAAAAAAAATTCTGTTTCTGTATAATCGATGACAACCTCGCAATAGCACCGGGGGGGGGGGGGTAATGGTATAGATAGAGGGCAACCTCACGGATTTTGACGACCTTGAAATATGTTGTCAAGCCCATCATTCTGAACAACTTTTTCCTCTAAACTTTTTGGCGTTCGACCTTAGTTTCCGAGATAATTGCAAAAATCTTTGGGTAAATATTCACACTAGAGCAGGGCTCTCCAAGGTCCCGCACGCGTGCGCTTGGGGTTCTCCCACTCTCGTCCGCGTTGTCAGGGATACCGCGCGACGCTAACCGGGAAGACGCTAGCCCGTCATGGCAGCCTTCGCAGCGTCGCGCGGTCTCCTTGACAACGGAAGGAACGCTGCGCCAGAGGAAGATTGGAAGGGGAAGCAGGCGCGTGAGGGGCCCCTACGCTGGAGAGCCCTGCACTAGAGGAACCACCCCCAATTTCAATGGCCTTGAAATATGGTGCCAAGGACGTCATTTTCAACAATTTTTCTCTATATATGTTACTGTCGCCTGGCCGTAGGTTTCGAGATATTTGCAAAAAAAAGTAGATAAATGTTGATTTTAGGGTCTTTTGAATCCACGGTGGACTCGAGGTGGTCGGTCGCCGGGGGGATTTGTTATAGATTTGGCCGTTTCACGGCGTAAAAAGCCGTAAGCGCCGTGAGAGGGCGGACGGCGCGTCTGAAGTTCAATTATTAAGAAAGAAATATTCTTTTAAGTGATAAACTCGAATGCGCCGTCCGCCCTCTCACGGCGCGTACGCGGCGCCGTGAGACGGCCATAACTATAACAAATCCCCCCGGCGACCGACCACCTCGAATCCACCGTGGAATTGGTTAACTCGAACCTTTTAGTTTACCCGGTATATACGTTGCCTGCCGGTCACTGCGACGTATATATGCAGAAACAGCAGATAAGCGGTGGTCTCGTGTTGACGCATACGCTACCGCATCATGCACGTACAGATCGGATTTAATGTAGTGGTAACAACATAATTTTGCGAATATCTCGAAAACGAAGGTCGACCGCCAAAAAATTTAGAGGAAAAAGTTGTTCAGAATGACGTCCTTGACAACATATTTCAAGGTCGTCAAAATCCGTGAGGTTGCCCTCTATCTATACCATTACCCTTTCATGTTCTGCTTCAGTGTTTTGCTAATAAAAAAATGTCTAACCTAACATAACAAACTTCATTTTCTGTGGACATCTCCTCATCTATTTTTTCTTTTCACTTATAACTTATAACTCCTTACTGCCAACGTAACATATTATAGCATAAGTACATTTTAAGTAATTAAAATGTACAATGAATTTTCTACGTTTGCTCTACCAGCAGACCTTCTATTTAAATATTTACAAGTACAACGCAACAGCAAGGAATTTCTTTCCTTATTCAGAATAGAATACGGAAATAGCTAACAGCTCCCTCTCGCTTGCACCAGGCAGCCGCGTATCTATGGGCATTACCATTTCTGTGCAGAAAAAATCAGCTGTAATACCGACCTGCCAAATCGGCAAGGTCACGTGACGTGTCTACCCCCTTAACATCGTATTACAACGGTCATCGATAGATCGCGCGCGCTGTCGTTAACAGTTCTCCGTTTTGCCGATGGGCTCATACACTTCGTCTCTTCAACACCTCCCCTCGAAGTTAGGAGCCTGATTTTCCATCCTCTCATACAATCATTATACCCATGTTGGCCATACACCCTCTATGTTTTTCACCACTCAAGCCTTTGGTTAATGCGTCGTACAGTGGTCTGGAGGGTGGCCAAAATCCAATTTCTCAACTTTAACTTTACAGTGTCATTTTTTTTGTATGAATTGACAACACCTCCAGAGCTTCTAAATCCGCATACCTTTCCTTTTTCATATGATTCTTTGATTAGATATAATATTGCGAAGACAAAATCATGAAATTTTATGTGAATCTAATTGTTTTAATTTCTCATTATAGAACATCAAAATACGTGTTTGTAGGTAATGAAGTATATTTTAGTTGTTTATGTGTGCCGTAAGCATTTTTTAGTCGATCTACAAAGAGCGCAATGTTTATATCAATTTAACCGGTTAACTGGCACGGTCCTTTTCATTATTCGGGCCCAAACTGGTACCATCGAATAATTAAGTGAATCACACAAAATTTGGTATACAGGGGTTTTTTGAGTCGCTGAACCGATTCCGGGGGTAATTTTTTTCATCTGACATCCCCATCCCCTAAAAAAATAGAATTTAGGGGTGAGTTTGTCAATTTTTTACTAAACCCTTTTTTATTTAGAAATTTTTTATTTGTGAAGTTATCTTGTCTGTAATTCGATTGCAGCAGTTACTTTTTTCAATGCCACCCCCAACCCCTGAAAAATAAGGGTTTAGGGGTTTAATTTTTTAGTCTTTTTATTTTCTACGAAAACGTTTCGAATAATTGGCTGTACTTCCGAAAGGGACCGGTGGCCGATCGAGTTGAGGTTTGGGGGGAGGAGAGGGGAGGTCCACAAAGTATGGATCCTAAATCTAAAATTGTTGCTTCGGGAATTTATTAGTTTCCGAGATATTAATAAAAAACTTTTAGTATTTCTGTTTACTTATTCCGACATAACGCATTCCACTTTTCAACGGATACCTTCTGCATGAAGTAACGGAACAAATCAGGAGATTAAAAAAGAAGAAAGCAGCTGGGGAAGACAAAATAGAAAATGAAGCCTGGATTTACGGTAATGTGAAAATAGTAAAAAGAATCACAGAAATTTTCAATAAGGTGTGGAAGGGAGAAGGATTCCCGGATAGGTGGAAAGAAGGGGTGATTTCACCAATATTCAAAAAAGGAGATAGAGAAAAGGTGAGCAACTACCGGGGGATAACGATCCTAAACACAGCGTACAAAATATATGCTATGGTCCTGGAAAAAAGATTAAAAGAGGAATTGGAAAAGAACCACATAATACCAGAAACACAAGCAGGATTCAGGAGCGGTAGGTCGACAACAGATAACATTTTTATTCTGAACTATGTAGCTAACAGAGAAATACAGAAAAAAGGGGGAAAGCTGTATACCTTTTTCGCGGATCTAAGTGCTGCATTTGATAAAGTGGATAGAGTAAAACTTCAGAACATCATGAAGAGAAAGGAAATAAGTACACGCTTGAGGACGAGAATTGGAGAAATTTACACAGAAACAAGAAATACTATAAAAGCAAACGGAGAAATGTCATCCAAATTCTGAACAACAAAAGGGGTAAGACAGGGATGCCCACTGAGTCCAACGTTATTTACAATATATGTAGCAGATTTGGAGGAAACCATGAGGAAAAACCAAGCGGGAGGAGTAAGAATAGGAAAAGAAAAAATCTGGACTCTAGCATATGCGGACGATATAGCGTTACTAGCAAATGAACCAAAAGATCTTAGGGACATGATACGAAGATTTGAAAAATACCTGGAAAGGAAAGGGTTGCAACTGAATGCAGAGAAATCTAAGGTGCTGATTTTCCATAAAGGAAGAGGAAAGAAGAAGAGAGAAGAATGGGGCTGGCAGGGGCACAGTCTGGAAGAAGTAAAAGAGTTCAAATATTTAGGGTATAATTTCCAGAAAAATGGGGGCAGAGAGATGCATATAATAGACCGAGAGCCAGTGAACATTTTACCTACGTCATTTTTAAATGGAAATAATCCTTATTTTATGAAATCATATATACAGACGATAACGGAAACCATCGTCTGGCAGCCAGCCGTTAGAACAACGACGCGTGGGCGGACGTTGAAAGTGCAAAAAAAACAGTAAAATTACGTCATTTTTTAATGGCTGATTTTTTGTGTGGTAATTAATAACATAATGGTAAGTTATAAAAAAATGTTGCCAGACGTTTTTGTTAGAACATAAGGGGCGCCAGACGGTCATAAAGTTGCATTTTTTCAATGATCATTTACGTCATAGATAAATGGCTGTTTCTTTTTTTAAACTTTAATTTAGAACCCCTTTAACACTAATATATAATTGCCAGACGAAAATCGCGGAACTAACACCTTGCCAGACGTGAGCAAAGTCTCGACCGGCGCGCACATCGACACCTCGACGCTACGCTTAATCCATTACTGTAATACTTCCTCAACAATTATATACGTTTTCCAGACATCTATTTCGAAACTAACATTTTATCAAACAGCTGCAATGTTAAATGTTGACCGTTATTTTACATACAAGCGAATTCCTCTCGTCGGAACGTGTTATATTGCCAGCAGCAAATAGAAGCCTGTTGTGTTATAATTTATATTATTATATGTATATGGGTTCTGCTGGAAAATACCGATTCGACATTATCGCATATTTCGATAAGGAGCAGCATTTTGGCGGCAATCGGGAAACAAGACAAAATTTTCTTTCTTTTTCTTTCTAAGTCTATCTCTTTCCGAACTTGACACCCCGCACGTGCGTAGGTCGTAGGCGATCCGCGAGTACTTTATCCTTACTGTTGAGACGCCAAGGGTTATTTATTTTTCTTGTCACCGTCTGGACGCGGCTGGAAATTCGGGCGAGTTTATTGCGGACAATTTGTAACGGCTCTAAGCTGATATAAGCCAGATGTCGCGGACCGAGCCTAGTCCCAAAATGTTTGGGTCTGTCGAGTGGTGTCGCGAGGTTGAGGTTTACCAGACGTGAGAACGGCTTTCCCTCAGATAAGCGTATCTTACCACCACTGGCTAATCACCGCGCCTAATTTTGTATCCAGCCAATGACAGGTCTAGTTTTTCACACCATTTTCGTTGGAAGCAACCAATCGGGTTCACTTGGAGTTTTCCTTAGCGGAAATATTGAGTGGATCAGTCAGATCGAAGCAAACGTTTAAACTGGCAACAGATTTAATGTACAGTTTTTTGTTGTGTTATAATTACAAGATTTATTGTAAATCGACGTGTGAGATACACCTACGGTTCGGCAATCAAGTCTAAGAACTCGCGTACGCAACACTTACTTTTGTAAGGAACTGTTTTGCGGTGTAATTTGTTTATTTATAATAGTGAGTGTCACCACCTCATTGTTAATAAGATGGCTGAGGCTGTTTTAAAGTGTGTCTTTTGCAATAGTGATCTGAACAAGTTACGTTTATTTACGGACGATACTTTACAAAAATGTGACAGTGCATTAAACATACGTAAGAAAAACAATTTTAAATATGGTGATGTCATTTTACCATCTAATGTGAATTCCAAGGAAGGATATCATGCAAAGTGCTATAGCAATTTTACAGCAGTAATGAAAAAATATAAGAAACTCGATGCAACGTCGATCGACTTGCCCTCTTCGGCGACTTTATCATCGCAGGCATCTACTTCTACTACAACGACAACGGCAAGCAGCGATGCACACGACACTGAGATAAATGTAGGTGTATGTATATTTTGCAATTCTGCTCGCAAGAAGAATAAAGGTCGTTGGGAGAATTTACACAGTTGTGGAAATGATAGTGTGCTCCAAAACATCATAGCACTAGCGACAAAGTCAGAATATTCAAAATTATTAGAAAAAATTAGTAAATTAAAATCAAAAAATATTCAAATTCAATATCATAGTACGTGTCTACAAAATTATAAAAGCAACCAAGATTTACCGGAAAATGCAAAGCGCACCGATTGGCATGCCTCGCGAGACATCCACAAAGCTGCATATGAAGAAACATGCGCATTTATTGAAGAAAATATAATAAAAAATGATCGTTGCTTTTTTTTACACTTTTTATGCACTTTGTACATGGACAGTTTAAAAAAGGAATGTGAAAACAATTCTGATTCTTCTCCAAGTTTATTTACGCCTCAGCATCTTAAAAAAAAAATAGTCAAGACGTTTGCAGATAAAATAAAAATATTTATTATGCGTAAAAAAGAAATAGTCGCACCAAACCGCCATGTCGCGCTTGATGAAATAAAATTTCAAAATATGCAAAATACTGATATTTTACAAAGAGCAGCACTGCTTTTACGTCAAAATATTATGAAAATGGAAACAAATAAATTTCCGGAAAATTTAACCGTGCAACATTTGTTAGCTGGGGAATGCTCTATCCCAAATGTTCTTCTTGATTTTTATATCACGCTTTTGAGTGGCTCTTCTCGACGAAGAAAAAAAAGTCCTACCTGCTTGAGAATTGCAACATCGTTTGCACAAGATGTCATTTATGCCGTAAAAAATGGTACTGTCAAAACGTCAAAGCATGTAACTCTGGGATTAGCTATGAAAAGCTTAACTAGCAGCAGAAAAGTTATTGACATTTTTAATAGATACGGTCATTGTTGCAGCTATAATGTAATTGAAGAAATAGAAACCGAAGTAACATTTTCTTCCTCTAAGCGATCAAATATTTGTCCTGAAGATATTATTCAAGTACGTAATTTAATGACAGGAGTCGCCTTCGATAACTTTGATCGATTCGTTGACACGAGAAATGGTAAAGATACCTTACACGACACCGTTGGTATTATTTTTCAAAATACCAATGGTGATGCTGATTTTCTTCCGGATATATTTTCTATTGAAGAGAATGCGAGTGGCACGGACAATGATACGCCAAATATGAAAAGAAGAAGAACGTTTGATGGAATTACTCCAGAATTAGAAGCTTACAATAAAAAACCGAGAGTAGTCGAGTTGTTGCAACCGATTGATGTTTATTCTAGCCTCGCCGATCCAGCTGATTTGAAAAAATTGAAAGAAATTGACGTCACCTGGATGATTTCTCATGCACTGAAGATACCCAACACGCCTATGTGGATGGGGTTTCATAGCAAAATACTAAACGATACATCATCAATGCAAAAAATTTCATATCTAACGCCTATAAACTTATCACCGACAAATACAGCTGTTGTTTTAGAGACTATGGTGCAAAGCCAAAAAGTTGCCAACGAGTGCAATGAAAAATACATGCAAGTCACCTATGATTTAGCCATAGCAAAAATTGCAATGTCAATACAAGCAACAGAGAAGCCTAGATTTGACAATCTTTTTATTAATCTCGGTAGCTTTCATATCATGTTAGCGTATTTTAAAGCTGTTGGCAAATTTATTGAGAATTGTGGCTTAAACAACATCATGGTTAACAGTGACTTGCTTGCTAGTGGTTCAGTATCTGCTTTCATAGCAGGGAAGCACTTTAATAGGTGTAAAAGACTACACCCTTTGATAAGTTTGGCTCTGCACATTTTACATTTTGAAGATTTCATTGAAAAAAGTAATATACAAATAGGAAGTACTGTAATTAATTATTTAAATGAGTTTCAAAAGAATAAAACAGAGAACCCCACTATTGCTAATGCAGCTCTTTTGAAATTGCTAGAAGAGTATTCTGCATATTAAGAATCGACGATGAGCGGCGTATTCGGCAAAACGCCCCAATTCTATATGATTTACATAAATCTAATAAATCATTATTTGATGTTAAATAGAAGTATTAGGACTGGAAATTTCGAATTGTTTAAATATATATTGCCTAAAATTGCAAATTTATTTTTTACATTCAATCAACCCAATTATGCCCGTTGGCTAGTAAAATATCATGATAACCTTATTAAAATTGATGAGACTCATCCGGGTATAAAAAATTCATTCATAGAAGGCTGTTTTGGAATCAAAAGGACAGAGAAGCCGTTTTCAAGACAACCAATAGATTTAACCTTAGAGCAAACAATCAATGCAGACGCTGGGAGAAGGTTAACAGGTGTTCTCCATTTTACAAACTCTATTTCAGCACGTCAGCGCTGGGCTAGAAGTCATGGTATCAGGTCCACCATTATTTCTCACGTTTTGGATATAACTGGATTACGAAAAGCGCAAGATGTAACTGCAGATTTAGAAAAAAGTCAAATCAAACTTAGTTCTATGCAACTACAAAATTTTATTAATGTAATAAATCAAAATATGAATCCTTTTAGTCCAGAATTACAGAAAAATTTATTGTACAATATTGCTAGTGGACGAGCAGCAACAGAAAAGACAGCTGAATTCTTGATAAATGTTGAAAAAAATGGAAATCAACAACGTGAAACATTCATCACTGAATGCTCTGAGAGTCCGGACAGATTTGAAAAAGCCATAAAGAAAAATAACATCTTAACATTTGCGGAAGCGCTTCAAAAGAAAAATGTTAAAATTGCTGGCAAAATACAGGAAGTTCGCATGCAGCGAGACTTATTTGGAAGACTTCTCGGTATTTCAATGAACGACAATATTGATATGGAAAGAGTTTTGACTTTCCCTCTTACTCCGATTCCTTTATCAATGTGTCATCTTGACGGAACAATTTGCAAAACGGATAAATCTGTTTTATTAAAATTATTAGCACAGGATTTTGATACTGACACAGCACCATCTATCGATGTTGTCCTTATTGACGGTTTTTTCATTTTGCATTTAATAAAAGAAATGCCAAAAACATTTGGAGGTGTTTCAATAAAAATATTAAAAACTATTACAAACTACAATGCGCTCAGAATTGATGTTATTTTCGATCGTTACTTTTCTCCATCTATCAAGGATTACGAGCGACAACTGCGAGACAACACGAGAGATCAAAATTATATCATAAGAGGACCAGATCAAGTACGCCCGGCAGATTTTGCAAAAGAGCTAAGAAATATAAGGTTTAAAGAAGCGCTAATTAAGTTTCTGATAGAGCATTGGACGCGTGATGAGATAGTGCCATTTATCGGTGCAAAAACTGTAAATTTGAATTTTGATGTTTGCTACAAATATCAAGTAAAAAATGGAAAAGTACAAAGAACCGTCGATGAAAACTTATCATGCGAACAACACGAAGAAGCAGATACAAAAATAATATATCACATCTGTAATATTGAAATCGAAGGAAATGTTTTGATTCGATGTGCAGATACAGATGTGCTTATAATTATGCTGGGAAACATCTTACGCTTAAAATGCCCCATCAAAATTTGGATGGAAGTTGGCGTAGGTAACAGACAGCGATGTATAGATGTAACGCGAATGAGTGACGCACTAGAAAATTCTGTGTGCAATTCGTTACCAGGATTTCATGCATTTACTGGTTGCGATTACAACGCTGCTTTTTTTATGAAAGGTAAAAAAAAACCCTTTCAACTATTACTGCAGTCTCAAAAATACCAACAAGCATTTACTGACTTTGCGACTTTAAATGGATGCAATTCAACAGAAATTTGCACAAGTTTGGAAGAATTTGTGTGCCGCTTATATGGTTTTAAAAAAATTAATGACGTAAACCAAGCTAGATTTGCGTCGTTCACAAAAACCTACCAAACCATGACTAATACTGAAGAATTTAGTATAAATGTTAAGAATTACGACGCATCTAAACTGCCACCTTGTAAAGTGGAATTACGGCAGCATATACTACGAGCCGCGTATATCAGTCATGTATGGAGAAACGCATATTTAAAAAATGGAATAATATTATTGCCAACCAATCATGGATGGGAGGAAGCTGGTGAGAAGTACGATTTCGTATGGTACAAAGGTGACACACTACCAACGCTCGTCAGCGACGTTGTAATTCAACCCTCCGTTCCCGACAAGGAAAACAATGATTCAGGTACACATAATGCATTTATTTTACTGCTACTAAAATTGATACGTAATATCCGATGTTAATAACTTATATTTCTTAGATGATTAATTGAGTATGATCTCGATTGTGATGATGATGATAATGATGTGGACGACCGCGATGAATATTATCTCGACGATGAGGAGACATCAAATTATTCAACATAATAATAATAAAATGAAATATGTTCCTCAGAAAGTATTAAAAAACTTATAGAAAATAACTTGTTTACTTTACTTCCTACACATTTTTTCTGTTTCAATCTTAAATTTAGACTCCTTTTAGCAATTAAAATCATTGCCATAGAAATATCTCGGTATTATTGTCTTGTACACACTCTCAAAGCCTCATCCGCCCCCACGCCAACAGCGAAAAGGTATGTATATTTAACATTGCAGCTGTTTGATAAAATGTTAGTTTCGAAATAGACGTCTGGAAAACGTATATAATTGTTGAGGAAGTATTACAGTAATGGATTAAGCGTAGCGTCGAGGTGTCGATGTGCGCGCCGGTCGAGACTTTGCTCACGTCTGGCAAGGTGTTAGTTCCGCGATTTTCGTCTGGCAATTATATATTAGTGTTAAAGGGGTTCTAAATTAAAGTTTAAAAAAAGAAACAGCCATTTATCTATGACGTAAATGATCATTGAAAAAATGCAACTTTATGACCGTCTGGCGCCCCTTATGTTCTAACAAAAACGTCTGGCAACATTTTTTTATAACTTACCATTATGTTATTAATTACCACACAAAAAATCAGCCATTAAAAAATGACGTAATTTTACTGTTTTTTTTGCACTTTCAACGTCCGCCCACGCGTCGTTGTTCTAACGGCTGGCTGCCAGACGATGGTTTCCGTTATCGTCTGTATATATGATTTCATAAAATAAGGATTATTTCCATTTAAAAATGACGTAGGTAAAATGTTCACTGGCTCTCAGTCTATAAGGGAAGTCACAAAGAAAGCAAGAATAGCAATGGCGCAGATATGGGGAATAGGACAAAGAATGTTCAAGAACAATTTTGAGAGAAGAATGAGAATATTCAGAAGCATAGTGAAAAGTATCTTGCTGTACGCGTCAGAAATTTGGGGATGGACGGAAGCAGAAAAGGTAGAGAAAATACAGGAGAAATACATAAGGTGGACTTTAGGTTTGGACTTTAATACACCAGCGTATCTAATTTTGGAGGAAACAAAAACGGACAAAGTAAGGATAGAAGCGGGGAAAAGAGCAATAAAATATGAGGAGAAAACGAAACGGCTGAATAAGAATAAAATAGTACAAGAATGCTGGAGGGAAATAGACGCGAAGCAAACAGAGAAAAAGTCGAAATGGGAGGAAATGAGAGATTCATACTACAGGCAAAAAATGATGGATATCCAAGCAATGGAAATAGAAAGAAGGGGAGGAAGAGAGTTTGCTGAGGAACTAGCGCAAAGAGACAGGGCAGAGCAGGTTCAATGGCAATACGACAGAATACTAGGAGGCAGATATAACACACATTACACAGAAATCAGGGATAGCCAGCGAGCAAATTACCTAAACGGAAATTACAGAGGCAGAGACCAAAGAATGATTGCGAGGTTCAGATGTGGGAACGAAGAGCGGGGAAGCAAGTACTGGAAGGAAGAAAAAGAGACAGTATGCAGACTATGTAATGGGGCTAGAGAGACGCTGGGTCACATGCTACACAACTGTAAGGAGCTGAAAAGAGAAAATTCAACGATCAGAGGGATACTAAAGGGAGAAGAAGAAGGAGCGGAGTGGATGCGTAGGTACTGGAAAAAAGGAGAAGAAAAGAAGAACAAGATGAAGAAAGAAGTCAAAACGAAAGCACAATCTTGAAGTCCCAGATACACTTACACACATTACACATGTAACCCCATTTTGAGGCCGAAAGGCAGAAAATAAACCTATTTACTACTATAAATATTTATATATCTATATATATATGTATACATATTTTATTTTATTCCCATTGTTATACTAAACCTATAGTTTTATCCATGTATACCAGGGGATATTCGCCCGGGAGGCAAGCCTTTTTATCTGCGCGTGCCAAAAATTTATAAATAATATTTATCAAATTGCTGACGTGCCGGACAGTGTTTAATAGGAGAAAAGTTAGTAGAAAATTAATCATTGCAGAATTTTATTGAGACAAGTTTAAAAATTGACATAGATTTTTATAAGAATTATCCAGCGTTGGGCATTAACTAAATAAAAAATTATTTAAATAACGAATAAAGTTAACCCAGGGCAATTTTGTTCGACCCTGGAATTAAGCCATAACTTGACATACACATTGTCGCATAGTAAAAGCTGATCAAAATTAATTTCATCGGTGTATCCAACCGTATAATAATTATTTTAGATTAATATACAGATATTAAAGATAGCATCTGTAAATCATGAACGTGCCAGCAAAATTTTCGTACGTGCCACCCCTGGCACGTGTGCCACAGGTTCGCCACCCCTGGCACGTGTGCCACAGGTTCGCCACCCCTGTTCTATACAAGAGGTACGCCAGTTATATATGTACACATTTTCAGGGCGTACGTGAAGCATGAAAGGTTGAAAAACTCTGCCATAGATTGATCTTTATCTATGAAAAATGAAGATGCAACATAATAACTAAATGATTTATGATCACAATTACATATATTCTTCTAACTGTCCTCTCCAGGTTGAATAAATAATTGTGCCTTTCAATTAGATCCATTCGGCTATTTTATACAATAATTTTACCCTCCCAACATGTAACTGCAATCTAAAATTTGTCTCGTATCTTTAACACGTTGAATGCCATGGAGGTCAGCCATGATCGTCGTAGATAATATAATCAACATAATATATATCGCATAATAAGAAATTCATGTGGGCGGCACAGGCAATCCATGTAAAATTAGTGTGGCATTCAACGTCTTAAACGGATACGTTGATTAACTAACCTTTCTTAACAAGTATCTGATAAATAATTATAACTATTAATATTTATATTCGTTTATATTTCAAACAACTCCACTCTGAATATCTTATTCTATAAAATTAATGTAAATACACAGGACGCATAGTTGTTCACTGGTCTCCTTGATGAAGCTAATTAGGCAGGTAGAACGATGAGAAAAATGTACAAACACGATGTGAAAAGTGAACACATAATAAGATATAGATTTTCAAAAATTATCTCTCCTTAAGTCACAAAGTTATAATAGATTATCAAAATGGCCACCGTTTTCTTCTATGAAAAAATCAATGCGACGTAACGGTGACCGACGAAGGCGTGGAAATGTATTTAACGTGGTACTTTCAATTGCTCTCCACAGTTTGTGAGAATTTTGAAACTGCTCGAAGTAAACTGTTCGCTTTATCGCTGGCCAAAAATATGAATCTGATTGCGACGTATCTGGTGATGGAGGTGCCCATTTTGTTGATAAATAAATGAATACATAAATCTCTGCTTCGATAAGTATATATCGGTTGAGATTACGCTATGTATAGACAAGTCAGGTTATTCCTTCGAACATTCATATCTCATTGAATATCCATTTACGACGCCATGATTGTAGAACATTTTGTTTCTTAATTCATCGCTGTTATCATCTGCTTTCAGGAGACCAGTGAATAACCGGACACGCTGTATATTGAGGAACTTGAGTATTGTCTGGAAGTCATCAATATGTCGACGTGCGTTACGAAAAGTAGCACGTTTCAATTTTCTTACGAAAAGTAGCACGTTTGCCTTCGTTCTCACGAAAACTATCACGTTTCGGTTTTCGCTGCGAAAACTAGCACATTTGAGCGGTTTGCCACGAAAAATAGCATGTTTCGTCTTTCGCTGCGAAAACTAGCACGTTTGAGCGGTTTGCCACGAAAACTATCACGTTTCGGTTTTCGCTACGAAAACTAGCACGTTTGAGCGGTTTGCCACGAAAAATAACATGTTTCGTCTTTCGCTGCGAAAACTAGCACGTTAGAGCGGTTTGCCACGAAAAGTAGCATGTTCGCGTTTACCCCGCGTTCGCAATTCCCGCACCCTCCCTTACTTAAATTATGTAGATTAAAATTTTCATATGTGTTGTCTTTTGGAGATTAGATGGAATTATTATTTATTAAACAATATTTTCAACAGTTGAATTCTTTTAAACTGCCCACGCGCTGAAACGCGATAGTTTCTGCAGTCTGCAGTATAATCCAAAACGAGATATTCTTCGTGGCCAAACCGGATAATATGTTAGTTTTCGCCATAAATTCCCAAACGTGCTATTATTCGTGGCGAAACAGTATAACGTGCTAGTTTTCGTCGCAACAGTACGAAATGTGCTATTCTTCGTGGCGAGGCAGTCAAATGTGTTAGTCTTCGCGGCAGAAGACCAAACGTGCTAATATTCGTCAGAAACGATGGAACGTGCTTCTTTTCGTGGCAAACCAAAACGTGCTACTTTTCGTAAGAAAATTGAAACGTGCTACTTTTCGTAACGCACGTCGATGTATTAATTACAAATTAAGTTTCATGTATCAGTAAGCAACAGATGCACAGCTATTTCTTATTGTATAAAATCACGAAGAAAAGTATCGTTATGGCAAGATTATGCGAACGAAAATAACACAAAATGAACATAAGAACGGTTTTAAGATATGCATAATTACCTCGTTTTTTGTACAAGCCATGTTGCTTTAAATCGATTTGTTTAGTTCCCAGTAATCAACCAGATAAACACATTGATCCGCGATATATATGATTTCTCCGTAAAACTGTTCCAAAGATTACATTGTAACCTGTTTACTTCATTACTATTGAATTATATTTTTGACGAAGTAAATACAACATAACCCCCAAAAAGCTTTCAGTGTAACATAACCCCAATAAAATTACACACAGTTGAGCTCACTACCTACTAAAAAGTAACAACTTCATTTACTAACACTGAATGTAAAGTAGTGATTATTATTCTTCACAAGGAACTTTTTAAAAGATTAACAAGTAGCACTGACAACGGATAATCAATTCGAACCACCTTTGTTTTGGGAAATCCCGAACAACAATGAAGATATATGTTGTATGACTTGTATGTGGGTCCATAAGTACACATGTATGCATTTGACCATTTGTATTAAATGCGGATTAGCCATAAAGACATGCAATGTTATAAATTTGATAAACTAAAAGAATGTCACAATTACTTGAAATAATATTAGTTTAACGGATTTCTATTCAGATTATTATTTCGCAATTTATTGTGAATTAAAGTTGTATTACTTCAAATTCCTTACTAAGAAATTTATTCATTTTAGACAATGTTCTTTGTTCAAAACATTTTTTTAGCAATTAACGCTATTATCGTTACACTAATCTTCTAAGAATTATTACATACAGTTTGATGTGTAACAATTACATCATCCAGAATTCAGATAGCAGACAGGCATTCTACAAACATCTTAATAGTTCGGAAGCTAGCGACACTTTTTCGTGCCTCATTCGTTTAAAGTTGGTTTATCTTTTTTTCTGCTATACTATTTGTGCTATACATATGTATATCCACAAAACGACCTTCTGTCATCACGGACAGTGCGGTCTTTACGATCTCGTGATAGTAGGGGCCTCCAAATACAAAACATTTTTATTCCCGGAGGGGCCCCACGGCCTATAATGCAGTTACGACAGCTCTGCATGATCACGATAGTAGCTAGTAGCGGAGCAACGCTTGATAGCAGCGTGTCAACTGCATTGGCGTAACTAGTTAGGGGGCCGGGTGGGCCTGGCCCCCCCAAAATGCGGATTGGCCCCCCCAAAACGCGGAATGACCCCTCCCTAGGAAATATCGAAATAAATAAAAAACATTCATCTGTTCGTAAAATCCTATCTTATAAGAAACAAATACAATAATGTTCTTATTCCGTTAAATTATGAGTTAAAACTGATAAAATTAGGCCGGCGCCACATTTGTCCGCCGCGCCAATCTTTAACAAACTGTAACAATCGCGAATTTGCGTGCCAAATTCAATGAAGTTCACTGAAGTCACTTCTTCTTTTTATTTATTTATTTGGCTGTCATGTTCAATTTTTAACCGACTTCAAAAAGGAGGAGGTTATAGATTCGACCCGTTTGTATGTTTTTTTTTATGTTTGTCCCCTCATAACTCCTCAGCATATAGACTGATTTTGATGATATTTTTTTTATTCGAAAATGTGCCTCATCATTTGCACTGTGTAAATCTGGCGCCGGCTTAAAAAATATGAGAGTCGTAGATTAAATAAGGGAAAAAATTAGTTTTTACTTTTTAGTGCAATTTTATTTTTTTGAAGTCGGTTTTAATTTTTTTAAATTCTTTTTATATTGTTTCTTTAATTAAATGGATTTATTTTATGTAGACGACTTTTATTGCTCCTCTTAATAATACAAACTACAATCGTTTTAATCAATATAAAGTGCACGGGTACGGCTATATACCTTTTCGAAAGATCGAGCTCTACTGCGTGACCTCGCTTCCGTCTCAAGCCACGCGACCCCTCCACCTTCTCCTCGTCACGAAACCGTCGTCAACTGTTTATCCCATTGTTGGGTTTCGGTTTCATCGACGGCGTTACATTTCGCTGCATATTCGGGTGGACCTTATTTTTCGACTTTCAATTTTTTTTCGGGACACCCCCCAGGATTGTGCCATTGGGAGAAAAAATAATGTGTGTAAAATTTGAAATCGATCGGACAACGGGAAACCGTGTCTCATCGCAGTTGAAGTTTTTTTATTTTTGGAATTCGTTTTACTCCATTGTAGTATATCGTTAATATACATTTTTATATATCGTTGAATTTGTCTTTTTACGCTCTGTAACAATATAGAATAAAAGTATAAGATCACTTGAAAAAAACATCATGACCTTGAAATCTCAAAAATTGACCTTCAGAAAAAACTTTGGTAATTATGCAGAACAGGTGTTTCCTCATGGATTTCAATGGTTTTTGGATATGTTGTCGGGGACATGATTCTGAACAACTTTTTCCTATACATGTTACCGCCGATCGACCTTCGTTTCCGAGATATTTGCGAAAAACTGCTGCTACTACTACAACCCAGATAGCACTCGACGTCTATGAGCCGTCTTTACGACGTCTGTTTCAGACATTCAAGACGTCTTAAAGACGTCTGCTATTTTCTGAAAGACGTCTTAAAGACGTCTATAGACATTTTTGAATGTCCTGAGTCAGTAAACCCTACGTCTTTAAGACGTCTCTTGAACAATTTGTAGACGTCTTTGTAAGACGTCTTTGAGACGTCTTTGTAAGACGTCTTTGAGACGTCTTATAAACGCCCTGTAGACGTCTTTTAAACGTCGCGTAGACGTCTATAAGACGTCTTTAAGTTGTCGTGAAGACGTCTCAAAGACGTCCATTTCAGACTTTCACGACGCCTCAAAGACGTCTTCGTAAGGTCTTGATTAGGCCTACTGCAGCTCTTTAAAGAGATATTAGAGATATTAAGCGTGACTTGATTCGTGTTTATTGATTCGTGTTAATGAAATTAAGTATTTTGAAAAAAGAAGCCCGTCAAGTAGCTGCTCTTGTCCTCATTTGAGAGAGTCAACTTTCACACTGCTCAATATTTTCGTTTCTTCATAAAAAAAAGAACGTCTTGCAATAGCGAATGATCGAGACATTTTTTGGCATATTCAAGTTCAAGTCGAAAATATAAATTTCCTTCTGCAAAAAACGCCGGTACTAGAGTGCGACGGTATATGATCTGCCCGGCTCTCTTATAGGCATGACTGCTGTAACCCACCTGCGAGAAGCGCTCGGCACGGTCGCCGCCTGGCGGTCGCGTACTATCCATGCGTCTTTAAGACATCTAAACGAAGTCGTTTAAAAAACGTCTTGGCATGGACGTCTTAGAGACGCCCTAAACACTTACTCGGAAAGACGTCTTAGAAATGTCTCCGCACAGACGTCTTAAAGATGTCTTAAGGGGTTAGGACACAGTAACGAGCCAAGAAAGCAGACGATTTTTAGACGATGATCATAAGAAAAGTAAACAATCGATTAATATAAGGTTTTGTGTTTTAGTTCACTATATTATGAACTATAAGAAAAGCATATAATATTTACAAAATAGCATTTGTTCGCCGTGCATTTAAAATGTCCATTTTTTTTTTCGGATGACCAACTGGTGGGCCGGATTCCGGCAAATCGGATGAACAGTAACAAAAACCCCAAAAATGTCATCAACTATAATATATTTCCTAGGCATTGACGATCCAACATTTTGAATTTTTTAATTATAGTACAAAATATAAACAAAAACATCACACACTTTTGTCGAAATTTGATCATTATTTTTCAAACATCGACCATTTTGTAAATTTTCGCAAAAATTGAAATGTTGGATCGTCAATGCCTAGGAAATATATTATAGTTTATGACACTTTTGGGGTTTTTGTTACAGTTCATCCGATTTTCCGGAATCCGGCCCACCAATTGGTCATCCGGAAAAAAAGGACATTTTAAATGGAGACATTGTACGGCGTACAATTTTTATTTTGTAAATATTATATGCTTTTCTTATAGTTCATAATATAGTGAACTAAAACACAAAACCTTATAATAATCGATTGTTTACTTTTCTTATTATCGTCGTTTAAAAATCGTCTGCTTTCTTGGCCCGTTACTGTGTCCTAACCCCTTAATATGGTCTAAGACATTCAGACCAAAAACAGACGTAAAATGGACGTCTAGAAGACGTCGTGTGCTATCTGGGTAATAATACAAATAAAACTAATTGCCCTGATAACCTTCTGCCTGCAGTCTGCCAGCAGATGGACAGCAGGGTCTGCCAGGAGAGCGCAGGATCTGCCGGCAGATCGACGGCAGACTACGACCGCATTCAGCTACGGATCTGCCGGCAGACCCTGCCAAGCAGACCCTGCCGGCAGATCGACGGCAGATCCGCGGCAGATCCTGCTGCCCGCCTGACCATCCAACAGCGCCATCTGAAGGCCACAATTGCCAAACAATTCCCTGCGCGTGACGTCACATGGACGTCCCTACGGACCAACACATGTATACCGTGATTGCTATAGGTGTATCCCTACCCCCAAATAACAAAGCACATTCTACATTTATTAAATAATTCATTTCAAAAAGTATTTATTCTATGTTTAATAATACAGGATTGGCGATTACAATTGTTATAAAATTATACAGGTAGCGCATATAAATTCGAAGAAGAACATTCAATATTTACATTTATAAATCTATATACAATACGTCCCGTAACCAGTGGTACCTACTAGGTGCGATGTCAGAAAATTTCCTGTATTTTAGACTTCTTTTTTCTGTAGAATCACCATATTCCGTATTGTGTTAGCGCTGAAAACAAATAGAACATTAGTACAAAATTAAACGTAACGTATGAATAAACAGGATACATGCGATACTTACTTCAGCCCCATCTCCGCACAGCACACACCGTAGGCGATCATGCATGCTCCTGCGAACATTAACATTTATAAGAAAATATGTATTAAATTATTATCTACTAAACAAGACGCTAAACATTCGCACTTCGCGCATAACCCTACTTGTCTGTCTTGCAAATAATGTGAATCCCGATTTCCGCGACGTAGATAATGTCGACTGTCGCTAACGCTATCATTTACTCGAGAAACGGCTAATCCAACCTAACCTGAAACTTATTTCATTAATATCTCATCACGCCTGCAATATTTTCTAAATTTAAAGGCATTTTTCTTATGTAAACCGCATATAATCTTTCGAATAAGACCAAATTTCAATAAAATCTGTCCACGCATGACAGAGATATCATAATATCGTCTCATGAATCAGTCGGAAACGGTAAGATTTTTCTTCTGATTCTCCAAGGAATTTTTTCGTCAAACATAATACGTATACGCGTTACAGGCACACCGATGAACAAACTAGGGTAAGTGTGGGTATTACTGCGGACTTTTAAGGTAGGTTAACTTTAGAACCCTCGATACGGCGTTCAAATGAATGAAAGTTCCTCCTTCTTTTTTTAAAAGAAAGGTGGGACCTTAATAATTCCATAAAAAATATAAGGGCGAGGTAATAAGCACAGTTAATTAAAAACAAAGAGATTTGTCGATCAGTGTCATTGCACGAGTTACTGCGGACATGCATGTATGACTGCGTGCCAGTTACTAACGATACACCAGTTACTGCGCATGTATTACTGCGGTCTGATGTCAGGCCAAACATAACCTTAGTACAAATATCACTTGTAGGGTAAACCAACCAGTAACTGGGCTTCTACATGCTTTGCATTTTATAATCGTATTTTGATAAATTATGACAAGAATAAGTAATTACATTTATAGAAATTTCAAGAAAAATAAAGTTAAATGCAGTAGTAGGTCCGCAGTAATACATGCACATGGTGTCAAGTAGTGCACCTAATACTGCGGTGAGAAATAAAAATTAAAACTAAAATGTAGACGACTGATTTACTGTTTTTCTGAAAAAATAACTCTTATTCTATCGAGCAATACCGCTGCAGTACATGTATTACTGTTAATAACAAAAATATAAATGTTTTTCAAGTAGGTGTTCATGACCGCCATATCAGAAATCGACCGAAGTTTCGCCTTGACGAATTTCAAACTACGATAAAAGAATTAATAATAACTTTGCTGTTACATACTTATTAATAATTATCTGTAATAGAGTTTAAAATAATTTTATCAAAAATTTTCAAGAGATTATGTACTTTCCAACAGTAAATATGATCTGTTTTAGAATATCCGCAGTAATCGGGACATCCGCAGTAATACCCACACCTACCCTATGTTTCGTTCGTCGATTCGTCGGCTCTCGGAATCATTCGACAGGGATCGTCGTCCGTCATTGTACATGCAGGGTGTCCCAAAAATGTCGCGTTTCCTTGAAAGGGGTGACTCAGGGGGTGATTTGAAACAATTTTTTCCTTAGCGAAAATATTGTCCGAAGCTTCGTTAAGGAGATATTAACCAAAAACCCCGACCGATCAGAGCACGCGCCTTCCGCCCGAGCTCCCGCGGTAGCGTTGGCTACGCGGTAGGCGACCGCGCTTGTACTACGAACGTACGAACAAGCAAGTCGGCATGCATCGAAGGAAACTGCGTTACACAGTTTTTTTTTTAAAGCAGAATCTTAAATAAGAATAATTTGAAGTGAGAGGACAAGAAGTACGTAAATTTCGTTTTTAAATAAGGCATAAACGAAAAGCTAACGTAACAGAAAATGTACGACAAGTGATCGTAATTCGTTATTGAGGTAAAAATCCGTAGTTTAAGAACGGCCAACACAACTAAATTTAAAAAATAATATTAGGTGTATGAATAAATTCTTTCCGACTGGAATTTCTATCGCGGTGGTATTCAGAAGCTGCCAGAAAAATGGCAAAAGGTAATGAACAATAATGGAAATTATTTCGATGATCGAGTTGTTTTCATATTTTTTAAATCGAACTGTTATTGTACCCTAAAATCGGAAAGAATTTATTTTCACACCTAATAATCACCAATAAATTAAATAAAACTCACCCTTTCGGACATTCCTTTCCTTGCTTTCCTTCCCTTTTCGGAAACCTGTGTCACTAGGCGACTGTACCGATCCTGGTCATCGGCGTCCAGTGCTCAGCTGATCGCAGCTATACGACACCACCCGAAGGTAAGGATCGCAACGTCCAGTGCGTTCGGGGTAATGTATCGAATATTCACTTCACTGCACGGCTACTAACACTGATCACTTAATTTATGTTTTACGGAACGTGTTGTTCCTATGTTATAAAAATGGGTGGCCCCGAAAGGGGCCGATTACTGTTAATTACTGGGACGAGATTACTACTATTACCCGGCGAAAAGAAGACTCCTGGCAGACGGTCTCGGGCTGTGCAGTCCGCTGCTGTGGCGATTGGTCGAGTCACCTATTTGGGCACACTTTTAAAGACGGGGCACATGTATTTTGGTTATTGGCTGAAGTTGCCACATACATTCTCGCACCGCGCGACGAAGAGATCGAGCGAAACACATCGAGACCGAGTGGGATAGAGCGATCTGTAGCCTACGCTATTGTTTTGTTTTGACGATCATCGGTCAGATCGCTCTATCCCACTCGGTCTCGATGTGTTTCGTTCGAACTCTTCGTCGCGCGGTGCAATAATCGACCAATCGTCACAGTAGCGGACTGCACAGCCCGAGACCGTCTGCCAAGAGTCTTCTTTTCGCCGGGTAATAGTAGTAATCTCGTCCCAGTAATTAACAGTAATCGGCCCCTTTCGGGGCCACCAATTTTTATAACGTACGAACAACACGTTCCGTGAAAAATAAATTCAGTGATCAGTGTTATACTCGGGGCCAGATATATTGGCCGGTGAATTCGTTTTCGCGAGCAACGATTGAGGAGAAATCAACCACCACTATCTGTCGATTGTGGATTTGTCAGTTGGAGTTGCGTGGTCGTCGCAGGGTATGGTGGGGTAACGGGAACGCTGCTCGGCTCCGCCTGAATCTAGCCGTTTGGCGGTTATTTATTCTTAGCGTAATAGTTGTGTGCGTGACGAAGCTATTCGTAGACCAATACCAGATGAAGCTATCGAGAAGGAATCAATGTTCTGACCAATAAATCCAATAAATCTTCCGAGCTAACGCACACCTATTCTGATGTGTGTATTTCTACGCTGACAGCTCGGTTTGACTTACACGCCAGAAGCTTGGCACTATCCCCACCACTTCTGGCTCACTCTTGTTCTGCGAAGGCGAGAGCAAGATGGAACGAGAGCGAGTAAGAAAACGTTGAGAAAAGGAGCACCGAGGCAGGCAAACGGTGTGGTGGGAGAATACCCCTCACGAAACTCACCGGCCAATATATCTGGCCCCGAGTATAGTAGCCGTGCAGTGAAGTGAATATTCGGTACATTAACCCGGACGCACTGTGATCAGCTGAGCACTGGGCGCTACCCAACCATACATCTTTTCATCCACCGATAACCAGGATCGGTACAGTGACCCAGTGACACAGGTTTCTGAAAAGGGAAGGAAAGCAAGGAAAGGAATGTCTGAAAGGGTGAGTTTTATTTAAATTATTGGTGATTATTAGGTGTGGAAATAAATTCTTTCCGATTTTAGGGTACAATAACAATTCGATTTAAAAAATATGAAAATAACTCAATCATCGAAACAATTTCCATTATTGTTAATTACCTTTTGCCATTTTTCTGGCAGCTTATGAATACCACCGCGATAGAAATTCGGTAGCTTTGTACTTATTATGTAAATCCAGTCGGAAAGAATTTATTCATACACCTAATATTATTTTTTAAATTTAGTTGTGTTGGCCGTTGTTAAACTACGGATTTTTACCTCAATAACGAATTACGATCACTTGTCGTACATTTTCTGTTACGTTACCTTTTCGTTTATGCCTTATTTAAAAACGAAATTTACGTACTTCTTGTCCTCTCACTTCAAATTATTCTTATTTAAGATTCTGCTTTAAAAAAAAACTGTGTAACGCGGTTTCCTTCGATGCATGCCGACTTGCTTGTTCGTACGTTCGTAGTACAAGCGTGGTCGCCTACCGCGTAGCCAACGCTACCGCGAGAGCTCGGCCGGAAGGCGCGCGCTCTGATTGGTCGGGGTTTTTGCTTAATATCTCCTTAACGAAGCTTCGGACAATATTTTCGCTAAGGAAAAAGTTGTTTCAAATCACCCCCTGAGTCACCCCCTTCAAGGAAACGCGACATTTTTGGGACACCCTGTATATATACCTATCTATACTATTTTGAATTTTATAACCTACCAAGTGTCAAATAATGTAAGTGGTCCAAATTTGAAATGTCAGGAGCTTTTACATTAAATAGGAGACTGAATTATTGTCTCAATTAACAAGGTAAGTCGCCAAAATTTTTTTAATAGATTTCTTATGTAGAGTCGCAGACTTGGAAGTTGTCCGGAGAAGGTTCGACAAAGAAGTATCTTCTTTCGCATAAGTTTCTGGAAATTTGTACCATGCATGTACAAAATAATATATTGTAGTAAAAAATTGCATTGCATTTAAATTGCCAGATACTTGTATTTTTGTATATACCAGCAATTTAGAGTTTTTATGTAAAGCTTATTATATTATAGAAATGAAGGGGACGCACAGGACTTCCGTAAAAATGAAGGAGAAGCACAGGCTTGGGTAGTAGAATTGAAGGGGACGCACAGGCTTGGTTGGTTAGAAATGAAGGGAATGCGCAGGCTTGGAGGTTGTCCAAAGAAGATTAGATAGATAGACAGAGCATCTTGTGTCGCACAAGTTTCTGGAAATTTGTCAAATAAGGTAAATCGACAAAATTTCTCTAAAGACATAGTATTAAGAATTATTATGAAAATAGATTATGGTGGACTGCTTGCAATGTAAAGCAAGTCACATTAGTGAAGAAAGTACGCTGAAAACACATCTCCCTTGATGCTTTTCAATCTTTTGTGAAAGACATTCGTAATACCCAGTTAGCCACGTCCGTTTTAGCAGATTTTGCTCAACGCCTGACTACAAATGTTTGTGACAGAAACACTACAGATTTGATACAGGATTTGTTATATTCGATGATGAAAGCAGACTGACAGCAGAAAGCCGACAGATTGTGCTGCCTTAACCTGCGAGCAGATTGGCGGCGCGGTCTGCCGGTACTATTTAATGTCAGAAATCGAGCAGACCCTGCGCACCGCGATCTGACCGCAGATAGGCTGCAGAAATCGAGCAGATCCTGTTGACATAGCCTGCGAGCAGTTTGGCGGCAGACACTGCGGAGAATCTGCTGGTACAATTTAATGTCAGAAATCGAACAGACCCTGCGCAGCGCGATCTGACGGCAGATAGGCAGCAGAAATCGAGCAGATTCTGATGTCAGGATCTGACAGCAGAATGGCGGCAGAAAGTAAGGAGAGTCTGCTGATCAGTGATGGGTAAAGACACGAATTTTCGATTGTATACACGACACGTGTCTTAAATATCGTAAATGTCGTAAATGTCGTAAATGTCGTAAATGTCGTAAATGTGTCGTAAATGTCGTATATCTGAAATGAAAATAACTAACCTATAAAACATTTTTCGTATAGGTTATGAAGAAGTGCCAATTTATTAATAATTATAATTCTGATTAAAAAAATTAAATTAAATTAAGTTACACTGACGAAAAATGGATATTGAAAGGTTAGTAAAAGAAACGCATTGGGAAACCAAGAATTTCGATACGCCAACTAGTGACAGAAAATGGAACTACTGAGAGTAGGTCGAAATCTGTCGAAGTCCATATGATTATCAGTGTTTAAATAGACATGTTCTGAAAAACGAATGTTTTTAAATTTGTTTGAACACTAAATTTTTACTTCTTCAATCAATAAATACTTATTCGGAATGTTTGGTGGGATCCGGCCCTATTTTCAATACTTTGCCAACTTACCACCAGAGGGCTGAAATTTAGGCCACGTCTCCACTAAGTTTCCCAATATAGAATAATAAATATAATTTGTTTACTTTCACCACACTGGAAGGGATGTTGCACCCAAAAAATAAAATTGATAATAACTTATCAATTTCATTTTTTCTGAAACGGATATTTTTATTTGCATAATTTTCAATTCAAATAAATTTTATTTATTATCGTACATTTATTTATAATTACTTTACCTTTCACGATTCATTTTTATTAGTTATTATCTAAACAATTACAAAACAATAATTAATACCACGCTTTTGAATACTTTTTTGGGATTAGGAAAGTGACGTTTATATGTAGTTTTCGACGTAATCGACGTATTCTACAGTATTCTATAGTATTTTCATGCAACCAACAAGCGAGTCAGAAAGAATTATATTTTTCCAACACTTTAATTGTTGAAACCTTAAAATAATTAATATTTCTATTTACTACTGCGACAAATGACACGTATGAAATGGGCTAAAAAACGACATATTATACGTACATTTGCGACATGTCGTAAATGCATTTGCGACGCGCTGTAAAATACCGACCCACCACTGCTGCTGATACAATTTAATGGCAGGAATCGGGCAGATCTTGCGCACCGCGATCTGACGGCAGATAGGCAGCAGGAATTGGGCAGATTCTGCTGACATAGTTCACGACGCGAACACGTCAGGCGGCGATCGGGCGAGCGCTTCTCGCTTGCGAAATAGCACCGTGGCGGGAATAAGTGGCCGAGGGCTCGATCATTCAGGGCTCTCGAGTACCACTCGCATTTGCAGGCATTTCACTGCGGAGCAGAGATCGGCTGACTCCAGCTCTCGCTGACGCGTACAGGAGCGGTGGTAATGTGTGCGTGACTAATTGACTCCAGCTACGCGAGCTAAAGTCGGCCGAAGCTACGCTAGCAGCGAGTCAACGTTGTAGTGACGTAAAAGCATGTGACGTCACATTCGCTTCGCGTTGTCGTCAATTCACGCACACATTACCACCGCTCCTGTACGTGTCAGCGAGAGCTGGAGTCAGCCGATCCCTGCTGCGGAGTATATATTTGGTATACCCGTCTCCAAGGGCGGTATTATCAGTCGTTGCTTAAGACTAAGATCGTCTTAAGCATCCGGCATCCTTTACTAATCTACTAGACTAGTAGAGGATGCCGCGTGCTAAAAACTAAAAAACGATTGATGATAATACCGCCCTAAGATGACTGAATGAATAGTAGTTATCATTAATTCTTTTATATTTGGAAGAACTACCTTTAAAAGTTTAAATAATTATTTTGAGCCTCCCTGGCATTCAATTGACTAACAACCTGCTAAGTAAAATATTAAAAATGTTATAATACTCGTCTAAATACATGGTTTTCCAACTTTTCTTTCTTCCATAAAATATGGTAGGAATCAGATCTTTCAAGTCGGTCTTATAAACGTGTTCTATATATTATTTACGCTTAAAACTTTCGCACACTGTTTTGCGGTCAGATTCTGACATCAGAATCTGCTTGATTTCTGCAGCCAATCTGCGGGCGGTTTTTGTCAGCAAGATCTGATCGAAATCTGACATCAATCTGCGGTCAGATCCTGATGTCAGGCTCTGACCGCAGAACAATAGTTTAATGCGGACATAGTAGGCATCGAATCTGACGTCAGGATCTGCTCGCTATCTGCCGCCAATCTGCCGTCAGATCGCGCTGCGCAGAATCTGCTCGGTATCTGCCGCCAATCTGCCGTCAGATCGCGCTGCGCAGGATCTGCTCGATTTCTGCTCCCAATCTGCGCTCAGACCACGGCAGCAGGATCTGCTCGGTATCTACCGTCAATCTGATGTCAGATCCTGAATCGAGTGAATGAGAGCGAGTGAGGACGGTAGGAGCAGACGACGCATTGATGTTTTGTCTCGCTCCCTCCTTCTGACGCCTGTCACTCCGTCCTTTGCGTGCGCGACGGTCGGAGACGAAATCATCGTAGAGACGAAAACGGCTTCCGCGAAAGTTGACGCAGGCCCGGCTCAAGTCTTTTTTGCGCCCAAGACGAACTTGTCAAATTGCGCCCTTATAATACATTTATTTCAGATTATTTGTGACTTTACTGTGAAAAATTAGGCAACTGCCTAGGGCATAAGATTGACAGGGGGCGCAAAATGGTCTTTTCATTGTTGACATTGTTGAAAATAAACTTTTAAATAAAATACTACAAATTGTACTGCAACTGTTTTAAACCACGAATAAAAATTCAGAGTAAGGTCATCAATAATCTCAAATAAATGTATTATAATAAAGGGCTCAATTGGACAAGTTCGCCTACGGCGCAAAAAAGGCTCGTGCCGTGCCTGGCTATCTGACCGTGGCGCGCATGCGTCGAGCAGTCACGATTTCATCTGAGCGCTCGCGCCCGCCGCGCACGCCAAACTTTCCATCTCGCTCCCCCCTTCGGCCAGAAAGAAGGGAGAAACGAACACTCAGAATTAGGGCTCCGTTCACGATACGGGCTCAACGCCGGTCCCGACCAGCGAGCCCTCAGCGAGGAAATACTAAGTAAGAGCAATAATGAAATTACCTTCAGGTAGCCCCAGAAGAAAAAATCCAGCGGGGTCATATCCGGTGACCGTGGGGGCCACGCAACAGGACCGCCGCGGCCGATCCACCTGTCCTGGAAGGTTTCGTCAAGGTAGTCGCGGGCAATTGTGGCCTAATGAGGTCCAGCCCCGTCGTGCTGATAGACCATGTTCTGTCGGATATCATCTGGAATATGGTTCATGAGATCCGGCAGAACATGTTCTAAAAACACTTTATACGCTGGGTCGTCCATCCTGTCCGGCAGCATGTACGGCCCAACGATAAACTCACCACAAATGCCGGCCCATACATTAATCGACTTGTGCTGCGCGTGTCCGAAGCGCTAGTGGATTCTCGTCGCTCCACACGTGCCGATTGTGGGAATTGAAGCACCCTTCCCTATTGAAGAGTGCTTCATCCGTCCACAATATGTACTTGCAGAACGACGGATTCCGCTGCACTTCTCCCAACAGCCACACTGAATACTCAACCCGCTGGTCGCCATCCCCGGGGTGCAAATGTTACACCCGTACATAGCTGTGCGGATGCAACATGTTTTCCTGCAGGGTTCGGTGTACCGCCATTCTGCTGACACTAGAAGAAAATACAGAAACATCCATTATTAGATAACATTAGTTTTCCTTAATTAATACTTTCTGCAGTTATCTTGTACTGTGACTTACTCTAGGCGGCGGCTCAAGTCGCGGACACTGACGGTCGGGTCCTCGTCTATGGCACGCAGAACGTTTTCTTCGACCGCGACGTTCCGCGCGGGTCTGGGTCGACCGATGTCGCTGCCTCGCGGCATCAGCGACCCCGTCGAGTACAATCTAGACGCTAAGCGTCTAATCGTGTCCACGCTTGGGGTTCCGATGCGCGGGTATTCCCGTGCCAACGCTCGCACAGTAGCCCTTGCATCCCCATTGTTCCGGGCGTACACCCAGAACATCGCGTAGTATTCTTGAGCGGTATACATTTCTGGACGAGATTTCAATTAGACTCGTGGCTGACGGTCTCGGGCGAGAGCGATCTGTAGCCTACGCTATTGTTTTGTTTTGACGATCGTCGGTCAGATCGCTCTATCCCACTCGGTCTCGATGTGTTTCGTTCGATCTCGTCGTCGCGCGGTGCAACAATGTATGTGGCAACTCGTTTTGACGATCGTCAACTCGACCAATCTTCACAGCAGCGGACTGCACAGCCACGAGTCTTCTCTTCGCCACGAGTCTAGTTGAAATCTCGTACAGAAATGTACACCGCTCAAGAATACTACGCGATGTTCTGGGTGTACGCCCGGAACAACGGGGATGCAAGGGCTACTGTGCGAGCGTTGGCACGGGAATACCCGCGCATCGAAACCCCAAGCGTGGACACGATTAGACGCTTAGCGTCTAGATTGTACTCGACGGGGTCGCTGATGCCGCGAGGCAGCGACATCGGTCGACCCAGAGCCGCGCGGAACGTCGCGGTCGAAGAAAACGTTCTGCGTGCCATAGACGAGGACCCGACCGTCAGTGTCCGCGACATGAGCCGCCGCCTAGAGTAAGTCACAGTACAAGATAACTGCAAAAAGTATTAATTAAGGAAATCTAATGTTATCTAATAATGGATGTTTCTGTATTTTCTTCTAGTGTCAGCAGAATGGCGGTACACCGAACCCTGCAGGAAAACATGTTGCATCCGTACAGCTATGTACGGGTGCAACATTTGCACTCCGGGGATGGCGACCAGCGGGTTGAGTATTCAGTGTGGCTGTTGGGAGAAGTGCAGCGGAATCCGTCGTTCTGCAAGTACATATTGTGGACGGATGAAGCACTCTTCAATAGGGAAGGGTGCTTCAATTCCCACAATCGGCACGTGTGGAGCGACGAGAATCCACTAGCGCTTCGGACACGCGCAGCACAAGTCGATTAATGTATGGGCCGGCATTTGTGGTGAGTTTATCGTTGGGCCGTACATGCTGCCGGACAGGATGGACGACCCAGCGTATAAAGTGTTTTTAGAACATGTTCTGCCGGATCTCATGAACCATATTCCAGATGATATCCGACAGAACATGGTCTATCAGCACGACGGGGCTGGACCTCATTACGCCACAATTGCCCGCGACTACCTTGACGAAACCTTCCAGGACAGGTGAATCGGCCGTGGCGGTCCTGTTGCGTGGCCCCCACGGTCACCGGATATGACCCCGCTGGATTTTTTCTTCTGGGGCTACCTGAAGGTAATTTCATTATTGCTCTTACTTAGTATTTCCTCGCTGAGGGCTCGCTGGTCGGGACCGGCGTTGAGCCCGTATCGTGAACGGAGCCCTAATTCTGAGTGTTCGTTTCTCCCTTCTTTCTGGCCGAAGGGGGGAGCGAGATGGAAAGTTTGGCGTGCGCGGCGGGCGCGAGCGCTCAGATGAAATCGTGACTGCTCGACGCATGCGCGCCACGGTCAGATAGCCAGGCACGGCACGAGCCTTTTTTGCGCCGTAGGCGAACTTGTCCAATTGAGCCCTTTATTATAATACATTTATTTGAGATTATTGATGACCTTACTCTGAATTTTTATTCGTGGTTTAAAACAGTTGCAGTACAATTTGTAGTATTTCATTTAAAAGTTTATTTTCAACAATGTCAACAATGAAAAGACCATTTTGCGCCCCCTGTCAATCTTATGCCCTAGGCAGTTGCCTAATTTTTCACAGTAAAGTCACAAATAATCTGAAATAAATGTATTATAAGGGCGCAATTTGACAAGTTCGTCTTGGGCGCAAAAAAGACTTGAGCCGGGCCTGCGTCAACTTTCGCGGAAGCCGTTTTCGTCTCTACGATGATTTCGTCTCCGACCGTCGCGCACGCAAAGGACGGAGTGACAGGCGTCAGAAGGAGGGAGCGAGACAAAACATCAACGCGTCGTCTGCTCCTACCGTCCTCACTCGCTCTCACCTTCGCCGGACAAGAGTGAGACAGAAGTGGTGGGAATAGCGAAATGTCCAGATCGTGTACGCCAAACCGACCCTTCGGCGAGGGAGTACTGTATTCTGTTTTTACTTACGTTTTGTATTTGTTGCACAACAATCATTTCAGGATGAGGTGTACCGTCAGCCAGTGGATTCACTCGACGACATTGTGGCGCGAATTCACGGTCCGGTGGCCAACATCACGCCGCAAACATTGCGGGCCGTGCAGAGCCAGCTGATCGCACGTGCCGAGGCGTGCATAGACGCGGAGGGCGGGCATTTCGAGCACTGGCTCAATTGAGAACAATCGGCCCCTTTCGGGGCCACCAATTTTTATAACGTAGGAACGACACGTTCCATGATAAATAAATTCAGTGATCAGTGTTAGTAGCCGTGCAGTGAAGTGAATATTCGGCACATTAACCTTGGATGGTGTCGTGTACCTGAAACCAGCTGTGCACTGGGCTCGTCCATCGATGACCAGGATCGGTACAGTGATCAGTGTTAGTAGCCGTGCAGTGAAGTGAACATTCGATACATTGACCCTGCGATCAGCTGAGCACTGGACGCCTATGACCAGGAACGGTACAGTGGCCAGGTTTCCGAAAAGGGAAGGAAAGCAAGGAAAGGAATGTCCGAAAGGGTGAGTTTTATTTAATTTATTGGTGATTATTAGGTGTGAAAATAAATTCTTTCCGATTTTAGGGTACAATAACAGTTCGATTTAAAAAATATGAAAACAACTCGATCGTCGCAATAATTTCCATTATTGTTCATTACCTTTTGCCATTTTTCTGGCACCTTCTGAATACCATCGCGATAGAAATTCCAGTCGGAAAGAATTTATTCGTACACCTAATATTATTTTTTAAATTTAGTTGTGTTGGCCGTTGTTAAACTACGGATTTTTACCTTAATAACGAATTACGATCACTTGTCGTACATTTTCTGTTACGTTACCTTTTCGTTTATGCCTTATTTAAAAACGAAATTTACGTACTTCTTGTCCTCTCACTTCAAATTATTCTTATTTAAGATTCTGCTTTAAAAAAAAAATGTGTAACGCGGTTTCCTTCGATGCATGCCGACTTGCTTGTTCGTACGTTCGTAGCACAAGCGCGGTCGCCTACCGCGTAGCCAACGCTACCGCGGGAGCTCGGGCGGAAGGCGCGCGCTCTCATTGGTCGGGTTTTTGGTTAATATCTCCTTAACGAAGCTTCGGACAATATTTTCGCTAAGGAAAAAGTTGTTTCAAATCACCCCATGAGTCACCCCTTTCAAGGAAACGCGACATATTTGGGACACCCTGCAGAAACATATTTTAACTCACAAGGGACGTTCGGCAACCCGGAAATTCAGAAAATTATTAAACTCGGTGTGCAAGCAGAGTAGTTCATCCGTAACGCAACCCTATTTTTCGTTGGTGCCATAAAGCATTTTTTAGGGGTGAAATCACCCCTTGAAAAAAATGCAGAATTTTGTTTTCCGTGGAATATCTCGAGAACGGTGAGAGATATCGAAAAGAAGTTTAAACAAAAGTTGCAGCCTTCTTTTATATCTACAACACAACAAATAATTTTCGAAAAATCCATATTTTTCAAGTTAACCCCACCACCAACTCTTAAAATGAAGTTTTTGTATTTTGTAAATATACGCTGGCATACCTCTGGGTAATCTCTTTTCATACATATAAATAGTTTATGTGTTGTATTTTTTTTTGCAAACAAATAAAACCTCTATTACCGAATTTGAAGTTCATTTTGGCAGTTTCCATTAATAAAATGGTTTCCTAAAGCCATATTTAAATTCTTATTTATGTAAGGTTCAGACACCTTTCAATTATTTAAGCAAGGCAGTACATACGTAAAATTGCATCCAAGGTAAAACTCATTATGTGCATGAATCAGTATGATAACAGCACATTCGTACATGCATTACTTGAAGTGTAATCTTATTAGGCTATTTTGGAAACCACACGATAAATAAATAATGCGTGAAGATTCACAATGACTTTGCAAAATATATATGTTATCATTGAAATGACGCAGAATCGCATTGATGCGGATAACCTTGTCGAACCTTCAGATTTTCCGAGTTTTCGGTAAACATGTTTTTGTACTTGCGTCTTTGAGTGATATAAATATTCCCGAGGATGTAGCCAATGGCAGTTACATTTTTGGCAGCAGTTACCATCCAATTGAAAAAAGATCATTGTTTGAAAGACTATTTTTTTTAAAATGCAGAGGATTAATGTTGCTAACGTAATACACATATTAGCCACAACATTTCAAATTGCAAGTATAACACAGACACCTATAATCCCGGTAGAAACGGAACTGCACAATGAAATTCGGGACATTATAAAAAAGTTTCAAAACATACATTCCCTACCATTAATTGAACATGATTATGTGCTCGATTATGCCGATCCATCAGAACCACATGGTGCACAAGTTGTAGAGTACATTATGTCTGCAGAAGAAGAAGAAGACAGTTTTGAACCTGCAGAATGTACTGTTGATGATGAAGGTGGACAAGTTGACTTAAGTTATTAGAGAAAAGCTGTAACGTTTTGGAAAAGCGGAAAAAAGGCACGTCGAACGCTTACCAGTGTACAGAAAAATTATCGCATGGTTAAATCTTTGCAGCAGCTATACAGGTGGGAGGCGTGTGTAGAGAGAGGTGGAACAAATGCAGAAAAATTTGCATTTATTGCAGAATATGTACTGGAAAAGTTTGAAGAAGCTTGTGACAGAAGATCTATTGTTCATGACATGAATTTAAGATTGTGGGCCTTGGAGGCAAAAAACCAGGTGGACCTACCCCAATTCGTGGCAGGTAAATGGTGGATTTGGAACTTTAAGACTGCGCATTGAATTGTGTGCCGCAAGATAACAACATTCAGGACGCAATTTACATTTGAAGATATTGACAACATCAAAAATATTGCAGAATCGTTTGTTTCTCGCGTAAAGTCTAACATCCCAGCTGTCGGAGTTGAAGAAATTTATAATGCAGACGAGAGTGGTTTCAACCTGGAAAAACATTCTGGGCGAACATTGGCGAAATTAGGAGTGAAAACGGTAGAAGCGACGATTCAATCGGTATATTCTACAACACATAGCTACACTATAATGCCTATTATATCAGCAAGCGGACGTCTTCTTTCACCACTATACATAGTTTTGAAGGAATCTACAGGAACACTTGGTCCGATAGTGCAAAGAACTCTATTCCGTCCGGTTAATATTTACATCGGAGCTTCAAAGTCAGGAAAACTCACGTCTGAACATTTTAAAAATTGGTTTAGCGAAGTGTATCTACCGAATACTGGCCGTAGAAGCATGCTCCTACTCGACTCGTGGACGGGACACTGCCCAAATGTGCCCAAAAATGAGTTACAGCAGTTGATTCCACAAGACAAGGAAGTAACTTTTTCAATGATTCAAAAAAAAAAACGACGGGCATCATTCAGCCTTTAGATGTGTTTGGATTCCGGATTTGGAAAAATTTCGTGCGGACATTTTCGGATAATGTGATTCTCCAAGAGAGAGATGTCAATTTGCACTTACCTAATGAAATAATTAAATTGCAGTCCCTAACCCACAACCAGTTTTCTTCGCCTAGATTCAAAAACCTTTTTAAATATGCTTGGTTTAAAAGTGGATATCTAGAAACGCATCCCAGCGAATTTCAAAATCCTGTAGATCTAGAGACGCGGTAGCGTCTCGACGCCAAGTACATGTTCGACACTGTGTATATGTCGAGTAGCTTGAAGTTCGAACCGAGCGGGACTCGGTTTTTCGAGCCAAGCCGGTTCCTACAAAACGTTCCAGCTACACCAAGCTATCACACTGAACCATACAGTCGACTACCTAAAATATATTCGAGTTACCCGAAACATACGAGCGGCTCGAAAAAATCGAGCTACCCGAAACACATTCGAGCGGCTCGTAAAAATCGAGCTACCCGAAACATTCGGGTTACTCGAAACCGTTCGAGTCTCGGCTCGGCTCGGTTGTTTCGAGTTTCGAAACAGCTCTAGTCGCCGGGCTAATCCAACCTAACCTGAAACTTATTTCATTAATATCTCATCACGCCTGCAATATTTTCTAAATTTAAAGGCATTTTTCTTATGTAAACCGCATATAAGCTTTCGAATAAGACCAAATTTCAATAAAATCTGTCAACGCATGACAGAGATATCATAATATCGTCTCATGGATCAGTCGGAAACGGTAATTTTTTCTTCTTCTTCTGATTCTTCTTCTTCAACCAAATTTCGTCAAACATAATACGTATACGCGTTACACGCACACCTTCAGCCAAAAGAAACTAACACATGTTTCGTTCGTCATACGCGTTACACGCACACCTTCAGCCAACAGAAACTAACACATGTTTCGTTCGTCAAACGCTATTACGTTACCTTCACTATGCAGTCTACTCAAAATTTTGACAGCTTACAGTCAGGTTATAAACCTGGCGAGTGTCAAATAAGGAAAGTTGTCAAAATTTTCTGAAATGTCACGAGTTTTTACACCACAATCCACACAAGCCACTGAATTATTGTCTCAATTGTTACGGTACCGCATCCTGCTACGATGTGAACGAAGCTTCGGAGGGAAATTTAAATTGAATTACACGAAGTTGTTGGTTTTATTGTAATCTTTATTCATCGTCGTGGAAAATATGTAAACGCTCGTTTAAGAAACAAAATGTATATTATTTATGTTAACAACGAAAATAGTAGACATAACGCATTCTGTAATAAGAGTCGACCCAGTCAAGACGTATTATAGAGATCTCATAAATACATAAATTGTTCTATCTGAAAGTAAAGTTTCTTGGAGTTTCTTTTATTCGCGAGGCAGAACCCCGAACGCATTCACGGAGCAGAGTGCGTTAGCACTCCACGGGCCTCGATCCCATCCCCAGAAAACGGACGCTGATTTCCAAGGAGCCACGCAACAAAATCCCTGTTACAACGTGTAACAGTTTTTGGTGACAGCGGTGGGATAGTCCAAATTTGCCGGCTCACAGGTGCAAAAAGTGAAGAATCATCGGCCAGTTAGTGCATCCCTCTTTCCTGGGTTTTGGGCACGGTTTCCCCCGGAACAAGGGTAAATGCCAGAAGAGAGTGATTTCGGACGTCCGTGCCAGTCCCCCGAAGTCACACGCACACGGCCACAGAATCCATTTCAACGAAGCTGTTCAAACAACGGAGCTGCCATTTAACATCCATCCGTCGCTGTTTGGAACCTCATCGAGCAACCTGGACACCAGAACTCACCATAAGCAGAACGGAGAATCTACGAGGGATCCAGCACCCACAGAGTCTTCCTACGGAACCTGGGGCAGCTGAAACATTGGAGTCGTCACTGAACGCGCCAGGACTACCAGACCTTCAAAGGAAGGAAGTTGAGCGAACCAGCAGCGAATTGAACGAGGCTTTATTTTAATTCTTTAAATTACACCGTCGTATCTGTAAGTCATATTCACATCTTATACTTTAGTTTATTGCCGTTAGAATCGTTACTTCTGTTCCTTTAAAATGCCGCCGTTCGCACGAAAATTTGTAACAACCCGCAAGAGCAAGAGCAGTCTGAGTAGTGGTAATTGTTTCGTAGTGGAAGATGTGGTGGCAGTACCTAATTTAGGTTCCAAAATTCCACTCCCTTAGAGAGCAGCGTATCTGATTCGAGTAACGATATTGGCTTCATTAGCACTAATGCACCGGACCTTTCGCGTGGGCCGTCGGACGGAGCTTCGCGTGTGCCACTCAAAATGGTCGCTGATTTTATCCATTACTTCGACGGGAAACCGGGATCTGTAAGCAAGTTCATAAATCAGTGTAGATTAGCTGACTCTCTCGTAAAAAGGGAAGATAAATATTATTTACTAGCAATTATGCGCAACTTGCAGGGATGATCAAAACGCAGGGCGAGGTTATTGTTTTAATCCATAACACTCCCATCCATTTTCAAATAGTAACTGATGATTTTCCTCTTAAGAGTGACAGGCTGCTAGGTATCTCGTTTCTGCAAAAACAAGAGGCTTCTATTGAATTTAAAGAAAATTTATCTGGTGTGTTGAAATTTGGTAAAGGAGAACCTTCCCTCGGTATTAATTTCCCACTCAATTTACCCCCTCGAACTAGGACCTTAATCACAGTACCTGCCAAAGGTGATAACCCTTCAGGTTATGTACGGGGATTAGACGCCGGACCCGGTGTTTTTATAGGCGAATGTTTAGCTAGTCAACGAAATGGCTCGGTAAAACTATACGCTATAAATACTACATGTGACCATATCGTCCTGACGGTATCTCTCATTGAATTGGAGGAATTCGATTCTAAGCTGGTTTATCACAAACAAGCAATTACGACTCTGACGTGGACAAATCCAAAGATCGCGCTCAAAGATTAGCTCAGTTGATTAAGCTGCTCGAGCTAGACCATTTAAATGAGATTGAGAAGAGTAGTATTTTAGAGGTCAAAAATAAATTCGTATACCAGTTTTATCTTCCGACGGATAATTTAGGGTCCACTAACGTTACACAGCACACCATTATTACTACTGACGAAGTTCCCATAAAAACCAAACAATACAGATATCCTTTAGTCCACAAAGATGAGATAAATAAACAAGTAGATTCTTTATTAAGCAACAAAATAATAAAGCCCTCATGTTCACTAGTAGTTAGTCTATACCGATTCTGGATCAAGTGTGGGCGAGGGGGTGAGGCGGGGCAGGGGGTACCGCGCGCTCTTCGGCGAGATGGGCGAGGGGGTGAGGTGGGGAGGGGGGTACCGTGCTCGTAGGTGAGGGGGTGAGGCGGGAGGGGGTACCACGTTCGTGGGTGAGGGGGATGACGTCACAGGGGAGGGGATTTTCAAATTTCAAAATGGCGGTTGAGTTCGTGGGTGAGGGGGATGACGTCACAGGGGAGGGGGATTTTCAAATTTCAAAATGGGGGTCGAGTTCGTAGGTGAGGGGGATAACGTCACAGGAGAGGGGGAGGATTTTCAAAATTTCAAGATGGCGTCGCGCGCATTTCGTATTGGCGCCATGTATGGGATGTTTAAGGTACTTTGTATCCACGTCGATATTTGGGCATGCGTTGATAATTTTCATAGATTTTTAGTACATTTCGTATTGGCGCCACCTGTTGGATGTTTAAGGTACTTTGAACACGAGTCGCCGCCGCGCAATCTCCGCACGCGTGTGGGATCGAGGCGCAGGCGCGACCGCGGGCGAATCGTGGAATTTCGAATTTCGTCTTCGATGCTGTTTTCTGAGAAAGAGGGTGGTATAGAATTTCTGAGAAAAGGTAATGAATCATGGCGTGCGATAGGATTGAACACGTTTTGATACCTATGTGCACACCATTCATGCCGGATGTTTATATCGTGACATAAACATAGAACGATAATTATTATAAATCAATCGTCGCGGCAGCCCATGGAGTAAATAATATATAGCGATAAGTATTCGGTTGACAGTTCCGAATATTCATAGTTCCGAGTATTTAGTTTATGTAGTAAACATAACATTGCACCGCGCCATGCAGTGTGTTTATATTTTAGCAGGATTGAACGCGTTTTGGCGCCTACGTGCATGCTCTTCATATTTGATTCGTGGAACCGATACAGTGCACGTGTAACGAAGAAACGAATTATACGTTGTGTTCACCCTAATTTCGAGTATTTAATTGACGTAACCCCACCCTATTCACCGTGAGAGAATCCGACGTTGCGTTCGTGTAAACATCAGACGACTAAAGCATAGAGCGATAATTATTCGAAGTGTAGGTTCGAATATTTTAATGATCGAGGAGGCTGTAAGTCAATCGTCGCGGCAGCCATTGGAGTAAACACGACATTGCACCGTGTGTTTATATTTGAACCGTGGGAGCGATACAGCGCACGTGCAAGGAATAAATGAATTATACGTTGCGTTCACGCAAGCAACCAATGTAAACATAGAGCTATAATTATTCGGACTTGACTTCCGAGTATTTTGGTAATTGGGAATAGGGCGAGCGTCCTTATCGATGAGGCTGTCGTCAATCGTCGCGGTAGCTCATGGAGTAAGCACGTGATGCAGTATGTTTATAGTAGGTAAGTGGCAGCGGTACAGCGACCGTGTAAGGGTGAAAAGAGTTCGATATAGACTCGTTAGAATCTGATTTTCAGTATACTAATGCTAGTCTTCCGATGACGGTACCGATGGTAACGTGAGCCCTTAATCCACGATGGCGCAGTTGGACGACCAAACGCTTACGATTGAGAAGCATAAGATCCGCGACGCGTTAAGCCTACAGTCATTATCCGAGACGTCGTGGAGCAATATCATTCAAAATGGATTTATGCAATTGTCGCATCACCATCGTCAATTGCTACGCCATATCGCTCGATGTAGTACTGCGAGCAAATACACATTGTATTGCATCGTTGGTGATAAGGACGTGCATCGCAAGCACGTGAAGTACTTTACCGCGGTCGTGTGTACGCCGTTAACGCTTCTGCAGGACATTGAGAACGGTACGGTCGAAGTGTACAAAGTGTTGTGCCCTCGAACATTGTCTATTACCGTGAACTCGTTTTTGTGTCGTGAATTAGCAACATTTTTGAATGAACACCCGACCCCGATTGTGCGACTACACTCGAAGCGCGTCATTTTGCCGTTGGGTTTCCGATATCCGGACACGGACTGCATCACCTGGAAGAGTCGTATCACACAATCGCGACTATTCGTGCGTGTCTGGTAGACAAAACTATTTGTGAGGAAGTGAACTCATCGTGAATAAATGAACATGGAAGTGTTCATGGACACGTACAGGGTTTTGTCCCGGATGTCCGAGCTTTTACGCTATGTTGCGGAATTCCGAGACTGGGAGGACCAGTGCGACACGTGCCAGCAGCTAATCGTCGAGTACCAGTGCAGCGGAGGAGTGGTCGTGGCCGCGAAACAACGCCTGGTGTCGCTGATCGCGCGAATAAAAACATTACGCGCGATTGTTCGAGGTCGGTTTTCGCGAGTAGGGCTCGGGGTTTCGGGTCGATCGACGGCGCCCAAAGTCGTATGGGAAGACGTGGAATCAGCGTTTATAGGCCGTATTTCGACTGGCGCGGTAATCAACGTGGGACACGTCGATCCACGTCGATTTTTAGAGGGTGCTCGACGAATGATACTATCGCGCGTGACAGACTCTATCAGAGAACATTCTAGTGTGTCCGTGAATACGATACTGAACGCGGAGTTTATGTTAAATGATAATATGGACATGAAAAGTTTCGGTACGCGAAATCGTGTACTGTTCAGGACATCGAACGTGCGCGAGTGGTATTCGAAGCACGTGGTCGCTCCCACGTTAGTGGCTATCGAGGAGTTTCAAGATCGCGACAGTGGATGGACCCTAAGGGCTGTGCTAAATATTCTAGTGAATATGAATAAGCATAATCCACTTCGCGCTGGTTGCTTCGTGCCACTTCCATTCGATGTCATTGTTAAAAAGGCCGTGGTTAATGTACAAAATAGAGACAATGTGTGCTTCTTGTGGTCAGTCGTCGCTAGTTTACACCCTGCTGCTACGAATGTGAGTAGGGTCATTTCGTACCCTCATCACTCGACGGTACTTTGTACGAACGATATGACTCTTCCAGTAACGCTAAATCAGCTTAAGAAGTTCGAGAGGATAAATAACGTGTCGGTGAACGTGTACACCTGGACCGACGACAGCTGCATGCCTCTGCGTTTGACCGAAGACAAGCGAGAGAGACACGCGAACTTGCTACTGGTGCAGGATTCCAAATTCCCCAATCAGCATCATTTCGCGTGCATTCGAAGTATGTCGAGGCTCGTATCGCAGCAACTCAGCACCCATGGACATAAAGTTTTCGTTTGCGAGAGGTATGTAAAAATATTTCGATCGATATATTATTTATTCTTATGGTTATTATTAAAGCTATTATCGTTGCAGATGTCTCATCTTCTTCCATTCGTTCGAGCAATTGACCAAGCACAACGTGGACTGCCAACGTATAAACGAATGCGCCGTCGAATTGCCGTCCGCTGACGACAAATGGTTGCAGTTCAAAAACTTCAAGAACAAGGAACGAGCACCATTCGTCGTGTACGCGGACTTCGAATGCATGCTGGAGGACGTCGAGCCTGCGGAGCGGAGTCGTACGTACACGTACCAGCAGCACAGAGCGTACAGCGTTGGATATTACATTCATTGTTCCACCGACGCGTCTCTGTGCCGTTATCGCGCGTATCGTCACGACTCCGAGTGCGTGAAATGGTTCGTGCGGGAACTTCGAGACTTTGCGGACACTGCGTATTCGTGGTTGCGGAACGCGAAACCGATGATCCCGCTGACGAGGCAACAGTGGCGAAGTTTTAATGACGCGAGCGCGTGCCACATGTGCGGAAAAACATTCGTCGATACGGACAAAAAAGTGCGCGACCATTGCCACTCGACGGGTGAATATCGAGGCACGGCCCACGTATCGTGTAATTTACAATTTCAACGATCGTACACGATCCCCGTAGTATTCCACAATTTATCAGGCTACGACGCGCATTTTGTAATTAAGGAGTTGGCGTCCGCGTTCGAGGGGCAGATCGACCTGCTGCCGGTAACAAAGGAACGATATATATCGTTCACGAAACACGTCAAGGGAATCGACGCCGAGAACAACGATTGGAAGAGGGGGTTGAAGTTTCGATTCGTAGATTCGCTGAAGTTCTTAGCCGCTAGTCTGGAGAAACTCGCTTCGGACCTTGGCAAAGAACGACTCGCGATTCTACGAGGCGAGTTTCAATCCCTGTCGGACGATCAGTTCAATCTCCTGACCAGGAAGGGCGTCTTCCCGTACGACTATGTATCGTCATACGCCAAACTTAACGATACGCGTTTACCGTCCCGCGAAGAATTTTATAATCGGTTGAACGATACCGCCGCGTCGGAGCCTGATTACGCGCACGCCGTGAACGTGTGGAATACTTTTCGCGTACAGACATTAGGCGAGTACAGTGATTTGTACTTGAAAACAGATGTGCTGTTACTCGCCGACGTTTTCGAGAGTTTCCGCACCGACTGTATCGCGAGTTACAATCTGGATCCCGCGCATTATTTTACGCTGCCGAGTTTTACGTGGGACGCGATGCTCAAGTACACCGGTATCAAATTAGAGCTTTTGACGGACGTGCACATGCTACTGTTCATGGAGCGTGGCATACGCGGTAGTCTGAGTCAGTGCTCGCACAGGTACGCGCGTGCCAATAACAAGTACCTGCCGGCAGCGATGTACGACGAGTCGAAGCCGTCGATGTACCTGATGTACTTCGACGTCAACAACTTGTACGGATGGGCGTTGTCGCAGGCTATGCCGCACGGAGGGTTTGAATGGTTGGACGATGCGACGGTCGCCGCGCTCGACGTATCATCCATGCCCGACGACGATGGACCCGAGGGATACCTGTTGGAGGTGGACATCGAGTATCCCAAGGAGATTCATGACGCACACGCCGACCTGCCATTCTGCCGTGTACGCGAGCACGCGCCAGAAGGGAAACAGACTAAGCTGCTTGCCACGCTCGACGATAAGGAGCGATATGTAATTCACTATCGCTACCTGAAACAGTGCGTGCGCCATGGTTTACGCGTGACGCGAATTCATCGGGTGTTGCGGTTCGATCAGTCGCATTGGTTGCGCGAGTACATTCAATTGAACACTGATTTGAGGACGCGAGCCACGAGTGAATTTCAAAAGACTTTATATAAATTAATGAACAACGCGGTGTACGGTAAGACAATGGAGAACGTGCGGAATCGCGTAGACGTGCGACTAATGACTAAGTGGGACGGTCGTTACGGCGCGGAAACGCTGATCGCGAAACCAAACTTTCATAGTCGGACGATCTTCTCCGAGCAGTTAGTGGCGATCGAGATGCGTAAACTAAAAGTGAAGTTCGATAAACCGATATATGTGGGTATGAGTGTGCTTGATATTTCTAAGGAATGTTTGTATGAATTTCATTATTCATATATGCGTGCGAGGTTCGGTGATCGGTGTAAGGTTCTGTACACCGATACCGACAGTTTGATATATAACGTGGAATGCGAGGATGCGTATGAAACAATTAAGTGTGACGTCGACCGATTCGACACGAGTGATTACGCGGTGGACAATCCGTATGGTATGCCTCGCGTAAATAAAAAGGTTCCGGGACTCATGAAAGATGAGAATAACGGAGCCTTGATGACCGAGTTCGTCGGATTGCGGTCTAAAATGTATGCGACTAGGACGTTTAACGCTGCAGCGAGGGCTACGTGCGAGATTAAAAAAGTGAAGGGTGTGCGGAGACACGTGGTCGCGAATGATGTACAATTCGACGATTACATTCATTGTCTTCGCAATCTCACCGAGAAAGCGGTTCGCCAGAATAATATAAGATCTAGGCTGCACGTGGTGTATTCGGTGAGCGAGGAAAAGAACGCTCTCAGCCCATTCGACGATAAACGTTGTATTCTGGCCGATCGGGTGAGCACCCTTCCGTGGGGACATTATCGTATCCCCGAACTCGACACTCACGAGCTCCTCGAGCTTGAGTCCGACGAGCCCTGCGAGAATTCCGCTGCATAGTATATGTTTGCGTAGGCGCTGAGCGCTCGGAGAAGACGGCCTATGGTGCGGAGTGGCCCATAGGTGGCGTCGGTTAGATAGGAGTTCGGAACTAGAGAGACCGCGGAGAGTCGGCGTAGCGGTGTGGCTAACGCTGCTGATCAGCACGCGGGCGGCCCGGGTTCGATTCCCGGCGCCGGTGGCTCTCTTTTTCCGGCTCCTACAGTTCAGAAGTGGGATCGACAGCGCTGTGCGGTGAGGTCACACTTGGTGTTGTCAAGATTCGAGATGGTTGGAATCCTCGATCTTTGACGTAGGGCACAAGTGACGCTCCTGTGAGATATTGTGGGGTGCCTCTCGTGCTTGGCGTGTCCGGTTCCACGGTGGTTGGGATTTTGAGGAACGCGGCCGAGGACGGCCGCAATGGTCAGGATGGCCGAGCTGTAGGCGCTGAGCGCTCGGAGAAGACGGCCTATGGTGCGGAGTGGCCCATAGGTGGCGTCGGTTAGATAGGAGTTCGGAACTAGAGAGACCGCGGAGAGTCGGCGTAGCGGTGTGGCTAACGCTGCTGATCAGCACGCGGGCGGCCCGGGTTCGATTCCCGGCGCCGGTGGCTCTCTTTTTCCGGCTCCTACAGTTCAGAAGTGGGATCGACAGCGCTGTGCGGTGAGGTCACACTTGGTGTTGTCAAGATTTGAGATGGTTGGAATCCTCGATCTTTGACGTAGGGCACAAGTGACGCTCCTGTGAGATATTGTGGGGTGCCTCTCGTGCTTGGCGTGTCCGGTTCCACGGTCGTTGGGATTTTGAGGAACGCGGCCGAGGACGGCCGCAATGGTCAGGATGGCCGAGCTGTAGGCGCTGAGCGCTCGGAGAATACGGCCTATGGTGCGGAGTGGCCCCATAGGTGGCGTCGGTTAGATAGGAGTTCGGAACTAGAGAGACCGCGGAGAGTCGGCGCACAGTGGTCAAAAATCGAGAAAACCTGCCCAAAACATGAAGATGACCTTTGATTTGTACAAAAATGGGTATACTAAGGTTTTCGAGGTTGCTGATTAAGAATCTGAAGTCAAAATTGCAAAAAATAAAATGGCAGAACCAATATGGCGGACGCGCATATCAGAAAAACATTAGATTTAATCTAAATTTGGTAGCCTGGAGTTTTCGAGATCGCTGATTACGAATTTGAGGTCAAAATTGCAAAAAACAAAATGGCGAACCCAATATGACAGACCGCATATCAGAAAACATCAAATTTGGTCTAAACTTGGTATTCTAAAGTTTTCCAGGTCGTTGGTTACGAATTTGAGGTCAAAATTAAAAAAAAAATGGCGGACCCAATATGGCCGACCGCATATCAGAAAACATCAGATTTGGTCTAAACTTGGTATCCTGACGTTTTCGATGTCGCTGATTACGAATCTGATGTCAACATTTCAAAAAAATCTAACTGGCGGACTCAATATGGCGGACGCGCATATCAGAAAAACATCAGATTTGGTTTAAGCTTGGTATCAGCAACCAACAGCCGTTGCGAGTGATCAAAATGGGCTATCCAGCTGGACAGAACCCAAAATTGAAAGTGGTTAAAAAAATCTTTCATCACGGTAAGTGCAAGGTAGATAGTAGATGAGAAGAATCAGTGCTGTTCATGACATTTGTTCATTTGTTCAATGTAAACGTACGCGTGAGTCTACGATCGAAGTCTCGTTACTCGTCAGTGTCTGTCGTTCGCGGAATTTTTTATTGGCAGTATTTATGATATATATTCAATTTGTGATGGATTCCAACATGAACCGTAAGTACAAGGATCCTAAACCTTGAATATATTATTTGTTTGCCTAGAATCAAAAATATACAACAAAAATTTAGTCCTTGTACTTTGACGACCTGTTAAAAAAAGTTCCGTTTTGTTCCACCTTGGGTCTTCTTGGAACTTGTTCACACAACTGTAGAGAGTACGAAAAAATTATTTCCATTTGCTACTTTTTGCAACTTTGGAGCTGGGACATTTTAATTTAATAAGTAAATGTAGAAAGGGAATTTCCATGAATGCGACTCTAAGACGGGACGCGATGCCATGATTGTTGACGGTCGCACGTGGCAACGAGCGAATCGCGACGTTGTTATGTTAGTGTGTGTCGGTGTGTGTAGGGAGGCCGTGCATTTCGTTGTAAAACAACGAGAGTTTTCGGATAGTGAACGAGTGGTGTACAAGCGTTTTGATTATTTACAGGTAATTTCCTGCTGAAGAGAAGAGTCGTTTTTCAATTCCTCTGCGAGAGGAACAGCGTCTCTATGTCGACCAGTGTTGAAGTCCGGAATTCAATTCATGATTTTATTTTCTATCGCCCGTTCATCCCAATCCCACTTTTCTATATTCCATTTTCATTAAATAAACGTATATTTAGTCGAACTACTCCATTCAGTTTCATAGGTGAAGCGGAAATAGTTTTGTCCAGCTAGAAAACCCATTTCGACCACTCGCGACAGCTGTTGCCTGCTGATACCAAGCTTAGACCAAATTTGATTTTTTCTGATATGCGGTCCAAAGTTGCAAAAAGTAGCAACTGGAAATAATTTTTTCAGACTCTCTACACTTGTGTGAACAAGTTCCAACAAGCCCCAAGGTGGAACAAATCGGAACTTTTTTTTTAGAGGCCGTCAAAGCACAAACTGTTGGCTGCTGATACCAAGTTTAGACCAAATTTGATGTTTTCTGATATGCGGTCTGCCATATTGGGTCCGCCATTTTGTTTTTTTTTAATTTTGACCTCAAATTCGTAACCAGCGACCTCGAAAACTCTAGAATACCAAGTTTAGACCAAATTTGATGTTTTCTGATATGCGGTCTGCCATATTGGGTCCGCCATTTTGTTTTTTGCAATTTTGACCTCAAATTCGTAATCAGCGACCTCGAAAACCTTAGTATACCCATTTTTGTACAAATCAAAGGTCATCTTCATGTTTTGGGCAGGTTTTCTCGATTTTCGACCACTGTGAGTCGGCACCCGTATCTATCATCATTTGGATTTCAGATTTATTAAATTCTGGCCCTGATAGAGTAAGGTTCGGTGATTTTCCAATTCTTAACATTTGCAAATTAAGTGTACCTCGTTTTTGTGGTAAAGTTTGTTGTATATTGTCTGAAGCTTTAGGTGTTTCTGGTTTAGAATTTGCAATTCGTTCGCGGTTCTTATTATTATTATATATTCTCTTACGACATTTGTAACGTGCCGCTACGAAACCGCCGTACATTTTTTCCTATCTCTTTTCTAACTAAGTGTTAAATCCATTCGATCATACTTACATTTACCTAAATTGTAAACTAGCATTTATGACGCGGGCGAGCGACGCCATTATACGGCGGGAAACAGCGAACCAAGCGACGCGCAACGCATGCGCATAACTAACCGCGAACTCACTGCCGCGAATAACCTAAGCGCGCGCGCGTAGACCGCGCGCACAAACCGCGCGCACAAACCGCGCGCACAGACCGCGCGGACGCCGAACGAACTGAGCGTAGTACGCGAGCCGGCGGGAACCGGAACCTAATTCTAATTGGTGCACCCAACCGGACGCCATATAAACTGAGCGTAGTACGTGAACCGGCGGGAACCGGAACCTAATTCTAATTGGTGCACCCAACCGGACGCCATATAAACTGAGCGTAGTACGTGAACCGGCGGGAACCGGATCCCATTTCTAATTGGCGCACTAGTCCAAGCGACTAGTGATTGGCTGGAGCAAGGTATCGCAGAACCGTATAAGTACGAGCCTGCCAGCAGCTTAGATTCAGACTGAGTTCTGCTACCGAACAGTAAGCACGCCGCTTATAAAAGTCTCTCAACAAGTATATATAAATTCTACGTCCTGACTACCTACATTCAACCTTATTCCGAGGTCGCTTTAACTAGCCCCTCAAAATCACGTTCAATCTCCTATATTCAAATTCTTACAATATACCATTCCGAGGTCGCTTTAACTAGCCCCTCAAATTCCTACGAGGTCGCTTTCACTAGCCCCTCAAATTCCTTCGAGGTCGCTTTCACTAGCCCCTCAACACCTTTCCGAGGTCGCTTTAACTAGCCCCTCAACATCTTTCCGAGGTCGCTTTCACTAGCCCCTCAACACCTATCCGAGGTCGCTTTCACTAGCCCCTCAACTTCCTACGAGGTCGCTTTAACTAGCCCCTCAACTTCCTTCGAGGTCGCTTTAACTAGCCCCTCAACATCTTTCCGAGGTCGCTTTCACTAGCCCCTCAACTTCCTACATTCAACACCTTATCGAGGTCGCTTTCACTAGCCCCTCAACATCTTTCCGAGGTCGCTTTCACTAGCCCCTCAACACCTATCCGAGGTCGCTTTAACTAGCCCCTCAAATTCCTACGAGGTCGCTTTAACTAGCCCCTCAAATTCCTTCGAGGTCGCTTTCGCTAGCCCCTCAAAATCTTTCCGAGGTCGCTTTAACTAGCCCCTCAAAATCCTACATTCAACCTTTCCGAGGTCGCTTTAACTAGCCCCTCAAAATCTTATATTCAACCTTTCCGAGGTCGCTTTAACTAGCCCCTCAGCTTCCTTCCTGGAAAGCGTGGGCCAGCTCATAGGCACCAGAAGAAACACTCTTATTATAATACCAAATCGACCTAGCGTCATTATTATTATCTAAACAAAGTATAGCGACTTATTGCTCAAATACGATTTAGTATCGTATCATTATACCAACAATTATACAAAATAGTTAAACCGTACTTAGTTACCCTATTAGTTTGAAACCGTAATCAAACGTATTCTTTATTACCGATCAAGCGTCGAAACCGTAATCAAACGTATTCTTTATTACCGATCAAGCGTCGAAACCCAAATCAAACGTATTCTTTAAAATCGACTAATACGTCGATTCATTATAATACTTACCATTTTTGTTCAAACATTATATATTCACCTTTTGACCTAGAGTCAAACCTTTATTCTTGAATAAATCCACTGTTAATTTTTGTTAAAGAAGGACTCTCGTTTGTGAAATTCATTTCTTAATTGCACGCCACCCGAACCAATCCCATAATTCCACAGGTAAACCGCTCTACTTGTGGAATCGCCTGCAACTAACGGCTAAGTCTCGTTTGAGAACGTTACAGGTTAAAATTTTGGTGACAGTCGGTGGGATATTAATTGCTTTAAACCGCAAAACGTGTGGCAAGGGAGAATATACTCTCCTAGCGAAAAACAAGACTCCTTCTTACTAAATCAGACAATTTTCGGAAAATTTTTTTTCAATCATGCCTACCGACGGAGCAACCGGTAGCAACCCAACTCAGGTAGACGCAGTTGTAGAAGAGCTACAACGCCTACAAATTAGTCAGGATAATTCGCGTCAACCACATACTAGAATCCGCGATGCCGCAGACACGGTTCCAGCCTTTGATGGGCGAAACATTACAATACATCAATTCTCGAAATGCTGTAGAAACGCGAAAAATATGATCGCACCGAATGCCGAATACGGCTTAGTACAATTAATCAAATGCAAATTGTTCGGGCAAGCTTCTAGAGTTATATTAAACGGGGATTACAATACTATAGAGGAGGTAATTAAGGTCCTCAACGCTCGTTTCGCACCATTATATTCTTCAATCCAATTATATGGAGAAATGTCAAAGGTAGCTCAGATGCAGAATGAAGCCACTGTAGATTATAGCAGTAGAGTCTCCGGGATTTTTCTACAATTAAAACACTGTAACGAAATAGAGGTCCCTTTACACGTAGCACAATACAATCAATCCGCCGAAATAAATTCAATTAAGGCATTTTTAACGGGTTTAAAACCAGAAATCTACGCACGAATGCGTACAGTCGAATTCACTGACCTCGATACCGCCATAGAATCTGCTATAAAAGCCGAAGCCGAATGTCAGGAGAACTTAATGAGAAATAAATTCGCGGAAGGACTATGACACTCCACACATTGCACAAATTGTTATGGGTACGGGCACTCAGCGAATGACTGTAGCAGTAAATTCCCAGTAGGGCAAATAGCGCAAATTAGTTGGCAGTCAAAATACTGTGATCATTGTCGAAGGGTAGGACACACGGTTCAGGAATGCCGGAAGATAAACTCCGCGTCGCGATCAACACCGTATAGTTCTGGGCCAAGGCCATCGTCACACAACACTGGTTCAAGAATGGCACCACGTAATACCGCGCCGCGTAAACCACAACAACTCGAATGTAAATATTGCAAAAATAAGGGACACACAATCGAGGAATGTAGAAAGAAAATGTATAATGATAGGCGAAGATCCGAGAATTCACTAAATCCCAAAGAATCGTCAAATCCTTCTCAAAATCCCGTACGCAGGCAAGCCGTCTTAACACTTCAACCAATCGGAAGAGCCCCCAGCATAGCATTGACAAGTACTAATGATGATCGACACGGGAGCCGATTTAAGTGTAATAAAACAAGATGCCATATCTCCAGGAACACATATTTACAACGACGTCGTGTACGATCTAAGAGGAATAACAGAGGGTTCTCTACCTACTTTAGGATACATAAAAACAAAAATATTAGACACAGTAGTTGAAATCCACGTAGTAAAGACTCTGCCTCTCGCGCAGGATGGAATTTTGGGAACAGATTTTTTCCGAGGAATCGGAGCAACAATAGACTACTCCAGGCTAGGTGTCGTAATAGGAAATGAAATACTTCCATTTAAAGACGGGGAAATAACAATACCGGGCCGAATGCGTTATCAAATACCAATAAAAATTTTAAATCCAGGCCTGAAAACAGGATACGTTCCTAAATTAAACGTACACCCCAATATCCTAATGGGCAATGCCATAGTCACAAACGATGACGGAATAGGATACTTATACGCGATAAATACATCCTCCAAGGACATCAAGATAGAAATACCTTCTGTCGAAATAGAACCATACGAGGAAGTAAAATTCGAAGGGGAAACTGCATCTCCAGAACACGTTAACCAAGTACTAGAACTGCTTCGTCTAAATCACCTAAACCCAGAAGAAAGAGCTAATATCGAAAATTTAATCGAACAGTACGCTGACAGATTCCACCTCCCGGGAAATAAATTAGAAGCAACAAATGCCGTCTCACACAGAATAATTACAGAAAATGAGGCACCGATAAATATCAAACAGTACCGTTATCCCCAAGTCCATAAGGAGGAGATCAATAAACAGATGAACGAACTTCTACAAAATAAAATAATTGAGCATTCAACTTCTCCGTACAATTCACCGTTATTTGTAGTAACCAAGAAAGAAGACAGTCAAGGAAATAAACGCTGGAGAATAGTAATAGACTTCCGTCAATTAAATGAAAGAACAATAGGCGACGCGTACCCTTTACCTAATATAGTAGAAATATTAGATCAGTTAGGCAGCGCAAAATACTTTTCCGTGTTTGATTTAGCATCAGGGTTCCATCAGATACCAATGCATCCGGAAGACAAACATAAAACAGCATTTTCAACACCCTATGGGCATTATCAATTTAACCGAATGCCTTTCGGTCTTAAAAACGCCCCCGCGACATTTCAAAGGCTGATGGACCAAGTACTAACTGGATTACAGGGAATAGAACTATTTGTATACCTGGACGACATAGTAATTTATGCTAGCTCACTTCAAGAACACACGACTAAATTTATACGACTAATGAAACGGCTAAGAGAAGCCAACCTATGTTTACAACCAGACAAATGTGAGTTCCTAAAAAGGGAAGTGTGTTATCTAGGGCATATTATTAGCGAAGAAGGGGTCAGGCCAGACCCGAAGAAACTAGAGGCAGTTAAACAATTCCCACGACCCAAAACAGCGAAGAACATAAGACAATTTATTGGGTTAGCCGGATACTACCGGAGATTTATTAAGAACTTTTCAAAAATTGCAAAACCATTGTCCGACTTAACTAGGAAAGACCGCCGATTTGAGTGGACAACAAAACAACAAACCGCTTTCGAAACATTACGGGACGCATTATGCGAGGAACCGATACTTCAATATCCAGATTTTGAAAAACCTTTTATTATAACAACAGACGCCTCTGGTTATGCAGTAGGCGCAGTTCTAAGTCAAGGAGAAATTGGGAAAGATCTACCAATAGCTTATGCCTCAAGAATACTAAATGACGCCGAAACACGCTACGCTCCAACCGAACGCGAATTACTCGCGTTAATTTACGCCGTTCAGCATTTCCGTACGTACATATACGGTAAACGTTTTTCTCTGGTCATGGACCATAAACCATTAGAATGGCTCCATACTCTAGCTAATCCAACCTCAAGACTTATGCGCTGGAAAATAAAGCTAGCGGAATATGATTATAAAATAATATACAAGCCAGGAAAGTACAATACTAATGCAGACGCACTGTCACGGAATCCGGTAAACGCACTCCCATTGCAAGTGGAAAGGAAACGTGAGCGTTCCCAAACCGCCACTGCTACAGAATCTCCAAATCCAAACCCCGCGAAACAACCAAGAGGAGACGGATCGACCTCATCATCGTCATCCGAATTTAATCCAGCCCAGTATACGGTAAAAAGGAAATTAAAAAGGAAACTTAGAACTACAACCACCACATCATCAAACCAACCGGTGGAAAAGAAAAGGGGAATTACTGAAAAATTTAGATCAGAAATGGAGGTGTCTACCAGTAGTTCCGAGGCACCCAAGGACATTCAGGTGTCAGTAGAGGTTCATCCCCCTCCTGGACAAATCGGTCATCCACCGACAGCCCCTAAACCAACCACCCTTAACCGCCCTCGCAGCCCACACAGCATGGAAATTGATACAATGCAAAAAGATTGGGATCAAATAATGGAGATCACTGAAAACGAGGAAGTGCCGGGAAGCCACATTTATCGAGAGCCTCCCAAAATTAACTCTAGCAATAGTAGCAGCAGCAAGACAAATAGTCCACCAATCAGGGGAAGGAAATATTGTGCGAGAGAATCTAGTGGAACATTAACAGGACCAATATCTCCAGTAACAATAAAGAAAGACCCAATTAATAAGTTCAAAACATTTATCGGTCCACCCCGACAGCAAATACCACACCGACAGCAAATATCACCCCGACAGCAAATATCACCCCGACAGCAAATACCACACCGACAGCAAATATCACCACGACAGCAAATTCCGCCACAACAGCAAACATTACCAAAAATAATTCACCAAGAATTGCTTCAAGGTAGGGTCAAGGAAATCTCAGATCATTTATGGATGAGACGTGAAACCGCGGGAATATTCATCACTATATACGGTAAACCACTGGGCGAGGAAAGTACAGAGTTTTTAAATAAGGAGCAAATCAAGATTACCTTACCTCTGCCACTACAGGCAGGAAACGTTATAGAAATCCTTAAGCCAGGACGGACCATTTTAGGAATGGTAATGCCAGATCAACCAACTGAAGAAGCCTACCACACCATGATTAGGAACCTATATATCAAATTAACACAAGAAAACATTAACAAAATTTCATTACCCAAAACAGAAATTAATATATCATGGGAAAAATTAAAACAAATGATCACACTAAGGTTCTTACAAACAAATATCAGCATCACAATCTGTAATGGCACTATACAAATGCCATCGGAACGGGATCGCCTAATGATAATTAAGGAAAACCACGAGTCACCAGTAGGAGGCCATAAAGGGGTAACCAAAACCTATAACAGAATAAGGAACCTATACCATTGGCCAAATATGAAAAAGGACGTGAGGCAACATATTAAAACATGTATAAGTTGTCAAAAGAAAAAACTAGTGCGAGTTAAAACTAAGGAACCAATGGTAATTACAGATACGCCACTAGATGCTTTTGACAAGATATCCATGGATATCGTGGGACCATTGCCACTCACAAAATCAGGGAAAACATATATACTCACCATTCAGGATAATTTAACAAAATTCTCACTAGCAGTACCATTAGTCTCATTCACAAGCGAGGAAATAGCTCAAGCATTCACCACACATTTCATATGTCAATTCGGATGCCCAAAAGCCATTCTCACGGATCAAGGATCTTCACTTGTCAGTTCTCTCATGCAAAAGTTAGCAAGGACTCTTAACATCAGGCAGTATAAAACCTCAGCGTTCCATCCACAGTCAAACGGTTCCCTGGAAAGAAGCCATCATGTCTTGGTTGAATATTTAAAGCATTACATAACCAAAGAAAAACAATGGGACCAGTGGTTACCACAAGCAATGTTCTCTTATAATACAAGTATACACGAGGGCACCAAATATACCCCTCATGAATTAGTATACGGTAGAAAGGCCAGACAGCCATCAAGTTTAACACCCAACGATTCATTAGCAACATACCCAGACTTTGTTGATAGGTTAGTTACTAAACTGTTCAATATTCGCGAATTGGGACGACACAATCTAAAAAACTCAAAATATCGCCAAAAATATTATTACGATCGAAAAATATCATCAATTAAGTATCACAAAGGCGAGAAAGTTATGCTTTTAAATCCAAAAAGGCACAAATTTAGCGACGAATACACTGGGCCATACACGATCGTAGAAATCTTAAAGAACAACAATGTAAAGATAGCTGTGAGCCCCCGTCGAACTAAGGTTGTCCATCAGGACAGAGTTAAAAAGGCCTATACGCCAAACAAAGATGGCGGCCCTAGGGATATTTCAGTAAGCCACCAGAAATTTTGCAAAAATACGAAATCCAAAAAGTGGTAGGGGACCGTACTCACGGAACCATTCAGACATAGTTCATCCTAGCGAAAGGACGCGCATAAAAAAATAAGAAGAAAGAAGAAAAGTTCAATAAGGAAACTATTAAGAAAAATAAGGTAGGAACAACAGAAAATACATACTCATTAAGTGAATAAACTCAAATTAAATAAAATCAAATTATTAAAATAAAAACGTGGTGTGTCGGTACAGAAAAAAATGTCGATCAAGTCGCCTGAAGAGAAATGGATACACCGCCCTCCAAATAAGGAAAAAGAGGACCATTATTTGACACTTTTGAGGATGGTCTGCCTAAAGGCCAAATGGGTAGGGTACAGGACGGACCGCAGCGATTTGTACCGCAGGAAAATCTGCTACCCCTGCTACAAAAATCTAAAAGCCGAAGACACCCGCTACTACACCCCCGCGAGCCGACATTTATTAACGCTACAAAAAAAATTTAATTAATTTTAAATACTGTATGATCTGTACGAGGCAGATCTACAATGTAGGAGTGGCGGCACAATGTGCCGAATGTATTGAGGCATTCACCCACATTAGCCAGAACAACGACGAGGCTCTCGACTTGGGTCTTTCTCTCAATATTTTGGAGGCACATGAGCGAGGCCAAGTACAGCCTCAATAAATTTTTCATTTTCTACCTTACATAACGAGTTCTAACATAATTATTTTCAACCCTTACCTTCAAATCCTCAACCCAACGAACGAAAACGTTAGTGTTACGTAGAAACCTTTTATGAATAGGCAAAAGAAGGATAGTATATACCGCGGTCAATGGGACAACGACGTAAACAAACCGTGCATTCCTGAACAATAGATAAACAGAGTAACATGGAAATAGAGTAAGACAGCAAACTTTCGCGGAATTCCGTACCCCAAACAATGTAAGAAAGAGAAGCATTCTTAATAAAAGAAGACACGTGACATAAGGGGAACATCTAGTAAATAATGGGGAGAGTACCGTGTAAGGAGAATCATAACTATTCTTAGGGAGGTAGTAACTCAGGCTTCATTCGATCTCGAGTACCTTTGAAAACCAGCCGTATCATTCAGCAATCTTCAATTCATTATTAAGTAATCCAGTGTTAATTTATCATGCCAAACCGTTCAGGCAAAAAGTTAAAGCGCGTTAGAACACTGACAGTATCATCAACGCCGTCAGCACCATCAACGCCATCAACGCCGTCATCAATATCATCAAGGCCATCAACGCCGTCAACGCCGTCATCAATATCATCAAGGCCATCAACGCCGTCAACGCCGTCATCAATATCATCAAGGCCATCAACGCCGTCAACGCCGTCATCAACACCATCAAGGTCATCAACGCCGTCGACGCCACCAACTCCATCAACATCTATACTATGGAAATTGCGCGAAATCGCAATACCAGAAATAGATTGGCAGCCGTATAAGGACCTCTCCCGTTCAGATCCACGACAACGCGCGTGGAAATACATATTTCTATTTGGCACTGGGAACGTACCAACTACCACGACAGGAGGGATGTCCGAGCCAAGCGAAGACGTGAGTACTTTTCTACGTATGGAAGAAGAAGTGGAAAATCAAACCTTCCACATTAACGAGTAGTCCGTCTAATTCAAATCTATAAAACTACATCTCTCGGGACGAGAGAAAAACCGGGCGGCGAGATGTAACGTGCCGCTACGAAACCGCCGTACATTTTTTCCTATCTCTTTTCTAACTAAGTGTTAAATCCATTCGATCATACTTACATTTACCTAAATTGTAAACTAGCATTTATGACGCGGGCGAGCGACGCCATTATACGGCGGGAAACAGCGAACCAAGCGACGCGCAACGCATGCGCATAACTAACCGCGAACTCACTGCCGCGAATAACCTAAGCGCGCGCGCGTAGACCGCGCGCACAAACCGCGCGCACAAACCGCGCGCACAGACCGCGCGGACGCCGAACGAACTGAGCGTAGTACGCGAGCCGGCGGGAACCGGAACCTAATTCTAATTGGTGCACCCAACCGGACGCCATATAAACTGAGCGTAGTACGTGAACCGGCGGGAACCGGAACCTAATTCTAATTGGTGCACCCAACCGGACGCCATATAAACTGAGCGTAGTACGTGAACCGGCGGGAACCGGATCCCATTTCTAATTGGCGCACTAGTCCAAGCGACTAGTGATTGGCTGGAGCAAGGTATCGCAGAACCGTATAAGTACGAGCCTGCCAGCAGCTTAGATTCAGACTGAGTTCTGCTACCGAACAGTAAGCACGCCGCTTATAAAAGTCTCTCAACAAGTATATATAAATTCTACGTCCTGACTACCTACATTCAACCTTATTCCGAGGTCGCTTTAACTAGCCCCTCAAAATCACGTTCAATCTCCTATATTCAAATTCTTACAATATACCATTCCGAGGTCGCTTTAACTAGCCCCTCAAATTCCTACGAGGTCGCTTTCACTAGCCCCTCAAATTCCTTCGAGGTCGCTTTCACTAGCCCCTCAACACCTTTCCGAGGTCGCTTTAACTAGCCCCTCAACATCTTTCCGAGGTCGCTTTCACTAGCCCCTCAACACCTATCCGAGGTCGCTTTCACTAGCCCCTCAACTTCCTACGAGGTCGCTTTAACTAGCCCCTCAACTTCCTTCGAGGTCGCTTTAACTAGCCCCTCAACATCTTTCCGAGGTCGCTTTCACTAGCCCCTCAACTTCCTACATTCAACACCTTATCGAGGTCGCTTTCACTAGCCCCTCAACATCTTTCCGAGGTCGCTTTCACTAGCCCCTCAACACCTATCCGAGGTCGCTTTAACTAGCCCCTCAAATTCCTACGAGGTCGCTTTAACTAGCCCCTCAAATTCCTTCGAGGTCGCTTTCGCTAGCCCCTCAAAATCTTTCCGAGGTCGCTTTAACTAGCCCCTCAAAATCCTACATTCAACCTTTCCGAGGTCGCTGTAACTAGCCCCTCAAAATCTTATATTCAACCTTTCCGAGGTCGCTGTAACTAGCCCCTCAGCTTCCTTCCTGGAAAGCGTGGGCCAGCTCATAGGCACCAGAAGAAACACTCTTATTATAATACCAAATCGACCTAGCGTCATTATTATTATCTAAACAAAGTATAGCGACTTATTGCTCAAATACGATTTAGTATCGTATCATTATACCAACAATTATACAAAATAGTTCAACCGTACTTAGTTACCCTATTAGTTTGAAACCGTAATCAAACGTATTCTTTATTACCGATCAAGCGTCGAAACCGTAATCAAACGTATTCTTTATTACCGATCAAGCGTCGAAACCCAAATCAAACGTATTCTTTAAAATCGACTAATACGTCGATTCATTATAATACTTACCATTTTTGTTCAAACATTATATATTCACCTTTTGACCTAGAGTCAAACCTTTATTCTTGAATAAATCCACTGTTAATTTTTGTTAAAGAAGGACTCTCGTTTGTGAAATTCATTTCTTAATTGCACGCCACCCGAACCAATCCCATAATTCCACAGGTAAACCGCTCTACTTGTGGAATCGCCTGCAACTAACGGCTAAGTCTCGTTTGAGAACGTTACACATTGGTCAATAGTATGACCTTTGATTTTGCAGTATCTACATTCTACTTGTGATGTTGTTCGCGATACTGAATTGTTCTGTGGATTTCTTATCCTACATTCTCGAATAGTGTGTCCCACTCGTCGGCAATGATCGCAGAATTTTGACTGCCAGGATATTTGTGATATTTGTCTCTCAGGGAGTTTACTACTACAGTTCGTTATTGTGTGCCCATAACCAAAACAATTAGTGCACTGTACAGAATATGAGAGGCCCTCTGTGAATCTATTCCTCATTAAATTGTCCTGATTTTCTGCTTCAGCTTTGATCGCGGCGCTGATAGTGCTATCCAAATCAGCGAAGTCAACTGTTCGCATTCTCGCGTAAATCTCCGGTCTCAATCCCGTCAAGAACGTCCGAATAGCATTTATTTCCGCAGTTTGGTTATACTGCGCGACATTCTGGGGAACTTCTGTTTCATGACACGTTTTTATTTGCTGGAGGATTTCTGACACACGGCTACTGTAATCGACAGTTGCCTCGTTCGGCAGTTGAGCGATTCTGGACATATCTCCATATAATTGAATTGACGAATGTAGTGGAGCAAAGCGAGAATTAAGCACTCTAATCAGTTCGTCTATGGTATTGTAATCACCATTCAAAACGACTCGTGAGGCTTGGCCGTATAATTTATTTTTTATTATTTGTACTAGCCCATATTCGGCGTCTGGTGCGACCATATTTCTCGCATTTTTACAACATTTCGTATATTGATACATAGAAATGTTTCGCCCATCGAATGCCGGAACTGTATCTGCGGCATCTCTAATTCTAATCTGCGGGTGACGCATATTTCCTGGGTCTAGATGCAGATTTTGCAGTTCGGCTGCCACCGCGTTTACAGGATCACGTTCAGCCATGATTAGTGTTCTTACTTCGCAATTGTCAAAGAAGAAAAATTCTCGTTCTTCGCTATAGGAGGGTCACTCCTTTGCCACAAAATTCGCGATTTTGCAAATCTACTATCCCACCGCTGCCACCAAAAATAACCTCCGGTAACGTTTCCACGCGTGGCGTAACGCGTTTTACAGGATTTCGGGATTGGTTCGAGTGGCGTGCGATAAAGAATTAAAATTCAAGAACCAGAATTAATCTTAATAGTGTTTATTCAATAAAACACTTCTAAATTATACAAACTAACAAAAATTAACGCTTTATAATATTAAAGAAATTAGGATAATTATGTTGCGACTCTCGGTCGGTACAAAAGGATATAGTTGATCGTCTTGGGTTGCGACTCTTGGTCGGTACAAAAGAACGCCCGTTTGATCGATCGATTTAGAGTAATATAACTTAAATAACTAATAGCGACGTCTTAGTCGATTGAAGGAATTAGCTTATGGATCTAGGAATTAGCTTATAGATAGTGACTCTTTTGGTCGATGTAGAAAGATTTAGGAATTACATAATAGTTTAGGATTTAGGATTGAATATGTTTAAGTCGAGACTCGTTCTTAATTGTTTCTTCGTTTCGTCAAGGGCGGATTTTGCCACTTGGAATAATCTTCCTCCCACGTTGCTCAGGAGTAATATTACTAACCTGAGAATAAGAATTAACAACTTTGCTTCTTCAAACTAAGGGGCCTACAAGGCGGCTTCCAAGGCTGGAACGTCTCATCAAACCTGGCGACTATGGCCTTGGTTGGAACGCTCAACAGAACCGAGGGGCCTACAAAGCGGCTTCCAAAGTTGGAGCATTAATTTATGTCGGGATCGGCTATTTGCCTTAAATGATCCTTTGGATTGTATCGATTTAATACCATTGAATGCTTGGAGTCGAATTGATCGAATGAATCTCTCTGGGCTATCGTGCCCGTATTTATACATATTCTGGATACTGGGAGCGCACCAATAGGAATGGAGCTCGACTATTACGCATTGACAATTCTGCTCTCGCATGGTCCGCTCTCCAGTCGGTTTACAGAGCGACTGACTAATGCGCAGGCGCGCGTTGAACGTTCGGTTCTCCCACTCATTGCTCTGCACACTTCTCTGCTCCCGATCCTTGCTCTCGCCGATCCGCCGATCGACTGAGGATCGCGCATGCGTTCAATTCTCCCCACTCATTAACATTCGATTCTCTCTCTCATTGCACTCTCGTCTCACGGTACTATGAGCTAATATTAGTATTAATGCTAACGCGTTTATTAAAGTAAGAATAATAAGAATAAGTATTATAATAGTTACTAATTACGTTTATTAAGACAAGAAAAAAAAGAAAATGGCATTTTTGGGGTTTGTTACACCCTTGACAACGGCAAGCCATCAATATTTAAACACAGATCTATATATTGTACGCTAATATTTGCCTCAACGTACATTTAAGCATAATATTTTAGCATCTGTTCTACACCAAGATATAAGTAATCTCCCCCTTGTATTTTGGTACAATTAGTTGTACGGGGAGTATGTATCAATGTCCTGGCATCTTTCGGTAATAAGCATTTGGGCACCTACGATAAAAAAATGCTCAACAATTCGTTGATGGCTTTATGCGTAATATTATTTCGTAGTGCCCAGTTGGACAAAGACTGTCTTAATGTCGAAGGGCCCTCCGGTTCATTAAAATCATTATCCGGCGAATCAACAATAACATTCTCTGACTCATCATCGGATGAGTCATAATCCAATATGCAATGATAGTATTCATTATCATCATCAAATAATGAATGAGCTTCTTATTCTTCATCACTTTCACAAATATCGCTGTTGTGTATATTCATGAAATTGTTAGTGCACTATTTATTTCATTGTCCGATACATGTAGACTTGACTTAGAATTTTGACATTCTAAGTAATGTGAACAGGTAGGAAGCTCATCAATTGCCAATTCCTCATCAGATTGATTTCTTTGGCTTTCAATATCCTCCAAATATTGCTGGACTCTCCTCCTTTTATGTCTTTCAGAACATAGACTATAGTCTTTCCTGATACGTTTTTTGTCCGCCATAATAACCTGAACATATTTCATACACAAATGAGAAATTAATTATAACAATTTGTTAAAAACTATATACTTGACATGATCTACCAGCAGTGGTACTTACCAGATGTTGAAACGCAATTTAGTTATATTTCCTGCGAGACAATGTAATTGGCAATTGTGGACAATGCACGTCCAGAATTGACGATTTTCAAATATATATAACAAAACACTAATACTAAGTATAAAAAGGATAAAAAAAAATTAAGTATAATGTAAAAAAGAAACAAACTCGAACTACAAGCGCTGTTCAAAACCAGAGATGCTTGTTCCTCGAGAGTTTACTTCGATTTAAAAAGCGATCGCACGCAGGGTTGGCCGAAGGCAGGGTTGACAGGATCTCTTCGCGTCGAGATAACACGATGTCACATAGACCTAAGTATGTACATATACACTGTATACATTCGAACGCGTGACGCCACTTGGAGACACTCCTAGTGACAATTTGGCAACGCAGCAGAATTTCTTCCACGCTCGAAGCGCGTGACGAGGCTGGTCGCAGGCCGCCAGGCCTCGCAGCGTGGGCCCTTCGGAAAATCAGTGTTTATGATACCCGCAATTGCCCTTGAGGCCGTAAACGAAAGTTTCGAAGGGGAAAAACAGGCTTTGTTCAAAATTCAATTAGGAAGCGAAGGGAAAGCGCCTTTCAAAAATAACTTCCCTGGCGCACGTATCATAAACTGTGCTGACCATTTGCACGCCAAATGTTCGAAAGTACACGTCTCGTTAGTTGAAATTCTTTGTCTAACGAAAGATCGTGTTTAATAGCTTCGGCGAAAAAAATACAAGACACGTAGGGTAAACGCGCCAATAAATGAACACTTAAGGCTAATGAATGAACACTTTTATAAAAATATGTTTGCAGCGCGATTCATTCCACGTGCTGCAAAAATTATTTGGATATGAAGCAAGAAATTAAAAGAAGTCTTTAATTAATTAGTTGCTTATTTTCATAATTTATTTTAATCATTTTAATAAAAAATGTCCATTCACTGGTACGTGTTCATTTACTGGTACATCTACCCTACAATTCACCGGAGGTCTGTAAGAAATAATCCTGGCAAGTCATTTAACTTTGCTACGATCGGTTCGAAACGTTTTATTATTTTATTGGTAATAGCATAGGTATATCCGGATAGGTCCTACGCCGTAGGGGCGAAAGGCGATTAAAGATCTGCGCACACATATCCGTTCCGTGTCCGTGTTCGTTCCGGCCTGCCAGTGGTAAGAAGAAGAGACCCTCTACGCTCCTCTTCTTCTTACCACTGGCACACTGACACGGACCGGATATGTGTGCGCAGACCTTTAAGCTAGTGAGAATCTAGCTTAAAGGGTCGCACAGACCAACGCGATCTATCTGCAACAGTTTTTTTGGTGGGATTTAGTTGATTCTTGCATTATTTTAATCTAGCAAGATCGGCCTTCCGGAATAATTTTGTTTCCGGTTAAAAAATGGTTTCTACAATATTGAAAATTATAAACAAATTTTTATTTTCCAAATTACCAGCAAGAGATAGGCTTATTTTATAGAAAATTCTTCAGCGACTGTGGTAGTACTTTTTCGGATTTTTAAAATCGTGATCTTAAGCCCAAATTTGTAAAATAGGACTTTGTTTATAATTTTCATTATTGTAAAAACCATTTTTTAACCGGAAACAAAATTATTCCGGAAGGCCGATCCTTCTACATTAAAATACTGCCGAACGCGTTCCCCGTGCCTCCGCGTGCCCCTCAGGCGCCGAAGTGCACGCGTATTTAGCTGAAATACAAACTCAATTTTCTCGAAAACGAAGCCTTCACCACAATTTCGCCACTGTAGATTTTCGTCTTATTTTCGCCTGTAGAATCACTCCATAGAGTATTGATTATCAGTGAAGTAATACCCTGTATAGGTATGCCCAAAGTTTCATAATTTCTTTAATTTGCGGTATCTTCCCTTGTGTAAGACAATTCGGCGCTGAGCGGAGAAGGCTGGTTGATGCTGTTTAGTGTTTACGGTGCAACGGCTACGGCGATGAGTGCAGGCTGCCTGACACAACGACGCCTTCGCTGATCATAAAGTGTTTCAAGGGCCGAGTGGTGTAGAAAAACCAACTGGGCCCGTGATTTCGACAAACGGGCGGTCCCTGCAGAGGTTTCCAAACGAGCGGGGACACTCGTTGATAGCGTGATGCGTGCACGTGAAAATAAGCAGGGGCGGCTTTAGCATACTTGGCGTCCCTGGGCAAGATTATCATGGCGCCCCTCCAGGCTCCAAGGGGACGAAAATCAATTAGCAGAACGGATATAAATGAAAACACGCATACAGCGGTCATCCTGGCTGCCCCCCCCCCCTAAAGCCGGCCCTGAAAATAAGAAATATGCCAGGTCAAAGATTAACTTGGCCGCGCAGAATTCGCGAGCGCCTGCCGACGGTGCGGGTTTACGACCCTGTTGTTCGGTGCTTCGGTAGTACCTACTCCACGGACGAGACCGACTGTCGACCAGATGTCGGGACCCTTTGCCTATTGTCTAAGGTGTCCAAAATATTCGAATGCTAGAAAATATTAAACAATGGCAGGTATAAAGCGAAACGCGTACACGGCTGTAGAAAATATTCAAAGGCAGAATTCCGCTATGGGTGGGCTATATGGAACGAAGAAAACTTATTTCTAAGTGTATTTGAGTACAATACTAGTATATAAACTACTTATTAAGAACTATGTACATTATATTAATATGGATATGTTAATACACATGAAACCGTATAGGTATTTCGATACACGTGTACCCGTGTATTAACAAGTACACGGATTAGAACACGAATATATTAACTACACATGTATCTTCAATACACGTTTTACGCCGTGATCCCTAGTTTGGAGGCCTCGTTTCATTCCGTGCAAAATATATGTAAGGAAGTCATAACGCCTAAGGCGGGAATATCGAATACAACACTGGGCATCGCTCGCCGACTTGGAAGGCGAGGTCCAGTAGGATGCTTAAGGGTTACAATGTAACTTCGACGCTTGAGGAAAGCCGATGACGTCAGGGTCATCGGCGAGGGTTCGAGAGGTTGCGTCGAAAGGACGAGATTGATTCGATTTGACGACGGTGCACAGCACAGATCAACGAGTCGGAAGTATTTGCTTACATATAGTATAATAGTACAACCAATTCCGGTGTTGATTTCCATTAACTCTCAGCTTTTTCTTACACTTGTGAGGTGGTGTATCATGATTTCGTCTCACCGTGTCATTGTCGTTTCATACACAACCGAAATCTGAGGCACATATATTGCGCGATCGGTTTTGATACATGTATGGATATAGATCTCAACGTGTATGTGGCTTAAGCCTTCAACGACGGCGTTAAGGCCGCGGCGATCCCACCAGTGCAATGGAGAAGTATGCATCTGTGTCTCCGTTGCGCTAGTGGGATCGCCGCGGCCGATCGCGGCTAGGAGATCCCGCCTTTAGATCTCATTATTTCTCTACGCAGACGGCGACCACATCCTACTAAGTATTCTTTCTACGCGAACACTGTTCTAAACGGAGATATGTATACAATGTATCGAGATGAGGTTGGGGGAGGGGGGGGGAAGGGGGTGTGAACCCTAAATCTAAAATTGTAGCTTCGGGTACTTATTAGTTTCCGAAATATTAATAAAAAATTGTTAATTTTTTGAAAATTTTCGCGGAGCGGCCGCGCGTCCCCCGCACTAATCTAGCCCCAACCAATACTAATACACGGCACACACTGTTTTGAAGAATGTGAGAGGAATCCAAATGTCAAATTTTAGCTTCGGAAATTCACCCAATTGAAAGATACAGTTACTTTAGGGGAGGCCACTCGCGGGTGCGCAAAGCACGGCAGCGAACTGATGTGAGTCCTGCGATGCCAAAAACGCAACGTACTTCACCACAAGCCAAGTTAACGGGCTATACTACGACAATAAAGAGGTCGTGGGTTTTCACGTGCATCTTACGGGACACGTGTAACGTGTATTAAGGAATTTAAAATCCGTGTTCTTAATACACGTGTACACGGATTATAAGTACACGGATGCATGGTCGGCAAATACCGCCTCGTACGATCAACTAAATAGAAATGTAGCCTTTAGGATTGTCAGGAACAAGGATATATTCTGTACAGACAAAATTTATTCGGATCAGGAAGGAATACATGGTTTGGTAGGACGGGGCTACAAATTTCGAAAGGCAGACTTTATGTCTCGTTGAGTTTTACAATTTCAAAATTCTATTGTGCAGACGGCACTTGGCTTTATTCTAATGAGGCGTCCAGGAGTTACTCTGTACTCTCCCGTTCAGTTGGCGTCCAGGTATTGTCGCCGAACTCTCCATACTGAACGGGCGTCCAGGAATATTCTCCCGTACTCTCCTCTCTATTCTACTGAGGCGTCCAGGAGTTCCATCTGTACTCTCCCGTTCGGTTGGCGTCCAGGTATTATCGCCGAACTCTCCATACCGAACGGGCGTCCAGGAATATTCTCCCGTACTCTCCTCTTTCTAATGAGATGCTCTGTACTCTCTCGACCGATGGGCGTCCAGGTATTATCGCCGTACTCTCCACATCGGTCGAGCGTCCAGGAACAGACTCTAGTGTGAATCCCTCCAGCAGGCGTCCAGGTATTATCGCCGAACTCTCCTGCCGGAGTCCCTAAGCTGTCCGAGAGCGGCCGTGTGTGTACCTCGTCCTCTCTCTCAGATCAGCTAAGAAGAGAAATGCCTTTGCGGGCCTCTAATTTATACCCAATCGTTGCTATCCGCGGCCGCAGAAATCAACAGACGCGTCGTTAAGCGCGGGTCTCGCGAGCCGCGGCTTCCGCGCCCGCACGTCTCTCCTCACGGGCGGCCTACAAACGTGTTCGAGAAACGTCTCGAAGATCAGGGTTTCTCAAAGCTCCTTTTCTGCATGCTACAGAAATACATACTTTGTTGTCACGTCGGCATAGCAACGTTCACGTTGTCCGTGAACAGAACTACACGGATATCCTTGAACAGTAATACACGGGTAACCGTGAACATAAATACACGGGTAACCGTGTATTAAAAATTACAGGAATTGAAGTTCAGATACGTTTACTACACGTGTACACGTGTATGTAAATACACGTGAAATAAGGACCTCTGATATTCCGAATAAATGCATTTTCTAGTTCAATCATTGATCCTATGACAATAACACCTAAGACTTTTGTATTCCTTTCATCAAGATTTACCATTTAATGAAGAACAAAATCGATACGACGAATTCATAATTTTAATTTTTAAAGCCATTTTCTTATCAAAACGGCTGACCATTCACAGCTAATATTCTGGAATTTGTTATACGCACCGGCTTCAACATTTTGTGCCCGATTTCGTTTAAAAATCGGTCGCCCACCCCTCGAGAGAGTGAATTGCAACGGCGCATGGCTCGGTACGGCTCGGCTCGGTACGGCTCGGCTCGGTACGGCTCGGCTCGGGTCGGCTCGGCTCGGGTCGGCTGGAGCGCCAAACAAAGAGCTTCTTTGTCGCCTCGTTGAACCGCGCTCGCCAAACCTGCGCGGGATCGATCTCACAAATCGTTAGATCTGGCCAGTTCGAAGTTAACTCTCGAAGAACAAGCAGCTCTCGATTTCACAACATTTTATATTTCGCGTTATTTTGTTTTAATATATATTCCCTTTTTTTCTTCTTTTTGCATTTATCGTGTTTTTTAAAATTATATATTAAATTTTTCTTATTCTTTTTATATTATACTTATATAGTGTGTTAGTGTGTTTTTTCAAATTATATATTCAATTTATCTTATTCCTTTTATATACGTATATAGTGTGTTAAGTGTGTTTTTTAATATTTTATTATATATAATTCCATTTTACTTATTCTTTTTATAGTCATATTGTATTTGGTTTTTTTTTTAAATATATTTCAGTTAGTTTATTCGTTTTATAGTCCGCGTGCGTGTTTTTTTTTTGTATTTTTTCGTTTGTTTTTCGAAGGCAAACTTCGAATACCTTTTAGAAAGGCTTAGGTCATCATCGGTAAGTACGAGTAACATCACGATTAAGACAAAGCTATCATACTGCAATATTTCATAAGTATTATAATATAATGCAGTGTCAATTTTGTAATAAATTCTCATAATTATTTTTTAGTACAACCCTCAACAATGTTGAAAAAGTACAGCATTGTTGAATTTTCCGATGGCGTCCAAATAATTCCCTCGTGTTGGATGAATGCGAAAAAAACTAACAGTGTATGGCCCAGCCACGTCAGAAACGACTACACGCTCAACAGAATAATTATGAAGGGACTGCCTCCAGTGGAAGGTGATGAGTGGGATAGTTGCAACATCATTAAGTGGTTTTGCTCAACAGGTATGTTTTTTCAATTAAATCCTTATTTCTATAAATTCTTCCTGAATACGCATATAACTTAATGTGTTACGTATTAATGAATTATCTGTGTCAGATAATTATAATCGAGCCCTTGAGTTGAGGGGCAATGCAATGGACACGTCTAACGTAGAGGAGTCCGATGGGAAGAACGAGGGAAAATATTATAATAGGACAACTTTACAAGAGCGCAAAAGACGCAAGACCCGTGTTGCACTGTCGAGCGAGGAAGAGGATATTCACCATGAACCGCCCAGAAAGAAGCATAATAAAATACTGAAAACTGTATTACCCGTTCCACCTCTGCGGAAATTATTGGAACAAGGTATTTTTATATTAATCCTTCATTACTTATTATGAAAATAAATGTGAAGTAATATACAGTGTGTCTCTAAATTGCGGGACTTCCCGGAACATGTAATATCCCGATGTAAAATCACATCGAAAAGTCCTTTACCGTACGCTGCTGTGCGTTCACTTCACATGGCCTTAAACTGTGTGGGCCGGAAGCCTCGCATCCGAAAACGGTTTCGATGTCTTTTTTCATCGGTATATTGCATCATCCGAGAAGTCTCGCCATTTTGGGACTCCCTTATGAACATTGATCGGAGGATGGTAACAATTATCACTGTAAAACACGATTTTTGGTCCGCAATATCCGCTGGGTGATTCTTGTAGAGTTTTTCGCCTTGATATTGCGGAACAGAGAAAAAGTTTCATTTTGTTGGACTGTGTTATATGATGAATTGCGGGTTTCAATGCAGATTTTACAAACACGCCAACAACGGACCACTATTATACAACACACACACTACACGCATCTCCCGAGGAAATTGAAATACCAGCACCAACAGCAGCATCACCAGGACCAGCACCAACTGCAGCATCACCAGGACCAGCACCAACGGCAGCATCACCAGGACCAGTACGAAGAGCAGAATCATCATCATCATCATCAAGAGCAGAATCATCATCATCATCATCAAGTACGTCTCCGCAAATACAAACTCATATCCAATCCAATGGGTTTCTACCCATTGACTATAATCCTAAATATAGTTTTGGTTAAAAAAAATTACATATGTTAAATTAACTTCTCTTATCTTTATTCAGAGTTCGAAAGATTTATGATGAAGAGCGTTGCAGCTATTAATCTGACGTTAAACGATATGAAGAAACAGTTGAACAGAATGGAAGAAAAAGTGGCAATGATTTCTGGCAATAGAAATATAATAGTCAAAAGTGAAACAGAATTTTAGACAACGCACAATCTTCCCATTAACGATGAGGAGGGATTGCGTAATTTTAACAATCAATTACAGGACCAGGCTGTATTTAATGCTATGGTAAGTGACGCAAGAGTAATAAATGCACTAATAGTATCTAGTATCATAAAATCAAAAATTAACTTCATATTAAGGTGCGTCCAGACGTTGCGCGGCGTGCGCGCGCGGCACGCCTCACCCATCGGAAAGTCTTCGGAGACTGCTTCAAAGCTCGCAGGGTGATTCTCCAGCTACGCCGGTCATCCGTGGCGAGGACAACAGCCTGCAGTGCCCCATTGAATTTTATGGCTTTCGACCCTCGAAGGGTTTGGAATACCATTAAGAAGTTGTGAAATCTTCAACTTCCGCATTCCTCATTTGCGAAAACGACGCCAATGGATTCCTGGCGTTCCGTCGATTAAAATCATACCAAATATCATGCAAATCGGAATACTTTGACACAAGCTATGTGTGTTCCTTATGTAAAAGTTGTGCGATTTACACGACATTTGGCATGATTTTCATCGGAAAACCCCAAGGAATTCATCGGCGACACCTCCATATCCATACGAGAAAGAATAAAGAATTATTTTATTTACTAAACAGATACAGGGTAATTCTCGAGGTACGCCCGACACCCCGTGGCGAGGGCAACACCCCGCGTGCCCATCGAATTTTATGGCTTTTTCCGGAAAAAGGTACGAATCCTGGGCCGAACGTAGCGAATTGGGGTTGAGTCTCCGCAGTCGAGGGTGAAATATCCATTACAGCGTATTAAGAAATTCTTTTCTTCATCGTGTCGAAAGGGAAGTGACGCCAATGGATTCCTTATGTTTTTCTGATGAAAACCATACCAAATATCACGCAAATCGGAATACTTTGACACAAGCTATGTGTGTTCCTTATGTAAAAGTTGTGCGATTTACACGACATTTCGCATGATTTTCATCGGAAAACTCCAAGGAATCCATCGGCGACACTTCCATATCCATACGATAAAGAATAAAGAATTATTTTATTTCTTAAACAGATAATTCTGGAGCCACGCCCGTCACCCCGTGGCGAGGAACACACCCCGCAGTGCCCATAGAATTTTATGGCTTTTTCCGGAAAAAGGTACGAATCCTGGGCCCAACGTAACGAATTGGGGTCGAGCCTCCGCAGTCGAGGGTGAAAATGTGAAATATTCATTTCAGCGTAGTAAGAAATTCTTCATTCATTATTGCACCGATATGAAAGTGGCACCACTGGATTCCTTATGTTTTTCCGATGAACATCATACCAAATTTCACGTAAATCCGACTACTTTGACACAAGCTATGTGTGTTCCTTATGTAAAAGTTGTCCGATTTACACGACTTTTGGCATGATTTTAATCGACAGAACGCCAGGAATCCATTGGCGCCACTTTCCCTTCGATACGATGAAGGAAAGAAGCAAACATTTGAAATCCTGAACATTTCTCACTTCTTAATAGACACTCCAACCCCTTCGAGGGTCGAAAGCCAAAAAATTCGGCGAGGCACTGCGGGGGGTTATCCTCGCCACGGGGTATCAGGCCGCATCTCTTCGACGGGCGTCGCTAGAGAATCAACCTATGTATAAGTAGGTACGATGAGTTCAGGCGCGCAGGTACCGTTGTCAAGCGCCGGCTCGCGGGACAATACAATGAAAAACTGATTAATTTTTACGAATCAGATGTGGCATTTTCCTCCCCTACTATATAGCTAATCTCTCTACGTTCGTCAGGCAATAAATCACAATAGCCTGGTGAAATTTTCAGAGCGAGGCGAAAATTCATTCCATATTTACGATCGGTAATTTCATTTGTTTCCAAAGAACTTTTCAACCACGCCTACTTGCCAGATTTGTAAAGGGCAATCAAGAACGTGGTGCCGTCTTTATGAATTGTAAGTATTCTTCAGTTTCAGTTAATCTATATATTACTCCGTCGGTGGGTAGTAGGTACATACTATGAGTTCGGGCGCGCAGGTACCGTTGTTAGCCGCCGACTCGCGGGACAATACTGAAAATTGATCTTGTGAAATGAAGAACATGTTCTTAGGTTTGATCGAAAAAAGTTTCCCTGGCAATGGTGTATTGTAATATGACTTCAAGAGGATAAACATGTAATTTTTGAACGTTAAATATTTCATTTGTTGTCCTGATTGAAATTATAATTCTTAAAAATATTAAAAAAAAATTATTTATATTTATCAGTCAAATAATTACAGAAGCATTACCATAACATTAATATGTCTATATCATTTTTTTTAACATTATTATATTGCTGAGGAGATTAATGCCAGACTGGCTTGTGGTCCTTGGTGATGGACGTATGTGGGTGTAGCCATGAGAATTTGATTTTCCCTGTAGTGGAAAAACCACTTAAAATGCTAGTCAATGTGGTCGCATTCGACAACATGGTCGCGGATACCTGTATACCGACTTTTTTTTCCGACCATAAGGACACATCTGCATCTCCTTGGATTCCATTTTATGACCTTATCTGGGAACAGCGTTGTTAATATTCCAACGATTGGAAATTCCCTATACCTACCGCGGTGCGGAGCATCGACAAACTTTTAAATATTTTCCATTTACTAGAATCTTTCACAATTGTGTGCATTATCGCAAAGCCGATAAACGAATCAGTCGGATCATAAGTACGTTGCGCCTTAAATAAGCATATACAGCAAAGCGCACGTAACACTTTTTTAGGAACTTCAATAATAATATTTAGCATTTTCGCTGCCAAAAGTGGGATGTTGCATTTTCCCCCGATTTCTTGGCATTCGGCTCCACTATGCGACATAACATACAGGTAATTAGGGGGGAGTAGGGTAAAGCGGAACACTTTGCGTGGGGTATAACGGAACAGCTATTTAACCCACTTCCGCCAATCTAATTGTCTTGAAACATTGCAGGCGTGGGTGGTTTGGATGACAGAATTTTGCAAAAATACGGGAGGGGGGAAAGAATTACCCAGTCATCAATAAATATAACCCATAACCACAAATCCAAGCGATTTGAAATCAGCCTGTTACCACAAATCAAATCAATGCAATCGATATGCAATCAGCGTATAATCACAAATCAAAACTTGGAAGCTAAAAAGTAAATAATAATGAAAAATATGCCAGAAAAATTGTTTAACCCTCTAGCGCCCAGTGTGACGTATACGTCACATCTAGAATATCATCTTTCCACTGGATCTTTTGGGGAAAAGAATGATGAAGCACATGTACTGGGACCATTTTTCAGTTAACTAATCGCAAAAAATAATTTGTTTCCACCGGGAAAGGTGCCTCGGCCCTGAAGGGTTAAGTTACACAATTTTATTTTAAGCGCACTAAAAACTAAAAAATTCTCCATGCACGTGTTGATATTCATTACTCATGTAAAAATCCATGGGTATTTTATTTTTTTCAGTAAATTTTATGTTATCTGGTAACATGTTGTTTCTTGTGTGTATAATACATATATTTTTGTTATATTATATTTCTAATACTTATACCTAAAACATATATTTATAGTTTTTTGCATAAATGCATACTTTACATATTTTACCCTACTCCCCTCTACTCCATTATTGGAACTTTCGCTGCATTGGCAAATCTCCGCCAGGGGTGTCTTCCCGCCGAATCGCACCCCCGCTGCTGAAGAAGCGCGACCTGCCGGGTCAAAACACTATTTACTTCCGCGGGATTTCCGGTGCTTCTCAAATGAGACCAATCAGAGCGGTCAATTTGGGCCTGAAATTGTGGCGGTAGCGTCGGTATTGTTTCCGCTTTCAAGTGTTCGTTTAGGGTACGCGGTGTGCACTGGGCCATAGCCAAGCGAACGTTCGAACGGCAACAACGTGTCTCGATAATTATACACTTTACTTTACATTTTATTCGAAAATGGAGAGACAAGAGAGCCTCGATTTGATCGCGCATTATGAGAGGCAACGCGTGCTGTGGGGCACCAGGGATGCAGGATTTTGCAACAAGCAGCTGCGGGGAGATGCGTGGGAGCACATCGGTAGGGAGATGCACCTACCAGTGGCGGCACTGCAACTGAAAATAAAATCGCTGATGGGTTCCTATCGTCGAGAAAAATCGAGGTTGAAACACAGCCTCATCACCGGTTCAGGTTAGAATATTTTCATTTAACTAAATTTCTTTATTTATAACAACACTCGGGCTTACTTATGCAGAAAGCTACCAACCCTCAATGATGTAAAACTGAGCACATTTAGTGTAAAGATTTGAAAATGTTTAAGAAGAACAGTACTTTATTTCTATTGCGTAGATTTTCTTTCCTGATATTCTTTCACAATATTATGTAATGGATAATTTGATGGTGAGCAGTGTAATTGATATTATTTTAAATTTTGTGTAGCTTATGCTGTTTATGCCTAAATTGCAACTATGGCTTGGTGATTATAATAACTGTATAATATAAAAGTTGTTCTGCGGTTTGAGTTTTTCCCCCAAATTAAAGATCACAAAATTAGGGGATCCGTGATACGTTTAGATATGTTTTGGTCTTTTTAATGGTGGTTGCTTTTGGTATAATGATGCCCAAGCGAAGACCTTGGTGCAAAAGCTACGCAAGCTCAATGTTTGCTGAAATGTTCCTTGCTCAACTTTTAAATGTTTTTATACTTTGTCGATTGATGGGTGTAGGAATGAGACAACTTTCGCAAGTTGTACTTACTCGGTTTTTGCAACAAGGTCGTCAATAAATACACTTGATAGTGGATGTATTTTTTTGTCGAAAATGGCTTTTTATTGACTTCGAAGTAATCAATTGTTTCTTTCCCTATGCAGCCCGGCAAGAAATTTATCGTCCGCGATGGTTCGCCTTCGATTCGTTTGCGTTTTTGTCGGATAGAGACGTTCCACGGGGGAGAGCCGATATAATAAATGACGTAAGAAACCCCTTTTACAAGCTTTTATTTGACTAATTTAGAGTAGGGTAGATGTTAAACATTAGTTTCCCACGGCATCGAACCATTTCCAAATGCCTTGCAAAATGGAATATTTGTTGATCTTTTAGGAATAGTTCGAATGGGCAGTAGTGCGACACAGCGACGTCATTCCAACGTCTCCGTCCAATAATACATCGGAGTAACAAGGACAAAAACCGAGTAACAGGAGGAACCAGGAGAGTCTGTAATAAACTCCAACAGGACACAATTCCTTGTAAAAAATGTTAATATTTCAAATAAACAACTACATATCTTGAATCTGTACATTGTTTTCATTAGTTCCCAATCTTTATCCTAATATTATCTTATTTGTCCGTCCTCTACTCATGACGTTTCATTTGATTATAGGGTAAAACTATACAATACGCTCCACTTTTAAAGAAACATTTATGAAACTAATATTTTTTAATAATTCTTTAAATTTTTGGTGTAAACACATTAAGAGTTCATTACTATTCACAACTACGCCGGAATTGTGAAGAAAACATATGTTGAAATAACTGTAAATAATAATTTTCCTGAACCTTACATGGGACGTTATGTACACAGTCGTTAGGTAAAACGCCCCGACATAAATAAGTAATTACTTTTTCATAATTTTTATCAGAATGTTATAGAATATATATTATAAAAGATATTTTTAACAGAAATAGAACAATCTGGAATAAAATTATTACATTATTTTTGTCTTTTTACTTTTCTGCCGCAAGGATTTTTTTGCATTTTGGGGGGGGGGGGGGTAACAAAATAGATTTTCGTAAAACACGGAAAACCGAACTTAATATTCCGAACGCGTTTTCAACGACGACAAAAACTTGCGTGTTCGATCAGTGAGAATGAAAAATCTAAAAAGTTCGGCGGAAAGGACATCGCGGGGCATTGCTATGCTGGGGCTTCTCAGGTAAAAGGACTTTACGATTTTCGGCATACTCTCGGATTCCTTGAGTGGGTTGGGCTATAGCCTACTACACATCTGGCAACCAGACTTGCACAGGTAAGTACATTTCGCGCACCTTTTTTTATGCGCTTTTTCGGCATCGCTTGAGGTCCTCGAAGTCAGTATAAGATAGTATTCCGAAAGCAGCACTTCGTGACACGCTATTCGTATTCCGGTGTCGTGAGAGTTTTGTGCGCTTTGCAATAATTTGAGTAACCGCCGAGACAGCCATGCCGTTCCGTCAACGCACTGCCGCAGCAGCATATATAGTGATCCACCATATTTTGGAGTGTGAACAGAAACGAAGGAGAAAAAGACGCTTGTGGTCACGAAAATTATTTGCAAACCGGTTGCAATGCCGAAACCAACTCATTGCAGATACGACGTTCGATTGTGCTGAAGCGAATGTGAGGAACTTGACACGCATGGAAGTCGAAGATTTCAATGATTTGACTAATTTAATAGAGTCACGTGTCGCAAGAATAAATACGTGCATGCGGGAGGCGATATCGGTGAAGGAAAGGTTGGCCATCACACTAAGATATTTAGCAACTGGGGACTCGTATAGCAGTTTGCAATACCTGTTTCGAGTGTCCAAACAATCGATATCAACTATTGTACCGGAAACTTGCGACGCAATAATTGAAGGTCTCAAGGACTACGTAAAGGCAAGTGTAAATAAAAATAACTGTATATGTATACTTAATTAGTAGAGAAGTTGTAATTTCATTGTGTTCATTTTTTTTTTTACTTTCATTGTGTTCATTTTTTTTTTAATTTCTTACGGGTACTTAATAACTTTTTGGTACATTATAATCGAATGAAACGTCATGAGTAGAGGACGGACAAATAAGACAAACTTAGGATAAAGAACATTATTACATTTTATTTACATTACACAGTTATTGATAAATGTGTTATATATAAATAATTTTGACAATTACACGGAAGGGTCGCGAGTAGGACAATTGTTTTCGCCGCTATATTTGCCGCTATCCGCATCAAAAAGCGCGCCGTTAATGATATACTTTACACGCGCCAGCGTCTGTGGGTCGTATTTTCGTAATTCATTGCCCACGTGTAACCCGAACGTAAAATATGGGTCTGTGGAGAGGTTTGAGGTTTTTTCTAAGATTTGGTAAGCCTTCTCAAGCCTTGGGTTCGTTGTAATCGGGTCTGCCACCCGGCGTCTTTTCGCCTGACGCGATGCTCCCGCGGTTATCGAAGCACGGTCGCCAAACGCTTGGGTGTAGGTGCTATCGGAACTGGTAGACGCTTCTTGTTCCCCTTGTTCCTCTTGTTCCTCGAGTGTTTCCGCGCGCGTTTCAGCATCCAGCTGAGATGTTGCTTCAGATACCTTCGAAAATTAATTACAAATCGTTTATTAAATATTACAGTTACCATCTTCGGAGGAAGAGTGGCTGGCCGTTGCGGACAATTTTGAGCGAAAATGGAACTTCCCCCATGCAATAGGAGCCATGGATGGGAAGCATGTCATCATACAAGCGCCTGCAAACACCGGAACAGAATACTATAATTATAAACAATACTTTAGTATCGTTTTATTTGCGCTGGTGTCAGGGACGCATCTCTGATGGCGGAGTGCTTAAAAATATTAAGTTGTATGAAATGCTAGAGAATAAGCGACTTAATATACCATCACCGGAGGTTCTAGGAGTACCCTATGCACTAAAAGTGCCGTACATGATACTCGGGGACAAAGCGTTCGCACTAAATGAATACACGATGAGGCCGTTTGACGGTGAGCCTGACCACGGTACGATCGAACGAATTTTTAATTACAGACTATCAAGAGGGCGTCGAGTCGTTGAAAATGCGTTCGGGATATTAAGTTCGGTTTTCCGTGTTTTGCGAAAATCTATTTTGTTAACCCCCCAAAATGCAAAAAAAGTTATTTTGTCAACCGTTTACCTACACAATTTTTTGCGAAGAAATGAACGTTCAGGACCAGCCAGTTCAGATACTGGGGAAGCGGGAGGGATAATTTGCGCTAGACGTAGGAACGACGTCGATATGTCAGCGAATACACGAACAGCAAATACGGCTAAGGAGATACGTTTGCATCTTGCCCGACATTTTGTTGGAAATGGCTCGATACCGTGGGAAAATAATATTTGACGTAGCCTTGTAATATATTGTATCAATAGTGTATCTATATGTGTCTATGTATGTTTGTATGTATGTATGTATGTATGTATGTATGTATATATTTATGTATGCATGTATGTATGTATGTATCTATGTATGTATAACTAACGAAGTAACAAGTGTAGTTAAATGGGAAAGGTTTTTTTTTAAAAAATGGTCTTACGTCGTTGATTGTATCAGCTGTCTCATGTGGGATGTCCCTCTCTGACAAAAAATGGAAACAGTCCAGCGCAAACCATTTCGATGTATATATTTCTCCTCGGCCTGCATAGGGAAAGAAACAATTGATTACTTCGAAGTCAATAAAAAGCCATTTTCGACAAAAAAATACATCCACTATCAAGTGTATTAATTGACGACCTTGTTGCAAAAACCGAATAAGTACAACTTGCGAAAGTTGTCTCATTCCTACACCCATCAATTGACAAAGTATAAAAACATTTAAAAGTTGAGCAAGGAACATTTCAGCAAACATTGAGCTTGCGTAGCTTTTGCACCAAGGTCTTCGCTTGGGCATCATTATACCAAAAGCAACTGTCACGTCCCGGGTGAGGGTTCTTGGAACGGTGACTATGGGGAAGGAAAAGATCAGGCGCGAATCTATCATCCGTCACACTGTGGGTTCGAAAGGAAGATCAGGCGCGAATCTATCATCCAGCACTCTGAAGGTTTTGAGGGAAGGCTAGGCGCGAATCTATCATCCGGCACTCTAATCGACCAGGGAAGGTTTTAAAGCGAATTAGTACTTGAGGGACACCCGTTAGCACTCTTGTTTTGATTTGGCTCGATAACAGGATTTACTGTTGCATTCTCGTAAAAGTGGTACGTAATGTTTCCGCGAAATCCGCCTAGACATACGGCTATCCGCAGCCTATGTAAAAGTACGTTTGTAAACACTGTTAGCGCCACGCGAGATCAGCTGTTGCAGCCGTCTGTTTGGACTAGGAAGTTTCGTACTCGAGAGGTGTTATGCGGCCCTGTCGTCCGGTCTGCCTATCTTCCTCCTAGGAAGACCGGACGCTCCGATGTATTTTATCTCTAAAAATTCTAAGAAGGCGCATCTTGCATTTCTCCTGCCAGTCCGGCTGTGGAGACAATAAAGTGATCATTCTTTGACCAGCACTCTGCCGAGTAACAGTTATTCTTCCTATCCCTTGCTCCTAATATACGCGCCCCACTAGAGTTAGCATATAACTAAGAATTCCTCGTGCATTTCCGAGCCGTCCAGCAGGACACGAGTGAATTATCGAGTCAGTGTTAATTTTTTTTATATTCCGGGTAATTTCCCCGTGACAGAGGCATACACAATAATATGGAGAGATTTAAAAGCAAAGAACGATTTATTATTTCAAGCACGTCTGTATGCGCTTGTCATAGGTGACACGAGATGCGTTGGACAACGAGCATAGGCACATGACATTAATAATATGAATTATGGTATAAATGACGAGGTATATATATATATAGCATTAATGAAAGAATGATATAATAAGTATGCGATAAGCGTTGATAGACAAAAATAATAGGTTTGCAATAAGCATTAATGAAAGAATAATATAATAAGTATGCAATAAGCGTTGATAGACAAAAATAATAAGTTTGCAGTAAGCATTAATGAAATAATAATATAGTAAATATGCAATAGAAATAATAATACGATATATGTATGATAACCGAAGATATATGAAATAGTATGAGGATAATATGTTATATAATAAAAAGACTTACAATAATCGTCGTAATTCACTGATTTGAATTTTTAACACTTGTTTGAAAAATACTTCTGTCTAAGATGACTGTCTGTTGACAAAAGAGCTCTCTGGGCTCTCGATCCTTCGTATTTATAGGATCTTACAGGAGTACTGCGGGGGTACGCGCGGTAAAGACCTTGACGCATTTCGGAAACAAGACGCAGTAGATTTCGGGGTTTTTGTAAACGGTATGGCTATTAATAGATGTATTTATGTCACGTACGCCAAATGCGTCGTAATTATAATCACGTGTTGATCACGTTTGTAAATTTGCGTCGCAGTAACATTTCTGGGGTTCTTATGACTGCGAAAGGAGATACTCAACTCGTCGAATGGGTTTTGGGTATTTTACAGGAAAAGGGTTAGCGTGACTTGGACTCTGTGAGTCGTAAAGAGGGGATTGAGACGTGGTCTCGATTTAAGAGGGTTTTTGTAACGAGGGACTTGTTTGAATTCATTTTAAAGGGAAGGATTCGTGCCTCATATGGCGAATAGGCGAAGGAGTTTTGTAACGATCATCTCGTGATGGGGATCTCTAAGATACATCATCGAGGTGGAGTTTTGTATAGGTCATCTTGTGTTGGTGACCGCTAAGGTACAACATCAAGGTGATCGGTGATTGAGGAGATGGGGTAAGAGTTGAATTGAGTGTAACCGTTAAGCCGCGGGGTTACCGGTGGGACGGTGGAGGAACCGTATCGCCAGCTCAGGACGGTGGTCCAGGGCCGCCGATCGAATGACTTTGTACGCAGAGGTAAGGTAGAGTACGACAATTTATTCACGCTGTTGTACAAGGTGTCCCGGCCAGGTCTATGCTGGCAAACAGTGTATGAACGGCTTAAACCTAGACTTAGCCTATCGGCGCGGATCGCGTCGCGTACTTCGGAGCGTTGGTCGGCGATGCGTATCGCGGCGCGTGTCGCGGCGCGTATCTCGGTGCGTATATCGGTGGTCGATTCGGCGAGAGTGGAGAGGAAAGACGATTTGACCCTTCGGTGTCCAGGCGGGCCAACCGTGCCAATGGACCCTGGTCGGAGAGTCGGGGGGTTCGGTCACCCAGTGGGCACAGCCCGCGGGTGAGTCGGCGACTGTAAGGACGCTCTCGAGAACAGAGATAACTCTGTTCGGGAGATCGATGGCGGTTATCGGTATTTCGTCCAGAGGATGGCTCACGCTGTCCTTCTGGGAACCGTGGAGGTGTGGAGGCGAAAAATGCACAGAGACTCAGTCTGTGGACGCACGAGAACTGGTGTGAAACACAGGCGCTTGTCTTTCGCAAGAACGAGTGTTTCGGCACAAGAACGTGGAATCGCACAGGAGGTCTCCGGGAGAGGCGTACTTCGTACTAACGCTCTAGGCGGTCTCTCTGCCAAATAGGCCTATGCCCCCGACCTGTATGTCCTCGTCCGCACATTTTCGGCAGCGAGAGAGTCTCTCGCTGTGAAACCCTCTCGCGTCAGTTCTCGGTATTGCGGACGAGTGGTGGGGGGCAAGACCGTTGGCGTAGCGCGGTACGCGCTACCTCGGTCGGCCGCGTGGTGGGGGGTAAGATCGTCGTCCCACCGGCGTAACTCGTTACATGAGTTTGAGGGACTTTGGTGGAGTGATTTTGAGGTTTGCTAATGGATTTTTGGAATAGAAACGCGCGAAAAATAGTGGGACGTCACACAACCACCATTAAAAAGACCAAAACATATCTAAACGTATCACGGATCCCCTAATTTTGTGATCTTTAATTTGGGGGAAAAACTCAAACCGCAGGACAACTTTTATATTATACAGTTATTAAAATCACCAAGCCATAGTTGCAATTTAGGCATAAACAGCATAAGCTACATAAAATTTAAAATAATATCAATTACAATGCTCACCATCAAATTATCCATTACATAATATTGTGAAAGAATATCAGGAAAGAAAATCTACGCAATAGAAATACAGTACTATTCTTCTTAAACATTTTCAAATCTTTACACTAAATGTGCTCAGTTTCACATCATTGAGGGTTGGTAGCTTTCTGCATAAATAAGCCCGAGTGTTGTTACAAATAAAAAAATTTAGGTAAATAAAACTTTTCAAACCTGAACCGGTGATGAGGCTGTGCTTCATCCTCGATCTCTCACGCCGATAAGACCCCATCAGCGATTTTAGTTTTTTCTGCAGTGGACCCACTGGTAGTTGCATCGCACTGCCGATACTCTTCCACGCATCAGCCCTGGCGTGGTACCCTGCCAGGGTGGTGTCCCACAACACGCGCTGCATCTCGTAATGGCCAATCAACTCGCGGCACTGCTCTTTCTCCATTTCCGAATACAATCTTGCTGACGTGACACGTTGTTACCGTTCGAACGTTCGCTTGGCTATGGCCCAGTGCACCCCGCGTACCCTAAACGAAGACTTGAAAGCGGAAACAATACCGACGCTACCGCCACAATTTCAGGCCCAAATTGACCACTCTGATTGGTCTCATTTGAGAAGCACCGGAAATCCCGCGGAAGTAAATAGTGTTTTGACCCGGCAGATCGCGCTTCTTCAGCAGCGGGGGTGCGATTCGGCGGGAAGACACCCGTTGCGGAGATTTGCCAATGCAGCGAAAGTTCCAATAATGGAGTAGAGGGGAGTAGGGTAAAATATGTAAAGTATGCATTTATGCAAAAAACTATAAATATATGTTTTAGGTATAAGTATTAGAAATATAATATAACAAAAATATATGTATTATACACACAAGAAACAACATGTTACCAGACAACATAAAATTTACTGAAAAAAATAAAATACCCATGGATTTTTACATGAGTAATGAATATCGACACGTGCATGGAGAATTTTTTAGTTTTTAGGGCGCTTAAAATAAAATTGTGTAACTTAACCCTTCAGGGCCCAGGCACCTTTCCCGGTGGAAAAAACTTATTTTTTGCGATTAGTTAACTGAAAAATGGTCCCAGTACATGTGCTTCATCATTCTTTTCCCCAAAAGATCCAGTGGAAAGATGATATTCTAGATGTGACGTATACGTCACACTGGGCGCTAGAGGGTTAAACAATTTTTCTGGCATATTTTTCATTATTATTTACTTTTTAGCGTCCAAGTTTTGATTTGTGATTATACGCTGATTGCATATCGATTGCATTGATTTGATTTGTGGTTACAGGCTGATTTCAAATCGCTTGGATTTGTGGTTATGGGTTATATTTATTGATGACTGGGTAATTATTTCACCCCTCCCGTATTTTTGCAAAATTCTGTCATCCCAACCACCCACGCCTGCAATGTTTCAAGACAATTAGATTGGCGGAAGTGGGTTAAATAGCTGTTCCGTTATACCCCACGCAAAGTGTTCCGCTTTACCCTACTCCCCCCTAATTACCTGTATGTTATGTCGCATAGTGGGGCCGAATGCCAAGAAATCGGGGGAAAATGCAACATTCCACTTTTGGCAGCGAAAATGCTAAATATTATTATTGAAGTTCCTAAAAAAGTGTTACGTGCGCTTTGCTGTATATGCTTATTTAAGGCGCAACGTACTTATGATCCGACTGATTCGTTTATCGGCTTTGCGATAATGCACACAATTGTGAAAGATTCTAGTAAATGGAAAATATTTAAAAGGTTGTCGATGCTCCGCACCGCGGTAGGTATAGGGAATTTCCAATCGTTGGAATATTAACAACGCTGTTCCCAGGTAAGGTCATAAAATAGAATCCAAGGAGATGCAGATGTGTCCTTATGGTCGGAAAAAAAAGTCGGTATACAGGTATCCGCGACCATGTTGTCGAATGCGACCACATTGACTAGCATTTTAAGTGGTTTTTCCACTACAGGGAAAATCAAATTCTCACGGCTACACCCACATACGTCCATCACCAAGGACCACAAGCCAGTCTGGCATTAATCTCCTCAGCAATATAATAATGTTAAAAAAAATGATATAGACATATTAATGTTATGGTAATGCTTCTGTAATTATTTGACTGATAAATATAAATAATTTTTTTTTAATATTTTTAAGAATTATAATTTCAATCAGGATGTTTAAGCAATTATGTCAATAAATCATAGAGATCACGCGACGGCACTGGCTCACCGGCGAACCGTGACGGCTTCCCCTCGCGTCTCGCGCGGATCTTCGGGTGGACCGAGTAGCTCGGGTCCCGCGGGATGCGGGGGGGGGGGGTTTTTTCGTTCGGCCGACGAGACAAGTGTCGATTCGCGGGCTCGCTCTCTTCCTGTGCGACTTCGAAACGGTACACCTCGTTCAGTTTACCTTCGAGTGATCCTTTTCCTGCGTGGGTCGTAACGGGAATGTGCGCATATTCAAGTATTATTCATTATAAGTGTCGGTCTCGTCCAGGACCTCGAGGAATAGATATATGCAATTTATTTCTTGAAGTTACGCATTCGAGATTAGATACATTTTACACGAATCGAAAGACTTGCTCGGAACTCGAGGAAGTTTCGATAACATAATTTGGTCCTTCGAGCCGGATTACTTTATTCGCGAGTGTAATCCGTTGTCCGTCGGAAGTGCAGTTTCGCGTTCGCATCGCTGTCCAGTGCTTCCTCCTGTGCAGTAACTCGAAATCTTCGTGCGTTCTTTCTACGCCACATTTCGAGAAGCCGTTCAGTGGTTTATCTGAAATACAAATTGTTCGGGTAATCACGCATTTGCACCGTTCAGTTCGCGATCCTTTGTGCGCACGTTAAACGCAAAAGTTCGCGAATGTTAGTGTGTAAAATCACGAAAAAGGTGTCGCGGGTCTAACGATTAAAAATTTGAAATTCCAACGGCCATCGTTGGTACGGTGTGATAATCACACACCGACGCGCTCATACAAGCGTGCTGTGTCCTCAGTCTAGATCAACCGGGTAAACAGTGCGTAATTTTAAACGCTACAAGTTTTTTGTTCAATCCTTCTTAAACTGGACAACAATGTCGAGGGCTCCGGAAGAGTTGATCCGGGTACAAGCGGATTTAGGAGGTCGAATTGGTCGGACAGTGGCCAATGTGAAAAAACAAGGCCTGGACAATGTTACGGTCGCGATCTTGCAAAAGCGAGTCGCATTAATGCAAGAAAAGTGGAAGGAGTTTTCGGAGAACCATCGGGTAATCGTGAAGAAGGGCGCTCCGGAAGGGTCGGAGTACCTCACACATGATTATTTCGCCGAAATCGAGGAGACCTACCTCGCACAGGCGGACCAGCTCGACGCTTGGATTGAGCGATTAACCATTCCGGAAGAAGCAGTGTCAACCGTCAACAATCCAGCCGCCGCGAAGGATCTTGATGATGATCTCCGCTTGCCGCGGCTGAATCTTCCCACATTCTCTGGAGACCTCCTGCAATGGGAGAGTTTTCGAGATCTTTTTCGATCGCTTGTGCACGAGTCCACACGTCTATCCAAGGTTCGTAAATTTACGTACTTGAAATCGAGCCTGACCGGGGATGCGGCGAAGATGCTCGCGCGAACACCCATCAGCGAGGCGCGGTATGAGGGGGCATGGGCGTCTCTGGAACGGCGGTATGGGAATCCGCGCGCACTCTCAGAAGCTCACATGAATCGTCTAATACATTGTTCTCCGATCACGAACGGGACTTCCTCTGAAATCAAGAGAATTCTTGACGAATTTCGTCAGTCGCGGGATTCGTTCGAAGCCCTCGGGAAACCGGTGGCGGAGTGGGATGAATGGATCACGTTTCTCCTGATGGAGAAACTGGACTCGGTCACGCGGCTATCTTGGGAGGAATCGCGGCCGGATCCAATCGCCTCACCTCCATTCGTCGACCTTGAATCGTTTTTGGAGAATCGGGTTCACATTCTGACGTCATCCCGGGGATCAGCTGTGTCCGCATCATCCAAGTCCAAGGATACTTCTGCTCGAGGTCACTCCTCGTCCAAGTCGAAGGCTGTGATGACCGTCAAAGCCACAGACACATCGACGAAACCGAAGCCGCTTCGTGACTGCTCGCTGTGTGCGGGAAAACATAGTTTAGGGTCGTGCCAAAAATATAAAAAGTTAGGCCCGGCCGATCGTTTGACATATGTCAAACGAGTGAATCTTTGTTTATTTTGCCTCGGGAGCGGTCATCAATCCAGCCGCTGCTCTTCCACGTTCCGCTGTTGGGTGTGTGACGATAGACACCACACGACTCTTCACGACGCCTATCACACGGACGGCGCGGTGACGTCCCAGCCGACGGCAACGTCATCGGAGACCACGACGGCGTCGTACGCAGTAAGCACTCACCGAGCTACTCTATTGGCCACAGCAAGGGTGAAGCTTGAAGCACCGGATGGTCGTCACATTCAAGTGAGAGCCCTTCTCGATCCGGGGTCGGAATCTTCCTTTCTGAGCGAATGGGCTGCCCAGGCTCTACGACTTCCCCGCCGCGCGGTCCACGTTAAGTTAACGGGGTACCAGGGGAGAAGTGTCGGCATCGCCAAACATGAGGCGCTAGTCGACCTCCGGTCGTGTGTCAATTCCGACTTCCGCATGACCGTCGATGTATTGATCACCAACACTCTAACGTTAGCCACGCCCTCGCATCCCGTGAAGAGAGGGAAATGGCCTCACGTCGACGGTTTGCCGATGGCAGATCCTGCCTTCCAATTGCCGTCTCGTGTGGACATTTTGCTGGGCGCCGACGTATGTGGAGCCCTCATTTTTGAAAATCGGTCTGGGCCAGCTGGGACTCCGGACGCCATCCGCACCCCGTTTGGATGGGCCCTTCTCGGACGAGTCAATTCGGACTCGCCCTTCAATAAAGGACGGACGAGTACGATGCACTTACAGTGTCAAGACCTTCATATGAATCTTAAAAAATTCTGGGAGGTGGAAGAATTGCCGTCCACTCTTCTCGCAACACCTGACGAACAAGCGTGCGAAACGCTGTTTCAGGCGTCTCATTCTCGCGATCATCGCGGACGATTTCAAGTTCGCTTACCTTTCAGCAGCGATTCAACGTGGACTTTGGGCCAGTCGCGTCAAGTCGCGCTCCAAATGCTGCTCTCAGGGGAACGACGCCAGTCCAAGGACCCGACCCTCCGGATTCATTACTCTGAATTCATGTCCGAATATCTTAGGCTGGGGCATATGGAGGAAGTGTCGGAACCTCTCGGTCAGAACAGGCCTGGATATTACCTTCCGCATCATGCAGTCTGGAAGGAGTCCGGGGGTCAAAAGAAGATTCGGGTGGTCTTCAACGCTTCCTGTCAGTCGGCCGCCGGGAAATCCCTCAACGATATTTTGTTGACCGGTCCAAAGTTGCAAGCCGATCTTTGGCTGGTCATCACTCGGTGGAGGTTGTTCCGTGTTGCCTTTTCTGCCGATATGGTAAAAATGTATCGTCAGATTCAGATTCACGCTGACGACAGAGATTGGTTGAGGATTCTCTGGAGGGCAAACCCGGCGGACGGCGTGCGGGAGTTCCGAATGACCACGGTCACCTACGGTACGGCTTCAGCCCCCTATCTGGCACATCGCGTGCTGTCCCAGCTGGCGTCGGACGAAGCGAAGCGGTACCCGTTGGGGTCCAAAATTCTTCAACGCCACTGTTATGTGGACGACATTTTGGCAGGGGCAGACAGCGTGGAGGAAGCCAAAACCATCCAACGCGAGGTCATCGGCATTTTGAATGCTGGAGGATTCCCACTAGACAAGTGGGCAGGTAACGCCCCCGGGTTGCATCCAAAACCAACCCTGGAAACGAAAGTTTTTCAGGAATCCGAGGTGCATGGTGCGTTGGGGCTTCAGTGGCACCCGTCCGACGACACACTGTCGATTCGAGGACCACGCAGTCTACTTGAGGAGGCGAACACCAGTTGGACCAAGCGCACCGTCCTCTCCGAGGTTGCGCGGCTGTTCGACCCCCTCGGATGGCTGGCACCGGTACTGGTCCGTGCCAAAATCATTTTACAAGACCTGTGGCTTGCAGGTGTCGATTGGGACGATGCCATTTCCACGGAGCTCGCTCAACGCTGGCTGGTACTACGCAGAGAATTGCGGACGTTGGACGCCATCACCATTCCACGATGGGTTCAATATTCACCGAAGGGGGTCAAACTCGAAATTCATGGATTCTGCGACGCCTCGGAGAGGGCGTACGCTGCCGCCGTTTATCTTCGGGTTCAACGTACCTCAACAATCCATACTAAGCTCCTGGTGGTCAAAACGAAGGTAGCTCCAGTGAAGTTACTGAGTATCCCACGGTTGGAACTGTGCGGTGCCGTGCTCCTGGCTCGTCTTTTGGCATCCCTGAAAACCGGACTCTCGTTAGACGACATTCCAACCGTCGCGTGGTCCGATTCAACGGTGACAGTGGCCTGGATACGGTCACACGCAGCTCGATGGAAACCGTTTGTGGCCCATCGAGTAGCAGAAATCCAGCGTTTGGTACCAGGGGTTCTATGGAAGCATCTCCGAACCACGGAGAATCCAGCGGACTTGGCCACCAGAGGTATCGACTCCAGTGACCTCCAATCAGCGTGCCTGTGGTGGGACGGACCGCATTGGCTAAGTCATCCGGAAGCGGATTGGCCTTCACAACAAGCCGTGCCCGAGTCTCAAGACTTACCGGAACGGCGTGCTCAAACGCTGGTAACGCTCCAGTCACCAGACAACGAGGTCGACTCGTTTTTAATCGCGAAATTTTCAAAATTACAACGTCTCTTTCGAGTCACTGCTTTTATCTTGCGTTTCGCGTCCAATGCTCGAGGCCGTGATGCAAGATTGGTCGGGCCTCTGTCGGTACAGGAGCATCAGCGGGCACGGACCGCCATCCATCAGCTGTGCCAGCGAGACACATTCGCTGAAGAGCTCGAGTCTCTTCACCGAGGTAGGATGATAAAAGCATCATCTATTTTAGCCGCTCTTAATCCGTTTTTAGACACCCACGGGATTCTCCGTGTTGGAGGACGCCTCCATTACGCACCGATTGCTTCAATCCAGAAGCATCCGGTGATCATAGGCCGCAAAACCCATCTGGCCAAACTTATTTGTGAGGAGGCTCACCAGAAAACTCTTCACGGTGGCGTCAACGCTGCACAGGCTTGGATTCGCCAACGGTATTGGATTCCTCGCAGCCGACCACTGATAAAACAAGTGTTGCACCAGTGTATCCGATGCCTTCGACTGCGGGGAATCTCATGTCAGCAGCAGATGGGGAGCCTTCCCAGTGGACGACTCCAACCCACGAAGCCCTTCTTGCGTACTGGGGTAGACTACGCAGGACCCTTGCAGATCCGTATGGCCAAAGGGAGGGGTAATAAATCCCATAAGGGATACATCGTTGTGTTTGTGTGTCTATCCACCAAGGCCGTCCATCTCGATGCCGTTACGGATTTGACGTCCGACGCCTTCCTCGCTGCGTTCCGACGATTTACGTCACGACGTGGACGATGCGGAGAACTGTGGAGCGACAACGGCACCACTTTCCGTGGCGCTGATGCCCAATTACGGCAGATGCTTCACCACGCTTCGAAGTTCCACAGCGACGTTATCGAGGCACTCGGAAATTCTGAGACGGAATGGAAATTCATTCCGCCTTACTCGCCGCACTTTGGGGGTCTATGGGAGGCGGCGGTTAAATCAGCGAAAACGCATTTAAAACGAGTCATAGGTGACGCTACACTCACCTATGAAGAACTGGCGACGCTCCTCTGCCAAATTGAGGCTTGTCTCAATTCGCGTCCTCTAACCTCACTTTCCGATGATCCACACGATCTAACCGCACTTTCCCCGGGCCACTTCCTTGTCGGCGAATCCATCAATGCCGTTTCCGAACCACTTTCCACTGAACCACCACATCGCGAAGTGTCGAGGTGGAAACTACTTACTAATATGCGCGATCACTTTTGGCATAGGTGGAAAAATGAATATTTACACCAACTTCAACAACTTCCAAAATGGAAACGCCGGCGGGAAAACCTCCAGAAGGGCGACCTCGTCCTAGTGAAGGACGAACTAACTCCTCCGACGCGCTGGCCACTCGCTCGTGTTCTGGAAGTTCATCCCGGAGCCGACGGATTAGTTCGAGTTGTAACGCTGCGAACTGCGTCTCGGACGATCAGCCGGACGATCAACAAAATCGTCCCGCTTCAAATTCGGGCCGAAACGGATGCCGGCTAACGGTCATTCAACGCCATTGTCCAGTGTTGTTCATGGCGGGCGGTGGCGTCGCGCGCCTACCAAGCGTCCCCTAGCGGATGCGATCGAAAACGGCGCCAACAAACCGGCGTCCGATATATATATATATACTTTTCTCGTTAGTTTTAAGCATCTTTTGTATTATAGTTTCGTTGCGTTTATTCCTTTTGTATATATATTTCTGTTTTATTTTACGCAGTTTCTATAATCTAGTATTACCGCGCTTATTATTTTTGCTTAGCGCTGCCTATTGTTTTTTATGCAGCGTTCTGCACTATAGTTACTTCGCTTTACTAACGCTTACTTTAAGTCTAGCAACATTCTGCGAACATTGTTTTCGCTTCTCCGAACTATGTCACGCGATTCAAAGTGCCATCTTGATATAGCCATCCATATGTATATCGGTTAAAACTGCCCAAATGTGCAATTTCGCCGTCCAACTTGACGCCGAGGCGGGCGGCATGTTTAAGCAATTATGTCAATAAATCATAGAGATCACGCGACGGCACTGGCTCACCGGCGAACCGTGACGGCTTCCCCTCGCGTCTCGCGCGGATCTTCGGGTGGACCGAGTAGCTCGGGTCCCGCGGGATGCGGGGGGGGGGGTTTTTTCGTTCGGCCGACGAGACAAGTGTCGATTCGCGGGCTCGCTCTCTTCCTGTGCGACTTCGAAACGGTACACCTCGTTCAGTTTACCTTCGAGTGATCCTTTTCCTGCGTGGGTCGTAACGGGAATGTGCGCATATTCAAGTATTATTCATTATAAGTGTCGGTCTCGTCCAGGACCTCGAGGAATAGATATATGCAATTTATTTCTTGAAGTTACGCATTCGAGATTAGATACATTTTACACGAATCGAAAGACTTGCTCGGAACTCGAGGAAGTTTCGATAACACAGGACAACAAATGAAATATTTAACGTTCAAAAATTACATGTTTATCCTCTTGAAGTCATATTACAATACACCATTGCCAGGGAAACATTTTTCGATCAAACCTAAGAACATGTTCTTCATTTTAGATATACCCATTTTTCTCGAAAACGGTTCAGAATTTTTGAACGCTCTCAACGGTACAACGCGGCACAAAACTAGTACAAACTAGTACAACCAAGAGTTTTTAATTTTTCAGAATATTTTTTTCAGTAGTAAGAATCGACACTTCGGATATTCCGATTTTTTTCGAAAACGGTTCAGAATTTTTGAACGCTCTCAACGGTACAACGCGGTACAAAACTAGTACCAACTAGTACAACCAAGAGTTTTTAATTTTTCAGATTTTTTTATTTTTTTAGTAGTAAGAATCGACACTTTGGATATTCCGATTTTTTTCGAAAACGGTTCAGAATTTTTGAACGCTCTCAACGGTACAACGCGGTACAAGTCTAGTACAAACTAGTACAACCAAGAGTTTTTAATTTTTCAGATTTTTTATTTTTTCAGTAGTAAGAATCGACACTTTAGATATTCCGATTTTTCTCGAAAACGGTTCAGAATTTTTGAACGCTCTCAACGGTACAACGCGGTACAAAACTGGTACAAACTAGTACAACCAAGAGTTTTTAATTTTTCAGATTTTTTTATTTTTTCAGTAGTGTTACGTATGTGGAATATTCCCATACGCCGCTCTCAACAATTTTTCGAGCTCGCGTCTGCGAAGGGAAAACGCCCTAAGAATCTTTTTGTTTATCACATACCACTCAGGGGGTCGTGATCTTGACCATCTGGAACACGACCATGGGAACGGGAGTGACACGACGACGACCCCGAAGGATTTCCTTATATGGAAATCTCCTAACGAACCCCCACTCATTTTTGGGACTATATAAACCCTTTGGTTTCAACCCTCGTTGGTTAAAAGCAGTACAGTCACGCGTAGAGCAACGTCGTGTCACGCTCGTACAGAGTTGGTCATATTCAGTAAGATCGAGCTAAAGTCTCCGTCAGAATCATAGTTAACCTCATAGAATCCGCGAGTACGGGTTATATTCTATTGGGCACTTTGAAATAGCCACTCTTACGCCCCGCATCGCCAGTGCGTCAACACCGTGCAGCTAGTGGTAACTCACACACTTTTATTCTTTATTTAATCGCGACACTTACATTTGTACAATAACCTATTATTGAATATACGAATGGTGTTCACGTGTAAATCGAGTAGATTCGTTAAACCCATCTCTTACCCAGCGATCCTTATAATATTAGTAGCATTCACCCACTGATACAACTTTACCGCTCGAGTTGTATCAAATATTAATTAAGAGTTACGAGGCATTACTAACATTTCCTGCGACTCCCTGATTAAGCATCAGGTTCGTTCGCAACCTTTCATCCAAAACAAGGTATATTTTCCAACCCAGTGGCTCCCCGATTTCGCATTGGGTTCGTCCACGAAACCTCACCCTCCTACGGCTCCCTGATTTCGCATCAGGTTCGTCCGTATCCTACAGCTCCCTGATTTCGCATCAGGTTCGTCTGTAAATCTACCAACTTCCGAACAGCTCCCTGGTTTAGCACCAGGTTCGTCTGTGAACTTTATCCTAGTGACTCCCCGATTTCGCATTGGGTTCGTTCACGACGTTTCACCTTCCTGCGGCTCCCTGATTTCGAATCAGGTTCGTCCGCGTGTGACTCCATTCCTAGAGGCTCCCTGATTTCGCATCAGGTTCGTCCTCGCCGTCAATAATCCTAGCGGCTCCCTGATTTCGCATCAGGTTCGTCCGCGTGTGACTCCATTCCTAGAGGCTCCCTGATTTCGCATCAGGTTCGTCCTCGCCGTCAATAATCCTAGCGGCTCCCTGATTTCGCATCAGGTTCGTCCGCGCACCTAACTAACAAACTCATAAACCGTATTCCTTGGGAAATACCCTTCTCGCCGGCCTCGCGCGTTGCCGCAGCCCCGGCTCGTAACAGAACTGGTGACAGCGGTGGGATGCTACTGCATTAGAATCGCCGTAAATTTGGGTTTTTAAATACGTTAAAATCACTCGTAATTTTTATCGACGATATACTAGTTTTCTCTAGTCAAGTCACTTAGTAATTTTATGATGGCAACCGCACAGGCGAACGTCTCTTCTAATGATATAATGAACCTGACAGTTTCAATTGCAAACTCAATGTCGCTCTTGACGCAACGGACATGTATACAAAATATTACTATGTCAATTCCAACCTTCGACGGTGAAAGTCCACCCTTGACGCGCTTTGCACAAAATGTTGAAGACGGGTTAACTTTGATTCCTGAGGGTACGGAAGCTGAGTATCTTGCGATAATACTAACGAAACTGATCGGTCCAGCACGCAGGTGCACGTTAGAACATAAATTCGAATCTATTAAGAAATTAGTCCAACATCTGAAAAAGAGATTCGCGCCGGGAAGAAGTTTGTCATATTTTCAAGTCGAAATCGCGAAACTAAGCATACGCGAAGGAGAAAGTCTGCGACAGTACGTCGACAGAACTAGCCATCTCGTTTATTGTGCGCGCGGAGCTATTCGGGAAAGGTATCTGGATCACGCTGAAGATTTCGTCAAAGAAATGGAAAAGGACGTTAAGGAAAACTTCATCGATGGTTTACCGGATCGAATTTCTTGGAAAGTGTCGGCTCAGACTCAAGATATTCAAACACTTGAACAAGCTTACGACGCCGTGCTACAGATAGATAGGAAATTAAGGAATCGACGACAGTCGCCCCGTAATGAATCACCCTCCAGGTGGTCTCGCCGAGATCATTACACCGAAAACTCTCGCCACCACGACCGCGAAGTGTCGTACCCACTTTCTCCGAGTAGATACGACCAGAACAGGGATCGGCCTCTTAGAACATCTGGGTTTGAAGAAGAACGAGAAGGACGGACACGTACGACGGCCTGGACCTTGCGTCACCGAAGCCCCTCGAAATCCCCTTCTTATCGCTCCGACTCATCGTACGCAGATGATAGAGAAAAACACTATTCTATTTTAAAAAATCCCGATAAAGATCGCAAGCCGAGTTTATATTGCTGGCATTGCGGCACAGCCGGACATGACGGAAAGTCCTGTAGGAAACAACCGCGTAACCCTAGATATCAACGAGACTCGCGAGATTCGTCCGTTGAATCAAACAAGTCTTTAAACTTCAATCGCGCTCAACGTATAGGCGACACGATGAGCGGAAACAAGGAAGCTCGCCAAAGGACAGTCCGCTTCGAAGAGGAACCCTCATCAAGGAAGCACCTGCCCCACGCATCAACATCAAGGTTCCAGAATTGGAGTCAGGAACGGGAGAATTCCTAATCGACGGTGGAGCATCCGTTAATTTAGTAGTCATTAACGCCCTGGGAGAAAAAGCCGCGATAAACTCTCGGGAAGAAATCGAGTTAACCGGAATTACCACTAATCCAATTCATACTTTAGGAACAACAATTCTTCATATCCACGAAGCTCCTGCACTTTTCTATGTAGTAAAAGAGCTGGCCATAGAAGCAGATGGACTTATAGGAAGCCCATTTTTAAAACAGGAAGAGGCTGAAATCTCCTATTATCATGGGACTCTGGTATTAAAAAATAAACCAACCCGACCTCTACGTTTTTCAAATTATCAAGATCTACCTCAAATGAAAGAACTATTGACATCGACCAAACATCGTATCGAGCCTAGGACGTCGCAACAGATTGCTATAACAATTACAAACTCGAAGATTAAGGAAGGATATTTACCGCGTATCAAGACCCTTGAACATCTTTACATAGGAGAAGCAGTTGTGAGGAATAATAAAGGGAAGTGCTACGTTATGGCAACAAATACCAGCGATGAACCCCTAGACGTAGAGATAGAACCACAAACATTAGAGTCATTCGATATCTTCGGGTCATCAGACGAAGATTCTTACCCAGCTGCAGAACACCCGTCAAAATTCAAAACACACGAAGATAGGATACAAAAAATTTTAGAAGCCCTAAACACTAAACATTTGAACAAGGAGGAACTAGATTTCGTTACTAATCTAGTTAGAGATTTTCCCGACCGATTTTATCTTTCTGGAGATAAACTTGGGAAGGCCCGCGACTTTAAACACTCAATCCATACATCCAATGATATTCCAATCAACACAAGACAATATCGTTATCCTCTCATTCATCAAAAGGAAATTCAAAAACAAATCAGCGCGCTATTATCAAACGGTATAATTACGCCTTCAAAATCTCCGTACAATTCACCCTTATGGATTGTACCGAAGAAAGAAGACGAAAACGGAGTGAAACGTTGGCGCCTGGTAATAGATTTCCGCGGCCTCAACGAAATAACCATTTCTGATAGGTATCCATTACCTCAAATCACAGAGATCTTAGATCGATTAGGAGGAGCCAAATATTTCTCAGTTTTTGATCTCGCAAGTGGATTTCATCAAATAGAGATGGACCCGAAGGATAAGGCAAAAACAGCATTCACCACTCCAAATGGACATTACGAATTTTCTCGAATGCCTTTCGGATTAAAAAATGCACCACCCACCTTTCAACGCCTGATGGACCAAGCACTCACTGGACTTCAAGGAACAGACCTCTTTGTCTACTTGGACGACATAGTGATTTACGCATCATCGTTACAGGAGCACAATATCAAAGTCAAAAAATTGTTAAACCGCCTTCGAGAACACGGATTAACCCTTCAGACCAACAAGTGCCAATTCCTGCGAAAGGAAGTCGCATACCTTGGACACATTATTTCAAAGGAAGGGGTAAGACCTGATCCTAGGAAATTAAAAGCTGTTCAAGATTTTCCAACACCCACATCGCAGAAGAACATTCAACAATTCTTGGGACTTGTTGGATATTACCGAAGATTCGTACCTAATTTTACCACAAAAGCAAAACCATTAATTAACTTATTAGGAAAAGGCATCAAATTCAAATGGACAGAAGAACAAGACCAGAGTTTTAAGCAATTACGCAACGAACTTTGTCAACAGCCCATATTGCAATACCCTGATTTCAGTAAACCTTTCATTGTAACCACAGATGCATCTGATTACGCTATTGGAGCCGTACTTAGCCAAGGGGAGATAGGAAACGACCTACCGATTGCTTATGCCTCCCGCAGCCTAAATAAACCTGAGAAGAATTATTCAGCTACGGAAAAGGAATGTTTGGCCATGGTTTACGCAGTAAGATACTTCAGGCCCTACATCTATGGAACCCCATTCACCCTTGTTACAGACCACAGACCACTTGTCTGGTTACATTCTGTCAAGGACCCAACTTCTAGACTTATGAAGTGGAAGCTACGTCTTTTGGAATACGAGTACCAGGTTGTCCATAAATCCGGAAAGACGAATAAGAACGCAGACGCATTATCGCGCAACCCTACGTCTACCTGCTTACCACTTATTCCACGAGAGCTCCAGGACCCCGACTTCAAAGCCCAGATACCGAAAACAGATGCCAATATCGAAACAATCGGGCACCGCATACGACAGTTACGACGAGATAGAGAAAGCCGACCCAAGTACCAAGAGACAAGCAGCAGCTCAGAAGAAGAAACCGCACGTGGGAACATTCAACATTCTCCAATAATATACAAGAACCGATCTTTTCCCAGCTTATCTCAAGAGGTAACCATGCCAGATGAACGCCAGGAAACCATAAACAGTTTTTCGCCCGCAGCTAATTCTACACAAATTGCCCCTTTAGATAAGGACCAGACCGTATTTGACAATTTAATATCGTTTGAGGAGCCGCTCGAAAATACTGTAATAGAAAATGCAAGAAATACTCAACTAGATTTACTCAGTACCCCGCAAGTACCATCGGAAGTCATGGAAGAACCTTTACAACCCTCAATAAACCAGCTACCTGCAGGTACAACGCCCGAAGCAAGTGTGGGACAACCACCTGACAACAGGTCAACCGAACCTAGGGTCCCTGACCACACGATCGACTCCTACCCTTTCTCCACTACCGAAATCGAGGATCCAAATGACCTTGACGATCTGGAAGAAACCCCATTAGATCGACCACATAAAATCATCGTTTCTTCAAATACTTTTACCGCTGAAGAAGGACATTACGTACACTTCATTTCTGCCGACTGCAATTTAATAAACCCCGTTGGAAAATTACTGGTAGACACTGAACTAATCAATCAACCAAACCTTCTAGCAGAAGAACCAAAAAAGGGAAATGTGATAACTACGGACAATGGATTATTTAAAACCTTCAGTATAATAATCTCAGACAATTTCTTCGATAATATTAAAAGAGTAGATGTGCTCAACGGATTGAAAACTCTTCGACACACCTTAGATCAAAATCAGATTAAATCATTTCGAATTTCTGCCACGGGAGACCTTCACAAAATACCATCCAACGAATTCGTCAAAATTTTAGAAGAGGTTTTCATAGGAACGGGCATGCAGATTATCCTATGCAATTGTACCATCACAACACCATCCGAAGAAGACAGACAGCACATCATTTGCGAGGCTCACGATAGTTTAATTGGAGGACATAAAGGAGTAACGAAAACATATAAACGCATCCGATCAAAATTCCATTGGTCACAAATGCGCAACGACATTCAAGACTACATTCGAAGATGCCAAAGTTGTCAGGAACAGAAATTAGTTCGAGCAAAAACTCGTCAACCGATGTTAATCACCGACACACCTATAGGAGCCTTTGACAAAATTTCCTTGGATACAGTAGGACCTTTACCAATTACACCCAGTGGGAATAGACATATTCTCACCATTCAAGATAACTTAACGAAATATTGCGTAGCCATAGCAATACCTAACATTCGAGCTGCTACAATTGCAGATGCTTTCGCTAGACACTTCATCGCAATATACGGTACACCTCGCGCAATACTAACAGACAAAGGAACTAGCTTCATCGGAACGCTCATGACCAATCTCTCCGAAATATTCAAAATCAAGCAAATCACAACCTCAGGATATAGACCACAAACCAATGGATCTCTGGAACGAAGCCACATCGTCCTCACTGAATACCTCAAGCATTACATGGATAGTTACGAAGACTGGGATTTATTAATACCGTTCGCAATGTTCTCTTACAATACATCCGTTCACGAAGCAACAAATTTCACCCCACACGAATTAATCTTTGGAAAACCAGCCCGAGAACCAACCTCGTTTCCAACCGGTGAAAAACTAAAGTCGTATGGAGATTATTTAATAGAATTAATAACGCACATGACTAATATTCGCAATATAGCCTCCGATAATCTAAACAAAGCAAAAATCCGTTCGAAAAACTATTACGATATCCATGCAAAACCAGCAACGTTTAACGTAGGTAATTTAGTTTACGTACTCAAGGAACCACGTATCAGTAAATTTGATCCACACTACATCGGACCGTACCAGATAGTAGACGTGACAGACCTGAATAACGTAGTATTACGAACGCATAATAAATTAATCACCAAGCATCAGGATAAACTAAAACATGCTTACTATTCATCCGCAGTTGAAAATCAACCATGATTTTTGCATATTGGCTCCTGTTACCTCTCGCTGTCACTGGCGACGACCAAATTATTACGCCACTCGAAGCAAACGTTGGACTCTTCTACGAAAAATTACCCGACATAAGGACCTTTCAATCAGAATGGCGCCTAGTCACATCTCTGGATGTTACTCGGTATCTCAGCTATGCTCCACATGTAAAGCATCATATCTCAACGATGAACCAACTCTGCAACCGTCATGATTCTATAAATTGTCTCAGCAAAGAATTAGGACCTCGGTTAATCAAGAAGGAAGAAAATACAGTACACTATAGCAACTTGATACGTACTGCGATAGGTGACACCACACATCTTAAAAAATCCTCCCCACGGCGTAGCGTACCTTTTGGATTCATCGGCACCCTCAGTAAAATGTTATTTGGAACCTTATCACAAGAAGATGCAGAATACTACAACCGAGAATTGAACAACGTCTATAAGGATCAACACGACATTACCGAAATAATAGCAAACCAAACGCATATCATAAGAGGAGAATTTTCGCTCACACATGCGAGGTTAGTTAATTTAACTCAAACTATATCGCAACTAACAAAAACGATGGCCCTACATTCCGAAGCATTACAAGAGACGCAGTCAGACATCAACAAGTTACGCTTCGAAGCATCCATCAGGGACTCCGTAATTGAAATAGAAAGAGGGTTGGACGATTACAGCACCAACCTGCTGTTGCTAATAGACACAATTTTGCTAGCAAAACAAGGCATTCTACACCCCGCTATTCTTTCACCTGAACAATTATTGAGATCAGCCCAAAGAATTAAGCAGACACTTGCGTATGAATTTCCCCTAACACCTGAGGAATTACTCACGGAACAAATTGAAAAAATAACAAACTTAAACGTAATTTTCACTAGGGGTAGAATACTTTTCAAACTAACCATACCTCTTTTAGAGCGAAAAACGTACAGCTTATATAAAATATATCCATGTCCATCTACACACAACCTTGGAACAAAAAGGATAATTTCGTATATACAGCCACAAATCCAGTTCATTGCAGTATCATCAGACGAACAACAATATTTTTCCCCAACGGAAGAATACTTGAAGACTTGCCGGTTTCACCACAATACATTTTTGGGACCAACTACCCTACCAGTATACCAAGCAGATCGACAACCAACTTGCGAATCTACTCTGTTATTGAACCCCACTTCAATAAATTGGAACACCTGTACCATTAAGTTGATCACACAAATCAAACCATACTGGCAGCCTTTAAATACACCAACTACATGGCTTTATTTCATGCCAGAAAATAAAAAGGCACAAATTTATTGCAAAGGAAAGAAACCGTTAACACGAAATATCACTGCCATTGGAGTCTTTAGGCTACAACCCGGTTGCCAAGCAACAATAGACTCAGTACAACTAAAATCATTGGAAACCATTGATGCCTCGCAAAATATTGAATATTACCCCTCTAAACCTTATAATCTATCAATAATTATACCAGAGGTTACCGAGTATCACTTTGAGGCCTTGAAAGTGAACGAACAGAAACCAACAAAATGGGAGGATCTACCGACAGCACTATCACTTACCGAAATCGAACAACGAGCTAAGAATTTTGCATCTCATCAAACATCCATTCGACAAGTACAGATCTCAACCTTTTCCTGTATTGGAGGCATAGTAATAATATTGATTATAGTAAATATAATATTGGTTATAAAATGCAAATTTCGTCAACACAACAATAAAACGGAATCTCCTAAAGAGAATCAACAAACACCAATAAATATACCAAGTACACCCGAAAATCACAGCCCGTGCGCCACCGTCTTCTAAGGGTATGAAGCCACTCCCACGAGAAACCCCCTCCGCTATACGAATAGTTTCAGAGTGGGGGGCGAGATAAGGGTTTCTTCCCTATAAAAGCGGGGCATCAGTCCCCTTTAGTCAGTACGAACCTAGCTTCCACATGTCTAAAAACATCGCCACACAGACCTCAACAGACGAAGGTACAAGGACCATAGCCGTGCAGACAGGACACCACGGATCTTGGGAAATTTCCTCTCGAGTGGGTACTACAATTACACCAAAACCTTACCATAGCAGCACGGGGGGAATTATCCGGAAAGGCCGAAGCACCTCGACTCGAAAACCCAGCTTCAAGACGGTGGGAGTCCAAACAATAGAATATAAGGCTCATCGACGTATTCCGGACTGGCTGGTGCTCCAGGAAATAACCGACTACAACATCCGTGATTGGACACCGGGAGAGCCGATTACAAAAAAGCAAAGGAAATGAAGACCATCTCAGCGCGTGACCTCGGGAAGACCTCCCGCTGTCTGGTAATGTACGTGGAGGACCCCACAATCTTCTGGGTCTCATTGGACAAACACGCGGAGGCAGCAAGGATCGTCTTACGCGAACTAAACATCTACATGGAGTCCAGACAACGGCTATGTCTGCCAACAATGGACAGCGTCAGACCAGGACGACTCGTGAGCGTAAAGTTTGCCAAAAAAGGGTGGCTTCGTGGTGAAGTCATCGGAGTGAATGGAACCACCTGCACCATCTTCCTTGGTGACTATGGCATAGCCATGGACTGCCCGGTCACGGAATTGCGGTCTCTCCCACCCCGTTTCCATGCCCTTCCCTGGCAGACGGTACGGGTTCACCTGAAAGGCGTGAAACTGCGATCCTGCCGACCGCTCCAGAGGACGACACAAATAGCGGAGGTCGTCATGGCGAGAAGGAGGGGCCTCCTCGCCAACATCCAGCTAACTCCAACCGGCATCACTGCAACGCTGACGCTCGACCGGCTACCCGGACAACCACCAGTGGACATCATTGAGCACTGGCTGCAGCTCGGCTACGTAGTGCCTAGCGACGATTAAAACACTTACACCTCACAACACCTAGCGATAAGTACACTAATACACCTACACCCGACAATTCTCTTCTACATTTTTGCTTATAAAAAGATTTTTGGGGCGTTTTTTCCTTCTTTTGAAAAGCATCACGAGAATCGCGATGTTTTATCTTAGGGGGGAGATGTTACGTATGTGGAATATTCCCATACGCCGCTCTCAACAATTTTTCGAGCTCGCGTCTGCGAAGGGAAAACGCCCTAAGAATCTTTTTGTTTATCACATACCACTCAGGGGGTCGTGATCTTGACCATCTGGAACACGACCATGGGAACGGGAGTGACACGACGACGACCCCGAAGGATTTCCTTATATGGAAATCTCCTAACGAACCCCCACTCATTTTTGGGACTATATAAACCCTTTGGTTTCAACCCTCGTTGGTTAAAAGCAGTACAGTCACGCGTAGAGCAACGTCGTGTCACGCTCGTACAGAGTTGGTCATATTCAGTAAGATCGAGCTAAAGTCTCCGTCAGAATCATAGTTAACCTCATAGAATCCGCGAGTCCGGGTTATATTCTATTGGGCACTTTGAAATAGCCACTCTTACGCCCCGCATCGCCAGTGCGTCAACACCGTGCAGCTAGTGGTAACTCACACACTTTTATTCTTTATTTAATCGCGACACTTACATTTGTACAATAACCTATTATTGAATATACGAATGGTGTTCACGTGTAAATCGAGTAGATTCGTTAAACCCATCTCTTACCCAGCGATCCTTATAATATTAGTAGCATTCACCCACTGATACAACTTTACCGCTCGAGTTGTATCAAATATTAATTAAGAGTTACGAGGCATTACTAACATTTCCTGCGACTCCCTGATTAAGCATCAGGTTCGTTCGCAACCTTTCATCCAAAACAAGGTATATTTTCCAACCCAGTGGCTCCCCGATTTCGCATTGGGTTCGTCCACGAAACCTCACCCTCCTACGGCTCCCTGATTTCGCATCAGGTTCGTCCGTATCCTACAGCTCCCTGATTTCGCATCAGGTTCGTCTGTAAATCTACCAACTTCCGAACAGCTCCCTGGTTTAGCACCAGGTTCGTCTGTGAACTTTATCCTAGTGACTCCCCGATTTCGCATTGGGTTCGTTCACGACGTTTCACCTTCCTGCGGCTCCCTGATTTCGAATCAGGTTCGTCCGCGTGTGACTCCATTCCTAGAGGCTCCCTGATTTCGCATCAGGTTCGTCCTCGCCGTCAATAATCCTAGCGGCTCCCTGATTTCGCATCAGGTTCGTCCGCGTGTGACTCCATTCCTAGAGGCTCCCTGATTTCGCATCAGGTTCGTCCTCGCCGTCAATAATCCTAGCGGCTCCCTGATTTCGCATCAGGTTCGTCCGCGCACCTAACTAACAAACTCATAAACCGTATTCCTTGGGAAATACCCTTCTCGCCGGCCTCGCGCGTTGCCGCAGCCCCGGCTCGTAACAGTAGTAAGAATCGACACTTTGGATATTCCGATGATTTTCGAAAACGGTTCAGAATTTTTGAACGCTCTCAACGGTACAACGCGGTACAAACCTAGTACAAACTAGTACAACCAAGAGTTTTTAATTTTTCAGAATATTTTTTTTTCAGTAGTACGAATCGACATTTTAGATATTCCGATTTTTCTCGGAAACCAAAAGAGTTAAACAATTTTTTCGAACGGTACAATGTTCGGTACAACTAGTACAATGTAGTACAATCGTGAAAATCGATGTTTTCCAAAAATGCGGGGCTAGCCCCTTTTTTACTTTTCTCATTTTCTCGAAAACGGTTTCGAATTTTTGAAAGCTCTCAACGGTACAATGTTCGGTACAACTAGTACAATGTAGTACAATCGCGAAAAACGATGTTTTCAAAAAATGCGGGGCTAGCCCCTTTTTTACTTTTCTAATTTTCTCGAAAACGGTTTCGAATTTTCGAAAGCTCTCAACGGTACAATGTTCGGTACAACTAGTACAATGTAGTACAATCGCGAAAAACGATGTTTTCAACAAATGCGGGGCTAGCCTGAAAATTGGTTTTTTCAATTTTTCTCGAAAACGGTTGGGAATTTTTGAAAGCTCTCAACGGTACAACGCGGTACAAACCTAGTACAAACTAGTACAACCAAGAAATTTTAGGTTTTCGAAAAAAGGGGGGCTAACTTCACACAGGCAGATTATTTCAATAATTTATGGAACAATACTAATTTGCGTATCAATATCCCTTCTGAACTTCGCATTTCTGTAAGGACACTGGGCATCGCTTGCCTTCTTGGAAGGCGAGATCCAGTAGGATGCGTAAGGGATACAATGTAAATTCCTGGCATTCTCCCGATTAAAATCATGTCAAATGTCATGTAAATCGGACTATTTTTAACGATATTAGCTTGTGGGGCCACTTTCATCGGGACGACGGAATCGGTTGAAGCCATTTTCGCAAAAATCTGATGCGAAATGTAGAACGTGAAATTCGTCACTTCCACGAAACTCAGCGAGGCGCGGCATATTCACGGCATTGTCTTTAGGACTCTAGCGAGAGAATCACGCTGTACAAACAGCGTATTGGTCAAAAACATTTTTTTAATAAAAAGCTTATTATTTGTGACTGAAAATAAAAATGTCAACTATTGGTACACTGTCAACAACGAGTACAGTTACCGTGTATTTAATTACCAAGTACAGTTCTAGAAATAATCCGATTTATACCGTGCTTAAACTCATTTTAATCTGGACAATCTCAGCAATATGTTAATAAATAGTGAAAACGTCACGTTTTACAATTTATTAATACATAATCCACCGCAAGCAACACTGTATGCCTCTCGAACCGAAATCAGAAGCTGCCGCCGAACAGCCCAAGTCTTCAGGCTCAAAGGAGATCGCGCCGGTTCGGGTAAACACGCTGCCGAAAGTTGTTTGAAGCCTTCAAATAAAAGTTGAATAAACTACGGTTAAAGATCGAATAAACAAATTATTCTTCTTCGAATAAAAAAATTATCTTTCGTCGTGGAATGAATTCACTTTGGTTCATAACGGATAAACATAAAGTATCTTTTATTTGAGTTTTCCAGATATTATCTTTGCCCATCTCTGTTCTCCAGCCGCTTCGCCGTGATTCATTCAAGCCTTCTTGACGACAAAATAGTAATAGGGGAAATGCGGCAACAGCGCGATCTGACTCTCGAGACGTATCGGCAACTATGTCTTTCCTACATTTATCGGCTATCTTGGACTTCCACCGGTTCTGGTGGTACATGGCACGAATATACCATCAGGGCCGGTGACGGAGGAACCTTGAAGCTTCATTCTGTCATTTTTCGGGCTGTCCTGAGTACACGATTCATAAATTCATTATTATTTCAACGTACGGTGCTTATTAGCATTCAAACGCACCGTTCCACCCTGCACTGATGTCTACTGGAGGCAACTATACCCGCAAAAACTTAATTCTTGCCGATTCTAGGACGAATAATGGTTGAAAAGGTTTCGCGTATACGTACACGCTTTTCCAAGCTTGTGTGAGCGTACGCACACATTCAAGGCCCGCCGAGACGGCAGCCTTAAGCAAGGAGAGTTCTGGACCAAGTGTCGGCGCGGGGTTGAGGCGGGGCGGGGGCTACCGCGCGCTCTTCGGTGAGATTGGCAAGGGGGTGAGGCGGGGAGGGGGGAGGGGGGTCCCACGCTCCTGGACTAGGGGGTGAGGCCGGGAAGGGGATACCGCATCGTTGGTGGGAGGCTGACGTCACAGAGGCGGGTAATTTCAAATGACGCGCACACGTAAGCGTTAACGGTGGTAGGGATCACGCTCCTGGACTAGGGGGTGAGGTGGGGGAGGAGGATACCGCATCGTTGGTGGGAGGCTGACGTCACAGTGGCGGGTGATTTCAAATGACGCGCATTCTAGACGATTACCGCGGAGACCTCTCAAGACCGGACCCACCCGGAAATTTCCGTAGAGGGTCGTCCCATCCCACTAAAAATATTTGGGGTCGGGTCTTGTATGAAAAAATCTTTTTTCAGACTCGATCCGACACCAAAATATTTTTCTAAATCAAATCCACCGCCGGGTTTACAAACCAATATGCGACGGAAATTCCCCTCCCCAACACATGTCACGCAAGCTTGTTCAACCAAAATTGTTCTTCCCCGTAGTGGTCAGACGGTGGCTCATCGTCTATACCGTTATCATTATGGAATACTTTTAAAATACGTCTCCATCATGAACAGTCTCAGCCTCATAGCACAGCTGCACCATGAAAGAATGCGGCGTCGCGTTCATATAAACATCCGCATACGAAAACATTCGACAACGAAAACATAGAATGATAATTATTCGGAAATCGGCTCGAATACTTTAAAGATTAGGACCACCGTGACGGATATAAACGTCCATATCACGAATGCTGTAATTCAATACACGTGGTAACGCATCGAGCGGCGGCGGCGACGGCGTTACACGTGTGTATAGAAGGAATAGGTATAGCGGAGAGGGGTGTAACGTACCACTGATACCGATATACATTTTTTCATTTCTATTTCTCTATATCAGTTATTATTGACACTTTATAAACTAATAGTATTAAGGATATATGCGAGCGACACACAATATGGCGGGAATCAGCGAATCAAGCGACGCGCAGCGCATGCGCATGACCGCCTAACTAACCACGAATTCAGTGCCGCGAACGACTCAAGCGCGCGTGCGCAGACCGCGCGATAAACCGGACGCGGAATAAACTAAGTGCAGAGCGCGAACCGGCGGGAACCGGATGTTAATTATAATTGGTACGCGAAACCGGGCGACTAGCGATTGGCGAGAGCAAGGTATCGCCAAATACTATAAATACGGGGCTGCCAGCAGCAGCAGAGAGCAGGCTTGGTTCTGCCACCGAACCAAGAACTGAGGCCGCTTTAGTTAGCCCCTCAGTTTAAACGCAAGTTTATCTAAGACTCATTCCTGACACCAAACTAAACCATCCATTTCGAGGCCGCTTTAATTAGCCCCTCAACCTTCCATTCCGAGGCCGCTTTAATTAGCCCCTCAAATTTCCATCCTAAAACCTAGAAAGCGTGGGCCAGCTAATAGGCACCAGAAGATACTGCCTAAATTCTACTTCCATCCTAGAAAGCGTGGGCCAGCTGATAGGCAACAGGAAGCCAAATCTGAGAGAAGGAACTCTCTCGATATTCAACTAAACATTCAATACCGACCTAGCGTCATTCTTATATCACACACCGACTTAGCGTCGTGATTTACGATTTAGTATCGTACCTTTATATCTTTAATATTAATCAACGTTTTAAGCACTATTATACCGACTTAGCGTCGCGCTTCTATGTTCAACTAAAGATTAAGCATAATTTTCGTTACACAACTATACGTTCTGTAATACCGACTTAGCGTCGAAACTTAAACGATATATTTTATTACCGACCGACACGTCGTTATATAATTATCTACCGTTCTGTTAACTATTGACTCCGTGTCAAATTCTATCTATCATTTCGACCTAGCGTCAAAAACCTTTACTTGAATAAACGATTTTTGTTAATTACTGTTAAAAGAAGGACTCTCGTTTCGTGAAATTCATTTCTTTATCGCACGCCACCCGAACCAATCCCACAATTCCGCGAGTAAACCGCTCTATTCGTGGAATCACCTGTAACTCACGGCACAGTCTCGTTTGAGAACGTTACAGGTATGAAATTTTGGTGACAGCGGTAGGATCTATATAGCTTTAAACCGCAAACGTGTGGCAAGGGAGATACATTCTCCTAGCGAAGAACAAGACTCCTTCTTTCTTAAATCAGGCGTGTTAAAATAATCAAGATGCCTAACGACGGGACTACCACGGGTACCTCAACTAACGTAGATGCAGTTGTAGAGGAATTACAACGCTTACAAATAAGTCAGGAAAATGCACGTCAAACGCATACCAGAATTCGTGATGCCGCGGACACGGTTCCGGCATTCGACGGACGAAATATTACTATACACCAATTCGCGAACTGTTGTAGGAACGCGAAGGTTATGATCGCGCCGAACGCCGAATATGGCTTAGTACAACTAATAAAATGCAAATTATTCGGGCAAGCCTCTCGAGTCATACTTAACGGCGATTATAATACTATAGAAGAGGTAGTTAAAGTCCTCAGCTCCCGTTTCGCACCACTGTATTCTTCGATCCAGTTATATGGAGAGATGTAAAAAATCGCACAGATGTCAAATGAAGCCACGGTAGATTACAGTAGTCGAGTCTCCAGGATTCTTTTACAACTGAAACACTGTAATGAGACAGAGGTTCCCTTACACGTCGCGCAGTACAATCAATCCGCGGAAACAAATTCAATCAAAGCATTTCCAACAGGGTTAAAACCAGAAAGAGTCTAGCAGGGTAAGCATGGTCAAACGGCCCCCACGCCGATTCCTGGAGTTGTTATTTTTTAAACAATGCTCCTTGCCTGAAAAAACATTGTGTAAAGTTTTAGATCGCTACCCCCCCCCCCCCGTTTAAGGGTAATACGGGGGTAAACGCGCTTAACGTTATTATTTTTTATCTCGGATACTACTTAATATATTTGAATGAAACAAAAGCGACAAAATAGCTACTTACTAGCTGTATATCATATATTTTTTTCAAAATTTCAAATCTATTATTAAGGATAGAAAAAAAAAATAATTTTTGGGGGGTGGTTTTTCGAAACAACCCTATGAGTGACAACCTCCAAAAAAATCAAGAATAATGCTCTATTATCGAGCTATTATATAAAAAATCCCGAAAATTGTCGAGATGGTGGAACATAGTTAAATAATTTAAAGAAGATCATTATATTTTAAATATGAGGGGTTTTGTGACGATAAAGAGTACTTACTTGTCGCGAGCCTGAGTACGTGTTATTTAAATGCGAATGGAAGAAACGATTGCGGTTCGTTTGGGAGATCGAAGTGTGAAGGTGAAGGTAGCTGCGGAACAACGCGCATGCGCTAAATACGAATACTTCCCAGATATTAATAGGGTGTAGCAGGGTAAGCATGGGCAAAGGGCCCCAACGCCGATTCTTGGAGTTGTTATTTTTCAAACAATGCTCCTAGCCTGAAACACCATTATGTAAAGTTTTAGTTCGCTACAAATAAATGTTTATTATCTATACGTGTATTGAAAGTTTTATTGTTTATAATTATTTAACCCCTCAATGGCGACCTCGATACGTCGTCGTATGGAGAGTAGAGGGACGCGGTCGCCGTCGTTGAGGGGTTATTAAGTATGTTCCACCAACGCGATCATCCTACAATTTTATACATGATAGTTAGATAATAGAGTATTATTCTTGAGTTTTGGAGGTTGTCACTCAAAGGGTTGTTTCGAAAAACCACCCCCCAAAAATTAATTTTTTTTTCTATCCTTAATAATAGATTTGAAATTTTGAAAAAAATATATGATATACAGCTAGTAAGTAGCTATTTTGTTGCTTTTGTTTCATTCAAATATCTTAAATAGTAACCGAGATAAAAAATAATAACGTTAAGGGCGTTTACCCCCGTATTACCCTTAAACGGGGGGGGGGGGGGTAGCGATCTAAAACTTTACACAATGGTTTTTCAGGCAAGGAGCATTGTTTAAAAAATAACAACTCCAGGAATCGGCGTGGGGGCAGTTTGACCATGCTTATCCTGCTAGACTCTTTACGCACGGATGCGAACTGTCGAATTCGCCGACCTAGACACTGCCATTAGCAACGCTATCAAAGCTGAGGCAGAATGTCAGGAAAATATAATGAGGAATAAATTCGCGGAAGGATTATCGCACTCCACACAGTGCACGAATTGTTTCGGATACGGGCATACAGCTAGTGATTGTAGTAGTAAATTTCCGGCAGGGCAAATAACACAGATAAGTTGGCAATCAAAATATTGTGACCATTGTCGAAAAGGCACACAGTTCAGGAATGCCGGAAGATAAACTCCGCGCCGGGATCAACACCGTATAACTCTGGGTCAAGGCCGTCGTCATACAATACCGGGAATGGGACAGCGCCGCGAAATTCCGCGTCGCGCCAATCACAACCGGTAGTAGTAGAATGTAAATATTGCAAAAATCGAGGTCACACTATTGAGGAATATCGTAAAAGGATGTACAATAATCGACAGAATACCACAGGTTCTCGAAATCCCAGGCAAGAAACACCAAATCCTTCCCAAAACCCAGTACGACGGCAAGCCGTGATTAACTCGCAAACAGTAGAAATCGGGAAAGCACCTAGTATATCACTGTCGGGACCAGAATTCCATCAGAACAAAGTCCTGATGATGATCGATACGGGCGCTGATCTAAGCGTAATTAAAGAAGAGGCCGTTTTCCCTGGAACCCAGATCTATACAGACGCCGTTTACGACCTAAAGGGGATAACAGAAGGTCACTTACCCACCATAGGCTACATTAAAGTCAGAATATTAGATGCAGTAGTAGAAATCCACGTGGTTAAAACGCTACCCCTCACACAAGACGGAATATTAGGGACAGATTTCTTCAGGAAAAACGGAGCAACGATCGATTATTCAAGATTAGCCGTAGTAATAGGAAACGGAATATTACCATTTAAGGAGGGAGAAATCATAATACCAGAGCGATCCAGATACCAAGTACCAGTTAGGATTCTAAATCCAACTCTTAAAACCGGATACGTTCCGAAATTAAACATACACCCAGATATTCTGATCGGAGACGCAGTAATCACTAATCGAGACGGGATAGGATACCTATTTGCTATCAATACATCTTCCAGGAAAATAAAAATAGAAATACCTGCAGTAGAGATAGAACCTTATGAAGAAATTATCGTTCAAGGCTCTTCGGACCATATAAATCGCGTGTTAGAATCGCTCCGTACTGATCACTTAAGTTCTGAAGAAAAGGGCAGTATAGAACATCTGATAAAGGAATATGCTCACAGATTTCATCTACCCGGGACTGATTTAGGGGCAACAAATGCAGTATTCCACAGGATAATTACAGAAAACGAGGCGCCAGTAAATGTCAAACAATACAGATACCCCCAGGTGCATAAAGAGGAAATAAATCGTCAAATTAACGAGCTCCTAGAAAAGAATATTATAACGCACTCATCTTCCCCCTATAATTCTCCAATATGGATAGTCCCGAAAAAAGAGGATTCCGAGGGAAATCCAAGGTGGTGGATAGTAATCGATTTCCGCCAGCTAAACGACAAAACAATCGGAGACGCGTACCCCCTACCGAATATAGTTGATATACTCGATCAACTTGGCAGTGCCAAATATTTTTCAATATTCGATTTAGCCTCAGGATTCCACCAAATCCAAATGCACCCCGAAGACACAAGACAGCATTCTCTACGCCCTATGGCCATTATGAATTCAACCGAATGCCTTTCGGATTAAAAAATGCCCCTGCAACATTCCAAAGGTTAATGGACCAAGTTGTGACGTAGCGTCCCAGCGCGAGGAACCGAGCGCACGGCGGTACGACCGGGAGTGAGCAAGAAGCCGAGCACACGCGGGCGACCGCGACCGAACCCGACCGAACTCGCCCGAAGCGTGCCGGTCCCGCGACGCGTCAGCGCGATGACGCTCACTCCCCACTGCGCCGCTAGATCGCGTCGGTTTCTCGCTGCTGGGAATTTCCGAGAATCGGGACATATGCCGCGATGATACCGAGGCAAGGGAGTTCCAGTGGGGAGACGGACCCCCACCACCAGACTTGCCTGGATGTTGCCCGGTGCAAAACTCGGTGAAACGACTCCGTATACTCCTCGATCGCCAGATCGGAATCTACCCCGTTCCTACCACCGGTCCCGGTAAAGAGACGCAGGAAGTTGCCCGGTCTCTTTCCCGCTCCTCGTGTTGAACAGAGACGCCCGGATGTTGCCCGGTCTCTGCCAGCACTTGTCCCGTTAGAGAGACGCAGGACGTTGCCCAGTCTCTCTCCCGCTCCTCGTGTTGAACAGAGACGCCCGGATGCTACCCGGTCTCTGCCGACACTTGTCCCGTTAAAGAGACGCAGGACGTTGCCCGGTCTCTCTCCCGCTCCTCGTGTTGAACAGAGACGCCCGGATGCTGCCCGGTCTCTGCCGACACTTGTCCCGTTAAAGAGACGCAGGACGTTGCCCGGTCTCTCTCCCGCTCCTCGTGTTGAATAGAGACGCCCGGATGCTGCCCGGTCTCTACCGACGCTTGTCCCGTTAAAGAGACGCAGGAAGCTGCCCGGTCTCTCTCGCTCCCTTACCGTCCCGATACCGAGCCACCAGGCGCGGAGCGACCGAATTGTTCCGTTAAGCGGACGCGCACAACATAGACCGACGACGCCGTGCCGCGAACCGCGCCGCCGCGCAACGACGGCTTGACCGCGATTAACGCGAAGTACCCCGCGTCTAAGTTACTTGTATATAGTGTATATAACCTGATAGTGAATAAACCTAATTTAACCTACCACGGAAGGACTTCATTAAACCCTGGCAAAGCCGACTGAGACCGTCCTTCCGCACGGAGTGACAACCGTCACAAATTGGCGCCCGAACAGGGACCGGAAAAAGGACGATAACCGATGAGCTCCGCGCTCACGCGGTTATACCACCTGAACAAAGCCGAACTTGTCGAAGCTCTCGAGGCCGCGGGCGAAAGTACAGCCGGATCGTTCGACCAATTACGCACCCGGCTCCGACAGTACTTGGTGAGCACCGCCAAAATGAGCACCACCAACGAGACGACCGCTACCAGCGCCCAGACACCGGCGATAGTGATCACGGAACCCGAAGCCACCGCCGCACCGTCACCTATCGCCACGGCCATGGACCGCGTCCGCAAATGGGGATGCCATTTCGATGGCACCAAGGACGCCCGCGACTTCTTGGAGCGGATCGTGGAGCTCCAAGAAGGACACGGCCTCACGAAGGAGCAACTCCTCCGATGCATGCCCGAGCTCCTCCGGGGACAGGCCCGCCTCTGGCACCGCAGCAACAGCCCGGAATGGACCACATGGGCGAACTTTGAACAAAGCTTCCGCCTATATTATGTACCGACCACCAGCCAATATGAATTGGAGGAAGAAATCTTGAAGCGCAAGCAAAAACCAGGGGAACGAGCTAGTGAATACATAACCGGCATCAGAACCCTGATGCGACGACACGGCAGCTACCCACCGGACCGGCAGCTCGACCTGGTGCACCGAAATCTGCTGCCCGAATACCGGCAATACATCCGCAGGAAGGAGTGTCCGGACATAACGACCCTCCTCGAGACGGCCATCGAGTTCGAGGCGATCGAGAGGGACAAGAAAGCCAACGCCCCCAGCACCGGGTCCGCTTCGGCCAAACAGCAGCCCGTTCGACCTGCACTTTCGACCGTCGTGACGAATTACAGCCGCGAGAATTGCTGCTGGCGCTGCGGACAACGGGGCCACCGTCGGCAGGACTGCCGGCAACCGTCGCGCCTGTTCTGCTCGCGCTGCGGACAGGACGGCCGACTTTCTCGCGACTGCCCGTGCCAACCACCGTCGGGAAATGGCACGGGGCCCGGAACCCAGGGGACCGCCCGACCACCGGCCAGTTCCGCGCCCCAGTAAATCTGCCGGACCAAGCCACGCGGCCGTTTGCCATCATCATCCTGCACGGCCGAAGGTACCGAGCCCTCCTGGACACGGGAGCCACAGGGTCATACATACGCCAGGACGTGGCGAATCATTGCCTCCGCCATGGCAGCACCCTCACCCCAACGCGTTGCCGAGCCCGTTTAGCGGACGGCTCCGTGGCGCCCCTCGCCGGGGACCTGCGAACTCCGGCCCGAGTGGAGCAGCAAAAGTTAACACACCAGTACGCCGTCCTCCCAGCGCTCGCACACCCGGTTATTCTCGGCATGGATGCCCTGAAGAAACTAAGGGTCCGTATGACCCTCGGACAAAGAATCCTAATTCCCGACGCCGCCACCATCGAACAGACCCATGGAGCAACGGCTTGCACTCCGACACAAGCCGAAGCCCTACAAGCACTCCTCGACCAGGAACTCCCAAAATTTCAAGGCCTACAAGGGACCACCCAGCTCGCGGAGCATACGATCCACCTCAAACCGACCGCGCCGCTTAAACAGCGCTATACGCCACGGAACCCGGCCATGCAACAAATAATCGACGAAGAAGTGAGTAAAATGCTGGCCGAGGGCATCATCGAGCCCTCCCGAAGCCCCTGGAGCTCGCCTGTCGTCCTGGTCCGCAAGAAGAACGGCAAGAGGCGCTTCTGCATCGATTTCCGCCGCGTAAACCAGGTCACCGAGAAGGACGCCTACCCACTTCCTCGGGTAGAGGCCACGCTCAGCAAGCTTCGGGAGGCCCGATATATCTCCACCATCGACTTGGCGAACGGATACTGGCAGGTACCCCTCGCCCCCGAAAGCAGACCGATAACCGCCTTCACCGTACCGGGCCGAGGGCTCTACCAGTTCCGGGTCATGCCCTTCGGTCTGCATTCCGCACCCGCCACCTTTCAACGCCTACTCGACAGAGTCATCGGGCCAGAATTGGAGCCGCGAGCATTCGCATACCTAGACGATATTATAGTACTGGGTCGCACGTTCGAGGAGCACCTACAAAATCTACGCGAGGCCCTGCATCGGCTACAAGACGCCAACCTCCGCATCAACCCGGAGAAGTGCGACTTCTGCCGCACCGAACTGAAATACCTCGGACACATGGTAACCGCACAGGGGGTCAAGACCGACCCCGATAAAGTACAGGCCATCCTGGGCATCCCGGCCCCCACCAACCTCCGCGAACTCCGCCGATTTCTGGGGATGGTGTCGTGGTATCGACGATTCATCACACATTTCGCCGACACCACTGCACCACTCACCAAGCTACTTCAGAAGAAGAGGAAGTGGACGTGGGGCCCCGAAGAGGACACGGCTTTCCGCACCCTCCAACAACAATTGGCCGCCGCACCAGTACTGGCCTGTCCGTATTTTGCCAAGCCGTTTACGCTGCAAACCGACGCTAGCGAAGAAGGCCTTGGAGTCGTACTCACCCAGGAGACGGACAACGAAGAGCACGTCATCGCCTACGCCAGCCGCACACTGAACCCCGCCGAACGAAACTACTCCACCACAGAAAAGGAATGCCTGGCGGTGGTGTGGGGGATTAGGAAGATGCGACCGTACCTCGAAGGCTACCGCTTCACGGTCCTGACCGATCATCAGGCCCTGAAATGGCTGCAGAGCATCGACGACCCGTCCGGCCGCCTCGCACGCTGGAGCTTGGAGCTCCAGCAGTACGATTTCCAGGTGCAGTACCGCAAAGGAGCCACGAATCTGGTCGCCGACGCACTCTCCAGACGACCAGAAGACCTGCACACGACCGACGAACCCCCAGCGTGCCCATGGTACACCCGCATCAGAGAACAGATCCTGCGCGAACCCAGCAAGTATCCGGAATACCGTATCGTAGGGGAGCAAGTGTACCGGAGATTCCCCGACCTCAGCGGACGACCGACCAACCCCGAGACCGAGTGGAAGTTGTGTGTGCCCCGACCGATGCGCACCTCCGTACTCGCCGAAAATCACGACGTCCCCACCGCCGGACACCTGGGTACCACCAAAACCGCAGCCAGACTGGCCGAAAGGTATTACTGGCCCGGGATGTTTCGCGAAGCGGCCAAGTACGTGCAACAGTGCGCATCGTGTAGACGATACAAGATCCAGCAACAGGCACCTGCAGGGCAGATGCGCACAACGCCCGTCACCCGTCCTTGGGAAGTGGTCTCCGCAGACCTCGTCGGCCCGCTCCCCCGGTCCAGCAAGGGACACACCACGCTGTGTGTCTTTCAAGACAAGTTTTCGAAGTGGGTCGAGGTCCAGCCCCTCCGACAAGCGACCGCCCCCGCCGTCACCAGGGCCCTCAAGGACACCGTATTCATGCGACACGGATGCCCCCGGACTGTGATAACCGACAACGGCCGCCAGTTCGAAAGCCGGGAATTCGGGAAGCTTCTGAAGGACGCTGGCAGCGAGCACCGAAAAACGCCACCCTACTCTCCACAGTGCAACCCCGTCGAGCGGGTAAATCGCGTACTCAAAACAATGATCGCGCAGTACACGGCCGAAAACCACCGGCACTGGGACCGATGGATACACGAACTAGTGTTCGCATATAATACCGCCAAACACGAGAGTACCGGTTTCACGCCAGCGTTCCTGGTCTACGGACGGGAACTAAACCCACCGGCCGCCCTCTACCGTCCACCAGAAGACGACCCACCGGACCTCGACCACACCGATACCCGATTCCGGAGACAACAGATCGACGACCTACAGGACGCCATCGCATTGGCTCGCCGAAACCAGGCACGAGCCTTCGAAAGCCAGAGCAAACACTACAACTTGCGTCGGCGAGATTGGCGACCCGAGATCGGAACATACGTAATGCGGCGAGAACATCACATATCCGACGCCGCGCAAGGTTTCGCCGCGAAGCTGGCACCAAAATTCGCAGGCCCGTACCGGGTCGTCCGGTTCCAGGGGCCAAATATCGTCGTGCTCAAGGACGAACGCAACCGCAGCAGCCGGGCCCACCTGAAGGATGTCAAACCCTGCACCGAAACAATCAACACCGACGCACCGACCAGGGGACAAAACGACGACCCCGGAAGCGATTCCGACACGAGCCCGGCCGAGGACCACGTAGGGGCTCAGTTGCGCCATGGAAGACGTACTGGAGATACGTGTGCGCGAGCCGGCAAGCCCCCGAATGCGCCAAAAGTTCCGCGACCTGTTCGGGGAGTCCTCGGGGGAGGAATCGCCCCCGCCGAGCAGCCGCCGTCCACCGTCCTTGCCACCAACACCGGGCAAGGACCTACCGTGGGTCCCAGCACGGACCCCATCGCCGGCAAGGCCGTCCACGAGCGGGTGGAAACCTCCACCCCCCAAGACGCGGCCCCCGGCACAACCAGAGCCCGCGGCCAAACCACCGCAGCCACGGGCCAAGAAACCGAAGATCGCGCCATGGAATGGACCGACGAGCAGGCCGCCAACAGCAGCGGCCACCACCAAGGCACCGGCCGACCGGAAACCAACCAGTCGACCGCCCGGAACATCCGCATCCGAGCCGCCACCAGCCCGGACCGTAACACCGTCCAAGGAAACGGCCCGACGCCCAGGGACGCCGACACGCCGGCCGCCACCAACCGAGGCCGGGCCCGAGCGGAAACGAGCCCGCAAGGCCCCCAAACCAGGGCGATCCACCCCAACCAAGGAGGCACCGCCACCTGCCCCGGAACCCCGACCTGCAACCAGCCAGCCCGAGCCCCCGCTGCCGAGGCCCCGCGACGTTACCGCACAAGGGCCTTCGTGCGCAGCCAGGGAGACCACCACCCCCATGGACCCGGAGGGAGCGACGGACGACCAGGGATGGACCGTCGTAAATCTGGAGCACCTCCGGGAGGGACAGCGCTTCCGCGTGCGCCAGGACGGGCGCACGATACAGCTCCGCCGCATAGCCCCGTCCCTAATTAAATTTAAGTTAGGTTAAGGTAGGATAAGTTTAGGTTAAGGTAGAATAAGGGTGACGGGTAGCCGCAAGGCATAAGTCTAGCACATAAGTCTAAATAAAACCGGAGTTTCATCCAGAGATGCGCGCATTTTCCCGTTTATTACGTCGCATCTCTCTCCGAAGAAAGAGGGGGATGTGACGTAGCGTCCCAGCGCGAGGAATCGAGCGCACGGCGGTACGACCGGGAGTGAGCAAGAAGCCGAGCACACGCGAGCGACCGCGACCGAACCCGACCGAACTCGCCCGAAGCGTGCCGGTCCCGCGACGCGTCAGCGCGATGACGCTCACTCCCCACTGCGCCGCTAGATCGCGTCGGTTTCTCGCTGCTGGGAATTTCCGAGAATCGGGACATATGCCGCGATGATACCGAGGCAAGGGAGTTCCAGTGGGGAGACGGACCCCCACCACCAGACTTGCCTGGATGTTGCCCGGTGCAAAACTCGGTGAAACGACTCCGTATACTCCTCGATCCCAGATCGGAATCTACCCCGTTCCTACCACCGGTCCCGGTAAAGAGACGCAGGAAGTTGCCCGGTCTCTTTCCCGCTCCTCGTGTTGAACAGAGACGCCCGGATGTTGCCCGGTCTCTGCCAGCACTTGTCCCGTTAGAGAGACGCAGGACGTTGCCCGGTCTCTCTCCCGCTCCTCGTGTTGAACAGAGACGCCCGGATGCTGCCCGGTCTCTACCGACGCTTGTCCCGTTAAAGAGACGCAGGAAGCTGCCCGGTCTCTCTCGCTCCCTTACCGTCCCGATACCGAGCCACCAGGCGCGGAGCGACCGAATTGTTCCGTTAAGCGGACGCGCACAACATAGACCGACGACGCCGTGCCGCGAACCGCGCCGCCGCGCAACGACGGCTTGACCGCGATTAACGCGAAGTACCCCGCGTCTAAGTTACTTGTATATAGTGTATATAACCTGATAGTGAATAAACCTAATTTAACCTACCACGGAAGGACTTCATTAAACCCTGGCAAAGCCGACTGAGACCGTCCTTCCGCACGGAGTGACAACCAAGTCCTCACCGGACTGCAAGGGATAGAGCTGTTTGTATATCTTGACGACATTGTGATTTATGCCAGTTCACTTGCGGAGCACGCAATTAAATTCGAGAGACTAATGAAACGTTTAGAGGAAGCAAATCTATGCTTACAACCGGACAAGTGCGAGTTCTTGAAGAAAGAAGTTGCATATTTGGGGCACATCATTAGTGAAGAAGGGGTTAGACCTGATCCCAAGAAGTTAGAAGCGGTTAGAGAATTTCCACAACCAAGAACACCGAAGAATGTAAGACAATTTCTAGGATTGGCCGGATACTATCGCAGGTTTATAAAAAATTTCTCGAAAATAGCTAAACCCCTATCTGACCTGACAAGGAAAGATTACCAGTTTATGTGGACGACTAAACAGCAGAATGCATTTGCGACGCTACGAGATGCATTATGTAAAGAACCAATACTACAATACCCAAACTTCAACGAACCCTTCAATATTACAACGGACGCTTCCGGTTACGCCATCGGAGCAGTCCTAAGTCAGGGAGAAATAGGAAAGGATCTTCCAGTAGCATACGCTTCAAGAATATTAAACGACGCAGAAACGCGCTATGCTCCAACAGAACGTGAATTATTAGCATTAATATATGCTGTAGGACACTTTCGACCATATGTATATGGAAAAAAATTCAATCTAATAATGGATCACAAACCACTGGAATGGTTACACACATTATCTAACCCAACCTCAAGGCTCATGCGTTGGAAGATAAAGTTGGCAGAATACGAATATAAAATCATATACAAGCCTGGGAGGTACAACACAAACGCTGATGCCCTCTCGCGAAATCCAGTCATTACACTTCCTCTACAAGTGAAGGGAAAACGAGCTCATTCGCAGAGCCCGACCTCAGGATCTCCAAATCAAAACCCGACGAAACAACCAAAAGGAGATGGATCATCATCATCATCATCCGAATTCGATCCCATCCAAATACCAGTGAAGAGGAAATTAAAAGAAAACATAAGACCACAACAACTACATCATCGAACCGACCAGTGGAGAAAATGAGGGGAGTAACTACGAAATTGGGAACAGCAGAAATGGAGGTGTCTACCGATAGTTTCGAAGTAACTAAGGATATTCAGGTCTCAGTAGAGGTCCATCCCTCACCTGGGAAAAGCAATCATCCACCGTCGACCTCTAAATCAACCGCTCCCAACCGACCTCATGCTCCGCAACGAATGGAGGTTGAAATAATGCAAAAAGATTGGGATCAGATTGTAACGAGTTACGCCGGTGGGACGACGATCTTACCCCCCACCACGCGCCCGACCGAGGCAGAGCGTACCGCGCGACGCCAACGGTCTTGCCCCCCACCACTCGTCCGCAATACCGAGAACTGGCGCGAGAGGGATTCACAGGGAGAGACTCTCTCGCTGCCGAAAATATGCGGACGAGGACATAAAGGTCGAGGGCATAGGCCTATTAGATAGAGACCGCCTAGAGCGTTAGTACCAAGTACGCCTCTCCCGGAGACCTCCTGTGCGATTCCACGTTCTTGTGCCGAAACCCTCGTTCTTGCGAAAGACAAGCGCCCGTGTTTTGCACCAGTTCTTGTGCGTCCACAGACTGAGTCTCTGTGCATTTTTCGCCTCCACACCTCCACGGTTCCCAGAAGGACAGCGTGAGCCATCCTCTGGACGAAATACCGATAACCGCCATCGATCTCCCGAACAGAGTTATCTCTGTTCTCGAGAGCGTCCTTACAGTCGCCGACTCACCCGCGGGCTGTGCCCACTGGGTGACCGGAACCCCCCGACTCTCCGACCAGGGTCCATTGGCAGGGTTGGCCCGCCTGGACACCGAAGGGTCAAATCGTCTTTCCTCTCCACTCTCGCCGAATCGACCATCGAGACACGCACCGAGATACGCGCCGCGACACGCGCCGCGATACGCACCGCCGACCAACGCTTCGAAGTACGCGACGCGATCCGCGCCGCGATACGCGCCGATACCCGCGATAGGCTAAGTCTAGGTTTAAGCCGTGCATACTCTGTTTGCCAGCATAGACCTGGCCGGGATACTCTGTACACCAACGTGAATAAATTCTCGTACTCTACCTCACCTCTGCGTACTAAGTCATTCGATCGGCGGCCCTGGACCACCGTCCTGAGCTGGCGATACGGTTCCTCCACCGTCCCACCGGTAACCCCGCGGTTTAACGGTTACATTTGGCGCCCGAACAGGGACTTACAAAAGTACGGAGGACGATCGAATGACGGGGGTCAGCTGGGTGTACGAAAAATCCAAAGCCGACCTCGTCGAGCTCGCGGTCTCCTACAAGCTCGACGCCACCGGATCCATCGACGCGCTGCGAGCGCGAATAGTGGCGCACCTTCGCAACACCACCATGCAGCGGGACAACGAAGCCGACATCCCACCCACCACGTCCAAGGCAATCTCCACGGTAGCCACTGTGGAGAACGCTTCGGACTCCGAAGAAACGCCGCTCGTCAGCTTTTCCCCCAAAACTAAGGGGAAAACCGAGGCGGCGAGCGACCATGGTCCGCCTCCCGTCCAATACATGATGGACCGAGTGCGAAGGTGGGGAGGTCATTATGACGGAGGAAAGGGCGCCGAGGACTTCCTGGAGCAGCTCGAAGACCTCCAGGATAGTTACGAGGTCGCCCCCGAACAAATTTTACGGTGCCTCACCGTAATCCTGAAAGGCGTGGCACTACATTGGTTCCGCGTCGAGAAACAGAATCTCTCGACGTGGGACAAATTCTTGCCGGCCTTCAAGCGGAGATTCATGCCGCGACGAACACGGCAAGAGCTAGAGAAGGCCATCCACCAACGCCTCCAAGAGTCGACCGAAACCGCGGCCGACTTTGCCGACCACCTACGGCTGCTGATGCGCCGCCACGGGGGAATTTCGGAAGAAGACCAGTTAGAGTGGGTCTATTCGAACCTCCGCCCAGAGTACCGGCTGTTTATCCACCGGAAGGACTTCGACACTTTGCCCGACCTCATCGACCTGGCAACCGACCACGAACGAGCACGAGCCGACGAAAAGGCCAGAGCGCCGACTAAAGCCCCGGACGAACCCCAAAGAGTCCGGGGATACCAGCGGCTCGCCGTAGTCGGCGACGACTACCAGAGGGAGGACTGCTGCTGGAGGTGCGGTCAACGCGGACACTACCGCCAAGACTGCCGCCGGCCAGCACGGCTGTTTTGCAGTCGCTGCGGAACCGAGGGGCGAGCCTCCCGAGACTGCAGATGCCAGGGACCGTCGGGAAACGCCAACGGAGCCGGCGGACGAGGCACCGACCGGAATACTCCACCCAGACGGCCTCGAAGGGATTAGGCGACGATGACCGGCCCTTCATACCGATCAAGGTCCACGACCAGTGGTTCCAGGCGCTCGTCGACACGGGGGCCTCACAATCCTACGTGAGCCCCACGATGGCCAATTGGTGTCGAGAGCGCGGGAGCCCCCGAACCACGACGGACCGACTCGTCCGAGTGGCCAACGGCGCCACGGAACAGCTCACCGAGGAGGTAGTCCTGACCGCGCAGATCGGAGCCGAAATACACGCCTTCCGATGCGCGGTCCTCCCAAACCTATCACACGACGTACTCCTCGGTGTCGACGTCCAACGGATCGTGGGGATGACCCTCCAGATCCAGCAGCTGCGGTGGAAACCACGGGAGGAAACCGCCACCGTCGAAGCTAACCCCGGCCTCCGAGGATGCACCCGGGAGCAAAGGCAGCGGCTGGAAGCATTCCTCGTGGAGGAGCTCGGCCATTTCGACCAGCTGCCCGGCCTCACCAACATGGCCAAACACCGCATCCGACTAAAGGCAGGCGCGGAGCCTGTCAAGCACCGGTACACGCCGAGGAATCCTGCCACCCAAGCCATTATCGACGAGGAGGTCACCCGAATGCTCACGGAGGGCATCATCGAACCCTCGAACAGCCCGTGGAGCTCCCCGGTCGTGGTGGTCAAAAAGAAAAACGGAAAGCGAAGGTTCTGCATTGACTTTCGACGGGTCAACGAGGTCACCGAAAAAGACGCGTACCCGCTGCCCCAGGTCCAGGCTACCCTGGAGAAATTACGGGGGGCGCGGTACATCTCCACGATAGACCTGGCCAACGGATACTGGCAGGTGCCTCTTGACCCGGAGAGCCGCCCGATCACCGCGTTCACCGTACCGGGGAGGGGGCTGTTCCACTTCAGAGTGATGCCTTTCGGGCTACACTCCGCGCCGGCCACCTTCCAACGCCTCCTGGATCAGATCATCGGCCCGCGGCTGGAGCCGCGGGCATTCGCCTACCTCGATGACATCATCGTGCTCGGAAGCACGTTCGAGGAGCACCTGGACAACCTCCGCGAGGTACTGCAGCGGCTACGGGCGGCCGGACTACGACTGAATAAAGAGAAATGTCAGTTCGGCCGAACCGAGCTACAGTACCTCGGTCACACCGTCACCGAACAGGGGGTAGCGACAGACCCGGAGAAAGTGCAGGCCATCGCCAGGATACCCGCCCCCACGAACCTAAAAGAACTCCGAAGGTTTTTGGGCATGGTATCCTGGTACCGGCGATTTATCCCCCGATTCACGGACATCGCCGCCCCACTTAACCACCTACTTCAAAAGAAAGTACGGTGGACCTGGGGCGAAAACGAGGAGAAGGCGTTCGAGGCCCTCCGACAACAGCTGGCAACCGCCCCCGTACTCGCCTGCCCCGACTTCACCATTCCCTTCACGCTCCAGACGGACGCGAGCAACGAGGGGCTCGGCGCGGTTCTAACGCAAGAAATCCAGACCGAAGAACGCGTTATTTCGTACGCGAGCCGCACGCTGAGCCCCGCCGAGAAAAACTACTCGGTCACCGAGAAGGAGTGCCTCGCGGTCGTCTGGGGCATCCGGAAGATGCGGCCGTACCTGGAGGGGTACCACTTTACCGTCCTGACCGACCACCAGTCACTAAAATGGTTGCGGACAATGGACAACCCCTCCGGTCGGTTGGCCCGCTGGGGCCTCGAGCTGCAGGAGTACGACTTCGACGTCCAGTACCGGAAAGGGGCCAACAACCTGGTCGCCGACGCCCTCTCCCGGCAACCCGAAGGCGACTCCAAAACAGCAGAGGTCACCAGCGTGGAGGCGCCAACCGGCTGCCAGTGGTACGACCGCATGAAAACGGCCGCCGAAAACGAACCCCACCGTTACCCGGAGTACCACATCGTGGAAGGGCACCTGTACCGCCACATCTCGGACGCCCACGGCCCCCGAACCGAGCTGGAGTGGAAGTGGTGCGTGCCCCAGCCGCTCCGAGAAGCCGTACTCCGGGAAAATCACGACGCACCCACCGCCGGACACCTAGGAGGCAGCAAAACGGCAGCGCGGCTATCGCAACGCTACTTCTGGCCAGGAATGATCCGCGACGCGAAGCGATACGTCCGACGCTGCCAAAAATGCCTTGAGTACAAGGCACTCCAGCGAGCGCCCGCGGGCGGTATGCAGACGACGCCCGCGGCAAATCCGTGGGACGTGGTGGCCGTCGATTTAGTGGGACCCCTGCCACGGTCAGCGAAAGGATTTACCATGCTGGCCGTGATGCAGGACAAATTCAGCAAGTGGGTCGAGGTCCAACCACTGCGACAGGCCACCGCCCCCGCCGTCACCAGGGCCCTAAAGGAGAGGGTCGTGCTCCGGTTCGGATGCCCTCGGCGAGTAATCACGGACAACGGCCGGCAGTACGAGAGCAGGGATTTCACGGGACTGCTCCGGACATACGGCATCGAACACCGGCGGACGCCCCCGTACACCCCCCAGTGCAACCCAGTGGAGAGGGTCAACCGCGTCATCAAGACGATGATCGCGCAATTGACCGACGGAGACCATCGCCACTGGGACCATTGGCTGCCGGAAGTCATGTTCGCCTACAACACCGCGCGACATGACTCCACCGGATATACCCCGGCGTACCTAAACTACGGCCGGGAACCAGCAACCCCCGGGGCCCTCCGCCAACCACCGACCGCGATCGCCGAGGAAGACACCGATGACCGGAGCACCGACCGCGACGACGACGTCGAACGCCTGCGAGAGGCCATCCGCCTCGCCCGCCACGCGCAAGCCCAGGCCACAGAGGCACAGAAGAAGGCCTACAACCTCCGGCGGCGGGACTGGCGGCCGCGGATCGGCGACAAGGTCATGCTCCGTGAGCACCCCTTGTCGTCCGCGGCCAAGAACTTCAATGCCAAGCTGGCACCGAAGTTCTCAGGGTCCCACGTGGTGAAAGAATACGTGGGGCCAAACCTGGTCCTGCTGCGGAGCGGAAAACAGAAGCTCCGTAGGGCCCATATCCAGGACTTGAAGCCCTGCGGAGGAGAGGAGGGAGGCCTCCCTGTCGGGACGCAAGCTCCCACCACCGCCGACCAAGCCACCGCCCCCCCCCGCGCGAGCGATTGAGCGCGAAGCCGCCGAAGCCACCAAAAACAAAACAGCCCCTAATTACGACCACCAGGTGGCTTCGGCGATGAACGCCGCGGGATCGGTTTCGCGCTGCAGAAGTCAGCGCGAAGAAGCTGATAAGGCCCGCGGCGTACCGGAGGGGGAAAAGGCAAAATTTCGAAATGGCCCCAAAACAAAACAGAATATCACACGAGACCACGCGGAAACAGGCGGTAGCCATGAAGGCGGAGAACGCCGAAAGGCCCGCCGAATGCCGGCTCCGGAAACGGCCAGGGAACCCCCCGCAAGTCCCCCCCGCAGCCAAACGGCGGCTGGACTTTGGCGGACCCCCACCCCCGGCCCGAGGACCACCGGCGAGGCCGAAACCGCCGCCACGGAAAACCTCCTCGACAATGGGGATCACCCTTGTCGAGGAGGTGGAGAAGAGTCGGCTGCCTCCGCCGATCCTGCCAGCACCGCCGTGCCCGACCACCGAGGCCAACCCGTCCACCAGTCCGGACGAGACGGGACCAGCCACCTCCTTACTGGCAGCGCTGCTCCAGGCACCGCCACCGCCCTGGAAGGCGATGGAGACACCGCCGACACAGCAGTCACCAGCCCCGACACCGCCGACACAGCAGACACCAGCCCGGACACCGCCGACACCAGCCCGGACACCGCCGACGCCGCGACCAAGGCCGCCGCCCCGTCCCCGGAACCCCCCGGCCCTAATGGACCTCGTCCTACCCCCACCCCCGACTGCCCAGCCACCGCCGCCACCGACTCCGAGACCCCCACCGCCAGGACCAACGACTCAACCGCCGAGGCGGACAAGGACAGAGCCGACGCCACCGCCGCAGCCGCCAGCACCGCCATCCCCTCCCCCGACGACCGCCGCAGCGCCGTGGTCGTTCCACCCGGCCACCTCACAGGACCTCCGGCTGGACCTACCGGCCTTCCAGGTCGGCCGGAGGTACCGTATCCCCACGCCCGGGGGATACATGGAAGTGAAACTCCTGCGGAGGCAACAGCTGCGGGTACACTTCGGCCCTCACCCCCAGCCCCCACGCTAAGTAGCTATTTTAAGTAGGTTTAAGTATAGTGTAAGTAGGTTAAGTAGAATAATGTACAGTAGATTTAAGGATAGATTTAAGGATAGACTTAAGGATAGATTTAAGGATAAATGAAACAAAGACGGAACCGAACACCACGCACAGAGGTCTGTGGGAGGGTGGGGGTAAGATCGCGTCCTCCGAAGGGAGGAGGCGATGTAACGAGTTACGCCGGTGGGACGACGATCTTACCCCCCACCACGCGCCCGACCGAGGCAGAGCGTACCGCGCGACGCCAACGGTCTTGCCCCCCACCACTCGTCCGCAATACCGAGAACTGGCGCGAGAGGGATTCACAGGGAGAGACTCTCTCGCTGCCGAAAATATGCGGACGAGGACATAAAGGTCGAGGGCATAGGCCTATTAGATAGAGACCGCCTAGAGCGTTAGTACCAAGTACGCCTCTCCCGGAGACCTCCTGTGCGATTCCACGTTCTTGTGCCGAAACCCTCGTTCTTGCGAAAGACAAGCGCCCGTGTTTTGCACCAGTTCTTGTGCGTCCACAGACTGAGTCTCTGTGCATTTTTCGCCTCCACACCTCCACGGTTCCCAGAAGGACAGCGTGAGCCATCCTGTGGACGAAATACCGATAACCGCCATCGATCTCCCGAACAGAGTTATCTCTGTTCTCGAGAGCGTCCTTACAGTCGCCGACTCACCCGCGGGCTGTGCCCACTGGGTGACCGGAACCCCCCGACTCTCCGACCAGGGTCCATTGGCAGGGTTGGCCCGCCTGGACACCGAAGGGTCAAATCGTCTTTCCTCTCCACTCTCGCCGAATCGACCATCGAGACACGCACCGAGATACGCGCCGCGACACGCGCCGCGATACGCACCGCCGACCAACGCTTCGAAGTACGCGACGCGATCCGCGCCGCGATACGCGCCGATACCCGCGATAGGCTAAGTCTAGGTTTAAGCCGTGCATACTCTGTTTGCCAGCATAGACCTGGCCGGGATACTCTGTACACCAACGTGAATAAATTCTCGTACTCTACCTCACCTCTGCGTACTAAGTCATTCGATCGGCGGCCCTGGACCACCGTCCTGAGCTGGCGATACGGTTCCTCCACCGTCCCACCGGTAACCCCGCGGTTTAACGGTTACAAGATCATGGAAATTAGTGAGAACATAGTAGTCCCGAAGAGTCATGCTTATAGGGAGCCTCCCAAAATAAGGTCCAGTAACAGTAGTAGCAGCAGCAAAAATAATAGCCCACCAATAAGAGGAAAAAAATACTGCACCAGAGATTCCAGTGGAACATTGACTGGGCCATTATCCCCAATAATAATAAGAAGAGATCCAAATAATAATTTCAAGGCATTCACTGGGCCTCCACGACAGCAAGTATCATCGCGACGACAAGGGCTACCACGGCAACAAATGCCGCCACGACAGCAAGAATTACCAAGAGTAACCAATCAAGAAATTATTCAAAGTAGGGTCAAGGAAATTGCAGACCAATTATGGATGAGAAGAGAAACTGCAGGGATATTTATTTCCACACACGGTGAACCAGTGGGCAAGGAAAGCGCGGAGTTTGTAACAAAAGAACAAATTAAAATTACCTTACCACTGCCACTACAGGCAGGAAGTATATTAGAAATTCTCCAACCAACACGGACCATCTTAGGGATGGTGATACCTGATCCTCCAAGTGAAGAGGCCTACTATACCATAATAAGGAACCTGTATGATAAATTAATACAGAAGAATATTAATAAAATTTCACTGCCTAGAACAGAAACTAATATATCATGGGAAAAAGTAAAACATATGATTAATTTAAGATTCTTACAAACCAACATTAGCATCACAATTTGTAATGGCACTGTACAGCTGCCATCGGAACAGTTGGACCGTTTAACAATAATTAAGGAAAACCATGAGTCACCAGTAGGAGGACACAAAGGGGTAACGAAAACCTACAACAGAATCAGGAATCTGTACCATTGGCCGAACATGAAAAAGGAAGTGAGACAATTCATTAAAACATGCATAAGTTGTCAAAGGAAAAAACTAGTGCGAGTAAAAACGAAAGAACCAATGATAATAACAGATACGCCGTTAGACGCCTTTGACAAGATATCCATGGATATTGTGGGACCATTGCCACTCACAAAATCGGGAAAAGCATACATACTCACCATACAAGACAATCTAATAAAATTTTCGTTAGCCATACCATTAGTCTCGTACACGAGCGAAGAGATAGCCCAAGCATTCACCACACACTTCATATGCCAGTACGGATGCCCGAAAGCCATTCTCACGGATCAGGGATCCTCATTCATCAGTTCTCTCATGCGGAAGTTGGCAAGGACTCTTAACATTAAGCAGTATAAAACCACAGCATTCCATCCACAGTCAAACGGTTCCCTAGAAAGAAGCCATCACGTCTTGGTTGAATATTTGAAGCACTATATAACTAAGGAGAAACAATGGGACCAGTGGTTACCACAAGCCATGTTCTCCTATAACACAAGCATACACGAAGGCACTAAATACACTCCTTACGAATTAGTATACGGTAAAAAGGCCAGACAACCATCAAGCATAAAACCAAACGACTCATTAGGCACATATCCGGACTTCGTGGATAGATTAGTTACGAAGTTACTCAATATCCGTGAAATAGGAAGACATAATTTAACAAATTCAAAACACCGACAAAAATATTACTATGACCGGAAAATATCGTCCATTAATTATCGCAAGGGCGAGAAGATAATGCTTTTAAATAAAAAAAGAAACAAATTCAGCGATGAATACAGCGGGCCGTATACAATCGTCGAAATCCTAAACAACAACAATGTAAAGATAGCCATAGGGCCCCGGCGAACTAAGGTTGTCCATCAGGATAGAATTAAAAAGGCCTATACGCCAATACAAGATGGCGGTCCTAGGGATGTTTCGGTAAAATACTATCAATCAAGCAGAACTGCAAATTCCAAAAGTGGTAGGGGAACGTACTCGCAGACTCATTCTGAAAAGTCTTATCCTGGCGAAAGGACGTGCAGTAAAATTTTCTAAGGAAATAAAAAGAAAAGGAAAAGAAGAATCAAGGCAGGCCGTGAAGAAACTTAAGGTAGGAACATTAAGGCATATAGTGATTAAAAGGATAAATTATAATTGAATAAATTCCGGATAATTAGAGTCACGCTAAAGGAAAAATGTCGATGAAATCACCTGAGGAGAAGTGGGTTCACCGCCCTCGCGACGAGGAGGCAAGTGAGGACCACTATCTGAGACTTTTGGGGATGGTCTGCCTGAAGGCTAAATGGCCAGGGTTTAGAACGGACCGCAGCGATTTGTACCGCAGAAAAATCTGCTACCCCTGCTACAAGAATCTCGACGCAAAAGACACCCGCTACTACACTCCCGCCAGTCGCCACCTCCTAACACTGCGGAAAAATTTAATAAATTTTAAATACTGCATGATCTGCACTAGGCAGATCCACAATGTAGGAGTGGCGGCACAATGTGCCGAATGTGTCGAGGCATTCACCCACATCAGTCAGGGCAACAATGAAGCCCTTGAATTGGGTCTTTCTTTGAACGTATTAGAGGCCCACGAACGGAGCTAACCATGGCCAGAATAAAATTCTATTCTTTGTTTTCCACACATTCCAATTCTAACACAATTATTTAAACCTTTACCTTCATATCCTCACCAAACGAATGAAAACGTTAGTATTACGTCGAAACCTTTTATGAGTAAGCAAAAGAGGGATAGGTATATACCGAGGTCAAGGGAACCGCAACATAAACAAACCGCGCATTCCTGAACAATAGTCTAACAGAGTCGCGTAGTAAATAAAGAAAGACAAGAGATTTTAGGGGAACGTGTAGCTAATAATGGGGATAGACTTGAAGAATAACAAAGCGTAAGGAGAATCACCACTCTCTAAAGACATTGTAACAAGGATCATTCGACATCGAGAGTTCGATACACAAAGTCTAAGTCCATACGTTAAACAACAGCATCTAGTAAAATGCCTAACCGCGCGGGAAAAAAGGTTAAGAAATTAAAACCTCCGCGATTAACACCGGTAAAATCAGACTCGTGGAAACTACGCGAAATTGAGGTACCCGAAGTAGATTGGCAGCACTACAAATATCTCACCCATTCCGATCCACGACGCCGAGCATGGAAATATATATTTTTGTTCGGCACGAGGAACGCACCACCCCCAACAACTGGAACGACCGTCAGGACAAGCAAGGACGTGAAGACCTTCCAGGAAATAGAGGAGGAGGTGGAGAGCCAGACGTCTTCACGCGAACCAGTGGTCCAAGCAGTGGAAACCTTAGCATCTACATCTCTCGAGACGAGAGAAAAACCGGGCGGCGAGATGTAACGTACCGCTGATACCGATATACATTTTTTCATTTCTATTTCTCTATATCAGTTGTTATTGACACTTTATAAACTAATAGTTTATAAAGCAACGCTCCCTTCAATTATCACGGTAACACCATAAGTGCTCTTTGCCTTTCACGTCTTTCTGACCTAGATCAGGGTTACGCTCACCAACTACGACTCAGAGTGGAACTCAGCGACGTCTCATTTCCATCGGAAAAACACGCTGGATCTTTGGACGATAAGCTTCAGTGAGATGTCAACGACATCGGTGTGTGGTGTGTGCTCGACAAAGCGGGATCCGTGTCCATCATACGATGGGCCAACTACCTCTTTCAAGAGCCACACCCTCACAATAATCAACATCACTTGACGTCTACAGTCACTACAGACAGCTGATTGTTCGCTCATGGCTCACCAATCATCATTCACGAATTGACTCACATCTCAGTTTCGTTCCCTGGATGGAGATCGGCCTCAAAGGCAGTGCATCTACCCTCAACTCAACCACTTACAACTGCAATCCAGACGTGACAAGGGCAAGGGCAAACTCATCCAAGATCAACATAATCGGTGGAGCATGCGCCACTTGAATGACCAGCTCAAACTCTGAACCAGGACTCACTTCGTTCAGCGAGGTAATACAACAGCTTGCTGGACTCATCATTCAACACCACCTCTACGAGGACAATTCTACTCAGCTCAAGTGGCGCTATTCCTCCAGTGAATCCGAAATCAGCTCCCTGACTCTCCTCACCTACATCCAGCCCAGGAGGGATGGCTCAGCTCAGCCAAACTTCAGCTCTAACAACATTAATCACGCCATTCACTAGGTTGGCGGTTTGCATGTTTCAGAATCATCACCCTCAACATCTTCTTCCAGCTGTTGAGGCCGGGAGAATGTTTGAGAATCAATCACTTCTTCTCATCGCCACACCCTAGATCATGGCAGCACCTCCTGGGCAGTGCAACGCACGGCTGATCGACAATCGATCAGTCAATCAAAGGTCAACGACTAAACGCTCACCCAATCAGATTTCCCCACGTCGGTTTATCCGCTGGAAAGTTGGAGAAGACGTGTGACGGAAATGCTCAGCTATTGATTATCGATCTTGTTCGCGTAGAGTACGTGGGTAGACGCGTCGGTTTACTGAAACGTTCAACATGTAACTCGTGAATTCTCTCAGCTTAATAGTTCTCTACAGTGCTCAGTTAAAATCACCTGCTCAACCAATTCATTGTTCTCGTCTCAATTCTCTCGCGATCTTCGATTCAATCGCCGACGGCGTACGACCGCGTGGTCGTGGTGCGCGGTACACTCTCAACTAGTTTGTATTATTCAGAGCTCAGCACAACGTGCATCGTCTCACTGCTCACGTAAATTCTCTCAGTCTCTCAGTGTTTATAATTCTCTCAGTGTGTTTTATAATAAAGACTACGTTCATTTTTACTCAATATACTGTGTTGTGTGCACCTCTTCACTGTCGATTCCTAACCTCACTTTTCACCAGCGTGCTCAACTATCTATTTCCCCATCAAGTCTGTAATCAGTCGCCGAGGTGACAGGTCCTTTGTTTTGGTTGTGCGATCGTTGGCATGTGCCCTGGCCGAGTGACTCTGTCAGTTTGAATCTTGTGTGTTTTTCGACTTTCTGTGGGTGCCTGCTTAAAATCGCTACTAGCCCTCTTTAATCAATCTTATTAGAGCTAACGTTCTCTAATATTAAGGGCTCTGCTGTGCTGGTTTCGTGTGTGAGCCCGTAACGAGTTTTATTGTCTTTTGTCTCTACTTGATCCATAATGCCTGGTGGTACGAAGAAATGTAGGGGCTGTCACACCGCTGTTGCCAATCCAGTCACATGTGTAGGCTGTGGAATTATGTGTCATCCCGGAGCCTCTTGTCTGGCGCGATCGGGCCGTCCCTGCTCCGATAAAAGCCTTTTGGATTGTCGTGCTGGATCCTCATTGTCGCAATCCACCGTTAGCCAGGCCGTTACATCGCCGGTGCAATTGTTATCTACCATACCTACGGCTACACTCCAGTCGCTCTCTATGTTACCTTCGGCCGATGTGATCAGAGACATAGTTAGTGAACTAATAGACTCGAAGCTCTCGGTTTTTCGGGACGAAATTCTTACGGGTATTAGAGCTGACCTGGCTAGTATGAAGTCCGACATTACTTCATTGTCTGAACGCGTCAAGGCGTTGGAGGATAGGCCTACCATCTCGTCTGATCAGATGCCCACGTCGACAGATGACGTCATAGAAGAGCTGAAAGACAGGGAGATGAGGTCCAAGAATTTAATCATTTTTGGTGTGCCGGAGCCTCACGAATCCTCGCCGGAATTGAATAGATCGGTCGATTTGATTGCTGTTCATGGGGTCTTGACCGAGATTTGCCCCCCTATTAACCAGGATCTTGCCACGCATCGCCTGGGCATACAGGGTAAGACACCCTGTAGGCCTATCTGTGTCCGCCTCTACTCTGCAGCTGAGGTGAAGAAAATACTCCAGGCTAAGCATCGGTACAAGGGCCCGTTTAAGATCTCCGACGATAAGACCAAGCATCAACGCGGGACCATTTTGCAGCTCCGGGAGAAGCTCCGTGACCTTCATGAGCGGGGACAAAGCCAGATGACCATCCGGTACATTCGTGGTGTTGCCAAAATCGTGAAGGGTAAACCACTTAAGGACTCGTCTAAAAAAAAACGCGAATTGAACCCTTTAGTTTACTTCCAAAATGTTCGTGGTCTCCGCACTAAATTAGACTCTCTCATCAACTCCGTACTCATTTCGGGCAGTGTCGTATGACATAATTATTTTTGTCGAGACCTGGCTCACCCCTGCTATATCGTCTAAGAAACTCGGGTTGCGGGATTATACCGTGTACAGGTGCGACAGGTCCCAACTATCCAGCTGTTGCACTAGGGGCGGAGGTGTTCTCATCGCTGTAAAAAATTCGATGTCTTCATGCGTTGTAACTATTAACTGCTCCGTGGTCGAGAAATTGTTTGTTAGAGTCCACCTTCACAGTAATAAATACCTGCTGCTGGGGGCAGTTTATATTCCGCCTGCATCCCAGACTTCACTTTATTCAAATCATGTCGACTCAGTCATGGAATTATGTCATAAGTTTAGCGATGACACCTTTTGTCTGTACGGTGATTATAATCTCCCTCATGCAGTATGGTTTAATAACTCATTTCAAGATTGCTTCAGAAGAGCGGGCGTTTCGTCGAATGAATCTGCAGCCATTGACCTTCTCCTCAGTTGTGCTGAATATTGTAACCTTACCCAAGTAAATAATGTTTTCAATGATTTCGACGTTATGCTCGATCTCGTCTTTGTTAGCTCTACTAATGTCGCGGTGGATCGAGTCATTGATGTCCTTATTGAACCAGACGTCTATCATCCACCCTTATATATAAAGTTTAGCGGTTTAGCCTCGTGTCCAGACCTCATGCGCGGTAACCTTGTGTACAGGGACTTTAAGCGTGGCGATTACCCCAGGGTGTTGGATTATCTTAATTCTGTAGATTGGGATAAGGAAACTGGTGGCTCTGATCCTGAATTGGCCCTTGAGTGTTTATATGGCCATATTAATAGGGCAATAGAAGCCTTTATTCCTGTTAGGTCTGTTATCCGATCCACGTTTCCGCCATGGTTTTCCCCCGGCTTAAGGTCCCTGATCCGGCAGAAGAAAAGAGCGCATAAAGTCTTTAAGCGTTCTGGATCATATGGTGACTATATAAACTTTACGAGTCTCCGTTCGAGATGTAAGCTTTCCCTGTCGCATGAGCATCGTGTTTATATTGATAGCATCTAGAGTGCGGTGTGTGATAATGTATCAAGCTTTTGGAACTTTGTTAACACTAAGCGTGGTGTGCTTGGAATTCCAGGCAAGGTCCATCTGGACCGCAGGTCTACCTCGTCGCATGCGGAAGCTGCTAATCTGTTCGCGGATTTTTTTGGCTCTGTATATACCCCTCGGGCTGGAGCGGTGCCTGCCCTGAATCCTGGTTCGTCCTCTCATAGTGATTTGAACATTCATTCGGTTTACATTTCCTTTGGTCAAATCTTATCTAAACTCGACTCTCTTGATACGTCAAAGGGTCCTGGATTCGATGGGGTCCCGCCTCTCTTTCTAAAGGAGTGTCGTTTCATCCTTGCTAGGCCCCTCTGGCATATTTTTAACTCCTCATTAGCTAAGGGAATTTTCCCTGCAGTTTGGAAGACCACTTTGGTGACCCCGGTGTTCAAGGCAGGCGAGCGTTCGGATGTCAGAAATTATAGGCCGATATGTAAACTATCGGTCATGCCTAAGGTCTTTGAGGAGATATTAACGGAGCACTTAACGCCTAATCTTACTAATGTGATATGCGACGAACAGCACGGATTTGTTCCTGGTCGGTCGACGACAACTAACCTGGCGGTATACCACTGCTTCATATCTGCGGCTCTGGATGAGGGTCTCCAAGTCGATACCGTGTACACCGACTTTCGGAAAGCCTTTGATTCTGTCGATCATTGTATCCTGCATCACAAATTAGCCTCAATCGGGATTAGTGGGCCGCTCCTTGATTGGATTGATAGCTATCTTGAAGACCGTGTGCAGGTGGTCAGGGTGCAGGAGAGATTGTCCGATCCAGTCAATGTGACCTCGGGGGTCCCGCAGGGATCTCACCTCGATCCTCTCTTGTTCCTTCTTTTTATCAACGATCTTAAAGGAGCTTTTAGGCACAGCAAATTTCTCATGTACGTGGACGATCTAAAGATTTTCCGCACAATAAGTAGTTCTCTCGATGTGAATCTGTTGCAGGATGATCTCTTAGGATTTGAGCAGTGGTGTAACGTCAATAGGATGCGGTTAAATGCGGGTAAATGTGTATTATTAAGTACACACAGGGCTATTAGCGGAATTCCCTCAGTATATAACTTAGATGATAGCACATTGTCTGTGGTTGCGGAAGTCCTGGACCTTGGTGTTACGTTCATGTCAGGTCTGGACTTTCGCAATCACTATAGAAATATTACGTGTAAAGCTATGAAAACCCTCGGATTTATAGCCCGTTTCGGTAAGCATTTGAAACAAATCAGGACATTGAAGTTGCTATATGTCGCACTGGTGAGGTCACAGGTCGAATATGCCTCGGTGATATGGAGTCCTAGGCATAAACAATATGCCAGCTTAATTGAACGTGTCCAGCACAAGTTACTGAGGTTGGCCATGAGGGCCTCAGGTAGCCCTATGCGGTTCTGTGACCATGAATACGGTCATGTCTTGCAAAAAATGGGGCTCTTAACTCTTAGTGACCGCCGTGTTTGTTCAGACATATTATATATTTACAAAACTTTCCACGGTCAGATTAACTGCCATGAGCTTGTCGCACGGATTTGTTTTAACGCTCCGCAACGCTCACTGCGTCCTACACCCCTTTTTGCTGCGCATGTCCCCGAATATCACTATTATTCGGCGGACCCCATTAATCGCGCTATGAGTGAGTTGAACCAGTGCCCTGCCGATATTGATCTGTGCATGGACTCCCTAACTACGTTTAGAGCTCTACTTCTGAGGAGTCTGTCATCTCTGTAATGTCTGTTCATTGGTTTAGTCTTGTTGCGTATTTTTAGACTGTTATGTTTGTGTTCATTTTATTTTCTGTTACTTTATCTTTATCTATATTTTAATTTTATATTTTATACTTTTTATACTTCTTGTACATTGTGTCAAAATTTTGTAATCTAAAGGGTTCTCCCGTTTAAATAATAATAATAATAATAATAATAATAATAATAATAATAATAATAATAATAATAATAATAATAATAATAATAATAATAATAATAATAATAATAATAATAATAATAATAATAATAATAATAATAATAATAATAATAATAATAATAATAATAATAATAATAATAATACCAATAATAATAATAGTATTAAGGATATATGCGAGCGACACACAATATGGCGGGAATCAGCGAATCAAGCGACGCGCAGCGCATGCGCATGACCGCCTAACTAACCACGAATTCAGTGCCGCGAACGACTCAAGCGCGCGTGCGCAGACCGCGCGATAAACCGGACGCGGAATAAACTAAGTGCAGAGCGCGAACCGGCGGGAACCGGATGTTAATTATAATTGGTACGCGAAACCGGGCGACTAGCGATTGGCGAGAGTAAGCTATCGCCAAATATTATAAATACGGGGCTGCCAGTAGCAGCAGAGAGCAGGCTTGGTTCTGCCACCGAACCAAGAACTGAGGCCGCTTTAGTTAGCCCCTCAGTTTAAACGCAAGTTTATCTAAGACTCATTCCTGACACCAAACTAAACCATCCATTTCGAGGCCGCTTTAATTAGCCCCTCAACCTTCCATTCCGAGGCCGCTTTAATTAGCCCCTCAAACCTTCTATTCCGAGGCCGCTTTAATTAGCCCCTCAAACCTTCCATTCCGAGGCCGCTTTAATTAGCCCCTCAAACCTTCCATTTCGAGGCCGCTTTAATTAGCCCCTCCAACCTTCCATTCCGAGGCCGCTTTAATTAGCCCCTCAAATTTCCATCCTAAAACCTAGAAAGCGTGGGCCAGCTAATAGGCACCAAAAATACTGCCTAAATTCTACTTCCATCCTAAAAAGCGTGGGCCAGCTGATAGGCAACAGGAAGCCAAATCTGAGAGAAGGAACTCTCTCGATATTCAACTAAACATTCAATACCGACCTAGCGTCAATCTTATATCACACACCGACTTAGCGTCGTGATTTACGATTTAGTATCGTACCTTTATATCTTTAATATTAATCAACGTTTTAAGCACTATTATACCGACTTAGCGTCGCGCTTCTATGTTCAACTAAAGATTAAGCATAATTTTCGTTACACAACTATACGTTCTGTAATACCGACTTAGCGTCGAAACTTAAACGATATATTTTATTACCGACCGACATGACGTTATATAATTATCTACCGTTCTGTTAACTATTGACTCCGTGTCAAATTCTATCTATCATTTCGACCTAGCGTCAAAAACCTTTACTTGAATAAACGATTTTTGTTAATTACTGTTAAAAGAAGGACTCTCGTTTCGTGAAATTCATTTCTTTATCGCACGCCACCCGAACCAATCCCACAATTCCGCGAGTAAACCGCTCTATTCGTGGAATCACCTGTAACTCACGGCACAGTCTCGTTTGAGAACGTTACAGGGGTGATAACACTCGCAATCTGCTGACAGAACAGCTCGCTGGTTTATCTCAGAGCGAAGACAATTGAAATTCGCAAAGAGGATAATTGAAATTCCCAAAGAAAACGATTGCGTCTCGGTCATCTAGCAGACAAATGACCTAACGCATGCTTTACGAACGGGTAATTATCTTCCATATTAGTGGGAAAGGATATAATAAATGATTCGTTACAGATATTAATGTGAAAGTCATACATTTATTAAAACATATACGCGTACTATAATGATACATGATTTACGTCGCGCAGCATGGATTGCATTCCTATCGCTAATAATTCGCAATCGATCAAAGAATGCTGCTCGAAGTAGTCGCTTTCGAAAATTAATTTTACATAATCGGTTGGTGCGGTAGCGCTACGTAGAACGTCTACGAATGCGGTGTATTTACTACTTACAGAGTATATATTTTCGGACAGCCAGGTGAACATATGATCGATGCAATACTCATACGTGAATAGTTTTCGCATCGTGGCTTCAGTCATGTATAAGGCTACGTGATTATCGATGATTCTGACGAGTTGAGTATCACGCATACGTGTGAATTCGATTCGCAAATGATCAATTACGATGGGGGTTTGGGGCGATGTTGCGTTGGCGTCCAATCTTTCAAGTATATCTGATCCATTTTGCAGTAGGAGCTTCCACGTGGACATCGAAAAGTTTAGCTCGTTGCATTTATTATCAACTATTGTGATCTCTACAGGGCACGAACTCAAGCCAATGCGAATTCCAATAATTAACCGTTTATAGGCTGTCGATGTTAGAGGATATTCACGCCCCAGGATCCGTACGTTTAATGGTTTTGACGTATTCGCTGTTTTTAACGTTGTAGATCCTGAACTGCAAGGAACATACGTGTAGAATTAATACATCAGGCGTTTCCATATACAGTGAAAGAAATAAGTGAAAGAAAGAAATAAGTGAAAAGTGAATGGTAATGCGTACATACCTCATATCGAATTGTTGATGAGGACATTGTTGCTGTTGGCGTTTATTAGGAAAGCCATCAGTGTTATCGGAAGCGCAGGATGAATCGTTTAAGCTGCGTTTGTACATTTCGATGTGTACTATGTACGATTATACTGATCGATGAAGAAATTGACGTGAACGAGACCTGTTAGCACTCGAGTATACGTAACGTTATGAAGTCCGCATGACTGACCAACGTCGCTTTTATACCGATTCACGCATACGTACACACTAAGGTGTGAGAGTATATTACATCAATGATAGTGATGAGCATAACTGTGTTAAGGCACGAACATTAATATGAAATGTGAATAGCGCGGTAAATTCAAATGGTGTACGATAATTCAAATAGCATGCACGACAAATTCAAGGTGTATACGTGTCGCAGGAGAGCAAGGTACAATTCACACCACGAATCATAAAAGTGTACTATAAGCTGAAATAATTAGTTGTCATCATTGAAGAAGAAGAAGAAGAAATTGTGATAAGGATACCCCACCTACTTCGCGACTTCCCCACCACGCAACGTGCAGGACTTGCCTTTGAGCCTAGACCCCCTAAATGTATATAAGGGCATTGACCGCCACCGCACGGGCCAAAATACGATCATGACCGATATGAACGCATTCGAAATGCGCCGGTGCATCGTAAGTATAAGTTTCTGTGAAAGTGAATTGAATTGAATTGAAGTATTTTAATCAGTTTATACGTTTGTTTCAGCGCGCACATTGCGATGAAATGAACGCGTGGCGCGCGGAGCGCCGGCGAATATTAATAGCGGTCGTAAGTAATGTTTCGGCAAATTGTGTTGATACGCGTATACCATTCGACGGTGATTTAATCGAATCGTACGTTTGTTTCAGCGCCGCCACGACGTCGAACTTCATGCACGCGATGGAGATCGCGATGCAATTATCCAATTACTCGTAAGTGTTACTTCGCGTAAATTGTATTGGTATACGTATACCATTCGATAATGATTTAATCGAGTTAAACGTTTTGTTTCAGCGCCAAGAATACAGCGTCCGTAGCGACGGGAGGATTTGCACGGAACTGAGGGCGAGGATTCAATTTGCAAGGCGCATATGGCGCGAGGACACCCTTCAGGTGGATTTTTTAGTATTTGATGGAATTGAATTCTGGGGACTCTCACGTCTATTCAAGGAGTAAGTATAAGTGAAATGTATTTATTCAGTGTTTCGCACGCTAATATCAGCGTTCATATAAAAATAATTTGATGTTTTCTCTGTGTGTTGCAGGGAATAACGTCGGAATAAATTTAAAATTATTTTATAATTATTAAATATGAATAAATAAGTAAATATTTTTTCTTAAACAGTGTGTTTATTCATATACATCAATGCATGCATACTTAAATTATAAAATCAGTATTTGCGTAAAACAACGTTCGTATGGGATGGATATCCTCGCTAGCGAAGTAAAGGAAGTAGTCGCGGTCGTTATACTCATCATTACCGTTGCACTCGTAGCCATCGCTGTTATGCTAATCGCTATAGAAGAACAAAAATAATTCTTACATATTTGTTCTTTGCATATGACGCGTAAAGTAGATACAATGCGTGTGTAGGACTTACATTAGGTGACGCGATGTATATAATTCCATATTTTCTGGACGTTCTCCAACGCGCAAACACCACCGTTGTTGTGAAATGCACATCGAAGTGTATTCGTTGAAGACATAGACTTTAGGTTAGGAACGTCGGGATTCGCGATGTTAGACGTGATCCCACAATAATCATCGTCAACGTCGTAGCCACCGTCGTCTTCAACGGTTCGAGCGTTATTGTTGTAGTTGTTGTTAATCTTTAGCTCCCGCAGTTCGTACAAATCACAGACATCTTCAACGATTATGTCAGGTAGTAGTTGCAGCATCCAGGTTTTCTTCTGAACACCTTTCACGACGACGAAATCAATGTTTGCGAGTACGCTGGTGAGCAGACCCGAAAGTTTGGAGTATGGAACGCAGCCGTCAGACCAGCGAAGCCCATGATGATGCTTCGCGAGCCAGATCGCTTGGCATTTCTCGAACGAATTCAGATGATTCCAGAAGTACGGTGGTTCGAAGATCCAATGACTGAGCATCGACGTTTCATCGATGTTACTGTTTGTGCGAATTGCGATCTCTTTCACAATGAAGTCGCGTTCGGTTTTGAAACCTTGCAGATCGACAATGACTGACATTATTCGTATAAATAGTAGCGTCAGTGGTGAAACAGTAACTGAGGACATCGACATCGTCATCGACGTTTTTACAGTGGTAGTAGCGGTAGTAGTAATAGTTGTAGTAGTAATAGTTGTAGTATTCATTAATCATTCACACATACGCTCACTATGTTAGTTTACGTACCACGTTAGTCAAAGGATCGTATTCTACTATACGATCGTGTATGATCATACAGTACGCGGTAGTATTAGCGGGAACATTTTCTTTACATTCGAAATCTATTCGCACGTCCACCGTAACACTCTTCAACGACTCGTTTTGTCTAGAACAATCTATAACCGCGATAGGTGCATATTGAAAGAAATCATTCGCATTCATTAACGGTTCTCCACGACCGTAGTAGGATCGACTAAATTTTGCATACATATCGTATAGGAGTGCATATTTAAACTTATCGAAATCCAAGTTCAAATCGTCGTACGGATACGTCTCGGAATTTAGGTACAATCGAACGTTCGTGAGTTTACACGCATCGAATCTGCTCGCGGTTTTATCAAGACGATTCTTTCGATCGGTTTGCATGGCGAATATCACGTATCGATGTTTCGTTGTTGCTTGCAGTAACGGATACTCGTACAGATCCCATGATCGGAAACTCATTGCGATCGGCCGGCCGCTTTCCAGGATACGTAGCATTGATAGCTTATTCACTTCCTCTAAAGCGACGTGAGGCATTCGCCACTGTACCTTGCGTATCTCAAGTTTCGGTCTCGCAGTGATGGAGGTGCCGTACATCGCGTTCGCATAAACTCGTGATCGAATAAGATTTAGCTCATGCTGCGCATTCATCACGATGTGTTTGTAATCCTCACAGAATCCTAATAACACGTTCAAGGGTACGCAGAAATTGAAAGCGTCCGAATGAAAAATGTCTTTATCGTACGCAATGGTATAATCCCAACCGGCATTCGCGAGCACTTTGCTTCCACCGACCGTTAACGAAATGTGATTTTTCAACGCAGTAGCGATCCTTGGATTTCGGCAACGATCGATCTCGACACCATTCAATTCATATCGAATCTCATCAAACATGAACGCGACGCAATTGTTATCGAGAACCGCGGTCCCGGACATTCCCGAGCTTATCGCATCCTGCACCGCCAACGTGCCACGACCTTCGATGTAGAGAAAACTTTCACACTGAAGCGTGTACAGATCTTGCTGCTGTATGGGGATTCTTATCTCGTCGCTATTGTCGAACGTCGTGTTGGCGTACGGATTATACGTGTGTAATTCAATCTTCGTGATACGATTGTCGAAGGTTGGCGTATTCGCCACGTCCAGAATAATAGACATCGTGGTTGCGAGTAACTCTTTCCACTTATCTAATAGGCTACGATGAATCCTAGCGATCGTAAGAAACGTGCGTTTCGACGAGTCAACGGTTTTCTTATACTTCTTACCGGTCCTCCTCTTATCACTCCACCAGCCTTTATTCTTGTACTTACACTTGTTGATAAAGGGTTAAGTCGATGACGCGAGACAGATGCGGCTGAAGTAGCAATGCTAGCGGGGATTGATGATTCGTATGTATGATCTAACACTAACATACTACACACGTAAGCATACACGTGCAGTCACGCGAGCCTATCGCGCTGACGTCGTTGAACGTGCAAGCGAATCGTTATTTCTTCTCCACGGAAATCTATAGGACGATTGCGTTGATCGACGATGCACAACGTTAGATCGTGTATTGCTCGTGCGACGATCGGCAGGTAAATGACGTGTCGCGGTGTTTCCGATATCTTATATCCCGGCGGCACGCGAGGCGAAAATTCATGAATCGTATGTACCGGCTTATCGTTGCTGTACGCACCGGTAGTGACATTACACGTCACTCTAATCACGTTAACGTTTATAATATTCACGGGTACGTCGGACTCGTGCCAGATTCTCGGTAATAAGACTCGATTCGAGGAAAATCCTAGCAGCGAGCCAACATTGTCGGGTTTCGTAAAGTCTACGGTGAACGCGCAGTACAGTTCGCTTTTCATGGTGTTGTTGTTAGCTCGTAGCACTAGAGGATACTTGTCGTCATCGTTGTTACCGAGACTTCGAGGATGTCGATCGAGTAATTGCTGCTTCAGGTACTCGGCGATAGCGTCTAATTCATAGGAACCGTGAGGGATCGTAATGCAGTCATGAGCGATGTCGACGATGTCATTCTCGGTGTTGTAGACGATGAAGTAGAATTTATCATTGCTCGAGTCGATGTTCGGTATCGTGTGAAACGTCTCCATGTCCGCGAGTCCTAATTCGTACTGACCATCGCTCAAATCTATCGGAGGAAAATAGTTTACCGTGAGCACGCTGCTACGGCCCGTTAACGTTAGCGCGAACGACATATCGATTACACTCGCGAGACGGAGAGCGAGAAAGTGACGCGCGCGTGTGAATACTCGTCAATTTATCGGTATTATGTTTCCTTATTATAGGATATATGGAGCATCATTATGTATGGATACATTGTAGCATAATCTTAGTACATAGGTCATTCCATAGATTTTTGCTGCAAAAATTGCACGCATAAGGGACCACAATTCATCTCGTCGAAACGTTGAAAACGATCGTGATTGTACGTGATCGTTGTTCCGCGTCCGAAATAATAAATCAATTCCGTGGGAGGTCGCAGATTCCGGAAACTATCAAAGTACTGTACTCGTGGCCCGCGATTCGCGTACGCGACCCAGTGCGTACCGGTGCCTCGATTCTCGTCAAGATTCGCGATGCCACATTCGTTGGCTAGTACGCGCGTAGGAAGCGTGTCGCGCATAAACACCCCTCGAAAGAACGGTACGCTAGCGCACTCACGCTCTAATTGCAGATTTGTCATAGGTTGTTGCGTTATCGCCGCCACCGTCGCCACGCGGCTACTCGATCAACGTTTTTTTTTTCTTTGACCGCAGTCGTTGTTGGCGTCGGCGTTTAGAATTCAAGCCCGCGCCTCGTTTGTACGGTGTCAGATGTATCCCTCGCCCCTCCATCGCCCGATGATGACGCAACGTCTCCTCAAGCTGTTTTCGAGAGGCTCTCGAATCGTTAACCGCTTTGGTTATACCAGCAGCTCCACCGGCCAATGCTCCGACAGTCGATAAAGCAGGTAGCACGAATGGAAGAAATGGTAGAAAACCACCACGTTTCGCCACTCGTAGATTACGACGTCGTTGCGAATGTTTCCCTCCAGACTTTCTCCGTTGTCGTTTCCTTCCAGACTTTCTCTGTTTCCGTTCCGTCTTTCTCATACCCATGCCGAGTTTAGTTTTAGCCTTCATCGTTGCCCACACTCCAGTCACTGTAGCTTTTTCGCCAAAGGTCGCGTCGTTTGCGAATACGCGTTCTCGCGCACGTTCGGCTAATGCACGATCCGCTTCGTGTCTTCCCTCCAAATCCTTCCGACGAGAGTACGCGATATCGTGGTCTCGACACGCTGCGTCTAGGGGGTTTACACCTTCGTCACCACGAGCCAATCGCTTTAGCAAATGAGTTCCCGGTCCGCAGAACTGATAACCCGGAACGTGTAGTTCGAACGGTAAGCGGTTCATGATACCATTCACGAGACCCGATCCGATCTTATTCTTATTCTTATTCTTATTCTTATTCTTATTCTTATTCTTCTTCTTCTTCTTCTTCTTATGATTCTTCTTACCCTTATGATTTTGTCCTACTTCACGAGACGTTGCAATCGTTGATGCAACCATATACGTTAGAATAATCACGATAGCTACTACGATAATAAACGCGTACGCAAGCTCCGCCGATCACAGTGATAGTGATCTGCGTGACGCGTGCCACGAATATAAATAGTCGTCCTCGTCACACGCTGAGAAACGTCACGAACATGCGTTTCGCAAAACAGCCGAACGTTATCCGCGTGACCGCGAATAGAATGCTCGAGGATGATAGGGATGCGGGTCGTTCAAACCGACACGGTCCACTAATACCGAATAGCGTGCGAGGTGTGATTTGTGGTCCATCCGGATGTGGAAAACCGAACGTACTTCTGAGTATGCTAGAGAGTCCGAATGGTTTGCGTTTCGAGAATGTATACGTATACTCGAAATCGTTACATCAACCAAAGTATCGATATCTCGAGCAGGTGTTGTCACTCGTTGACGGAATCGAATACTTTCCCTACTCGGACAACGCTGAGATCCTTCCACCGAGAGACGCTCGACCCAATTCGATCTTCGTATTCGACGACGTGGCGTGTGACGAACAGAATGCGATACGCGAATATTTTTCCATGGGTCGTCACGCGAACGTGGATTGCTTTTATTTATGTCAGTCGTACGCTAGAATACCTAAACATCTGATCAGGGATAACGCGAATTTTCTCATGCTATTCAAACAAGACGGTACGAACTTGCGTCGCGTGTATAACGATCACGTGAATACCGATATGACGTTCGAGTCGTTCAACGACTTGTGCGCGAGATGTTGGCGTCGACGATACGATTTCGTGGTGATTGATAAGGATAGTCCCATGTACGAAGGTCGATATCGAAGAGGATTTAACGAGTTCGTCATAGCTCGTGGACATTAGTAAACCGCGAGTCGTTCATCGAACAACACGAAATGTCTAACGAACCTACTGCGGCTACAGCTGCGCCGTCCTCGAGCAACGTCGACGTTAAGCATACGCGGAAACATCGTTGACGTCATCGACAAAAGGGATTGAAACGCCTGGGTGTAGATACGAAGGTTAACGCGAAGGTTAACGCGAAGGTTAAATCGCCAAAGTCAGCGAAGTTATACGTAAAAAGTGCTTGGCATTGAAAATTAGTAAAATGGCTACGGAATCAGCTGCGGAGGCGAGAATACGACCCATCGTCGAACCACTGAAACGATTGATCGAGAACACACCCACGTTGAAAACATACTCAACGTATCGATCACGACCCATGAAGAGGGAACATGAATATGATCAACAACAATCATCGAAACGACATCGATTCGCTACTCCGTCTACACCCAAGGAGCGTTTGAATAACCTTCCAGATTCTAGCTACGACGACAACGACAACGACAACGACAACGACAACGACAACGACAACGACAACGACAACGACAACGACAACGACAACGACAACGACAACGACAACGACAACGACAACGATGTTGTTGATGTAGATGATGTTAATGATGTTAATGATACTGTTGTTGATGATGTTAATGATATTGATGGTGAAGATAGCGAAAAAATTCAGAATGATGAGTCGCCAGCAAAGGTTCGCGATTTGAATACGCTGCGTAGCCCCGTCGACGATGTCCAAGTGTATGTACGAAACGCCAAAGGACCCTTATCGCGAGAATACCTACGACTGTTCTTCACCGACACCAAGAAACGAATCGATAACGTATACGGTGTATACTTAGGTTCCGACGAAGATCTAATGATCGGCGATTCCGCGTTCACCATCGACAATGACAGCGATGATATTCGCGTGAATGGAAAGCGATACGCGGGAACTCGGGGATTGTACGAATTGCTATTCATGCGAATGCCCGACGATCGCACGTACACGGACGTGGATCTTCGCTCGTACCGGCGTATCTTGTTAACGACGAACGCGCATAAGCGAAACCATTCGCCGAGTAAGCCTACGCTGGGTAACAAGGGGTATAAGTATAAGAAAATCATATCCACGGTGATCGGTAAGGTGCGGACAACGGCTGTTAGACGTGTCAGGGGTCAGGGTAGAGGCAGCGGTCGCGACGGCGCGGGCGACGCGGATCACGCGGATGACGCGGTCGACGCTGATGGTGTGGATATCGCGGACACGCGTCAAGGTCTAGGATTACCCATCGACAATTCGATGACAATCACCGATAACGCAATCGATTACGTATACTGGGACGATCCGAATGAATTGATCGATAGACTTGGTTTGCTCACAGCATCGCACGCTGCCGGTCATACGGGTCACGATAACGAAATCGAATCAATCGTGGAGGAACTTCGCGAGGCCGGTTTCATCTTAAATTGAGCAATTCGATGATTGCAGCGTCAGTAGCGTTTACGCACACGCATTGTTATGTCGGTGAATAAGTTTGGTATCTCGTTACGTAATAATATCAACAATAACTACGAAGCAACAATGACAATGACAAGACTATTATCCGCGGTGGACGAACGCTTTACGCGAAAAATCGAAACGGCTATCGCGAACGCCCGGTTGGACGCGGAACATCAACGAGCTCAACTCGAAACGCGAGTACAACGAACGATAACGGATATCGTTAACGCGCAATTGCTCCGACTAGAGGATGACTTAAATATCACGATGGAACGACGCTTCGATCACTTGAAAGACAGACTCGAAGAGCTCACGACGTTGACGACGCAGACCGCGATATCAACCACGGATCCATACAAACGAAAGGAGCAGCGAAAAGTAAGCGAGGGGCGACGACGACGATGATTATTGAATGATGACGATCGTTCGCGAAATACATGTATCGATTGTATTTTACGAACGCTCGAGGAACTGATACTACTTCTAACGCCCTTGGAACGTCACGTCAACCCCCACCAACCCACCCGCGAAGCATGAGTAAGGAGCGTATCCAATTAGTGAATGAATTACACGCTTCCGCGAGACGAAATTTCCCGCGACGTGTCGACATTCGCGGCTACGATGATCTATGGCAGGCTGATTTGGTGGAGATGCGTCCGTACGCGAAGCAAAATCGTGGATATCACTACATACTAACAATCATTGACGCGTATAGCAAGTATGCATGGGCTGTACCCGTGAAAACGAAAGGCGGGCGTGACGTTACCACGGCGTTCGCGACCGTATTGCTGCAGAGCGATAGATGTCCGCGAAATTTACAAACCGATATGGGAAAAGAGTTTTACAACACGGAGTTTTAACGATGTGCGAAGACACACGGGATCAACCACTACTCCACGTACAGCGTGATGAAAGCGTCAATCGTCGAACGTTTCAATCGCACGCTGAAAAACCTTATGTGGAAACAATTCTCCTTGAGCGCGTGATATCGTTGGATCGACCTGTTACCTGCCCTCGTGCACACCTATAATCATCGCAAGCATCGTACGATCAACGCCCGACCCGTTGACGTAACCGCTGCGACGCGTTTGTCGTTCGCCGCGTATGATACGCCCTTCTCCTCCTCCTCATCCTTCTCCACGAAAGGTATTCGACGACGCGCAAAATTCAATGTCGGAGATAAGGTACGCGTAAGCAAGTTTAAAACCCTCTTCGAGAAGGGATACACGCCAAACTGATCGACTGAGGTGTTTGAAATTACAACTGTACAACGAACGTGTCCGGTGACGTACATTCTGCACGATTCCGTGGGAGAGCCGATCTCGGGTGGATTCTACGAGTACGAACTGCATTCGGTCGCGAATCCTGATATCTATCTGGTCGAGAAGATTATTCGTCGCAAGGGGGACCAGGTGTACGTTAAGTGGCTTGGATTCGATTCGTCGCGGAACTCGTGGATACGCGACAAGGATATTCTATGATTCGCGATCATAAACGCGCTTTATGTTACTGAAATAATACATATAAAATAAATACATATAAAATAAATACATTATCCGTTTATTCAATTACTATCCTCATTCTTCTTCTTCTTCTTCACATATTTTATACAATTAATCTTAATTTGACTATTCTACACTATATACATGTATTAGATATTCGTAATGGATAAATGGTATGAATAGATGAATGGTATGAATAGATGAAATAAAGAAACGCTTGCAACGTAAGGTATATACATATGTATATGCGCATATACAAACACACTATACAGTAAACATGCAAACATACTATACAGCAAACATACAAACATACTATACAGTAGGATTCTCATGGGGCTCGAGGGATTCGTCAGGCTCAAGTTCGAGATGTTCATGGGTCTCGAGCTCGGGGATTCGATAATGCCCCCACGGAAGGGTACTGACTCGATCGACTAAAATGAATCTCTTAACGTCAAACGGACTGAGAGCATTCTTTTTCTCACTCACGGAATACACCTCGTGCAGCTTAGACCGTATATTTTTTTGTCGAATCGCTTTCTCGGTGAGATCGCGAAGACATCGAATGTAATCGTCGAATTGTACATCATTCGTGACCACGTGTCTCCGCACAACCTTAACTTTTTTAGTTTCGCTCGTAGCCTGCACTGCAGCGTTAAACGTTCTAGTCGCGTACATCTTGGACCTCAATCCGACAAACTGTCATCAAGGTACCATTATTACGCGAGGCTAATCGTATGGATTGTCCACTGCGTAATCACTCGTGTCGAATCGATGAAACTGTCGGTATCGGTGTATAGGACCTTACACCGATCACCGAACTTCGCACGCATATATGCATAGTGAAATTCATACAAGCATTCTTTCGATACGTCGAGTACACTCACTCCCACGTATATCGGTTTGTCGAACTTCACTTGCAGTTTTCGCATCTCGATTACCACCAACTGTTCCGAGAAGATTGTGCGACTGTGAAAGTTTGGCTTCGCGATTAACGCTTCCGCGCCGTAACGACCACCCCACTGAGTCACCAGTCGCACGTCTACGCGATTCCGTACGCTCTCCATTGTTTTACCATACACCGCGGTATTCATTAATTTATATAGAGTCTTCTGAAATTCACTCGTGGTGCGCGTTCTCAAATCTGTATTCAATTGAATGTATTCGCGCAACCAATGCGATTGATCGAATCGCAACACCCGATGAATTCGCGTCACGCGTAAACCATGTCGCACGCACTGTTTCAGGTAGCGATAGTGAATTACGTATCGCTCCTTATCGTCGAGCGTGGCAAGCAACTTGGTCTGTTTTCCTTCTGGCGCGTGCTCGCGTACAGGGCAGAATGGTAGGTCGGCGTGTGCGTCATGAATCTCCTTGGGATACTCGATGTCCACCTCCAACAGGTATCCCTCGGGTCCATCGTCGTCGGGCATGCATGATACGTCGAGCGCGGCCACTGTCGCATCGTCCAACCATTGAAACCCTCCGTGCGGCATAGCCTGCGACATCGCCCATCCGTACAAGTTGTTGACGTCGAAGTACATCAGGTACGTCGACGGCTTCGACTCGTCATACATCGCTGTCGGCAGGTACTTGTTATTGGCACGCGCGTACCTGTGCGAGCACTGACTCAGACCACCGCGTATGCCACGCTCCACGAACAGTAACATGTCCACATCCGTCAGAAGCTCTAACCGTACACCGGTATACTTTAGCATCGCGTCCCACGTGAAACTCGGCAGTGTAAAATAATGCGCGGGATCCAGATCGTAACTCGCGATGCAGTCATCACGGAAACTTTCAAACACGTCGGCGAGTAACAATACATCAGTTTTTAAGTATAAATCGCTGTACTCGCCCAATGTCTGTACGTGGAAAGTGTTCCATACGTTCGTGGCGTGCGCGTAATCAGGCTCCGACGCGACGGTATCGTTCAATCGATTGAAAAATGCTTCGCGAGACGGTAAACGCGTATCGTCCAGCTTGGTGTATGACGATACGTAGTCGTACGGGAAGACGCCCTTTCTGGTTAGAAGATTGAATTGATCGTCCGACAGGGATTGAAACTCGCGTCGTAGAATCGTAAGTCGTTCTTTACCAAGGTCCCAAGCGAGTTTCTCCAGACTAGCGGTTAAAAACTTTAGCGAATCGACGAATCGAAACTTCAATCCCCTATGCCAATCATTGTTCTCGGGATCGATTCCCGTTACATGCTTGGTGAATGATATATATCGCTCCTTCGTCACCGGCAGTAGGTCGATCGGTCCCTCGAACGCGGACGCCAACTCCTTAATCACGAAATGCGCGTCGTAGCCTGAGAGATTATGAAATACTATCGGTATCGTGTACGATCGTTGAAACTGCAAATTACAAGTGACGTGGGCCGCACCTCGGTACTCACCCGTCGAGTGACAATGGTCGCGTACTTTTTTATCCCCGTCGACGAACGGTCGCCCGCACACGTGACATACGATCGCGTCTTTAAAACTACGCCACTGTTGACTCGTCAACGAGTTCATAAGTTTCGGACTCTGCAACCACGAATACGCGATATCCGCAAAGTTACGCAGCTCTTGCACGAACCATTTCACACATTCGGTTTCATGACGAAACGCGCGATAACGACATAGAGACGCGTCGGTGGAGCAATGAATGTAGTATCCCACGCTGTACGCTCTATGCTGTTGGTACGTGTACGTGCGACTCCGCTCTGCAGACTCGACGTCCTCCAGCATACATTCGAAGTCCGCGTACACGATGAATGGTGCTCGTTCTTTATTTCGGAAATTTTTGAATTGCAACCATTTATCCTCTTCGGACGGTAATTCGACTGCACACTCGTTCAGTCGCTGGCAATCCACGTTGTGTTTAGTCAGTCGTATTGGTGAGTGGAATACGCAGAGACACCTGAAATGATAATATTATTAATAAACATAAGAATAAATAACATATCGATTGAAAATATTTTTACTCACCTATCGCAAACGAATACTTGACCCTTGTGATTGCTGAGTTGCTTTGAAATGAGCCTCGACATGCTTCGAATGCATGCGAAATGATATTGTTTGGGATCCTTGGAATTCTGCATCAGTAGCAAGTTTGTGTGTCTATCATGCTTATCCGCAGTCAAACGTAAAGGTGCGCAGCCTTTGTCGGTCCAGGTATACACGTTCACCGATACGTTGTTCAGCCTCTCGAACTTCGTCAGCTGATTTAACGTTACGGGTAGACTCATAGTGTCCGTACGAAGTACCGTCGAGTAATGAGGGTATGACGCGCATCTATCCCCATGCGTAGCAGCTGGATACAAACTGGCGATGACGGCCCACAAGAAACACGCACTGTCTCTACTATGCACATTGACCACAGCTCTTTTAAGAATAACCTCAACCGGCAGTGTCATGTCGCAGCCGGCGCGAAGAGGGCTATATTTATTAATGTTTACTAGGAGGTTCAGCACAGCCCTTAGGGCCCATCCACTGTCACGATCTTGGAACTCCTCGATCGCCACTAACGTGGGAGTGACCACGCACTTCGAGTACCACTCGCGCACGCTCGATGTTCTGAACAGTACACGATTTCGCGTACCGAAACTTTTCATATCCATATTCTCGTTCAACATGAACTCTGCGTTCAGAATCGTATTCACGGACACACCGGAATGTTCCCTGATAGCGTCTGTCACGTGTGAAAGCACCATTCGGCGTGCACCCGCCAAAAATTGACGCAGATCGATGTAACCTACGTTAATGACAACACCAGTCGAAATACAATTTCGAAACGCGGTCTCCACATCCTCCCATACGATCTTTGGTTCCGTCGATCGACCCGAAACCCCGAGTCCTAGTCGTGAAAACCGTCCCCGCACGATCGTACGTAATGTCTTCGTACGCGCAATTAGCGATACCAGACGTTGCTTCGCAGCCACCGACACTCCTTCGCCGCACTGATACTCGACGATGAGCCTTAAACACACGTCGCACCGATCCATCCAGTCTCTAAATTCCATACTGGTGCGTAAAAGCGTTGACATTCGGTATAGAACGTTAAATGTATTCATGAATACCTCCATGTTTCTTCTTCTTCTGATACAGTTTTCAAGATGTTTACCGAACGACTGCGTGACTCTGATTGAATGTACTAACCACCTACTAGAGCACTAAAGAGGTGAGTATGCGCATCCGCCATGTTGGGTCCTCTGGGGAGAGAAGATTATTGAGTACCCGCCTTTTTAAGTATTGTCAGATTCACTTTATAAACAAAACATGCGTTGTTGATATTGATACATGGTAGCACGACACATTATTACAGTATTTTATTACATTTTAGTTTATATTTGGTTTATACAGCGAATTTGACAGTAGTCAAAAAGGCGGGTACTCAATAATCTTCTCTCTCCAGAGGACCCAATATGGCGGATGCGCATACTCACCTCTTTAGTGCTCTACACCTACCCTAGTCAAGGTCTGCGAATTGTTATCGCACCGAATTCTTTTCTTCGCACTCTCTCAGTCAGATGCCGTGATGTCACGCTTGCTCGATGCGTTACCACGTGTATCAAATTCGCGCATCGAATTCGCACGTCCGTGATAAGGGTGTTTACACCCGTCACGGTGGTTCCACTCTGCGAAATATGTTGGGCTATGTCCGAAGCATCCGCCTTAAATCAGTTCTCAAATGCTACTGCAGCGGTCAAGCCATACGCTACTGCGAGAATCGTTTTTAAGAATTTATCACATCTAAGTCGATCGCATCTAAGTCGATCGTATCTAAGACGACTGTAGTTGAATCAAAGTGTTGTGAGTGTGTTTTGCTTTGAAGGAGACTGCTTTTGAAGTAGATTGCTTTGAAGGATATCGTCAGTCGTTCAATATACGAGAAAATACAATCAATTAATATCGTAAGTTTCCATTACCATATTTTAGTTTATCGTTGTGTTGACAACTTTGAGAATTATAACGAAAATTGATTTTAGATTATGTCATTACCCGTGAACTTGAATCGTCCTGCGGTCGTTGCGACCCCAACCTCCGCTGTGATACCCACACGCACCTCCAGTCCTAAAGTGTATGTGACGTGTCAGAATATTGCGGTGCAAACCGAAGAAATTCGGGAAGGAATAACTCGTGAGGCTGAGGCTGTTAATGATGGAGATGTATTTTTAAAAGTATTCCATAATGCTAACGGTATAGACGATGAACCACCGTCTGGTCAGTACGGGGACGAACAATTTTGGTTAAACAAGCTTGCGCGACAAGGATTCTTTTTAGACGATAATAATAAGGATGACGAATTCTATACGGATATTCATTACCAGCATCGTGCGAGTCGCCCTAGCACCGTGGTTTGGCGTAAATGCGCTGAAGCTAAAAAAATTGATTATAATGCTGTTTATATGAATGTAATATCGGGGCTTCACGTCCGTGATGGCGTATCACAGACTACCCCCGATTAAGTTGACGTATCACAGACTACCCCCGATCAAGTTGGTGTATCACAGACTACCCCCGATCAAGTTGGCGTATCACAGACTACCCCCGATCAAGTAGGCGTATCACAGAATACCCCCGATCAAGTTGGCGTATCACAGACTACCCCCGATCAAGTTGGCGACGATTCCTTTTATACCGATGAGGATCTTTTTCTTGAAATCATCGACAATATTTGTTAATGTTATTGAGGGTGATAATCAAATATAATAAATTATTCAATCTTTAAATCTTGGAAATCTTGAAAATCTTAATACGTCTCTAATTACGTCCCTTCTTATTACGTCCTAATCTTCCACCTTCCCTGCGAAATAACATATTGTTGCGCCGGGGCGTTTCCAGTACAGGCCACCCCGACGCAACGGTTAGAACAAAGACACGGGCACACACTAAACGACCGGTTGCTTTATTGGCGATACAATTATGTGTCCCGATTATAGTACACGTACGTCCGAACGCTAGGACGTACGGTATCCGACTCTTCTCTTGTCGGCCTCCTGATCGTCCTCTTGACGGAGGCCGACCTTCTTCTGTCTTCTGCTGCGAGCACCAGTAGGCTATGCACGGGCCTCTACCCGGTGCTCGCAACAATATCAAGTATGTATCGAGATTATAAGTGGGATCTAGAGTGTGAAAGCACAGAAAGATATTTTCGTTTGCGTATATTTTCATGAACGTGACATCGCATTCTTTCTTAAAATTATTTCTCTGCGTTGGGGGAATTTATATCGCATATTGGTTTGTAAAACCCGGCGATGGATTTGGTTAGAAAAATATTTGGGGTCGGATCGAGTCTGAAAAAGATTTTTTCATACAAGACCCGACCCCAAATATTTTTAGTGGGATGGGACGATCCTCTGCGGAAATTTCCGGGTGAGTTCGGTCTTGAGAGGTCTCCGCGATAATCGTCTAGAATGCGCGTCATTTGAATTCACCCGCCACTGTGACGTCAGCCTCCCACCAACGATGCAGTATCCCCTTCCCCGCCTCACCCCCTAGTCCAGGAGCGTGATCCCTACCACCGTTAACGCTTACGCGTGCGCGTCATTTCAAATTACCCTACTCTGTGACGTCAGCCTCCCACCAACGATGCGGTATCCCCTTCCCCGCCTCACCCCCTAGTCCAGGAGCGTGGGACCCCCCCCCCACCCCGCCTCACCCCCTTGCCCATCTCGTCGAAGAGCGCGCGGTACCCCCCGCCCCGCCTCACCCCCGCGCCTACACTTGGTCCAGAACTCTCCTTGCTTAACTACTCATCTTTATCACAATTTTTCATAATATGCATGCCATCGAACATGAAAGAAACAAGCAAAGGATATTCAGCTTCTTCAGCTCGTCTTTTTATAATATCTAATGCTTCAGAACAAATACCGGGTTCCCCGTGTACTACCCGATACCACTTAGATATAGTTTTCGGATGAGGGAGAGCAGAATTAAATTTACGTCGCAGGTACGTATAAGCTGCAGGTGAATAATAGTGCATAGTTAGAGCAAACGAACGCAGTTCGGGATTGTACACCCTTGGCAACTTTTCATGCTTCACTTTAGCTACTGCTCGCTTCAATACATTATCCATGATTTGAAGGTCGTTTAATTGCTTTTCCGAAAGCATTTTTCGCCTGTGCTAGTCGCAGCTTGTTATAGATCCGTTTCTTTTCCTTCTTCTCAATTCTTAATTTTTCTACGAAGATTTTTCGGATCCGCTTCATTGTAGGATGATTAAATATTCTCTCAGGAGAAACAGATGTTGCTCGATCCACGCAAATCTTATTTCTTGAATCTGCCAAATTTGGTTTGATCGGTTTCGGGAGGTGTACTTTTCTCTACATTCCATAATATTTACAGAATTAATAATAGAAACTCACCACGTCTCTTTTCTCCTTCCACTTCTGGTAATTTCTCTATTTCTGATGTGTTCAAACGTTTCTTGTCAGATTCATTTAAAGTGAATGACGAAGATCTCTTCAAGATACGTTCGTTTGGCGGATACTGGTTCAGTGTTTCTGGAGAGAAGTGGTTTGCCTCTAACTTAATGCAACTGTTGTGATTGTCATTTTCTGATTTTATTTGGTAAAAGTACTGAAAAAGCATTACCTATATTAATTTAAATTCGATTTTTATTTCTCTATTTCTATTATTTTACACATTTATCAGGCAATTAATCATCTAATGCTCTGCCTGAAAACCATTATATTTAAAACTTTAATATTTTTTTTAAAACAATTTAAATTTCCGTCAGCAGTGTCTCCCCCGCCAAATCGCACCCCCGTTCCGGAGGAAGCGCGTCAAGGACGCAGGGAATAGGTAGCGCGATTTAGGCTGTTAGGAAATTCCTGATTGGCTGCCACCGGTGCACGGAGTCAACCAATTAGGATGAGTTTTCCATCGCGCGCGTCTTGCCGTTAAATTGTGATTACGGCGGACGCTAGTCTTCCACAACACGCGGACCAGATCGATCATCTTGTCCGAGAATTGTCATTCATTTTTTAAATATAAGGACAACCAATTTACCAATCTCTCGCAAACTAAACAACCATTTACTTACAAATGGAATAGCATTTTCTCGCAGTCTGATCTTACATGGCAACCTTTTGTCAAAAGCAGTTTCAAAAAAATGTATTAGTAGTTAGGCTATGCCGATTCTAGACCATGGTGCTCGAGGGGGTGAGGCGGGGCGGGGGGTACCGCGCTCTTCGGCGAGGGCGAGGGGGTGAGGTGGGGAGGGGGGTACCGTGCTCGTAGGTGAGGGGGTGAGGTGGGGAGGGGGGTACCGTGCTCGTGGGTGAGGGGGTGAGGCGGGGAGGGGGTACCACGTTCGTGGGTGAGGGGGATGACGTCACAGGGGAGGGGGATTTTCAAATTTCAAAATGGCGGTTGAGTTCGTTGGTGAGGGGGATGACGTCACAGGGGAGGGGGAGAATTTTCAAAATTTCAAGATGGCGTCGCGCGCATTTCGTATTGGCGCCATCTATTGGATGTTTAAGGTACTTTGGATCCACGTCGATATTTGGGCATGCGTTGGTAAATTTCCTAGATTTTTAGTACATTTCGTATTGGCGCCACCTGTTGGATGTTTAAGGTACTTTGAACATGAGTCGCCGCCGCGCAATCTCCGCACGCGTGTGGGATCGGGGCGCAGGCGCGACCGCGAGCGAATCGTGGAATTTCGAATTTCGTCTTCGATGCTGATTTCTGAGAAAGAGGGTGGTATAGAATTTCTGAGAAAAGATAATGAATCATGGCGCGCGATAGGATTGAACACGTTTTGAAACCTATGTGCATACCATTCATGCAGGATGTTTATATCGTGACATAAACATAGAACGATAATTATTATAAATCAATCGTCGCGGCAGCCCATGGAGTAAATATATAGCGATAAGTATTCGGTGGAGAGTTCCGAGTATTTAATTTATGTAGTAAACATAACATTGCACCGCGCCATGCAGTGTGTTTATATTTGAGCAGGATTGAACGCGATTTGATCTTTGAATCGTGGGATCGATACAGCGCACGTGCAATGACGTAAATATATAGCGATAATTATTCGGGGGAAGAGTTCCGAGTATTTTCACGATCGAGAACAGGGCGACGTCTCAAGCATCCTTCTCGAGGGGCTGTAAGTTGAGTGGCGTGGGAGTGACGAGTATTTAATTTATGTAGTAAACATAACATTGCACCGCTCCATGCAGTGTGTTTATATTTGAACAGGATTGAACGCGTTTTGGTGCCTACGTGCATGCTCTTCATATTTGATTCGTGGAATCGATACAGTGCACGTGCAAGGAATAAATGAATTATACGTTGCGTTCACGCAAGCAACTAAGCGATAATTATTCGGGGCAGAGTTCCAAGCATTCTCACGATCGAGAACAGGGCGACGTCTCAAGCATCCTTCTCGAGGGGCTGTAAGTCGAGTGCCGTGCGGGGGGGGGGGTGCGTAAGGGCAAAAGAATTCGTACATGAACCCAGGGCATCTGGTTTACATCAGACCAATGCTAGGACCACACACATATTGCCTATCCGGAAACGCGATAGACATTTGTCTAGACCGTATCTCTAAGAATTAATATTATGTACGAAAAGGTTATTATAAATGATTCGTCACAGGTATTAATGTGAAAGTTATACATTTATTAAAACATTGTGAAAGTTATACATTTATTAAAACATTGTGAAATTTATACATTTATTATTAAATCTTACATTTATCATTAAAACATATATGTATGTACTATAGTGGTACATGCTTTACATCACGCAGCATGGATTGCATTCCTAACGCGATCAATTCGCAATCGATCAAAGAATGCTGTTCGAAGTGGTCGCTTTCGGAAATTAATTTCACATAATCTGTCGGCGCGGTAGCGCTGCGTAGAACGTCCACGAAGGTAGCATATTTACTACTTACAGAGTACGTATTATCACTTAGCCAGGTGAACATATGTTCAATGCAATGTTCATACGCGAATAGTTTACGCAAAGTGACTTCAGTCATATATATGTAAGCGTGATTATCGGTGATTTTAATAAGTTGGTCATTGTGCATACTCGTGAAGTCTAGTCGTAAATGATCAATTATTATGTGGGTTTGAGGCGATGTTGCGTTGCTGCGTAATCGTTGGAGTATGTCAGCCTTATTTTGCAGTAGGAGCTTCCACGTAGACATCGAAAAGCTCAACTCGCTGCCTTTATTGTCAGCTATGGCAATCTCGACGCGGCACGAATCCATGCCAATGCGTATTCCAATAGTTAGACGTTTATAAGCTGTCGCCGTCAGCGGATAATCACGCCCCAGGACCCGTACAATTAACGGTTTCGGCGTTTTCAATGTTTTTGGTGTTGCGGATTCAGAACTGTAAGAAACATACATATAGAATTAATACATCATGCGTTTCCGTTTACAGTGATTGAAATAAGTGAAAGAAAGAAATAAGTTAAAAGTGTATAGTAACGCGTACGTACCTCATATCGAGTTGTTAATTAAGATCTTGTTGACGTTTATTTGGAAACCCACCATCGTTGACGGATGTGCAGGATGAGTCGTTTAAGCTGCGTTTTGACATTTTGAAATGCAATATGCGCTATGTTCATCGAACAAAAAAATTGACGCGAACGATACTTAACACTCAAGCGTACGTGGTGTAATGAAGTCCACGAGACTGACCGACGTCACTTTATACTGATTCACGTACACGTATACGTCAATGTGTGGAAGTATACGTTAATGTGTGTAAGTAAATTACATCAGTGATGGCGATGGTCAAGGTACGTATGTATATAACGCAAGAGTTTGAGAATACGTGACAAATTCAAATAGTATGCACTACAAATTCATGGAGTATGCATACAACAGAAGAGTTAGAGACGATTCACGGTGTGAATCATAAAAGTAAACTATAAGCATTATAATAATTAGTCTCGAATTATAAAATCATCGATTAATAAGAAAAAAAAGAAGAAAAAAAGAAGAAAAGAAGAAAAGAAGAAGAAGAAGAAGAAGAAGAAGAAGAAGAAGAAGGAGAAGAAGAAGAAGAAGAAGCTGCGATGTATGGTCATCCCCACCCTACCTCAAGACTATCCTATTTGAAAACTACCCTACCCTGCAACGCACAGGGCATTCGTTCTAGGGTGGGGAAGTGTAGTGTATATAAGGGTGTAGACCGCCGCTGCACAGGACAGTTTTAAAAATGAGTAAATTTTATTACATACAAACACCAGTGACCCGTGGAATGAATGCTTTCGAGATGCAGCGATGCATTGTAAGTATAGTTGATTTAAATTGAATTGGTGCGCGTATTCGAAAAAAATTTTAACGAAGTTGTGTGTTTGTTTCAGCAACGACATGGACAGATCGAGCGTGCCTGGTACGCGGAGCGAGATAACTTAATTGAAAAAATTGTAATTATGGTTTTTTATATCATTGAATTGGTTGCGCGTTTTCATTTGGAATGGTTTCTAACTACGTCATGCGTTTGTTTCAGTGCGAGCGCGACAATCTAGTGAAGGCTTGGCGCGTGGAGCGCAGACTCGCAGTTAAACATATCGTAAGCGGTGTTACATAAAAAAATATATTGGTGCGTATGTGCAATTCAACAATGTTTTAATCGATTCGTACGTTGTTACAGATGGAACGTGAACAGGAAATGATAGCGTGGAGCGAGGATTACCTTGGAGCGGTCGGTCGCCTCGTAAGTGACGTTTCGTAAAAATTATAGTGATGCGTGACCAATATCACACGACGATGTTTTAATCGAGTAATCAATTTGTTTCAGCGTCGCGAAGACATCGAGGCACGTGCACGCGATGGAGATCGCGATGTAATCATCCAGCTGCTGGTAAGTATTGTTTCACGCAAAATGATATGCGTTCACCATTCAATGTTGTTTGAATCCAATCATGTGTATGTTTCAGCATCGTCAATACCCGACGAGGAGGGACGGGCGAATCTGCCACGAGCTCCGAAAAAAAATCGCATTTGCCAGGCGCATGTGGCGTGAAGATACATTGGATGTGGAATTTTTAACGTTCGACGAGTTTGACTTCTGGGGGCTGCAACGATTATTCGAAGCGTGAGTATAAGTGAATTGCAATTGTTTCGATGCTCCACGCGGTAGTACCAATGTTTATATAATAATAATTTGGTGTTTTTTCTTTGTGTGTTGCAGTGAGTAACATGAAGCAAATCAATATACTTATACTTATACTTATACTTATACTTATACTTATACTTATACTTATACTTATACTTATACTTATACTTATACTTATACTTATGTAATTAGAATAAAGTTATATCTATTATTAATATTTAAAAAAAAAAACAATTTTTAATAAATAAATATATTTTTTTTATTTAATATAGTGTATGTTTATTCATGTACATCCATGCATGTAATCTTATATTATAGAATCGGTATTTACGTAAAGCGTATTCGTATGGGAAGGGGTATTCTTGCTCGTGGGTAAAGATAGCATTCGTCGCAGTCGTTGCGCTTATCACCGTCACCGTTGTACTCGTAGCTATAGAAACAAAAAAAAATTATTACAAATTAGTCTATCTGTTAATGACGCATAAAGTAGATGCAATGCGTGTATAGGACTTACATTAGACAACGTTACGTATATAATTCCATATTTTCTGGACGTTCTCCAACGCGCAAACACCATCGTTGTTGTGAAATGTACATCGAAGAGCATCCGTTGAAGACATCGATTTCAGATTAGGAACGTCGGGGTCTGCGGTGTTAGGGATGATCCCGCAATAATCATCGTCCACGTCGTAGCCGCTGTCGTCTTTGACGGTTCGAGCGTTGTTGTTGCTGCTGCTGTTGGTCGGTTGTTGTTGTTGTTGTTGCTCCTTCAGTTCGTATAAATCGCAGACATCCTCAACGATTATGTCAGGTAGTAGTTGCAGCATCCAGGTTTTCTTTTCCACACCTTTCACGACGACAAAGTCAATGTTCGTGAGTGCACTGGCCAGCAACCCAGGAAGTTTGGAGTATGGGACGTAACCGTCAGACCAGCGAAGCCCGTGATGATGCTTCGTGAGCCAGGACGCTTGACGGTTCTCGCACGATTTCAGATGTCCCCAGACGTACGGTGGTTCGAAGATCCAATGGCTGATCGTAGGCGTTTTATCATTGTTACCGTGTCTGCGGATCGCGAGCTCTTTGACAACGAACTCACAATTGGCATTGAAACCTTGAAGATCGACAATTGCGAACATTATTTTACGATTAGGTAGCAGTGTCCGTGGTGACGTCTGAACAGCAACTGAGAACTTGGACATCGTCGTTTTCACAGTAGCAGTAGTATTCGTTTTCACAGTAGCAGTAGTATTCGTTCACACATACGCATACTATGTTAGTTTACGTACCACGTTAGTCAAAGGGCCGTATTCTACTATACGATCGTGTATGATCATACAGTACGCTGTAGTATTAGCGGGGGCATTTTCGTTGCACTCGAAATCTATTCGTACATCCACCGTAGCGCTCTTCAACGATTCGTTCTGCCTAGAACAATCTATGACCGCGATAGGCGCGTATTGAAAGAATTCGATCGCGTTCAGTAATGGTTCTCCGTGTCCGTAGTACGATCGACCAAATTTCGCGTACATATCGTACAGGATCGCGTATTTAAACTTATCGAAATCCAAGTTCAAATCATCGTACGGGTACGTCTCGGAATTTAGGTATAATCGAACGTTCGTGAGTTTACACGCGTCGAATCTACTCGCAGTTCTATCAAGACGATTCTTTCGATCGGTTTGCATGGCGAATATCACGTATCGAGGTTTCTCGATTTGCGACGTAGCTTTCACGGTCCACGTATGTTTCGTTGTCGGTTGCAGCAACGGGTACTCGTACAAGTCCCACGATCTGAAACTCATCGCGATCGGTCGGCCACTTTCCAGGATACGTAGCATCGATAGTTTATTCACTTCCTCCAAAGCGACGTGGGGCATACGCCACTGCACCTTGCGTATGTCTAGTTTCGGCCTCGCAGTGACCGAGGTACCGTACATCGCGTTCGCATCGACTCGTGATCGAATAAGGATCAGCTCGTGCCGCGCGTTCATCACGATGTGTTTGTAATCCTCGCAGAACCCTAACAGAACGTTCAATGGTACGCAGAAATTGAAAGCGCCCGAATGAAAAATGTCTTTATCGTACGCGATGGTATGATCCCAACCGGCATTCGCGAGCACTTTGCTTCTATCGACCGACAACGAAATGTAATTTTTCAACGCGGTAGCGATTCCCGGATTTCGGCAACGATCGATCTCAACACCGTTCAATTCGTATCGAATCTCATTGAACATGAACGCGACGCAATTATTGTCGAGAACAGCACTCGCCGACGTTGCCTGGCCTTTCGCGTCTTGCGTCGTTAACGTGCCACGACCTTCGATGTATAGAAAACTTTCGCACGGGAGCGTGTACAGATCTTGCTGCTGTATGGGGATTCTTATCTCGTCGCTATTATCGAACGTCGTGTTGGCGTACGGATTGTACGTGTGTAACTCGATTTTCGTGATACGATTATCAAAGGTTGGCGTATTCGCCACGTCCAGAATAAAAGACATCGCGGTTGCGTGTCACTCACAGCTTGTCTAATGGGCGACGATGAAACCTAGTGATCGTAGAAAACGCGCGTTTCTACGAGTCAATGACTTTCTTGCGCTTCTTACCGGTCCTCTTCTTCTTCTTCTTCTTATCGCTTCACCCGCCTTTATTCTGCTACTTTTGCACGCCGATAAAGGGTTGCGCCGATGACGCGACACAGAGACGTTAGGAGTAGCAGCGGCAGCTATGATTGATGATTCGTATGTATGATCTAACACTAACATACTACACACGCGCGCACACGTGTAGTTACGCTAGCCTATCGCGCGGACGTCGTTGAACGTGCAAACGAATCGTTATTTCTTCTCCGCGGAAATCTATAGGGCGCTCGTGTTGATCGACGATGCACAACGTTAGATCGTGTATTGCTCGTGCAACGATCGGCAGGTAAATGACGTGTCGCGGGGTTTCCGATATCTTATATCCCGGTGGCACGCGAGGTGAAAATTCATGGATCGTGTGTACCGGCTTGTCGTTGCTGTACGCACCGGTAGTGACGTTGCACGTTACTCTGATCACGTTAACGTTTATAATGTTCACGGGTACGTCGGACTCGTGCCAGGTTCTTGGTGATAAAACGCGATTCGGGGAAAATCCTAGCAACGAGCCCACATTGTTTGGTTGCGTAAAGTCCACGGCGAACGAGCAGTACAGCTCGCTTTTCATGGTGTTGTTGTTAGCTCGCAGCATTAGAGGATACTTGTCGGCATCATTCTCATTTGCATCGTTGTTATCGATACTTCGGGGATGTCGATCGAGTAATCGCTGCTTCAGGTGCTCGGCGATAGCGTCTAATTCGTATGAACCGTGAGGTATCGCAATGTATTCATGAGCGACGTCGACGATGTTGTTCTCGGCGTTATAGACGATGAAGTAGAATTTATCGTTGCTCGAGTCAATGTTCGGTATCGTGTGAAACGTCTCCAAGTCCGCGAGTCCTAATTCATACTGACCATCGCTCAAATCTATCGGAGGAAAATAGTTTACCGTGAGCACGCTGCTACGGCCCGTTAACGTGAGCGTGAACGACATATCGATTACACTCGCGAGACGGAGAGCGAGAAAGTGACGCGCGCGTTCGAATACTCGTCAATTTATCGTCAAATTATGTTTCTTTATTATAGGATATATGAAGCATCATTATGTATGGATACATCGTAGCATAATCTTAGTACATAGGCCATAATTCAATAGATTTTTTATGCAAAAATTGTGCGCATAAGGGACCGCAATTCATCTCGTCGAAACGTTGAAAACGATCGTGATTGTACGTGATCGTTGTTCCGCGTCCGAAATAGTAAATCAATTTCGTGGGAGGTCGCAGATTCCCGAAACTACCAAAGTATTGCACTCGTAGCCCGCGTTTCGCGTACGCGACCCAGTGCGTACCGGCGCCTCGATTCTCGTCAAGATTCGCGATACCACATTCGTTGGCTAGTACGCGCGTAGGAAGCGTGTCGCGCATAAACACCCCTCGAAAGAACGGTACGCTAGCGCACTCGCGCTCTAATTGCAGATTCGTCATAGGTTGTCGCGTTATCGCTGCCACCGTCGCCACGCGGCTACTCGATCGACGTTTTTTTTTTCTTTGAGTGCTGTCGTCGTTGGCGTCGGCGTCTAGGATTCATGCCAGCGCCTCGCTTGTACGGTGTCAGATGCATTCCACGCCCTTCCATAGCCCGATGATGACGCAACGTCTCCTCCAGCTGTTTTCGAGAGGCCCTCGAATCGTTGACCGCTTTGGTTATACCAGCCGCTCCACCGGCCAATGCTCCGATAGCCGATAACGCAGGCAGCACGAACGGAAGAAATGGAAGAAATCCACCGCGTTTAGCCACTCGTAGATTACGATGTCGTCGTCGCCGTTGCGGATGTTTTCCTCCAGAATTTCTCTTTTTCCTTCCAGCCTTTCTCTGTTTACGTCTCGTCCTTCTCATACCCATGCCGAGTTTGGTCTTAGCCTTCATCGTTGCCCACACTCCAGTCGCAGCGGCTTTTTCGCCAAAGGTCGCGTCGTTCGCGAACACTCGTTCTCGCGCTCGTTCGGCTAACGCGCGATCCGCCTCGTGTCGTCCCTCCAAATCCTTTCGACGAGAGTACGCGATATCGTGGTCGCGGCACGCAGCGTCCAGCGGGTTCACACCTTCGTCGCCACGAGCCAATCGCTTTAGCAAACGCGTCCCAGGTCCGCAAAATTGATAACCCGGGACGTTTAGTTCGAACGGTAAGCGGTTTATGATTCCGTTCACGAGACCCAATCCGATCTTCTTATTCTTTCGATTCAGCCCTAGTCCATGAGACACCGCGGCCGTTGATGCGATCATACACCTGCGTTAGAATAATCAGGAAAGCTACTACAATAATAAACGTGTACGCGCGCTCCACCGATCAGAGTGGTTGTGGCATGCGCGACGCGTGCCACGAATATAAATAGTAGTCCCGCGTCATGCGATTCGCGAAACAGCCGGGCGTTATTCGCGTGACCGCGAACAGAATGCTCGACGATGATAGGGATGCGAGTCGATCGAACAGACACGGCCCGTTGCTGCCGAACAGCGTGCGAGGCGTGATTTGCGGGCCGTCCGGTTGCGGAAAAACGAACGTACTTCTGAGCATGTTAGAGAGCCCGAACGGTTTACGTTTCGAGAATGTGTACGTGTACTCGAAATCGTTGCATCAGCCAAAGTATCGATATCTGGAGCAGGTGTTGTCGCTCGTCGACGGAATCGAATACTTTCCATACTCGGACAACGCCGAGATCGTCCCACCGAGAGACGCTCGACCTGACTCGATCTTCGTGTTCGACGACGTGGCGTGCGACGAACAGAACGCGATCCGCGAATATTTCTCTATGGGTCGACACGCGAATGTGGACTGCTTTTATTTGTGTCAGTCGTACGCTAGAATACCTAAACATTTGATCAGGGACAACGTGAATTTTCTTATGCTGTTCAAACAAGACGGTACGAACTTGCGTCGCGTGTACAACGATCACGTGAATACAGACATGACGTTCGAGTCGTTCAACGACTTGTGCGCGAGATGTTGGCGTCGACGATACGATTTCGTGGTGATCGATAAGGATAGTTCCATGTACGAAGGGCGATATCGAAGAGGATTTAACGAGTTCGTCGTAGCTCGCGGACATTAGTAAACCGCGAGTCGTTCATCGAGCAACACGAAATGTCTAACGAATCGACGACGACGACGACGACAACGACTGCGTTAACCTTGAGTAACGTCGACGCGAAGCATACGCGAAAACAACGCCGACGTTATCGACAAAAGGGAGCTAAATGTCAAAAAGGAGGGAAACGTCGTCGGGGTGTGGATTCGAAGGTGAACGCGAAGGTAGAAATCGCCAAAGTCAGCGACGTTATACGTAAAAAGTGCCTGGCCTTGAAAATTTGTAAAATGGCTACGGAAGCGGCTGTGGAGGTGAGCACGCGCCCCATCGTCGAACCGCTGAAACGATTAATCGAGAACACATCCGCGTTGAAAACACGCTCAACGCCTCGATCGCGACCTGTGAAGAGAGAATATGAATATGGTCAACACCAATCATCGAAGCGACTTCGAACTGCTACCGCGACTACATCCATGGAACGTTCGAATAACCTTCCATCATCTAGCGACAATGACGACGCTAACAACGATAACGACAGCGACGTCGACACTGACAGCGACAACGAGAAATGATATCGATGTCAACAACGTTGATGATGATGATGATGATGGTGATGATGTTGACGATGTTGTTGTTGTTGACGATGATGAGGGCGATGAAAACAGTGAAAAAATTCAGGATGATGAGCCGCCGACAAGGGTTAGCGATTTGGATGCGCTGCGTAGCCCCGTCGATGATGTCACTGTGTATGTACGGAATGCCAAAGGACCCTTGTCGCGAGAATATCTACGACTGTTAGTAGTAGGGTAATGGGGATTCCAACGCAGGTCCTCTGAGGGGAGCGCGGGGGCGGGGGGGAAGTGTGAGCGCGCGGGGGAGTGCGGTGGAGGGAAACATGGGCGGGGGGGGGGGGTTAGCGGGGGAAGTGCGGAATGGAAGACCGGTTGCGCGCGCATGAGCCGCGGAGACCTCTCCAGACCTGGCCCACCCCCGAAAATTTATTTTCAGAGGGTTGTCCCCTTCCTCTAAAAAATTTCTGGGGTCGGGTCTTGTATGAAAAAAATCTTTTTTCAGACTCGATCCAACCCCAGAAAATTTTTTCCCCCCAAATATTTTTTTTCAAACCATTATAAAGCTGAAATTGCTTAATACTTTATCGGATGACGTCGGACAATGTCGGGGAAGATCGGCTTTTTCCAAACCACGCATTTGGAGGAGCGAAAGAGAGAGCAATACTTTAAAAGCTAAATTCGGAGGAAGGAAAGAGAGAGCAATACTCTGGAGCAGCCGTGCGGGATGATGTCATTTAGCAGCACGAATCATAGAAATAATTATGCAGCGTCAACAGAAACGTCGAATCTTAGAATTAGGTGGCGAGGCGGAAGACGGGTAAATAAAATTAAGAAATAATATATGGTTAAGAAATTTTATTTTAAAATAAAAGAATATAATTTAACATTTTTCCTACGAGCATCAGCTAGAATATCATTGATGGCGCATGCTAACAGTTCGCAATCTATATGATAATCCTCACAGTAATGTTCACTATCACATATTATTTTAGCAGCTTGACGCACATCTTACGTTTCACAGGCAACATCGCTCTGCTGTAGCACGTTAACAAAAGTTTTAAATTTCGTCTGCACATCTCTTACATTTTAATACAGTCGCGAATATACATAGCCTATACATGGCTCAAGATTTAATAAAAATGTTACTGTATCCGGTTTGAAATACAACGGCTTATCATGTAGCGTTATCCTTACAATTGGAGAATTATAGATCTTACAAAAATCTATCGTTAATTTATCCATCTGCATCGAAGGTGATCCAGGTAATCGTGAACGTTCTTCAATGGCTGTACGACTGCTGCATAACGCATGCCATGTATGCCATGGCAATGTGAGATACATCCCACGATTATCGCCGAGAACAATTTCTACATCGATCGTAGGTCGTACGCTGATTCCAATTTCCAAATATTTACTACCCATGGATGTTAATGCGTATCTTCTAACCATGATACGCGATGTTCGGCGCGGGCTAAGAGAACAATCAAAGATATGAAATTGTTTGCCTATACATAAAAAATTTAAGAATATGTAAAATTAAGCCATACCAAACAACTGTCTCCTCCCCACATTGAGCTATATCATCATCCTGCATGATCGGAACGTAATAATTCATACGTTCGGCGTTTTCTTCGACACTAGTACTGCACTTTTTTTTCAGAGTAGTATTTGTTCCGTCGAAAGTCACTGAGGCTACAGAGCGATTGATGGAATAGCGTCGGAGAGCGGGCTTAAATAGCGGTGTGATTGCTTCCCTCACCACCACATTTTATTTTAAAACTTCCAACTTTTCCATAATGTTTTTTTCAATCCTAACGATGCTGCATATTGCACGATCGCATGTAATTTGAGTCTCACCCTCAGGGATAAGAGTCTTGGCACGTGTCGAATGTAATATGATACTTTTGAAAGCGTCAAATCTTAGAATTAGGTGTCAGCAGAAACTGCATCGTAGATTTTGCGCGCTATGTCGTCATAAGCGTGAATCATAGAAAGAATTATGCTGCATCAACAGAAACTGTAGAGAACCATGTTGGGACGGATCGCCATTTTTTACATGCAATGCATTCGAGGGAGAGGGTACATCGAAAGAGTTAGACAGAGATATCGAATCATGGTACTAGTTATAAAAGCGCGCTCCGCGGAAAAGATATCACATTTACATTCCATTTACGATCATGGAAGAATTCATGCAAACAGAACGTCAATTGTTGGATCAATCCGAACGATTGATTTCGCGAGAAGAATACCTCGCGTGGGAAGAACGGTGCAACGAGTGTATTGAATCGTTGGAAGAACACAGCCGAGTGAAACGTCCTCGATTATCGATTGGGGTTCGGCAAACGCTGGTTGCTCGAATCGCGCGGCTCGAAGGACTAAAATATTCGCTGCGCGGACGTTTCGTGCGTGAAGGTGCAGGACATTCCAGCACAGGACTTTTGTGGCGCGAAATAGACACTGCGTTCGAAAGCCGCGTATTAACTGGTGCCGTGCTAAATTCAAATTACATCGAACCGCGCAACTTCCTCCAAGATGCAGCGACCATTGTGCTGGAGCATGTGCAGGATGCTTTGAGGAAACATCGAAGCCTCAAAGTGAACACGGTGTTCAACGGTGAATTTGTGGCGGGTGACAAGCATGCTTGTAAAAGCATTAATACCCGAAACTGTGAACTCTTCCACACATCCGATCTGCAGGAGTGGTACCAGCGATGCGTTATCGAACCCACCCTGGCATCGTTGGAAGAGTTCCAGGAACGCGACAGTGGATGGGCATTGACGAGAATTCTGAATCTGACAGTCAATGTTAACAAGTACAATCCACTGCGCGCGGGGTGTCACTACAAGTTACCGCAGAAATTGTTGCTAAAAAATGCAACAATTAGTGTACAATCCACAGACAATGCGTGTTTCGCGTGGGCAGTGGTCGCCGCTCTCCATCCTGCCGAACGAGACACCGCGCGCCCAAGTTCATACCCAGACTATGCTTCCGTGCTAAATCTCCAGGGTATTGAGTTTCCAATGTCCCTGGAGCAAATTGGGAAGTTTGAGCGACAGAATGAAATCTCCATCAACGTGTACAGTTTCGAGGAGCGACTGGAGAAGAACACCGAGAAGATAACTGTTGCAGTCTTTCCGCTGCGTCTCACCAGCCAAAAGAGGGATCGACACATCAACCTGCTCTACACACCGAATCAAGAGCACGGTGATGTAGGACACTTTGTACTGATCAAGAACTTGTCCCGGCTGGTGAGCATGCAGCTGAGCAAGCACAAAGAAAAAAAATTCATCTGCGACCGGTACGTATATAAACTTGTGAAATGTTGAAATGTCTCGCGGAAAAAAATAAATAAATTTTTTTTTTCTGGTTTTGCAGATGCTTGCACTACTTTGGATCTGTCGAGAAGTTGGAGGCCCATGCAGTGGACTGTGGGAATATGAACGATTGTGCCATTCTGCTGCCCAGCGAAGGCAACAATTTCCTCAGTTTCAAGAACCACTGCATGAAGGAGCGACATCCATTCGTGGTGTATGCAGATCTCGAGTGCATCATCGAGAAAACGGAAGACCGCATGATGGGTGATGCGGATTCTAAATTACACGCGTACCAGCAACATAAAGTGCATAGCATTGCATATTATATGCATTGTTCGTACGATACATCACTATCGATGTATCGATGTCGCCGCGACGCGGATTGTATTTCATGGTTCGTCGACGAACTAAAAAATTTTGCAGATTTTGCCAAACCCATTCTAGCCAATAATGCTTCTATTGAAAAGTTGACGAAAGACCAGTGGATGACATTTCGCAATGCAACAAATTGTCATATTTGCGAAGAGCCATTCGAGGCTGATGATAAACGAGTTCGCGATCATTGTCATATATCCGGGCGGTTTAGAGGACCCGCACATTCGAAATGCAATTTAAAATATAGAAATGCGTTTTACATCCCCATAGTTTTTCATAATTTATCCGGCTACGATTCACATTTCATTATCATGGAAATAGCTGCCGCTTTCAAAGGTCACGTTGATGTATTACCAATAACTAAGGAAAAATATATTTCTTTCACGAAAAATGTCGAAGATCCGGCTGAATCAGACTCGCGAAATCATATTAAAATGCGATTCATTGATTCATACAAATTTCTCAATACCAGTCTCGACAAATTAGCATCTTTTCTTAACACAGATCAATTAAAAATTTTACGATCCCAATTTGAAACATTATCCATTGAAGATTTTAATTTATTAACACGAAAGGGTGTCTTTCCATATGAATATCTTGATTGCGTGAACAAGCTGCAGGACCCGTGCTTACCACCGCGCGAGTCATTCTACAGTTCGTTAACGGGTGAGACTGTATCTGAAAGCGATTACGCGCACGCCGAGACTGTTTGGCAACGTTTCGGGATTAGAACCTTGGGCGAATACAGCGATTTGTATTTGAAAACAGATGTCTTGTTATTGGCAGATATTTTTGAAAATTTTCGCGAAAGTTGTATCAAGAGTTACGGATTAGATTCAGCGCATTATTATACATTACCTGGTTTCACGTGGGATGCTATGTTAAAACATACCAAAATTACATTCGAATTGCTCACCGACGTCGATATGGTCATGTTTATCGAACGTGGTATACGCGGGGGTTTAAGTCAATGTTCCGGAAGATACGCACATGCCAATAACAAGTACATGCCATCTTACGACACATCGGAACAGTCATCGTACTTGATGTATTTTGACGTAAACAATTTGTATGGATGGGCGATGTGTCAGCCCCTACCATATGCTAAATTTCAATGGGTCGAAGATGTTGCAAATTTTGACGTGTCTTCGATCGCTGTCGATTCGCCCACGGGATACATTCTCGAGGTAGATCTGGAATATCCGCAACGTCTGCACGACGCTCATGCTGATCTACCGTTCTGTCCAACGCGTGCCAAACCACCTGGCAGCAGACAGGATAAGTTACTCGCGACATTATACGATAAGCAGCGTTACGTTATCCATTATCGCAACCTGCAGCAGTGCACGCGACACGGTCTTCGTATTACAAAGATACACCGCGTGCTTCAATTCGCTCAATCTCCCTGGCTCCACGATTACATCGAACTAAATACACGGCTCAGAACAGCCGCGACAAACGATTTTGAGAAAAATTTATATAAATTGATGAACAACGCGGTATTTGGTAAAACTATGGAAAACGTGCGAAACCACGTGGATGTAAAACTTTTAACACATTGGGATGGACGTTTTGGTGCAGAGGCAATGATTGCGAAACCGAATTTCCACAGCAGAAGTGTTTTTTCGGGAAATTTAATAGCTGTTGAATTGCGCAAAGTCGAGGTGAAATTCAACAAACCGATATACGTGGGTATGTGCATTCTGGATATATCAAAAATTTGTTTGTATGAATTTCATCACGATTACATGTCTCCCCTGCTAGCTCAAAATTGTAAAATTCTGTATACCGACACTGACAGCCTCATTTATCACATTCAATGCGAAGATATCTACGAGACCATGAAACGCAATATCGATAGATTCGACACATCCGATTATCCCATCGACAATACATATAATATGCCGCGCCTAAATAAGAAGGTTCCAGGGTTGATGAAGGATGAAAATAATGGTGCGATAATGACCGAATTCGTAGGTCTTAGAGCGAAAATGTATGCACTCCGCGTAGATGGTAAAAAAGATACGAAAAAGGCAAAAGGCGTCAAGACCAACGTTATAGCCAGAACGATAACTTTCGACGACTACGCGGAGTGTTTGCAAAAGGAGATTGAAATGGTTCGCAGACAATCATGTATACGGTCTAAATTGCACAAAGTGTACACCATTTCCGAATCCAAAATCGCTCTAAGTCCATACGATGACAAGCGGTATATCGTACCCGATTCGATCGATACTCTGCCCTGGGGACATTATAACATTCCGCTATAAAATTCCTTTGTAAAAACATCATTGTAAAAATAAATTATTATATTTATTAACAAGTCCTTATAAATAGTGGAATTATACCAAATAAATTGTACACATGTATTTATTTTATCAACACATTATTTTTATTTATTCGTGTATTATTATTTTACAATACATTATTTTTATTTATCCATGAATTGTGTGATTTATCAAACCCCAACCACTTGACGTATACCTTATCCCCCTTCCTACGCAACACTTTTTCCACTAAATATACATCAGGATCAGCGACGCGTTGCAGCTCGTGTTCGTAGAATCCTCCGGCAACAGGTTTTCCACAGGAATCGACCAGCAGATACGTCGCGGGATTAGTTGCCTGTACTTTGTCTATCTTGAACACCTCCGTTGTCCAATTCGGTGTATAGCCTTTATCGAAGATGGTTTTAAATTTGCTCACGCGCACAAACTCGCCCAATTTGAATCTTGCTGGAGCAGCGATCTTTATGTTGCTGTATACGGTGGCTAGCAACTTATCGGCGATCGCAGGAGTAACATCGCGAGGACGCATTTTGATGGGTCTATGTTTTCGTGCGTTATACTCTGCAAGTAGACGCGGTAGCGCATCGGTCCATTTATAGGTTCCATTGAGCGTAAACATTTTCCACATATTGTTCTTCAAAGTTCGATTGAAACGTTCTACGACGGAGGCCTTCATTACCGAATACGTCGAATAATGATTAATGTCATGCTTTGTCAAGAGTTTCTGCACATCGGCGTTGTAAAATTCTTTTCCTTGATCGGTTTGCAAATTTTTCGGATATCGATCTTTAAATATCTTTGCAAACGCTTTAGTCACCTCAGCACCACTTTTAGTCTTGAGCGGTAACGCCCATGCATACTTGCTCAGCACATCGATAATGGTGAGTATGTAGTGGTAACCTTGGTTGAATCGTGAGTATGGACGCATTTCTACAACGTCAGCTTGCCACAGATCATCGTATCCATGCACTATGACGCGCCTCCGTGGGAAGTGTCTTCGAGCTGGAGCATGCAATTCTTCAACAAGTTGTTGCTTCTTGTGGCCGTGGTTTTCTTCTTTACTCTTGGATTTCGATAATGACAGCATGTTTGATCGCAGAGGTGTCTTTGACACGAATGGTGCGATAATTATCGTGCACATGCATTATGTGCTCCCCATTGGTCCCAGGAAATTCTGAATAAGTTGCTGCTCCGTAGCAAAAGCGGTTATAGCCTCTTTAACTTTTCGATTTTCGGTGTCCTGCTGCGGTATAGAATTCAACGCCTGTGATATCTTTTGAACGCTGTTTTGCAACGTCAGCATATCTCTCTGAAGCACGATCAGTTTCCTCTCTAATTCTTCCTGCTGCTCTCTCAAAAGTTTAATGCTCTTTTCCACGTATAGTTTATTGACGGCATCGGTATCGACCACCGGTTGAGCTACGCGTCGTATCTTGCGTGATTTTGCATCAAAGTCGGCACCAACCACGCAAAGAGCGTTATCCCGCATATAATTTCGAAGCAAACCGTTCCATTTGTAATAGTCCATTGTAGCTGCTCCACTCTTCTCGAGCGATACCCCAAATTTGTTGATCGGCATCTCGATGCATACAGTGCACATCATCGTTGCGCGGTTTAATTTATAATGAGGCCTACCTCGCGGAGTTCCTCGATAATCGATAGAATTTCGTTGTCGTGTGAGTTGTTACCAGCCTGACGCGACGCTTCCAGCAAACGGAATCGGTCCACCAGTTCGTTGGGATCGTCCCAGTGCACGTAATCGATCTTGTTATCGTTTACCACCATGACTCGCGGTGCAGTTAGACCTTTCCCTGTCCTACTAACCGATACACGGGGGAGTAGCGGTGCAATTACATGTTTGTACTTGTATCCCTTGTTACCCAAAATGGGATTTTGAGCGATATGATCGCGTCTGTGAGCATTCGTCGTCAGCAGTATACTTTTGTATTTTTGTTTATCGGCATCAGTGTATGTGGTATCGTCGGGAATTCTCATGAAAATCAGTTCGTAAAGACCAGGTGTTCCTCCATATCTTACACCATCTATGATTATATTGTCATCCACATCTATATCGAAAGCTTTATCCCCAAGCATCGTTCCACTATCACCAAAGTATACGCCATACACATAATCCATTGACGTATCCTTATCACTACTTAGGATTGCGCTCATGTATTTTTGTCCCAACGGACCGAAATGGTTGCGAAACGTTTCTTGTCCCTCGGATGTTTGGAGTTGTTGTCTAACAGATGTTGCCAACGACTCATCGGGACTAGTTTCGAAAACGTCATCATCAATGGTCGCGAGCGATTGTACATCGGGAAATGTATTTATTGGTGTGGAAGAAATCGTGGAATCGTTTGATGTGACATTCAGCCGTTTTCGTTTCGATTGAACTGGTGTGGAGGTTACGAGTGATTTTTCCAATGACGTGTATGATCGTTTCCTCTTTGTCTTGTGCAATGTATTCCCTTTCGGATAGATTTTTGTTTTAGACGTTAATGTTTCATTCCCTTCGATGTTTGTGCTCGTCATCGGTGATGCGTCAGCTTCTGTCGCTGCAATATTTTCCGCGATATGTTTTAAGGGTTCGACAACAGGTTTAAAGTATCTCTCCAACGCGATATCTTCCTCCATCTTGCCAGTCTTCAAAGCCTGATGTTTCTTGCGAATGGCGTCGCTGGTTTTTGCAATTTCCATCACTATTCTCTCACGATCCTTAATCTCCATATGGATATCAATTATCGTTGTACCGCAGACGTTGCTTTCCCACCGACGTGTCGACGACAATTGACAATCTCATGGTATTGCAAACTCGTTAAATCCCTTTCTATAACGTCCATTGGACATCGCGCTATCCTTGTCTATTACCATGAAACCATACTCCCGTTGCCAACAATTACGACACAACGCGCAGAAATCCTCGTAGGACATATCAGTGTTTACGTGATCGTTGTACACATGTTTCAAGTTGGTACCATCCTGTTTAAACAGAATCAATAGATTCGCATTGTCGCGTATAAGATGTTTGGGTATCTTTGCATACGTCTGACAGAGATAGAAGCAGTCAACGTTCGAGTGACGCCCCATTGCAAAGTATACCTGTTCAGGAAATGCTGCATCTTAACGCCATCTCCCAGGCGTATCGCTAATTAGATAATGGCACCGGTCCGCTGACTCATGTGGAGCGCCGAAAACGGCCCCTTCCATCGCCTTACAACCGATGGAAGGGGGGACTGCTTCTGCCTTCCAGGAAATCGGGCCGATTTCCTGGATCTCTTTCTGTACGCTTCACTTGTCGACGAGCCGTCTACAAAGTCACGTTGTTTAGATCACTTTGCTTTAGTGGATTCGGGCCGAATCCACGCGCTTTGTCAATCCGCTGGTTTCGCGTTGTAAAGGGCATCGGGCCGAGCCCACGTGCAACGCGCTGCCTTCTAGAAAACCCTACCGCGTAGGAGAACTACTTATATTTCGCTTTGCTTACGGAATCGGGCCGATTCCGCGTGCTTCGATTGTTAAACTAGATTAAGCCTACGGCGTAGGAAAGCTAGTGTTTGTCCTTTAGTAAACTTGTGCGTGCGTTTCCTTTATTGTACAAAATGTAAATAGTGACTTAAATATTAAACTAGTGCTTAGACGTTGGGGTCACAAATTTATAGAAGCCCTCTCGCGAGTTCCCAGTTCCAGCGACGTTTGCGATCCGTTATTTTCTAAACAATACCCTTATCGTATCTTGCTTGTCACATGCCACGTCATCAAAGATAAAAATAGAATTCGGAAGTGATTCGCTCGGTGGGATGACGTCACTGTTATTCGAAAACGTAAAGTAGCCAATTTCATCTATCGGAGTCAATAAATTCTCCAAATACTGATATTTCGGCTGTTGCAACGACTTGGAATACACATACACGTTCTCGAATCGGACGCCGTGTGGACTTTCCAACAAGCTCACCAACACGTTTGTCTTTCCACAATTTGATGGACCGCAAATGAGGCAGCGGATAGTGTTTGGCAACATGCTACCGTGTCTGCGCATTGTTTTCGGACACATCACTCGCGATTTATCGTCAAAATTTGTCACGCGTATCGTTACAGGTTGCCGTACGAATCGCATCCTCTCCGCGAACTGTGAAAAAATGATTTTGATACGTCGAAGCGGCGACGCGCCCTATTTATAGGTCCGCGCCGAAGCAAAACAGCGCAGTATTCAAAATGCTTCTGGTTCTGTCGGATAATTGCGATATTCGAGATCTAACATCTGAGCAGTTGAAATATATACCAAAGATTATTCTACTGCGAGAGTTTGGCAGACACATTGATCAGTTGTGGGACAGACTCCCGGAGCATATAAAAGCTGATTCTGAGGTTCAGCAGTATCGTCGGTGTCTTGAACATTATAATCGCCCTTGGCAGCGAACGCATATCGACGGTCCAGCACCATTGATTAAAAACTGTAGCGAATGTTGCCAACGAGAGTAAAGAAAGATCGTGGTTTGTTAAATCGCATGATAAACGCGCTACCTATCGAATTACACATCCCGGGATACCAGTTTTGCGGTCCAGGAACTCATCTGGCAAAACGATTGGCTAGAGGTGATCAAGGCATCAATCCGTTGGACGCAGCGTGTCGCGAACACGATATTGCGTATTCACGTAGCAACGACCTCGGCGAAAGGCACGCGGCAGATAACGTTCTCGCTGACAAAGCGCGAAAACGCATCGTTGCGCGAGACTCGACTCTGGGTGAAAGAGGTGCTGCTACGGCTGTTTGGGCGGCTATGAATGCCAATACGAAAATCGGAATGGGAATGAAAACAAAAACCTGCAAAAGGACTCCAAAGAAAGCACCGAAAAAACGGATTCTTCCAGTAGCAAAACGAGGCGGTATATTACCACTTCTCCCGCTGCTAGGTGTACTCGGATCGTTAGCTGGTGGAGCGGCAGGGATCGCCAAGGCGGTAAACGATAATAAGGCGGCGCAACATCAGCTGCAGGAAATGCAACGTCATAATCGTTCCATGGAAGGTCGTGGACTTTATCTCGCACCGTACAAGCGCGGACAGGGAATATCAAAACGAAAAAAAAAAACGTCGAAAAGAAAATAAAAATGCCTATCGGCGTAACTACCGATGCGCAATTGGAGGAGTTGGCAAAACGTATGCGTATTCCATTCTTTAGGGGTGTTTTCATGCGCAATGCACTACCTGTCGGAGGAGTACATCGAAACGAAAGCGGTATCATAAATTTGGACAATGCCGATGGACCGGGGACTCATTGGGTGGCGTATGCGAAGAGAGGATGTCGAGCTATATATTTCGACAGCTTCGGGAATCTTCGACCACCTAGGGAATTGGTACAATATCTGGATAAAGATGCTGTGAAAATCGAATACAATCGAACGTCGTATCAAAAGTACAATCAGAGCAATTGTGGACAACTATGTCTACGCTTTCTACAAACGATCGGCACCAAATTTAAGGATTGACTTCCACCGCTCTGATTCAGTACTAGTGGAGCAGTTTCAGCGGAATATGTCGTTAACATTCACTCTAACCGGCAAGAGTAGCACCCTCGCGGTGAGCTACTTTCCACCCATAGATTTGAGCGACGATGATTACGAGCTTGGCCTAACAACCTTTGAAACTTATCATACAATACCGAACATCGACTCGAGCAACGATAAATTCTACTTCGCTGTAAACTATAACATCAACAGCAGCGTCAACACCAGTCATGAATACATTGCGATTCCCCACGGCTCCTACGAACTAGACGCCATTGCCAAGTACCTGAAGCAGCGATTACTCGAACGATATCCTAAAAATCTCGATGACACCGATGACAACAACGATAGCGATGTGTATCCTATAGTGTTGCATCCCAACAACAACACCATGAAAAGTGAACTGTACTGCTCGTTCGCTGTAGATTTTACAAAATCCAACAACATTGGATCGCTACTGGGATTCTCAACGAATCGGATATTAAAACCTGGACGATGGCACGAATCGGACGATCCAATTAATATCATGAACGTGAACATTATTCGCATAGAATGTAGCGTGACCGCTGGTGCGTACAACAATGGGAAGCGCGTACATACGATACATGAATTTTCTCCGAGAGTCCCACCAGGATATAAGATATAGGAAACGCCCGCACAGATCATTTACCTTCCGATCACCGCACGGGTCATTACGGATCTAACGATACGCGTTGTGGATCAAGACGGACGGTTGCTCGATTTTCGAGGTGAAGAGATTACCATCAGACTGCACGTACGACGGCGTCAACGATAATACATGTGGCGCGAATGAAAGAAATGCTTGTGTTGAACGACTTCAGAAACACATTTCTTCCAAGTGAAATTGTTTGCAACAACAACAACAACAACAACAACAACAACAACAACAACAACAACAACAACAACAACAACAACAACAACAACAGCAACAACATCAACAACAACAACAACAACAACAACACCTGCAACAGCTCTGATTACGCTAAAAAGAAGAGACTTAGTGCTGTGAACATTGCATTTTTGAAATCGTTGGGATTCATTGTGCCCATATAAGTTGAAAAAAAAATGGCTGACATTCTAAGCCTTGGAGTGAAGCCGACGTTTGATAATCGCATCGTCAAGCTCGAGACTCACACATACAACCCATACGTCAACACAACGTTTGGATATAGTGATGAGATAAGAATACCTATACAGCAGCAGGATTTATATACATTACCGTGTGAAAGTTTCCTCTACGTGGAGGGGAAATTGGTGATAAATAAGCCAAACGAAGCATCAACGACGACGTTGGGAAATAATTGCATGGCGTTCTTATTTGATGAGATTCGATACGAGCTGAATGGTGTGGAGATTGACCGCAACAGAAACGTTGGAATAACTAGCACGCTTAAAAACTATGTATCGCTGACATCTGACGAAGACAAAAATATGGAGAATGCTGGATGGGGCGTGAAACGACACGATGGACTGATAGTGAAAAATCATTTCAATTTTTGCATCTCACTCAAATATTTGTTGGGATTTTGCGAGGACTACAAACGCATGATTATTAATGCACGTCACGAATTGATTTTAATACGATCGCGCAACGATAACAATTCTCTAATAGGATCGCCAATGTTGGAACCTGAAATTGAATTACTTAAAGTGCAATGGCGAATGCCTCATGTGACGCTGAACGATGTTAATAAGCTATCGTTGCTGCTATCGAAAGTGGACAAAACCTGAGCATTAGTTTTCGCTCGTGGGATCTGTACGAGTATCCTCTCTTACAGAGCACAACCAAGCATTCGTGGGCCGTGAAGGCAGCTGCACAGCTGGAGAAACCGCGATACGTTATCTTTGCTTTACAGACTGCTCGAAAGAATGTGATGACCGAAGATGTTACTAAGTTTAACAATTGCAAATTGACTAATGTAAAACTTTTTCTCAACTCGGATTTTTATCCATATGATGACTTGAACTTGGACTTTGATAAGAATAAACATGCCATCTTGTTTCACATGTATACACATTTCCGTAAATCGTATTATGGACATAGTTGCAACGAGGCGTTATTCACTGTGGCTGAATTTTTACAATTTGGTCCTCTCGTGGTGATTGATTGCTCGCGACAAAATGAGTCGATTAAAAATGGTACCGTGGACGTGCGCATAGAATTTGAGTGTAAAGAGAATGTACCTGCAAATACTACGGCCTACTGTCTGATTCTGCACGATCGGGTGGTTGAATACAATCCGCTAACAAACGTGGTGCGCAAAATAAATTAAATTGCCATACTACTTGCCCGCCCTCTCCTGTATCAAATTCGTACAACAATTTCATCGTAAAAATCGAGATGCTTTATGAGAAAGATTGCATTCTCTCATCTGTCTTGGAAGCGAGCAGACCTCTAAAATTATATCGACAATGGTTGTACCAACATTTGTTGACCTGCAAGGATTCATCGTCGACGGAAGATTTGTCGTCAAGGAAGTGGCTGTCCTACGAATGGGAACAATTCTCTCGCACTATATTTTTGGGAGTTCGATGCCGCAATATCTTCTTACGAAATCCGACAAATCAAGCATCCGATGGTTGATTGTAAAACATCATGGACTACGGTGGGACGATGGAGACGTTCCGTACAGTATGGCTAAACAGCTGATTACCAAAGCTGTAGCTGATGCGATCGACGAAGAAGATGACGCATCCCATATCGTATACGTTAAAGGGTTGCAGAAACGCGATTGGCTTGCGGATTTCCTCGATGAAAATACGAGAGCGGATGTAATCATCGAGACGCTGGACATTGACTACGAGGATATCAAATCTCTAAATAAGCTAAATGTGGTTAATACTCTGCGATGTGGCAGACACGCGAAGCATTGCGCAATGCAAAATGTATTTAAAATATTCAACTGGTGGTCTAAACACCAGAGAGAATTGCATAAATAAAATATAATCAATTTTTAATGCATAAATGTTTTTTTCTTCACCCTCCTCAACATCCTTAATTAATTATTATGTATATGTGGTTCGATACACGTTCAGAGTGGTATCATATACGTTCAATACATGTTCAATAGATGTTCAATAGATGTTCAAAGTGGTTCGATACACGTTCGATAGATGTTCAAAGTGGTTCGATACACGTTCGATAGATGTTCAAAGTGGTTTGATACACGTTCGATACACGTGCAAAGTGGTTCGATACACGTTCGATACACGTTCAAAGTGGTTCGATACACGTTCGATAGATGTTTAAAGTGGTATGATTCACGTTCGATAGATGTTCAAAGTGGTTCGATACACGTTCGATACACGTTCAAAGTGGTTCGATACACGTTCAAAATGGTACGATAGATGTTCGATAGATGTTCAAAGTGGTTCGATACACGTTCGATAGATGTTCAAAGTGGTTCGATACACGTTCGATAGATGTTCAAAGTGGTTCGATACACGTTCGATACACGTTCAAAGTGGTTCGATACACGTTCGATACACGTTCAAAGTGGTTCGATACACGTTCGATAGATGTTTAAAGTGGTATGATTCACGTTCGATACACGTTCAAAGTGGTTCGATTCATGTTCGATACATGTTGAAAGTGGTTCGATACACGTTCGATACACGTTCAAAGTGGTTCGATTCACGTTCGATACATGTTGAAAGTGGTTCGATACATGTTCGATACACGTTCAGAGTGGTTCGATACACGTTTGATACACGTTCAAAGTGGTACGATTTACTTTCGATTTACATTCAGAGTGGTATAATTTAGTCGAATGATGCAAACGAAGAAGAATATAGGAATGGTCAGTGAATAATTCGAAGAAGAAGATGTTCAGCGAAAATGCAGGTGGAGCACATAGAAGGGGAGGACGCTGGACATTGACTACGAGGATATCAAATCTCTAAATAAGCTAAATGTAGTTAATACTCTGCGATGTGGCAGACACGCGAAGCATTGCGCAATGCAAAATGTATTTAAAATATTCAACTGGTGGTCTAAACACCAGAGAGAATTGCATAAATAAAATATAATCAATTTTTAATGCATAAATGTTTTTTTCTTCACCCTCCCCAAACCCAACCTCCTTAATTAATTATTATGTATATGTGGTTCGATACACGTTCAGAGTGGTTCGATACACGTTCAATACATATTCAATAGATGTTCAAAATGGTACGATAGATGTTTCATAGATGTTTAAAGTGGTTCGATACACGTTCGATACACGTTTAAAGTGGTACGATACACGTTCGATACACGTTCAGAGTGGTACGATACACGTTCGATACACGTTCAATACACGTTCAGAGTGGTTCGATACATGTTCAAAGTGGTTCGATACACGTTCGATACACGTTTAAAGTGGTACGATACACGTTCGATACACGTTCAAAGTGGTTCGATTCACATTCGATACATGTTCGATACACGTTCAAAGTGGTTCGATACACGTTCGATACATGTTCGATACATGTTCAAAGTGGTTCGATACACGTTCGATACACGTTCAAAGTGGTTCGATACACGTTCGATACACGTTCAAAGTGGTTCGATACATGTTCGATACACGTTGAAAGTGGTATAATTTAGTCGAATGATTCAAACGAAGAAGAATATTGGAATGGTTAGTGAATAATTCGAAGAAGAAGATGGTCAGCGAAAATGCAGGTGGAGCACATAGAAGGAGAGGGTGGCTAGTGAAGAAGAAGGTGAAGAACAAAGGCATCTTACTTTGCAACGTATGCAACTTTAGGCATGGGTGACAAATTGTATGAACGCTGTGGGACCAGTTGCTCATCAAATTCGACGACTGCAAGTCGCTAAGGAGTTTTGGATTTTTTACTTTATACGTTTTGTGTAATGGGATTAGGACGAATCGCGCCGGAGTACGACCCGGAGTACGACCCGGAGGTATGTAAAAAACAATATTTTTAACATTTATCGCGTTTAATTTTTTAAATCGAGCTCTAATCATGCCGTTGTGCAAATATTTAATCATGGATTTCTATGTACAGCGTTCACCACCCCCATCACCTACGTGGTCAGAGGAATGGGGAGCCGTGCCATCGCCGCCTTCGCCGCCGCGTTGGTCGCCGCAGCCGTCGCCGTCGCCGCAGCCGTCGCCGCCTTCGTCGCCGCCACAGGTTGGTAATACTTTGCATTGTTTTATGTTTAATATGTTTAATGTATTAAAATTATATCAACGTTTGTATCTGCGTTGTAGGACGTGCATATCATGATGGACGTGTGGTTGATGGAGGAGGAGGCGGTTGATGTAGTTGAGCCGCCGCATGTGGTATGTATCACACTACATTGTTTTGTGTGTTTTATGTTTAATATGTTTAATGTGGTAATATTATATCGACGTTTGTGTTTGTATTACAGGAACATCGAATGCGGCGGCATTCGGGTTTGGTGTACAGGGCCGCGCGGCAGCGGCCATATTCGAGGCGTCGTCCGTCACCCCCATCGCCCCCGTCGCCCTCATCGCCCCCGTCGCCATCAAGGATCGACGTGCGACGGGTGCCGCAACCCGCATCGCCATCATCATCGTCACCGTCACCCCCTCACCACCATCGCCACCCTCTCCTTAGTTTTTAATTTTTACATTTTTTCTATTTTTTTCATTTATTTTATTTTCATTTTTATATTTTCTTTTTTCTTTTATTTTATTTCATATTCTTTTATATTTTTATTATTATATTTATATTCTTTTTATATTGTATTCTTTTTTATTATATTTATATTTATATTTTTTAATTTTATATTCTATTTTTTCTTTTATTTTATTTCATATTCTTTTATATTTTTATTATTATATTTATATTTATATTCTTTTTTATATTGTATTCTTTTTTATTATATTTATATTTATATTTTTTAATTTTATATTCTATTTTATTCTATTTTTTCTTTTATTTTATTTCATATTCTTTTATATTTTTATTATTATATTTATATTCTTTTTTATATTGTATTCTTTTTTATTATATTTATATTTATATTTTTTAATTTTATATTCTATTTTATTCTATTTTTTTCTTTTTTCTTTTTATTATTTCTTTTATAACAATATATATTCTTATACATATATTATTTCTACATTTTATTTACCCGCCTTCCGCCTCCTTCTCTCACCATCTAATTTTAAGATTCGACGTTTCTGCTGATGCTACATAATCTTATTTCATTCGTTCATTCTTCGCGCTGCTAAATGACATCATCCCGCACGGCTGCTCCAGAGGATTCGAGTTACACGCGATCGCGCGAGACGCTGCGACGTTAAGTATTGCTCTCTCTTTCCTTCCTCCGAATTTAGCTTTTAAAGTATTGCTCTCTCTTTCGCTCCTCCAAATGCGTGGTTTGGAAAAAGCCGATCTTCCCCGACATTGTCCGACGTCATCCGATAAAGTATTAAGCAATTTCAGCTTTATAATGGTTTGAAAAAAAATATTTGGGGGGAAAAAATTTTCTGGGGTTGGATCGAGTCTGAAAAAAGATTTTTTTCATACAAGACCCGACCCCAGAAATTTTTTGGAGGAAGGGGACAACCCTCTGAAAATAAATTTTCGGGGGTGGGCCAGGTCTAGAGAGGTCTCCGCGGCTCATGCGCGCGCAACCGGTCTTCCATTCCGCACTTCCCCCGCTACCCCCCCGCGCCCATGTTTCCCTCCACCGCACTCCCCCGCGCGCTCACACTTCCCCCCGCCCCCGCGCTCCCCTCAGAGGACCTGCGTTGGAATCCCCATTACCCTACTACTACTGTTCTTCACAGACACCAAGAAATGCATCGATAACGTATACGGCGTATACTTGGGGTCTGACGAAGACCTAATGATTGGCGATTCCGTGCTCACCATCGACCCGAACAGCGACGACGTTCGCGTGAACGGAACTCGATACGCGGGGACTCGGGGCTTGTACGAATTGCTGTTCATGCGAATACCCAACGATCGCACGTACACGGACGCCGATCTTCGCTCGTACCGTCGCATCTTGTTGGCTACTAGTGCGCACAAGCGAAATCATTCGTCCAGCAAGCGTACGCTGGGTAACAAGGGGTACAAGTATACGAAAATCGTGTCCTCGGTGATCGGCGGGGTGCGGACACCGGGTGTCAGACGCGTCAGGGACGGCGGGCGTGGCGGCGGCGGCGGCGGGCGCGGGCGCGAGCGCGGCGCGGACTCCGCGGGCCCCGCGGACGGCGCGGACACCGCGTACACCGCGGACGCCGCGGACACCGCGTACACCGCGGACGCCGCGGACACCGCGTACACCGCGGACGCCGCGGACACCGCGTACACCGCGTACACCGCGGACGCTGCGGACCCCGCGTACACCGCGGACGCCGCGGGCACGCATCAATGTCGAGGATTACCCATCGACTATTCGATGACTGTCACCGATAACGCGGTCGATTACGTATACTGGGACGATCCGAATGAATTAGTCGATAGACTCGGGCTGCTCACGGCATCGCGCGCGGCTGGACACACGGGTCACGATAATGAAATCACATCCATCGTGGAGGAACTTCGCGAGGAGGGATTCATCTTAAATTGAACATTCCGGTGATGGTAGCATCAGTAGCGTTCGAGCACGCACGCATCGTTATGTCGGTGAATAAGTTTGGTACCTCGTTACGCAATAATGCCAACAACAACAACAACAATAACATGAACGAAGCAACGATGACTACGACGAGACTATTGTCCTCGGTGGACGAGCGCATTACGCGAAAACTCGAAATAGCTATCGCGAACGCACGGTTGGACGCAGAGCATCAACGATCTCAACTCGAGACGCGAGTACAACGAACTATGTCGGATATCGTTACCGCTCAATTGTCTCGGCTAGAGGATAACTTAAATAACGCGATGGAACGACGCTTCGATCATTTGAAAGATAGACTCGAAGAGTTTACGACTGCGACAGAGGGTCTGCGACAACGACGACGACGATGATCCCCGACAGTAGCAACAACAACAACAACAACAACAACAACAACAACAACGGCTACGGCTCTGAAACGTCTAATAATAATAATAACGAGCGATCGCGAAAGACGTGCACCGATTGCATTTTGCTAGCACTCGAGGAACTCGTACTATTTCTAACGTCCTTGGAACGTCGCGATCATTCCCCGTCCACCCCGTGAAGCATGAGCAAGGAGAGAGTACAATTGGTAAACGAATTACACGCCCCCGCGAGACGCAATTTCCCGCGGCGACACGTCGTGATTCGCGGCTACGATGATTTGTGGCAGGCTGATTTGGTGGAGATGCGTCCGTACGCGAAGCAAAATCGAGGATATCACTATATATTAACGATCATCGACGCGTTTAGCAAGTACGCTTGGGCCTTACCCGTGAAAACGAAAAGCGGACGCGACGTGACCGCGGCGTTCGCGACCGTGCTGCGGCAGAGCGATAGATGCCCGCGAAATTTACAAACCGACATGGGAAAGGAGTTCTACAACGCGGAGTTTCAACGATGCGCGAAGACCCGCGGGATCAACCACTACTCCACGTATAGCGTGATGAAAGCGTCGATCGTTGAACGTTTCAATCGCACGCTGAAAAACCTAATGTGGAAACAATTCTCCTTGAACGCGTCCTATCGCTGGGTCGACCTGTTACCTACGCTCGTACGCACCTACAATCATAGCAAACATCGAACGATCAACGCTCGACCCGTTGACGTGACCCCCGCGACGCGTTTGTCGTTTGCCGCGAACGAACCCCTACCCCCCTCCGCATCGAAAGGTGTTGGACGACGCGCCAAATTCATCATAGGTGACAAGGTACGCGTGAGCAAGTTCAAGACCCTCTTCGAGAAGGGGTACACTCCGAACTGGTCGACCGAAGTGTTCGAAATCGTAACCGTACAACGAACGCGCCCGGTGACGTACATTCTGCGCGATTCCGCGGGAGAGCCGATCTCGGGTGGATTCTACGAGTACGAATTGCATTCGGTCGCGAATCCGGACGTCTATCTGGTGGAGAAGATTATTCGTCGCAAGGGTAGCCAGGTGTTGGTTAAGTGGCTCGGATTCGATTCGTCGCGGAACTCGTGGATACGCGACAAGGATATTCTATGATTCATGATTATAAGCGCGCTCTATGTTACTGGAATAAAGAAATAACGAATATATATAAATAAATACATTGCTCATTTATTCAATTATTACTCCTCACATTCCAATACAAATAATATTAATAAAAAGAATTAAAAATATATATACATATAATTTACACTTTAATACATTTATTCATTCAAACATACAAACATACTACGCAGCGGAATTCTCGCAGGGCTCGTCGGACTCAAGCTCGAGGAGCTCGTGAGTGTCGAGTTCGGGGATACGATAATGTCCCCACGGAAGGGTGGTCACCCGATCCGCCAGAATACAACGTTTATCGTCGAATGGGCTGAGAGCGTTCTTTTCCTCGCTCACCGAATACACCACGTGCAGCCTAGATCTTATATTATTCTGGCGAACCGCTTTCTCGGTGAGATTGCGAAGACAACGAATGTAATCGTCGAATTGTACATCATTCGCGACCACGTGTCTCCGCACACCCTTCACTTTTTTAACCTCGCACGTAGCCCTCGCTGCAGCGTTAAAAGTCCTAGTCGCATACATTTTAGACCGCAATCCGACGAACTCGGTCATCAAGGCTCCGTTATTCTCATCTTTCATGAGTCCCGGAACCTTTTTATTTACGCGAGGCATACCATACGGATTGTCCACCGCGTAATCACTCGTGTCGAATCGGTCGACGTCACACTTAATTCTTTCATACGCATCCTCGCATTCCACGCTATATATCAAACTGTCGGTATCGGTGTACAGAACCTTACACCGATCACCGAACCTCGCACGCATATATGAATAATGAAATTCATACAAACATTCCTTAGAAATATCAAGCACACTCATACCCACATATATCGGCTTATCGAATTTAACTTTTAATTTACGCATCTCGATCGCCACTAACTGCTCGGAGAAGATCGTCCGACTATGAAAGTTTGGTTTCGCGATCAGCGTTTCCGCGCCGTAACGACCGTCCCACTTAGTCACTAGTCGCACGTCTACGCGATTCCGCACGTTCTCCATTGTCTTACCGTACACCGCGTTATTCATTAATTTAAATAAAGTCTTTTGAAATTCACTCGTGGCTCGCGTCCTCAAATCAGTGTTCAATTGAATGTACTCGCGCAACCAATGCGACTGATCGAACCGCAACACCCGATGAATTCGCGTCACGCGTAAACCGTGGCGCACGCACTGTTTCAGGTAGCGATAGTGAATTACGTACCGCTCCTTATCGTTGAGCGTGGCAAGCAGCTTGGTCTGTTTCCCTTCTGGCGCGTGCTCGCGTACAGGGCAGAATGGCAGTTCGGCGTGTGCGTCGTGAATCTCCTTGGGATACTCGATGTCCACCTCCAACAGGTATCCCTCGGGTCCATCGTCGTCGGGCATGTGACGATACGCGCGATAACGGCACAGAGACGGGTCGGTGGAACAATGAATGTAATATCCAACGCTGTACGCTCTGTGCTGCTGGTACGTGTACGTACGCCTCCGCTCCGCAGGCTCGACGTCCTCCAGCATGCATTCGAAGTCCGCGTACACGACGAATGGTGCTCGTTCCTTGTTCTTGAAGTTTTTGAACTGCAACCATTTGTCGGCGGCGGACGGCAATTCGACGGCACATTCGTTTATGCGTTGGCAGTCCACGGTGTGCTTGGTCAATTGCTCGGACGAATAGAAGAAGATGAGACATCTGCAATGATAATAGCTTTAATAATAACCATAAGAATAAATAATATATCGATCGAAATATTTTTACGTACCTCTCGCAAACGAAAACTTTATGTCCATGGGTGCTGAGTTGCTGCGATACGAGCCTCGACATACTTCGAATGCACGCGAAATGATGCTGATTGGGGAATTTGAAATCCTGCACCAGTAGCAGGTTCGCGTGTCTCTCGCGCTTGTCTTCGGTCAAACGCAGAGGCATGCAGCTTTCGTCGGTCCAGGTGTACACGTTCACCGACACGTTATTTAACCTCTCGAACTTCTTAAGCTGATTTAGCGTTACTGGAAGAGTCATATCGTCCGTACGAAGTACCGTCGAGTGATGAGGGTACGACGTGTGCCTGTCCCCATGCGTAGCAGCAGGGTGCAAACTAGCGACGACGGCCCACAAGAAGCACGCATTGTCACTAGTCGGTATATTAACCACGGCCTTTTTAACAATGACCTCGAATGGAAGTGGCACGAAGCAACCAGCGCGAAGTGGATTATGCTTATTTATATTCACTAGAATATTTAGCACAGCCCTTAGGGTCCATCCACTGTCGCGATCTTGAAACTCCTCGATAGCCACTAACGTGGGAGCGACCACGTGCTTCGAATACCACTCGCGCACGTTCGATGTCCTGAACAGTACACGATTTCGCGTACCGAAACTTTTCATGTCCATATTATCATTTAACATAAACTCCGCGTTCAGTATCGTATTCACGGACACACTAGAATGTTCGTTGATAGCGTCTGTCACGCGTGATAGTACCATTCGTCGAGCACCCTCTAAAAATCGACGTGGATCGACGTGTCCCACGTTGATTACCGCGCCAGTCGAAATACGACCTATAAACGCTGATTCCACGTCTTCCCATACGACTTTGGGCGCCGTCGATCGACCCGAAACCCCGAGTCCTACTCGCGAAAACCGACCCCGAACAATCGCGCGTAATGTTTTTATTCGCGCGATCAGCGACACCAGGCGTTGTTTCGCGGCCACTGCCACTCCTCCGCTGCACTGGTACTCGACGATTAGCTGCAGGCACGTGTCGCACTGGTCCTCCCAGTCTCGGAATTCCGCAACATAGCGTAAAAGCTCGGACATCCGGGACAAAAAATTCTGGAATCTCAACGTCCGAACTTGGGTTAGCGGGCTATAATGTCTTCCGCGAGGATAGATCTCATCTCACGAGTACTCTTTCTAGGGGTGGTGGTGTTCTTGTGGCAGTTAGGAACACGTTAACATGTTCACGAATTAACCCAATACATCATGACCTAGAGCAGCTCTTTGTCCGTGTCCGATTCGGTTTTAATCACTTAATCGTGGGGGCATTATATATTCCACCAGCGTCGCAACCAGTTCTGTATGAAAAGCATGCGGGATGTGTCACCGAGATTTTTCACAGTTTTAGTGATGATACCTTCTGTATTCTCGGTGATTTCAACCTCCCTCATGCTGTCTGGTTTAATGAAACGGGCGCATCCTGTTTTAAAAAACCAGGTATATCATCTTCGGAATCAATGGCTATAGATGTAATTCTTGAAACGTATAACTACTGCAATCTGGCTCAGGCGAACACTGTATTCAACGCTCACGATTGCATGTTAGACCTTGCCTTTTTGAATGATGCTGAAGTGTTAATAGACAGGGCATCAGATCACCTTATTGCGCCGGATGTGTACCACCCACCCCTACTTGTGCGCTTAAAGGGGTTATTTTCGACCGTCGATCGCTTACCGGAAAAGGTCACGTATCTGGACTTCAAGCGTGGTGACTACCTGGGGATTCTGAATTACTTTAACTCCGTAGACTGGGATTCCGAGACTTCGGGGGTCGATCTTAGTTCTGCCCTAGATCGCCTCTACTATCATCTTAATTCAGCCATCGATGCTTATATCCCGATAAGATTAGTGGTACGTTCCTCCTTTCCGCAATGGTTCTCTCCGCGCTTGAGGTATCTGATTCGGGAAAAGAAGAGAGCGCATAAAGCGTATAAACTCTCAAATAACGCTTATGATTACTGGAATTTTGCTGGCATCCGATCTCAGTGTAAGGTATTGTCAAGAATAGATTATCGTGCGCATGTTGCGCATATAGAGAGTTGTGTCCGGAACAATGTCAAGACCTTTTGGAACTTTGTAAATGCCAAACGTGGTATCGATGGTCTTCCAGAAAATATGCGCTATGTCGACCGCTCAGCTTCCTCGCACTCTACCATTGCCAATCTCTTTGCGTCTTTTTTTGACTCTGTATACAGCTCTCCATCGTGTTCTCCAGCCTTGAATGTGGATTTCAACGCCCATAATAGCGTGAATCTTAATCGACTCTCTATCTCAATCGGTGACATTTTTTCTAAACTAAATTCGCTTAATACCAACTTAGGACCTGGAGCCGATGGCATTCCTCCACTATTTCTCCAACGGTGTAGTTTTATTTTATCGAGGCCACTCTGGAATATCTTTAATGCGTCTCTAGTCAGTGCTTCTTTTCCCTCGTTGTGGAAAACTAGCCTAATCTCTCCAATTTTCAAGGCTGGTGACCGATCGGAAGTGGGTAATTACCGACCCATTAGTAAAATATCCATCATGCCTAAGATATTTGAGGAGATCGTCACGGATAAATTAACCCCACAGCTCACCAGCATCCTGTGTAAGGAGCAGCACGGGTTCGTTCCCAAGCGCTCCACCACTACAATTTTAGCGGTGTACCAAAGCTTTGTGTCCGATGCTCTTGATGCAGGCTATCAGGTGGACACAGTTTATACTGATTTCAGGAAAGCATTTGATACAGTTGATCATGGCATTTTGGTTCAGAAACTGGCACACTGGGGCTTTGGTGGCCCCCTCCTGGCCTGGATAGATAGCTACCTTGTGGGTCGTAAGCAATTGGTAAAAGTCTCAAATTGTCTATCTTCTCCCATTAATGTTACCTCTGGTGTTCCCCAAGGGTCTCATCTAGGTCCGCTGCTTTTTATTCTATTTGTTAACGATCTCGGCGATGTGTTTCTGAATACAAAATTCTTGCTATTTGCTGATGACCTGAAAATTTTTAAAAGAATTCGCACTGTCCAGGATGCGATTGAGTTACAGGAGGATCTCGACAGGTTTGGGCGGTGGTGCACCGCTAATGGCATGAAGCTTCACACGGCAAAGTGTGTTGTTCTCAGGGCGTCTAGAGCTAGAGTCTGCCTAAATTATCAATACAGGCTGCTGGATGAACCGCTGACAGAGGTTTCCGAAGTGATAGATCTTGGAGTCTCTATAGCGCCGTGTTTTGACTTTAGAAACCATTATATGCGTTGCACTAATAAGGCGTTGAGAACTCTTGGTTTTATTTGCAGAGTTGCGAAGCATTTTAGAGACGGGGAAGCTCTGAGGCTGTTGTATGTTGCCCTTGTTAGACCCCACGTTGAGTATGCCTCGGTTATCTGGAATCCGCGGCACATGAAATATGTCAAACTAATCGAGCGGGTACAACATAAATTTCTTCGGTTCATTGCTCGTGTCCTTGGTAATCCAATGGACAGGACCGACCATGACTATGGTCCTGCTCTGCAATCCTTAAACATCTCCACCCTTGCAGACCGTAGACAGATTGCCGATATGGTTTTTTTGTACAAAACCATAAATGGTTTGGTAAACTGTTCGGACCTAGTTGAGTTAATTACTTTCAATGCCCCGGAGAGGCCCTTGCGGAAAAAGCCTCTTTTCGCCCATAAACTGCCGTTGTATTCTTACTACACAATTGACCCTATTAATAGGGCTATGCGGTACGCTAATCTGCAGTTCAATGATGTGGACCCCTTCCTAGGCTCGCTCACCTCTTTTCGCGCAAGGCTATCTAGTCAATTAGCAAATTCACGTATCGATAATTAATTTTAATATTCACTTATGTTTCAGACGGTATAGGCTCTATATTATGTATATATCTTGTATACCAAGGGATTTCCCGTTAATTATAATAATAATAATAATAAAAATAATAATAAAACCCTGTACGTGTCCATGAACACTTCCATGTTCACTTATTCACGATGAGTACACTTCCTCACAAATAGTTATTTCCCACATTTGTTTCATTTCACCTGACTTTATGATTCGACTCTTCCAGGTGATACGATCGTGCTCCCAATCCGGAAATCGAAAACTTAACGGTACGAGGACGAGCTTCGAGTTTCGCGGCAGACTCGTACGATCGTCCAAAAATCGTTTCAATTCCCGACATAAAAACTTATGCACCGTAATTTTTGTTGTATCAGGATACAATACTTCCCGTACTTTGACCGCTCCGTTCTCGATGTCGTGCAGAAATGTCAACGGTGTACACACGATCGCGGTAATGTACTCCGTACGCTTGAGGTATACGTCCTTATCGTTAACTATGCAATACAATGAGCATTTACCCACAGTACTATTTCGCGCGATATGACGTAGCAATTGACGATGCTCACGCGGCAGTTGCATAAATCCGTGTCGAAAGATGCTAATCCATGACGTCTCGGTTAATGATGGTACGCTTAACGCGCTGCGGATCTTATGCCTCTCGATCGTCAGTGATTCGTCATCCAGCTGCATCGACGTTGATAATTGTATTGCCCCTCCATCGATATAATCATCAGAATCCGATGACTCGAGCAAAGCTTCTAGCGCGTCCTGTTCAGCGAGTATGTGTGATATTTTGCTTATGACACACGTTTGCACTATTTCTAAATTACTCTTAAGTAATGTCAAACGTTGTTGTTCAGCTGTCGATACTCTTCGAGTCGTAAAATACGCATCGATAAGCCGCAAACATTCGTTATACGATATGAGCCACTCGTTACAATGTTCTTCGGTACGCAGCAGTGGGGTCATCCCTCGTAACAACTTATATGAATTCACGAAAAAGTCCATGTCTCGCGACACTTATGCGCGCGTAACGTATTTCACGATATTCACCGAGCGACTGCCGGATTTAATATACTAACCGCATACCCTATCCGAACTCATTATGACGCCATCGAACTATGTTTACGTTAGTTGCGGTTCGAACGTATCTTCAAATTTTTCTCACCCTTACACGGTCGCTGTACCACTCCCACGATTCAGATATAAACATACGGTATCGCGCGGTGCAGCGCCATGTTTACTCCATGGGCTATCGCTACGATTGACTTACAGCCTCCTCGATATGAATGCTCGCCCCATTCTCGATCGCCGAAATACTTGGAACTCTACCCCCGAATAATTATTACTCCCTGCTTACGATGGTTACTCACACGAATGTAATGTCGAATAATTATTGGTCCATGTTTTCGTATGTGTGATCATGGGCCGGCCACGTTAAAATCAGATCTCTCATGCTACTGCATCAGTCAGGTCATACGGTACTACAAGAAACGTTTTTAAAAATTTATCGCATCCGAGTGGATTGCAGTTGCATCGAAGACTGTTGCATCAAAGTGATATTGTTGTTGTTGTTGTTGTTGTTGTTATAAGCGAGATTAATTTGAAGGATATCGTCCACCGTTCAACGTGTCACGTCCCGGGTGAGGTTTTTTGGAACGGTGACTATAGGGAAGGAAAAGATCAGGCGCGAATCTATCATCCAGCACTCTGAAGGTTTTGAGGGAGAGCCAGGCGCGAATCTATTAAATCCGTCACACTGAGGGTTTGAGAGGAGATCAGGCGCGAATCTATCATCCGGCACACTGTGGGTTCGTAAGGAAGGTCAGGCGCGAATCTATCATCCGGCACTCTGAAGGTTTTGAGGGAGGACCAGGCGCGAATCTATCATCCGGCACACTGAGGGTTCTGAGGGAGGACCAGGCGCGAATCTATCATCCGGCACGCTGTGGGTTCGTAAGGAAGGTCAGGCGTGAATCTATCATCCAGCACTCTGAAGGTTTTGAGGGAAAGCCAGGCGCGAATCTATCATCCGGCACACTGAGGGTTCTGAGGGAGGACCAGGCGCGAATCTATCATCCGGCATGCTGTGGGTTCGTAAGGAAGGTCAGGCGTGAATCTATCATCCAGCACTCTGAAGGTTTTGAGGGAAAGCCAGGCGCGAATCTATCATCCGGCACACTGAGGGTTCTGAGGGAGGACCAGGCGCGAATATTAAATCCGTCACGCTGAGGGTTTGAGAGGAGATCAGGCGCGAATCTATCATCCGGCACTCTGAAGGTTTTAAAGGAAAGCCAGGCGCGAATCTATCATCCGTCACACTGTGGGTTTAAGAGAAAAGATCAGGCGCGAATCTATCATCCGCCACACTAATCGACCAGGGAAGGTTTTAAAGCAAATTAGTATTGAAGGGACACCCGTTAGCACTCTTATTTTGTTTTGGTTCGATAATAGGATTTACCGTTGCATTCGTACAAAAGAAACCACACTTAGTTTTCCTAAGAATAGCACGGTTCGTGCAGCAGTGTGTTTGTAAATACTGGGAGAGCTCTCGCGAATCAGCTGTTGCGGCAGCTTGGTTTCGTGGGGAAGCCTTATGATTCGAGGATACGCACAATAATTCGAGACATGATTGGTAACAAAGCGGTTTATTAGCCTTGTTAGAGCGTTTCTAACAATGCGTGGGAAGATTTTGTATTCACACACACAACACTTATAATATGAATTATGAATATAAATGGCGATATATATATAATAAGCATAAATGAAAGAATATAATGATAAGTAAGCAATAAGCATTAATGAAAGAATATAATAATAAGTAAGCAATAAGCATTAATGAAAGAATATAATAATAAGTAAGCAATAAGCATTAATGAAAGAATATAATAATAAGCTATAAGCGTTGACGAATAATAATATGGTATGGGGTGATATGCACTATAATAATGATATATAATAATGACTTACAGTAGTTGCCGTAAAGCACTGATTTGAATAATTAGCACTGGTTAAATAATACTCCTATCTATTCGACTGTCTGTTGACAAAAGAGCGTTATGAGCTCTCGATCCTTCGTATTTATATGATCTTCCAGGAGTACTGCGGGGGTTCGCGCGGTAAAGACCTTGACAGATTTCGGAAACAAGACGCAGTAGATTTTGGGGGTTTTTGTAACGGTATGGTTATTAATAGATGTATTTATGTCACGTACGCCAAATGCGTCGTAATTACAATCACGTGTTGATCACGTTTGTATATTTGCGTCGCAGTAACATTTCTAGGGTTTTTGCATGGGGCTTTGAAGCGAAATACTCAACCCATTTGGTGGAGTTTAGGAGGTCGTATAGGAATGGGGTAAACGGTGTATTGACTTCTGTGGTCATAGTAAGGGCGTGAGACGTAGTCTCGATTTGGAAGAGGGTTTTAAGGATGAGGGATTTGTTTAAACGTAGATTTGGAAGGAAGTGGTCATGCCTCATATGGCGAATAGGCGAAGGAGTTTTGTAACGATCATCTCGTGATGGGGATCTCTAAGATACATCATCGAGGTGGCGTTTTGTATAGGTCATCTTGTGTTGGGGACCGCTAAGGTACAACATCAAGGTGATCGGCGATTGGGATTGACCATTTAGAGACAGGGACCACTAAGGTATATCGTCTAAGTGATCGGTTGGGTTTGAAAAAGGGGTATGGCTTGAGTTCGATGGTTTTTGATGGAGTTGTGGATGGATTTGTGAGGAAGTGGTGTTAAAATACCGCGCGAAAAATAGTGGGACGTCACAAACGCACGGAAATACAATCGATTAATACCGTAAGTTTCCATTACCATATTTTAGTGAATCATTGTGATACCAACTTTGAGAATTATAAGAAAAATCGGTTTCAGATTATGTCTCTACCCGTGGTTTTGAATCGGGAAGTTGCCGCTGTGATCCCCAGTTACGCATCCCATCCCAAAATATATGTACCGTGTCGGGATGTCGCTGTGCAATGCGCAGAAATTCGAGATGGTGAATTTCACGAGGCAGAAGTTCTTTACTGTGGAAATGTTTATTTGAAGGTGTTTTATAATGTTGATGGCTTAGACGGTATAGATATGTTTGACAACTACGGGGACGCGCAATATTGGTTAAATAGACATACGCGGCGAAAACCTTTCTTTTTAGATCTTAGTGATGTCGACGATGATGATTATCGTTTAGATATGGACTACAATGATGTATATCATCTGCACAGTTCGACGGATCCAAAAAGTGTGGTTTGGCGGAAATGTGTCAATGCGAAACAAATCGACTATATCGCGGTTGATGATAATGCGATGTCGGGGATTAACGTTCGTGATAATGCAGTTCAGGTTGACGAGTCTGATTTTCATACGACTGCGTCCGCGCAACTTGATGCGTTCTTTACTGATGCTGATTTATTTACTGAAATCATCGACAATGCATTCTTCACGAACGATATCGACGATGCTATATTCAACGATGATGTTACCGAGTGGGATAACTAAGTTAAATAAACTACTAAAATCTTGAAAATCTATGTACGAATTCTTTTACCCTCACACACACACTCCCACGCCACTCAACTTACAGCCCCTCGAGAAGGATGCTTGAGACGTCGCCCTGTTCTCGATCGTGAAAATACTCGGAACTCTTCCCCCGAATAATTATCGCTATATGTTTACGTCATTGCACGTGCGCTGTATCGATCCCACGATTCAAAGATCAAATCGCGTTCAATCCTGCTCAAATATAAACACACTGCATGGCGCGGTGCAATGTTATGTTTACTACATAAATTAAATACTCGGAACTCTCCACCGAATACTTATCGCTATATATTTACTCCATGGGCTGCCGCGACGATTGATTTATAATAATTATCGTTCTATGTTTATGTCACGATATAAACATCCTGCATGAATGGTATGCACATAGGTTTCAAAACGTGTTCAATCCTATCGCGCGCCATGATTCATTATCTTTTCTCAGAAATTCTATACCACCCTCTTTCTCAGAAATCAGCATCGAAGACGAAATTCGAAATTCCACGATTCGCTCGCGGTCGCGCCTGCGCCCCGATCCCACACGCGTGCGGAGATTGCGCGGCGGCGACTCATGTTCAAAGTACCTTAAACATCCAACAGGTGGCGCCAATACGAAATGTACTAAAAATCTAGGAAATTTACCAACGCATGCCCAAATATCGACGTGGATCCGAAGTACCTTAAACATCCAATAGATGGCGCCAATACGAAATGCGCGCGACGCCATCTTGAAATTTTGAAAATTCTCCCCCTCCCCTGTGACGTCATCCCCCTCACCAACGAACTCAACCGCCATTTTGAAATTTGAAAATCCCCCTCCCCTGTGACGTCATCCCCCTCACCCACGAACGTGGTACCCCCTCCCCACCTCACCCCCTCACCTACGAGCACGGTACCCCCCTCCCCACCTCACCCCCTCGCCCTCGCCGAAGAGCGCGGTACCCCCCGCCCCGCCTCACCCCCTCGAGCACCCTGGTCTAGAATCGGCATAGCCTAACTACTTGTATTGAACAAACGCGGTGATTATCTGAGACGTTCTCTATTTTTAATTGTAAGGCTTCAGCCCATTTCTGCCGTCTTTGTGGATCTTTTGGGAAACTGTAAAAGTATAATGTTGCAATTACGTATTAACGTTTCAAACTCAACAACACACTTAACCACAAATAAAAATAAAAGAGGCAATGCCTCTTACCGATGATATGTCACTTTCATAGCATTTTCTTCATCACCACGTTTGATCCTTACAGTTACGGAGTTTTTGCAATTTTGAACTATACATTTTCCTTTTTTAGTCTGCATCATCATAGAATTCATTTTATTTTAGTATTGGCGTTTAGTATTTTAATTGATATGTTATGTACATTTGTGACATGTTTGAAAACAATCGCGAAAATCATCAACCAATCACCGATCGTCCACCACCGCATGCGCAGTATCATGCACCCCCCTTACTTACACGAGCTTAGGCCCCGCAGCTTTGTGCTCCGTCCATTTAATTCTTAGGTCCATGCGCCAAACTCCAGTTTCGTTGGGAGGAAAGTAAAAAATTGCGAATACGCATGCGCGTAGTCTTTTTCCCTTGGGAGAAAAGTAGAAAACGCGAATACGTCTGAAATTTGTCATTTTGCTTCCGCTCAGCAGGCGTAAAAAAACACCCATTTTCATGCAGGTGTTGAAAAAATAACTTTAATGTGTTACGTATTATTAATGAATTATCTCTATCAGATACTTATCAGCGAGCAGTTGAGCAGAGGACCAACGCTATAGACACCTCCACTATTTTTGACTCCGATGCGACTGTTTTTAACGAGGAAGAGCATACAGGGTGTCCCAAAAATGTCGGACTTCCTTGAAAGGGGTTACTCAGGGGGTGATTTGAAACAACTTTTTCCTTAGCGAAAATATTGTCCGAAGCTTCGTTAAGGAGATATTAACCAAAAACCCCGACCAATCAGAGCGCGCGCCTTCCGCCTGAGTTCCCGCGGTAGCGTTGGCTACGAGGTAGGCGACCGCGCTTGTGCTACGAACGTACGAACAAGCAAGTCGGCATGTATCGAAGGAAACCGCGTTACACATTTTTTTTTTAAAGCAGAATCTTAAATAAGAATAATTTGAAGTGAGAGGACAAGAAGTACGTAAATTTCGTTTTTAAATAAGGCATAAACGAAAAGCTAACGTAACAGAAAATGTACGACAAGTGATCGTAATTCGTTATTGACGTAAAAATCCGTAGTTTAAGAACGGCCAACACAACTAAATTTAAAAAATAATATTAGGTGTATGAATAAATTCTTTCCGACTGGAATTTCTATCGCAGTGGTATTCAGAAGCTGCCAGAAAAATGGCAAAAGGTAATGAACAATAATGGAAATTATTGCGATGATCGAGTTGTTTTCATATTTTTTAAATCGAACTGTTATTGCACCCTAAAATCGGAAAGAATTTATTTTCACACCTAATAATCACCAATAAATTAAATAAAACTCACCCTTTCTGGACATTCCTTTCCTTGCTTTCCTTCCCTTTTCGGAAACCTGGCCACTGTACCGATCCTGGTCATCGGTGTCCAGTGCTCAGCTGATCGCAGGGTCAATGTACCGAATATTCACTTCACTGCACGGCTACTAACACTGATCACTGAACCGATCCTGGTCATCGATGGACGAGCCCAGTGCACAGCTGGTTTCAGGTACACGACACCATCCAAGGTTAATGTGCCGAATATTCACTTTACTGCACGGCTACTAACACTGATCACTGAATTTATTTTTCACGGAACGTGTTGTTCCTACGTTATAAAAATTGGTGGCCGCGAAAGGGGCCGATTACTGTTAATTACTGGGACGAGATTACTACTATTACCCGGCGAAAAGAAAACTCGTGGCAGACTGTCTCGGGCTGTGCAGTCCGCTGCTGTGCAGCGATCAGATACGGATCCGACCGACGATCGTCAAAACAAAAGCGTAGGCTACGCTTGGTCAAATCGCTCTATCCCACTCGATCTCGTGTTTCGTTCGATCTCTTCGTCGCGCGGTGCGACAATGTATGTGGCAACTTCAGCCAATAACCAAAATACGTGTGTCCCGTCTTTAAAAGTGTGCCCAAATAGGTGACTCGACCAATCGTCACAGCAGCGGACTGCACAGCCCGAGACAGTCTGCCACGAGTTTTCTTTTCGCCGGGTAATAGTAGTAATCTCGTCCCAGTAATTAACAGTAATCGGCCCCTTTCGCGGCCACCAATTTTTATAACGTAGGAACAACACGTTCCGTGAAAAATAAATTCAGTGATCAGTGTTAGTAGCCGTGCAGTAAAGTGAATATTCGGCACATTAACCTTGGATGGTGTCGTGTACCTGAAACCAGCTGTGCACTGGGCTCGTCCATCGATGACAAGGATCGGTTCAGTGATCAGTGTTAGTAGCCGTGCAGTGAAGTGAATATTCGGTACATTGACCCTGCGATCAGCTGAGCACTGGACGCCGATGACCAGGATCGGTACAGTGGCAAGGTTTCCGAAAAGGGAAGGAAAGCAAGGAAAGGAATGTCCAGAAAGGGTGAGTTTTATTTAATTTATTGGTGATTATTACGTGTGAAAATAAATTCTTTCCGATTTTAGGGTACAATAACAGTTCGATTTAAAAAATATGAAAACAACTCGATCATCGCAATAATTTCCATTATTGTTCATTACCTTTTGCCATTTTTCTGGCAGCTTCTGAATACCACCGCGATAGAAATTCCCGTCGGAAAAAATTTATTCATACACCTAATATTATTTTTTAAATTTAGTTGTATTGGCCGTTGTTAAACTACGGATTTTTACCTCAATAACGAATTACGATCACTTGTCGTACATTTTCTGTTACGTTACCTTTTCGTTTATGCCTTATTTAAAAACGAAATTTACGTACTTCTTGTCCTCTCACTTCAAATTATTCTTATTTAAGATTCTGCTTTAAAAAAAAAATGTGTAACGCGGTTTCCTTCGATGCATGCCGACTTGCTTGTTCGTACGTTCGTACGAACTCAGGCGGAAGGCGCGCGCTCTGATTGGTCGGGGTTTTTGGTTAATATCTCCTTAACGAAGCTTCGGACAATATTTTCGCTAAGGAAAAAGTTGTTTCAAATCACCCCCTGAGTAACCCCTTTCAAGGAAGTCCGACATTTTTGGGACACCCTGTATAACCCAAATGAAGGAGCACAGGAGGAAACATGCACGCGTTCGGGTGCCAAGCGCGGAACCAAGTGTTAGTGATGAGAGAGAACCGCCATCGAAAAAGCAAAAAAAAGCAAAAAAATGAGTTCCCTAATATTCCCTCACAATTACATTCGCAAGAAGGTATTTTTATATTATTCATTCATTATTTATTAAGAAAATAAATGTGGAGTAATATACTGGGTGTCCCAAAATGTCGGAACCTCCCGGAACATGAAATATCGTGATGCAAAAAGACATCGAAAAGTCCTTTACCGTGCGCTGCCGCAAACTCAGCTAACTCGCCTTTGTACTGCGCGACACAGAAATTGCACCGCTAATATTCAAGTGTTATTAATATCTCGAGAACGAAGCATCCGATCCGAAAACGGTACCCGGGCTTTTTTATGTCTATTTGCATCAAGACCCGTATGAACAATGATCGGAGTATGGTATAATTATATGATAAATTGCAGATGTGAATGCACAGTATGTGGCATCAGAGGCACAGGGGTCTCCGGAACAAACAATTGTATTAGCTGTAGAAACACGCAAGTCTCCGGAACCAGCTCTAGTAGCAGCAGGATCAGCACAGCAAGGAATTGCAGAAGGTCGATCAAGTACGTCTCCGCAAGTACAGAATTACATTCAACACAATGGGTTTTTACTAGGGTGGCTCTTATTATCGAATTTTGAATTTTCTTAGGGGCACCCTCCAGAATAGTTCCAAATAATTAAAAAAAATCCGTGTAAAGTTTGAGCTCAATTGGATAACGGGAAAGGGTGCCCCTGGGCCTTTAAACATTTAAATAATTATTTAACAGCTCGCGAAGTCGAGATTTTATATAATATCCTCCAAGTTATTGATTAAATAAAAAAATATATCAAACAAAAGTTGTAGATCCGGACAAGGAGCATCTTTTATGTTGTATTACTTATTCTCGTACGACAAACGATTTTCGAAAAAGTCCTCAAATTTTGAAAGTTTAAATACTTCTAGATCACTTTTTATTTATGAAGGCGAACAAAAAAATGAAATTTTTATTTTCGAGGACTATTTAAACATTTAAGAGGGGGGAGGGCATATACAGAAATATGCGAAATAGATAAAAAAAAAATTTGAATGCATTTTTCTCGAAATCATGATGTCTATATCTTTGATATTTTTGCGAATTTCGGTCCAAAATTTTCAGGAAACATTCATGACATATCAAACACTGAAAATAAGAATTTTTTTTTATCATTTTCGCATATTTCGGCATATGCCCCCCCCCCCTAAATATTCCTAGAGCGGATCCGCGAACTCCAGGAAGGCTATGGCATCATCGAGGACCAGCTCCTCCGATGCCTCCCGGAATTGTTAAAAGGCCAGGCCCTCCTATGGCACCGAAGCAACCGCGCCGCATGGACCACGTGGGCTGACTTCGAGAAAAGCTTCCGTTTGTTTTACATCCCAACCATCAGTCAGTACGACTTAGAAGAAGCAATCCTGCAACGGAAACAAAAGCCCGGGGAGCGAGCCGGCGATTACCTCATCAGTATACAGACACTGATTCGACGCCACGGCCAACTTCCATCGGACCGGCAACTCGAACTAATCCACCAAAACTTGCTCCCCGAGTATCGGGAATATATTCGCCGAAAGGACTGCCCCACTATTACGGCGCTACTAGAAACCGCCGTCGAATACGAGGCCATCGAAACTGACAAGAAGACCGGAACCTCGGCCACCGGGAGCAGCCTCGCACCCAACAACGAGCCTCCCGCCCGGCACTCGCCACCGTAACCACCGGATACAACCGCGAGACCTGCTGTTGGAGGTGCGGACAACGAGGCCACAGACGACAGGAATATCCGGCAACCAGTACGCCTGTTCTGTTTACGCTGCGGCCAGGACGGACGCCTCTCCCGCGACCAGTGATGCCAGAATCGGGACCGGAGTTTTCGAGAATTTCCCCCACCACGCATGCACACTACGCCGGAGCTGCGTGTCCGTGAGCTCGGCGCTTCGGACAACGTCGGGAAGACGAGAGAGAAAACGAATGTGTGTCTTTCTTTCTCGCTCTTGAAACGCTGTGATCCAAGGAGAGGTGCAAGCGACACGCGGCCGTGCGCGATCTTCTCGAGTGCCTCGAGATACACTTTTCACTTTCTGACATATGTATAATACTCTTGTAATGAAAAAAAAATTGAAAAAAATTTTGTTACGGAAATCACGTTTTAAGACCTCCTGATCACGTTTTGACTATTTAGAAAAGAGCTTTTTTTTAAATATCTCATATATTTGTTAACACGATTACGTTTAAACGGCAAAATGGATTTCAATGAAACTTTATATTTAAATGGTTCTTCGATTTTTCAGATATACGAACTAAATTCTACATAAAATAAAGTTAAATAAAGTTCTTCTGTAACTTCTTTAACAAAGAAAAATGTACATTCATAATTTCTTGTTTTCATTTTAAATTTCCGTACTTTTTATTTGAGCTGTTTCTATTTTTCAAACCTTAAAATGAATTTTTTATTAAAAGATGAATATTTTAATACTGTAAATTAGTGAACTTTGTTAAAATTAGAATCCACTCTTGGCCAGTACCATGCACGCTGTAGCAGCCTTCGATAAAAAATATTTTTTCAGGGTATGATCTAAAATCTAAAATCTATACGTAATCACATTTCTCGCTAGATTTTTCGATAATCATATCAAGTTGCGACAAAGAATCACGCACTGTTTACAAATTAATTACGCGCAGCGTGCACGGTACCGCTCGATGGACACTACGGGAAAGTGGTGGTCTCTTCCATCGGGAGCGAAATGTAAACAATTGGTTATGCAAAGCTAACATCGCGATACATGTTGTACACTAAAATGTATAAAAACATTACTAAAATAGAAAAGAAAGGCAGCACGTAAATATATCAATTGGGTTCGATATATTGACGAAATGTAAGACTGAAATAATGCTACAATTGTTTACATTTCCAAAGGATAGGTAGAAAGCAAGCAGAGGAATTTACTATAATACATGCGACAGAATTTCGAGATAATTGTTACGTATAAAATGAATATAATTAAGAATATACATTTATTTGTACAATTATCTCGAAGTTCTCTCTATAAATCATATGTACAGCAAGCAAGCGAATTTATTGCAAGGATAGAACAAGAATTGCGTGAGGTAAATCGAACAACTATTTACATATTCGCGATGTCCAAAAATCGAATGAAATAGAAAATGGATGAAATTGATAATATTCTGGACATCACCAATTTGCATTACCCGACGTAGAAGGAAAATCCGCGAGGCCATCAACGGCATGTAAACGTAAACTACTCTTTTGCTTCTTCGCAAAAGTTGCATATAAATTCTCAGATGACATGAGAGATAGATGTTTGTCATCTACCTCCATGATCTGAGCTGTTTTCCCGTGCGCCTTTAATGCCGATTTCGTTACGCAAATGGCATTGACGATGGTCGAACAAAGTCGGTTTCGTTTCTTGTTCTTTATATCGGGAAGCATGGAAAACGATCTTTCAGCATCGGCATTTGAATTTGGAAGACTTCTAATGGAATTTAATAATTCCTGCAAACATGGATATTTAAATGAGCCTTGATCGTTTCGCGTTAACAACACCGTTTTCCAAACATCATCGAAAGCTAATGAACAAAGCATCTGCTTGTCTGCATTTGCAAAATTCAGGTGCAATGTCGACCATTCGTTTTGCAAACCGTCTTCGTCGAAACCGCCCAATTTCTGAGCAATAAGGAGAACACTTTTAAGGGGGAACACCACTGTGACGGCCGGAAAAATGAGCCCATTTTTAAGATTTTTTTAAGGAATAACTTACAGTTTTATTATAAAATTGTTATTACCTATCTTTAGAACAATGTCTTTAGAACAATTATTTTTGTAAAAATGGTGCGCTTGGGAAGAAAAAGTTTCGAAAATCGGCAAAAAAATGGATAGTTTTTCGAGCGTATTTAAAAAAATATGTTTTCGATCAAAAAATCGGTACGCACAACGGAAACTACACTCATACCGATTATATAAAAAAAAAAATTTGATTTCAGAGTTGCCGTTCCAGAGATATCGTTTCGATAAGCGACCTATGTTTTTATTGTGAGGGGTGTAGGAGATTAACTGTGTATGGAAATCTATGCATGTTTTTCTATTACTTTTTTTTTCATAGTCTCTTAAGACATTGTTCTAAAGATAGGTAATAACAATTTTATAATAAAACTGTAAGTTATTCCTTAAAAAAATCTTAAAAATGGGCTCATTTTTCCGGCCGTCACAGTGGTGTTCCCCCTTAAAAGTGTTCTCTTTATTGCTCAGAAATTGGGCGGTTTCGACGAAGACGGTTTGCAAAACGAATGGTCGACATTGCACCTGAATTTTGCAAATGCAGACAAGCAGATGCTTTGTTCATTAGCTTTCGATGATGTTTGGAAAACGGTGTTGTTAACGCGAAACGATCAAGGCTCATTTAAATATCCATGTTTGCAGGAATTATTAAATTCCATTAGAAGTCTTCCAAATTCAAATGCCGATGCTGAAAGATCGTTTTCCATGCTTCCCGATATAAAGAACAAGAAACGAAACCGACTTTGTTCGACCATCGTCAATGCCATTTGCGTAACGAAATCGGCATTAAAGGCGCACGGGAAAACAGCTCAGATCATGGAGGTAGATGACAAACATCTATCTCTCATGTCATCTGAGAATTTATATGCAACTTTTGCGAAGAAGCAAAAGAGTAGTTTACGTTTACATGCCGTTGATGGCCTCGCGGATTTTCCTTCTACGTCGGGTAATGCAAATTGGTGATGTCCAGAATATTATCAATTTCATCCATTTTCTATTTCATTCGATTTTTGGACATCGCGAATATGTAAATAGTTGTTCGATTTACCTCACGCAATTCTTGTTCTATCCTTGCAATAAATTCGCTTGCTTGCTGTACATATGATTTATAGAGAGAACTTCGAGATAATTGTACAAATAAATGTATATTCTTAATTATATTCATTTTATACGTAACAATTATCTCGAAATTCTGTCGCATGTATTATAGTAAATTCCTCTGCTTGCTTTCTACCTATCCTTTGGAAATGTAAACAATTGTAGCATTATTTCAGTCTTACATTTCGTCAATATATCGAACCCAATTGATATATTTACGTGCTGCCTTTCTTTTCTATTTTAGTAATGTTTTTATACATTTTAGTGTACAACATGTATCGCGATGTTAGCTTTGCATAACCAATTGTTTACATTTCGCTCCCGATGGAAGAGACCACCACTTTCCCGTAGTGTCCATCGAGCGGTACCGTGCACGCTGCGCGTAATTAATTTGTAAACAGTGCGTGATTCTTTGTCGCAACTTGATATGATTATCGAAAAATCTAGCGAGAAATGTGATTACGTATAGATTTTAGATTTTAGATCATACCCTGAAAAAATATTTTTTATCGAAGGCTGCTACAGCGTGCATGGTACTGGCCAAGAGTGGATTCTAATTTTAACAAAGTTCACTAATTTACAGTATTAAAATATTCATCTTTTAATAAAAAATTCATTTTAAGGTTTGAAAAATAGAAACAGCTCAAATAAAAAGTACGGAAATTTAAAATGAAAACAAGAAATTATGAATGTACATTTTTCTTTGTTAAAGAAGTTACAGAAGAACTTTATTTAACTTTATTTTATGTAGAATTTAGTTCGTATATCTGAAAAATCGAAGAACCATTTAAATATAAAGTTTCATTGAAATCCATTTTGCCGTTTAAACGTAATCGTGTTAACAAATATATGAGATATTTAAAAAAAAGCTCTTTTCTAAATAGTCAAAACGTGATCAGGAGGTCTTAAAACGTGATTTCCGTAACAAATTTTTTTTCAATTTTTTTTTCATTACAAGAGTATTATACATATGTCAGAAAGTGAAAAGTGTATCTCGAGGCACTCGAGAAGATCGCGCACGGCCGCGTGTCGCTTGCACCTCTCCTTGGATCACAGCGTTTCAAGAGCGAAAAAGAAAGACACACATTCGTTTTCTCTCTCGTCTTCCCGACGTTGTCCGAAGCGCCGAGCTCACGGACACGCAGCTCCGGCGTAGTGTGCATGCGTGGTGGGGGAAATTCTCGAAAACTCCGGTCCCGATTCTGGCATCACTGCCCGCGACTGCCCATGCCAGCCACCGGCGGGAAACGCCACAAGGCCCGGAGACAGGGGCGCCTCTCAACCACCGGCCAACCTCGCACCCCAATAAACCAGCCTGACCAGACCACACGGCCATTCGGCCCTCGTTACCATTGGCTTTCGAGCTCTCCTTACGCGTGGCTATGGTAAAACATTATGGAGACCGTACTCCCAAATGGCCCGATGTGGCCAACGCTGGCCCAGTGGGTAAAACCCGCGGGAGATACGGAGGCTATGGGATGTCCTCCGGGGCAAGCGAAGGCTTGTCCCTAAGATTGACGGCGGATATCGACCTGCGTCCAAAGTTCGGCGTACTCGCGTTCCTTTGGAAGCCGTGGAGGTGAGGGAAGTAGATAATACGCAGTGATACAGCTTGTTATATACAAGAGATCGCTGGGAGAGGCACAACCGATAGCCTGTAACGCTCGTGGTTGACTCTGCCTGACGGGCCCGCCGCGCTGGCTTATAGGCGGTAGCGCGCGAACTTCGCGAGCGAGAGCGCCGCTCAGCGCGCTGCCATCTCGCGGCCGCGCTCGGTAGCGGCGGGCCGCGCTAGGCGCGCGTGGTGGGGGAAAGATCCGCGTCCCACCGTTATCTAGAGACGCGGTAGCGTCTCGACGCCAAGTACAGGAAAGACACCCTGTATATGTCGACTGTCGCTACCGCTATCATTTACTCGAGAAACGGCTAATCCAACCTAACCTGAAACTTATTTCATTAATATCTCACGACGCCTGCAATATTTTCTAAATTTAAAGGCATTTTTCTTATGTAAACCGCATATAAGCTTTCGAATAAGACCAAATTTCAATAAAATCTGTCCACGCATTACAGAGATATCATAATATCATGCCATGGATCTGTCAGAAACGGTAGATTTTTCTTCTGATTCTTCTTCTCCAGTCAAAATTTTCGTCGACATAATACGTATACGCGTTACACGCACACCTTCAGCCAAAAGAAACTAGTGTATGTATGATCGGCGTCCGCCATTGTACATATACCTATGTTTATAACCTACCAAGTGTCAAATCGTCATAACCTGCCAAGTGTCAAATAATGTAAGTGGTCCAAATTTGAAATGTCAGGAGGTTTTACACTAAATAGGAGACTGAATTATTGTCTCAATTAACAAGGTAAGTCGCCAAAATTTTTTAAATAGATTTCTTATGTAGAGTCGCAGACTTGAAAGTTGTCCGGAGAAGTTGTCGACAAAGAAGTATCTTCTTTCGCATAAGTTTCTGGAAATTTGTACCATGCATGTACAAAATAATATATTGTAGTAAAAAATTGCATTGCATTTAAATTGCCAGATACTTGTATTTTTGTATATACCAGCAATTTAGTTTTTATGTAAAGCTTATTATATTATAGAAACGAAGGGGACGCACAGGACTTCGATAAAAATGAAGGGGACGCACAGGCTTGGATAGTAGAATTGAAGGGGACGCACAGGCTTGGATGGATAGAAATGAAGAGAATGCACAGGCTTGGAGGTTGTCCGGAGAAGATTAGATAGAGCATCTTGTTTCGCACAAGTTTCTGGAAATTTGTCAAATAAGGTAAATCGACAAAACTTGTCAAATTAGCGTAGCATTAAGAATTAAGATTAAGAATATTATGGCGTACCGCTTGCAATGTAGAGTCAGTCACATTAGTCAAGAAAGTACGTTGAAAATACATCTCCCTTGATACTTTCCAATCTTTTGTGAAAGACATTCGTAAAACTCTAATTAATCATACGCTGTCACCTCCTTTAGACACATTATGCAGTCTCTACAATTACTACAGCAAAAGGCCACTCTATTTCTATATTTCTATATATATATAAATTCTACGTTAAGTCGTATAATTAAAAAAAAATGTGGCTTTCATATATTTACAGATAATCGAAGCAGAAGATGATGCAGTGTGATCTACGTCAGACTCTGTACGCACAAATTTGCAGGTAGGGTTTTGCATACGTAATTATTCATTCAATGATCTTGAGCATGTGTGATAAATTGTAAATAATTAATAAATGTGTCCTATTTTTCAGTTAACGATGCAGACGAAGAGAATTATTTCAACAGCTGAAAGGGAAAGTTACTGAAAATGAAATAAATGTAAATAAAAAGAGTAAATGAAATAATCACATTTTTTTTTCAAAATAAAATTTTTTTTTTTTTAATGGCCGCTGCCGCTGTCGCTGCCATGACCCCGCTGCTCCTGGCCCCGGCCACGACCGCGGTACTGGTCCGCTATGAACTCCCGAAGGCTGAGGGCCTGGGCCCTCATAAATTCTATTGCTGCCCAATTTTGTTTCTGGGCCCTCAGCCTCCACCCACCCTTCGCGTGCCGAGCCACGTGCGGTCCTGTAATAAGTAGTAACAAATAACAATAAATTTATTAGTATTTAAATTTAGACTTATTTTCAAGCATTCTAAAAACATATACAGTCGGTGTCGAAAGTATTCGTACAGTGACCAATTTAAAGTAAAACTTTGTATTTATATCCATGTCAGTAACAAATTTCATCGCAAAACAATGATTAATCAATATTCTTTGATGTTCGTAGAATAGATTTTGTATAAACAAAATTTTATTTCCTTTAACATATACAAAGAAAAAAACAAAAACAGATAAACGCGCAGAAATGGACGCGCAAAAAGTATTCGTGTAGTTGAATAAAGAATTAATAAACTATGGAAATAACCTAAATATTTAATGTTTTAATAATTTGTGGATATAATAGCTTCGAGGCTACTAGGTATGAAATTTACTAAGTTGGATGTTACAGCAGGCTGTATTTTACTCTACTCTTGTAGCAGAATGGCTTTCAAACTTTCTTTAGATATAATATTATGATTACGTATTTTTTTTTACAATTATTTCATCATAGATCGCAAATTTTCTTTCCTAAACTCTGTATTCTTTTTTCTCCATACTGTGAAGTGTGTTTTGGACCCAAATATTTCGAATTCACTAACGCCAACAAAATCAAAATATTTGGGTCCAAAACAGACTTCACAGTATGGAGAAAAAAAAAGAATACAGTGTTTAGGAAAGAAAATTTGCGACCTCTGATGAAATACTGCGGGGGGTTCTGAATTTGTCTGGGGCTGTATGAGTGCAGCTGGAGTAGCTCTACATTTCATCGATGGTATTATGAATTATAGAGTTTATATTGACATCCTGAGCAAGGACATCCATGCTAGTGCAAATAAAAAGGGACAAAATGACAATTTTATATTTCCCCATGACAATGATCCAAAGCATTCTGCATATAATACTAGGCAGAGGGTTTTATACAACGCACCAAAATATTTTAAAACGCCGCCATAATCACCACATATCAATCCCATATAGCATCTGTGGGATTAATTGGACAAAAAATCTTGTTTATACAAAATCTATTCTACAAACATCAAAGAATATTGATGAATCATTGTTTTCCGTTAAAATTTATTACTGACATGGATATGCAAAGTATTACTTTAAATTCTTCGCTGCACGAATACTTTCTACACCGACTGTAACTTCTTAAAATGTGTATGAATGTTATTACGTATTTACCATCGGCCGTGGCCGGGTTCGCTGCTGCTGCTGGTGGTAGCGATGGTGGTGTTGGTGGTGGTAGTGATGGTGGTGTCGGCTGTGGTGGTGGCGTCTGACGAGGGGAGGCCGCGAATGGGACGAGCGATTTTTTAACGAAACCGGGCAGAAAATGTTGAGGCCGATGTTTATAAACAAATTCCAGAATATTAGCTGTGAATGGCCGGCCATTTTTATAAAAAATGGCTTTAAACAGTAAAATTATGAAGTCGTCGAAACAAAAATTGAATTTTCTGGTTAAATTATTGATACTATGCCAATAACACATAAGACTTTTGTATTCCTTTCATCAAGATCTACCACTTAATGAAGTATAAAATCGATTCGACGACTTCATAATTTTACTGTTCATAATTTTTTATAAAAATGACCGGCCATTCACAGCTAATATTCTGGATTTTGTTTATACACATCGGCCTCAACATTTTCTGCCCGGTTTCGTTAAAAAATCGCTCGTCCCATTCGCGGCCTCCCCTCGTGAGCCACCATGGGACTCGCCTCCCTCGCCTCCGCCATATTAAAACTGGCTAACTCTGCGTCAATATTTAAAAAATTAATTTTATCATTAATTGATTGGAAAAATAAATTTGATTTGAATAAATGTAGGTATATAAATTTTCATTATTTACCTGCCAGTAACGCGTCCTCCGCAGCAACCTACAAAAATTGATAAAGAATTAATTGGCAAAAAAGATCAAGAGAGTTCATAAAAGCTGTAGGTATGATAGAAGAAAGTCATACGTGTAGCGCAAGGGTACGTATTGTTCCATTGCAAATTGGAAATTAGGAAATATAAAAATTTGAAAACTGAAACAGTGTATGATGCGAAATTATAAAAATTACATTACATTATATTCAATACAAAAAACTGTAATTTATTATAACATTATTTTGTGAAGGATTCGCAGTTGTAACTAGTAGTAAAACAAGAAGATATTGCACACGTTGAAGCATATTCTACTATAACTTATAACGCCAACGATTAGAAATATTACCAAACATATCTGAGTTGAACGTAAACGAACATGTAAAGTACATATAGTATATAAAGTAGATATTGCACACGTTGAAGCATATTGTAACTTGTAACGCCAGCGATTAGAAGTCTGAAACACATCCGAGTTAAAATATGCTTCTATGTATCCAATATGTTCTTGTTGTATATATTACTTGCTATACAGATGCCTATTGATAGTTAACGTAGGCAAAGTGCCTATTGATAGTTAACGTAGGCAAAGTGCCTACCAAAGACTTTCAAAATGTTGTACTTTACATGTTCGTTTACGTTCAACTCAGATAAGATATGTTTGATATATTTCTACTCATTGGCGTTATAAGTTATTAGAATATCCTTCAACGTGTGCAATATCTTTTTGTTTTGCTACTCGTTACAACTGCGAATCACAAAATAATGTTATAATACGTTACAGTTTTTTGTATTGTAATGTAATGTAATTTTTAACATTACATACGTATTCTTGCGCTAGATGTATTACTTACTTCTATCACACGCTGCTTGTAAGTGACGAAAAAATCTCGCGAATCACGTATAAAACTAACGAATAAAAACAAATATATCTCACGAATATTTCACGAATAAAACTAGCGACCACAGATAACCGGGCTAGAGCATATGAATATATAAATAGTATTTTTTTATTACTTACATTTTGCGACATTGTCAATCAATCGAATCGATGTGCTTTTCACGCAGCCACAATTGAGAATGGGCTTCCCCGCCACGTGCAACGATGAGGCGAGCTCCTCCGCTGCTCTTTTGTTTTTTAAGGAGCCCGCTTTTGGCATAGATACGGACACATTCTGCCGCGGGCTCTTTGAATTGTTGATTTTTAAGCCGGGAAGCTAACAAGGGGACGCCACGAATGTGGAAATCGCTTTTGGAACAATAGTACATATGGGGGTTGTAGTATTCATGTAGTTTGAAAAAATACCATTTCGGCTTTTTGTCGAATGGGTTAACAATTTTTCCCGTGGAAATATATTTTGTGGATATTACGTATTCAGGCCCGGATTAAAGGGGGGGCTAGGGGGGGCCCCGTTCTAAGCCTACAGTTCTAAGCAATTTAAACTCGTTATTGTTTAACTTTTTGTTACTCCCCCCCCCCCCGCTTATTCAACCACGGGGGCCCCCGAAGGTTGGATAGCCCCGGGCCCCAAAAATCTTAATCCGGGCCTGTACGTATTATATGTTATTAGTACGTTACATATATTATTATTTATTTCTCTACGCAAATTTTAATGTTAAAAATACGGCTATTTTAACGGCTATCCCACTTTACCTACACGACAATTGCAGGCGCCGAAAGTTTCGAAATGAAATATTTTCGCAGTACAAGAATATGAAAACACCGGTGAAAGAGATGATTAGAATAATACGTTGTTATAAATGCATTTTTAATTAAACTTTAAATTTGCGTATTTACGTTCCGTGTAAATTACACGTAAATTACATAGATGACATAACCAAAGTTATATAATAAATAAATCTTGAAAAATGTATGGGGTACTTCCTACTAGGCTCTATATTGCCGGGGCAGGTCCACAAAGGAAGCACTCGAGGTAGGTAACAACATAAATCTCTTTATATAATAAAGGGAAGTTTGGAATCTTAAACGCTACCAATTCCTTAAGCATAAATCTCGCGCGACAGCAGCGTGGTATCGCGGTTCTCCCCGCTGATTGGTTCGCGGGTCTTCGGTCCCCCAGCGCGGTGAATACTCCAACCAATCCGCTAATTCTGTCACTAGCGCACGTGTATAATACGTACGTATTATACGTTGCGTATTTTACGTACCCATCACTGCACGCATGTCACGGCGACCGAAAGTTTTTCCTGATTTCCTTGCATGTAAGTGTGCTTCATTATTATTAATTTAGGTGTACACATAATGAAACGAATAGGTTATTTGTTACATTACATGTGTTAAATAATAATCTAACATATTTTTTGCTAACCTATTTCTTCATTGAAATGTGTATCTTTTTAGTTTCAAGTCCCTTGGAAGGAAACCAATTCTTCTCATCAGAAGGAGAAGCAACAGAGCAAAATATTATATTTGTAAGTGACGTTTACATTTATTTATAAATAAAATAATAAGTATGATATTAGTTTAGTGTTTATTACAAATTTTTCGTTTTTTACAGGTTGGAGTTTTTAAAACAAAAATACAGTACACTCGGTTGGCTGCTTTGCGCTACCCTGGGATGCTTTGCGCCCTTGCGAGTAGCTTTATTACAGGCTGCATTGCGCTTCATCAAATAAATATATTTGATTATCGGGTCAGGCATAATAATAGCCACGCTGAGCCTTGCCCATACTGTTATAATATTATATTATATTATCGTATACAATAGGTTATAGTGTATACAAAAAAATAGATTTATAAGCTTTACTGACTGTATTGCGCTGTATTCCGTTATTTGCGATTCTAATTGTACTGTATCTGTATCGTATGTTAAAAAAGAAAAAGGAATAAAGACGATCATTACTATCGATATTATTATATTCTATCTAGAGACGTGGCAGCGTCCCGACGCCAAATACAGGACAGACACCCTGTATATGTCGACTGTCGCTACCGCTATCATTTACTCGAGAAACGGTTAATCCAAACTAACCTGAAACTTATTTCATCATTAATATCTCATCACGCCTGCAATATTTTCTAAATTTAAAGGCATTTTTCTTATGTAAACCGCATATAAGCTTTCGAATAAGACCAATTTCAATAATTATCGTATACAATAGAATATATATAGTGTATACTAGAAAACTAGATAAGCTTTGCTGGCTGCAACGCGTTTTATCTTATACATATATAGTAAATATATATCGTATACAATAGAATATAGTGTATCCAAACTAACCTGAAACTTATTTCATCATTAATATCTCATCACGCCTGCAATATTTTCTAAATTTAAAGGCATTTTTTTATGTAAACCGCATATAAGCTTTCGAATAAGATAGTGTATACTAGAAAACTAGATAAGCTTTGCTGGCTGCAACGCGCTTTATCTTATATAATAAATATCGTATACAATAGAATATAGTGTATACTAGAAAACTAGAAATATAAAAAAAAGTATAATTCGTCATGGCTGTAATTAAAAGTATTATTAATATCTCACCACTCAGTTTTCATAATATACAAATAATCAATAAATGCGAATGGTTAACAGATGACCATATCGAATATTTTCACAAATTATTAGAAGCTAACTCCAATTACAAACCACGCGAGACGTGGAGAGTTCAATTACCTAATACAATTCAATCAGTTCCTGAAAATCAGGATCACATACAGATTTTGCACCAAAGCGATAAGATTGGAACCAATGCAGGGGGACATTGGGTTTGTAGCTTCTATAAACATGTTGAAAGAAGAGTTTATATTTATGATTCTCTTAATTCCTCGAAGTTGCATAGTCATCATAAAATTTTTCTGGATAAGTTATACCCATTTTTTAATAAAGATGACGGTGCAATTGACGAAGAATTTATTGAATTTCCACGTGTACAAACTCAACCTAATGGTCGGGATTGGGGAGTTTTTGCAATTGCATTTGCTGTCTCGTTATTATTCAAAATATTACCAGACAAAGTAACGTACACCCATGCGTTGATGCGTCAACATTTGATCAAAATGTTTCAATCTAATCGTATAGAACATTTTCCAAGCAATCAGGATCAACAATTAACACGCTGTGTGCACGAATATGGATCTGCAATTGATAGTACAATTAATAAAAATCCTCCTTGTGGAAATGATCCTCTATTTATAATCGGTAAAAGTGACATTACTAACGAAAGAGATGAAATATCCTCAGTTCAAGATATACCACTTAGTGACAAAGAAGTCATTACACATACAAAACATATAATTCAGACAGAACCACCATTCGTTTCAAAGTCCAAATTCACCAATGTATACGTTCCATGTAATAGGACAGAATACATGTCTAATTATTATAAAAAACATAAAGAGGAAATTAATTTAAAAAGAAGAGCTGTTTATAAAGCAAAGAAAGGGGAGTGCAACATGAAAAAAGGCAAAGATTGTAAAAAAGGGAAGAAAGGCAAACATCTTTCTAATTATGAATATTATAACGCCTACAAAGAAGGTATAATAAGAATTAAAAAAATGCAGTATGACGCAAATAAAGAAGTGAAATGCAGAAAGGGAAAAAATTACAATGAGCTAAATAGAGAAGGTATACTCAAAAAGGCAAAAGTGCATTATGATGCAAATAAAGAACTGAAATGCAGAAAGCGAAAAAATTATTATGAGCTAAATAGAGAAGGTATAATCAAAAAGGCAAAAGTGCATTATGACGCAAATAAAGAAGTTAAATGCGGAAAGCAAAAAGATTATTGTCAGCTAAATAAAGAAGTTATCTCCAAAAAGCGGAAGGTATATTACGATGAAATACGTAAAGGAGATGATTATAATAAAGTAACAAAACGTTGTGCTGCTCTGAAAATAATAACAAGTATCGTAATATTGCTGTAACGAATAACAATATAGGAATCAAAAATAACAAGTATCGTAATATTGCTGTAACGAATAACAATATAGGAATCAAAAATAACAAAGAAACTTATATTAGAAAACTTTCAAAAATTATTAGCATGCTGTCCGGAGAAGCAAGTAGATTGGAAGCTGAGCGTATAATAAAATGGTGTTTTCATATTAGGCAAAAGTACATTTTGGAAATGAGGAAACTGTTGAAAGATTGTAAAGAAAAAGTGGAAGTTTCTTTAACGCGCGCAGCAGAATGTTTAGAAGTTGATGACAGGATTAATGCATTGTGTGGACAATCCAGACATACATCTTCTTCAGAATCATATTTTGCGGAAAGTTCGTACCATACTTTCACCGGTTCTGAATCAATCATACTGAATTCGGAAGGGAAAGCTATAAACGTTCTACCTGTATTGCAATCGAAGAAGACGACAAAAGCATGGCATTGTAGTTATCTTTGTAAAACAAAAATGTTGAAACTCTGAATAATTTACAGGATTTCTTCAAACGATTGTTAGAATGCTCATTAAAAAAGGTACATAAGTTGAACAACCATATCAGTAGCTGTTCCAATAAAGTACATGGTGAAAAAGTTGGCCATTCTCATGGTTGTTACATAAACCGTAAACTATGTAAGTCCAATTTTTTAGCCTTTGAGATACTGGTACCTCATTTTCCGGATTTACGAAATTTGAAAAGAATGATACACAGAATAGTGTACATTTATAAACACCTATTACATAATTTAGACAAAGCTTTAAACGACAGTGACCTTGAAACACTTGGACGAATAACACTGCAAGCTCGGAAAGAAGCTGAAGCGTTACAAAAAAGTAATACTGACGTAAGCTTGAACGAAGAAGAGATTATATCTCGATATTATTTAGCATTTAAAGCTTTCACAAAGCGGTCTATGGACACACCACGCATCCCGTGCGTTTCCTGCGAGAAACTCTGTTTTCAAAGAGAGGTTCTTAAGTTTGATATTTCTAAGAGAACATATAAGGGAAATGTAATGCAAACATTGTTAAATCATATTGGATACAAAGTTGGTGACATGCATTTTATTTGCCGATATTGTCACAATAAAATTCGCAACGATACCGTACCACTAAAATGTATTTTAAATAAGCTTGATGTACGTTCAGTTCCAGAAATAGCAGTGTTGAACGATTACGAACGAATTCTCATTCAAAGAGCTAAACCGTTTCACACAGTTGTGAGAATGGATACAGTAATGCGTAAAAATATGCCACATAAACATATGTTTCCAAAAGTAAAGGGGAGAACATTTCACCTTCCTTTGCCGTTAGAAGAAAATTTAAAAAAAAATCTGTCCTTCGACCGAACCTTTAAATCAAAATCATGAATTATACATATTGGTGCGGGGCGTTCCAACAAAATCTAAAATAGTTTGGGAAAAGTTAGTTGACTTGAAGAAAGTATGGAATGCCTTAGTATGGTTGAAAGCCAATAATCCTCTATACTCAGAAATTGTTTTACCAAAATCGCACGATTTATTGCTGAGTGCCAAATTACCAGATACAGAATTTCAAGAAGAAGTTGTTGCCAATGATGATAATAACGAATCTATCGAGGACGTTGAAGGTGAAACACTTAATATCGATGAAAACCAGAAACGTGCATTATTGACGCAAATGTCACAATCTGATTCATATTATGATCAGTTTACGATTTATCCAATGTATGACAAAAGGGTTAACGAATCTGCTACCGCGCTCTATCAAATACTTAAAGTTCAGGACATTCCGTTGGGCCATCGTGCTGAACACTTAGATGTGAAATGTTTCCCAGATTTATATCCTTATGGGGTGAACGGACAGCATGAAGAAAGATTGGTTCGTTTGACTGATCATGAATTCATTAAGTCCAAACTGATGTCCAAGCATTCGCAATTTCGATTGAACATGCAATATATTTTTCATTTATTACACGATACCAATAATGCGGCAATTGAACGCTGGAATTTTTCACAAAATGAACGTCGTAAATCCACGTGAAAAATACACAGCTGCTGGTTTTCTAGAGCAACTCTCTAAAGATCAGCTACAAACGAACTTGAACACTATATTTTCCAGATTACGTAATACAGCACAGTATTGGCGAAAACCGAGAAATGATTTGAACTGTATGATACACCATTATGGACCAGCTACATGGTTCCTCACGCTCAGTCCAAGTGAGTGGCTATGGACAGATTTAATAGAATATCTTCGTGATGTAAACGGCCCATCGGTGGCTAAAATGTCGCCGAACGAACTCATTGCTTCTGATCCCGTTTCAACTTCTCGATTTATAGATAATACATTCCACGCTATGCTGGATTTCATTTGTTCGCCTGACAATCCGATTGGCAAGGTCACTCATTACTTTTGGCGCAGAGAATATCAGAGCAGGGGATTACAACATTTTCATCTTTTAATTTGGATTGAAGATGCTCCTATAATCGATAAATCTTCGAAGGAAGAAGTAGCAGCATTCATTATGAAATACGTCACTTGCAGATTGCCATCACCGCATGTGTCGCCAGAATTATATAGACGTGTAATTGCACATCAAATGCATAAATGCAACAGTTACTGTCTACGCAACAAAAAAACCAAAATTCATTTCCACGTCCAGTTACAGATACTTTGATAATAAGGGATGTGGCTGTTTCTATAGGTGCTAGAAAACAATTGAAAGCGAAAGGTAGACTCTATGATCTTCCACGTTCAATAAAGGAAGTTCGTATCAATGATTTTAATGCTGCCGTTCTTACGGTTTGGAGAGGTAACATGGATATACAATATATTGGGGAAAAGACAGGGTTGGTGACATGTTACTGTACTAAGTACGTATCCAAGCCGGAAAAAGTTACGCTACGGACACTATGGCAGCAATAAATTCTACTAAGTCGTTGGCTAGTCTGCTGTGCAACCTTGGAATGCACATGCTAAATCATAGAGAATGTGGAGCGCCTGAATGCGCTGATACTCTTTTAGGATTATCATTGCATGGCACTGACTCCAGTACTACTATTTGTTGAGATGTAATTATTTTATCGGATGTTAAATGTGTAAGCTAACCGCGCTTTTGGTTGTGATTGGTCGGTTGTGTGCCTTTGCGTGTGATTGGTGCATAAAGTATGCTGGAAATGTGTGAGAATGACGCACACTCTCTTTGTCCTTCTCAGGTTTTTTTGTAATGAGAGTCGGTCGTAAAAGAGATTTCCGTTTGGTTACGAAGGGCGTTTTGTTAAGGTTTGAATATTGTTGTAAGACTCTAAGACAGAGTGTGTCGGGTGACAAATTCACACAAAAGTATTATACCTTTGAGTTATCCTTTTATAGTTTATATTTGTAGTCAAATAAATAGATATTTCATACACACAAAACTTGCGATCACCCAATAGAGTGTGTCCCCGTTGAAACTGTTGGTGCCATGAAAGATTTTAAAGACGCGGGAAATAAATTTGACTGTGGTGATCTTCAAGGAATGATTTCGGAATTGAACCATGATCAAAAGCGGATATTTGATAAAGTTACTAAGTCCTTGACGTCTAACGATAACATTCTCAGACTTTATGTGAGTGGCGAAGGTGGCACTGGGAAAAGATTTTTAATAAAAACTATCAGACACTGGATCAAGCAGACTATCGGAAAAGACACAGCAGTAACTGCTCCTACTGGAATCGCAGCTTTTAATATCGATGGTCTTACTATACACCGGTTATTCCAATTACCCGTAGAACATGGGCATACAGCCCAGTATAGCCAACTTAGCGATGCAGCCCTTCAAATTGTACGAGATCAACTCAAAAATGTTGCTCTAGTAATCATCGATGAAATTTCGATGGTTTCTATCGTAACTTTCCTGTACATACATTTGCGACTTACAGAAATCTAGAGACGCGGTAGCGTCTCGACGCCAAGTACAAGGAAAGACACCCTGTATATGTCGACTGTCGCTACCGCTATCATTTACTCGTCGCCGGGCTATTCCAACCTAACCTGAAACTTATTTCATTAATATCTCACGACGCCTGCAATATTTTCTAAATTTAAAGGCATTTTTCTTATGTAAACCGCATATAAGCTTTCGAATAAGACCAAATTTCAATAAAATCTGTCCACGCATGACAGAGATATCATAATATCGTCTCATGAATCTGTCAGAAACGGTAAGATTTTCTTCTTTTCCTTATCCTTCTCCAGGCCAAATTTTCGTCAACATAATACGTATACGCGTTACACGCACATCTTCAGCCAAAAGAAACTAGTGTATGTATGATCGGCGTCCGCCATTGTATAACCTATAACCTAACCTACCAAGTGTCAAACCGTCATAACCTGCCAAGTGTCAAATAATGTAAGTGGTCCAAATTTGAAATGTCAGGAGCTTTTACACTAAATAGGAGACTGAATTATTGTCTCAATTAACAAGGTAAGTCGCGAAATTTTTTTTTAATAGATTTCTTATGTAGAGTCGCAGACTTGGAAGTTGTCCGGAGAAGGTTCGACAAAGAAGTATCTTCTTTCGCATAAGTTTCTGGAAATTTGTACCATGCATGTACAAAATAATATATTGTAGTAAAAAATTGCATTGCATTTAAATTGCCAGATACTTGTATTTTTGTATATACCAGCAATTTAGAGTTTTTATGTAAAGCTTATTATATTATAGAAATGAAGGGGACGCACAGGACTTCGATAAAAATTAAGGGGACGCACAGGCTTGGATAGTAGAATTGAAGGGGACGCACAGGCTTGGATGGATAGAAATGAAGAGAATGCACAAGCTTGGAGGTTGTCCGGAGAAGATTAGATAGAGCATCTTGTTTCGCACAAGTTTCTATTATATTATAGAAATGAAGGGGACGCACAGGCTTGGATAGTAGAATTGAAGGGGACGCACACGACTTGGATATAAAATTGAAGGGGACGCACAGGCTTGGAGGTTGTCCGGAGAAGATTAGACGGAGAAGATTAGATAGATAGACAGAGCATCTTGTTTCGCACAAGTTTCTGGAAATTTGTCAAATAAGGTAAATCTACAAAATTTGTCAAACGACGTAGCATTAAGAATTAAGATTAAGAATATTATGGCGTACCGCTTGCAATGTAGAGTCAGTCACATTAGTCAAGAAAGTACGCTAAAAACACATCTCCCTTGATGCTTTTCAATCTTTTGTGAAAGACATTCGTAATACTTTAATATAAAATCCACAGTAGTTGCCACGCTATTCATTAGTTCATTAATTTTTTCGATTCCCGTTATTTCAATTCACCAATAAACATTCTAAATTAATTTTATTCCAACACCAATGAATTGTGCGTTAAAAATATTGGTTCTCTACGTTCATTTTCGCTGAATTATTACCATTAGGATTTAATTTAAATTTCCTGCAATAAGTTCTACGTTAAGTTGTAGTATATAACTAAAATGTGGCTTTATAAATATATTATATATATTTACAGATAATAGAAGCAGAAGGTGATGCACTGTGATCTACGCCAGACTATGTACGCACAAATTTGCAGGTAGGGTTTTGCATACGTAATTATTCATTCAATGATCTTGAGCATGTGTGATAAATTGTAAATAATTAATAAATGTGTCCTATTTTTCAGTTAACGATGCAGACGAAGAGAATTATTTCAACAGCTGAAAGGGAAAGTTACTGAAAATGAAATAAATGTAAATAAAAAGAGTAAATGAAATGTACTGTACACAAAGTACTATACATGTAAAATACATATAGATCAGCAATGCAGTGCACATGGTTTCATTTCGTAGTTGTTAAACTTACGTAGAATTTATCCTTAATCAAAAAATAAATAAAGTACACTCGCTGAGCTGCTTTGCGCTATTACGAGTATTCCAAGTATATACCTTATCCTCTAACGTCACTAGATAGGCTGCAGGGCGCCATAAACACGTAAACGTGTGACGAAGATAGATCAGAATTTATAATTTATTGGGATTTCCTTACTTTTTCCTTATTTTTAGCACACGTGGCAGTCAACTTCATAAAAGTAAAAAAAGTTACGCCAAGTACATGAATTATCTTTGTAAAAAGAAGTGAGATCCCCATAAAAAAACTTTAAAAAAGTAAAAAAAGTTACGCCAAGTACATGAATTATCTTTGTAAAAAGAAGTGAGATCCCCATAAAAAACTTTCAAAAAGTAAAAAAATTACGCCAAGTACATGAATTATCTTTGTAAAAAGAAGTGAGATCCCCATAAAAAACTTTTAAAAAGTAAAAAAATCACAAAAAAAAAGATAATAATATAAATCGCAAAAAAATAGAAGAAAATATGAATTATCTTTGTAAAAAAAGTGAGATCCCCATAAAAAACTTTCAAAAAGTAAAAAATCACAAAAAATAAAAGATAATAATATAAATCACAAAAAATAGAAGAAAATATACAATATAAAAAAAGATGTGAAATCAAAATGAGCTGCAAGTACATAAAGGTACTTTCCAACTGCCTTTAAGATGACACAACTACATAGACACAGCTAAAATGCTGTGTTCATACATTCCATTACTCATATCGCGAACATTTTAATTATCCCATCAAAAAGAATCCCAATTAAAAACATTGTCGTAAATTAATTAATAGCTTTACAAAATTATTATACAAAATTGCGCCAATCATACAAAAAGAATCCCAATTAAAAACATTGTCGTAAATTAATTAATAGCTTTACAAAATTATTATACAAAATTGCGCCAATCATACAAAAAGAATCCCAATTAAAAACATTGTCGTAAATTAATTAATAGCTTTACAAAATTATTATACAAAATTGCGCCAATTATAACAATGGCTATTTATAAATAGAAAAAATGTATTAAATAATATTAAGCAGATATATTTTTATAGAAATAAATATTTCAATACCAATAAATATTTTATTCAAAATACTTGGCGCTGTGAAACCGAAAAAATGTTAATTGTCTTATTAATAGTAAATTAATAATTTACAATAACTCCCTTACAATCTAAATTACATAAACATATACATATTAGAAACGCAGTCAGATTTATTCTACATATATTTAATTCTAATATCATACGTAGCATATGCACACGCACACATACACACATTCACAAATGCACGCACAAGAAAGAAAGAAAAAGATTAATGCAATTTATACATATGTATTCAGTTTAGCAACACCAATGCGGTGAGCAGCGCCAAGTATTTTGAATAAAATATTTATTGGTATTGAAATATTTATTTCTATAAAAATATATCTGCTTAATATTATTTAATACATTTTTTCTATTTATAAATAGCCATTGTTATAATTGGCGCAATTTTGTATAATAATTTTGTAAAGCTATTAATTAATTTACGACAATGTTTTTAATTGGGATTCTTTTTGTATGATTGGCGCAATTTTGTATAATAATTTTGTAAAGCTATTAATTAATTTACGACAATGTTTTTAATTGGGATTCTTTTTGTATGATTGGCGCAATTTTGTATAATAATTTTGTAAAGCTATTAATTAATTTACGACAATGTTTTTAATTGGGATTCTTTTTGATGGGATAATTAAAATGTTCGCGATATGAGTAATGGAATGTATGAACACAGCATTTTAGCTGTGTCTATGTAGTTGTGTCATCTTAAAGGCAGTTGGAAAGTACCTTTATGTACTTGCAGCTCATTTTGATTTCACATCTTTTTTTATATTGTATATTTTCTTCTATTTTTTGTGATTTATATTATTATCTTTTATTTTTTGTGATTTTTTACTTTTTGAAAGTTTTTTATGGGGATCTCACTTTTTTTACAAAGATAATTCATATTTTCTTCTATTTTTTTGCGATTTATATTATTATCTTTTTTTTTGTGATTTTTTTACTTTTTAAAAGTTTTTTATGGGGATCTCACTTCTTTTTACAAAGATAATTCATGTACTTGGCGTAATTTTTTTACTTTTTGAAAGTTTTTTATGGGGTATTTGATACTACAGATTCCGATGATGCTTGGTTCGGAAAAAAGCCTATGTTGCTATTTGGTGACTTACTACAACTTCCTCCTGTTCACGAAGAACCTGCTTTTATACAATTATCCAATAAGAGTATAGAGAAAAATGTTGGAGGATTAGGTTCTTATAATTTATGGTCTGCCTTGTTTAGCTATGACGAATTGACAATAAACATGCGACAGCAGGGTGATAATATTTACAAAGAGATCTTGTCGAGAATTCGGACCGGAGTAGTGACCGTTTCGGATACGAAGCTTTTAGAATCGAGGAAATTAAATTTCAAAGCGACAAATTGTAATGACCGATTAAAGGAATTAAGTGATTACATGCTTAATGTGGGATCTAATACGGTGTGTTTACTTCCCACATGTGTTCAGTGTGATGTTTTGAACGCTGCAATGCTGAGTCGATTTCCTTCCGAAGAAATCCATTTGATTGCTCATGATACAACGAATTGTGCACCGTACTTGAAAAAAAAGGTGTCAAAGGTACTGAACAATGACGATGATAGCTCCCGAACGGCGGGACTTGCAAGGGTCGTAATTGTTAAAGTAGGAGTGCAAATCATGATTAGAAGAAATATTGATGTTACGCTAGGTCTTGTCAACGGTACCATTGCTAAACTTGTTTCAGTTACACGAGGTGTTGATAATGACGTCGAAAAATTGAAAATTATATTACCCACGGGGCAAGAACATATAATAGAACGTGTAAGTGTTAAATTTGAAGTAATGGATAGAGCGTTCGTTATTAGAAAACAATTTCCGATTTGCCTCAGCTATGGTATAACTATTCACAAAAGTCAAGGACTAAGCTTGCAGAATGCTGTTATAGAAGCAGGTAATTCAATATTTACTTGCGGACAAACTTACGTTGCTCTTTCTCGGGTGACCACATTACAAGGACTGCATCTTATCAATTATGACCCATCTTCCGTAAAGGCACAAGAATCGGCTATAATAGAGTACAATAGATTGCGAAAAAAATATAGACCTGATCTTATGAGTACTTCAATTTCTAAAAAGCGTGTTCTCAATGTTCGTGATGCTGTTTGGGCAGTACCTAATTATAATGTATCCGAATGTCAGAATACTAATGATCACATCGTGGATACTATTCAATACTACGTCAGAGGTCTCCCGAATTCTGATGGTGTGTCTTGTTATGCGAATGCCACGATCCAATGTATGTTATATTGTTCATCAATAAGAGAAAACTTATTTTCGACTGAAAAAGCTGATCATATTATAAAATTCTTTATGGATCAATATAAATCGGATCAAAGTCCAAACATAATATCATTACGGCAATTCGCAGGAGAAAAATACGCTAACAATCAGCTACATGATGCAGCTGAGTTTATTACCACTGTTTGTGATCGTGAGATTCTTATTAAGAATGCAGTACAACACGAAATTACAACGGTATTAAGATGTTTAGAGTGTAATTACACAAGTACTACTATTAGTACAAATTGTGTGGTACATCTTGCACTGCCCAAGATGTTAAAAAAAAATTCATTTGAATTTCAAGATATAATAAAACACAATTTCGCAGGATGGAAAAATCTGAAAGATTCTTGCCCTAATTGTGATAATTCAAATTCAAACACAATAAAGAAAATCGATATAACTGCTTCCAAACAAATTCTTATTGCAAAATTACATTTGTTCGATCACGATAGTAGTGGAACAACAACGAAAGTGGAAAATTTCTACATCAAAGCAATACCTACTATTAAAATACAAATGGGGGATCACTGTTATAAACTTAAGGCAGCGATTTTCCACCACGGTAAAAGTATTGCCGATGGTCATTACACGAGTATGGTAAGGGGTAAGGGCACAGCGTGGGTATCCGTTGATGATTTACGAGTAGAAAAACAAGCTTGGCCACGAAATGCTAAAAATGCATACATATTTTTCTTCGAAAGGTGTTAATCGTGGTTGTTATTACAGTTCAATGTAAATGTTAAATACGTTCAGCGCCATAAAATACATATAAATCGGCAATGCAGTGCGCATGGTTTCTTTTCGTAGTTGTTAAACTTACGTAGAATTTATCCTTAACCAAAAAATAAATAAAGTACACTCGCTGAGCTGCTTTGCGCTATTACGAGTATTCCAAGTATATACCTTATCCTCTAACGTCTCTAGATAGGCTGCAGGGCGCCATAAACACGTAAACGTGTGACGAAGATAGATCAGAATTTATAATTTATTGGGATTTCCTTACTTTTTCCTTATTTTTAGCACACGTGGCAGTCAACTTCAAAAAAGTAAAAAAATTACGCCAAGTACATGAATTATCTTTGTAAAAAGAAGTGAGATCCCCATAAAAAAAACTTTAAAAAGGTAAAAAAAGTTACGCCAAGTACATGAATTATCTTTGTAAAAAGAAGTGAGATCCCCATAAAAAACTTTCAAAAAGTAAAAAAATCACGCCAAGTACATGAATTATCTTTGTAAAAAGAAGTGAGATCCCCATAAAAAACTTTCAAAAAGTAAAAAAATCACAAAAAATAAAAGATAATAATATAAATCACAAAAAAATAGAAGAAAATATATAATATCACAAAAAATAAAAGATAATAATATAAATCCCCCAAAAAATAGAAGAAAATATACAATATAAAAAAAGATGTGAAATCAAAATGAGCTGCAAGTACATAAAGGTGCTTTCCAACTGCCCTTAAGATGACACAACTACATAGATACAGCTGAAATGCTGTGTGCATACATTCCATTACTCATATCGCGGACATTTTAATTAACCCATCAAAAAGAATCCCAATTAAAAACATTGTCGTAAATTAATTAATAGCTTTACTAAATTAATATAGGGGAGGGGTGAAGGTGGGGGGGAAGAAAATTTTTACAATGGCATACGCGGACGATATTGCGGTGCTGGCGGAAGAGGAAGAAGGAATGAGAGGGATAATGGGAAAATTGGAAAGGTACCTGGATAAGAAAGGACTGCAGTTGAATGTGGGAAAGACCAAGATTATGAGATGTAGAAAAGGGGGGGGGGGAGATGGAAGAAGGTGACGTGGAGATGGAAGGGAAAGGTGGTGGAGGAGGTGAAAAGATTTAAATATTTGGGGTATGTGCTGATGAGAAATGGGGGGCAGGAGGCGCACATAGAGGAGAGAGTGAGGAAGGGGGCAGCGGTAATGGGACAGGTGTGGGGGATAGGAAAGAGGAGGTTTGGGAAAGACTGGGGGAGGAGATTATGGCTATTCGACAAACTAGTGTGGGCTACAGTGAGTTATGGGGTGGAGGTATGGGGATGGAAGGAAAGGAGCAGAGTGGAGAAACTGGAGGAAAGATATATGAGATGGGTGCTGGGAGTGGAGAGATGCACTCCAGGGTACTTGGTAAGGGAGGAGATGCAGAGGGAGATGGTGAGAGGGAAGGCGGGGATGAGGGCATGGGAGTACGAAAGGAAGCTGGAGGAGGGGGGTGGGGGGAGATAGCAAGGAGGTGTTGGGAGGAGATTAAAGGGAGGGCAAGGAGGGGAAAAGCACTGGGGGGATGGGAGGAGGAAAGGAAGGAATACTATGAAGGGAGAGGGTGGACAATAGAGGGGATAGAAGGAATGAGGGGAAGAGGGGAGTTGAGGGGAGAGGAGTTGGTGGGTAGGGAGAGAAGAATGCAGGAGGAGGAGAGGTGGGAAAGGATAAGAGAATCGGAGTATAATAGGTGGTATAAGGTGGTGAAGGGGGTGGGGGTACCAGGGTACCTAAAGAAGGGATGGGGGGAAAGCAGGTGGCAAAGGGTGGCAAGGTTTAGGCTGGGCAATGAGATGAGGGGAGGGAGATATTGGGAGGAGGAGGAAAGGAGGAAGTGTAGGATATGTGGGTGGAAAGAGGAAACGTGGGAGCATGTGTGGGAGGAGTGCATGGGTTGGGAGGAAGGGGGGTGGCAGGAGAGAGTGGGGGAAGTAATGGATGACGAGGGAGGAGGGGAGGAGTGGATGAGGAGAGTGGAGGATAGGAGAGGGGAAGGGGGAATAGGGGAGTGAGGGAGGAAGGAATGAGAGTGAGTGGTGGCGTGCGGAAGCGGGGGTCAAGGGGTAAGGAAGGGAAGGAAGGGAGGAGTGGGTGGCAGGCGTGGGGGAGAGGAGGGCCCGAGCGAGCATGTGGGCGAGCGGGAGAGAGGGCGAACGAGCGAGCGGGCGAGCGGAAAGCTGGCGCGTAGGATAAGAGAACGTAGAATAAGAGGAGAATAGGTTAAGTAAACAGATGTAAGGCGTAGATGTAAGGACTAGATGTAAGGAGTAGAGATAAGGAATAGGCTAATGAATATGTATAAGGAATGGATGGGAGGAATAGGTTAAGAGAAGTGTAGGTATAAGAGGAAATTGTAATGAGTCGGATTGTAATCCCCAAGGGGAAACAAAAATAAACTACTACTACTAAATTAATATACAAAATTGCGCCTATTATAACAATGGCTACTTATACAAAAGAATGTATTAAATAATATTAAGCAGATATATTTTTATTCAAATAAATATTTTAATACGAATAAATATTTTATTTTATTCAAAATACTTGGCGCTGCTCTCCGAATTGGTGTTGCTAAACTGAATACATATGTATAAATTGCATTAATCTTTTTCTTTCTTTCTTGTGCGTGCGTTCGTGGATGTGTGTATGTGTGCGTGTGCATATGCTACGTATGATATTACAGTTAAATATATATATGTAGAATAAATCTGACTGCATTTGTAATATGTATATGTTTATTATGTATTTTAGATTGTAAGGGAGTTATTGTAAATTATTAATTAATACTAAGACAATTGATATTTTTTCGGTTTCGCAGCGCCAAGTATTTTGAATAAAATAAAATATTTATTCGTATTAAAATATTTATTTGAATAAAAATATATCTGCTTAATATTACTTAATACATTCTTTTGTATAAGTAGCCATTGTTATAATAGGCGCAATTTTGTATATTAATTTTGTAAAGCTATTAATTAATTTACGACAATGTTTTTAATTGGGATTCTTTTTGATGGGTTAATTAAAATGTCCGCGATATGAGTAATGGAATGTATGCACACAGCATTTCAGCTGTGTCTATGTAGTTGTGTCATCTTAAGGGCAGTTGGAAAGCACCTTTATGTATGTTTGGGAATGAATAGTTCTCTGCGCCGCCGCACTCTCGATCACCGCAGCACCTCCTGGGCAGCGGAAGCCGCGGTCGATCCGCGATCGATCGACCAATCAGCGTCCGTCTTGTCGATCGACGCTCGAGAATGTTCGAGAAGACGCCGAGGCGGAAATGCGCATCCATGTTGGATTCCCTCTGTCCACAACTGTGCGCAACGTAACACGTATTTTGTTCATTGTATTAAAGCGTTGCTCATCAAGCAAATTCAGTGTGCAAATCACGTTCTCATAGTTAGTAGACTCAACGCGGAGTTCGCGTCACATTTCGCGTGTAGAACAACAATTGTTTTGTGCATTCGCGGTGTGCGTGTTCACGCGTCCACGCGGATAACCGGTGGATTATTGTACGATAAAGTGTACGGGGGCTCATCCTCCATCATTACCGTGTGCACAACGGCTTGTCCGTTGGCAGACGTTTTTACAATAAAGACTTCACATTTCTTGTGCAAACCAGTGTCTGTGTGGCTCAACGCCGATCCTAACCTCACCAGCCTCCTCGTGCTCACTTAACCTAATATTTTACAATGTACTTGCAGCTCATTTTGATTTCACATCTTTTTTTATATTGTATATTTTCTTCTATTTTTTGGGGATTTATATTATTATCTTTTATTTTTTGTGATATTATATATTTTCTTCTATTTTTTGTGATTTATATTATAACTCGTTACAGTACTAATGGCATTAGTGGACTCAAATTACGAATTTGTTTTTGTCGACGTTGGCAAAAATGGTAGAATATCGGATGGGAGTGTTATGGAACATACAGAATTTTTTAGACGATTAAATAACGGTCAATTGCATTTACCAATAAACAACGAAACCGTGAACAATTTAAACTTTGCCTTTTTAGGTGACGAAGCGTTTGCTTTAACGAACAATTTTTTAAAGCCGTATGCTCAGAGAGAACTTGACCACGACAAAAGAATCTTTAATTATAGATTATCGCGAGCAAGGAACGTCATAGAGAATGCATTTGGCATATTATCATCGCGATTTCGAGTGCTGCATACTCCCATAAATATGAAGGTTGAAAATATATGGTATGTGGTGTTGGCCACATAATGTTTTACGAAGACGGAGTAAAGCGTACATTGCTAACAACAGGAGTATGCAGATGGAGGGGGATTGTCAGAACGATGAGGTACAGATGCATAATTTGCAACCCGCTATTCCCAGGAATATCAACAACTCAGCCAAACAAAATAAGGACGATTAGAAATAATATTTTTTAGAAGAAGGAAGTATTCTGTGGCAGGAAGATATGTTGACTGCAGGTAGAGCGTAAGAGTTTTAGTATTAAGGGGTCATGCCTACCTGTGAGGTCTGAAAACACAATTATTTTGGGTTTTTTTTTTTAAATTAGAGAGTTTTTCAAATAAACGGTTGTGTATTCGAAAGTATATATTTTAAAGTTCTTGTATTTTTTTTGCAATGCAATATATAAATAAATAAAGGAATTATACACGATCTGCCGGCAGCGTTTTTTTTATTTAAGCACTTTATCGTGACCGTGACTGTAGCTTTGACCTGGTTCATCAGAAATAAAAGATACGACCAAATTCAGTTATTATATTAGATTATATAGTGCTTAATCGTGGCTTATTTAATTTCGTTGCGTAGATTTTATTTTACAGATGAAAACTGATGTAAGAAAATGAAAAATGAGAGCGATTCTATGGCGAAAGTGGATACTTTTACTATGAACACCCGCCATTTTATAGGAAATTAATTTTTCGGTATAATGAACGATTATGCACTCGATAATTTAATATATGAACTAAATTTGGTCTAATTTTTTATTTCTGATGAACCAGGTCAAAGCTACAGTCACGGTCACCATAAAGTGCTTAAATAAAGAAACGCTTTCGGGAGATCGCCTATAATTCCATTATTTATTTATATTTTGCATTGAAAAAAATACAAGATCTTTAAAATATATACTTTCGAATACACAACCGTTTATTTAATAAAGTCTCTAAGTTTTATTAAAAACAAAACCCACAATAATTGTGTTTTTAGACCTCACAGGTATGTATACCCCTTAATAGAGTGTGCCATTGTGACGTCCCACTATTTTTCGCGCGGTTATAACTAGCATCTTCCCTATAAATGACTCCATAACACCGCCAAAATCACTAAACCTCAACTCTTACCCCTTTTACCAAACAGCGGGTCATTCCGAAGATGTACCTTAGCGGTCCCCATCTCGAGATGGTCAACTGTAAAATTCCCTTCCCCTCTTCGCCCTACGAGGCACAATCTCCTTCCCACACATTTAATTATATACAAGTCCCTCGTCTCAAAAACCCTCTTACCTAGAGACCACATCTCAAAACCCCTCTACTACCCACCAAATCAACGCCACCCTCGCCCTCCAATCAAACCACGTAAAACCCATCCAATAAGTTGAGTATCCCCCTTTCGAACGCCCAAATAAAAACCCTGGAAGTCCTATTGCGACACATATTTCGCGCATTAGTCATAAATACAATCTAATTATAGACCGCATATTTCGCACCTGAGTCATGGTGCATACCGCGCATACCCCGCAGTCCTAAACATTGTATAAATACAAGGGCCCCAGAGGCCGTAACTCTCTTCTACGGAAACAATACCGCGGAACAGTACGTTATTATAAAATTTCACTCTTCTACAGAATCTCTTCTACAGAGCTCTTCTACGGAAACAATACCGCGGAACAGTACCATATTATAAAATTTCACCTTCTTCTACGGAAACACTTCCACGAAAGACTACGTTAATTATCAGTCGCGTATATTTTACCGAAGTGTATTAGATTCAGTTCGAGTTATCCACGACATCAATTGTAAGCGGCTATAATTACCTAGTTCATTAGTGCATATCACCATCATTCACATTATTCAATTATTGCTTTCGCCTTATATATATATATATTTTCACTATTGCTTATTGCATCTCTATTTCATCATTGCTTATGGTATTTCTATTTCATTATTGCTTATTGCATCTCTATTTCCTTTGTTGCTTATGCTTACTGTATTTTATATCATCGTCTGTTGCTAGACGCTTATTGTATATCATATCATCATCTATTAATCATTATTCCATACTTCACGTCCATACATACATTGCTATTGCTAACTGTTTATATACGTGTTTATGTGCAAATGCTCAATGTCTAACGCATTCTTATATTAACCTACCGCTATCGCATAAATAGTGCATGGCGTATTTTCGTGCTTCTAAATAAATAACGCTCTTATTTTAAATCACGCTTCGAATTATTGTCTTGCTCCTTCGGTTACGAGAATAGAAATCCTAACAGGCTGCTGCAACAGCTGATCACGGTTCGCGACCACTAGGTTTCTTATAGTGTTTACACGGCGTACTTTCGTATAGGTCTTGTACGACCATACGGTCTAGACGAATTTCACGGAAATACGGGCGGCTTCTTATAATAATGCAGCGGTAAATCCAATTACCAAGCCTAAATATAAACCACGGGTGTTCCAATGAGTGTTGCCCAGGTGCGAGATTCTGTTTAACCCTTCCCTAGTCGTTCAGTGCTACGAATCTGGTATTCGCGCCTGAATCCTATTCACCACAGAGCTACGAATCTAGCATTCCCGTCTAAATTCCAACTCACCCTCAGAGCTACGAATCACGCATTCGCGCCTAAATTCCAACTCTCCCTCAGTGCTACGAATCTGGCATTCGCGCCTGAATTCTACTCACCTCAGTGCTACGAATCACGCATTCGCGCCTGAATATCCAACTCTCCCTCAGTGCTACGAATCTGGCCTTCACGCCTGAGATCCCTAAACTCCCATATGTCATTGTCCTAAAGACGTCCACCTGGGACGTGACACCATACAAGGTTGTGACGTAGCGTCCCAGCGCGAGGAATCGAGCGCGCGGCGGTACGACCGGGAGTGAGCGAGAAGTCGAGCGAACTCGCCCGAAGCGTACCGGTCTCGCGACGCGTCAGCGCTATGACGCTCACTCCCGTAAAAGACTCCGTGTATCCGCCGATCACCAGATCGCCTCCTATCCCATTCCCGATACCGTTCCGGTAAAGAGACGCAGGACGTTGCCCGGTCTCTTTCCCGCTCCTAGGTCTTGGACAGAGACGCCCGGATGCTGCCCGGTCTCTTCCAACGCCTGCCCCGATAAAGAGACGCAGGACGTTGCCCGGTCTCTTTCCCGCTCCTCGTGTTGGACAGAGACGCGCGGATGCTGCCCGGTCTCTTCCAACGCCTGTCCCGATAAAGAGACGCAGGACGTTGCCCGGTCTCTTTCCCGCTCCTCGTGTTGGACAGAGACGCCCGGATGCTGCCCGGTCTCTTCCACCGCTTGTCCCGTTAAAGAGACGCAGGACGTTGCCCGGTCTCTCTCCCGCTCCTCGTGTTGGATAGAGACGCCCGGATGCTGCCCGGTCTCTTCCGACGCTTGTTCCGTTAACGAGACGCAGGACGTTGCCCGGTCTCTCTCCCGCTCCTTGTGTTGAACAGAGACGCCCGGATGCTGCCCGGTCGCTGCCAACGCTTGTTCCGTTAAAGACACGCAGGACGTTGCCCGGTCACTCTCTCTCCCGCTCCTCGTGTTGGATAGGGACGCCCGGATGCTGCCCGGTCTCTTCCAACTCCTGTCCTGCTAGAGAGACGCTGGAAGCTGCCCGGTCTCTCTCGCTCCCATACCGTCCCGATAAGGAGACACCAGGCGCGGAGCGACCGAATTGTCCCGATAAGCGAAGGTATCCGACGCAGACCGAACGCCGCCGTACCGCGAACCGTGCCGCCGCGCAACGACGGCTTGTCCGCGAGTGGCCCGGAGTGCCCCGCGTCCGATCCATTGTACATAGTGTAAATAGTCATAGTGAATAAACCTGAATAACCTACAACGGAAGGATTCATTTAAACCCTGGCCAAGCCGACTGAGACCATCCTTCCGACCGGAGTGACGACCGTCACAAGGTATTATGTGTACACTGTGTCTAACAAGGAGACGTTTCTAGGTTCTACGGCTCCGATTCCTTTGGTTTTTGGATGTGTTTTAGAGGAGCAAAAAATAAGAAATAGGTACGTGTTTTTCTTACATCGGCCTGTTTGCATATTTAGAGGGTGAAACCACCACTCATAGTTCATTAGAAGAGATACAAAAGATCCTATTGTTAGTTTAAAGAATATTATAACATTGTGTTGAATAAAACTTGATATACATTTCATTTGCGTCATAAGTTGCCGTATGCATGATGTTACTTTTGTACGTCTTCTTATGAACATTGAATTCATAATCTCATTGTTTATTTGGAGAACCACCATCGTTGACGGATGCGCAGGATTGTGCAGGAGTCGTTTAAACTGCGTTTGGACATTTTGATATGCAATATGCACTATGTTCATCGAACAAAAAATTGACGCGAACGATACTTAACACTCAAGCGTACGTGGTGTAATGAAGTCCACGAGACTGACCCAAGTCACTTTATACTGATTCACGTACACGTATACGTCAATGTGTGGAAGTATACGTTAATGTGTGTACGTATATTGCATCAGTGATGGCGATGGTCAAGGTGCGTATGTATATAACGCAAGAGTTTGATAATACGTGGCAAATTCAAATAGTATGCACTACAAATTCTTGGAGTATGCACACAACAAAAGAGTCAGAGACGATTCGCGGTGTGAATCATAATAGTGCGAGTCATAAAAGTATACTATAAGCTGTAATAATTAGTCTCGAATTATAAAATCATCGAGGAAGAAGAATAAGAAAAAACAAGAAGAAGCTGTGATGTGTGGTCATCCCCACCCTACCTCAAGACTATCCTACTTGGAAACTACCCCTACCCTGCAACGCATAGGACATTCGTTCTAGGCTAGGGAAGCGGAATGCATATAAGGGTGTCGACCGCCGCTGCACGGGCCAGTGCAATTAGAACAAAATAGCTATGAGCACCTTTGATTACATTTGAACGCCAGTGACGCGAGGCATGAATGCATTTGAGATGCAGCGATGCATTGTAAGTATAGGTGGTTTAAATTGAATTGGTGCGCGTATTCCATTCGACGAAATTCTAATGAAGTTGTGCGTTTGTTTCAGCAACGGCATGGAGAAATCGAACGTGCGTGGCACAACGAGCGGGACGAAGTGATCCGAAAAATTGTAAGTATGGTTTTTGATGTAATTGAATTGGTTGCGCGTTTTCAATTGGACTGGATTCTAACAAAGTCATGAGTTTGTTTCAGCGCGAGCGCGATAATCTGGTGAAGGCTTGGCGCGTGGAGCGGCGGGTTGTGATTAAACATCTCGTAAGTGGTGTTATACAAAAAAATATATTGGTGCGCGTGTGCAATTCAAGAATGTTTTAATCGATTCGTACGTTGTTACAGATCGAACGTGAACATGAAAGGGCTGTATGGAGCGACGAATATCTTGGAGCGATCGGTCGCCTCGTAAGTGATGTTTCGTAAAAATTATACTGATGCGTGACCATTATCACTCGATGATGTTTTAATCGAGTCATCCATTTATGCGTCGAGAAGACATAGAGGCGCATGCACGCGATGGGGATCGTGACGTGATCATCCAGCTGCTGGTAAGTATTGTTTCACGCAAATGATACGCGTTCACCATTCAATGATGTTTTAATCGAATCATGTGTGTGTTTCAGCATCGCCAATACCCTACGAATAGGGACGGGCGGATCTGTCGCGAGTTGCGGGAGAAAATTAGATTCGCCCGGCGCATGTGGCGTGAGGATACCATAAACATTGAATTTTTGATGATTGATGATGAATTTGATTTCTAGGGGCTGCAGCGGTTATTCGAATAGTGAGTATAAGTGAATTGCAATTGTTTCGGTGTTTCGCGCGCTAATACCAACGTTTTATATAATAATAATTTGGTGTTTTTCTTTGTGTGTTGCAGTGAGTAACGTCACCCACAAATTGTAAAAATATTTTAAATATTTTAAGGTTTAACTTTTATAAATATTTTTAAACAATTTTAAATAAATAAATATATTTTTTATTTAAAATAGTGTATGTTTATTCATATACATCCATGCATGTGATCTTATATTATAGAATCAGTATTTACGTAAAAAACCGTATTCGTATGAGAGGGGTATTCTTGCTCGTGGGTAAAGGTAGCATTCGTCACAGTCGTTGCGCTCATCACCGTCGCCGTTGTATTCGTCGCTATAGAAACAAAAAAATTATTCCATTTTACTTTATCGGTATATGACGCATAAAGTAGATGCAATGCGTGTATAGGACTTACATTAGACGACGTTACGTATATAATTCCATATTTTCTCGACGTTCTCTATGCGCAAACACCGTCGTTGTTGTGAAATGTACATCGAAGAGCACTCGTTGAAGACATAGACTTCAGGTTAGGAATGTCGGGGTGCACGATGTCAGGCATGATCCCGCAATAATCATCGTCAACGTCGTAGCCGCCGTCGTCTTCGACGGTTCGAGCGTTGTTGTTGCTCCTTCAGTTCGTATAAATCACAGACATTCTCAACGATTATGTCAGGTAGTAGTTGCAGCATCCAGGTTTTCTTTTCCACACCTTTCACGACGACGAAGTCAATGTTCGTGAGTACACTGGTCAGCAGCCCAGGAAGTTTGGAGTATGGAACGTAACCGTCAGACCAGCGAAGCCCGTGATGATGCTTCGCGAGCCAGGACGCTTGACGGTTCTCGCACGATTTCAGATGCCCCCAGAAGTACGGTGGTTCGAAGATCCAATGGCTGATCGTAGGCGTTTTATCGTTGTTACTGCGTCTGCGAATCGCGAGCTCTTTGACGACGAACTCACAATTGGTATTGAAACCTTGAACATCGACAATGGCGAACATTATTTTACGTTTAGGTAGCAGTGTCGGTGGTGGCGTCTGAACAGCAACTGAGACCTTGGACATCGACGTTTTCACAATAGCAGTAGCGGCAGTAGTATACGTTGATCGTTTACACATACGCATACTATGTTAGTTTACGTAGCACGTTAGTCAAAGGGCCGTATTCTACTATACGATCGTGTATGATCATACAGTACGCGGTAGTATTAGCGGGGACATTTTCATTGCACTCGAAATCTATTCGCACGTCCACCGTAGCGCTCATCAACAACTCGTTTTGCCAGGACAATCTATGACCGCGATAGGCGCGTATTGAAAGAATTTAATCGCGTTCAGTAATGGTTCTCCGTGTCCGTAGTACGATCGGCCACATTTCGCGTACATATCGTACAGGAGCGCGTATTTAAACTTATCGAAATCCAAGTTCAAATCATCGTACGGATACGTCTCGGAATTTAGGTATAATCGAACGTTCGTGAGTTTACACGCGTCGAATCTACTCGCAGTTCTATCAATACGATTCTTTCGATCGGTTTGCATGGCGAATATCACATATCGAGGTTTCTCGATTTGCGACGTAGCTTTCACGGTCCACGTATGTTTCGTTGTCGCTTGCAGTAACGGGTACTCGTATAAGTCCCACGATCTGAAACTCATCGCGATCGGCCGGCCACTTTCCAGGATACGCAGCATCGATAGTTTTGTTACGCTATCGCTTGAACGTAGCCACAGAAATGTATATAATTGATAGGTAAATCAGGAGCGAAATTTGAAAGTAGATGTATGCGCATGATTGAGAACGTATTATTAAGGATGCGCGATGCGGGTGGCATACGTGGGTAAGATCTTGGGTAGTGCTCGAAAACAGGAAGGGGACACCAATTAACAGACCCCGAAACGAATCGCGAGTTTCTTCTAAGTCACGTAATCTTTTGAGAAGGCCTTGTCCTTTGTTAGTCTTCAGGAGTATCAACTTAGGCTCCAAAAGTGTGGACGACGCTAAGGAAGTCGTAAATTTCCTTCAAGGGTTGTTTTCTCGATCCCCGGAGCAGAGTCTACTTTCTCTTCCCATGCGGGCACCCCGTCGTGTAACGGAAAAGCGTGCTTCCACCGACTTTCCATCACCACCCGGAATTAGAAAGAAAGATGGACGTCGATTCGCGGGGGCGGACAGACATCCGCGGGATTGCCTACCCTTGGACTCTGGCGCATCCTCTGCCCTGATTGGCCAAAGGACTGGGAAGACGCGCAAGGATGGAGGGGACACCACGTTCGAGGAGGCAAGGTTCAACGACGGAGGCCTCCGAGGAACCAGAACAATTGTGACGCTTAAATGTATAAGTCCTAATATTCTCAATTAAATCTAAAATCTGAATATATCAATTAATTTTACCAGAATAAAATAGTTTCATTTATTTATAACACCCGCGTACTCTGACGAGCAGAGCGTTTCAGCGCTCCACGGGCACCAACCCGCGTTCTCATTGCAATTTCCCCGCTAAAATAAGTAACACCCAAATATCGACGAAAATCTAGGGAAGTTACCAACGCATGCCCAAATATCTAGGGAATTTACCAACGCATGCCCAAATATCGACGTGGATCCAAAGTACCTTAAACATCCTATAGGTGGCGCTAATACGAAATGCGCGCGACGCCATTTTGAAAATTTTAAAATCCCCCTCCCTGTGACGTCATCCCCCTCACCTACGAACTCGGTTTGCGCGCACGACGTCATTTTGAAATTTGAAAATCCCCCTCACCCACGAACTCAACACCCCTCCCCGCCTCACCCCCTCACCAACGAACACGGTACCCACCTTACCCCCTCACCCATCACGCCCAAGAGCGCAATACCCCCACCTCGCCCCGCCTCGCACCCCTCGCCCACACTTGATCCAGAATCGGCATAGCCTAACTACTTTCATCATCATCTGAATCAGATGATATCTAAGTGAAATGTCTTTTAAGAATGCATTTATGTTGTTTTATGTCAGAGAGTTTAATTCTTCGGTTTCATTTTTCAGTAATTCCTTCAAGTTTGTTATAGTTTATTGTCTTTTTATGATATTCCCTTTATTTCATGTTATTGACGAAGATATTAATACTTTTAGAAAGTTAATGTGTTATTTACTCTTAAAGTTCACTGATCAAGTCTCCCCTTCAGTGGGGGATACTTGTGCATAACGTCACTGCCAGAAAATGTTGAAATTCTGTCATTAAAATTAGTTTGCAGCTCTCAAATTTGTCAAAGTATATTGAGAATACTGTAAGAATCACAACTTTCATAATTAAATACAAACAAAGCAAACCATTATTATTATTTTAATAAAAAATCAAAACTGTGATCAACTATCCCACCTTTCTCCTATAGCGTTCGAAAGGAAAAGTAAGGTTTTTCCTTCGACAAATTTTTCATATTATTCTTTATATCGGCGAAAAAAGTATTATAAGTGGAACGTAAAATTAAAATTTTAGGTCCAGCCCCAGCGTAAATTATTTAACGGTGTTAATTCATAAAATGTTCTCCTTTTCGCAATCGGATGACTGTGACAGGCGTTACACATCCCGCCAACATCGTCAAAGAGATTCCACAATAATTAATATGTAATAACAAGGATCGATATAAGAAAAATATTTTCTGCAAGTTTGAAGATGCTTCCTAATATCCCAAAAGAGTTTAATGCAGTATTAACAATAGTTTCTTAAAAAAAATGCATAAATTTCGGGGGCTGTTACACGAAAATCCCCCCTTAAGGCGAGCACGGCGTCGACGGGTACGGACGCTAGGCCCATCATAAACAGGGCCGGTGCGAGGATGGTTGGCGCCCCAATGCAAGAAAATGATTGGGGCCCCCAATTTTTTTCACCTGTTTTCTATTTAATATGTTTGCCTTTACAGAGTACAAACAAAAGAATTACATTAACATTTTGTTTATGTGGGAGTTGGATTCCTTAATTATTAAGCTTGCGATATAGCTTTAGCGCTCCCTTCGGCTGGCGCCCTTATACGGCACATAACTTACATATTGGGTTCCTCCGGCCCTGATCATAAATTAGTCAAAGGCCCTTGTGGACTTTTCGCCAGCAGTGTTGCCGGGAAGTTGGTTCCTGCAAACTATACAGCGCGTAGGTGTTCCCCTTTCACTACGAATGGTTTGCAGACACCAGGTATCAGCGGGCTCACGCTACACTGGATGGAGGGGGAAAGTCCTACAGGAGCGATGGTAATATGTGCATAAACTGCGCCTGCGTCAGTCACGCACACAGTACCACCGCTCCTGTAGGTGTTTCCCCGTCCATCCAACGTAGCCCGCCTGTTGCTGGCAGGGACTGACGAAGGGACTTTCCTGAGGTAGGAAGGTAAGTCTTTGTAACGTTTCCACGCGTGGCGTAACGCGTTTCACAGGATTTCGGGATTGGTTCGAGTGGCGTGCGATAAAGAATTAAAATTCAAGAACCAGCATTAATCTTAATAGTGTTTATTCAATAAAACACTTCTAAATTATACAAACAAACAAGAATTAACGCTTTATAATATTAAAGAAATTAGGATAATTATGTTGCGACTCTCGGTCGGTACAAAAGAATATAGTTGATCGTCTTGGGTTGCGACTCTTGGTCGGTACAAAAGAACGCCCGTTTGATCGATCGATTTAGAGTAATATAACTTAAATAACTAATAGCGACGTCCTAGTCGATTGAAGGAATTAGCTTATGGATCTAGGAATTAGCTTATAGATAGTGACTCTTTTGGTCGATGTAGAAAGATTTTGGAATTATGTAATAGCTTAGGATTTAGGATTTGAATATGTTTAAGTTGAGATTCATTCTTGGTTGTTTCTCCGTTTCGTCAAGGGGAGATTTTGCCACTTGGAATAACCTTCCTCCCACGTTGCTCAGGAGTAATATTACTAACCTGAGAATAACAATTAACAATTTTGCTTCTTCAAACTGAGGGGCCTACAAAGCGGCTTCCAAGGCTGGAACGTCTCATCAAACCTGGCGACTATGGCCTTGGTTGGAACGCTCAACAGAACCGAGGGGCCTACAAAGCGGCTTCCAAAGTTGGAGCATTTGTTTACGTTGGGATCGGCTATTTGCCTTAAATGATCCTCGTATGCCTTTGAATTGTATCGAGTTAAGAGCATTGAATGCTTGGAGTCGAATGAATTCTCTCTGGGCTATCGTGCCCGTATTTATACATATTCTGGATACTGGGAGCGCACCAATAGTAATGGAGCTCGACTATTACGCATTGACAATTCCGCGCTCGCATGGTCCGTTCTCCAGTCGGCCTACAAAGCGACTGACTAATGCGCAGGCGCGCGTAGAATGCTCGTTTCTCCCACTCATTGCTCTGCACACTTCTCTGCTCCCGATCCTTGCTCTCGCCGATCCGCCGATCGACTGAGGATCGCGCATGCGTTCAATTCTCCCCACTCCTCAACACTCGATTCTCTCTTTCATTGCACTCGCGTCTCGCGGTACTCTGAGCTAATATTAATATTAATGCTAACATGCTTTATAAAAGTAAGAATAATAAGAATATAAGTATTATAATAGTTACTAATTAGGTTTATTAAGAAAAGAAAAAAGAAAAGGCATTTTGGGGGTTTGTTACATCTTTCAACACCGATCAGTGATAATACTTTTGAAACCATGGTAGAGAAAGGAATGCAAGACATGACAACTGTAAGTATAAAAATTTTATACTACACTCCTCACATTAATTAGAGGATCACCTCTAGGAGCCCGAAAAATAGGGGCAATTTCACATGGTCATAACTCCGGTAAAAATAGTCGTATCAATATTTTGAAAATATGGATTGAAAGCATGGAATCTCTACTTTCGGATACTTTTTTCAAATTTTAGATGCATTGCTTTCCGATACAGTTATAGCAATATAAAGAGCACTTGGTCAATTTTAAAAAATTTTCTTCAACTTTGCGATGTTCCACGGCGTGCATGAATTTTTTTACACACATTCCATTTACACCACTCGAAAGCGACCACTTTCCTGTGTAAAAAGAGAGTAATAAATTTCTTGCGCGATTTTTTTTGGCCAAGTGTCACGTCCTGGGTGGAGGTTAGGAGAATGACAAGGAGTTCTTGCCCCGCTGCCTCCAACGTACCGTCGCGCCCTAAGGCCGGCCGGATTACGCCGCAATGGAGTAAACTGTGCGGGGCGGGTGGATTGGCTTTTTAAAGGATCGAGGACGAAAAGAAGAGTGCGTTTCGTCTTGGGACCGCCAGCTAGACTCATCGGTAGGGCTACAGCTGACGGCCCCTGCCCTAGACACACACGGGGACACAGAGGATGTGATTTCGGAACTTGTATATATACGAATGGATGGGAGATTGAGAACTAGCGAGAAGATTAGACCTCTGGTGGAGCTCGCCGACACTAAGTCGCGATACCGTGGTGGGGCCGGGACGTTACACAAGTTATTCAATTATACAGTAAAAACCGTTTTTTTTTAATTTAGTTGCCTCTAGCAAGGGAACGAATCATCGTAGAACGTTCATGAAAAGGCAGTAGAAAGACCAGTCTTTTCTCTTTAAGACGCATCTACGACTTTTTCGATTCGGTTGAAATTTCGGCCTCGGATGTCCTTTCCAAAATATGCTTAAAAATTGCACAAATTCCATTTTCTCCTCAACTCGCTGTATCTCCACGAGGGATAACCGGAATAACATTGTCTTAAGCTCATTTTATAGCGGAGAGTCTGCGGATTCTTTTGAGCTCCATCGGAACCCGCTGCGATAATTTCTTATCTGTGGCCTTTAAGTTTGAAATTACCGTTTCGGAAAAATAAGGCTACAAAATGTGTCGCACTGTCGGTCGTCCCCGCGGAAGCGAGCGCTCTTGTTCGTATCCTCACCCGTCGACACAAGTGACGATAGCAGCCGAAAGCGAGCCAAGTTACGCCGACGCGACGCTACCGAAGGTTCCTGTGTGTGCACACACATATGATACACACCTCCACGTGATATGCCATCGGTGGTGCCAATGCCGACGGTACGGCAGCCACGCGGCCGCTGAAGCCACCGCGTAAGTTTTTCCGAAATGGTAACTTCAAACTTAAAGGCTACAGGTAAGAAATTGTCGCTGTGGGTTCCGGTGGAGCTCAAAAGAATCAGCGGACTCTCCGCTTTAAAATGAGCTTACGACAATGATATTCCGGTTATCCCTCGTGGAGATACATCGAGTTGAAGAGAAAATGGAATTTGTGCAATTTTTAAGCATATTTTGGAAAGGACATCAGAGATCCAAATTTTATCCGAATCGAAAAAGTCGAAGATGCGTCTTAAAAAGAAAAGACTGATCTTTCTATTGCTTTTTTCATGAACGTTCTGCGATGATTCGGTCGCTTGCTAGAAGTTAACGAAATTAAAAAATACGGTTTTTACTTCAAAGTTGAATAACTTGACCAAAAAAATCGCACAAGAAATTTATTACCCTCTTTGTACACAGAAAAGTGGTCGCTTTCGAGTGGTGTAAATGGAATGTGTGTAAAAAATTTCAGGCACGCCGTGGAACATCGCAAAGTTGAAGAAATTTTTTTAAAATTAACCAAGTGCTCTTTATATTGCTATAACTTTACCGAAGAGCAATGCATCTAAAATTTGAACAAAGCAGCTGAAAGTAGAGATTCCACGCTTTCAAGCCATATTTTCAAAATATCGTTACGACTATTATTACCGGTGTAACGTCCGATTGCCAGGGACAACTGATCGCCACAGATTCTCGAGAGGAGAGCGGCGTCCCCTCGAGTAAAGGATAGGTGGGGTTTCGTTATTGCAGAGCAAAGGAGTAAAATCCAACTTAACTTTAACAATGGCTCGTTTATTCAATAATAATTATAACAAATTAATAGTAACTACAGCTATGATTACAGGTTTCGTATTTTATCTATATGCATATATTTATATATATATATATATATATGTGGTTGAACTATGTACAGGTTATTTGCGTCGCAGTGTAATGCCGCTTCCGTCTCCAGGGCGAGCTCGTATTCTTGGCAATGATAGCTTTAGGAACGGCCGCTTCCGTCTCCGGGGCGAGCTCGATCTCTTGCTATGTCTGCTGCTAGAGCGGCCGCTTCCGTCTCCGGGGCGAGCTCGCTTCTGTTGGCAGAGTAGAAGAAGTGTCTACTGTGCTCCGTGCACTCCCTTTTATACCCCAGCCTTGGCGGACTGGCGCATGCGTGTCATATTATTTCCTTCATTAACAATTTGTTTGTTTATCGCTTTATATTCTTAGTCTAGATCTTTGTCAATGTTTATATTTGTTTATTTTTAATCTTATTCTAATATTTGTTCTATTACTACTCGCTTAATTACTAGGTTAGATATACATAGGTTAAGTAATGCTGTTTTATCGGCGGTCGGTAATGCCGGGTTCGAGTCCGCGTGGGACGTTACACCGGAGTTATGACCACGTGAAATTGCCCCTATTTTTCGGGCTCCTAGAGGTGATCCTCTAATTAATGTGAGGAGTGTATTAAACAGGGTGATTCTCCCGCTGAGTTCCGTGGATTTCGACGCACAAAAATATGTTTGCGTAGAATATTCGCTTAAGGGGGGTCACTCAAGTGAAAAGGAACTACCAGTAATTTTACAGATAAAAATTTGAAAATATTTATATCCATATTATTTTGTACGCTGAAATGAATTATGTAAGAATTAATACAGTGACATTTTTTTTTCAAAAATTTAAAAAAAAAAATCGAAAAAATTATGCGATTTTAAAATCCATACCCTTATCTCTGTAGTATTGTATACAAAGACTGCAGAAAAAATTTCAGCTCGAAAACTTCATTTTTGTCCGAGTTATAAAGTTATAAATCGAAAAAAAAGAGTGTGTGAACCACGTTGGCAAAAGATTATGGAGAGCTTTGACCGATTTGGTAAAACAGGAGCGTACGAAAGGTATTACTTTAGGGGGTAAAGGGCAGGGTACCCTGAAAGGTATAAACAGAAAGCCTCAGAAAGATACAAACGTGCAAGAAAAATGATACGAACTGCACAATCACGAAAAGAACAGGCATTGCAAGAAGAGAAAGGTCCAAAGTCCGGAGCAGGAGCGTTTTAGTTACTATCCCAAAACATAAAAACTTTATAATTCGGACAAAAATGAAGTTTTCGAGCTGAAATTTTTTTTGCAGGCTTGGCATACAATACTACAGAGATAGGGGTATGGATTTTACAATCGAATAATTTTTTCGAAATTTTTTTTTAAATTTAAAAAAAATTGTCACTTTATTAACTCTTACATAATTCATTTCAGCGTAAAAAATCATATGGATATAAATATTTTCAAATTTTTATCTGTAAAATTACTGGTAGTTCATTTTCACTTGAGTGACCCCCCTTAAAGACAATACGTGATACTTTTGAAATATTATTTTCTCTGCAATTAAACACATTTGAAAGATAGAATATTGCACGTGTGACGTCCCACTATTTTTCGCGCGGTCATAACTAGCATCTTCCCTAAAAACACTCCACAACTCAACCACTGATCATCTAGACGATGTACCTTAACTGTCCCCATCTCTAGATGATCAAATATGCAATCCCCTTCCCCTCTTCGGCCTTAGAGGCGCGATTTCCTCCCACACATATTTAAATCTAAACAAGTCCCACGCCCGAAAAACCCACGTTACTCGAGACCACGTCTCACCCCTCTCTACGACCAATCAAATGCACTCCACCTTCAAACCTCCACAATCAAAATCCTACAAAATCCATCCAATGGGTTGAGTATACCGTTCAAAAAGCCCCAAAGGACCAAAGGCAACAGCCACTTAACGTGTCACATCAATACAAATCAGTTATCAAACCAGTTTATATAAAATCAGTGTGTGTGTGAGTGAAAAGGAATATCCCTCTACGTCATCAATTGTAAGCTATTATTACCATTATTATTAATCATTTTACGAGTGCATATCGCCTCCAGCAATATTCATTGCTAGCGCCTATTGCTTTATTTTGTTTATGCTTATATTCTTTCATATTATTACTTTGCTACCGCTTATTCAATTATTATTTACTTTTGTTTATGTTATTTCTTTCATATTATTCCTTTGCTCCGCTTATTCATTTAAATTGTTTACTTATGCTTATCATTACATTACTTTGCTAACGCTTATCCATTTAAATTGTTTTGCATTGTTATTCTCATTGGTTGAGCTAGTTGCATTCACGTCAACCGTGTTTATTGCTAATTCTTACGCTTTTCATGCTCATACAGGGTGTCCCAAAAATGCTGCGGCTCCTTAAAGGGGGTGATTCGGGGGGTGATTGCAAACAACTTTTTCCTTTGCGAAAATGCCCTCCGAGGTGTCGTTAACGAGATATTAATAAAAAGCACCGACCAATCAGAGCGCGAGCCTTCCGCTGAAGCTCCCGCGCTAGCGTTGCCGCGCGCCGGGCCGCGCGCCGGGCCGCGCTGCGACTACGAACAAGCAAGGCGGCATGCATCGAAGGAAATTGCGTAGAAAGGCAAATGAAAAAGACGTAACAAAAAAATCGAACCTTTTGCCATGGTTTGTTTGCCATTTAAAGTGAATAATGAATAAAGGATAAATGGATGAAAATCGCGTGTAACGTAAAAAGACGAATACACATTTCTTTAGAAGATTCGAAAATAATAATTATTTGAAGTGGGAGGATAAGGAATACGTAAAATTCCTTGTGTTAATAACATATCCACGAAAAGGTAATGTAACAGGAAATTAACGAAAAGTGATCGAAGTTCGTTATTGTGATAAAAATCCGTAACTCAATAACGGCCAGCACTGTTGCTGATAACGAATAAGTCTGTTTAAAAAGCCCGAATAAATATTTTCGTACGAGAATTTTGAGAATTATCGCCGGAAATAAGCCATAGCTTGCGTTAAATTTAAAAATGAATGATCACCATTAAAGTAACTAAAACTCACCCTTGTCGAAAATTCACCTGCAATTTGAAAACTTGTGTCACTGGGTCACTGAACCGATCCTGGTCATCGATGGACGAGCCCAGTGCACAGCTGATCCCAGGTATACGACACTACCCAAAGTTAAGGGTCGCAATGTCAGGTGCGTCCAGGTCAACGTACCGAATATTCACTTCACTGCACGGCTACTAACACTGATCACTTAATTTACTTTTCATGGAACGTGTTGTTCCTACGTTATAAAAATTGGTGGAAATGAATTTTTACTTGGCGTTCGGAGCCGTGGGTAATCCCCGCGCAAATTCTCACGCTGCAGCACTTGCGTCCTCGTTGTTCGGGGGGTACACCCAGAACATCGCGTAATACTCTTGAGTAGAGAACATTTGCCTGCGACGTGATTGCTGACTGCTGACTGACAAGATTTTTTCCAAGCGACTTCTTCTACCCCCAAATAGTTTCTCTCGTTCCATTATGAGTTGACCCCCACCAGGCCAAGAGGCTTCAGGTAAAAAGAAGCCAGCACATTTTCGGAACACACGTGTTTTGCAGAAGTGCAACGAAAACTTTCACAAAAGCCCGCGCTCCGTCCTTCTACTGCCAATGTACCCATTGCTTCGAGATAGAAAACAGACACCACGTGTATCGGTTCGAAAGGGTCCGAAGGGAAGAGACGCAGAAAGTCTTCGAGTTGCTATAAAGAAGAAAATGCATACCATTCCTGTTTCCCCTTTCTGACACCCTGAGTTCACGTCTGCTACGAGGCGGAACCAATTAAGTCATAAATTATCCGAAACTGTAGGAAACCGTTCTCTACCGCCGACTTGCGGGACAATACGGTCATAAACCGCGACCCTGGCGAAATGCTCTGGCGTATCAGCCTGATTAATTTTGGAGAACTAGAAATTACAGAGTATTATCCAGCATCAATACGTCCCGCGGAGAGACACAGGAAAAGAAGGGATAGTCCGCTGACTGCGCGTAGTCCCGCCTGCTTCGTCCTACCCTCAAATTAAAGACGGATCCCTTATCTCTCGAGTGGTAACACGCGCTCGAATTTCAAAACAAAAGCACACGTCGACGTATTCCTTGCGAGAGAAGGTGGGCTTGAAGTCCGATTGGCCCTAATTTAACCAATCTGCCCTGCATCCTTCCCAAACGGCCACTGTCCTGAAGAGGCCCTCTTCACAGCAATATCTCCTCCCCAAGGCCCACCTTCTCTCGCACGGAATACGTCGACGCATGCTTTTGTTTTGATATTCGAGTGCGTGTTTAGACACGAGAGATAAGTAGGCCAAAATGGTTAGTTCAGAACCAATCGAACTTCAAGCCCGCCTTCTCTCGCACGGAATACGTCAACGCGTATTGTCCCTGAATTGGGGGACAATCCGGGACATGTATTATCCTGATGCCAGAAGACATCGAAATGTCCTTACCGTTTCACGTCGAGGTCGTGATTGTAAAAATCAGAAAAAGTACTACCACATTCGCTGATATGTTTTCTGTAAATTAAGCTTATTTCTAGAGTAATGCAGCTGATATTAACGTCGCAGTAAGCTGTTAAAGGCAATGGTGCGCCCCGTCTCAGGTAAAGCAACCGCGCGCGATTACAGTCAGCTGACCGTACCGCTACCACCCCACATTTCTTCAGTGAGGTAAAAAAACAGATCGACAAAATTGCAGGAGAATTTTACTAACCCACTCTTGGCCAATGACTGTAATCGCGCGCGGTTGCTTTACCTCGACGTGAAACGGTAAGGACATTTCGATGTCTTCTGGCATCAGGATAATACATGTCCCGGATTGTCCCCCAATTCAGGGACAATACGCGTTGACGTATTCCGTGCGAGAGAAGGCGGGCTTGAAGTTCGATTGGTTCTGAACTAACCATTTTGGCCTACTTATCTCTCGTGTCTAAACACGCACTCGAATATCAAAACAAAAGCATGCGTCGACGTATTCCGTGCGAGAGAAGGTGGGCCTTGGGGAGGAGATATTGCTGTGAAGAGGGCCTCTTCAGGACAGTGGCCGTTTGGGAAGGATGCAGGGCAGATTGGTTAAATTAGGGCCAATCGGACTTCAAGCCCACCTTCTCTCGCAAGGAATACGTCGACGTGTGCTTTTGTTTTGAAATTCGAGCGCGTGTTACCACTCGAGAGATAAGGGATCCGTCTTTAATTTGAGGGTAGGACGAAGCAGGCGGGACTACGCGCAGTCAGCGGACTATCCCTTCTTTTCCTGTGTCTCTCCGCGGGACGTATTGATGCTGGATAATACTCTGTAATTTCTAGTTCTCCAAAATTAATCAGGCTGATACGCCAGAGCATTTCGCCAGGGTCGCGGTTTATGACCGTATTGTCCCGCAAGTCGGCGGTAGAGAACGGTTTCCTACAGTTTCGGATAATTTATGACTTAATTGGTTCCGCCTCGTAGCAGACGTGAACTCAGGGTGTCAGAAAGGGGAAACAGGAATGGTATGCATTTTCTTCTTTATAGCAACTCGAAGACTTTCTGCGTCTCTTCCCTTCGGACCCTTTCGAACCGATACACGTGGTGTCTGTTTTCTATCTCGAAGCAATGGGTACATTGGCAGTAGAAGGACGGAGCGCGGGCTTTTGTGAAAGTTTTCGTTGCACTTCTGCAAAACACGTGTGTTCCGAAAATGTGCTGGCTTCTTTTTACCTGAAGCCTCTTGGCCTGGTGGGGGTCAACTCATAATGGAACGAGAGAAACTATTTGGGGGTAGAAGAAGTCGCTTGGGAAAAATCTTGTCAGTCAGCAGTCAGCAATCACGTCGCAGGCAAATGTTCTCTACTCAAGAGTATTACGCGATGTTCTGGGTGTACCCCCCGAACAACGAGGACGCAAGTGCTGCAGCGTGAGAATTTGCGCGGGGATTACCCACGGCTCCGAACGCCAAGTAAAAATTCATTTCCACCAATTTTTATAACGTAGGAACAACACGTTCCATGAAAAGTAAATTAAGTGATCAGTGTTAGTAGCCGTGCAGTGAAGTGAATATTCGGTACGTTGACCTGGACGCACCTGACATTGCGACCCTTAACTTTGGGTAGTGTCGTATACCTGGGATCAGCTGTGCACTGGGCTCGTCCATCGATGACCAGGATCGGTTCAGTGACCCAGTGACACAAGTTTTCAAATTGCAGGTGAATTTTCGACAAGGGTGAGTTTTAGTTACTTTAATGGTGATCATTCATTTTTAAATTTAACGCAAGCTATGGCTTATTTCCGGCGATAATTCTCAAAATTCTCGTACGAAAATATTTATTCGGGCTTTTTAAACAGACTTATTCGTTATCAGCAACAGTGCTGGCCGTTATTGAGTTACGGATTTTTATCACAATAACGAACTTCGATCACTTTTCGTTAATTTCCTGTTACATTACCTTTTCGTGGATATGTTATTAACACAAGGAATTTTACGTATTCCTTATCCTCCCACTTCAAATAATTATTATTTTCGAATCTTCTAAAAAAATGTGTATTCGTCTTTTTACGTTACACGCGATTTTCATCCATTTATCCTTTATTCATTATTCACTTTAAATGGCAAACAAACCATGGCAAAAGGTTCGATTTTTTTGTTACGTCTTTTTCATTTGCCTTTCTACGCAATTTCCTTCGATGCATGCCGCCTTGCTTGTTCGTAGTCGCAGCGCGGCCCGGCGCGCGGCCACGCTAGCGCGGGAGCTTCAGCGGAAGGCTCGCGCTCTGATTGGTCGGTGCTTTTTATTAATATCTCGTTAACGACACCTCGGAGGGCATTTTCGCAAAGGAAAAAGTTGTTTGCAATCACCCCCCGAATCACCCCCTTTAAGGAGCCGCAGCATTTTTGGGACACCCTGTATATATATCTACTACTATTAATACCGTTTATATAAATGTTATGTGCTAATGCTTAACGTCCCACGTATTTTTTATAATACTTCTACCGCTATCGCATGAGTTATGCATGGCTTGTTCATATGCGTTTAAATAAATAACGCTTTTATTCTACACAACTCTTGAATTATTGCATTAATCCAGTGAATATCCAAGTGTAACGTCCTGCGACGAGCCGCCATTAAAAACTCCTTTCTTTTATTATATTAATTCTTATTATTCTATATATTACTATATCATATACCTAAAACGTTTGAATTAGCAGTAAGACATGAATGCACGTATGGACGAATGCAACCGAGTGGTCAGTGAACAAACTAAGTGAAGTGAACGCATGCGCAGTATCATTCAACCGAGCGAGTGAATCGAGTGCGGACCGCGAGCGGACCAAGTGCGCATGCGTGAGACGCACGATCGGCCGAACGGCAAGTGAAAAGCGTGTGTAACGCCTGATTGGCGCCAGCTAAATACAAAAGCTAATTGGTGCGCGTAAAGTGCGACATGTGATTGGACCGAGCCAGGTTCACCAAATAGGTATAAATATGGGCCCGCCAGCAGCAGGAAAGCAGAGAGAGATCAGCAGAGATCCTCAAGATACCATAAGTACGCACCACTTAAAATAACCCAACTAAGTAACATTCACTCCGAGGCGCTAGAATCGGCACCACGCTTAAAATTCCACATCCAAGCTAAATTTCACACCAAGACGCTTGAACCGGCATCTTGGATTTCCAAAGACATTCAATATCATTCACAATCTACCATCTAAGGCTGCTTAAGTAGGCACCTTGGCTACCATCTGGGTATGCTCTAATCAAGCCACCTGGCTACCATCTGGGGCGCTCAACTAGGCACCTCGGCTACCATCTTAGGCTGTTCTTGACAAAGCACCTGAGCAACGTGGAATCTACAACTAAGGAGGCTTTTAACGGAGCACCTTAGCACCAATCCTAGAAAGCGTGGGCAAGCTGATAGGCAACTGGAAGCTATCGAAATCTGATAGAAGGAACCCTCTCATTATCTTGACTTAAACATTCTAAATCGACCAAAGTGTCATTCCTTATATACCGACCTAGCGTCAAATTTATATCGTATCTCTATTACTATTTCTTTTCGACTAAGCGTCTATTACTATTTCTTTTCGACTAAGCGTCTATTACTATTTCTTTTCGACCGAGCGTTAAATGCTATTTTCTTTCGTTCAAAGCGTTATTTCGAATTCTTACCGATCAGAGCGATATATATATATATATATATATAGCAGGGCTCTCCAGCGTAGGGGCCCCTCACGCGCCTGCTTCCCCTTCCAATCTTCCTCTGGCGCAGCGTACCTTCCTTTGTCAAGGAGACCGCGCGACGCTGCGAAGGCTGCCATGACGGGCTAGCCGGGCCAGCGTCTTCGCGCTTAGCGTCGCGCGGTATCCCTGACAACGCGGACGAGAGTGGGAGAACCCCAAGCGCATGCGTGCGGGTCCTTGGAGAGCCCTGATATATAGGTTAGTTAATTTTCTGTTCTATCGACTTAGCGTCACGAGCGAAAATCGAATAATATTCTGTTGAACCGACCAACGCGTCGTCACGTAATCATTTTCGTTCCGTTACAATCTCACGACACCGCGTCGTACTTGTTCAAATCAAACCAATTCTTTTGAATAAACCATTTCTGTTATTTATTGTTAAAAGAAGGACTCTAGTTTCATGAAATTCATTTCTTTATCGCACGCCACCCGAACCAATCCCACCATTCTACGAGTAACCGCTCTACTTGTAGAATCCCCTGTAATTAACGGCAACGTCTCGTTCGAGAACGTTACACAAGTCATAACAAACCATTAACGGCCGATATTGCGTCGCGAGCACCGGGAGTTCTTACAGTGTTTACAAGGCTTACTTTCGCTTACTGTCTTGCATGCCTATTAGAAAGAAATACAAAGCTTGCTTTCTTATCTCTATGCAGTAGTAAATCCAATTACCTAGCCTAACAAAAACCACCAGCGCTCTAACGGGTGTCACTCTGGTGAGCGATCATTGCTTAACCCTCCCTGGTTGATTTATGCTACGAAGCTGGTCTTTGTGGTAAAAATCCTTTCTATCCCTCAAAGTTGCGAAGCTGGTCTTCGAGGCTAAATCCCATTAACCCTTGCGGTACGAAGCTGGTCTTCGAGCCCAAAAATTCCAACTACCCTTGTGGTACGAAGCTGGTCTTCGAGCCTGAAATTCCATATACCCTTGAGCTACGAAGCTGGTCTTCGAGGCTCAATTCCATCTACCTTTGTGGTACGAAGCTGGTCTTCGAGCCTAAAACCTCCCATACTTCCTCAACGTGTCACAGTCCTAACCACCGCCACCCGGGACGTGACACACGCAAACATATTTTTAGCATAGATAAGGTGACCGTACCTAATATCGCCTAGCAAATGTTAAATCGCTGTCAATTGAATAATTGATATTTTTGCATGCAATTCGTTACAATGTAAAGAGAAATTATTAATCTTTCATGTAGCATAAGTTAGAACCGTTGAAACCTACAAATTTTTAATTATTAATTAAAAAACGCAAGACATGCAAAAATATGGTCCTGAAAAAAGTGTGCCTAATAGCGCGTACTCAAGAAATATTGATTAATTGTTTAAATTTTATGAATGTTTTTTCTCAATCTTTGATTTCATTTTTATTACAAAAATAGAGAAGTACGATTTTTAAAATATTTTATTTGTTTACGTTCGAATGTACATATTCGACAAATAAACTTTATTTTGGTTGCTTTGGAAATTTCGTGACCTCACCTGTAACGAACATTACATCGAAACAATTGTTCTCCGGTAGGCGGTATTGAGAACACGCATACCGCTTAGAGAAAAGCGCTACTTTCATTACGAAAAATATTTGAATCGGTTTCATTCCTTAAGTGCATCATTAATTACATACTTCTGATAGATATTCCTGCATTCACAGAATTATTAAACAGTAAAATTGTGGCAGTCCAATCTAGAGACGCGGTAGCGTCTCGACGCCAAGTACAGGAAAGACACCCTGTATATGTCGACTGTCGCTACCGCTATCATTTACTCGAGAAACGGCTATTCCAACCTAAACTGAAACTTATTTCATTAATATCTCATCACGCCTGCAATATTTTCTAAATTTAAAGGCATTTTTCTTATGTAAACCGCATATAATCTTTCGAATAAGACCAAATTTCAATAAAATCTGTCCACGCATACCAGAGATATCATAATATCGTCTCGTGGATCAGTCGGAAACGGTAATTTTTTCTTCTGATTCTTCTTCTTCAACCAAATTTCGTCAAACATAATACGTATACGCGTTACACGCACACCTTCAGCCAAAAGAAACTAACACATGTTTCGTTCGTCATACGCGTTACACGCACACCTTCAGCCAACAGAAACTAACACATGTTTCGTTCGTCATACGCGATACACGCACACCTTCAGCCAACAGAAACTAACACATGTTTCGTTCGTCACACGCGTTACACGCACACCTTCAGCCAACAGAAACTAACACATGTTTCGTTCGTCAAACGCTATTACGTTACCTTCACTGTGCAATCTACTCCAAATTTTGACAGCTTACAGTCAGGTTATAAACCTGGCGAGTATCAAATAAGGAAAGTTGTCAAAATTTTCTGAAATCTGACGAGTTTTTACACCACAATCCACACAAGACACTGAATTATTGTCTCAATTAACAAGGTAAGTCGCCAAAATTTCTTAATAGAATTTTTATGGGGATTTGTTTTTATACCAGCAAATTATTTTTAAATTAGGGTTTTTATGTAAAGCTTATCCCCATAAAAACTTCAAAAAAGTAAAAAAATTACGCCAAGTACATGAAATCAAATAAATCACAAAAAATAGAATATAATATAATATAATATTAAAAATTATCTGAAGTCATTCCCTATGCAAATTATCTTTGTAAAAAGAAGTGATATCCCCATAAAATACTTTAAACAAGTAAAAAAATTACGCCAAGTACACGAAATCAAATAAATCACAAAAAATAGAAGATAATTACAAAATAAAAAAAAGTTGTGAAATCAAAATGAGCTGCAAGTACATAAAGGTGCTTTCCCGCAGCGTGCAAAGGTGACACTGTGTAACTCAATGTAAGATTCGGTGCTTTCCAACTGCGCTTAATAATATTAAGCAGATATATTTTTATAGAAATAAATATTTCAATACCAATAAATATTTTATTCAAAATACTTGGCGCTGCGAAACCGAAAAAATGTTAATTGTCTTATTAATAGTAAATTAATACTTTACAATAACTCACGATTTATTCTACATATATTTAATTCTAATATCATACGTAGCATATGCACACGCACACACAAACACACATTCACGAATGCACGCACAAGAAAGAAAGAAAAAGATTAACGCAGTTTATACATATTTATTCAGTTTAACAACACCAATTCGGTGAGCAGCGCCAAGTATTTTGAATAAAATATTTATTGGTATTGACGTGCGCGAGAGAATAACGTGTGTATGCAGACAGGTGAAAGAAATAGACGAAAAGTGTGGCAAAAGTGCGCAGAAAATTACGAGGTTGGGTGGAAAACGAGGGGATTAGACAAGGTATTGGTGGACGGTATAAGCGACAGTTAATAAAGGGTCTAAGGGTGAGATAAAAGGCGAAGAAGTGAAGGTGTGAAACGAGTGCACGAAGTATAAGATACGTGGCAAGGATAAGTGACATCTAGGGGAGTGGAAGAAGTAAGAAGACAAAGCGCAGACAGCAGTAGGTAAAGAAGAGCGGAGACTCTAATGAGCCGAGCAGGCGAAGGCGGGGAAGTGCAAAAGGAAACAAAAAGAAGGGAAAGACCATCGTTGACAGAACAGCTGGGAAAGAAAAGAGCGGTCAGCGAAGGCTCGATACTGGACTCATTCAAGAGGAAACGGGAGGGCGAGGAGGAGCAGGGCCGAAAAGGAAATAGAAGAAGAATTCTTAAAAGCAAGGAAAGTAGGGAGGTCGCCTCCAACGAAGAAAACTGAGGTAGTTATAGGAACTGCGGAAACACCGGACAGTCAGAAGACAGAAGAGGAAAAAGAAATGAATGCAAAGTTAGACAAATTGATCGAAGCTGTGCTGGCAGTTAAGAAAGACATGGAAGAGCTGAGAAAAGATAATAGAGATCTGAGGCAGGGAATGCAGGATCTGAGGGACGAGTGGAAGAGCAGGGATGAGATATGGGAGAAGGAAAGGAACGAAATGAGAGGAAGGATAGAAGTACTGGAGGCCAAGAATGTTCAGGCAGAAACGCTGACAGGAAGACTGGAGGGGTTAGAAAGGAAGGAAGAGGCTAGAGAAAAAAGAGAGAGAAGGAATAATATTACCCTAAGGGGAGAGGATTTACCGCGTAAAGAGGCGCCGAAGGATACGGTGGAGTATGTGTTAAGGCACGAATTGCAGGTAGAAGCAGAAATCGAGGAAGCATATTGGGTAGGAATGGGAGATAAAGAGGGCTACTGATAGCGAAGTTAAGAAGCTGGCAACAGGAAAGAGCAGTAATGCTAAAGAAGAGTACATTGAAAGATAAGAGGCTATTTATTGACAATGACCTGACGAAAAAGGAAAGGGAGATACAAATAAATATTAAAGATATTGCCAAGGTGGAGAGGGAGCAAGGGGCAAAGGTGAAGGTTGGGTACAAGAAAGTAAAAATCAACGATAAAACATTTATTTGGAAAGAGGATGGTAGGCTGAAAGAAGTAAATTTTTGGAGTCGGCAAAGTTCTGTGAACCTCTAAATTATTGGAGGATCGCAGAGCTTACAAGGACAACGAAAGCACGACAAAAGGCAGTGCCAACGCCCGTTCCCCGCGCGCCTGCGGATGCAGATATGCGGGGAGAGGGGGTACACAGAATTGGGAAAGGAATAAGAAGTCAAAGAGAAATAGATACATTCAAAATAGGATACTGGAATGTAGCTGGATTATTCAGCAAAGACAAACAGTTTTGGGATTTCTTAAAAGAACTCGATGTAATAGGATTAGTAGAAACGTGGATTGAAGAGAAACAGTGGGAAGGATTGAAAGATAAATTGCCACGAGAATTCTCATGGAAATGTAAATATGCCACCAGAGAGAGAAAAAAAGGGAGAGCGATAGGCGGAATTATCACAGGAATAAGAAAGGGCATAGAAGAGGAGGAATCGAACGCGGGAACGGAACATATTCAAGAGAGAAGAATAAAGATACAAAATGAAAAATGGAGAATAATAACAGTATACAGCAGAGACATGAAGGAGACGAAAGAAGAGCTTGACCAGATAATAGAGGAGAAGGAGGTGGTGAAACTGATAATCGGCGGAGATTTCAATGCAAGAAATGGACAGGAAGGGGGCGATTTTAGAATAGAAGAAAAGTATGGCGAAAGGAGATCAAAAGACAAAGTTAAAAACACAGAGGGAAAGTTGTTATTAGAGATGGTGGAGGAGAGAGGATGGAATATTCTGAACGGGAATATGGAGGGAGATGATAAAGGAGAGTACACATATACGGGGCCGAGAGGCAGCACGGTAATTGATTATATAATAACAAATGTCGAGGCGAAAGAAGATATCAAGAAATTCACAGTGCAAGAAAGAGTGGAGTCAGACCATATGCCTCTGATTGCGGAACTATATAAGGCAGGGCTGGGCAACCCGTGGCCCATGGGCCGCATGCGGCCCGTTCCCCGACTTGCCTCCTCTGCTGGGCCGCAGGAGAGCAACCCCCACCATACTCTTTTAACTCCTACACTACACTGTACTGGTACCTAAGGAACGGACATGGAGTGGCGGCTAATCTGCTGATGGTGGGGCACCCGGCTGATTGGTAGTGGGGACTGTGCGGCCCGCGGCGGCGAACAAGTTGCTCAGCCCTGATATAAGGGAAATAAAAGGAGAGAACGAGAGGGAAATCAGGAAGAGAGGTGGAGAGAGAGAAGAGTCTGGACAGAGGAAGGGAAGAGAGAGTTTCAAATGGAATTAAACAAAATAAACTTTAATAAGACGGAGGTGAATAAAATGGTAGGAAAAATAAATAATGCAGTACGGAAAGAAGAAGTAAAAATAAAAAAATGGAAATTGGGCAGCTTTAAGTGGTGGAATTCGAATTGTACAAAAAAGAAAAGAGAAGCTAGGAAAGCATTGAGGAACTGGAGAAGGGGTAAAGGAGACAAAGAAGACTACCAGAAGAAAAGAAGGGAGTACAAAAAAGTGTGCGAAGAAAGGAGAAGGAAATTACAAGAATATACAGAAAATGAGATAATGCAATTAAAGGGAGAAAATCAAATATGGGAATACATAAATAAACAAAGAAAGAAAAGAATATGAATCTCCAATAAAATAGATTTAAAAGAATGGAAGGATCACTTTAAAACATTGCTAGAAGGCGTCGACAGTAAAAAAGAAGTAGGAGAGTTGGAAGAAATAGAAAACACGGAAGGAGAAGAGGAAGAGAAAATAACAGAAACAGAAGTAACGGAACAAATCAGGAGATTAAAAAAGAAGAAAGCAGCTGGGGAAGACAAAATAGAAAATGAAGCCTGGATTTACGGTAATGTGAAAATAGTAAAAAGAATCACAGAAATTTTCAATAAGGTGTGGAAGGGAGAAGGATTCCCGGATAGGTGGAAAGAAGGGGTGATTTCACCAATATTCAAAAAAGGAGATAGAGAAAAGGTGAGCAACAACCGGGGGATAACGATCCTAAACACAGCGTACAAAATATATGCTATGGTCCTGGAAAAAAGATTAAAAGAGGAATTGGAAAAGAACCACATAATACCAGAAACACAAGCAGGATTCAGGAGCGGTAGGTCGACAACAGATAACATTTTTATTCTGAACTATGTAGCTAACAGAGAAATACAGAAAAAAGGGGGAAAGCTGTATACCTTTTTCGCGGATCTAAGTGCTGCATTTGATAAAGTGGATAGAGTAAAACTTCAGAACATCATGAAGAGAAAGGAAATAAGTACACGCTTGAGGACGAGAATTGGAGAAATTTACACAGAAACAAGAAATACTATAAAAGCAAACGGAGAAATGTCATCCAAATTCTGGACAACAAAAGGGGTAAGACAGGGATGCCCACTGAGTCCAACGTTATTTACAATATATGTAGCAGATTTGGAGGAAACCATGAGGAAAAACCAAGCGGGAGGAGTAAGAATAGGAAAAGAAAAAATCTGGACTCTAGCATATGCGGACGATATAGCGTTACTAGCAAATGAACCAAAAGATCTTAAGGACATGATACGAAGATTTGAAAAATACCTGGAAAGGAAAGGGTTGCAACTGAATGCAGAGAAATCTAAGGTGCTGGTTTTCCATAAAGGAAGAGGAAAGAAGAAGAGAGAAGAATGGGGCTGGCAGGGGCACAGTCTGGAAGAAGTAAAAGAGTTCAAATATTTAGGGTATAATTTCCAGAAAAATGGGGGCAGAGAGATGCATATAAGGGAAGTCACAAAGAAAGCAAGAATAGCAATGGCGCAGATATGGGGAATAGGACAAAGAATGTTCAAGAACAATTTTGAGAGAAGAATGAGAATATTCAGAAGCATAGTGAAAAGTATCTTGCTGTACGCGTCAGAAATTTGGGGATGGACGGAAGCAGAAAAGGTAGAGAAAATACAGGAGAAATACATAAGGTGGACTTTAGGTTTGGACTTTAATACACCAGCGTATCTAATTTTGGAGGAAACAAAAACGGACAAAGTAAGGATAGAAGCGGGGAAAAGAGCAATAAAATATGAGGAGAAAACGAAACGGCTGAATAAGAATAAAATAGTACAAGAATGCTGGAGGGAAATAGACGCGAAGCAAACAGAGAAAAAGTCGAAATGGAAGGAAATGAGAGATTCATACTACAGGCAAAAAATGATGGATATCCAAGCAATGGAAATAGAAAGAAGGGGAGGAAGAGAGTTTGCTGAGGAACTAGCGCAAAGAGACAGGGCAGAGCAGGTTCAATGGCAATACGACAGAATACTAGGAGGCAGATATAACACACATTACACAGAAATCAGGGATAGCCAGCGAGCAAATTACCTAAACGGAAATTACAGAGGCAGAGACCAAAGAATGATTGCGAGGTTCAGATGTGGGAACGAAGAGCGGGGAAGCAAGTACTGGAAGGAAGAAAAAGAGACAGTATGCAGACTATGTAATGGGGCTAGAGAGACGCTGGGTCACATGCTACACAACTGTAAGGAGCTGAAAAGAGAAAATTCAACGATCAGAGGGATACTAAAGGGAGAAGAAGAAGGAGCGGAGTGGATGCGTATGGTACTGGAAAAAAGGAGAAGAAAAGAAGAACAAGATGAAGAAAGAAGTCAAAACGAAAGCACAATCTTGAAGTCCCAGATACACTTACACACATTACACATGTAACCCCATTTTGAGGCCGAAAGGCAGAAAATATACCTATTTACTACTATATATTGGTATTGAAATATTTATTTCTATAAAAATATATCTGCTTAATATTATTAAGCGCAGTTGGAAAGCACCGAATCTTACATTGCGTTACACAGTGTCACCTTTGCACGCTGCGGGAAAGCACCTTTATGTACTTGCAGCTCATTTTGATTTCACAACTTTTTTTTATTTTGTAATTATCTTCTATTTTTTGTGATTTATTTGATTTCGTGTACTTGGCGTAATTTTTTTACTTTTTTAAAGTTTTTTATGGGTAAATTTTTACTCTATTAAGATTCTCTAAAATCCTTCCCTTTTTGTAATTGTTGATTACATGACGCTGCAATTACAGTATGTTCTTCCTACATATGTTTAGGTGCTAATTCAGTGCATTACCGATAAAATTTAGTGCTTACTTTGCGAGATATAGCGAGTTGCGATATTAGGTACGGTCACCCTAATCATCATTATACCCATTATAAGCGGCAACAAATAAAATTTTCATAAAAAATGGAAAATTTCATAGAAATTGTATACTTTGGTGCCAATACGCAACCTGAAGATAAAGTCCGAGATAAAAATCCTTTCAAACCCAGATTATGGATCACCTTGGACAACTTTTGACACCTACATCAATATTATATCTGAAAAAAAAAATACATTTTCGCTCCACCCTAACGTACTGTCAGCGAGAGAATCACCCTGTATGTTCATACAATCATACTATTTGCCATAAAATAATACATTCATTATTTCATTTTCAGATGCAAAGGGCAATAATAGATGTGGGCGAAGAAAACTCCGCGAAGAAACAGGAGAGGAAGGGGGAGGAAGCGAGAGAGGAAGGAGTGAGTGTGAGGGAGTGTGACACGAGGGAGGAAGGAGGAAGAGAAGAGTGGCGGCGAGAATTTAATAGGGTAATTATATGCAATACTAAATATATATTCTTTTACTCGTAATAATTTACCTCTGTTGGAGACGAGTTGAACAGTGTGCTATACGATAATATTTGATTTCATGTGAGATTTATCAATATTTCACAAGTTTCAATGAAACGAAATATTATCGTATATTGTATCAATTTGTCTCACAAAGCGTTGCAATATTAGAGGAAGTGCAGTATATTTGGATTACCAGTTTGTTCAAGACGAAAAAAAAATTACGGCAGAGGATGGGAACAAATAAAACTGCATAATATCATAGGGAAACTAATAAACTTTTATATTTCAAACTCTCAGCAATAATAAAAAACAAAAAGTAGCTGAACCTTTGGTCTAAATACAAAATGACAGGAAGTATCAATTTCGTTAAGGTGCAGGTAATTTGGAATACCGGCATTCTAATTTACCTTCACTTTATAAACTTAAAAAAGAACATGTGGATAATAAAATTATTTTCTTTTATGACGTAACCGGACTCAAAAATCACAATATAGGAATAATCTTAGGTAAATATAAATGGACAGCGCTGGCCCAAACCGACGCAAGCGACGAGGCGGTAGTCGTTACGCGTGAAACAAAAGCATCGCTAAGGTTTGGAATACTCCAACTTAAGGTAAGAGTACGAATAACTGGACACTTAAGGATATCAAAGTAGTATAGCTTAAAAATGGACTAAAAATAAACGTTCTTTTTAACAAAAGTGTGAATATTCAGATAAATGTTACTTCTTTCTATCAAATGAGCTACTAAAAACTTGTTTTCAGTGCGTTATTTTAATTAAATTGAGTAAAAACACAAGTAGCTATGTGTACCAGTACATGGACAATAGAAGTCTGATTTGTCCCAGCGTCCCATTCTTGGTGTCCCAATACCTGGTCAATGGGGAAGATGGCGCAAAGCACGGCGCAGAGGGCGCCACTAGTGTTTGTGTGAATGGTTTGCGCGCGGAGAAAGCAAATACAATTTTAGGTTATGTTGAAAGTGTAGCATGAAATTGACTAAAAATAGGACTTGGAAATAAAAAAACTGTTAATTTATGTACAATATACTTGTACTTACACTTTTGATATACAAAAATTTGAGAAAACCCAGGCACCTTACCGGTTGGACAATGCGGTCAGGTATTGGGACTTCCCTTAAGCGTTCAGAATGCTGACAGGCCTACCACCTGGACGGCTGGTCAGTTATTGGGACAGCGTGTAAAGGACAAGATTATTATGTACCGGTACATAAACACGTATATTTTTAATTAAAAGCAACATTAACCGATCAATGTTTTGTTTTGTATGTCACAAGAAACTTCTTGAGATTCTGTACATACGTTTCCTTCTCAGAAAAACGTTATGTAACGATTATTATCACCTTAACAACTAACTGTATTTGTCTTAAGAATTACTTAAGAAATCTACGCAGAATTCAAGTGCACGCACCTCCGATATTTAAAGACTGTTTTATATATTCAACTTTGCATCTAGGGGCTATCTTAATTTTTTATATAAGAGATCAAGTTGCAAAATAGCATATATTCCCAACAATATTGTTGTAAACTTTCTATGAAGCTTAGTAAAAATATAAATGTCATTGGTGTCCAGGTATTAGGACGTGTCCAGTTATTGGTACTTTTACCTTACCTTCACCTTCGGTATTCCGAATTAGCCACATGGCATTGAAATCTAAAATATCATCCCACACGTTGTATTCTCGAAATTAACGGAAAACTGACACGGAACCATAGAAGGGACGAGCAAATGAGTAGATTAAGTGTTTAACTCTAATGTTTTGACATATTTTAACCACGATTGGAACCATTGAATACTCGCTGAAAAAGTTTTGCGGATTGACGTTTTCTTATTCTGCAGATTGAGTCGAAAACGTAAAAATGGCGGTTCATCCACAAATGTCATTAGTTAACAGGTCGTTAGTCCCTATTAGGGCTCTAACGAATATTCGAATAATCTAAGTATTCGAATATTCGAATATTCGAATACCACAGAATTCGAATAATTTCTTCGAATATTCGAACCTTCGAATATTCGAACTTCGAACCTTCGAATATTCGAACTTCGAACCTTCGAATATTCGAATATTCGGATCTTTCGAAGTTATGATTGCACCGAATACCAATCTGAACATGAGATATTTATTCACAGTTTATCGTGAAATTCTTTTCATATTGGCCTTTACAATTATTTGTTTCTCAATCGATAAATTTTTAACTTTATTAATCTTTGGTAAATTTATACATTTTGAAACGAAAACAACCATCAGTTATTAGTATTATTTTTATAATAATGAGTGGACAACCCCGACGGAATCGGCCAAGGGCCCTCTCCTCTAGGCCCACCCGTGTCCCATCATAAGCGGATGACAAACAGTATAAGCAGACTTTTTTGTAGGAAGCTAAAACCCCATAAACGATTTTGAGGAACTATAATATTTTTATTTATCCTTCGTTACTATAACGTTATTTTTCTAAATTTATAGAGTATTATTCGCTTTACAGACACCATCTTACTAATTAATAGCAATTTTATTCTTTGTTTCTGTAACCTACCCCCACACGCGCGAATGTCTCTCCTTTCTCTCAGGATTGTAAGACTCGATTAACTCTCGTGGTACGCGATGTAAGTGTCACTCAGCAAATTAATTTTAAGTGACTGATTGAAAATATCATGACGAAAAAGAACTCATTGGCCCGACGCACGACCAGACAAGGAAAAAACGTTGTTGTCCGTATGGTGATTTTAACGAGAATAATGCGTTGACGATGAACGAACACGACTATGTTTTCGAATGATGTCTGCGCCACGAACGTTTGACGATAAAGGGTGATGTTGTTTACTTAAACATAGATAGTATATAAATAAATTGTATACAGATATAATGATAAAATTAGTAGTTAATTTATTTAATAAATAATTTAATTTTATTTAATAAATAAATTAAAGAAACTCGCCATTTAATATCCACCTGTTTATCAAAAACATGTCCTTTTATTTATAATTTAAGGTCTGCTCTGCCTAATGAATTATTTTTTAAATGGCTGTAGCATAAACTGTACAAAGGTAGTATAATCATTAGTCTTTTTAATGGAGGCTTCTATGAATGAGTTGATGAAATATTTACAGTTTCTGGTATAAATTATCAATTTATGTAAATATGAGTCGGAAGTATAAGCTGAACGATGACTTTAGCAAGAGCTAACTTTTCCGGCGTTCGGGTGATAGACGCGTTGTCCAGAATTTTGGGAGGTGACAAATTCCAATTGTTTGCACTTTTGAAGAAGAGGAGGGACCTCACCTCTGTTAATTCGTCGGTGGAGGGGGTACCTTCGCCGTCTTAACGAGGTGGAGGAAATGTATGTACAACCAGCTGGTCCCAAAAACTAGCCGGAATGATCGGACAGAGCATCTCGTCAGGGTCGCGGTTTATGACGGAATTGCCCCGAGAGTCAGCGGCCGTCAACGGTACACACAGGTACCTACGGCTGGTTACCAAATGACCACTCGCCGACAGAGCAATATACGGATTAACTCGAAGCGAAGAAAGTCGAAATTCCTGAAAAAACGGGACGATGTCGATTGCCCCCTATTTGACATCTGGCAGCCAAATGTTTCCCGATGAACGCTTCGAAAATAAGCATTGCCCGATTGTAAAGGAATAAAATGAATTTCGCTTCGAAAAATACGAAATTGCTGGCTGTAAACGATAATGAATTTTCGCTTCGCTCCAAGTCGTCCTTTATTACATAAAACGGAACAGTTCTCTTTAGGATTACATTATATTACAGTCTTCTCTCGATATGTTGCCGTGAGTCTGGACCGACGACACCTATTCCGAAAATATTAAAAATTACACACGATGGAAATGCTAAAATAAATAATATATGATATAGGTGTGTATATTACTGGATTAGTTTTATCATATAGTTTAAGAATATGAAAAGAATCGTATGGTCCGAGCACGCGTCCGCAAAGAAACGAGACCGCGGTATGTCTATTGTGCGACAGCCTCGCACGAAATTATTGTTTTCAGAAACGAAATATTAAGGATTCGAAATGTGACGGGGTTTATGATGCGGGCGTGATTTCTTCGCTATTTTTGAGCTTAAGAATTTAATTTGGCACCATAACCGGAAAAGACTCCGTCACTTTAGTGACTCTTGTCGGCCAACGTTGACAGCTACATAGAAATATATTGTTCCGCGATGCTCATACAAAATAGACACAGTAATAAAACATTATTGCCGTAGATATACGGACGACCCGATAATGTACATAGCTAAAGTTAAACTCTTAATCTTAAGTAGTTTATACTAGTATTGTATCCAAATATCTTTAGAAATAAGTTTTCCTCGTCTTATATTGCCCATCTTTAACAGCAGCTGTCAAATTCACCATAACGGAACTGTGTGATTTTATTTCAATATCTCCTACAGCAGTGTACGCGTTTATTTTTTATAGCTTCTATCCTTTTAACGTTTTCTACCATTCAAATATTCTCGACACTTTAGACCATAAAGAAAGGTCCAAACTTCTGGTCGACGGTCGATCCATTCCGCGCGGCACTACCGGGATCATAAACCCGCACTGCCGGTAGACGCTTCCAAATTCGGCGCGGTCAAGTCAATCTTTGACCTCGCACCTTTATTGTTTTCACGTGCAAGCATCACCCTACCAAGGGACTTTTCCTCCACCATAAGTCCCAAGAAAACCTAAGGGCTGCCCCCTCTTTGAGGATAAAACCAATAGAAAATCACAATTTGCAACCGTCCACACGATTGACTCAACCAATCATAGGAAATGCGAGTCTTCATTAACGCTTCAAGACTTTCGAAAGTCAGTGCGAACGATCTGTCAAACCAGGAAACACCATCTTAGTTTGCACGCAAAACAGTGAAAATGCCGAGTTGGGTTTGGGACCACTGCAAGAAGTCAGCAAATGGACAGATGGCTACATGTCTAGTCTGTGATAGCGTGCTGAAAACGCATGGTGCGACGACACCACTTGCACACCATTTGCAATCACAGCATAAGATAAATTGTCCGCCTGAAAAGAGAAGGTAAGTCAATTTTTGCAATTCTACAGTTACCAACACAAACTGAACTACCTACAAAATTGTAACCACGCAGTCCACTATTCACATTATCTTATGTTTTTCTATCTTTATATTTTACTAAATGGCATTCTCATTTGTGTCATTCCACGCGAAGTCGGACACTTTTCGGAGTAACATTTCGGATTTTGGCGCAACTCGGATATGTTGTAGTCTTCGGGGGTATATGGACATATCTCGAAGGATTTTTCGAAATGTCAAAAATTGTGGATGTTACAGCTCTTTGAAATATAGTGTTTACTTTTTTCCAAAAATTATAACTGTTGAACTAATAAACTGATAAAAATGACCTTTTGGGTGCTTACAGTGGAGATAAAAGAGTACCTAATAAAAATTATTTCACTTAATAAAAACAAATATTTGACCATTTCTTTAGCAATTGTTCTTAACAAATGCAATTTTATAGTTGAAGGCACCTTTTCAAAAATTTGGAAAAAGTAGGAGGATATAGCCCTGTTTTTCCTCTTTACGGACAGTTTTTGAAAAACGTGGACGATTTAAAATTGGCCAAATGAAAATTAATTGAATGTAACGCTGCGTCAAATCACACCGGCTCGACTGGTCGCTCGAGCCGTGCGGTACTCGCAGCGACCGCTGCAAGGTTTAATACCGTTAATAGTTACTGGAAACTCACTCTCTGTCGATGGCACTTATTGTTTGAAACATTTAAGTTGCCATTATTCAATGGAAACCACGAGAAGGTGGTGAGTATTCTTCCATCGGGAGAGGATGGGATGTGATGGGATTATGTTAACGGATAAATATTTTATCGTATCTTTGAGCGTCTTTTGGAATAAATGACCGGTTATGTAATTACTTATTTGATAATTGCTACAACTTTTGATTTGCCACTGTATGAATAGACTTTAGCTTTTAAATGAGACACTGTATCCGTTGGTATAAATGAATGAAAGTTTCGCGTTCCAGAAATTGTTTGTGCAAGTCCACGTCTCTCTAGTAATAATCGTGAATGTTTTTGATATTGTTCTATTGCTCAATAGATTGCAAAAACAATTTCTGGAACGCGAAACTTTCATTCACTTATACTAAAGTCTATTCATACAGTGACAAATCAAAAGTTGTAGCAATTATCAAATAAGTAATTACATAACCGGTCATTTATTCCAAAAGACGCTCAAAGATACGATAAAATATTTATCCGTTAACATAATCCCATCACATCCCATCCTCTCCCGATGGAAGAATACTCACCACCTTCTCGTGGTTTCCATTGAATTATGGCAACTTAAATGTTTCAAACAATAAGTGCCATCGACAGAGAGTGAGTTTCCAGTAACTATTAACGGTATTAAACCTTGCAGCGGTCGCTGCGAGTACCGCACGGCTCGAGCGACCAGTCGAGCCGGTGTGATTTGACGCAGCGTTACATTCAATTAATTTTCATTTGGCCAATTTTAAATCGTCCACGTTTTTCAAAAACTGTCCGTAAAGAGGAAAAACAGGGCTATATCCTCCTACTTTTTCCAAATTTTTGAAAAGGTGCCTTCAACTATAAAATTGCATTTGTTAAGAACAATTGCTAAAGAAATGGTCAAATATTTGTTTTTATTAAGTGAAATAATTTTTATTAGGTACTCTTTTATCTCCACTGTAAGCACCCAAAAGGTCATTTTTATCAGTTTATTAGTTCAACAGTTATAATTTTTGGAAAAAAGTAAACACTATATTTCAAAGAGCTGTAACATCTACAATTGTTGACATTTCGAACAATCCTTCGAGATATGTCCATATACCCCTAAAAACTACAGCATATCCAAGTTGCACAAAAATCCGAAAAGTTACTCCAAAAAGTGTCCGACTTCGCGTGGAATGACCCAATTTCGAGGAGGCAATGTTTGCATTTTTGCACTCTACCAAAATTTATTACGATGTCGTTTTACATAAAGTAATATTTTGTTCGTCTCCCCTTTGGTAGCTACTGCTTTTAGCCTTCTTAGTATCATTTCTATTATATTAGTGAGATTAACTTCTGGTTCGATATTATATTGCTATTATTGATATTTCACGACACCGGGATAAGAGATGTTCATAATTCGTGAGTCTCTTATTACAACTGACTCTTTTTACTAATTTTGTGACCTACTTGGAATATTTGTCCACTGAATTATAAATTTCTCGCTGTAGTTCGTACTTTGTTCAACTGCTGATAAATTTTCTTGCAAAATATTAAAATAATGGATCATTCTACGCCAAATTGATCACTTTTTTCCCTCGATGCATGGAATTTTGTTCAAACTAGAATAACTAGAATAGATTGTAGTCCTCGTGAAATTGAGGGGGGGGGGGAGGACGGGTGGTTTAAGGGGACTAGGCAGTCGGTTTTCGTGAGAAAGAGTCTCTGTCCTTTATTTATTTGTAAAAAAATGAAAGCACATCCAGGTGTATCCTTTTACCCAATGTTTATTACTACCATACGGATTGAGAAATAAATGGTAAGAAATTTATAAGTGCTTTAAAAATGGCGCTGCAGGCAGGTAAACATTTTAACGGTTTTCCGTCGTTTTGCCTTAATATCAGTCTTAAAATCTGACGTAATCCGATTTCAAAGGTGAGATTCTTGTTTGTTGGATTCGTAGTTTCCGCACAAACCTATAAAAACAATAATTAAATCAAAATTATGCGATTGGTGGCTGAAAAACGGCGATTTTTCCGAGAAAAATTCGTTCTTGTTTGTGCGCTACCAAAATCCGGTGACTTCTTAATTTTTTTTTATGAAAATCTCGAATTTTTACGGACCATATCAGAGGTTTGCGGCGAAATGGCACATGCTTTACACATCCTGTAATTTTTTTCAAGTCGATCTGAACCTCCATTGGTTCGCAATCAGGGAAAAACGAAGAGAAAAAAATATTCGAGAAAAACGCGTTTAAAGTTTCTGGGCAAAGGCGACGATATAGGTTGCCGCTTGACGTTTTTAGCTGTCAAATCTATAATTTTGCGAATTTACTATGAACCAAGCGGCATTTTATTCAGAAAGGATAATACTTTTGGAACACGCAATAAAAAAAATCGATTTTTCGACTGCCTAGTCCCCTTAAGGGGTTACGTCAACCTGAGACGCTCAAAATAGCACGAAATTTCACGATTGTTTTTGGATACTGCGGTTGAGAATTATTGCTATACTTCTTCTGCTTAGAGCATGTATTAATGAATATATTGTATAAATATTGTATAGAAATTTTAAAAAATGGCCGATTTATATGTTATCCCGCGAAGCTCTTCTGCCGTTACGCACATGAGCGGTGTATCAAATTAGGACGCCCACGTTCATCTGATATTATAAACACCATGATCATATTGTTCATTGATAAAATATCTACGATGTAGCATACCACTTTCAGGAAAAAAAATTTATTGTGCAAATGAGAACAAAGAAAAGTGATCGATTTGGCGTGGAATGATCTTAATGTAACATCTCCAATCAAAATAAATAATCGACGAATAATATATCATTATATTTTATTGTAGGAGAAATGAAGACTCAGAATCCAACTCCAATGCTGATAGCAGTGATGTGACTACAGATGAATTGGTTTCAATATCATCGGTTTCGGGTAATGAAACGACAACACCCCCAGAAACTCCCCGACTACCTCCACGATCGCGGAGACTTGGAGCACCTTTGGAAGATGCCACCGCATTCTCACATCCATGTAACAGGGACCGCACGGAAATAATTAATCAAGCGCTCGCACAAATGATCGCTATTAATATGTTGCCCGCATCGTTCGCCGACAGTCTTGGTTTCGCGAGGTTTATGCGCGTTGTTGAGCCCGGGTATAAACCTCCCTGCGCCCAAACCATAACCAGGAGGCTGCAAGCACTGCATGACGACATTGCGTTGAAAATCAAAGAGGCACTGGCTTCATTATCAGCTGTTGCCATTTCAGCGGACAACTGGACCTCACGAACTCAAGATGGTTATCTGACCGTACAGGCCAGATTCCTTGACAAGGGTTGGAAAATTGTAAATGTCACATTAACAACAGAAGAAATGAGCGAACGCCACACGGCAGAAAACCTTGCAGTAAGATTTACCCATATATTTTTGGAGTGGGGAATCGAAAGCATTATTAGCGGCATCGTTACCGATAACGCAGCGAATATCGTTGGTGCAGTGCTACAGCTACCAAATGTAGCTGAAAAAAAAGAACTAACATGTAGCGTGCACACTCTACAATTGTGCATCAATACAGGGCTGAGCCTGGAGGAAATAAAACGGGTATGCTCCAAAGCCAGTGCAATTGTTACGCACTTCCGCCACTCAAATGTTGCTACTGCAGCACTTGAGAAAGCACAGGTGCAATCTAAATTAAAAACTTTAAAATTAATTCAAAGCTGCAAGACACGATGGAATTCCACTTTCTTCATGGCTGAGCGCCTTGTGAAGAATACAATTCCGGTCGTCAGCGTTTTGGCCGACAGAAGTGTAACTAAGGAAGCCACAGCTATAAAACTGGAAATGACAGGGACTGAGTGGGGCATATTGACCGCACTAGTCACAGCGCTTAGCCCAATTCAGATTGCATGTGAAATTTTGTGTGCAGACACTTCATCTGTGTCAATGGTGCAACCAATTTTGAACCTAACACTGATGATGCGCTTGCGATAGTAGAATTTAAAAATATTGTATCCAATGAATGCAGTACTCGCTTCAACCTCGATGAGAACACAACTTTCGTTTCCGCACGAAGAATTGCATCCTTCCTCGATCCGCGGTATAAAGATTTAATGCATGAAACAAATATTGAGGCAAAGCTTGCGATTAAGTCAAAGGTGAACCGCCAGCTCCATTTAATGGAGCCAACACCTGCGAACGGGTCTCATCAAACTGCAACCAACAGTCGAACAACAGCTATGGACATTATATTCGGAGAGACCAGTAAAACAAATGATGTTACGGCACAATTTCAAAAATACATGTCTGAACCGCAAATTGACCGAAATCTGGACCCATACGTTTGGTGGAAAAATCATGAGCATGTGTATCCACTAATCGCCAAACTTGCGCGGCACTACTTATGTATTCCAGCCACCTCAGCTGCATCAGAACGTACGTTTTCTACTGCAGGAAATATTGTTACGGCAAAGAGAAGCTGCCTTGCACCAGAAAATGTAAATGTTTTCGTTTTTCTCCACCAAAATAAATTTTGGTATGAACCCAAACCAAATGAAACAAACAAATGAAGCTGTTCAATACCTACTTGGACTTGTAACATCTAATACGTGTTTCTTATACATTTTTGTGTGCTGAATACGAATGTGTAAATCGTTTTTGTTAGCAGGTACTAGAAGGAAAGAAAACATTGATAATTAACAAAATTACGGAACGTTGAAGTTTGATTATCGATTTTCTCATACTTTTTTTAACTTTCCGGGGCTTGAAAAAATAAAAGAAAGAAAGATTTTGAAATAATTCTAGTTCGAGCTATAGCGATACATGCACTGACCGTGAACATACAATTTTAAGCCAATTGGTCAAGTACATTTTAAAATATCATGGACACCATTTAAAAAACATAAATTTGAAAAAATGCGTTCAAAGATTTATATATCGATAAAAATCATAATTACGACTAATCTGTCAGCCCAGGACCATAAAGAACATCTTCTTGCTCAAAGAAGTCCTGCTTTGTTGATTTCTCTGCTCTGTCATGAATTCGTGCGTCGTTCTGAGCGAACGATTCGATGGGCGTCTCGAGCATTTCAGTATATTTCGTTGATGACATGTCCTCATAAATTGGCAAAATGATTTTTAAAACTTGATCACTGAGACACGAGTTGACAAATTTCATTCCGCACTTGTACTTCAATTTTGAATCGTAAATGACGGTTAGTGGTTCGAGAAAACTGAATTTCATTTTCGTAGTTCTTACACAAAAAACGATTTTCAGATTCGTATTCAACGCATAAAAATGTACAAGAAACACGTATTAGATGTTACAAGTCTGAAAAAACGCTAAAATATGTAAACATTGTAAATAATTGTAAATAGGATAGTTAACAACTAAGCTAAGTTAGATGAATGTGGATATGTACATGGATATAGGTATGTGTATGGACGAATGTGTATATAAGACTGGAAGGGGGGTAAAGTAAGATAGATAAGACTACTTAGCGAATAAGGATAAAATGTATGAATGATACAATGTTATCCCGTAAAAGGAAGCAAGGAATAAAATTACTACTACTGCTATTAATGAGCATTATGATTCAACATTTAAATATTTTAAATACCCTAGGTCCCTAAATTTAAACAGAATTTATACTTTTCGTTGCAAAATTCATAGAACCAATGATTAATAAAATTCCAAATTTATCGTTTGAAAAACTAATAATTGTAAAGGCCAATATGAAAAGAATTTCACAATAAACTGTGAACAAATATTTCATGTTCAGATTCCTATTCGGTACAATCAGAAATTCGATTGAGCGGGAATATTCGAAGGTTCGAAGTTCGAATATTCGAAGGTTCGAACTTCGAATGTTCGAACTTCGAATGTTCGAATATTCGAATATTCGAAGAAATTATTCGTATTCGAAATTATTCGAATTATTCGAATTATTCGAATATTCGAATAGTCGAATAATTACAGCTGTTGTCCCTATTGTCTACGGGTTTACAAATTAGATAACGTTAGTAGTTTATTAGATACTTCGGTATTCCAAATTACTAGGGTTTATACAAAAACCGACTTTTACAAAAACCGGTTTTCAAAATTCACTATTCCCAAAAAATCGGTTAAACTGGTGTCCGAATTTTACAAATTTGTAAATAAAACCCGTTTTTAAACCCGGTTTTTTAAAACCGACAAACCCTACAAATTACCAACAGTATTCCAAATATACTGCATTTCCTCTACGAATAAAATCATACAGCATTGCATTTAATGAAATTGACATAACCGTATGTTATTCCGTTTGTGTCCAAATATTTTTGGGATCCATTACCTATATGTTTGAGTAGAAATAGAAAATTAAATTTTTATGTTACTGTTTCAGATGAAAAGAGAGTTGAGGCGCATAAAATTTGAAAATCTCGCAAGAGATAGACGCCGGGGAGGATGGCGCGGCATGAGTCAGTGTGGAAGACGCGGTGGAGGACCGCAAGACTGGAGCGGTGGAGGACCGGGAGCCTGGAGCGGTGGAGACCAGGGTCCAAGGCGTCGTGGAAGCGGTGGAAAAAATATTTATATAAATTATTAAAAAAAAATAAAAAACTTTATATTGTTTAATGTCATGGGTTTTATTTCTATGCAGCTAAAATTGATCCATTTCGGTTGGAATGGACAATGTCCTAGGGAAGACTGGGGAGGGTTGATACATTGTTAAAAAAATGATTTTGTAAACGAAACTAAATAATATTTTAATGATTGTTTTTGCATATTTACATTCAGCATTCTATTATTTAACAAAAACATAAATTTCTATTAAATTATCTATTAAGTATCTATTAAAAAAATGTTATTTCGTAAATCATGTAAAATGTCTCAAGCCTCCCACTACCCACCTGTGGGGGGGGGGGGGGTTAATCGATAATAGTGGGAGGCATGAGATGTAAAAAAAAAGTTTATTTCGAACAAATTTCACAATGAAACATCTTTGTTCGAATGTTTATACCAGCACATTGTGTGTGGCACCATTTGGAACACATTTGACATTGAAACCAATGTTCATTCGGTTTCAAACTATATAGAATTGCAATAAATGCAAGCCGCATCTTCATTTTCGTCAACGTTCTGAATCTGTGTATCGTTCTCAAAATCCATAACATCAACATACACCTTTCACATATATTTATATATATTAATATTATATATATTACTTTATATATTTAAATATGTATCTAGATAATTTTGTTTTATCAATTTTGTACTTTTTAGCCGTTGTTCTTAGTGGTTTATTTTCATTAATAACTTCAAGTACAGCATTTCTAATATTGTTCGCGAAATCGTCATGTCAACGCCATCTCCTAATGAGGATCGGTAATTAGGCGCTTGGTGTCTGCGCGCTTGCTCATGTGGAGCAGCGATCCCGGCCCCTTCCATCGATTCGCGATCGATGGAAGGGGAAGGCTCTTCCGTCCAGGAAATAGATCGCGATTCCTGGAAGCTCCTTCTGTTCGCGACTTGCTTACGATTATCACGCTTTCTCTTACGCACTTTCGCGCTTTTGCCTCGCGAAATCCCACTTTGCTTGGGAATTAACTTTAGTGCCTGCTAACTAATTTAAGTGCTTGTTTCTTTGCTAAAGCTTCGCTTAAACTAATAATTGCTTAAACCACGGAACATTTATTGTAAATAGTAGTTTATTTCAGTGACTTTGAACATAGTTTGACTATTCAACTATAAGGAACATTAGTGCTCCGAATTCTGTGTGCTGCCCCTTAGTGTCAGACTACATTCATTCCCTCCTAGCACTGATCCTTTTAGTAACAAATATCATCTGGTGTATTAATTTGACGATCCTTAGACTTCCATTTAAACGGCATCTATTAAAATTTACAAATTTCCGTAATAATTTGTTTGCTGGAGAATATCTGTTACAGATTACGCAAGTGTAACGTTCCGCGACGAGCCGCCATTAAAAATCTTCTTTCCTTTATTATATTGTCACGTCCCGGGTGAGGTCTTTAGGAACGATGACTATGGGGAAGGAAAAGACAGGCGCGAATCTTGAATCCAGCACTCTGAAGGTTTTGAGGGAAGGCCAGGCGCGAATCTAAAATCCGTCACTCTGAGGGTTTTGAGGGAAGGCCAGGCGCGAATCTAAAATCCGTCACTCTGAGGGTTTAAAAGGAAGACCAGGCGTGAATCTAAAATCCAGCACACTGAGGGTTTGAAGGAAGGTCAGGCGTGAATCTAAAATCCAGCACACTGAGGGTTTTTGGAGGAAGGTCAGGCGCGAATGTTAAATCCGGCACTCTGAAGGTTTTGAGGGAAAGCCAGGCGCGAATCTAAAATCCGTCACTCTGAGGGTGTAACGAGTTACGCCGGTGGGACGACGATCTTACCCCCCACCACGCGCCCGACCGAGGCAGAGCGTACCGCGCGACGCCAACGGTCTTGCCCCCCACCACTCGTCCGCAATACCGAGAACTGGCGCGAGAGGGATTCACAGAGAGAGACTCTCTCGCTGCCGAAAATGTGCGGACGAGGACATAAAGGTCGAGGGCATAGGCCTATTAGAGAGAGACCGCCTAGAGCGTTAGTACCAAGTACGCCTCTCCCGGAGACCTCCTGTGCGATTCCACGTTCTTGTGCCGAAACCCTCGTTCTTGCGAAAGACAAGCGCCCGTGTTTTGCACCAGTTCTTGTGCGTCCACAGACTGAGTCTCTGTGCATTTTTCGCCTCCACACCTCCACGGTTCCCAGAAGGACAGCGTGAGCCATCCTCTGGACGAAATACCGATAACCGCCATCGATCTCCCGAACAGAGTTATCTCTGTTCTCGAGAGCGTCCTTACAGTCGCCGACTCACCCGCGGGCTGTGCCCACTGGGTGACCGGACCCCCCCGACTCTCCGACCAGGGTCCATTGGCAGGGTTGGCCCGCCTGGACACCGAAGGGTCAAATCGTCTTTCCTCTCCACTCTCGCCGAATCGACCATCGAAACCCGCACCGAGACACGCGCCGCGATACGCACCGCCGACCAACGCTTCGAAGTACGCGACGCGATCCGCGCCGCGATACGCGCCGATACCCGCGATAGGCTAAGTCTAGGTTTAAGCCGTGCATACTCTGTTTGCCAGCATAGACCTGGCCGGGATACTCTGTACACCAACGTGAATAAATTCTCGTACTCTACCTCACCTCTGCGTACTAAGTCATTCGATCGGCGGCCCTGGACCACCGTCCTGAGCTGGCGATACGGTTCCTCCACCGTCCCACCGGTAACCCCGCGGTCTAACGGTTACATTTGGCGCCCGAACAGGGACTTACAAAAGTACGGAGGACGATCGAATGACGGGGGTCAGCTGGGTGTACGAAAAATCCAAAGCCGACCTCGTCGAGCTCGCGGTATCCTACAAGCTCGACGCCACCGGATCCATCGACGCGCTGCGAGCGCGAATAGTGGCGCACCTTCGCAACACCACCATGCAGCGGGACAACGAAGCCGACATCCCACCCACCACGTCCAAGGCGATCTCCACGGTAGCCACTGTGGAGAACGCTTCGGACTCCGAAGAAACGCCGCTCGTCAGTTTTTCCCCCAAAACTAAGGGGAAAACCGAGGCAGCGAGCGACCATGGTCCACCTCCCGTCCAATACATGATGGACCGAGTACGAAGGTGGGGAGGTCATTATGACGGAGGAAAGGGCGCCGAGGACTTCCTGGAGCAGCTCGAAGACCTCCAGGATAGTTACGAGGTCGCCCCCGAACAAATTTTACGGTGCCTCACCGTAATCCTGAAAGGCGTGGCACTACATTGGTTCCGCGTCGAGAAACAGAATCTCTCGACGTGGGACAAGTTCTTGCCGGCCTTCAAGCGGAGATTCATGCCGCGACGAACACGGCAAGAGCTGGAGAAGGCCATCCACCAACGCCTCCAAGAGTCGACCGAAACCGCGGCCGACTTTGCCGACCACCTACGGCTGCTGATGCGCCGCCACGGGGGAATTTCGGAAGAAGACCAGTTAGAGTGGGTCTATTCGAACCTCCGCCCAGAGTACCGGCTGTTTATCCACCGGAAGGACTTCGACACTTTGCCCGACCTCATCGACCTGGCAACCGACCACGAACGAGCACGAGCCGACGAAAAGGCCAGAGCGCCGACTAAAGCCCCGGACGAACCCCAAAGAGTCCGGGGATACCAGCGGCTCGCCGTACTCGGCGACGACTACCAGAGGGAGGACTGCTGCTGGAGGTGCGGTCAACGCGGACACTACCGCCAAGACTGCCGCCGGCCAGCACGGCTGTTTTGCAGTCGCTGCGGAACCGAGGGGCGAGCCTCCCGAGACTGCAGATGCCAGGGACCGTCGGGAAACGCCAACGGAGCCGGCGGACGAGGCACCGACCGGAATACTCCACCCAGACGGCCTCGAAGGGATTAGGCGACGATGACCGGCCCTTCATACCGATCAAGGTCCACGACCAGTGGTTCCAGGCGCTCGTCGACACGGGGGCCTCACAATCCTACGTGAGCCCCACGATGGCCAATTGGTGTCGAGAGCGCGGGAGCCCCCGAACCACGACGGACCGACTCGTCCGAGTGGCCAACGGCGCCACGGAACAGCTCACCGAGGAGGTAGTCCTGACCGCGCAGATCGGAGCCGAAATACACGCCTTCCGATGCGCGGTCCTCCCAAACCTATCACACGACGTACTCCTCGGTGTCGACGTCCAACGGATCGTGGGGATGACCCTCCAGATCCAGCAGCTGCGGTGGAAACCACGGGAGGAAACCGCCACCGTCGAAGCTAACCCCGGCCTCCGAGGATGCACCCGGGAGCAAAGGCAGCGGCTGGAAGCATTCCTCGTGGAGGAGCTCGGCCATTTCGACCAGCTGCCCGGCCTCACCAACATGGCCAAACACCGCATCCGACTAAAGGCAGGCGCGGAGCCTGTCAAGCACCGGTACACGCCGAGGAATCCTGCCACCCAAGCCATTATCGACGAGGAGGTCACCCGAATGCTCACGGAGGGCATCATCGAACCCTCGAACAGCCCGTGGAGCTCCCCGGTCGTGGTGGTCAAAAAGAAAAACGGAAAGCGAAGGTTCTGCATTGACTTTCGACGGGTCAACGAGGTCACCGAAAAAGACGCGTACCCGCTGCCCCAGGTCCAGGCTACCCTGGAGAAATTACGGGGGGCGCGGTACATCTCCACGATAGACCTGGCCAACGGATACTGGCAGGTGCCTCTTGACCCGGAGAGCCGCCCGATCACCGCGTTCACCGTACCGGGGAGGGGGCTGTTCCACTTCAGAGTGATGCCTTTCGGGCTACACTCCGCGCCGGCCACCTTCCAACGCCTCCTGGATCAGATCATCGGCCCGCGGCTGGAGCCGCGGGCATTCGCCTACCTCGATGACATCATCGTGCTCGGAAGCACGTTCGAGGAGCACCTGGACAACCTCCGCGAGGTACTGCAGCGGCTACGGGCGGCCGGACTACGACTGAATAAAGAGAAATGTCAGTTCGGCCGAACCGAGCTGCAGTACCTCGGTCACACCGTCACCGACCAGGGGGTAGCGACAGACCCGGAGAAAGTGCAGGCCATCGCCAGGATACCCGCCCCCACGAACCTAAAAGAACTCCGAAGGTTTTTGGGCATGGTATCCTGGTACCGGCGATTTATTCCCCGATTCACGGACATCGCCGCCCCACTTAACCACCTACTTCAAAAGAAAGTACGGTGGACATGGGGCGGAAACGAGGAGAAGGCGTTCGAGGCCCTCCGACAACAACTGGCAACCGCCCCCGTACTCGCCTGCCCCGACTTCACCATTCCCTTCACGCTCCAGACGGACGCGAGCAACGAGGGGCTCGGCGCGGTTCTAACGCAAGAAATCCAGACCGAAGAACGCGTTATTTCGTACGCGAGCCGCACGCTGAGCCCCGCCGAGAAAAACTACTCGGTCACCGAGAAGGAGTGCCTCGCGGTCGTCTGGGGCATCCGGAAGATGCGGCCGTACCTGGAGGGGTACCACTTTACCGTCCTGACCGACCACCAGTCACTAAAATGGTTGCGGACAATGGACAACCCCTCCGGTCGGTTGGCCCGCTGGGGCCTCGAGCTGCAGGAGTACGACTTCGACGTCCAGTACCGGAAAGGGGCCAACAACCTGGTCGCCGACGCCCTCTCCCGGCAACCCGAAGGCGACTCCGAAGCAGCAGAGGTCACCAGCGTGGAGGCGCCAACCGGCTGCCAGTGGTACGACCGCATGAAAACGGCCGCCGAAAACGAACCCCACCGTTACCCGGAGTACCACATCGTGGAAGGGCACCTGTACCGCCACATCTCGGACGCCCACGGCCCCCGAACCGAGCTGGAGTGGAAGTGGTGCGTGCCCCAGCCGCTCCGAGAAGCCGTACTCCGGGAAAATCACGACGCACCCACCGCCGGACACCTAGGAGGCAGCAAAACGGCAGCGCGGCTATCGCAACGCTACTTCTGGCCAGGAATGATCCGCGACGCGAAGCGATACGTCCGACGCTGCCAAAAATGCCTTGAGTACAAGGCACTCCAGCGAGCGCCCGCGGGCGGTATGCAGACGACGCCCGCGGCAAATCCGTGGGACGTGGTGGCCGTCGATTTAGTGGGACCCCTGCCACGGTCAGCGAAAGGATTTACCATGCTGGCCGTGATGCAGGACAAATTCAGCAAGTGGGTCGAGGTCCAACCACTGCGACAGGCCACCGCCCCCGCCGTCACCAGGGCCCTAAAGGAGAGGGTCGTGCTCCGGTTCGGATGCCCTCGGCGAGTAATCACGGACAACGGCCGGCAGTACGAAAGCAGGGATTTCACGGGACTGCTCCGGACATACGGCATCGAACACCGGCGGACGCCCCCGTACACCCCCCAGTGCAACCCAGTGGAGAGGGTCAACCGCGTCATCAAGACGATGATCGCGCAATTGACCGACGGAGACCATCGCCACTGGGACCATTGGCTGCCGGAAGTCATGTTCGCCTACAACACCGCGCGACATGACTCCACCGGATATACCCCGGCGTACCTAAACTACGGCCGGGAACCAGCAACCCCCGGGGCCCTCCGCCAACCACCGACCGCGATCGCCGAGGAAGACACCGATGACCGGAGCACCGACCGCGACGACGACGTCGAACGCCTGCGAGAGGCCATCCGCCTCGCCCGCCACGCGCAAGCCCAGGCCACAGAGGCACAGAAGAAGGCCTACAACCTCCGGCGGCGGGACTGGCGGCCGCGGATCGGCGACAAGGTCATGCTCCGTGAGCACCCCTTGTCGTCCGCGGCCAAGAACTTCAATGCCAAGCTGGCACCGAAGTTCTCAGGGCCCCACGTGGTGAAAGAATACGTGGGGCCAAACCTGGTCCTGCTGCGGAGCGGAAAACAGAAGCTCCGTAGGGCCCATATCCAGGACTTGAAGCCCTGCGGAGGAGAGGAGGGAGGCCTCCCTGGCGGGACGCAAGCTCCCACCACCGCCGACCAAGCCACCGCCCCCCCCGCGCAAGCGATTGAGCGCGAAGCCGCCGAAGCCACCAAAAACAAAACAGCCCCTAATTACGACCACCAGGTGGCTTCGGCGATGAACGCCGCGGGATCGGTTTCGCGCTGCAGAAGTCAGCGCGAAGAAGCTGATAAGGCCCGCGGCGTACCGGAGGGGGAAAAGGCAAAATTTCGAAATGGCCCCAAAACCAAACAGAATTGCCCACGAGACCGCCAGAAAGGAGGCGGTACCACTAAAGGCGGAGAACGCCGGAAGGCCCGCCGAATGCCGGCTCCGGAAACGGCCAGGGAACCCCCCGCAAGTCCCCCCCGCAACCAAACGGCGGCTGGACTTTGGCGGACCCCCACCCCCGGCCCGAGGACCACCGGCGAGGCCGAAACCGCCGCCACGGAAAACCTCCTCGACAATGGGGATCACCCTTGTCGAGGAGGTGGAGAAGAGTCGGCTGCCTCCGCCGATCCTGCCAGCACCGCCGTGCCCGACCACAGAGGCCAACCAGTCCACCAGTCCGGACGAGACGGGACCAGCCACCTCCTTACTGGCAGCGCTGCTACAGGCACCGCCACCGCCCTGGAAGGCGATGGAAACGCCACCGCAGCAGCCACCAGCCCCGACACCGCCGACACAGCAGCCACCAGCCCGGACACCGCCGACGCAGCCACCAGCCCGGACACCGCCGACACCAGCCCGGACACCACCGACGCCGCGACCAAGGCCGCCGCCCCGTCCCCGGAACCCCCCGGCCCTAATGGACCTCGTCCTACCCCCACCCCCGACTGCCCAGCCACCGCCGCCACCGACTCCGAGACCCCCACCGCCAGGACCAACGACTCAACCGCCGAGGCGGACAAGGACAGAGCCGACGCCACCGCCGCAGCCGCCAGCACCGCCATCCCCTCCCCCGACGACCGCCGCAACGCCGTGGTCATACCACCCGGCCACCTCCCAGGACCTCCGGCTGGACCTACCGGCCTTCCAGGTCGGCCGGAGGTACCGGATCCCCACGCCCGGGGGATACATGGAGGTGAAGCTGTTGCGGCGGCAACAATTGCGGGTCAACTTCCTCCCTCACCCCCAGCCCCCACAATAACTAGGTTAAGTAGTTATTTTAAGTAGGTTTAAGTAAAATGTAAGTAGACTAAGTTAGAATAAATGTACAGTAGATTTAAGGATAGATTTAAGGATAGATTTGGAAAAAAAAAGACGAAACACCCCACGCACAGAGGTCGGTGGGAGAGTGGGGGTAAGATCGCGTCCTCCGAAGGGAGGAGGCGATGTAACGAGTTACGCCGGTGGGACGACGATCTTACCCCCCACCACGCGCCCGACCGAGGCAGAGCGTACCGCGCGACGCCAACGGTCTTGCCCCCCACCACTCGTCCGCAATACCGAGAACTGGCGCGAGAGGGATTCACAGAGAGAGACTCTCTCGCTGCCGAAAATGTGCGGACGAGGACATAAAGGTCGAGGGCATAGGCCTATTAGAGAGAGACCGCCTAGAGCGTTAGTACCAAGTACGCCTCTCCCGGAGACCTCCTGTGCGATTCCACGTTCTTGTGCCGAAACCCTCGTTCTTGCGAAAGACAAGCGCCCGTGTTTTGCACCAGTTCTTGTGCGTCCACAGACTGAGTCTCTGTGCATTTTTCGCCTCCACACCTCCACGGTTCCCAGAAGGACAGCGTGAGCCATCCTCTGGACGAAATACCGATAACCGCCATCGATCTCCCGAACAGAGTTATCTCTGTTCTCGAGAGCGTCCTTACAGTCGCCGACTCACCCGCGGGCTGTGCCCACTGGGTGACCGGACCCCCCCGACTCTCCGACCAGGGTCCATTGGCAGGGTTGGCCCGCCTGGACACCGAAGGGTCAAATCGTCTTTCCTCTCCACTCTCGCCGAATCGACCATCGAAACCCGCACCGAGACACGCGCCGCGATACGCACCGCCGACCAACGCTTCGAAGTACGCGACGCGATCCGCGCCGCGATACGCGCCGATACCCGCGATAGGCTAAGTCTAGGTTTAAGCCGTGCATACTCTGTTTGCCAGCATAGACCTGGCCGGGATACTCTGTACACCAACGTGAATAAATTCTCGTACTCTACCTCACCTCTGCGTACTAAGTCATTCGATCGGCGGCCCTGGACCACCGTCCTGAGCTGGCGATACGGTTCCTCCACCGTCCCACCGGTAACCCCGCGGTCTAACGGTTACAAGGGTTTAAAAGGAAGACCAGGCGTGAATCTAAAATCCAGCACACTGAGGGTTTGAAGGAAGGTCAGGCGTGAATCTAAAATCCAGCACACTGAGGGTTTTTGGAGGAAGGTCAGGCGCGAATGTTAAATCCGGCACTCTGAAGGTTTTGAGGGAAAGCCAGGCGCGAATCTAAAATCCGTCACACTGTGGGTTTGAAAGGAAAGTTAGGCGTGAATCGGTCATCCAGCACTCTGAAGGTTTTGCGGGAAAGCCAGGCGCGAATCTATCATCCGTCACACTGTGGGTTCGAGAGGAAGATCAGGCGTGAATCTGTCATCCAGCACTCTGAAGGTTTTAAAGGGAGAGCCAGGCGCGAATATTGAATCCGTCACACTGTGGGTTCGAAAGGAAGATCAGGCGCGAATCTATCATCCGTCACACTGTGGGTTCGAGAGGAAGATCAGGCGTGAATCTGTCATCCAGCACTCTGAAGGGTTTAAGGGAAAGCCAGGCGCGAATCTTTCATCCGACACTCTAATCGACCAGGGAAGGTTTTAAAGCGAATTAGTACTTGAGGGACACCCGTTAGCACTCTTGTTTTGATTTGGTTCGTGTAAAATTAATGTTAGGTTATGTGAGCACGAGGAGGCTGGTGAGGTTAGGATCGGCGATTGGCACCAAAACACTGGTTTGCACAATAAATTGTGAGGTCTTTATTATAAAAAGTGTGCCAACGGATGAGCCGTTGTGCACACTGGAAAACAGAGGGTTGAGCCTCCGTACATTCTCTTGTACAACAATTAACACGTTTCAGAACGTGGACACGCGGACACGCACAATCGCGAATACGCGATCAATTGATTGAGTACACGCCGACTGTGTCGCGAACACCGTGTTGAGTCTACTTTGTGATTCGAACGTGATTTGAGCACTGAAATTGCATGTAGAGCAGAACTTTTGAACAATGAACAGATACGTTGTACGTTGAACACAGTTATGAACAGAGAGCATCTCAAGATGGATGCGCATTTCCGCCTTGGCGTCTTCTCGAACATTCTCGAGCGTCGATCGACAAGACGGACGCTGATTGGTTGATCGATCGCGGATCGACCGCGACTTCCGCCGCCCAGGAGGTGCTGCGGTGATCGAGAGTGCGGCGGCGCAGAGAACTATTCATTCCCAAACATGCTCCCGCCATCAACAGCTGATGGAAGATGTTGATGTTGAATCTGTAACAGGCAAAATTGCCAATTTTGAAATTGGCCTGATTAGTGTTGTTGTGGCGGTCTTGAGCGTCACGACTCGGGTGAGTCCATCCTTCCCTGGATGTAAGGTGATGATCCTCGCAAGTGGCCACTTGCTAGGTGGAAATCGCTCATCTGTGATGAGCACCAGGGATCCGATCTTCAAGTCGTTGGTTGGATGATGCCATTTGGTGATGGATAGTTGTCTCTGCAGGTAGTGGGATGACCACTGAGTCCAGAATTGTTGCATCTTTTTTTGAATGAATTGCCACCTGGCTGATGGCAAGATTGATGAATTCTCCACTGACGGTTCCGGAAGCGCTGAGAGTGGTTGTCCAACAAGAACGTGCGCTGGTGTGAGTGCAGTGATGTCATCTGGGTCGTCACTGAGGGGCTCAAGCGGTCGTGAGTTGAGCATCGCTTCTATTTGTGTGAGAAGTGTGCTGAACTCCTCATATGTGAGCACCGTCTCACTGACTGTGCGCCGGAGATGGTGTTTGACAGACTTCACGACCGCCTCCCACTTGCTTCCCATGTGAGGTGCGGCTGGTGGGTTGAAATGCCATTCTGTCTTGTCATTGACGAACAGCTGATTCAGGCGTTGATGCGCCTCAGTCCCCTGGGTGAACATTCTTTTGAGGACGGTGTCAGCTCCAACGTAGTTGGTTCCGCAATCGAAGTGAAGAGTGAGAGGAATCCCTCTCCTGGAGACAAATCTCCTGTAGGTGGCGATGAACCCTTCTGTTGTATAATCTGTCACCAGTTCTAGGTGAACAGCTGATGTGGTGAGGCACACAAAGACGCAAATCCAGCCCTTTTGTGTCTTGGCACCTCTTCCTCTCCACGTCATCAGTGTGATTGGACAGTATTGTTGAATGGTCGTGAGGGTGTAACTCTCGAAAGAGGTAGTTGGCCCATCAGTTGATGGGCACGGGTCCCCCTTTGTCGAGCACACCCCACAACCTTGAAGTTGAATTCTATGAGGCTTGATGAAGGCAGCAATGTAGTTTGATAGCTCGTTGCGACTTGCTCGTTTGTGTGATATCCAACATCCAGGATTCAAATGACACTTGAATGTTGAATGTAGATCGAATTAGAGAGTCTTGGACTAGTCTCCTGTGAGGTTGTATGCACTAAGTATGCACTCGCTTTAAGATGATGCGAAAGCAAGAGGCGCCTGGGCAACAGGCACTTCCACGTGATGTGTCTCTCCGAGTTTGTAATTCCCGAGGGCACATATGGGCCACGAGACAACGAGTTGCAGCTCTTTCCAAGTGCGATACTGGCGAGTAACATCGAGGTTCGAGAACAGCCAGCAATGCATGGTCTGCTGACGAGTCCCTCGTTGTTGGAGTGATCTGGTTTTGAATACGAGACTCTGTCTGTCCAGACTCCTTGACAGAAATGCAGTGATCGAGAGAGTACTGCTGCAGCATCACGAGTCATGTTGTGCAGATTGAACGAACCCTCTCCAATGCACATATTGGGTGAGCTCTTTATTATGAGGCCTTCCAGTGTGATTCTCGAGAAGTGATCCATGTCTGCATGATTTGATAATCCGTCCACAGGAGTAGTAGCAATGTAGAGAGTGGTAGTTGTTTGAATTTGACTCGCACCTAAATGCGAGTCTCGGACTTGTGAATTTTCTTGATACGTGTTGCCTCCACTTGGAACACGGGAGTGACGTCACTTTGAGATCTGTGGACGGTGCGCTCACGGTAAGTGGATTACCGCCGTCATGACGAGTTGATAGGCATCTGAGAAGCAGAATGATTCCACTGTAGATTCATTATAGGTGTTGAACCACCTATAGCCTGAGAGCGTGCGCACGCTTATGTAATCTTCTCTGATGCTGAGCAAGTGAGGTTAAGGGATGACTTCATCCTTGGGATGGCAGTGGATCATCCCAATAGAGCATGTGCAGCCACGACTCTTGCAATTCATCCTTGCTTGAATTGTGACCAGTGATAAGATGCTGAATGGATCACAGATTTGCTACTTCTGTGAAAGTGAACACATTCTGTGAAAATGACAGTGGTTACTGGCCTGGAAGACAATGTGAATTTGTAATTGATAAGTGAAGTTGAACACAAAGGTGTTAAGTTGTCGGTGAAAGCGCGCCTTTGAAGTTGCGCGCCCAGTTGTTGCAGTCATCGAGCGAGATGATTGGGCTTCTTAGAATTCCGATGGGTGATTGAATTCTACTTGGGAGATGTGAGGTGAGACGCCTCCCGCGTCTCTGGTTGTTTGCTTGATGAATTGTCCCAATGAGTTCGTTTAGTTGGAGAAATTACATCAAGCAACGGGGAAAATGTTGAATGCCATTTGATTGTGGAAGCCCTCCCGCGTTGCACAGATTTTTTAATTGATGAGCTATTGTAATGAGCATCTCACCTGTGTGATCCTCCAAATATGTCATCAACGTATCTGGCATGCGTGATCGATGGTACCGCCAGAGGATGGCGATGACCTTCGTCTTCCGTCAATTGAAGTAAAGCTCTGACGGCCAGAAATGGAGCAGCCTTGGTCGATATGTGACCGTTGTGAGCTTGTAGGGCACCTCCTTGGAATTGTCATCGATCCACAGTATTCGTTGGAGATTCTGATCGTCTTCATGAATCTTGACTTGACGATACATCTGTGTCACATCTGTGGCAAAAATGTACTTGTGCTGGCGTATCCACAGCAGCACGTCAGTGATGTTAAGGAGTAGATTTGCACCCGTGTGCATCAAATCGTTGATAGAATACCCAGTTGAAGTATAGCGTGATCCGTTGAAGACGACTCTCAATTTTGTCGTCTGGCTGTCTAGCTTCAATACTCCATGATGTGGAAGATTAAACACAGAGTAAGTATTAGGTGAAAGTGCTGGTGCTCTTACCATGTGACGGAGCTCCTCGTACTCTTGCATGAAGCCTTGATAGAGGTCGCGATACTCGTTGTTCTTGTTGAGTTTAACGAGCGTGCGCTTCAAGCAAGCGTGAGCTGTTTGATATGAATTACCCAACAGCTTCGGAGTCTCCTTCAGAGGAATGCGCACAGTGTATCGTCCTGTAGAATCACGAATGTGTGTCGCTCAAAAGTGATCCTCACATTCTTGTTCCTCAGGTGTGAGCTTCAGGGATGCATCTGTCGGGAGCTCTTCTTGAATCCAAAATCGTGTCAGCATGTCTTGCAAAGAAGTGTCAGCATGCTGCACGACGGCAGAGTGATGTGCGGTGGCCTTGCGCAGGTCCACTGTAACTGGTCCAAGAATGAGTCACCGAAAAATGGACAGCTGTCACAACACTCATTAGGTCTTGTTGAACCATAATGGATGCGATGGAATACAGAGGCAGAGTCGTAAATTCTGCCTCTCAGTTGATGAGGGCGATGTCCTGCAGAAGCAAAGTCGTAAATTCTGCCTCTCACTCTTTAACTTTAATGTGACTGTAGTAAAGCTCTTCAGTAGGCGCGCTCGTATAGGATCTATTACTGAGATTGCCTGCTGAGAGCTAGATCCCAAGAGTGAGCTTAAATGCGAGTGTGTTGAGCTCCCAGGGAGAAATCTGAGAGACTCCAGAATGGCTGATCTTTAGACAGTCCAAATCTGTCACTGAGGCTCCAGTTCCGTGGCACTCTTGGTGCCACCCACAATAGAGTAGATTCCTGGGCTCCAGCTTCCATGATCATGTTGGGTGATGGCATGCACTAAGGGTTGAGGCGACGGATGAATCCTTCTTGACGAAGGTGATCTCAGAGCTTTCTGCTACTGAGTGGTTGATGCTACTCGCTGATTGCGAATGGCGATAGAGTATTGACTGCACCGACTGTATTTCTTTTGATCTGTAAACAGGCGTACCTCGTCGAGGAGCGAGCTGTGAGCACACATGGGCATGTGGCCATCAGTGGCTTGTAAAGTATTGAAACGACCCACCTGAGAATTGATGTGAAGATTGGTGGGTCTGACTTCTTCAATGTGATACGTTGATCCCTCCAATCTTGAGGATGGTGATTGGAGACGAGTCCACGCTCCGTCATTGTGGACCTTGTTTCCTTATGATCAGGTGATGAACACTGTGATATTGATGGTTGCCCCTTCGGGCAGCTGGTGAGCCATAGGCGTCACCTGTGCATCCTTGTGGCTGAGGTTGGGCTGGTGCCAGATGCAGCATTGTATGATGCACTGCACCACAATAATTGCACCGAAGTGCTGTCTTACACCTTGCAGTAGGATGCCTCCCACAGCAATTGTGACACAGCTTCAGAGCTGTGATGAGGTTCCGGCGTTGAGCCACAGGCAGCTTCCTGGACGATGGACATGTCACTATAAAATGGGCTGCTTTACAGCAGTCGCAGGGACGCTCTTGATGAGCCCGCTGACTTTGTGCTTTTTTGATCATCTTGATCAGCCATCGCGAAGCACAGGAGTTGAGCTTGTGAGCCCTCTAAACTGAACTACACAGCACTGTGGTACACAATCACCGATCCGGCTCGAAGGACCAAACTGTAAAATTAATGTTAGGTTATGTGAGCACGAGGAGGCTGGTGAGGTTAGGATCGGCGATTGGCACCAAAATACTGGTTTGCACAATAAATTGTGAGGTCTTTATTATAAAAAGTGTGCCAACGGATGAGCCGTTGTGCACACTGGAAAACAGAGGGTTGAGCCTCCGTACATTCTCTTGTACAACAATTAACACGTTTCAGAACGTGGACACGCGGACACGCACAATCGCGAATACGCGATCAATTGATTGAGTACACGCCGACTGTGTCGCGAACACCGTGTTGAGTCTACTTTGTGATTCGAACGTGATTTGAGCACTGAAATTGCATGTAGAGCAGAACTTTTGAACAATGAACAGATACGTTGTACGTTGAACACAGTTATGAACAGAGAGCATCTCAAGATGGATGCGCATTTCCGCCTTGGCGTCTTCTCGAACATTCTCGAGCGTCTATCGACAAGACGGACGCTGATTGGTTGATCGATCGCGGATCGACCGCGACTTCCGCCGCCCAGGAGGTGCTGCGGTGATCGAGAGTGCGGCGGCGCAGAGAACTATTCATTCCCAAACAGTTCGATAATAGGATTTACTGTTGCATCCTCGTAAAAGTTATGCGTAATTTTTCCGCGAAATCCGCTTGGACATACGGCTATCCGCAGCCTATGTAAAAGTACGTTTGTAAACACTGTTAGCGCCACGCGAGATCAGCTGTTGCAGCCGTCTGTTTGGACTAGGAAGTTTCGTACTCGAGAGGCATACACAATAATTCAAAGCGAGATTTTAGCAAAGCGGTTTATTTGCTTCGTTTTTGGTTATTGAGCGTGGTAAGATTTTGTACACACACACACAACGTTTATAATATGAATTATGAATATAAATGACGATATATATATGTAATAAGCATAAATGAACGAAATAGTAATAAGTAAGCTATAAGCATTAGTGAAAGAATATAATAAGTAAGGTATAAGCGTTGATAAATAATGGTAATAAATGGTATGGGGTGATATGGACTATAATGATGATATATAATAAGAGGACTTACAGTGGTTGTCGTGGTTCACTGATTAGAATTATTAACACTTGTTTAATGATACTTCTCACTAGGTTAACTGTCTGTTGACAAAAGAGCTCTCTGGGCTCTCGATCCTTCGTATTTATAGGATCCTACAGGAGTACTGCGGGGGTACGCGCGGTAAAGACCTTGACAGATTTCGGGAACAAGACGCAGTAGATTTTGGGGTTTTTTGTAACGGTATGGTTATTAATAGATGTATTATAATCACGTGTTGATCACGTTTGTACATTTGCGTCGCAGTAACATTTCTAGGGTTTTTATGACTGCGGAAGGAGATACTCAACTCGTCGAATGTGGTTTTGGGTATTTTATAGGAAAAGGGTTAGTTGGCTTGGACTCTGTGAATCGTAAAGAGGGGATTGAGACGTGGTCTCGATTTAAGAGGGTTTTTGTAACGAGGGACTTGCTTGAATTCATTTTAAATGGAAGGATTCGTGCCTCATATGGCGAATAGGCGAAGGAGTTTTGTAACGATCATCTCGTGATGGGGATCTCTAAGATACATCATCGAGGTGGCGTTTTGTATAGGTCATCTTGTGTTGGTGACCGCTAAGGTACAACATCAAGGTGATCGGCGATTGGGAATCTGGATTGACCGTTTAGAGATAGGGACCACTAAGGTATATCGTCCAAATGATCGGTTGGGTGAGGGAGTAGGGTATGACTCGAGATTGAAGGTTTTTGGTGGATTGTGGATGGATTTGTGAGGAAGTGGTGTTAAAATACCGCGCGAAAAATAGTGGGACGTCACAATATCAGTTCTCGTTATTCTACAGGGTGTCCGCGGGAAGACTGGACAGCTGAATATCTCCTAAAGTATTGGAGATAAAAAATTTAAAAAAAAATGTAAATTAATGGTTCGATGGGGCTGCTTAATTAGCCGCGACGGATTTTTTTTTCGATTATTATTTTAAAAGATACGATGGTCAAGTTCGGTTTTTCAAATGGCACTAACATTTTTGAAGTCCTTTGAAGTTGATAGTGCGTTCCAGGACGAATTCAATAAGCTTTAATGTATACACTCGATTTCCACTGGTTTTTGAGATATTGCGCTTGCAAATATACTGATTTTCACTGGAAGAAAACCCGCTGAACGAGCAAGGACCGGGGTCGGTCTTGCTGGCGCCACGGGTGGCATTGCCTGCTGAAATAGATACCTACCTGCCAAAAGGTCTACGCAGACCCAAAGGCTGGACAATTCTTTTCCGTCAGAAATGCTACTTAGGTAGGTACATCTGCGGTATCGAAAAGCGTACCGTTACTTTTATTTCGCACTTGCTTCTACGCTCGGATGGCCGGTTATTTTGGGAGGGATGCAAGTTCGATTGGTTAGGTTAGGAGGTGTGAAAGTTGCTAGACTAAATTTCAACCATAGGGAGCAGATTGTATTAGAACCAATCGGATTTGCATCCCTCACAAACCGCTGCTCTCTTGAAGAGGCCCTCTTCACAGCAATGCCCACCTTCAATCGCACGGAATACGTTAACGCATGCTATTGTTTTGAAATTGAAGCTCGTGTTTATACTCGAGAGGACCACGCGTCGACAGCGGGCTACCCCTTTTCTTCCTGTGTCTCTCCACGAGGAGTATTGCCGGTGGATTGTAGGAGCGTAGATGTCGGGACGCCAGTTATTGAATTCAGGAGACGATAGAAACACTTTATTACAAAACACACATGTACTATAATTAAAGTAAATCGTATTCCTCTCGGACAGGAGTATAGAGCTGTTCGCGTACTCGAATAAAACGAGCCGAGCCTGGCTCGGCTCGACTGACCGGGCCGAGCCGGATACCCGTCAAATTTGGGCGGCCCGAAAAATCCGAGTAGCTCGAATTTGTTTCGGGCGGCTTGAAAAATCCGGGCTCGGAAAATCCGTACGCCTTGTACGCACTGTTCGAACCACATTCAAGACGTACGCCGGCGGCCCGAAACGATTCGGACTACCCGGATTTTTCAAGCCGCCCGAAACAAATTCGAGCTACTCGGATTTTTCGGGCCGCCCGAATTTGACGGGTATCCGGCTCGGCTCGAAAACCGAGTCCCGGCTCGGTCCGAACTTCAAGCCGCCCGAATATTCGAGCACCCGAACAGCCCTACAGGAGTACTGATAATAATCGAACTTGCGTCCCACTTCGCGCAGACCGATTACGCAGTCGAGGGTGAAATATCCATTACAGCGTATTATGAAATTCTTTTCTTCATCGTGTCGAAAGGGAAGTGATGCCAATGGATTCCTTATGTTTTTCTGATGAAAATCATACCAAATATCACACAAATCGGACTACTTTGACACAAGCTATTTGTATTCCATATGCAAAAGTTGTCCGATTTTCACGAAATTTGTAATGATTTTCATCGGAAAACTCCAAGGAATCCATCGGCGACACTCCCATATCCATACGATAAAGAATAAAGAATTAGTTTATATCTTAAACAGATAATTCTGGAGAACACCTCGCAGTCCCCATCGAATTTTATGGCTTTTTCCGGAAAAAGGTACGAATCCTGGGCCAAACGTAACGAATTGAAGGGTTTAGACCCTCGAAGGGTTTGGAATATCATTAAGAAGTGAAAAATGTACAGGATTTCAAATGTTTGCTTCTTTCCTTCATCGTATCGAGAAGGAAGTGATGCCAATGGATTCCTTATGCTTTTCCGATGAAACTGACACCAAGAACGACGTAATTCGGAAAATAATGAAGGAAATGAAGAATTCATTTCCATAACCTCAAGCTAATTTCGTTAATAATAGTCCGATTTACGTGAAATTTGGTATGATTTTCATCGGAAAAACATAACGAATCCAGTGGTGCCACTATCATATCGATACGATAACGAATAAAGAATTATTTTATTTCCTCAACAGATACAGGGTAATTCTGGAGGTACGCCCGTCACCCCGTGGCGAGGACAACACCCCGCAGTGCCCATCGAATTTTATGGTTTTTTCCGGAAAAAGGTACGAATCCTGGGCCCAACGTAACGAATTCGGGTCGAGCCCCCGCAGTCGAGGGTGAAAATGTGAAATATTCATTTCAGCGTAGTAAGAAATTCTTAATTCATTATTGCACCGATATGAAAGTGGCACCACTGGATTCCTTATGTTTTTCCGATGAAGATCATACCAAATTTCACGTAAATCGGACTATTGTTAACGAAATTTCCTTCGTTATTTTCCGAATTACGTCGTTCTTGGTGTCAGTTTTATCGGAAAAACATAAGGAATCCAATGACGTCACTTCCCTCTCGATACGATGAAGAAAAGAAGCAAACATTTGAAATCCTGTACATTTCTCACTTCTTAATGATATTCCAAACCCTTCGAGGGTCGAAACCCTTCAATTCGCTACGTTCGGCCCAGGATCCGTACCTTTTTCCGGAAAAAGCCATAAAATTCGATGGGCACTGCGGGGTGTGTTCCTCGCCACCGGGTGACGGGCGTTGCTCCAGAATTGTTGCCCTGTATCATTTGTGCAGTGTGTGACACCTGACTACCCTCCGCGTAATCGGTCTGCGCGAAGTAGGGCGCAAGTTCGATCATTATCAGTACTCCTGCCCGAGAGGAATACGATTTACTTTAATTATAGTACATGTGTGTTTTGTAATAAAGTGTTTCTATCGTCTCCTGAATTCAATAACTGGCGTCCCGACATCTACGCTCCTACAATCCACCGGCAATACTCCTCGTGGAGAGACACAGGAAGAAAAGGGGTAGCCCGCTGTCGACGCGTGGTCCTCTCGAGTATAAACACGAGCTTCAATATCAAAACCTAAAGCATGCGTTGACGTATTCAGCGCGAGAGAAGGTGGGCATTGGGGAGGGGATATTGCCGTGAAAAGGGCCTCTTCAAGAGAGGAGCCGTTTGTGAGGGTTGCAAATCCGATTGGTTCTAATACAATCTGGTCCCTATGGTTGAAATTTAGTCTAGCAACTTTCACACCTCCTAACCTAACCAATCGAACTTGCATCCCTCCCAAAATAACCGGCCATCCGAGCGTAGAAGCAAGTGCGAAATAAAAGTAACGGTGCGCTTCTCGATACCGCAGATGTACCTACCTAAGTAGCATTTCTGACGGAAAAGAATTGTCCAGCCTTTGGGTCTGCGTAGACCTTTGGCAGGTAGGTATCTATTTCAGCAGGCAATGCCACCCGTGGCGCCAGCAAGACCGACCCCGGTCCTTGCTCGTTCAGCGGGTTTTCTTCCAGTGAAAATCAGTATATTTGCAAGCGCAATATCTCAAAAACCAGTGGAAATCGAGTGTATACATTAAAGCTTATTGAATTCGTCTTGGAACGCACTATCAACTCAGGACTTCAAAAAAGTTAGTGCCATTTGAAAAACCGAACTTGACCATCGTATCTTTTAAAATAATAATCGAAAAAAAAATCCACCGCGGCTAATTAAGCAGCCCCGTCGAACCATTAATTTAAATATTTTTTTTTAATTTTTTATCTCCAATACTTTAGGAGATATTTAGCTGTCCAGTCTTCCCGCGGACACCCTGTATATTATACTATATCATATACCTAAAACGTTTGTATTAGCAGTAAGACACGAATGCAGGTATGGACGAATGCACGCATGGACGAATGCACGCATGGACGAATGCACGCATGGACGAATGCACGCATGGACGAATGCACGTATGGACGAATGCACGTATGAACGAATGCAATCTAGTGGTCAGTGAACAAACTAAGTGAAGTGAACGCATGCGCAGCATCATTCAACCGAGCGAGCGAATGGAGTGCATACCGCGAGCGGATCGAGTGCGCATGCGTGGAACACGCGATCTACCGAACGCCAAGTGAAACGCAAGTGTAACGCATGATTGGCGTTAGCCAAATACGAAAGCTAATTGGTGCGCGTAAAGTGCGACAGGTGATTGGAGCGGGCCAAGTTCCACAAATGGGTATAAATATGGGCCCGCCAGCAGCAGACGAAAGCAGAGATCCTCGAGACACCATCGAGAGATCATCACGAAACCATTAAGTACTCACCACTTAAATAACCAGGCTAACTAACATTCTCTCCGAGGCGCTCGAATAGGCACCTCGATTAAAATTCCACGTCTAAACCAAATTCACACCAAGGCGCTTGAACCGGCATCTTGGTTTTCTAAAGACATTCAAAAGCATTCACAATCTACCATCTTAGGCTGCTTGACTAGGCACCTAAGCAACGCGGAATCTACAATTAAGGCCGCTTTTGACGAGGCACCTCAGCACCAATCCTAGAAAGCCTGGGCCAGCTGATAGGCAACTGGAAGCTATTTCAATTCGAGAGAAGGAACCCTCTCAATATCTTGACTTAAACATTCTAAATCGACCAAAGCGCCATTCTTTTATATTATATTATATACCGACTTAGTGTCGAGACTATGTTCAAATAACGATTTAGTATCGTATCTCTATCTTTCTATTTCTTTCCGACAAAGCGTTAATTACTATGTACACGAAATCGACATCCCAACGCCATGTCTAAATGAGCACCGGTAATTGGGCACTTGGCGACGGCGCGCGTGCTCATGTGGAACAGAGATCGCGGCCCCTTCCATCGATTCGCGATCGATGGAAGGGGAAGGCTTTTCCTTCCAGGAAATAGATTGCGATTTCCAGGAACACTCTCTCTATTCGCGACTCGGCTACGAATAACACGTTTACTTTTACGATCCGCGCTTCGCTTGCTTGCGCTTTATCTTCACGAAGATTACTCATTTGCTTTGTTTCCGCCGAAGGGCAGGGAAAAAATGCCGGCTCTGGGGTGGGTCGATGGGAAGGAACAAGTCAACAACGACCACTCGTCGGACACAGGCACAGTTTATTTCGCGTGGTCACACACTGACCACGAACGTCACAATCAAAGATACACACAGTACGACACAAAACGCGTGGGCGTAGGCGAATATGGTTCGCGCACAGAGCAAAACTCTGGTGGATCCGTAGCGCAATGGGCACAAAAAAGGAAGGTTTCAAAACGTGCGAGAGCGTGCGAGGCTGTCAACCGACTAACGGTCGCCGGGCGAGCGCTCCGAAACGATCGGTGTCGGAAATCAAAACAATGCCAACGGCCTCAGCTGACTCGTCAGCTGTTGGGGATGAGTCAGCGGGCACTCTTTGGAACCTGTGACGCGACACGCTTCTTACGGCCGCAACAGCTTAGTAATCACTTTCGCTTGCTACTTGGCTTTTACTCTTGCTTAACTGCCAAGCTTCTGCTAAACAATTGTGGTTTGCCTATAAACATTTCTTTAGTAAATAGTGTTTATTTTACATGTGACTTTTGTACATAGTTTAAATATATTCTTGTGTGAACGTGTTCGGGAAATTGACACTGCCGCGCCATCTCCCGAGCTGGATCGCTCACGACGGCGAAGATTCGCGACACGGCCTGCCTGCTCACGTGGAGCGTCGATCGGCGCTCCCTTCCATCGATCGGCTATCGATGGAAGGGGAACTCGATCAGTGATGCCAGAATCGTGGGACGTGGGACAAATCCTTACCCCCACTATGACCTACCGTCGTCTCCCACTATGGCCTACCGTGGTCCCCCACTTTCTTCCCATCGCACTGCACACAAGCATGTCCTGTCCATGTGCTCGGCAGCCGAACAAGCAGCGCACACTGACAGGAGTAGGGATATGCTTGTGTGCAGTGCGATGGGAAGAAAGTGGGGGACCACGGTAGGCCATAGTGGGAGACGACGGTAGGTCATAGTGGGGGTAAGGATTTGTCCCACGTTTCTGGCATCACTGAACTCGATCACGATTCCCGGAAACCGACGTCGGTTTCCTCGTTCACTCGCTTTGGAAATTCCGCCGCTTACGTAACTTACGCTTCTCTCTGTGCTTCGCTCTGTCGTACTTGCGTGCTAAACGGCAGATCGCTTCTCCGCTTAAATTAAGCTTAACGCAACTGTAGTTAAAACTGTTAGAGTTCTATCGCTTAAATAGCTGTGTGGGCTTGATATTAGTTAAGTACGCTTTACTGCACGTTTAACGTATTTATAGACAGTAAACCAGTGTACATAGTGTAAAATAAACCTGTAGACTAAGGGCGGTATTCTCAGTCGTTGCTTAAGCAAGCGCTTAAGCATGTCTTAACAAAGTTCGCCTTATTCGAATAAGACGAGCTTAAGACGTCATGTATTCGCAGTCCGAACTTAAGATTTGCTTAGTTAAGAAGCTGGTGCTTAAGGCTTGCTTAGCCAAGCAAATGCTTAAGCAAATCTTATATTACGTTCGGCAAGCATCGGAAACTTTCCAGTGTAGCCGAGCAGCATTATCCAATGAGGAATGGTTTTGAAAATGCGGCTGCTGTATTTGCGCGGTATTCCCCGTTATTCCTCCTTACGCGCCTGTTAGTAGCACGTGCTATTCTTGACTAAAAAATGGCGAAGAACGGTAAAAAACACTACAGCGATGTAGAAAAACGTTTATTTGTAGAATTGTTAAAAGAACACGGGCCTATTATAGAGCAAAAGAAAAGCGATGCTAGTTGTATTAGCGCTAAAGAAGAAGCTTGGGACGATATATGCCAGAAATATAATGCTTCGCATCTAATATCCGCTAAGGTGAGGGATTTGTTTATATAAAAATGGCAATGAAACTATACCCGAACGTAATTATAATAAAGAATTGCAAAATATAGTTCAAAACAGTTTCATAGGGCGTGTTTTTAGAAAGGTATATATTTTATGAGCTGAAGGTGGTTGTAAAATATTTGCAATAGTTTGAGCACGAGGAGGCTGGTGAGGTTATGATCGGCGATTGGCACCAAAACACTGGTTTGCACAATAAATTGTGATGTCTTTATTATAAAAAGTGTGCCAACGGATGAGCCGTTGTGCACACTGGAAAGCTGAGGGATGAGCCCCCGTACACTCTCTTGTACAACAATCCACAGGTTATCCACGTGGACGCGTGAACACGCACACCGCGAATGTACAAACAATTGCCGTTCTACACGCGAAATGTGACGCGAACTCCGCGTTGAGTCTACTAGTTATGAAAACGTGATTTGCGCACTGAATTTGCTTGATGAGCAAAGCTTTAAGACAATGAACAAAAATACGTCGTACGTTGCGCACGGTTGTGAACAATGCCGATGCGTCAATTGGACACTCGTTGCCGGGACACCCTGTAACAGGGACAGGGCTGTAAATTTTATTACGGCAGGCAATACTTGAGGTCGCGCCTGGTCGTCTGCGTTGCAGATGTTTACCTCTTAGGGTTAAGCCAGAATTTTGTCGAATGTTAGATGGGACTTGACTTTGAGTATTGCCAGATGCCCGTTTGGAGAAAGTCGAGGTGTCTTCGCCGGCGACGTTTTCCCACCACGGGTTTTCTTTCGCCCACTGGTTTCGGGCGACCAATAGTAATCGCGGCCTTTCACCCCGATTTTTGTTCACAGCCAATGACTAGGCTTCGTAGTTTTCTTAGGTTAAGGATGTACGCCTCGCTGGCAGATAGAAACGAGACTCGAATAAAGACAAAACACGTTCTAGAGTTAGATTACTAGAGTTAGACTACAATCATTTTCCCTTATCCACAAAAGGGTGGTCCTTCGAGTGAAACTTTATAGTCGGCACATCACGTGCAAATTCTAACAACACCTGAACGATCCGAATGATCAATCACGGGTAAAACAGAATGAATTCAACATGGATGCGCATTTCCGCCTCGGCGGCTTCTCGAACATTGTCGAGCGTCGATCGACAAGACGGACGCTGATTGGTCGATTGATCGCGGATCGACCGTGACTTCCGCTGCCCAGGAGGTGCTGCGGTGATCGAGAGTGCGGCGGCGCAGTGAACTATTCATTCCCAAACAGTGGTCAATTTTCGAGCATCAGCTACAATATCGTTGATGGCACATGCTACCAGTTCGCAATCTACAAGATAATCCTCATCGTAATATTCGCTATCACATATGATTTTAGCAGCACGACGCGTATCTAATGTTTCGCATGCAACATCGCTCTGTTGCAACACGTTAACAAAAGTTTCAAATTTTACTCTCACATCTTCTGCAGTTTGATACAGCCGCGAATACACATAGCTTACGCATGGCTCAAGATTACATAAAAATGATACTGTATTCGGTTTGAAATACAGCGACTTAATATCCATTGACATCTTCACAATCGGAGAATCATAGATCTGACAAAATTCCACCGTCAATTCATTAATCCGCATCGACACTGATCCTGGCAATTGTGCACGTTCTTCGGTGGTTGTACGGCTGTCGAATAGCACATTCCATGTACACCATGGTAATATGAGATGATTCCCATGATTGTCGCTGAGAAGAACTTCTACATCGGCCATAGGTCCTACGTTGATTCCAATTTCCAAATATTTGCTACCCACGGATGTTAATGCGTATCTTCTAACCATGATACGCGATCCTCGACGCGGACTAAGAGAACAATCAAAGATATGAAATTGTCCGCTCGTATTATGAATAAACATAAAAAATTTCGAGAAGATGTGAAAATTAAGCCTTACCTGTTAAAATATGTATTCTCCCCACATGGAGCTATACCATCATCTCGCATGATTGGAACGAAATATTGGAGCTCTCTCTGATCCATAAAAAAAAGTCACTGAGGCTACTGAGCGATTGATGGAATAGCGTCAGAGAGCCGACTTAAAGACTGGTGCAATTGCTTCCCCCACCACCACATTTTATTCTAAAGCTACCAATGTTTACATAATGTGTAATAATTTCGTAATGTGTCGCTCGCTTGAAGTAAACAGACGTGTTAACGGTTGCTCCTGATTTAAGTGACTTTATTTCATGGTTTTGTGTTTTCTTCGTGGAAGATGTATGCACGCTGGTGAACTTCCTTACATGATACGCTGAGTGACAATGCACAAACAGTGAAATGTGCTGGTGATGGTCAGTTTAATGATCTTTGCAGAAGTTTTGTTTGTATCCATCGGTTGCACGGCTGGACAGAATTGTATGAGTTACTCTGTGTGTTCACGGATTCACACAAGTAATCTAAAACCATACAGCTATACACTATCATTCGTGTGTGGTGTCTCTCAGTGACTCTCAGGGACTCTTCCTCAAGGCGTTACGAGATGCCTCCTTCCAAAAAGCCTATTTGCAGGGGATGTTCTGCGCAGGTGGCTAACCCAGTAACGTGCACTGTGTGTGGTATATTCTCACATCCTGGAACCAAGTGCCTAATTAGATGTTCTCATCCCTGGATGCTCGGTACACTGCTGGATTGTACGGAATTGCCAACCACTGCTAATCCAATATCACCTGTTCGTGATGGACACAGTGACCTTCTCGATAGGATCAGTGAAATGCTTGATGCTAAATTGTCTAAATTAGAAAACGAACTAAAGGTTTTTCAGTCTAGCCTGGAGATATTGAATGGTGCAATAACTAATATTAACAGCAGAGTCAGTAAATTGGAGCTCTCGTTAAACAATCAGGACGAAAGCATCATGGAAGAAATCAGTGAAAGAAACAGGAGATCTTTCAACCTCATTTTGTTTAATCTAGTCGAAAATGACTCTTCTTCTGATCTCGATGCGGTAAAGAATGTGCTCCAAACTATTCATCCGGATACAAGCGGAGACAATATTAAAATCAGAAGAATTGGCAGGGGAAACACGGGAGGTAAACCGAGGCCGGTTTGTGTTACCTTTTCTTCGCCGGATATTTCACGCAAGTATTTGAGGGATAAGGGGAAATACCAAGGATCAGTTAAAATTGCGCAAGATCTTACGAAGAAACAACGGGATTTCCTTAACAACCTGAGAACGGAATTGAGGGATATGAACGATACCTCTAAGACAATTCGTTACGTTCATGGAGTTCCGAGAATTGTCTCGTCAAATAACTCCAAAAAAAAACGCATAATTGTCCCGTTAGTGTATTATCAAAATGTACGTGGATTGCGTACCAAATTGGATGATTTACGCCGTGAAGTTGCATGTTCGTTACAATGTTATGATGTTATTATATTAGGGGAAACGTGGCTTAATAAGGACATAACAACTGCAGAACTTGGTCTTATTGGATATGATGTTTATCGGTGTGATAGATCAGTGCTCACTAGTAACTTATCTAGAGGTGGCGGTGTCCTTATTGCAGTGAAGAGCTCTCTACGAAGTACCCTCATTCAACTAAATTATCAGCATATAGAGCAACTAGCTATTCATGTACAGTTCGGCTCTATATTGTTGCGAGCACCCTATGGATGGAATTCCATGGCCCGCTGGTGCTCGCGACAAAGACAAGAAGACAGCGAGAAGAAGGCGATCGGATTGATCGCCTGTCAAGCTGTCATTCGAGAGTCAGCCGCCATTGTGTACAGACATACCGATCCCTCATTACTGAATATTAGAACTTGTATTCGTGTTACTAGTTATTGAGTATTGTTCATGTTCCGTTCTTATTGTTCTACAATAAACACTTATTATGTCGCGCGGAAATCGTAACAATATCTACTTTATTTGCGACAGTATATTTTCCACCGGCGTCATCTTCGTCACTGTACGTAGATTTTAGTAATTGCATGTGTAACATCATCGACCTATATCCGAATAGTCATGTATATTTGGTAGGCGATTTCAATTTGCCGCATGCGGTGTGGGATGAACGTGTATCAGTTCGTCCTGGTATTAGTTTAAACGAATCAAATGCTATTGATGCACTAGTTGAGAACCTAAACTATTGTAATATGTTTCAAAAGAATAACATTTTCAATCAACATGGATCCATGCTTGATTTGTGTTTTACGAATGATCCCAAAATTGAGATTTCGGCTACGCTGGATGGTCTTCTTGCGTGTGATAAATACCATCCGCCTCTTGTCGTTAAATTGTGTATTAATGCAAGGTCAAATGCACATGTACTAAAGTCTCCATCCGTTAGGTATGATTTCAAGCGCGGTGATTACATTGGGGCTTGTAACTATTTGAATTCAATACCATGGGATGATATTCTATTGAATGTCGAAGTAAACGAGGCTGTTAATGTATTATACCGTCATATATATACTGCTATTGATGCCTGTATACCTATATGCCGTACTAAAAACTCCAAGTATCCGAAATGGTTCTCTTCTCAATTAGTAAGTTTAATTTGTCAGAAGAAACGGGCTCACCAGGCTTTTAAACGCACAAACTCGTCAGAGGACTATATATATTTTTCTACACTTCGATGCTCTTGTAAGAAACTTTCCAAAAACAACTATTTTCATTTCGTTCAAAATGTTGAAAGACAAATACATGTGGACAAAAATATTAAGTCATTCTGGAATTATGTAAATCGCTCTCGCAAGTCGCAGTGTCTTCCGAAAGATATGCGGAATGGTGATGATAGGGCTAATACTGCGCAATCAATTGCAAACCTCTTTGCATCGTACTTCGGGTCAGTATACACATCGCATACTGAGGTCACACCTAATCTAGCCGTTAATAACGCGGCGCATATTGCTAGTGTGTATGTAAATATCGGCGACATTTTCTCAACACTAAACAGTCTGGATGTACATAAGGGCCCAGGAGTTGATGGTATACCACCCATATTTTTTAAATCGTGCAGCTTTATATTATCGCGTGCTTTATGGATAATTTTTAACACCTCCTTATCCTCTGGAGTTTTTCCTGAAGCATGGAAAACAAGTGCAATAACTCCTATTTTTAAAACTGGCGATTCGGCAGATGTTCGAAATTATAGACCGATTTGCATTATCGATGTCGTCCCTAAATTATTTGAAAGTTTAGTTGTGGACAAGCTTAAGCCTTACATTACTAATATTATTTGTGAACAACAACATGGTTTCATGCCTTCACTATCAACAGTTACAAATCTTTCCTATTATTCGAATTATGTATCATCCTCCCTGGAGCGCAATTTTCAAGTTGACACCATATTTACGGACTTCAAAAAAGCTTTTGATACGGTGTCTCATGGCATTCTGGTATCGAAGTTAGCTGCCATGGGTTTCTGCAGTACTTTGCTTTCATGGCTTGAAAGCTACTTGCGGGGCCGGAGTCAGGTTGTTCGTGTCGCTGGCGTCTGCTCATCACCTATCTCAGTATCGTCAGGTGTTCCTCAGGGTTCACATCTTGGTCCTTTACTTTTTATCCTATTTATAAATGATCTACCATGTATTTTCAAACATAGTCAATTTTTACTATATGCGGATGATTTAAAGATCTTTAAGAGAATATCTAGCAACGTGGATTGTTACGGCTTACAATTGGACCTTGTGAATTTTGAGAGATGGTGTGCGAATAACCACATGACTCTAAATCTCTCAAAATGTTATTTAATGAGATCATCTCGACGCATCTGCCCAGTGTCATTTGAGTATAAGCTGAGCGATACGATCTTGACTCAGGTCTCTGAAATCTTCGATCTAGGTGTTTGTATTACATCCCCGTCTCGAAGATCTGAGGCGGGAGTATTCTCTTTCGCGCAGAGCGGTCCAGATTCTTATCTGGCGCTCGAAGGAGAACCTCTGGAGGGACCTCTGCGGCACCGTCGATGCTGATCCGTGGGGTAAGCCATACAAGATCGTGATGGCCAGGTTGGTGGGGAAGGCACCGCGTACGGCGTTGTCCCGGGCCCAGATTGGGGCCACGGTGGACGCCCTTTTCACCGCCTCCCCCCCAACCCCCCACGGCGGCAGCTGCAGGGGACGCTCCGTGGCTGGCTTGCGGGTCCGCCCCGCGTCCCCGAGGTAACGTTAGACCTCGTTAAAGCCGCGTTGGCTCGTATCAAGCCCAAAAAGGCCCCCGGGCTCGATAGAGTTCCGTCCGAGGTCGTGGTATCCACGACCCGGGCGGACCCGGAGGCGGTCCGGGCGATGGTCGCCGACACCCTGGTTAGGGGGGTTATCCCGGCTTCGTGGAAGATGGCTAGAGTCATCTTGATTCCCAAGCCGGGCAAGGATCCCTTATCCCCTTCGGCCTATAGGCCGATTTCCGTGCTCCCGGCCCTATCGAAGGTCTGGGAGCACGTGCTGAAGGGGATTATCGAGCTGCAACTCGGTAGGGATCCTTTTCACCCCAACCAGTTTGGCTTCCGCCGAGGTGTCGGTACTGTGGAGGTCGCCACTGAGGTGGCGGTCTTCGCGGAAGGGTGTCGTAAGACCCAGAGGGTCTGCACCCTCCTCTTGCTTGACGTCCGCAACGCATTCAACACCTTGCGTTGGGACGTCATCCTTCGGGAACTCGGGAGGAGGGGTGTGGATCCGTACACCCTGACCACGCTCGGGGATTATTTTAACGGGAGGGGGATCACCGTGCACTCCGGGGAGGGCACGGTGGTCCGTTACATATACGCGGGCGTTCCACAGGGGTCCGTTTTAGGGCCCTTCTTGTGGAACATCGTGTACGACGGACTCCTTACCGAGTTGGGCGCGAATAGATTCGTCCGCCCCGTGGCGTACGCGGACGATCTCGCGCTCCTGTTCTCCGCTAGAGACCTTCTCCAGCTTGAAGGAATGATGGCGACCGCAATGGCCAGGGTAAAGTGCTGGTTCGACAGAACTGGGCTCTCCCTGGCCGCGGAGAAAACGGAGGCCATCTTCCTGACCGGGCGGAGGATCGACAAACCCACCACATTGTCGATCCTAGGGACAGACGTGTCCACTTCTGCCGCGGTCAGATATTTGGGGGTGGAATTCGACGCACGTCGAACGTTCCGCCCCCATCTGGAGAAGGTCGCGGCGAGGGCGGATCGGGTCTCTGGGGCGCTGGCAACGTTGTTGCCGAATACCCGGGGCCCATCCATCCACTCTCGGAGACTGTATTACTCGGTATGGGAGTCCGTCATCCTTTATGGCGCGCCGGTGTGGGCGGCTTCTCTGGAAACGGAGGCCAGCAGGGCTATCCTGCGTAGAGCCCAGAGAACCGCCCTCACCAGACTAACGGCGGCCTACAGGACGGTGGCCTACAGATCCCTCTGCGTTTTAGCAGGGCGCATGCCCTTGGATCTGAAGGCCAAAATGGGCAGGGCGGTGTTTTTGGCGAAGGCGGAGGACAGGGCCAACCCAGGACTGGCGGCGGATCCGGACCTACGTAAGGCACGGATCCGCCAACACAAGGCCGTAGCCCTGCAAGAGGCCATGGCCAAATGGCAGGAGTCGTGGGACCGTACTCCGGCCACCGACTGGGTTAGGCGTTTAGTCCCCCGGGCCGATACTTTTGTGTCGGTCCCGGGCCCGTCGGTGGTGGCGGACCATCACACGATGCAACTAATGAGCGGACACGGGTGCTTCCGTAAATTCCTTTTTAGGATCGGGAAAGCACCCGCCGCGTCGTGCCTTGAGTGCAACGCAGCACTGGACGACGCGGAGCATGTGTTGATGGTCTGCCCGGAGTTCGCGCCCCAACGAGCCATCCTAGAGTCTGGCCTGGGGGCACCTCTCGAGGTTGCCTCCCTTATGGAGCGGGTCACGGCCTCCCCTGAGAAGTGGGATCTTTTCAGGACCTTCGCCAACTCCGTCATGACGGTCAGGTTGGCGAAGGAAAGGGAGGCCGATCGCCTTCGCCGCGAAGCGAGAGCGGCCGACCTTCGTGCGGCAGCCGCGCGGAAGGCCCTCGACAGGCGCCGCCTTGCCCGGAAAAGAAAGAGGGGGACGTCCCCGGGGGGGGGGGTGGTCGGCGGGGGTGATTTCACCTCCGGCCGTCGACCTTTACCCCTGTACGCCACCTATGTGTGTTTGTACTATTTATTTTTGTGTTCTGTTTTTGTTGGGTCCCTTTTGACCCCTTTTCGTAATTACTGTGTCCCTTTTACTATTTATTTATTTTAACATCCGTGGGCTTAGGGCGGGGTACGCGTGAGGTGGCGTCCGTGTTTATTTATTCATATTTATTTATTTATATTTATTTATTTATCTATGTTTATTTATTCAGGACCGTTTTTACCCGCGTATTTATCCCGTCTGCATCCTATGCCGGGCACTTTACACCCGGCATAGCGTAGCTCTTAAGTAGAATAGGACACGGTATGTTATTTATAAATGACTGGTCCCAGTTATTGCCATGTTGTATATTTATTTTTGTATGTATATATATATATGCTTAACTGGGCCTGTTTAATTTAGGTATACGCCACCTTTGATTGTTGTGGCGTTGTATTCGGCGGTCGGCGCGCGGTTTGTAATTCGCGCGCCGGTAGGAGGAAGTCCGCCCTATGGGTGGCGATGGCGAGGCCCCACCATTTTATGGAGGCGGTACCCGAAGTACTACATCAGATGTTCCGGGTACCGCCATGGGGCCCTCAAAAGGAGGCCATCCTAGAGGGGGTTTTTAGTGGGTATGCCGCAATTACATGCGGTGAGTCCCACATAACCCCGGCAGTAACTGTCGGGGTATGCGTAATTGCATTTTCCCCCTCAATATAAAAAAAAAAAAAAAAAAAAAAAAAAAAGGTGTTTGTATTACATCGCTGCTAAACTTTTCAAAACATTGTCTGCACATTACTAGGGAATCTACTAAGACTCTTGGATTTTTGACGCTGTTCGTCAGATTTCAGGGATCCACGTACTCTTAAATTGTTATTTTGTACACTTGTTAGACCACGCCTGGAGTACGCATCTGTTATCTGGTCGCCACATTATGTAAAATATATACAAATGTTCTATCATCGTTTGCTTCATTTAAACTTAGTGCTCGTTCTTTCATCCTCTCGCGGTTTCCTATGTAATCGGCTTATTCTTATTCTTATCTTATTCATAATTTATTTTATCTTATTTTATTGTATTTTAGGTTAGGTTAGGTTGTAGAGCAGCAGTTAATGCTGAACCTCGCCTATTCGCCATTGTAATTTTAGTTGTAATGGTGAATAAAGACATTTAATAATAATAATAATAATAATAAATTCCTGAGATTCGCTGCGTACAAATCCGGACATAAGATGGCATACAATGATCACGAGTACACGCTCGTCATGAAGTTGCTTAACTTGAAATCGCTTGAAAGTAGGAGAGTACGCATTGACCTTCTTTTTATTTTCAAGTTGATTAATGGAATGACAAAATGTCCGCAACTCCTGCAGTTAATAAATTTTTCTGCTCCTACGAAATCTCTTAAATCTCTGCGGTTGGGGCATTCCTTTTATCCATCGTTATACACGTCCAATCTTGGTTTTTCGGACCCGGTAAATCGCATTTGCAATGTTGCAAACGCTTTCGGCGTCTCTCTTGATTTTTTTACGGGATCAACCTATTCCTTTAACAAAGCCCTTGATAAACTTATGTAATCTCGCTATTTATGAGTTTATGGTGCGTGAACTGTTTAATTACTTTAAGTATTGTATGCTTATTTGTATGCGATTTGTGTATTATTACTTATATTTTTCTATTTTCTATTATGTCTATTTCTCTGTTTTTTCTTGTACACTAATGGGACATTATCCCGTTTATATATATATAAATAAATAAATAAATAAATAATGCTTTTCAATCCTAACGATGCAGCATATCGCACAATCGCATGTAATTGGAGTCTCACCCTCACGTGTTGAATGTAATATAATACTTTTTGAAGCGTTGAATCTTAGAATTAGGTGTCAGCAGAAACTGCGTCGTATGATTTTGCGCGCTAATTCGTCATAAGCGTGAATCATAGAATCTTCGTTTTTGCATGCAATGCATTCGAGGGAGAGGGTACACCGAAAGAGTTAGACAGAGATCACAAATCGTGGTCAAATCGATGAAACGTGTTGCGCGGAAAAGATATTACATTTACATTCCACTTACGATCATGGAAGAATTCGCGCAAGTAGAACGCCAATTGTTGGATCAATCTGCACGATTGATTTCGCGGGAAGAATACCTCGCGTGGGAAGAACGGTGCAACGAGTGTATCGAATCGTTGGAAGAGCACAGCCGAGTTAAGCGCCCTCGATTATCGATTGGTGTTCGACAATCGTTGGTTGCTCGAATCGCGCGGCTCGAAGGACTAAAATATTCGCTGCGCGGACGTTTCGTGCGTGAAGGTGCCGGACATTCGAGCACAGGACTTTTGTGGCGTGAAATAGACACTGCGTTCGATAGCCGCGTATTAACTGGTGCAGTGCTAAATTTGAATTACATCGAGCCACGCAATTTCCTTCAAGATGCGGCGACCATTGTGCTGGAGCATGTGCAAGATGCTTTGAGGAAACATCGAAACCTCAAAGTGAACACGGTGTTTAACGGTGAATTTGTGGCGGGTGACAAGCATGCTTGTAAAAGCATCAATACCCGAAACTGTGAACTCTTCCACACATCCGATCTGCAGGAGTGGTACCAGCGATGTATCATCGAACCCATCCTGGCATCGTTGGAAGAGTTCCAGGAACGCGACAGTGGATGGGCATTGACAAGAATCGTGAATCTGACCGTCAATGTCAACAAGTACAATCCGCTGCGCGCGGGGTGTCATATTAAGTTTCCGCGGGAATTGTTGCTAAAAAAGGCTACAATTAGTGTGCAATCCCCGGACAATGCATGTTTCGCGTGGGCAGTGGTTGCCGCTCTCCATCCTGCCGAACGAGACACCGCGCGCCCAAGTTCATACCCAGGCTATGCTTCCATGCTAAATCTCCAGGGTATTGAGTTTCCAATGTCCCTGGAGCAGATTGGGAAGCTTGAGCGGCAGAACGAAATCTCCATCAACATGTATGGTTTCGAGGAACGATTGGAGAAGAACACCGAGAGGATAACTGTTGCGGTCTTTCCGCTGCGTCTCACTAGCCAAAAGAGGGATCGACACGTCAACCTGCTCTACACATCGAATCAAGAGCACGGCGATGTAGGGCACTTCGTGCTAATCAAGGACTTGTCCCGGCTGGTGAGCATGCAGCTGAGCAGACACAATGGAAAGAAATTCATCTGTGACCGGTACGTATATAAACTTATGAAATGTTGAAATGTATCACGGAAAAAAATGAAATAAATTTTTTTTTTGCAGATGCTTGCATTACTTTGGATCCGTCGAGAAGTTGGAGACCCATGCAGTGGACTGTGGGGAAAATGAACGATTGCGCCATTCTGCTGCCCAGCGAAGACAACAACTTGCTCAGTTTCAAGAACCACTGCATGAAGGAGCGACATCCATTCGTGGTATATGCAGATCTCGAGTGCATCATCGAGAAAACGGAGGACCGCAGGATTGGTGATACAGATTCTAAATTACATGCGTATCAGCACCATAAAGTGCACAGCATTGCATATTATATGCATTGTTCGTACGATACATCGCTATCGGTGTATCGGTGCCGCCGCGACGCGGATTGTATTTCATGGTTTGTCGACGAACTGAAAAATTTTGCAGATTTCGCTAAGCCCATTCTAACAAATAATGCTTCTATGGAAAAGTTGACGAAAGACCAGTGGATGACATTTCGCAATGCATCATATTGTCATATTTGCGAAGAGCCATTCGAGGCTGATGATATACGAGTGCGCGATCATTGCCATCTATCCGGGCGGTTTAGAGGCCCAGCACATTCGGAGTGCAATTTAAAATATAAAAATGCGTTTTACATCCCCATAGTTTTTCATAATTTATCTGGTTATGATTCACATTTCATTATCATGGAAATAGCTACCGCTTTCAAAGGTCACGTTGATGTATTATCAATAACTAAAGAAAAGTATATTTCTTTCACAAAAAATGTCGAAGATCCGGCTGAATCAGACTCGCGAAATTGTATTAAATTGCGATTTATCGATTCGTACAAATTTCTCAATACCAGTCCCGACAAATAAGCATCTTTTCTTAACGCAGATCCCAATTTGAAACATTATCCATTGAAGATTTCAATTCATTAACGCGAAAGGGTATCTTTCCGTATGAATACCTTGATTGCGCGAACAAGCTGCAGGACCCGTGCTTACCACCGCGCGAGTCATTCTACAGTTCGTTAACGGGTGAGACTGTATCTGAGAGCGATTACGCGCACGCCGAGACTGTCTGGCAGCGTTTCGGGATTAGAACCTTGGGCGAATACAGCGACTTGTATTTGAAAACAGATGTCTTGTTATTGGCAGATATTTTTGAAAATTTTCGCGAAAGTTGTATCAAGAGTTACGGATTAGATTCAGCGCATTATTATACATTACCTGGTTTCACGTGGGATACCATGCTAAAACGTATCAAAATTACATTCGAATTGCTCACCGACGTCGATATGGTCATGTTTATCGAACGCCGTATACGCGGGGGTTTAAGTCAATGTTCCGGAAGATACGCACATGCCAATAACAAGTACATGCCATCTTACAACGCATCGGAACAGTCATCGTACTTGATGTACTTTACAATTTGTATGAATGGGCGATGTGCCAGCCCCAGCCATACGCTAAATTTCAATGGGTCGAAGATGTTGCAAATTTTTACGTGTCGTCGATCGCTATCGATTCGCCCACGGGATACATTCTCGAGGTAGATCTGGAATATCCGCAACGTCTGCACGACGCTCATGCCGATCTACCGTTCTGCCCGACGCGTACCAAACCACCTGGCAGCAGACAGGACAAATTACTCGCGACATTATACGATAAGCAGCGTTACGTTATCCACTATCGCAACCTGCAGCAGTGCACGCGTCACGGTCTTCGTATTACAAAGATACACCGCGTGCTTCAATTCGCTCAATCTCCCTGGCTCCGCGATTACATCGAACTAAATACACGGTTTAGAACAGGCGCGACAAACGATTTTGAGAAAAATTTGTATAAATTGATGAACAACGCAGTATTCGGTAAAACTATGGAAAATGTGCGAAACCATGTGGACGTAAAACTTTTAACACATTGGGATGGACGATTTAACGCGGAAGCAATGATCGCGAAACCGAATTTCCGCAGCAGAAGTGTTTTTTCGGAAAATTTAATAGCTGTTGAATTGCGAAAACTCGAGGTGAAATTCAACAAACCGATATACGTGGGTATGTGCTGTAACCGTTAAGCCGCGGGGTTACCGGTGGGACGGTGGAGGAACCGTATCGCCAGCTCAGGACGGTGGTCCAGGGCTGCCGATCGAATGATTTAGTACGCAGAGGTAAGGTAGAGTACGACAATTTATTTAAGCTGTTGTACAAGGTATCCCGGCCAGGTCTATGCTGGCAAACAGTGTGTGTACGGCTTAAACCTAGACTTAGCCTACCGCGGATCTCGGTGGGTATCGCGGCGCGCGGGTCGGTGTGTATCGCGTCGCGTACTTCGGTGCGTTGGCCGGCGGTGTGTATCGCGGCGCGTGTCGCGGCGCGTATCTCGGTCGTCGGTAACGTTTCGGCGAGAGTGGAGAGGATAGACGATTTGACCCTTCGGTGTCCAGGCGGGCCAACCCTGCCAATGGACCCTGGTCGGAGAGTCGGGGGGGGGGGGGGGGTCCGGTCACCCAGTGGGCACAGCCCGCGGGTGATTCGGCGACTATAAGGACGCTCTCGAGAACAGAGATAACTCTGTTCGGGAGATCGATGGCGGTTATCGGTATTGCGTCCAGAGGATGGCTCACGCTGTCCTTCTGGGAACCGTGGAGGTGTGGAGTCGAAAAATGCACAGAGACTCAGTCTGTGGACGCACAAGAACTGGTGTGAAACACGGGCGCTTGTCTTTCGCAAGAACGAGTGTTACGGCACAAGAACGTGGAATCGCACAGGAGGTCTCCGGGAGAGGCGTACTGTTCGTACCAACGCTCTAGGCGGTCTCTCTCAAATAGGCCTATGCCCCCGACCTGTATGTCCTCGTCCGCACATTTTCGGCAGCGAGAGAGTCTCTCGCTGTGAAACCCTCTCGCGCCAGTTCTCGGTATTGCGGACGAGTGGTGGGGGGCAAGACCGTTGGCGTAGCGCGGTACGCGCTACCTCGGTCGGGCGCGTGGTGGGGGGTAAGATCGTCGTCCCACCGGCGTAACTCGTTACAGTGCATTCTGGACATATCAAAAATTTGTTTGTATGAATTTCATCATGAGTACATGTCTCCCCTGCTCGCTCAAAATTGTAAAATTATATACACAGACCCCGACAGCCTCATTTATTACATTCAATGCGAAGATATCTACGAGACCATGAAACGCAATATCGATAGATTCGACACAAGCGATTATCCCATCGACAATAAATATAATATGCCGCGCTTAAATAAGAAGGTTCCGGGGTTGATGAAGGATGAAAATAATAGGGGTGTGCGGATAATCGAATGTGTCGGGTACCCGAGCGGTCGGGTCGGGTCGGGTAAAGTCGGGCGGGCTCGGACGGGGGCCCGGGACAGACGGGCCTACGGGTAGTCCGACTGTGTTGTGTAGCCCGATTGTGTCGGGTAGCCCGATTATTTCGGGTAATGCGGTGCTTGATAAGTTGATATACGTATTCAGCTTTTTTAAACAACCGAGTACTCGACAAGCATATACAAAATCTTTACCTATATGAAACTATAGAATAAGAGAATTTTCACGTGAAAAAATAATGCTTCTAACGGATTTATTCAAAATGAACTTCATTCGATAGAACCTGTATATTAATTTTGTATAAGGTGTATAAGTTGAATTTTTATTTAAGGGGGCTTCTCGCGTAACAACCCCCAAAATTAAGTGATATGTACGATTTTTTTTAAAAAAAACTATTGTTAATAATGCATTAAACTTCCTTTTTTTAATATCGCAGTACGTAATACATGTTTAAAAACGCATATTTTCTGGATGTTTCATAGTATTTAATAAAAATATACTCACCGAATTGGTGTTGTTAAATTGAATACATATGTATAAACTGCATTAATCTTTTTCTTTCTTTCTTGTGCGTGCATTCGTGAATGTATGTATCTGTGCGTGTGCATATGCTACGTATGATATTAGAATTAAATATATGTAAAATAAATCTGACTGCGTTTCTAATATGTATATGTTTATGTATTTTAGATTGTAAGTGAGTTATTGTAAATTATTAATTTACTATTAATAAGACAATTAACATTTTTTCGGTTTCGCAGCGCCAAGTATTTTGAATAAAATATTTATTGGTATTGAAATATTTATTTCTATAAAAATATATCTGCTTAATATTATTAAGCGCAGTTGGAAAGCACCGAGTCTTACATTGCGTTACACAGTGTCACCTTTGCACGCTGCGGAAAAGCACCTTTATGTACTTGCAGCTCATTTTGATTTCGCAACTTTTTTTTATTTTGTAATTATCTTCTATTTTTTGTGATTTATTTGATTTCGTGTACTTGGCGTAATTTTTTTACTTTTTTAAAGTTTTTTATGGGGATATCACTTCTTTTTACAAAGATAATTTGCATAGGGAATGACTTCAGATAATTTTTAATATTATATTATCATCTATTTTTTGTGATTTATTTGATTTCGTGTACTCGGCGTAATTTTTTTACTTTTTTAAAGTTTTTTATGGGGATATCACTTCTTTTGACAAAGATAATTTGCATAGGGAATGACTTCAGATAATTTTTAATATATATTATATTATATTATATTTTTTGTGATTTATTTGATTTCATGTACTTGGCGTAATTTTTTTACTTTTTTAAAGTTTTTATGGGGATAAGCTTTACATAAAAACCCTATATTGAAAATAATTTGCTGGTATAAAAACAAATCCCCATAAAAATTCTATTAAAAAATTTTGGCGACTTACCTTGTTAATTGTGTTACGCGTTGTAACAGGAATTTTGTTGCGTGGCTCCTTGGAAATCAGCGTCCGTTTTCTGGGGATGGGATCGAGGCCCGTGGAGTGCTAACGCACTCTGCTCCGTGAATGCGTTCGGGGTTCTGCCTCGCGAATAAAAGAAACTCCAAGAAACTTTACTTTCAGATAGAACAATTTATGTATTTATGAGATCTCTATAATACGTCTTGACTGGGTCGACTCTTATTACAGAATGCCTTATGTCTACTATTTTCGTTGTTAACATAAATAATATACATTTTGTTTCTTAAACGAGCGTTTACATATTTTCCACGACGATGAATAAAGATTACAATAAAACCAACAACTTCGTGTAATTCCATTTGAATTTCCCTCCGAAGCTTCGTTCACATCGTAGCAGGATGCGGTACCGTAACATTCCTTCACCCTTATGAAGAAAGTGGTTTTCATAAAACAACTTTTCTAAACTTACAATGACATATTTAAAGTTCGTTGGGCAATATAAGACTGAATATCGAAACGTCTTCTTGAAAAAGGAATATTCAAGAGAGGCTAAAACCTTAACCTTAAATTTACAATTCCCCAAGTAGTGATACAATTACAAATACATATACTTAAATTAGTACCTTGATAAATATACAAAATTTGAACGTAACATTTAATAACAGTAGTAAGTATAATAATAATTAAATTAAGATTTTAAAATTTACTAAGGAATGTCGTTAACACAGAAATCTTACAGCTATGTGTTATCAGTGGAGCAACCCGGTCTAATACATGCTAATTTGAGTTTATTAGTGTGTACAATTTTGAATTTATTGGAACCTAACATTATTTCCACAGTTAAATCGTTGATTGCTCTACTGATCTTGTAAGGACCTAGCCAATGACAATCAAGTTTGGTTCGTGGTTCTTTTAGTAAGTACACGTCGTCGCCTACGTTAAATTTACGAGGGTTTGCCTCACGGTCATAATACATTTTGCTTCTCTCTTTAGCTCGTTGCAAGTTTTCGGCAGCAAGTGTCTGAGTAGTAGTGATTTTGACAAAAAGATCATCGAGATATTGGACGAAGGTGCGCGGTACTCTCTCCTTGGCAAACTCAGACGGAATTACAGCTCTCATTCCAAAGACCAATTCGTGTGGTGTAAACCCCGTGGCTTCGTGGACTGAAGTATTGTATGAAAACATGCCGAATCGAATCCACTCATCCCAATCACCTTTTGTGCAATAATGCCTTAAATAATCGACGAAAACTCTGTGTGCTCTCTCAAGGGAACCTAAGGACTGAGGGTGGAAAGCAGTGGAGGTTATCCTTTGTATTTTAAATACTTGGCAAAACCTTTTCATAACCTGACCAACAAAATTCCTCCCTTGATCAGTATGTATAACCCTTGGACAACCAAACCTGTTAATGAACTGCTCAGCCAGGGCAACTGCTACAGTTGTCGCTTCCATATTAACTATTGGAATGGCATCAGAGTATTTGGTAAGATTATCTTGCAAGGTGAGTATATATTTATTTCCATTCTTGGTCGGAGGCAGGGGCCCTACAATATCCATTTGAACTTTTTCAAAGGCTCGCGTTGGGGTGTCTGTAATGTACATGGGCTGTTTTATTTTTTTAGAGTGGATTTTATTTCTCTGGCAAGTGGGACAAGAACGGACAAATTCTGAAATTTCCCTCATCATCCCCTGCCAATAGTAATGTTCCCTCACATACTTCTGGAGTTTCCCCATACCCCTATGACCACCAGCTGAAGACTCGTGAGATTCTTTGATTATCTTTAAACGGCCAGACTTAGCTGGTGTTATAATTTCGCCAGTGCATACGGTAATTAAAAATTGAGAATCGGTGAAAATTCGCTTAAATAAATCCTCTACCTCTTCCCATTCAGGGTCGTTAAAATTATCAAGATCTTTTGAAATACTAAAGGTCCAAGTTTTTAATGAACTCATGAGGTTTTTAAGCGCCCTTAGGGAGGCTTCTATATAACCAAAGTTTAAACTTTCCGCAGAATTATCCTTGAAGAATAAAAGAAAAATAGAAAATTGATCACCTAGGAGTGCCATAGCATCGCCAACCTCAAGCCTCTTCATCGACAGTTCAACAACAACAACAAGGCGCCCCTCTACCTTGACGATCAACACTCTTGAGCTCCATGCAAGTCACCGCAGGGGTCGACGAGTCACAGGGTCTCTTAGGAGCACTGCGAGCCCCGGGCTCATATCGAACACAGGCCACCGCTCTAGTCTCCTGAAGCGCGATCCAGAGGCTTGGAGTCACCGTTACCCGACAGGAGGTTCGAAACGGCGACACCATGTCCGACTGGGAGGACCCTCCAGCATTCTCAAATTTTCTTTCAAATGTAAGAGGTTCTAACACATCAGTTTGTAAATTCAATGCCTCAGAATTATCAGCTTCTATCTTCTCGCGCGCCAAGAAGACAGATGCCACCATTACTTCTATTTCATTACATGTATTTAAGTCGTCCGTTTCATCCGCCACAGAATCTGGGAACGGTGTCATGTCTGCACAGGCAAGCACCCTCTCCGGATATGCAGAGTCAGAATGGATCGTATCGTAAGTCGGTGCGTTCGGTGATCGAGGGACGATGCTCTGGCAAGGATCAACAGGGTTTCGCGAGAGTGTATCCGCATTAGAGTTGGCTTTTCCCGGGTTGTAAACTATATTATAATCATACTCATTTAAACGAATTCGCCACTTAGGTTTTCCCGACGAATCAGATTTTTTTTTTTTTTTTTTTTTTTGAACTATCCATACCGGTGAACTATACAGTGAAAGTAGTTAGTCTATGCCGATTCTGGATCAAGTCTGGGCGAGGGGGTGAGGCGGAGCGGGGGGTACCGCGCGCTCTTCGACGAGATGGGTGAGGGGGTGAGGTGGGGAGGGGGGTACCGTGCTCGTAGGTGAGGGGGTGAGGCGTGGAGGGGGTACCACGTTCGTGGGTGAGGGGGATGACGTCACAGGGGAGGGGATTTTCAAATTTCAAAATGGCGGTTGAGTTCGTGGGTGAGGGGGATGACGTCACAGGGGAGGGGGATTTTCAAATTTCAAAATGGCGGTCGAGTTCGTAGGTGAGGGGGATAACGTCACAGGGGAGGGGGAGGATTTTCAAAATTTCAAGATGGCGTCGCGCGCATTTCGTATTGGCGCCATCTATGGGATGTTTAAGGTACTTTGGATCCACGTCGATATTTGGGCATGCGTTGATAAATTTCATAGATTTTTAGTACATTTCGTATTGGCGTCACCTGTTGGATGTTTAAGGTACTTTGAACACGAGTCGCCGCCGCGCAATCTCCGCACGCGTGTGGAATCGGGGCGCAGGCGCGACCGCGAGCGAATCGTGGAATTTCGAATTTCGTCTTCGATGCTGATTTCTGAGAAAGAGGGTGGTATAGAATTTCTGAGAAAAGATAATGAATCATGGCGTGCGATAGGATTGAACACGTTTTGATACCTATGTGCACACCATTCAAGCCGGATGTTTATATCGTGACATAAACATAGAACGATAATTATTATAAATCAATCGTCGCGGCAGCCCATGGAGTAAATAATATATAGCGATAAGTATTCGGTTGACAGTTCCGAATATTCATAGTTCCGAGTATTTAGTTTATGTAGTAAACATAACATTGCACCGCGCCATGCAGTGTGTTTATATTTTAGCAGGATTGAACGCGTTTTGGCGCCTACGTGCATGCTCTTCATATTTGATTCGTGGAACCGATACAGTGCGCGTGTAACGAAGAAACGAATTATACGGTGCGTTCACCCTAGTTCCGAGTATTTAATTTACGTAACCCCACCCTATTGAACGTAAGAGAATCCGGCGTTGCGTTCATGTAAACATCAGACGACTAAAACATAGAGCGATAATTATTCGAAGTGTAGGTTCGAATATTTGAATGATCGAGGAGGCTGTAAGTCAATCGTCGCGGTAGCCCATGGAGTAAACACGGCATTGTACCGTGTGTTTATAATGAGCCGTGGGAGCGATACAGCGCACGTGCAATGAAGAAATGAATTTGACGTTGCGTTCACCTAAGCAACCAATGTAAACATAAAGCTATAGTTATTCGGGCTTGACCTCTGAGTATTTTGGTGATCGAGGTGGCTGTAAGTCAATCGTATTTGAATTTACCGCGTACTCACTCTTTGATTCTTTTACGGCACACACATGTTTGCGTCACAATACAACCATGATCATCGCCATCACTAATGTGTTGTACATTCACACACTGCCGTGTACGTGTATATGTACGTGAATCAGTATAAAGCGACGTTGGTCAGTCCTGTGGACTTCATTACACCACGTACGCTCGAGTGTTAAGTATCGTTAGCGTCAATTTTTTGTTCGATGAACATAGTGCATATTGCATATCAAAATGTACAAACGCAGCTTAAACGACTCATCCTGCACATCCGCCAACGATGGTGGGTTTCCAAATAAACGTCAACAACAACAAGATCTTAATCAACAACTCGATATGAGGTACGTACTCGTTACCATACACTTTCCACTTACTTCATTCGCTGTAAACGTATACGAACGAAGCATTAATTTTGTGTACATATTTCTTACAGTACTGGATCCGCAACACCAAAAACATTGAAAACGCCAAAACCGTCAATTGTACGGATCCTGGGGCGTGATTACCCGTTGACCGCGACAGCTTATAAACGTCTAACTATTGGAATACGCATTGGCATGGATTCGTGCAGCGTCGAGATGACCATAGCTGACAATAAAGGCAGCGAGTTGAGCTTTTCGATGTCCACGTGGAAGCTCCTACTGCAAAACAAGGCTGACATACTCCAACGATTACGCAGCAACGCAACATCGCCTCAAACCCACATCATAATTGATCATTTACGACTAGACTTCACGAGTATGCACAATGATCAACTTATTAAAATCACCGATAATCACGCTTACATATATATGACTGAAGTCACGTTGCGTAAACTATTCGCGTACGAACATTGCATTGAACATATGTTCACCTGGCTAACTGAAAATATGTACTCTGTAAGTAGTAAATACGCTGCCTTCGTAGACGTTCTACGTAGCGCTACCGCACCGACAGATTATGTGAAATTAATTTCCGAAAGCGACCACTTCGAACAGCATTCTTTGATCGATTGCGAATTGATCGCGTTAGGAATGCAATCCATGCTGCGTGATGTAAAGCACGTACCACTATAGTACATACATATATGTTTTAATAATAAATGTATAACAATTTTTAAATAAATAAATATATTTTTTATTTAAAATAGTGTATGTTTATTCATGTACATCCATGCATGTGATCTTATATTATAGAATCAGTATTTACGTAAAGCGTATTCGTATGGGAGGGGTATTCTTGCTCGTGGGTAAAGATAGCATTCGTCGCCGTTGTACTCGTAGCTATAGAAACAAAAAAAAATTATTACATATTAGTCTATCTGTTAATGACGCATAAAGTAGATGCAATGCGTGTATATGACTTACATTAGACAACGTTACGTATATAATTCCATATTTTCTGGACGTTCTCCAACGCGCAAACACCATCGTTGTTGTGAAATGTACATCGAAGAGCACCCGTTGAAGACATAGACTTCAGGTTAGGAACGTCGGGGTCCGCGGTGTTAGGGATGATCCCGCAATAATCATCGTCAACGTCGTAGCCGCCGTCGTCTTCGACGGTTCGAGCGTTGTTGTTGCTGCTGCTGCTGTTGTTCGGTTGTTGTTGTTGTTGCTCCTTCAGTTCGTATAAATCGCAGACATCCTCAACGATTATGTCAGGTAGTAGTTGCAGCATCCAGGTTTTCTTTTCCACACCTTTCACGACGACGAAGTCAATGTTCGTGAGTGCACTGGCCAGCAACCCAGGAAGTTTGGAGTATGGAACGTAACCGTCAGACCAGCGAAGCCCGTGATGATGCTTCGTGAGCCAGGACGCTTGACGGTTCTCGCACGATTTCAGATGCCCCCAGACGTACGGTGGTTCGAAGATCCAATGGCTGATCGTAGGCGTTTTATCGTTGTTACTGTGTCTGCGAATCGCGAGCTCTTTGACAACGAACTCACAATTGGCATTGAAACCTTGAAGATCGACAATTGCGAACATTATTTTACGATTAGGTAGCAGTGTCCGTGGTGGCGTCTGAACAGCAACTGAGAACTTGGACATCGTCGTTTTCACAGTAGCAGAAGCGGCAGTAGTATTCGTTGATCGTTCACACACACGCATACTATGTTAGTTTACGTACCACGTTAGTCAAAGGGCCGTATTCTACTATACGATCGTGTATGATCATACAGTACGCTGTAGTATTAGCGGGGACATTTTCGTTGCACTCGAAATCTATTCGCACATCCACCGTAGCGCTCTTCAACGATTCGTTTTGCCTAGAACAATCTATGACCGCGATAGGCGCGTATTGAAAGAATTCGATCGCGTTCAGTAATGGTTCTCCGTGTCCGTAGTACGATCGACCAAATTTCGCGTACATATCGTACAGGATCGCGTATTTAAACTTATCGAAATCCAAGTTCAAATCATCGTACGGGTACGTCTCGGAATTTAGGTATAATCGAACGTTCGTAAGTTTACACGCGTCGAATCTACTCGCAGTTCTATCAAGACGATTCTTTCGATCGGTTTGCATGGCGAATATCACGTATCGAGGATTCTCGATTTGCGACGTAGCTTTCACGGTCCACGTATGTTTCGTTGTCGCTTGCAGCAACGGGTACTCGTACAAGTCCCACGATCTGAAACTCATCGCGATCGGTCGGCCACTTTCCAGGATACGTAGCATCGATAGTTTATTCACTTCCTCCAAAGCGACGTGGGGCATACGCCACTGCACCTTGCGTATGTCTAGTTTCGGCCTCGCAGTGACCGAGGTACCGTACATCGCGTTCGCATCGACTCGTGATCGAATAAGGATCAGCTCGTGCCGCGCGTTCATCACGATGTGTTTTTAATCCTCGCAGAATCCTAACAGAACGTTCAATGGTACGCAGAAATTGAAAGCGCCCGAATGAAAAATGTCTTTATCGTACGCGATGGTATGATCCCAACCGGCATTCGCGAGCACTTTGTTTCTATCGACCGACAACGAAATGTAATTTTTCAACGCGGTAGCGATTCCCGGATTTCGGCAACGATCGATCTCAACACCGTTCAATTCGTATCGAATCTCATTGAACATGAACGCGACGCAATTATTGTCGAGAACAGCACTCGCCGACGTTGCCTGGCCTTTCGCGTCTTGCGTCGTTAACGTGCCACGACCTTCGATGTATAGAAAACTTTCGCACGGGAGCGTGTACAGATCTTGCTGCTGTATGGGGATTCTTATCTCGTCGCTATTATCGAACGTCGTGTTGGCGTACGGATTGTACGTGTGTAACTCGATTTTCGTGATACGATTATCAAAGGTTGGCGTATTCGCCACGTCCAGAATAAAAGACATCGCGGTTGCGTGTCACTCACAGCTTGTCTAATGGGCGACGATGAAACCTAGTGATCGTAGAAAACGCGCGTTTCTACGAGTCAATGACTTTCTTGCGCTTCTTACCGGTCCTCTTCTTATCGCTCCACCCGCCTTTATTCTGCTTCTTTTGCCCGCCGATAAAGGGTTGCGCCGATGACGCGACACAGAGACGTTAGGAGTAGCAGCGGCAGCTATGATTGATGATTCGTATGTATGATCTAACACTAACATACTACACACGCGCGCACACGTGTAGTTACGCTAGCCTATCGCGCGGACGTCGTTGAACGTGCAAACGAATCGTTATTTCTTCTCCACGAAAATCTATAGGGCGCTCGTGTTGATCGACGATGCACAACGTTAGATCGTGTATTGCTCGTGCAACGATCGGCAGGTAAATGACGTGTCGCGGGGTTTCCGATATCTTATATCCCGGCGGCACGCGAGGTGAAAATTCATGGATCGTGTGTACCGGCTTGTCGTTGCTGTACGCACCGGTAGTGACGTTGTACGTTACTCTGATCACGTTAACGTTTATAATGTTCACGGGTACGTCGGACTCGTGCCAGGTTCTTGGTGATAAAACGCGATTCGGGGAAAATCCTAGCAACGAGCCCACATTGTTTGGTTGCGTAAAGTCCACGGCGAACGAGCAGTACAGCTCGCTTTTCATGGTGTTGTTGTTAGCTCGCAGCATTAGAGGATACTTGTCGGCATCATTCTCATTTGCATCGTTGTTATCGATACTTCGGTGCTCGGCGATAGCGTCTAATTCGTATGAACCGTGAGGGATCGCAATGTATTCATGAGCGACGTTGACGATGTTGTTCTCGGCGTTGTAGGCGATGAAGTAGAATTTATCGTTGCTCGAGTCAATGTTCGGTATCGTGTGAAACGTCTCCAAGTCCGCGAGTCCTAATTCATACTGACCATCGCTCAAATCTATCGGAGGAAAATAGTTTACCGTGAGCACGCTGCTACGGCCCGTTAACGTGAGCGTGAACGACATATCGATTACACTCGCGAGACGGAGAGCGAGAAAGTGACGCGCGCGTTCGAATACTCATCAATTTATCGGTATTATGTTTCTTTATTATAGGATATATGAAGCATCATTATGTATGGATACATCGTAGCATAATCTTAGTACATAGGCCATAATTCCATAGATTTTTGATGCAAAAATTGTGCGCATAAGGGACCGCAATTCATCTCGTCGAAACGTTGAAAACGATCGTGATTGTACGTGATCGTTGTTCCGCGTCCGAAATAGTAAATCAATTCCGTGGGAGGTCGCAGATTCCCGAAACTATCAAAGTACTGTACTCGTAGCCCGCGTTTCGCGTACGCGACCCAGTGCGTACCGGCGCCTCGATTTTCGTCAAGATTCGCGATACCACATTCGTTGGCTAGTACGCGCGTAGGAAGCGTGTCGCGCATAAACACCCCTCGAAAGAACGGTACGCTAGCGCACTCGCGCTCTAATTGCAGATTTGTCATAGGTTGTTGCGTTATCGCTGCCACCGTCGCCACGCGGCTACTCGATCGACGTTTTTTTTTTCTTTGAGTGCTGTCGTCGTTGGCGTCGGCGTCTAGGATTCATGCCAGCGCCTCGCTTGTACGGTGTCAGATGCATTCCACGCCCTTCCATAGCCCGATGATGACGCAACGTCTCCTCCAGCTGTTTTCGAGAGGCCCTCGAATCGTTGACCGCTTTGGTTATACCAGCCGCTCCACCGGCCAATGCTCCGATAGCCGATAACGCAGACAGCACGAACGGAAGAAATGGAAGAAATCCACCGCGTTTAGCCACTCGTAGATTACGATGTCGTCGTCGCCGTTGCGGATGTTTTCCTCCAGAATTTCTCTTTTTCCTTCCAGACTTTCTCTGTTTACGTCTCGTCCTTCTCATACCCATGCCGAGTTTGGTCTTAGCCTTCATCGTTGCCCACACTCCAGTCGCTGCGGCTTTTTCGCCAAAGGTCGCGTCGTTCGCGAACACTCGTTCTCGCGCTCCTTCGGCTAACGCGCGATCCGCCTCGTGTCGTCCCACCAAATCCTTTCGACGAGAGTACGTGATATCGTGGTCGCGGCAAGCAGCGTCCAGCGGGTTCACACCTTCGTCGCCACGAGCCAATCGCTTTAGCAAACGCGTCCCAGGTCCGCAAAACTGATAACCCGGGACGTGTAGTTCGAACGGTAAGCGGTTTATGATTCTGTTCACGAGACCCAATCCGATCTTCTTATTCTTTCGATTCAGCCCTGGTCCATGAGACACCGCGGCCGTTGATGCGATCATACACCTGCGTTAGAATAATCAGGAAAGCTACTACAATAATAAACGTGTACGCACGCTCCACCGATCAGAGTGGTTGTGGCATGCGCGACGCGTGCCACGAATATAAATAGTAGTCCCTCGTCATGCGATTCGCGAAACAGCCGGGCGTTATTCGCGTGACCGCGAACAGAATGCTCGACGATGATAGGGATGCGATCGAACAGACACGGCCCGTTGCTGCCGAACAGCGTGCGAGGCGTGATTTGCGGGCCGTCCGGTTGCGGAAAAACGAACGTACTTCTGAGCATGTTAGAGAGCCCGAACGGTTTACGTTTCGAGAATGTGTACGTGTACTCGAAATCGTTGCATCAGCCAATGTATCGATATCTGGAGTAGGTGTTGTCGCTCGTCGACGGAATCGAATACTTTCCATACTCGGACAACGCCGAGATCGTCCCACCGAGAGACGCTCGACCTGACTCGATCTTCGTGTTCGATGACGTGGCGTGCGACGAACAGAACGCGATCCGCGAATATTTCTCCATGGGTCGACACGCGAATGTGGACTGCTTTTATTTGTGTCAGTCGTACGCTAGAATACCTAAACATTTGATCAGGGACAACGTGAATTTTCTTATGCTGTTCAAACAAGACGGTACGAACTTGCGTCGCGTGTACAACGATCACGTGAATACAGACATGACGTTCGAGTCGTTCAACGAATTGTGCGCGAGATGTTGGCGTCGACGATACGATTTCGTGGTGATCGATAAGGATAGTTCCATGTACGAAGGGCGATATCGAAGAGGATTTAACGAGTTCGTCGTAGCTCGCGAACATTAGTAAACCGCGAGTCGTTCATCGAGCAACACGAAATGTCTAACGAATCGACGATGACAACGACTGCGTTAACCTCGAGTAACGTCGACGCGAAGCATACAACGCCGACGTTATCGACAAAAGGGAGCTAAATGTCAAAAAGGAGGGAAACGTCGGGTTGTGGATACGAAGGTGAACGCGAAGGTAGAAATCGCCAAAGTCAGCGACGTTATACGTAAAAAGTGCTTGGCCTTGAAAATTGGTAAAATGGCTACGGAAGCGGCTGTGGAGGTGAGCACGCGCCCCATCGTCGAACCGCTGAAACGATTAATCGAGAATACATCCGCGTTGAAAACACGCTCAACGCCTCGATCGCGACCTGTGAAGAGAGAATACGAATATGATCAACACCAATCATCGAAGCGACTTCGAACTGCTACCGCGACTACATCCATGGAACGTTCGAATAACCTTCCAACATCTAGCGACAATGACGACGCTAACAACGATAACGACAGCGACGTCGACACTGACAGCGACAATGACAATGATATCGACGTCAACAACGTTGATGATGATGATGATGATGATGATGATGATGATGATGATGACGATGTTGTTGACGATGTTGTTGTTGTTGACGATGATGAGGGCGATGAAAACAGTGAAAAAATTTAGGATGATGAGCCGCCGACAAGGGTTACCGATTTGGATGCGCTGCGTAGACCCGTCGATGATGTCACTGTGTATGTACGGAATGCCAAAGGACCCTTATCGCGAGAATATCTACGACTGTTCTTCACAGACACCAAGAAACGCATCGATAACGTATACGGCGTATACTTGGGGTCTGACGAAGACCTAATGATCGGCGATTCCGTGCTCACCATCGACCCGAACAGCGACGACGTTCGCGTGAACGGAACTCGATACGCGGGGACTCGGGGCTTGTACGAATTGCTGTTCATGCGAATACCCAACGATCGCACGTACACGGACGCGGATCTTCGCTCGTACCGTCGCATCTTGTTGGCTACTAGTGCACACAAGCGAAATCATTCGCCCAGCAAGCGTACGCTGGGTAACAAGGGGTACAAGTATACGAAAATCGTGTCCTCGGTGATCGGCGGGGTGCGGACACCGGGTGTCAGACGCGTCAGGGACGGCGGGCGTGGCGGCGGCGGGCGCGAGCGCGGCGCGTACACCGCGGACGCCGCGGACACCGCGGGCACGCATCAAGGTCGAGGATTACCCATCGACTATTCGATGACTGTCACCGATAACGCGGTCGATTACGTATACTGGGACGATCCGAATGAATTAGTCGATAGACTCGGGCTGCTCACGGCATCGCGCGCGGCTGGACACACGGGTCACGATAATGAAATCGCATCCATCGTGGAGGAACTTCGCGAGGACGGATTCATCTTAAATTGAACATTCCGGTGATCGTAGCATCAGTAGCGTTCGAGCACGCACGCATCGTTATGGCGGTGAATAAGTTTGGTACCTCGTTACGCAATAATACCAACAACAAGAACAGTAACATGAACGAAGTAACGATGACTACGACGAGACTATTGTCCTCGGTGGACGAGCGCATTACGCGAAAACTCGAAATAGCTATCGCGAACGCACGGTTGGACGCCGAGCATCAACGATCTCAACTCGAGACGCGAGTACAACGAACTATGTCGGATATCGTTACCGCTCAATTGTCTCGGCTAGAGGATAACTTAAATAACGCGATGGAACGACGCTTCGATCATTTGAAAGATAGACTCGAAGAGTTTACGACTGCGACAGAGGGTCTGCGACAACGACGACGACGATGATCCCCGACAGTAATAACAACAACAACAACAACGGCTACGGCTCTGAAACGTCTAATAATAAGGAGCGATCGCGAAAGACGTGCACCGATTGCATTTTGCTAGCACTCGAGGAACTCGTACTATTTCTAACGTCTTTGGAACGTCGCGACCATTCCCCGTCCACCCCGTGAAGCATGAGCAAGGAGAGAGTACAATTGGTGAACGAATTACATGCCCCCGCGAGACGCAATTTCCCGCGGCGACACGTCGTGATTCGCGGCTACGATGATTTGTGGCAGGCTGATTTGGTGGAGATGCGTCCGTACGCGAAGCAAAATCGAGGATATCACTATATATTAACGATCATCGACGCGTTTAGCAAGTACGCTTGGGCCTTACCCGTGAAAACGAAAAGCGGCCGCGACATGAGCGCGGCGTTCGCGACCGTGCTGCGGCAGAGCGATAGATGCCTGCGAAATTTACAAACCGACATGGGAAAGGAGTTCTACAACGCGGAGTTTCAACGATGCGCGAAGACCCGCGGGATCAACCACTACTCCACGTATAGCGTGATGAAAGCGTCGATCGTTGAACGTTTCAATCGCACGCTGAAAAACCTAATGTGGAAACAATTCTCCTTGAACGCGTCCTATCGCTGGGTCGACTTGTTACCTACGCTCGTACGCACCTACAATCATAGCAAACATCGAACGATCAACGCTCGACCCGTTGACGTGACCCCCGCGACGCGTTTGTCGTATGCCGCGAACGAACCCCTAACCCCCTCCGCATCGAAAGGTGTTGGACGGCGCGCCAAATTCATCATAGGTGACAAGGTACGCGTGAGCAAGTTCAAGACCCTCTTCGAGAAGGGGTACACTCCGAACTGGTCGACCGAAGTGTTCGAAATCGTAACCGTACAACAAACGCGCCCGGTGACATACATTCTGCGCGATTCCGCGGGAGAGCCGATCTCGGGTGGATTCTACGAGTACGAATTGCATTCGGTCGCGAATCCGGACGTCTATCTGGTGGAGAAGATTATTCGTCGCAAGGGTAGCCAGTTGTTGGTTAAGTGGCTCGGATTCGATTCGTCGCGGAACTCGTGGATACGCGACAAGGATATTCTATGATTCATGATTATAAGCGCGCTCTATGTTACTGGAATAAAGAAATAACGTATATATATAAATAAATAAATACATTGCTCATTTCGTGGTGGTTCGAATAGCGCGCTCGACGTCTGTGCGAGCGTAGCGCCACAGCGGAGACCGGCAATCGACCGAGTCGCGACTCTTGCGAGTCGCGAGTGCGGAGAGTGTCCTGCGACAGAGTTGAGAGAAGACGTATTGTACCATTATTAAATATATTCATTATACCTGTTCATCCTGCGGTCATATCTATCCAATTGACTCCACTACAGCTATCAGAAGTGGGATCTGAATCGAGTACGGATCAGAGTTAAATACGGATCGGAATTAAGTGTAGATTCGAAGCGAAAACGGTTTCGAAGCCTGATTCGCGAGGCACGTGTGATCGCCGCCATTTGTCCAGAAGTGCGCAGTTTCTTCTTTCGGTGTTCAGTGCGAAGGTTCGACGTTAACGTGTTAGACAATGACCACGTTGAGCGATATCGCGGTTATTCGCGAGAATCTTAGGAAGGCTTCGACCAAGTCCATTAGGGCTTTACACAAATTAGTGTACAGTGAAGAGGGTGATCGAGGAAATCGTCAACGGTTGCGTGGTTTTGAGGGCTTCGGTTATGAGAGTGAATCTCACGAGTTCAAAGCCAAGGTCGCATCGGCGGTAGCTCTTCCTCTTGGTGACTTGGTCGGCATGTGCAATGTGCTGAAACTGGACTATGGGGGTACGGCGGACGAGGTTGCTCGCCGAATTGTGGAACACTTATGCGATCTACGACGGTTAAAAGCAGTGGCAATTGAATCCGAAACCGAGGAGGATTCGGACGAAGATTTGGATGTGACGGTGCAATCACGGTCGGCGGAAGTTGCCGCACCGACTCTGGCGGGGACAGCGACACAGCCAGTGGGTGAAGTATTACCATCCTCTTCGAATGAGAGAAGGCCACCGAAATTTGCCTTGAATTTTCGCGACATCGAGGAAACGATACGTCAGTTCGATGGTAGCGAGGAATATCCTATTGAAGCATGGATCGTGGAATTCGTAGATAATGCCAAGTTATTGGGCTGTGTTTCCGCCAAGAGCGGATTTATAATGCCGGCGGTAGGGCAGCTCGTAGGGAAAGGGATGACGGGTAGCTAACACTCCGCAGGTGGACACAACACTGTTTTATTTCGTCACTCTGTGATCACACAGACGTCGGACAGCACAGACATAGTAATGTACAAAACACGTATACACGGCGCGTGGGCGCGTAGCGATACTGGTCGCACAAGAATAGGTGCACAAGAATGCTGGGCGCAATGGGCGCGAAATATTGCAGGATCGTATTGCGTGGTTGTCACGACGGTGTTGTTCTCGGAACTAACGGTTGCCGGGCGAGCGCTTCGCGAGGATCGTTAGCGGTCAAAAACACTTCAAACGCGCCGCGACGGCTCAACAGCTGTGTTGATGCCACCGCGGGCGCGCGTTCAAATACGGCCGTTGCGCGCGGCCGCAACAGGCTGGTCTGAGCTACAAAAATTATTATTCGCAAAGAAGCGGTTGACCGGACTTGCCAGATTATTCACGCAAGGTGAACGGGGAGTTACTACGTGGGAGCGACTCAGAAGTTTGCTTTTAGAAGAATTCTCCACGAAGGTAAATAGTGCGCAGTTACACCAGACATTATGCAAAAGGAAAATGCAACGCACCGAGTCAGTCCATGAGTATTTCTTAACTATGAAAGAAATAGTAGCGAGGGGAAGCGTCGAGACGGAGGCGTTAATACAATACATCGTGGATGGGATTCCTGAAGATGCAAATGCCAAAATGGGCTTATACGAAGCGCGTACACTAGCAGAGCTGAAAGAAAAGCTTAAAATTTATGACAGAATTAGAAGCGCATTCCCACAGACGGCAACGAAGGATGTTACTGGGAGGGCGGATACGGCAAAGAAATCATCGACGAAGGCGTCTACGGCAGAAGAAAGAAAGTCGGAAGTTCGATGTTTTAATTGCAAGGAAACCGGCCACACGATAAATAAGTGTCCGAAGCCAAGGCATAGTCGAGGACCTTGCTACGTTTGCGGTTCAAAGGATCATCAGAAACGTCTTTGTCCGAAGCGGTTGGAGACAGCGGGAGGGGTGACAACAACGGGAGAGGTGACACCAAGGGCAACGACGAACACGGCTACACATATCGTAGATGTAAACACCGAAATACTTCCCTGTTATACCATCGAAGTGACTATGGACGTTGGTAAGATTGTTGCTGTTCTAGACACTGGTAGCCCCGTATCGTTTTTGTGTGAACGCGCTATACCCGCAAGCGTCAATATTATTTCGCCGTCGAAGGCCACAAAATTCGAAGGCGTGAATCGTAGCAAAATTACAGTTTTAGGCCGACTCGAACAGAAAGTAAAAGTAGCCGATTCGGAGGTCACAATAAATTTCTACGTGATCCCTAATTCGACAATAAATTGTATCTGTCTTTTGGGTCGCGATTTTATTGCTCACGATGCGTTGGAGGTTAATATTGGGAAAACGGTAAGCATTAGGCGAAGGGGTCAGACAGCTGTAGACGAGCCGATGGTACCGGACATTTTGAAAATCGAGGTCGCAGACGATATCGATAACTCTGTATGTGTAAATGTAAACCAGAACCTGAACTGGAAATTGCAGAATGAGGTAAAGGAAGTAGTTGATGAGTATTATGTACGTCCGGAAAGGCCTGAGATGCCTGCTACTAAATTAGAGATGGAATTAATTTTAAAATCAAAGAGTCAACCTTTTTACTATAATCCTAGACGGTTATCTTATAGCGAAAAAACTGCAGTTACCGAAATTGTTACTGATCTACTGCAGCGAAAGATTATCCGACCGAGTACATCACAGTATTGCAGTCGTATGGTGCTGATAGATAAGAAAGGGAAAAAAAGAATGGCCTTAGATCTTCGCGATTTAAACAAGATGACTTTAAGAGACAATTTTCCAATTCCACGTATTGATGATCAAATCGATCAATTGAAAAACAAGGTATATTTTACCAAATTAGATTTGAAGGACGCGTTTCACCACGTTTTGTTAAAGGAAAATTCCGTTGAATATACAGCTTTCGCAACCTTTATGGGACAATTTGAATATCTCCGGATGCCTTTTGGATTGTCTAATGGTCCATCTTTCTTTATGCGATTTATTAATGCAGCTTTTCAAAAACTATTGTTGGAGAATAAGATTTTGATTTATCTCGATGACATACTGATTGCTACCGTGACAACGGAAGAAAATTTGCAAATATTGAAAGAAGTTTTGACTGTTTTAGTGAATAACTGTCTTGAATTAAAGTTCGCGAAGTGCGCTTTCCTATTGACGGAAATTGTCTATTTAGGATATCACATTGACGCAGAAGGAATTCGACCAAGTAATGAAAATATAAGGGCCATGGTGGAATATCCCATACCCAGGAATTTTCGGGAATTGCATAGTTATTTAGGACTGATCTCGTATTTCCGAAAGTTTATACGGAATTTCGCGCTAGAGGCAAAACCATTGTATGATCTGCTGAAGTCGAAACTAGCATTTAAATGGGACGATGAGACATTGAAATGTTTCGATAAGCTTAAACAGACAATAATGTCGGAACCAGTCTTGTCAATTTATTCGCCTACTGCGGACACGGAGTTGCATTGTGATGCGAGCGCGCACGGTTACGGATCCGTGTTGCTGCAAAAACAGTCCGATGGAAAATTTCACACTATATCGTATTTCAGCAAAAGGACTACACAAGCCGAGTCGAAGTATCACAGCTTCGAGCTTGAAGCTCTCGCTATTGTTTATTCCCTCGAGCGGTTTAGAATTTATTTGCAGGGAATTCCTTTTAAGATTGTGACTGATTGTAATAGCTTAAAATTAACACTGGAAAAGAAAGAAGTAAATCCAAGAATCTTGCGCTGGTCCTTGATACTTCGTAATTATAATTATACGTTGGAACATCGATCGGGAGACAAATTGCAGCATGCAGATGCGTTAAGTCGTGAATTTAGTGTGCTTGCTATCACCGAAAATACTTTTGAAAGAAATCTAGAGATTTTACAAAGTCAGGACCCACAGGTCTGTAATATTAGGGAGCAGTTGCAACATTCGGAAAGTAAATTTTATGAACTAAATAACGGACTTGTTTACCGAAAGTTGGGCAATAAGTTATTGTTCTATGTTCCATCATTTATGGAAGAAAACGTGATTAGAGCGAATCACGAAGAGATAGGGCACCAAGGCACTAATAAGACGTTAGAATATATCTCACGCATTTATTGGTTCCCAGAGAAGAAACAGAAGATTCAAAATTATATTGGAAAATGTTTAAAATGCAACACTTACGCTACAGCAGCGAATAGAATCGAAGGAAAATTACATTGTCCTCCAAAGGGAAACGTACCTTTCTGTTGTTTGCATATCGATCACTTCGGGCCCTTGGATAGAACGAAGCATCAACATAAATTTATTTTCGAAGTCATAGATGCGTTCACGAAGTTTGTAAAATTTTATCCGACGGTTAGTACGAATACTGATGAAGTGATAAAGCATTTAAATACGTATTTTTCTACTTATAGTAAACCGCGTCAAATTGTTTCGGATCGTGGAAGTGCGTTTACATCTAATAAATTTAAGGAATTTATGGCCGAAAATGGGATAAAGCACGTTTTAATAGCAACAGCTACGCCTCATGCGAACGGGCAAATTGAAAGGATAAATAGATCCTTAACACCTATGTTAGCAAAATTAAGTACAAGCTTACAGTCTTGGAGTCAGTGTTTGGCGGATGTAGAGTATGCTTTTAATAATAGTGTAACGTTTCCACGCGTGGCGTAACGCGTTTTACAGGATTTCGGGATTGGTTCGAGTGGCGTGCGATAAAGAATTAAAATTCAAGAACCAGAATTAATCTTAATAGTGTTTATTCAATAAAACACTTCTAAATTATACAAACAAACAAAAATTAACGCTTTATAATATTAAAGAAATTAGGATAATTAGGTTGCGACTCTCGGTCGGTACAAAAGGATATAGTTGATCGTCTTGGGTTGCGACTCTTGGTCGGTACAAAAGAACGCCCGTTTGATCGATCGATTTAGAGTAATATAACTTAAATAACTAATAGCGACGTCTTAGTCGATTGAAGGAATTAGCTTATGGATCTAGGAATTAGCTTATAGATAGTGACTCTTTTGGTCGATGTAGAAAGATTTAGGAATTACATAATAGCTTAGGATTTAGGATTGAATATGTTTAAGTCGAGACTCGTTCTTAATTGTTTCTCCGTTTCGTCAAGGGAGGAATTTTGCCACTTGGAATAATCTTCCTCCCACGTTGCTCAGGAGTAATATTACTAACCTGAGAATAAGAATTAACAACTTTGCTTCTTCAAACTAAGGGGCCTACAAGGCGGCTTCCAAGGCTGGAACGTCTCATCAAACCTGGCGACTATGGCCTTGGTTGGAACGCTCAACAGAACCGAGGGGCCTACAAAGCGGCTTCCAAAGTTGGAGCATTAATTTATGTCGGAATCGGCTATTTGCCTTAAATGATCCTTTGGATTGTATCGATTTAATACCATTGAATGCTTGGAGTCGAATTGATCGAATTGATCGAATGAATCTCTCTGGGCTATCGTGCCCGTATTTATACATATTCTGGATACTGGGAGCGCACCAATAGGAATGGAGCTCGACTATTACGCATTGACAATTTCGCTCTCGCATGGTCCGTTCTCCAGTCGGCCTACAGAGCGAGTGACTAATGCGCAGGCGCGCGTTGAACGCTCGGTTCTCCCACTCATTGCTCTGCACTCTTCTCTGCTCCCGATCCTTACTCTCGCCGATCCGCCGATCGACTGAGGATCGCGCATGCGTTCAATTCTCCCCACTCTCAACATTCGATTCTCTCTCTCATTGCACTCTCGTCTCGCGGTACTCTGAGCTAATATTAATATTAATGCTAACGCGCTTATTAAAGTAAGAATAATAAGAATATAAGTATTATAATAGTTACTAATTACGTTTATTAAGACAAGAAAAAAAAAGAAAAGGGCATTTTGGGGGTTTGTTACATCTCACCGCCGGGAGTAATCTCTCGTCCTCGAGAGACAGGGTTTTGGGTTGTTTCAAAAGGGTCGAGTGGAGGGCTTGGGCTGTTGAATTCTTCGTCTATTTATTGGAATTTTTGGATTTCATCGTCATCCACCATCGGTAATCTTTTTCCAGTAGTTGGAGGTGGTGCATGTCCAGAGCCGAAGAGAAAATTGTACTTCCATGCCCGTTGTCGAGGGTCAGAGGGGGATAATTTAATATAATCGCACCAATAGTTTTCAGGAATATCTATTTTACTCAAATTTTTCCATTGGATTTCCATTCTTTTTGTTTTTATTCTCTTTGTACCTGCACGACGGTTCGTCATTGTTACTATTATTTTAAATTCGTAGTTTATGAAAAATGTTACGTTATTGCTCGCTAATTGATCCGCACTGATCGCTGTCGATTACTATACTGCGCACAATTTCGGCATTGTTCTCTCATCTCCGCGATCTGTTCTCTCGCGACCTATTTTTTCTTCCCTATTGACAGGATTGATACGGAGATTCACTACGCAGTTTGAAAGGAAAATGAAATTGAGATTTTATTATTTTGTGATCACCATTGGGTGATTACGTTTATTGCGTGCCCCTGTCGGAGCAAGTCGTCTTCTTCTCCTTCCTCATCAAAATTAAAGTACATCTCGATGCACTCGGGGCATCGTCTCGCATGGTATACGGTGTATAAAGTTTTGTTACAAAATTTGCAATCTCGATACGCCAGAGCGCTTGTTTCCCGGGTGATGAGATGATTGAATGTTTGAGGATATGAGAACCTATGATTCTCTGGTAACTGTTCGTAGCACTCTCGGCATATTTTCCTTTTAAAAATGTCGTACCGGTCTTCATAAATAATTCCCGGCCCTTGGAGGCACACTAACCGCATTAATTTTAAATAAATTGTGGGATAATTTTCGGGCAGTATCCCATCCCATGGTCCGTAGTATTCTTCGTCCATGTCCGTTGGGCGAAAGGCACGGGAGTGGAAAACCGGCATGCTTTTAAAGGCAAAAATTCGAAAATCCCGCTTATTAATCTTATTGATTTATTAAATTAACTTATTCTTTTGAATCTTTTACTCACTTTTCTTTTCTACGATCACTACCTCTATCACCTTCTATTATTTCTATATTCGCTTATTATTTCGCCTCGAATTCTTACGAAATCTCAGTGCGCACTAAATTTTTAAACTGGATTTCGTTGTAATTAATCTCGCGGATCTCCCCACTTTTCGAAATCACGTTCCTGCATTGGTACCAGCCTGATTATGATCCCTAGTATTATTGTGAATAGGTGAGATGTAAGCCTTCTTAATCCTATCCTGGTGTACGACTCTAGTGACACGGGGACTTATTGCCAGTTTCACGTTATTATTCTCCAGGACGTCCATAATCACGTACGGTCCGTCATATTCATTACTAAATTTATTCCTTTTTGGTTTTAATAACATTACTTCTTCGCCTCTATGGTATTGAACGGATGATACCTTCTTATCATAATAGTGTTTTTGTCTAAACTTTGAGTTTTCTAAGTTACGTCTGCCTATTTCGCGAATATTTATCAATTTATTCATCAAGTTATCGACAAAATCTGGGTACGTGTTTAGTGAATCTTTCTGTGTCATGCTAGATGGTTGTCTGGCCTTTCTTCCGTAGATGAGTTCGTATGGAGTATATTTTGTGCTTTCATGTACACTGGTATTGTAAGAAAACATTGCCTGTGGCAACCACTGATCCCATTGTCTTTCTTTTGTTATATAATGTTTTAAATATTCAATTAGTACATGATGGCTTCTTTCTAGTGAGCCATTCGATTGGGGATGAAAAGCGGATGTCTTATATTGTTTGATATTGAAGACTCTTGCAAATTTTCTCATAAGAGACCCGATAAACGAAGATCCTTGGTCTGTCAGAATTGCTTTGGGACATCCATACTGGCATATAAAATGTTTCATGAACGCTTCGGCTATTTCTTCGCTCGTGAATGAAACTAACGGTATGGCTAATGAATATTTGGTTAAATTGTCTTGTACTGTGAGTATGTAGCTTTTTCCTGAACGAGTGTATGGCAATGGCCCTACGATATCCATTGATACTTTGTCGAACGCGTCTAATGGTGTGTCCGTTATCACCATTGGTTCCCTTGTTTTAACTCGTACTAATTTCTGTCTTTGGCAACTTATACAGGTTTTAATATATTCTTTAATATCTGTTTTCATATTTTTCCAATAATATAAATTTCTAATTCGATCGTACGTTTTTGTTACTCCTTTATGGCCTCCTATTGGTGATTCATGATTTTCTTTTATTATTATTAACCTATCCTGTTCCATAGGTAATTGTATGGTTCCATTACAAATAGTTATTGTGATATTGGTTTGTACAAATTTTAATTTAATTATATTCTTTATTTGTTCCCATAATGTGTTATTATCTCCCCTAGACAATGATATCTTCTTAATTCTCCTTTCCATAAGGTTATGGCACAAATTTCCTAATACAGTGGCATATGTCTGTATCGTCGGAGGATCTTGTATTACCATCCCTAAAATTAACTGACTTCCCTCTGAAATTCTTATTACTTCACCTATTTCGAATGGAATTTCTGAGGTTATCTTAAGCATCTTCCTTTCTTTCAATTCTATTCCTGACTTCTCTACTGGATTACCTTCTGTATTAATAAATATTGCTAACGTCTCCCTTCTCATCCATAATTTATCATTTATTTCTATAACCTTACATGCAATTGGAACATCGTTTATTATCCTGGGTAGTCTTTTTTGTTTGATATTCTTTTTCGCCGGTTTATTAGGTTTAATAAATTTAATTTTATTTTTAGGGGTTTTAGGAAGTATTTTATAATTTCCTTTTCCTTCTTCTTTTAATGTTAATGGTGATACTCGTCCCGATTCTGTTCCGCTGGATTCTAAGGGTTTCTCTTTTTTAGGAGGGATGAGTCTGATGCTACTACTGCTGCTGCCAGAAGAATTTATTTTAGGAGGATCACGATATACGTGGGTTCTAGGAATTTCCACACCTTCATCTATTTCCATTATTTCGTCTTCATTGATTATTCGTCGATTTACAATCAATTTTGGTTTGGCTCCACTTTGTCCTTGCTGATTCGTGGGCGACATTATATCGACCTCCATTCTGGATGGTCCTGATCCCTCTTGACTAACGACTGATTTAGGGGGAGGATGTACCTCTACTGACACCTGAATATCTCTTTTTACTTCATAACTATCTGTGGACTGTTCATTTCTTAAGGGTTCTTTGATTAATAATTCTTCTCCTCTTGTCTGTTTTCGGACTGGTCGACCTGTCGGTGAGGTCGTCGTAGTCTGGTGCTTTCGTTTTAGTTTTCGTTTAATTTGATAATGATCTAATATCGGATCATCGGAATCAGTTGAATCGTCTGCGTCGTTTGCATCACCGGGTTTTACTTTTTTTTTTATTGGTCTACCTGGCGGTGATGTTGTTGTTGTTTGATGTTTCCTTTTTAGTTTACGTTTTATTTGATAGTCGTACATCATTGGGTCATCAGAGTCGTCTATGTCGTCTGAGTCCAATGAAGAAGCATCTCCTTTTGGTTGTTTTAATGGTCTTGGATTCCCGGATTCTGTATTAGTGGTCATCTGTGACCGAGTTCGTTTTTCGTTTGCCTGTAGAGGAAGAGTAGATATTGGATTCCTTGATAAGGCATCGGCATTGGTATTATATTTCCCGGGCTTGTAAATGATTTCGTAATCGTATTCAGCTAATCTAATTTTCCATCGCAACAGTCTTGAAGTTGGGTTTGCTAATTTGTGCAGCCATTCTAGAGGTTTATGATCCATTATTAGTTTACATTTCTTGCCATAAACGTAGGGTCTAAAATGTTCCAGGCCGTATACTAATGCTAGTAATTCACGCTCAGTTGGTGCATAACGTGTTTCAGCATTGTTTAGGATTCTCGAGGCATATGCGATCGGAAGGTCTTTTCCAATTTCTCCTTGACTGAGGACGGCTCCCACGGCGTATCCAGAAGCGTCCGTTGTAACAATAAATGGAGCGTCAAAATTCGGATATTGTAATATAGGCTCGCGACATAACGCGTCTTTTAATATTTCGAATGCTTCTTGTTGTTTACTCGTCCAAACGTAATTATTATCTTTCCTTGTTAGATCTGATAATGGTTTAGCTATTTTCGAGAAGTCTTTTATAAATCTACGATAATATCCAGCCAGTCCAAGGAACTGTCTCACGTTCTTTATTGTTTTGGGTAATGGGAAATCCTTAACAGCTTCTAGTTTTCTTGGATCTGGTCGAACTCCATTCTCACTAATAATATGTCCTAAATACGCTACTTCTCTCTTTAAAAATTCACATTTATCTGGTTGTAGACTTAAGTTTGCTTCCCTAAGTCGTTTCATTAACTTTTCGAATTTGACTGCATGTTCTTGGAGTGAGCGAGCATAGATTACTATGTCGTCTAAGTACACGAATAATTCTACACCCTGTAATCCTGTAAGAACTTGATCCATCAATCTTTGAAATGTGGCAGGGGCATTCTTCAATCCAAACGGCATTCGATTAAATTCATAATGTCCGTAAGGAGTAGAAAATGCTGTTTTATGTCTATCATCTGGATGCATCGGAATTTGATGGAATCCTGAAGCTAGATCAAATACTGAGAAATATTTGGCACTACCAAGTTGATCCAATATATCTAGTATATTCGGCAATGGATATGCATCTCCTATTGTTTCGTCATTTAGATCACGGAAATCTATTACTACTCTCCATTTTTTGTTTCCTTTACTGTCTGGTTTCTTCGCGACTATCCATACTGGAGAATTGTAAGGGGAAAATGAAGTTTTAATAATATTATTGTTTAATAATTCACATATTTGCTTATTAATTTCTTCTTTATGCACCTGCGGGTATCGATACTGTTTAGTGTTTATTGGTATTTCAGTTTTTGTAATTATTCTGTGTTTAATTACTCTTGTAGCTTCTAGTTTTGTTCCAGGGAGATGAAATCTATCAGAATATCGTCTAATTAATTTTTCTATATTTTCTTTTTCTTCAGGATTTAAATGATTAGTTCGAAGTAATTTTAATACTTGTTCAACATGCTCTGGGGTTTCAAGAATTTCTGACATCTCTACTTCCTCATAAGGTTCTAATTGTATGGGTGGTATCGCTAATGTTATATCCTTATTGGACGTGTTGATAACATAAAGATTAGCTAGCCCATTATTATTGGTAACTAGAGCATTTCCCATAAGAATTTTAGGATGTAAATTTAATTTAGGTACATATCCGGTTCTAAGATCTGAGGCGAGAACTTTAACTTGCACTTGACACCTTGATCGGTTTGGTATAATTACCTTGCAATTTTCGAATGGTAAGATATAGTCTCCTACTATTACAGCTGATCTAGCATAATCTATCTTGGCTCCTACTTCTTTGAAAAAGGTTGTACCTAATAATCCATCCTGGGCAATTGGCAATGTTTTGACTACATGAATTTCTACTTCGGTATTTAGGAATTTAAATTTAATATATCCTATAGTAGGAAGAATACTGTCGGCTATTCCTTTTAATTCGTACACAGCATCTGTATAAATCGGAATGTCAGGGGAAATTGATTCCTGTTTAATTACGCTTAAGTCGGCACCCGTATCTATCATCATTTGGATTTCAGATTTATTAAATTCTGGCCCTGATAGAGTAAGGTTCGGTGATTTTCCAATTCTTAACATTTGCAAATTAAGTGTACCTCGTTTTTGTGGTAAAGTTTGTTGAATATTGTCTGAAGCTTTAGGTGTTTCTGGTTTAGAATTTGCAATTCGTTCGCGGTTCTTATTATTATTATATATTCTCTTACGGCATTGGTCAATAGTATGACCTTTGATTTTGCAGTATCTACATTCTACTTGTGATGTTGTTCGCGATACTGAATTGTTCTGTGGATTTCTTATCCTACATTCTCGAATAGTGTGTCCCACTCGTCGGCAATGATCGCAGAATTTTGACTGCCAGGATATTTGTGATATTTGTCTCTCAGGGAGTTTACTACTACAGTTCGTTATTGTGTGCCCATAACCAAAACAATTAGTGCATTGTACAGAATATGAGAGGCCCTCTGTGAATCTATTCCTCATTAAATTATCCTGATTTTCTGCTTCAGCTTTGATCGCGGCGCTAATAGTGCTATCCAAATCAGCGAAGTCAACTGTTCGCATTCTCGCGTAAATCTCCGGTCTCAATCCCGTCAAGAACGTCCGAATAGTATTTATTTCCGCAGTTTGGTTATACTGCGCGACATTCTGGGGAACTTCTGTTTCATGACACGTTTTTATTTGCTGGAGGATTTCTGACACACGGCTACTGTAATCGACAGTTGCCTCGTTCGGCAGTTGAGCGATTCTGGACATATCTCCATATAATTGAATTGACGAATGTAGTGGAGCAAAGCGAGAATTAAGCACTCTAATCAGTTCGTCTATGGTATTGTAATCACCATTCAAAACGACTCGTGAGGCTTGGCCGTATAATTTATTTTTTATTATTTGTACTAGCCCATATTCGGCGTCTGGTGCGACCATATTTCTCGCATTTTTACAACATTTTGTATATTGATACATAGAAATGTTTCGCCCATCGAATGCCGGAACCGTATCTGCGGCATCTCTAATTCTAATCTGCGGGTGACGCATATTTCCTGGATCTAGATGCAGATTTTGCAGTTCGGCTGCCACCGCGTTTACAGGATCACGTTCAGCCATGATTAGTGTTCTTATTTCGCAATTGTCAAAGAAGAAAAATTCTCGTTCTTCGCTATAGGAGGGTTACTCCTTTGCCACAAAATTCGCGATTTTGCAAATCTACTATCCCACCGCTGCCACCAAAAATAACCTCCTGTAACGTTTCCACGCGTGGCGTAACGCGTTTTACAGGATTTCGGGATTGGTTCGAGTGGCGTGCGATAAAGAATTAAAATTCAAGAACCAGAATTAATCTTAATAGTGTTTATTCAATAAAACACTTCTAAATTATACAAACAAACAAAAATTAACGCTTTATAATATTAAAGAAATTAGGATAATTAGGTTGCGACTCTCGGTCGGTACAAAAGGATATAGTTGATCGTCTTGGGTTGCGACTCTTGGTCGGTACAAAAGAACGCCCGTTTGATCGATCGATTTAGAGTAATATAACTTAAATAACTAATAGCGACGTCTTAGTCGATTGAAGGAATTAGCTTATGGATCTAGGAATTAGCTTATAGATAGTGACTCTTTTGGTCGATGTAGAAAGATTTAGGAATTACATAATAGCTTAGGATTTAGGATTGAATATGTTTAAGTCGAGACTCGTTCTTAATTGTTTCTCCGTTTCGTCAAGGGAGGAATTTTGCCACTTGGAATAATCTTCCTCCCACGTTGCTCAGGAGTAATATTACTAACCTGAGAATAAGAATTAACAACTTTGCTTCTTCAAACTAAGGGGCCTACAAGGCGGCTTCCAAGGCTGGAACGTCTCATCAAACCTGGCGACTATGGCCTTGGTTGGAACGCTCAACAGAACCGAGGGGCCTACAAAGCGGCTTCCAAAGTTGGAGCATTAATTTATGTCGGGATCGGCTATTTGCCTTAAATGATCCTTTGGATTGTATCGATTTAATACCATTGAATGCTTGGAGTCGAATTGATCGAATTGATCGAATGAATCTCTCTGGGCTATCGTGCCCGTATTTATACATATTCTGGATACTGGGAGCGCACCAATAGGAATGGAGCTCGACTATTACGCATTGACAATTTCGCTCTCGCATGGTCCGTTCTCCAGTCGGCCTACAGAGCGACTGACTAATGCGCAGGCGCGCGTTGAACGCTCGGTTCTCCCACTCATTGCTCTGCACTCTTCTCTGCTCCCGATCCTTACTCTCGCTGATCCGCCGATCGACTGAGGATCGCGCATGCGTTCAATTCTCCCCACTCTCAACATTCGATTCTCTCTCTCATTGCACTCTCGTCTCGCGGTACTCTGAGCTAATATTAATATTAATGCTAACGCGCTTATTAAAGTAAGAATAATAAGAATATAAGTATTATAATAGTTACTAATTACGTTTATTAAGACAAGAAAAAAAAAGAAAAGGGCATTTTGGGGGTTTGTTACAATAGCGTAAACCGATCGACGGGAGATACGCCGTCTAGATTGTTATTCGGCACAAACCAAGTTGGGCCTATTAGTGATGATTTGCGTTGTATTCTGGAAGATCAATTGTCGGAAGACCGGGATTTAGAAAAGATACGAGAGAACGCTGTTTCCAAAATACACACGACAAATGAGAAAAATCGTTCCTATTACGATAAGCGACATAAACCGCCTATTCAGTATTCGGTGGGAGATTACGTCATGATCAAAAATGTCGACGTGACGCCGGGTATGAATAAAAAGTTATTGCCAAAGTTTCGAGGTCCTTATGTGGTTAAGAAAGTATTAGATAGAGATAGATATATAGTATGTGATCCTGAGGGTCATCAATTGACACAGAGACCCTTTGAAGGTGTTTGTGCGCCGGAAAATATGAAACCCTGGTTGAATCCCAGGGAGACAGCTCATGTTCCATAAAACAAACAAAGTTCCTGTATTAACATTATTCTTGTATTAACCATTTACGTTAAGTGTGCTATTAGAATAGATAAAGCGTACCCATATTGCGTTAAGTATAAAGATTTTTAAGTAGTTTTAATCACTTTAAGAATGTAAGTAGATTGAGGGCAATCTGTAGTGGTCAGAATGGCCGAACTGTGGTGGTTCGAATAGCGCGCTCGACGTCTGTGCGAGCGTAGCGCCACAGCGGAGACCGGCAATCGACCGAGTCGCGACTCTTGCGAGTCGCGAGTGCGGAGAGTGTCCTGCGACAGAGTTGAGAGAAGACGTATTGTACCATTATTAAATATATTCATTATACCTGTTCATCCTGCGGTCATATCTATCCAATTGACTCCACTACAATTTATTCAATTATTAATCCTCATATTTCAATACAAATAATATTAATAAAAAGAATACATATAATTTACACTTTAATACATTTATTCATTCAAACATACAAATGTAGGAGCCGGAAAAAGAGAGCCACCGGCGCCGGGAATCGAACCCGGGCCGCCCGCGTGCTGATCAGCAGCGTTAGCCACACCGCTACGCCGCACAGTGGTCGAAAATCGAGAAAACCTGCCCAAAACATGAAGATGACCTTTGATTTGTACAAAAATGGGTATACTAAGGTTTTCGAGGTCGCTGATTACGAATTTGAGGTCAAAATTGCAAAAAACAAAATGGCGGACCCAATATGGCGGACGCGCATATCAGAAAAACATTTGATATAATCTAAATTTGGTTGCCTGGAGTTTTCGAGGTCGCTGATTACGAATTTGAGGTCAAAATTGCAAAAAACAAAATGGCGGACCCAATATGGCAGACCGCATATCAGAAAACATCAAATTTGGTCTAAACTTGGTATTCTAGAGTTTTCGAGGTCGCTGGTTACGAATTTGAGGTCAAAATTAAAAAAAAACAAAATGGCGGACCCAATATGGCAGACCGCATATCAGAAAACATCAAATTTGGTCTAAACTTGGTATCAGCAGCCAACAGTTTGTGCTTTGACGGCCTCTAAAAAAAAAGTTCCGATTTGTTCCACCTTGGGGCTTGTTGGAACTTGTTCACACAAGTGTAGAGAGTCTGAAAAAATTATTTCCAGTTGCTACTTTTTGCAACTTTGGACCGCATATCAGAAAAAATCAAATTTGGTCTAAGCTTGGTATCAGCAGGCAACAGCTGTCGCGAGTGGTCGAAATGGGTTTTCTAGCTGGACAAAACTATTTCCGCTTCACCTATGAAACTGAATGGAGTAGTTCGACTAAATATACGTTTATTTAATGAAAATGGAATATAGAAAAGTGGGATTGGGATGAACGGGCGATAGAAAATAAAATCATGAATTGAATTCCGGACTTCAACACTGGTCGACATAGAGACGCTGTTCCTCTCGCAGAGGAATTGAAAAACGACTCTTCTCTTCAGCAGGAAATTACCTGTAAATAATCAAAACGCTTGTACACCACTCGTTCACTATCCGAAAACTCTCGTTGTTTTACAACGAAATGCACGGCCTCCCTACACACACCGACACACACTAACATAACAACGTCGCGATTCGCTCGTTGCCACGTGCGACCGTCAACAATCATGGCATCGCGTCCCGTCTTAGAGTCGCATTCATGGAAATTCCCTTTCTACATTTACTTATTAAATTAAAATGTCCCAGCTCCAAAGTTGCAAAAAGTAGCAAATGGAAATAATTTTTTCGTACTCTCTACAGTTGTGTGAACAAGTTCCAAGAAGACCCAAGGTGGAACAAAACGGAACTTTTTTTAACAGGTCGTCAAAGTACAAGGACTAAATTTTGGTTGTATATTTTTGATTCTAGGCAAACAAATAATATATTCAAGGTTTAGGATCCTTGTACTTACGGTTCATGTTGGAATCCATCACAAATTGAATATATATCATAAATACTGCCAATAAAAAATTCCGCGAACGACAGACACTGACGAGTAACGAGACTTCGATCGTAGACTCACGCGTACGTTTACATTGAACAAATGAACAAATGTCATGAACAGCACTGATTCTTCTCATCTACTATCTACCTTGCACTTACCGTGATGAAAGATTTTTTTAACCACTTTCAATTTTGGGTTCTGTCCAGCTGGATAGCCCATTTTGATCACTCGCAACGGCTGTTGGCTGCTGATACCAAGCTTAAACCAAATCTGATGTTTTTCTGATATGCGCGTCCGCCATATTGAGTCCGCCAGTTAGATTTTTTTGAAATGTTGACATCAGATTCGTAATCAGCGACATCGAAAACGTCAGGATACCAAGTTTAGACCAAATCTGATGTTTTCTGATATGCGGTCGGCCATATTGGGTCCGCCATTTTTTTTTTAATTTTGACCTCAAATTCGTAACCAACGACCTGGAAAACTCTAGAATACCAAGTTTAGACCAAATTTGATGTTTTCTGATATGCGGTCTGCCATATTGGGTTCGCCATTTTGTTTTTTGCAATTTTGACCTCAAATTCGTAATCAGCGATCTCGAAAACTCCAGGCTACCAAATTTAGATTAAATCTAATGTTTTTCTGATATGCGCGTCCGCCATATTGGTTCTGCCATTTTATTTTTTGCAATTTTGACTTCAGATTCTTAATCAGCAACCTCGAAAACCTTAGTATACCCATTTTTGTACAAATCAAAGGTCATCTTCATGTTTTGGGCAGGTTTTCTCGATTTTTGACCACTGTGAGACGTTAGCAATATTTATTAATACAGAAGGTAATCCAGTAGAGAAGTCAGGAATAGAATTGAAAGAAAGGAAGATGCTTAAGATAACCTCAGAAATTCCATTCGAAATAGGTGAAGTAATAAGAATTTCAGAGGGAAGTCAGTTAATTTTAGGGATGGTAATACAAGATCCTCCGACGATACAGACATATGCCACTGTATTAGGAAATTTGTGCCATAACCTTATGGAAAGGAGAATTAAGAAGATATCATTGTCTAGGGGAGATAATAATACATTATGGGAACAAATAAAGAATATAATTAAATTAAAATTTGTACAAACCAATATCACAATAACTATTTGTAATGGAACCATACAATTACCTATAGAACAGGATAGGTTAATAATAATAAAAGAAAATCATGAATCACCAATAGGAGGCCATAAAGGAGTAACAAAAACGTACGATCGAATTAGAAGTTTATATTATTGGAAAAATATGAAAACAGATATTAAAGAATATATTAAAACCTGTATAAGTTGCCAAAGACAGAAATTAGTACGAGTTAAAACAAGGGAACCAATGGTGATAACGGACACACCATTAGACGCGTTCGACAAAGTATCAATGGATATCGTAGGGCCATTGCCATACACTCGTTCAGGAAAAAGCTACATACTCACAATACAAGACAATTTAACCAAATATTCATTAGCCATACCGTTAGTTTCATTCACGAGCGAAGAAATAGCCGAAGCGTTCACGAAACATTTTATATGTCAGTATGGATGTCCCAAAGCAATTCTGACAGACCAAGGATCTTCGTTTATCGGGTCTCTTATGAGAAAATTTGCAAGAGTCTTCAATATCAAACAATATAAAACATCCGCTTTTCATCCCCAATCGAATGGCTCACTAGAAAGAAGCCATCATGTACTAATTGAATATTTAAAACATTATATAACAAAAGAAAGACAATGGGATCAGTGGTTGCCACAGGCAATGTTTTCTTACAATACCAGTGTACATGAAAGCACAAAATATACTCCATACGAACTCATCTACGGAAGAAAGGCCAGACAACCATCTAGCATGACACAGAAAGATTCACTAAACACGTACCCAGATTTTGTCGATAACTTGATGAATAAATTGATAAATATTCGCGAAATAGGCAGACGTAACTTAGAAAACTCAAAGTTTAGACAAAAACACTATTATGATAAGAAGGTATCATCCGTTCAATACCATAGAGGCGAAGAAGTAATGTTATTAAAACCAAAAAGGAATAAATTTAGTAATGAATATGACGGACCGTACGTGATTATGGACGTCCTGGAGAATAATAACGTGAAACTGGCAATAAGTCCCCGTGTCACTAGAGTTGTACACCAGGATAGGATTAAGAAGGCTTACATCTCACCTATTCATAATAATACTAGGGATCATAATCAGGCTGGTACCAATGCAGGAACGTGATTTCGAAAAGTGGGGAGATCCGCGAGATTAATTACAACGAAATCCAGTTTAAAAATTTAGTGCGCACTGAGATTTCGAAATCGCAGCAAGCAAATATAGAAGCGAATAGAGAAGTAATAGAAGGTGATAAAGATAGTGAGTGTAGAAATAAATGTGAGTAAAGGATTCAAAAGAATAAATTAAATTAATAAATCCATAAGATTAATAAGCGGGATTTTCGAATTTTGCCTTTAAAAGCATGCCGGTTTTTCATTCCCGTGCCTTCCGTCCGACTGATATGGACGAGGAGTATTACGGACCCTGGGATGGGATATTACCGGAAGAATACCCGACAATATATTTAAAATTGATGCGGCTGGTCTGTCTTCAAGGGCCGGGAATTATTTATGAGGACCGATATGATAATTTTAAAAGAAAAATATGCCGGGAGTGTTATGAACGGTTACCGGAGAATCACAGGTTCTCTTATCCACAAACTTTTAACCATCTCATCACTCAAGTGAATAGTGCCCTAGCGTATAGGGACTGTAAATTGTGCAATATTCAATTATATACTGTATATCATGCGGGACGATGCCCCGAGTGCATCGAAATGTACTTCAATTTCGATGAGGAAGGAAAAGACGACGACTTGCTCCGACAGGGGCATGCAATAAACGTGATCACCCAATGGTGATCACAAAATAATAAAATCGCAATTTCATTTCCCTTTCAAACTGCGTAGTGAATCTCCGTATCAATCCTGTCAATAGGGAAGAAAAAATAGGTCGCGAGAGAACAGATTGCGGAGATGGGAGAACAATGCCGAAATTGTGCGCAGTATAGTAATCGACAGCGATCAGTGCGGATCAATTAGCGAGCAATAACGTAACATTTTTCATAAACTACGAATTTAAAATAATAGTAACAATGACGAACCGTCGTGCAGGTACAAAGAGAATAAAAACAAAAAGAATGGAAATCCAATGGAAAAATTTGAGTAAAATAGATATTCCTGAAAACTACTGGTGCGATTATATTAAATTATCCCCCTCTGACCCTCGACAACGGGCATGGAAGTACAACTTTCTCTTCGGCTCTGGACATACACCACCTCCAACTACTGGAAAAAGATTACCGATGGTGGATGACGATGAAATCCAAAATTTCCAGTACATAGACGAAGAATTCAACAGCCCAAGCCCCCCACTTGACCCTTCTGAAACAACCATTCCCTAAAACCCTGTCTCTCGAGGACGAGAGATTACTCCCGGCGGGGAGATGTAACAAACCCCCAAAATGCCATTTTCTTTTTTTTCTTGTCTTAATAAACGTAATTAGTAACTATTATAATACTTATTCTTATTATTCTTACTTTAATAAGATGATATTGGCGCGTTGATTCGGTCACTATACAACAATTTATTTTATTATTTGAAAATAAAATAAAGAAAACACCGCTATTTCGTAATTAATTATAGAAAAATCCGACGTTTCGGTTCATGATTTGAACCATCCTCAAGGAAAGTGAGATAAATTATATAAAATTACGCTTGCTGGTGAAAGATGTGTCGTAGCATTTATAAAAGCAAACGACTCCTGAGTCGGTTGGAAGCAGACTGAAGTAACAAGCAGACAACACAGACATAGCTAGAGGTGAAACGGACTGTGGCCAAAACAAAGCCGTTAGCAATTTGAAATTATCAAAAACCCCAAGATTTTGAACAAACATACATTCAAGGCAACAAACCAAACATTGAGCTCGTGTGATCAAATTTTTATAATTTTCTTTAATATAACATATCTACTCATAGGTGTAGTAGAGCTAATAAAGATACATAAAATGCATAGAATATGTAAATAGTAGAGTGATCATAAGGAGGTAAAATAGACAGACACATCATAACCCATTACTTCTTTAGTAATGTTGCGTAATATTCTTGTATCTTAGGTGTTTCATACCTGAGATTCACGCTAGGTTGTTTAATCATATGTAGTGTCTCTAAAATAATCCTCTGGTTCCAATTATTTTCTTTATCAACAATTTTAGCATTGTTAAAGTCAAACCTATGATCAAACTCCAAAGAATGCTTGGTTAGAGCCGTATGTTGTAAGGGGGATAACAAAATATTTCTTTTATGTTCGTATATACGTCTCTCTAGAAGTCTGGAAGTTTGTCCGATGTAAACTTGATTACAGCCCATACAAGGAATAGAATATACAATGTTAGAATTTTTGGACAAGGGAATTTTATCTTTAATCAAAGGAAATAGATGCTTAGTATAAAATGGTAATTTAAAAATGGTGTGTATACCGACTTTTCTAAAAATTCTTCTAATATCGTTAGAAATATTGTTAACAAAAGGTAATACGACAGTATTTCTCCAACTAATAGGACCTATTTTATTCTTTCTTAACTCTTTTCTTTTTTCAACAAAAAGTGGATGATAAATTTCAAAAATCCTTTCTTTAATAATCTCTGACACCATATCTACAGGATATCCATTCCGTTTTAGCGTGTTTTTAATAATAAGTAAATTATCTGGACGAAATTTTATGTCAGATAGCAAAATAGCACGGTCTATTAATCCTTTGATTAAACCCACCTTGTGTTGCATCGGATGTGCAGAGCAAAAATTAATATATCTTCCCGACCAGCTAGGTTTGTGATACCAATTCGTGATAATTCTATTATTTGATCTAATGACAATTGTATCAAGAAAACTAAGACATGAGTCCTTCTCAACCTCATGAGTGAACTGTAATCTGGCATGGAAACTGTTGAACGTGTCTAATAATATTTGTAAATCCTCTAGTCTAAGGCAGGTAATGATATCGTCAACATATCTTTTATAAAAAATAAGATTAAAATGTACCTTAGAAAGGGAAACAGTCTCAAGTTCTTCCATAACTATATTAGCAATTACAGGGGAGATCGGTGACCCCATAGCAGTTCCAAACACTTGTTTATAATAAGTTCCATTAAATAGGAAAACGTTCGATTCTAATACAAAACATACAGCATTGAGAAAATCATTACGGTCAATATTTGTGTGTATTTTAATTTCTTCCCAACGACGATCAAGAACCTGTAAGGCTAGATTAATGGGAATGTTGGTAAATAACGATACTACATCTAAAGAAACCAATCTTAAGGAATCATCATCAATTTGAACATTCTTAATTTCTTTACAAAACTGCCAACTGTTTACTGTGTGGTAGGGAAGGTTACCAACTATTTTTGAAAGAATATTAGCTAAGAAGCTCGAAAGTTTATACGTTTATTCTTACTTTAATAAACGCGTTAGCATTAATACTAATATTAGCTCATAGTACCGTGAGACGAGAGTGCAATGAGAGAGAGAATCGAATGTTAATGAGTGGGGAGAATTGAACGCATGCGCGATCCTCAGTCGATCGGCGGATCGGCGAGAGCAAGGATCGGGAGCAGAGAAGTGTGCAGAGCAATGAGTGGGAGAACCGAACGTTCAACGCGCGCCTGCGCATTAGTCAGTCGCTCTGTAAACCGACTGGAGAGCGGACCATGCGAGAGCAGAATTGTCAATGCGTAATAGTCGAGCTCCATTCCTATTGGTGCGCTCCCAGTATCCAGAATATGTATAAATACGGGCACGATAGCCCAGAGAGATTCATTCGATCAATTCGACTCCAAGCATTCAATGGTATTAAATCGATACAATCCAAAGGATCATTTAAGGCAAATAGCCGATCCCGACATAAATTAATGCTCCAACTTTGGAAGCCGCTTTGTAGGCCCCTCGGTTCTGTTGAGCGTTCCAACCAAGGCCATAGTCGCCAGGTTTGATGAGACGTTCCAGCCTTGGAAGCCGCCTTGTAGGCCCCTTAGTTTGAAGAAGCAAAGTTGTTAATTCTTATTCTCAGGTTAGTAATATTACTCCTGAGCAACGTGGGAGGAAGATTATTCCAAGTGGCAAAATCCGCCCTTGACGAAACGAAGAAACAATTAAGAACGAGTCTCGACTTAAACATATTCAATCCTAAATCCTAAACTATTATGTAATTCCTAAATCTTTCTACATCGACCAAAAGAGTCACTATCTATAAGCTAATTCCTAGATCCATAAGCTAATTCCTTCAATCGACTAAGACGTCGCTATTAGTTATTTAAGTTATATTACTCTAAATCGATCGATCAAACGGGCGTTCTTTTGTACCGACCAAGAGTCGCAACCCAAGACGATCAACTATATCCTTTTGTACCGACCGAGAGTCGCAACATAATTATCCTAATTTCTTTAATATTATAAAGCGTTAATTTTTGTTTGTTTGTATAATTTAGAAGTGTTTTATTGAATAAACACTATTAAGATTAATTCTGGTTCTTGAATTTTAATTCTTTATCGCACGCCACTCGAACCAATCCCGAAATCCTGTAAAACGCGTTACGCCACGCGTGGAAACGTTACAAGGGCCTCCTCCAGCAGTTTCTGGCCCATATTAGTATCGGATACAATTTTGAAACGAATACAAATTGTTGGAATCTATTATGGGTATAAGAAACCAGAGTCATCCAACGAGCTGTTGGAAAAATTCATTGATGAAATAACATATTTCATAAACAATGGGTTTATGTATAATAACAATAAACTTTCTATTAGGTTAACAAAAATTGTCTGTGATGCTCCAGCGAAATCGTTTGTATTATATACAAAAGGCCATACACGCTTTTCGAGCTGCTCGAAATGTACAATTGTTGGGAAATCAGTTAACAGAACTACGTGTTTCCCTTACACCGAAGTGCCTGATACACTGAGAACAGACGAAGATTTTCTACGGCAAACCGACGAAGATTACCATAAAGGTACAAGTGGTTTGTTAAAAGTGCCAAGTATTGGGTTAGTATCAAATGTGCCCCTAGACTATATGCACTTAATTTGCCTGGGAGTTATGAAGAAGCTCTTGCTATTGTGGATTAAGGGACCGTTAAACGTAAGGATTGGTGGACAAGCTAGGAACTTGATATCGGAACATCTAATATTGGTTGGAAATTCTGTACCGCGTGAGTTTTCGCGAAAGCCCAGAAGTTTGACGGACCTCAGTTACTGGAAACCTACGGAATTTCGGCAATTTCTACTGTACACAGGTCCTATTGTACTCAAGCGTGTATTAAAGAAAAATATTTACGAACATTTTTTAACACTGCACGTGGCTGTCAGTGTGTTAGTTAGCCCTATGTTAATTAATAGTGAAGAGAATATTAAATATGCTGAAGAATTATTAGAATACTTTGTTGAACATTTCGAGGTATTGTATGGGAAACAATATATTTCTCACAATGTCCACAACTTACTCCATTTGTGTAATGACGTTAGAAAATTTGGAGTGTTGGATAATTTTAGCGCATTTCCTTTTGAAAATTTTTTAGGCAGTTTGAAGAAATTAATAAGAAAATCGGATAAACCATTGCAGCAATTGGCAAGACGTTATGGAGAACTGCAGCGAGGACCGGTTCTAAAATCATCACCAATATTGGGAAAATATATTTGTAAAGGTTCCCATCACAATGGACCACTATTGCCCATATTCTCAACCGCAACTGTGACGCAGTACAAAAAATTGGAAAGTGATGGATATTATATACATTGCGATGACAAAAGAAATAATTGTTTCATGCTGAAGGATGGAACGATCATTCGCATTGTAAATATAGTGCAAATACGGACGGAAGAGGTGTACAATATAATAGGTCACAAACGTTAAGTAGCTGCCGATAACCTGTTTGAGAAACCGTGTGAATCTTCAATTTTAAAAGTTTTTATTGTTTCCGAAGGGACACGATTATGTTATTGGCCGGTTTCACAAATAAAATGTAAAATGTGGACTATAAAAAGAAACGAAACCCAGGATTACGTTATGCCGTTGCGACATAAGCATGACTAAAGGTGGAGAGAGGGGCTACTCTCGGCGTCGCACCACGCCGTGATTGCACACACAGTGCCTGCGAAGGAAATAATACATTTTATCGGTCATATGTCGCACCGCGCTGCAAAGTGCGGTACCACTGACTCTGTCAGTGGTCACAAGTGCCTGCAATGGCACTTGTACTCGCGGAACGTATGATGATCACGCGAGAGACGATTCACGGCGGCGTTACTTTACAAAGAAAAAGGAAATGTTTGTTTAATGATTGCGGAGACAAAAATTGTTTGTAAGGGTAATTTTCAACAACTGCAATAAATAAAACTCATAACATACATTTTTAAAAACCTGTTTTTTATTTTTTTTAATTATTTAAAAGCCTTGGTAAATATAAAAATTACCCCCTTGACCCCATCCCCCCGGCCTCTGCTCCCTTGACCCCACCCCCCCCGGCCGCTGCTTCCTTCGCCCCAGTCCCCCGGCTCTTCCTCCTTGGCCCCTTCCGCCTTGGCCTCTGCCGCCACCGCGCCTGCCACCTCCACGGGCTCTGCCGGTTTCCGCGTGGCGCCGGTAGGTCAGGCTTTTCATGGCCTTATACATCTGAAACAGTACCATAAAAATTACGTTTTCTACTTCTACCCGTACATATAGAGAATCCCAAAAATATTCGGACAGAACCGGAATAAAATACGGTCAACTCAGTTTCATTAAATGCAATGGTAAATTATTTTCTTCGTAATATTGAAGCTCTTTGTGAGACAAATTGACACAATATACGATATTTCGTTACATTGAAAATCGTGAAATATTGATAAACCGTAGATCTAACATGACATCAAATATTATCGTATATCACATATACGAATTGAACAATATTGTTCAATTCGTCTCCGACAGAGGTACATTATTACGAACAAAAGAATATAAGTATTTAGTATTGCGCATAATTACCTTTTTCATTTCTTTCAGTATGTTCTGCTGCGTGTCCACCCTCATTTCCTCCTGTCCTTCCTGATTATTCACCTCGTCCTGCTCCTTCAACTTCTCTCGCTCGCTCCTCTCCTCGACATTTACCAGTGCATCCTGTAGCTGGAAATTAAATAATGAATGTATTATTTTATGGAAAATAGTAAGATTGTATGAACATACAGGGTAATTCTCTCGCTGGAGTCCTCAAAGGCGATGCCGTCGATAAGTCCATTTTAGCAGTTTCCACGAATAAAATGGTTTGTTAAACTAATATTGAAATTATTATTTATATAAAGTTTAGACAGCTCTCAATTATTTAAGCAAGACAGTACGTTACGGAGGAGCGAAAATATTTTTTTTTTTCAAATATAATATTGACGTAGGTGTCAAAAGTTGACCAAGGCGGTCCATAATCTGTGTTTAAAAGGATTTTTTTTCTCGGACTTTATCTTCAGGGTGCGCATGATGATTATCTATGCTAAAAATATGTGCGTACAATATTCGATGTTTGAAATGTCTATAATTGCAGAGAAAAGAATATTTAAAAAGTATCACGTATTGCTTTTAAGCGAATAATGTACGCAAACATATTTTTGTACGTCGAAATTCACGAAACTCAGCGAGGCGGGAGAATCACCCTGTTTAATGGTATACAATTTTAATACTTACATTTGTCATATTGTCCATTTGCAACTGTTTAAAAATTCACTACGTTCACTATGTTCGGAGCTTCGCAACGAATCGAGGTTATTGGAAGACTGACTTTCCTCGGTCAGGAAAGTCCCTTCGTCGTCGTTTGCGAAAAGTCCGCAAGAGCCCTAGACTAATTTGGGGTCAGGGCCGGCGGAACCCATTATGCAAGTTATGTGCCGCATAAGGGCCCCATCCGAAGTGGACGGTATGAATGTATACCGCACGCTTAATAATAAAGTAATCCAACTCTCACATAAACAAAATGTTAATGTAATTTTTCTTTTGTACTCCGTAAAGTCAAAACATATTAAATAGAAAGGAGGAGCAAAAAGTTTTGGGGCGCTAAACATTTTCTTGCATGAAGGCGCCAACTATCCTCGCACCGGCCCTGTTTATGACCGGGCCTGGTGTCCGTGCCCGTCGTCGCCGCACAGTCGGGTAAATCGGGTCGAAACGCGGCACAAAACATTTTCTGACTGAAATCATATATTTATTACTTATTTTTTCATTTCATTCAGTTAGGACGTAGGGGAGACCGGGGCTAGTTGATACGTTTCTCAGTTTTCAATTTATCTCATTTTTGTTTGAATTAATTACTTAATTACAAATATGCTAAAATGTACTTTGGTCCTTCCTCTTTAATATATTGTAAATGAAATGTTGAGAAAATACATACAAAATGAATGAGAAAATGTTATTTGCACGAAGGTAAAATGTATCAACTTACCCCACCGTGGGGCAAGTTGATACATCTGTATAATATCCGTTTAATGAGTAAAGGATAGATGTCTGGAATGTCCTACTTTAACACGAGGTGCTTGCTTCTTTTTATTAATGTATCTTAATAAAGCTATTTTTATCTATTCCGTATATTCTCGCGCTTTAACTCCTTTTATACACCAATACACGCTTTTTGAAAAATATTTTGTGGTATTTTTCCGCGATTCGTTTTTCTCACATAATTTCGTACCACTTTCCTAGAAATAAAAGGAAAAATCCAATTAAAAGTAGTTGGGAAAAATTGATACACTCCCCATGAGTATCAACATGCCCCAGAGAAAACGTATCAACTTACCTCACAGGAAGCCATTATGTACAAACATCTCTATAAAAAAATTTAGAGCATATAAACAAAATAACAAAACGTAATTACCTTACCTTCGAAGGACTCAATGTGATGCCCAATTAATTTGAGTGATAAAATTCTCTATCCCGTCCCAAGACGGATGGGAAAGTGAATACAACTATTTACTTTTTGTCTATAAAAACGAAAACAGTTAAAAATGGATTGCTAATAAAGTCAAGGTACACAGACGTACGCTAGATTGTAGTAAATAATTGATCAAGGAGCTTCACATATCTCGCACACAAGGAGCTACATATACACAGTGTCGAGATAATTCGTCTGTATCAACCTGCCTCTGTATCAACTAGCCCCGGTCTCCCCTACCTATATTTGTGATGTTGTTGTTACTGAATAATTAATGAAACTTGATTGTCTAACTGTATTTGTAAATAAATTTTTGGAGAATATTTGAAATCCTATAAAATTCAATAGTTATAAAATCTTTATTTATTATTATTATTATTATTATTATTATTATTATTATAAACGGGAATAGTCCCATAGTTTACATAAAGCATACAACAATTGACCTTACATCGTCTACACAAAGCGTAAGTACCTAATATACAGGAGAAACTTTTAACTTCCTACTCTGAATAATATAGTGTGTGTGAATGTAAAAAATGTGTAGCTAATTTATTTAAGAAATCAATGGTGTGTATAAATGTTTCTCCTTTTTCCATAAGGATTTTGTAAAAAATATGCACATATACAGTATAATCTGCAACTACAATAATTATTATTGATATCAATTAGGGAAAAGTCGATACAATTACGGTTATGGAACCGATATGGGGAGGGAAATAGGAACCGTAACCGAAACACAGATAATAGTTGGAAATTTCGGTTCTTCATAACAACTATTCAGAATAAAGGTTCTTTATAACCGTTTGGAAAACCGAAATTGATATTATAACAGTTTTCGAGCCCTGCTTACTGCGGGACCTTTGTTGTAAAATTTCCGAAAAGTTCCATGAAGGTGGCTAGAGAATGCCCGGAAGGTTCCCTGAACGTGGCTAGAGAATGCCCGGAACGTTCCCTGAAGGTGGCTAGAGAATGCCCGGAACGTTCCCTGAAGGTGGCTAGAGAATGCCCGGAACGTTCCCTGAAGGTGGCTGGAGAATGCCCGGAACGTTCCCTGAAGGTGGCTGGAGAATGCCCGGAACGTTCCCTGAAGGTGGCTAGAGAATGCCCGGAACGTTCCCTGAAGGTGGCTAGAGAATGCACGGAAGGTTCCCTGAAGGTGGTTAGAGAATGCCCGGAACGTTCCCTGAAGGTGGCAGGAAGGTTGCCGTGGAATGTTCCACAGGGGCGGACATAGGAAGGTTCCGGCAACGTTCCAGCAATGTTCCCGGTGGAACATTCCACGGCAACGTTCCTACCACCGTCAGGGAACGTTCCTGCCATGGAGTGTGCTGTATGGGAAGTGTAACAGATTATGGACGTTGTGTGAGACGTGTTTTGGTTCATATAATGATTTAAAGATTTCAACAAAATACTCAAATAATTCTATTGCATAATCGAGATGATCAAAATATTTTCTGTGCGATAAGATGACAAATGCGGCGTGAAGAGTAAGAAAATTTAAATATCTATCGGAAGTTATATTGTTTAATAAAACTACGGGCCCTGTGTATAATAAAAATTGACGGAATTCAGTTGCTTTCCACCGTTTTAAAATATCCAAGCTTCGAGGTTTTCTCATAAATTCCCTTGGCATGCTGGTGGATAGATTTATTAAAGCCAATGATATGTTGTTTTGCGATAATTGTGATATTTTGGTACGGCGTTTGCCACAACACTACAGAGAAAGTAATTTTTTTACTACGCCCAGACAAATGAGGTGCTTGTAGTCTAGCGGAAACGAATTAATCGTGTGGATGCCAGGAATTTTTTTCTATGATCGAAGTTCCAGTATGGTCGTCTGGGTCAGTTTTGGATCTGAAATCAACATCTGTCCTTAAACTGAGATTTTCCGTGTCAGGAAAGCACGTTCTCTTGTCTATATTCTTACCTACGATGTGGCATTTAGTGCAAGAGGAATAGCCGGCATGGCCTTTGGTATATTTAAGAAAGGACTTGGCAGGTACATCGCAAATAAATGATTTTATTTTTAAGTGATAAAAATGGTCCTTAATAGAAATTCCGGTACTAATTAAATCTATGGCCTCTTTGGCGAAATCTTCTAGAAAAAGGTTGGCATCATTAGGCTTTTCATACCCATGATATGTGCCAATCATACCTACTTCATTGTATCCTGTAATGCAGCCCAAAATGGGGTAAACTTGACTTTTGGAACTTTTACAAAGCAGTAAACCGTCCACATTGATGTTAATATAAATTGTATTGTCTTTGATACGGGATAAATCTAGAGACTGAGCGAGTTTTAAAATGATGGATTCTAAACCAAAATGGTAATAATGCCCTGGTTCGACACATCTAATCGCTACAGTCCTGGGAGATTTTAAAGGGGTCCTGGCATCCGAGGGTAAATGACTAGGAATTGATTTCTTTAAAATGGGTAATAAATCGTTAATGGCTTGATGCGAAATATTATGTTGTACAGCCCACTTTGCTAATGACTGGGATAAATTGGGACTATCGGTGGTCTGAGAATTTTCGAATGTGGCGAAATTTGCAATTTCTTCCACATTCTCGAGGAATCCTACATCACTCTAAGTGATATTAACAGAAGGTTGGGAATTAATGCCAGGTGAAATGGCATTTGTAGTGGTACTGAGATCGGAAGATGTCGATTGGGAAACTGACTGTGAACAACTAGTGCCAGGTGGGAGTGAATATGGGAAACTAGCATCTGATGATGTGGCTCGGGTTTCCTGAAGGGAACTATTTAGAGATCATTTGGCGCGCATATAGTATTTGTGTAATTTTATTTTGCCAGTCATGATTGCGGTAAAGAAGGAGATAGATAGAACTGACTGTATAGTTGGGAAAAGAATAGCGTAATGGAAGAGAATGGATATAAAACTTACGTGTAATACAAGCGGTACTTCTATGAATGTTAAAGAAACACAACACTTTGTAAAAGTACGTCGTTTAAAATGTCAGCCTTTGCCTCCGACGGTTCAGCAGTAACTACCGTCTCGCGTGCAGTGATGCCAGAATCGTGGGCAGGGTGGGTAAGGACTGTGTTACTCGGTAGCCCCGCCCCCCCCCCCCCCACCATTCACCGGGCCATCGGATCACCACGCATGCGCGCGCAAGATGATCTTGACGTTGATTGGTTCGACGGTCGCGCGCGCATGGGTGGTGACCTGATGGTCCGAGGAATGGTGGGGGGGGGGGCTACCAAGTAACACAGCCCTTACCCACCCTGATCGTGGGTTTTCGCCAGAGATGGGCAAAAAATTATTTCAAATAAAAAATTGAGTTCGACTAAAAGACGAAAATTTTATTCGAGACTCATGAATAAGACTAACCCGAGTAAATTTTTAATCGAAGCGCTCATGATTGAAATCATGGGGATTCAATCATCAGTCATGGTTGAACTACTTCAATCATGGGGATTCAATCGTCGGCCATGATTGAAGTAGGTCAATCATGGGGATTCAATCGCCGGCTATGATTGAACTACGTCAATCATGGGGATTCAATCGTCGGCCATGATTGAACAACGTCAATAATGGGGATTCAATCATGACTGAATGAACAGGGTTCTCGTATTCAATCGTAGTTCAGTCGATTGTAGCTCGACTAACCTTGGCGAGCCTCGAGACTCGCGAGAGCCTTTGATCGATGCCGCGCGAGGCCCGAACCGAGCGACATTGTATCGTTCATCCGTCTAAACTGGAGCACAGTGTGCGATTTAGCTCTTTCTGCGAAAAGCGTAGAAGTCGACACGGACGTGTTTATCGACACGCGACTCACAGGCGAGAGAGCGATCGCAGAAACGGCACGGGCCGGGCCACCGATTCGGGCACCGACATCTAGCCAATCAGCATGGCCCACGTCTGTGCCGCGAGACAATGCTAACTAGGAGGGAGAGACAATAGCTAATTAGTCTAGGTGTCAGCCCCGAGATGGCCCGACCAGGCATCACCGCGATCGTCCAGCGGCCAATCCCAAACAGACCGATTTCAATAATTTTTTTTTAAATACTCGTAAAGGACTCAGCAATAACGGAGTGCTGCAGTAAATCCTGTATTTGTTGATCTAATCTATAAAAAACATTATTTAGCATAACATAACATAAAAACGTAAACTTTGGAGATTAAAAATATTAAAAATTAATTTTTTGTAAATTTAATATTAGCTATAAAATAAAAAATTTACTTCGAATTTACAAAATGTATGTTTTAAATAAACTGTAAGTATAGCTGATTTAAATGTAATATTTTTAAATTATATTTCAATTTGATTAGTTTTGATTTTATTTCTAATATATATATATTTTTTTTAATTTTTATATATACAGGGTGTCCGCGGGAAGACTGGACAGCTGAATATCTCCTAAAGTATTGGAGATAAAAAATTAGAAAAATATGTAAATTAATGGTTCGATGGGGCTGCTTAATTCGCCGCGACGGATTTTTTTTTCGATTATTATTTTAAAAGATACGATGGTCAAGTTGGGTTTTTCAAATGGCACTAACTTTTCTGAAGTCCTGAGTTGATAGTGCGTTCCAAGACGAATTCAATAAGCTTTAATGTATACACTTGATTTCCACTGGTTTTTTGAGATATTGCGCTTGCAAATTTGCTGATTTTCACTTGAAAAAAACCTCTGGAATAGCAAGGACCGGGGTCGGTCTTGCTGGCCCCACGGGTGGCAGTGCCTGCTGAAATAGATACCTACCTGCCAAAGGTCTACGCAGACCCAAGGCTGGACAATTCTTTTCCGTCAGAAATGCTACTTAGGTAGGTACATCCGCGGTATCGAGAAGCGCACCGTTACTTTTATTTCGCACTTGCTTCTACGCTCGGATGGCCGGTTATTTTGGGAGGGATGCAAGTTCGATTGGTTAGGTTAGGAGGTGTGAAAGTTGCTAGACTAAATTTCAACCATAGGGAGCAGATTGTATTAGAACCAATCGGATTTGCATCCCTCACAAACGGCTGCTCTCTTGAAGAGGCCCTCTTCACGGCAATGTCCCCTCCCCAATGCCCACCTTCTCTCGCGCGGAATACGTCAACGCATGCTTTAGGTTTTGATATTGAAGCTCGTGTTTATACTCGAGAGGACCACGCGTCGACAGCGGGCTACCCCTTTTCTTCCTGTGTCTCCCCACGAGGAGTATTGCCGATGGATTGTAGGAGCGTAGATGTCTGGATGCCAGTTATTGAATTCAGGAGACGATAGAAACACTTTATTACAAAACACACATGTACTATAATTAAAGTAAATCGTATTCCTCTCGGGCAGGAGTACTGATAATGATCGAACTTGCGCCCCACTTCGCGCAGACCGATTACGCGGAGGGTAGTCGGGTGTCACACACTGCACAATTGATACAGGGTAACAATTCTGGAGCAACGCCCGTCAAGGAGATGCGGCCTGGTACCCCGTGACGAGGATAGCTCTTCGCAGTTCCTCGCCCGATTTTTATGGCTTTTTTCGGAAAAAGGTACGAATCGTGGGCCGAACGTAACGAATTGAAGGGTTTCGACCCTCGAAGGGTTTGGAATATCATTAAGAAGTGAAAAATGTACAGGATTTCAAATGTTTGCTTGTTTTCTTCATCGTATCGAGAAGGAAGTGATGTCAATGGATTCCTTATGCTTTTCCGATGAAACTGACACCAAGAACGACGTAATTCGGAAAATAATGAAAGAAATGAATAATTCATTTCCATAACCTCAAGCTAATTTCGTTAATAATAGTCTGATTTACGTGGAATTTGTTATGATTTTCATCGGAAAAACATAAGGAATCCAGTGGTGCCACTGTCATATCGATACGATAAAGAATAAAGAATTATTTTATTTCCTAAACAGATACAGGGTAATTCTGGAGGTACGCCCGTCACCCCGTGGCGAGGACAACACTCCGCAGTGCCCATCGAAATTTATGGCTTTTTCCGGAAAAAGGTACGAATCCTGGGCCCAACGTAACGAATTGGGGTCGAGTCTCCGCAGTCGAGGGTGAAATATCCATTTCAGAGTATTAAGAAATTATTTTCTTCATCGTGTCGACAGAGAAGTGACGCCAATGGATTCCTTATGTTTTTCTGATGAAAATCATACCAAATATCACGCTAATCGGATTACTTTGACACAAGCTATTTGTATTCCCTATGTAAAAGTTGCCCAATTTACACGACATTTGTAATGATTTTCATCAGAAAACCCCAAGGAATCCATCGGCGACACTTCCATATCGATACGATAAAGAATAAAGAATTATATTATTTCCTAAACAGATACACGGTAATTCTGGAGGTACGCCCGTCACCCCGTGGCGACGACAACACCCCGCAGTGCCCATCGAATTTTATGACTTTTTCCGGAAAAAGGTAGGAATCCTGGGCCCAACGTAACGAATTGGGGTCCAGCCCCCGCAGTCGAGGGTGAAAATGTGAAATATTCATTTCAGCGTAGTAAGAAATTCTTCATTCATTATTGCACCGATATGAAAGTGGCACCACTGGATTCCTTATGTTTTTCCGATGAAGATCATACCAAATTTCACGTAAATCAGACTATTGTTAACGAAATTTCCTTCATTATTTTCCGAATTACGTCGTTCTTGGTGTCAGTTTTATCGGAAAAGCATAAGGAATCCATTGGCATCACTTCCTTCTCGATACGATGAAGGAAAGAAGCAAACATTTGAAATCCTGTACATTTTTCACTTCTTAATGATATTCCAAACCCTTCGAGGGTCGAAACCCTTCAATTCGTTACGTTCGGCCCACGATTCGTACCTTTTTCCGAAAAAAGCCATAAAAATCGGGCGAGGAACTGCGAAGGGCTATCCTCGTCACGGGGTACCAGGCCGCATCTCCTTGACGGGCGTTGCTCCAGAATTGTTACCCTGTATCAATTGTGCAGTGTGTGACACCCGACTACCCTCCGCGTAATCGGTCTGCGCGAAGTGGGGCGCAAGTTCGATCATTATCAGTACTCCTGCCCGAGAGGAATACGATTTACTTTAATTATAGTACATGTGTGTTTTGTAATAAAGTGTTTCTATCGTCTCCTGAATTCAATAACTGGCATCCAGACATCTACGCTCCTACAATCCATCGGCAATACTCCTCGTGGGGAGACACAGGAAGAAAAGGGGTAGCCCGCTGTCGACGCGTGGTCCTCTCGAGTATAAACACGAGCTTCAATATCAAAACCTAAAGCATGCGTTGACGTATTCCGCGCGAGAGAAGGTGGGCATTGGGGAGGGGACATTGCCGTGAAGAGGGCCTCTTCAAGAGAGCAGCCGTTTGTGAGGGATGCAAATCCGATTGGTTCTAATACAATCTGCTCCCTATGGTTGAAATTTAGTCTAGCAACTTTCACACCTCCTAACCTAACCAATCGAACTTGCATCCCTCCCAAAATAACCGGCCATCCGAGCGTAGAAGCAGGTGCGAAATAAAAGTAACGGTGCGCTTCTCGATACCGCAGATGTACCTACCTAAGTAGCATTTCTGACGGAAAAGAATTGTCCAGCCTTGGGTCTGCGTAGACCTTTGGCAGGTAGGTATCTATTTCAGCAGGCACTGCCACCCGTGGGACCAGCAAGACCGACCCCGGTCCTTGCTATTCCAGAGGTTTTTTTCAAGTGAAAATCAGCAAATTTGCAAGCGCAATATCTCAAAAACCAGTGGAAATCAAGTGTATACATTAAAGCTTATTGAATTCGTCTTGGAACGCACTATCAACTCAGGACTTCAGAAAAGTTAGTGCCATTTGAAAAACCCAACTTGACCATCGTATCTTTTAAAATAATAATCGAAAAAAAAATCCGTCGCGGCGAATTAAGCAGCCCCATCGAACCATTAATTTACATATTTTTTCTAATTTTTTATCTCCAATACTTTAGGAGATATTCAGCTGTCCAGTCTTCCCGCGGACACCCTGTATATGGGTCATTCCACGTCAACCGGATCACCTTCGAGTCCAAAATTTGGGGAAATGTATACGAACGTGTGAGGGCTTAAATTGTTCGCCTGCACATGTACTTTCGAAAGAAAGTTGGCATTTTGAAAAATTCAATATGGCGGATCCAATATGGCGGCTAAAATCTGCGAAATTGGGAGATAGTTTAGTACTACTATTAATAAAAATCCGAAAATGACTCGAGCGGCTTGAAAATAAAGTGATTACGAATCGACATGACTCGCTGCTTACGAATCTGAGGTGAGAATTGACGAATTCAAAATGGCGGATTCAATATGGCGACTATACAGCAAAGATATTGTTCCAAGGGACTGCAAGATACTCAAAATGATAATGAAATAATTACTCAGGGTTTTTGGGGCCACTGATCACGTATCTCAAGCCAGAATTCCAAAACTCAAAATGGGGGATGGAACATGGCCGACCAAAATTTTGAAAAATGTTTTATTTTCATGAAAATTTGCATGTAGGGGTTCTTTGGAGCGCTCGTTACGAATTCGCTGTCAGATTTCCAAAATTCAAAATGGCGGATCGGATACCAACGCAACGGCCGGGAATATAAGGGCCCTTGAATGGGTGGGATTCTAGGAGAGTACAAAGTAAACAGGCGGAAATAAGGTGAAGTAGATGGTTACTTCATCTTCAGTTTTAAAATCGGAAGCTCTTTTTATTTGGGCAAAGAAGATATTTGCAAACATGCGACTCTTTTAGTACAGTAAGGAGAGTCATAAAAGGACTCAGAGGTTCCTCCGTAAAAGATTTTCTTGTGCGCCCCCTGTGACCAACATTTAAATGAGCCATACATTTATACCGATTTCAAAAAAGATATTAAAGGTAATGAGATATTCTGACGCAAGAAGACCCTATAACCATTGTACAGTATTAACTTCATAATTGATACATTATGCAGTACAAGATGCGTAAAATATGAAGGATTGTTTATCAGCAAACGAAAAGAATGACAAGACTTATCTAATTAAGATTATGAGATCGGATTGTCAAACATTAAAATGGCACATCCAGTATGATGGATCTGCAAAAGAAAAAATTTTAAAACTGAAGAAGAAGTAACCATCTACTTCACTTTATTTCCGCCAGTTTACTTTGTACACTCCTAGAATCCCACCCATTCGAGAGCCCTTATATTCCCGGCCGTTGCGTTGGTATCGGATCCGCCATTTTGAATTTTGGAAATCTGACAGCGAATTCGTAACGAGAGACCCAAAGAACCCCTACATGCAAATTTTCATGAAAATTGAAAATTTTTCAAAAATTTGGTCGGCCATGTTCCATCCGCCATTTTGATTTTGGAAATCTAGCTTCAGATACGTGATCAGTAGCGTCAAAAACCCCGAGTAATTATTTTATTATCATTTCGAGTAACTTACAGTCCCTTGGAACAAGATCTTGGGTGTATAGTCGCCATATTGAATCCGCCATTTTGAATTCGTAAATTCTCACTTCAGATTCGTAATCAGCGACTCATGTCGAGTCGTAATCACTTCATTTTCAAGCCGTTCGAGTCATTTTCGGATTTTTATTAATAGTATTACTAAACTATCTACCAATTTCGCAGATTTTAGCCGCCATATTGGATCCGCCATGTTGAATTTTTTAAAATGCCAACTTTCTTTCGAAAGTACATGTGCAGATGAAAAATTTAAGCCCTCACACGTTTGTCTACGTTTCCCCAAATTTTGGACTCGAAGGTGATCCGGTTGACGTGGAATGACCCATATACCGTTAAGGAACTAGTTTCTGATCAGTTTAGAAGGTTTCCCGATTTAATATTTATTTTTAACCTAATGAAACATTAAACCATAGACTTTTTTTATACTAAAAGTTGAATTAATGTTTAAACTTCAAGGAAAAATTTTAAAAAGTTAAAAATAAATATATAATTTAAATACTTATAAGGTATGGAGTAATAAGGTGACTAGGAACTAGTTTTTAATCATCTAAAACTAACAATACTAACTGCTTTCACAGACAACACATATATTTTTGAATTATCAATTTGTATGTTAGTAATTATTTTAAACAATTATTTATTGACATAAACTCAAAAGAACGATTTATTTCATGAACTGATAAAAAATTAGTGCCTGATCAAGAACTAGTTCCCTAACGGTATATATTTATTAAGAGCATTTAAAAAAAAAATATTGAAATCAGTCAAGATTTACACCGTCTAGCAATTTTTGTCCAATATCGCACACTGTGTGGCGCCTGGAGTTGCTCGGCGATGTGTCATCAATTATACGGAAAGTGAATTTCTTTATTTTTCATCGTATCAATATGAAAGTGGCACCAATGGATTCCTTGCATTCGCCCGATTAAACGGACAGAAAATAATTTAAATCGGACTACTTTTAACGAAACGGGGCTTTTATTCTGCAAATAAATTTGATGTATAATATTGTTAATAATCATAGTTCAAATTATGTCAGGTTTGGTATCATTTTTGTCGGGAAAACACAAGGAGACGATTGATGTCACTTCTGTGCAGATCCGATGAAGAATTTCACATTTTTCCGTTCTTAATGGTTTGTGTTATCCTTGTCTTTTATGGCCCCATGGTTCTCGGCGATCCATGTCGAGCGTTCGCTATTGAAGAGTCTTGCTTATGTCTTCGACTCCTCGGTAAAGGAAGAATGATAGTGAGCATGATTTTGGAATTTGTATCAGCTTAACGAGCACTACCTACATATACATACAAATGTTTGGAAATAATCGCGCACAGTGGTTTAAAATACGATTCTAGCTGCGCAAAATTATTTTTGTTGTTATAGTTTTTCCTGAACATATGTATACTTTAATAGCATATTTACTCATTTCTTATTTTTACTGTTGTTTTTTTTTTACTTATTTATGATTACTTTTTGCATCTTATTGTGTGTGAGTAAACATACAGGTTGTTCTCGATAAAAGCTAATATTTCCAGATTATAATTAATTAGTTTAATGGAAAATTTACAAATGTACATATACGTATTTTAGCAAAAATAAAAAAATGCATATTATTCGTGCCGCAGCTCGCTCACGCGGCCAGGTAGCGATTAGAGATCCCCGTGTAGAACGTGTATTGAAGATACACGTGTACACGCGTATGTCATGTGCGTGATAACCCCACTACAGGTATGTCCCCCCGCCAGGTGTACCTACCTGTGCTGCATGGCAACCGCATTGTATAAAAGGGCAGGGAGGACACGAATAGAGGATCAGTCAATCAATCAGTTTTCCTTACATAAGAAAGTTGCGATCCCGTGACATTTTTGGCGATCCTGCCAGGATACCGCTCATCGACAATCGAAGAAAGGAGTGAACCGAAGGAAGCCCGGCACTACGCGAGGCAGAGTAGACTTCGGGGACTACGAGAGCCACACCCTAATCACGCCGTTGAAGCCACTATTTTATGCTGCACCAAGAGAACGAGGATCACTTCGTCAAAGAAGGGACTACGAGCGCCAGACTCCTGCCGAGCTCAACTACAGCATCCAAATAAATAACCGAAGTAAGAAATTCCAATTTTCTTAACTTGCCTAAACAATTCCGCGCATTCCGCGAACCCGTACGAGATATTCTATCCGACACGGATTCAGAAAGCACAATGACGAACTTAGCAATTGAAAAATTGACCCAATTAATGGAACGTGTGTAACAAGACGTAGCAACGTTAGCCAAAGAAAACGAAAGTAGATCACGCGAGATTCGCGACATGTACCAAGTAATTAAAGATAGAAGCGATCGAATTACCACGGAAGACGACGCGATAAACGACGAGCCGCGACCGCCCGCACTCTCGGCACCGCCCGCTACTCCCGCGGAAAGAAGACCGGCAAAAGAAATAATCCGCACAATTGAAGTATTGAAAGGACGCGATGATATCGGCATCGAAGATTTCATCAAGCAGACGAAACGCGCCGCGCTTCGTTGCTTAGAGCCAGAATTACTCCTCGATTTAATATTAGTAGAAAAGATCCAAGAACAAGCAAAACGTAGTATTCGGTTTCTCATTATAACGTCGTACGACGAACTATATTCCGCACTGCGTACCCACGTCAATCCACCGACGACCATAGGTAATTGCAGACAACGCCTTTCGAATACCAAACAAGGCGCTACCGAATCGGTCCAGTCGTTCAATCTCAGATTTCGACAAAATCTGAACGAACTACAATACGCAGTACAGAACAAACACTCCAACTCCGTTGCAAGGTCTATCGCCTTGGAGAGTGAGAACGACAACGCCACACACGTATATATCTTAAACCTGAGACACGAATTAGGAAAACTCGTGATCGCTAGGAGTCCCCCGACCATCTCTGAAGCACAATCTATTGCATGTGAAATGGAAATGTGGCTTCGAGAAGGTTCGCGAATGTCAAACGGGAACGCATCGCTTGGCAACAGACACAAGTCAGGTAATGAACACCTGACACCGCGCCCGATAAAACATTCCAGCATACCATCCACCTCGTTCCGATCGATGAATGACTCAGAAAAGGAACGGAGTCAATCACGCTCAATACCGCAATGTGAGATATGTAAACACTATGGACATACGAAAGAACGATGCTATTCTCGAAATTTTCGGGACGGCCAACCGGGGAAACTACCACCGCGAGTAAATAACATAGAAGAAGGGAACCCACAGGAGAACGCGGAGGGGAACCACGAATATTTTGCACCTCCGGACGATTACGGCACATACAAGCAAGACTCAGAGGAATGGAAAGATCCGGAAGACTCTTGCTTGACACCGGAGCAGGGATAAACCTAATAAAATCAAACATAATAGCTGCAGGAATAAAAAGAGTTCCTGTGAAGAAAACATTTTCAATGGGCAAAGACAAGCATACCTCTACAGAATATGTAACATTGACAGGTTTGGAGACAGAACATACGTTTTACGTGATCCCTGACGATTTTCCACTGAAAGAAGACGGTATAATTGGCATACAGTTTCTCGACAAATACAAATTCGAAATCAATAACACTAGGTTAAAGCTGAACGGAACAGAGACTAAATTATTCTCAGAACCAAAAATCCGCTTTTACATTTTACAACAAGCGCAGTAATTGACGGCAAATTAGAACGCGTGACATTCATTAATACTGAAAACGAAGAATTAGAGCTACCTCAAATCATTGATATCGATCCACCCGATACCAATGATAGACTTCGGCTTCTGAAACAAAGCATTCGCACTAGCCACATAGAATCGCAACTCCGTAAAACCATAGAGAAAATAATATTTGGCTATTCGGACATTTTCACGCTAGAATCAGACCCTTTACCTTGCACTCGGCTAACTGAACACGAGATTATTTTAAAAGACCCAAAACCAATAAACGTTAGAAGCTACAAACCACCGGAATGTCATAAGAGCGAGATCAAACAACAAATTGACGACATGTTAAAGAAGTCGGTAATCGAACCAAGCGACTCACCTTTTAATTCGCCCCTATGGGTAGCAGGGAGTCGAGACCGAAGCAGAAACCGAAATTCAGACCGGTCACATATCGGTCAAGTAACCAGTAACCGTAACGAAAGTGGAGAGAAATTCTGACCGTAATAGTGAGAGGATGCAAAAGGGAACCGAAGCTCCCGACCAATTGCACTTCGGTCGGGAATCGGGGACCGTAATTCTGAGACGAACGGGGACCGGTCGGTCGACCGGTCGCCGCCGAATGGTACAGGGCTCCGGGTCGGTTTGGTTCGGGTGGGTTCGGTTCAGTTCGACCTAGCTGAATAGGCCGGGAAGGTATGTATGCTGTTCCTGTCGCTCACATTGTTTGTCTCTCTCGTGACGGGATTTGTGACAGCAGACTGTTGCAGTTATTTGTTACTCTGACACTGTCGGTCTCAAACTGCGCCGATGTACCGAGGCATTGTTGTATTTGAAAAACTACATTAAGAATGTAGGCGCTGAACGCTCGGAGAAGACGGCCTATGGTGCGGAGTGGGCCCATAGGTGGCGTCGGTTAGATAGGAGTTCGGAACTGGAGAGATCGTGGAGAGTCGGCGTAGCGGTGTGGCTAACGCTGCTGATCAGCACGCGGGCGGCCCGGGTTCGATTCCCGGCGCCGGTGGCTCTCTTTTTCCGGCTCCTACAAGAAGATGTTTACCACACCATTCTTAACATGGAAGATGTAGTCCTAGCTTGCTAAAGATTTGAAATTCTTCTTCCAAAACTACAATCTTCCTAGATGTGTCTGGGATGACCTATCCTCGGTGGATACGTCTATTAGTCTCCCGCGCGCTGTATCTGGGGACGAATTGTCAGCTCACGAGTACATCAAGGAAATCTGTTGTTTACATAATCTCCGTCAAATCAACTCGTGTCCTAATTCCCGCGGGGATCTCCTTGATATAATATTCTCCAACTTTAATGGAGTCTCACTGTCGCTGGTTTCCGATCACCTCGTACCACTCGATCCCTACCATCCTGCTCTTCGCGCTGATCTTCAGCTCAGTGCTACTCAGTCTACCGGTCGCTCTGTGTCCAGCAGATTTGACTTTAAAAACGGAGACTACCCGAGAATCGTAGAGTACTTTAATACGATCGACTGGGACGGCTGCCTGAATAGCTTATCAACGGAGGAGTCCGTCACCTTCCTCTACAATCATATTTTCCATGCGATACAATCCTTCGTTCCAGTAACGAGAGCTTACTTTGCTAACTACCCGAGCTGGTTCTCTAAGGAACTAATTTCGCGTATCAAGGCTAAAAAGGCAGCTCACCTTACCTATAAGAAAAGTAACGACTGGCAAGATTACCTAACTTTTTGCCGTCTAAGGTCCGAATGCAAGTCTCTTTCCAGGTCGTGTTATCGGGGATACGTTGCATCCACGGAGGCCTCTATCCCGCTAAATATTAAAACTTTTTGGAAATTTATTAATTCTAAGCGCTCCGCCCATGGTCTTCCTGGATCTATGTACCTTGGTGACACGACCTCTTCTGATAACTCAGAAATTGCCGATATGTTCGCGAGTTTCTTCGAGTCGGTTTATTTGGCAGCACATCCAAATTACGTCGCTTCCGCCGGTACAGACTCGCCGCTTGATCTGTCTGATCTGAGTGTCAGCATAGGCGAAGTACTCGATGAAATTGACAACCTCAGCATCTATAAAGGTCCTGGCGTGGATGGAATCCCTCCAATCTTTATAAAGAACTGTAAATTTATACTGTCTCGTCCGCTTTGGTTAATTTTCAACCGATCTCTAATCGATGGGCACTTCCCGTCAGCGTGGAAAGTCAGCAGTATCACTCCAGTCCACAAGGCCGGCGCGAAGTCTGACATTTCAAATTACAGACCTATTTCGATGCTTAATATTATGAGTAAGCTGCTAGAAGCTATCGTCACTAGGAAAATTAGTAGCCTGGTCAGGAACGCTTTATCCGATGAGCAGCACGGGTTTTTATCGGGTAGATCCACCGTCACCAACTTGGCCGTCTTCTGTAACTTCGTGGCCAGGAGACTGGACAAAAAGTTGCAGGTGGACGTCATCTATACGGATTTCAAGAAGGCCTTTGATAGGGTTGACCATTTCCTACTCATCGACAAACTCTCCGCCATCGGGTTTAAAGGTCAACTGTTAAGGTGGCTCTTTTCGTACTTGACTGGGCGTGTCCAACGGGTTAGAGTCGGGGAGGTCCTTTCTCGGAAGATCTTTGCCGCATCCGGAGTCCCCCAGGGATCCCATCTCGGCCCTTTACTGTTCTTGCTGTTCGTCGATGACATTCGTCAGATCATTTTAGGTAGCGAGTACTTGCTGTTCGCGGACGACCTAAAAATTTATAAATGCATCTCGTGCCCTTCTGATTCCCTAAGTCTTCAATCGGACCTGGATAGGCTTTCCGAATGGTGTCTGTCGAACCGCATGGAGCTGAATATTAGCAAGTGCCACATCTTAAGGATATCTCGTTGCAACAACCCATCGCGTTATCCCTACCATATAGCGGGAATCCAGCTCTCAAGTGTAGACGGTGCTCGTGACCTCGGAGTCTATATCGACTCTTCCTTCTCATTTACCCGGCACATTCAACACGTCGTTGCGGTCTCAAATAAAGCCCTTGGGTTTGTATCCAGGAATAGCGCTGACTTCGCGGATCCTTCCACGCTGCGCTACCTGTATATAACCCTAGTGCTGCCTCACCTAGAATATGCAAGCGTTATCTGGGCACCGCGTTGGGAGAAATACAGGACTCAACTCGAGAGGGTCCAGCACAGATTCTTGCGCCTTTTAGCCTACAAAACTGGCCAGCCTCTTGCTCGTTTTGACCACAACTACGGCCCTGTCATGAGCAGAGCTAATATCCGGAGCTTGGAGCATAGGAGGAGAGTTACGGACCTGGCCTTTCTGTACAGAATACTGAATGGGATGGTTGATAACCCTCGTGTTTTGGCGTTAGTCAATTTTAATGTACCTGTACGCGCTTCTAGGCATACACTCCTCTTTAAATCCCAGGACTACTCCTCCTGGGTTGGGCATGTTGATCCCCTGCATAGATTAAGTGGTCTCGCAAACAGATATCACGGGGATATTGACTTCTTTGCTGACACCTTCTCGAGTTTTAAGTCTAACGTTCGTATAGCCTTGTTTTCGGATGGCTTTATATAGCTTTAGCTTTATATTGATTCATTCTAGACCTACACGGTGTTTCCTTTGTTCACTTTTACGCCGTCTTTATTGTTATTGTTCGAGTTAACATGATGTCGGTTGGCTGTTCTAATTATTGTATTGATATACTTTGTCTTAATGGGCTTGTCCCGTGAATAAATATTATTATTATATTATTATTATTAAATTGTTTTCAGTAATTGCTATTTTACTCAGGGCTTTATTTTGATGTTACAAAAATGAATTTCATAAAATATTATGTGAATAGGCAAAATAATCTAAATTAAAAAAGAAAAGAATGAATGCAATATGATAAATAGTTCCCAAGATAAAAGTTTATAAGTATAGCGTAGTTTCAAAAAGGGATATGCAAATATTGCAAATAGTAATCAATTCACAACTGTGGTTCTGAAACAAATTCGAAACCATCAAAATAATCACTAACTCCCTCTAATTTCACATCGACTAGGTACATCATGTTTCATTTTGATCAAAATTCGTGACATCAACGTCAAAAAGTGATCGAGTGGGATGACCTTCCTGCTATGTTAGTCGAAAAATAAAAACACATAAGTAGTATTGTGTTTGTAATATTGAAAACATCATAAATGTTTGCAATTTCATTCATTATACCAATTGGTCCAAAAATTCAATTTCTTGTACAATATGCATAGGTACATTATAACCCATACAGCACACTCTCCTTGCGGCATACTTGCGGCATACTTGCGGCGCAAGATGGCAACGAAGCTCGCAAGGATGCCGCAACTATGCAGCAAGAATTCTATGTCCGCCTGCTGCAAACTTGCACGGCAATTTTGAGGCAACTTTGCACGGCAACTTTGACGCAATTTTGCACGGCAACTTTGACGCAATTTTGCACGGCAACTTTGACGCAATTTTGCACGGCAACTTTGAGGCAATTTCCCACGGCAATTTTGACGCAATTTTGCACGGTAACTTTGAGGCAACTTCGCACGGCAACGTGGCGGCAATAATCGTCCTCCCGAAACGTGTCCCCAAAATCGCGTTATTCCGGAAACGATAAAAGTAAATGTGAGGGAAGGGAATTAAATTACAATAAACATTAACATTTTATTTTTTTTATTTTTTTTATTTTTTTATTTTTTTTATTTATTGTTTTAATCCTTGCCTTTCGGCTTAGGATGGCTCCCATTTCCATTTCCAATTCCTTATTTTCTACGTACATAAATACATTTATCAGTATTATCAAATAACATTAATGACAATATGTTACATTCTTAAAGACAAAAAACAATTCTTCAGAAAATAAAGATTTATTTCAATCGGTATAAAAAATCAATACTTTTATTATACCCTGACTCTGTCAGTGGTCACAAGTGCCTGCAATGACACTTGTACTCGCGGATCATACGATCACGCGAGTCTATTCACGCCGGCGACGCGGCGTAAGTTTAACAAGAAACTGACGAACTAACTAATACATTTTATCGGTCATATGTCGCACCGCGCTGTAAAGTGCGGTACTACTGACTCCGTCAGTGGTCACAAGTGCCTGCAATGACACTTGTACTCGCGGATCATACGATCACGCGAGTCCATTCAAGCCGGCGACGCGGCGTAAGTTTAACAACAAAAGTTATCCGAAATAGGAACGATTAATGTAATTTTCCTACGTTACATGGAACATAATAGATTTCAGTTTATATACAGTGATTCTTGAAAATATTCGGAAAGTTTTTAAAATCGCATAACTTTTTTCAAATTAATCCAAACGACTTGAGTTTTTTTGAGAAGCTAGAAGGATTAGTTTGCTAAGCGACATGTTTCGTCGTTGTAGAAAAAATTGCAATTGATCGGAATAGCGAGGAAAATAGTGAGGGAACATTTACATTTTAATTTATATTTGAAAGATAGATATAAGATAGATGATTCCATCCCAGATCATCCAGTCAGTCCCGGGAGTGTGGGATATTTTTATTGCAGTGCTCCGCGAAGCCATTTTGCGGAATTCTGCAAAAAAAAAGGAAAAACAATTCTTAGCAAAATAAAGATTGCTCTCAATCTATATAAAAGCTCTATACGTTTATTTATATAAACAAAAAATCCTTAACTGTGTCTGTTGTTAGTGGCTTCAGGGTGGCTTCGCACCTTAAAAGGTGATGCTATTGTCATAGGTCCATTTTTTAAATATCAAGGGCTACCCACTGTTCCCTTACGTCTGGCTTACGTCCACTTCTTTATTGGCCCTACGTGCAATGCGCAATTTGCATTGTGATAGCCATTTCGAGGCCGCATCTACAATATCCGCATCACAACAGTATATATTTTTCGATGCACATGCATCGTGTACAGCACCTGGAATAATACGCATTAATTTATTTTACAATTTTTAGTGCTCAAAGGAGAGAAATAATAAAGTTACTTACTCAGTAATAATTTCTTGATATGAAGAAACTTCGAAAACGCTGGTTTATGCTTCTTTCCATGCCAACTATAATTTATAGCGACATTCCATGTCACCAGGTAATCCAAAATTACGGATGTCGTCAGGGCCACGTTCTTTCCACTGCACTTCTTCAGCATTTCAATCTATAAAAAGTCATTAATAAATTATTCCAGTCATGAAACATGGGCTACATTAAAAAAAGCATTCGTGTAACGCCAATCACAGGGTGCATTGAAGCAGTTAAAAGTAACAATCACCATTAAGTACTTTAAAATAATTTAACGGAAAGTGGAATTAAAGTTATACAGTATATGCATATACACAAAAAAACTGTATGAAAAGTAAAAGCTTGTCGCGCCGCACAGTGGGGCAAAGTGACAAAGTTTGTGTCAAAATCAAAGAACTTTTGATAGAAATGAGATAGAGCGATGAATTTTTTTGTAGGTTAAAGCTGAAACATTGCAGAATAAGGGAAAATTGCCGAGATTATGGTACGAACGTTTTTTCACTGTGAAAATCTGTGTTAAACTTGAAATTTTTAAACAAAATTGTGATTAATCCAATACTATGCACGGTAGGATTTTTTTCTTGACATGTTGTACCTCATTTCCTGTAGATTTTGTCACGCTCATTTCAAATCCGTTCGCAAAATTTGTCTACTACCTCAGGATTTTGAAAAAAATCGATTTATGTGAAAGACTAATGAAATCATATTTTTTTCGTTGAAATGATTTGATAACCCACTGGTTTGAAGGTATATTGTATTCCCATATATGGAACACAATCAAAATAAGAATAATGAAGTATTTGAATGTTTTTAGTTACTTACAAAGCATTTCACATCTCGTGATCACTTGACGTATCGCTGTCCTGATCACTGGCACTCTCTGTAGGCTGTGTGTGGCTGCAATGTAATTTAAATTAGATATCTATTTTCCATAATTATATTTTCATTTACACATGAAGTAAGGTAAGTATTTAATCTTTTTAACTTACTTCTCATCAATGAATTTTTTAATTTCTGGTGATACATTATTTTGTTTGTACAACTCTATTCGATTTTTTATTAATATAATTGAAATTTTCGGGTCGGTTAAGTAGCAAGACAGTTTCCACTACCAATAGCGTACTATTCAGAAGATGCAAATGAATCCTGGCATAAACTGTATAGGAAAAATATGTTGCTGCATTCACGACAAAATAGTCGAAGGAATAGAATGTTATACGTTTTTAATCGAGCAATATACTTCAGAAGACATCGAAAAGTCCTTAACCATTTTCAATCCGAGATCAAGATATTGCACGTTTCGGGAAGTCGCACAATTTTGGGACACACTGTACAAATTACTTCACATTTACTTTTATAATGAATAATGATTGAATAATATAAAAATACCTTCTTGTACATGCACTCCTGACATTTCAGAAGGTGCCTTGGGGTACATATTTCCCTTCTTCCTTTTCTGCAATGGCCCTTCTGCTTCAATGTCCTCTTCTTCGCTGGACACGTGAACGCGAGTATTTTTTCGCCTGCGCTCTTTCGATACTTTCCTATATCCCGAATAATTTGTCGCATCCGAATCGGGAATATTAGAGGTGTCCAAGGCAGTCTCCTGTTTATCCAATGCTCCCTCATAAGTATCTGACACAGAGAATTCATTAATACGTCACACATTAATAAGTTATGCATATTCAGGTTCAATTTATACACTTCGCGTCAAAAGTAAAGGAACAATATAATTTCCCGAAATTTTTGGTTATTCTCACAGGACTGTATCTCGGCGAAAAATGTTTGAAAAAATATTTAAAAAACTTGTTTGATTCCATGATTATCCTTGAAGTGGCATCAAGTTTCCTACAAAATGATAAATATGGAATTTTTGGGATCATTTTAAAATGAAAAAATAGATTAAAAAAATCTCATTAAATTGCCAACTAATGCTTCTGAAAGGAAACTTTCTTAGCTTTCCAAAACACTGTTGAAAATTTGTCTACGATCATGAGTTCGCAAGTTATAGGTGTTCAAATTGAAAAGTACTTTTTTGCTTTGATCGCGAATAACTCTGTCAATAAAAATCATACAACAAAACGAAAGAAACGAAATTAAACAGAAATGTTTGCTCTATAAGAGCTCTTCCTTGGATTTGGGGGCAAAATATTATTTTGCCCGTGCATACCTTGAAAGTAGGCAAAAATTTCATAATCTTCGTTTCCCGCGTTTCATCTTGATAAAACAGTATCATAATTAGGGATGGAGTGCAAAATCACTAACAGTTTATCACCGTGATTTTTTTACCTCGAGTGAATTTGCTCACTGTGAATACTGTGATCGTAATTCTTGATCATGATTGAATTATTTTTTATAAAATACTTCAATATAGCTTGTGTTATAGTCAAAATGTGCTAATTCAGCGAATATATAGTATATTATACATTCATAAATAGTCAATGTATGCACGCACTGATTTGATTGGCTAAAGTATTCACATATACATTATACTTTTAAACTAAAGTGAATAAATATTCGTTAATTTAAATAGATCAAGAGCGATAACATTGGTTCAAAGTATACAACTGAGATTCTATAAGAACAGTGAGGACTTGAGAATGTTTCGAGAGAAATTAGAAATTGGGGTTATGTGGAGCGTGCAAAGAGCAGTCATGCTCTCCACCAATCAGAAGCGATCACTGTTCTGCCTGCACCAATCAGAAGCGATCACGAAAATCACGGATCACTGTGAAAAATCACCGTGGTTGGGAACGAACGTGATCGGATCACTCGTGATTCACAAATCACGGTTCTAGCCATCACTAATCATAATGCATGAAACAAAAAATTCAATTCTTCCTTCGAAAACTATAAGCTTCAAGCGTTAAAATGCGTTCTCTAAATATTTTTTCAAAACATTTTTCCCACAAATACAGCCTGTTGAAAATTACCAAAATTTTCGCAAAATTATAGTGTTTCTTTAATTTTGACGCGGTGTATAAATAATACTTTAATGAAATAAATATACCTGCTGAGGCAAACCACCTGACGATGTCGCATTTTTCCCACTCATCGTGGTCCACTGGAACAATTCCTTTCATAATTGTTCTATTGAGGGTATACAAATTCTTTATATGGCTCGGCCAAATACTTCGCTGTCTATCAGCGTCCATCCAGTTCGATGGTATGATTTGCATACCATCCGCGAATTCCACGATCGAAAACTTTTTCAACATTTTTAACTGAAAAATAATTAGGAGAATTTATTAAAAAATTGTCACTGTATTATATAATAATACTTATGAAATATTGCAGTATGATAGTTTTGTCTTAATCGTGATGTTACTCGTACTTACCGGTGATGAATTAACACTTTCTAAACGGTGTTCGAAGCTCGCTTTCAGAAAACAAACGAGAAATTTAAAAAAAAAAAAAAGTAAGCGTACACACAAACTATAAAACGAATAAAATAACTTAAATATGTTTTAAAAAATAAACTAAACACACTATACCTATGAAAAGAATAAGAACAAAATTATATATAATTTTAAAAAATACACTACCACACTATAAGTATAAAAAAAAATAAACAAATTGAATATATAATTTTAAAAAACACTAACACACGATAAGTATAAAACGAATAAGAAAAATTGAATATATATTTTTAAAAAACACTAACGCACGATAAGTATAAAACGAATTAAAAAGGGAATATATATTAAAACAAAATAATGAGAAATATAAAAAACTTGTGAAAAGGATAGCTGCTGGTTTTTCGAGAGTTTACTTCGAACTGGCCCGGTCCAGGGTTGCCGAGCGCGAGTCAGCGAGGCGACAAAGAAGTACTTTGTTTGGCGCTCGAGCCGAGCCGAGCCGAGCCGAGCGGAGTCGAGCGGAGCGAAGCCAAGCGCTGCGTCGTTGAATTCACTCTCAGAGAGGGTTGTAAAATTTCGAGCCTGCAGTGAGCGCGAGTGAGAGAATCCATGAGCGAGCGAGAGAGGGCGAAAGAGTGGACAAGATGGCGTGGCTGGGAAAACCCGATGCGTCAGCGGGCCCAGGGGCGCGCTGAGGGATCGAAAAATTGAAACGGTTCTTTTTTAAACCGACACCTTCACACTTTCTAATATAAAATTTTAGCTGCGGGTATTTGTTAGTTTTTTATTATTATCTCAGAAACTAACAATTACCTGCAGCTAAAATTTTATATTAGAGGTTCTCTCACCCTCCCGCCCAACCCCTCAAAATTTCGGTTCATTCCGGTTGTTAGGTCATACCGTAGTATATCCCACAAGGCTCCCCCCTTTTATAATAATTATTTACAAAGCTGAATGGAACTTAGGGAAATTTGATGGCGACGCCAGAGTTGGGCAAAATGTAATTTGATTACAAATTACGATTAAAGTGTAATTGTGTAATTGATTACACATTACTTTCTATAATCGTTAATTTAGGTAGTTGACGACAATTTTGTCAACTACCTAAATTAACGATTACAAAAAATGTGTAATCAATTACACAATTACATTTTGAAATTACGTTTTTGCATCTCTACTCCAGACGTCCGTTCGTTTGGAAAACTCTGCAGGGACCGTCCGTGTGCCGAAGTCACGGGCCCAGTCAGGGCCGCCTTTAACAATGGGCTAAATAGGCTATAGCCCAGTGGCGCCCGTGATCCAACGGCGCTTAAGAATCAAATTTGTTGAAAAGCTTTTTTCTCTTCAATTGTGGAGACAATAATTTCTATCTGCCTTGGTGGAGACACGGGGTTGTGATGTACTACCTTGCACCGATTGCGAAGAAATTGTACCCTTGAGGGCTAGAGCATCAAAATTTTTTAGCCAAGGCCGCTCAAATTTATTAAGACGGCCTTGGGTCCAGTTGGTTTTTCCACACCCCTCGGCCCTTGAAACACTTTATGATCGGCGAAGGCGTCCTTGCGTTGGGGTCGTCGCAAGGCTGCCGTTCTAATACGCGGCCGGCGACAACGGCCGACGACGGTCCCACTAGTGCAAGGGAGAAGTATGCATCTGTTTCTCTCTTGCACTAGTGGGACCGTCGCCGGCCGCACATTGGAACGGCAACTTGCACTCATCGCCGGAGCCGTTCCAACGTAAACACTAAACAGACCCACGATGCATCGACCAGCCTTCTCCGCACAGCGTCGAATTGTCTTACACAAGGCAAGATATCGAAAATTAAAGAAGTTATGAAACTTTGGGCATACGTATTAATACATACCTATACAGAGTATTACTTTTCTGATAATCAAGGATATTCTAGGGGGTGATTCTACAGGCGAAAATAAGACAAAAATGAAGAGTGGTGAAATGAGGAATAAGTTTGTTTAAGGATAAAAAATCGTTTTTACAATAATGACAATTATAAAGAAAGATTTATTTAACGAATTTAGGCTGAAGGTCACGATTTTAAAAATCAGAAAAAATACTACCACATTCGGTGAAGAATTTTGTATAAAATAAGCCTCTCTCTTGTTGGTAATTTACATATTGAACGTCGTAGGAACTTAGGAAGCTGTTAAAGACAGCGGCGCACCCCGTTTCAGGTAAAATACACTGTTGGTAAAAATTCAGGGAACACTATAATTTCCAGAATAATTTGATCATTTTCAAATGGATGTTTTATCAAGATGAAGCGCAAAAGACAAAATTTCAACATTTTGTGCCTAATTTGAACCTATGCACGGGCTTGGTATTTTCATTAGTACATGACTCACATCAATCTCACATTTTCGCTTTTATAATTGGGTTGTCCTCTAATTGTCTTGTTACTTTCCGCGTCACCTTGTCCGCGCGGATTTAACTGCAGGTTAAAGGTTCCCCCAGGCCAACCCGGAACTGTTCCGCTGCGGTTCCCGATATATCGTGTTAGTCTGTGGGACCCTTTAATCGTCTTTCGCCCCTACGGCTTAGGATGTATGCGGATATACCTATGCTATTACCAATAAAGTAATAAAACGTTTCGAACCGATCCTAGCAAAGTTAAATGACTTGCCACGATTATTTCTTAACGACCTCCGCTGAATTGTACGTGTCTTGTATTTTTTTCGCCGAAGCTATTAAACACGACCTTTCGTTGGAAAAAGAATTTCAACCAACGAGACGCGTACTTTCGTCGTAATATTTCTGTCAATTCCCTTCTCCCAAAACTCGAAATGCGTTTCTTTTAACAGGCTAAACATTTTATGGTCTCGCTTAATAATAAAGGAATACAACTCCCACATACACAAAATGTTAATGTAATGTTTCTTTTGTACTCCGTAAAGGCGAAACATATTAAATAGAAACCAGGGGCAAAGAAATTTGGGGCGCTAAACATTTTCTTGCATGAAGGCGCCAACCATCCCTCGCGCTGGCCCTGTTTATGACCGGGCCTGGTGTCCGTGCCCGTCGGGCGCCGCACAGTGGGGCAAATCCGTTCGAACCGCGGCACAAAACATTTTCTAACTGAAATCATATATTTACCCAATCTTCCTCAAATTTTGACACGTTATTCCTGCATACTCTAGGGCGGACATAGGCTATGTAGCATGTCTCAGAAACGCCTTATTAACATGTAATTTATATGTAAACATGTCATGTGTACGGCTGGTTTGCAGACTACGTGACCCGTGTATAGGGGCGGTATTTTCAGTCGTTGCTTATTCTTAAGTAACTGCTTAAGCATCCGGCATCCTCTACCAACCTAGTAGCTAATAAAGGATGCCGAATGCTTAAGCATTTGCTTAAGAATAAGCAACGACTGAAAATATCGCCCTACGACATTCTACTTCGCGCGCGCATGCGCATATTCGACCCGCGCGATACCTCGCCCGTAGCAATACCACGATGTTACCACTAGGTGGCGACGCTTCTCGAGCGTTTTCAGGTTACAAATAGCTGTTGCAAATTAATTCGTACCCCCTGTGGATGTTATTACTTATGTCCCGAGTGCGATCAAATTTGTCAAGATCAACCGTGCCTGCTCGACGTTTGCAAATACTAGCTTTGCTATTCGCCTTCACCCGAAATTTAGATTTTGATTTTATAAAAAAAATCGTTTTTTATTTATTTATTTATTTATTTTTTAAATAGCCACGTGCATCTGTATTAGGTAGGTATAATGAGCTGGGCGACACATTCCGCGATCCCTAAGTTTACCGTTCCAGAGTTTCTAGGCGACAAAAAAACACACAAACACTTTCTGCTTTATATATTAAGATACACCAGGATTCGGCAGTTAAACACGCCGAGCAACGCGGAATGTAAAACCTGGACTCATAAGAGTGAATGTTACCGGAAGGTTTGCATTCAATTATGATCCAGGAATTGACTAGGTATGTTAACTTACGAGAAGTTAAAATAGGATGCGCAATAACAATTCATCCGAATATCAGAAAATCATTATATATACCAAGAATGTTATCTTTTTCGAAATATTATGAAGCAATTAAGCTTTTTTTCAAAATACTTAATTTCCTTGAAAGATATTAATTCTAATAAACACGAATCAGTCACGCTAATACCTCGGGCGAAATCGGGACGGGGCATGCTAGTATTTTATATTTTGGCGAAGTTGCGGCGAAGTTGCGGCAAAGTTGCGAAAAAGTTGCGGCAAAGTTGCGAAAAAGTTGCGGCAAAGTTGCGAAAAAGTTGCGGCAAAGTTGCGGCAAAGCTGCGGCAAAGTTGCGGCATACTTGCGGCATACTTGCGGCATACTTGCGGCATGCTTGCGGCATGCTTGCGGCATACTTGCGGCATACTTGCGGCATGCTTGCGGCATACTTGCGGCATACTTACGGCATACTTGCGGCATACTTGCAGTGCAAGATTGCAACGCAACTATGCCGCAACTATACAGCAACAATTCTATGTCCGCTCCGTGCAATGTTGCACGGCAACGTCGCAGCAACCATACATCGACATTGCGCTGCAACTATGCAACGACGCAAGGTTACTGCAAGCATCCTGCAACTTTGCCGCAACGAAGTGTGCTGTATGGGAAATGGTAAGAATTTTATTAACATTAACGTTTTACTTTTGAAAAATCTTTGGCGTTATCAGCGTGCAAACTTCTGAAAATTGACTGTTGTTGTTTCCAAAACAAATTGCTAATCTTTAAAACTTATCTATCATTAACTTTGTTTATTTATAACTAAACACTTTATTGTTAAAAATATAAATTATTTCTGAAAGTTATATATAAAAATATTTCATTGCGACTATAAATGTAATATTTCATTTATAAAAATATTTAAAGTAGGTGTTTATAAAATTATCTATAAAATTTAATAAATTTAGAAAAAGTCGTAAATGTATTTTTAAGAATTTGTATATAAATTAAATTAATTGATTTAATTTATTATTATAAATTTGTTTCATTTATACTATGTATTTCGCTGTGGATTGCAAAAGATGCAAGGCCAGGTTACTAACGTGATAAGAAATAATTAAAATAACCTACTAAATAATTTTAATCGCGATTTGCGATTCGCAACCGGGATAGTTACAATTTGTCTCACAAATTTTAATCGAGCGTATTTCTATTTTCTTCCTATTTCTCAGGAGGTGATGAATTCTAGTTGCCCGCATTTCTAAATCTCTCCCGACTATGCGTCGACCGTATTGCAATCGGTCGAGACTCTCGGTTGACCGTTTTGCGAACCTCTCCATACATTAACTCGAACCTCTCCATAAATTAACGCGACCGTATTCCTGACCGGTCAAGACTTTCGGTCGACCGGTCGACTCAGAAAAATTCTCTCTCGGTTACCGGTTGACAGAAAACTACGGACCGCTCGTCGCTCACCAGTATTGGTCGACCGGACAGTAAATGCCATATCGGTCGTCTCAGTGACCGCGACCGCGACCGTAACCGAAATTATATCGGTCTCGACTCCCTGATGGGTAGTGCCTAAAAAACTTGACGCTTCAGGCAAACGTAAATGGAGAATTGTAATTGACTTTCGGAAATTAAATGAACAAACGGAGCAAGACGCGTACCCATTACCAAATATTGATGACATTCTCGATCACCTAGTTAAATCGAAATTCTTTTCCGCTTTAGACTTGAGTTCTGGATTCCATCAAATTTCAATGGAACCAAATTCAAAGAAATATACAGGTTTTAGTACTCCCGACGGACACTTTCAGTACAGGCGCATGCCATTCGGACTTAAAAATGCACCCGCTAGATTTCAACGTATGATGAATAACGCGCTACAAGGGTTGATAGGGAAATATTGCTTCGTTTACCTTGATGATATAATCATTTTCGGCACGACCATAGAAGAGCATAATCGAAATTTAGCCATAGTCTTCCAACGTTTACGCGAAACCGAGCTGAAATTGCAGCCAGATAAATGCGAATATGTGAAACCAGAGTTAGAATATTTAGGACACTTGATCACAGCTGAAGGCATACAACCGAACCCCTCGAAACTAGAAGCCGTAAAGAATTTCAAAATGCCTGGAAACGTCACAGAAGTGAAAGCTTTTCTTGGCCTTACGGGTTATTACAGAAAATTCATCCGGAACTTTGCTAAAATTTCCAAGCCACTGACAGAACTAACCAAGAACGACGTACCATTTCATTGGACAGACAGACAGCAAACTGCGTTTGTGTTCGCGAATAGATGTAAACTCGCGCCGGGATGGTTGGCGAAGTCAATTCAAAGCACAGCAACTCAGCGTTGAAGGCGTCGTTTATTTAAAAAACCAACAAACTGGTGAGCTTGAGACGCTTATTTCTAGTTTTTAGACACGAATTAACACGCGCGGTGAGCGTAGAACGCCGTCGCACAAACACGTGCTTCGCGCGCGACGATTTTCTATCGATGAGCTCTGAGAACACTTAGTTGAGCGTGAATGCAATTGAGAACGATTTAGTGTATTGAGCAATTATTGAGAACGCTTGATGAGACTGAGAAAATGCGCGTTTATACTGAACAATGAGATCGTACGCGACGCGTGTGATTTCAATCACGGTATGAACAAGAGTGAACAATGGCCCGAGCGTCGTTTCCGCCTTGGCGTCTTCCAGAAACTTCTCGACGCGCCAAGCGGAAGCGAGCCCTGATTGGGTGATAGCGCGGACGGCAAGATCTGATTCGACCATCGATTGTAGATCTTCCGTCGTGTTCCGCTGCCCGTTAGGTGCTGCGGTGAGATGAGAGCGGTGGAGAAAGGAAGTACTGCTCGAATCGCAAACAGTTTGACATTCTTAAAGGTAAATTACACAGTCCAACAAAATGAAACTTTTTTTCTGTTCCGCAATATCCACTGGGTGATTCTTGTTGAGTTTTTCGCCCTGAACACGAATCCGCAAACCGTTTATCGCCATCACCCTCAGTTTTTGTGGAATTCGATTTTGAAAAAAACTGCAAAAGTAGTAAGGCTAGGAGAGTTCCAACGCAGGTCCTCTGAGCGGAGCGCGTGGGCGGTGGGAAGTGAGGGCGCGCGGGGGAGTGCGGTGGAGGGAAACGTGGGCGCGGGGGGAGCGGGGAGTGGAAGACCGGTTGCGCGCGCACGAGCCGCGGAGTGGGGGAAGCCGCAATCGTGGAGGAGATCAGTCCGGGCCGAGCCGCCGCGGAGACCTCTCCAGACCTGACCCACCGGTGGAAAATTTTCAGAGGGTCGTCCCCTCCCTTTAAAAAATTTCTGGGGCCGGGTCTTGTATGAAAAATCTTTTTTCAGACTCGATCCGGCCCCAGAAATTTTTTTCCCCAAATATTTTTATAAACCAGATCCGCCGCCAGAATATTTTTTTGCAAACCAATATGCGATGGAAATTCCCCCTAAACGCAGAGAAATAATAATTAAGAAACGTCGAATCTTAAAATTAGGTGGCGAGAGAAGGAGGCGGAAGACGAGTAAATAAAATGTAGAAATAATATAGGGTTAAGAAATTTTATTTAAAATTAAAAGAATATAAAATACAAATAGAATATAAATATAAATATGAAAAATAGAATATAAATCAAAAGAAATAATAAAAGAAAAAATAATAAAAATATAAAAAATAATAAAAATATAAAAAATTATAAAAATATAAAAAATAATAAAAAATTAAAACTAATAAAAGGGCGATGACGGTGATGCGGGTGATGGTGGTGATTGGGGTGCTGGAGAGGATAGGGGTGAGGGGGACGATGGGGGCGATGAGGGTGATGGTGGCGATGGGGGTGACGGGGGCAATGAGGGACGCAGTTGCCGCAGGGCCCCCGGCGGCAGTTCATACGGTCGCAGCCGCCGCCGCATCCGCATATCCATAAATTGCTGCCGCACCATGGGCGCCAATTCACGTATTGTTGGCGCTCGCAGTAGGGGTGCATGATTTAGCAAGTCCTGTAACACATACACAAACATCGATATAATATTAGCACATCAAATGTACAAAGCAGTGCAAAGTATTACCAACCTGTGGTGGCGGTGGCGGCGGTGGCGGCGGTGGCGGCGGTGGCGAAGGCTGTGGCGGCGGCGGCGGTGAAGGCGGTGGCGACGATGGTGGAGAACCCCAATCGGAAGACCACACCGGCGATAGTGGCGGCGAGCCCTAGACATAGAAACTCGCGATATAATATTGGCATGATCGCCTGATTTGATCTTGCTCGATTTCAAAGGTTAAACACGATAAATATCAAAATATTGTAAAGTACATACCTCAGAGTCACACTCCGGTGCAATTCTCATTAATCCCATTGTTTTTCACAATCGTCTGACACTGTACACAGCTACAGCTTTGAAAGACAACTAGTCTCGCTACATCTCCAAGCTCTCGCATGTAGAAACTCCTCCAAGCTCACGTATGCAAAAACCCCTACTATCATGAAATCGAGAAGTGCGTAGCTTTGCAAAGTAAGATGCTGTTGTTCTCCACATTCATTTTCTTCTTCGCTAACCATCCTCCCAATATTCACATACATCTTCTTCGAATTCTTCTTTAGACACATTATTCGACTAGATCATACCACTCTGAACGTGTATCAAACATCTATCGAACCACTTTGAACATCTATCGAACCACTTTGAACATCTATCGAACGTATATTGAACGGCTTTGAACGGGTATTGAACGGCATTGAACGGGTATCGAACGGGTATTGAACAGCTTGGAACGGGTATTGAGCTAAATCTACTCCGTCTTGCGAAGTTTTGATCACGCTCGGTTTAAATTGTAGATATGGGATGCTCGGATAAATTGATCGAGTTCGACACGTGTTGCTCGTAAAGATATATTTTTCTCCGATCCGCGGGATCGGAAAGGGTACTGAAAACGAAGTTCGTCTTGGCGAAACACAAAATTGCGCTTATAATTTGGACGTAGTTGAACAAAGAACGCGTACAAAGAAGAAGCCGTACCAAATAGAAATCGCACAAAACCAAGCAATCGGCTCGAAGCCCGAGGCCGAAAATCGTACTCGCGAGGTAATCGACAGCGTGTTCACACTCGCGAGGCTCGCACAAGAAGGAGCCAATCTGCCTCGCGAAATCGCGGAAAGGAATCGGTCCCCCGTCCCGCCGCGCCCGCGGCCCAAGCTACTCGGTCCACCCAAACCGCGGGAACGACGAGATCGGCTGGGCCGATTCTCTATTGGTAGCGCTAGCGCGCGTAATATAAAGGTCCTATATACACTATATACAGCTTACAAACTAAATTACCCATAAAGGAACATATTTGCTTAGATAACCTAATCGTTCTCGCGAACAGGTATTGAACGGCTTTGAACAGGTATTGAACGGCTTTGAACGGGTATTGAATGGGTATTGAACGGCTTTCAACGTGAATCGAACGGGTATTGAACGGCTTTGATCGGGTATTGAACGGCTTTGAACGGGTATTGAACGTAAATCGTACCACTCTGAACGTGAATCGAACGGCTTTGAATGGGTATTGAGCGGGTATCGAACGGGTATTGAACGACTTTGATCGGGTATCGAACGGGTATTGAACATGAATCGAACGGGTATTGAACGGCTTTGATCGGGTATTGAACGTAAATCGTACAACTCGGAACGTGAATCGAACGGGTATTGAACATCTATTGAACATGTATTGAACGTAAACTTCTAACGTACTACTTCTACATAATTATAACTATCGTCTTAATCTAGCGTACACCGCATATAGGAGGTTAGGGAGGTTGAAAAAGAAACATTTATGCATTAAAAATTGATCATATTTTATTTATGAATTTCTCTTTGGTGTTTAGACCACCAGTTGAATATTTTAAATACATTTTGCATGGCACAATGCTTCGCGTGTCTACCACATCGCAGAGTATTAACTACATTTAACTTATTTAGAGATTTAATATACTCATAGTCAATATCAAGGGTCTCTATGATCACGTCCGGTCTTGTATTTTCATCGAGGAAATCTGCAAGCCAGTCACGTTTCTGCAACCCTTTAACGTATACGATATGGGATGCGTCATCTTCTTCATCGATCGCATCAGCTACAGCTTTCGAAATTAGCTGTTTAGCCATACTGTACGGAACGTCTCCATCGTCCCACCGTAGTCCATGATGTTTTGCCACCAACCATCGGATGCTTGATTTGTCGGATTTTGTAAGAAGATATTGCGGCGTCGAACTCCCAAAAATATAGTGCGAGAGAATTGTTCCCTTTCGTAGGACAGCCACTTCCTTGACAACAAATCTTCCGTCGACGATGAACCCTTGCAGGTCAACAAATGTTGGTACAACCATTGTCGATACAATTTTAGAGGTCTGCTCGCTTTCAAGACAGGTGAGAGAATGCAGTCTTTCTCGTAAAGCATCTCGATTTTTACGATGAAATTTTTGTACGAATTTGATGCAGGAGAGGGCGGGCAAGTAGTATGGCAATTTAATTTATTTTGCGCACCACGTTTGTTAGCGGATTGTATTCAACCACCCGATCGTGCAGAATCAGACAGTAGGCCGTAGTATTTGCAGGTACACTCTCTTTACACTCAAATTCTATGCGCCCGTCCACGGTACCATTTTTAATCGACTCATTTTGTCGCGAGCAATCAATCACCACGAGAGGACCAAATTGTAAAAATTCAGCCACAGTGAATAACGCCTAGTTGCAACCCTGTCCATAATACGATTTACGGAAATGTGTATACATGTGAAACAAGATGGCATGCTTATTCTTGTCAAAGTCCAAGTTCAAGTCATCATATGGATAAAAATCCGAGTTGAGAAAAAGTTTTACATTGGTCAATTTGCAATTGTTAAACTTAGTAACATCTTCAGTCATCACATTCTTTCGAGCAGTCTGTAGAGCAAAGATAACGTATCGCGGCTTCTCCAGCTGTGCAGGTGCCTTCACGGCCCACAAATGCTTGGTTGTGCTCTGTAAGAGAGGATACTCGTACAGATCCCACGAGCGAAAACTAATGCTTAGGTTTTGTCCACTTTCCAAAGCATGCAGCAACGAGAGCTTATTAACATCGTTCAGCGTCACATGAGGCATTCGCCATTGCACTTTAAGTAATTCAATTTCAGGTTCCAACATCGGTGATCCTATTAGAGAATTGTTATCGTTGCGCGATCATATTAAAATCAATTCGTGACGCGCATTAATAATCATGCGTTTGTAGTCCTCGCAAAATCCCAATAAATATTTGAGTGAGATGCAAAAATTGAAATGATTTTTCACTATTAGTCCATCGTGTCGTTTCAATCCCCATCCAGCATTCTCCATATTTTTGTCTTCGTTAGATGTCAGCGATATATAGTTTTTAAGCGTGCTAGTTATTCCAACATTTCTGTTGCGGTCAATCTCCACACCATTCAGCTCGTATCGAATCTCATCAAATAAGAACGCCATGCAATTATTTCCCAACGTCGTCGTTGATGCTTCGTTTGGCTTATTTATCACCAATTTCCCCTCCACGTAGAGGAAACTTTCACACGGTAATGTGTATAAATCCTGCTGCTGTATAGGTATTCTTATCTCATCACTATATCCAAACGTTGTGTTGACATATGGGTTGTACGTGTGAGTCTCGAGCTTGACGATGCGATTATCAAACGTTGGTTTCACGCCAAGGCTTAGAATGTCAGCCATTTTTTTTTTCAACTTATATGCGTACAATGAATCCCAATGATTTCAAAAATGCAATGTTCGTAGCACTGAGTCTCTTCTTTTTAGCGTAATCAGATCTGTTGCAGGTGTTGTTGTTGTTGTTGTTGTTGTTGTTGTTGTTGATGTTGTTGTTGTTGTTGTTGTTGTTGCAAACAATTTCACTTGGAAGAAATGTGTTTCTGAAGTCGTTCAACACAAGCATTTCTTTCATTCGCGCCACATGTATTATCGTTGACGCCGTCGTACGTGCAGTCTGATGGTAATCTCTTCACCTCGAAAATCGAGCAACCGTCCGTCTTGATCCACAACGCGTATCGTTAGATCCGTAATGACCCGTGCGGTGATCGGAAGGTAAATGATCTGTGCGGGCGTTTCCGATATCTTATATCCTGGTGGGACTCTCGGAGAAAATTCATGTATCGTATGTACGCGCTTCCCATTGTTGTACGCGCCAGCGGTCACGCTACATTCTATGCGAATAATGTTCACGTTCATGATATTAATTGGATCGTCCGATTCATGCCATCGTCCAGGTTCTAATATCCGATTCGTCGAGAATCCCAGTAGCGATCCAATGTTATTGGATTTTATAAAATCTACAGCGAACGAGCAGTACAGTTCACTTTTCATGGTATTGTTGTTGGGATGCAACACTATAGGATACAGAACGCTATCGTTGTTGTCATCGGTGTCATCGAGATTTTTAGGATATCGTTCGAGTAATCGCTGCTTCAGGTACTTGGCAATGGCGTCTAGTTCGTAGGAGCCGTGGGGAATCGCAATGTATTCATGACTGGTGTCGACGCTGCTGTTGATGTTATAGTTTACAGCGAAGTAGAATTTATCGTTGCTCGAGTCGATGTTCGGTATTGTATGATAAGTTTCAAAGGTTGTTAGGCCAAGCTCGTAATCATCGTCGCTCAAATCTATGGGTGGAAAGTAGCTCACCGCGAGGGTGCTACTCTTGCCGGTTAGAGTGAATGTTAACGACATATTCCGCTGAAACTGCTCCACTAGTACTGAATCAGAGCGGTGGAAGTCAATCCTTAAATTTGGTGCCGATCGTTTGTAGAAAGCGTAGACATAGTTGTCCACAATTGCTCTGATTGTACTTTTGATACGACGTTCGATTGTATTCGATTTTCACAGCATCTTTATCCAGATATTGTACCAATTCCCTAGGTGGTCGAAGATTCCCAAAGCTGTCGAAATATATAGCTCGACACCCTCTCTTCGCATACGCCACCCAATGAGTCCCCGGTCCCTCGACATTGTCCAAATTTACGATACCGCTCTCGTTTCGACGTACTCCTCCGGCTGGTAATGCATTGCGCATGAAAACACCTCTAAAGAATGGAATACGCATACGTTTTGCCAACTCCTCCAATTGCGCATCGGTAGTTACACCGACAGGCATTTTTATTTTCTTTTCGACGTTTTTTTTTTTCGTTTTGATATTCCCTGTCCGCGCTTGTACGGTGCGAGATAAAGTCCACGACCTTCCATGGAACGATTATGGTGTTGCATTTCCTGCAGCTGATGTTGCGCTGCCTTATTATCGTTTACCGCCTTGGCGATCCCCGCCGCTCCACCAGCTAATGATCCGAGTACACCTAACAGCGGGAGAAGTGGTAATATACCACCTCGTTTTGCTACAGGAAGAATCCGCTTTTGCGATGCTTTCTTTGGAGTTCTTTTGCATGTTTTTGTTTTCATTCCCATTCCGATTTTCGTCTTGGCCTTCATAGCTGCCCAAACAGCTGTAGCAGCACCTCTTTCACCCAGAGTCGAGTCTCGCGCAACGATGCGTTTTCGCGCTTTGTCAGCGAGAACGTTATCTGCCGCGTGTCTTTCACCGAGGTTGTTGCTACGTGAATATGCAATATCGTGTTCGCGACACGCTGCATCCAACGGATTGATGCCTTGATCACCTCTAGCCAATCGTTTTGCCAGATGAGTTCCTGGACCGCAAAATTGATATCCCGGGATGTGTAATTCGATAGGTAGCGCGTTTATCACGCGATTTAACAAACCACGACCTTTCTTTACTCTCGTTGGCGACATTCGCCACAGTTTTTAATCAATGGTGCTGGACCGTCGATATGCGTTCGCTGCCAAGGGCGATTATAATGTTCCAGAGCCTGTCCCACAACTGATCAATGTGTCTGCCAAACTCTCGCAGTAGAATAATCTTTGGTATATATTTCAACTGCTCAGAGGTTAGATCTCGAATATCGAAATTACCCGACAGCACCAGAAGCATTTTGAATACTGAGCTGTTTTGCTTCGGCGCGGACCTATAAATATGGAGTGTCGCCGCTTCGACGTATCAAAATCATTTTTCACAGTTTGCGGAGAGGATGCGATTCGTACGGCAACCTGTAACGATACGCGTGACAAATTTTGACGATAAATCACGAGTGATGTGTCCGAAAACAATGCGCAGACACGGTAGCATGTTGCCAAACACTATCCGCTGCCTCATTTGTGGTCCATCAAATTGTGGAAAGACCAACGTGCTGGTGAGCTTGTTGGAAAGTCCACACGGTGTCCGCTTCGAGAACGTGTATGTGTATTCCAAGTCGTTGCAACAGCCGAAATATCAGTATTTGGAGAATTTATTGACTCCGATAGATGAAATTGGTTACTTTACGTTTTCGAATAACAGTGACGTCATCCCACCGAGCGAATCACTTCCGAATTCTATTTTTATCTTTGATGACGTGGCATGTGACAAGCAGGATACGATACGGGAATACTTTGCAATGGGGCGTCACTCGAACGTTGACTGCTTCTATCTCTGTCAGACGTATGCAAAGATTCCCAAACATCTTATACGCGACAATGCGAATCTATTGATTCTGTTTAAGCAGGATGGTACCAACTTGAAACATGTGTACAACGATCACGTAAACACTGATATGTCCTACGAGGATTTCTGCGCGTTGTGTCGTAATTGTTGGCAACGGGAGTATGGTTTCGCGGTAATAGACAAGGATAGCGCGATGTCCAATGGACGTTATAGAAAGGGATTTAACGAGTTTGCAATACCATGAGATTGTCAATTGTTCGTCGACACGTCGGTGGGAAAGCAACGTCTGCGGTACAACGATGATTGATATCGATAGTCTGGAGATTAAGGATCGCGAGAGAATAGCGAAGGAAATTGCAAAAACCAGCGAAGCCATTCGCAAGAAACATCAGGCTTTGAAGACTGGCAAGATGGAGGAAGATATCGCGTTGGAGAGATACTTTAAACCTGTCGTCGAACCCCTAAAACATATCGCAGAAAATATCGCAGCGACAGAAGCTAACGCATCACCGCTGACAAGCACAAACATCGAAGAGAATGAAACATTAATGTCTAAAACAAAAATCCATCCGAAAGGGAACATATCGCGCAAGACAAAGAGGAAACGATCATACACGTCATCTGAAAAATCACTCGTAACCACCACAGCAGTTCAATCGAAACGGAAACGGCAGAATGTCACGTCAAACGATTCCTCGGTTTCTTCTACACCAATAAATACATTTCCTCTTGTACAATCGCTCGCGACCAATGATGACGACGTTTTCGAAACTAGTCGCAACGAGTCGTTGGCAACATCTGTTAGACAACAACTCCAAACATCCGAGGGACAAGAAACGTTTCGCAACCATTTCGGTCCGCTGGGACAAAAATATATGAATGCAATCCTAAGTAGTGATAAGGATACGACCATGGACTATGTGTATGGCGTATACTTTGGTGATAGTGGAACGATGCTTGGGGATAAAGCTTTCGATATAGATATGGATGATAATATAATCATAGATGGTGTAAGATACGGAGGAACACCTGGTCTTTACGAATTGATTTTCAAGAGAATTCCCGACGATACTGTATACACCGATGCCGATAAACAAAAATACAAAAGTATACTGTTGACGACGAATGCTCACAGACGCGATCATATCGCTAAAAATCCCATTTTGGGTAACAAGGGATGTTACTAAAGCTTATAGCGGATCAGTGCCAGAAGCGGATAAGGCGTCTCTTTAACAGGCGGAACAAGGCACAAATTTGATGAACACCACGAGTCCTTATATTTAAACAGACACTATGTACAAACTAAAGCTAACTCAATAAACACTATTTTCTACGGTCTACAATGTTTAAGCAATTACAATTATTAGTAAGCCAATCCAGTCTATAATTATTAAGCACGGTGAATTTAGCGATTAAGTAATGTGAAGCCAAGCAGCACGAACAGTGATTATTAAGCACGTCACAGTCGGTGCGAAAGTAGAGTGTAAGCGGAGTACTTTTCCCTAGCGTGGTCGCGAACAGAGAGAGAGATCCAGGAAATCGCGCTCGATTTCCTGGAACAAAGAGCCTCCCCCTTCCATCGATCGCGCATCGATGGAAGGGGCCGTGATCGCCGCTCCACATGAGCAAGCAGGCCGTTGTCAGCGCTTGATTGACGGTGGGCCTGGGAGATGTCGCCCAGATGCTGCTTTCTCTAACATTTCCCGCCCGGCATTCATCACCCGATGAATTGACCTCATGCTGTTAGGCGATCGATTGGCTGGTCGATGTGGCGTGATCCAATGGCATGTCGGTGGCGCCGCTTGGCTCATGTGGAGGCGTCAGGCAACTCAGATGACGAGGTTGTTGGCGCGAGTTCGTGTGTAGCGGGTTTGTGAGAGTGTAGTGCGTAATCCTATACCTAGGCAGAGGACAAAAAAACGAGTTTAGTGATAGGTCTTATAAGTTCCGAATGTGAAGTTTTAACAGTGACGACACGCGTTAACCCATCCGAGCCCTCATGCAGTCGAGTTATCCGGGCTAGCGGCCATTGGCCTGGTGAAGTTATTTCGGACTTGATGAGGCACAAGTCCCCGACACGTGGTTGTGCGTGCTGTTGTGCCCACTTATTGCGTGCTTGGAGTGCCTGTAAGTATTCCGCGGCCCACCGTTTCCAGAAATGCAGCCGCATTTGTTGTAGGAGATGCCAGCGGGACAGCCGGGAAGGTGGGATGTCGTCCACGCGTGGGTCTGGTACGCTGATCAGTGGTTCTCCGATGAGAAAATGTCCCGGTGTTAAGGCAGTCAGGTCACCCGGGTCATCGCTGATTGCCTGTAATGGTCGAGAGTTTAGGCAGGCCTCTATCTGGGTGAGTAAAGTCGTCAGTTCTTCGAACGTGAGGTGCTGATCGCCGATCACTCGACGAAGGTGGTGTTTCGTAGACTTTACTGCTGCCTCCCAGAGTCCTCCGAAGTGAGGGGCTGCAGGAGGATTGAAGCGCCATTCGATCCCGTCCTTCAGCATGGTAGACCTGAAGTGGTCGTGGCCATCGTTGAGATGAGCTAACAGAGTTCCTGGCTCGCGGGCGGCTCCGACGAAGTTGGTCCCTCTGTCACTATAGATCACAGCGCAAAGACCACGTCGTGCTGTGAAGCGCCGCAGTGCAGCAATGAAAGCTTCAGTGCTGCAATCTGAAACTAATTCCAAATGAACGGCACGAGTGCAAAGACAGACGAATACAGCCACATAGCCCTTGTGCGTGCGGTGTCCTCTTCCCCTTATGGCCAGAAGTGTGAAGGGTCCTGCATAGTCTGTCCCCACATGTGAGAAGGGACGAGATGGGTTCACCCTCGCGTGAGGTAAGTTGCCCATCAATTGCTGTCCTGTCGTTGCTCGCCAGCGTGTGCAAGGGACGCAGCGGTGAATGAGGGCCTTGACTCTTTGTCTGCCCTGCAAGATCCAATAGCGTTGTCGCAAGGTAGCCAATGTTAGCTGCGTCCCGCCATGTAGAGTGCGACGATGGGCCTCGTCTACTAAGAGTTCCGTCAATTTGTTGTCCCTTGGCAGAATGGCTTGATGCTGGGCGTCCAAAGGGAGGGCCGAGTGTCGCAGGCGCCCACCGACCCGTAGTAGTCCCTGATCGTCCAGATATGGATGCAGTTTAAGCAGTCTGCTGCGGCTTGGTAGAGGACGCTCCAATTCCAGCTGCAGGATGTCAGCTGCGAACTCCTGGCGCTGGACTAGATGAAGCCATCGGGTTCGGGCTGCTTCCACTTCTGTTGGCGTCAGGAATCGTCCTCTCGTACTTGAAGTCCTCCTTGGCAGCCACCGCAAGCACCAGGCGGTGGTTCTAAGGAGAGAGGTTATGTTTGAATAGCGGTTTAGTATTGTCTCGCCTGTTGCAGGATCACCCAATGACGTCACGACTGCAGTAGTTCGGGCCTCGAGGTCAGTTGATGAGACGATGATCTTCTCCTCATTGATCCATCCTGCTGGTGCGGTTAGCCAGGAGGGTCCAGTCCCCCAGAGTGCGAATTCTGGGAGCTGGCTGGGAGCGAGACCTCGAGAGGCACAGTCAGCTGGATTATCCTGGCTGGGAACATGGTGCCAGTGCGCATCGGGCAGTGTCCGTTGTACCTCCGACAGGCGATTGGCCACGTATGTTTTCCACCGTGACGGGTGGCCCTGTATCCAGGCGAGTGTAATCGTGGAGTCACTCCAAAGATGGACCGTCAGTCCCTCTAAGCCCAGGCTCTCGCAGGTGAGGACCACTAGTCGTGTCAATAGTGTGGCGGCGCAAAGTTCAAGTCGTGGCAGTGAAATCTTCTTTAGGGGCGCCACCTTGGTCTTGGCAACGACCAAACGGGTTTGGATGGTGCCATCCTTTTCCACGACTCGTAGGTAGACCACCGCAGCATAGGCTCGCTCTGAGGCATCGGCAAAGCCATGCATTTCCATGTGCTTCGATGATCTGTGCAGTCCGAGCCAACGAGGAATAGTAATGCGGTTCAGCTCAGGCAGTTCTTCCAGGAAGCGATCCCAGTATCTAGCATCGGCCATAGGCAGCGGAGTGTCCCAATCTAACGTAAGAAGCCACAAAGATTGTAAGAATATTTTTGCATTAACTGTTACTGGAGCCACCAAACCCAGTGGATCAAAGATCCTTGCTATTTTAGAGAGGACCGTTCGCCTGGTCACTTCGGTGTCACGTTGAGTCGGTTGTACTTGGACTCTGAAGCAGTCATCGGCTGGGCTCCAAAGAACTCCCAGGGTTTGGTGGGTCTCTCCGGTCTGCCACTTGCATTCTGGAATGGCGTCTCCGTTGGGCACCTGCTCCATCACCGCTGGCTGGTTGGATGCCCATTTACGAAGGTTAAAGCCGCCTGCCTTGCATAGTTGACGTAGCTCGTCTTGCAGTTTGAGCGCTTCCTGTACTGAATCGGCACCTGTCACCACATCGTCCACGTAGACGTCCCGTAGCAGAATGGCCGCTGCTCTCGGATGTCGTGCTCGTTCGTCCTCGGCCAATTGTCGTAGCGTACGGATGGCCAGATAGGGCGCGCAGGCTAGCCCATATGTCACGGTGTTAAGCGTATACTCACAGATGTCTGTGTTGTTCTTCTCTTTCCACAGAATCATCTGATACGGGCGGTCTTCCGGATGGATGAGTATCTGACGGTACATTTTCTCGATATCTGCGGTGAGGCAGACACGATGTACTCGCCAGCGTAGCAGTAGCTGGTGCAAACTCGGAAGCAAGTTGGGGCCTATTTTAAGCTTGTCGTTCAGCGAGCATCCTGTAGACGTAACGTAGGAGCCGTTGAACACCACTCTCAGTCGGGTGGTCGAGCTGCTCTCCTTTATGACTCCGTGATGGGGCAAGTAGTATGCTGGCCCTGTGAAACCCCCTTGAATTTTAGTCATATGTGTGAGCTGTGAATACTCACTCATAAACTGGTTGTAGGCCTGAGCGAATGCGGGATCCTTGTTGAATTTGATCTCCATCCGCTGCAGCATTCGTCTGGCACCACGACGTGACTCGCCGAGTTCCACGTTGTCTCTGAATGGCAGGCGAACCATATAACGTCCGGATGGTAGCCGCTGGTGAGTCCGCTTGAAATGGTCTTCACAGTCTTGTTCCTCGGCAGTGTAAGCAGGTGACACCGCGAGCTCCTCTTGTTCCCAGAAGCGACGCACTAAAGGGACAAGTTCCTCTTCAGCGATGCAATTGTGTGATGAAGGGGCATGATTCTCGATGGTCTTGCATCTCGTCTCTCCAGTGACTGGTCCGGAAATAATCCAGCCCAGCGTAGTTTCCTGGGCTATTGGCTCGCCGATGCCACCCTTGATGAATCCGTCCCTGAGTATGACGGCATAAGCATCGGCTCCTAGCAGCAAGTCTATCGGCCCTTCGTCTGCGTAATTGGGATCCGCCAGTGGGAGGTCAGAAAGGTGAGTCCAGGATGTTGCTCTGTTGCCTAGGCGTGGCTGGTACGCCGTTATTCGTGGCAGTACTAAGGCGCCTATCATGTGTCTTTCTGCCGAGTAGGAATGAGCGGTGAACTCCAAGCATACCTTACAGCGTACTCGCTCTGGTCTCTGGTTTCCTACTCCGACAAGATTCATGTTTGCTGGTTTGCGCTGAAGTTGGAGTTGTTGTGCCATCGCCTCAGTGAGAAGAGATACCTCGCTTCCTTGATCGACGAGGGCTCTTACTATTTGTGTATCACCGCCAGGTAGCAGTATCCTGACGCGAGCTGTGGCTAAAAGCACCGCCGGAGAGGTAGTCCCACAATTGGACGTGTTAGCCGTGACTTCGGAGACTTCATTGTGCTCCATGCTGTCGTGTATTGAAGTATGGTGTTTGCCGTCGCACCGCTGACACCGTTTCTCCGATGGGCACTCATGAACCTGATGCCTTCCAAGACAATTGTAGCACCGGTTCGCTTCTTGTAGTGCGGCTCGGCGTTCTGGTGCTGTCTTCGACTTGTACTCTCGGCAATATAGAATAAAGTGTTTGTCCTTGCAGAGGCTGCATTGTTCGAGTGGGCGCGTCGCTTGGCTCACCTGGTGTGCTTTTGCCGATTTGCTTGCTGCTGCTGGTTTTGGGAATCGTCCTTCAGGGCCTCTTCGTTTCTCTTCCAAGGCCTCGACAGTGTTGAGCCGCGCCTCCAGGAAGTCCTTCAGCTCATTGAAGCTCGTGGGTGTAGTGGTTTTGCCCAGTTGCGTTTCCCACTCCCTCGTAGATTGAGGATCCAGCCGTTCCACAACCAGGTGCACTAACCAGTCGTCACTGGCATTGAAGGGCCTCTTCATTGCTGCTAGCGCCGCGACTGAATCGCACAAGGTATAATACAGATGTTTCAGGTCCGCTCCAGACTCGCGTGTAAGCGTTGGTAAATTAAAAAGAGACGTCATGAGGGCTTTAACCGTCAAGCGTGGGTTATCATAGCGCCTCTTTAACAGGTCCCATGCAGCTTCAAAGTGCTCCTCCTGGACGGTCAAATTGCGAATGAGCTGCTCCGCATCGCCACAAAGGGTTCCACGTAAGTAGTGGAGGCGTTCCGCATCCGTTAGCGTCGTATCACGAATGACAAGAGACCGGAAGAGCGCTTGGAACGAGGGCCAATCCTTGTGATTGCCGTTGAAGGTAGGTAGCGGTATGCGAGGGAGTGATGCCTTTGAACGTACTGTTGTAGCAGCAGCAGTGGCTGCTCCTTCATCTATCGATAGACGCTCCAGAGCATGAGTGGCAATGCGCTCTAATTTGGTCATCTCCTCTAGTTTCTCCATGAGGAGGGCTTCCTGCGTATTGAAGACCTCCTCCACGTTTGCAGGCGCCAGACTCTTGTCGGTGAAATAGTCGTTGCCGGCAAATGCGAGGTCCGAGGCCGCCGAGGCCAGCAGCTGATCGTGCTGCAGCTCGTACTTCGCCCAGTTCTTACGGAGAGACTCTAATCTCGAGGTCACATTGCTCTTTGTAATATTATTAGCGCCTAGTTTCTTGAGGTTTTCGTATGCGCGCGAAATCCGACCGTTAAGGTCACGTTGACTCGTAACGAGATGACTCATTGTTTGCAGGCGTTGGAGGTCACGCGCGACGGTTGGACCGCACTTCCGAACGTTCGCGAACTTTCTCACAGGCACTGATCCGGCTCGAAGGACCAAAAATGTTACTAAAGCTTATAGCGGATCAGTGCCAGAAGCGGATAAGGCGTCTCTTTAACAGGCGGAACAAGGCACAAATTTGATGAACACCACGAGTCCTTATATTTAAACAGTCACTATGTACAAACTAAAGCTAACTCAATAAACACTATTTTCTACGGTCTACAATGGTTAAGCAATTACAATTATTAGTAAGCCAATCCAGTCTATAATTATTAAGCACGGTGAATTTAGCGATTAAGTAATGTGAAGCCAAGCAGCACGAACAGTGATTATTAAGCACGTCACAGTCGGTGCGAAAGTAGAGTGTAAGCGGAGTACTTTTCCCTAGCGTGGTCGCGAACAGAGAGAGAGATCCAGGAAATCGCGCTCGATTTCCTGGAACAAAGAGCCTCCCCCTTCCATCGATCGCGCATCGATGGAAGGGGCCGTGATCGCCGCTCCACATGAGCAAGCAGGCCGTTGTCAGCGCTTGATTGACGGTGGGCCTGGGAGATGTCGCCCAGATGCTGCTTTCTCTAACAAGGGATACAAGTGCAAACATGTAATTGCACCACTACTCCCACGTGTATCGGCTAGTAGGACAGGGAAAGGTCTAGCGACACCTCGAGTCATGGTGGTAAACGATAACAAGATCGATTACGTGCACTGGGACGATCCCAACGAACTGGTGGACCGATTCCGTTTGCTGGAAGCGTCGCGTCAGGCGGGTAACAACTCGCATAACAACGAAATTCTATCGATTATCGAGGAACTCCGCGAGGTAGGCCTCATTATAAATTAAACCGCGCACCGATGATGTGCACTGTATGCATCGAGATGCCGATCAACAAATTTGGGGTATCGCTCGAGAAGAGTGGAGCAGGTACAATGGACTATTACAAATGGAACGGTTTGCTTCGAAATTACATGCGAGATAACGCTCTTTGCGTGGTTGGTGCTGACTTTGATGCAAAATCACGCAAGATACGACGCGAGGCTCAACCGGTGGTCGATAGTGATGCCGTCAATAAACTATATGTGGAAAAGAGCATTAAACTTTTGAGAGAGCAGCTGGAAGAATTAAACAGGAAGCTGATCGTGTTTCAGAGAGATATGCTGATGTTGCAAAACAGCGTTCAAAAGATATCACAGGCGTCGAATTCTATCCCGCAGCAGGACAACGAAAATCGAAAAGTTAAAGAGGCTATAACCGCTTTTGCTACGGAGCAGCAACTTGTCCAGAATTTTCTCGGGTCGATGGGGAGCACATAATGTATGTGCACGATAATTATCGCACCATTCGTGTCAAAGACACCTCTGCGATCAAACATGTTGTCATTATCGAAATCCATGAGTAAAGAAGAAAACCACAGCCACAAGAAGCAACAACTTGTTGAGGAATTGCATGCTCCAGCTCGAAGACACTTCCCACGGAAGCGCGTCATAGTGCATGGATACGATGATCTGTGGCAAGCTGACGTTGTAGAAATGCGTCCGTACTCGCGATTCAACCAAGGTTACCACTACATACTCACAGTCATCGATGTGCTGAGCAAGTATGCATGGGCGTTGCCGCTCAAGACTAAAAGTGGCGCTGAGGTGACTAAAGCGTTTGCAAAGATATTTAGAGATCGATATCCGAAAAATTTGCAAACCGATCAAGGAAAAGAATTTTACAACGCCGATGTGCAGAAACTCTTGACAAAGCATGACATTAATCATTATTCGACGTATTCGGTGATGAAGGCCTCCGTCGTAGAACGTTTCAATCGAACTTTGAAGAACAATATGTGGAAACTGTTTACGCTCAATGGAACCTATAAATGGACGGATGCGCTGCCGCGTCTACTTGCAGAGTATAACGCACGAAAACATAGAACCATCAAAATGCGTCCTCGCGATGTTACTCCTGCGATCGCCGATAAGCTGCTAGCCACCGTATACAGCAACATAAAGATCGCTGCTCCAGCAAGATTCAAATTGGGCGAGTTTGTGCGCGTGAGCAAATTTAAAACCATCTTCGATAAAGGCTATACACCGAATTGGACAACGGAGGTGTTCAAGATAGACAAAGTACAGGCAACTAATCCCGCGACGTATCTGCTCGTCGATTCCTGTGGAAAACCTGTTGCTGGAGGATTCTATGAACACGAGCTGCAACGCGTCACCGATCCTGATGTGTATCTAGTGGAAAAAGTGTTGCGTAGGAAGGGGGATAAGGTATACGTCAAGTGGCTGGGGTTTGATAAATCACACAATTCATGGATAAATAACAATAATGTATTGTAAAATAATAATAATACATGAATAAATAAAAATAATGTGTGGATAAAATAAATACATGTGTACAATTTATTCGACATAATTCCACTATTTATAAGGACTTGTTAATAAATATAATTGTATGTGCAATTTTATTTATAAAAACGAGTTTATAAAATTCCGCTATAAAATTCCTTTGTAAAAATATCATTGTAAAAAGAAATTATTATATTTATTAACTCGTTTTTATAAATAAAATTGCACATACAATTATATTTATTAACAAGTCCTTATAAATAGTGGAATTATACAGCAACATAAAGATTGCTGCTCCAGTGAGATTCAAATTGGGCGAGTTTGTGCGTGTGAGCAAATTCAAAACCATCTTCGATAAAGACTATACACCGAATTGGACAACGGAGGTGTTCAAGATAGCGAAAGTACAGACAACTAATCCCGCGACGTATCTGCTCATCGATTCCTGTGGAAAACCTGTTCCTGGAGGATTCTATGAATACGAGCTGCAACGCGTCACCGATCCTGATGTATATCTAGTGGAAAAAGTGTTGCGTAGGAAGGGGGATAAGGTATACGTTAAGTGGTTGGGGTTTGATAAATCACACAATTCATGGATAATGAAAAATAATGTATTGTAAAATAATAATACATGGCTTACAATGATATTTAAATAAAATAATGTATTGTAAAATAATATATGGTTTACAATGATTTTTTTTTACAATTAAATTTTTTATAGCGGAATTTTGTTATGTCCCCAGGGTAGAGTGTCGATCGAATCGGGTACGATATACCGCTTGTCATCGTATGGGCTTAGAGCGATTTTGGATTCGGAAATGGTGTACACTTTGTGCAATTTAGACCGTATACATGATTGCCTGCGAACCATTTCAATCTCCTTTTGCAAACACTCCGCGTAGTCGTCGAAAGTTATCGTTCTGGCTATGATGTTGGTCTTGACGCCTTTTGCCTTTTTCGTATCTTTTTTACCATCTACACGGAGTGCATACATTTTCGCTCTAAGACCTACGAATTCGGTCATTATCGCACCATTATTTTCGTCCTTCATCAACCCTGGAACCTTCTTATTTAGGCGCGGCATATGTATTGTCGATGGGACAATCGGATGTGTCGAATCTATCGATATTGCGTTTCATGGTCTCGTAGATATCTTCGCATTGAATGTGATAAATGAGGCTGTCAGTGTCGGTATACAGAATTTTACAATTTTGAGCTAGCAGGGGAGACATGTAATCGTAATGAAATTCATACAAACAAATTTTCGATATGTCCAGAATGCACATACCCACGTATATCGGTTTGTTGAATTTCACCTCGACTTTGCGCAATTCAACAGCTATTAAATTTTCCGAAAAAACACTTCTGCTGTGGAAATTCGGTTTCGCGATCATTGCCTCTGCACCAAAACGTCCATCCCAATGTGTTAAAACTTTTACATCCACGTGGTTTCGCACGTTTTCCATAGTTTTACCAAATACCGCGTTGTTCATCAATTTATATAAATTTTTCTCAAAATCGTTTGTCGCGGCTGTTCTGAGCCGTGTATTTAGTTCGATGTAATCGTGGAGCCAGGGAGATTGAGCGAATTGAAGCACGCGATGTATCTTTGTAATACGAAGACCGTGTCGCGTGCACTGCTGCAGGTTGCGATAATGGATAACATAACGCTGCTTATCGTATAATGTCGCGAGTAATTTATCCTGTCTGCTACCAGGTGGTTTGGCCCGCGTTGGACAGAATGGTAGATCAGCATGCGCGTCGTGCAGACGTTGCGGATATTCCAGATCTACCTGGAGAATGTATCCTGTGGGCGAATCGACAGCGATCGAAGACACGTCAAAATTTGCAACATCTTCGACCCATTGAAATTTAGCGTATGGCAGGGGCTGACACATTGCCCATCCATACAAATTGTTCACATCAAAATACATCAAGTACGATGACTGTTCCGATGCGTCGTAAGATGGCATGTACTTGTTATTAGCATGTGCGTATCTTCCGGAACATTGACTTAAACCCCCGCGTATACCACGTTCGATAAACATGACCATATCGACGTCGGTGAGCAATTCGAATGTAATTTTGGTATGTTTTAACATCGCATCCCATGTGAAACCAGGTAATGTATAATAATGTGCAGAATCTAATCCGTAACTCTTGATACAACTTTCGCGAAAATTTTCAAAAATATCTGCCAATAACAAGACATCTGTTTTCAAATACAAGTCGCTGTATTCGCCCAAGGTTCTAATCCCGAAACGTTGCCAAACAGTCTCAGCGTGCGCGTAATCGCTCTCGGATACAGTCTCACCCGTTAACGAACTGTAGAATGACTCGCGCGGTGGTAAGCATGGATCCTGCAGCTTGTTCGCGCAATCAAGATATTCATATGGAAAGACACCCTTTCGCGTTAATAAATTGAAATCTTCAATGGATAATGTTTCAAATTGGGATCGTAAAATTTTTAATTGATCTGTGTTAAGAAAAGATGCTAATTTATCGAGACTGGTATTGAGAAATTTGTATGAATCGATGAATCGCAATTTAATATAATTTCGTGAGTCTGATTCAGCCGGATCTTCAACATTTTTTGTGAAAGAAATATACTTTTCCTTAGTTATAGGCAATACATCAACGTGACCTTTGAAAGCGGCAGCTATTTCCATGATAATGAAATGTGAATCATAGCCTGATAAATTATGAAAAACTATGGGGATGTAAAACGCATTTCTATATTTTAAATTGCATTTCGAATGTGCGGGTCCTCTAAACCGTCCGGATATATGACAATGATCTCGAACTCGTACATCATCAGCCTCGAATGGCTCTTCGCAAATATGACAATTTGTTGCATTGCGAAATGTCATCCACTGGTCTTTCGTCAACTTTTCAATAGAAGCATTATTGGCTAGAATGGGTTTGGCAAAATCTGCAAAATTTTTTAGTTCGTCGACGAACCATGAAATACAATCCGCGTCGCGGCGACATCGATACGTCGATAGCGATGTATCGTATGAACAATGCATATAATATGCAATGCTATGCACTTTATGTTGCTGGTACGCGTGTAATTTAGAATCCGCATCACTCATCATGCGGTCTTCCGTTTTCTCGATGATGCACTCGAGATCTGCATACACCACGAATGGATGTCGCTCCTTCATGCAGTGGTTCTTGAAACTGAGGAAATTGTTGCCTTCGCTGGGCAGCAGAATGGCACAGTCATTCATATTCCTGCAGTCCACTGCATGGGCCTCCAACTTCTCGACGGATCCAAAGTAGTGCAAGCATCTGCAAAACCATAAAAATTTTCAATTTATTTTTTTTCGTGAGACATTTCAACATTTCACAAGTTTATATACATACCGGTCGCAGATGAATTTCTTTCCATTGTGTCTGCTCAGCTGCATGCTCACCAGCCGGGACAAGTCCTTGATCAGCACAAAGTGTCCTACATCGCCGTGCTCTTGATTCGGTGTGTAGAGCAGGTTTACATGCCGATCCCTCTTTTGGCTGGCGAGACGCAGCGGAAAGACTGCAACAGTTATCTTCTCAGTGTCCTTCTCCAGTCGCTCCTCGAAACTGTACACGTTGATGGAGATTTCGTTCTGTCGCTCAAACTTCCCAATTTGCTCCAGGGACATTGGAAACTCAATACCCTGGAGATTTAACACTGAAGCATAGTCTGGATATGAACTTGGGCGGTCAACGTGACTTTCGGCAGGGTTGAGAGCGACGATCACTGCCCACGCGAAACATGCATTGTCTGTGGATTGTACACTAATTGTTGCCTTCTTTAGCGACAATTTCTGCGGTAACTTGCAGTTACACCCCGCGCGCAGTGGATTGTACTTGTTAACATTGACTGTCAGATTCAGAATTCTCGTCAATGCCCATCCACTATCGCGTTCCTGGAACTCTTCCAACGATGCCAGGGTGGGTTCGATAACGCATCGTTGGTACCACTCCTGCAGATCGGATGTGCGGAAGAGTTCACAGTTTCGGGTATTGATGCTTTTACAAGCATGCTTGTCACCCACCACAAATTCACCGTTGAACACCGTGTTCACTTTGAGGCTTCGATGTTTCCTCAAAGCATCCTGCACATGCTCCAACACAATGGTCGCTGCATCTTGGAGGAAGTTGCGCGGTTCGATGTAATTTGAATTTAGCACGGCACCAGTTAATACGCGGCTTTCGAACGCAGTGTCTATTTCGCGCCACAAAAGTCCTGTGCTCGAATGTCCTGCACCTTCACGCACGAAACGTCCGCGCAGCGAATATTTTAGTCCTTCGAGCCGCGCGATTCGAGCAACCAACGATTCTTGAACCCCAATCGATAATCGGGGACGTTTCACTCGACTGTGTTCTTCCAACGATTCTATACACTCGTTGCACCGTTCTTCCCACGCGAGGTATTCTTCTCGCGAAATCAATCGTTCGGATTAATCCAACAATTGGCGTTCTGCTTGCGTGAATTCGTCCATGATCGTAAATGGAATGTAAATGTGATATCTTTTCCGCGCAACGCGTTGCAACGATTTGAGGCTTTGTACAGTTTGGAGCGCGCTTTTATAACTAGGTACCTCGATTCGATATCTCTGTCTAACTCTTTCGGTATACCCTCTCCCTCGAATGCATTGCATGTAAAAAAAAAATGGCGATCCGTCCCAACATGGTTCTCTACAGTTTCTGTTGATGCAGCATAATTCTTTCTATGATTCACGCTTATGACGAAATAGCGCGCAAAATCTATGACACAGTTTCTGCTGACACCTAATTCTAAGATTCGACGCTTTCAAAAGTATTATATTACATTCAACACGTGCCAAGACTTTTATCCTTGAGGGTGAGACTCAAATTACATGCGATCGTGCAATATGCAGCATCATTAGGATTGAAAAAACATTATGGAAAAGTTGGAAGTTTTAAAATAAAATGTGGTGGTGGGGGAAGCAATCACACCGCTATTTAAGCCCGCTCTCCGACGCTATTCCATCAATCGCTCTGTAGCCTCAGTGACTTTAGACGGAACAAATACTACTCTGAAAAAAAAATGTGTAGTACTAGTGTCGAAGGAAACGCCGAACGTATGAATTATTATGTTCCGATCATGCAGGATGATGGTATAGCTCAATGTGGGGAGGAGACAGTTGTTTGGTATGGCTTAATTTTACATATTCTTAAATTTTTTATGTTTGTGCAAACAATTTCATATCTTTGATTGTTCTCTTAGCCCGCGCCGAACATCGCGTATCATGGTCAGAAGATATGCATTAACATTCATGGGTAGTAAATATTTGGAAATTGGAATCAGCGTACGACCTACGATCGATGTAGAAATTGTTCTCGGCGATAATCGTGGGATGTACCTCACGTTACCATGGCATACATGGCATGCGTTATGCAGCAGTCGTACAGCCATTGAAGAACGTTCACGATTACCTGGATCACCTTCGATGCAGATGGATAAATTAACGATAGATTTTTGTGAAATCTATAATTCTCCAATTGTAAGGATAACGCTACATGATAAGCCGTTGTATTTCAAACCGGATACAGTAACATTTTTATTAAATCTTGAGCCATGTGTAAGCTATGTATATTCGCGACTGTATCAAAATGTAAGAGATGTGCAGACGAAATTTAAAACTTTTGTTAACGTGCTACAGCAGAGCGATGTTGCCTGTGAAACGTTAGATGTGCGTCAAGCTGCTAAAATAATATGTGATAGTGAACATTACTGTGAGGATTATCATATAGATTGCGAACTGTTAGCATGCGCCATCAATGATATTCTAGCTGATGCTCGTAGGAAAAATGTTAAATTATATTCTTTTAATTTTAAATAAAATTTCTTAAACGTATATTATTTCTCCATTTTATTTACTCATCTTCCGCCTCGCCACCTAATTCTAAGATTCGATGTTTCTGCTGACGCTGCATAATTATTTCTATGATTCGTGCTGCTAAATGACATCATCCTGCACGGCTGCTCCAGAGGAGTCAAATTACGCGTAATCGCGCGATTCGCCGCGACGTTGAGATTGAAAATTATATTTGAAAAAATAAATTGATAGCTTTAAAATAAAATGTGTTGGTTGCGGTGGTGGTGGTGGAAAGCAATTGCACCTCTATTTAAGCCAGTCTCCTGAACGCTATTCCATCAATCGCTCAGTAGTCTCAGTGACTTTCGATGGAGCAAGTAGTGCTTTGAAAAAAAAAATGTATAGAACCATTGATGAAATACTCGCTGGGTGTGAGGATTATTTCGTTCCGATCGTGCGAGATGATGGTGTAGCTCCATGTGGGGAGAATATATATAATGACTGGTAAGGTGTAATTTTCACATCTTAAAATTTTTGTTTATTTCTAATACGAGTGGGCAATTTCATAGCTTTGATTGTTCTCTTAGTCCGCGCCAAGGATCGCGTATCATGGTCAGAAGATACGCATTAACATCCATGGGTAGTAAATATTTGGAAATTGGAATCAACGTAGGATCTATTGTCGATGTAGAAGTTCTTCTCGGTGATAATCATGGAAATCATCTCATATTATCATGGCATACATGGGGTGCGCTATTCGATAGCCGTGAAACCATCGAAGAATGTGCACGATTCCCTGAACCTGACATAATGCGAATTGATAATTTAACGATAGAATTTTTTCGGATCATTCATTCACCAATTATAAAGATTACACAATGTGATAATACACTGTATTTCACACTGGACACGGCAACATTTTTATTTAATCTTCAACCATGTATAGAGTATATGTATCCGCGGATGTATCAAACTGCAGAAGATGCGAGAGTAAAATTTGAAATTTTTGTTAATGTGTTGCAGCAGAGCGATGTTGTCTGTGAAACGTTAGATATGCGTCGTGCTGCTAAAATCATACGTGATAGTGAATATTACGATGAGGATTATCTTGTAGATTGCGAACTGTTGGCATGTGCAATCAATGATCTTGTAGCTCATGCCCGTAGGAAGAAAAACTGTTAAATTATATTCATTTAATTTTAAATATATATTCTTAACCCAATATTATTTCTCCATTTTATTTACCCGTCTTCCGCCTCACCACCTAATTTTAAGATTCTACGTTTCTAAATTATTATTTCTCTGCGTTGTGGGGGGAAGTATCTATTGATTTGTAAAAAGTATTCTGAAAATATTTGGGGAAAAAAAATTTCTGGGGCTGGATCGAGTCTGAAAAAAGATTTTTCATACAAGACCCGGCCCCAGAAATTATTTTAGAGGGAGGGGGGCGACCCTCTGTGGAAATTTTCGGGGGTGGGTCCGACGTGGAGAGGTCTCCGCGGCGGTTCGGCCTGGACTGATCCCCTCCACGATTGCGGCTTCCCCCACTCCGCGGCTCATGCGCACGCAACCGGTCATCCATTCCACACTTCCCCCGCTTCCCCCCGCGCCGATGTTTCCCTCCACCGCACTCCCCCGCGCGCCCACACTGGATTTCCTGTGACGTCATCGTGGCCTTGAAAGTGGTCTAGAACTCTCCTTACCATACTACTAGCGGGCTCATCAAGGGCGCCCTCCCCAGCACCGGTTGTGCTTACCATCCCCACCGAGGCTCTGGGGACGAGTGGGGACAAAAAGCCACCGAGGGCGACATCACCAGCAACGTTGCCCTCGCAGCTGGTGTTCAAGGCCAAAACTCAAATAGGCCGCTTCGACTCCCTTCAGGCCTTGCAGGCGCACATGCCCACTCAAGCTCGCACCACGTCAGTCGACGAGGTGGAGCTCATTGCAGCCCACGTAGAGGAGCTGCACGTAGCGTTCACTCGTGAACATGCTCACTTCGAAGAGACGTGGCCGGTCAAATTCATTAACCACCCGTATTTCGAGGCGAACTATGCGGTACAGGAGGCTCAAATGTACTTGACCACGAAGATCAAGCTCAACCGCCTCCGAGAGGACGTGAAGGCGATACAGCAGCGTCCACCGGCTGCATCGAGCGCAGTACCGTCGAGGGCCTCGAAGCTGCCGGAGATCGCCCTACCCACATTCTCTGGCGCATACACGGAGTGGCCAGCCTACAGTGAGCTATTCACCTCCTTGATCATCCATGACCAGCAACTCATGGAAATAGACCGGCTCCATTACCTGCGGTCCAGTCTCCAAGGTGAGCCATCACAGCTGGTGAACGCGTACCCGCTCACAGGCGCATCGTTCCAGTCTTGCTGGGAGGAACTGAGCAAGAAGTACTCAAACAAGCGTGTGCTCATCGAAGAGCAGCTAGACAAGCTGCTTAGCTTCCAGCCCAACGCCACGCGTAGCGCAAAATCACTCAATGATATCGTGGCAAACATCAACAAGGTGCAAAAGACATTGACCACCTTAGGAGCTGCAGAGGACATGTTCAACATACTGCTCGTTCACCAGGCGACCAGCTGGATGGACAAGTCCACCAGAGAAGCGTGGGAGACTTCAGTGGGCTCATCAAAAGACTACCCTCGGCTGCAGCAGCTCGAGACCTTCATTGCTGCCAAGGTGGTGGCCTTGGAACGGCTGGAGGCGGCGGCTCTACAGAAGGGTAAGAAGGCTCAAACCCCTGTTCAAGCTCCAAGCAGATCACTTACCAGCAGGAGCGCTGTGCACGCAGCGTCGAGTCAGCCAAGGAAGGTGCAGCAATCGCCCTCGCCGTACAGCTACCCCTGCGACTATTGTAAGGAGGACCATTACATTGTCATGTGTCCAAGGTTCAGGGAGCTGTCGGTGGAGGACAGGCGCAAAATCATCACCACCAACAAATTGTGCCGGAATTGTTGTGGAAGGCATCGCACCGAGGACTGTAACTCCACGCGTCGGTGCAAAATGTGCTCAGCCAACCACCACACGATGCTGCACCTTACCAAGCCGACTGCTCACACCGCTGCTCTTGCGAAACCTCACGCAGTAGAGGGAGCATCATCAAGCAGCTCAACCCACTGAGAAGCAGGTGCAGTCGTCCGATCACCACCATTATTCACTCCACAGCGCACAACACAGGCTCACACAACGTGCTCAACAAAGCGATTAATGCTCCACCAATCATCGCCAGTGCTCACACCCTACTGTTCAGTTACCTTGTTGGCAACAGCCAACGCCCAGCTGATCACTTCAGTGTCATCTTCGCCGGTTAGATTATTGATTGATTCGGGCTCGGAACTGACATTTGTCACAGAAGAGCTCATCCACCGGCTTAGGATTCAACGCATCCATGCATCCATCACGATCACTGGCATTGGGGGTAACACATCAATTCAAACCAGAGGAGTCGCACTACTAACTCTGCGCTCCAACTACGATATGTCAACAGTGCACTTTCAAGCACATGTTCTGCGAGCACTGACGTCAAGTTTACCATCGGTGGAACCGCCACATTTGAATGGCCTTCCGTTGGCCGATCCAGATTTTCTTACATCAAGACCGATAGATATCGTGATTGGCGCAGACGTGTATGGACAAGTGATCAAGCCCACCCTCAAGAAGGGCGACTCTTCAATGCCGATTGGACAGCTGTCCATTTTTGGGTGGCTCATTCTTGGACCAGTTACAGTGGACCGGCGTACGGTCACAGCACACCACTCTGCAGTCGTGCAGCATGACGACAATTCTTTTCAAGACATGCTGACACGATTTTGGATTCAAGAGGAGCTCCCAACAGATGCACCCATGAAGCTCACACCTGAGGAACAACAGTGTGAGGATCACTTTCGAGCGACACACACTCGTGATTCTACAGGACGATACACCGTGCGCATCCCTCTGAAGGAGACTCCAAAGCTGCTGGGTAATTCATATCAAGCAGCCCACGCTTGCTTGAAGCACACGCTCGTTAGACTCAACAAGAACGACGAGTATCGCAACCTCTATCAAGGCTTCATGCAAGAGTACGAGGAGCTCCGTCACATGGTAAGAGCACCATCCCTTTCACCTAATACTCACTCTGTGTTTTATCTTCCACATCATGGAGTATTGAAGCCTGACAGCCAGACGACAAAATTGAGAGTCGTCTTCAATGGATCGAGCCCTACTTCAACTGGATATTCTGTCAACGATTTGATGCATACGGGTGCAAATCTACTCCTTAACATCACGGACGTGCTGCTGTGGATACGCCAGCACAAGTACATTTTTGTCACGTCTGTGGCATCGTCAAGTCAAGATTCACGAGGATGATCAAGATCTTCAACGAATACTGTGGATCGATGACGATTCAAAGGAGGTGCCCTACAAGCTCACAACGGTCACATATGGGACCAAGGCTGCTCCATTTTTGGCGGTCAGAGCTTTACTTCAATTGACAGAAGACGAAGGTCATCGCTTTCCTCTGGCGGTGCCATCAATCACGCATGCCAAATACGTTGATGACATCTTTGGAGGTGCAGACACAGGTGAGATGCTCATTACAATTGCTCACCAATTAAAAGATCTGTGCAACGCGGGAGGGTTTCCACTAGCCAAATGGCATTCAACCTTTCCTCCGTTGCTTGATGCAATTTCTCAAACCCAACGAGCCCAAGGCTCAATTATATCATTAGACGACTGCAATACCAAAATTCTCGGACTACAATGGAATGTGATCAACGATGAATTTTCTTTCACTTCAAAACCAAGTTCAACTTCAAGGCTCACCAAACGCCTCATCTTATCAGAAGTAGCACAAATATTTGATCCATTAGGTTTTCTAGCGCCGGTCATAATTCGAGCAAAAACACTGTTGCAAGAGTTGTGGCTACACAAGCTCAACTGGGATGATCCACTGCCTTCCCAAGTAACGTCACAATGGCTCATCATCAGAGAAGATTTAACAAGCTTGCGCAAGCTATCATGTCCAAGGTGGTTCAACACCTTTAGCAACTCTACAGTGGAACTACACGGCTTTTCTGATGCCTCACAACTCGTCATGGCAGCGGTAATTTACATTACCGTATCATCACCGCCCACAAATCACAAGGTCGCGATATTGGTGTGCTCCAAGACTAAGGTAGCACCACTAAAGAAGCTCACAATCCCGAGACTCGAGCTTACTGCAGCATTGATGCAGCGAAGCTCACCAAATATGTTCAAGCAACGCTCAAGCTCAACATTGCTACAACACATCTGTGGACGGACTCACAAGTGACACTAACCTGGATCAAAACACACGCATCACGCTGGAAGGACTACGTAAGGAATCGTGTGTCTCAAATTCAAGAGATCACCCAAGGCGCACATTGGAGACACGTTCCAGGGACTTCAAACCCAGGTGATTGCGCATCACGAGGCTTATCAACATCGCAGCTTGAACATCATATAAGCTTTGGTGGACGGGACCACCATGGCTTGCGCAGCCCAGTGAAACATGGCCATCACAACCAATGCTAGACGAAGACTTGAGTGCACTAGAGGCTCGTCCAGGCATTTCAAAGCTGCTCAATATTCAAAAGATTGAATATCACTGGGACCTCATCTACAAATATTCATCCCTTAACAAACATATTCGCATCACATCAGTTTGTTTCAGATTTGTTTCAAGGTTGAAGAAGGCTCCAGTCACGCTGCCGCTCTTCACCTTATCGCCCATCGACATAGAATGGGCCAGGATATTCTGTATCAAAGCAACGCAGGCGCTTTATTTCTCCAGCGAGATGAAGATGCTCAGCTCAGGCTCAACATTGCCAGCTGCTCATGTCTTCAATCGACTCACTGCATTCATCGATGAGAGTGGAGTCATTAGAGTTGGAGGCAGACTCAACAATGTTTGCACGAGCTACGAGAGTAAGCATCCTGCAATCTTACCTCGTCATTCACATTTGTCTAAATTGATTATAGACCATGCGCAGCGACAAACTCTCCATGGAGGGACCCAGCTCACCCTCGCCCAGATTCGACAAAACTACTGGATCATTGGAGGGCGAGCGCCAGTAAAATCGTACATCCTGCGGTGTGTTGTGTATGCTCGACAAAGGGGGATCCGTGCCCATCAACTGATGGGCCAACTACCTCTTTCGAGAGTTACACCCTCACGACCATTCAACAATACTGGCACTGATTATGCGGGTCCAATCACACTGAAGACGTGGAGAGGAAGAGGTGCCAAGACACAAAAGGGCTGGATCTGTGTCTTCGTGTGCCTCACGACATCAGCTGTTCACCTAGAACTGGTGACAGACTATACAACCGAAGGGTTCATCGCCACCTACAGGAGATTTGTCTCCAGGAGAGGGATTCCTCTCACTCTTCACTCCGATTGCGGAACCAACTACGTTGGAGCTGACACCGTCCTCAAGAAGATGTTCACCCAAGGGACTGAGGCGCATCAACGATTGAATCAGCTGTATGTCAATGACAGAACAGAATGGCTTTTCAACCCACCAGCCGCACCACACATGGGAGGCAAGTGGGAAGCGGTCGTGAAGTCAACCAAACACCATCTCCGGCGCACAGTCAGTGAGACGGTGCTCACATATGAGGAGTTCAGCACACTTCTTACACAAATAGAAGCGATACTCAACTCACGCCCGCTTGAGCCCCTCAGTGACGACCCAGATGACATCATAGCACTCACACCAGCGCACTTTCTTGTTGGACAACCACTCTCAGCTCTTCCGGAACCGTCTGCGGAGAATTCATCAATTTTGCCATCAGCCAGGTGGCAATTCATTCAAAAGAAGATGCAACAATTCTGGACTCAGTGGTCATCCCACTACTTGCAGAGACAACTATCCATCACCAAATGGCATCATCCAACCAACGACTTGAAAATCGGATCCCTGGTGCTCATCACAGATGAGCGTTTTCCACCAAGCAAGTGGCCACTTGCGAGGGTCATCATGCATCCAGGGAAGGATGGACTCACCCGAGTCGTGACGTTCAAGACCGTCACTACAACACTAATCAGGCCAATTGCAAAATTGGCAATTTTGCCTGTTTCAGATTCTACATCAACATCTTCGATCAGCTGTTGATGGCGGGAGCATGTTTGGGAATGAATAGTTCTCTGCGCCGCCGCACTCTCGATCACCGCAGCACCTCCTGGGCAGCGGAAGTCGCGGTCGATCCGCGATCAATCAACCAATCAGCGTCCGTCTTGTCGATCGACGCTCGAGAACGTTCGAGAAGACGCCGAGGCGGAAATGCGCATCCATCTTCTTTACATTCTGTTCAGAACCGTGCGCAACGAACAACGTACACTCCTCACATTAATTAGCGGATCACTTCTAGGAGCCCGAAAAATAGGGCCAAGTTCACATGGTCATAACTCCGGTAAAAATAGTCGTATTGATATTTTGAAAACATGGTTTGAAAGCGTGGAACCTCTACTTTCAGCTGCTTTTTCCAAATTTTAGATGCATTGATTTTCGGTAAAGTTATAGGAATATAAAGAGCACTTGGTCAATTTTAAAAAATTTTCTTAAACTTTGCGATGTTCCACGGCGTGCATTAAATTTTTTACACACATTCCATTTACACCAATCGAAAGCGGCTACTTTCCTGTGTAAAAAGCGAGTAATAAATTGCTTGTGCGATTTTTTTTGGCCGAGTTATTCAACTTTGAAACAAAAACCGTTTTTTTTACTTTAGTTGCTTCTAGCATGCGAAGAGAACATCGTAGAACGTTCCTTAAAAAACAAATAGAAAGATCAGACTTTCCTCTTTAAGACGCATCTTCGACTTTTTCGATTCGGTTAAAATTTCGGTCTCTGATGTCCTTTCCAAAATATGCTTAAAAATTGCACAAATTCCATTTTCTCTTCAACTCGCTGTATCTTCGCGAGGGATGATCGGAACATCAATGTCTTAAGCCCATTTTAAAGCGGAGGGTCTGCCGATTCTTTTGAGTGCCACCGGAACCCGCTTTGATAATTTTTTACCTGTGGCCTTTATGTTTGAAGTTACCGTTTCGGAAAAATAAGGCTACAATGGTAATGTGCCGGACTGTCGTTCCCGCGAGGGCGATCGGCTCTTGTTTCTATCACCACTCGCCTACTTACGTAGGCGAAAGCAAATCGAGCTACGGCGACTTGTAAGCACATGTGCAGCTCACTGATGTTTCAACTTCTGCTACTGCCAGATACCACTGAATACGCTGTTAATATGCCACCGGAACTCGCTGCGATAATTTTTACCTGTGGCCTTAATGTTTGAAGTTACCGTTTCGGAAAAAGCTGTGGCATCAGCGGCCGCGTGACAGCCGTGAATGCAGTACCGCCGGCATTGGCGTCACCCAAGACATACCGCGTGGAGGTTGCTCGGTCGGATCTATGCCTCTTTTGTGAGTGTGTGTGTGTGTGTGTGTGTGTGTGTGTGTGTGTGTGTGTGTGTGTGTGCGTGTGTTGGAGATGGGGGCGAATCGATGGATTCGCAGGTAATTCAAAATCTTAATATGGTGTATTACCACCGCGATTTTGGATAACAGCCCGCAATCGCTGTCTCATGTTAATACAGCGACGTATTAGACGTTGAGGTAATCTGCGCCAAATTTCCTGTAATGCTGCCACTACCTGTGGCAGAGTTGTGGGACGAGGATTGTATCGGCGCAGTCGACGACCAAGCATGTCCCAGACATGCTCGATCGGATTCAAGTCAGGGCTTACAGGAGGATGAGGTAACACGGCAATGCGGTTTTCTCGAAGAAACCGTCGTGTAAAAAGTGCTGTGTGACAACGAGCATTGTCTTGCATTATTATGAATCGGTTCCCAATTCTTGCGCGTATTGGAAGGACGTGCGGTTCAATTATCTCAGCCACATACCGTTCAGAAGTTAATCCAGGAGGTGGTACCACGACCAACGGTGTTCGAGTAAACCTGGATATGCCGGCCCAAACCATTATCGAACCGCCATTGTAAGCAACAATGGGCTGGTTACAGTTCTGGTGAAACCGCTCCCCACGACGGCGCCAGATACGTACACGCCTATCGTTACCATGCAAACAAAATCTGGATTCATCCGTAAATAAAACATTTGACCAATGCATTTGTCTCCATCGCATATAACGGCGAGCATAGTCTAAACGCAACATCCTATGAGTCCTGTTTAGCATAGGAACGCGTACTGGTCGACGGGAACGAATACACCTCTCTTTAAGCCGATTTCGGACGGTCTGCGTAGAAACAGCACGCTGCAACCTACGATTCATCGTATTACGAGCCACATCTATTGTAGATACGTCACGGTGACGAAGAACGTGTCTTACAATACTTCTATCGTCCCTCGCGGTTGTCTCGCGTCTGCGGCCCTGCCCGCGTTGTCTACCGAACAGGCCAGTCTGCTGAAATCGAGAATGTGCTCGACTAATAACTGATTGGCTTACGCCCATCTCACGAGCAACCTGTCGTTGACTCGAACCATTTTCTAAAAGTGTAATGACACGCATTACTTCCACTTCAGTAAGCGAGCGCAGTGGCATATTAACAGCGTATTCAGTGGTATCTGGCAGTAGCAGAAGTTGAAACATCAGTGAGCTGCACATGTGCTTACAAGTCGCCGTAGCTCGATTTGCTTTCGGCTACGGAAGTAGGCGAGTGGGGATAGAAACAACAGCCGATCGCCCTCGCGGGAACGACAGTCCGGCACATTACCATTGTAGCCTTATTTTTCCGAAACGGTAACTTCAAACATAAAGGCCACAGGTAAAAAATTATCGAAGCGCGTTCCGGTGGCACTCAAAAGAATCGGCAGACTCTCCGCTTTAAAATGGGCTTAAGACATTGATGTTCCGATCATCCCTCGCGAAGATACAGCGAGTTGAAGAGAAAATGGAATTTGTGCAATTTTTAAGCATATTTTGGAAAGGACATCAGAGACCGAAATTTTAACCGAATCGAAAAAGTCGAAGATGCGTCTTAAAGAGGAAAGTCTGATCTTTCTATTTGTTTTTTAAGGAACGTTCTACGATGATCTCTTCGCATGCTAGAAGCAACTAAAGTAAAAAAAACGGTTTTTGTTTCAAAGTTGAATAACTCGGCCAAAACAAATCGCACAAGCAATTTATTACTCGCTTTTTACACAGGAAAGTAGCCGCTTTCGATTGGTGTAAATGGAATGTGTGTACAAAATTTAGTGCACGCCGTGGAACATCGCAAAGTTTAAGAAAATTTTTTATAATTGACCAAGTGCTCTTTATATTCCTATAACTTTACCGAAAATCAATGCATCTAAAATTTGGAAAAAGCAGCTGAAAGTAGAGGTTCCACGCTTTCAAACCATGTTTTCAAAATATCAATACGACTATTTTTACCGGAGTTATGACCATGTGAACTTGGCCCTATTTTTCGGGCTCCTATAAGTGATCCGCTAATTAATGTGAGGAGTGTATTTGCTCAAAGTTCGAGGTCTTGCTCAGCAAGCAATTGTATTGTCCATTTCGCTTTCACGTTATTTTGTAAGCTCAAACACAGTGTTCGCGACACAGTTCGTGTGTATTAATCAGTTGATTGTGCATTCGCGATTGTGCGTGTCCGCGTGTCCACGTTTTTACACGTGTGATTTGTAGTACAAGAGAGTGTACGGGGGCTCAACACACTACTTTCAAGTATGCATAACGGCTCAGCCGTTTGCACGCCTTTTAAATAAAGACTTCACATTCTTTTGTGCAACACAGTGTTTCAGTGCCAATCACCGATCCTAACCTCACCAGCCTCTTCGTGCTCACTTAACCTAATAATTTACAGTGTCATAAACCAGGCCTTTCCGGGGACTGTTCGATTACTTACATTATTCACAACATTTAACGATTTAACTAACCACTTCTGTTCTTAATTCCACAGGTTCAAAAATGTCACTTGCACCCCTTTGGTTGTAAGTGCCTCATGTATGATGAAAGAATAAATAAATATAATTAGAAATAATAAAGAAATAAGAAAAATGCCTCACCTGTTCTGTTTAATTTAATTGACACTTCTCTCTACACATTGTCTTTCCCTCCGTAATTCTTGTAGTCTTTACTCCTACAATCATAAAGGACATATCCTCTATCAATTTTTCGCCCTACTCAGTCGAAAGCTGCAACTCCGTCGATATTTAAGACACTCGTCACTCACACACACAAAAAGTGGCACTTGGAAGCACTTTACAGGTATGCGGGTCATGCCGCCCTGCTTCGTCCTCAGGACAAATTCCAGACCGATCCCATATCTCTCGAATATAAACATGCGTTGGAATATTAAAACAAAAGCACGCGCTGACGTATTCAGATGTGAGAGAAGGTGGGCCATTGGGAGGATAGAATATTTTTAGCTACAATTTTTTCTATAATTTTTAAAATCTTTATTTCTGGCTTCTTTTTGGGTGTTCTTTCTGGGGTTTTACCTTTTTTGGAGCTCATATTAGTAGCTTTGTGACGAAGTCACGTCACGCGCCATCCGAACGCGCGGTGCCGAAAACAAAGGCCTTAGTTCGCGCCGCCGCCGCTGGGCGGCCGCTGCCCCGCGGTGTCTCTCGCGAGCGAAGATTCGCGGCTTGCGCGTATAAGGCCCGCGGCGAGCGAGATTGAGAGCTCTCGTCCCGCACGCATTAGTGGTTCACGCCGCCGTACCGTACGTTCGAGAGGCTCTATTTTTGTGGATTTTCCTGAGGTGTGCACGCGCCGGCCTATCGTCACGCGGTGCCATTACCAGCCTCGTTTCCGATATAGGCCGAGACGAATCTTGCGCCCTACCTTGCCGAAGAGGTATCTCTGTGCCCAATAGGCTGGAAGCCTATTGCACTTCGAACCTCCAAGATACGACTCTCGCACGGACGCGCCTCCTCGAGGCCACCAAGAGCAGAACGTTCACGACTCCGCATCCCCGTTCCTACGAACCGCCGACAACTCGCCGCCGTCGCGAAACGACGCGCCGTACCGCCGCAGCTCTTCCGTCGCGCTTGGAATTTGTGTACAAAACCAATTTATAAAGTACACCTTAGTGAATAAACACTATTATTTATTTTAACCACGGCTTTGCTCATTCGCCGAACCCTGCCTTACCGACTGAGTCGGCAACCTATCCCTTCTCCGTCCCACCGGTAATCGTTCCGCAACCAAACACGATTACAAATTGGCGCCCGAATAGGGACTCTGAAGAGGAGAAGGGCGAATGAGCACAGGCGTAAGCTGGGTGTACGAGCTGCGGAAAGCGGTTTTAATTCAAGTCGCGGAACAGTACGGGATTGACGCCACTGGCAATCTAGACGAACTACGCCAACGGGTTACCGCGTACTGTCGAGAAAACGAAATTATGAGTCCGCCAACGATAACGGTATCGAGCGACACCGCGCATTCACTAGACGTCACTACGCCCACCAACCCGGGCCCTAGTTTAAACGGCCCGGAGACCACACCAATGGAGAAGATCAGAAGGTGGGGAACCCGCTACGACGGCGGACCAGGAGCCGCGGAATTTCTGCAAAGGCTGGGGGACCTACAACATAGTTACAAGGTCACCCCCATCCAAATCATTGAATGCCTCTCCGAAATCATGAAAGGGAGAGCATTAGGGTGGTACCGCCTCCGCCGCACCGAATGGCAATCATGGGACGATTTCGTCGCCGATTTTCGAGCGTTCTTCCTTGCCGCGGAAGACGAAGACGAACTCGAGGAGACGATCACCCGGCGAGTGCAACGCCCGAGCGAAACCGCCACCGATTTTATCCTGGACCTCCTGCCATTGATGCAGCAATACGGTAAGTACACCCTGGAACAACAGGTAAATCGTGCTTACCGGAACCTCCGACCGGAGTACCGTCGTTACATTAAACGAACCGAGTTCACGACGTTGCCAGAGCTAATGAAATTGGCCGCCGCCCAAGACAAAGTCACGGCCGAGGAGAAAGAAGCCGCCGGCACTGGGCGGAAAGAGACCGCTAAAACCGAAAGACGGCCGGAGAGGAGAACCGAGGCGACCCGTAGCGGCGGACTAGCCGAAGTACAAGCCGACTACGACCGAGCGACTTGTTGTTGGCGGTGCGGCCAGCGCGGCCACCGCCGCCCCGAATGCAGACGAGCGAGCAAACTATTCTGCTCCTACTGCGGCACCGCCGGACGTACCTCCCGAGAATGTGCCTGCAATTCCTTTTCGGGAAACGAGGCCGGGCGCGGCAACCGAGGCGACCGACAAAACGCCCAGGCAACAATGCCTCAACCGAGCCAATAAAAGACGACCCTCGTTTGTACCTCGCCTTTAAAGTGGGAGATATCCGCTGGTGGGCCCTGGTCGACACCGGAGCGACACGTTCGTTCATACGACCAGATGTCGCTGTGGCCTGTGAGAAGCGCGGATATACTCTCGCACCCGCCACCTTCACGGCAAGCGTCGCAGATGGCGCGGAGGTACCACTACGAGGTGAGATGACGCTACCCGCCACCATACACGACCAAACAGTAAGGCACACATATGCCGTGCTGCCTGGTCTATCGCATGCCGCTCTCTTGGGAGTAGACGTACTAGAGAAATTGGGCCTGGAGGTGCAGATCGGTGCACACCGATGGACGCGCCACGCCGAAACCGCGGCCGTGGAAGTCCCCGGCATCAGACGATGCACGCCGGCACAAGAGGCCGTTCTACAACAACTCCTGGACGAGGAGTTACCGCCGCTCCGAAAGCTCCAAGGCATGACCCGCCTCGCCGAGCACCGAATACGTCTGAAGACGACCGAGCCGATCAAACAGCGATACATGCCCCGGAACCCAGCCACGCAAGCCTTAATCAACGAGGCAGTGGACCAAATGCTGGCCGACGGAATAATCGAGCCGTCCAGCAGTCCGTGGAGTTCACCTGTGGTCATGGTCGCTAAGAAAGGCAAGAAAAAGAAGCGATTTTGCATCGACTTCCGCCGAGTTAATGCCGTAACCGAAAAGGACGCCTACCCTTTGCCACAGGTCCAGGCAACGCTTGACAAACTGCGCGAGGCGCGCTACATTTCAACGCTGGACCTCGCAAATGGATATTGGCAAGTACCGCTGGCCGAAGAGAGCCGGCCGATAACGGCCTTTACCGTTCCCGGACGGGGACTATATCAGTTCCGCGTCATGCCGTTCGGCCTCCACTCGGCCCCCGCCACGTTCCAACGACTACTGGACAGTATCATAGGACCCAGCCTAGAGCCAAGGGCCTTTGCCTACCTAGACGACATTATTGTCTTAGGCCGAACGTTCGAGGAACACCTAGAGAACCTCCGTGAGGTATTGCACCGACTGCAGCAAGCAGGGCTCCGGTTAAATGAAGAGAAATGCCGCTTCTGCCAAACCGAACTACAATACCTCGGCCACGTCGTCTCGGACCATGACGGCCAGAAACGAGTGGTGGCGTACGCCAGTCGAACGCTGAACGCGGCCGAGCGGAATTATTCAGTCACCGAAAAAGAATGCTTGGCAGTGGTCTGGGGCATCAGAAAGATGCGCCCGTACCTAGAGGGCTACTCGTTTACCGTCCTCACCGACCACCAAGCATTGAAATGGCTGCAGTCGATCGACAGCCCCTCGGGACGCTTGGCACGCTGGAGCCTGGAGCTCCAGCAGTATGACTTCAAAATAGAATACCGCAAAGGCGAGAACAATTTCGTCGCCGACGCCCTGTCACGACAAGGCGAGATCGCCGACGTAGACACCGCAACACCGCAAGAGTGGTACAGCCAGAAGAAGAAAGCCGTGGAGGAGACACCGCTCCTCCACCCCGAGTATCAAATCCGCGAGGGCGAACTATATCGCCGGTTTCCAGACACGACCGGCGGCCACCCCGAAGACGAGTGGAAACAATGCGTGCCACGCACTTGGCGCGACGAAATACTGAGGGCAAACCATGACGCCCCTACCGCCGGACACCTCGGAGTCAATAAGACTACCGCACGACTCGCCCGAAAATATTATTGGCCCGGGATGTTCCGCGATGCGGCCCGATACGTACGATAATGTACAAAATGCCAGGAATACAAAGTATCACAGCAAGCGCCAGCCGGGTTCATGCATACCACGCCAGCAGCCTACCCGTGGGACGTGGTGTCGGCCGATTTAGTCGGGCCACTCCCACGGTCGAAGAAAGGCCACACGGTGGTCGTGGTGATGCAGGACAAATTTACGAAGTGGATCGAACTACAACCTCTTCAACAAGCCACCGCTCCGGCCGTTACGAAAGCATTTCGCGAGAGGGTGGTCATGCGCTTCGGGTGTCCGCGCCGAATTATCACCGACAACGGCAAACAATTTGAGAGCCGGGAGTTTACCGGCCTATTACGAGAATACGGCTTCGACCATAGGAAGACACCGCCGTATACCCCCCCAATGCAACCCGGTAGAACGAGCGAACCGCGTGATCAAGACAATGATCGCCCAGTTCACCGATGGGGACCATACGACGTGGGATGCCTGGCTACCAGAAATCGCCTTCGCTTATAATACCGCACGACACGAGGCAACCGGGAGCACACCGGCCGCGCTAAATTTCGGCCGAGAACTCGCAGCTCCCGGGGACCCCCGCTTAACCACCGACGACGACACGGAGGACACGACCCGCTAGGCGGCCGCGACAACGCAAATTATCCCTCGGCGAAGAAAACAACCACGCCACTGGTACAGCCAGGCCTGCAAGGCCCCCCAGTGGCCGCACCACCACCGCTCGACCCCGCCGGACACCAGCCGCTGGCACAGCCAGGCCTACGGGGCCCCCCAGCGGCCGCACCGAGAAGAGGAACCCCCCCCTACGACCCTGGTGGTGGGTAGGTTAAGCGCGCGCGGGTTGCAACCCTTAGGGTAAGTTAGGTTAAGTTTAGATGTAAGAAAAATTGTACCTGGCGGCGAGCGGCCGAGAGGGAGTTGTACCGGCCGCCCCAAATTTGATCCATTCCGTCCCCGAAGTAGAGAGGGGGTGTGACGAAGTCATGTCACGCGCCATCCGAACACGCGGTGCCGAAAACAAAGGCCTTAGTTCGCGCCGCGGCCGCTGCCCCGCGGTGTCTCTCGCGAGCGAAGATTCGCGGCTTGCGCGTATAAGGCCCGCGGCGAGCGAGAATGAGAGCTCTCGTCCCGCACGCATTAGTGGTTCACACCGCCGTACCGTACGTTCGAGAGGCTCTATTTTTGTGGATTTTCCTGAGGTGTGCACGCGCCGACCTATCGTCACGCGGTGCCATTACCAGCCTCGTTTCCGATATAGGCCGAGACGAATCTTGCGCCCTACCTTGCCGAAGAGGTATCTCTGCGCCCAATAGGCTGGAAGCCTATTGCACTTCGAACCTCCAAGATACGACTCTCGCACGGACGCGCCTCCTCGAGGCCACCAAGAGCAGAACGTTCACGACTCCGCATCCCCGTTCCTACGAACCGCCGACAACTCGCCGCCGTCGCGAAACGACGCGCCGTACCGCCGCAGCTCTTCCGTCGCGCTTGGAATTTGTGTACAAAACCAATTTATAAAGTACACCTTAGTGAATAAACACTATTATTTATTTTAACCACGGCTTTGCTCATTCGCCGAACCCTGCCTTACCGACTGAGTCGGCAACCTATCCCTTCTCCGTCCCACCGGTAATCGTTCCGCAACCAAACACGATTACAGCTTGCAAGAAATATTCGGGTCAGGCATGAATAACAGCGACGCTGAGCCTCGCCCATTCTGTACTCGCATTTCTAACTCCACTGCGTTGTATCAAATATTATAAAAGAATAAACACGATTTATTATTATTATTATCATAAATATATAAAAATACATAATCCTCCCACAACTTTTGAATTCTGACTCGTTTCCTTGTTTCTTGGAATTCTGCCCCACTGTGGCAATGGACTTGGTCGCAGGTAGGAGTGTGCGGATCGTCCCGAGGCTCGGGTTCCTGGCCCTCGGGACGGGTCGGGAAATTTCGGGTGGGGTCGGGCGGGTTCGCGATACTTTCGTATTGCTCGAGATCCCGAAGTTTTCGGGATCCCGAGACTCGTTTCGGGCTACAAGCAAAGAGGAGATATAATAAGAGGCGTCACTCGACAAGGACAGAAATAAACTAGGGAAATCACTAGACAACCAATTTAAATTCCCATTCGGCAATGATTGGTAAACTTCGGCAATAATCAGCAAACTGCGGTAAGGTACATTTAGTCGATTTGAATATCCCGCTCGAATAGACAACCAGTTTAAACGTCCGAGTTTTGCCGAGTCGACCTGAAATCAAATTGCCCGCTCATGGCGGCTATGCTAGTAGCCAGTGTTCACGGGAAATTCCCTGCGTAGTAGGATACTACCGTCGCAGGGAGGGGGAACGCATGCGCGCGATGACGCGGTGACGTCAAACCAATCAACGCCAAGACGGGAAAGGATGGGAAATGAAACGGCGTCACGTCACTCGCTCGGCTTGACTTGATGGTCTCCGCAGTGTCTGCCGCAAAACTGCTCGCAGGCTATGTCAACAGGATCTGCTCGCTATCTGCCGCCAATCTGCCGTCAGATCGCGCTGCGCAGAGTCTGCTCGGTATCTGCCGCCAATCTGCCGTCAGATCGCGCTGCGCAGGATCTGCTCGATTTCTGCTCCCAATCTGCGGTCAGACCACGGCAGCAGGATCTGCTCGGTATCTGCCGTCAATCTGATGTCAGATCCTGACATCAGGCTCTGACCACAAAACCATAGTGAAATGCGGACATAGTAGGTCCCGAATCTGACGTCAGGATCTCCTCGAATCTGCTGCCAATCTGCTGGCATACTGCGGTCAGTTTGTTTACTGGGACATTAAGACTTTGTTTCAATTATACAAATATTTATTTATTTGTTGTACAATTTGGCTGTTTTCTTTTTTTCTTTGCTCTTAGAATACTCTCTGTTTTTTATTCTAGCTACTTGTCGCATTCTTAAGGTTGAATAATAATGTATGCAGTCCCTTGTAAAAGAAACATAAGGAAGTAAACGTGATATTGTTCACATGTTACACTAATACCCTCTGCAGGTGGGACAAGTAACTTTTTCTTTAAGATCACAGGAGTGGGGATAGAGTCGGTCCACCTATCTTTCTTACACCGTGGTACTTAGCGAAGCAAACTTGCAGCCAATACACTGTGAATTATAGAAAAAACTAGATAAATAATTTTCATAGTTCTATTTTACTTTATATGTTATATTTAACTAGATATTAGATAAATAAAAGGAACATTTTAAAAAGAAAACTCATCTCTCAATAACTATCTCTTACCTCTACTTGTATTTTTTACAATTAAGTATCTTATACAAAATGTCAGGTAAGAGATCCATTTGTTGGCGTTATCAATTATTGGAAAAATAATATCCAATTCTGCCAATAATAACAGAAAAGATGGGGAAGGTTTAGATAAGAAACTTCAGGTGAATGTGAAATTGACTGTGAATGAAATGAACTTCGTGTGAAATATTTAATTAAATTCAATTAAATATTTTTCTCTAACACCTGAATTTCATATCCAAATCTTCTTAACGGGTCAAAAAATGTATTTCTTATTCTACATATTACAGTACGCAGATTCTGAGCGCATTTAATTTTTCCGGCATGAGCCGCCATATTGAATATTTAGTTCAAACAGAATCTGTTGCGGTTTCCGCTGGTATAAATATGTGTGACTGCGTGAAGTTAGTTATAAGACATAGGAATATCGAGGTTAGATGTAGAGCGAAATTCAAAATCCTTTTGTACTGAAAGATAGATATATTATAATTAGATTCGAAGCGTACGAGAACCTAGGGTTGCATTCAGTAATTCTCAAAACTACAGTTAGGCCAGGCGAGGATAATAAATAGCTTAACTTTTCCTTCCACATCTGCGTGCCAAATTTAAATGAAGGGGCAGCTGCTCGTCTTGTAAAACCATTTAAAACTCTGTTTTCCCTTTCAATAATAGCCGATGTCCTGTTAGGGTAAAAACTCAGCTCGGGGGAGGCTGAAAGTCATAAAGTCATAAACTTTGCGCCGGCGACGCCGTCTTGACCCTGAGGGTTGCGCTTACCTACCTGTTAGAAATGTATGTACTGTACGCAGCCTATGTAAAGTATATGTAATCGGAAAGCGTGCCTCGACCACCAGCCGAGAGTGGAGGGAAGCGCGAAGGAAGGGCCAAGGACGGAGAGATGGCAGAAGGACAACCCACTGACGAACTTAAGGGATGTCATTGCCTTGATTGGACGAAGGAATCCGAAGAGGGAGTCGGAGGAACACGCCAAAATTGGAGGAGTAGGGCGCTCGGAGGTGACAAGCGAGGAGTTAATTTGTAGGAAGATCAGATCGAACTTGTTAGTAAAACAGTAAACGTCGAGCTACCAAATAAATCCAGACACTGAAAGTATTCAGAAGTGTACATTTATTTCATTCCATAACTTGAAATTCCCGCGCAAACTCGTGAGCTGAGTGCTTCAGCACTCCACGGGCACGGACCCGCCGTCTAATCGAAAACCCCACAGAATCGCGCAACAAAATTGGTGACAGCGGTGGGATATTCAATAGATACTTTAATAAAATCATTGACGCGATTAAAAGTGTGGGCTGGAATTGTGAATTGAAGTTGTCAGACATTTGACTTTGCCGGTTCGCGAGTGCGCTTTCGAATAGATTATTGTGTTTGAACACGGAACTTTGCAATTGTGCACGAAAAGACGCTTAGTTTAAATTAGACGCTGTGAACTCTGTGATCATAATCCGTTTCGTGATAATAGAACTGTTGGCGATTAAGGAAGTACCACCTCTCTCTCCCTGGTTTTGGCACGGTTTTTCCTGGGAGCGAAAGGGTAAATACCGGAGACGGGTGTTTTCAGTGGCCGTGCTTGCTACCCTGAAAAACACAGGTACTGATCGTCATTGCTGCATCCCTGGATTCAACTGGTTCTTATTGGAGAGTCAACTGGACCTGGACTTCGTGGAACGTTCCTTGCAGCACCTGGGAAGCGGACGAATGATTGGAGTGATTGGAGTAATTTCAGACAGCAAATAAGTTTTATATATATTGGACGGATAGTAATTTTCTTTTGCGAGTAATTTAAGATCTAGGAATAGTATTTTAGCTGATATATATATTTAGAGTTGCTTGAAATTCGGACAGAATGTGGCGTAGCCGGAATGCTATGAGGAGACGCTGGAAGGAAAGGATAAATTCAGAAAGCATTCAAGATTTTGAAACTGAAGATTTATTAGTAGAAATCCCTCGAGCACAGTCTCTTCCTGATACGACTCATTTCGATAACTTGAGCCTTCTACGCGCTAGTATTCCAGTATCTGTTTTGCAAACAGCAGAAATGCCCTGTTCCAGTGCGGCTATTATTTTTAGTCTGCCTAATATTCGTCAGTTGGATTATATGCCATTAAAGATCGTGACGGATTTGATTCCCCGTTTTGATGGGACATCTTGTTTTTTAACAGCCTTCATCAATCAATGTTGGGATATTTATTAAAAAATTAGGCCAGCAGACCATGTAAATCTTCTGACAGTAATGAGGTATAAAATCGAGGGTCATATTATTTCTGCCGAAGGGATGAAGCCGGATCCTGGGAAGATATTGACCGTGAAGTCATTTCCTATTCCAAAAACCCGGAAGAATGTTAAACAGTTTCTGGGGTTAGTCGGTTATTATCGCCGTCTTATCCCTCATATGGCAAAAATTTCCAAACCTTTGACGCGATTGTTAAAAGCAGAAGTACCTTTTGTCTGGAGTAAAGACGTCCAGTTCGCCTTCGAAAGTTTACGAGATACTATTTGTTCAGAACCACTACTGCAATTTCCCAATTTCCAACAACCATTTCTTGTAACGACGGACGCTTCTAATTATGCAGTGGGAGCCGTATTGAGTCAGGGTCAGATCGGGAAAGATCTCCCAATTGCGTATGCATCTCGGACCCTCAATAATGCTGAAAGTAATTATTCGACCATTGAGAAGGAATTATTAGCAGTTTTATTCGCGATCGAACATTTTCGACCGTATTTATATGGTCAAAAATTTACTTTAGTCACTGATCATCGACCATTGATTTGGCTGTATAATGTAAAGGATCCTACTTCCCGTATTATGAGGTGGCGAATTAGGTTAAATGAGTATGACTATGAAATGGTGTATAAACCTGGTAGGATAAATTCCAATGCAGATGCATTATCCCGGAATCCGCCTTCTTCCCTTTTCACCTAAATGTTTGACAATCCATAACGAGATTGAAATTACGGACGCCTCCCCTCCAAGGCGTTTGCAGGGGGTTGTCGTAGGCGCCTGCGATTCGCCACCTGCAATCTCTAAGGAGGTCGAGGATATTGACATTGACAGTTTTACTGAAAGTGAAAATGAAAAATTAGTAGCTAGAGTTTTTCTTGTAAATAGTTTTAATGAGTATAACGAGATTGACATGAAAGCGAGTCATTCAGATTCGGACTCAATTGATAGTGATGAGTATTATACGGCAGATGAGGAAGAGACAATTCCTTCCATAGAAACATTTCTCGAGGGAGGGGAATCTCCTAAAGAATTTAATGTTAAAGTAACGAGTGGAGGATCGCTCCGTGGACGTACTGAGGATATGCATCGACTCGGTAGTCTGTTGATAATCGGATAGGCCGACTTTGAAGGCACCCCGCTTCAGACACCGTTAGAGGCTGTCCCTTTATCTCAGGGTATCTGCGCTCTGCCAGAAATTGGTAACAACGAACCCTCGATTCGTGTCGAAGCGGAGGCTCGACAGTCGGTCCTTTTCCCAACTCATATCGTGGCACAGGCCGTGATCAGTCTAGTATTTCCCGAATGAGGTTGTGGCGGAGTCTGGGTGAGCCTGCTGCTTCAGGTATGACAGAATCAGGTAAAGAATGGTCACGATCCTCCGTAGAAAATGTTTCTGAGAATGACTCATATATCTGTGATAAATTCAAAGTTTACCTGACAAATTCAGTTTCATCCGTACAAGCATCCCATCCTTCTCCGTTTCCAAGTATTATTTATTGTAAGGACCATCTTTATATGCGGAAAGACAATCTTCTTCATTTCTTCTCCACTGATTGCCAAGTTTCTTCGCAGGTCAGTAATGACTTATTGGCACGTGGAAAATTCTCCATAGGACAAATACAATTGTATAACATTCACGTGGGTGAGGCGATGGTTTTCCCCGGGGGAACTCAACATATTTTCCATCTATTTTCCAAGACGAGATCCATCGAGCAACAAAACTTTAGACATCTCGCGTCTTCAGTTTCATCCCTTAAAAATCTTATGGAACCGATGGGTGTGACGTCTATTAGTTTGTCTAAAAGTGACAATAACCTCGAACCTGTTGATTGGAATTCCTTTGAGTGTCTTTTAAAGCGGGTATTCAATAGTTCGAAATATGTCATTACGGTTTGTACCGGTGAAATCATAGTTCCTTCCCCGTCCAGAAGATTATCAATTATTCAGGAATACCATGAATCCGTAGTGGGTGGCCATCAGGGCGTAACTAAGTTGTTCAAGCGGATGAGGGAAGACTTCTATTGGACAGGAATCGGAAAAGATATCTCAACTTTTGTCCGCTCTTGTTCTAAGCTGTCAAAGAAATAAAATTCTTTCTGCTAAAACTAAACAGCCAATGCGCATAATGAATACCCCTCAGAGAGTTTTTGAGAAAGTGCAAAAGGATATTGTGGGACCATTACCTGTGATTAAAAGAGGTAATCGGTATTTGTTGACTCTTCGGGATAATTTGACAAAATATTCCGATGCTATTCCGTTACCTACTATTGATTCTATATCTGTCACGGTCGCTTTAGCTGAGAAATTCATTAGTTAATTTGGTTGTCCTCGATTTATCCATACAGAGCAGGGGAGTAATTTTGTTAGTGCCATAATGAAGAAGTTCTGTAAAATCTTCAGAATACAGAGGATTATTTCTACCGCGTTTCATCCACAGTCGTTGGGATCCTTAGAGCGGGCTCATCGTGTCTGCATCGATTATTTGAAACACTATTGTATTAAGACCGATTGGGACGGTTGGATTAGATTTGGAATATTTTCATATAATTCTCACATAAGGTAGTTTTCGTTAGGAAGGCCATCATTCTTTCAGAATTCGCTAAGCAGGAGGTATCTTGGATGTTCGTTCAATATTTAGATCAATTTCTAACAATAATCATTACTACTCAAGCTATGGTGGCAGTCAATCTGGAACAGGCAAAGGAAAAGAGGAAATTACATTATGATAAGAATGTTAATCCCTATAAATTTAAAGTAAACGATGATGTGTATTTGTTTAAGGAACCTAAGACTTCTAAGTTCGATTCTAACTGGACTGGTCTTTATAGGATTATTCGAATGCATGAAGATTTAATTATAGAAATAGCAATAACGGCGCAGAAATCTAAGTTAGTACATGCGAATAAATTAAAGTTAGCGTATATAAGTTTAGATCCTTCTTAACCCTCTAGTGCATACGCCTGCCTTAAGGCGGGCACCTGTTTAATGCAGGAGTTGTGCCCCTATAATTTTTTTTCCCCAATTCTCATTTGCCAGTCTTAAAAGTGTTGCCACACCGCATATATTGGCCTAAGATACATGTCAGTCTGACGTTTCGATTTGACAGAAATCTAGTTTGAAGTGCATTTTTCAGCTAAGCTCGCTGCGAAAATTATTTGTGAAACTAAAAAAATCAAATAAAGTACTTCCCGACACCACACAGCTAAAAGAAAATTATTGGTAAGTAGTTTGTGTAGTGATCTATCGAAAACAATACAGATTTGAAAACAAAAAATAATTTACACCTGAGAAGCGAGGCTTGGCCGGTAGCCGCCTTAAGGCGGTATCATGTTAGTAGATCATCCTAAGTTAATTAGAGTGTTAGTTTATCACCCTAATAATTGATGCGTGAAAATTTTACTTGTGCACCTTTTTATCTCTTTGTTCGTGAAATTTGGTACCTATATAGATACATATATCATATCATACTATTATAATAATGCTGTAGCATTTGTTTGTATGCTCTGTTACATGGGCCCTTCTGGTCCATCTCGTGCTCACTGTCCTCGCGTCGCTTTCCTCCGAATCGGCGATTCAGCGGAATCGCCTCGCGCGTGCCGGGCAGGTCGACGAACCGCGGAGATTCGTCGTAAGCGCAACGTGACCGTTGACGGCCCGGGCCCCGATATTTCGAAATAGGAGGCAGCGACCGCCAGGTGCCGACGGGGCGATTTCTCCTCCCGATCGATTTCGAGAAGGCGAGGCGCGGTCCTCAACCGCGGACTCGATAGATTTATTCGATTTTGAGACTTCGAGCTAGGGAGTAGCGACGTCTAGATTGCGTCTTCGCTTCAGTGTCCGGTATCGCGAATCGCGCTCGGTCGATCTGGTTAGGCGGAGCGTATCTCCATCCGATACACAGGAAACGGCCTCGCCGGGAGAGCACTCACGCGCCGATACAGACCACCGCGATCGCGAAGAACACCGACGGAGCGAGCGCAGCGAGACGACGGACGCCAGGCCCAGCGACATCCCTGCGTCACCCGAGCCCGAAATGCGAGCGAACACGACCTACGACGGGTCCAGCGGCAAAGTGAACGCCCCGAGAACAGCGACGGAGACGGTGCGCCGTCTCCTGGTATGTACCTGTGACGTCCCATTATTTTTCGCGCGGTATTTTAACACCACTTCTTCACAAATCAATCCACAACTCCATCAAAAACCCTCATACTCAAACCTTACCCCCTCTTTCAAACCCAACCGATCATTTAGACGATATACCTTAGTGGTCCCTATCTCTAAACGGTCAATCCAGATTCCTGACCGTTTGGACGATGCACCTTAGCGGTCCCCATCTCGAAACGGTCAATCCATAATCGCTGATCGCCTTGACGATGTACCTTAGCGGTCCCCATCTCAGGATGGTCAGCGACGACCTCCAAATCCCCTCTTCGACTTACGTGGCATGACCACTTCCCTCCAAATCTACTTCAAACAAATCCCTCGTCTTTAAAACCCTCTCTTAAATCGAGACTATGTCTCATGCCCTCTCTATGACCAAAGAAGTCAGTACCCCGTTTACCCCTATCCGATACGACCTCCTAAACTCCACCAAAATGGGTTGAGTATTCAGCTTCAAAGCCCCATGCAAAAACCCCAGAAATGTTACTGCGACACAAATTTACGAACGTGATCAACACGTGATCGTTACCGCGACGCAGATTTGGCCTACGTGCCATGGAACACACCGCACATACCCTTCACCCATTACCAGTACAAGACAAGGCCACATAAAACCCCTAAACACCGACTCTATTAATAAGTAATTGCGACGCATCTCCAAAGATCAGTCAAGATGCATACCGCGCACACTCTTCACCCCTAACAATCCCGACCATAGTATAAATACAAGGCCCAAAACGGCCAGAGCGCTTCTAGCTTCTGGCTCTTCTACGGAAACCACTCCCGCGAAGTGTCTCTTTACGCAATTTTGATATCTATACTGTGTTAGCTTACTGTGTTCAGTGCTCTACAGCAAATACCGTAAGCCATTACTATTTCTTATTATTATTCTTATATCATTTCCATACCATTTATTATTTCTTTGTTAATAACGCTTATTGCGGATTTGTATCGATATCGTGTATTTCAAACATTATCGAAATTCTTATTAATTACTAAACGCTTATTGCATTTTTGTGTATTATTCTTATTCACGCTTACTGCATTCATATTTCTTCGTTCATTATTGCTTACTGCATATATATATATACTTTTTACAACGAACCTTTATTGTATTCTATATTATTTCTCTAACGCTTATCGCATTTTTGTGTATTATTAACGTTCATTGCTAAACGTACTTCTTTCTCCGGTTTATATACCTGTTATTCATGTCCATACATATATTTCGTACCTTATACTGTTTTATATAAATGTACTGTGTTAATGCTCAAAGTCCCACGCATTATTATAACTAACGCTCCAGCAAAGCTAATAAACCGCTTTGTTTCAATCACGCCTCAAATTATTTGTATTTACCCATTGGTTACGAGAGATCTAAAAATCCAAACAAACAAGCTAACGAAACAGCTGATTCTAGTTCGCGAACGCGAGAGCGGTTGCCGTGTTTACTAACATACTTTTGCATGGCCTGTGTATAGCCGCACGTTTAGACGAGTTTCTCAGAATTATTACGTATAACTTCTTTCGCCTATGCAACGGTAAATCCAATTAGTAAAACCAAAACAAAGTGCTCTAACGGGTGTCACCACAGGGACCATAACTATCTAAACCTTCCCTGGTCGTTCAGTGCTACGAATCTGGCATTCGCGCCTGAATCCTACACACCATAGTGCCACGAATCACGTATTCGCGCCTAAAATTCCTACTCTCTGCAGTGCCACGAATCTGGCATTCGCGCCTGCATCCTACTCTCTGCAGCGCCACGAATCTGGCATTCGCGCCTGCATCCTACTCTCCGCAGCGCCACGAATCTGGCATTCGCGCCTGCATCCCTTCGAACATTCAGTGCCACGAATCTGGCATTCGCGCCTGAATTCCTACTCTCCGCAGTGCCACGAATCTGGCATTCGCGCCTGCATCCTACTCGCCGCAGCGCCACGAATCTGGCATTCGCGCCTGCATCCTACTCTCCGCAGCGCCACGAATCTGGCATTCGCGCCTGCATTCTACTCTCCGCAGCGCCACGAATCTGGCATTCGCGCCTGCATCCTACTCTCCGCAGCGCCACGAATCTGGCATTCGCGCCTGCATCTCCACGAACATTCAGTGCCACGAATCACGTATTCGTGCCTGAATTCCTAATCTCCGCAGCGCCACGAATCTGGCATTCGCGCCTGCATTCCCTTCGAACAAAACCCCCATATGTCATTTTCCCAAAAGACCTTCACCCGGGACGTGACATACCTAACAACTAACCTTTATTAAGAATATAAGCGATCATTATTGTTCCTCTCAATTCCCTTGTACAAGCCTTATTTCAACCCCTTTATTCCTTTCTACCCCCGGTAAGTATAGTCAAGGTGGGCCTTAGCCCTTTGACAGAGCAAGAACCCGGTAAGTCACTCCTGCCGCTCGGGGTGATTTACAGGCTGTCCCTTCAGGACGTAACAGCTCACAAAAATCTCAAAAAGTACTGAGCAAATCATTACGAAATTTTACCTACAGTATCATTGAACAACAAGAACGGATACAGGCTATGTTTTATGACGCAAAATATAATGAATCTGTATAAAAAATGGTATGTACATAAAGAAGTCATGATTCAGCCGGCTCACGGCGAGTAGTACGCGACGCGATCGTCAGGTGGCAACCGCGCCAAGCGCTTCTCGCAACAATGGATCGTAGCAGTAGCAAACATTATAAACTGTCGAATTTGAGCCCGGAAGGACATTGACAAATTCGAGCTGCCCAATTTCCGGCTAGAAGTCGCAGATGCGCTTTGCAGCATAGTTTCGGTACCGGATGCACGAGCTAAAAAGGCAGTCGGTCGTCCACGCAAAATTACCACTTCTCCTCCTCCTCCCTCAAAACCAACCAAAAAGGCGTACTTGCCGCCAACGAACGTTCGGGAAGATGGATATGAACATTGGGCCAAATGATTGGACCGGTCTGGCAAAAAATCCTGTAAATTTCCTGGCTGCAAAGCTGAGACACAGTGCATTTGTGTAAAATGCAACGTTCATTTGTGCCATGGCGCGAGCAGCAAACTGTGCTTTGCGAAATTTCACAGTGTACAATAATTAATAATTTTCTATTGTATCATAAATTTTTTTTTAATAGTTTTTCATAGTTTTTCACCACAAATAAAGTATTTATTTTATTAAAAAAACCGCTACATTTTTTTAACTTGTTACATGATCCCGCCTTAAGGCGGTCACCCAGAAGGCTGCCCTGGGGCGCCCAGATATCCTCCAAATTGAAAACAGACATCGGATTCGGTCTTTTCATGCCGAAATTAGACTAGTCTAATTTTTCCAACCGAATTAAAAATCTATGCACTAGAGGGTTAAGTAGCTTTAATCGTGTGCGTTATAAGCGTTATGTCGATTTGTATGGGTTATGATTACTTGAAATTGGAAAGGTTATGATGTTTGGTTATATGGAATGTTTGAATAAGTTAAATTGTAGCACTTAATTATTTCTGGATATTAGATATGCGTTGCATTATAATCGATTTAATATTGTTGTTTAGCGAAGCAACTGAGCGCGCGTCAAAGGAACCGGGATCTCGTTTTAGGACTGTTTTAGATTAAGTATGCCTTATTCGTACGCACTAATTTAATCTTAATCTTAATTTACACTATACACAACTATTTACAATAAAGAGTCTTTGGCGCAATTCTTTGGGTAAATGTTCTTGTTTTGCAGTAATAGCAGCAGTTCTCCTACGCGGTAGGGTTCTAGAATAATCAGCGCGATGCACGTGGGCTCGGCCCGATGCCCTTTTACAACGCGAAGCAAGACGGTGAACAAAGCAAAAGCGAACAAAGCAAGCTAGCAAGCAAGCGAACAAAGCGATTCGGCAGTTGAAGCAATTTAGCGCGTGTTACCTCTTAGACGGCTCGTCGATTAGTAGCAGGGGGGTGACACTCATAGAGGCTTGAAATATAACCACCGTTTAGTTCCCATACATTACTGTAGACAGCGCTGTATGCAATTTAGTTGAAAGATTATCCACTAGATGGTGCTGACCAAACTAATCGAGGGCGGCAAATTCAAAACTTGTGTTCGGTTCTCCTTACTTAAATTAATTGAACTGAAGAAATGACTAAGAAACAATTTCTGTATGACTGCACACAATTATCTTGTAAGCATTCTGTATACAATTTAAAAGTGTGCACTGTCATACAGAAACTGTATCTCAGTCAATTATTTTGAAGGGAAGAAAAATTGAACAAAGTAAACTTCTTGTAAACATACAACATATTTTATTATATTTATTTATTTGATATTTTACAGTTTTCATTTTTACAAAAAATAGTTTTATTTAATAACTATATTACATACAAATAGCTATATGTATATGTATTATATGCCTTATCAAGTTATTAGTAATACTAAAAATTCAAGACTAACACTCGGCCTTCTTTGCCGACTATTCGCCAACTACAAAAGTGGGTACTCGGTTTAACCGACTAGCCGGTACATCTTTAATAATTAAAAATTTATATTTGGATGTGAGGGATTTGGTTCGCATACTTACGATGGGTATTTACAGGTGTAACCGAACGCTGTGCCTCTCCTATACCGCGGGATGAAGATGGTTCATCTTCTACACTCAATAATTCTTGTACGCGGAATTGAGATGTAGATGTTCTTGCTTCTGCATTCAGTGTCTCTTCTGTGCCATGGGGTTGGGATATAGATATTCCTGCTTCTGCATTCAATGGCTCTTCTGTGCCATGGGGTTGAGATGTTGATGTTCCAACTGCTGTGTAACAAATTGGAATATGATTTTTATATTGTATAAAATAATTGTTCATATAGTAATAATAGTCACATTCCGTACCTTGTACAGATGGTAACCTTTGAGAAGGTATTGCTGTACGGACCAAGTACATATTCGACGACTTATCCTTGATCGTGAAATGCTGATGGCATACACGAACATTTCTGTAGATACGCATCGGGTCTACCTCCACTAGTTTGGGATTACCAATTACTTCAATCCACAAGTTGAAACGTGCTGCATCTTTAGTGGGATTTGGAAATCGATGCCTTGTTGACGTCCGATCTTCACACCCGGGCACACAACATTTCGTATAGCTGGACATGATGATTCTAGAAAATAAATAAAATATGATGCCTGTGCACGGAATCTCGTTCCGTGCAGTGTATGAACCGCAGTGCGGATACTTAATATGATATGTCACTTATCTTTGTTCCAGTTCGATGTTTATGAACTGTATCCTAATATATCTTCCAATCTTCTTTATCCGAGTCGCTATGAGGTGTTACTGGGTGTTACTGAGCTTGACAGAGCTTGACTTGGCTTTGCTAGGCTAGATCACGCTTGGCAACGCTTGGCTGTAACGGTTAGTAACGGTCAATAATGGCCGCCAAATTCAACTGAATTCAACCAAATTGCGCCAAATGTAGTGTGGCCTATTAGATATAGACTCACGGATTGTGACGACAGGTGGATACGGGTGTGAATAAATATGACTTCAGATAACGTAACGATTATATATATTTGTGTTTGGGAATGAATAGTTCTCTGCGCCGCCGCACTCTCGATCACCGCAGCACCTCCTGGGCGGCGGAAGTCGCGGTCGATCCGCGGTCGATCAACCAATCAGCGTCCGTCTTGTCGATCGACGCTCGAGAATGTTCGAGAAGACGCCGAGGCGGAAATGCGCATCCATCTTGTAATTCATTCTGTTCACAACTGTGCGCAACGTAACAAGTATTTTGTTCATCGTATCAAAGCGTTGCTCATCAAGCAAATTCAGGGTGCAAATCACGTTCTCATAGTTAGTAGACTCAACGCGGAGTTCGCGTCACATTTCGCGTGTAGAACAACAATTGTTTTGTGCATTTGCGGTGTGCGTGTTCACGCGTCCACGCGGATAACCGGTGGATTATTGTACGAAAAGGTGTACGGGGGCTCATCCTCCATCATTATCGTGTGCACAACGGCTTGTCCGTTGGCAGACGCTTTTAGAATAAAGACTTCACATTTCTTGTGCAAACCAGTGTCTGTGTGGCTCAACGCCGATCCTAACCTCACCAGCCTCCTCGTGCTCACTTAACCTAACATTTTTACAATTTGTATAAAGCACGACGTAAAATGTTCAAGCGATCGCGCGTTCTTTGTACTCGTTGACCTTAGATTAGTCAGTCTGTTGAAGTGCCACAACCGTGGGGAACCCGGGAGTTGCTTCATGGCATCGCCTGTAGAGGCGTGGAAGTGGCTGCGTGGTCGCCACATGTACTCCCCCCTGAGTGACTTTCAGCGGCATGCTTGAAAGTTACGTTCTTCTTTTGGTATGTCTTTAGCGGTTTGTCTAGATTAGAGCCCCAATGATGTGGTTGGGTTGTTTCCGTTTGTGTCACCGTCTCTGAGGTAGATTTGTTGTCTGTGTCAGTCTTATTGATGTATGCAGGTTTCAATCTATCAATGGAAATGACCTTCTCTGCGCCATTGATGTCGATTTTAAAGAGCGTGTCGTTGATTCTTTCCAATATCTTGAATGGACCCATATATGGTGCTTACGTGATCGCATCGCAGAAAAACGTGCGAGCAAGTATGTAGGTCCTTGAGAATGAAAATTCTTGATTTAGAATGATGGGCAGTTTGCGTTGGTCTCAACGCGCGCATAAACTCTCTGTGCTTTTCCACAAATATTTGTGGGTCTGCTGGAAGTTCTTGCGTGACGAAGAATTCTCCTGGTATTCTTAGGCTTGTACCATATAACATTTCCGCAGGAGTTGATTGTAGGTCCTCTTTAAAACTAGTTCTTAAACCAAGTAAAACAGTGGGTAATATGTTTGTCCACGGTTCAGGTGAACACATGAGAGCTGCCTTGAGCGTTCTGTGCCATCTCTCAACCATTCCATTGGATTAAGGATGATACGGCGTTGTTCTAGTTTTTTTGGCTCCTACGAATTGAGCTAGTGCTTTGAATAATGCAGATTCGAACTGTGTACCTTGATCTGACGTGATGGTAATTGGTGTCCCATAATGAGATATCCAATGGTCGAACACTGCAGTGGTGATAGTATCTGCTGTGATATCTTTAAGTGGTACGGCTACGGGCCACCTGGAAAAACGGTCGATGATGGTCAGGCAGTATTTGTAGTCCTTAATATTCGGTAACATGATAATGTCGACGTGTATATGATTGAAACGACTATCTGGAACATTAATGTGATTAGGAAGAAGTCTGTTGTGACGGTGTATTTTCGATTTCTGACATGCTATGCATTCACGAGACCATCTCAATGCGTCTTGTCTTATTCCAGGCCAAATAAATTTTTCTCTGAGTTGACGAGAAGTGTTTCTGCCACTAGGGTGCGATGTATTGTGTATGGTGTCGAACGCTGTTTTACGGATTGTTTCTGGAATATATGGGCGAACTATCCCTGCGGAGATGTCACAGTGTATCTTGACGCCTGGTTCGACTACTAATTTTTGAAGTTGTAATGATGAGTTTTGAATCAGATCTTTTAACTCTTTATCATATGTTTGTTCTTGTTGAATTGTTTTGGGATCTAGTCTTGTTGGCATGTTTATGGTATTAATTCGTGATAATGCATCTGCCACTACATTGTCCAACCCTTTTACGTATATGATGTCGGTGGAGAACTGTGAAATGTAATCGAGTTGTCTTAGTTGACGTTCCGACGCTTTTTCGAGTTTTTGTTTGAAAGCGTATGTCAGTGGTTTGTGATCTGTTTTGATGATGAATTGGCGGCATTCCAAGAGGTGTTGAAAATGTTTTATTGCTGCAAAGATAGCAAGAAGTTCTCGATCGTAGGTACTATACCTTTGTTCAGTGCTACTGAGTTTCCTCGCGAAAAACCCAATAGGTTGCCAAGTGTCGTTTTCAAATTGTTCCAGGGCGGCACCTATGGCGGTATTGGAAGCGTCAGTCGTGAGTGTTAGCGGTGCTATTGCCGAAGGAAACGCCGTCCTTGTTATAATAATAATAATAATAATATTTATTCACGGGACAAGCCCATTAAGACAAAGTATATCAATACAATAATTAGAACTGTTGGCTAGGCTGTGTTTACAATCTTCAAATGCTTTTGTTGCTTCTTCTGACCAATTGATCTTTGTTTTGTCATTCTTCTTTGAGAGCTTCAGGTAATTGTTTAACGGAATTTGTAGTTTGGCTGCTTCAGGGATGCATTTTCTGTAGTAATTCATCATACCCAAAAATCGTCGTAGTTCTATGACTGTTTGAGGTTTTGGATAATTGATGATCTTTTCTGTTCGCTCAGATGTCGGTACATATCCTTTTGCGTTTATTGTGTATCCCAAGAAATTTACTTCTGTTTTTCCGAATTCGCATTTGCTGAGATTGATGGTCAGCGAGCATTCTTTTAATCGTTTGAACAGCAGGTGAAGATGTTCTTTATGTTGTTGTTCATTCTCAGACATGACCAGGATGTCATCGATATAAACAAAAATGAAATCCATACCTCTCATTACGGAATCTATGTATCTTTGAAAAGTCTGGGTAGCATTTTTCAATCCAAATGGCATTACGACGTACTCATATAATCCCCAGGGTGTGGTTATGGCGGTTTTTTTTATGTCCTCTGGGAGCATTGGCACCTGATGATACGCCTTTTCTAAATCCAGTGTGGAGAATACCTGTTTGCCGTGTAATAAGGGAAACAAGTCTTGAATTAGAGGTGGCGGATATTTGTCCGGCTCAGTTATTAAATTGACAGGTCTATAATCGCCAAGGAGTCTCCATTCCTCTACTTCTTCTTCTTCTCCATTCGGTTTCTTCTTTTTCCTCTTCTTTTTCTTCTTGATGACGTGGATAGGACTTGACCAAGAACTGCTTGATGACCTGATTGTACCATTTTCCAGTAAGAGTTTTATGTCTGCCTTTGCTGCTGCTGCCTTTTCTCCTGCCAGTTTCCGACATCTACCTGTAACTGGAGGACCTGTCGTGATTATTCTGTGTGCGAACTCTAGCTTGTCTGCGATTGGTTTTGATGATGGCTTCGTTATTTCGACGAACTCTTCCAGTAGGTCAGCGTATGGCATGGTGGCGTTGAGTGTTGACATGCCGTAATGTGGTGTCTTCAACACTTCTCCTTTGGTGGTGAGCTGTGTAATTGAGTCTATTAGTTTCTGGTTTCGTAGATCAGTTAGTAAATTATAATGTGTGAGGAAATCAGCCCCAATAATTGCTGCGTGAACATCTGCTATTATGAATTTCCAGCTGAAACATCTTCTTAGATTAAGATCGAGTTTGAGCGTTATTGAGCCATACGTCTGAATTTGTGACGCGTTAGCTGCATATAATGTTAATTTGTTTGAGGAGTTACCTTGTCTGAATTTTGATGCAGGCACTACTGATACGACTGATTCAGAATCTATTAAAAATTTCTGACATGTCGTCTTGTCAAAAAGATGTAAGCGGAGCTTTCTTGTTGGAATATTATTGTTGCTGTCACCTACTGCTCCTATGGATGACAGCGGTTCTAGTTTTCCTGTACTGGTTTTACATATTTACAGGGTTGTATGCAATGGTACGCTTCTGCACCAAACTTTTGATGGAAGCGGCAAATGCCATTTCGATGTGGCGTCACTGATCTTGCCCTTGGACGATGTCTTTGGTACGACTGTTGTTGGTATTGTTGTGTTTGGTGTTGCTGCAACTGCTGCTGTTGCACTTGCTGTAACTGCTGTTGTTGTACTTGTTGTAACTGCTGTTGTTGTGATTGCTGTTGTAGCTTCAGATCTTTGAATTCTTGCAAGCATTGAACAAGCAATTGTTGCATTTCGTCGATTTTTTTTTCTAGGCTTTTATTGTTTGCCGTTGTGTCGATCCGGCTTACAGTTTGGGTTGCCAAGGAATACGAATTGTTTGAGACTTCTAGAATGCGGTCAGCCATTTCTGAAAGTGCGCTGAGATTCAATTTTTCAGAAGTTACTAACAGCGGTCTGATGTGTGCTGGCATACGATCGAGCCAAAGTTGGTGTAGTAAGTCGTCGTTGACTGCACCGGCAGCTAAATCACGCATTTCTCTTAAGAGCTGTGAGGGCTTGCGTTCGGCTAGCACCATTTCTCTTAGAAGCTTGTGGAGTTGTTTCTCCCTGGAATCAGAGATACGCTTCAACAGAGTCTGTTTTAATGATTCGTACTTATCTTTCTCCGGTGGCTTGTACAGGATGTCAGTGATACGTTGAATTGTCTCAGCATCCAAAGCTCTTATGACCAGATTGTATTTTGTGTCATCACTGCGTATTCTTGATGCTGAAAATTCAGCTTCGACCAGGATGAACCAGAGGTCAATTCGATCTTTCACGAATGCTGGTAACCTAGGTCGGTTGATGCTGCAGATGAGGTTCTCCTTAAACACGTGGTCCGCTGAATTGATCAACGGTGTCCACGTTTTTTCGTCATTTAACGTTTGCCACGTGGTACCGTCTTTTTCCTGTCCTAGTAATGACTGTGTTTCCTCTTCCTCTGACCGGGTTCCGGTGAGGAGATCCTGGTTAAGGTTGTTGTGGGGATCAGGCGATCTGGTTAAAGGCATGTCTGCGTCCTTCTGAGCTCGCTCTGCCGTTAAGAAGAAAACGTTCCTCGACGTTGGTCTATTTTTTTAGATTACCCACCTGACGATCACGTCGGGGTCACCAATTTGTGGCCTATTAGATATAGACTCACGGATTGTGACGACAGGTGGATACGGGTGTGAATAAATATGACTTCAGATAACGTAACGATTATATATATTTGTATAAAGCACGACGTAAAATGTTCAAGCGATCGCGCGTTCTTTGTACTCGTTGACCTTAGATTAGTCAGTCTGTTGAAGTGCCACAACCGTGGGGAACCCGGGAGTTGCTTCATGGCTTCGCCTGTAGAGGCGTGGAAGTGGCTGCGTGGTCGCCACAGAAGCCTGTGGTCAGCACCATCTAGTGGATAATCTTTCAACTAAATTGCATCCAGCGCTGTCTACAGTAATGTATGGGAACTAAACGGTGGTTATATTTCAAGCCTCTATGAGGGTGCGTTCCAGTTGGGCCCAAATCGCCCGGTCCACGACCGTAGTGATTTGCCGTTCCACTTGCTTATAAGCGGTTGTGAGCTTCGCGGGCGAAAAGCTAGTGGAACGGGCAGGAATGGGGTTCGTACGCGCCTGGATTGCGTTCCACTTGAGTCCACCTCGCCCGCCGACTATTCGAGTGGTGGGGAAAAATATATTCGGATCGGTACGGATCGAGCTCCGCGTATTGGCGGAGGGGATGATTCCGAATGTAGAATAATAAAACGTTTCAGGGAAACTAACGTGCGTATATATTTATTTCCTCGCACTCGCAGGACCGACCTCACAGGTCGCGGTGCGTGGCGATGTACCAGAACAAGAAGAGAGGGCTCGATGGCTCTCGGACGTATATAAGGTCGTTGCGCGATTGACAACAAAACACGAGCGCGCTTCCGTGGCGAAGACGTCGCGCGGTTGCAGGAGCTGCTTGCGGCGCCGTTGAGGAGGCGCCCGTAGCTGGGGCACAGGTGGCGCGCTCTGGTGGCGCGATGGCGAGACCGCCACATCTACTCCCCCCCCAGAGACCTTCGAGGGAGGAGAAGGGAGCGAAAAGCTGACCCTCTTTGTGGTATTTGCAGTACGCTCGGGTAGCTGAAGAGGTCCTGGTTGATTTGATTGCAGAGCTCTCTGCGTTGGCAATGGCGACGACTGCTGATGTGGCAATTGGAATTCGACGCCCTCCTGGGCGATATGGGCTGGCTTCAAACAGTCCACCGAAACGGATTTCTCCTCAGCGCCCACCCTGATGATGAAGACTCGGTCGTTCACCCGCTTGACCACCTCATAAGGGCCAGCGTAGGGTGGGGATGCCAGACCGTGTCGACGCGTCGGAAAACATGAGAACACGTCGAGAGGCTCTGGAAAATAAAAACTTTCGCCTTGGAATGGTGGCTCGTGGGCACCGGCCGCACACTTTGCATGTGGTGGCGGAGCTTCTCAGCGAAACCGTATGGGCTCGCCGGAACATCCCTCGTGACGAAGAACTCCCCTGGAACGCGGAGAGCTGTACCAAACAGCATTTCCGCGGGGGAGGCTCTGAGGTCCTCCTTGTATGCCGTGCGCAATCCAAGAAGGACGGTCGGCAGGAGCTGTGGCCAAGGTACGAGTGGGTTGCACATCAGGGCAGCTTTAAGGGTGCGATGCCATCTTTCGACCATCCCGTTTGCTTGGGGGTGATATGGCGTCGTGCGAATCCTACGGGCCCCGACCATCCGCGCCAGGGCAGTGAAAAGGGCAGACTCGAACTGGGTCCCTTGGTCCGTGGTGATGGTTAATGGCGTGCCGTGCAAGCAGATCCAGTGCTCGTAGAAGGCCGCGGCCACGGTACTCGCCTGGATGTCCTTGAGGGGGACAGCAATCGGCCATCTTGAGAAACGATCAATGACCGTGAGGCAATAGCGAAGGTCTCCAATCAATGGCATCGTTATTATATCCATGTGGATATGATTGAAACGTGTGTCCGGGACCTCAATGTTATTCGGGATGACCTTGTTATGACGATGGATTTTCGCCCGCTGACAAGGAACGCACTCGCGTGCCCAGTGAAGTGCGTCTTTCCCGATTCCCGGCCAAACGAATTTTTCCCTCAGCTTTCGGGAAGTGACCCGGCCGCTGGGGTGGGCCAGACCGTGGATCACATCGAAAGCCCGTCTGCGAAGGCTCCGTGGAAGGTATGGCCTTACGACGCCATCCGTGACGTCGCACCAGATGGTGTTCTCACCGATGGACAGTGCCTGGAGGGCAAGGGACGTATCCGTGCGCGCAGTCTCCAGTTCGGCGTCCTGTTCCTGGGCTGCCTGAATGGTAGCCGCGTCCAAAGCGGTGGGCATGTCCACAGCGCTCACGCGGGACAGCGCGTCCGCGACGAGGTTGTCCTCGCCCTTAACATGGACGATCTCTGTGGTAAACTGTGAGATGACGTCCAGATGACGCTGCTGCCTGGGAGAGGCTTTGTCCAGTCGCTGGGCGAAGGCGTACACCAGTGGACGGTGATCCGTCCGGACGATGAAGGGTCGGCCTTCGACTATATGTTTAAAATATTTGATTGATGAATAGACGGCCAGCAACTCACGGTCATACGTGCTGTAGCGCGTTTCAGGGTCGGTCAGCTTCCTTGAGAAGAAACCGAGCGGCGTCCAGATGCCATCCACCTTCTGCTCGAGAGCCGCGCCAATGGCGACGTCGGAGGCGTCGGTGGTGAGGGCCAGCTGAGCTGACGGAGAAATGAAAGCGTTCCGAGCAGCTGCTACGATGCTGTCCCTGCAGGCCTGGAAGCACTCCTCGGCATGGGGAGTCCAGGGGATCTTCCGGTTGTCCTTCTTCTTGGCATCCTTCAGGTAGGCACACAGCGGTGCCTGCATTTCCGCGGCGTGCGGTATGCAGCGGCGATAATAATTTAGCATACCGATAAATCGACGCAGGTCAGAGACGGTGACAGGCCTCGGGTATGACGAAATGGCCTCCACCTTGTCCACTGGGGGTCGGTAACCATACCTGTTAACGACGTACCCCAGATACGTGACCTCGTCCTTGCCGAAGTGACACTTTCCGTAATTGATTGTCAGGTTATGCTGTCGGAGGATGCCGAACACCACTGCGAGGTGCTTTACGTGCTCCTCGTGGGAATTGGAGACGACTATGAGGTCGTCGATGTAGCACCTGACGAAATCCAAGCCCCTGAGGATATTATCCATGTGCCGCTGCAAGGTCTGGCCGCTATTTTTAAGACCGGGCGGCATGCCCAGGAACTCGAAGAGCCCAAAGGGCGTTGTCAGCGCGGTCTTCTCGATGTCCTCGGGCGCCATCGGGATTTGGTGGTACGCTCGTTCCAGGTCGATTGTAGAGAAGACCTCGGCTGAATGGAGGCTCTGTAGGAGGTCCTCCGGACAAGGAATCGGATAGCGGTCCGGCTTAGTGATGAAATTGACATCACGGTAATCGCCAGTTACGCGCCACTCCTCCTCTTCTTCTGTGTTGTCCTTTTTAACTTTCTCGGGAGTGACTCGCCTTTTCTTCACCTCCGCTGCCTTGAACTGGTTTCTCTGGACCTCTACGGGCCTCAGTTTCTTTTCCTGTTCCTGGTTTCTCTGGACCTCTACGGGCTTCAGTTTCTTTTCCCGTTTCTGGTTTCTCTGGACCTCTACGGGCTTCAGTTTCTTTTTCTTTTTCTTCTTCACGAGGTGCAGTGGACTCGACCATGAGCTGCTGGATATTCTAATGATGCCGTGGTGCAGCAATAGCTCGATGTGCCGCTTCGCTGCTGCTAACTTGTTGCCGGTGAGGCGTCGTGGGCGTGCGAACGCCGGTGGTCCGGTGGTGACAATGTGGTGCGCCACTGGGGCGACAGTGTCAGGGATTATCACCATCTTGGGCTGCGAGAGGTCCTCGTAGTCACGGAGCAGCTCAGCATACTTGGCGCCAGCAGGGGCGTCAGTGTGGATCACCCGGGACGCCATTGAGACGGTGTGTACGTCAGCTGGGTGCAGGAGTCCCTGCGTAGCGATTTTCGTCAAGGGATCCGCCAGGCACCGTCCCTTCAAGTCGATCAGAAGACCATAGTGGGAAAGGAAATCGGCGCCTATAATGGCATGTCGCACATCAGCTATGGTAAAGGCCCAACGGAACTCTCGGCGGAGTGCGAGGTTGAGAGAGAGCACCCTCTGACCATAGGTCTTGATGATGGACCCGTTGGCTGCGCTGAGATCAAAATCTGTAGGTGAGAGTCTGCCAGCACAGAAACGTCTAGGTACCAGAGACAGCGTAGAACCTGAGTCAACCAAATATTTTAGGTTGGAATTTCTGTCAAACAGGTGAAGTCGACATTCTCGAAAGGGCGGTACATTATTGTTGTTGGCGTCGACGTCCGCCCTGGCTATCGACGGGGGGCTTAGTTTTTTGGTAGGCTAGCCGCCGCCGCCGCACCGGTGGTGCCAAAACTGCACGGTGCTGTGCAACGGTAGGCATCTGCCCCATACCTTTTATGGAAACGGCATACGCTTCCCTGCGCTGGAGACGGCGTACGAGGGCGTGAACGGCCACGAGGTTGGTGCCATGAATCCCTTCTGGCAGGTCTATCATACAACCCTCTGGTAAGTGAGATGAGCTCTCGATTGTGAGAAAGGAGCTCTCGGTTGATGGATATGAGCTCTCCTAAGGACCGCCTAATGTCTGACAGGTCGTCACCGAAGGCAGAAGCATCCACCCGCTGGGCGTCCGGTGCGTGACGCGCCGGAGACATCCGTCGTGCGCCAGCGGCCATGACTGCCGGGCCTGAAGTTGAAGGCCCCTCCATTAGTTCGTCCGCAGCCTTCGCCAGCTCGTCGAGCCTGGTGGCCCTGAAGATCTTCAGCAGGCGCTGTGTAAATTGTGGCAGAAGGTCAAGCCACTTGATCCTGAGGACGTCCTCCGATGCGCTGTCGCCTGCCAAGGAACGCATCTGTCGCAGCAGCTGCGAGGGCTTTTTGTCCCCCAGCTCAAGCTCGTTTAGGGCCCGCTGCAAACGGCGGTCAGTGGATTCCGCCATGCGACTCATTATGGACGCCTTGATATATTTGTATTTGTCCCTGGAGGGCGGATTCTTCAGGATATCCGCGACGTCCTGCAGAGCCGCGGCGTCGAGCGCGCCGACGACGAGGTGGTACTTCCCATCGTCGGAACGAACCTGATGGGTCTGAAAAATCGATTCGACCTGGAAGAACCACAACTCAGGGCTATCCTTCCAGAAGGACGGGATGCGACATTGTTGGATCGCCTCGACGCGAGGAAGGGCCGCGGCGGTGGCATGGCCGCTATGCTGAGGCGTTTGCACTAGGTCGCCGAGCAGCACCTGGCCGCTGGATTGCGGCGTTAACACCGGTGCCTCCTCGACCGACGGGGAAAGCAGCACGAGTCCCGCACTACCGTCTCCCTCGTTCGCGAGGGTCCCGGAGGGAGAGCGCGAACATGGCATGATGCTGCAATGCACCTTTTTGATTGTTAAGTTTTATATTAAGGTTTTCCGCCGATCGCGTCGAGCACTCTCGGCACCTTGCTTGCGATCACGTTTCGCGACGATCAAGCTTTTCGCAACGTATCACGTTTTGCGACGATCACGTTTTTTCGCGACGATCACGTTTCGCGACGTATCACGTTTCGCGACGATCACGTCGGGGTCACCAATATTCGGATCGGTACGGATCGAGCTCCGCGTATTGGCGGAGGGGATGATTCCGAATGTAGAATAATAAAACGTTTCAGGGAAACTAACGTGCGTATATATTTATTTCCTCGCACTCGCAGGACCGACCTCACAGGTCGCGGTGCGTGGCGATGTACCAGAACAAGAAGAGAGGGCTCGATGGCTCTCGGACGTATATAAGGTCGTTGCGCGATTGACAACAAAACACGAGCGCGCTTCCGTGGCGAAGACGTCGCGCGGTTGCAGGAGCTGCTTGCGGCGCCGTTGAGGAGGCGCCCGTAGCTGGGGCACAGGTGGCGCGCTCTGGTGGCGCGATGGCGAGACCGCCACAAATACAAGCGTCCACGCATGCGCGTGATGCGCCGCGCGTCAACCAATCAACGCCAAGATGTAAAACGAACCGACGCCAGCGCCAAGGCAAGCAAAGCTAGCCAAATCAAGTGAGGCCGCAGCCAACCAGCGTCGACAACCGATTCCGCGGCGACGCTGGTATGACGATTCTATTCGATTCTTCTAGAATAGATCGATTTTTTTCTGAAAAGTCGATTATTTTACCGATTATTCTAGGAATTGATTCTCGGATACTCGAGTATTTTCTAAGCAAGAATCGAGATCCACCATTGTCCGAACTGCTTCCCTTTTGGCCTTAGATAATATCTTACCTCGTGGAACGTAAGTAGTTTGTTTTCAGTGTTTAATAGTAATAATTACTATCTATGTGGGTATAATAGTTAATCTAATAGTTTCCTTCATCATCAGAGTTTTGCGGTTTCAAAAATATTATCGTTCGCCTGGTCGCCAAATGTTCCTGACTCCAGATGGAAGTAATAAACAGGTATGAAGCAGTAGAAAGGTGAATGTTAGAAATACGTACCTTCAGAAGCGGAAAAAAGAAATATCACACATATCTTCTGTTTTCTTGTAACCGATTTTTAACTGTGGTGTCCGCATTTAGACGTACGCGCCTTGGATGATTTTCAATAACCCGTGAAAACATGTCAACGAAATTGCAGGTTTCTTCTGATAATGACGAAAAATTGATATAAAATACCGCAAATGACCCTGTACTTTATGCTACTAGGAACAAAGATTACAAAAGTTATGTAGTCAAAGAAAATGTGTGGAGAGAAATATTAAATAAATTAAAAATAACAAGTAAAGTATTGTTTATTTATTTGTATCTTCATAAATGTTACAACTTTTAATTAATAAACAAGATAAGAAGCCGATAGCAACGTTTACAAGCACGCCTTTGACGCTGATAGGAAATCCCGCCTTTAGCGCTTGAATTGAATTACGCGCGAAAATCACGAACGAACGGGCCAGACCCATCTTCGGAGGTGGGTCTCCGTGGGCGCGATGCGGTCGCATCAATGACGTCATGAGTGACGTTTTCAGCCCGACCGCGGTCGGCGTGGTCGGCAAGTGGAACGAGAAACCGAGCGTTGCGGTCGCTTTGGTCTCAACTGGAACGCACCCTAAGTGTCACCCCCCTGATTAGTAGGCAGAGGAAATCTGCGTCGATTTCCTAGAATCGTTCTCTCCCGATCGATGGAAGGGAGCGCATGATCGATGCTCCGCGTGAGCGAGGTGGGGCATACAAGGATTTGTCACACCTGGGTCCGCTCGGGGACGGGAGATGGCGCGCCAAATACGATTTCCTTAACAATTGTTTAATAATAGAATAATGATATCTTACTATTCTAAAATGTTGTGATGTAACTATCATTCTTCAACTCGTGTTTCTTGCGGGACAATGGGTGGACTGAGTAGCTCATTTACCGCGGGGCTGACGCGGGAAGAGGAGGCGCAGTTATAGTCACTCATGTAAAGTAATTATTCATTCAATTTTGCATACATAAGTTAGTATTGATGTGTTGTTTTCTTTTTGAAAAGTCGTTTCCATAGGAAACACCTTTTGTATATGGAGGGAGGTGTTGCGGTTTCCGCTGGTATAAATATGTGTGACTGCGTGAAGTTAGTTATAAGACATAGGAATATCGAGGTTAGATGTAGAGCGAAATTTAAAATCCTTTTGTACTGAAAGATAGTGTTACGGTACCGCATCCTGCTACGATGTGAACGAAGCTACGGAGGGAAATTCAAATGGAATTACACGAAGTTGTTGGTTTTATTGTAATCTTTATTCATCGTCGTGGAAAATATGTAAACGCTCGTTTAAGAAACAAAATGTATATTATATATGTTAACAACGAAAATAGTAGACATAAGGCATTCTGTAATAAGAGTCGACCCAGTCAAGACGTATTATAGAGATCTCATAAATACATAAATTGTTCTATCTGAAAGTAAAGTTTCTTGGAGTTTCTTTTATTCGCGAGGCAGAACCCCGAACGCATTCACGGAGCAGAGTGCTTTAGCACTCCATGGGCCTCGATCCCATCCCCAGAAAACGGACGCTGATTTCCATGGAGCCACGCAACAAAATCCCTGTTACAACGCGTAACAATAGATATATTATAATTAGATTCGAAGCGTACGAGAACCTAGGGGTGCATTCAGTAATTCTCAAAACTACAGTTAGGCCAGGCGAGGATAATAAATAGCTTAACTTTTCCTTCCACATCTGCGTGCCAAATTTAAATGAAGGGGCAGCTGCTCGTCTTGTAAAACCATTTAAAACTCTGTTTTCCCTTTCAATAATAGCCGATGTCCTGTTAGGGTAAAAACTCAGCTCGGGGGAGGCTGAAAGTCATAAAGTCATAAACTTTGCGCCGGCGACGCCGTCTTGACCCTGAGGGTTGCGCTTATCTACCTGTTAGAAATGTATGTACTGTACGCAGCCTATGTAAAGTATATGTAATCGGAAAGCGTGCCTCGACCACCAGCCGAGAGTGGAGGGAAGCGCGAAGGAAGGGCCAAGGACGGAGAGATGGCAGAAGGACAACCCACTGACGAACTTAAGGGATGTCATTGCCTTGATTGGACGAAGGAATCCGAAGAGGGAGTCGGAGGAACACGCCAAAATTGGAGGAGTAGGGCGCTCGGAGGTGACAAGCGAGGAGTTAATTTGTAGGAAGATCAGATCGAACTTGTTAGTAAAACAGTAAACGTCGAGCTACCAAATAAATCCAGACACTGAAAGTATTCAGAAGTGTACATTTATTTCATTCCATAACTTGAAATTCCCGCGCAAACTCGTGAGCTGAGTGCTTCAGCACTCCACGTAGAGCACTAAAGAGGTGAGTATGCGCATCCGCCATATTGGGTCCTCTGGAGAGAGAAGATTATTGAGTACCCGCCTTTTTGAGTACTGCCAAATTTGCTGTATAAACCAAATATAAACTAAAATGTAATAAAATACTGTAATAATGTGTCGTGCTACCATGTATCAATATCAACAACGCATGTTTTGTTTATAAAGTGAATCTGACAATACTTAAAAAGGCGGGTACTCAATAATCTTCTCTCTCCAGAGGACCCAACATGGTGGATGCGCATACTCACCTCTTTAGTGCTCTACTCCACGGGCACGGACCCGCCGTCTAATCGAAAACCCCACAGAATCGCGCAACAAATCTTTCATAGCTTAGAGGGCGTGCGAATACGGATCCAAAAGTGTTGCTGGAGTTTCCACCCATGATGTTAATTCCTTATAGGTATTACTCAATGAACACTATCGCCTATACTTATTAATTGCTTTTAAGTAATAAAAATGGTTAGAACATGTGTGTTTTGCGGCGCAGGAGACCTGAGTGAATTGGGTGAAGGTTTGACACATCACGGGTAGGTAGAAATAACATTTATATGCTACATGTAGGTTAACTGGAACTTCTTACTCGTAATAAATATTCTTAAGAAAATAAAAAATATTTTTGTTTGTTTCATATAGATTTGCGTTGAAGGATGCAGAGTATCTGCATCGTTGGTTACAGAACATGGGTCTGGGCCCGAATTTCGTACCTTCAAAGAATGCCTTATTGCGTTCTATCATTTTGAAAAAACTTTCCAAGAATGTACTTCTAAAGACTGTCTTCACCCTGCAAGTATTCCTACTATATTTGGACAATATAAATGTTCGTGTGTTTTCTGTCACGCTATATAAGGACAAGATAAAAACAGATTGTTTCGCAAGTAATATATGAATTATTCAAATTAAAGAGCTTATTTTTAAGTTAAAGTAACTAATATAATGTTTTTCATGCTTATTAACCAAATGCAATTGTCTAAATATTTAAAATACTTTTACTTTTCATACAGTTTCCTTGTAAACATGCATATACTATATAACGAAGCCATTTTTCATGACTGAAATAATTTATTAATGACCTTTTATAGATTCATTTGCTGAAGAGGAGCGGCGGAAGAAATATTGCGATAATGGCGTTGATGATATTAAATAAATTAATAGAGGTATCTGTGGCGGAGAAATACAGTTGGTACGGAAAGAAGCAAAAAACATCATTCAGTACATTCAAACATATTGTGGAATTAGTAATGAGTAAGTAAATTTATTATTTATCTCATTTCAGCACTTAAAATTGTAAAGTAAACGCATGTATTATTCCAGGTTCCTTACACGCTGCATGCAGCGAGAAGGGGGTTGAAATGCACGGAACGTGAAAATAATAAATGCGTGCAAAAAATGGTTGGCCCAGACAAAAACGGGGGTCATGCGCGCACATTTGAAAATTAATAAGGGCCATGGCGGAACAGTTGTAAACGAGGCGATTTGAAAGTCGCCGAAGGTGGGGTAGTCACGCCCAAAAATAAACTGATAAGGGGAGGCGGCGATATCTATGCTACGGATTTTGATGAATATATATCCAACACTCGCTTCGGTTGTTCAACGCGCCAATATCTTTTTTTATTAATATTTCGAAAACTCTTGAGTGTTGGATCTGACATAATTATATATATATTGGTTTGATCACGAGTATCAGCCCTTGCTGCACAGGTTTAACTTCCTGACGATGCAACAACGCCTTCAGCTGGTCGACTTGTCCTTCCTGTTTAGGATCTTTAATTGTCAAGTTTATTGCCCCCAAGTTCTGGGGTTCATTAATTTTTATGTTTCACCTAGGCCGCTGCGGCATACTCCGCTATTTTATGTTAAGGCACATAGAACGAATATCCACATGAGAGACCCTATTTCTCGACTTGGGTACGCGCGGCAATGAGGTAGCTGACCATATTAACCTCTTGGAACCCTCTGTCGACACCTTTAAACGGTCAGTTATCTCCTCGTTTCGTACATCCCTGTTATAAAATGTTATTTGTTATTGCCATCAGGCATTTCTGAATTCGCCTTTGCTTTGTGTCTTGCGTTCTGTACATTACTATTTTATATTCTCTTGTGTTTAATTTTGAGGTTAAACCCGTCTAATAAATAAATAAATAAATAAATAAATATATGAGATTCGTCAAAATCCGTAGCACAGATATCGCCGCCTCCCCTTGTGAGTCCCTGGTGCAGCCCATCCAGACGACTTACGGCGGGTGGAGTCAGGCCAGAAGAAGACAAACCGAGTCCCAGGCGCTGTCCTATCTAGCATTTTTCCATTTTTGAAGAAATGTTTAAATATTTCAAGGTCCGCGCTAGATAGGACGTTTTAAGTAAAGAGGGCAGAAGAGCCTGGAACTTCACACACCGTGAGCTTGGGAAGTTCCACCAGAGCCAATACTATTATTATTTTTATTGTTATTATTATTCTTGTTGTGTCGTATTGTATAGAAAAAATATATGAATATTTAATTGTCAATATTTATTGTAATCTAATTAATTTCCCTTACGTTTTTTATCCTTTCTGTAATATACATATTTTGCCGAAATATCATTGATTCAATATCTCCGAAACGTTGCGGGACCATTGCTGTAAAATCTCCGAAACGTTGCAGGAATATTTCATGCAATGTTGCAGAGGGGTGGACATCTCAGTAATATTACCTGTAACGTTGCAACCTTGCACCTCAACATAGTTGCAACGTCCCGGCAATGTTCCGGTGCTGTAGGGGTTGAGCAATAAATCTTAACACTTACAATAATGTTTAGTAATCGTTATAAATAAAAATATTCAAATGAGGTTTATGTACAATTTTGTATTATAGATATACTTCATTCACCTGATAAATCAATAAGAAAATTAATATGCAAACACAATCTGCTGAAGTGATAATGACCTATGTATAATAATGTATTTTGGTATATCTAACAATACGTGGTTTTCTGGTAAAACATTTCACATGAAAATAATATCTTCTCTAATATAAACATATAATGAAATATTGTACATATCCAAATCTAACATCATAGTTTTTATTATGCTCGATATGGTAATTTTTATTAACATGAGAAATAATAACCTATTAAGGAGAGAGCATAGATAATATACAAACTTCTTTTAAATGCTTCTAATCAGCACTCAATCATTTGTATAAAAATAACTGTTTACATAATTGTGGCTGAGAACGACGCACGTTAACAAAAGTTTATACGGTTTATAAAACTCATCTGTTCACACAGTGTGCCAAAGTCCCGATGTACCTATATGTTTCATTTAGGAAGGCTCTTGCTCTTGTAATAACACTAAACAATATTTTACGTGTTCGAAAATATGCGCGTTTAAGCTGTGTGAGAGGAGTTTACCTTTCTACGTCAGTATGTAGACTTAGGTTAGAGAGAGAAAAACTCACTTCGTCTTTGTAGTCAATTTCGGAGCATAATGTATTAATAGAGCAAATGTTGGTAGTTAAAAAAAATGTGATGGTGTTTGACCAGTACCTTTATCATTACTTTCTCAATGGTGTTTGTAACGTAATGCTGTTCAAGATTTTTATTAAACCGTGGAATTAATTGTGAGTCCAATGTATTTTATTTTTCCACGTGGTTCTTCAGTAATGCATTGAAACGAATTTAATGCCATTTGTGATTATTATTTCTGTTCATAAATACTCATCAATATTGTGCAACATGTTTATAAACAATTCGCATTGGTGTCAGTTGATGCAGCTTTGATAAATTCTACGAAGAATTATAATATTTTATTGTAAACGTAAGTACATGTAATTATGTTCGTGGTAATTCAACGAAGTCAATAAGGAAAGAGAATGAATAGCTTAGATATGATTCATCAGCCAATTCGGAACAATTCTTTTGTTAATTTTTTTATGTAGTTTCTACAATTGTACGTTTTATAATTAAACAAACTTTTTTATAGACAGCTGATGAATTTCGAAGCTCCTATACTTAAAGCATATATTTCAGAAAGTTGGTTATTATTATCGAAATTAAATTTACCGTTATGCTAAGAATTCATAAAACCTATTCTGAAAGTTGTATAATTGTATTTGATGTGTATTATTTTGAAATATTGTTGTGAGTGGAAACATTAAATTCTGGGTAATATATTTTTGGTTCTAATCGCACTCTTGATAGTGCAAAAAAGGCTATGTTAACTCGCTAGTACTCTTTTGACTAATAAATACAAGTAGCAGAATTAATATTTAAAATAGCTAAAAAAAAGTATCGACGAATTTAGTTAAATAATCTTAATTCTGTGTCGGTCATCCTACATACCTTTAGCCCTACTATTGATTTATAACCACTTGTCATAACTATTTCAGTATTATTCCTTTCGTTAAAACATTGTTGTTACAGAGCGAGAGAAAATTTATATTGCCATATCTGCCTATCTGCAGATAAGAAACTCTAAAGGTGCGAATCCACGAGGAGATTTTATATATGAGATTTTTCTATCACGAGACAAAAATCTCAGCGACAACGAAATGTAAATAATGGAAATAAATGAGTAATAATAATGAAGATTAAAGTCTCAATGTAAGACACGGTAGTCTTGCCTCGTCGTGGAGTTGCGCCTTAACACGTACCCATCGGTTCGTGTCTGATGACATCAGCCGTGCTGAATGTGTTAAGTCAAAGATAGCCAGAGAGCGAGAAATAAATTTTCAAGCTTACGTTGTAACGAAAGCAGAAAATACATCGGTTTCTTAAGCGGGGCAGCGATATCATTCACTGCTAATTTTCTTTAGTGAATGATATTATTTTCTTCGGAAATGTGTAGAAATAAATGTAAATGTTTCGTGGATACCTATTTAAAACATGAAAGAAGCAGCGTAATTATGTATTTTCTTGATGTATATTACGTACACGTTTAGCTCATGCGTATTATCTTTATGTTAGTGGCTGTGAGCTGTGGATAGTGGTTTTAGTTACAGATGACAAAAATCTTCATTATATAATGTTAAACGTAATTTAAGGGTTTCATAATACTAAGATGATATAGCATGCTTATAATTGTTTTCAAATATAGGATTCAGTAATATGCTTCAATGCCCCGTATTATGTTAACAGAGGGTATTAAAAATTTGAGAAAAAGCTAACAAAAATATATCAAGTATGCTGTATAAACACAGTATTATAAAATGTTTACATTAATCCTTTAATTTTCGATCATGCGAGGCCCGTGATATCTCTATCCTGTACGTTTATGAAGTCAGTTACTTTTGTGCGATACAAAAAGTTCTTACAGCATTTGGCTTAACAAAATGAAGGTTATCTTGACCTTTTGAAATGTGTTGAGAACTGAAATTCATTCAAACCATTATCAAATTGGCGTAAAGAATTTGTGGCATTTCGTAAAGAAGGTTGACATAGAAATTATACACTATCGACATATTATGGTATTATGTGTTTAATTATTTAATATAATTATAGGATATTACCAAGCAGTTAGAAAAAATTTTTTTTTTCGGAAATATTAGAAACAGTGACGAAATCTTTTTTTTAATGACAAAGTTCAATCTGGTTCAGCGATATGCGATATGTAGAAATTTTTTCTAACAGTAAATTACTTTAAACTTGTTTACGGCATGAGAATTTTTTCGCCCAAACTATTCTGCAGACAAGCATGAAGTCGCGTTGGTTCCGAGGAGGTCCCAGTAGTGGAAGGCTTGCAACCAAAGATTTTCTACAGAAAATTCCTTTCCTGTTGAATGCTCTTCTCGACACATCCTACAGAACATTTGAGAAACATTAAAGAGAACATTAAGATTCTCTTAAAATCTTTCATTTCGGCGGTTGTTAATAAACTTGGTATTTAGGTTTAAAATCATTGCTTAAGTTTATTGATTAACAATTTCATGGGAAAAGTGCTATTCAATGTGTGCTTTATGAACGGGACTGGACTTCTTGTGTTGAATATTAGATGTAGCAGGTTAGCCATTTTTCTAAAGAATAGCTGTAAATATTTTTATGTCCATACCTTTCTTATTTTATTTATTTGATCTTAACATTAACAAACATAAAGACTTGTAACACTGATATGCTTGTACATATAGCAACATGCTTTTAATACTAACCATTTTTGTATTAGATTATCACGACAATTTGTCGGTTTCATTTTTGAGAGAATTTCTGAGGAAAAAGATGCGCCTGTAAAGACACATTATTGATACCACATGGTCGGCGGATCTGTGATTATGTGTTATGTCCACTTAGACTTTTTAACTTTTAATTCAATATCTTACTGTAAAAAGAAACTTGATTTGGATACTTCAAAGAGTATTATTTTTCTAGGGTAGGTGAAGTTTTATATTTATTTACAATTATACCTATATTATACCTGTATAATTCTAACTATGGAAGAAGTGTACATAAATAATGATGGTATACAATATTCATACAAAATTATAATAGTATAACAGATATAGATTAATATCGTTGGGTTCTGGGTGAGAAACGTGGAGGCAGCCCTGCTGGAACTGCCAGTTAGAACCGCATTGAATTTTGAACTGGATCTATCTGGTTCAATGCGGTACTACCTGGATTTCCAAGCAGTGATTTTTGGCAGTTCAAAAAAGAATCCGGTTCAATGCGGATATCCAGATCGATGGATGAAACAGGATTTGCAGGTCCAAAATTGATCAGTTTCTTCTATCAGCAATTGCCATTTGTATAAAACCGGAAGGTTCGTATCTGAAATTGCGGATCAAAAATCTTACGGATTCAATCTGGAAATCCACAAGCTCTTTCGAGTCCGTCGCGATCCGGATTGGCAGAGCAAATAATTCACGGAATGCTTATGGGGTTCGAAGAGAAAAAATTTAGCCCGGTTTCCAATGGATTGGCGGATATAAAATTAATGTGGTTCCTTCCGGTTTTACGAAACTCATACTTCGAAATAATTGATTTGGTTCGAACACCGCTAGGTGGCCGCGATACTGGTAACTCCTCTCGCGGCAGCGATGTGCGCCGCGAGCTAACAAGGCAGCTTGCTCCGTGATCAAGACTTTGATGCAAGATTGACACGGCAGAATCTCTTGATATAGTAGGTTTAAGAATAAAATTATATCAAACCCCAACTCACGGTGTAAGTGGTAACGGTTATTCGATGACTCATTTATAACCTGAGTAAATCGGTCGAGGGACCATAAATGTGTCGCGAATACAAAAAAGCCAGGTAGTAAAATGGCTTGGAAAAACTGATGAGTATCATCTGAATTTTGATCTACACTTCTAGATTCTACTTAGAAACAACTAAAAATTTGAGTCGATTTCATCCAAAAATATGTGTGGGGATCTTCCCTTGTCAGTTACTGGGTAGCTAGGTCACTTTCTGTGCAATTTTAAAATTTGACAAGAAAGTGAAAGCAAGAATGAGTGATTTGTTTTGGACATGGCAGCTAGGCCGTCTTTATCCGTTAGGCCATTAAAATTAGTGACTCAGGTGACTGATCATCCAACAATATTAACTCTAAATACTAATTACAACGATAAAAGTCATAGTTTTTCAATTTCCATACAAGAAAGTAATAAAATCGTAGTAGATACTAGCTCAAAGTTCCCGGCGTTGCCCGGGTTATATATCTTTTTTCGGTGAAGGAGAGGGAGTTTTTAAAAAGATTTCTTAGCGAGTACCTAGGGGCTAAGAGGAACTTACCTACCAAATTTCATGGTCACAGGATCAGTGGTTCCAGAGAAATCGTGATGAGTAGTCAGTGAGTGAGTGAGCCAGTCAGTCAGTGGTATTTGGATTCTATATATACTATATAGATAGCAAATAAACACAGTAATACAAAACGAGGAAAGGAAAAACAATCATGTAAGAAACTGGGAAGCATCCAAACCGGGGTTACTTCGGTTGTAATCTGATGTCATTACATAAGATCATTTAAATTCTAATGCAGTTAAATAGATACGAATGTTTAAAAGTATTTTTTATAAAAACTGCTTTTCATAAAAACGGGTGTAACGAAACAGGTACTTTTAACGAAATCGGACAGAAAATGTTAGCGCTCGATGTGTATAAACAAATCCCAGATCAGATTTTTAGAAAAAATGGCTTTGATGATCAAAATTATGATGTCATCGGATCGACTTTGTTCTTCTTTTAAATAGTAGATCTTGATGAAAGGAATAGAAAAGTCTTATGTGTTATTGCCATAGGATCATTAATTTAACTAGAAAGTGCAGTGTTTTGTCGTAGTATAGTCCCATAAACTATGCTTCTGCAGAATTGAATTTCAACTGCCGTACTAGCCTAAATAGGTACAACCATCCCGAATCAAGAGCCAAGAAACAAGGATTCGAATCCTGCAAGGGGCGGTTTTTATTTATTTTTTCTTCTCCCTACATTTTCGTCATTGCGCATATTGTGACTAATCAAAATTTCACCATTTTCAGTGTAATATCTCAATAAACAAAATTAAATACTCGTTACATATATTTATAATGATGTATACCCAAACAGCACACAACATTTTAAAGATGTCCATTTTATGTCTAAATATCTGAACGTCCTGATTTGTAACAAATATATCTTTAGGATATCTTATAGGCATCTTTAAGATATCTTATGGACATGTTAACTCTCCGTGCACGAGGTGAAGATGTGTAACATCCCGCACCCTTGTACGGGGTATGACATACGGCAGGCTTGGGAATTAAAGTCGGTTTATACAGCCAACGAGGACGGGACGAGCCGGGCTCCGGACGAGTGGAGGCCGGGCCTAGGACGAGCTCCGAGCAGGCCCGAGATGCAACCTGTCGTGGCGTATCTGCCGCAGCGTTGCCGAATTTCTGAGCTGAGAATATTCTGTCCTTAGTTTTAGCTTGCTCACGAGGGAAGATCCCGAGGTGCAACTGTGACTTCTGTACCTACCTCAAACAGATTGCTAAGCGTTCTCTCGGTGATATCAACTGCTTCCAGTTTGTATCGTTTTTGGTAATTATTAGTTTGATTCTATCCAGTAGGATATCAAATGTATTTCTGGACAACTTGGAATAATTGTAAAATTTGTCCTCGTGGCCTATTAGGGTTTTGTATATTTGAAACTCCCCTTCCTGACTTCTATTTTTCCACAGAGGGTGGACACTCCATCTTCTCTGCCCTCTGCTGTTGCCAGATTCTTGCAATATAATTACCATTATAGCTAAGTGCTCCATTGGGAATGAAAATGACACGCCGTTTCGTTTCCCACCGTTTCCCATCTTGGCGTTGATTGGTTTGACGTCACCGCGTCATCGCGCGCATGCGTTCTCCCTGTCTACGATGCGAGTACGGTACTACGTAGAGATTTTCCTCTGAACACTGGTCTCAACGAGCGGCCACCGAGCCCGGGCCTACCTGGGAAGAAGGAGCCGCCGAGTCTCCACCGAGCTCGGCGGCTCCTCGCCGTCCATAAGCCTACCATAGGGCTCGGCCCGTCTCGGCCCGTCATGGCCCGTCCTCGTTGGCTGTATAACTCGACCTTTAAGTGCTCTTTTCGGCCGATTTTCAGAAGCTCACTCTTTCGTAATGTTTGGACCTCCTCAGACCCGTACCACGTGAACCGCGCGTGGCGCATTAGGGCGACATTGTATCAATAGGTTTCCACATCGTCCCGTTGTTGTTTTATAACATGTGCCTCATCGAGACATCTTTAAGATGTTTGTGAAAGATATGCTTGAGATGTCTGAAAAAATATATCTTAAGGCTGCCGTCTCATTTTTGTTATGGTCCGAATCGATCGAAGCGTCCCCAGTAAACAGACGGACCCTAATGAAACTAATGCGGCCGGTAAAAAGAACTTCTACAGAGGTGACATCTTCAGGTACTCTGTGTAAACGAATCTTTGACGCATAGTTGCCGCATCTCCTGTTCTGTCTGTCTCTGCTGCGCTGTTGCCACAGAGATCTCTCTTCCTATCGGGAAGTCTTTGCAAGCTTGAAGGATCACGGCACGAGAGCTGCGTCTAGCGTCAGAGCCTCGCCGAACGTAAAAGAGGATAGCAATAATGAAAGATAGAGAGGTTGGGTAGTGAAGTTAGGAAACATGTCGATGAAACAATACTAATTTGCGTATCAATATTTTTCATTTATACGTAGAGAGATGTAATATTTTGTATAATCAATGTGTGATTTCAAAGCATACAATTTGAATAAGGTACATCACCGAAGTGTAACACACCGATCGTAATGAAGTTTATGAATGCTATACCTACCTAATTCTTCGAAAAACATGACACTTTCTTTTTTATCTAGCTATACATCAAATTATCTTTTTTATCAACAAGAATTTGTAGTAAAGTTATTATATGGTTTATTAACATCAAATCGCAATACGTCGTGACGGTTCGGTCGTCAATTCTCTAGTCGCCTCGTCGACGCTCGACGCCACGCCGCTTGACCGTTGCGCTTTTGTTCCTCGGCCCACCTTTCCGTCTTATGGGGCCTTTGCAACGGCAGAGTTCGGCATACGATGACCCCACACATAACGCTCCCCTTCAAATTGTCTGTTGTTTAAATACAAATTTAATAACGTAATCATTATTCAGCTTCGATCCTCTGTTTGTTTGTTTGTTTGTATGTTTGTATGGTTCAAATCTGGCAACTCAAATCTAACCCACTTCCAACTATCCAATTGTCTTGAAACTTTTCAGGCGTGCATAGATTGAATGACAATACAATATTTAAAAAAAAATTAACCCCGAGGGGGTGAGAAAATAACCCAATTATCAATAAATATAACCCATAACCACAAATCCTAACGACATGAAATCAGCCACTCGCGTTCTTTACGAAAACAACAAAAAGCAGCTGCGTCGGGACACTATAGTGGCATCGCGATTACCGAAAATACACAATTTATCGAGAAATAATCCGTTACCTATGTACGAATAGTAAAACTAAAACTTTGCAGGCGTTCGTAGTATATCACCATTGCCAATTGCAGTACAAGAAAATAATTATTTTTTAGTGACTTTAGCACTATAGCGTTTAAGCAAACTGTTAAATTGTATACAGCAATAAAAGATATTTCTAAAAAAGTTTGAGCTGTGAAATGTAAATCCACAAACACTAAAAACTAGAAAATAAACAATATATAAAAAAATTTATTAAAAATGCACTAAAAACTAAAAAAATAATTATTTTCTTGTACTACAATTTTGATGGTGTTAATATCAGGGACTCCTACCGGTACGTAAAATACCGGTATTATACCGGTATTATACCGGTATTTTTCGGTTGTATCTTCGTCTGAGACTCAATACCGGTATAACGCTCATACCGGTATTTCGCTATACCGAAACCGATATCATACCGAAATAAATAAATACCGAAAACAAAAGGTTACCGGTAACCGAAATAAATACCGGTATTTTTTCGGTACTCTTCTCGGTGAACACCGAAACCTACCATGTTACTGAAAAGAATACCGAAAAAATACCGGTATTTATTTCGGTTACCGGTAACCTTTTGTTTTCGGTATTTATTTATTTCGGTATGATATCGGTTTCGGTATAGCGAAATACCGGTATGAGCGTTATACCGGTATTGAGTCTCAGACGAAGATACAACCGAAAAATACCGGTATAATACCGGTATAATACCGGTATTTTACGTACCGGTAGGAGTCCCTGATATTAACACCATCAAAATTGTAGTACAAGAAAATAATTATTTTTTTAGTTTTTAGTGCATTTTTAATAAATTTTTTTATATATTGTTTATTTTCTAGTTTTTAGTGTTTGTGGATTTACATTTCACAGCTCAAACTTTTTTAGAAATATCTTTTATTGCTGTATACAGTTTAACAGTTTGCTTAAACGCTATAGTGCTAAAGTCACTAAAAAATAATTATTTTCTTGTACTGCAATTGCGATGGTGATATACTACGAACGGCTGCAAAGTTTTAGTATCATTTCTCGATAAATTGTGTATTTTCGGTAATCGCGATGCGATTAGCGTCCCGAACGTAGAAGCTTTTGTCGTTTTCGTAAAGAACGTGATAGTTGGAAGTGGGTTACGATCCATTTCGGTTAGAATGGAAAATATCATATGTACGGTTCATTCCATGCCAAGCGGATCACTTTGAGATTTAGTGTCTGAGATTTAGTTCAAATTGAAACACGTTATAGTGCATGTGAAAATAAGAGGGGTTCAAGTTGTCACATTTTGTCACATTCAAAATTGTTTTATAAATACAGACCCTCAAAGTACTCAACTTTCATCGATTTTTTGAAAATTACCTTTCGAATTTGGCAAAATGATTATTTAAATCCTCCTTATTTTCACATGGACTCTAACATATTTCAATTTGAACAAAATCTCCAGGACGACGAGGAGGAAATAACCGTGGGGGAACAATATTTATATTTACTCATAAAAAAATATATTAAAATGATTGTTTACGTTGTTTGTTTTGATAGAATGTAATACATCCACATTCGCTATCGTATCGGCATGAACGTTTCAATAACATACTCATAACTCATGAGACTTTCCAGATGAAAATAAATTTAAACACAGTATAAATCGGATTATTTTTAGCACTTCGATTCATAACGGATAAACACAAAGTGTCTCTTATTTGAGTTTATCCAGATATTATCTTTGCCGATCTCTGTTCTCTAGCCGCTTCGCCGTGATTCATTCAAGCCTTCATGACGACAAAATAGTAATAGGGGAAATGCGGCAACAGCGCGATCTGACTCTCGATACGTCTCGGCAACTATGTCTTTCCTACATTTATCGGCTAGTTTGGACTTTCACCGGTGTTGATGGTACAAGGCACAAATATACCATCAGCGCCGGTGACGGAGAAGCCTTGAAGTTTCATTCTGTCATTTTTCGGGCTGTCCTGAGTACACGATTCATAAATTCATTATTATTTCAACATACGGTGCTTATTAGCGTTTAAACGCACCAGACCACCCTGCACGAATGTCTACTGAAGGCAACTAAACCCGCAAACACTTCCTTCTTGCCGATTCCAGGACGAAAGTTGTTATTTACGGTTTGTTTACCACATCGCGTTTACGCAGGGCCGGCGGAAACATGCACCACATAAGGGCGCCAGCCGAATGGGACGCTAAAAAACTATATCGTACGCTTAATAATAAAGGAATCTAACACCCCACATAAACGAAATATAAATGTAATTCTTTTAAACATATTAAATAGAAAACAAGTGCAAAAATTTGGGGGCACCAAAAATTTTCTTGCATACAGGCGCCAGCTAACCTCGCGTCGGCCCTGCGTACATGTCACGCTGGTGCTACGTGGCTCGACTATACCAGTGGCGCCACCAACGGAGAAGCCTTGAAACCTCATTCTGTCAGTTTTCGAGTCATAAATTCATTATTATTTCAACGTACGGTGGTTATTAGCGTTCAAACGAACCAGACCACCCTGCACGAATGTCTACTGAAGGCAACTAAACCCGCAATAACTTCCTTCTTGCCGATTCCAGGACGAAAGTTGTAATTTACGGTTTGTTTACTACACGCGTATACGTACACGCTTAACTTAGCTTGTGTGAGCGTACGCACACACCTCCCGCCCAATGAGACGGCAGCCTTAAAGGTGTCTTGATTTGTAACATAATACATGCAGAAGATGTCTATTGAACACGAAACCGACGTTTCCAGATATCTTAAAGATATCTTGTACATCTGGTTCAGATATCTTTAAGATATATTTAAGATGTCTGTGTGCTGTCTGGGTGATTGCTATTCACATTGTAATATTTACGATCCAGGATAAACCATTAGGGATGCAGTTACAAATATATTTATAATATTTACCAGTTTACAATTGACAGCCAATATTTTTGATAGACAAAATATTATCAAATTTCACTCAATCATACATAGCCAATTATCGCTGCCTGTTTTTAAAAAAATAATTCGATATGCGTGGTATGCATCACAATTGACACCTCTCGCGTATGAAAATCCAAAATTCCGTAATGGTAACGAAATATGTTTCCCATCATATATTACAATTAAAAAAGGTATATGTACTAATAGTGCAGGTATTTATAGCATGCTGTTGGTGTAGAATTCCATTCTGCTTCCAATGTTTCTATTACAAATGTTATGGGGGTAATTGTCGAGATTCAGTGCTGCAATAGAAGAAGAAGAACTGTTAAATATATAAACTTATTGTATACATATACATTGATTTTGTGAATTCATAAATGTATTGGTTGCAAATTGTAAATTGGTAAATATTGTAAATATATTTGTTACTATATCCCTAATTGTTTATTCTATATCGTAGGTATTATAATATGAATAGTAATTATACATCATTATAAATATACCGATATCTTTTTACCGTATTTGAATTTTTTTTATTGAGATAATAAACTGAAAATTATAGAATTTGGATTAGTCACAATAAGCTCAATGAGGAAAATCTAAGGGGAAACAAAAAAATATAACGACCACCCATGGCAGGATTAATGGCACTACTTAATGTATAATTAATTATTAATGAAAACCGAGTTCGTTTACCAGTTACTTGAAAAGTTTTACTAGTTATAAATTTTATCATCTTACAATCAGTATTTACATTACAAAAAAAAAAAACAAATCAATATTGAACACATTTGTTTTACCAATTTCTCAGAATTGGAATATGTATCGCTTTTTTTAGTGAATAATTTTCTTACATTTTTCATAAATGATCTATTTAGATATTAATATTGAAACATAGTGTTATTATAATGATCATTACTTTGGTGATTCTATTACATTTTACTAAAAATTCACTTAAAAAAAGCACTTCACCCGCTATTGGAGTATGAGTGGATAAAAACTATTAGATTTATTTCATATTTTGCTATTTAGATTTTATATCTCTACTTTTTTCATAGAGTTAGTACTATGCCCTTAATAAAAGAAAACAAAAGCATTCGTTCAACATGTAAATCGGTTTTTAGTAAAAAATGATTAGTTTTGCGAACAAATATTTCCCGAAACATTGATGAAAGCATATGAGAGTATAGATATTACATTGAACATTAAATGCAGTATTCCTAAATTGCAACATGGTTATTTTTATTTCCCAAAATATCTTCTGTTAACAATCTTTTATCGTAATTTTTTAAATTTGAGGTATTGAGTGCAAAAACGCACTAACCCACATTTTTTGCGAAATTGAGTTAGTAACAAGAAGGTATTCCAATGGGCTGTAGGGGAGACCGGGGCTGGTAGGCCAGTTTTTCAGTTTTTGATTTTTAATAAATTATGTGGACGAAATATCATTAAACCGGTTAGTATATTTGATAGGGCATACATTTGGCTATCTGATTAAATTATTAAAGTTGACTAAATGTGACAACAATTAAGGCATTTTAATGTTTTTCTAACACCTTACATTCTGGTCAACCAGCTCCGTGGTCGGGGTTGGTAGACTAACAGTATGGGGTAGGTTGACTATAGGTGCAATCAGTGCAGAAAATGTTGTTAGCAACTTATCTGAATGGTAATAAAATAGCACAATGTCACGAGAGTTGTTTCATTATAAAATATTTATTACTTTTTAATAATAAATAACAATTTAAACCTTTATAGTAGCAATAAATCTTATATATAGTATTATAAAAACATTCGCCATCTTCTATCAACTAATTACTATCTTCACAAACTGATGTGCAATTTTTGCACTCGTAGAAAAGTACATTTCCTTTTACGCATCTCGAGTGCACCCACATCTTGCAAGAAATACACCGAACCCATTCTTCTCCAGGAATACTTTTTGAATAAAATTCAGTGCATTTCAAGAATTACTTCACGACATGCTTGTTCTATAAGTTCTTTTGAAGTTGAACCTCTATTTGACTTTCTTTGATATGTCCTCATTGTTCTGTAAAATAAGTTATTAACTAACCTTTAGTAACGAAAAGTTCGTAATAAATTAATATCACTGGGGTTGGTTGACCAGCTTAGTCATGTAACCCCGAACGTTATTAGTCAACCAGCCCGGAACGATCATTTTGACTTCAATACTCTATATAACCTTTAATTATTTATGTAAAATCAAAAACGCAGTCTCAGTAGGTCGTTTAATAAACAAACTTTAAAATAGTCCCTTCGCATTAATTCTACTGTAACTATATAGAGCGTGGAAACATAAAATCTTTAAGAAAACATATTTACTTACATAGCCAATTTTTCGATAAACGCTGGTAACTGCCAAAAAACGTGTAATGCTGGTGTCGGAAACAAATGAATGACATAGCAGAAGTGACTTGTTTCTACAGAAAATCGCTCCGCAGTAGAGCACACGTTAGTGAAAAGTTATTAACAAATAGTCAATCTACCCCTGGGGTCAACCAGCCTCGGTCTCCCCCAGAGATGGGCAAAAAATTATTTCAAATAAAAAATTGATTTCGAATAAAGGACAAAAATTTTATTCCAGACTCATCAAATAAAAATAACCCAGAGTTATTTTTATTTCAAATAAAAATAAGTGAGAGTTACTTTCATTTGAAACGTTACAAATAATTTCTTTCGTTCGACGTGAATATATCCGTTGGCCACAAATAATTTTCTCGCTTGACGTGAAATTATCCGGCGGCCACAAATATTTTTCTGGTTTGACGGAATTCATTTTAACCTTCAAATAATTTTGTCGTCTTTCCATGCATTTGTATTTGAAAAAAAATTATTTGAAGCGCAAATAGCTCTGGGAGTAGAGAGCGAGAGAGAGGGGGAGCGTGTGCGAGAAGGATAGAGATAGATGATACTTTTTCGCTCTCTGTAGCGGTAAGCAGGAGAGCATGATGCGAGGAGGTAGTTGTTAGAGCGATTTTTGGATTAATAATTATTTTGTGTTAAGTAAGTTATTCGTGAAATTTAGTGCGGAATGTAACGAAGGGGCTGTGTTTTTTCAGCAAATACTGTGTAAATGCGTAAATTATTTACACGTAATGTGTAATTGGTTTGGTTGTTACCTGGTGTAATAATTTTCATACAATTTTAAACATTAATCCTGGAGCCTGGTGTAGCGGGTCGAAGAAATCGATTTTTTTTTTGCATAAATCAATAGTTGAACATCACGATAATATGTTCCCAAAGCCGCAAAACGAAATTCGAAAAATTAAAGCGGATATAGCCGGTTTGCTACCGAGCGCCAGGTTACCACAAAACTTTAAATGCGTTTTTCTCGAAACGACAGTTTTACAGTTTGCGGGCAATGTAACTCCAAAAATATTCAACCAATCGACTTGGCCTTGTGCACGGATATTTGTGATCATTTTCTTCATAGAGCTAAGTTATTGATATAATGATATTGTTTAAATAAATAACTTTTTTTTACACATTTAAGGCCAAATTTTGTTGGAAAAAGTGAACTTTTTTTTCAAGAGGCCGCCATTTGTTCAATTTTGCATCTTTTAAGATATGAATTTATACGATTTGTGCGTACACTCATAAACTAAACGAAAATTGTTCGATTTTTGGTTTTAGATGAAACCAAAAGACGCTACGTTGCCCGCAGTGCAACAATTGCGTCGCCAAGCGGACTGGGCATAAGCCCTTATAATTTTGTTATTTGCCGCTCATTTTTAATAAATTTTTTTTTATCTTCCTTAACCTGATAATACAATATCCTGAAAGTTTCAGAAAGATCGATTAAATACTTTCTTTAAAAAAAATTCCCGAAAAATGCCTCGATTTCCAGCTAGTTACACCAGGCTCCCCCCTTAAGGGGGTATTGTGGTCTGACGAGGCGTTTTCGTTGCGTTATTTCCGATTTTTTTTACAAAGAACCCATAAATTTAATTATTATTTAGTTTATTGCTACAAGCTTATTGATATTTGAACTATCTTTACAAATTTTGTCAATAGACAAAAGTTAAAATTAAACGCAATTGACTGCTTTAAAGTAATGGTGAAAAAAACAATCGGGTCACTGTGACCATGATTAGGCTCGTTCTAGTGATCAGAAACAAAAAATGTAAAGATATTCTTTATTTGTATGCCTATGGCTATCGTCCCTACCAGAATGATAAAAAAATATTGAAAATTAAATAAATGGCGGCGGTTTGAAAATTAAGTTTCGATTCTCGCACATTTTTCAACTTTAAAGGTCTGTGAAAGTTTAAAAACAAAATATTTTATCATAATTCTTGTAGGGACGATAGCCACACGTGTGCTGATAATATACAGGGTGTCCCAAAAATGCTGCGGGTCCTTAAAGGGGGTGATTCGGGGGGTGTTTGCTAACAACTTTTTCCTTTGCGAAAATGCCCTCCGAGGTTTCGTTAACGACAAGCAGATGGAAAAAAAATTTCTTGTACCATTTGATACTTTTCCGGATTGACTGCACACTTGATATTACTTTACCCCTATTGTCGACTGCACCCATATTGGCAGTGTAATCAACAATACAAGATGGTTTTTGTATAATCTCACCGGTCCGATAGTTTATTTTTTTAGTAGTTATGTAATCTGCGGAGTGGCAAGTTGACAACATATCGACGTGCGTTACGAAAAGTAGCAAGTTTCAATTTTCTTACGAAAAGTAGCACGTTTGCCTTCGTTATCACGAAAACTATCACGTTTCGGTTTTCGCTGCGAAAACTAGCACGTTTGAGCGGTTTGCCACGAAAAATAGCATGTTTCGTCTTTCGCTGCGAAAACTAGCACGTTTGAGCGGTTTGCCACGAAAAGTAGCATGTTCGGGTTTACCCCGCGTTCGCAATTCCCCCACTCTCCCTTACTTAAATTATGTAGATAAAAATTTTCATATGTGTTGTCTTTTGGAGATTAGATGGAATTATTATTTATTAAACAATATTTTCAACAGTTGAATTCTTTTAAACTGCCCACACGCTGAAACGTGATAGTGTCTGCAGTCTGTAGTATAATTCTAAAACGAGCTATTCTTTGTGGTCAAACCGGATAATATGTTAGTTTTCGTCATAAATACCCAAATGTGCTATTTTTCGTGGCGAAACAGTATAACGTGCTAGTTTTCGTCGAAACAGTACGAAATGTGCTATTCTTCGTGGCGAAACAGTCAAATGTGTTAGTCTTCGCGGCAGAAGACCAAACGTGCTAATATTCGTCAGAAACGATGGAACGTGCTTCTTTTCGTGGCAAACCGAAACTTGCTACTTTTCGTAAGAAAATTGAAACCTGCTACTTTTCGTAACGCACGTCGATATATACCTCCCGTTTGTCTTGCCATTTGATAGCGAGCATGTTAGACGATGATCGGCAGCATATTTCACCATTTTCTAGTTTTTCGTTCATGACAGGCATGTCTCTTCTTCGCGGTCTTGCGGTGCCGCACGCGTTAGTTTTATTATCATATAAATAACTGAATAGGGTCGGGCTGGTATACCAGTTGTCAACAAATAACGTATGCCCGTTTCCTAAATAAGATTTCAATAGTGTGAGTACAACTTCAGCTGATTTTCCTAGATATTTGTTGCCCATTTTTGTTATATCAGAATCGCTGCCGGTATATACAACAAAATTTAGTACGAATCCCGTTTTACAGTCGCACAATACAAAAGACTTGATACCAAATATATTTCGTTTGGACGGGATATACTGTTTGAATGACAGGCGCCCCTTATATAATAATAAACATTCATCTACGCATAAATTGCGGTATGGAGTAAAACAATTTTCAAAAGAACTACAAAGCTTATTACAAAATTCTCTAATTTTTGTCAATCTATTGGAATTTGCTAACTGAACTTTGCTAAAATAAAGATTGCGTAACAGAACCGTGTATCTGTCTATACTCATAATTTTGCCGAAAACATCAGTTCGCAAAAATTTATCTTTGGTCCAATATTCTGAAAAATGTAATTTCTTTACTCGCGACATTAGTAAACGAATTACAAAGAAATTGTATATTTCATTCAATGTTGCTTCTCCTTCGTGGACTTTTATAAAAGAGCGTCTAGAAGTGTCCATCTTGAATTTCCGATATTCATTTGTTCTTTCCAAAATAAATAATTCTTCCGAGAAAAATAACGGGTAGTCCGACTGTGTTGTGTAGCCCGATTGTGTCGGGTAGCCCGATTATTTCGGGTAATGCGGTGCTTGATAAGTTGATATACGTATTCAGCTTTTTTAAACAACCGAGTACTCGACAAGCATGTACAAAATCTTCACCTATATGAAACTATAGAATAAGAGAATTTTCACGTGAAAAAATAATGCTTCTAAGGGATTTATTCAAAATGAACTTCATTCGATCGAACCTGTATATTAATTTTGTATAAGGTGCATAAGTTGAATTTTTATTTAAGGGGGATTCTCGCGTAACAGCCCCCAAATTAAGTGATATGTACGATTTTTAAAAAAAAAAAAAAAAACTATTGTTAATAATGCATTAAACTTCCTTTTTTTAATATCGCAGTACGAAATACATGTTTAAAAACGCATATTTTCTGGATGTTTCATAGTATTTAATAAAAATATACAAGCATACGAATATACTTTTTAACATATTTTTTTAAATTAGCATGTAAAAGACAAAGCTGTTGCACATTTTTCGGTACTGACTTTGTCCGTGTACTTGTTCCATCGCATGTCTATTTCCTGTATCAACTGTGAGTGTATTGTTTATTTGTATTCATAAATGTTTATAAAAAATGTTTCTGTATATTTATAAAAGGCGGTTGTTGATGGCACAAAAAACTAATTAAGCCGAGTATCGGGTATGTTAATCGGGTTCAAGTCGCAATCCGGAGAGTATCATACTACGTACAATTGATCGCGTACCCGGTTTTCCATTCACGATTACTTATCGAGATTTATTGTCCCAGCAGCCTGTAGTAAACGATATATGTATGTACGGTTTAAATACCCTTACGATTAGGTCATTATTTAACTAATTGTAGTACATGTTTCTTGAAATTATATTGGTGTTATATTATTTAATATTTCGTTTTCTTGAATAAGTTCAATTCGTGGATTCATAGACTACGTGTTCTTTTCTGAAATCTATACAATACTAACTTAGTATATAGTGTTAGGTCTGAACTGAAAGAAGGCACTGAAGTCTGTAGTCTTAAGAATCTTAAGGTAAACAAATCTCTGAACGCGGCGATGCACTTCGACTATGTCACACCATGAACCATCGAACCGATACTATAGGACGTTAAATGTTTAGACTAGTTTTAAGTTAACGAATCGGCGCTGCATGGTTGAAGCTCAGTCTTCAGTCAATCGCGGCCACAGCAAGGTACTCTTCTGAGTGAAAATCATGAGTGACAATAATAATAATAATGCGGAAAGCTCTTCCACCGTATCTAATACAAGTGAAAGTGTGTTGCGGGCAACTCGCAAGAAAAGTGATATTTGGCAACACTTTGAGAAAATAGATTCTTCCGGGGCAAAGTGTAAAATTTGCTTGAAACAATTTAAAATTAAGTATTCAAATACTAGTTCCTTACTTCGTCATTTTAAAAGCATACATAACAGCACACACAATAATGGCACGAGATCAAACGAAGCGGGACCCAGTGCAGAACCCACCATTAGCAATATTACGTACTTAAATAAAAATTCTAGTAGAGCAAAAGAATTGACAAATGGAATTACACGCATGATGGGCATGGATTTTCAACCATATAGTATCGTCGATGACGTAGGATTTCGTTCCTTATTAAATATTGCAGAACCACGATACGAGATTCCTTCTCGGACAACTTTCTCGCGAGTGATAGTCCCAAAATTGTACGAAGATTTGAAACTGAAAATAAAAAACGACTTATCCACAGGTATAAAGTATACTCTTTTTTATTATTATTTCATTGCCGAATTATACTCTTTTTCTTTATATTATATTTTGTTTAATTTGAAACATGTTATCAGCATTACGAGGCAATAGTGTGTTTGCATTTACTACCGATGGTTGGACATCGCGAGCAGTACAAAGTTACATTTCTTTAACAATTCATTTCATCACAGAAGATTTGGAACTGAAACATTACATGCTAAATTTACACCATGTACCGAAATCACATACATTCAAATATATACAAAGCACAATACTAAACTCTTTAAACACATGGAACATAGATATAGATAAATCGGCATATTTTACAACTGATAACGGAAGTAACATGGTTAAAACTATCAACACATATAAAAAGTGGACAAGAATTCCCTGTTTTGGCCATTGTTTGCAATTAGCCATTAAGTCGGGTATGAAAAATTTTAACCAATACGATGAACTCAGGAAAAAATGCAAATCCATAGTCACATTTTTCGCAAAATCCACAACCGCTAGAGAAAAATTAATGAATATCCAAAAATCAATAAATCCAGATATAGCACCATTACAATTAACGCAAGAAGTAGACACAAGGTGGAACTCGACATACGCAATGTTCCGACGATTTATTTTATTACATACTGCATTAAACATAATTCTTTGCGAAGAAAAGATGCCAAACAATTTAACCATCGCAGAATGGAATTTTGTAGAATGTTTAACAACCGTACTGGAACCAATAAAAGATGCCACAGAAATCATGAGCGGGGAAGTTTATCCGACACTATCACAGTATTATCCAATGTATTTTGCATTGATTAGTATACTTCAGGATCATTCAACAGAACATCCATTAACAACAGATATTTGCAATAGTGTTCGGAACGCATTAAAAGTAATTTCAATTATTTATTTAAATTTTGAAACAAAACAGTTTGTACAAAGAAGTGAAATGTACGTTATACTAACTAACGTATGAAATTTTATTTGCAGAAACGTTTCGAACCAATTATACACCATAATATATTATACATGTATGCCATGCTTCTGGACCCACGATTCAAATACCATCTTGTATCAGTAGAAAAAAAAATATTATTCATGAAAAATTTAGCCAGAAAGTTTCATTAATTCACAATGAGATAAATACTCCACAAAACAACGGAGAACATAGCAATGCTGAAGTACAAAGTACACGTGAAAATGGTTCGTTTTTAAAATAATAAGTACTTTATTAATTTCAAAGTTTCTTTATTAATTTCACCAATTTCAAAACTCGTTTTTATATTACAATTTGTTTATTAGGTGGGGTAAAATCCAAATTACTGGATTTTTTTAATAAAACGTTTGGGACAGCAGACGACGAACCCCAAACATTTAATTCGCGGAAAAATGGGGAAATACAAATGTATTTTTCTGAAAGATTAATTTCAAGGGAAATAAATGTTATGGATTGGTGGAAATTAAACCACGAAAGATATCCGATACTAGCATTAGCGGCTAGACATATTCTCGCTATACCGGCGACGCAAGTAACAAGCGAGCGGTTATTCTCATGTTCCGGAAATATCGTCACAAATACAAGGACAAAGTTAATACCGGAAAATGTGGAACAACTTTGTTTTTTACACGCAAATTTAAAATAAATATGTTAAAAAGTATATTCATATGCTGGTATATTTTTATTAAATACTATGAAACATCCAGAAAATATGCGTTTTTAAACATGTATTTCGTACTGCGATATTAAAAAAAGGAAGTTTAATGCATTATTAACAATAGTTTTTTTTTTAAAAAAATCGTACATATCACTTAATTTTGGGGGCTGTTACGCGAGAATCCCCCTTAAATAAAAGTTCAACTTATGCACCTTATACAAAATTAATATACAGGTTCTATCGAATGAAGTTCATTTTGAATAAATCCCTTAGAAGCATTATTTTTTCACGTGAAAATTCTCTTATTCTATAGTTTCATATAGGTAAAGATTTTGTACATGCTTGTCGAGTACTCGGTTGTTTAAAAAAGCTGAATACGTATATCAACTTATCAAGCACCGCATTACCCGAAATAATCGGGCTACCCGAAATAATCGGGCTACCCGACACAATCGGGCTACACAACACAGTCGGACTACCCGTAGGCCCGTCTGTCCCGGGCCCCCGTCCGAGCCCGCCCGACTTTACCCGACCCGACCCGACCGCTCGGGTACCCGACACATTCGATTACCCGCACACCCCTCAGCACATCAGAATCATCTGATTCGGAAAAACTGAGTATTCTCAATTTTTTTATATTCTTCCTACCACGCATGTTTTTGTTTATATCATTCTCGATTTCCGAGTCTGTTCCGGAATTGTAACAAATTGCCCTTCGTTTTCTATTTTGCAGCGGCATTTTGAAGTTAAAGATTCTAACAAATTATAAGGATATTATTTTATATATAAGGATTAAAAAGAACATCTGGTAGGGGAGACCGGGGCTAAGCCGCCACCGGGGCTAAGTCGCCACTTTTAAATATCTCCGAATCTATACATCGTATGATCTCGCGGTCGATACTGTAGATCTTCAATCAGATTTCAATGCGTTCGACAGAGTATGGTGAATTTAGGTATTAAATTGTAATTTTTATTTCGTTGAACGTGTTGGTTCCTATGAAAAGTGGCCGAAAGTGAATTTGTTTTCGCAACGAAAATTTCGGTTTGCACCTTCGCACTCATCGCGGAAAATCTGAAGGTAAGTGATTCTTAGAGAACCAATAATAACACATCTTTGAGTGTTTTCCTTCAAACAATTTTCAATTTCTACTAACAATTTGGTACGAAAAGAAGGTGGCGACTTAGCCTCAGGGGGTGGCGCCTTAGCCCCGGCGATTTTGACATTTCAGAAAATACACCAACGTCAATTTTCCGATTTCTTCATTACACTATGCCAGATAAACATTATATCGTATAGTAATTTTGTAGCTGAGGCTTTACTCTTTCCAACAGTATATATATGTACGGTAAAATAATTTATTTTATTGCCGAAAATTGGCACCGCCAAAAAAGTGGCGGCTTAGCCCCAGTCTCCCCTATATTAAGAGCAAATGGTATATTTATTTAAATGAAAAGCAACAATTCATACCTGACACTGGCGTATCAAAAACAAAGACTGTATATTCTGGCTGTATATGTATTGTTAACACTGTTGTAAATCGATGTGAAGGAAGTGAAGTGTGAAACAAAACATATGAAAACACTCAGTTAATTCAAACGGTGAGCGAGTGAGCTACTAGAGTGAGCTACTAAAGTGAGCTACTAGAGTGAGCCACTAGAGTGAGCCGCTCACTGATCTCTATATAATACTGGATAGCGTATCCCGTGTTAAAACCGTGTGCCGACTTGAAGATCCCGGCGTCATTTTAATCTGAGTAAGATTCTCACTTTACAGCGGTAAATTTAAACGGTAATAAAGGGAGATATACGTAACTAATGAGTGCATGTATGAAAATTGGAAATTATTATTTTAAATAAAAGATGTAATAAAAAATAAACGTACATAAAATAAAAGGAAATGTATAGATGGCCCAAAAGAAGAAAATAGATAATGAACTGATTAAGTTAAAGATAAAAACACGTTAAGTATAAATATGAAAACATTTTTATTAAATGCAATAAAAGTACACGTATAATAAGATATAAAATTATATGACAGATATAAAAATTGACGTAAATTTAATATATATATCGTGTAAAATTGTACAATTCATATTTAATATTTAAGAATAATATACAATACATACAATAAATTCTGACTATAAAAATATATACAATATAAATATGAAAGTATACATTATGCAATAAAATACAAATAAATATTACTTATTTTTAAAAGAAGTGGTTTAAGATTAGATTAATAATTATACATCATAATTTAATCAATATAGGTACAATTTGAAAACTAGCATAACGAATTGTTATACTTACTAATATGATGTCATTGAACAGATGAACCAATTTCTTTAATCTATAAGAAGTATAGAAAATACATAAATATACACCACAGTATCGTTAAAAGAACACAATTGAAGTTTCTGATAATATCTAAACTTAAAAATATTGTTTATTTTGTTATCCATGCATTAATAAAAATTACAAAACAGTAAAACAACACTTTTCCCACAACAAAGTAAGCTCTTTCCACCACATTGCATACAATCGCAACAAATAAAATACATGCTATTTCATAAACGTTTCATTAAAAAGCTATTATAGCAGCTGTTAGGCATTAAAGCAGCTATTAGGTATTAAAACAGGTTTTAGGCATTAAAGCAGTATCTAAACTTAAAAATATTATTCATTTCGTTATCCATGCATTAATAAAAATTACAAAACAGTAAAACAACACTTTTCCCACAACAAAGTAAGCTCTTTCCACCACATTGCATACAGTCGCAACAAATAAAATATATGCTATTCTATAAACGATCCTGTCCTTTTCTAGCATGCCAGAAGACACAACCAGATTTGTATTGCCCAAAACTGGTAGGAATGCTTCCAGGGAGAAGACAACCTTTGCCAGTGCCTTCTTGGAAACATTTTTTCTCGAAATGATTGGAACATAACATGGCATTCTTTGGTGGCACGAAATTGGAGCCCAAACCCATGTTGTATAGCCATTCTGCAGCCATTAATGGAAAACTATATGAAACAAACAAAAATATGTTTACTTCCTTAGGAATATTTATTATGAGGAAGAAGTTCCACTTAACCTACAAGTAGCATATAAATGTTATTTTTACCTACCTGTGATATGTCAAATCTTCCCCCAATTTTTCTGCGCCACAAAACATGCACGTCCTAACCATTTTTATTGTACGTATTAATTTTTGCAAGTAATTAATACGTCGTAATCAGGCACCAACTATTATTGATACTTGCGATTGCTTGCTGCAGCTTGCTTGCTTTGGCCAGCTTTGGCTTGCACCCTCCGCGTCACTTCGCGTCGCTGTGTGACGTCACACTTGAGAATCTTACTCAGATCAAAATGGCTTCTATTCGGCACAAGCCGCCTATCCTCGTTCACTATCCAGTAGTATATACAGATCAGTGGAGCCGCTAGAGTGAGCTACTAGAGTGAGCCACTATAGTGGCGTGTCGTTCAGAAAGATGACATCCGCGAAAGCCACTATAGTGGAGTGTCGTGCCTAAGAGGTTAAAGTAAAGTTTATTCAACGTTCGGAGCCAAAATTTTGCCGAAATATACTTGCAGAAACAAAACTGTTATGCGTCGCCCGTCCCGCCCAGTCAGCGCGCTGTATAGGTACCTACCTATTCTGCACCCTGTAGTTCTGCAAATATTACGAATTGGAAAACAGCCTTTTGCACGCGTATTACCCATATAATGTACCAGTAGAAAATGCAAAAAAAAATCGATTTTTTTAGCCGTCAGACCAAAATACCCCCTTAAGGGAGGAGCCTGATGTAACTAGCTGAAAATCGAGGCATTTTTCGGGAATTTTTTGTAAAGAAAGTATTTAATCGATCTTTCTGAAACTTTCAGGATATTGTATTATCAGATTAAGGTACATAAAAAAAATGTATTAAAAAAGAGCGGCAAATAAGAGAGTTATACGGGCTTATGCCCAGTCCGTTGGCGACGCAATTGTTCCACTGCGGGCAACGTACCGTCTACTGTATTCATCTCAAACCAAAAATCGAACAATTTTTGTTTAGTTTATGAGTGCACGCACAAATCGTATAAATTCATAACTTAAAAGATGCAAATTGAACAAATGGCGGCATCTTGAAAAAAGTTTACTTTTTCTAAAGAAATGTTGCCTTAAATGTGTAAAAAAAGTAATTTATTTAAACAATATCATTATACCAATAGCTAAGCTCTGCGAAGAAAATGTTCACAAATATCCGTGCACAAGGCCAAGTCGGTCGGTTGAATATTTTTGGAGTTACATTGTCCGCCAATTATAAAACTGTCGTTTCGAGAAAATCGCGTTTAAAGATTTCGGTGAAGATAAATAACACTTTTCGGAAACTTACAGTTGTTTTCTGCTAATCCGCTATGCCAGGTCCATACATTAGTCCTTCCTCTTCCTCAAACTCCTCGAGCAGGGCCGCTTTTTGTTCCCCACGAGTAGTTCGTTCCTCTCTGATGCTGCTGAGGCTGCGACGCTCTTGTCTCTTCAGCCGCCGCGCGTCGTGCACATCGGCGAACATTTTGCACTGTCGGCCGATAATGAGGTTCAGTACATGCATTAATTGCAGTACAAAACTGTAGCCTTCATCGAATGTGCCAGCAGCCAAGAAAGAAGCGATTTTGATGCCGCAGTTTAAATGTTTAGGGGCCAATCGCCATATTGTGGCGTTAAAACTCTCGTTCAGGTTCTGTGTGTGGCCCCCTAAGCATCTTTCTAACAAACCTACTCGTGACAAATCTTCATAAATTGGTAGAATGTGCTCCTGTACGTCCGGATGAAGTGCAGGTGGGTGCTCATAACTTCCTATGTTACCTGCAGCTTCTGCAATGCGCCATTTGCACCATGAGTCGGATCCTGCGGGACAGTTTTGGTGCAGCGGGTTTTCATCGGTGGAAATCATATGATAGAAAGTAGCCATTACAGCCTTCTGCATTTCGTCGACGGATTCGTGGTTCCATCTTATAGCTAGCTAATACTTCGTTATTTTTTCAATAAGGACTTCTGTCAATTTTCCTCTACCTCCGAGTTTAGCAGATTTTTTTACGCTTCGCAGACGACTTCCCATCCCTGTCTCGACGTGGCCAACACATTCACTTTTTTTACATTGAAATCATCGCCATAAGGTTGTATGTATGTCTACAATCGCCTGGAATGTCTTCACGTCTCCGTCACCAATATAATTAAAGTATTTCACTCCGAACTTCTCCTCCGATCTTGAAAACATTTCAACCATGGAGAGAACCTCCATTTTTCCTGCGGAGCCGTGATGGTTTATGGAACATTCATCTGCATGATTTTCCAACCACAGCTTATAATCATCATTATCCTTTTTCTTTTCCCAATATGTACATGCTTGGCAATAGCTCCCTTAACAACAATATCTATCACCTTACCACTGTAATATCCAATTAGAGTAGTCACACCAAACAGAAAAGAAAAGCCGCGCTTTTTCCAAGACCCATCGCCGGAAACTTTTAAACTTGATGCAGGTCTTCCATTTTTCTCATTCTTCTCTTTTTCTTCTTTAACCGCCTTTTTGCATAGGCCATAGAATATCAAATACAGTTTTTGCCGCCCCATGAAAACGTTTCACAATATCGTTGTAACAGCTTTTGCTTAGACCTTGTCCAAGATCCATAAGGCCACAAAAAATATTAATTCCTTTCTTGCAACGCCCAGTAGTCTCATAACGAAGACTATTCTTCGATTGATTTCATAGCCATTCTGGACAAATGGACCAGAACTTATTTTTGTTGTGCCACATATACACTTAGCTGTTATTTTGTAGCCGGGACCTCGATGTCCAGATTCATCAAATGTTATTTTTTGTTCGCACTGTTTACAAACAACAATGTTCGCAATGGCACTAAATACACTTACGAATTCACTATCGCTGTACTGGTACGCGCGGATTTTAATTTTCTCGCGGAAGTGCTCGTTCTTCGCTTACGATTTTTATCATAAAATTGATTTCCTACAAATTTCCTTCGACGCGGCCTATGCGGACGATAATTATCCCCTGTGTTTACTTTAGGACTCATTCCAGCGTTATATTTCTGCACGAGGTGAAATTCGAACTAACACTCACGGACAGCACAACGTATTTCCCGAGAGAACCGTTTACTCACACAAACTTGTAGAATTATTATATAGATATATTTAATAAGATGATCAACAATACGGAATTAATTAGGACTAAAACTATTACGATACATCTAACTACGATTAAATACAACACAATACACCTAGTGCGCAAACTCTGAAAGGCTCGATTGTTCTATTTGCTGGTCCCAACGACTCTGCCCGGTCTGTTCGTCCTCTAGCAAAACTTATTTTTCCAAAGAAGACTATCCGCCCAACATGTATCATTTTACCTACCAAACAGGGTAATTCCACCCAATAAAACGATTTCCCTTCCCCGAAAAGTCCCTGAGCGAGTCGCTGGGCCCGCTGACACATCGGGTTTTCCTCACGGCCCTGACTCTTCAGTGACATACAACGCGCATACAAGCAAAAACAATGAACAATAAACAATGTACTACACACAGGTACATATTCGCCAAACCGTTGAAGCTATTGAACAGAGTGTATGTCACGAAAGAATCGTGAAGCGGAGAACGTCTCGCGTCTTACTTTCTAGTAAAACTGCGTCACCTGCTGCTCCGTAGCAACACCGGCTATAGTAGCCGCTTTAATTTTTCGAATTTCGTGTTACGGCTTTGGGAGTATATTTTCGTGATGTTCTGAACTATTGATTTATGCAAAAAAAAAAATCGATTTTTTCGACTGTAGTCGGATTTACTCAAGAAGGCGCCTTGAGACCGGGGCCAGAACTTGCGATGTTGCCGCTACTCCAGGCTCGTGATTGGTGCTTACGCGGCGCTATTTTCTTGAAAACGAGTTGGACTTATGAATTTTTATCTCGGAAATTCTTCATCGTATTGAATTCATTCTTTTTTCATTTTAATCTATAAACTGTGGCCTATTCTAATAATATTGTTTTATATTGAAAAATTAATTTTTGTAATTTTGAAAATTATGACCAAAGTTTTATTCCGAAGCAGCGAGGGTTTTCCGTATCGTTTGCTTTCATAAATTTCGACTCTAGCTCGTTCTTTTAAACATGGCTTAAAGTATTGCTTTAAATATGATGGCAGTAAGCTGTTGAAGGCAGTGGTGCGCCTGGTTTCAGGTAAAAATATTTTGCTCTGTCGTCATTGTGTATAGACTTTATTGAAATAGTATGGGGTGCGAATTATATGGTCAGCTGCCCGTAATAACTGAGCAAGAGACGACTATACATATAACTGCGGCGTTAATTTTAATGGTATCATCCTAGAGTAATACTTTTAAGCCATGTTTTAAAGGAACGAATTCCTGTCGAAAATGAAATGAACATTTGTCTACAAAGGGTCTAGCAGGGTAAGCATGGGCGAACGGCCCTCATGCCGATTCTTGGAGTTGTTATTTTTGAAACAATGCTCCTTGCATGAAACATCATTATGTAAAGTTTTAGATCGCTACCTCCCCCCCGTTTAAGGGTAATACGGGGGTATACGCCCCTAACGTTATTATTCTTTTTCTCGGTTACTACTTAAGATATTTGAATGAAAAAAAAACGAAAAAATAGCTACATCCTAACTGTACTTCATATATTTTTCTCTAAATTATAAACCAATTATTAAGGGTAGAAAAAAAATGATTAATTATTTGGGGGTGGTTTTTGGAAACAACCCTTTGAGTGACCACCTCCAAAAAAATCCAGAATAATGCTTTGCTATCGAGCTATTATATAAAAAAACCCGAAGTTGGTCGAGATGGTGGAACATAGTTAAATAATTAAAAGAAGATCATTATATTATAAATATGTGGGGTTTTGTGACGAGAAAGAGTATTTGTCGCGAGCCTGAATACGTGTTATTTAAATGCGAATGGACGAAACGATTGAGGTTCGTTTGGGTGATCGAAGTGTGAATGAAGAGTGTTTGGGATTTATTGTTTATGTATAGTGTCGGGCAAAGAAGCGAGTCGCGAAGCGTGTCGTGAGAGTAATCAGTGGGAGTTCGAAAATCATAGGTAATAACGAGAAAGGTTGATATCATTATTGATTATTATTTATTAATCCTCGTCGCTATTTACGTCAATAACTGCCGTTGTGTCAGTTCCATCAAATATATTTGTTAATATTTCGGACGGTTTAACTATTTTGGATTTAAAACGCCCGTGTGATAAATAATAAATAATCGCAGCGACATGCGAACAGCAACCCACTGTCCTGTTGCCATTCGCACAATCGCACGTATATCGTTGTATTGCCGTGTAGCTGGTAGAATTTGGTATACATATTCGATATAACATTTGTAAGTTTTGCGATTGATATGTCGCGAGCGGACCTTCATCCTTATAATGTTAGTGGTTTCCTTTAAGTACTCCACGGTCAAATAATTTTCGTTATTCATGAGTTCAGCAAGATTCTGAAAATGGCAACAGAACAGTGGGTTGCTGTTCGCATGTCGCACAGTGGGGTAGGAGACCCCAAAAGTTGGCGAAAAATCGAAATACAAAAGAATGTTTAAACATCTGATTTTTTATCCCTGGTATAGTTCAAATATGTGCGCACAATAAAACGTATATCCACAGCCTTCTACAACTCTTCCTTCCTTACCCGAGTCGGTCAAAAACAGTTAGCTGTAGGAACTCCGTTACATGTTTACAAAAAGTAAAAAAATTACGCCAAGTACATGAAACAAATAAATCACAAAAAATAAAAGATAATAATATAAATCACAAAAAAATAGAATAAAATATATATCACAAAAAATAGAAGATAATAATATAAATCCCCCCAAAAAATAGAAGAAAATATACAATATAAAAAAAGATGTGAAATCAAAATGAGCTGCAAGTACATAAAGGTGCCTTCCAACTGCCTTTAAGATGACACAACTACATAGACACAGCTAAAATGCTGTGTTCATACATTCCATTACTCATATCGCGGACATTTTAATTATCCCATCAAAAAGAATCCCAATTAAAAACATTGTCCTAAATTAATTAATAGCTTTACAAAATTAATATACAAAATTGCGCCAATTATAACAATGGCTATTTATAAAAAGAAAAAATGTATTAAATAATATTAAGCAGATATATTTTTATAGAAATAAATATTTCAATACCAATAAATATTTTATTCAAAATACTTGGCGCTGCGAAACCGAAAAAATGTTAATTGCCTTATTAATAGTAAATTAATAATTTACAATAACTCCCTTACAATCTAAAATACATAAACATATACATATTAGAAACGCAGTCAGATTTATTCTACATATATTTAATTCTAATATCATATGTAGCATATGCACACGCACACATACACACATTCACGAATGCACGCACAAGAAAGAAAGAAAAAGATTAATGCAATTTATACATATGTATTCAGTTTAGCAACACCAATGCGGTGAGCAGCGCCAAGTATTTTGAATAAAATATTTATTGGTATTGAAATATTTATTTCTATAAAAATATATCTGCTTAATATTATTTAATACATTTTTTCTTTTTATAAATAGCCATTGTTATAATTGGCGCAATTTTGTATATTAATTTTGTAAAGCTATTAATTAATTTACGACAATGTTTTTAATTGGGATTCTTTTTGATGGGATAATTAAAATGTCCGCGATATGAGTAATGGAATGTATGAACACAGCATTTTAGCTGTGTCTATGTAGTTGTGTCATCTTAAAGGCAGTTGGAAAGCACCTTTATGTACTTGCAGCTCATTTTGATTTCACATCTTTTTTTATATTGTATATTTTCTTCTATTTTTTGGAGGGATTTATATTATTATCTTCTATTTTTTGTGATATATATTTTCTTCTATTTTTTTGGTGATTTATATTATTATCTTTTATTTTTTGTGATTTATTTGTTTCATGTACTTGGCGTAATTTTTTTACTTTTTGAAAGTTTTTTATGGGGATCTCACTTCTTTTTACAAAGATAATTCATGTACTTGGCGTAAAGTTTTTTACTTTTTGAAAGTTTTTTATGGGGATCTCACTTCTTTTTACAAAGGTAATTCATGTACTTGGCGTAACTTTTTTTACTTTTTGAAAGTTTTTTATGGGGATCTCACTTCTTTTTACAAAGATTCATGTACTTGGCGTAATTATTTTACTTTTTTGAAGTTGACTGCCACGTGTGCTAAAAATAAGGAAAAAGTAAGGAAATCCCAATAAATTATAAATTCTGATCTATCTTCTTTTCTAGTGACGTTAGAGGATAAGGTATATACTTGGAATACTCGGAATAGCGCAAAGCAGCTCAGCGAGTGTACTTTATTTATTTTTTGATTAAGGATAAATTCTACGTAAGGTTAACAACTACGAAATGAAACCATGCGCACTGCATTGCTGATCTATATGTATTTTATATGTATAGTACTTTGTGTACAGTAGATTTCATTTACTCTTTTTATTTACATTTATTTCATTTTCAGTAACTTTCTCTTTCAGCTGTTGAAATAATTCTCTTCGTCTGCATCGTTAACTGAAAAATAGGACACATTTATTAATTATTTATAATTTATCACACATGCTCAAGATCATTGAATGAATAATTACGTATGCAAGAACTCTACCTGCAAATTTGTGCGTACATAGTCTGGCGTAGATCACAGTGCATCACCTTCTGCTTCGATTATCTGTAAATATATGAAAGCCACATTTTTTTTTAATTATACGACTTAACGTAGAATTTATATAGAAATATAGAAATAGGGTGGCCTTTTGCTATAGTAATTGTAGAGACTGCATAATGTGTCTAAAGGAGGTGAGAGCGTATGGTTAAAGTATTACGAATGTCTTTCACAAAAGATTGAAAAGCATCAAGGTGATGTGTTTTCAGCGTACTTTCTTCACTAATGTGACTTGCTCTACATTGCAAGCAGTCCACCATAATCTATTTTCTTAATAATTCTTAATGCTACGTTGTTTGACAAATTTTGTAGATTTACCTTATTTGACAAATTTCCAGAAACTTGTGCGAAACAAGATGCTCTGTCTATCTATCTAATCTTCTCCGGACAACCTCCAAGCCTGTGCGTCCCCTTCATTTTTATCCAAGTCCTGTGCGTTCCCTTCAGTTCTATCCAAGCCTGTGCGGTCCCTTCATTTTTATCTAAGCCCTGTGCGTCCCCTTCATTTCTATAAGCTTTACATAAAAACTCTAAATTAAAAATAATTTGCTGGTATAATAAAAATATCTGTCAATTTAAATGCAATGCAAATTGTTATAATACATATTTTGTACATACATGGTACAAATTTCCAGAAACTTATGCGAAAGAAGATGCTTCTCTGTTGAACCTTCTCCGGACAACTTCCAAGTCTGCGAGTCTACATAAAAAATCTATTAAAAAATTTTGGTGACCCACCTTGTTAATTGAGACAATCATTCAGTCTGCCATGTAGTGTAAAAACTCGTGACATTTCAAATTTGGACAACTTACCTTATTTGACACTTGGCAGGTTATGACGGATTGACACTTGGTAGGTTATAAACGTAGGTATATGTACAATGGCGGACGCCGATCATACATACACTAGTTTCTTTTGGCTGAAGGTGTGCGTGTAACACGTATACGTATTATGTTGCCGAAAATTTGGCCTGGAGAAGAAGGAAAAGAAAAATCTTACCGTTTCTGACAGATTCATGAGACGATATTATATCTCTGTCATGCGTGGACAGATTTTATTGAAATTTGGTCTTATTCGAAAGCTTATATGCGGTTTACATAAGAAAAATGCCTTTAAATTTAGAAAATATTGCAGGCGTGATGAGATATTAATGAAATAAGTTTCAGGTTAGGTTGGATTAGCCATTTCTGGAGTAAATGATAGCGGTAGCGACAGTCGACATATACAGGGTGTCTTTCCCGTACTTGGCGTCGAGACGCTACCGCGTCTCTAGATTCCAGGCGATTTATCAAACGATTTTGTGTAGCTATTTTTTGTGTTTTCTGTGTTTTAAACTTCTGTTTCACGATGAAGACGTCAATTTCAGGTGTTTATTGAATTACTTTTTGTTGTTATACGTTTGCGGCAAGCAATAATACCTTCATAATGTTTAATTCAAAATTGCCTCGTATAACCTTAATTACCATAGCTGATTTACAAAAACAATTAAACATTTAGTTAACTTCCAAGTCCGATCAAGCATTTTTGTTTGCACAGTTATCATCTCTGATTATTAAAGAACTGAGATTAACTTTCAGATTTTGCTCGTTTTTGCTCCAATCCCTAAAATTTCAGTTTATTCAAAACGGTTCCCAGTCCATGAAAATAATTTCTTTTTGCAAACACTGTTAATTGAAATATTTATATCTGTTGTTATTTTCAGATGTGAATACTAATACTATTGTTGTAACGAGATATTTAATTAACACATGTTTCCACGACGGCAGTGGTGGTTTTTTTAAATGGAACCATATATTTTTTAATACATAAATCGATCCATCTTGATATTCCCTGATATATTTTTTTTTGCCATTTTGACTTGAGATTCGTACTCAGCGACCTCGGAAACCCTAGAATACCAAGTTTAGACCAAATCTGATATTTTTTGGGTATACGCGTCCGCCATATTGGATCCGCCATTTTGTTTTCTGTCATTTTGAGTTCAGATTCGTAATCAGCAACCGCGAAAACTTTAGTATACTCATTTTTGTAAATATCAAAGATTACCTTCATATTTTTACCATGTTTCTGGGATTTCAACCCACTGTGTGTCGCTGCGATTATTTATTATTTATCACACGGACGTTTTAAATCCAAAATAGTTAAACCGTCCGAAATATTAACAAATATATTTGATGGAACTGACACAACGGCAGTTATTGACGTAAATAGCGACGAGGATTAATAAATAATAATCAATAATGATATCAACCTTTCTCGTTATTACCTATGATTTTCGAACTCCCACTGATTACTCTCACGACACGCTTCGCGACTCGCTTCTTTGCCCGACACTATACATAAACAATAAATCCCAAACACTCTTCATTCACACTTCGATCACCCAAACGAACCTCAATCGTTTCGTCCATTCGCATTTAAATAACACGTACTCAGGCTCGCGACAAATACTCTTTCTCGTCACAAAACCCCACATATTTATAATATAATGATCTTCTTTTAATTATTTAACTATGTTCCACCATCTCGACCAACTTCGGGTTTTTTTATATAATAGCTCGATAGCAAAGCATTATTCTGGATTTTTTTGGAGGTGGTCACTCAAAGGGTTGTTTCCAAAAACCACCCCCAAATAATTAATCTTTTTTTTTCTACCCTTAATAATTGATTTATAATTTAGAGAAAAATATATGAAGTACAGTTAGGATGTAGCTATTTTTTCGTTTTTTTTTCATTCAAATATCTTAAGTAGTAACCGAGAAAAAGAATAATAACGTTAGGGGCGTATACCCCCGTATTACCCTTAAACGGGGGGGGGGTAGCGATCTAAAACTTTACATAATGGTGTTTCATGCAAGGAGCATTGTTTAAAAAATAACAACTCCAAGAATCGGCATGAGGGCCGTTTGCCCATGCTTACCCTGCTAGACCCTTTCTCTCATGCAAAAATAGTGCTACAATTTCGGAGCTTTATTCTGAAAGATTATTTCTTCTCCATTAAAATAAAATAAAATTAACTCAATGCTGCTGATAGTTTTCGAGATATAAATTCATAGGTTCAGCGTCTTTTCAAGAACATAGACAGAAATCGCACAATTCAAAGTCCTATATTTTGTAACCAAATTCAAAACCCGTTAAACAATGACTCAAATCTTTCCATAATTTCACGTGATTCACATAAAGGCACGGTCCCACTAGTGCAACGGCGCGCCGCGCACGTTTCTTTTCGACGCGCAAGGCCGATTTGTTGCAGAAAGACGTTCCCACTGGTGCAACTGCGCGCCGCGCACGGGTCAGATTTACGAGTTTCTCGGATTTTCGAGCAGTTTGGAGCACTTGAAAGGGTCGACTTTTACGATGACGCGCGCGTTGAAAGCGATCGTGTGCGCGCTATGCCGGGATTTCTCTGCCACGCGAGCACCCGAATGCACGCCGCGCATCGTCGAAAAGACTGAAAAAAATGTGTATTTTCCAACGCAAATGTACTTTTTACTTTTGCATATCACTTGTATGCGTGAATTTATGGTCTATTACTATTGGTTTATATTTTGAAAGCAAGCAATAACACGATAATTACTGCTGTAAATAGCAATAATTATACTGCTGTGAAAGGGATACTTGTTTGTAGATATTGCATAATTGTAATACACTATACAGGGTGTCCGCGGGAACAGTAAGCAGCTGGATATTTCCTAACGTATTTGAGATTGAAAAAAAATGTTTATATGGAATTGCACGTTTCGGGGGAGCAAAGTTATTAGCAGCCCAGACGATTTTTTTCTTAGATTATTATTTTAAAAGATACGATGGTCAAGTTGGGTTTTTTAAATGGAACTATATATTTTTTTAGAGTTTACTAGATAGTGCGTTTGAAGACAAATTCAATAACAATGAAATTCAATAAATGATACACGTGTATTTCTTGTGCAGGTGTAGAAAGTTGGCCTCTGGGAGGAATACTGGTTCAATTAGTCATGATATAATCCCTATGGCCCACCTTTTTCCACACTACCTAAACAAAGGGCGTTCGTATTTTCACTATTGGTCGCAATGGTAACTATCGTCAATCTCATATCGTGTGAGAAAAAAAAACAAACAGGACGCCGAGATAACGAATGACTGAGCGATGTTGAAAGTGATGGCGGAACTGTGGGAGGGAAGCCACGGCAGAGAACTTCTTCATTTCATTTGAAACACAATTTTCAGCAATCGGTGACTGCGACGTAGTAAACCCCTTCAAACATCTCAAGTAGTATGAAGTGTGAAGGCGTTGTTTCGGCTATTGACCCAACCGCCGGCGTTAGCTTTATGTAGATAAAGAAAGCACGATGTAGAAAAGGAGGCTAGTATTTCCACTGTCTTCGACGAGCGCCAAGCATCCGCGTGCGCGCCTGGCAGAGCGTCGGCCCACTCGTCGGAATAATTTCAAGCTAACTTCTTCAAAAATTGTCCAACTTACACGACATTTGCTATAATTTGAATCGGCCGCCCGCGTAGAGAAATTGTTAAATTCGGTGTGGTCGCTGAAGGGTTAATACACTACATATTATAACAGTTTCCTCAGAACAGAGACGAGTCATAAAATTACAGTCATTTCATAATTAATTGGAAATTTTAAGTTTTATTCGACCTCTGCCAGTAGGACACTTTTTTTTAAAGGTACTCCATAAAACCAAATACATGCTCATGTATTTTTGATTATTTTTATTTAAAAAAAATAATTTACATACTTTAAATATCAATAAATATGTGCGCAAAAAACTTATACAAAAATCTTATCGTTCCTTTGAATATAAATCCTAAAAGAGACGTAATAAATGGCATTCTAAATACACTATTTAGAACACCTCCTTAACACGTTGACTGCCCACGAAGTCTGGAGGTGCTATGCTCGACGCCGAAAACGCCCCGATGGGAGTGTACTGTTTAAAGAAGGGTTGGGGGCTATAGCGCTTTTACAGGGGCAAGAGGTACTCCGCTCGCTCCGCCTGTGATGTGTGACAGTTCAGCCAATAACAAAAATACGTGTGTTTCGTTTTTATGATTAGCTACGTTGGAAATTGATTTAAGCTTTCAAAACCATCCAATCGGTGAAGTATCAAATCGCTAAAGTAAATAATTACCGAATTTTTTATACTGTGCAGCCACTCCGTCAGAAAAATATATTATTTCTTTACGTTTCCTATAAATTTATCTGTAAGGTATTTCAGTAATCGTTTTTGAAATAGGTGAACAGCAGCTGTATTATGACTTAAACTTTCAGAAATTATAACAAAATTGTGATGAGCTCTATCTTTACTACATATTACAAAAGGATGAATAGTTACTTGTTGATGACTCCAATGGTTATTCTGTATTTCATATTGCACTACGAAACTGTAATTTTCAGCAAAATCACCAATGACTATGAATTCGCACATTATCTATCGATTTTTTAATTTTATTTAAATATAAACTCTGTATTTTAGCAATGTAATCGTGTGTCTGCAAAGTGACAATCTTTTCGCTCAAGCGTTGTAGGAATTCGTGTGGGTTCAACTTTTAAAAGTGATATTTGTTATGTAATTATTATCAAAAAAGGTTTCAAATTCAGAATAAGTATTATCAAACCCAGGACAAGAACTACACTTTTGAAAATGACACGAAGGAGTTGGGAATTCACATATAATTGATTTCAAAATATCTTTATAATTTGTTGAAACGTTATTTGATTCGGTGCGATGCATAGCTACCGCTATTTTAATCGCAGGTAACATTAATTTCACATTCTGATGGATTATGCAAACACAAACGGAGTGCGTACCACTAGCCCCAGCTAAAATGCACTCCTGCGGACGTAAACTGGCAAATGTACTAAAACCTACATTTTCTATGGGATATGTTTATTTAAAAGATAAATAAATTTCTCTAAGATTACCTTAGATTAATCGTTTTCGAATCTTTGTTCTGGACCCATTTCTTATTATAAAAACATCTTTTTTCCCCGTGTATTACCCTACTTATATGATCACTACGGTAAAAATCTTCTATTAGTGACTTCGTACTTTCTGGTAATTGACGACCATCTTTGGGATTTGGAGTTGACATCACTCCGTGCTCAACTTGCAATCGCTTTGCTTGTCTTGCCATGTGGTATGAACTCTCAAATTCCCTGCAAATTTTTCCAATGCTCCACGATTTCGGTAAAATTGTAAGAATACGATTTTTATTTCACTGTTATCAGATTCTGTACTAAATTTATGTTTTAACTGTTCAATTATCTCGTTATTTTTTTCTGCAACACTACTTGAATTACTTTCTGCATCTACTAAACTTGATTATATTATACTATGGACACGGTCTAATTTTTCTAATGTTTTTCTATGGGACTTTGAAGTCGTACTTGTTAACGGAGACTCTCTTACAGATAACATTAATATATTGGTGAAACTCACCACATCAGATGGATCAAGTACACTTGACTTGGTACTTGAACTGAGACCACTATTATAGTCCGTCTGCATACGCGACAGTCCAGAACGCCCTGGTTAAGCAAATGCAGTCTCGGCGTGTGCCTTACTTTTTTCCCGATACCACCGTACACGACAAGTTGTACAAATGAACATTCCTTCAGTAACAATTGGATATGAACGACCATGTCCCGTATGAAAGTTGCCCGAAGACTTAAAACTTGGAAGGCCGATACCTATAAATATGTAGCGTAGAGTGGGTCGAATTCCGATTTTTTTGGAAACTCGAAATGTAATAGTGCGCGAAAGTTACCTTACGCAAGTACAAATTCAACGCAAAAAAAATTTTGAAATCGAATAATATTTGACAATCGCGCATCGAGGTCAAAAATTCAAATTTTGGGAAAAATACCCAATTTCTTAAAATAGTTGAAAAACGTTTTCCTCGTATTATTTACATTTACCGAAGTCGTAAAATGATATTTAAACACACCAAAAGACACTTCCGGTATAACATTTCAGCTATTATTTCAATGGCTTGGGGGAGAAGCTTCTATAAAAATTTACTGTGCAGCTCTTGGCTCGTCCATATGAAATTGAGGACGACTCAGAACTCACCACGAGAAGGTGGCTACACGTCGAGTTCCACCCGCACCCTACCCAACCAACCAACCATTCGTTAATTATAACAATATTTCAGGGGAATATTAAATTTTTGTTAACAATTCAACCGTCGACTGGAAATTGTACCTTGGTTTCGAATTTCCGCATTAGGCCTCTTGATTTTAAAGTTGAACGAATAAATCCTGTCCCTATTCTCGAAACCCACAACTTTCTGTGCCGATTCCGAGACCAACTTGACACATCTCTCCACTGATTGCGTGTGGGATGGAAAGTCTCTTATATCCCATTCCGGGACAAACCCGCTCTCGATCAGGTGGGAAAGGTGCTCGTTCGAAACATTGCTCAAAAGAGGAGGCGACGACAACTTTGCGGAGGACCAATCAATTATATTAAAATACTCTTGAGCATCAAACTTGAGTGTGGGCACTATAAAACTTCGTACCTTCGTTTTTTGCTTAGAAGGTAACGATCTTGATTTGAGAATTCTCTTCAGAGCAAGTTCTCTCACGTGCCTCCGTTCATCCAGCGCCATAGTCAGAAGCAAGCTTTCAGGGTGTGCGAAATATGCATTTCGTTGAATGACAGGATCAATGATTTGAAGGAGATTGTCAGGTAAGTACCTTGACGTTTGAATGGCCATGAAAAGGTGCCGTGGACCACTTATTATTGAATCAACGAAATGCATATTTCGCACACCCTGAAAGCTTGCTTCTGACTATGGCGCTGGATGAACGGAGGCACGTGAGAGAACTTGCTCTGAAGAGAATTCTCAAATCAAGATCGTTACCTTCTAAGCAAAAAACGAAGGTACGAAGTTTTATAGTGCCCACACTCAAGTTTGATGCTCAAGAGTATTTTAATATAATTGATTGGTCCTCCGCAAAGTTGTCGTCGCCTCCTCTTTTGAGCAATGTTTCGAACGAGCACCTTTCCCACCTGATCGAGAGCGGGTTTGTCCCGGAATGGGATATAAGAGACTTTCCATCCCACACGCAATCAGTGGAGAGATGTGTCAAGTTGTCCTCGGAATCGGCACAGAAAGTTGTGGGTTTCGAGAATAGGGACAGGATTTATTCGTTCAACTTTAAAATCAAGAGACTTAATGCGGAAATTCGAAACCAAGGTACAATTTCCAGTCGACGGTTGAATTGTTAACAAAAATTTAATATTCCCCTGAAATATTGTTATAATTAACGAATGGTTGGTTGGTTGGGTAGGGTGCGGGTGGAACTCGACGTGTAGCCACCTTCTCGTGGTAAGTTCTGAGTCGTCCTCAATTTCATATGGACGAGCCAAGAGCTGCACAGTACATTTTTATAGAAGCTTCTCCCCCAAGCCATTGAAATAATAGCTGAAATGTTATACCGGAAGTGTCTTTTGGTGTGTTTAAATATGATTTTACGACTTCGGCAAATGTAAATAATACGAGGAAAACGTTTTTCAACTATTTTAAGAAATTGGATATTTTTCCCAAAATTTGAATTTTCGACCTCGATGCGCGATTGTCAAATATTATTCGATTTCAAAATTTTTTTTGCGTTGAATTTGTACTTGCGTAAGGCAACTTTCGCGCACTATTACATTTCGAGTTTCAAAAAAAATGGGAATTCGACCCACTCTATTGTACAGTACCCAGGCTATATATTCCTTGTTTGGCAAGATGGGTAACTAGTGGTACAGATGTATAAGAATTGTCAAAGTATATGATATGGTTTATATGCCTTGGGACATCTCTGGCTAGCCGAATCACAACATTTCCTACTGGTCCAAAATCTGGTTCATCTTGAAACCGCTCACTCTCTTCACCAGTGTATATTTCAAATTTGTGAGTATAACCTTTTACACTGCACATGACATATAATTTGAACCCCCATTTATCAGGTTTTTTTCGGTAAATACTGTTTCATAAAGTGTCCTACCTTGGTAGCACACATCTGTTCATCGATAGACAATCTTTGTTCCATGCAAATGTTTTATTTAGATGGCTAATCATTGGCCTTATCTTATGGAGCCTATCATGTTCTGGATGTTCCTTGGGTAAATGTTTATCATTGTTATTGAAATGGAGACATCTGCGAATAGTCTCAAATCTGTTCAATTTCATTATTTTCTTGATTGGTTCAAAACCTACAGTATTAGACCAGTATAGACGAATGTTGGGATATCTTATGACAGACATGTATATTAGGGTGTTTCAATTTTCCAAAGGGGCTTTTTTCACGTAACTTTGCTCGCCCCCTTGGTTCTATTCATCTAAGTGATCTGTATGCCAAATTTCTGACAAATTTAATAATATTTAGGGGTTGCACAGTTTTATCACTAAGGTAGGCCTGGGGCGGTAGTAACACTTTGACTTTTGAATACGATTGCGCAAGAACTAGCACATTTACAACAAAACTCTTATACGGAAATGTTACTTATTTATCTGACATCATTGAATCACAACAGTCTCACTGTATGTCAAGTAATATCCAAGTTATTAATAAAAAATGAGAAGCGGAGTGTTATAGCCCTAACGTTACAGTGTAAAGTGTTGCAACCGTCTCTGACCCCGGATCGGTTGTAACACTTGTAACGTTCTCAAACGAGACTGTGCCGTTTGTTACAGGCGATTCCACAAGTAGAGCGGTTTACCTGTGAAATTATGGGATTGGTTCGGGTGGTGTGCGATTAAGAAATGAATTTCAAGATACTAGAGTCCTTCTTTTAACAATAATTAACAAATAGTTTATTCAAGAAAAGGCTTTTGACGCTAGGTCGAAATAGAACATATAATACGACACGGAGTCGTGTGAACTTTGACGATATGATATTTACGTAACGACGTATAAGTCGTTAATAAAGGATATTCCTTTGACTTTGGTTTCGACGCTAGATCGGAATTAAAGAATAACGTTTGATTTCGGTCTCTACGCTAAACCGGTAATTAAATATAGTATAACTGACGCGTTAATTAATATTAATGATATAGTATAATAGTACGATACTAAATCGTAAACTGAACATAAGGTCTCGACGCTAAGTCGATATAACGGTTTGATACAATGATGACGCTTGGTCGATTTGGAATGTTAAGTTGATACTTGGAGAGGGTTCCTTCTCTCGGATTTGTTGTAGCTTCCAGTTGCCTATCAGCTGGCCCACGCTTTCTCGGATGGAAGCCGAGGGGCTAGTTTAAGCGACCTCGGATGGTAGCCAGGTAGCCGGTTATGGCGTCCCCAGATGGAAGTAGAATTTGATGATGATTCCCTCTCCTGGACTAGTAGTTGCTTCTGGTGCCTATAAGCTGGCCCACGCTTTTAAGGAGGGAGGTTGAGGGGCTAGTGAAAGCGACCTCTGGATGGAAGTTGAGGGGCTAGTGAAAGCGACCTCTGGATGGAAGTTGAGGGGCTAGTTAAAGCGACCTCTGGATGGAAGTTGAGGGGCTAGTGAAAGCGACCTCGATGGAAGTTGAGGGGCTAGCTAAAGCGACCTCGTATGGATGTTGAGGGGCTAGTTAAAGCGACCTCGGAATGGTTGAATGTTGGAAATTGAATGTTGGTAGTCAGGACGTTGAATATATATAGACTTGTTGAGAGACTTCTATAAGCGGCGTGCTTATGGTTCGGTAGCAGAACCCAGTCTGAATCTCCGCTGCTGGCAGGCTCGTATTTATACAGTTTGGCGATACCTTGCTCTCGCCAATCACTAGCTGTCGATCTCGCGCACCAATTAGAATTAGCATCCGGTTCCCGCCGGTTCGCGCACTGCACTCGGTTTATTCGGCGTCCGGTTTATCGCGCGGGCTGCGCACGCGCGCTTGAGTCGTTCACGGCACTGAGTTCGCAGGCGGTTATGCGCATGCGTTGCGAATGTCCTTAATACTAATATTACAATTTAGATATATAGAATGAAAATAGTAATTGGTATAAAGAATAAAGGAAAAATCTACGGCCGTTGGTAGCGGTACGTTACACACTGCATGAATTCTATGCGAACAAGACAATATTATTCGCCTTCTTTGACACTATTCGGTTCTGTTGCGGTACAACCGACCCCGACTGCCGATGTTACAATCGCCCTCGACCATGCTTTTGAACTTCAATTATAAATTGTGACTAACGAGACAGGTAAAAGTGCTAAGTAACGATCAGTTTTACTTTAAAAAAAGGCAAATTACAGATTAAAAAAAGCACATACTTGCAAAGGGTGTGCTTACATTACAATCATAAGTCAGTAAGGAAAAGTTACTGTAGGGTATCGAAAAGTTATTTTCTTCACTATTCATGTCTGTTGCGTATCTATACTGCTAGGACATGGATTCCAAATGTCATTGTTTATCATATATCTAAAATTGTTGTTAATATCCATTATATGTTTTGAGATATTAGCGTGCTACATTCACCCCCTGTTACTACCGATCCCGTTCTACCCTACATATTTTCGCTTTGTCAGGTTTTAAAAATGTGGGTAAAATAATAAGGTACAGAATTTTTATAGATGTGAACAATAATAATAATAATAAAATGTAAATTTATCTAAGTCTAAGTCTTCTTTGAAGTTTAGTTTCTTTTTCAAGGACTTGAGAATAAAAATAATTATCATTGGAAATAGTGTTTCCTTAGCTTGCTACATATTATTTAGTGTGTAAAGTGTGCAACCTCTAAATATTACTCAATCTTCCTAAAATTTGTCAGATATTCTTTTTATATTAATAGGAATCAGGGCATGAGCAAAGTAAAAAAAAATTGTAATATTTTAATTTCAACCCTATAATATGAAACACCCTAATGTATATCAATATTGACATGAACTGTCTTAGTTCATTTTCAGTTAGTTTCAATGGCTTTGTCACATTTTTTTGAACAGCATAGAGATTAGACTCTTCCACGATCCTCTGAACTATTTCTGTTGTAACAAAATGTGAAAAAATACTATAGGGAGTACCAGTAGTTGCTTGATCCCTAAGTTCAGGTGGATATGTAGTGTTTCCACGAAAAGCAGTCTGGTCCTGATTCAAAACCAACTTTTTGACCTTCCAAACAAGTCCCCTCATAGTTGCTCGACGACTGGCTTGAGTTGTTGGGGGAAAAGGAACCTGAAGCATTTCATCATTTCGACGCGCGTTACGAAAAGTAGCACGTATTATTTTTTCTACATGCAGTTGTTCGTAAGAAAAAAATGAAACGTGCCACTCTTCTTACCGCGCGTCGATTTGCAGAGGTTTCGTTTATCACTGGTGGGTCTTCTACCAAGGGAGGATCAACAACAATAATAATAATAATAATAATAATAATAATCAGGCTCGTCATTTTCCTCCTCTAGAGGAATCTCAAGATCGTGAAGTAAATCTCGGTTTTCATAAAAATTATCCTGGTCTTCTGCATCAGACTCCTCAAGATCATCTTCAGACTAGGGCTGTTCGAGTACCCATAAACGAATTCCCTCATATGACCAAACATAAAAGCGTGGGGCGTAAATATTGAAATGCCCTTTTTATATAAAATATTTATAATGCTTTAAGTAGTTTAATACATTACTTTTCGCATTTTGTTAGAGATCAGGCTAATTCCTTAATAGAATATGAATATAAAGACAGTAATACTATTTATTCTATTCTCGGTTCTAATCGAGTTGCTCGAAAAAATTCGAGTTCTCGGTTCTATTCGAGTTGCTCGAAAAAATTCGAGTTGCTCGGAAAAATTCGAGTTGCTCGGTTCTATTCGAGCTACTCGGTTCTATTCGAGTACTCGGCTCGGCTCGGAAACCGAGTCTCGGCTCGGTCCGAATTTCAAGCTACTCGAATATTCGAGTACTCGAACAGCCCTACTTCAGACCTCTCTCCGTCATTAATTTGAGCTAAATATTCTTCTATTTGCTTTTGATTCGAGGATGACATCTGAAAAACAATGAAAGGGGTGATCAAAACGTAAGCAGGCACATTCTATAGTAAATGCATACAGTTGCAGATTTACAACATCAAAATAAACGAAATTTACAACATAACCTAAAACAATTTCTCAAAACTAATAACTGTACCGAAAAACAGATGAGTTATTACATAGAAATATTTTATTATTGTATGTACTTACCTTAGAAAATCAGTTTATTACACACCAAACAAAACTGCAATTCTGACGTCCAACAAATTTCCGAGACTCTTCACTTATTCAACGCAAAAGTGACATTTAACATTCGCGAAAGAAAAAAAAAATGTTACCACTCGATAAAATATATTACCGTGAACGCGATAATTCTGCAGCGGCATGCATTGAGCACAACCGATAAGATTGAGGTGGTTTGCACGGTATGTTGCAGTTTTACAACACCATGCATTTAAGGGTTAAGGCCCTATCTAATTTATGACGGGCATCATGCTGTCCGGACCCGGCGTCGCCGTGCTCGCCTTTTGTAAACATTCGCACGCGGCTACGCCTCGTTCGTTGAGCGGTGTATCAATTTTCTAACATTGCTGTTTTATTACGTCAACCACATCTTCGGACAATGCTTTTTTATGCTTATATGCGTCTAATGTCCCTTTCGTACTTGCCTGCTGCCACGAACACCATGAATCTTCTCCCTCCGGACAATGGTGACGTTGGGGAGTTTCATCGGTAGAACATTTATGATAGAATGTGGCCCAGATATGCTTCCGCATGTCTTCTACAGAGTTGCTGTTGCGTCGAATTGCAAGGCCATCACACAATGTTAAATCTTCAATCAGTTTTCCAGTCAATTTGCCGCTTCCGCCGAGGCCCTACTTCCCTTTTTTACAATTTCTTAGCCTTGTTCCCATTCGCTTTTGTACGTGGTTAATGCATTCTTTTTTTCACATTATGTGGAATGAGCTGCACGATTCTGCTGTACGTTTTTGAATCACCATCACCAATATAATTTATATATTTGTTTTGATGTAATTCCTCAGCCCGTTGGAACATCTCAACAACACCATCAGGTTCCATTTTGCCAGCGGTACCGACGTGATTTGCGTCGCATTTTTCAGCATAGTCTTCTAGCCAAGTTTTGTATTCTTTTAAATGCGTTTCATTCTTCCACAATGCGCATGCATTGCAATATGCTGATTTCACACAAATATCCAGAACTTTTTTAGAGTAATAGCCGACGAGAGTTGCCATACCATGTACCGAACTAAAACCGCGTTTGCGCCAAGTGCCATCGCCAGAAACGGTAAATCCACCTACAGTTCCACATTTCTCGGCAACTAATTTTCCTTCCCTTTCGCCAGCTTTTAGTATTGACAACATTTTTATGGACTCCGTGGCGTTATAAATTTGAGTTACAATAGTATCGTAAAACGATTTGAAAATTCGGCGCTGCAAGTCCATGAATGCACAAAAATTTTCTGCTGCAGATAATGACACGCCCAGCAACCGCATTGCAAAAATAAATCGACGATTAATTTCGTATGCATTATTAATTGTCGGGCATGAAGAAATTTCTTTTGGATCACACGAGTTGCGCTTTACAATAATTTTGAATCCATGTCCTCGTCGACTCTTCTCGCAAAATGTCACATCACTTTCACACACTTTACATTTCACGTATTGGCTTAGTCTTGCAAAAACAGTAATGAAATTCAACAATCTGTAGCTGACACTTGGATTTATCGTTATATCACTATCACCGTCACTGCTCAGTTTTCTCGCAGATGTGCTGATATTGGGATATTTTCCCGAAAATTCATATTGATTAGATGGACGCAATTTCTTCCGCTTTCTATCACACCTTTGTGATTTTTCTCCGGTTAAGTGTCGTTTCTCTATTCTATCCATGATAAAATAATACCGAGTAATAGTAAGAAAATTATATAATGCGATTACAATATCGATTACGATTGCACGATACAAATCGTGCGACTGGCAAAGACCGACTGAACTGCACTTGTCAGGCCACTTTACCTGCCCTCATTTACTGGTCATATTAATTAATTTATGGTCGGCAATCCCCGACATATACCTTCCAACAAATGCGACACCTAAAACAAAGCTAGAGCAGCTACAAAACTGAAAACATACCGTTCGGTGCGATCGCGCGCTTGACACCGCTTCAAGGAAAATACCATATCTTCGTCAATTTTGCGAATTTCTTCATAAAATTTGGTGAAGCGTACGTCTTTCAGGAATTCTGAAAAGAAAAATCGTTTTTTCCGAGTTTTAATGGTCCGAAAAGTAACGGTGTTTTCAGGAATTTATTTCAACCAAACAATGCAAGCAAATCAATGTATTGCTTGGTATAGTTAATATGTACATATTGAAGGGTAAAAAAACAATTTTTTCAATTAAATTCATAAATCCGTTTCCTGTATACTCTTCGTCAAAATGTGCGCTGCGGCAAAATCATGCTTGTCGCGTTGACAGTGCACAGGCCATATGGTTAATCCGAATTCAAAAAGACAAAAATATTTAGAAATTAAAAGCCTACCTCTAAGGTGCGTCCCAGAATGATAGAGCCACCTTAGAAAATAACAGTTCTAAAAGTTTGGGTTAGGTTAGAAAAACATTACAATATCACGTTATTCGTATGTTTATTTAATATGTATTTTTGCATAAATAACACAAAACAAAAAACTTTTTCCAGTATAAAATTTAAAAACAAAACAGAAGTATGTCCCAAAATGATAGAGCCAACTAATACTGCTACGATATTGGCAACAATGTTTGGTTAGCTGTATCGTATTGGCAACAATTGTGAAATAATCAGTTGAAATGTTTCGAATTGACAGTCAGTTGAAACGTATTAGCGTAAAATACACGTTACCAGTATGGGAAGAGGAAAAATGCTTAACGATTTCGAAAAAGGACAAATTACTGAAATGCTTAATGCCAACATGTCAATTAGAGAAATTGCAAAGAGAATAAAACGTTCCCGGCACGTTATTTCTAATTTTAAATTATTGAATGAAAATTACGGTAAAAAGAAATCAAAAGGGCGCCCCTCTACACTAAAGACTCGCCAAAAAAGAAGAATTTTGCGAGAAATGAGTAATTCTACGACAAGTGTTCGTGCCACAAAATGGCGGATCACTGAAAAAAATCATGTTTTGGGGGAACAAAATTAGGGAAATGTTGATAAAAAAATATAAGGAGGTCGTTAATTGTTACTAGTATTATAAAGTACACGGTTATTTGCGATATTTTATATCAATCTTTAGTTCTTTTCAGAAGAAAACTGCAATTTCGTGGACATGTTTTCACACGTTATCAAAATTGATCCAAGACGCGTACGTCTTAGAACTGTTCGAGTACTCGTATATACGAGTAGCTCGAAATTCGAGCCAAGCCGGGACTCGGTTTCCGATCCGAGCCGAGCGCTCGAAAGAACCTAGTGGCTCGAAAGAAGCGAGTAGCTCGAATGAAGCGAGCGGATCGAAAGAAGCGAGCGGGTCGAAAGCAGCGAGCGGCTGGAAGCAATCGGGTGGCTCGACCGATCCGAGCACGCGAGCAGGTCTGGCGTACAGTGTACAATGTATGTACATCTTTCGTGCAGATCGAGTATGATAAATGTTTCGGATATTTTATCGTATGTTTTTCTAATGGAATAGATATACTGATTGTTGAGGAGAGTCCAGAATTTTTATAACCTATATTGAAAACCGTTAGGCAGTAACAATTATTTTCTCGACTTTTTCTGATTACAATATAAATCAAATAACTATTGTTTATTTATTAAGCTCACTATCTTTCTAATTTTGTCTTTCTTTTCGGTCTCCCTTCGTAATTGTGTTTGTGTTGTGTTATTATTATCAAAAGGGTGTTAATCGTTAATAAACAAATAAATATTGTTGCGTCGGGGCGTTTCCAGTACAGGCCACCCCGACGTAACGGGTAGAATAAAGACACGGGTACACACACTACACGACCGGTTGCTTTATTTGGTGTACAATTATGTGATCCGTACGTCCGAACGCTAGGACGTACGGTATCCGACTCTTCTCTTGTCGGCCTCCTGATCGTCCTCTTGACGGAGGCCGACCTTCTTCTCTTCCGCTGCGAGCACCAGTAGGCTATGCACGGGCCTATACCCGGTGCTCGCAACAATATATCATATAATCCTGAAACAGTTGGACTTATAAATCTCTTGCACAATTGATATAATTTTTTTCCCCGACTTAATTAATGAAAAATTATAATATTATGTGTGATCTATATATCTCAAAACTTGTCAATGAAAATGAGGAATATTTGTAGGAGATGGTACGAAAACGCAATAAAACTAAGAAATATTAAAATAATATTTTCCACAATTTAATTATTCGCAGCAATATATTACAAAGCGTTAAATGAATCAATGACGTTACAAAAAGAAACGTCATTGTAACGTCATTGATTCATTTAACGCTTTGTAATATATTGCTGCGAATAATTAAATTGTGGAAAATACATTATATATGTATTAAAGCATTTATTAATGTGAACTAAGTTCAAGGCAGATTTGTTTTATCCCGTACTCGGTTTAACCCCATACTGTGATCACTGCTGAACCTCAGCAATAATTTTTTTCAATAATTGATCAATAAATCCGCTGTAAGTATATCTTGCAGATGCCGAGCTGCAGTTCATGGAACTAAAAAAAAAACTAAAAAAAAAATATGTATTAAAGCATTTATTAATGTGAACTAAGTTCAAAGCAGATTTGTTTTATCCCGTACTCGGTTTAACCCCATACTGTGATCACTGCTGAACCTCAGCAATAATTTTTTTCAATAATTGATCAATAAATCCGCTGTAAGTATATCTTGCAGATGCCGAGCTGCAGTTCATGGAACTAAAAAAAAAATAATAATACTATAATACACAGTCACATCACTGCATACATACATTATATTTTTAAATTGGCGGATAAGAAACATATTTGTTCAACCCTTTCGGTCAACAGGCAGTTACGTTTCTGTGTCATTACGTTGCCTGCCGATGAAAATAATCTTTCACTGTATACCTGCGTGGCCGGTATACCAAGGAAATTTGCGGCAACTCGTGCCAAAGTTGCATACCTAGTGGAATTCTCGTCCCACCACTTTAATATGCAATATTCTGCCGAAATATTTTTTTCGGCAATATAAGCGCTTATTTCCTTTTTTAACATGTCGGGATAATTGACCTCTTCATGTTCAGAAATATTGTTTAAAAAGGTGAAGTGGCTTTCCGATGGTGATGGTTCTGCCAGAAAATTGAAATATTTAACGTACAACACTAGACGCAATGTCACATAATCATCTGATAGTTGTATACCTACACACCTGATATTTCATTTGTTTCTGTACTTTCTGTACTTATCTCCGTTACTTGCACCATATAATTGCTTGCAACTGATTCCAAAATAACGAAAGCCTTGCGCTTCTTCTCCGCCGACGACAACCGATCCTTAACCCGAGGGTCCATGAGCATTGCTAGTATCAAGGTTTTGGAATTTTCTATAAAATCGAATCTCCTGTTTATTCCAATTAATAAATTCTTTGTAAACTGCAATGTGTCTGGTGTGTTGTCTTTTGCAATGATTATCATTAGCGTATCTTTCATCCGATAAATTGCGGGAATGTATCGGGACAATGTTGGTGCGTTTTCTAATGTCAGTATGTGGGTGGCGTCTTTAAGGCAGGATACCACCTTTGACTGCGATTTTGGAGGCGTTTTTCATGATTTTTTTTTGCATACAAAGAATGCGCAGAAACAAAATCGGTTTCAGTCATTCATTAATGTAACTTTAATCTGTAATTACACATTTTTTGAAACTGAAAAAGTAAAAAATAATCTCTTGTAGGTGGCGCCAAAATACACTCCTTTGGAGAAACATCGTTAGACGGCGTGTCAAATTCCGCTCTGTACGTGGCTCTTAGAAAAGAAACCAAAGAATGTCCCTATTAACAACAATATTGTTCAATGCTGTACGTAGGGATTTTACGAAATTTCGATTTTTAAGAAAATGGCGGCCATTTTAACGAAAAGGTCAATTTTTTAGGGTAAAAAAGTTTAAAAAAATTTATAAAATTGCGCACCAAAAGAAAAATAACAACGCTACAGCAAAAGTCCTACGTACATCGTTAGATTACACCAATCGGAAGAATTGTGCAAAGTTTCAAGTCAATCCGATGAAAATTGTAGGAGTAATCTGACACGCTGATTTGGAAAACATCGTTTCGAGAAAAACGCGTTTAAAGTTTTATATAGATTTATATATCTGCTCCAATCCGGTTTTTACACAAGAAAAAGGTTCCGGCCACCTTTCTAATGAATGAATTTCGATTCTATACACTTGAAAGAGTACTTTGAGAACAAAAAAATTTCAATTTTTTTAAGTGCAAAGGTGGTATCCTGCCTTAAACAATTTTAATGCATGACAATATTCGTCGATCATGGACCACTCGCAACTATTAATAGTAGAGCTCTTACTACCCGACCCGCCGGGTACTCGAGTACCCGCCGGGTACCCGTGAGATACCCGACTACCCGGGTAAACAAAAATTACCCGGCTACCCGGGTAGACAAAAATTACCCGGGTATCCATGAGATACCCGAGTAAATTAGATGTGATGAGATAGTTGAGAATTTCGATTTGACAGCCGATCGTCTTTCGACTTTCGATCATTTTCGGCTAACATCAGTAATGAACGGAATAAACTTCAAGCAATTAAACATTTTATCATAATATTCATAATCTTAACGTGCACACACACATTCAATTGCTTGACGTTTATTCCGTTCATTACTGAGGTTAGCCGAAAATGATCGGAAGTCGAAAGACGATCGGCTGTCAAATCGATGATCATTTACCCGGGTATCGCACGGGTACCCGGGTAGTCGGGTATTCTACGGGTACCCGGGTAGCCGGGTAATTTTTGTTTACCCGGGGTCTCACCGGGTACCCGAGTACCCGGGTACCCGGATACCCGGGCCAAAAGAATAGCTCTAATTAATAGTGTTGTGCATTCCTTTCCCACATAAAACAGTTGTTAAGGCTCTTCGTACTTTAAGCAATCGGGCGAGCATATCATGCTGCGAATTCCACCGCGTCTCAACATCGCCAATTAATTTCAGGGAAGTGCGATTGGGATAACTTGCTAACTGCTCCGCTTTTAATTTGTTGTCCGCGGATGGAGAGCGGTGGAAAAATCGTACAATTGCTCTACATTTTTCTAACATTTGCAATAACTCTTTCGACTGTTTGTGGCTTACGGCATCATTTATTGCTAACTGAAAAGAAGTTGTTACATTTAAAATCTCAAAGTGAGATTTTCCAGCCAGCTTACCCTCAACGACAATTGACATATCGTAGGTCCACCCGCAGTTCAAGAGGGACATTGAATTCATTAGCCCTGGTCGTAAACAAGGAACCGTGGTGAAACGCGTCCCATGTCCTGTTCTCAGGATGCTGCGTAAGAACTGTGGGTGTTGTGCAATTGGAAAAACGCCCCTCTTCCTAATTAGATAATTTTCATCATTATAAATAATTATTTCTTATATTTTATATATCAGACGAAATTGATATATGCATTATTCTTCAAAATGGGTGAAGAAACACTTGACAAAGGGTTGAGAAGTCACACATATATAATGCGGGCAGAATTGCTGTCACAGATATTTCCTATGAAACAGTCCATGTCAATGAATAAAATACATTACATTGACTGTAACGCAAACATTGGATGGCTTGCGCAAAAATTATGCAAGGAACTGCCTAGCTTTACAGAGAAATCAGAATGCCCAATATGTAAATTTTCAATAATTACACACCTTCCCGGTATACAAATCGAAGATGTAAAGCTTAAGAAATCAAAGAGCGAAAGCATTATTCAAGATTTCTGTTCTGTACCGAGTAGTACATGTCTCAAATGTAACAGTCCCGGTGCTGTAGAAAATACATTACTAGAAATCGGTAAATCACATGTTTGATAACAAAATTATTAATATGGTTTTATTGAAATTTTTCTTGAATTTTTCAGAATTTGAAAAATGCTTTTCTATCATAATTAATCATAAATTTTCATTCCTATGTGATATTGTATTATTTCAAGTTTTCAATGCAAAAGAGAAAAATTTTTATGTAAGCTTACAAGAACTACATAAAAATATTCCTAACCCATTGTGTAAAAACGAAGAGCTACACTTGGTGGGCTCTGTTAAGTATTATGGTAAGAGTGGCCTGCCGACAAGGCACGCAGAACAATCGTCACAAAGAGTAACAGGGCATTACACAACAATTATAAATCGCAAGGGCGATCCAACCAATTGGATAGAATTTGACGATTTAAGAAATCATTATATAAATAGGAAAGGAAACTATAAAATTGTTCCACGATTACTCATGTATATAAAAGAAATAAAATACTAAAATAAAATGATACAAAATTTTTAATTATTTTTTCTGCACTTACCTAGAACCAGCATTATACAGCCTTTAGGCTATGCTAGATTAACGCTGTTCTAGCGTGGTCATCGCTTCTCGAAAATGACTACAGCAAAAAAATCAATATTCGGTGGATTGAGAGCAAATAATTAGCAAAAAAAATATGCTGCAAGAATGGGATTGATATCTTTCTTAGGTACAAAGATACAATAAGTGGCTACGCCCCAGCTTGATATTACGGTAGCATAGCCATTGTTTCTCGAAAACGGCTGGAGCAAAAAAATTAATTCTTTGGCAAATAATTAGCAAATACATAGGAAAAAAATATCGTATTAATTTTGCGTTGGCCTTTTCAAATGGCTACGCCAGCTTAATATACGTGTAGTAGTAGCAGCAGTTTTTCGCGAATATCAGGGTATGGACACTTAAGGCATTTATTTGTTAGTGCGGACAGCACCCTCTAGTAGTTGGTATTAGAAAAAAATTACTAGACCTGGGAAATTTGAAACATGGGTTTAATACTGTTCAGTTAATTGGTTAAATTGGTCGAATTTCAGAAACGACTTAGATACAGTTCCTGCATGACTACACATAATCATATTTTATGCATCCTATACACAATTTAAAAGTATGTAGTCATACAGATAGTGTATCCCAATCGTTTCTTTTTGAAGAAAAAGGTATTAAACGACATAGATTTTTGTTTACTTAATGGAATCTTTTATTTTAAATTGAAAGCGCTTTCTTCACAGTATTATGCAATTATGCGTTCTAATAGACAATTTGTTTCCATTTCATAATATTAATGGTCCGTCTACACGACATGCTATACATTTCATTTGTTTGTATTTTTTCTTTTCTCTCGGATTGAAACGGCCTCCTTCATAACATCACTCATTTGTGAAGTGTATTGTACAATTCGTTTTCGTTTTACTATATCGTTCATTTTCTTACACGCCTGCAAAATACATACAACAATAAGGTAAAAGTACCCATTATGGAACGAAATTTCGTAAAGATTAGAATTTTCATCAAATTCGAGTTAATAAATTTACAAAATGTTAAAAATCTTTTAACTATACAAAGGGCTAGTTCTTTTAGAAATAAAAATGACTTTTTATAACTTAATCTAATGTATAAAATTTATTTTATTAACAAAATACTAATAGCACTCGTATGTACCTATTATGAAACGGTATTTCCGCACCTGTACCGCTGTTCCATAAATTATGTCCCTATTATGAAACAGAAGAAAAACATAAATCTACTGCTTTAAATTTATTTTGTTATTCGATTCTAGTTTTTTAAGGTTTTTAATTATATAAAAATGAAAGGAACAAAGTGAAATTAATTCATAACATGCACCAAACAATTAAAAAATTACGTATAAATTTATGACAATTATTTTAATTTTAAATTTTTAAAAATTGATTGGGAAACCGGGGATATGTAGTTTGGACACGGTGTAACATTGGGCACTTACAATAATCAGGACACTGTAGAGGCTATTGTAAAAGTGTTTTATTTATTTTAAATAAAATAGGAAACTGAATTAGTTATATTGAAAAATTATGCTACTTCTGATTTTTTTTTTTAAGTACATTCATTTTTTCTTGAAGTTTTTTTTTCTCTTCTGCTAATTGCTTTTTTTCTTCAAGTAACTTTCTTTTCCTGAAAGCTTTATCTTCTTTTAATTGTTGCTGTTTTTCCTTCTCAAGCTGAGCTTGCCACCATTTCTCTGAAGTTCCCACTGATGGCAGTTTTGGTTTGCCTTTAGCTTCTCACTTGACTCTTTTTTTACGTGGCAAATATTTAACCGGCAAGGTAAAAGCCTTTGCAAAACTTGCAGAAGTTTGTAGAAGGTTTTCATTAACTGTTAAAAGAATATTATATGTTATTATTTGCATGACATTGTAATACACGATAGGTACAAAATTAATTAACCTTCTTGATTAATATGTTCTTCATTATTCGGTTTGCTAGTATGTTTTTGCAAAACATTTTCCCTTAACACTTGATAATAGTTATTTTGTTCATTATTGGTCCCTTTGACGATGGCTCTCAATGTATTTTCTTAAAAAGAGAATTATATGAAAATTAATATTAAATTATAATAGTGTAAAATTCAAGAATTATTTTATATACCTGCGTTGCTGCTATTAATATTCCAAGTATTATTTGATAAATCAATAGGTGCTTCTTCATTAGCAATCTCAAAACTTTCAATATTATCTAAGGTAATTGAATCTGATGATTCATTACTAATTATATTATTTTCTAATATCACTGTTTCATTTCTTAACAGATTAATATTTACATTAACAGCTGCGGATATAGTTTCTTCAAAATTAGCCTCTAATAATATTTGAGTATCACTCACTGGCAAGACACATTCATTAGTACAGCTAACTGTCTCATTTATTGCTTCAATAATTAAATTAACTAATATCTCATCTGGTTGAAAACTAGTTTCTAGTATCACACTATCACTAACTGGTAAAATATTTTCATTTACAGATTCAACTGTTACATCATTTTTTATACACTCTTCTAATACAATTACTTTGTGATTCGTTAATTGTTCTATGCTTTTAATTATAGGCTTATTTATTGCATTGTTTCCTAGATGAAGAATACAAATATTAAAATTAAATATATAACTTCTGTAAAATAGATAAAAAAAAATTAAAAAAGATGGGTACCTGCAGCATTTTTTATTTTTAGCCAGTATTCAAATAAACCTTTCTTCTCCACATCACCAGTCCAAGATTCGCTGGCTTCAGATATTTTGAACTCTTCTAATAATGTTTCAGATAAATTCATTTCTAAGCTATTTAAGTGTCCATTATTCTCTTTAATTGTATCTATATTTGACAGAAACTGTTAATTTTCTATTGAAGATCTGTTCTTTTTTTTCTGTAGAACATTGTAATCTACAGCCTGAGGATTAAACGGCATCAAACCAAAGGCTCTAAATCCATTTTGTATTATTTTACTGTCTTGTGTAAAAGAATCTAATGTCATCTTCAAAACTGTAGCAAAGTGTTCCTTTTTAAATCTCATTTCATCATTTTCAATTTTCCATTTTTGAACTGTTTTTTTCCATATCTGCTTAAAGGGGTGAAATAATGCAATGTCAAGTGGTTGGAGTATGTGGGTGGAATTTGGAAAGAGTGCAATCAATTCTAAATTATGTTTTCTACAGAATGAAACTAATGGCACTGTAACGTGCGATGCGTATCCATCCGAGTATAATATGACTGAGAATTCCACACTGTGTTCCAATAGCCATGGGTAAAAGACGTTGACAATGTATTCGTAGAAAGTTTCAATGGTCATCCAACCATTTTCAGATATCCCTATACCCCAACCACTTGGAACATTCTGAATAATTCTTTTCGGGACTCTGTCTTTGTATGGATACATGAGCATAGGAGGTGCTCTAGTTCCATTGGCACTGTACATGAAAAGTACTGTCATGCTTTCTTTTTCACTGGCATCAACCACTTTATATACTGACTTGGCACCTTTTTCTGTTAAAACTTTATCTGGCTTGGGGCATAATTGAACGTTCGTTTCGGCGCAGTTGAATATTCTTGAGGCCTGAATATTTATCAGATTTTTACTATTTAAATATGTCTCTATTTCATTGAACCATATAAGTAATTCTTCTCTTGTAACAGAAGCGCGATCAATATTTAAGTACTGGGCTGTTCTTATGGATAGATTATTATGCCGCTTAATAAACCCTTCATACTGTCACGTCCCGGGTTGAGGTCTTAGGGAAATGACATTGTTGGGGTAGGTTAAAAGGAAGTTTCGGCACGAAATTGAATTTCGCAGCACTAAACTGGGTAAGGAGCCTCGGCACGAAAATGTATTTCGCGTCAAAAGACGGGTAGGAGCCTCGGCACGAAAATGTATTTCGCGTCACGAGGAGGGTAAGAGTCTCGGCACGAAAATGTATTTCGCGTCACGAGGAGGGTAAGAGTCTCGGCACGAAAATGTATTTCGCGTCACGAGGAGGGTAAGAGTCTCGGCACGAAAATGTATTTCGCGTCACGAAACGGGTAGGAGCCTCGGCACGAAAATGTATTTCGCGTCACGAGGAGGGTATTTGTCTCGGCACGAAAATGTATTTCGCGTCACGAGGAGGGTAAGGGTCTCGGCACGAAAATGTATTTCGCGTCACAAAACGGGTAGGAACCTCGGCACAAAAATGTATTTCGCGTCACGAGTTGGGCAGGCGTCTTGTCGTCGAGGTAAACTCCGAATTGGAAACTACGTATTCTTTATTTAGAAATGGATTGTACAGTGGGTAAATGTTTACAGCACGACGTTGTTACCCTGCTGGTCTGATATTTTAGCCTGAGCATCCCTCTGTTTGGGGCCGGTATTTAACTGGCCTGTTGAAGGGGTGGGAGGCAAGTTAGGCGAGCAGCCTGAGGAATTTGGAAAAGGGGGGTGTTTGGGAAAACTGATATCAGAAGGAGCCATCTTGGCGAGTCTAGGAATTTGGGAAAAAAGGGTGTTTGGGAGATCTGATATCAGGTGGAGCCATCTTGGCGACATGCGGAATTTGGAAAAGGGAAAGCTCGGGAAATCAGGTGATTGCCAAGGGATCGGTTGTCCGGATGGATAACCATCTTGGCGACGTCTGGCATGCGTAGTTAAAGAATGGTCGGATTTCCGTTTGGACCCATCTCGCTGGGTCCGGACAAGGAAAACCCATTCGTTTATTGGAGGGGGAGGGGCGATTATCGCGATATCTCGGCACGAAAATGTATTTCGCGGCACAAAACGACCAGGGAAGGTTTAAATGGTTATTATGTATTTGGGAGACACCCGTTAGGACGCTAATAGCTTTGTTTTGATTTACCGTTGCATTATTTCAAAGAACCGCTCGCGATATTCCGCGGACTACGTTTAGATGTGCTGATTCGGGAAAAGTCATGTAAACATAACAAGAGCTCTCGTGTTCGCGAGACGAGATCAGCTGTTGCACCGGCGTGTTATGTATTGTAATCTTTATTATCGTAGGATTTACGCAATAATACGAGGCGTGTTTAGGAAATAGTAACGTTTGTTTATTTTGGGTACCGTCTTGTTTTGACGTGTACCGTTAGGAACATATGATTTAAATATAATAATAGTGATACACATGAATATTAGTAATGAAGGTGCAATACAAAATAGACCGATAGGTCTTAACAATAAGTGGGTGATACAAATTAACTAATAGGCTTTAAGCAATAAGCAAACACACGTAATAGGCCAATAGGCTTTAAGCAATAAACAAGTAATAGAAAATAAGCCAATAGGCTTTAGCAGCAAGCAAGAAACAAAAATAAATGAATAAGCTTTAGTAGCATTTAATGTTATAAATGAATAATTATATAAAGAGGTATGATAAGCAATACGCATTAGTAATATAAATGAATATGACATACAGTGTTATATATATATTAATAATAATAGCAACTTACAATAAGTAAAGCAGGACGTTTCTCCTTCTTGGAGGGTTCGCACTGAATTTATATAATGAAAAATGAGATTCGTCGATTCGTTATCACTTTTATAGTCGCGAGGTTTATATAGACACTTGTCGCAAAAATGGTAAACATGGTAATGTGCTCCGGCCTTTGTGGACCTCATATTTATAGTAAAGATTGGAATGTCAGGTATGAAGGGTAAGCGCGGTAATTCGCCATGGCACGTACGCCAAATATGCGTCGTAGTAAATAACTGAGTGATGACTAATGCGCAAAGTATGCGTCGCAATTACATTTTTGGGGTTTTTATATGGGAATACTCAATCCGACGGATTTGGAGTAGCTGGATGGGTACAGGGGTAAGAGTGGAGTCAAATCAAAGGGCAGTTTGAGGGGGTGAGACGTGGTCTCGAATTAGTAAGTTTTTGGGGCGAGGGATTCGTTTAAATTGACAGATAGGGAGGAAATCGTGCCTCGTAGGCCGAATAAGGGGAGAGAATTTCTTGATTGACCGTTTAGAGATAGGGACCACTAAGGTATATCGTCTAAATGATCGGTTGGGTGAGGGAGTAGGGTATGACTCGAGATTGAAGGTTTTAATACCGCGCGAAAAATAGTGGGACGTCACAATACCAGTGCCTTCCTGGTCGATTCCCTTTAAATGGAGTCTCTCTTTTTAAATCGGTCACATACAGTTGCACACTATCAAGCAATTGTGACTTAGTGACAGGGTACCCTCTTTCTAAACGGGATTTTACCCAATTAACAATTTCTTCTTCATAATTAAATAGAATAGTGGGAGGTCCACTTTTAATATTTATTTTTTCTGGATTTTTATTTAATCTGTATATTGTTGCTAACGGTACCCCGTAAGTGTCTACCGCTTTTCTATATGTAGATCCTCTTTTGATGGCTTCCAAAGCTTGCTGCAGAGATTTCGAAGAATAATTCTTTCTTGAAACTTTCTTTTTTTGGTATGTTTTTCTTAACGGTTTTCTTTTTCTTCTGCACTTTTCCTTTTTTTACATTTTTCTTTAAATGTTTCCCTTTCTTTTCACTTTCCATTTTAAGTCAGTTCTTTACTTATAAATAAAAAATTCTGCAGTAAATAAGTATTAATTATAAAATTAAATTGATTATATTTTTACATACTACAGATTAGAGGTTAGGTTTTGACTTTTTTATAAAATAGTAATACTTACTTATTGTGTTTAATTACTTATTTATGTAAGTATAAACAACTTATAAAAAGGAATGCACGTGTTTCGCGAACATATAAATAACGTACTACGTTGAACGGAATTCGCGCATGTGTTTCATAAACATGTACCAGCTAGAGTGACAGGGGCACCAATTATGAAACACGCTTTTCTTCTGTTCCATAAATACGGCATGCGAACAAATATTATGTACGCAATTTGGAACACCTATTTTATAAATAAAATTCTATTCAAATTCGGAAACTGAGTTATTCATTCTACAACCTATAAGCTATCCTATAATCTATTACACATGCTATATAAAGATTTAAATTTAAAAAAACAATTAAAAAATAAATCGTCGAACCTATCGGTATTAACTCGGCCACTAGCCAAATTTCTCAGAGCTGGCACCATGTTTAATATTACAATTTCTTTCTAATATTTTACATGAGAGAATGATATTTACTCTTATTTATCTACAAAATTAAATATTCGTATGTATTGAAAACAATTTTGTAATTCCTAATAACCCCAAAAACTATATTAAAATTACAGTAATGATGAAACTGTTCCATGAAAGGGACAATGTTCCATAATAGGTACTTTTACCTTAATTTTATTTTTGATCGAATTATAAATAATATGCTTATCGGAGCACATAAAACTAAAAAACACATAGCGAGTCACGTATAATACAATCGTTTCTTTTATATTGTGCAGTATATTTAGTTTTTCTAAAATGTAATTTGTAATATTATATACAGGGTGTCCCAAAAATGCTGCGGTTCCTTAATGGGGGGTGATTCGGGGGGTGATTGCAAACAACTTTATCCTTTGCGAAAATGCCCTCCGAGGTTTCGTTAACGAGATATTAATAAAAAGCACCGACCAATCAGAGCGCGAGCCTTCCGCTGAAGCTCCCGCGCTAGCGTGGCCGCGCGCCGGGCCGCGCTGCGACTACGAACAAGCAAGGCGGCATGCATCGAAGGAAATTGCGTAGAATGGCAAATGAAAAAGACGTAACAAAAAAATCGAACCTTTTGCCATGGTTTGTTTGCCATTTAAAGTGAATAATGAATAATGGATAAATGGATGAAAATCGCGTGTAACGTAAAAAAACGAATACACATTTTTTTTAGAAGATTCGAAAATAATAATTATTTGAAGTGGGAGGATAAGGAATACGTAAAATTCCTTGTGTTAATAACATATCCACGAAAAGGTAATGTAACAGGAAATTAACGAAAAGTGATCGTAGTTCGTTATTCTGATAAAAATCCGTAACTCAATAACGGCCAGCACTGTTGCTGATAACGAATAAGTCTGTTTAAAAAGCCCGAATAAATATTTTCGTACGAGAATTTTGAGAATTATCGCCGGAAATAAGCCATACCTTGCGTTAAATTTAAAAATTAAAGTAACTAAAACTCACCCTTGTCGAAAATTCACCTGCAATTTGAAATCTTGTGTCACTGGGTCACTGAACCGATCCTGGTCATCGATGGACGAGCCCAGTGCACAGCTGATCCCAGGTATACGACACTACCCAAAGTTAAGGGTCGCAATGTCAGGTGCGTCTAGGTCAACGTACCGAATATTCACTTCACTGCACGGCTACTAACACTGACCACTTAATTTACTTTTCATGGAACGAGTTGTTCCTACGTTATAAAAATTGGTGGAAATGAATTTTTACTTGGCGTTCGGAGCCGTGGGTAATCCCCGCGCAAATTCTCACGCTGCAGCACTTGCGTCCTCGTTGTTCGGGGGGTACACCCAGAACATCGCGTAATACTCTTGAGCAGAGAACATTTGTCTGCGACGTAATTGCTGACTGCTGACTGACAAGATTTTTTCCAAGCGACTTCTTCTACCTCCAAATAGTTTCTCTCGTTCCATTATGAGTTGACCCCCACCAGGCCAAGAGGCTTCAGGTAAAAAGAAGCCAGCACATTTTCGGAACACACGTGTTTCGCAGAAGTGCAACGAAAACTTTCACAAAAGCCCGCACTCCGTCCTTCTACTGCCAATGTACCCATTGCTTCGAGATAGAAAACAGACACCACGTGTATCGGTTCGAAAGGGTCCGAAGAGAAGAGAAACAGAAAGTCTTCGAGTTGCTATAAAGAAAAAAATCCTGCTTCCTATTTCCCTTTTCCGATACCCTGAGTTCACGTCTGCTACGAGGCGGAACCAAGTAAGTCATAAATTATCCGAAACTGTAGGAAACCGTTCTCTACCGCCGACTTGCGGGGCAATACGGTCATAAACCGCGACCCTGGCGAAATGCTCTGGCTGATCAGCCTGATTAATTTTGGAGAACTAGAAATTACAGAGTATTATCCAGCATCAATACGTCTCGCGGAGAGACACAGGAAAAGAAGGGATAGTCCGCTGACTGCGCGTAGTCCCGCCTGCTTCGTCCTACCCTCAAATTAAAGACGGATCCCTTATCTCTCGAGTATAAACACGTGCTCGAATTTCAAAACACAAGCACGCATCGACGTATTCGGTGCGAGAGACTGTGGGCTTGAGGTCCGATTGGCCCCAAACTAACCAATCTGCCCTGGATCCCTCCCAAACGGCCACTGTCCTGAAGAGGCCCTCTTCACAGCGATATCTCCTCCGCAAGGCCCACCTTCTCTCGCACGGAATACGTCGACGCATGAAATTCTGTCGATCTGTTTTTTGACCTGACTGAAGAAATGTGGGATGGTAGCGGCACGGTCAGCTGACTGTAATCGCGCGCGGTTGCTTTACCTGAGACGGGACGCACCATTGCCTTTAACAGGTTACTGCGACGTTAATATCAGCTGCATTACTCTAGAAATAAGTTTAATTTACAGAAAACATATCAGCGAATGTGGTAGTACTTTTTCTGATTTTTACAACCGCGACCTCGACGTGAAACGGTAAAGGACATTTCGATGTCTTCTGGCATCAGGATAATACATGTCCCGGATTGTCCACCAATTCAGGGAGAATACGCGTTGACGTATTCCGTGAGAGAGAAGGCGGGCTTGAAGTTCGATTGGTCCTGAACTAACCATTTGGGCCTACTTATCTCTCGTGTCTAAACACGCGCTCGAATTTCCAAACAAAAGCATGCGTCGACGTATTCCGTGCGAGAGAAGGTGGGCCTTGCGGAGGAGATATCGCTGTGAAGAGGGCCTCTTCAGGACACTGGCCGTTTGGGAGGGATCCAGGGCAGATTGATTAGTTTGGGGCCAATCGAACCTCAAGCCCACAGTCTCTCGCACCGAATACGTCGATACGTGCTTGTGTTTTGAAATTCGAGCACGTGTTTATACTCGAGAGATAAGGGATCCGTCTTTAATTTGAGGGTAGGACGAAGCAGGCGGGACTACGCGCAGTCAGCGGACTATCCCTTCTTTTCCTGTGTCTCTCCGCGAGACGTATTGATGCTGGATAATACTCTGTAATTTCTAGTTCTCCAAAATTAATCAGCCAGAGCATTTCGCCAGGGTCGCGGTTTATGACCGTATTGTCCCGCAAGTCGGCGGTAGAGAACGGTTTCCTACAGTTTCGGATAATTTATGACTTACTTGGTTCCGCCTCGTAGCAAACGTGAACTCAGGGTATCGGAAAAGGGAAATAGGAAGCAGGATTTTTTTCTTTATAGCAACTCGAAGACTTTCTGTTTCTCTTCTCTTCGGACCCTTTCGAACCGATACACGTGGTGTCTGTTTTCTATCTCGAAGCAATGGGTACATTGGTAGTAGAAGGATGGAGCGCGGGCTTTTGTGAAAGTTTTCGTTACACTTCTGCGAAACACGTGTGTTCCGAGAATGTGCTGGCTTCTTTTTACCTGAAGCCTCTTGGCCTGGTGGGGGTCAACTCATAATGGATACGAGAGAAACTATTTGGGGGTAGAAGAAGTCGCTTGGAAAAAATCTTGTCAGTCAGCAGTCAGCAATCGCGTCGCAGACAAATGTTCTCTGCTCAAGAGTATTACGCGATGTTCTGTGTGTAACCCCCCCCCCCCCCCCCCCCAACAACGAGGACGCAAGTGCTGCAGCGTGAGTATTTGCGCGGGAATTACCCACGGCTCCGAACGCCAAGTAAAAATTCTTTCCACCAATTTTTATAACGTAGGAACAACACATTTATCCTTTATTCATTATTCACTTTAAATGGCAAACAAACCATGGCAAAAGGTTCGATTTTTTTGTTACGTCTTTTTCATCTGCCATTCTACGCAATTTCCTTCGATGCATGCCGCCTTGCTTGTTCGTAGTCGCAGCGCGGCCCGGCGCGCGGCCGCGCTAGCGCGGGAGCTTCAGCGGAAGGCTCGCGCTCTGATTGGTCGGTGCCTTTTATTAATAACTCGTTAACGAAACCTCGGAGGGCATTTTCGCAAAGGAAAAAGTTGTTTGCAATCACCCCCCGAATCACCCCCTTTAAGGAACCGCAGCATTTTTGGGACACCCTGTATGACAGATATGTCATATTCATATTAATTGCAAAGAAAAATTGATCTGATGTTAACCTTTCGTATTCGGACGGAAAACGTGTCAATATTCGTACCAGGTTGTCGATTTTTTTCTGAATTCCGCTAGATATTTTTATTTTTGTACCTCATGTATTTCGAATGTGCATAATCTCAGCTTATTTGTGACATAAATACTTTTCGAAAACTCTTCGCCGTAATCCCACTATACAACTTCAAATGAAGCTACTTAGTATTTCAAGTTTTCATTATCTCTTTTAGGTTTATAAAAAAAGCTCCGCCTTCCTCCGGGTTCTAAATAGTACTAATTGATAGGAGATACCATCTACTAACAGCCCTCCAAAAATTGGCTGCGTTTATTTGCGACTTTGGCTGTTATTGATACATAATCACAGGAGTGCGCTGTGCATGCGATTTCGCAGAAACTCATCACATCGGCATTTCTCGCTACTTTTGCATAGGTTCTATTTTATAATACTTTTTGGTAGTTTTAGTTTGTATGAACAGTAATATTAATTGTTTTATTATGTAATTTTAGTAGTTTAATGTAATATGTTATTACACGATTGTGTTATTTTCTTTCTCTAATATGTTTTATAATGTTTGATGCTAATCAATTCGTTTTTTATGTAATATTACATACTTATTAGTAACATAATTATCATATATGGTTTTTGTGTACCGAATGTGTACGTGGTTTATTGTTATTTTATTTGTGATAGATGCTTTAATTTTATTAATGTTCCTGTCCAGATAACCGTTGGTTATTAAGAAGTAATATAAAAAAAGTATTCAAAAATATTGAGAAACATCGAAGTTATGAGATTTTTTCCGCGAATCCTATGTTACATGCCCCACTGTGCGCCGTAGGCTGCCAACAGCTTGTCCAGCATTGCAATTGTTGAGGCCGACGTTGTCGAGTTAGTCGTCTTGACTTCCAGCCATTTACTATACGCGTCGACAATTATTATCAGCATCGTGCCAGCGACAGGACCCGCGTAGTCGATGTGCACCTTTTCCCAAGGAGCCTTCGGTACTCCCAGTGATGCTCTCGAAACTTCGGTGGAGCATGCGCGTGCCTTGCGCACTCAGTGCATGATTTGGCCACGCGCTCAATATCCGCGTCGATCCGTGGCCAAAAAACAAACGATCTGGCCAATCTCTTCATCTTCACAATTCCTATGTGAGCCGCATGCAATTCATCGAGGATTGGCCGCTGCAGAGACGGCGGCACGACAACTCGGTGCTCAAACAACAAGCAGCGGGCAGCCAGGGTATACTTGACCTCGGGTGCCTTATACCCGTGCCGCGCAAGGTCCCGGCCGGCTTCCAACAGTTGGACTATCCTACCCAGATCCGGATCCCTTCTTGTTTCTCGAGCGATGTTGTCTGCGCTTACAGGAAGCTGCTTCACCTGACCCAGCACGAATTGGCCGAATTCGTCCAGCTCCATCATTTCTTCCTCCCTTCCCGAGGACAATTGGTTTACGGTGCCTATTGTCGTAGGTAGCGGTGCACGAGAACAGTAATCGGCGTTTGCGTTGGCTTTTGTAGGTTTGAACGTTACCTCGTAGTCGAAATGTGACAAATAGTCGGCATAGTTAGCCATACGACTAATGCACAGCACTGGCAGTGACTTCTCCGGGTGCAAGATTTGTGTCAACTGCTTGTGGTCCGTAATTAGCTTGAAGTGGCGTGCATAGAGGTAGTGAAAACATTTCTGGGCCGCCCAGACTATAGCCAGTGCCTCCTTATCAGTCTGCGGATAACGCTGCTCGGTTGCACTCATTGTCCGACTTGCATAAGCGATTGGGCGCTCCCGTCCGTCGCTCAGTCGGTAGGACAAGACAGCACCCAAGCCCGTCTTGCTGGCATCCGTTGCCAACAACAGGGGAAGCGTAGGGTCATACGGCATGAGGACCCCTGGAGAAGTTAAGGCCCTCTTGATGTCCTCGTACGCCTGCTCCGCAGCCGACGACCATGCGAACGGCTCGGCAAGAAGCATGTCTCGGAGCGGTCGATTCCTGGTGGACAGATCTGGAACGAAGGAGCTGTAGTACGTTGCCTTACCCAAGAACAACTGTAACTCTTCAGGTGTGGACGGTTTTGGTGCATTGCGCACGGCTTCCACATGCTTGTCCGATTTATGGATACCCTCAGCATCTATCCTATGCCCCAGGAACTCCACGGATGGTATGGCAAACACGCATTTTGCTCGATTCAGCTTCAATCCCTGCGATTTAACCCTTTCCAGAGCAGCACCAAGAGCCACGATCAAGCTATCGAAACTGTCGGCGAAGACAAGGATGTCGTCGAAGAAGTTTAGGACGTTGGGAAGATCCTGCAGGACCGTTTCCATTCTCCGTTGCCAAATAGCGGGGATATTCGCCGCCCCGTAAACCGCTCGGGTTGGGCGAATTAACCCATGCGTTGGAGTATTGAGGGTCAAGGCCTGACCAAACTCTTCGTCGACCGGTAGGTGCGTGTATGCGTCGGTCACGTCCAAATGACAGAACAGCTTGGCCCCTTTCATTCAGTTGAACAGGTGCTCTGCCCTTGGGATCGGATGCTCATCGATCGCGATGCGTGGGTTCAATGTGGGCTTGTAGTTGCTCGTGATACGCAGCTTCCCATTTTTCTTGACCACAACATGTGTTGTCGAGCCCCATTCCGAGTGTTCGACTCTTTTGTAGAAACCCGACGCGATTTTGGCATCGATTTCCTTTGCGTATGCTGTCTGTAATGCCAACGGTATCTCTTGCGCTCGGCAAAGAACCGGCGCTGCTCCCGGTTTCCAACCCTCGCAGGGGGGTCCACCAGTTTCCCTGGCGTCTCACTGAAAACATCATCATAGTGGGTTAGGAGTTGTTTGAGTTGGCTCTCCTGCTCCGACGTCAAAGACGGCGCCGCCGTCGCCATCTTGTGCACCCGCTCCGAGTCAGAGAACAGGTTAACGAAGTTTATCTCGCCCACGAATTGTGCGATCCACTCTCGGCCAAAAAGTGTTTCCAAATCCCCATCAACAACATAAAGGTTCAGTCTTCGAGTTGTAGTTCCGATCGTTGCATTGACGGGAATGCGGCCAATGCAGCGAACGCGATGGCCCGTGTAACTAGCGAACTGTCTATCGGTTGGCTGCAAAACAAAATTCCGTTTAATCGTACTCAGAACCTTTTCGCTGATAATTCCGCAAGGAGCACCAGTATCGAGCTCCATCTGCAAGCCGCACCCGTCGATCTGAACGTTAATCATTCGCTTGGCCGTGGACGTCACGACGCGAATGTCATGCACCTCGTTCAGACGTTGCAGAACGTCAATCTGGTCCGCCGGTAACTCGGTCTCTGTAATTTGGCCTGCAGTCTGCGCTGGTCTTTTCGCCCTACAGACTCTTGCGATGTGTCCCTGTTTCCCGCAGCTATTGCACTTCGCCTCGCGAAACCTACAGTAGTCCCGTCACACGGCGGGTGCTCGTTCCAGACGCCCCGTTCGGCTTTCCGCGATGCACCGCGCCAGCTCTGTTGCGAATTCCGACCACGCGACACCGATCTGTTCCGCGGGGGCCCTTTCGCGCCTCGCTTGGTTCGCGGTGGCGCGAATCCTAACCTGTTCGTCGCATCACGTGTCATTGACACCTTTGGCGTCCCAACCTCGCTGGTCGTGTTGCGCGTCGCCTCGAGCGCATGCGCGATTTCGTACGCCTCGTTAAAGGTTGCCGGTTTCTTCGCGATAATCTCGTCGCACGTCTCACGACATTCGAGACCGTGCAGAGACTGTTCTATCAGCATTCGGCCTATGAACTCGCCGTACTCGCAATAGGCGGCGCCCTGTCTCAATCTTAGGGCGAAATCGGCAACGGTTTCGCCTTTATGTTGCGCGATCTGTCGAAACTTGATACTCTCGGCGTATTTGTTTTTTGCCCGATCGAAGTGACCAATGAGCGTACTGCGTAGCTCAGCGTATGTAAGGTCCTCCGGCAAACGCGGACTCACCAAAAATTTGACTGCCTTGTTCAGCTCCACGCCCATGTAGACACGGGCATAGTTCGCATGCTGGTCCTGCGGAACGCGACTCAGCTGGAGAGCCCAGTCGAAGCGCTTGAAGTAGTCCTCGACTGTCGTTCCGTCGGTCAAGCGGTACGCCGTCATGGAAAATGGCGGTGGCTTCGGCGGCGCGCCGGCCGCCACGCCATTAGCTCCCCCGCCTCCTTCAGCGGTGGCAGCGTTCGTCGCGGACGCCTGCATCGCGTTTGCGAGCAAGCCTGCGAACGCCTGCAACAATTCCGGTAGCACTTCCATCTTTGCCGCGGACTGGCCAGACACGTGGTCAATGGCGATGTCGACACGACACTCGCTTTACTCTCCTTCACTCCGCGCAGATCAGCACTATCCCACTTCTGACACCACTTTTGTATCCTTACTGGACGTTATGGAGAATAATGAATGCACGTGTAATTGGACGAAAAACGAGTTTATTGCGGGAGAGGTCACAACGACGTTCGCTCTGGCGTGCACACGATGCGACAACTGAGTGCCGTCTCGGCGACTCCTATAGGCACGCAGTAAAAACCGATAACAGTGTCGCCAACATAACAGTAGATGTCATATACAACATATATTTTTCATGTTAATAATAATTAAATTAATTTCAAATGAAAACGGAAATGTAGTTAATTTTCACGCATTTTCTATCGCATAAAAAAATATGAGAACGTACCCTCCGCGTACATCGAGGGATGGGTGTAATTTTATAATATTCTATTCATTATTTTCTTTATATCTAATATTATATTTTAAAGTTGTTAACATACCTGCTGATTGAAAGTTTTCAATATATGAAAACAAAACTTTCTCACAATTTTTAATTACTTTTGAACGAAATCGGACCAAAACGAACTAAAGGACGCTGAAAAGGCAGATCCAACAAAACACTACAAGACTGTACAATACACCAGGACGCTACACTATGAAATGAAATCAAATAAAATGGCCAAAATGGCGTTGGGTGACGCTTCGGACGTTGTGGGTTTGTACGTAACCGCGTGTACTACGCACGTGTCCCACAAAAATATATTCCGTGTTCCTGTGGCACGGGAGCAATGACTGTAGCGTTGTTTGGCTTTTAGAAGAATATATATTTATAACAAAGAACTTAAACAACTCCTACTCCTTACAAAATGGTCTCGGTACCGTGACTTCTAACAAAACTCGCAGAAACGATTAATAATCGCCTAAAAGCTACTTGCTAGGTAATACTGCAATGGCGCAAGTTTATTTCTCCAGTGCTGGGAACCTGACGACCGAAACGTACGCGCCGATGCGCGCGCCTCAAAGTCTCTACAACGTAACGCTGCCAACACCACCTAGCGTACAATTCTCGCATTACATTGAGTACAGCGCCGCCATACCGTTGGTATTAAAACTAATCTAAGGCTAACTGTTCGCCCATAAGAGTGTCACGACCCTGGCGAATATCTCGGAAACGAAGGTCGAGCGCAGCGTGCGGCGGAAATCCCGTACGCCCGTAACAGGATTAGCGGTGGGGGAACTCCACGCATGCGCGCGATGGCGCGATGACGTCAAACCAATCAACGCCAAGATGAAAATTCGCCGACGCCAACCAGCGTCGACAACCGATTCCCCGACGACGCTGGTTGGCCGCGGTCTCACTAGTTGGGGCTGGCGTCAGCGAATTTTCATCTTGGCGTTGATTGGTTCGATAGTCGCCGCGCCATCGCGCTCATGCGTGGAGTTCCCCCACCGCTAATCCTGTTACGGGCGTACGGGATTTCCGCCGCACGCTGGTCGAGCGGCAGTAACATGTATAGGAAAAAGTTGTTCGCAATTATGTCCCCGACACGTATGAAAAAATCATTGAAATCGGTGAGGAAACACCTGTTCTGCATAATTACCCTATATGAATATGGCCATCGGTGGTAGTAGATTTATTGCCGTATCTGTTACCGTTCCTTTTTTATTTAAAGAAGTTTTCCCGATTTTGAGGCAAAACCTTTCTTAGACTCAAATCAGGGCGCTTCATCTTCTTCAAAAGGCTGACATTTTAATATTTTTTTATTTTTCTTAATGCATCTACTACCAGCCATAGCCACATTCATGTACTTTAAGAATCTCTTTTCCTTTTTGTGTTTCGGATAATCCTTACAGTACTTTTCGCCAATGCCAGGGCCACCCGATTATTTTTCACACAAAAATTCAGAACAATAGTTCAAGATACAATAAAACAGCCTGCCACACCTCAAATTAATTTGTTGAACCGTTTTTGTACCAAAAATTCACAAAGAATTACCTATTTTTTCGGCCCAACAAGGCGCAATCCCCCCTTAAGCGGTTATTACACCCTAGGCACTCGTTTTTGAAGGTGATATTTGGACGGGCGGAGCGAGATGAAACGCTTTGTGTGCGCGGCGGGCGTGCGTGACGGGCGCGAGCGCTCAGATGAAATCGTGACTGCTCGACGCATGCGCGCCACGGTCAGATAGCCAGGCACGGCACGAGCCTTTTTTGCGCCCTAGGCGAACTTGTCAAATTGCGCCCTTTATTGTATTACATTAATTTGAGATTATTGATGACCTTACTCTGATTTTTTATTCGTAGTTTTAAACAGTTGCAGTGTCACGTGACATAAATACAATAAGCAATGATGAAATAGAAATACAATAAGCAATAATGAAAATATATGCAAGCGAAAGCAATAAAGAATAATGTGAATGGAGATGATATGCACTAATGAAATAAGTAATTATAGCCGCTTACGATTGATGTCGTAGATAAATCGAACTGAATCTAACACTGTTTAGTTAAAATATGCGCGACTGATAATTACGGTAGACCTTCATGGAAGTATTTCCGTAGAAGAGGGCTAAGGCCTCTGGGGCCCTTGTATTTATACAATGTTTAGGACTGAGGGGTATGCGCGGTATGCACCATGACTCATGCACAAAATATGCGTTATATAATTCAAACGTGGTAATGACTTATGCGCGAAATCTGCGTCGCAATAGACCGTTAGGGGTTCTTATTTGGGCCTTCCGAAAAGGGGTACTCAACCTATTGGATGGATTTTGCGTGGTTTGATTGGAGGGGCGAGGGTGGCGTTGATTCGGTGGGTAGTTGAGAAGGGTTGAGACGTGGTCTCTGGTAAGAGGGTTTCTGGGGAAGATTCGGTAATTATGCAGAACAGGTGTTTCCTCACCGATTTTGACGACCTTGAAATATGTTGTCGGGGGCATGATTCGGAACAACTTTTTCCTATACATATTACCGCCGCTTGACCTTCGTTTCCGAGATATTTGCCAAAAACTATCGGTTGCATTCTGCCCATACATACATACATTGTATGTACTTGTATGCACTAGCCGCAGCCGAGCCCTTGGCTCGTCGTTCGACTGTTTATTCAGTATTGTTGTACACACATCACGACAACGCATTCCACTTTCCAACTTGTCCCGGGTATTAGTATTGGTTTGGGTTAGATTAGTGCGGGGGGCGCGCGCCCGCTTGCGGGCGCGTAACGCATGGTCGCGAACCGATCTGAGTTTAGAGATTTGAACCAGAAACTTGCGCATGCCCGTCAACACCCCGACTCACATCGGTTCGCTACCATGCTTTACGCGTCCGCGAGCGGGCGCCCCCCCCCCCCCCCGCCCTAGTCTAGCCCCAACCAATACTAATACCAGGGACAAGTTGGAAACTGGAATGCGTTGCTTCGAAATAAATCAACCGGAGTTTTACACAAATATCTCGGAAACAAAGGCCAGCTTCGTCATTTGCTTTGGTCCCATGCTGGCGCATACGCTGCCACGGACGCGTACTGTAGATAGTTATACGGCAGAATACATTGTAGTAGTAGCAGCAGTTTTTCGCAAATATCTCGGAAACGAAGGTCGAGCGGCGGTAACCTGTATAGGAAAAAGTTGTTCAGAATCATGTCTCCGAAAACATATCCAAAAATAATTGAAATCGGTGAGGAAACACCTGTTCTGCATAATTACCGTTTATTTTCAACAATGCCAACAATGGAAATACCATTTTGCGCCCCTTGTCTACCTTATGCCCTAGGCAGTTGCCTAACTTTTCACAGTAAAGTCATAAATAATCTCAAATAAATGTATTATAATAAAGGGCGCAATTTGACAAGTTTGCCTAGGGCGCGAAAAAGACTTGAGCCGGGCCTGCGTCAAGCTTTCGCAGAAGCTGTTTTCGGGTTCACGGCGAGGGCTCACGACCATCGCGCGTGTCAGGCGTCAGAAGGAGGGAGCGAAACAAAACATCAACGCGTCGTCTGTCTCGTATCGTTCCTCGGTCGCTTTCAGTCCCACTGATTCTCTCTTGTTCCATCTCGCTCTCAGCTTCACGGGACAGGAGTGAGCCCGAAGTGGTGGGAATAGCGAAAATCTGTTATCGCGTAGGCCAGGCTTGGGAATGAAGTGCTCTTATCGGCCGATTTTCAGAAGCAACGCGCTCTTTCTCCCGCCTCGCGTCTTGCCCCCCGCGACGGCCGCGCTGCTTGGAGCTCCTCAGATGCGTACCACATGAACCGCGCGTGACGCATTAGGGCGATACCCGTATCAGTAGGTTTCTACATCACCCATAGGGTACTATTATCGATGGGTCTTTTTTTTGTCAGTGTTATCCCCTGCAGGCCTACTCCACTGTATCGCGTGATAAAAACTAAATTTGGAAAATGCTTCTAAATTTCATTGTCAAAATTTTAATCAAGTTCGCGAAAACTAGATTTTCGCGCACGTTTGGACGTGCTGGGTAAATTTGAAATATCAACGGGAGGCTGGACGTCGCTATTCGTACCAAAGACCAAAGCGAGGAATCATTGAGCAGTGTGCGCTATTCTGTCTCACTGCTACGCATTTTTGAGAACGAACATTCGCACAAATATGTCGATCCGAACATGAGAGAAAATTCGGAGCGCGAAGTTCCAAAGTTTAGGGTATGTCGATTCTTCCAGTATTTTAATTAAAATTTTGACAGTGAAATTTAAAAATATTTTCCAAATTAATTTTTTATCGTGTGATTCACTCGGATAGGCCTACAGGGGATACCACTGACCAAAAAACGCATCGGTAATAGTATGTACCCCATGGGTGATGTGGAAAGCTACTGATACGGGTGTCGCCATAATGCGCCACGCGCGGTTCATATGCAACGCACCTGAGGAGCTCCGAGCATCGTGGCGGGAGAAAGAGGGCGTTGCTTCTGAAAATCGGCCGAAGAGAGCACTTAATTCCCAAGTCTGGTGTAGCCCAAACTGAGCTCTCATCGAGGAAGTACTGTAATTTCATCACCACTTTCTTGTAACATTAGATGCCTTTCTAATTATTTTTTATCAACGGTCTCAGTATTGATATTGGTGAGTGCGTTTCGCCACAAAAGAGCGTTGTAATAGTTTGCAATGGTTTCAAAATAGTTATTAGTGATTCTATTTTTCCCCCTGACTTTCCATTATATTCAAACTTTTTGCTGGACTTCGAATTTGTTATAGTTTTATCTACTATTACGTTTGATATACAATACCTATTTGTGTATAAACGATCGAGCATAAGAAAAATGGAGCTCGATGGAAATCGGGTGGAACAGCATTGTAGTAACGTCGTTTATCCAGAGTCTGTTTCGCAACACTAGAGTGTTTTAAATGTCCAACTACTTTACTGCACACACAAATAAGATATTCCATATTCTTTCCCACGAGTGCTTTATTTATTGCAAGCTGGAGGCTATGCGTTGTACATGTTACGCTTTGAATTTCGGTTTTCTCGCCTATTAAGGAGATGACATTTATCATATTTCGAGCATTATCTGTAACCATAGCAACTATTTTTTCAGTTATTTCCCAATCGCCCACCGTATTTTGTAATTCATTACCGAGATTTTCGGAATTGTGACGTTCTTCCTTTTCATGTGTTGTTAGAGTGTATCTACACCACTGAATCGATAAAATGTATGGTTACCGTTAATGTATGTAGGTATCTCGGGTTAAAGAAGACCAGCACAGTCCGTTGTACATGCTATGCTTTTAGCAGCTTTCAGGTTTTTCTTACTTTTTCCTTCAACAGTGGTCTTCAAAACAGTTAATCTCCTTTTAATTGCTTCTTCCCTACAAATTTTATAATTTGGTTCGAGCCAGGGTTGCCAGGGATTCTTTGTGGCCAAACACCTACAGGAGTGGTGGTAATGTGTACGTGAACTGACGCTAGCGTCAAGGCAGCCAAGTGGCCCCAACGCGAAGCCAACCACTGCCAACCAGCGTCGCCGGGAAATAGATTGTCGGCGCTGGTTGGCCATGGTTGGCATTGTCGACGCTGGTTGGCTTCGCGTTGGGGCCACTTGGCTACCTTCGCGCTAGCGTCAGTTCACGCACACATTACCACCACTCCTGTAGGTGTTTGGCAACAAAGAATCCCTGGCAACCCTGGTCCGAGCACATGCATGAAATTTTGAAAACCGAGGCTTGACCAAAAGGAAAGGGGTAATTGATTCAGTACTATTAACTTAGGAAGTGCTTCGCTTATCTCCTCTGTTCTTGTACAATCGGATAAACAGTGGCTCACAGTCGCAGTGTCACTAGAACGAGATTGCAATTGCAGTAGACGTTTCCTTGTATATAAAGTTCCGGGATCCATATTTTCATTACTTTCTTCGATACAGGGTGATTCTCCAGTGACGCCTGTCAAAGAGATGCCGCCTGGTACCCCGTGGCGAGGACAACCCCCCGCAGTGCCTCATCGAATTTTATGGCTTTCGACCCTTGAAAGGGTTGGAATACCATTAACAAGTCAAAAATGTCCAGGATTTCCGCATTCCTCATCAGATCTTTGCGAAAACGACGCCATTCGATTCCTTATGTTTCGCCGACGAAACTAACATCAAGAACGACCTAATTCGGACCACAATGAAGGAAATTCCATGAAAAATTGATTTATATCATTTCAACCTGATTTCGTTAAAAATAGTCCGATTTACATGAAGATTGGTATGATTTTCATCACAAAAACATAAGAAATCCATCGGTGTCACTTCCATACCGATACAATAAAGCAGGCATCGGAATTAAGTGATCTTTTTGGCCGAGTTTCAGAGGCGACGCCTCCTTTCTCCCGCCGCGCGTCTTGGCCCCCGTGGCGGCCCTGAAGCCTCGAGCGCCTCAGGCCCGTGCCGTATGAACCGCGCGTGGCGCATTGGGGCGACACCCGTATCAATAGGATTCCACATCAACCATGGGGTACCATTATCGATGCGTTTTTTTTGTCAGTGGTATCCCCTGTAGGCCTATTCCACTGTGCGGCGTGATAAAAAATAGAGTGGAAAAGCGCGTTTTATTATCAAAATTTTAAACATGTTTGGGAAAACTAGATTTTAGATCTAAATTTTAGATTTACCCAGCACGTCGAAACGTGCGCGAAAATCTAGTTTTCCCAAACATGTTTAAAATTTTGATAATAAAACGCGCTTTTCCACTCTATTTTTTATCACGCGGCACAGTGGAATAGGCCTACAGGGGATCTATTGATACGGGTGTCGCCCCAATGCGCCACGCGCGGTTCATACAGCACGGGCCTGAGGCGCTCGAGGCTTCTGGACCGCCGCGGGGGCCAGGACGCGCGGCGGGAGAAAGGAGGCGTCGCCTCTGAAACTCGGCCGAAAAGATCACTTAATTCCGATGCCTGCAATAAAGAATAAAGAATTTCTTAATACGCTGAAATGAATCTTTCACATTTTCACCCTTGACTGCGAGGCGCCGACCTCGATTCGCTGCGGTCGCCCGAGGATTCATACTCATTTCAGAAATAAAACTATTCTTTATTTCTTATCATATCGATATGGAAGTGACACCGATGGATTCCTTATGTTTTTCCGATGAAAATCGTACCAAAAATTCATGTAAATCGGACTATTTTTAGCGAATTCAATTTGAAATGATACAAATGAATTTTTCATGGAATTTCCTTCATTATGGTCCGAATTACGCCGTTCTTGGTGTTAGTTTAATAGACGAAACATAAGTAATCGATTGCCGTCGTTTTCGCAATGATCTGATGAGAAATGTGCAGTTTGAGACTTCTTACTTCTCAATGGATATCCCAGCCCCTTCGAGGGTCGAAAGCCTCGGTGAGGCATCGCGGGGTTTTCTTTTCGCCACGGCGGGCCGAACGGCATCTCTTTGAGGAGCGTCGCGATAGAATCACCCTGTATAAGTATATCTCACAACAGTAAGATATTGTCAAATAAGTTTGCCACTAAGTCACCAAGAGGACACCCCTAGGGTTAACGCTAGGCGGCCGCGGCACTGATAAGCGCTCCCGCAGCCACGATTGGCGCGGCTCACCATAAGAGTGGCACCGCGAGCAGGAATGGGAGGAAATAGTGTATCGTAGTGGAGGGGAAACCAACCATGGCGTCGATTAGTTGGGAGCCAACATCTATCTTGGCATCGATTGGTTTGACGTCACGGCGTCGTCCTGCGCATACGTGGCGTGACGTCAAACAATTTAAAAGAAAAAGTTATTCATGGTCATGTCCTTGACAACATATGTCCAGGTCAATGGACAGCATAATTACCTAAATGTCAATGTCAGGGTATTACAAATAAGATATTTTTTTAACTTGCCTGTGTATTACTTTGTATTGTTTGCTTCTTTTTATGTAAAAAGTAATTTTACAATTACTTTTAGGTACAGAGAAACACTATGGGTCGTTATACAGGAAAGAAGTGCCGCCTCATGACAATGTTATGGCTCACTGCTCTATTTTTCTTGGTAGAAATAGTAGTGGGTTATGTAACTAACTCTATGGCTTTAATAGCTGACAGTTTTCACATGTTGTCTGATGTCGCAGCATTGGTTGTTGCATTCCTGTCTGTAAAGGTAAGGTCTTACATAAATCTTTTGTACATTAAATGCTAATTATAAGATCAAGTATTTGGACGGTTTATAAGTAATGTTCGTTTTTTTTTAACTTGATATGCTCATAAAAATAGCAACTCACTTTAATGTAAGGTGTACTTATAATTACTGCCAATGACTTGTCACGAACCTGATAGCTTATAAATGTCCCTGCCATAAAATTCTGGGGATTCTGAATTGAAAAAGGTGCCAGTTTAGACGGGTGAACGATACAATGTCGTTCGGCTCGGGCCTCGCGTGGCATCGATCAAAGGCTCTCGCGAGTCTGGAGGCTCGCCAAGGTTAGTCGAGCTTCAATCGACTAAAATACGATTGAATACGAGAACACTGGGGATTCAATCATGATTGAATCCCCATGATTGAAGGTAGTTCAATCATGGCCAACGATTGAATCCCCATAATTTCAATCATGAGCGCTTCGATTAAAAATTGACTCGGGTTAGTCTTATTCATGAGTATCGAAGAAAATTTTCGTCTTTTAGTCGAACTTAATTTTTTATTTGAAATAATTTTTTGCCCATCTCTGGTTGAACAGAAAATGAGTCCCTCTGGGACTCCACGTGGACGCGGGAGCTTTTCTCTACCGCGAGACGTGTCGTACGCCGTTGCGTACTGGTTGCGATGGGTTTAGGTAATTAAAGATTTGACAAACGTTTACTGGCTCAACGCCGTATCTGCGATAAAGCTTCGTGACGTATACAGGGTGTCCGCGGGAAGACTGGACAGCTGAATATCTCCTAAAGTATTGGAGATAAAAAATTTAAAAAAATATGTAAATTAATGGTTCAATGGGGCTGCTTAATTCGCCGCGAGGGACTTTTTTTTCGATTATTATTTTAAAAGATACGATGGTCAAGTTCGGTTTTTCAAATAGCACTAACTTTTTTGAAGTCCTGAGTTGATAGTGCGTTCCAAGACGAATTCAATAAGCTTTAATGTATACACTTGATTTCCACTGGTTTTTGAGATATTGCGCTTGCAAATTTGCTGATTTTCACTTGAAAAACACCTCTGGAATAGCAAGGACCGGGGTCGGTCTTGCTGGCGCCACGGGTGGCAGTGCCTGCTGAAATAGATACCTACCTGCCAAAGGTCTACGCAGACCCAAGGCTGGACAATTCTTTTCCGTCAGAAATGCTACTTAGGTAGGTACATCTGCGGTATCGAGAAGCGCACCGTTACTTTTATTTCGCACTTGCTTCTACGCTCGGATGGCCGGTTATTTTGGGAGGGATGCAAGTTCGATTGGTTAGGTTAGGAGGTGTGAGAGTTGCTAGACTAAATTTCAACCATAGGGAGCAGATTGTATTAGAACCAATCGGATTTGCATCCGATGCGTAAATATTATTAACGAAATTAGTTTGAGGTTATGGAAATGAATTGTTCATTTCCTTCATTATTTTTCGAATTACGTCGTTCTTGGTGTCAGTTTCATCGGAAAAGCATAAGGAATCCATTGGCGTCACTTCCTTCTCGATACGATGAAGAAAAGAAGCAAACATTTGAAATCCTGTACATTTTTCACTTCTTAATGATATTCTAAACCCTTCGAGGGTCGAAACCCTTCAATTCGTTACGTTCGGCCCAGGATTCGTACCTTTTTCCGAAAAAAGCCATAAAAATCGGGCGAGGCACTGCGAAGGGCTATCCTCGTCACGGGGTACCAGGCCGCATCTCCTTGACGGGCGTTGCTCCAGAATTGTTACCCTGTATCAATTGTGCAGTGTGTGACACCCGACTACCCTCCGCGTAATCGGTCTGCGCGAAGTGGGGCGCAAGTTCGATCATTATCAGTACTCCTGTCCGAGAGGAATACGATTTACTTTAATTATCGTACATGTGTGTTTTGTAATAAAGTGTTTCTATCGTCTCCTGAATTGAATAACTGGTATCCAGACATCTACGCTCCTACAATCCACCGGCAATACTCCTCGTGGGGAGACACAGGAAGAAAAGGGGTAGCCGCTGGCGACGCGTGGTCCTCTCGAGTATAAACACGAGCTTCAATATCAAAACCTAAAGCATGCGTTGACGTATTCCGCGCGAGAGAAGGTGGGCATTGGGGAGGGGATATTGCCGTGAACAGGGCCTCTTCAAGAGAGCAGCCGTTTGTGAGGGATGCAAATCCGATTGGTTCTAATACAATCTGCTCCCTATGGTTGAAATTTAGTCTAGCAACTCTCACACCTCCTAACCTAACCAATCGAACTTGCATCCCTCCCAAAATAACCGGCCATCCGAGCGTAGAAGCAAGTGCGAAATAAAAGTAACGGTGCGCTTCTCGATACCGCAGATGTACCTACCTAAGTAGCATTTCTGACGGAAAAGAATTGTCCAGCCTTGGGTCTGCGTAGACCTTTGGCAGGTAGGTATCTATTTCAGCAGGCACTGCCACCCGTGGCGCCAGCAAGACCGACCCCGGTCCTTGCTATTCCAGAGGTGTTTTTCAAGTGAAAATCAGCAAATTTGCAAGCGCAATATCTCAAAAACCAGTGGAAATCAAGTGTATACATTAAAGCTTATTGAATTCGTCTTGGAACGCACTATCAACTCAGGACTTCAAAAAAGTTAGTGCCATTTGAAAAACCGAACTTGACCATCGTATCTTTTAAAATAATAATCGAAAAAAAAATCCCTCTCGGCGAATTAAGCAGCCCCATCGAACCATTAATTTACATATTTTTTTAAATTTTTTATCTCCAATACTTTAGGAGATATTCAGCTGTCCAGTCTTCCCGCGGACACCCTGTATAATGTAGAAAATATATATGTGATACACTTTAGACGACTAGACAACTAACACGTGAGATATATTGACTTCGACGTGGACACTTCAACGGCAAGAAGAAGTGTGTCTCCTTTGTTATTTAATATGGTGGCAACCGCCGTGAGCGGTGCGCGCAGCGCCACCGCGATGATGCGTGCCTGGATGCCGCAGGCCCGCCAAATTCGGAACACCGTCCGCCTTGAAAGGCAATACTTTCAATGGTACAAAAAAAACGCAGCGCAGATGTGTGTTGTGACATAGTTTTTACAAACGACCAGTCGCGTTGCTGTAACCAGCAGTACATTATGGTTCCGCTGGTAAAATCGCTAATCGAGCGAGTGGTCGCACGAGTTCTCCCTTTGCTGTCTTGACGGTAGCTGAGCGTGCGATGCCGTCAGACCCGGGGTGCATCTTGATGACGCGGCCCATCAGCCATTGAAGTGGGGCCAGTCCCTGTTGACGGATGAGCACCAGTTGCCCTGACTGCAATTGTTGACCCTTGTTGAACCGCCACTTGTGTCGTTCCTGAAGTTGCGTGACGTATTCAAGACTCCAGCGTGCCCAAAAGTGTTGTCGCAACTGCTCCACCCGTTGCCATCGGGACAGCCTGCCTTGACTCAAATCGGAGATATCAGGACATGGATAACTGTTTAACACCTCGCCAATCAGAAAATGACCAGGGGTTAAATACATTAAATCGTTCGGATCCTCGCTTAGAGGCGTGATCGGACCCGAGTTTAAAATTGCTTCAATTTCGCAAAAAAAAACGGTTAACATTTCCTCATATGTGAGGTGCGCGTTTCCTACAATGCGGATCATGTGATGCTTTGAGGATTTCACCGCCGCTTTCCAAAGGCCGCCGAAATGTGGCGCGTCGGGCGGTATGAAACTCCATGCTATGCGTGAATCACATAGGAAGTCACGAATTTTTGCTTGGACTCGTGTGTCCTTTAAAAAGTCGTATAACTCTTGCAGCTGACGTGCTGCACCCGTAAACGCGATACCGTTGTCTGAATATATTGCTACTGCATTGCCTCTGCGTGACAGAAACCGCTTGAGCGCTCCGAGAAACGCGTCGGACGTAAGATCGCCCACAATTTCGATGTGGAGAGCCTTCGTGGCGAAGCAAACAAATATGGCGATGTACGCCTTAACGTTACGTGCGTTGTGCCTCCTCCCTTCCCGTATGAATATGGGTCCGGCATAGTCGACGCCACAATGGGAAAAAGGTCGCGAAGGTTCGACGCAAGTGCTTGGCAATTCTCCCATGATTGCCTCGGAAGTTACGAGTTTTGCTCTAAAGCACTTGATGCACTTACGCACGATCTGTCGCGTCGTAGATCTCACCGATAACGGCCAAAACTGCTGGCGGATCGCGGCGATAGTTGCTTGAACCCCCGCATGCAAGTTTCGAATGTGCTCATAACTGATAATGAGTTCCGTTAATCGGTGACGTTTAGGCAATAATATGGGGTGTCGCCTTGAATATGACAAGCTAGAGTTTTTGAGTCTTCCCCCGACGCGAAGCAGCCCTTGTTCGTCCAAGAAAGAGGACAAGGGAGCTAGGTCGCTTGATGGCGAAAGCTCTCGTTTTGCTGTTAATTAATTAATTTCACTGTAAAACACCGCGGATTGGACTGATCTACACAGCGCTTCCGTTGCCTGGTGCATTTCCCTTGGGGATATGTCTAGGGACTGCGTACTGACGCTCTTCTTGAGTCCAGCAATGAATCTCAAGCAATACGCGATGACTCGATAAATCACGTTAATGTGAGAACGTCTGTTAAGCAGGCGATCAAAAACCGCATCAGCCCTGATCGCTCCGATAAGTGCAACCCCCTTCGCCTCCGGCAACTCGGTGTTTGACATAGAGAAATCAAGCTTTGGCCATCGATCCTCGGTGTCCTGCAAGAAAGCAGGACCGCACCACCAGATCGACGCGGCGGGGAGTAAACACGGATCGATTCCGCGAGAAAGCAAATCGGCTGACGACACATGTCGCCAGTCGTTCTGGCTGGTCAGTCTTTGGATTTCCCCCACTCGATTGGCCACGAACACTGACCATCGACGAGAAGAGGAGGAGATCCAGTTTAAAGTAATGGTCGAATCGGACCACAAAAATTTGAGCATGCCAGATAGATTGATGGAAAAATTGACCTTCTCCAGTAGTTGCGCTAACAGCACGGCAGCACATAATTCAAGACGCGGCAATGAAATTGTCTTTAGAGGTGCTACGCGTGACTTCGAACACAACAGCTGTGTTTGGAAAGTTCCGTCTCTGGACGAAGAACGAAAATAAATACAGGCACCGTACGCCCGTTGGCTTGCGTCGCAAAAGCCATGTACTTGTATGCGAAGAGATACTGTGCCCTTGACATGCCGCGGTATTGTTAAATTGTTTAATTCACTCAATTGTTCCTTAAAGTGAATCCATCGAGTATGAATGTGCTCCGGCACCGACTCGTCCCAATCGAGACTCAGCTGCCAAATTTCCTGGATGAGTAATTTTGCAATTATGACGACCGGACCGAGCAGTCCGAGGGGGTCAAACAATTTCGACACCTCGGACAACATTACACGTTTTGAAATGGAGCCATGTGGGCGATTGGCCTCTACTGAGAAATGAAACGAATCGCTCCGCGAGTTCCAAATAATGCCCAGAATTCGCGACTGCTCGCCCTTGAAGAAGTCGAACTTTCCTCCTTCGGCTGTTGCCTTGGAGGGTCCCAGCAAATGAACGTTATTGGATGCCCATTTGCCTAATTCGAAGGACCCCTGTTTCAATAGATCCACAATCTCAGAGAGAACTAGCTTGGCTTCTTGCAGAGAATCTGCACCGGTTAACAGATTGTCCACGTAAAAATCACGCAATACCCTCTGGGCACCCTTAGGAAACCTAGCCTGTTCCTGTTCGGCTAAATGCTGCAGGCACTTGGTTGCGAGATATGGTGCGGCTGGAGTGCCGTAGGTAACAGTCGTGAGATCATATGCTTCAACCTCTCGTGAACTGTTTTCACGCCATAAAATTCGTTGCAGCCGCGTTTGCGAGCTACATACTAAAATCTGTCTATACATCTTTACGATGTCGGCCGTAAATACATAGGCAAAAGTCCGAAACCGTAAAATAATTGAGATCAGGTCCTGTTGCACTATCGGACCTACCAATAGCACGCTGTTTAGCGATACGCCTGTGGTGCTTCTACAAGAACCGTCAAACACGACACGTATTTTTGACCTAGCAGCAGTCTGTTTCATTACGGAATGATGCGGTAAATAGAAAGTCGGAGACTCATTGGAATCTATGGATTCATTGACGATTCTCATATGACCGAGTGTTTGATATTCCCGCATGAATGCGACATATTGCGTTCTTAACTCAGGGTCGCGATTGAAACGTTTTTCTAACGCAAGAAATCGCCGCAGCGCGATAGCCCGTGAGCCACCGAGAGTTTGCAAGCCCCCCTCCCTGATTGGAAGCTGCACAATGAATCGGCCGTTTCCATCACGAAGAGTCGTCTCTCCGAAACAACTCTCGCACGTTCGCTCGTCGATAGAGAGAGGCTTCGCAGGCTCTGGGTAATGCTCTAGTTGCCAAAATCGTTGCAACTGTTCGTGAAGCTCGACATTTCTGATGGAAATGTGGAGGTTCTTTACGTTTGCTGAATTTGAAATGTGACTACCGACGCGACCAGCCAGTATCCAACCAAAGTGCGTTTTCTGCAGCGTTGGGTGGCTGACTGAAGCTCTGATTTGCCCCACGCACAACAATTGCCAGAAAATGTCCGCCCCAATCAGCACATCTATGTCAGCAGATTCAAAAAAGTGCGGGTCGGCCAACTTAATGTTGTTCGGCAACGTCAAACCGTCACGTCTCATCGAAGTTGCCGGAAGATTGTCGGTGATCTGATCCACCACTATGCAGTCGAGCTCGCTTGTAAATGAATTGATACGAGACTGGATTTTCACCCGCGCGACGTGAGTGGAGGAAGTCGAGATCTGATTTAGGCCCGACACCGACACGTTGTACCTTCGCGCCTTTAACCCTAACATTTCAAGTGTTCGACGCGAAATGAAATTTGCCTGGGAACCGCAATCGAGTAACACACGACACAGGTTGCGTGAACCAGCTTGATCGTAAGCGTAGACTAACGCCGTAGAAAGCATTACGTAGCCTTTATCAACGAAAAGCGAGGTAGCTACAGTGGCAGGAATCTTCGGCGATTCATCGGCTGTCACGTCCCCGTCGATGACACTTGGTGCCTGTGATTGCATATGAAGTAGTGAGTTATGGTTAGCTTGGCACAATTTACAGGCACCTCTCTTGCAATTCTGCGCTTGATGATTTTTCGAACACAAGCAATTGTTGCATAGCTTACGCTGTTGTATCTCGCGAACTCATTGTTCGATCGATAATTTTAGGAAATCCGGACAGAAATAAATCAAATGCTCTCCGGCACAAAATGTACATTTGTTTTTAACCGTCGCGACATGCGCAGCTTGTCGTTTCACATTTAGCTGCGGACGAGGCTGCATGTGAGGCGCTGGTGCAGACTTTTTAGCCGAAGCTTCTAATATTTGACATCTATGATTAACGAATTCTAAGAATTGTCCGAACGTAGGCAGCTGAGCGCTAGTCAGCAGTTTTTGCCATTCGCAATGTGTATTCACATCCAACTTCGCCGACAGCGTGTAACGTTCTCATACGAGACTGTGCCGTGAGTTACAGGTGATTCCACGAATAGAGCGGTTTACTCGTGGAATTGTGGGATTGGTTCGGGTGGCGTGCGATAAAGAAATGAATTTCAAGAAACGAGAGTCCTTCTTTTAACAGTAAATAACTAAGATCATTTATTCAAAATAAAGGTTTTTGACCCTAGGTCGAAATGATCGATAGAATATGACACGGAGTCAATAGTTAACAGAACGGTAGATGATTATATAACGACGTGTCGGTCGGTAATAAAATATATCGTTTGAGTTTCGACGCTGAGTCGGTATTACAGAACGTATAGTTGTGTAACGAAAATTATACTTAATCTCTAATTGAACATAGAAGCGCGACGCTAAGTCGGTATAATAGTGCTTAAAGATATGAGGGTACGATACTAAATCGTAAGTCACGACGCTAAGTCGGTATATAATATAAGAGTGACGCTAGGTCGATATTGAATGTTTAAGTGAGTATTGAGAGAGTTCCTTCTCTCAGATTCGGCTTCCTGTTGCCTATCAGCTGGCCCACGTTTTCTAGGATGGAAGTAGAATTTAGGCAGTATCTTCTGGTGCCTATTAGCTGGCCCACGCTTTCTAGGTTTTAGGATAGAAATTTGAGGGGCTAATTAAAGCGGCCTCGAAATTTTTTTATTTATTTTTTTTCCGTCTTTATTTCACCAATTAGTATACAGTAAGGTGAAAAGGCGAGGCTCAGCTAAAGCTGTTATTAGGCCTAACCTCGTAATAGCGTACAGACCAAGCGCAAACTTGAAAAACTTGAGAAAAACTAAAAACTAAGACTAAAGACAGAAACAAAACTAAACTAAGCATAGAACTAAGTAAAGTAGAGGAGGTGAGGAGTAGAGGTAGTACAAGGGAATGTTAAATAAGCGGATGATCTATTAGATAAGCGCTTGCCGCAGCTTTGAAGGATGACAGGGTAGGAAGTGAACAGATACTCGGAGGGAGAAGGTTGAAATAACGAGAAGCAGCATACGAAAATGAGCCACAGTATTTACATGTGCGATGTATCGGTACGGCCAGCAGAGGAAGGGTTTGAGGGGCTAATTAAAGCGGCCTCGAAATGGAAGGTTTTGAGGGGCTAATTAAAGCGGCCTCGGAATGGAAGGTTTTGAGGGGCTAATTAAAGCGGCCTCGGAATGGAAGGTTTTGAGGGGCTAATTAAAGCGGCCTCGGAATGGAAGGTTTTGAGGGGCTAATTAAAGCGGCCTCGGAATGGAAGGTTTTGATGGGCTAATTAAAGCGGCCTCGGAATGGAAGGTTTTGAGGGGCTAATTAAAGCGGCCTCGGAATGGAAGGTTTTGAGGGGCTAATTAAAGCGGCCTCGGAATGGAAGGTTTTGAGGGGCTAATTAAAGCGGCCTCGAAATGGAAGGTTGAGGGGCTAATTAAAGCGGCCTCGAAATGGAAGGTTGAGGGGCTAATTAAAGCGGCCTCGAAATGGAAGGTTGAGGGGCTAATTAAAGCGGCCTGGAAATGGAAGGTTGAGGGGCTAATTAAAGCGGCCTCGAAATGGAAGGTTGAGGGGCTAATTAAAGCGGCCTCGAAATGGAAGGTTTAGTTTGGTGTCAGGAATGAGTCTTAGATAAACTTGCGTTTAAACTGAGGGGCTAACTAAAGCGGCCTCAGTTCTTGGTTCGGTGGCAGAACCAAGTCTGCTCTCTGCTGCTGGCAGGCCCATATTTATACTGTTTGGCGATACCTTACTCTCGCCAATCGCTAGTCGCCTGGTCTCGCGTACCAATTATAATTAACATCCGGTTCCCGCCGGTTCGCGCTCTGCACCCAGTTCACTCCGCGTCCGGTTTACCGCGCGGGCTGCGCACGCGCGCTTGTGTCGTTCGCGGCACTGAATTCGCGGCTAGTTAGGCGGTCATGCGCATGCGCTGCGCGTCGCTTGATTCGCTGATTCCCGCCATATTGTGTGTCGCTCGTATATATTCTTAATACTATTAATTTATAAAGTGTCAATATTAACTGATAGAGAGTAATAGAAATGAAAAAATGAGTATCGGAATTAGCGGTACGTTACATCTCGCCGCTAGGTTTTTCTCTCGTCTCGAGAGATGTAGATGCTGAGGTTTCTACTGCTTGGACCCCTGGTTCACGTGAAGACGTCTGGCTCTCCACCTCCTCCTCTATTTCCTGGAAGGTCCTCACGTCCTTGTTCGTCCTGACGGTCGTTCCAGTCGTTGGGGGTGGTGCGTTCCTCGTGCCGAACAGAAATATATACTTCCACGCTCGGCGTCGTGGATCGGAATGGGTGAGGTATTTATAGTTCTGCCAATCCACTTCGGGTACCTCAATTTCGTGTAGTTTCCACGGTTCTGGTGTTACCGGTGATAATCGCGGAGGTTTAAATTTCTTAACCTTTTTTCCCGCTCGGTTAGGCATTGTACTAAATGTGCTATACTATTTTGCTGAATGACACGGCTGATTGTTAAGGGTACTCGAGATCGAATGAAGCCTGTCGTTGTGATTCTCCTTACACGGTACTATCCCCATTATTTACTACACGTTCCCCTAAAATCTCTTGTCTTTCTCTATTTACTACGCGACTCTGTTAGACTACTGTTCAGGAATGCGCGGTTTGTTTATGTTGCGGTTCCCTTGACCTCGGTATATACCTATCCCTTTTTTGCTTACTCGTGACAGGTTTCAACGTAATACTAACGTTTTCGTTCGTTTGATGAGGATATGAAGGTAAGGGTTGGAATAATTGTGAAATCATTATGTAAGGTGAAAAAAATGGAAAATTTTTATTGAGGCTGTATTTCGCCTCGCTCATGTGCCTCTAAAACAGGCATCGGAATTAAGTGATCTTTTCGGCCGAGTTTCAGAGGCCACGCCTCCTTTCTCCCGCCGCGCGTCTTGGCCCCCGCGGCGGCCCAGAAGCCTCGAGCGCCTCAGGCCCGTGCCGTATGAACCGCGCGTGGCGCATTGGGGCGACACCCGTATCGATAGGTTTCCACATCACCCATGGGGTACTATTATCGATGCGTTTTTTTTGTCCGTGGTATCCCCTGTAGGCCAATTCCACCGTGCCGCGTGATAAAAAATAGAGTGGAAAAGCGCGTTTTATTATCAAAATTTTAAACATGTTTGGGAGTCGAAACGTGCGCAAAAATCTAGTTTTCCCAAACATGTTTAAAATTTTGATAATAAAACGCGCTTTTCCACTCTATCTTTTATCACGCGGCACAGTGGAATTGGCCTACAGGGGATACCACTGACAAAAAAAAAAACGCATCGATAATAGTACCCCATGGGTGATGTGGAAACCTATTGATACGGGTGTCGCCCCAATGCGCCACGCGCGGTTCATACGGCACGGGCCTGAGGCGCTCGAGGCTTCTGGGCCGCCGCGGGGGCCAAGACGCGCGGCGGGAGAAAGGAGGCGTCGCCTCTGAAACTCGGCCGAAAAGATCACTTAATTCCGATGCCTGCTCTAAAACATTGAGCGACACTCCCAAATCAAGGGCTTCGTTATTTTTCGGGCTTATGTGTACGAAGGTTTCGACACAATCAGTACATTGTGCCGCCACTCCCATATTGTAAATTTGTCTGGTACAGATCATACAATACTTAAAATTAATCAAATTCCGTCGCAGCGTTAATAAATGTTTACTTGCGGGAGTATAATACTTTGTTTCTTCTGCATTCAAGTTTTTGAAACACGGGTAGCAGATCTTGCGGCGGTACAGGTCGCTGCGGTCCGTACGATACCCTTGCCATTTGGCTTTCCAACAGACCATTCTTAATAATTTTAAGTATGGCTCTTCGTTTTGCTCCTCATTACGAGGACGGTGAATCCACTTTTCCTCTGGCGATTTCGTTGACATTTTTCCTTTAGCGTGACTCTAATTATCCGGAATTTATTCATTTATAATTTATTCTTTTAATCACTATATGCCTTAATGTTCCTACCTTAAGTTTCTTCACGGCCTGCCTTGATTCCTCTTCTCCTTTTCTTTTTATTTCTTCAGAAAATTTCTAACGCACGTCCTTTCGCCAGGATAAGACTTTTCAGAATGAGTCCGCGAGTACGTTCCCCTACCACTTTTGGAATTTGCAGTTCTGCTTGATTGATAGTATTTTACCGAAACATCCCTAGGACCGCCATCTTGTATTTGCGTATAGGCCTTTTTAATTCTATCTTGATGGACAACCTTAGTTCGCCGGGGCCCTATGGCTATCTTTACATTGTTGTTGTTTAGGAGTTCGACAATTGTATACGGCCCGCTGTATTCATCGCTGAATTTGTTTCTTTTTGGATTTAAAAGCATTATCTTCTCGCCCTTGCGATAATTAATGGACGATATTTTCCGGTCATAGTAATATTTTTGTCGGTGTTTTGAATTTGTCAAATTATGTCTTCCTATTTCACGGATATTGAGTAACTTCGTAACTAATCTGTCTACGAAGTCCGGATATGTGCCTAATGAGTCGTTTGGTTTTATGCTTGATGGTTGTCTGGCCTTTTTACCGTATATTAACTCGTAAGGAGTGTATTTAGTGCCTTCGTGTATACTTGTGTTATAGGAGAACATGGCTTGTGGTAACCACTGGTCCCATTGTTTCTCCTTAGTTATATAGTGCTTCAAATATTCAACTAAGACGTGATGGCTTCTTTCTAGGGAACCGTTTGACTGTGGATGGAATGCTGTGGTTTTATACTGCTTAATGTTAAGAGTCCTTGCAAACTTTCGCATGAGAGAACTGATGAATGAGGATCCCTGATCCGTGAGAATGGCTTTCGGGCAACCGTACTGGCATATGAAGTGTGTGGTGAATGCTTGAGCTATCTCTTCGCTCGTGTACGAGACTAATGGTATGGCTAACGAAAATTTTGTTAGATTGTCTTGTATGGTGAGTATGTATGATTTTCCCGATTTTGTGAGTGGCAATGGTCCCACAATATCCATGGATATCTTGTCAAATGCGTCTATTGGCGTATCTGTTATTATCATTGGTTCTTTCGTTTTTACACGCACTAGTTTTTTCCTTTGACAACTTATGCATGTTTTAATGAATTGTCTCACTTCCTTTTTCATGTTCGGCCAATGGTACAGATTCCTGATTCTGTTGTAGGTTTTCGTTACCCCTTTGTGTCCTCCTACTGGTGACTCATGGTTTTCCTTAATTATTGTTAAACGGTCCTGTTCCGATGGCAGCTGTATAGTGCCATTACAAATCGTGATGCTAATGTTGGTTTGTAAGAATCTTAAATTAATCATATGTTTTACCTTTTCCCATGATATATTAGTTTCTGTTCTAGGCAGTGAAATTTTATTAATATTCCTCTGTATTAATTTATCATACAGGTTCCTTATTATGGTATAGTAGGCCTCTTCACTTGGAGAATCAGGCATCACCATCCCTAAGATGGTCCGCGTTGGTTGGAGAATTTCTAATATACTTCCTGCCTGTAATGGTAGTGGTAAGGTAATTTTAATTTGTTCTTTTGTTACAAACTCCGCGCTTTCCTTGCCCACTGGTTCACCGCGTGTGGTAATAAATATCCCTGCAGTTTCTCTTCTCATCCATAATTGGTCTGCAATTTCCTTGACTCTACTTTGAATAATTTCTTGATTGGTTACTCTTGGTAGTTCTTGCTGTCGTGGCGGCATTTGTTGCCGTGGTAGCCCTTGTCGTCGCGATGATACTTGCTGTCGTGGCGGCATTTGTTGCCGTGGTAGCCCTTGTCGTCGCGATGATACTTGCTGTCGTGGCGGCCCAGTGAATGCCTTGAAATTATTATTTGGATCTCTTCTTATTATTATTGGTGATAATGGCCCAGTCAATGTTCCACTGGAATCTCTGGTGCAGTATTTTTTTCCTCTTATTGGTGGGCTATTATTTTTGCTGCTGCTACTACTATTACTGGACCTTATTTTGGGAGGCTCCCTATAAGCATGACTCTTCGGGACTACTATGTTCTCACTAATTTCCATGATCTGATCCCAATCTTTTTGCATTATTTCAACCTCCATTCGTTGCGGAGCATGAGGTCGGTTGGGAGCGGTTGATTTAGAGGTCGACGGTGGATGATTAATTTGTCCAGGTGAGGGATGGACCTCTACTGAGACCTGAATATCCTTATTTACTTCGAAACTATCGGTAGACACCTCCATTTCTGCTGTTCCCAATTTCGTAGTTACTCCCCTCTTTTTCTCCACTGGTCGGTTCGATGATGTAGTTGTTGTGGTCTTATGTTTTCTTTTTAATTTCCTCTTCATTGGTATTTGGATGTGGTCGAATTCGGATGATGATGATGATGATCCATCTCCTTTTGGTTGTTTCGTCGGGTTTTGATTTGGAGATCCTGAGGTCGGGCTCTGCGAATGAGCTCGTTTTCCCTTCACTTGTAAGGGAAGTGTAATAACTGGATTTCGTGAGAGGGCATCTGCGTTTGTGTTGTACCTCCCAGGCTTGTATATGATTTTATATTCGTACTCCGCCAATTTTATCTTCCAACGCATGAGCCTTGAGGTTGGGTTAGATAATGTGTGTAACCATTCTAGTGGTTTGTGATCCATTATTAGATTGAATTTTTTTCCATATACATATGGTCGAAAGTGTCCTACAGCATACAGGGTGTCCCAAAAATGTCGGACTTCCTTGAAAGGGGTTACTCAGGGGGTGATTTGAAACAACTTTTTCCTTAGCGAAAATATTGTCCGAAGCTTCGTTAAGGAGATATTAACCAAAAACCCCGACCAATCACAGCGCGCGGCTTCCGCCCGAGCTCCCGCGGTAGCGTTGGCTACGCGGTAGGCAACCGCGCTTGTACTACGAACGTACGAACAACCAAGTCGGCATGCATCGAAGGAAACCGCGTTACACAGTTTTTTTTTAAAGCGGAATCTTAAATAAGAATAATTTGAAGTGAGAGAACAAGAAGTACGTAAATTTCGTTTTTAAATAAGGCATAAACGAAAAGGTAACGTACCGATCCTGGTCATCGGCGTCCAGTGCTCAGCTGATCGCAGGGTCAATGTACCGAATATTCACTTCACTGCACGGCTACTAACACTGATCACTGAACCGATCCTGGTCATTGATGGACGAGTCCAGTGCACAGCTGATTTCAGGTACACGACGCCATCCAAGGTTAATGTACCGAATATTCACTTCACTGCACGGCTACTAACACTGATCACTGAATTTATTTTTCACGGAACGTGTTGTTCCTACGTTATAAAAATTGGTGGCCGCGAAAGGGGCCGATTACTGTTAATTACTGGGACGAGATTACTACTATTACCCGGCGAAAAGAAAACTCGTGGCAGACTGTCTCTGGCTGTGCAGTCCGCTGCTGTGACAATTGGTCGCGTCACCTATTTGGGCACACTTTTAAAGACGGGGCACACGTATTTTGGTTATTGGCTGAAGTTGCCACATACATTGTCATACCGCGCGACGAAGAGATCGAACGAAACACGAGATCGAGTGGGATAGAGCGATTTGACCAAGCGTAGCCTACGCTTTTGTTTTGACGATCGTCGGTCGGATCCGTATCTGATCGCTGCACAGCAGCGGACTGCACAGCCCGAGACAGTCTGCCACGAGTTTTCTTTTCGCCGGGTAATAGTAGTAATCTCGTCCCAGTAATTAACAGTAATCGGCCCCTTTCGCAGCCACCAATTTTTATAACGTAGGAACAACACGTTCCGTGAAAAATAAATTCAGTGATCAGTGTTAGTAGCCGTGCAGTGAAGTGAATATTCGGTACATTAACCCGGACGCAGTATGATCAGCTGAGCACTGGGCGCTACCCAACCATAAATCTTTTCGTCCACCGATAACCAGGATCGGTACAGTGACCCAGTGACACAGGTTTCCGAAAAGGGAAGGAAAGCAAGGAAAGGAATGTCCGAAAGGGTGAGTTTTATTTAATTTATTGGTGATTATTAGGTGTGGAAATAAATTCTTTCCGATTTTAGGGTACAATAACAGTTCGATTTAAAAAATATGAAAACAACTCGATCATCGAAACAATTTCCATTATTGTTAATTACCTTTTGCCATTTTTCTGGCAGCATCTGAATACCACCGGGATAGAAATTCCAGTCGGAAAGAATTTATTCATACACCAAATATTATTTTTTAATTTTAGTTGTGTTGGCCGTTATTAAACTACGGATTTTTACTTCAATAACGAATTACGATCACTTGTCGTACATTTTCTGTTACATTACCTTTTCGTTTATGCCTTATTTAAAAACGAAATTTACGTACTTCTTGTCCTCTCACTTCAAATAATTCTTATTTAAGATTCTGCTTTTAAAAAAAACTGTGTAACGCGGTTTCCGTCGATGCATGCCGACTTGCTTGTTCGTACGTTCGTAGCACAAGCGCAGTCGCCTACCGCGTAGCCAACGCTACCGCGGGAGCTCGTGCGGAAGGCGCGCGCTCTGATTGGTCGGGTTTTTTTGTTAATATCTCCTTAACGAAGCTTCGGACAATATTTTCGCTAAGGAAAAAGTTGTTTCAAATCACCCCCTGAGTCACCCCTTTCAAGGAAACGCGACATTTTTGGGACACCCTGTATAACTACAAGGTTATCTTTCACTTTTCTACGCTTAAGAATGTGATGTAACGAATTTTGCAGCAACATATAAAATTTTATTATAAAATGTTAATCTATTGAAAAAGTAATTAAATGTGTATGGTCATTCGGGGGAATATGCCACAGTTAACTTGGAAACGCGATATCTCGCAAGTATAAATAAATACAGGGAAAAAGATAAAATCATATGAAAGTGTAACTAATTCTATGTATTGACTAACAAGTAGAGATATGTAACGTTTATAGTTCAATGAGAAACGTACAAATACAAAAGTCCTCGAAAGTGGCATATTTACCCAGGTGGTGGGTGAATATGCCACAAGGTCTGAGGTAAGATGCGACAAGCTATGAAGTGCGAATTAATCACTCAAATTTTAGAGAATCAACAATATTTTAAACTATTTAAGCTATTAGTAACTAATAACAAATATTTAAACTCAATGAAACGTAACATATATTTGAAAAAATAGCTATTTCTTACAAACTAAACAGTCTTCCTGAACCCACTTTTTGCAACAAGTAGTTTTTACCCATTCGCATTTAGGTCCTTTTTTATCATAATAATAGAGTTCACATATTGCACAGTAGTTGTCATTTTCTGCATCAGTCGAATCGTCATAAGAAATATCTACTACATTCTCAAAATTTGTTCTTCGGTTTTTATGTGTAGAACAGCTCCTATTATTCTTCCCAAGGTTGTTATTCCTTCGTATTGTCTTTGCTACTGGTAGTTCTTTCTTCAGATTCTCCTCTCTTTTCCTGTTTTTTTGTCTCACATGTTCAATGTTTTCCGCACTTGTTAAAATCATTGCATGTTGTTTCCTTTTAGATGGTTTTGTCATTGTTGGAACCGGGGCAATAGTTTCAAACGCAACTTTATTGGAAAATGATGGATTATGAGTAGGTGTTCCACTTAGACTTTCAATATTAGGAGCGTTATATACGAAAAAACAACTCAATGGCATTAAATAGAAAGAGTTATAAAGATAAGAGTTTGTCGCACTTGTGGCATATTATACCGACAAACATGTGGCATATTACTCCAAACGGCCATAAAAAGAAGGATGGAAAATCTCTCCACAATGTACATAGTTTTAACGGATGTTTGAGAGGTTATAAAATTCGTTTGTTAGTATACTTTATCATAATCTATTGATTTTATGTAGAACCGTTCACACAAATGTATAATCTGCATTCTAGTTACAGTGTGAAATTAGATCAAGCCGATACTTTTATAACTTACCAGGATTTACTGAAAATAAAAGAAGGTAAAAGCCAAAATCTGTTGTCTTAGCAGTTGCACTAAATTGAACGGAATTAGTGCAAATGTAACGCCATCTGTGCATTATTTAAATAATTATTGAGAAGTGGCATAATACCTACGGTGGCATATTACCCCGAGTGACTAACTTTATTTCATTTGTCTCATTTTGACAATACAATATTTATGTATGCAACTGCAATACTTTTCTTAATGGTGATACGAGAGATTCATAATATTTTTTTCTTGCTTTTGTCTCAAAACGAGACGACTTCCCGAGCGATTTTTATCATTTTGTACAATGCACTGTGGCATATGTATATGTATACATATATATATATATGTGTGTGTGTGTGTATATCTTTGTTTTTCAAATATATTTATAACCCACTGCTGGTTCCAACTGGTTCTGATTCACTCTTACTCGATGAAAATAAGATTGCGCTTGCGCAATCACAACCAATCGCCAATGCGGCATCAGAGTACCACGTGACCATAGTTCCCCGCTCCGGGGAAGCTGCGTCATCCCCCCCCCTCAACCATTGCTACGTCCCTATATTCCTATGTCCATGGAGCTGAGCAACTTGTTCGCCGTCGCGTACCGCACAATTCCCGTTACCAGTCAGCTGATTCCCCCACCATCAGCAATATCAGCTATGTAGGAGCGACAGCTCCGTGTGGCTGTTTAGTGTGTAGGGGCGGTATTCATAGTCGTTGCTTAAGCATGTGCTTAAGAATTTCTTGACAAAGTCGGCCTTATTCGAATAAGCTATGCTTAAGACGTCATGTATTCATAGTCTGAACTTAAGATTTGCTTGGTCAAGAAAATGGTGCTTAATGCTTGCTTAGTCAAGCAAATGCTTAAGCAAATCTTATATTACGTTCGGCAAGCGTCGGAAACTTTCCCGTGTCGCCGAGCGGAATACCCAATCAGGAATGATATGGAAAATACATCTTCTGTTTCTTTTCCCGCGCCGCCACCACGCAGAGACTGGCAGAGACGTAGATGGTACTGCGTTACGCTTCGAAAAATAAGAACTGAACTCCTACTCTACGCGTTAACAACCTGTGAAGAAATTAACACTGCATGTTTTGCCAACAGTAACACGCGTCCTTCATCGTCTTAACGCCTAATCAAAGAGGAGATATAATAAGAGGCGTCACTCCGGGCGGAACCTTTGAAGTCTTTACTTGACCTTGGCATCTAAATTGGTTGTCTATTCGAGCGGGATATTCAAATCGACTAAATGTACCTTACCGCAGTTTGCTGATTATTGCCGATGTTTACCGATCATTGCCGAATGGGCATTTAAATTGGTTGTCTAGTGATTTCCCTAGCTTATTTCTGTCTTTGTCGAGTGACGCCTCTTATTATATATCCTCTTTGGCCTAATAACATGGTCTTAAGTCAACTAAAACGTCGACTTGAAAATCTAACCTCACTTTGCTCGAATAAGACTGCTTTATGCTCGAATAAGAAGTTCTTAATCGACTATGAATACTTACGTTCTTAAGATCATCTTAAGAACTGACTATGAAACATGATTCAATAAGGATTGCTTGACAAAGTAAATACTTGAGTAAATGCTTAAGACGATGCTTATTTGTCGACTATGAAACTAGACGGATACTTAAGCAAATGCTTAAGACGATCTTTGTCTTAAGCAACGACTATGAATACCGGCCTAGGAGTCAAATAGGTATGTAAGGGGTCGTTTTCCTATGGCTCAGCAGAGCAGGCAAGTCGGGGAAGGGGTCCCGGGTTGCCCAGCCCTGGTCTAGACCGCTGCTAACTTTTTTTTTTTTTTTTTTTTTTTTTTATAGAGGGGGGAAATGCTTTATGCATACCCCGGCCAAGAATGCCGGGGTTATGTGGGACTCCCCGTACTATTCGGGATACCCACTAAAAACCCCCTCTAGGTGTCTCCTTCAACCGACCCTTTGGCTGGGGGAGGGGCTTGATACATTACTGCTCCCCCAGCCTCCCACACAATAGGAGGGTCCACACCTATACCGAGCATCGGTATCAACCCTTAGAATGGTCACTCTGGAGGAGCGTAGGCGCATTGCAGACATGACGTTTCTTTATAAAATTATTAACGGCCACATAAACTGTCCTGATTTGCTTTCCTTAGTGACCATCAATGCTCCGGCTACGAACATGCGGTCTAGGCCTCTATTTGCTACGAGGCATCCGAAATATCGGCATTATGCGATCGACCCTATTAACAGGGCGATGATAACTGCGAATCTTTAGAGTCATTGATCCCTTTCTGGGGTCCCTGACTTCGGCAAGAACGTTATTATATAGGATTGTAAGTGACTCAAATGGTGGTACTTAGTACCTTGTTAATTTTGTTTTAGTTTAGTTAGTTATCTTGTTTTTCTACTCATTATTGGCTAATTTATTTACTGTTCAGACTCTGTTTACTGCACCTGTATTGAGTATTTGTAAATCATGGGTACTTCCCGTAAACTTATTAATAATAATAATAATTAATAATAAAAATAATAATCAAGTAGTTGAGCTATCGACCGTATTTTTAGAATATAACAATAAGTGGTTTCGGCGCACTGGTTCGGTCAGTTAAACAATCTAGAAGCTAATTTGCAATTTTAATAATTATAAATTTCCGACGTTTCAGTCTGCTATATACTTTCGGGCTGGTATATACTAAAAACTTGTTCCCTCTAATTAAAGATAAAATACCTTTGTTAAAGAATTCGAACATCATTTACTCAATCCCTTGCATGGGTTGCAACCAAGTTTACATTGGGCAAACGTCTAGACTTTTAGAAAGACGGATCTACGAACACAAAAGGAACATTTTCCTACCACCCCCACAACATACTGCCCTAACGAAACACGCATTGGAATTTGATCACAGATTTGACTTCGATAATGTTAAAATTATTGATAGAGAGGCCAATTGGAGTCGCAGAATTTTGTTGGAGACGTTGCATATGACTAAACAATCAAGCGTAAACCTTAGGTATGAAACACCTAAAATACAAGAGTACTACGCAACTTTATTAAAGCAATAAGGCTTTATGATGTAATTCCTCCAATATAGTCTTCACTTCAATTGTGACCAGTATAACCAGTTCATCTATACATAATAAAATTATATTTGTAATCAATTGGTCATATATCCTAATGCGTTTGGCCTTTACCACATGAACATCAATTAGTGGTATTTTGACAGTAGTTGTGAGGTTGAAAATGTCCGTTCTGTCAATAATTGTTAAATTCGTTCGTAATATTTAATGGTCTTCGTTTGACTCCGTTTCTAGCCACAGTTTTGTTTCACCTTTAAATAGTCCTCCAAGTTATGTTTACCTCAGTCATGCTACAACCGACTCGTGTGTTACACGGCATACCAAACGTGTGACTCTAAAGCGAACGCAGTATAATTTTTAAATATCTTTCCTTGAAAAAGGTCTAAATCGCAGACCGAAACGTCGGAAATTTATAATTATTAAAATTGCAAATTAGCTTCTAGATTGTTTAACTGACCGAACCAGTGCGCCGAAACCACTTATTGTTATATTAAAAATAATAATCACTTTCTGCGTCCTCCCCGATCTCGCCTGCGCAAACCACGCTCACGTTTCGCCATACCTAAGTACCGCATTTATAATCCATAGATATTTATTTATAATACATAATAGTAGAACAAACAATAGAATAAATAGTAAATACATGTAATTAAAATATGTAGCTATGGCGCAAAAGTGGTTGTCAAGAAATAAATAAAAACAGAGGACAAATACGGTAAAATAAATAAATTAGGCACACACATCAAAGCAGCACAAAGCGGTAAAAAGGATAAAACAAGACAAAGGGAAAGGACGTCAAATAGGTACGGCAGGAGCCCACACGGGCGGGATGACGGTTCCGATCTACACATTAGGGGCAACCCTCCTCGTCTTAACTGGCCTGGGGTTCCCCCCTACCCCAGTAGGGCCATTCTTCCTTTTCCGAGCTCTTCTTCTGTTCAGGAGTGCCCTCGCCGCAGCCTCCTCCCTGGCACGCCTTGCTCTTTCATCCCGAGCTCTCTTCTCCACCTCGATTTCCTTCCGGCTCCTGTCTCCCATTGTTTCGTCCGCGAAGGCCCTAAACGCACCCCAATTCTCAGCGGACTTCGTGACTAGGTCCATTAGGGTGGAGGTCGCCACGGGGGCACCCAGGGCCCCCGCCAGCCTCGCCCGTTCCGTACTATAAACGGGGCAGCTCGTCAAGACGTGCTCAGCGTCGTCGTTGGGATCGTCGCAATCCACACAGGCCTTGTTACTAGTTTTCCCGAGCCGCATCCTGAAGGAGGCAAAAGAGCCGTGGGAGGTCAGTAGCTGCATAGTCCAGTAGTCTGTCTGGAGGTTTATATTCTCCCCCATAAATGTCCTGACCGAGGGGACTAGCCTTCTCGTCCAGTTCCCGTGGTCGAACGAGTCCCATCGTTCCTGCCACTCGTTTAGGGCTTCCTCGGGGGCACTCCTTTTAAACGCCGCGATCCTGACTCTCGTCGTCGTCGTTCCCCTCTCCCCTCCGTTATTCAGGATGTCAGACGTGGCGATGAAAACCGACCTCATCATCCCGGCCTTGATGTCGAGTGGCATCCTCCCTGCCAACACGCAAACAGCCTGGTGGGCCACCGACCTATAGGCCGTAGTGGTCCTCACCAGGGCCGACCTCTGGGCTCGACACAGAGTTGCCCTGTTTACCCCCACGTTCATGGCCGCTGCCCAAACCGGAGCCGCGTACATCACCACGGATTCCCAGACCGTGTAATATAACCTTCTCGCGAGTCGTGAGGGGCCCCTGGTGTTGGGGACGAAGGACGCAAGGGCTCCCACGATCTTGTCGGCCCTCGCAGTCGCATTCTCGAGGTGCACCCTGAACCTCCTCCTACAGTCCAGTATGACACCCAAGTACCGCACCGACATACTGGCTATACACGCCTCCCCCAGTACGTTGAGACTCAGGCACTTGTTGGACCTCAGGCCAGCAAGCAGTACTACCTCGGTTTTCTGGGCGGCTATCTTAAGGCCGGCATTCTCGAACCAGCGCCGCACCACCTCCATTGTTCCTGGCATCATTACCTCCAATTGGGTAGTGTCCCTAGCCGAAAACAGCAGGGCGAGGTCGTCCGCGTACGTTACTGCCTTGATGAATCGGCCCCTGTTGTTCAGTGCCTTCACAATTCCATCGTACACTAAGTTCCACAGGAACGGGCCAAGGACCGATCCCTGTGGAACACCGGCCAGGATCTCGCTAACCACGGTATCCTGCGGGGTGTGGGCCGTCACCCACCGGTCCGAGAGATAGTCCCTCAACAGCCGGACAATCGCCCAGGAGACCCCTCTCCTCTTTAGCTCCTTCAAAATCAGGTCCCAGCCCAGAGTATTGAAGGCGTTTTTCACGTCCAACGTGACTAGGGCACAGATCCTTCTCTTCGTCTTCCGGACGCATCCCTCCGCGAAGTCGGTAACCTCCAGGATCGCGTTAACCGTCCCACGGCCCCTCCTAAATCCGAATTGGCTGGGGTGAAACGGGTCAAGGCCCAGCTGCTTCTCGATAACCGCCTTTACTATGTATTCCCACACCTTGCTCATTGCGGGCAACACACTGATGGGCCTCAACGCCCCGGGGGTAGATGGGTCCTTCCCCGGCTTGGGAATCAGGACCAGTCTGGCGTTTTTCCAGGCCGGGGGGATGGTACCCCTCCTAATAGTGTCCCTGGCCATTTCCTTCACGACCGAGGGGAACGCCCTGGCCACGCAGGCGACCACCTCGGACGGCACGGCGTCCAAGCCGGGGGCTTTCTTCAGCTTGATTCGGCCCAACGCCTCCATAACCAACTCGTCGTCGATGCACTCAATGGTCGCCGCAAGCGCACCCGCCGACTCACGGCCTCCGGTGCCCAAGGCCGCCACCCGTCCAGTCTGAATCGAATCCTGGTCCAGGTCCAGGCGCAAGGGGGCGGGGGGTGAGGCCGCCACGCGTCCCCGCAGAAGAGGGGGGGGGAGTTGTCGTTGAGGGGGTGGGTGTCACGAACAGGAAGTCGATGGCCTCCCGAACCTGCGCCGGCGACATCACCGTTCTCTGGGGGGGGGGGGGGGGGGCTTTAATCTGGCCATTACGCTCTTATAGGGCTTCCCCCATGGGTCCAGGTCCACCAGGGAGTGCAGGCCTCTCCACTGTGCCTCCTTGGCCCTCCATATCCTAAACTGGACCTCCTTACGGGCCCTGAGGTACTCCCGTCTTGCCTCTTCGACGTCCGCCGCCTTCCTCTTCCTCCGCTTCTGGTAGGCTCTTCTCTTTCTGAACGATTCTCGACGAGCCTCGGCAATCTCCTCGCACCACCACCCGTTTGGCTTCCTGGTGCCCCGAGGCCCGGGTTTCTTCAGGAGCCCGGTCCTCGTGATCTCCTCCAGGCTCCTCTGGAATCTGTCCGCGAGGGGCTCCCCGCATGTGCCGTTCCGCTCCGTCTCCACCGTGCCCTCTACAGCCACGTTGAGGTCAGCAAAACCCCGGATGATAGCCTCCGAGTCCATGTCCCTGACCGAGTACCTCTGCCACACAGGAGCCGCAGGCATTGCCCCCCTCTTCCTGATGACGTAAAGAACGTACCGGTGATCCGAGAAGGTGTCACATCCAAGGATTTTACTCCTACAGCCCCTCGCCGATCCCGGGTCAGTGGACATGATGTCGATACAGGAGCTTCTATTATTTCTGGAGAAAGTCCGAGGATCTCGGCCCGTCCGGAACCAGTCCGTGGCGCCCCAGCCCCTCCAGAACAGCCAGTCCCTTCTTATCCTGCCTAGAGCCGCCCCAAGCAGGGGATCTGGCATTCAGGTCCCCGGCGAGAACCACCCCCATCCCGGGGCCTCTTGCCTCAACCAGCATACCCTCGAGCGTGTCCAAATAGGACCCGAACTGCTCCAGCTTATGCCTGGGGGAGCAGTAGCAGCTCATGACTACCCTCCCCTCCCAGGCCACCGCCACGATCCCATCCGCCCTAATGGGGCGAGACAGCGTGGGGAAGTGCCCGTTAAATCCGGTGACCCAGATCGAGGCATCACCTATCTCGTCGTTGAACCAGAACTTCTGTTGCTTGAACGGTTCGCAGATTATCACAACATCCACGTTGAGTCGTGATGCGTTGTGCTCCATCATGTCCTGGTCGAGCCTACACCTGTTGAGATTTATCTGCAAGATCCTAAGGGCCATTCGGGTCTCTGGTGTCACGTCCCACTTTGTTGCCCCGAGTCTCCGTCCTGGTCGTAGTCCTATTGGATGGACAGGCAAGGGACGTCGTAACGTGCATTGCCCTGCCTCCCGTGATCCCGTTGCTGCTACAAATCGCGCACCTGGGCAGGTTAGTGCAGCCCCCTATCGTATGGCCCTCTCCTCCACATCTTCGGCACATCTCTGTACCGTCTGCCGCTGCCTTGCACTCCTTAGCCACGTGTCCCAGAAGGTGGCACCTAAAACAGCGGATAAGTTTAGGCAGAACCCTAGCCCTCGCCCAGGAGAGACCTTTTTTTTTTTTTTTTTTTGACGTGGAGAAATCCCTAACGGATACCCCGCCCCCCGGGGGAGGGACGGGGTTATGTGGGACTTGCACCCACTAAAACTCCACGGTGGTCGTCCTCGGGCGCGGAGTCGCGTGCTCGAGGGGGAGGACTTTTTGCGGGAGCAAACTAGCGATTCATCCGCTACCTCCCCCTCAGCGCAGTGCAAACTCCGCGCTCAACAGCCCCGCACGGCAATGCGCGGGGTCTTCCCAAAACTCCGGCGACGCGAGACAGACCACGCGTCCGCGTCGCCACTTCCGGGGGGGTCGCATGATGTTGTTGAGGGGTGAGCGTGTCCCCCGGCACCCCCCCCCCCCCGCGGTCGAGCAGTGACCCGGACGCGGCCCGAAGGGTCGCGGCCGGGCGAGGAGGCGGCACTATGTCATATGGTCAATTGACCGCCGCACTCACCCTTTACCTGCTCGACCGCCTTCCTCGGGAGCGCGCTAAAAACGGCGCCAATGGCGCGGCTCCCGCGGGAGCAGCAGATGGTCGGCTGCTCCCCGGCGGGGGGGGGGGTCCCTTTGACACGAGGACCCCCCCTGATCGTATCTCCGCCGTCGCGCGTCGCGCCCTGCCACGACGCGACGCCGACGGCAACTCGCGACTAAGGCCGCCTCCTTCCCGAGGCGCCCTGAAAAGGGCGCCTACGACCCGGAGCAATGCCGACGGGGAAGGGGGGTGACGCACGAAACTACGTCACCGTCCTACCTCCCCCGGCTCCGGGTCATCTCCTTCCCCTCCTCCTTCCGGCACTCCGAGGGGCGGCTATGCGGGACGGATGCCCGGTGCGGATCCGGTCCCGCTCGGCCTCCTCCTTCTCTTCCATCACCGCCTCCGCAAAAGCGGAGACGGCCCTCCAACACTCCCGGTCTCCCGCCATCCGACGCACGACCGTCGGCAGCGAGAGATCGGGGCCCAGCTGCGCCTCGAGGACACGCCGATCGTCCACCCACTCCCGGCATCTAGCCAGGGCGTGGTCGGCCGTGTCCTCGTCGCCCGAGTCGCAGCTGAAGCACTGCGACGACTCCTCCCGCCCTATGCGACGCAGGTATGTGCCGAAGCAACCGACACCTGTTATGACCTGCGTCAGGCGGAAGGTCAGCCTGCCATACCCGCGCCGCACCCATTCGTCCAGAATGGGCAGAAGCGCCCCGACAACGCGACCCTCCCGATATTTCGGGAGGGCCAACCACTGGTGCCATTTGGCCACCATGCGTTGCCGGGCCTGGCCCCGCACCACTTCATGTCCGCCGGCATTCGGGCCCCCAGCGTCGCGGAGATCACGGACGGCGGAATAAACTTCCGCCTCCATCTCCGCGAGCAGGTGGAATGGGGGGGAGCCCAGGAGAGACCTGACCTAAACCTTATCCCTACAGGGGCACCTCTCACGTCGTTTGCCGGAATCTCAACCACCGCCGTCTGGGTCCCATCCTGGCCCATCCTCAACATTCTCAGGGCTAGGCGCTCGGGTGCCACCTTCAACGCCTCCCCGAGGTCCCGGAGCACCTCCGGGCCCTCAACCGCAGGGTCTAGGCCCCTGATTTCCATCGACCTCTTGTCCTGAAGTGGGGCACATTCGAGGCCATCCCCCAACTTCGTCCTTATCTCCCGCGCCAGGGATTCGGCGTTGGCACTCTTTTCCAACTCGAGCAAGATATGCCCTTGCCTTGTTTTTTTCACCCACCTTAACCTCCGCCAGGGTCCCCCTGCCCTTCGAGAGGAGGAGCTTATAGGCGTCGATGTAAGTCGACGTCGACGGCACCTTAACCAGAACTGCCTCCGGTCTCTTTCTTATCGGAGCCCGCTTCCGCGGACCGGTGTTATTTCCCGCTCTATGGGCGGGGGCTCCTTACGGGCCATTCTCCGAATACTGCCCCTGGTTCAGCCGATTCCCAGTTGGCCATTGCGGTTGTTGCCGCCGCTGATCCTGAAGGTGCCACTGTTGCTGTTGCCCCTGTTGCGGCACACGCGGCTGATCTCGCTGCTGCTGCTGCTGCCTCAGCTGAAGCCCTTGCAACGCCGGCCACTGCGCCGGCGGACGATCCGCGATCCGGGATTGCAACGCCAGCTGGTCGAAGAAAAGGGGGGGGGGGAGGACAGGGTGGGCCCTCTGGGCCTCCATATCCCTCGCCCTCTGCACGCGGCGTGCCCTCTTGATTTGACCCTTGGTCATTATGGGGCACCACGCCGACTCCTCGTTAGTCAGCATTTGTGGCTGCATCATTCCCGCCGGTGGACCCAAAGTACCCTCCGGCACCAGTCTTCCTTCACTCCTTTCCCCACTCGCACTTGGCTCATTGGGTGAGGTGGCCCCGGCTACCGTATTCATGGCCTCCTTCTTCTTCTTCTTTTTGCTATTGCGAAGGAGGGACCCATCGGCGTCCTCCTGCGGCGATGCCCGCGGTCTCTTCGCCTTAGCTTTCCCTTGCGACTTGGCGGGTGGGACCCTCGTATCTGGGGTCACCTGCTCCGGGGGCACCTGGCGGGGGGCAGGCCCGTCCTTCCAGGGTAGGTCGCAATGGGTCCCCGCATCCCTAGTTGCGTTCTTGACCGTCCCCATTCCACCACCCTGCTGTCGTGGGTTCGGTCGGGATGCTCCGCTTTCCACGTTTGGGTCTCCGTGGGGCGGTGTTGGTGGTCTTCCACCCTGCCACCTGTTGATGGCTTGGATTGCCGCCGCCTCCGCCGCGGCTGCCGCCGCTTTCTCACATCCCCGCGCGATCGTCTCTACTAACTCCAGGACCCATTTAACAGAGGCCACTTTAGACGAGGACTTTCTGGTGCCCAAGTCACCCGTGACCCTGGCACACGTACCCCGCAGACCGTCGAGGAACGAGGCCACCTCCGCCAATAAGTCCCCGGTCCTTGCCCCGGGGGTGTCCCTCTACCTCGGGGCCTTCTCCTCAATCGCCACCCTAATGGTCGGGGCATCCGAGGTCCGGGGAGCACTGGACTCCAGATACCGGTCCATAGGGCCGCCAGAGACCACGTCCACCCCAAGGGGGGTCAAGCTGGCTCCCGTCTTCTTTGCCGCCTCCGTGTCGATCCTAGCCAAGAGTACCACCGGACCCTTCACCAGGGGTCTGTTGTTTCCCCTGCTCTTACACTCCTTATTCTCCTTATACGGACCCGACCGTTCTGCCTCCCCCGCCGCCTCGTCCGAGGCCGCAGTAAGCCTGGAGTCCGGTACGGTTGGCGGGGGTGTCCGCGGGATTTGATTCCCTTTAAAAATTATGGGAGGGAGATCCTCCCCCTCCCCAACGATGGGTATTTTCACCCCGGGACCATCGTCCTTCGCCTTCTTCTTCTGCCCCGGGGATGGTGTTTCCGGTATCAGAACTACTGCTATCTCTTCGGGGTCTCTCCGGCGGGCGCCCCCCAGCCAGCCAGCCAGCCGCCGCTGTCTCGGCCCGCGGTGACTAATATCCTTATCCTCGTTGCGCCGCCCCCCCCCCTCATCACCGCTGGAGTAGGCCTCGGCCTGGATTTCCGCAAGCCTTCTGGCCATAAAAGCGGCCAGCGCTCCTGTCTCCCATTTAGCCGATCCGGGGGAGAGGGCACCACAGTCGGAGCCATTAGGGCAGGCGTGCACAGCTGAATGCTCGCCGGGCAAAAATTTTCGGACGCGTGCGGAAAGAGCATCGTAAAGCACTAGGCCACGCCTTTATGAGCGACAGTGCCGTGAGGGCCGTGGTGGGGAGTGTTCGTGAGTGAAGTGTGCCGCGGAGCATCAGCAACACACATTACAGTTTACACGCATACTACGACAGCTATTGGCCACAGGGTGGGGAAACTGCTCACGGCGTCGCTCTTCGCTTTGCTCACGAGCAATCGAGAGTGCTCTTGCCCGCCACAGCCTTGCTGTGCAGGCCTGCATTAGGGTCTTCTGTCTTCGGTCTACCCTTCTTCGCCTTAGCCTCCAACTCGTCCTTACCAAACTCATCGTCCATATAATCGTATCGAGGTCGAACAGCTGTCGCTTCTTCCGGAGCGGTCGATGACATGTCCGTGTCCATGTCCATGTCCGCCCCGGTGGCACCGGCCCGCTGCTTCGGCACGGTGTCATCGGTCTTACCGGGTCTTACTCCCTCCCCGCTGCCGACTGGGCGAGAGAGAGAGGATGGCCTAATACCACCAACCGCCTGTTTATTACCATCCGAGGCCAGGCTTGGTTGCGACATTATCCATGAGTTGTCTGAAGGGCGACGGCCCTACCGCCCAGCGGATTTCACCTAACAACACGGGCCCCGATTTAATGGCCCAGACTGGATACCAGCCGGAACTCCGGCCGGACCCCCCACAGCCAGTCACTGTAGGGCCTTAGAGCCTACGCTAACCTAAACTAACTAAAACTAAAACTAAAACTAAAACTAAAACTAAAACTAAAACTAAAACTAAAACTAAAAGTAAAACTAAAACTAAACTCGAGCGGCCGCAGCCCACATGCACGCACGCATGCACGCCCGCACACACGCGCGCGCGCACACACACACGCATACACACCCACACAACCCCACCCCTCTGCAGACCGCTGCTAACCTCTACGGCAGTGACTACACTCGCAGCAGAGGTGAAGCATTTAAAACATAGCTAACCTTAAAACCTATACATACATATATATATACATATCCACACACACATAAAGCAATTATACTTAAATATACATAACATGAGTCATTATAGTACTTAAATGTGTTACTCATTAATATTAGTTGTATGTAATTAGGTTAAGATTTATTGAATGAACTATTGTTAAGGTACAAGCCTGTAGATTTCAATCTTTAACCGTAATTCCATCCTACCATCCTAATTCGAGGAGAAACCGCTCTTCCCTCCGCAACCTGCGACCTCCATTTGCTTCGGGGCACTCGGACGTTACACTCTTGTACACGACCTTACAAATGAACTCAAAACAAATTTTTTTGCGCTGGTAATCAGAAATTAAGAGTAAAAGTAATTTTATGTTACCGGTATTAGATAATAATTAAAGCTCAATCCAGTAACTTGAGTATTTCTGACTACTGGTCGATACTATTATAATATTTTTACACATCCAGAGTGTGAACAACTTGACAATAGGTGGAAATAAATTTATAGGCTTCTACATGACAAAAAAAAATCGAAAATTAAGAACAGCGAATCTGCCATTGGGGCTTCGTGTTTCAGTTATAAACGTTGTAAAATTTCGGTGAACGCAGCCTAAAGCACGGCAATGTCCCGATCACTAGTTTAAAGGACCCAATTACTGACACTTTAAGCGTTGACTCTGACATTATCTTATCGTTTTGTACTTATAGACTAAATGTATATGTTGTTGTTGTTATTTATTATTGTTTAATACGTTTACTTGATGAAAAAAATTTGGTATATCTTAAAACTGTGATGTTTACGTATAAATTCATCAATTTCAAAAATATATTTCGGGATCTATTACTGACACCCTTAAAATGTATTTGACTGAATTACTGACACCTCAATTACTGCCAGCTAACCTAATTGTGTGTATCTCATTTTAAGGTTATGTCGTCTCATGTACATGAGATACTGCTATGACAGTAAAACCTATCCCCTAGGACGGAGGAGTCGCCGTGCGGCGGCCTCCGTACGGGTGTCCGGGGTTGCCGAATGAATGAGGCGGAGTGAACGGGTATGCCGGGTTTTATTTAGTCGTTTATACAAGATCGCCCGGCCAGGTCTATACTGACTAACAGAGTCAGTGCGGCCTAACCTAAACCTTAGCCTACGACTTATTCTAGTACGGCGCCGGTGGCGGTTCGCGGTCGTGGCGCGGAGTTAGTTTGCTCGGGCGAGTCGGCGGTAGGTGAGGGAGTGGGGGTACTGGTCGTTCTGGTGCCCTGGCTGTGGTCTCCCCCAATGGCCCTGACCGGGGAGCCTTGAGTCCGATCGCTCAGTGGGTAAAACCCGCGGGAGATACGGAGACTATTGGATGTCCTCCGGGGCAGGCGAAGCCTGTCCCTAAGATCGGCAGCGGATATCGACTTGCGTCCAGAAGTCGGCGAGCTTGCTTTCTTCTGGGAGCCGTGGAGGTAAGTCGAGTAAAAAATACGCAGTGATACAGATTGTTACGTACAAGAGATCGCTGGGAGAGATACAATCATTAGCCTGTAGCGCTCGTGGTAGACTCTGCCTGACGGGCCCGCCGCGCTGGCCTATATACGGCGCCGCGCGAACTTCACCAGCGCAAGCGCCGCTCGGCGCGGGGCCATCTCGTGGCCGCGCTCGGTAGCGGCGGGCCGCGCCAGGCGCGCGTGGTAGGGAAAAGATCGGCGTCCCACCGTTGTAACTCGTTACACAGTAATACCAAAATGCTTGAAACGCTTGTCCAATCACTGTCACCCGATTAATAAATAAAAAGACTTAATGAATCGTTGAATTCCGTTCGTTATTACTTTCGATGATGCTTATATTATCTAAGCCAGGCTTGGGAATTAAGGGAACTTCGCGGCCGATTTTCAGAGGCGACGCCTCCTTTCTCCCGTCGCGCGTCTTGGTCCCCGCGGCGGCCCAGCAGCTTAGAGCGCCTCAGGCCCGTACCACGTGAACCGCGCATGGCGTATTAGGGCGACATTGTATCAATAGCTTTCCACATCGTCTCAGAAAGTACGATTGTCGATACGTTTTTGTTTTGTCAACGCGGCACGCGCGGTTCATATGGTACAGGCCTGAGGCGCTCTGAGCTGCTTGGCCGCCCCGGGGGCCAAGGTCGCGCGGCGGAAGAAAGAAGGCGTTACCTCTGGAAATCGGCCGCGAAGTTCACTTAATTCCCAAGCCTAATCTAAACCATTATATTTTGTTATGTTAATGGTTTAAATATTACAATTACAGCATTTTCTTTAACGCCTTGTTTTCTCTTTCGCTAGTAAAGGTAGGATTTCCTAGACTCGATTCGCCGCGGCGGCCAAATCCTAAGCACCGCTCTTATGGAGAAGCATGCATCTGTTTTCCTATACGCGTTTTCCGGCCGCTGTGGCAGTGCGTGTGCCTCGGCAGCTACGTAGGCTACTCGAGACGCAACACAATGCGATAAGTGTCTGTTTTCCGCCATTATGGCGGATCCTCCTAGCGGGCGGCTAACCGCGGCGGCCAAAAGCTTGACTCCTCCAAACTGAGTCTAGCGGCGACCGCCGCGCGATCCATCGCCATAGTAGGACAGAATCCCAAGAAATAGGGAAACTAAGGTCGAGACCAGATATATTGGCCGGTGAATTTGTTTTCGCGAGTAGCGATTGTGGAGAAATCAACCACCACCATCTGACGATCGTGGATTTGTCAGTTGGAGTTGCGGAGCCTCCGAGGGGTATGGTGGGGTAACGGAAACGCTGCTCGGCTCCGCCTGTACCTAGCCGTTTGGCTGTTATTTATTCTTAGCGTAATAGTTGTGTGCGTTACGGAGCTATTCGTAGCCCGATAGAGCTATCGAGAAAAAAATCAATGTTCTGTCCAATAAGGCTCCTGAATTTTTTCGGAGCTAACTAACGCACACTTATTCTGATGTGTGTATTTCTACGCTGACAGCTCGGTTTGGCCTACACGACAGAAGCTTGGCACTATCCCCACTACTTCTGGCTCACTCTTGTTCTGTTAAGGCGAGAGCGAGATGGAACGAGAGCGAGTCAGAAAACGTTGAGAAAAGGAGCACCGAGGCAGGCAAACGGTGTGGTGGGAGAATACCCCTCACGAAACTCACCGGCCAATATATCTGGCCCCGACATTAGTCGAAGTCCAAAAGTTATGGGATTATGTTTTCTTTATATATTTCTTGTAAACTAATAATATGAGCTTCTAAAAAAGGGGAAAAATATAATTGCGGCTACTTCTGATACGTGTGTAAACACGTGTCAAAGTTTGTATGTTTTTATTTTGTGCAAAATTTTAAACCGAGGCTTCTGAATTTCGGTGATACAAAAAAAATTTTTTTTTTGAGAACCGAAATGAGTAGAATCATTTCCGATAAGCAGTAGCAAATAAATAGTTACATATAGTTTTTTCCATAAGAAACCCATAGAAAAAATATCAGCAATTGTCGGCTTTTTAGTTACCTTCCGAGAACTTCCAAGCAAATTTCTTTTTTGTTTTATAATCAACATACAGGGTGTCCCAAAAATGTCGGAGTTCCTTGGAAGGGGTGACTCAGGGGGTGATTTGAAACAACATTTTCCTTAGCGAAAATATTGTCCGAAGCTTCGTTAAGGAGATATTAACAAAAAACCCCGACCAATCAGAGCGCGCGCCTTCCGCCCGAGCTCCCGCGGTAGGCGACTGTGCTTGTGCTACGAACGTACGAACAAGCAAGTCGGCATGCATCGAAGGAAACTGCGTTACAGTTTTTTTTAAAAGCAGAATCTTAAATAAGAATTATTTGAAATGAGTGGACAAGAAGTACGTAAATTTCGTTTTTAAATAAGGCATAAACGAAAAGGTAATGTAACAGAAAATGTACAAGTGATCGTAATTCGGTATTGAGGTAAAAATCCGTAGTTTAATATCGGCCAACACAACTAAATTTAAAAAATAATATTAGGTGTATGAATAAATTCTTTCCGACTGGATTTACATAAAAAGTACAAAGCTACCGAATTTCTATCGCGGTGGTATTCATAAGCTGCCAGAAAAATGGCAAATAGTAATTAACAATAATGGAAATTATTTCGATGATTGAGTTGTTTTCATATTTTTTAAATCGAACTGTTATTGTACCCTAAAATAAGAAAGAATTTATTTCCACACCTAATAATCACCAATAAATTAAATAAAACTCACCATTTCGGACGTTCCTTTCCTTGCTTTCCTTACCTTTTCGGAAACCTGTGTCACTAGGCCACTGTACCGATCCTGGTCATCGACGTCCAGTGCTCAGCTGATCGTAGGTATACGACACCACCTGAAGGTAAGGATCGCAAAGTCCAGTGCGTTCGGGTTAATGTATCGAATATTCACTTCACTGGACGGTTAGTAACACTGATCACTTAATTTATGTTTCACGGAACGTGTTGTTCCTACGTTATAAAAATTGGTGGCCCCGAAAGGGGTTGATTACTGTTAATTATTGGGACGAGATTACTACTATTACCCGGCGAAAAGAAGACTCCTGGCAGACGGTCTCGGGCTGTGCAGTCCGCTGCTGTGACGATTGGTCGAGTCACCTATTTGGGCACACTTTTAACGACGGGCACATGTATTTTGGTTATTTGCTGAAGTTGCCACATACATTGTCGCACCGCGCGACGAAGAGATCGAACGAAACACATCGAGACCGAGTGGGATAGAGCGATCTGACCGACGATCGTCAAAACAATAGCGTAGGCTACGCTTGGTCACAGCAGCGGACTGCACAGCCCGAGACCGTCTGCCAGGAGTCTTCTTTTCGCCGGGTAATAGTAGTAATATCGTCCCAGTAATTAACAGTAATCGGCCCCTTTCGGGGCCACCAATTTTTATAACGTAGGAACAACACGTTCTGTGAAACATAAATTAAGTGATCAGTGTTAGTAGCCGTGCAGTGAAGTGAATATTCGATACATTACCCCGAACGCACTCGACGTTGCGATCCTTACCTTCGGGTGGTGTCGTATACCTACGATCAGCTGAGCACTGGACGCCGATGACCAGGATCGGTACAGTGGCCTAGTGACACAGGTTTCCGAAAAGGGAAGGAAAGCAAGGACAGGAATGTCTGAAATGGTGAGTTTTATATAATTTATTGGTGATTATTAGGTGTGGAAATAAATTCTTTCCTATTTTAGGGTACGATAACAGTTCGATTTAAAAAATATGAAAACAATTCAATCATCGAAATAATTTCCATTATTGTTAATTACTATTTGCCATTTTTCTGGCAGCTTATGAATACCACCGCGATAGAAATTCGGTAGCTTTGTACTTATTATGTAAATCCAGTCGGAAAGAATTTATTCATACACCTAATATTATTTTTTAAATTTAGTTGTGTTGGCCGATATTAAACTACGGATTTTTACCTCAATAACGAATTACGATCACTTGTCGTACATTTTCTGTTACGTTAGCTTTTCGTTTATGCCTTATTTAAAAACGAAATTTACGTACTTCTTGTCCTCTCACTTCAAATTATTCTTATTTAAGATTCTGCTTTAAAAAAAAAATGTGTAACGCGGTTTCCTTCGATGCATGCCGACTTGCTTGTTCGTACGTTCGTAGCACAAGCGCGGTCGCCTACCTCGTAGCCAACGCTACCGCGGGAACTCAGGCGGAAGGCGCGCGCTCTGATTGGTCGGGGTTTTTGGTTAATATCTCCTTAACGAAGCTTCGGACAATATTTTCGCTAAGGAAAAAGTTGTTTCAAATCACCCCCTGAGTAACCCCTTTCAAGGAGGTCCGACATTTTTGGGACACCCTGTATAAACCCTTTGGTTTCTACCCTCTTTGGTTCAAAGCTATACAGTCACGCGTACAGTCACGTCGTGTCACGCTCGTACAGAGTTTGTTATATCCAGTGAGATCGGGCTCGAGTCCCCTTCAGAATCAGAAGTTAACCTTATAAAATCCGCAATTTCGGTTTATATTCTATTTGGCTTCTCCAAATAGCCACTCTTACGCCCCGTCATCGCCAATACGTCAACACCGTGCAATTATTGGTAATTTACACTATTTAACTAATTAATCGCGACACTTACATTTGTATTATATTTGATTATTGAATATATGAATGGTGTTCGTTTGTAAATCGAGTAGATTCGTTAAACCCATCTTTTACATAGCGATCCTTATAATATTTCTAGCATATACCCACCGATACAACTTTACCGCTCGAGTTGTATCAAACTTTAATTAAGAGTTACGAGGCAATACTAACATTTCCCGCGACTCCCTGATTTCGCATCAGGTTCGTTCGCATCCAACACCAAAACAAGGAATCTTCTCTAACCCAGTGGCTCCCCGATTTCGCACCGGGTTCGTCCACGTTTAACCCTCCTGCGGCTCCCTGATTTTGCATCAGGTTCGTCCGTATCCTACAGCTCCCTGATTGCGCATCAGGTTCGTCTGTAAGTCAACCACCCTCCGAACAGCTCCCTGGTTACGCACTCGTCTGTGAATAATCCAACCTCCTAACAGCTCCTTGACTTCGCGTCGGGTTCGTCTGTGAACATCATCCTAGTGACTCCCCGATTTCGCATCGGGTTCATTCACGAATAATCACCCTCCTGCGGCTCCCTGATTATTAATGTCAGGTTCGTCCGTGAGTGACTCCATTCCTAGATGCTCCCTGATTTCGCATCAGGTTCGTCCTCATTTCCGATAATCCTAGCGGCTCCGTGATTTCGCATCAGGTTCGTCCGCCCTCTAACTAACAAATTCATAAACCGTATTCCTTGGGAAATACCCCTCTTGCCGGCCTCTCGCGTTGCCGCAGCCCCGGCTCGTAACAGGCGCATGCGCAGTGAGTCGCTATTTGTTATTTCTAAATTTACTCGCTTATTATATAATATTTTGTCTTGCGCTTTTGTCGGTACTTATAATTACTTATTTTTAATGTTGTTATAATATTTGTTTTTCTAATATTTGCTTAAATTATAAATTATGTACAAAAGTATACAAAATGCGTTTGCGCGGTAATGCACGACGGTTTGCGTGGTAACATGGATCGGTTCTGTTTTACCGACAGTCGGATTTTACCGGTTCGAGTCCCCGTGGGATATTACAGCGGAGTATACAAAAGTAATTTCTGTAGAATAAACTAACGGAAAAATGGTGAGAATGGAGATCAATTCGTTTTTAATGTATTTGTCACACTTGTTTGTAAACATTTATATTCTTTTTACATATTAAATACATGTATTCTGCACGTACTTTTATGTATTAGTATGTTGCGTGTAAATATAAACATATATTACATTACATACACTATCTAAAAGGAACTCTGTAACATGTTCTGCCTATTGAAAAGGCATTCCGTAGCGCTATTTATTTGTAGTTTCTGTGTATTGTACGTAATATTATATTTGCATTAGTGGCATTTTCGCATTAGCATTATTACCAGTGTGAAAGTCGGAGAAATATTCTTAAAACAGAAGTGAGAAATTCAAATGAGTCAGTTACTGATAGAACGACCGCGGCTGCGTGGCGCTCATTGTCAGTGGCGCTGTGGTCATTTTTTGTAGCATGTCTCGGGTTACACGAGTGGGGTCGTCACCTAATTTGTGCAGCAGTGTACACTAGACGTCAAAACCGGCTTCCCTTCAGAAATTTGGCAACGTTGCATGCCAGTAGTTCTCAGTGGTTCTAGTGACATGCAACGTTGTCAAATTTCCGAAGGGAAGCCGGTTTTGACGCCCACTGTACTCGAAGGCTCGTAAAAGTAACAGCTCAGAGCTCCCTGCAAAGAACTAGAAGCGTCCGTCAAACCAACGTGGCGCACTATACCTTATAAATTCAAAATCCCTACAGGCCCCATTTTGGGCCTGTTATTATGGGACGTATAAAAACTGGTTCGCCGATGCCTGGGCAATTTGTTTATTTGCGACTTTTAGGGGGAGATGGGGCACTTTGATGCAGTGGGCACAATGAAACATTAATATTATCTCGATATCTAAAGGGGATAATCTTATAATCTTATATCATCTATCAAGATGATTGCTTATACTGTCTTGTGATCATGTTTTGAACTTCTGACTGTTTCTAGATATCAAGAGAATATCAAATTTCATTGTGCCCCGTGCACCAAAGTGCCCCAACTCCCCCTACTCGAAATGTAGAGTCTCATCATGGTTCATTGTAATGTAAGTACCCCATTTCCCGACTTATTTTAACTTTTATATATAATTTCTACTATTTATTGCATAGCATATTTCTGATTTTGTTTAGATTTTATATTACTGATTCTGGACTTATGTAGACGAAAGGTTTCCCTCCGTACCAGGTCGGCGACGACATCGGGGTTTACCCTTCAGGTTTTGTTTGGTTATGGCAATCATGATGCAAGTTTATCATCATTATCATACAGGGTGTCCCAAAAATGTCGGACTTCCTTGAAAGGGGTTACTCAGGGGGTGATTTGAAACAACTTTTTCCTTAGCGAAAATATTGTCCGAAGCTTCGTTAAGGAGATATTAACCAAAAACCCCGACCAATCACAGCGCGCGGCTTCCGCCCGAGCTCCCGCGGTAGCGTTGGCTACGCGGTAGGCAACCGCGCTTGTACTACGAACGTACGAACAACCAAGTCGGCATGCATCGAAGGAAACCGCGTTACACAGTTTTTTTTTAAAGCGGAATCTTAAATAAGAATAATTTGAAGTGAGAGAACAAGAAGTACGTAAATTTCGTTTTTAAATAAGGCATAAACGAAAAGGTAACGTAACAGAAAATGTACGACAAGTGATCGTAATTCGTTATTGAGGTAAAAATCCGTAGTTTAATAACGGCCAACACAACTAAAATTAAAAAATAATATTAGGTGTATGAATAAATTCTTTCCGATTGGAATTTCTATCGCGGTGGTATTCAGAAGCTGCCAGAAAAATGGCAAAAGGTAATTAACAATAATGGAAATTGTTTCGATGATTGAGTTCTTTTCATATTTTTTAAATCGAACTGTTATTGTACCCTAAAATCGGAAAGAATTTATTTCCACACCTAATAATCACCAATAAATTAAATAAAACTCACCCTTTCGGACATTCCTTTCCTCGCTTTCCTTCCCTTTTCGGAAACCTGTGTCACTGGGTCACTGTACCGATCCTGGTTATCGGTGGGCGAAAAGATTTATGGTTGGGTAGCGCCCAGTGCTCAGCTGATCACAGTGCGTCCGGGTTAATGTACCGAATATTCACTTCACTGCACGGCTACTAACACTAATCACTGAATTTATTTTTCACGGAACGTGTTGTTCCTACGTTATAAAAATTGGTGGCTGCGAAAGGGGCCGATTACTGTTAAATACTGGGACGAGATTACTACTATTACCCGGCGAAAAGAAGACTCGTGGCAGACTGTCTCGGGCTGTGCAGTCCGCTAAGGAAAAAGTTATTTCAAATCACCCCCTGAGTCACCCCTTTCAAGGAAACGCGACATTTTTGGGACACCCTGTATTACAATTTATTTGGGAAAAATTACATTACAATTGGACTTAGTTATGCAGCAAGCATGCAATCAACAATGTATTCATGGTTGGTTGCTTGCTTACTGCAAAACTAGGTCCAACTCATTCGCAATTTATTATTATTCTTTTACATTTTTTCGCGCTAATAGACATTGCTTGTTGTAATATATTACAGACCGTTGGTTCATTTCTAATACATTTACCCCTAATTATATTATTTGAATATTTACAAAAATTATCTATAATGTACGCTAGGATATAATCTATTATATAATTGGTAAGTTCATCCTTATGACTACACGTAAAACTAAAAATTACATGTGTTTGTAAATACATCTTAATGGTACGTCTAACATTATCTTGTGTGAATGTATTATTATCCGCGTCCGGTGTTGGCGCCACGGGTATTTCCGATCGGCTTCGCGTTGTCGCGACGCGGCTTCCGCTCTGACTCTGATCCCGACCGTCAAGTCAGCCACTACGCGACGTGAGAGTTAGAAGACTGAAAACGTGCTAAACAACCCACGTGGACGGGGAACTCCGTCCCGCGCTCTATACTATATATATATTGTTCTATTCTCTTCATTAATACTTTATCTATACAAGCCGTAACGGTGCTTCATCTATTGTAACCTGCGCCAACAAGGTTATGGGCCCAGACACGCAGTGAGGTTATGTTACGGCGTGCTTCCGGCCGTTCAACGTGCTAGTGCATACGGTTCTTATTCTCTTCCTCGACGCAGATTAGAAAAATGTCGAGTGTGTTGAAAGTGGGAAAAATCGACAGATTAAATGGGGAGAATTATAGAACGTGGAAATTTGCCGCGAGAATGTACCTTATACAGAAAGACTTGTGGCCGTACGTGAACGGGGACGTGGTAGTAAAACCGGAAGCGACCGCAGATGAAAAGCAGCAGCACAAAAGTAAGGTAGAGAAGGCACTCGCGGCGATCGCGTTAGCGGTAGAGGCGGATCAGCAAGTCCACATCGTTGATTGCAACACGGCCGCAGAGGCATGGAACATTCTCGAACAAGTATACGAGCCGAAGTCCAGGCAACGGATTATGCAGTTAAAACGTGAATTCGTCAGGATACGGCTCAAGGAAGGTGAGTCAATGGCTTCGTATTTATCGAGAATGAAAATAATAGCAGGTTACCTGCACGATGCGGGGTCCGAAATGAAGGATGAGGACCTGGCATATGCAATGCTATCTGGCCTGCCCGATACCTACGATGCTCTGACAATGTCACTGGCAAATATGGAAGACGCCAAGTTTACTTCTGCAGAAATTAAGAAAATGCTACTGATGGAATACGAGAGAAAAATGTCAAAGGAACAGGACAGAGAACCGAAGGGTGAGTTATCGGCTTATCAAGTAAATAAGAATAGTCGCTCAACCGAAAGTAAAAGGGTAGATAAGAAATGTTTCAACTGCGGCAAAGCTGGCCATTTTATAAGGCAGTGTAAGAAAAAGAAATTTGATGCGAAGAATCCGACGCAGGGGTACCAAACGTTAATCACACCGTACTCGACGATGCTTGGCTAGTGGACAGCGCAGCCACACACCATGTATGCAATAACGAGCGGTGGTTCCACAGGCTCAGAAAAATTAAACCCGAACCAGTGGGTACGGCGGAAACGCTGGTCAACAAGGGCGAAGCTGCACTGGTGGCCAAGGGCATCGGTGACATAATGTTGAAAACAAGGGTGGATGGTGCCAACTATGAAATAACGCTGCAAAACGTATATTACGTTCCCAAATGCAAAAGGAACCTCTTGTCGATTGCACAAATAGAAATAAAGGGAAAAACTGTCGTTTTTTAGCATGGGGTTGGCAGAATCACAAGTAGCGCGTCGAATAAAGTGGTGGCCGAAGGCCGGCGCCTGGAAAATTTATATGTGTTGCAGGCAACGGTATTGCAACCCCCGCAAGAAGGAAAATGGTTACATCCGGTAACGATTAATGAGAAAGGGATGTGGCATCATAGGTTTTGTCATATCAACGACCGAAGGTTATGTACGAGGATTGACGGATGACACTCCAGCATTGGATCAGTGCCATGGATGCCGTATGGGGAAGTCCACGAAGATGCCTTGTAAGAGGCTTGATGTAAAACAATCGGACGAAATATTGGAGTTGCTTCACTCTGACCTATGTGGGCCTATGCCAGTCCCATCGGAAGGCGGTTCAAGGTATTTCCTGACGGTCACAGATGACTATACGCGAAAAATTGGCTTGTTGTTTTTGAAGTCGAAAGATGAAGCTCCTAATAAAATAAAGGAATACATCGACCGGATAGAAAACGAAAAAGGGGGGAGGGTCAATCGTTTTCGCTCTGATAACGGGCTTAAATATTATAACAAGACACTCCAAGGTTTATTCACAGAACGCGGGATAAGGCATGAAAGAACATGCGTGGAAACACCTCAGATGAACGGGGTGGCGGAGAGAGCAAACCGCACACTGCTCGACATGGTTAGACCAATGCTCTTATCCACAAAATTACCACAAACTTTTTGGGCCGAAGCGGTTGCAACGGCGGCATATGTTCGGAATAGAATGACTCACAGCAATGTACAGGGAGGAGTCCCAGAAGGTCTCTGGATGGGAAGGCAGCCGAGTGTGAAACACTTGAAGGTTTATGGATGCCTAGCTTATGCACACCTGCTTGCCCAAGGGAGAAAGAAACTGGAACCCCGCGCAAAGCCTTGCGTATTCGTCGGATATTCGAACAGAACCAAAGGGTATAGACTGTGGGACCCATCATCGAAGGACGTTGTGCACACGAAGCACGTACGATTTGATGAAAACAAGGTAGGGTACGAGAACATAAACGGCAATACCACATCCTGTCATTACGAATTTCAGAATAAAAGGAACAAGAGCGGGTTAGACAAAGAAATAGATATGAATAAGTGGCCCGACGAGTCGAGCGAATATTCTGGAGTGAGCGATGACGACTACGAACCAAAAGATGACCAGGAAGTAGACGAGGAGTCACCGGAGACGAAGATAGTGGGGGCCAGCGATGCGTCTGCCGCCGAAACCAAGAGGAATCCAGGAAGACCGAAGAAAACCCCTCCAAGAAACCCTTATGGACGAAAGGGAAAACCGGCAGAGAGGGTAGAATTAAACTTGCTGGAGATCGATGAACCGACCAATCTGAAGGAAGCACTGTCATCACCTCAGGCGGAAAAATGGAAGGATGCAATCCGAGAAGAAGTCGAAAACCTGGAGCGATTAGAAACGTGGGAAGATGCCGAACCACCAACCGGCAAGACTTGCATGGGAAGCAAGTGGGTGTTCAAGATCAAAACGAACGAAACCGGCCAGATTGTGAGATACAAAGCGAGGCTGGTGGCCTAAGGATTCCGGCAAAAGGAAGGCGTTGACTATGACAAAACATACGCTCCAGTAGTTAGGTTTGGGGTGGTGAGGTACCTGCTAGCATTATCACTAACCCTTGGGTGGAAATGCAGACACATCGATGTAAAATGCGCATATCTGAACGGAAACCTCGAGGAGGAAATCTACATGAAGCTGCAGACGATCGACGAAAGAAAGGGAGTACGGACCGTACGGCTCAGACGACCAATTTACGGGCTGAAACAGAGCGGACACAACTGGAACGACGCTCTAGATAACTTTCTTATCAAAATTGGGCATACACGATTGTCATCATCCAGTTGCGTGTACCGTTTGGGTCACCACACATTCGTTGTCATATATGTTGACGACATCTTGATATTTTCAGGTGACGAGAAAATGTTGAGTTGGGTTACAGAGAAGATTGGCAACCAATACGAGATACGGAACCTGGGAGAAATATCATACTTCTTGGGAGTCGGAGTGCACCAATCTGAAGGAGAGATAGTCCTCAATCAGCAGGCCTATATTCGATCACTGCTGAGGACGTACGGAATGATGGAGTGCCGGCCAAGCCGTACCCCACTGCAATCTGGAACGAAGCTGAGTAAGGATGATGGTCCTTCCACGCACGAGGAGAAGGATGAGATGAGAAACGTACCATACCGCGAACACGTGGGATCGCTGATGTACGTCGCGCAATGCACGAGGCCAGACATAGCGTTTGCAGTTGCGAAGTTGTCTCCGTTCTCATCCAATCCTGGTAGGACACATTGGGTGGAGGCGAAAAGGGTGCTGAGGTACTTAAGCGGAACACTTCAGCACGGACTGAAATTTAGAAGGACGACACTATCCATGGAACTGTGGACCGATGCGGACTGGGCGGGGGACCTCGACGACAGTCACTCCTTCAGTGGCATGGCAGTTAGCCTTGAGGGAAATATCGTGGACTGGAGGGCCTCGAAGCAAAAATGCATCACGTTGTCGACGATGGAGGCTGAGTACGTGGCCATGTCGGCCGCAGCCAGGGAAGCGACCTGGGCAATAGACTTTATCGAAGATCTCGGTTTCAGCAAATCGATAAAAACGCCATACACGATGTGGTGTGATAATCGTTCGGCTATTGATTTCGCGAAGAATCGTATAGAAAGATCGAATACTAAGCATATAAGGCGCACGCATCACTACGTGCGGGAAATGATAGATAGGGGCGAGGTTACTCCGAAATATATTCCAACAACAGAGAACCTGGCCGACATATTTACAAAGTCATTAGGCAAGAACCTGCACAGAGAAGCCCTGACGCGACTCGGGTTGATATCCGCGAGCGAATAATAAAGTGGGGGATTGTGAATGTATTATTATCCGCGTCCGGTGTTGGCGCCACGGGTATTTCCGATCGGCTTCGCGTTGTCGCGACGCGGCTTCCGCTCTGACTCTGATCCCGACCGTCAAGTCAGCCTCTACGCGACGTAAGAGTTAGAAGACTGAAAGCGTGCTAAACAACCCACGTGGACGGGGAACTCCGTCCCGCGCTTTATACTATATATGTAAAGAGAAAATATCCTCTTTAACTGAATTTGAGCGCGCTTCGGATACTCGGCGCACGCTTCGGAGTATGATTGACAGGTGGCGCATAAATTACGACGGAGTAGAGAGAATTAGAGAGAGATAGGGAAGTAGAGCACATGTGCAATTATCCGTAAATAGATAAAATACTACAAAATTATTAAATAGATAAACTGACAGGGAAGAGGAGAAAATTAACCTTTATTGCCGTTTCTCTGTTTTTCAGGTAAAACCATTGTACAAACTGTAAATATTATGTAAATAGTTTAAATAAAATTTAACTCTGTTTTTCAGTGAAACAATTATTGGTTAATTTCATAACCTGCTCGAGAAAAGAAGAAAGAAATAGCGATTAACATTATATATATATATTGTTCTATTCTCTTCATTAATACTTTATCTATACAAGCGGTAACGGTGCTTCATCTATTGTAACCTGCGCCAACATCTTGTATACTAAATTTATATAAAATTAATTTGGCAATATTATAAGTATTATAAATACATTTTAAAAAATATTCAGTAAATATAATACGCCCTTTAGAACTTGTATTCCCAATAGAAGACCTGAAAATGTGGATTAAGCAAAAACGACAGTTAAATGTTTTGACAACTTTCTGTAATATAAACCGGCTTATACTATTTACAGCAACTTTTGAAATGGGTGTGTGTACTCTATTACCAAAATTGAAAATTTCCTTATGAATGTCCGGATTCTCTACTAAATTAAAAGTCTGTATGGGTCGCGGTGTTCCTAATTTTAATAAATCTTGTAGTTGTAATAACGAGGTGTTGAATGTCTCTTCACAATTACATGAAATGGAATGACTACTGCAAATATGTTGAATTAGCAGGGATCTATAGGACTCTTCAAATTGTGCAGAATTTAAATGATTTGCGCGGATTCTATGCTGACGAATTTGGCCAAAAAAAATTTCTAAGCAATCCTGATTAAGTGATTTAGGAGAGAAAAAAATCGATACCATGAGAAAATAAAATGTCCCGTATATTAATAAAGCCTTCTATTGTTAGAATAAAGTTCTTTAGGGAAGGAGGCACAGAACGTTGTCGCGATCTTGCTACTTCAAACGACATATTACCTAACTGCCGTATACAATGTTTCCAAAAGGAGAGATGAGGAGAGTTTCGTGACACTGTTCCTCGTAAAATCTTTCCAATTGGAGGTTTCACTAAATCACCGTTTAAAGAGTCGAATAATGAATCAAAAAAGTTTAAAATTTTCGCTGTTCCGGAAGCCTTACTCTCCATTCTATATGTGCCGATTATATCAGTTATATCTGAAAAAATAATTTTAGTTCAAATATCAACTTAAGTTATATTAATTACTATACTGTAGTTATAATCCTGATACGTACTATTTTGAGCCATAATTGTAATTGCTCCGGCCATGGGGTGACTAAAAACTTGAGTGGCATGCGACATTACGTGGCCTTCTGTTATTTTCGGTAAAATTCTAATGTCATTCGATGAGTCTATTTTATACGCTGTTAATATATCCTCCCACGTTGCCTCCATAATTTCTGTATCCTTATGCCACACGAGATTCTTTTTCAGGAGGTTGTTCCTAATTCCTTTAATTAGGTGAGGCACACCGTAGAGAGGAACTATTTCCTTGTTTGTAATAATTATTCGCCGCTTCGGTTGCATTCCGTTTCTCAAATATATCCCTCTGGCATCATTTACCATCCCCTCTACGGCTGATTGGTTCGTGGACCCTTGATCGCAAATGGTAGCGATAATATTCAAACCTAAAAATATATTACAGATTAATCATTGTACTCGATTATTTATAAAATATACTTCTCTGATGTTTTTGTAAAGTGGAATCCGGGTCATAATTGTAGATAATACTATGTACCCTGACACGCATCCATTTCCTGTAATTGCTAAAAGGTTCTCGTGAGCGGTACATCCAAGAATTCGGTCTGACCTTATGATACATCAATTACATTGAATAAAAGTAATTACAGAAATATCAGTATCATAAATTGAAACCATGAATTCTTGGATTTCTTTCAATATAATATAAACGTTTTACGTACCACTTACGTCATTTAACTTTTCTACTAAAATTTTTAACAACCGTTGGATTTCTTCTGATTTCGTGGAACCTTTACTAAAATGATAACATATGGTTTGTTTCCATGGTTTTTTAATCCCTTTCAGCATAAACACCAATGCATGGTCCACAATCTGTTCCTTGTTTAGCCCCTTTATCGTATCCTGTAACGCGTTATACTCGATGCACGGAGTCAAAGCCATTTCATCAAATACTACAGAGCAGAATTTTTCTTTCGATTTTAAAGATTTTATCGCGTTTTGAATATTTTTATGACTACTTCATTAATGCCCTGTTCTATTGGAATTTTATTTAATAATCTACTAATTGTATTTTTGGAAGGAAGGTTGAACCACTTTGATAAAAATCTATACGCGGAACCGGATGTTTTGTACAGGGCTAAGCTCATCAGCTTTTCATCTACTGTATATCTACGACCTTTTGGTTTAATGTTTCTACGTTTAAGTTGCTGCATACAAAATTCGAATGTTTCTTTCCGCAAGTCCGTTTTAGAAAAATTAAAATCTCTGTCGGCTAAATGCAATCTACGTTTAAAATTCTGTGACCTTTTTTTATAAATTGAAACATTACTTTTGTAACATTCTCCCTTGTTTGTATAAGTGTTTGGCTGTGGGTGTTAACTCCGTGGACTTGTTTAATCCCACACTTCGTAATAATGTGTTACTGGAATCTAAATGTAAAAAAAATAATTACAGATAAAAAATCAGATGTGATAAACTTCACATTTCATTTTCATTTAACGATAAATATACAAAAATTGTGATATATAAATCAGTATAAGGATTAATATAAAAATTAATATGAAAATTCTGTTATCACATTTACGCGAGTTACTTATTGGAGCAACAGGATCTTCTTGTGGCACCGATTCTTTATCCATATCCTTTGTTATATTTACTGATTCTTCTACAGTATATTGTACTTCCATAGTTGATGTGCTTGGTAACGTTTCTGAGCATAGATTACCTGAAAATGATAATTCTTGAGAAGGGATAGCTGTCCGTTTTAGACACAGATTCGTTGATTTATCATAAATTGTAAAATGATTGCCACAGGCACGATAAGTATTGTATACTCGCATAACATCCATGTTGAATAACTTTTCATTGCCCACTACTTTCATCCATTGGTTGAAACGGTCCACATCTTTAGTTGGATTTGGAAATCCATGACGTGATGATTTTGTGCCATAGCATCCAGGTACACAACACGGAACACGAAATGCCATATTACAGCCTAAAATGAATGAAATAATAATTAAAATAACTAATATTTGTCTTCTTTTTTTAACACTAGAACTGCCATTCCGGTCATTATGACTATTAGCTAGTAGAAGTCAACAGAACACATTATCATAACCAAGTACAACAAAATTCTACATTATGTGAAAAGTGTAAAAGGTATTTCTGTGGAAAATGTAGCCAAGAAATTGTCTACGGGCGATGAATGTGCTGTGTAGCAATGTTAATATGCTATAATGCTACTTTATATTAATAAATTTAAGCAAATACATACTTACATTACTTGTACGTAAAAATCATTGAAATAAATAGTTGAAATTTATTATGTGGGTACCCTGATAACCAGATCTGGCGGCAGGATCTGCCGGCAGATCGACGGCAGACTACGACCGCATTCAGCTACGGATCTGCCGGCAGACCCTGCCGGCAGATCGACGGCAGATTTACGGCAGGTCCTGCTGCCTGCCTGACACATCCAACAGCGCCATCTGAAAGCCACAATTGCCAAACAATTCTCTACGCGTGACGTCACATGGCCATCCCTACGCACCAACACAAATGTATCGTTATTCGTATAGGTGTATCCCTCCCTTTCTACTACGCGTGGTGATAGGCAGATAGAAATGGAGCAGTAAATTCTGCTCACATAACCTGCGAGCAGATTCTACAGTTTATTAAAAAAATTTATATTTATTTCTAAAGGTATTTATTTTGTAATCTTACAATTACAGAATAATAAAAGTGGCACATATAAATTATTCATTATTTACATTTAGAAGTGGTGATTCTAGATGCAAACATAAGTCAATTTTTTGGAGAACGAAGAGCGATATCAGAAACTTTTATTCTATATTTCCGACTTATTTGTTTGCGCAGAATCACCACTTCTTCTTCGCTTGTGTTAACTCTGAAAACAACTAAAATATTAGCATACAATTGAAATGATACTGGGAAAGTATCGATCAATGAATATTTTATTAAACGGGCGCTGAAAAGTGCAGATTAGTGTTCATTGCGAACGTCGAGAGTTAAGTACTTTATTTCAGTGATGCTGAAATAAAGTGAGCACTGAAAAGTACTGTTTGGTTGTGTACGTTTTAAAACACTGGCGCTGAAAAGTGCCGATTGTTGTTCCTTGTGAACGTCGAGAGGTAGTTCCCGTTGTACTCGGTCGGGGCTGCCGTCGCCCGTGGACCACGCTTCCTGCTGCGACCCTCTCTTTCGCGGTCCGAAGTGCTCGCTGCATCGACACTTGAAAATCCGATCGGAACGGCTTGTTGAAATGCGGGTTCCCAGACACCGCTTCTGAAAAAGTAATGCACGCAAAGTACGTTAGCATAATTATGTATAAAAACATGAAGATGCTTATTGCTTCGTACCGTAAATCGCCATCGTGATACGGGTGTTGTAAAACGGTCGTTGTCCTGTTCGGCCGAACCACGTGAAGGACGTTGTCACGTCGTCGATGAGGGCCTCCTTCATGCAATAGTCGACCGCAGCCTTCAGGTTGAACCCACCCACGTATTTGAAATATTGAACCTAAACCAAGTAAGTAAATATTGATGTAAGTATGTATTATATAAAAGTAAATAAAAGCATAATTTCGTTTTCACTTACAACTTTGGAATACGTTTCGTCATCGATGGTCTCGAAACAGTCCACCTCCTCCGGTGACGATAGAGGAATGACGGCTGGTTTTCGTGGTAGACCGTTACGGGTGGGCTGAACACATTGGAGAACACTCTCCAACAGAGTATTCATTCTTCTGCAAGCAGAACGGATGGAGACGTAACGTATTAATAAACACGATAACATGCGATACTTACGTCAGCTCCGCCTCCATGGATCCTATACGCTCATGCACGCTTCTGCGAACATTAACATTTATAAGAAAATGTCCTTACAGTAATATTTTTATAGCAAAAAAAAAAGAAACGTGTAAATTTACCCATTATCAGGAGGTTGGGTCGGCGCTGTATTTTGCTGCAACGGCTCACTGTGGATCACAGTGGCGCGTGCATAAGATGTCCCTGGATCGGTGAATCCTTCGAGGACAGGAACAGCGGCCGCATAATTATCCTGAAACAGATACGTAGTATTTGCGTTAACAGTAAGAACACACGTTGTTGAACCGTGTTCCTGCAGGACCATCCTCAGATCATGGATGTCCTGATCTATTGGTGGTCTCGGCGTGGTGGACGTCCTTTGGCGTTTCGGAACTTCCTCCTCCGAAGATGTTGTTTGGTAGCGTGTCGGTTTCCCAACCACACGTTTGGTTCGTAGGGACATCACAGCCTGTAAGTAAAAAAAGTTAAGTGCAGCACGGTATCGCACGCGTAAGTTGCTTCGCACTTCGCGCATAACCCTGCTTCTTTGCCTCTCCGATAGCGCGTGTCCCGATTTTCGCGACGTAGATAATTTGAAATTATTAAATTCCATAATTACTTACGTCTTGTGGATGTCTCGGGATAATGCTCTGGATTTAACGCTCTGGAAATCCGAGCGTAGTCCACTGTGCCGCCAAAATGTTACCTCGTGGTACCCTTTGTCCGACGTGGTACCCTTTGTGCTTGAAAACGAATGCTCGGATTGGCTGCACCGCCTCGCGGACATTCGTGATTGGTCGGGACTCTACTTCCCAGTTCGCGTTTGTTTCGAATTCTCGTTCATTCTGAGGTGACAGTCGTCGACGGCAGACCAAATAATTTCCAGAGCGTTAAATCCAGAGCATTATCCCGAGACATCCACAAGACGTAAGTAATTATGGAATTTAATAATTTCAAATTATCTACGTCGCGAAAATCGGGACACGCGCTATCGGAGAGGCAAAGAAGCAGGGTTATGCGCGAAGTGCGAAGCAACTTACGCGTGCGATACCGTGCTGCACTTAACTTTTTTTACTTACAGGCTGTGATGTCCCTACGAACCAAACGTGTGGTTGGGAAACCGACACGCTACCAAACAACATCTTCGGAGGAGGAAGTTCCGAAACGCCAAAGGACGTCCACCACGCCGAGACCACCAATAGATCAGGACATCCATGATCTGAGGATGGTCCTGCAGGAACACGGTTCAACAACGTGTGTTCTTACTGTTAACGCAAATACTACGTATCTGTTTCAGGATAATTATGCGGCCGCTGTTCCTGTCCTCGAAGGATTCACCGATCCAGGGACATCTTATGCACGCGCCACTGTGATCCACAGTGAGCCGTTGCAGCAAAATACAGCGCCGACCCAACCTCCTGATAATGGGTAAATTTACACGTTTCTTTTTTTTTTGCTATAAAAATATTACTGTAAGGACATTTTCTTATAAATGTTAATGTTCGCAGAAGCGTGCATGAGCGTATAGGATCCATGGAGGCGGAGCTGACGTAAGTATCGCATGTTATCGTGTTTATTAATACGTTACGTCTCCATCCGTTCTGCTTGCAGAAGAATGAATACTCTGTTGGAGAGTGTTCTCCAATGTGTTCAGCCCACCCGTAACGGTCTACCACGAAAACCAGCCGTCATTCCTCTATCGTCACCGGAGGAGGTGGACTGTTTCGAGACCATCGATGACGAAACGTATTCCAAAGTTGTAAGTGAAAACGAAATTATGCTTTTATTTACTTTTATATAATACATACTTACATCAATATTTACTTACTTGGTTTAGGTTCAATATTTCAAATACGTGGGTGGGTTCAACCTGAAGGCTGCGGTCGACTATTGCATGAAGGAGGCCCTCATCGACGACGTGACAACGTCCTTCACGTGGTTCGGCCGAACAGGACAACGACCGTTTTACAACACCCGTATCACGATGGCGATTTACGGTACGAAGCAATAAGCATCTTCATGTTTTTATACATAATTATGCTAACGTACTTTGCGTGCATTACTTTTTCAGAAGCGGTGTCTGGGAACCCGCATTTCAACAAGCCGTTCCGATCGGATTTTCAAGTGTCGATGCAGCGAGCACTTCGGACCGCGAAAGAGAGGGTCGCAGCAGGAAGCGTGGTCCACGGGCGACGGCAGCCCCGACCGAGTACAACGGGAACTACCTCTCGACGTTCACAAGGAACAACAATCGGCACTTTTCAGCGCCAGTGTTTTAAAACGTACACAACCAAACAGTACTTTTCAGTGCTCACTTTATTTCAGCATCACTGAAATAAAGTACTTAACTCTCGACGTTCGCAATGAACACTAATCTGCACTTTTCAGCGCCCGTTTAATAAAATATTCATTGATCGATACTTTCCCAGTATCATTTCAATTGTATGCTAATATTTTAGTTGTTTTCAGAGTTAACACAAGCGAAGAAGAAGTGGTGATTCTGCGCAAACAAATAAGTCGGAAATATAGAATAAAAGTTTCTGATATCGCTCTTCGTTCTCCAAAAAATTGACTTATGTTTGCATCTAGAATCACCACTTCTAAATGTAAATAATGAATAATTTATATGTGCCACTTTTATTATTCTGTAATTATAAGATTACAAAATAAATACCTTTAGAAATAAATATAAATTTTTTTAATAAACTGTAGAATCTGCTCGCAGGTTATGTGAGCAGAATTTACTGCTCCATTTCTATCTGCCTATCACCACGCGTAGTAGAAAGGGAGGGATACACCTATACGAATAACGATACATTTGTGTTGGTGCGTAGGGATGGCCATGTGACGTCACGCGTAGAGAATTGTTTGGCAATTGTGGCTTTCAGATGGCGCTGTTGGATGTGTCAGGCAGGCAGCAGGACCTGCCGTAAATCTGCCGTCGATCTGCCGGCAGGGTCTGCCGGCAGATCCGTAGCTGAATGCGGTCGTAGTCTGCCGTCGATCTGCCGGCAGATCCTGCGCTCTCCTGGCAGACCCTGCTGTCCATCTGCTGGCAGACTGCAGGCAGATGGTTATCAGGGTAGTACGTGTTAACAAATAATGAGGGATGGGATAGAATAAAGAGCTTCGCTATTAAGGAGAGAACGGAGTCGGATCACCTACCACTGAAGGTAGTATGGGAAGGGAACAGGGAGGGAAGGAGGCAATGGGGAGAGAAGGAGAACGAAAGAGAAATCACAATATGGGACGTGGAAAGCATCAAGGAGTTTAGAAACAAGTGTGAGAAATATGAGGGACAAGCAGAGGAAGTACAGGAGTCATGGAGGAAGTTGAAAGAATACACGAAGCAAGGCATGGTAACCAAAAAAAGTAGATGGAAAGCAAAGAAAATAGGGCATGCAGAATGATGGGATAGGGAATGTAAAACAATGAAGAGGAAAGTCAAGACCGCCTATAAGAAATGGAAGAAGGGGAGCATAACAAGGGAGGAGCTCCTAAAGAGGAAGAGGGAGATGAAGGAACTGAAGGAGAAAAAGATGAATGAGAGTAGAGAAAAAACTATAAAAGAAATAATGGAGACGAGAACGGTAGTAGAGATATGGAAATTTATAAACAAGCAAAGGAGAAGGAAGAGGGAAATAGGGGAAAAGATCACGATCAAGGAATGGAGGGAGCACTTTGTTAAGCTGTTAGAGGGATCGGAGGAAAGAGTAACAATGGAAAAGAGGAAAATGATAGAGACGGAACACGCAAAAGAGGAGTTGACGGAGGAAGAAATTCTGAAGCAAATAAATGGATTAAAAAAGAAGAAAGTAGTAGGTGAGGATGGCATCCCTGGGGAGGCGTGGATATACAGCGTGGGAAGACTGAGGGAGAGTTTAATTCAAATTGTAAAGGATGTATGGAATGGTAAGGATTTCCCGAGAGATTGGAGGAAGGGGGTGATTGTACCGTTGCATAAGAAGGGCATTATTGAAGAGGTGGGCAACTACAGAGGAATCACCTTGCTGGACACAGCATATAAGGTGTATGCAGCAGTGTTAAATGGAAGAATAGTGGAAGATATACAGCAAAAGGAGATACTGAATGGAACGCAAGCAGGGTTCCGTAGAAATAGAGGAACGATGGACAATGTGTATGTTTTACAGCATGTGGTGGAAAGAGAAATAAGCAAGAAGGGAGGAAAAATGTTTGCGTTCTTTATGGATTTAAGAGCTGCTTTTGACAGTGTGGAGAGGACAAAGCTATGTGAATGTATGGAAAGAAGAGGTGTAAAAGTAGGTTTGGTAGAAAGGGCAAAGGAAGTGTATGAGGAGGTAATAAATGTGGTGAGAGTAAATGGAACAGAATCAGAGGAATTCTGGACAGAGAAGGGAGTTAGGCAAGGATGTGTGTTTAGTCCGATATTATTTTCGGTGTATCTATCGGATCTGGAGGGGGAAATGGAAAAAGTACAAACGGGGGGGGGGGTGAGAGTAGGTAAGGAGAAGTTTTGGACGCTGGGTTATGCGGATGATGTGGTAATGATAGCGGAAAAGGAGGAAGATATGAGGGAGATGCTGCGAAGACTGAGAACGTATCTGGGTAGGAAAAAGTTGGAGCTAAATGTTGAAAAATCGAAGATCATGGTGTTCAGCAAAGGCAGGGGAAAGAAGAGGAAGACAGAGTGGAAGTGGAAGGGGAAGGAAATTGAAACGGTTAAGGAGTTTAAATACTTGGGAGTAAAGCTACAAAAGAATGGGGACATCGGAGGGCATGTTAGGGAAAGGGCAAAGGCAGCAAATATGGCAGTAGGACAAGTGTGGGGCATAGGGGAGAGATTATTTAGAGATGACTGGAAGAAAAGGATGCTACTGTTTGACTGTTTAATAACGGGGATAATGATGTACGGGGTGGAAATATTTGGATGGAGGGAGAGGGAGGAGTTAGAGAGGGTGCAGACAAAATATATAAAATGGTGCCTAAAACTGGACAGAACAACGCCGGACTATATTGTACTGGAGGAAACGAAGAGGGAAAAACTACGAGTTAAAGCAGGAGCAAGAGCGCTGGGATACGAGGAAAGATTAGAGGGTGCGGAAGGACGTTGCCTGGTGAAGGAGTGTCTAAGAGAAAGGAAAAAAGGGGGGTGTAGCACAAGAAATAGTAGAGAGAGGACAGAGTATTTAAATAGAAATGGGTTCAGCCAATTAGGCTTAGAGCTAGAAAAAGGGGAAGGAAAGGACAATGAGAATACTGAAGGAGAGGGACAGAGAAAATCAAGGGCAATGGCAATGGAATAGAATAAGGGAAGCAAGATACAACAAATTGTACAAACACATATACAGGGTAAACTTGCCAAAATATTTAGAAGAGAAAGGAGAAAGAGGAAGCCAGAGTCTTATGGCAAGAGCAAGATGCGGAAATATGGAAGAGGGGAATAGATACTGGATGAAGGAGGAGGATAGAAGGTGTAAATTATGCGGAAGAGATATAGGGTCGTTAAAACATCTGGCGGAGGACTGCACAGGTGTAGAAAGAATAAATATAAATGTGGAAAAAATACTTCAGGAGAGAAGGGTAGAGGAAGTGGTGGAATGGTTAAGGGGTATAGAAGGAAGGAGGAAAGAAAAGAGAAGGAGGGAGAGAGACTAAAATGGCACCAAAGAATAATAGCGTGCAATAGAATAGAATAGAATAGTAGGAGACTGACTAGTTTTAATAGAAAAGCGGATAGTATAGGAGAAAGAGTGCGAGAAATATATAGAGGCGAATAGGGTAAGCGAAATGTAGAGTGGGGTGGATGTGTGTGAGCGAGTAGGAGATGTGTGTAGGGGTGAGGTTAAGAGGAATTGTAAACCAAGTCACATTTCTGGACCGCAAGGTCGAAATTAAATAAAATATATATATTATGTGGGTAGTACCGATCAATATGGCCGGTATTGGCGGCTTGTAGATTAAACTTTTGGCGGTACAGCGTTAACAAAATATAAAATATATGAACATACCCGTTGTACAAATAGTAAATGCAGCACACTTCTAAACACAATGGCGGCAAAACTGGTTAAAACTCCGAATTCCGAACTCGAAAACACTTCACACGATGTGTACTTAACGATGTCCAGAAAAGGAGAGAGCGATGGCGAGCAAGCGTCCCCAAACGTCTCGCAAAATTTCAGAAACAGGAAATGATTTATGATACTACCCCCACTGAATGTGAGTGCCACCTAGTATAAAATCCGAGAATTAATACTGCTTTCAGAGACCTCACGCGGCCTGGGTGGCTACTAAATCCGTGTTAACAGTGCTCCTATGCGAGTGGACCAGGGGTGGTCCACTCCGGGTATTATTTTGTTAGCTGTTGCGCGATTCTGTGGGGTTTTGATTAGATGGCGGGTCCGTGCCCGTGGAGCGCTGAAGCACTCAGCTCGCGAGTTTGCGCGGGAATTTCAAGTTATGGAATGAAATAAATGTATACTTCTGAATACTTTCAGTGTCTGGATTTTATTAGTAGCTCGACGTTTACTGTTCTGCTAACAAGTTCGATCTGGTCTTCTTACAAATTTACTCCTCGCTCGTCACCTCCGAGCGCCCTACTCCTCTAATTTTGCCGTGTTCCTCCGACTCCCTCTTCGGATTCCTTCGTCCAATCAAGGCAATGACATCCCTTAAGTTCGTCAGTGGGTTGTCCTTCTGCCATCTCTCCGTCCTTGGCCCTTCCTTCGCGCTTCCCTCCACTCTCGGCTGGTGGTCGAGGCACGCTTTCCGATTACATATACTTTACATAGGCTGCGTACAGTACATACATTTCTTACAGGTAGGTAAGCGCAACCCTCGGGGTCAAGACGGCGTCGCCAGCGCAAGGTTTATGCTTTTATGACTTTCAGCCTCTCCCAAGCTGAGTTTTTACCCTAACGGGACATCGGTAATTATCGCAAGGGAGGACGTGCAGCTGCCCGCTCGACTAAATTTGGCACGCAGATGTTTAAGGAGAAGTTAAGCTATTTACTATCCTCCTTGTCCCCTATTTCAAACTTGCTTAAGACCTTCCAGATGTGCCGATCGCTTCAAATCTTATTACAATATATCTGTCTTTCAATTAAAAGGGTTTTGAATTTCGCTCTACATCTAACCTCGATATTTCTATGTCTTATAGCTAACTTCACGCAATTCAACCAGCGGAACCCGCAACATAGCACAGCATTAGCACCCTCTAGCGGGTTGGATAGGCACGATATTACTAATGGCGGGCATTTCAAAATTTGTATTCAATGCATCCCTTACTTATGACTATATGTGCCGGTGATTATGAAAGTGGTGTTAGTCAAAAATTTAAAAAAAATTTAATTCATCACTTACTTTGTGTTATATTACAAAGTAAGTAATAAATTAAACTTTTTAAATTTTTGACTAACACCACTTTCAAATTATATTTCAAGAATTAAAACTTTTCAATTGTATACACGTACAAAATACAATATATTTATAAAATATTATATTACATTTTATTTGCGAAATATTGCATTACAATTTATTTGAGAAATATTACATTACCATTTATTTGGGAAATATTACATTACACTTTATTTGGGAAATATTACATTACACTTTATTTGGGAAATATGACATTACACTTTATTTGGGAAATATTACATTACAATTGGACTTAGTTATGCAGCAAGCAAGCAATCAACAATGTATTCATTGTTGGTTGCTTGATTGCTGCAAAACTAGGTCCAATTTATTCGCCATTTATTATTCTTCTTTTACATTTTTTCGCGCTAATGGACATCGCTTCTTGTAATATATTACAGGCCGTTGGTTTACTTCTAATACATTTACCCATAATTATGTTATTTGAATATTTACAAAAATTATTTATAATGTACGCAAAAACATAATCTACTATATAATTAATAAGTTCATTCTTATGACTACATACAAAACTAAAAATTACATGTGTTCGTAAATACATCTTAATGGTACGTCTAATATTGTATTGACTTTATTGATTCCCCTAGGGGTTACAATCTCCCTTCCTCTCCACTCCTTACATCTCTTCTTCCCTTAATCCTACCTTAAATCTACCTTATACTATCTTAACCTATCTTAGCCTATCTTACTCTATTTCTATATCCTATTTCCCCCGCACGCCTCTCCCCCCTCATCGCTCGCTCTCCCTCTACCTACACCCCTGCCGCACGCACACGCAACCCCCTCTCTCCCGGACCTCCGCTTCCACTCGTCTCACCTTCCATTCCAATCTCTTCATTCATGCCTCGTTTACTTCTCTCCTTTCCTCAATTTTCCTCAACCATTCCTCCCCCTCTCCCCCGTCATCAAAAACCTCCCCTGCCATCTCCTGCCACCCCCTCTCCTCTCCCCACCCCATACAAACCTCCCACACGTGCTCCCACGTCTCTTCCCCCCCTCCACATACCCTACATCTCCTTTTTTCCTCCTCCTCCCAATACCCCCACCCCCCTCATTTCATTCCCCAACCTGAACCTTGCCACCCTATTCCATCTACTTTCTCCCCATCCTTTCTTCAAATAATTTGGTAACCCTTCCCCCTTCACTCTCCCATACCATCTGTTCGATTTTGATTCCCCTATCTTTCTCCACCTCTCCTCTTCCTGAAATTTCCTTTCCCTACTCACTAACTCCTCTCCTCTTATTCCCCCCCTTTCCCTTAACACTTCCATCTCCTCCAGTGTCCAGCCCCTTTCCTCATAAAACTCTTTCCTTTCTTCTTCCCACCCCTCCAACACCTTTCCCCTCCTTAGCCTCCCCTTCATTTCTTCCCAGCACCTCCTCGCCAGCTCACCCCCTTGCCCCTCTTCCAACTTTCTTTCAAACCCCCACGCCCTCATCCCTGCCCTTCCCTTCAACATTTCCCTTTGTACCTCCTCCCTGACCATATATCCCGGCGTACTTCTCTCCACCCCCAGCACCCACCTCAAAAACCTCTCCTGCAGTCGCTCTACCTTCGCCCTTTCCCTCCACCCCCACACCTCTACTCCGTACCCCACCACCGGCCACACCAGCTTATCAAAAAGCCATATCCTCCTTTCCCAATCTTTCCCAAATAACCTTTTCCCAATACCCCATACCTTCCCCATCACCGCCGCCCCTTTTTTCACCCTCTCCCCCACATGTTCCTCCTGCCCCCCGTTCCCCATCACCGTGTACCCCAGATATTTAAAACTCCTCACCTCCTCTATCTCTTTCCCCTTCCATCTCCATGTCACCCTCTTCCATCTCCCCCCTCCCCTTCTACACCTCATCACCTTCGTTTTCTCTACGTTAACCTGCAGTCCCTTCCCCTCCACGTACTTCTCCAACTTCCCCATCAACCCCTTCATTCCCTCCTCGTCCTCCGCCAACACCGCCACATCATCGGCATAAGCCAACGTGTATACTTTCCCCTCCCCTAGCTTCACTCCCCCCCATCCTCCCTTTTTCAGAACCTCTTCCATATCCGCCGTGAGCAGAATGAATAGGCTCGGACTCAGCGGGCACCCCTGTCTCACCCCTCTCGCCGTCCAAAACCTTTCCCCCACCTCCTCCCCTATCCGTACCCTACCTGTTGTTTCCCTCAGTATCTCCTCACATCTCCCTACCAGTTCCTCCCTCACCCCCCCCCCCTCATCGCCCTCAGCAGTACCTCCCTGTCCACCGAGTCAAACGCCGCTTTCAAATCAATAAATAGCACTACCATTCCCCCCCCCCCCTTTCTTCCCACTTGCCTATTTATCAAATAATTTAACACGTACACATTGTCTATACACCCCACCCCCCTCCTAAAGCTCGTTTGACTCGGTGGCAGTAGTCCCTTCCCCTCCACCTCCACTCTCAATCTCTCCGCCAACACAGACGCGTACACCTTGTACGCCGTCTGTGTTAGGGTTATCCCCCTATATTCCTCCACCTTCTTTCCCATCCCCTTCTTCACTACAGGCACCACCACCCCCTCTCTCCACCCTTCTGGCCAGCCTTCCCCCCTCCACACCCTCTTACACAACTCCCATAGCCACCTCTCCACCTCCGCGCCTCCATACTTCCAAACCTCGTTCGGGATCCCATCCCCCCCTCCCGCCTTCCCATCCTTTAAGTTCCTTATCACCTTTCCTATTTCCTCCCTCCCTATCTCCGCCTCTCCGTCCATCCTCCTCCTCATCTCCCCACCCCTTCTTACCCTCCACTCCACCCCCCCAGCAACCCCCTGAAATATCCGTCCCATTCTCCCATTGTTATTCCCTCATTAACCCTCCCTCTCCTTTTCCTCCCCCTATTCACCACCTTCCATACTTGCCCCTCTGTTCTTACTCCTTCCACTTCCTTCACCCACCTCTCCACCTCCTTCTTTCTTTTTTCCTCACATAACCTCCCATACTCCCTCTTCTTCTCCTTATATTCTCTCCCATCCCCTCCTTCCCTCCTCCATTTTCTCAACTCCCTCCTTACCTTACTCTTCTCCTTCCTACATTCCTTATCCCACCACCCACCCTTCTTTACCCTCTCCCCCCCCTTTCCCATCTTACCCATCGCGTCCTTAATCCTTTCCCGCATCTCACACCACTCCTCCTCTACTCCCCTCTCCCCCTCACCCCTTTTCCCAAAATTCCTCATAAACTCCAATCTTCCCTCTTCCGTCCAGTCTCCCCTACCTCCTCCCCTCTTCCCACCTTTTCCCCTCCTTTCCCCTTCATCACTCCCCTCCCCTCTTAACCACACCACTACCGGGTGGTGATCCGATTCCACCCTCTCCCCTACCTCCAGCCTTTCTACCTTCTCCCTTGTATCTTCGTTCCCTATCACATAATCTATTACCGTATTCCCCCTTCCCCCTGTGAAAGTCCACTCCCCCTCCTCGTCCCCCTCTGTATTTCCATTCAAAATTCCCCACCCCCTTTCCTCTAAGTACCCACACAACCTCTTCCCTTCCCCATTCACCTCCTTATCCTTGGATCTCCTTTTCCCTCCCCCTCTTCCTTCATCCTCTTCTTCCCACCGTACCTCCCCTCCTTCCTCCCCCGTGCGAGCATTAAAATCCCCCCCTATCACTATTCTTACCCCTTCCTCTCTTTCTTCCATCCACTCCCCCAGATCCTCTAGCTTCTCTTTCAAGTCCCTATTCACATATACCCCAACTATTTTCCACCACCCCCCCCCCAATTTTCACTTTCTTAGCCATTATCCCCTCCTTCCCTCCCCCTCCCCCAACTCCCACTTCCAACTCCTTTCTCACCCCCAGCAACATTCCTCCTATCGCTCTTCCCTTCTGACTTTCTCTCCTGGCCCACTGCTTTTCCCATATATACCCTCTGGGTAATCTCCTTTCAACATACCCCCAATCTTTCTCTTCCACCCACGTCTCACTCAGTACGACCACATCCCATTCCTCCAGCCCCCTCCAAAATCCTTCATCCTTCCTCTTTACCCCCGCTACATTCCAGAACGCCACCCTCCAAATCCCCCCTACCTTTCCCCCCTCCCTCCTCTTTCCCCCTTCCCACTTCATTCGTTTCCCTGCCCCTCACACCATTTGTCCCTTAACTCATCCCACCTTCTTACCTTCCCGTCCACCCACATTTTCAGATACCCCACCTGCACTTTCCTTCCCCTCTCCCTCTCCCTTTGCGCCTCTCCCTCTATTTTCCATTTCACCCTCCGTTCCTCCTCGGTGAGGTCGTCCTCTACCCTTTCCCTTCTTCCCCTCAGTTTTTTCTTAGCCTCCATCACCTTCCTCTTCTCCTCCCTTTCCTCCAGCCTCACCAACACCATTCCACTCCCCTCCTTTCCTATTCTTCCTATTCTCACCACCTCCTTTATTCCCTTCATCTCCAACCCCATCCTTTCCCATAACCTCCCCACCTCCTCCTTCACCTCCTTTCCTTCCAGCCCCAACCCCCTCACCACCACATTATTTCTTCTTACCTCCCTTTCTTTCTTGTCCTGCGTGACTTCTATCCTTCTAATTCTCATCCTCCATTCCTCCTCTAGTCCTTCCCCCCTCACCCCCTCCCCCACACTCCCTCTTTTTTCCTTTTCGCACCTCCCTACCTTCTCCATCACCTCCTCCATCCTCCTATCACATTCTTCTATTTTTCCTAACTTCTCCACTAGCCCTCCTCTCCTCACCCTCTCTTCTCTCATCTCCTCCCCCCAACTCCTCCTCCCATCTCCTCCTTTCCTCTCTCCACTCCTCCTCACTTCTTCTTGTGTCCTCCCTTTCCTTTTTCATCTCCTCCCTCTCCTTCCTTATCTCCTCCTCCAACATCCTTCTCTCTTCCCTATCCCTTCTCATTTCCTCCCTCATCCTCCTCATCTCCAACATCATTTCCCTTATCATTCCCTCCATCGACCCCTCTTCTTCCCCTCCCTCCTTCCTCCCCCCTTTACCGCCCTTTTCTGGCGACCTCCACGTCTTGGAGCATCTTTTAAACCCTCCTGCTTTATCCTGCCCCATTGCCCCAGCGTCCTCTTCTCTTTCTCTCTTCTTTCCCCACAAACTATCTAAACTTCCCGCGCTACTCCCTATGCTGTTCTCACTGTCCTTTCTAATCCTACCTTCGTTTGTCTTCTTTCCCACTTCTTTTTCTCCCCCTTTTTCCGCCTCCATCTCTTCCTTTCCTCTCTATCCCTTTTCCCCTTTCTTCCCCTTTCCCACTTTCCTTGCCCTGTTACCCTTCTATCCTACCCTCTTTTCCTTTTTCTCCTGCTCCTTTTTCCTTACTCCTTTTATCCTCGTCCCACCAACTCTTCTCTCCTGTTTCACTCTTCTCCCACCTGCGTCACTACCTGTCACACTCCACGTTCCTTCCCGCCTTTCTTCACCTATCTCTACCACCTAACCTCCAAAGCCTCCCGTATCCCTTCCGCACTTCTGCCACCCCCTAACACCGTCCCTTTCCCTTTATCCCCCGTCCCTTCCTCAACTCCCCTCTACCTTTCACTCCACTTTCCACTCTCCCTTACCACCTCACTCGCCTTTCGCTCCAGCCACAAACTCCACTCACTCTTACGCACAGCTACCATACACGCGACCGGAAACGGAAGTCCTGGTACGTCTAATATTATCTCCTATATTAAATTTATATAAAATTAATTTTTCTTAATAATGTGTTACTGGAATCTAAATGTAAAAAAAATAATTATAGTTAAAAGATCAGATGTGATACAAAAATTGTGATACATAAATCAGTATAAAGATTAATATAAAAATTAATATCAAAATTCTCTTATCACACTTACGCGAGTTAGTTCTTGGAGGAACAGGAACTTCTTGTGGCACCGATTCTATATCCATATCCTCTGGTACATTCAATGATTCTTCTACAATATATTCTACTTCCATAGTTGATGTACTTGGTGTGGCTTCTGAGCATGGATTACCTAAAAATAATAATTCTTGAGAAGGGATAGCTGTCCGTTTTAGACACAGATTAGTTGATTTATCATGAATTGTAAAATGATTGCCACAGACACGATAAGTATTGTATACTCGCATAACATCCATATTGAATAAGTTTTCATTGTCCACTACTTTCATCCATTGGTTGAAACGGTCCAAATCTTTAGTTGGATTTGGAAATCGATGACGTGATGATTTTGTGCCATAGCATCCAGGTACACAACAATGAACACGAAATGCCATATCACAGCCTAAAATTAATTAAATAATGATTAAAATCACTACTAATTGCCTTCTTTTTTAACACTAGAACTGCCATTCCAGTCATTATGACTATTAGCTAGTAGAAGTCAACAGAATACATTATCATAACCAAGTACAACAAAATCCACAAAAAGACGTACATGCTATGCAAAAAAATGTGAAAATGAAACATCTACATGATGTGAAAATTGTAAAAAGGTATTTCTGTGAAAAATAGTAGAAATTTATGTGTGTAGTGCCGGTCAATATGACCGATATTGATAGCTTGTACTTAGGTAGATTAAATTTTTAGCGGTATAGTGTTAACAATATATAAAATACATGAACATACCTGTTGTATAAATAGTAAATGCAACACACTACTAAACACAAGGGCGGCAAAAACGGTTAAAACTCCGAATTCCGAACTCGAAAACAGTTCACACGATGTGCACTCAACGATGTCCAGAAAAGGAGAGAGCGATGGAGAGTAAGCGTCCCACAAAATTTCGGAAACAGGATATGAATAACGCTATGGGTGCCACCTAGTACCGAATCCGAGAATTAATACTGCTTTCAGAGACCTCATGCGGCCTGGATAGCTACTAAATCCGTGTTAACAGTCCTCCTATGCGAGTGGATCACCCCTGGAGTGAACCTACCGTGAAACCAATCAACGTAAAGGCGGAAACGCTGGGAAACGAAACGACGCCACAGTCAAGTCAAGCCGAGTCAGCCAACCAGCGTCGCCGGGGAATCGGTTGTCGACACTGATTGGCTCGCTCGGCTCGGCTCGGCTCGGCTCGGCTCGGCTCGGCTCGGCTCGGCTCGGCTCGGCTCGGCTCAGCTCGGCTCGGCTTGACTTGACTGTGGCGCCGTTTCGTTTCCCATCGTTTCCGCCTTGACGTTGATTGGTTTGTCGAGACCGCGTCGTCGCGCGCATGCGTTCCTCCTCCCTACGATGCGAGGCAGAAATCCGGTGGGAATTTCCCGTGAACACTGATTGGCACCACCGATGGCATATCGGGGGCAGGTATGTGTCATATGTGTGTGCACACACAGGAACATTCGGTAGCTTTGACGTAACTCGGCTCGCTTTCGGCTGCTACCGTCACTTATGTCGGTGGGTGGGAATACGAACAAGAGTGCTCGCTTCCGCGGGAACGACCGACAGTGCGACACATTTTGTAGCCTTATTTTTCCGAAACGGTAACTTTGTGACCATCTCCGGTGGCGAGACGGTTTCGGTTGGGACGGAGAAGGAGTGAGATGCCGACTTAGTCGGTAAAGCTGGGTTTGACGAATAGTCAAGAGCGGAGTAAACAAATAACAAGTGTTTATTGGTGTCTGATGTTACAAGCTTTATCGTGGTCCGGTCGCGGTGCCGACTACGAGTCTGGCGCGTTCGGTCGCGGCGGCGGCGCTGGCGACCAGCTGGTGGATTGAGGATGCGGAGTTCATGTAACGTTCTACCCTGGGCAGCCTAAAAGGCGCGTCCATGCGGGAGTCGTATAACGGAGTTCCAATGTGCAATAGGGCTCTGACCTATAGGGCGCGGAGACACCTCACTGGCGCAGGAAGGGCGCAAGATTGCTCTCGGCCTATTTCGGAAGAGGCTGGTAATTGGCACAGCGTGGCGATGGCCGACGCGTGCACACCTCAGGGAGTTAAAAAGAGCGTCTCGGGTCGACGGTACGGCGGCGTTACCCACTATCCATATGGTACGAGAGCTGTCAGCCTTGCTCGCCGTGGTCTTTATATTGAAAGGCCGTACATCTTCGCTCGCGAGTCGGTTCGCGGTTTCGCGGCCGCCTAGCGGCCGCGGCGCAAACTCGGCTTATCGGTTCGGCGCCGTACGCTCGCGCGGTGCATGACGTGACTTCGTCACAACTTCAAACTTAAAGACCACAGGTAAAAAATTATCGCAGCGGGTTCCGGTGGCACTCAAAAGAATCGGCAGACTCTCCGCTTCAAAATGAGCTTAAGACATTGATGATCCGGTCGTCCCTCGCGAACATACAGCGAGTTGAAGAAAAAATGGAATTTGTACAATTTTTAAGCATATTTTCGAAAGGATATGGTTTGCTAGAAGCACCTAAAGTAAAAAAAAACGGTTTTTGCTTCAAAGTTGAATAACTCGGCCAAAAAAAATCGCACAAGAAATTTATTACTCTGTTTTTACACGGGAAAGTAGCCGCTTTCGATTGGTGTAAATGCAATGTGTGTAAAAAATGTCATGCACCTCGTGGAACATCGCAAAGTTGAAGAAAATTTTTTAAAATTGACCAAGTGCTCTTTTTATCGCTATAACTTTGCCAAAAAGCAATGCATCTAAAATCTGAAAGAAAAAAAATACAGGTGAAAGTAGAGATTCCATGCTTTCAAACCATATTTTCAAAATATCGATGCGACTATTTTTACGGGAGTTATGACCATGTGAACTTGCCCCTATTTTTCGGGCTCCCAGAGGTGATCCTTTAATTAATGTAAGGAGTTTAGTTTACTTTATTTCTCGCGCACGCTGCTTATGATCCAAACATTGCTGACGTTTTTTTTCAGGAGGAAGACTGGGGACAATATACTCTGTAGGGGTGTTTTCGTTTTTTTTGTTCTTGTTATGCTATCAGGAGAATAAACTTGTAATAAAAGAGAAAGCTTGTGTAGTCAGTTACTCCTCTTTCCTTTCCTTTAATCTTTTATTTAGTGTCTAAGCTCTCTATTTTTAAGGTTATGCGTAAATTGTAAAAATTAATGGTCGTTAGTATTTAAAGTTTTTCTACTCTATAAAATGAGTGAGTCTGTTCGCGCTTTTTACGTTTTCGACAATTAATAACTTGGAAACGAAGCCTCAAACGCAATTTCGTCATTTTTCATCTTCATTTTATTTTGGTCTATAGAATCAACCCAGCGGCGGAACCTTTCTTGGGGGGGGGGGGGGGGGGGGCGAAATGTGTAAAAGTACATACGTAGATTTTTGAACCGTCTTTTATAAGATTTAAAATATGCTTGCAATTTATATTTTACTATCTCTATCTGATACTATAGCCTAACCTAAATTATTATTATTCAGATTAATTATTTATACATTATTGTTGGGATGTCCGTAGTATAGGATCAGAAATGAGTGGAAACACGACGTGACACTACTACTAGATATATTCTACTATCTTAATATGTAAAGGGTACAAGTAACTCCCGACTCGTGTTCGCTCGATCAGCCATGACCTGAGACTCCTCTTGCCTCCGGCCCCATGCGGCGCGCACTTTCGTGGCGCGCCTCTAAGCTCGTGCGGTCCCCAACAATTATAAAAACTCAGAATAAGTCCAGTGAGATACGGTGAATTACAGTGATTAAATAATCTGTTTTATAACGAAAACAGGACTGTGGATCTGATCGACATACAGTTCCCCGCCGAACGCTCGGTTTGGCCTACTCCAGGCTTGGGAATTAAGTGCTCTTTTCGGCCGAGTTTCAGAAGCAACGCCCTCTTTCTTCCGCCGCGCACCTTGGCCCCCGTGGCGGACAAGCTGCTTGGAGCGCCTCAGGCCCGTACCACGTGAACCGCGCGTGACGCATTAGGTCGACATTGTATCAATAGGTTTCGACACGTGTCAGAGAGCACGATTGCCGTTGCGTTTGTGTTTTGTCAACGCGCCACGCGCGATTCACGTGGGACGTGCCTGAGGTGGTTCGAGCTTTACGGCAGTCGCGGGGGCCAAGACACGCGGCGGGAGAAAGAGGGCGTTGCTTCTGAAACTCGGTCGAAAAGATCACTTAATTCCCAAGCCTGGTTTAATTAATAAAAAAATCGAACTTAAAGGTGATCGGTTCAGCAGTACATTTCTTTTTCGCTATATTTATTAATAATTCGATTCTGGAGGGTGGGCATACGAAATAATTGGCTGGGCAAGCGTTTTCTACGTCTACACTATCGAAATGAATTGTTGAACAAACGATTTCGATAATATATTCGAAAAAAATCGAATTTAAACGTGATCGCGTCACGAGTACCCTTCTTTTCGCGATTGTTATAAATAATTCGATTCTGGAGGGTGGGCATACGAAATCATTGAATGCGCAAATATGGCTGGCCAGATCGTGGACAATCGTGTCCTAGTTTTAAAAAATTCAAAAGTGTTCATAGAGGGTGCTGAAGACGAATTTTTTAATTTGTTCATAACTTTTTTTGAAGGTTGGGCCAATGAAAGTTTTTGTTGGGCAAACGTGGGCAAGCGATGGACAATCATTTCCCACTGTCAAATCATTAAAAAGCTTTCACGGGGGGGGGGCCGGTGAAAAATTTTTTTTGGCCATAACTTTTTTTTTAAGCGTGGGCAAACGAAAATTTTTGTTGGGTAAACGTGGGCAAACGATGGACAAACGAATGCCGACGAGTTTTTCCAAAAATTCAAGTGGGGGGGGGGTGCTATCTTCACAGGCCTCCAATTCTGGTGCTACGTGGCTCGAATATACCATCAGCGCTGCTGATGCCGAAGCCTTGAAGCCTCATTCTGTCACTTTTCGAGCTGTCCTCAGTACACGATTCATAAATTCTTTATTATTTTAACGTACGGTGCTTATTAGTGTTTAAACGCGCCAGACCCGCCGGCACGGATGCCTACTGGAGGCAACTACACCCGCATAAACTTCCTTCTTGCCGGTTCCAGGGCGAAAGTTGATTGAAACGGTTTGTTTACTACATCGCGTATATGTACACGCTTTTCCTAGCTTGTGTGAACGTACACACACAAACACACACACACACACACACACACACACACACACACACACACACACACACACACACCTAAAGTCCCAGTGAGACGGCACCCTTAATATGCTGCACTGTCAGTCGTTCCCGCTCAGCGTTGCCGGGAATCATTTTTGGGACAAGACGTTTCGCGGTGGGGGAATACCTACAGGAGAGGTGGTAATGTGTGCGTGAGACTCCACGATGGGCAACGAACCGACGCACAGTGGAACAACGTAAGGGCAATAACTGGACATGGCAATTACTTCCAAACGGTTTGGATTTTCATTGTAAAAATTTGCACACTTTCAATTCGTGTTAAGTAGAATAACACAAAATCGAAAAATAGCCAAATTTTCGGTGGTTAATTTCACCCCCCTTTGAATGAATTTGGGCAGCCAACAAAAATTGCGTTGTAATCAGGAGGAAATCCCATATATATTTACAAAGTTTTAGAATTTTTTGTATTTTCGGGGTCGGGATCTTACCTTGTACCAAAATTATTAGGTATAACTTATAGTGACGATTCATTATTAAATATAACAATTTTATTAAAAATATGAACAGAAAAATAGACATTTAAAAATTAATTATGTGTTAATGTTCATTAGAGATTCCTCTTCTTCTACATTTACATCGATATCTGTTTCGGCTAAAAGTTCTATTGCTTCCGGAAGTAATGCTTGTTTTATAGTTTTAACTAATGGAGGTCGGAGAGATGATATTAATGGATCAGACGTTACAAGCACATTGTGCAAGATATCTTCATTTGTGGATTTTCTATTCCACTTTCTTGATTTACATTCCCAGAACTTTCTAAACTCTTTGTTACGGGATTCTTGAGCTTCCTCTGATAGCTGACCAATGGGAACTATTGCGTTTTGAATCATTTTTTCCCCGTGAATTAAAATCTTGTGTACTGTTACTGGCATATAGTACCAAGGGTAAAGTGCTACAAATAATTCAGCCGTTTCTTTACCATAGGGGCCAAATTTTTATGTATTAATTTTTTGTCCAGACGATATGGCTTGAAGAATGACAGAGAATCTATGTATAATGTTTTCATTAACTCCTGTTATTTGGGCTGTTATGTTAGGATTTTTGAAAAATCTTCGGGCAGTATTTCCATCATTAAACGTTCCAACACCTTGTTTAACCCTGTCTACAAGTAGTCCTAATTTGGAGCGAAAATGCGTTTGAACCAATAACTTTTTATCGGCCTGTAGTTTTTTAAATTCTGGTGTAGAAGCTGACCATCTTTTTAACTCGAGGTTGTATGATAAGTGCAGAAGGCACTAAAAAAAACGAAGTTTGGCGTGTAAAGAGGATAATCCAAATTTGTAATATTCCTCTTTACATAACTTTTTATCGACCTGTTTTAAATCATTCATACAGGGTGTCCCAAAAATGTCGGGTTTCCTTGACAGGGGTGAATCAGGGGGTGATTTGAAACAACTTTTTCCTTAGCGAAAATATTGTCCGAAGCTTCGTTAAAGAGATATTAACCAAAAACCCCGACCAAACACAGCGCGCGCCTTCCGCCCGAGCTCCCGCGGTAGCGTTGGCTACGCGGTAGGCGACCGCGCTTGTACTACGAACGTACGAACAAGCAAGTCGGCATGCATCGAAGGAAACCGCGTTACACAGTTTTTTTTTAAAGCGGAATCTTAAATAAGAATAATTTGAAGTGAGAGGACAAGAAGTACGTAAATTTCGTTTTTAAATAAGGCATAAACGAAAAGGTAACGTAAGGTAAGAGTACGAATAACTGGACACTTAAGGATATCAAAGTAGTATAGCTTAAAAATGGACTAAAAATAAACGTTCTTTTTAACAAAAGTGTGAATATTCAGATAAATGTTACTTCTTTCTATCAAATGAGCTACTAAAAACTTGTTTTCAGTGCGTTATTTTAATTAAATTGAGTAAAAACACAAGTAGCTATGTGTACCAGTACATGGACAATAGAAGTCTGATTTGTCCCAGCGTCCCATTTTTGGTGTCCCAATACCTGGTCAATGGGGAAGATGGCGCAAAGCACGGCGCAGAGGGCGCCACTAGTGTTTGTGTGAATGGTTTGCGCGCGGAGAAAGCAAATACAATTTTAGGTTATGTTGAAAGTGTAGCATGAAATTGACTAAAAATAGGACTTGGAAATAAAAAAACTGTTAATTTATGTACAATATACTTGTACTTACACTTTTGATATACAAAAATTTGAGAAAACCCAGGCACCTTACCGGTTGGACAATGCGGTCAGGTATTGGGACTTCCCTTAAGCGTTCAAAATGCTGACAGGCCTACCACCTGGACGGCTGCTCAGTTATTGGGACAGCGTGTAAAGGACAAGATTATTATGTACCGGTACATAAACACGTATATTTTTAATTAAAAGCAACATTAACCGATCAATGTTTTGTTTTGTATGTCACAAGAAACTTCTTGAGATTCTGTACATACGTTTTCTTCTCAGAAAAACGTTATGTAACGATTATTATCACCTTAACAACTAACTGTATTTGTCTTAAGAATTACTTAAGAAATCTACGCAGAATTCAAGTGCACGCACCTCCGATATTTAAAGACTGTTTTATATATTCAACTTTGCATCTAGGGGCTATCTTAATTTTTTATATAAGACATCAAGTTGCAAAATAGTATATATTCCCAACAATATTGTTGTAAACTTTCTATGAAGCTTAGTAAAAATATAAATGTCATTGGTGTCCAGGTATTAGGACGTGTCCAGTTATTGGTACCTTTACCTTAACAGAAAATGTACGACAAGTGATCGTAATTCGTTATTGAGGTAAAAATCCGTAGTTTAATAACGGCCAACACAACTAAAATTAAAAAATAATATTAGGTGTATGAATAAATTCTTTCCGACTGGAATTTCTATCGCGGTGGTATTCAGAAGCTGCCTGAAAAATGGCAAAAGGTAATTAACAATAATGGAAATTGTTTCGATGATTGAGTTCTTTTCATATTTTTTAAATCGAACTGTTATTGTACCCTAAAATCGGAAAGAATTTATTTCCACACCTAATAATCACCAATAAATTAAATAAAACTCACCCTTTCGGACATTCCTTTCCTTGCTTTCCTTCCCTTTTCGGAAACCTGTGTCACTGTACCGATCCTGGTTATCGGTGGACGAAAAGATTTATGGTTGGGTAGCGCCCAGTGCTCAGCTGATCACAGTGCGTCCGGGTTAATGTACCGAATATTCACTTCACTGCACGGCTACTAACACTGATCACTGAATTTATTTTTCACGGAACGTGTTGTTCCTACGTTATAAAAATTGGTGGCTGCGAAAGGGGCCGACTACTGTTAATTACTGGGACGAGTTACTACTATTACCCGGCGAAAAGAAGACTCGTGGCAGACTGTCTCGGGCTGTGCAGCGATCAGATACGGATCCGATCGACGATCGTCAAAACAAAAGCGTAGGCTACGCTTGGTCAAATCGCTCTATCCCACTCGATCTCGTGTTTCGTTCGATCTCTTCGTCGCGCGGCGCGACAATGTATGTGGCAACTTCAGCCAATAACCAAAATACGTGTGCCCCGTCTTTAAAAGTGTGCCGAAATAGGTGACTCGATCAATCGTCACAGCAGCGGACTGCACAGCCCGAGACAGTCTGCCACGAGTCTTCTTTTCGCCGGGTAATAGTAGTAATCTCGTCCCAGTAATTAACAGTAGTCGGCCCCTTTCGCAGCCACCAATTTTTATAACGTAGGAACAACACGTTCCGTGAAAAATAAATTCAGTGATCAGTGTTAGTAGCCGTGCAGTGAAGTGAATATTCGGTACATTAACCCGGACGCACTGTGATCAGCTGAGCACTGGGCGCTACCCAACCATAAATCTTTTCGTCCACCGATAACCAGGATCGGTACAGTGACACAGGTTTCCGAAAAGGGAAGGAAAGCAAGGAAAGGAATGTCCGAAAGGGTGAGTTTTATTTAATTTATTGGTGATTATTAGGTGTGGAAATAAATTCTTTCCGATTTTAGGGTATGTTCGCGATTAGATGTTTTTCGCGTGCCGGAATTTTAGGTTAGGGTGGCGAAGTGAATTCAAAGCCAGCAGTTCGGCGTTAGCCACGTCGTTTATTTACAACTAAGTTGTTGAGCCGATTGATACGCGTGGTGAGCCAAGAACGCTTTACATGAGCGGTGAGCGTTGAGAGAATGAGATATTGCGTTGTACAGAACAATGAGTACGTGCGCGATACGTTTGATTCGGTGAACGTTACGAACGAGAGTGCCCAATGGCCCGAAGCCAGCTTCCGCCTTGGTGTCTTCCAGAAGCTTCTGGAAGACGCGCCAAGCGGAAGTGAGCTTTGATTGGGTGAGCGCGCGGACGGCTGGTCCGATTGGATGAGCGCGCCGACGGCCAGATCTGATTCGGCCATCGATCGTCGATCTGCCGTCGTGTTCCGCTGCCCGTGAGGTGCTGCGGTGAGATGAGAGCGGTGGTGATGGGAACTAATGCTCGAATCGCAAACATTCTCCCGCCATCAACAGCTTCCAGAAGATGTTGATGATGAGCCTGAAACATTCAAAGGTGCCAATTTTGCAATTGGTCTTTTTAGAACGGTGGTGGCGGTCTTGAGCGTTGCGACCCTGGTGAGTCCGTCCTTCCCTGGGTGAGTGGTGAGAACCCGAGCAAGTGGCCACTTGCTCGGTGGAACGCGCTCATCAGTGATGAGCACCAGGGAACCGATTTTGATGTCGTTGGACGGGTGGAGCCACTTTGAGATTGAGAGTTGACGTTGTAGATATTGTGATGACCATTGGGTCCAGAATCGCTGCGCCTTCTGTTGAATGAGCTGCCACCTCGCTGATGGTGAGATTGTTGAGTGTTCTGCTGATGGTTCGGGCAGCGTTGATAGTGGCTGTCCGATGAGGAAGTGAGCAGGGGTGAGTGGCGAGACATCTTCAGAGTCGTCGCTGAGTGGCTCTAGCGGTCGTGAGTTGAGCATCGCTTCAATCTGTGTGAGAAGAGTGCTAAATTCCTCGTAGGTGAGTACAGTATCACTTACGGTGCGCCTGAGGTGATGTTTGATCGATTTCACGACCGCCTCCCACTTTCCACCCATGTGAGGTGCGGCAGGGGGGTTGAAGAGCCATTTGGTGTTGTCATTGACAAAGAGCTGTGACACAGAGTGATGTTCCTTCGTGCCTTGAGTGAATAGCCTCTTGAGCGCGGCATCTGCACCAATGAAGTTGGTGCCGCAGTCAGAATGGAGTGATTGAGGTATTCCTCTCCTTGAGATGAATCTGCGGTACGTCGCGATGAATCCTTCTGTTGAGTAGTCAGTCACCAATTCTAGATGAACTGCTGAGGTGGTGAGACAGGTGAAAACGCAAATCCAGCCTTTGTGAGTTTTGGAGCCTCGCCCCTTCCACGCTTTGAGTGAAATTGGTCCGGCGTAGTCCAGTCCAGTGCGGGTGAACGGCTGTGAGGGTGTGACTCGCGCAAGAGGTAGTTGGCCCATCAGCTGATGGGCACGGATCCCCCTTTGCCGAGCACACACCACACAGCGAAGAATGTGAGTTTTGACTGGAGCTCTGCCTCCGAGGATCCAATACCGTTGACGAATGTGAGAGAGCGTGAGCTGAGTCCCTCCATGAAGGGTGGTGTTGTGAGCATTATCTATGATCAGATGAGAGAGGCGTGAGTTGCGAGGTAGAATCACGGGATGCTTACTTCCGTAATCCATGTGAGCGTTGTTGAGTCGGCCTCCAACTCGAATCACTCCTTGCTCATCGACAAACGCCGTGAGTCGATTGAAGGCGTGAGATGATGGCAACTTGGAATTGAGACTGAGTGTTTTGAGCTCCTGGTTGAAGTAGAGAGCTTGCGTTGCCTTAATCCAGAAGATTCTAGCTCTCTCCAGGTCCTCTGGTGAGTGTGAGATGATTGGCAATGAGATAGGAGCTCTCCTTAGCTTGTCAAGAATTCTGAAACAAACTGAGGTGATGCGAATGAGTTTGTTGAGAGAAGAATATCTGTAAATGAGATCCCAGTGATATTCGATCTTTTGAACGTTGAGTAGAGTTGAAACTCCCGGACGAGCCTCCTGTGCACTGGAGTCGTCCTTCAATTCTGGTTGAGATGGCCATGAGTCACTGGGCTGAGTGAGCCATGGTGGTCCCGTCCACCACAGCTTGTGTTGTTCAAGCTGAGATGTGGTCACGCCTCGAGAGGCGCAATCCGCTGGATTTGAGGTTCCTGGAACGTGTCTCCATTGTGCATGTTGAGTGAGCTCTTGAATCTGGGAGACACGATTCCTCACATAGTCCTTCCAGCGTGATGCATGAGATTTGATCCATATGAGTGTCACTTGAGAGTCCGTCCACAGGTGAGTAGCAGCTACATTGAGCTTGAGAGTTGCTTGAACATATTTTGTGAGCTTTGCAAGCATCAATGATGCCGTAAGCTCGAGCCTCGGGATGGTGAGCTTTTTGAGTGGTGCTACCTTTGTTTTGGAGCACACTAGTGTCGACACCTTGTGATTTGTGGACGGTGAAAGGACGGTAATGTAAACTACCGCCGCCATGGCGAGTTGAGAGGCATCAGAGAAACCATGTAATTCCACTGTTGAGTAGCTGTAGGTGGTGAACCACCTAGGAACTGAGAGCCTGGCCAGGCATTGAAGATTTTCTCTGATGGTGAGCCATTTTGACGTGACCTGGGATGGCAGTGGATCATCCCAGCTGAGCTTGTGCAGCCATAATTCTTGTAAAAGCACCTTTGCTTGAATGATGACTGGTGACAAAAAGCCGAGCGGATCAAATATCTGAGCTACTTCTGAGAGAATGAGGCGTTTGGTGAATTTTGAGCTCGTTGCCGGTTTGGCTGAGAATGAAAAGCTATCCTTGAGCACGTTCCAATGTAATCCGAGAACTTTGGTTTTGCAGTCGTCTAGTGAAAGTATTGAGCCGAGAGCTCTCTGAGTAGGGGAAATTGAATCAAGCAACGGAGGGTGAGTTGCATGCCATTTGGCGAGTGGAAAGCCTCCCGCGTTGCACAGGTCTTGTAACTGTTGAGCGATTTCAATGAGTTTCTCACCTGTGTCGGCGCCGCCGAATATGTCGTCGACGTATCTGGCTTGAGTGAGCGATGGCACTGCCAGTGGGAAGCGATGGCCTTCGTCTTCCACAAGTTGAAGTAGAGCCCTGACAGCCATGAATGGAGCAGCCTTCAATCCGTATGTGACGGTGGTGAGCTTGTATGGCACCTCCTTCTGATTGCCGTCGAACCACAGCACCCTTTGCAGGTCCTGATCGGCTTCATGCACCTGGACTTGACGATACATCTTCGTCACGTCCGTGGCAAATATGAATTTGTGCTGACGTATCCACAGCAGCACGTCGGTGACATTGAGCAGGAGATTTTTGCCGGTGTACATGAGATCGTTGATTGAGTGTCCGGAGCCCGAGGGGCTTGAGCCATTGAAGACGACCCTGAGCTTTGTTGACTGGCTGTCGGGCTTGAGCACTCCATGGTGTGGCAAATAGAAAATGGAATGAGAATTAGAAGAGATTGATGGTGCTCTTACCATGTGCTGGAGATCTTTGTACTCGTTCATGAACCCTTCATAGAGTTCACGAAGTCCAGCATCCTTCTTGAGTCTGTTGCGCGTACGCATCAAGCATGCGTGAGCCGTATTGTATGAATTGCCCAGGAGCTTTGGAGATAACTTGAGCGGGATACGGACGATGTATCTGCCTGTTGAGTCACGCGAGTGAGTCGCTCGAAAGTGCTCCTCGCACTCCTCTTCTTCAAGCGTGAGCTGAGTGGGGGTATCACCGGGAAGCTCTTCTTGAATCCAAAACCTCGTCAGCATTTCTTGGAGATCATTGTTGCTATGCTGTACCACAGCAGAGTGATGAGATGTTGCGATCTGCGAATTGTGAATGGTGATTGGTCCAAGAATGAGCCACCCAAACATTGATAATTGAGCAATTGGCATTGACGGGTCTGCCTTGATGAGGTTAGGTTTGATGATCTGTCCGTATGTGTCTGCGCCGATGACCATGTCGATGGGCCTGGGCGTGAGAAAATCGGGATCAGCCAGTATGATGCCGTTGAGATGTGGCCACTCCTGATGAGGCGCTTCAACCGATGGCAGATTAGAGGTTAATGCCTTGAGTACATGAGCTTGAACATGTATCGTTGTCGAATCGTAATTCGAGCGCAGTGTGAGCAGTGCAATTCCTCTAGTTTGAAGAGAGCTGGCGCCTCCAAGGCCAGTGATTGAAATGGATGATTGCACACGTGGAATGTTGAGCTGGCTGATGACCTCCTCCTTGACAAAGGTGAGCTCGGAGCCTGAGTCGATGAGAAGCCGAACTGGAGAGAATGATACTGGAGTGATGAGCTGAGCGTTGGCCGTGGCCAAGAGTGACATGGTTGAGAATGATGTGCGAACAGCTAGCGGGTAACGTGGAAAACCTTTTGAGCGTGAGCTTTGAGACTGATATGTTGAGCTTGAGCGGGGTGCGACGACTGCACCAATTTCTCATTGAGCTGAGCCTTGAGATGAGGATTGAGCTGGTGCGGAGGTTTGAGATGGTTGAGCTGGGGTCCCCTTCAAGTGCAGCATCGTGTGATGCCGAGCCCCACACGTCTTGCACTTGAGGGGCGACTTGCACACTTCTGTGTTGTGTCGTCCACAACAGTTACGACACAGCTCGTACCGGGTGATGAACTTGCGCCTCGCTTCCACCGACATTTCGCGGAACTCCGGACACATCACCACGAAATGCGGTCCGTAGCAGCAATCGCACGGGTAACTGTTCGCTGAGAAGAGAGACGGTGAGCGCTTCTGATGCTGTGTCGCTGCGTGAGAGGTGGCTGAGCGTTGAGATGGGCGACTGGGTGGAGCGGAGGGAGGTTGAGCCTTTTTTTGCTGAGCTTGTTTTTGAGCAGAGGTCTCCAGTTGTTCGAGAGCGACAATTTTGTTGTTGATGAACGCTTCCAACTGCTCGTACTTTGGGTACTCGTTTACAGAGCCCACCGAGGTTTCCCACGCCTCTCGGGTGTGTTTATCGAGGCAGTTGGTCGCGAGATGCACAAGCAGGCAGTTGTGCATATCCTCTGCAGCACCCAGCGCCCGGAGGGTCTTATTGGCCTCCGTGATGGACGACCACAGGTTGTCCAGAGCGGTTGAGCTGCGAGTCTGAATGGACGGCAGGTTGAATAGCTTGTTCAGTTGTTCCTGAATGAGCACGCGCTTATTTGAGAATCGCTTGGTGAGATATTCCCAGCAAGCTTGAAAAGACGCGCCTGTGAGAGGGTAAGCATTTACATGCCTCGCTGGCTCGCCTGTCACGCTGGATCGCAGATAATGCAATCTGTCGATCTCCATGAGCTGAGTGTCGTTGATGATGAGCGAGGTGAAAAGTTCGCTGTACGCTGGCCAATCCACGTAGCTGCCTGAGAAGGTCGGCAGCGCAATCTCGGGCAGCTTCGACGCTCGAGAAGATGGTTGAGCGGGTGAGACGGCGACCTTTGCTTGAGCAATGGCCTCCACGTCTTCACGAAGACGGTTGAGCCTGAGTTTTGTCTTGAGATGGAGCTGCCTCTCCTTAGAGACGAGCTCTGAGGTGAAATACTCGTGATCGAGGCACTTCACTGGCCAGGTGATCTCAAAATATGCGTGCTCCCTTATAAAGGCCTGATGCAGATCTTCCACGTGAGAACTGAGCACGCGTACCTCGTCGAGAGATGTAGTGTGAGCGAGTGTGGGGATTTCAGATTGAAAATCATTGAGCGAGTTGAAACGACCCACCTGAGTCTTCGCCTTGATGAGGAGCTCTGCCGGAATGAGTGAAGGTGATGTGGCCCTCGTTCGACCCGCAGCGGCCGTTTCTGAAGTCCCCGTTGCCTCGTCGGGGATGGTGAGCGTGAGCACCGACATCGTGGGCGTCGTTGGCCTCGACGTCGCCGATGAGGTGGCAGCTTTATTCTCCATTTCTGAGCGATGAGTGGTGAGCGGGTGAGCGGGTGAGCTTGCGCACTTTCACTGCACTTTGATGCACTTCAGCTCCGGCTCGAAGGACCAAATGTTCGCGATTAGATGTTTTTCGCGTGCCGGAATTTTAGGTTAGGGTGGCGAAGTGAATTCAAAGCCAGCAGTTCGGCGTTAGCCACGTCGTTTATTTACAACTAAGTTGTTGAGCCGATTGATACGCGTGGTGAGCCAAGAACGCTTTACATGAGCGGTGAGCGTTGAGAGAATGAGATATTGCGTTGTACAGAACAATGAGCACGTGCGCGATACGTTTGATTCGGTGAACGTTACGAACGAGAGTGCCCAATGGCCCGAAGCCAGCTTCCGCCTTGGTGTCTTCCAGAAGCTTCTGGAAGACGCGCCAAGCGGAAGTGAGCTTTGATTGGGTGAGCGCGCGGACGGCTGGTCCGATTGGATGAGCGCGCCGACGGCCAGATCTGATTCGGCCATCGATCGTCGATCTGCCGTCGTGTTCCGCTGCCCGTGAGGTGCTGCGGTGAGATGAGAGCGGTGGTGATGGGAACTAATGCTCGAATCGCAAACAGGGTACAATAACAGTTCGATTTAAAAAATATGAAAAGAACTCAATCATCGAAACAATTTCCATTATTTTTAATTACCTTTTGCCATTTTTCAGGCAGCTTCTGAATACCACCGCGATAGAAATTCCAGTCGGAAAGAATTTATTCATACACCTAATATTATTTTTTAATTTTAGTTGTGTTGGCCGTTATTAAACTACGGATTTTTACCTCAATAACGAATTACGATCACTTGTCGTACATTTTCTGTTACGTTACCTTTTCGTTTATGCCTTATTTAAAAACGAAATTTACGTACTTCTTGTCCTCTTACTTCAAATTATTCTTATTTAAGATTCCGCTTTAAAAAAAAACTGTGTAACGCGGTTTCCTTCGATGCATGCCGACTTGCTTGTTCGTACGTTCGTAGTACAAGCGCGGTCGCCTACCGCGTAGCCAACGCTCCCGCGGGAGCTCGGGCGGAAGGCGCGCGCTGTGTTTGGTCGGGGTTTTTGGTTAATATCTCCTTAACGAAGCTTCGGACAATATTTTCGCTAAGGAAAAAGTTGTTTCAAATCACCCCCTGATTCACCCCTGTCAAGGAAACCCGACATTTTTGGGACACCCTGTATACCTTGGTGTAGCACCGCAGATATAACATCTCATAGCGGTGCTCGTTTCTGACAACACATTGCAGATTTTTCCGTCTACCATTGTCATAACTAGTTGATGCGTAATTTCAGTCGAATCAATTTTTGTAGAAGTTAACAGAGATATTTCTTTATTAATGCGGTCAACTTCTGTATTAATAGCATCAGGTGTTTCTTTGCAAAAAGTAAATTTTATAGGTCTGCAGAAGAATGTGGTAGATGGTTTTTGATTCTCCCAAAATATTTTTCCGTTACATGGGTCGAATAATTTAATTGGTACTAATGTGGACACAAATATTGCAGAATCATCGCCACCAGTTTCAGACGAAAAAGATTGTTTGTAAATGCATTGACTAGAAGCACCATCACATCCCCATTTTGTAATTAAAAGCATTTTGTTATTACCTGTTAGTTGATTTAATTGCTATGTAGCTAATATTCTACGCTCTGTATGATCTAGCAAAGATTGCAATTTTATAAATGCCTCTCCCACAGTGATATTTATTGATTCCTTTTCTGGGTAGCAATCTGATTTAGCTTTTTGAATGGAATAATATGATAGATATTGATTTGTTCCTCCTTCAATCGAAATATCTCTCAACATTCTGTACTGTGACTTGGAAAGGCTTAAAGCAGTCATGACAGATAAAACTTTTTCATTAGTGTACAACTCAGTTTTTGGACATCTTTCATCACAAAAATTTCTCACTTCTTGAACTTCCGTCGGATTTTTTTAAAGGAATTCTAAAATTTTGAAAATATCATATTTTCGTTCTTTCCTCGAGTTAACTTTGGCTGCAAACATAAGTTTATCACTTGTAAAATTAATTCTAACCTCTTCTGTTCTACGCATTTTGTGCCTTTCGGAACATTCAGTGAACGGTTTTGGGTCAGTACGATTTGATGCTGCCGCATTTTCTTTTGAAACTGCTTCTGTAAAGCGAAATTTTCTTTCTAGCCATTCCTTGTTGTTTTTTAAAAAATAATTTTTATTGCGGCGTGCTGTGGTCCACTTATTGTATAAATTCGCCGAAAACTTTCTTATTTTGTCTTCGATTAAATTAATATTTCATCCGACACGTCAACCGGAACTAACTCAAGAACTTTTCTTGTAATTACTTTATAATCGTTAAAGATACAGTTTAATCGAAGTATATATGAATACAGATTGTAATTACTATCAATAATTTCCATTTTTACAATTAATGTACTAATTGATAACAGTCGCGGCGTCTTGGAAACAGGCACGTGATTCCATGCGTCCGTCGATATACGCGTGTCGCGACGATCGGGCCTGTCTGCTAGCCGAGGTTAAATACGTATAAACTGAAATGTTTACATTAGATTTATTTTATGAACTTATGAAGTAATAGGATTTAGGCAATAGTATAGTAATCTTTTATTTGATCCCCTAAGGGTTACAATTTCCCACATACTTTCTCCTTCGCCATTCACACAATTTTTCCTTAAAACTACCTTATCCTACTTAATCTAACTTAACCTAAATCTTAAACTCTACATCTCCCCTCCCACTCGCTCGCTATCTCTCTCTCTCCTCCGTCCCCTGGACCTCCGCTTCCACTCGCTTCCCCTCTCACTCCCATTCCTCCACTCACACCTCCGAACCCCACCCACACCCCGCTCTTCTTTCTTCCAACTTCTTCATCCACTCTTCCCCCTCCCCCTCATTCCCTAACACCTCCATCACCACCTCTTGCCATCCCCTCCCAATTCCCCACCCTGTACAAACCTCCCATACGTGCTCCCATGTCTCCTCCTCCTGCCCACACATTCTACACCTCCTTCTCTCCTCCTCCTCCCAGTATCTCCCCTCCTTCATCTCATTCCCTAACCTAAACCTTGCTACCCTTTTCCACCTATCCTCCCCCCACTCTTTCTTCATATACCCCGGCACCCCCACCCCTTTCACCCTCCCGTACCACTTATTATACTGCGTCTCTCTAATCCTCCTCCACCTCTCCTCTTCTTGCAACCTTCTCTCCCTCTCCACCAACTCCTCCCCCCTTATCCCCCCCTCCTCCAATCCCATCGTGGCCCACAACTTCTTCACCTCCTTCTCCTCCTCTACTCCCTCTACCCCCAGCCCCCTTACCACAACATTATTCCTTCTCTCCTCCCTCTCCTTCTTGTCCTGTTTTAACTCCATCCTTTTTATTCTTACCAAACAATCCTCCACTTCTCCCCCCTCCCCCCTCTCCATACTACCCCTCCCTACCTTTTCCCTTTCCCATTTCTCCATCTTCCCTATCATTTCCTCCACCCTCCCATCCCTCTCTGCCATCCTCTCTAACCTTTCTTCTATCTTTTCCCTCCTCCTCTTCTCCTCCCTCCTTCCCTCCTCCCATTTCCTCCTTTCCTCTCTCCATTCCTCCATCTCCTTTTTTCTTTCCTCCCTTTCCTTCCTCATCTCCGCCTTCACCTCCCTCAACTCCTTCCTCATTTCCTCTTTCTCCTCCCTTATCTCCTTCATCAACTCCTTCAATATCCCCACCACATTCCCTATGTCCTCTCTTTCTTCTCTCCCCCCCCCCTTTCTCCCCTCCCTCCGGCGATCTCACAGTCTTCCCACTCCTTTTGAACCCTTCTCTCCTCTTTTCCTCTCCCGACCCTTCTTCCTCCTCCCTCTCCTTGATCTTTTTCCCCCCGCAGCTATCTATACTCCCTGCATAGCTGCCCACGCTACTCCCACTATCATTCCTTTGCCTTCCCTCACTCATCAACTTTCCTTTTTCCTTTCCTGTTCCATCCCCCCTCCCCTCTTTTCCCTTATCATCCGCCATTACCCGTCCTCCTCTCAAGCCCAAACTTTTCGCCGTCTTCTCGACTCTTACCCTTAACTTCCTACGTCTATCCTTTTTCCTTTTACCCCGTTCAAAACTCCCGCCTTCTGTTCCGCTCTTCCTACTTCCACACCTGCCCGCTAGATACCTCCACCTACTCCTCTGCCTACCTCTTCCCGCCAAACTGAAACCTATCCTCCTACCTAACCTCCAAACCGCTCCCTTGTCCTGCTTCACACTTCGCCACCCACTATTCCTGCCCTTTTCCCTTTATTCTCCCCTCTTCCCCACCTCTCCCTTAACCTTCTCCACTCACTCCCTATCCTCTCGTATCTCCCTCCACTCACACTTCCTTCACACAATTCGCACCACCAAACACACACTTCTGCCACTCTCGCGACCGGAAACGGAAGTCCAGGATTTAGGCAATAATGGTTTAAAGTAGTGCAATTGAAAGACAAAAAGACTGAAATTTTCATATAGGTCAGATTCATATACAATTAAATCAAACCTAATGTGAATGTAAAGTTTATTTCTTTGTGTTTTCTAATGCTACGAACACTTAATCAAGATTTAATGAAGCTATAGAACAGACTTTTGACACTTCAAATTTTGGCCGATGTCTAAATAAATAGGGCATTCTCGTTCCACTGTGCGACGCCAGCGCCAAGCCAAGTGATGCTACGGTCAACCAGAGTTGCCGGGAAATATGTTGTGGACGCTGGTTGCCCGGTGACGTCACTTCGTGGTGGCGTTACTTGGCTTAGCTTGGCGCTGGCATCGCCACGCGCACACATTACCACACTCCTGTACGTGTTCCCCCACCGCGAAACGTCTACTCCTGAAAATATTTCCCGGCAACGCTGTTCCCGCCGAAGTGAGCGCTCTTGTTCGCATCCCCACCCACCGACATTGGTGACGGCAGCACCCGATAGCGACCCGAGTTACGCCGACGCTACCGAATGTTACTGTGTGTGCACACACATATGACATATACCTCCACGCGACATGCCATCGGTGCTGTCAATACCGGCGATATAGTCCGGAAGCCAGTGAACATTTTTAGCGTCCCATCGCAACGGGATTTTTCTATCATTTTTCGAATTAACCTTATGCTGAAAGTCAACAGACGGGCGGTCTGACAGCCGGGTCCGGGGACAGGGCCCGAGGGCACGCCCTCGAACATGTCAAGTTTCGGAGCGTCCCCGAATCATCGCGACAAGGTTGAATCTCCCCCCATTAATCAACGACTTTACACAAAATAAGAAAATCACAGTCAGGCAGCGCTCCGTGGGGACCAGGGGTGGGCACTCCGTATATCAATCTGTTGGCAAAATTTAGTGGGCGGCACTTTCCACCAGAGGCGCTGGGATCAATAAAGTTGAAAATATTTGGTAACAGATGGCGCTGATGAGATTATTTTGTGGCGGGGAGAAGAACATATGGAACCCGCACACGCCGATTTTAATGGAGCTTTTATAAGATGTCGTTCTTCAAATATTTTTCTGAGAACTAATTCATACAAAAGCCCCATTAAAATCGGCGTGTACGGGTTCCATATGTTCCCTTGTTAGGCAATTTTATTACAAATAGAAAATAAATTACTCAAATACAATTTTCATTTTTAGTATTTATTTTATTAAAAAATGATTGTTATTATTAGAGTTACGCGAATTTACTACTTTACAATATCTCCGCACATACATCGTTACAATTATTTTAATTATATGTCCGGTTATGTACCGTTATGTACCATTATATTCTGATTGCTGTAGTGACGCCGCCACGGGGCTGCGCTGATTATGTTCTATTGTAGGCACCCAAAAGGGTAGAAATACGAATTCTGAGCAGGCCTACTTTGCTCTATGTTCCAGATCCATTTGTGGGCGAATAAATGGCTCTCCACAATTACTAACAAAAATGGTTTTAATAACCTTAACAATTTCAGGTACAAAATGCTCTCTGAGCGAAGCGTACAGTACGACACGTGATGCCAGAATGGCGTTCCAATGGCGGTTGGCGTCTCTTCTCCTTCTTCTCCCCGCCACAAAATAATCTCATCAGCGCCATCTGTTACCAAATATTTTCAACTTTATTGATCCCAGCGCCTCTGGTGGAAAGTGCCGCCCATTAAATTTTGCCAACAGATTGATATACGGAGTGCCCACCCCTGGTGGGTACCTTACTGGTCTGACAGACCCCCAAATTTGTTAAAAAAAAAATCGACTCACAGCGACGAGGCTGAAATTTGGTGGAATAATTGTTTATGTTGTAAAACCACTTGTTTATGTTGTACAAAAAGTTGTCTGGCAGCCTATAAGCGGTGATAAGACCTTGCCAGACGTTTACAAATGAATCGAGCATGTAGTCAAATCTCTCATCGCGACATTGAATTTAATATTAACTTTTATAAAAGATGGACGTTTAATGTGTATTATGAAGAGGATATGATTACTTTACAATTTTACTCTATTACAATAATAAAAAATGTATTAATAAACTATTAACGCTATAACTTTGTCGAAAAGCAATACAGCTAAAATCTGAAAAAAATACAGGTGAAAGTAGATATTCCACGCTTTCAAACGCTTTTGCATATTTTCACAATATCGATACAGGTATTTTTGCCGGAGTTATGGCCATGTGAACTTGCCCCTATTTTTCGGGTTCCGAGAGGTGATCCTTTAATTAATGGGAGAAGTGTATTAAGTATAGATGTACCTAACAAGTTTTTCAAAATGTGACATAATATTATTATATCTTATTACTCTGGCGGGGGGGGGGGGGTGTCGCTCTTATCGCCCTGCTCTGGATACGCCACTGTATCAACCCCTTAAAAGGGTGTCTATTTGTAGTCTAACACCCTGTATATCGAATTGATACTCTAGAAGCTTTTCGCTAGCCTTACTATTTCTATGTACCTTACTATGCGCTTCTGCCTTGCGGATACGAGATCGAGAGGAAATGTGCGTAAGTTAAGAAGACTAAAAGCGAATGAGAAACGGTACGAGACCAACGAAGTGTAGCACTTTGTCTTAACCCGACTTTCGCATGCTTGATATTTTGTGCGATTCTGTACAAAAAAGACACGATTTATTTGGCAAAACCGAATTTGGCAATTTATACGCCGTTATTCGCTTCGCGCGGGAGGCTAGCTATTAGTAAACACGTTGCGCTAGAACATTGTAGCAGCCATGTCCAAGGTACATGAAAGATGGAGTAAGATAAAGTATAATACTTCGTTTGTCTCGTACCGTTTCTCGCTCGTTTTTTAGTTCCTCGAACCCGCACTTGTTTGAGTCAGACAAAAGAGAACTAAATTATTTCTATACTTAATTTATGGAAATGCTTTTTCAATTATTCCTTTACACACTTTATAATTATATTTGTATTTTTATGAATTTTGCAGATGTCACCAAAGAAATGGTCTAAGAATACATTTGGTTGGGCCAGAGCAGAAGTTTTAGGTGCATTGGTAAATGCTGTTTTTTTAGTGGCATTGTGTTTTAGTATTACCGTGGAAGCATGTAAAAGATTTATTGAAGTAGAAGAAATACATGAAGCTAAATTACTTGTAGCAGTGGGAGCACTTGGGTTACTAGTGAATGTAATTGGATTGTGTTTATTTCATGGTAAGTATATTTAGATTAACATTATTCGATATATTTGACTCTTAATCAAATTTAAAACAATTTTGAACCAATGAATGATTAACACTTTTGGTGGCTTGTGCTTGTGTTGGTCGAAATAGTGTTTTAAGTAGGGATCGAAAAAGTTCTGGAACTCTCGTTTTTAAAAAAATTCTGTTAGAACTTATATGTTTCGTTTAAGAAAATATCTGTTCCCGTGAAATTTTTATTGAAAAAACTGTTATCCTTAGGAACTTCTTTAAAACGTGTTCTCATGGAACAGATATTTTAGAATCTGTATAATAACAGTTCCATGGAAACAAGTTATATTAGAACGTTTATTAAAAAAGGTTCCATAAAATAAAGAAAAGTACTAAACTATTAGGTACTAGTTTTATTTAACAATAATATCGTATTCTTCATATGTTTATTTAATGAAAGGTATGAAACTTATAACATAGTCTCCTTGTCATATAAGAAGGAAACCGTTTCGCGCATGTGGAATGAGCTCATTGGCTCCGAAGGAGCGTTCGTTAGGGTATAGCCAATAGTAGCTGGTTCCGGCACCAATGAGCGTCAACCTGCGCAGAACCGGTCTAAACTCGTTGGTTAGTAGGTTCCTTCACATTTGAGATCAAGATAAGTAATTAAGGGGGTAGGTTAACCTCAAAAGTTTCGGAAATTGGTTTTTAGGATCTGTGCATATTCCGCTAGTTACATCTTTTCTACGTATTTTAAGGGGGTAGACACGGGTAAAACAGCGCTCTGTAATCGACACAAATTGGCCCGAAATATGGGTTTTATAGAATTCGCTTTTCGTCCTCATATGAGCATATTTGGGGCTGGGTGAGGTCTCATTCGAAAGAGGAAGGTTCAGTGCAGCGCGCTCTGGTCATGGTTCGACGAGATTGTGTTATTATCTAATAATATGAGTGTAGAAAGTAGAGCAAACGTTGAAAAAAAAAAGTGTTTTGTGACTCAAACGATGACCAGAGCGCGCTGTATCGAGTCTTCCTCTTTTGAATGAGACCTCACCCAGCCCAAAATGTGCTCATATAAGGACGAAAAGCGAATCCCCGTGACTGCATTCCCAAATACGAGTTCCGCCATATTGGCGATAAGCAGAGCAAGTCACGTGACAAATTTAGTTCAGCTAGTGGATACGAGATGGCGCGTACTCGGGAGGACTGCCAGCGTGGAATAATAGCAAAACTGAAGCGTTAGCTGGATACAGGATACATGTGCCACAGTAAAAGCGTGATGCAGTCAATGTATGCATTTTCGTCCGATTAGAGGTTGGGTTATATGCATTTTAGGCATAAATTTAGTAGGAACTGCTGGGAACTGTATACATTTACTAAATTAACGCCTTTACCGTGACACATACATCACTTGAAATCGCTGTCGAATTTATGTTATAATTATATGGCCACATTATTTAAAGTAAAAAAAGAGAGATTGGAACATTTTTACTAATACTGGAAATACTGATTTACTGATATCATATTTCAGAATGTGGAAGTTACAGCAATTATTTATAATTATTGCTCTTATTATTACACATTTTTATTGTTCTGACTATTGTATAAAACATGTAATATGGAAATGTCTCCAAACCGGTCAACAGTTGACTCCCTGATTTTTTTGTAATTCTTTACGGTCCAATGCAGAGATGGGCATTATTTAAATAAAAGGATATACTTCCGAATGGCCCCAGTGGCTGATCGACACGAGGTTTAGGGGAGGGGTGTGTACCCTAAATCTGAAATTCTATATAGGTTCGGGTATTTATTAGTTTCCATTGTTTATTCGAAGGCCTTTCATCTTGGGTTTCGAATAATTTTTCTTGTTTCATTATATCTTTATCCTAAGGTCGTATTCAGATATATTGGCCGGTCAACAGCAATCGAGGAGAAATCAGCCACCACCATCTGACGATCGTGGATTTGTCAGTTGAAGTTGCTTGGCCCCCGAAGGGTATGGTGTCGTAAAGGGAACGCTGCTCGGCTCTGTCTGAACGTAGTTCAGTGCGGGTCTCTCGAATTCGCTATTATTCTGCGTAATAGTTGCGTGCGTTATGAAGCTATGCGTAGACCAATACGAGATGAAACTATCGTTTCTGATGTATGTATTTCTACGCTCACAAGGGAACATCCCGAACCCGGAAATTCGAAAAATACTGAAACTTTGTGAATATGGAGGGAATTTCCTCCTGATTACAGTGCAATTTTTTGTTTGCTGCCCAAATTCACACTAAGGGGATGTGATTGACCGCTGAAAATCCGGTTATTTTCCGATTTTGTGTTATAACTCGTGAACTGTAAAATAATTTTATTTTACCAAATGATAGATCTAATTAAAAGAAGGAACTTTTGTCTTGAAACTTTTTTTCTATCTCTTACAATTCGCGAGTTATAACACAAAATCGGAAAATAGCAAAATTTTCAGGGGTTACTTTCACCCCCTTCGAGTGAATTTGGGCAGCAAACAAAAATTACGTTGTAATCAGGAGGAAATCCCCTACATATTCACAAAGTTTCAGAATTTTTTTAATTTTCGGGTTCGGGATCTTCCCTTGTCAGAACCCGGTTGGCCTACACGTCAGGAGCTTGGCGCAATCCCTACCACTTCTGGCCCACTCTTGTTCTGCGAAGGCGAGAGCGAGATGGAACGGGAGCGAGTCAGAAAACACAGAAAATGAGCACCGAGGCAGGCCAACGGTATGGTGGGAGAATACTCCTCAGGAAACTCATCGGCCAATATTGTATGTATCTGAATACGACCTTAGAAGCTCGAATGCCGACGAAAACCTTTGTGGCCCGAGCCGCGCGAGATCGCCGTTGCTCGGCGATGCGTCATCGATTATACAGAAGCAGAATTTGTTTATTTTACATCGCATCAATATGAAAGTGACACCACTGGATTTCTGGCCTTCTCCCGGTTATATTGACAGAAAATAATTTAAATCGGACTATTTTTATCGAAACGGGCTTTCACTTCTATAAACAAATTTTTCACGTAATTTCCTTAATTATGGTCCGAATTATATCATTTTTGGGGCCAATTTGATCGAGAAAATTTGAGGAATCGATTGACGCCACTTTCGCAAAGATCTGATTAGAAATGCATAACTGCAGATTCGTCACTGCTTAGTGCGCAACATTGTATGGCCCGACTGGTTTCGAGCGCCGAAGCCCACGAAACTCAGCGAGTCGCATGATTGCCAGCGAGAAGGACAAGAGGGGACTTTCGATGGCGAAGGAAAATCAGCCTTCTACAGAACTCAAATCGAGAAAGACTTTATATTCACGTCAAATAAATACTTTAATTGTAAAATTTAGACGATGAAGTATTGTTGAATTTCGCCAGTTCTGACATATGCCCCATTTGGTTCGGAATTCCTGATCTCAGAGTTTCATGCATGTACCTATTGAAATGTTATTTTTTCTTATGAATACATGATTAGGACACACTCTACGTTCACTAAAAATTGACCGAATTGCACCATGTTTGATATCATTTTCATCGGGAAATCCTAAAAAATCCATCGGTAATACTTTCATCAACACTTATCAAAAACATGAACATTTTATTTTTCTATACTGGGTATTTTATCTAGCTCGTCGGTTTTATTGCTCTCGACTGTCAACGGACGGGCTACTAGGGCCCGAAGGTCCTTGCTCGCAGCGAGAAAGCAAAACAGTGGGGTGGGTAGGTCTTTCCCGATAATCTGAGCCCAAAGGCTTCTCAACAATTGGAAGACTGTACATATTATTTCTGATGCTTTCGACAATACGCGCAACCATTTGCGTGCGCAGTTTCATGTTGCACGTCAAAAAGTATTATTTTAATTACAATTAGTAATTCAGTTTGTAAGTGCCATTAAATCAGGCGTCATTAAAATCATGCACAGTTCATTAATTTTAACTAATTGACCAATTCATTTATTTTTTAATTCATTAATGCAGTACTCCGATTAAGAACATCGTAACGCGGAGCTAATATTATAGGCCCTAGAATTTACGGTATTGCCAATGTGCAATTGAAACGCGCCGCCACTTCACACTATCGTTTCTTAGCATTTGTACAAGGTGATTCTTTAGCCAGAGTCGTCAAACGCGATGCTCGCCAGCAATCATGTGTCTCGCTGAGTTTCATCGGCTTCGACGCTCGGAACCAGCGGGGCCATACAATGTTGCGCACTAAGCACTGATGAATCTGAAGTTTTGCAATTTCTAATCCGATCTTTACGAAAGTGGCGTCAATCAATTCCTTATGCTTTCTCGATCAAATTGGCCCTAAAAATGATATAACTCGGATCATAATTAAGGAAATTACGTAAAATATTTGTTTGCAGAATTGAAAGCCTATTTCGTTAAAAATAGTCAGATATAATTTTCTGTCAATTTAATCGGGACAATGCGAGGAATCCATTGATGTCACTTTCATATTGATGCGATGAAAAATAAACAAATTCTGTTTCTGTATAATCGATGACAACATCGCAATACCACCGGCGAGTGCATTAGCGCATATGAAAAACCATCGAATAAGCAATTGCAATCTAAAGTCACTATTGCACCAACACAATTTTATATATAATGTTTGTTCAATAACTGCTTTCTGCATGGGACGTTTAATTATTTTATAATAAGTGTATAACTTTCATGTTCTGCTTCAGTGTTTTGCTAAGAAAAAAATGTCTAACCTAATATAACAAGCTTCATTTTCTGGGGACATCTCATCTATTTTTTCTTTTCACTTATAACTCCTTACTGCCAACGTAACATATTATAGCATAAGTACATTTTAAGTAATTAAAATGTACAATGAATTGTCTACGTTTGCTCTACCAGCAGACCTTCCGTTTAAATATTTACAAGTACAACGCAACAGCAAGGAATTTATTTCCTTATTCAGAATAGAATACGGAAATAGCAAACAGCTCCCTCTCGCGTTCACCGGGCAGTCGTCGATCTATCGGTATTACCATTTCTGTGCAGAAAAATCTGCTCTAATACCGACCTGCCGAATCGGCCAGGTCACGTGACGTGTCTACCCCCTTAAGCGGGCCCGAAGTTCTAAAATTTGAAGGAATTGCAGCAAAAAATATACGAGCCTGCACATGAGATCGGGTAAAGACAACACTGCATGTCCAACTTTGAACACGATTTCCCAGAAACTAAGTTTTCCAAAACGGTGAACATAAAATCTCTAAAACCGCTCCAACGATTTGAATGAAAATTTACAGGGCGGTGCAGGAAACTATTCTCCAAAATGTGGCACGAGCACATTCTCAATATAAAATCTTTAAAAAAAGGTAAAAAATATTTTTCCTACAAAAAAAGGATAAAATCCAATACATCAACATAAAAATTGGATTAATTTGTTTATCAAAATTTTTCTTCCGACACAAGATGGAGACTGTCTTTCAGATTATACAAATGCGTTTACTTGGTGTTTTAGGTCAGGCTTGGGAATTAAGGGGTTACGCCACCCTGAAAGTTTTGAAAAAACGATTTTTTTTGCATTTTCTTATTACATGAATATTTAAGAATAATTAAAGTCATGGACACAAAAATTCCCCAAAATAGCCGAATTGTAGACTTTAAACGAGGCGCGGATGTCGATATTCCGCAGCAGATAGCGACCATTCTACTTTTCTTCTTCTGCGTTTTTCTCGAAACTAAATTTTCAAAGGTGATATATCAAAAATCTTCAAAACTATTTGTCCGATTGATTTCAAACTTGGTACGCATATTCTTAATGGTATTATCTACAATGTACCATATCATTTTTTTCATGCGATAACCCATTCGTATACAGGGTGTCCCAAAAATGCTGCGGTTCCTTAAAGGGGGTGATTCGGGGGGTGATTGCAAACAACTTTTTCCTTTGCGAAAATGCCCTCCGAGGTTCCGTTAACGAGATATTAATAAAAAGCACCGACCAATCAGAGCGCGAGCCTTCCGCTGGAGGTCCCGCGCTAGCGTGGCCGCGCGCCGGGCCACGCTGCGACTACGAACAAGCAAGGCGGCATGCATCGAAGGAAATTGCGTAGAATGGCAAATGAAAAAGACGTTACAAAAAATCGAACCTTTTGCCATGGTTTGTTTGCCATTTAAAGTGAATAATGAATAAAGGATAAATGGATGAAAATTGCGTGTAACGTAAAAAGACGAATACACATTTTTTTTAGAAGATTCGAAAATAATAATTATTTGAAGTGGGAGGATAAGGAATACGTAAAATTCCTTGTGTTAATAACATATCCACGAAAAGGTAATGTAACAGGAAATTAACGAAAAGTGATCGTAGTTCGTTATTGTGATAAACATCCGTAACTCAATAACGGCCAGCACTGTTGCTGATAACGAATAAGTCTGTTTAAAAAGCCCGAATAAATATTTTCGTACGAGAATTTGGAGAATTATCGCCGGAAATAAGCCATAGCTTGCGTTAAATTTAAAAATGAATGATCACCATTAAAGTAACTAAAACTCACCCTTGTCGAAAATTCACCTGCAACTTGAAAACTTGTGTCACTGGGTCACTGAACCGATCCTGGTCATCGATGGACGAGCCCAGTGCACAGCTGATCCCAGGTATACGACACTACCCAAAGTTAAGGGTCGCAATGTCAGGTGCGTCCAGGTCAACGTACCGAAATATTCACTTCACTGCACGGCTACTAACACTGATCCTTTATTTACTTTTTATGGAACGTGTTGTTCCTACGTTTTAAAGCCGCGACGCTAACCGACGAAACATATCCTCGCTTGGTGTTTCGATATTGGGATATTCTAGCGCAAATGCTCGCGCAGCAGCACTTGCGTTCCCGTCGTTCCGGGCGTAGACCCAGAACATACGGTAGTATTCCTGGGCTGTGAACATTTCTGCAACGCGATTTCTAGCTGACTGACAGGATTTTTTCCAAGCAACTTCCGCTACCCCCAAGTAGCTTCTCTGGTTCCATTATGAGTTAACTCCCACCAAGCCAAGAGGCTTTAGGTAAAAAGAAGCCAGCACATTTTCGGAACACACGTGTTTTGCAGAAGTGCAACGAAAACTTTCACAAAAGCCCGCGCTCCGTCCTTCTACTGCCAATGTACCCATTGCTTCGAGATAGAAAACAGACACCACGTGTATCGGTTCGAAAGGGTCCGAAGGGAAGAGACGCAGAAAGTCTTCGAGTTGCTATAAAGAAGAAAATGCATACCATTCCTGTTTCCCCTTTCTGACACCCTGAGTTCACGTCTGCTACGAGGCGGAACCAATTAGGTCATAAATTATCCGAAACTGTAGGAAACCGTTCTCTACCGCCGACTTGCGGGACAATACGGTCATAAACCGCGACCCTGGCGAAATGCTCTGGCTGATCAGCCTGATTAATTTTGGAGAACTAGAAATTACAGAGTATTATCCAGCATCAATACGTCTCGCGGAGAGACACAGGAAAACAAGGGATAGTCCGCTGACTGCGCGTAGTCCCGCCTGTTTCGTCCCACCCTCAAATTAAAGACGGATCCCTTATCTCTCGAGTATAAACACGTGCTCGAATTTCAAAACACAAGCACGCATCGACGTATTCGGTGCGAGAGACGGCGGGCTTGAAGTTCGATTGGTCCTGAACTAACCATTTGGGCCTACTTATCTCTCGTGTCTAAACACGCGCTTGAATTTTCAAACAAAAGCACGCGTCGACGTATTCCGTTGGAGAGAAGGCGGGTTTGAAGTTCGATTGGTCCTGAACTAACCAATCGGGCCTGCTTATCTCACGTGTCTAAACACGCGCTCGAATTTCCAAACAAAAGCGTGCGTCGACGTATTCCGTGCGAGAGAAGGTGGGCCTTGTGGAGGAGATATCGCTGTGAAGAGGGCCTCTTCAGGACAGTGGCCGTTTGGGAGGGATGCAGGGCAGATTGGTTAGTTTGGGGCCAATCGGACCTCAAGCCCACAGTCTCTCGCACCGAATACGTCGATGCGTGCTTGTGTTTTGAAATTCGAGCACGTGTTTATACTCGAGAGATAAGGGATCCGTCTTTAATTTGAGGGTAGGACGAAACAGGCGGGACTACGCGCAGTCAGCGGACTATCCCTTCTTTTCCTGTGTCTCTCCGCGAGACGTATTGATGCTGGATAATACTCTGTAATTTCTAGTTCTCCAAAATTAATCAGGCTGATCAGCCAGAGCATTTCGCCAGGGTCGCGGTTTATGACCGTATTGTCCCGCAAGTCGGCGGTAGACAACGGTTTCCTACAGTTTCGGATAATTTATGACTTACTTGGTTCCGCCTCGTAGCAGACGTGAACTCAGGGTATCGGAAAAGGGAAACAGGAAGCAGGATTTTTTTCTTTATAGCAACTCGAAGACTTTCTGTTTCTCTTCTCTTCGGACCCTTTCGAACCGATACACGTGATGTCTGTTTTCTATCTCGAAGCAATGGGTACATTGGCAGTAGAAGGACGGAGCGCGGGCTTTTGTGAAAGTTTTCGTTGCACTTGTGCAAAACACGTGTGTTCCGAAAATGTGCTGGCTTCTTTTTACCTGAAGCCTCTTGGCCTGGTGGGGGTCAACTCATAATGGAACGAGAGAAACTATTTGGGGGTAGAAGAAGTCGCTTGGAAAAAATCTTGTCAGTCAGCAGTCAGCAATCGCGTTGCAGACAAATGTTCTCTGCTCGAGAGTATTACGCGATATTCTGTGTGTACCCCCCGAACAACGAGGACGCAAGTGCTGCAGCGTGAGAATTTGCGCGGGAATTACCCACGGCTCCGAACGCCAAGTAAAAATTCATTTCCACCAATTTTTATAACGTAGCAACAACACGTTCCATGAAAAATAAATTAAGTGATCAGTGTTAGTAGCCGTGCAGTGAAGTGAATATTCGGTGCATTAACCCGGACGCACTTGACATTGCGACCCTTAACTTTGGATGGTGTCGTGTACCTGAGATCAGCTGTGGACTCGGCGATGACCAGGATCGGTTCAGTGACCTAGTCACCCAGGTTTTTCAGCTGCAGGTGAATTTCCGAAAGGGTGAGTTTTAGTTACATTATTGGCGACTATTATTTTTTAAATTTATACGCAGGCTACGGCTCATTTCCGGAGATAATTCTCAAAATTTCCGTACGTAAATTTTCTTCCGAGTTTTTAAACCAACTTATTCATTATCAACAATAGTGTTGGCCGTTATTCAACTACGGATTTTTATCACAATAACGAACTACGATCAGTTTTCGTTCGTTCCCTGTTGCATTACCTTTTCGTTTGTACGTTATTAAAAAAGGAAATTTACGTGCTCCTTATCCCCTCACTCAAAATAATTATTATTTTCGATTCTTCTAAAAAAAAACTTTGTATTCGTTTTTTTTACGTTACACATGATTTTCATCCATTTATCCTTTATTCATTATTCACTTTAAATGGCAAACAAACCGTGGCAAAAGGTTCGATTTTTTTGTTACGTCTTTTTCATTTGCCATTCTACGCAATTTCCTTCGATGCATGCCCCGCCTAGCTTGTTCGTAGTCGCAGCGCGGCCCGGCGCGCGGCCACGCTACCGCGGGAGCTCGGGCGGTAGGCGCGCGCTCTGATTGGTCGGGGTTTTTTGTTAATATCTCGAAAACGAAACCCCGGATCCCAAAACGGTTAAGGACTTTTCGATATACTTTTGCATCAGGATATTGCATGTTCCGGGACGTCCCTCAATTCTGGGACACCCTGTATGTCAAACATTGCCTTCTTCAGACACATGACAGACTTTTAAGTATTTCGCACCGCCCATCCACTATTGATTCCACCAATCCGAACGAAGTTGATATTTTAGAAGACGATGACTTTGAAAAATTACTACAAAATGCAGAAGCCACACGTTCTAATGTTTCATATAATAATAATACATGTCAGACCCTGGACATCGAAATAGAAGAATACCTAAAAGAACCCCGATTAAAAAATGCATCCAATATTTTAGACTATAGGACGATGAAGAAAGATAAAATGCCGAAACTGTTTGAACTATCCGAAATAATTTTAGCAATTCCGCCAAAGTAAGTGTGGAACGCTTATTATCGGCGGTTAAATTAATCTTGTCCCCCCACCGTTCGTCAATGAAGCCGGACATTATAGAAGACATTTTATTAATCCGCCTAAATATGCCAAAGCTACCTCAAGAAGGCACTTGACAAATTATAATTTATAATATCTATTCTGTGTATTATTATAACAAAGAGTGCAATAAATATTTAATACCATAGATAAAAACTTTTATTTGTCAAGTTCATTTTTTCAATTAGGGGCCATCTCACCATCAGGACCATGATTCTGACAACATATTAAAAAATCATTCAAATCGGTGAGCTAGACCCTCATCGGTATAACAACCAAACATTTATATTAACGCACACTTCATATTATAAAATAATTGTATATGTATTTACAAATGTGTACATGATATATATTTACTTACTTATTTTTAACACGTTGCGTACGGCACCAAAAATAGTTGACCTTCACCTAAATACAAGAAACAGCTGCACCATGGTGAAAAACGTTGCAAATTTGTAACGACATGCACACACTGATGAACACGTTCGTAGTGAATGCGTATGCAAAAGGAAAATTCGGTACCTGAAAAATTCTTCTTCACCTTCCACATTTATTGGGACCGGGCCCAAGAGTTCCATGACGTCACCGTACACTAGAGCTCTGCAACGGGCGGGTATACCGTGGGTCAACCCGCCCGTTACCCGATCGTTTTCCAACTCACCCGGCCCGCCCGGCCCGCGTCGGGCAAGACGGGTTAGCGGTTCATTTCTACCCGCCCGTGAAGCCCAAAACTCTTGCCAGCCGTGCAACGTATCCAACCTGTCCATATCCGTATTTGCGCCTTTCCTCTATTCATCGGGGTCAGCTGCATTTTTTATATACTGTATTTCTAAATTAGTAGTAAGACTATGGGGATTCTAACCCAGGTCCTCTGAGGGGAGCGCGGGGCGGGGGAAGTGAGGGGCGCGGGGAGTGCGGTGGTGGGAACTATGGACGCGGGGAGAGCGGGGAGTAGAAGACCGGTTGCGCGCGCACGAGCCGCGGAGTGGGTGAAGCCGCAATCGAGGAGGGGATCAGTCCGGGCCGAGCCGCCGCGGAGATCTCTCCAGACCTGACCCACCAGCAGAAATTTCCGCAGAGGGTCGTCCCCTCCCTCTAAAAAATTTCTGGGTTGGATCGAGTATGAAAAAATCTTTTTTCACACTCGATCCAACCCCAGAAATTTTTTTTCCCAAATATTGTTTCTAAATCAGATCTACCGCCAGAATATTTTTTTTTCCAAACCAACAGAGCAAAAAAATATGCATCATACATTCTAAAGCTAACAATTTTTTCAAACTCTAGCAAACAAATATGCATCATGCATTCATAGCACTGTGCTCGCGAATGGATGTTAATTCGCGCGCCGGGATAGAGGTTAGGGTTGGCGAAGTCAATTCAAAGCACAGCGATTATTAAAATAGAGTACGTCGTTTATTAAAACCACAACGGATGAGCGACGGATGAGCGGCGACGAGCTTGTTACCGATCTCTCGATTGGTAATGAACGCGGTGAGCGTGGAGAGTTCTCGCACCGACACGTGCTTGGTGGCCGACGAATCTCCGCCGTTGAGATCTTGCAACGATTGCACGTTTGAGCGTGTGAGATCGCGCGATGATTGCGAGAGCTGAGCGAGTTTGTGATGAGCGTTAGAAAATGCTGAGAAAATGCGCGAGTGTACTGAACAAAGAGCTTGTGCGCGATGCGTCCGATTCTAAGTACGTTACGAACAAGAGTGAACAATGGAAGATGAACGTTTCCGTTTTCGGCGTCTTCCCGAAGGTTCTCGACGCTGCCAACGGAAGTGAGCCCTGATTGGGTGATTGCGCGGACGGCAAGTTCTGATTCGGCCATCGATTGTAGATCTGCCGTTGGGTGCCGCTGCCCGTAAGGTGCTGCGGTGAGATGAGAGCGGCGGTGAGCGTAACTACCGCTCGAATCGCAAACACACTGTGAAAATGGTATCATCTCGCGCGATAACGCATGTAATTCGACTCTTCTGATGCAATCGCGCGAGACGATACCATTTTCGTCGTGCGAAGAATGCATGAAATATAATCCATTTTTATAAAACATCGAATCTTAAAATTATGAGAAGAGGAAAGAAGGAGGATGTAAGATGTGTAAATAAAATTGAGAAATAATATGTGTTTGTATAATCCATTTTTTTATAAAACGTCGAATCTTAAAATTATGCGAAGAGGAAAGTTTTATAAAACTATATATATATATATATATATATATATATATATATATTGTTACAAAGAATAATATTTGTACAAATTAACATTTTGCTGCTAGCAACGTTGATAATTCAAGGCACACACCAACAGTTTGCAATCAACAAGAGATTTATCATCGTAATATTCACTATCGAGTATAGCTTTAGCAGCGCAGCACGAGTCTAAAGTTTCATCGGTGACATCGCACCGTTGTAACACACTCACAAAAATTGAAAACTTCATATCGACATGATGTGTAGTTTCACAAAGAGCGAGGCATGGTGGAGGAAAAAGACTGAGAGCAGCTAAAAGACAAGCTATCGAACAAATTTCGCTGGAAATTCCAATGTGCAGAGATAGTATCCCCTCAGTAATAAATAATATACGAGCGCGCTGTACAATTTACATAACATTTACTGCGAGCGACATCGATAATATCATTCATAGCACACGCCAGCAGTTCACAATCAACAAGAGATTTACAATCAAAATATTCACTATCGAGTATAGCTTTAGCAGCGCAGCACGCGTCTAAAGTTTCATCGGTGACATCGCACCGTTGTAACACGCTCACAAAATTTGAAAACTTCGTATCGACATAATGTATAGTTTCATAAAGCTGCATATATACATGATTGATACAGCGCTCGAGATTAAATAAACAGATTAATGTAGCAGGTTTGAAATATAGCGACTTATTATATCGCATCATCTTTACCATTTGCGAATTATACATTACACAAAATTCCACCGCCAAATCATTAATCCGTAGTGATGATCCGCTTGACCGCATGCGCTGCTCGATGTCGGTACGTTTTTCAATTAATCCTTTCCATGTTGGAATAGACAATACCAACTGATTCCCTCGATTGTCGCCGAGAACGATTTCTACTTGTGTTATAGGCCGCACACTGATTCCGATTTCCAGGTACTTATATGCTGTAGATGTTAGCGCATATCTTCTAACCATGATGCGAGCTGTGTAATGGGAGCTAAAAAAAGAACAATAAAAGCTATGAAAATGATCACTACTATCGAGAAAACACAACTAAAAATCATGAGAGGATATGAAAAAATTATATCATACCTGTTAGATGTAGTCGTAATGTTTGAACATGCATTATCGTCTGCGATTATTGGAGTGTAATAATTCCCAACACTAGCGTTATACATTGTCGCGTTACAGCCAGACAGAGAGCACATCTGTCAAGGTAAACGTAACCTAGCTAGTGTCAAACCATCATAACCTGCCAAATGTCAAAGTAAGTAGTCAACATTTTTCAAATGTCACGGGGTTTTTACACCATATAGGACACTGATTTATTGTCCCAATTAACAAGGTAAGTCGCCAAAATTTTTTAATACATTTTTTATGTACAGCTTCTAGAAACAAAGGGGACGCACAGACTTGGAAGTTGCCCGGAGAAGGTTCGACAGAGAAATATCTTCTTTCGCACAAGTTTCTAGAAATTTATACCAGGCATGTACAAAATAATAATATATTGTAACAAATTGCATTTAAATTGCCAGATATTTTTATACCAGTAAGCCATTTTTAATTTAGAGTTTCTACAGGATGATTGTGGAGCTCCGCCCGACAATGGATGCGTCCTGGTACCCCGCGGCGAGGTCAAGCCCCCGCAGTGCCCCACCGAAGTTTAGGGCTTTCGACCCTCGAAGGGGTTGAAGTGCCTATTAAGAAGTGAGAAATCTTCAACTTCCGAATTTCTCATCAGATCTTTGCGAAAACGACGCCAATTGATTCCGTATGTTTCGCCGATGAAACTGACACCAAGAACGACGTAATTCGGAAAATAATGAAGGAAATTCCATGAAAAATTAATTTCCATAACCTCAAGCTAACTTCGTTAATAATAGTCCGATTTACAAGAAATTTGGTATGATTTTCATCGAAAAAACATATGGAATCCATCGGCATCACTTCCATATCGATACGAGAAAGAATAAAGAGTTATTTTTTTCTGAAAAGGTATGAAATCCTCGGTCGACCCCGGCAAATCGTGGTCTACCCCCCGCAGTTGAAGATGAAAACGTGAATTATTCATTTCAGCGTATTAAAAAATTCTTTATTCTTTATCGTATCGAAATGGAAGTTACACCAATAGATTCCTTATGTTTTTCTGATGAAAATCATACGAAATTTCATGTAAATCGGACTACTTTTACATTAGGAATACAAATTGCTTGTGTAAAAGTAGTCCGATTTACATGATATTTGGTATGATTTTCATCACATTGGCATGAAACAGATAACGGATCATGTGAACAGTGTACAGGAAATTATATTATGTTTAAGAATGAATTAATATTGACGAAAGATATAGTTATTAATCGTTTACTATTATTTTCATTGCAAGGTGATAAAATAGTCAAAGCAATACGTAAATTTAATATATGTACTATTCCCACAACCAAAGTATTGATAGCTATTTATTGATAGAATTAAACTTTTTAACATATGAAACTATTAAATTTGAATGGCGTGGTTCACCAAGCTAATTTGTAAACAAATTCCGTATCTGCAAAAAATATGAAAAATATGCAGAATGTGCAACGTATATCCAGAATATGCAAAATGTATAAAATCGAAAGTATATTTTTAACATCCTCGTAATGATGAAACATAGTTCTGTCAAAGTCCCGCTTGTTTAAGTCATTCCAATAAAAACATGCATTTACATAAACTTCCGCAGTCTATATTATAATTGGGTTAGGTATACATAACCTATCTCCTAACCTATCTGCTCGACGTACAATGTACAGACATACATTCGGGCCGCCTCAGTTTCTTCGGCCCGCTCGGTTCTTTCGGGCCGCTTGAAATAATTCAATCCGCTTGGTTCTGTTCGAGCCGCCCGCTTCATTCGGGCCGCTTGAAAAATTCAAGTTACTTGGTTCTATCCGAGTCGCTCGGTTTTTTCAAGTCGCTCGGTTCATTCGGGTACTCGGCTCGGCTCGGTCGTTCAAGCCAAGTTAGGCTCGGCTTGCTTTTTCCGGGTACTTGAACAGCTCTAGTTTCTACATGCGAGAGCTTAAAGATGCTGCGAGCCTAGTTGTCTTTCATATGTGGACGTGTTACAATGGGGTTTAAGAAAATCGCTCCCGAGTGGGACCCTGAGCCATGTCGGCACAACCCAGAGGTATGCACATATCAATATTTTTAATATTTTATCACATTTAGCCATTTAAATCGTGTGAGATTAAATCATGCCAATATTATATCGCGGGTTTCTATGTTTTAGCAATTGCCGCCACAGCTGTCATCGCCATCGACAACACCATCGCCATCGCTTTCGCCGCCGCTGCCTTCAGTGGTATGTAACACATTGCATTGGTGTGTGTGTGTGTGTGTGTGTATTATCATTTTGTTGTATTATCCTTATACCGGCGTTTGTGTTCTAGGACAATCAATTATTGATGGAGCGGTTGACATTGCTGGCTCGCATCATGGCGGGGATGGTGCCTCTGGAGAAGATTGTGTCTCCAGTGGTACCTCCCCAGGAGCCGAACATGCGACGGCATTCTGGCATGGTGATTGGTTCAACGATGGCGACTCGGCTGCAGCGCCCGTGGGTACCATATCGACGAATGGGACCCCTGCAGCTGAGGCGACCGCGACCCTCATCGCCACCGCCGACATCGTCGCCACCGTCGCCACCATGGATAGATGTGGGGCGGTGGCGACAGTCACCGTCTGTGGCGATGAGGCCCCCCTCACCATCATCGACGGCGATGAGGCCCCCCTCACCATCATCGACATCTCTCGACACGCCGCCCTGGTGGCCACCACCCACTCCCTCTACCTCATATTCATCGTCGTCATCTGCAGAGCCACCATCACCACCATCTCCACCCCCTGAGTGGCCCCTCGGGCTGCTCACGCCACCGCCGTCACCACCATCTCCGCCTCCTCAGTGACCCGAGGGGCTTCTCACACCGCCGCCGTCACCACCGTCATCATCGTCTGAATAGCATTTATCATTATCAATATCATTACATATATTTCATCATCAATTATCATTATCATTTTTTTATTTTTTTATTTTGTTCTATTTTTTTATTTTTTTTATTATCATTATTATTATCATTATATTCATTATTATTATTAATTTTTTTTCTGATTTGTAACAATATATATCACAAACACATATTATTTCTCAATTTTATTTACACATCTTCCATCCTCCTTCTTTCCTCTTCACATAATTTTAAGATTCGATGTTTTATAAAAATGGATTATATTTCATGCATTCTTCGCACGACGAAAATGGTATCGTCTCGCGCGACTGCACCAGAAGAGTCAAATTACACGCGTTATTGCGCGAGACGATACCATTTTCACAGTGCTAAGAATGCATGATGCATATTTGTTTGCTAGAGTTTGAAAAGAATTGTTAGCTTTAGAATGTATGATGCATATTTGTTTGCTATGTTGGCTTGGAAAAAAAAAATATTCTGGCGGTAGATCTGATTTAGAAACAATATTTAGGAAAAAAAATTTCTGGGGTTGGATCGAGTGTGAAAAAAGATTTTTTCATACTCGATCCAACCCAGAAATTTTTTAGAGGGAGGGGACGACCCTCTGCGGAAATTTCTGCTGGTCGGTCAGGTCTGGAGAGATCTCCGCGGCGGCTCGGCCCGGACTGATCCCCTCCACGATTGCGGCTTCCCCCACTCCGCGGCTCGTGCGCGCGCAACCGGTCTTCCACTCCCCGCTCTCCCCGCGTCCATAGTTCCCTCCACCGCACTCCCCCGCGTGCCCTCACTTCCTCCCGCCCCCGCGCTCCCCTCAGAGGACCAGGGTTAGAATCCCCATAGTCTTACTACTTAAATTGTCTGATATGTTTCTACTACAATGTTGTTGTTTGTAAAAAACATAAATTAAATCTAAATTTTTTAATTTCTTACATTTATTTGTATTTTAACTTCTGTTATTTACATATAGTTGATAAGTATAATACACATTAATAATAAATAAGTTGTCAAGGTTTGACTCTCCATTCAAGGGTAACAATAAGTCAGAGTGAAAATCGAGTGAAGCGCGGGAAATGTCTCGGTAAAGAGCGGGCACGGACGGATCGGGCGTTTCGGGCGGGTATGGACGGGCTGGACAGCCGCGGGTTCTTCGGGCTAGTGACGATGTAAGTGCGAGCGGGTCGGGTACACCGAGAAACAGTCTTGGGTCGGGCGGGCCAAACCCGCCCGTTGCAGAGCTCTACCCTACACGTCACCCGCACGCAACGTGTTAAACAATTTGGTTATACACAGTAATCTATAGTTGTAATATGTCGTGATTTCATTTACTGTAAAATTCTGTACAATCGTTACAAGAATCGGTTCTAAAAGCGCTTTGGAACTTATATAGAACCTAAAAAATAAAAGTTATAGAACTATCCTCATAAAAAACTTCAAAGAAGTAAAAAAAATTCGCCAAGTACATGAAATGAAATAAATCACAAAAATAGAAGATAATAATAATTATAAAATAAAAAAAGGTGTGAAATCAAAATGAGCTGCAAGTACGTAAAGGTGCTTTCAGTCAAATACTTGGCGTGGCGAGGCAAGGTATTCTCAGATCATCAATACCCATACGTTTCCCCTCACAAGCTTTCAGATAATTGGTCAATTTAAAACTCTGACAATATGAGTACCTACACTTTCATTATTTTACGTTTTTAAATAATTCTTATTCATCGACACCTTAACCTTGCCTGGCCACGCCAAGTATTTGACTGACAGCACCTTTATGTACTTGCATCTCATATTGATTTCACATCTTTTTATTTATTTTGTAATTATTATTATCTTCTATTTTTTGTGATTTATTTCATTTCATGTACTTGGCGTAAATTTTTTACTTTTTGTAGTTTTTTATTGGAATCTCAATTCTTTTTACAAAGATAATTTGCATGGGGAATGACTTCAGATAATTTTTAATATTATATTATTACCGGCACCGTGGCCGGTGGCGGCCGCCAGTAATAAAAATAATCCCCATAATATATTGACATAATAACATAAATATTATAATAATTTTAAAGAAATAAATTTTTATTTTATACATACAGGGTGTCCCAAAAATGTCGCGTTTCCTTGAAAGGGGTGACTCAGAGGGTGATTTTAAACAACTTTTTCCTTAGCGAAAATATTGTCCGAAGCTTCGTTAAGGAGATATTAACCAAAAACCCCGACCAATGAGAGCGCGCGCCTTCCGCCCGAGCTCCCGCTGTAGCGTTGGCTACGCGGTAGGCGACCGCGCTTGTGCTACGAACGTACGAACAAGCAAGTCGGCATGCATCGAAGGAAACCGCGTTACACAGTTTTTTTTTAAAGCAGAATCTTAAATAAGAATAATTTGAAGTGAGAGGACAAGAAGTACGTAAATTTCGTTTTTAAATAAGGCATAAACGAAAAGGTAACGTAACAGAAAATGTACGACAAGTGATCGTAATTCGTTATTGAGGTAAAAATCCGTAGTTTAATAACGGCCAACACAACTAAAATTAAAAAATAATATTAGGTGTATGAATAAATTCTTTCCGACTGGAATTTCTATCGCGGTGGTATTCAGAAGCTGCCAGAAAAATGGCAAAAGGTAATTAACAATAATGGAAATTGTTTCGATGATTGAGTTCTTTTCATATTTTTTAAATCGAACTGTTATTGTACCCTAAAATCGGAAAGAATTTATTTTCACACCTAATAATCACCAATAAATTAAATAAAACTCACCCTTTCGGACATTCCTTTCCTTGCTTTCCTTCCCTTTCCGGAAACCTGGCCACTGTACCGATCCTGGTCATCGGCGTCCAGTGCTCAGCTGATCGCAGGGTCAATGTACCGAATATTCACTTCACTGCACGGCTACTAACACTGATCACTGAACCGATCCTGGTCATCGATGGACGAGCCCAGTGCACAGCTGGTTTCAGGTACACGACACCATCCAAGGTTAATGTGCCGAATATTCACTTCACTGCACGGCTACTAACACTGATCACTGAATTTATTTATCACGGAACGTATCGTTCCTACGTTATAAAAATTGGTGGCCCCGAATGGGGCCGATTGTTCTCAATTGAGCCAGTGCTCGAAGTGCCCGCCCTCCGCGTCTATGCACGCCTCGGCACGTGCGATCAGCTGGCTCTGCACGGCCCGCAATGTTTGCGGCGTGATGTTGGCCACCGCACCGTGAATTCGCGCCACAATCTCGTCGAGTGAATCCACTGGCTGACGGTACACCTCATCCTGAAATGATTGTTGTGCAACAAATACAAAACGTAAGTAAAAACAGAATACAGTACTCCCTCGCCGAAGGGTCGGTTTGGCGTACACGATCTGGACTTTTCGCTATTCCCACCACTTCTGTCTCACTCTTGTCCGGCGAAGGTGAGAGAGAGTGAGGACGGTAGGAGCAGACGACGCGTTGATGTTTTGTCTCGCTCCCTCCTTCTGACGCCTGTCACTCCGTCCTTTGCGTGCGCGACGGTCGGAGACGAAATCATCGTAGAGACGAAAACGGCTTCCGCGAAAGTTGACGCAGGCCCGGCTCAAGTCTTTTTTGCGCCCAAGACGAACTTGTCAAATTGCGCCCTTTATTATAATACATTTATTTGAGATTATTTGAGACTTTACTGTGAAAAATTAGGCACCTGCCTAGGGCATAAGATTGACAGGGGGCGCAAAATGGTCTTTTCATTGTTGACATTGTTGAAAATAAACTTTTAAATGAAATACTACAAATTGTACTGCAACTGTTTTAAACCACGAATAAAAATTCAGAGTAAGGTCATCAATAATCTCAAATAAATGTATTATAATAAAGGGCTCAATTGGACAAGTTCGCCTACGGCGCAAAAAAGGCTCGTGGCGTGCCTGGCTATCTGACCGTGGCGCGCATGCGTCGAGGAGTCATGATTTCATCTGAGCGCTCGCGCCCGCCGCGCACACCAAACTTTCCATCTCGCTCCCCCCTTCGGCCAGAAAGAAGGGAGAAACGAACACTCAGAATTAGGGCTCCGTTCACGATACGGGCTCAACGCCGGTCCCGACCCGCGAACCCTCAGCGAGGAAATACTGTACCTATAAAAAAGTAAGAGCAATAATGAAATTACCTGCAGGTAGCCCCAGAAGAAAAAATCCAGCGGGGTCATATCCGGTGACCGTGGGGGCCACGCAACCGGACCGCCGCGGCCGATCCACCTGTCCTGGAAGGTTTCGTCAAGGTAGTCGCGGGCAATTGTGGCGTTGTGAGGTCCAGCCCCGTCGTGCTGATAGACCATGTTCTGTCGGATATCATCTGGAATATGGTTCATGAGATCCGGCAGAACATGTTCTAAAAACACTTTATACGCTGGGCCGTCCATCCTGTCCGGCAGCATGTACGGCCCAACGATAAACTCACCACAAATGCCGGCCCATACATTAATCGACCAACGGACTTGTGCTGCGCGTGTCCGAAGCGCTAGTGGATTCTCGTCGCTCCACACGTGCCGATTGTGGGAATTGAAGCACCCTTCCCTATTGAAGAGTGCTTCATCCGTCCACAATATGTACTTGCAGAACGACGGATTCCGCTGCACTTCTCCCAACAGCCATACTGAATACTCAACCCGCTGGTCGCCATCCCCGGGGTGCAAATGTTGCACCCGTACATAGCTGTACGGATGCAACATGTTTTCCTGCAGGGTTCGGTGTACCGCCATTCTGCTGACACTAGAAGAAAATGCAGAAACATCCATTATTAGATAACATTAGTTTTCCTTAATTAATACTTTCTGCAGTTATCTTGTACTGTGACTTACTCTAGGCGGCGGCTCAAGTCGCGGACACTGACGGTCGGGTCCTCGTCTATGGCACGCAGAACGTTTTCTTCGACCGCGACGTTCCGCGCGGCTCTGGGTCGACCGATGTCGCTGCCTCGCGGCATCAGCGACCCCGTCGAGTACAATCTAGACGCTAAGCGTCTAATCGTGTCCACGCTTGGGGTTTCGATGCGCGGGTATTCCCGTGCCAACACTCGCATAGTAGCCCTTGCATCCCCGTTGTTCCGGGCGTACACCCAGAACATCGCGTAGTATTCTTGAGCGGTGTACATTTCTGGGCGAGATTTCAACTAGATTCGTGGCTGACGGTCTCGGGCGAGAGCGATCTGTAGCCTACGCTATTGTTTTGTTTTGACGATCGTCGGTCAGATCGCTCTATCCCACTCGGTCTCGATGTGTTTCGTTAGATCTCTTCGTCGCGCGGTGCAACAATGTATGTGGCAACTCGTTTTGACGATCGTCAACTCGTCCAATCGTCACAGCAGCGGACTGCACAGCCACGAGTCTTCTCTTCGCCACGAGTCTAGTTGAAATCTCGCCCAGAAATGTACACCGCTCAAGAATACTACGCGATGTTCTGGGTGTACGCCCGGAACAACGGGGATGCAAGGGCTACTGTGCGAGCGTTGGCACGGGAATACCCGCGCATCGAAACCCCAAGCGTGGACACGATTAGACGCTTAGCGTCTAGATTGTACTCGACGGGGTCGCTGATGCCGCGAGGCAGCGACATCGGTCGACCCAGAGCCGCGCGGAACGTCGCGGTCGAAGAAAACGTTCTGCGTGCCATAGACGAGGACCCGACCGTCAGTGTCCGCGACTTGAGCCGCCGCCTAGAGTAAGTCACAGTACAAGATAACTGCAGAAAGTATTAATTAAGGAAAACTAATGTTATCTAATAATGGATGTTTCTGCATTTTCTTCTAGTGTCAGCAGAATGGCGGTACACCGAACCCTGCAGGAAAACATGTTGCATCCGTACAGCTATGTACGGGTGCAACATTTGCACCCCGGGGATGGCGACCAGCGGGTTGAGTATTCAGTATGGCTGTTGGGAGAAGTGCAGCGGAATCCGTCGTTCTGCAAGTACATATTGTGGACGGATGAAGCACTCTTCAATAGGGAAGGGTGCTTCAATTCCCACAATCGGCACGCGTGGAGCGACGAGAATCCACTAGCGCTTCGGACACGCGCAGCACAAGTCCGTTGGTCGATTAATGTATGGGCCGGCATTTGTGGTGAGTTTATCGTTGGGCCGTACATGCTGCCGGACAGGATGGACGGCCCAGCGTATAAAGTGTTTTTAGAACATGTTCTGCCGGATCTCATGAACCATATTCCAGATGATATCCGACAGAACATGGTCTATCAGCACGACGGGGCTGGACCTCACAACGCCACAATTGCCCGCGACTACCTTGACGAAACCTTCCAGGACAGGTGGATCGGCCGCGGCGGTCCGGTTGCGTGGCCCCCACGGTCACCGGATATGACCCCGCTGGATTTTTTCTTCTGGGGCTACCTGCAGGTAATTTCATTATTGCTCTTACTTTTTTATAGGTACAGTATTTCCTCGCTGAGGGCTCGCTGGTCGGGACCGGCGTTGAGCCCGTATCGTGAACGGAGCCCTAATTCTGAGTGGTCGTTTCTCCCTTCTTTCTGGCCGAAGGGGGGAGCGAGATGGAAAGTTTGGTGTGCGCGGCGGGCGCGAGCGCTCAAATGAAATCGTGACTGCTCGACGCATGCGCGCCACGGTCAGATAGCCAGGCACGGCGCGAGCCTTTTTTGCGCCGTTGGCGAACTTGTCCAATTGAGCCCTTTATTATAATACATTTATTTCAGATTATTGATGACCTTACTCTGAATTTTTATTCGTGGTTTAAAACAGTTGCAGTACAATTTGTAGTATTTCATTTAAAAGTTTATTTTCCACAATGTCAACAATGAAAAGACCATTTTGCGCCCCCTGTCAATCTTATGCCCTAGGCAGTTGCCTAATTTTTCACAGTAAAGTCACAAATAATCTCAAATAAATGTATTATAAGGGCGCAATTTGACAAGTTCGTCTTGGGCGCAAAAAAGACTTGAGCCGGGCCTGTGTCAACTTTCGCGGAAGTCGTTTTCGTCTCTACGATGATTTCGTCTCCGACCGTCGCGCACGCAAAGGACGGAGTGACAGGCGTCAGAAGGAGGGAGCGAGACAAAACATCAACGCGTCGTCTGCTCCTACCGTCCTCACTCGCTCTCACCTTCGCCGGACAAGAGTGAGACAGAAGTGGTGGGAATAGCGAAAAGTCCAGATCGTGTACGCCAAACCGACCCTTCGGCGAGGGAGTACTGTATTCTGTTTTTACTTACGTTTTGTATTTGTTGCACAACAATCATTTCAGGATGAGGTGTACCGTCAGCCAGTGGATTCACTCGACGAGATTGTGGCGCGAATTCACGGTGCGGTGGCCAACATCACGCCGCAAACATTGCGGGCCGTGCAGAGCCAGCTGATCGCACGTGCCGAGGCGTGCATAGACGCGGAGGGCGGGCACTTCGAGCACTGGCTCAATTGAGAACAATCGGCCCCTTTCGGGGCCACCAATTTTTATAACGTAGGAACGACACGTTCCGTGATAAATAAATTCAGTGATCAGTGTTAGTAGCCGTGCAGTGAAGTGAATATTCGGCACATTAACCTCGGATGGTGTCGTGTACCTGAAACCAGCTGTGCACTGGGCTCGTCCATCGATGACCAGGATCGGTTCAGTGATCAGTGTTAGTAGCGGTGCAGTGAAGTGAATATTCGGTACATTGACCCTGCGATCAGCTGAGCACTGGACGCCGATGACCAGGATCGGTACAGTGGCCAGGTTTCCGGAAAGGGAAGGAAAGCAAGGAAAGGAATGTCCGAAAGGGTGAGTTTTATTTAATTTATTGGTGATTATTAGGTGTGAAAATAAATTCTTTCCGATTTTAGGGTACAATAACAGTTCGATTTAAAAAATATGAAAACAACTCGATCATCGCAATAATTTCCATTTTTGTTCATTACCTTTTGCCATTTTTCTGGCAGCTTCTGAATACCACCGCGATAGAAATTCCAGTCGGAAAGAATTTATTCATACACCTAATATTATTTTTTAAATTTAGTTGTTTTGGCCGTTGTTAAACTACGGATTTTTACCTCAATAACGAATTACGATCACTTGTCGTACATTTTCTGTTACGTTACCTTTTCGTTTATGCCTTATTTAAAAACGAAATTTACGTACTTCTTGTCCTCTCACTTCAAATTATTCTTATTTAAGATTCTGCTTTAAAAAAAAAATGTGTAACGCGGTTTCCTTCGATGCATGCCGACTTGCTTGTTCGTACGTTCGTAGCATAAGCGCGGTCGCCTACCTCGTAGCCAACGCTACCGCGGGAACTCAGGCGGAAGGCGCGCGCTCTGATTGGTCGGGGTTTTTGGTTAATATCTCCTTAACGAAGCTTCGGACAATATTTTCGCTAAGGAAAAAGTTGTTTCAAATCACCCCCTGAGTCACCCCTTTCAAGGAAACGCGACATTTTTGGGACACCCTGTATACATGAAAATGTGCTTATTTCATTTGCTCGTGCAGCAGAGTTACTTTCTCTTTCAGCTGTTGAAGTAATTCTCTTCGTCTGCATCGTTAACTGAAATAGGACACATTTACTAATTATTTATAAATTATCATACGTGCTCATATGTCAAGATAAGTGAATGAATAATTGCGTATGCAAACATAGTCTGACCTAGATCACACTGCATCATCATCTGCTTCGATTATCTGTAAATATATGAAAGCCACATTTTTTTTAGTTATAGAACTTTACGTAGAACTTATATAGAAATAGAGCGGCCTTTTGCTATAATAAGTGTAGAGACTACATAATGTGTCCAAAGGAGGTGAGAGCGTATGGTAGAAAGTCTTGTTGCAGGAAATTTAAATGCTAATGGTAATTTAGCGAAGATGAACGAAGAGATCCAATATTTTTAACGCACAATTTATTGGTGTTGGAATAAAATTAATTTAGTATGTTTATTGGTGAATTGAAATATTGTTAATAGGAAACTAATACAATTAATGAATAGCGTGGCAACTACTGCGGACTTTAATAAAGTATTACGAATATATCTTGCACAAAAGATTGAAAAGTATCAAGGGAGATGCGTTTTCAGCGTACTTTCTTCACTAATGTGACTTGCTCTACATTGCAAGCAGTCCGCCATAATTTTCTTATTTCTTAATGCTATGTCTTTTCACAAATTTTGTCGATTTACCTTATGTGACAAATTTCCAGAAACTTATGCGAAAGAAGATGCTTCTCCGTCTATCTAACCTTCTACGGACAACCTCCAAGCCTTTGCGTCCCCTTCATTTCTATCCACGCCTGTGCGTCCCCTCCATTTCTATAAGCTTTACATAGAAACTCTAAATTAAAAATAGTTTGCCGGATTTAAAAATATATCTGGCAATGTAAATGCAATGCAATTTGTTACAATATTTCATTATTTTGTACATGCAGGGTATAAATTTCCAGAAACTTATGCGAAAGAAGTTGCTTCTCTGTCGAACCTTTTCCGGACAACTTCCAAGTCTGCGACTCTACATAAAAAGTGTGTTAATAAATTTTGGCGACTTACCTTGTTAATTGAGACAATAATTCAGTATCCTATGTAGTGTAAAAACTCGTGACATTTCAAACAATTTTGACAACTTTCCTTATTTGACACTTACAAGGGACGTTCGGCAACCCGGAAATTCAGAAAATTATTAAACTCGGTGTGCAAGTAGAATAGTTCATCCGTAACACAACCCTATTTTTGTTGGTGCCATAATGCATTTTTTAGGGGTGAAATCACCCCTTGAAAAAAATGCATAATTTTCTTTTCCGTGGAATATCTCGAGAACGGTGAGAGATATCGAAATGAAGTTTAAACAAAAGTTGCATCCTTCTTTTATATCTAGAAAACCGCGTAAAAATAATTTTCGAAAAATCCATATTTTTCATGTTACCCCCACCACCAACTCTTAAAATTAAGTTTTTGTATTTTGTAATTATACGCTGACATACCTCTGGATAATCTCTTTTCATACATATAAATAGTTTATGTGTTATATTTTTTTGCCAAACAAATAAAATCTCTATTACCGAATTTTAAGTCCATTTTGGCAGTTTCCATTAATAACATGGTTTCTTAAAGCCATATTTAAATTCTTATTTATGTAAAGTTCAGACAGCTTTCAATTATTTAAGCAAGGCAGTACGTATCTAAAATTGCATCCAAGGTAAAACGCATTAAAACTAATCAGTGACATGCATGAATCAGTATGATAACAGCACATTCGTACATGCATTACTTGATGTGTAATCTTATTAGGCTATTTTGGAAACCACACGATAAATAAATAATGCGTGAAGATTCACAATGACTTCGCAAAATATATATGTTATCATTGAAATGACGCAGAATCGCATTGATGCGGATAACCTAGATGACTAAAATTGATAAAATTTTATTTAATTATGTTTTTTACTTAAATAAAATCATTTGTTCACAAATTTTTGTTTGATTGCGCTAAATAAGATCACCGCTCCTCGCGAGGGGTACCAGGAGTGCGGTGGAGGAACCGCAGTGTCGTCGGCTCAGACGGGTAGTCCAGGGCCGCCGAGTAAATGAGTCGGAGTTCGTATGTAAAACGGGCTTTATTCGGCGCAATACCGCGTATACAAATATCCCGGCCAGGTCCAGCTGGCTAACAGTGTGTGCGGGGCTTAACCTAGACCTTACGTTAACGCGTTGACTAGCGGTGTGTCGGTACGACGCGTCGCGACCGCGGCGCGAAACTCGATGACGTTTCGGCGAATGGGTGAGGAGAAGGGGTAGTAGTCGTACTGGTGCCCTGGCTGTTATCTCCGCCAATGGCCCTGCCGGGAAACCATGAGTTCGCTCGCCTAGTGGGTAAAACCCGCGGGAGATACGGAGGCCGTAGGATGTCCTCCGGGGCAGACAAAGTCTATCCTTAAGATTGATGGTGGATATCTACCTGCGTCCAAAGGTAGACGAACTCGCTGTTCTTTGGGAGCTGTGGAGGTAAGAGGAGTGAAAAATACACAAAGATGCAGCTTGGGTATACAAGAGCTCTTTGGGAGAGTGCTATCGTCTGCCTGACGCTCGGGGTAGACTCTGCCGTTTGGGCCCGCCGCGCTGGCCTATATGCGGCGCCGCCCGCCGCATGGCCACCTCGCGGCCGCGCTCGGTAGCGGCGGGCCACGTCAGGCGTGAGTGGTGGGGGAAAGATCGGCGTCCCACCGATATAACTCGTTACACTGTGTGTCGCACGGGGTCACTGACCACAAAGAAGCTGCGACGAAATTTATAACACTCGACGTGGCCACACGATTCTACCACACTTCATCCAAAATTGAAGGGTATCTGTTTGCTCAATTGTTTGCATTCGATACATCTTTTTAGTGGAGCTATCGTCAACTGGAAACAATTTCCTGAGGAAAGTGTCTAGGCTCCGTAGCGGAGGAATTGGAGTTTTATAAAAATCTTTCACTCGTGCCGTAACAGAGCCTTAAGAGGGTAGTGGACTATTTCAGCTTCAAAAAATCGATTTTTTTACTGATTCCGAAAGTCTTATCGTTTATGAACATATTAAACAAAATTTCCTCAAGAAATTCAAATAATTGTAGAAGTTATAGCAACGAACGTAATTGAGTGCACCGTCGAGTAACGGTATCGCAGAGCGGTATTGGCATAGGGGACTTACTTTGAAGCCACTTTTCTCGAAACACCATTTTCAAACACGGTGTACATCATAATTCTTGAACCAATGAATATTTTCACTTGAAAGTTTTACTGGACCTGTAGAATTCCTTCCTCTACAGAGTGGAATTTCCGCATCAACATTAGCTGTTTGTAAAACATTTCACAACTGATTACAGTTGATTTTTTTTCGGTAAAAATGTGGAGAAAGAATGGATTCGTGTGTAACTTCCACAATTTTTGTTCAAATTCATCGGCAAATTTCCACTTTGTAGATTTTTATGTATATAGTACTCGCCCCTGAGCATTTTACTTTCAAACGATTGGCTCACCTGAATCGATGTACACCACCTGCAGCGGCGCGCCGTACAGGGCTATCTTCAACGATTAATAACTTCGACAATTTTTTTGTTGTTAATTACTCGCAAACGTGCCCACAATAGATTGTGAAAAGCACGACTATAAGGATTATTTGGTATGAAAATAATTTAGCGCCAAAGAAACTAACGATTTTACGTATCTAATAGTCCACTACCCCTTTAAGAGCGCAAAAGACTAATATAAACAAGGTAATGTTTTTTTTTACAATAAAACGTATTTTTATTTTTATTGCAGAACATGGAAACTCTCATACACATACACATGGCATATCTCGAAGCCACAATAGACTTAGCACTTTAGTTGGAACAGATGATAACGAAAATGATGAAGCTTATAGACCATCAACACCTCAGGTGAAGAGGACACACGGTCATTCGCATGATGCAAGTCAGATGAACATGCGCGGTGTGTTTCTTCATGTGCTCTCTGACGCATTAGGATCTGTTATTGTAATAGTGTCTGCCTTAATTGTTTGGTTGACAAAGTGGGAATACAGGTAATGAAACTTCACTTATAAATATGAATACGTTGTTTAATATTACCCATAAAAAACTTTCAAAAAGTAAAAAAAATACGCCAAGTACATGAAACAAATAAATCACAAAAAATAAAAGATAATAATATAAATCACAAAAAAAATAGAAGAAAATATATAATATCACAAAAAATAGAAGATAATAATATAAATCCTCCCAAAAATAGAAGAAAATATACAATATAAAAAAATATGTGAAATCAAAATGAACTGCAAGTACATAATAAAGGTGCTTTCCCATGTATTAAATAATATTAAGCAGATATATTTTTATACAAATAAATATTTTAATACGAATAAATATTTTATTTTCAAAATACTTGGCGCTGCAAAACCGAAAAAATGTTAATTGTCTTAGTATTAATAATTTACAATAACTCCCTTACAATCTAAAATACATAAACATATACATATACATATTACAAACGCAGTCAGATTTATTCTACATATATTTAACTCTAATATCATACGTAGCATATGCAAACGCACACATACACACATTCACGAACGCACGCACAAGAAAGAAAGAAAAAGATTAATGCAATTTATACATATGTATTCAGTTTAGCAACACCAATTCGGTGAGCAGCGCCAAGTATTTTGAAAATAAAATATTTATTCGTATAAAAATATTTATTTGTATAAAAATATATCTGCTTAATATTATTTAATACATTGGAAAGCACCTTTATTATGTACTTGCAGCTCATTTTGATTTCACATATTTTTTTTATATTGTATATTTTCTTCTATTTTTGGGGGTTTATATTATTATCTTCTATTTTTTGTGATATTATATATTTTCTTCTATTTTTTTTTGTGATTTATATTATTATCTTTTATTTTTGTGATTTATTTGTTTTTTTTTTACTTTTTGAAAGTTTTTTATTTGGATCTCACTTCTTTTTACAAAGATAATTCATGTACTTGGCGTAATTTTTTTTACTTTTTTAAAACTTTTTATGGTTTATTTTACACGTACACATGAAAATATGCTTATTACATTTGCTCGTGCAGCGGGTTACTTTCTCTTCGTCTGCATCGTTAACTGAAATAGAACACATTTACTAATTATTTATAAATTATCACGCGTGCTTATATGTCAAGATCATTGAATGAATAATTACGTGTGCAAAACCCTACCTTCAAATTTGTGTGTACATATTCTGACGTAGATCACACTACATCATCTTCTGCTTCGATTATCTGTAAATATATGAAAGCCACATTTTTTTTAATTATACGACTTAATGTAGAATTTATTATATATAGAAATATAGAAATAGAGTGGCCTTTTGCTAAAGTAATTGTAGAGACTGCATAATGTGTCTAAAGGAGGTGAGAGCTTATGATTAAAGTATTGTGACGGTTGTCACTCCGGTAGGAAGGACGGTCTCAGTCGGCTTTGCCAGGGTTTAAATTAAGTCCTTCCGTGGTAGGTTAAGTTAGGTTTATTCACTATCAGTTTATATACACTATATACATGTAACTTAGACGCGGGGTACTTCGCGTTAATCGCGGTCAAGCCGTCGTTGCGCGGCGGCGCGGTTCGCGGTACGGCGTCGTCGGTCTATGTTGTGCGCGTCCGCTTGACGGAACAATTCGGTCGCTCCGCGCCTGGTGTCTCGGTATCGGAACGGTAAGGGAGCGAGAGAGACCGGGCAGCTTCCTTCGTCTCTTTAACGGGACAAGCGTCGGTAGAGACCGGGCAGCATCCGGACGTCTCTATTCAACACGAGGAGCGGGAGAGAGACCGGGCAACGTCCTGCGTCTCTTTAACGGGACAAGTGTCGGCAGAGACCGGGTAGCATCCGGGCGTCTCTGTTCAACACGAGGAGCGGGAGAGAGACCGGGCAACGTCCTGCGTCTCTTTAACGGGACAAGTGTCGGCAGAGACCGGGCAGCATCCGGGCGTCTCTGTTCAACACGAGGAGCGGGAGAGAGACCGGGCAACGTCCTGCGTCTCTTTAACGGGACAAGTGCTGGCAGAGACCGGGCAGCATCCGGGCGTCTCTGTTCAACACGAGGAGCGGGAGAGAGACCGGGCAACGTCCTGCGTCTCTTTAACGGGACAAGTGTCGGCAGAGACCGGGCAGCATCCGGGCGTCTCTGTTCAACACGAGGAGCGGGAGAGAGACCGGGCAACGTCCTGCGTCTCTTTAACGGGACAAGTGCTGGCAGAGACCGGGCAGCATCCGGGCGTCTCTGTTCAACACGAGGAGCGGGAAAGAGACCGGGCAACTTCCTGCGTCTCTTTACCGGGACAGGTGGTAGGAACGGGGTGGATTCCGATCTGGCGATCGAGGAGTATACGGAGTCGTTTCACCGAGTTTTGCACCGGGCAACATCCAGGCAAGTCTGGTGGTGGGGGTCCGTCTCCCCACTGGAACTGCCTTGCCTCGGAATCATCGCGGCATATGTCCCGATTCGCGGAAATTCCCAGCAGCGAGAAACCGACGCGATCTAGCGGCGCAGTGGGGAGTGAGCGTCATCGCGCTGACGCGTCGCGGGACCGGCACGCTTCGGGCGAGTTCGGTCGGGTTCGGTCGCGGTCGCCCGCGTGCGCTCGGCTTCTCGCTCACTCCCGGTCGTACCGTCGTGCGCTCGATTCCTCGCGCTGGGACGCTACGTCACAGTATTACGAATGTCTTTCACAAAAGATTGAAAAGCATCAAGAGAGATGTGTTTTCAGCGTACTTTCTTCACTAATGTGACTTGCTCTACATTGCAAGCAGTCCACCATAATCTATTTTCTTAATAATTTTTAATGCTACGTCGGTTGACAAATTTTGTAGATTTACCTTATTTGACAAATTTCCAGAAACTTGTGCGAAACAAGATGCTCTGTCTATCTATCTAATCTTCTCCGGACAACCTCCAAGCCTGTGCGTCCCCTTCAATTTTGTATCCAAGTCCTGTGCGTCCCCTTGATTTCTATAATATATATAAGCTTTACATAAAAACTCTAAATTGCTGGTATACAAATAAATATCTATTTAAATGCAAGATGCAATGCAATTTTTTGTTACTACAATATTTATTTTCTACATGCATGGTACAAATTTCCAGAAATTTATGCGAAAGAAGATGCTTCTCTGTCGAACCTTCTCCGGACAACTTCCAAGTCTGCGAGTCTACATAAAAAATCTATTAAAAAATTTTGGCGACCCACCTTGTTAACCCTTTCGCTACGACGGGCGACTATAGTGGCTCTCCATACGGTGCCACTGAGGTACGACGGGCGCCTATAGTGGCTCTCCATACGGTGCCACTGAGGTACTACGGGCGACTATAGTGGCTCCCCGTACGGTGCCACTGAGGTACTACGGGCGACTATAGCGGCTCCCCGTACCGACGAGCATTGACAATATTTTATTTTGCATCATTTGTTTCTCACAGCCGAAATAACTAAATGCTTAGCAACCCAAATTCCTCAAGAATCAGTCTCGAGTAATTTGTTCGATTGTTTGTAGCGAATAAAGTCAGTATTTACTGCAGAAAGATAATTCACCTTATTTTTCTCCCAATAACGGATAAGGGCGGTATTTTCAGTTGCTACTTATTCTTAAGCAAATGCTTAAGCATGCGGCTTCCTCTACTAACCTAGTAGCTAGTAAAGGATGCCGAATGCTTAAGCATTTGCTTAAGAATAAGTAGCGACTGAAAATACCGCCCTAAGTAAGTATGCCTTGTTGTTTTTCAATTTTGTCTCACCTTATTTAGGTTAATTATTTCTGAACAGATTTTATCTCACCCCTAAAATGATGACAAATAATAACAGGAAAAGATGTATTGACGTAAATCAGAATTATTTGGACCTGTCAGAAGGTGATGAGATAAATTTAAATTTGGCAAGAGAGAGACCTCATAGAAACAGTAAAAGATTTCGAGAAATGAGATTCAGCACATCCGAAATCGAAGAAGACAGTTCATTTGAAGAAGATATCACAAAAATTACATGGAGCAACGACTTATTCCAACCGACTTTCCATAAATTCAATTCCAAGCATTCCGGAATAAAAGCATCAATTAGCTATTTGGCACCGATTTTAGATTATTTTAAATTATTCTGCTCTGAAGATTTTATAAATTTTATTGTCGGCACGACAAACAGCTATCGCAGTAGCCTTGATAATAATCATAATACAATAAATTCCCAAAATACTTCTGTCGGAGAAATGTATTGCTTTCTCGCCCTCAAATTATTGATGTCGCGAAATAGAAAGCTGTCATATACTGAATACTGGTCCAACGACAAACTTTTGAGGAGCAACATTTTTGCAGAGGTCATGAGTAGGGATCGGTTTTTATATTTGTTAAAAATTTTACATTTTAATACGAACAATATGACCGCAGATGTTGATAAATTATATAAAATAAGAGAAATTTGTGATAAGCTGCGACAACGTTTTCAGGAGGCGTTTTATCCTTTTGAAAATCTATGTATTGACGAAAGTTTACTCCTGTATAAAGGAAGGTTATCGTTTAAGCAATACATACCCTCTAAAAGAAACAGATTTGGAATAAAATCATTTGTTTTATGTGATACCCAATCGGGGTTTGTGCAGAATTTCATTATTTATAATGGCTCATTAACTACTGTAAACTGCGTAAATCAATTTATTGGAAAGTCAGGAAACATAGTAATGGAATTATTGAAACCTTATTTAGGCAAAGGTTATACGTTATACGTAGACAATTGGTATACAAGCCCCGCACTTTTTATTCTTTTGCATCAAAATCTAACTAACGCTTGTGGAACGGTACGTAAAAGGCGAAAAGGCATTCCAATATTCCAAAATAAATTAAAAACTGGTGAAGCAAATTTTCGCTCCTCGAGGTATTTATTAGCGATGAAATGGTGTGATAAAAGAGAAGTATACATGCTCTCCTCTTTCCATACCCAAGAATTTGTTGAAACAAAACGTCATTTCCGGACTCGAAAAATGATTATGAAACCAAAATGTGTTGTTGATTACAATAAATTAATGGGAACTGTAGACAAAACAGATATGGTTATTAGCACCATTCACTCGCAACGCAAAGCGTTGAAATGGTACAAAAAATATTTTTTTTCATTTAATTGACATATGCGTTTGGAACGCTTATTGCTTATATAAGTTAAAAACTAGAAAACAAATATCAATGGCAAGCTTTCACCTACAGTTAATTCGTCAACTTTTAAGCCATTACCAATCTGACAATAAGAATACCATTGCGAATAAATCAGGAGAAACGAATCCACTTCGCCTTACTGGAAGACACTTCCCGTCGCTATATACAAATGAAAAGACCAAACGAAAGAATCCGCTGCGAAAGTGCGCAGTCTGTTAAAAAAATGACAAGAGGAGCAGATCGCGATACCAGTGCCAAATTTGCAATGTTGGCCTGTGTATAACACCATGCTTTGAAAAATATCATACGCAGTTACATTATTAAAAGCCATTATAATCATACAATTATATTATGTTATATTATTTTATTATATTGCATAATGTTATTTGCTTTCATACTGTTTTCAAGAGCGCATATTAAAACGTTATAAATACCCTGGAATACCCTTTATTTATAAATACCCTTTGAAGAAAAATTCTTTCGTTCGAAAACATTCAGCAGTTTGGGTTCTCCGCCGCGGTACTCCTGCTGACGATCGGCGTCGCGTACCTACCGTACAGTGATGTCGCGGCGCGCGGCATTGCCCCGTTCAGTGGGAATACCGCGGCGGAGAACCTGCCCGTAGCGAAAGGGTTAATTGAGACAATAATTCAGTCTCCCATGTAGTGTAAAAACTTGTGACATTTCAAATTTGGACAACTTACCTTATTTGACAGTAGTAAGGCAAAGCGGGTTCTAACTCAGGTCCTCTGAGGGGAGCGCGGGGGCGGGAGGAAGTGAGGACGCGCGGGGGAGTGCGGTGGAGGGAACTATGGGCGGGGGGGGCGGGGAGTGGAAGACCGGTTGCGCGCGCATGAGCCGCGGAGTGGGGGAAGCCGCAATCGTGGAGGGAACAGTCTAGGCCGAGCCGCCGCGGAGACCTCTCCAGACCTGACCCGCTGTTGGAAAATTTTCAGAGGGTTGCCCCCTCCCTCTAAAAAATTTCTGGGGCCGGGTCTTGTATGAAAAAATCTATTTCAGACTCGATCCGGCCCCAGAAATCTTTTTTTCCCCCAAATATTGTTTCTAAATCAGATCTACCGCCAGAATATTTTTTTCCAAACCAACCGAGCAAACAAATATGCATCATACATTCTAAAGCTACCAATTTTTTCAAACTCTAGCAAACAAATATGCATCATGCATTCATAGCACTGTGAAAATGGTATCATCTCGCGCGATTGCACCAGAAGAGTCAAATTACACGCGTTATCGCGCGAGACGATGCCATTTTCACAGTGCTAAGAATGCATGATGCATATTTGTTTGCTTTTAAAATTATGCGAAGAGGAAAGAAGGTGGATGGATGACGGGTAAATAAAATTGAGAAGTAATGTATGTTTAAGAAATTATATATATTGTTACATAATATAGATTATAAATATAAATATAAACAAATAGAACAATAGAAAAATGGAAAAAATATAAATAATTAAAACTAATAAAAGGAGGGCGAGGGCGGTGATGGGGATGATGGTGGTGATGGATGTGCTGTAGATGAGGGGGGTGATGGTGGTGAGGGGGGTGATAGGGGTGATGGAGGCGATTGCGGCGAGGGGGGCGATGGGGGCGACGGTGGTGGTGGAGGCGATGGGGGGTACGATCGTTACAGGACCCCCGACGGTTGTGGATATGGTAAGTCCTGTAACACATACACAAACAACGATACAATATTAGCACATCAAATGTACAAAGCAGTGCAAAGTATTACCAACCTGTGGAGGCGGTGGCGGTGACGGTGAAGGCTGCGGCGGTGAAGGCGGTGATGGCGATGGTGGGGGTGAACCCCAATCTAGTGACCATACTGGCGACAGCGGTGGCGAGGAGCCCTAGACATAGAAACTCACGATATAATATTGACATGATCGTCTGATTTAATCTCACTCGATTTAAAGGACTAAACACGATAAAAATGTTAAAATATTGTTATGTACATACCTCAGGGTCACACTCTGGCGCGATTTTCAGTAATCCCATTTTTGATTTTTTAATTTTTTCTTTCACAGTCGTCCTGCACGATGAAGCTTTGAAAGACAACTAGTCTCGCTGCATCTCCAAGCTCTCGCATGTAGAAACTCCTCCAAGCTCACATATGCAAAAACCCCTACTATCATGAAATCGAGAAGTGCGTAGCTTTGCAAAGTAAGATGCTGTTGTTCTCCACATTCATTTTCTTCTTCGCTAACAATCCTCTCAATATTCACATACATCTTCTTCGAATTCTTCTTTAGATACATTATTCGACTAGATCATACCACTCTGAACGTGTATCAAACCACTTTGATCACGTATCAAACATCTATCGAACCACTTTGAACATCTATCGAACCACTTTGAACATCTATCGAACCACTTTGAACATCTATCGAACCAATTTGAACATCTATCGAACCACTTTGAACATCTATCTAACGTATATTGAACCACTTTGATCGTGTATTGAACGTGTATCACACCACTCTGAACGTGAATCGAACGTGAATTGTACCACTCTGAACGTGAATCGAACGTATATCGAACCACTTTGAACATCTATCGAACGTGTATGGTACCACTTTGAACATCTATCGAACGTGAATGGGGAAGATGACTGCAACTTTTTCCCACCCGTGACGCCACCAGCACGCATTCCCATTTATACAATACATAAATGAAAAATTCGCGCGCAAACAATTCACACATACGCACTCGGGCACAACCACAGTACATGTACTAGTGGCGTCATCTGCGCCGAGCTTTGCGTCATCTTCCCCATTGAACGTGTATGGTATCACTCTGAACGTGTATCGAACGTGAATCGAACGTGTATGGTACCACTCTGAACGTGTATCGTATAAATAGATCTGGAATATCCGCAACGTCTGCATGATGCTCATGCAGATCTACCGTTCTGCCCGACGCGTGCCAAACCACCTGGTAGCAGACAGAACAAGTTACTCGCGACATTATACGATAAGCAGCGTTACATTATCCACTATCTCAACCTGTAGCAGTGCACGCGACATTATGAGTACATGTCTCCCCTGCTCGCTCAAAATTGTAAAATTCTGTATACAGACACTGACTGTACATACATGTATAGAACATACAATTGTATTTATTAACTCATCCTTATAAATAGTGGAATTATATCAAATAAAATTGTACACGTGTATTTATTTTACCAATACATTATTTTTATTGAACCATGCATTTATTTTTTTACAATACATTATTTTTATTTATCCATGAATTGTGTGATTTATCAAATCCCAGCCACTTAACGTATACCTTATCCCCCTTCCTACGCAACACTTTTTCCACCAGATACACATCACGATCGGTGACGCGCTGCAGGTCGTGATCATAGAATCCTCCGGCGACTGGTTTTCCACAGGAATCGACGAGCAGATACGTCGCGGGATTAGTTGCCTGTACTTTGTCTATCTTGAACACCTCCGTTGTCCAATTCGGCGTATAGCCTTTATCGAAGATGGTTTTAAATTTGCTTACGCGCACAATCTCGCCCAATTTGAATCTCGCTGGAGCAGCGATCTTTATATTGCTGTATACGGTGGCTATCAGCTTATCGGCGATCGCAGGGGTAACATCGCGAGGACACATTTTGATGGTTCTATGTTTTCGTGCATTATACTCTGCAAGTAGACGCGGTAGCGCATCGGTCCATCTATAGGTTCCATTGAGCGTAAACAGTTTCCACATATTGTTCTTCAAAGTTCGATTGAAACGTTCTACGACGGAGGCCTTCATCACCGAATACGTCGAATAATGATTAATATCATGTTTTGTCAAGAGTTTCTGCACATCGACGTTGTAAAATTCTTTTCCTTGATCAGTTTGTAAATTTTTTGGATATCGATCTCTAAATATATTCGCAAACGCTTTAGTCACCTCAGCACCACTTTTAGTCTTGAGCGGCAACGCCCATGCATACTTGCTCAACACCTCGATGACGGTGAGTATGTAGTGGTAACCTTGGTTGAATCGCGAGTATGGACGCATTTCTACAACGTCAGCTTGCCACAGATCATCGTATCCATGCACTATGACGCGCCTCCGTGGGAAGTGTCTTCGAGCTGGAGCATGCAATTCCTCAACAAGTTGTTGCTTCTTATGGCCGCCGTTTTCTTCTTTACTCTTGGGTTTTGATAATGGCTGCATGTTTGATCGCAGAGGTGTCTTTGACACGAATGATGTGATAATTATCGTGTACGTGCATTATGTGCTTCCCGTTGGTCCCAGGAAATTCTGAACAAGTTCAACCGTCTCGCATGATTCTCCTTCGCAGCGCTGCTGCGGAATAGAATTCGACGCCTGTGATATATTTTGAACGCCGTTTTGCAGCGTCAGCATATCTCTCTGAAACATGACCAGCTTCCTCTCTAATTCTTCCTGCTGCTCTCTCAAAAGTTTAATGCTCTTTTCCATGTATAGTTTATTGACAACATCGCTGTCGGCCGTGGGTTGTGCTACTAGGGATTGCAATACCGGTAACCCGGTTTACCGGTTTCCCGGTAAATCGCGAGAAATACCCTCAAATTTTTACCGGTAATTCGTCAAATTTTTACCGGTAATTCGATAAATTACGTATATCAATATAGAGCATATATGCGTTCGTTATTTCGGTCTGCATCGTTATCAGTGAAAAAAACTTCAATTACTAATAAAGACGAAAACCGAAGTATCTCATGAAGAATCAACTCTAAGCCAAAAGAGAACTAAAAATCTAAATCAAGTCATAAAAAAAATGGATTTATTTTCAAGTAGAAAAAGTAAGGAGAAAATATATAGGTACAAATGGCATATGATTTCTTAATGACTATCCGACGAACAAGTGTAGAATCTGAGAGTGCTTTATCCGTGGCTGGATTATTTTCTACAAAAATTAGATCGCGATCAGGAGACCAAAGTTTAAACAAATTATGTTTTTTGCGTGCTTATTTGTTAAAAAAAAATCGTTAAATAAAAAATATTTAATTATGTATGTAGGGTAAGATTATTTTCATTGTTTTCGTGCTGAAGATCCATATTAATAAGTATTGTCAATAGTTACACAAATATATCTATTTTGTGTTATCTTATTTCATATTTTATATTCAGAATAGTTTTATTTGTATATATTTATTATAATGCTCGATTAGAGTTCAAAAAAAGTATTTTTTTTGTAATGTTTACTCTTATATCTTCAATACCTTAAAAAATACCGGTAAATTATCGGTAAACCGGTTTTGATTGAAAATTTTACCGAATTACCGGTAATTGAAAATGTCGGTAAATTTGCAATCCCTATGTGCTACACGTCGTATCTTCCGTGATTTTGCATCAAAGTCTACACCGGTCATGCAAAAAGCGTTATCTCGCATATAATTTCGAAGCAAACCGCTCCATTTGTAGTAGTCCATTCTAGCTGCTCCACTCTTCTCGAGTGATACCCCAAATTTGTTGATCGGCATCTCGATGCATACAGTGCACATCATCGGCGAGCGGCTTAATTTATAATGAGGCCTGCCTCGCGGAGTTCCTCGATAATCGATAGAATTTCATTGTCGTGCGAGTTGTTACCCGCCTGACGCGACGCTTCTAGCAAACGGAATCGGTCCACCAGCTCGTTGGGATCGTCCCAGTGCACGTAATCGATCTTGTTATCGTTTACCACCATGACTCGTGGTGTTGTTAGACCTTTCCCTGTTCTACTATCCGAAACACGGGGGAGTAGTGGTGCAATTATATATTTATACTTGTATCCCTTGTTGCCCAATATGGGATTTTGAGCGTTATGACCGCGTCTGTGGGCATTCGTTGTCAGCAGTATACTTTTATATTTTTGTTTATCAGCATCGGTGTATGTGGTATCGTCAGGAATTCTCTTGAAAATCAGTTCGTAAAGACCGGGTGTTCCTCCGTATCTTACACCGTCGATGATTATATTATCATCTTTGTCTATATCGAAAGCTTTATCCCCAAGCATCGTTCAACTATCACCAAAGTATACGCCATACACATAGTCCATGGTCGTATCCCTATCACTACTTAGGATTGCACTCATATATTTTTGTCCCAGCGGGCCGAAATGGTTGCGCAACGTTTCTTGTCCCTCCGATGTTTGGAGTTGATGTCTAATAGATGTTGCAAACGACTCATCGGGACTAGTTTCGAAAACGTCGTCATCATTGGTTGTGAGCGATTGTACATCGGGAAATGTATTTATTGGTGTAGAAGAAACCGAGGAATCGTTTGACGTGACATTCTGCCGTTTCCGCTTCGATTGAACTGGTGTGGAGGTTACGAGTGAATATTCCGATGACGTGTATGGTTTTCTCTTTGTCTTGCGCGATATGTTCCCATTCAGATGGATTTTTGTTTTAGGCGTTAATGTTTCATACCCTTCGACGTCTGTGCTCGTCAGCGGTGATGTGTCAGCTTCTGTCGCTGCGATATTTTCCACGATATGTTTTAAAGGTTCGACAACAAGTTTAAAGTATCTCTCCAACGCGATATCTTCCTCCATCTTGCCAGTCTTCAAAGCCTGATGTTTCTTGCGAATGGATTCGCTGGTTTTTGCAATTTCCTTCACTATTCTCTCGCGATCCTTAATCTTCAGACTATCGACATCAATCATCGTTGTACCGCAGACGTTACTTTCCCACCGACGTGTCGACGACAATTGACAATCTCATGGTATCGCAAACTCGTTAAATCCCTTTCTATAACGTCCATTGGACATCGTGCTATCCTTGTCTATTACCATGAAACCATACTCCCGTTGCCAACAATTACGACACAACGCGCAGAAATCGTCGTAAGACATATCAGTGTTTACGTGATCGTTGTACACAGGTTTCAAGTTGGTACCATCCTGCTTAAACAGAATCAATAGATTCGCATTGTCGCGTATAAGATGTTTAGGAATCTTTGCATATGTCTGACAGAGATAGAAGCAGTCAACGTTCGAGTGGCGCCCCATTGCAAAGTATTCCCTTATCGTATCTTGCTTGTCACATGCCACATCATCAAAGATAAAAATGGAATTCGGAAGCGACTCGCTCGGTGGGATGACGTCACTGTTATTCGAAAATGTAAAGTAGCCAATTTCATCTATCGGAGTCAATAAATTCTCCAAATACTGATATTTCGGCTGCTGCAACGACTTGGAATACACGTACACGTTCTCGAAGCGGACTCCGTGTGGACTTTCCAACAAGCTCACCAACACGTTGGTCTTTCCACAATTTGATGGACCACAAATGAGGCAGCGTATTGTGTTTGGTAACATGCTACCATGTCTGTGCATTGTTTTCGAAGACATCATTTGCGATTTATCGTCAGTAATAAGGGTATGCCGATTCCAACCCAGGTCCCCTGAGGGGGGCGCGGGGGCGGGGGGAAGTGAGGGCGCGCGGGGGAGTGCGGTGGAGGGAAACATGGGTGCGGGGGGAAGTGGGGAGTGGATGACTGGTTGCGCGCGCACGAGCCGCAGAGTGGGGGAAGCCGCAATCGTGGAGGGGGTCAGTCCGAGCCGAGCCGCCGCGGAGACCTCTCCAGACCTGGCCCACCCCCAAAAATTTCGGAGGGTCGTCCCCTCCCTCTAAAAAAATTTCTGGGGCCGGGTCTTGTATGAAAAATCATTTTTCAGACTCGATCCAGCCCCTGAAATTTTTTTTCCCCAAATATTATCAAAATACTTTTTACAAAATCAATAGATACTTCCCCCCAACGCAGAGAAAATAATAATTAAGAAACGTTGAATCTTAAAATTAGGTGGTAAGGAGGAAGACGGGTAAATAAATGGGAGAAATAATATAGGTTTAAGAATATATATATATTGTTACATAGAAATATAAAAATATGAAAATATAAATAGAATATAAAAATAATATAATATAGAATATAGAATATAAAAAATAGAATATAAAAAATAGAATATAAAAAATAGAATATAAAAAATAGAATATAATAAAATAAAAGAAAATAAAAAAAGAATATAAATAGAATATAAAAATAATATAATATACATAGAATATAGAATATAAAAAATAGCATATAATAAAAAAATATAAAAATAGAATATAATAAAATAAAAGAAAATAAAAAAGAATATAAATAGAATATAAATAGAATATAATATACATAGAATATAGAATATAAAAAATAGCATATAATAAAAAAATATAAAAATAGAATATAATAAAATAAAAGAAAATAAAAATATATAAAAATGAAAATAAAATAAAGAAAAATATAAAAAAATGTAAAAATTAAAAACTAGGGAGTGGGTGGCGATGGGGGCAACGAGGGTGAAGGTGACGACGGAGGCGAGGGGGGTGACGGTGGTGGTGATGATTGCTGCCGCACCCGTCGCACGTCGATCCACGACGGCGACGGGGGCGATGAGGGCGACGGGGGCGATGGGGGTGACGGACGCCGCCTCGAATATGGCCGCAGCCGCGCGGCCCCATACATCAAGCCCGAATGCCGCATTCGTTGTTCCTGTAATACAAACACAAACGTCGATATAATATTACTACAATAAACATATTAAACATAAAACATACAAAACAGTGTAGTGTGATACATACCACATGCGGCGGCTCGACGTGCGACGCATTCATCGCCAGAACGCGCGCCAACACCCGCAATTGCTCCGTCAATGCTTGTGGATTCTAGAAAACACACATACACACATACATCGATATAATATTAGCACATTAAAACATATTAAACATATTAAACATATTAAACATAAAACACACAAAACAATACAAACTACATACATATGGAGGCGGTGGCGGCGATGAAGGCGGCGATGAGGGCGGCGACGGGGACGGCGACGGCGACCCCCAATCGGAGGACCACCCCGGCGATGGTGGTGGCGAACGCTATACATAGAAACCCATGATTTAATATTGATACAGCAGTATGATTTGAGCTCACTTGATTTCAAAGATTAAACGCGACAAGTGTTGCAAATATTGTTTTGTACATACCTCGGGGTCACGCTCCGGCGCGATTCGCGATACTCCCATTCTTTTTTCACGAAAAAACAACAAAAAACTTTTTCTCAACTAGCAGTCGTCGAGTTTGATGAGCAACAAAAACTTTTTCTCAACTGGCAGTCGTCGAGTTTGATGAGCAACTGGTCCCACAGCGTTCATACAATTTGTCACCCATGCCTAAAGTTGCATACGTTGCAAAGTAAGATGCCTTTGTTCTTCACCTTCTTCTTCACTAGACACCCTCTCCTTCTATATGCTCCACCTGCATTTTCGCTGACCATCTTCTTCTTCGAATTATTCACTGACCATTCCTATATTCTTCTTCGTTTGAATCATTCGACTAAATTATACCACTCTGAACGTGTATGGAACCACTCTGAACATGTATTGAACATCTATCGAACGTCTATCGTTCCACTTTGAACATGTATCGAACGTCTATCGTACCACTTTGAACATGTATCGAACATGAATCGTACCACTTTCAACGTGTATCGAACGTGTATCGAACCACTTTCAACATGTATCGAACATGAATCGTACCACTTTAAACATCTATCGAACGTGTATCGAACCACTCTGAACGTGAATTGAACGTGTATGGAACCACTCTGAACATGTATTGAACATCTATCGAACGTCTATCGTACCACTTTGAACATGTATCGAACATGAATCGTACCACTTTCAACGCAAATCAAACGTGAATCGTACCACTTTCAACGTATATCGAACATGTATCGTACCACTTTGAACGTGTATCGAACGTGTATCGAACGTGTATCGAACCACTTTGAACGTGTATTGAACGTGAATCGAACCACTTTGAACGTGTATCGAACGTGTATCATACCACTTTGAACGTGTATCGAACGTGTATCGAACCACTCTGAACGTGTATCGAACGTGTATCATACCACTTTGAACGTGTATCGAACGTGTATCGAACCACTTTGAACGTGTATCGAACGTGTATCGAACCACTTTGAACATGTATCGAACGTGTATCGAACCACTTTGAACATCTATCGAACGTGTATCGAACCACTTTGAACATCTATCGAACATCTATGGTACCACTTTAAACATCTATGGAACATCTATCGTACCATTTTGAACATCTATTGAACATGTATCGAACCACTCTGAACGTGTATCGAACCACGTCTACATAATAATTAATTAATTAAGGAGGTTGGGGAGGGTGAAGAAAAAACATTTATGCATTAAAAATTGATTATATTTTATTTATGCAATTCTCTCTGGTGTTTAGACCACCAGTTGAATATTTTAAATACATTTTGCATTGCGCAATGCTTCGCGTGTCTGCCACATCGCAGAGTATTAACTACATTTAGCTTATTTAGAGATTTGATATCCTCATAGTCAATGTCCAGCGTCTCAATGATTACATCCGCTCTCGTATTTTCATCGAGGAAATCCGCAAGCCAATCGCGTTTCTGCAACCCTTTAACGTATACGATATGGGATGCGTCATCTTCGTCGATCGCATCAGCTACAGCTTTGGTAATCAGCTGTTTAGCCATACTGTACGGAACGTCTCCATCGTCCCACCGTAGTCCATGATGTTTTGCAATCAACCATCGGATGCTTGATTTGTCGGATTTTGTAAGAAGATATTGCGGTATCGAACTCCCAAAAATATAGTGCGAGAGAATTGTTCCCATTCGTAGGACAGCCACTTCCTTGACGACAAATCTTCCGTCGACGATGAATCCTTGCAGGTCAACAAATGTTGGTACAACCATTGTCGATATAATTTTAGAGGTCTGCTCGCTTCCAAGACAGATGAGAGAATGCAATCTTTCTCGTAAAACATCTCGATTTTTACGATGAAATTGTTGTACGAATTTGATACAGGAGAGGGCGGGCAAGTAGTATGGCAATTTAATTTATTTTGCGCACAACATTTGTTAGCGGATTGTATTCAACCACCCGGTCGTGCAGAATCAGACAGTAGGCTGTAGTATTTGCAGGTACATTCTCTTTACACTCAAATTCTATGCGCACGTCCACGGTACCATTTTTAATCGATTCATTTTGTCGCGAGCAATCAATCACCACGAGAGGACCAAATTGTAAAAATTCAGCCACAGTGAATAACGCCTCGTTGCAACTATGTCCATAATACGATTTACGGAAATGTGTATACATGTGAAACAAGATGGCGTGCTTATTCTTGTCAAAGTCCAAGTTCAAGTCATCATATGGATAAAAATCCGAGTTGAGAAAAAGTTTTACATTAGTCAATTTGCAATTGTTAAACTTAGTAACATCTTCGGTCATCACATTCTTTCGAGCAGTCTGTAGAGCAAAGATAACGTATCGCGGTTTCTCCAGCTGTGCAGCTGCCTTCACGGCCCACGAATGCTTGGTTGTGCTCTGTAAGAGAGGATACTCGTACAGATCCCACGAGCGAAAACTAATGCTCAGGTTTTGTCCACTTTCCAAAGCATGCAGCAACGATAGCTTATTAACGTCGTTCAGCGTCACATGAGGCATTCGCCATTGCACTTTAAGTAATTCAATTTCAGGTTCCAACATTGGCGATCCTATTAGAGAATTGTTATTGTTGCGCGATCGTATTAAAATCAATTCGTGACGTGCATTAATAATCATGCGTTTGTAGTCCTCGCAAAATCCCAACAAATATTTGAGTGAGATGCAAAAATTGAAATGATTTTTCACTATCAATCCATCGTGTCGTTTCACGCCCCATCCAGCATTCTCCATATTTTTGTCTTCGTCAGATGTCAGCGATACATAGTTTTTAAGCGTGCTAGTTATTCCAACGTTTCTGTTGCGGTCAATCTCCACACCATTCAGCTCGTATCGAATCTCATCAAATAAGAACGCCATGCAATTATTTCCCAACGTCGTCGTTGATGCTTCGTTTGGCTTATTTATCACCAATTTCCCCTCCACGTAGAGGAAACTTTCACATGGTAATGTATATAAATCCTGCTGTTGTATAGGTATTCTTATCTCATCACTATATCCAAATGTTGTGTTGACGTATGGGTTGTACGTGTGAGTCTCGAGCTTGACGATGCGATTATCAAACGTCGGCTTCACTCCAAGGCTTAGAATGTCAGCCATTTTTTTCAACTTATATGCGTACAATGAATCCCAATGATTTCAAAAATGCAATGTTCGTAGCACTGAGTCTCTTCTTTTTAGCGTAATCAGAGCTGTTGCAGGTGTTGTTGTTGTTGTTGTTGTTGTTGTTGTTGTTGTTGTTATTGCAAACAATTTCACTTGGAAGAAATGTGTTTCCGAAGTCGTTCAACACAAGCATTTCTTTCATTCGCGCCACATGTATTATCGTTGACGTCGTCGTACGTGTAGTCTGATGGTAATCTCTTCACCTCGAAAATCGAGCAACCGTCCGTCTTGATCTACAACGTGTATCGTTAGATCCGTAATGATCCGTGCGGTGATCGGAAGGTAAATGATCTGTGCGGGCGTTTCCGATATCTTATATCCTGGTGGGACTCTCGGAGAAAATTCATGTATCGTATGTACGCGCTTCCCATTGTTGTACGCGCCAGCGGTCACGCTACATTCTATGCGAATAATGTTCACGTTCATGATATTAATTGGATCGTCCGATTCGTGCCATTGTCCAGGTTCTAATATCCGATTCATCGAGAATCCCAGTAGCGATCCAATGTTGTTGGATTTTGTAAAATCTACAGCGAACGAGCAGTACAGTTCACTTTTCATGGTGTTGTTGTTGGGATGCAACACTATAGGATACACATCGCTATCGTTGTTGTCATCGGTGTCATCGAGATTTTTAGGATATCGTTCGAGTAATCGCTGCTTCAGGTACTTGGCAATGGCGTCTAGTTCGTAGGAGCCGTGGGGAATCGCAATGTATTCATGACTGGTGTCGACACTGCTGTTGATGTTATAGTTTACAGCGAAGTAGAATTTATCGTTGCTCGAGTCGATGTTCGGTATTGTATGATAAGTTTCAAAGGTTGTTAGGCCAAGCTCGTAATCATCGTCGCTCAAATCTATGGGTGGAAAGTAGCTCACCGCGAGGGTGCTACTCTTGCCGGTTAGAGTGAATGTTAACGACATATTCCGCTGAAACTGCTCCACTAGTACTGAATCAGAGCGGTGGAAGTCAATCCTTAAATTTGGTGCCGATCGTTTGTAGAAAGCGTAGACATAGTTGTCCACAATTGCTCTGATTGTACTTTTGATACGACGTTCGATTGTATTCAATTTTCACAGCATCTTTATCCAGATATTGTACCAATTCCCTAGGTGGTCGAAGATTCCCGAAGCTGTCGAAATATATAGCTCGACACCCTCTCTTCGCATACGCCACCCAATGAGTCCCCGGTCCCTCGACATTGTCCAAATTTACGATACCACTTTCGTTTCGATGTACTCCTCCGACAGGTAGTGCATTGCGCATGAAAACACCCCTAAAGAATGGAATACGCATACGTTTTGCCAACTCCTCCAATTGCGCATCGGTAGTTACGCCGATAGGCATTTTTATTTTCTTTTCGACGTTTTTTTTTTCGTTTTGATATTCCCTGTCCGCGCTTGTACGGTGCGAGATAAAGTCCACGACCTTCCATGGAGCGATTATGGCGTTGCATTTCCTGCAGCTGATGTTGCGCCGCCTTATTATCGTTTACCGCCTTGGCGATCCCCGCCGCTCCACCAGCTAATGATCCGAGAACACCTAGCAGCGGGAGAAGTGGTAATATACCACCTCGTTTTGCTACAGGAAGAATCCGCTTTTGCGATGCTTTCTTTGGAGTCCTTTTGCGGGTTTTTGTTTTCATTCCCATTCCGAGTTTCGTCTTGGCCTTCATAGCTGCCCAAACAGCCGTAGCAGCACCTCTTTCACCCAGAGTCGAGTCTCGCGCAACGATGCGTTTTCGCGCTTTGTCAGCGAGTACCTTATCTGCCGCGTGCCTTTCACCGAGATCGTTGCTACGTGAATATGCAATATCGTGTTCGCGACACGCTGCGTCCAACGGATTGATGCCTTGATCCCCTCTAGCCAATCGTTTTGCCAGATGAGTTCCTGGACCGCAAAACTGGTATCCTGGGATATGTAATTCGATAGGTAGCGCGTTTATCGCCCGATTTAACAAACCACGACCTTTCTTTACTCTCGTTGGCGACATTCGTCACAGTTTTTAATCAATGGTGCTGGACCGTCGATATGCGTTCGCTGCCAAGGGCGATTATAATGTTCAAGACACCGACGATACTGCTGAACCTCAGGATCGGCTTTTATATGCTCGGGGAGTCTGTCCCACAACTGATCAATGTGTCTGCCAAACTCTCGCAGTAGAATAATCTTTGGTATATATTTCAACTGCTCAGAGGTTAGGTCTCGAATATCGCAATTATCCGACGGGATCAGAAGCATTTTGAATACTGCGCTGTTTTGCTTCGGCGCGGACCTATAAATAGGGCGCGTCGCCGCTTCGACGTATCAAAATCATTTTTTCACAGTTCGCGGAGAGGATGCGATTCGTACGGCAGCCTGTAACGATACGCGTGACAAACTTTGACGATAAATCGCGAGTGATGTGTCCGAAAACAATGCGCAGACACGGTAGCATGTTGCCAAACACTATCCGCTGCCTCATTTGCGGTCCATCAAATTGTGGAAAGACAAACCTGTTGGTGAGCTTGTTGGAAAGTCCACACGGCGTCCGCTTCGAGAACGTGTATGTGTATTCCAAGTCGTTGCAACAGCCGAAATATCAGTATTTGGAGAATTTATTGACTCCGATAGATGAAATTGGCTACTTTACGTTTTCGAATAACAGTGACGTCATCCCACCGAGCGAATCACTTCCGAATTCTATTTTTATCTTTGATGACGTGGCATGTGACAAGCAAGATACGATAAGGGAATACTTTGCAATGGGGCGCCACTCGAACGTTGACTGCTTCTATCTCTGTCAGACATATGCAAAGATTCCTAAACATCTTATACGCGACAATGCGAATCTATTGATTCTGTTTAAGCAGGATGGTACCAACTTGAAACCTGTGTACAACGATCACGTAAACACTGATATGTCTTACGACGATTTCTGCGCGTTGTGTCGTAATTGTTGGCAACGGGAGTATGGTTTCATGGTAATAGACAAGGATAGCGCGATGTCCAATGGACGTTATAGAAAGGGATTTAACGAGTTTGCAATACCATGAGATTGTCAATTGTCGTCGACACGTCGGTGGGAAAGCAACGTCTGCGGTACAACGATGATTGATATCGATATGGAGATTAAGGATCGTGAGAGAATAGCGAAGGAAATTGCAAAAACCAGCGAAGCCATTCGCAAGAAACATCAGGCTTTGAAGACTGGCAAGATGGAGGAAGATATCGCGTTGGAGAGATACTTTAAACCTGTTGTCGAACCCTTAAAACATATCGCGGAAAATATCGCAGCGACAGAAGCTGACGCATTACCGATGACGAGCACAAACATCGAAGGGAATGAAACATTAACGTCTAAAACAAAAATCTATCCGAAAGGGAATACATTGCACAAGACAAAGAGGAAACGATCATACACGTCATCGGAAAAATCACTCATAACCTCCACACCAGTTCAATCGAAACGAAAACGGCTGAATGTCACGTCAAACGATTCCACGATTTCTTCCACACCAATAAATACATTTCCCGATGTACAATCGCTCTCAACCATTGATGATGACGTTTTCGAAACTAGTCCCGATGAGTCGTTGGCAACATCTGTTAGACAACAACTCCAAACATCCGAGGGACAAGAAACGTTTCGCAACCATTTCGGTCCGCTGGGACAAAAATATATGAACGCAATCCTAAGTAGTGATAAGGATACGTCAATGGACTATGTGTATGGCGTATACTTTGGTGATAGTGGAACGATGCTTGGGGATAAGGCTTTCGATATAGACAAGGATGACAATATAATCATCGACGGTGTAAGATACGGAGGAACACCTGGTCTTTACGAATTGATTTTCAAGAGAATTCCCGACGATACCACATACACCGATGCGGATAAACAAAAATACAAAAGTATACTGCTGACAACGAATGCTCACAGACGCGATCATATCGCTAAAAATCCCATTTTGGGTAACAAGGGATACAAGTACAAGCATGTAATTGCACCGCTACTCCCACGTGTATCGGTTAGTAGGACAGGGAAAGGTCTAACTGCACCGCGAGTCATGGTGATAAACGATAACAAGATCGATTACGTGCACTGGGACGATCCCAACGAGCTGGTGGACCGATTCCGTTTGCTGGAAGCGTCGCGTCAGGCGGTTAACAACTCGCACGACAACGAAATTCTATCGATTATCGAGGAACTCCGCGAGGTAGGCCTCATTATAAATTAAACCGCGCACCGATGATGTGCACTGTATGCATCGAGATGCCGATCAACAAATTTGGGGTATCGCTCGAGAAGAGTGGAGCAGCTACAATGGACTATTACAAATGGAACGGTTTGCTTCGAAATTATATGCGCGATAACGCTCTTTGCGTGGTTGGTGCCGACTTTGATGCAAAATCACGCAAGATACGACGCGTAGCTCACCCCACGGTCGATACCGATGCCGTCAATAAACTATACATGGAAAAGAGCATTAAACTTTTGAGAGAGCAGCAGGAAGAATTAGAGAGGAAACTGATCGTGCTTCAGAGAGATATGCTGACGTTGCAAAACAGCGTTCAAAAGATATCACAGGCGTTGAATTCTATACCGCAGCAGGACACCGAAAATCTAAAAGTTAAAGAGGCTATAACCGCTTTTGCTACGGAGCAGCAACTTATTCAGAATTTCCTGGGACCAATGGGGAGCACATAATGCATGTGCACGATAATTATCGCACCATTCGTGTCAAAGACACCTCTGCGATCAAACATGCTGTCATTATCGAAATCCAAGAGTAAAGAAGAAAACCACGGCCACAAGAAGCAACAACTTGTTGAGGAATTGCATGCTCCAGCTCGAAGACACTTCCCACGGAGGCACGTCATAGTGCATGGATACGATGATCTGTGGCAAGCTGACGTTGTAGAAATGCGCCCATACTCGCGATTCAACCAAGGTTACCACTACATACTCACCGTCGTCGATGTGCTGAGCAAGTATGCATGGGCGTTACCGCTCAAGACTAAAAGTGGTGCTGAGGTGACTAAAGCGTTTGCAAAGATATTTAGAGATCGATATCCGAAAAATTTGCAAACCGATCAAGGAAAAGAATTTTACAACGCCGATGTGCAGAAACTCTTGACAAAACACGATATTAATCATTATTCGACGTATTCGGTGATGAAGGCCTCCGTCGTAGAACGTTTCAATCGAACTTTGAAGAACAATATGTGGAAACTGTTTACGCTCAATGGAACCTATAAATGGACCGATGCGCTACCGCGTCTACTTGCAGAGTATAACGCACGAAAACATAGAACCATCAAAATGCGTCCTCGCGATGTTACTCCTGCGATCGCCGATAAGTTGCTAGCCACCGTATACAACAATATAAAGATCGCTGCTCCAGCGAGATTCAAATTAGGCGAGTTTGTGCGCGTGAGCAAATTTAAAACCATCTTCGATAAAGGCTATACACCGAATTGGACAACGGAGGTGTTCAAGATAGCGAAAGTACAGGCAACTAATCCCGCGACGTATCTGCTCGTCGATTCCTGTGGAAAACCAGTCGCTGGAGGATTCTATGAACACGAGCTGCAACGCGTCGCCGATCCTGATGTATATTTAGTGGAAAAAGTGTTGCGTAGGAAGGGGGATAAGGTATACGTCAAGTGGCTGGGGTTTGATAAATCACACAATTCATGGATAAATAAAAATAATGTATTGTAAAATAATAATAATGTATTGTAAAATAATAATAATGTATTGTAAAATAATGATAATACACGAATAAATAAAAATAATGTGTTGATAAAATAAATACATGTGTACAATTTATTTGGTATAATTCCACTATTTATAAGGACTTGTTAATAAATATAATAATTTCTTTTTACAATGATATTTTTACAAAGGAATTTTATAGCGGAATTTTATAATGTCCCCAGGGTAGAGTGTCGATCGAATCGGGTACGATATGCCGCTTGTCGTCGTGTGGACTTAGAGCGATTTTGGATTCCGAAATGGTGTACACTTTGTGCAATTTAGACCGTATACATGATTGCCTGCGAACCATTTCGATCTCCTTTTGCAAACACTCCGCATAGTCGTCGAAAGTTATCGTTCTGGCTATGATGTTGGTCTTGACGCCTTTTGCCTTTTTCGTATCTTTTTTACCATCTACACGGAGTGCATACATTTTCGCTCTAAGACCTACGAATTCGGTCATTATCGCACCATTATTTTCGTCCTTCATCAACCCTGGAACCTTCTTATTTAGGCGCGGCATATTATATGTATTGTCGATGAGATAATCGGATGTGTCGAATCTATCGATATTGCGTTTCATGGTCTCGTAGATATCTTCGCATTGAATGTGATAAATGAGGCTGTCAGTGTCGGTATACAGAATTTTACAATTTTGAGCTAGCAGGGGAGACATGTAATCGTGATGAAATTCATACAAACAAATTTTCGATATATCCAGAATGCACATACCCACGTATATCGGTTTGTTGAATTTCACCTCGACTTTGCGCAATTCAACAGCTATTAAATTTTCCGAAAAAACACTTCTGCTGTGGAAATTCGGTTTCGCGATCATTGCCTCCGCACCATATCGCCCTTCCCAATGTGTTAAAAGTTTTACATCCACGTGATTTCGCACGTTTTCCATAGTTTTACCAAATACCGCGTTGTTCATCAATTTATATAAATTTTTCTCAAAATCGTTTGTCGCGACTGTCCTGAACCGTGTATTTAGTTCGATGTAATCGCGGAGCCAGGGAGATTGAGCGAATTGAAGCACGCGGTGTATCTTTGTAATACGAAGACCGTGTCGCGTGCACTGCTGCAGGTTGCGATAATGGATAACGTAACGCTGCTTATTGTATAATGTCGCGAGTAACTTATCCTGTCTGCTGCCAGGTGGTTTGGCACGCGTCGGGCAGAATGGTAGATCTGCATGAGCGTCATGCAGACGTTGCGGATATTCCAGATCTACCTCGAGAATATATCCCATGGGCGAATCGACAGCGATCGAAGACACATAAAAATTTGCAACATCTTCGACCCATTGAAATTTAGCGTATGGCAGGGGCTGACACATTGCCCATCCATACAAACTGTTCACGTCAAAGTACATCAAGTACGATGACTGTTCCGTTGCATCGTAAGATGGCATGTACTTGTTATTGGCATGTGCATATCTTCCAGAACATTGACTTAAACCCCCACGTATACCGCGTTCGATAAACATGACCATATCGACGTCGGTGAGCAATTCGAATGTAATTTTGGTATGTTTTAACATAGCATCCCATGTGAAACCAGGTAATGTATAATAATGCGCAGAATCTAATCCGTAACTCTTGATACAACTTTCGCGAAAATTTTCAAAAATATCTGCCAATAACAAGACATCTGTTTTCAAATACAAATCGCTGTATTCGCCCAAGGTTCTAATCCCGAAACGTTGCCAAACAGTCTCGGCGTGCGCGTAATCGCTCTCGGATACAGTCTCACCCGTTAACGAACTGTAGAATGACTCGCGCGGTGGTAAGCACGGGTCCTGCAGCTTGTTCGCGCAATCAAGATATTCATATGGAAAGACACCCTTTCGTGTTAATAAATTAAAATCTTCAATGGATAATGTTTCAAATTGGGATCGTAAAATTTTTAATTGATCTGTGTTAAGAAAAGATGCTAATTTGTCGAGACTGGTATTGAGAAATTTGTATGAATCAATGAATCGCAATTTAATATGATTTCGTGAGTCTGATTCAGCCGGATCTTCAACATTTTTTGTGAAAGAAATATACTTTTCCTTAGTTATAGGTAATACATCAACATGACCTTTGAAAGCGGCAGCTATTTCCATGATAATGAAATGTGAATCATAGCCGGATAAATTATGAAAAACTATGGGGATGTAAAACGCATTTCTATATTTTAAATTGCATTTAGAATGTGCGGGTCCTCTAAACCGCCCGGATATATGACAATGATCGCGAACTCGTACATCATCAGCCTCGAATGGCTCTTCGCAAATATGACAATGTGTAGCATTGCGAAATGTCGTCCACTGGTCTTTCGTTAACTTTTCCATAGAAGCATTATTGGCTAGAATGGGTTTGGCAAAATCTGCAAAATTTTTTAGTTCGTCGACGAACCATGAAATACAATCCGCGTCGCGGCGACATCGATACATCGACAGCGATGTATCGTACGAACAATGCATATAATATGCAATGCTATTCACTTTATGTTGCTGGTACGCGTGTAATTTAGCATCCGCATCACCCATCATGCGGTCCTCCGTTTTTTCGATGATGCACTCGAGATCTGCATATATCACGAATGGATGCCGCTCCTTCATGCAGTGGTTCTTGAAACTGAGGAAATTGTTGCCTTCGCTGGGTAGCAGAATGGCACAATCGTTCATATTCCCACAGTCCACTGCATGGGCCTCCAACTTATCGATGGATCCAAAGTAGTGCAAGCATCTGTAAAAACAGAACATTTTTTTATTTTTTTTTTTTTTGCGAGACATTTCAACATTTCACAAGTTTATATACGTACCGGTCGCAGATGAATTTCTTTTTCCCATGCTTGCTCAGCTGCATGCTCACCAGCCGGGACAAGTTCTTGATCAGCACAAAGTGTCCTACATCGCCGTGCTCTTGATTCGGTGTGTAGAGCAGGTTGACGTGTCGATCCCTCTTTTGGCTGGCGAGGCGCAGCGGAAAGACTGCAACAGTTATCTTCTCATTGTTCTTCTCCAGTCGCTCCTCGAAACTGTACACATTGATGGAGATTTCGTTCTGCCGCTCAAACTTCCCAATTTGCTCCAGGGACATTGGAAACTCAATACCCTGGAGATTTAGCACGGAAGCATAGTCTGGGTATGAACTTTGGCGATCGGTATGTCTTTCAGCGGGATGGAGAGCGGCGACCACTGCCCACGCGAAACACGCATTGTCTGTGGATTGTACATTAATTGTTGCATTTTTTAGCAACAATTTCTGTGGTAACTTGTAGCGACACCCTGCACGCAGCGGATTGTACTTGTTAACATTAACTGTCAGATTCAGAATTCTCGTCAATGCCCAGCCACTGTCGCGTTCCTGGAACTCTTCCAACGATGCCAGGGTGGGTTCGATAACGCATCGTTGGTACCACTCCTGCAGATCGGATGTGCGGAAGAGTTCACAGTTTCGGGTATTGATGCTTTTACAAGCATGCTTGTCACCCGCCACAAATTCGCCGTTGAACACCGTGTTCACTTTGAGGCTTCGATGTTTTATCAAAGCGCCTCGCACATGCTCCAGCACAATGGTCGCCGCATCTTGGAGGAAGTTGCGCGGCTCGATGTAGTTTGAATTTAATACGGCACCAGTTAATACGCGGCTATCGAACGCAGTGTCTATTTCGCGCCACAAAAGTCCTGTGCTTGAATGTCCGGCACCTTCACGCACGAAACGTCCGCGCAGCGAATATTTTAGTCCTTCGAGCCGCGCGATTCGAGCAACCAATGATTGTCGAACCCCAATCGATAATCGTGGACGTTTCACTCGGCTGTGTTCTTCCAACGATTCGATACACTCGTTGCACCGTTCTTCCCACGCGAGGTATTCTTCTCGCGAAATCAGTCGTTCGGATTGATCCAACAATTGGCGTTCTGCTTGCATGAATTCTTCCATGATCGTAAATGGAATGTAAATGTGATATCTTTTCCGCACAACACGTTGCAACGATTTGAGGCTTTGTGCAGTTAGAGCGCATACTTATACCCTCAAATTTCCACTGATACAGCATAATTCTTTCTATGATTCACGCTTATGACGAAATAGCATGCAAAATCATACGACGCAGTTTCTGCTGACACATAATTCTAAGATTCGACGTTTCTGAATTCTGCTGACGTCGCATAATTCTTTCTATGATTCGCGCTACCAAATGATGCCGCCTTCACGACTGCTCCAGAGGTGTCAAATTACACACGATCGCGCGATACGCTGCGACGTTAAATCAGAACGCTTTAAAAACTTGTTAGCTTTAGAATGCTTGCTACATAATGGTTCGGAAAAATATTTCTGTTTGTTCTGTAATAGTTCGCTATATCGATGATTAAAAAATTATTATTTCTCTGTGTTGGGAAAAATTTCCATCATATATTGGTCTGGAAAAAAAAGGTTCTGCTGACGCCGCATAATTCTTTCTATGATTCGCGCTGCCCAATGACGTCACCTTCACGGCTGCTGCAGAGGATATGAGTTACACGCGATCGCGCGAGACGCTGCGACGCTGAATATTGCTCTCTCTTTCCCTCCACGAATTTAGCTTTTAATGTAATGCTCTCTCTTTCCTTCCTCCGAATACGTGGTTTGGAAAAAGCCGATCTTCCCTGACATTGTCCGACGTCATCCGATAAAGTATTAAGCAATTTCAGCTTTATAATGGTTTGAAAAAAAAATATTTGGAGAAAAAAATTTCTGGGGCTGGTTCGAGTCTGAAAAAAGATTTTTTCATACAAGACCCAGCTCGAGAAATTTTTTTTAGAGGGAGGGGACGACCCTCCGAAATTTTTGGGGGTGGGCCAGGTCTGGAGAGGTCTCCGCGGCGGCTCGGCTCGGACTGACCCCCTCCACGATTGCGGCTTCCCCCACTCTGCGGCTCGTGCGCGCGCAACCAGTCATCCACTCCCCACTTTCCCCGCACCCATGTTTCCCTCCACCGCACTACCCCGCGCGCCCTCACTTCCCCCCCGCCCCCGCGCCCCCCTCAGGGGACCTGGGTTGGAATCGGCATACCCTTACTACTATCGTCAAAATTTGTCACGCGTATCGTTACAGGTTGTCGCACAAATCGCATCCTCTCCGCGAACTGCGAAAAATGATTTTGATACGTCGAAGCGGTGACGCGTCCTATTTATAGGTCCGCACCGAAGCAAAACAGCTCAGTATTCAAAATGCTTCTGGTCCTGTCGGATATTTTCGATATTTGAAACCTAACCTCTGAGCAGTTGAAATATATACCAAAGATTATTCTACTGCGAGAGTTTGACAGGCACATTGATCAGTTGTGGGACAGACTCCCCAAGCATATAAAAGCCGATTCTGAGGTTCAGCAGTATCGTCGGTGTTTGGAACATTATAATTGCCCTTGGCAGCGAACGCATATCGACGGTCCGACACCATTGATTAAAAACTGTGGCGAATGTCGTCGACGAGAGTAAAGAAAGGCCGTGGTTTGTTAAATCGGGCGATAAACGCGCTACCTATCGAATTACATATCGCAGGATATCAGTTTTGTGGTCCAGGAACTCATCTGGCAAAACGATTGGCTAGAGGTGATCAAGGCATCAATCCGCTGGACGCAGCGTGTCGCGAACACGATATTGCGTATTCGCGTAGCAACGACCTCGGCGAACGGCACGCGGCAGATTACGTTCTCGCTGACAAAGCGCGAAAACGCCTCGTTGCACGAGACTCGGCACTGGGTGAAAGAGGTGCTGCTACAGCTGTTTAGGCAGCTATGAAGGCCAAGACCAAAATTGGGATGGGGATGAAAACAAAAACCCGCAAAAAGACTCCAAAGAGGGCATCGCAAAAGCGGATTCTTCCGGTAGCAAAACGTGGTGGTATATTACCGCTTCTCCCGCTGCTAGGTGTACTCGGATCATTAGCTGGTGGAGCGGCAGGGATCGCCAAGGCGGTAAACGATAATAAGGCGGCGTAGCATCAGCTGCAGGAAATGCAACGTCATAATCGCTCCATGGAAGGTAGTGGACTTTATCTCACACCATACAAGCGCGGACAGGGAATATCAAAACGAAAAAACAAACGCCGAAAAGAAAATAATAATGCCTGTCGGTGTAACTACCGATGCACAATTGGAGGAATTGGCAAAACGTATGCGTATTCCATTCTTTAGAGGTGTTTTTATGCGCAATGCACTACCTGCCGGAGGAGTACATCGAAACGAGAGCGGTATCGTAAATTTGGACAATGTCGAGGGGTCGGGAACTCATTGGGTGGCATATGCGAAGAGAGGGTGTAGAGCTATATATTTCGACAGCATCGGGAATCTTCGACCGCCTAGAGAATTGGTACAATATCTGAATAAAGATGTTGTGAAAATCGAATACAATCGAAGAGCTTATCAGAAGTATAATCAGAGCAATTGCGGACAACTATGTCTATGCTTTCTACAAACGATCGGCACCAAATTTAAGGATTGACTTCCCACCATTCTGATTCAGTATTAGTCGAGTCGTACAGCTCGGAATATGTCGTTAACATTCACTCTAACCGGCAAGAGTAGCACCCTCGCGGTAAGCTACTTTCCACTCATAGATTTGAGCGACGATGATTACGAGCTTGGTTTAACAACCTTTGAAACTTATCATACAATACCGAACATCGATTGGAGCAACGATAAATTCTACTTCACCTCGAACTATGGCATCAAAAACAGCAGTGTTGACACCACTCCTGAAACTATTAGGATTCCACACGGCTCCTACGAACTAGATGCCATTGCCAAGTATTTGAGGCAGCGATTACTCGAGCGATATCCTAAAAATCTCGATGACTCTGATGATGACAACGATGTGTATCCTATAGTGTTGCGTCCCAACAACAACACCATGAAAAGCGAGCTGTATTGCTCGTTCATCGTAGATTTTACGAAGCGCAATAACATTGGATCGCTACTGGGATTCTCGACGAATCGGGTATTAGAACCTGGACAATGGCACGAATCGGACGATCCAATTAATATCATGAACGTGAACATTATCCGCGTAGAATATAGCGTGACCACTGGCGCATACAACAATGGGAAGCGTGTACATACGATACATGAATTTTCTCCGAGAGTCCCTCCAGGATATAAGATATCGGAAACGCCCGCACCGATCATTTATCTTCCAATCACCGCACGGGTCATTACGGATCTAACGATACGCGTTGTGGATCAAGACGGACGGTTGCTCGATTTTCGAGGTGAAGAGATTACCATCAGGTTGCACGTGCGACGGCGGCGATAATACGCGTGGTGTGAACGAATGAGATGCTTGTGCTGAACGACTCCAGAAACCAGTTTCTTCCAAGTGAAATTGTTTACAACAACAACAACAACAACAACAACAACTACAATAGCTCTGATTACGCTAAAAAGAAGAGACTCAGTGCTGCGAACATTACATTTTTGAAATCATTGGGATTTATTGTACGCATATAAGTTGAAAAAATGGCCGACATTCTAAGCATTGGAGGGAAGCCGATGTTTGATGATTGCATCGTCAAGCTCGAGACTCACACGTACAACCCATACGTCAACACGACGTTTGGATACAGTGATGAGATAAGAATACCTATACAGCAGCAGGATTTATACACATTACCATGTGAAAGTTTCCTCTACATGGAGGGAAAATTGGTGATAAATAAGCCAACCGATGCATCAACGACAACGTTGGGAAGTAATTGCATCGCGTTCATATTTGATGAGATTCGGTACGAGCTGAATGGTGTGGAGATTGACCGCAATAGAAACGTTGGAATAACTAGCACGCTTAAAAACTATGTATCGCTGACATCTGACGAAGACAAAAATATGGAGAATGCCGGATGGGGCTTGAAACGACATGATGGACTAATAGTGAAAAATCATTTCAATTTTTGCATCCCACTCAAATATTTGTTGGGATTTTGCGAGGACTACAAACGCATGCTTATTAATGCACGTCACGAATTGATTTTAATACGATCGCGCAACGATAACAATTCTGTAATAGGATCGCCGATGTTGGAACCAGAAATTGAATTACTTAAAGTGCAATGGCGAATGCCTCATGTGACGCTGAACGATGTTAATAAGCTATCGTTGCTACATGCTTTGGAAAGTGGACAAAACCTAAGCATTAGTTTTCGCTCGTGGGATCTGTACGAGTATCCTCTCTTACAGAGCACAACCAAGCATTCGTGGGCCGTGAAGGCAGCTGCACAGCTGGAGAAGCCGCGATACGTTATCTTTGCTCTACAGACTGCTCGAAAGAATGCGATGGCCGAAGATGCTACTCGGTTTGACCACTGTAAATTGACCAATGTAAAACTTTTTCTCAACTCGGAATTTTATCCATATGATGACTTGAACTTGGACTTTGATAAGAATAAGCATGCCATCTTGTTTCACATGTATATACATTTCCGTAAATCGTATTATGGACATAGTTGCAACGAGGCATTATTCACTGTGGCTAAATTTTTACAATTTGGTCCCCTCGTGGTGATTGATTGCTCGCGACAAAATGAGTCGATCAAGAATAGCACCGTGGACGTGCGCATAGCTTTCGATTGTAATGAGAATGTGCCTGCAAATACTACAGCCTACTGTCTGATTCTGCACGATCGGGTGGTTGAATACAATCCGCTAACAAACGTGGTGCGCAAAATAAATTAAATTGCCATACTACTTGCCCCGCCCTCTCCTGTGTCAAATTCGTACAAACATTTCATCGTAAAAAATCGAGATTCTTTACGAGAAAGACTTCATTCTCTCATCTATCTTGGAAGCGAGCTGACCTCTAAAATTGTATCGACAATGGTCGTACCAACATTTGTTGACCTGCAAGGGTTCATCGTCGATGGAAGATTTGTTGTCAAGGAAGTGGCTGTCCTACGAATGGGAACAATTCTCTCGCACTATATTTTTGGGAGTTCGATGCCGCAATATCTTCTTACAAAATCCGACAAATCAAGCATCCGATGGTTGGTGGCAAAACATCATGGACTACGGTGGGATGATGGAGACGTTCCATACAGTATGGCTAAACAGCTAATTACGAAAGCTGTAGCTGATGCGATCGATGAAGAAGATGACACACCCCATATCGTATACGTTAAAGGGTTGCAGAAACGCGACTGGCTTGTGGATTTCCTCGATGAAAATACGAGAGCGGATGTGATCATTGACGCGCTGGACATTGACTATGAGAATATCAAATCTCTAAATAAGCTAAATGTAATTAATACTCTGCGATGTAGCAGACACGCGAAGCATTGTGCTTTGCAAAATGTATTTAAAATATTCAACTGGTGGTCTAAACACCAGAGAGAATTGCATAAATAAAATATTTATATTTATATTTTTAATTTTATATTCTATGTAACAATATATAATTTCTTAAACGTATATTATTTCTTCATTTTATTTACCCGTCTCCCGCCTCCTTCTCTCGCCACCTAATTTTAAGATTCGACGTCCTCACTTCCTCCCGCCCCCGCGCTCCCCTCAGAGGACCTGAGTTAGAACCCGCTTTGCCTTACTACTTTTGACACTTGGCAGGTTATGATGAATTGACACTTGGTAGGTTATAAAGCGATGACACTTGGTACGTTATAATTCAATAGTATACATAGGTATATGTACAATGACGGACGCCGATCCCTGCCGAATGATCCCGAGAGTCGACGAACGAAACATACACTAGTTTCTTTTGGCTGAAGGTGTGCGTGTAACGCGTATACGTATTATGTCGACGAAAATTTTGACTGGAGAAGAAGAATCAGAAGAAAAATCTACCCTTTCTGACAGATCCATGACATGATATTACGATATCTCTGTCATGCGTGGACCGATTTTATTGAATTTGGTCTTATTCGAAAGCTTATATGTGGTTTACATAAGAAAAATACCATTAAATTTAGGAAATATTGCAGGCGTGATGAGATATTAATGAAATAAGTTTCAGGTTAGGTTGGAATAGCCGTTTCTCGAGTAAATGATAGCGGTAGCGACAGTCGACATATACAGGGTGTCTTTCCTGTACTTGGCGTCGAGACGCTACCGCGTCTCTAGATATCTGCTCGAGAAATCAATTTTATATAGGGAATAGTATTTAAAACCGCACCGATGGAACTATAATGCTGATTATTTACAGCTAATACGGGAAGTATAAAAACATAGAATATTTTTATAGGAAAGGGTTTAATCTCCTGGATCAAACTAAGGAAATAACAGACCTAATCCTGTTGTAGCACTAACGTATACCACGGGAAAATAATCAACACCGGTTATTAACAATGTAACAACTGTATTTCGTGTGAACAATATGGCGCACGCAGTAGCGTGATGAGCCGTTGCTTACAAGGGGACCTTACAGTTGCGGACATCGCTTTTGGAACGACAGTATATGGAGGTCGTAGTACTCATGTAGTATGAAAATACCATTTCGGCTTTTTGCATGGTGAGCCTTCGTTTTCGAGATATTTTGATTTAAAGTTTTTAACGTATTTAGTAATCCAGATACATAGCATGCATACCCAAGAAGGTTCCGTAGCCACAACGGTAGCGCGTCAGATTGTCATGCGCTCGGTCCGGGGTTCAAGTCCCCTGCGACTCCCATGACTTTTTATTTATTTATTTATTTTTTTAAACAGTTTCCCGTGGAAATATATTTTGTGAATATTACGTGTTATATAGTGCGTTACATATTACTCTACGCAAATTTTAAGGTTGAAAATGCATTTATTACATAACATATTATTCTGATCGTCTCTTTCACCGGTGCTTTCATATTCTTGTACTGCGAAAATATTTCATTCCGAAACTTTCGACGCCTGCGATTGTCGAGCATGAATGTCGGAATGAAATATTTTCGCATATTCACAAAATATATTTCCACGGGAAAAACTGTTTAAAAAAATAAATAAATAAAAAAAAGTCATGGGAGTCGCAGGGGACTTGAACCCCGGACCGAGCGCATGACAATCTGACGCGCTACCGTTGTGGCTACGGAACCTTGGGTATACATGCTATGTATCTGGATTACTAAATACGTTAAAAACTTTAAATCAAAATATCTCGAAAACGAAGGCCCACCATGCAAAAAGCCGAAATGGTATTTTCATACTACATGAGTACTACGACCTCCATATACTGTCGTTCCAAAAGCGATGTCCGCAACTGTAAGGTCCCCTTGTTAGTACAGGCCAGAGCTCGCGCTCGTACGCCCTTGTCACCTCACGTGACTCGTCCCCACTCCTCGCTCACGGGGAGAGAGGGAACAGTAGCCCTACATTTTGACGCACTGTGGTGTCATCTGTAACACATAACACCATTCAGCTTGATGCAGAATAGCCACCCGTTGATAAGATGCTCAGACGATGATCAAGTAGAGGCACGTGACGCGTTCAGAAATTTCGATCGACATAAACTCCTGACATTAATTAAGGATCCCCTCTAAGAACCCGAAAAATAGGGACAAGTTCACATGGTCATAACTCCGGAAAAAATAGTCGTATCGATATTTTGAAAATATGGTATGAAAGCATGGAATTCCTACTTTCAGCTGCTTTGCTTCAGATTTTAGCTGTATTGATTTTCGGCAAAGTTATAACGATATAAAGAGTACTTGGTCAATTTTAAAAAAAATTTCTTCAACTTGCGAAAGTTCCACGGGGAGTAAGAAATTTTTTACACAAATTCCATTTACACCAGTCGAAAGCGGCTACTTTTCTGTGTAAAAAGAGAGGAATAAATTTCTTGCGCGATTTTTTTGGCCGAGTTATTCAACTTTGAAGCAAAAACCGTTTCTTTTTACTTTAGTTGCTTCTATCAAACGAAGGAATCATCGTAGAACGTTCATGAAAAAACAGTAGAAAGATCAGTCTTTCCTCTTTAAGACGCATCCTTGACTTTTTCGACTCGGTTAAAATTTCGGTCTACGATGTCCTTTCGAAAATATGCTTAAAAATTGCGCAAATTCCATTTTTTCTTCAACTCGTTGTATCTCCGCGAGGGATGGCCGGAACACCAATGTTTTAAGGGGGTATTCTGGTCTGACGAGGCGTTTTCGTCGCGTTATTTCGGAATTTTTTTACAAAGAACCCATAAGTTTGACTATTATTTAGTTTATTGCTACATGCTTATTGGTATTTGAACTATCTTTACAAATTTTGTCAATAGAAAAATGATAAAATCAAACGCAGTTGACTGGTTTAAAGTAACAGTGAAAAAAAACAATGGGGTCACTGTGACCATGATTAGGCTCGTTCTCGTGATCAGAAACAAAAAATGTAAAGAGATTCTTTATTTGTATGCCTTTGGCTATCGTCCCTACCAGAATGATAAAAATGTATTGAAAATTGAGCGAATGGCGGCGGTTTGAAAATTAAGTTTCGATTCTCGCACATTTTTTCAACTTTAAAGGTCCATGAAAGTTTGGAAACAAAATATTTTATCATAACTCTGGTAGGGACGATAGCCAAAGGCATACAAATAAAGAATCTCTTGACATTCTTTGTTTTAGATCACTAGAACGAGCCTAATCACGGTCGCAGTGTTTTTTCTCACCATTACTTTAAAGCAGTCAACTGCGTTTGACTTTAATTTTTTTCTATCGACAAAATTTGTAAAGATAGTGGAAATATCAATAAGCATGTAGCAATAAACTAAATAATAATCAAATTTATGGGTTCTTTGTAAAAAAATTCAGGAATAACGCGACGAAAACGCCTCGTCAGACCAGAATACCCCCTTAAGCTCATTTTAAAGCGGAGAGTCTGCCGATTCTTTTGAGTTCCACCGGAACCCGCTGCGATAATTTTTTACCTGTGGCCTTTATGTTTGAAGTGACCGTTTCGGAAAAAGTTCCGCGGTGGCTTCAGCGTCCGCGTGACTGCCGTACCGCCGGCATTGGCATCACCGATGGCATATCGCGTGCAGGTATGTGTCGGCTGTTTGTGCACACACGGGAACATTCGGTAGCGTCGCACAGTGTTACGCGTAATGGACAAAAGTCAAGAATCCGACGTGTTTGATCCACAAATTCTTGTATCTTAAAATGTTAATAAAGGAACGTAGGTTTCAATGTTACCCATAACTTCTGCTGAATTTACTAATTTGTTGTCAAAAGTGATGCTAGAAATTCATTACAAATTTCGGTGCATTTTTTCATACACGTGCCATTGGCAGAATGTTTATGCTTTTCATTTGGTTTTTATAAGTTGTGTTTAATACTGTCATACCTTCAAAACTGCCGAATCAGTTTTTTACAATACTAACAATTTGTACTAATTTTTTATGTTAAATGTTTACCAACTTCGATGGGACTTTTAAAACAAGTACCAAAAAGTACCTCCCTGATTTCCTGTATATTAATTTAGGGAACATTCAACTTTATATTAACGTCAATTTTAACTGCCCGAATCTGCCCGAAACAGAAAAAGTAGCCAAAATCATTATTAAGACGTTCACCGCTCCGGCCCTTAGCGTAGTCTCTAGGTCTCCTCGTGCATAAGACACTTATGTTAATCTACACATCCAATATGCTTTTTCCAATTGTTTATACGATATCTACCATGACTTTTCCATCCTGGATGCTGTCTTCAGTTTTAAAATAGCAGTCAAACGCGATACACGTGATAAAAATAATTTGATAAAAAAATGTTTCGAACAAAAGTTAGTCAGTAGTTAGTTGACAACAAATTGCAAAAGTAAATATTAAGAAAAAAGCTTTTTATTCACTGAAAAATCATGATCGCCTTAATATTTTTAATGGAACCGTATTTTTTTACACACCAATCGATGCAATTTTATATTCTCTTTAAAAAAGTATTAGGGTACTTAGGACGAAAACTGATTAGTTCAGAAGTTATGAGTTTTGTCCTGAACGCCCATATACGCGTAACACTGTGCGTCGGCGTAACTCGGCTCGCTTTCGGTTGCTATCGTCACTTATGTCGGCGGGTAGGGATACGAACAAGAGTGCTCGCTTCCGCGGGAACGACCGACAGTGCGACACATTTTGTAGCCTTATTTTTCCGAATCGGTAACTTCAAACTTACAGGGCACAGGTAAAAAATTATCGTAGCGGATTCCGGTGGAACTCAAAAGAATCGGCAGACTTTCCGCTTTAAAACGAGCTTAAGACATTGATGTTCCGACCATTCCTCGCGGAGATACAGCGAGTCGAAGAAAAAATGTAATTTGCGCAATTTTTAAGCATATTTTCGAATGGACATCGTAGACCGAAATTTTAACCGAATAGAAAAAATCAGAGTTGCGTCTTAAAGAGGAAAGACTGATCTTTCTACTGTTTTTTTTTTTCATGAACGTTCTACGATGATTCCTTCGCTTGCTAGAAGCAACTAAAGTAAAAAAAATGTCGGGTTTGGCTTCAAAGTTGAATCACTCGGCTAAAAAAATATCGCGCAAGAAATTTATTGCTCTCTTTTTACACAGAAAAGTAGCCGCTTTCAACTGGTGTAAATGAAATTTGTGTAACAAATTTCTTACTCCCGGTGGAACTTTCGCGATATGAAGAATATTTTTTAAAATTGACCAAGTGCTCTTTATATCGTTATAACTTTGCCGAAAAGCAATACAGCTAAAATCTAAAAGAAATAGCAACTAAAAGTAGGGATTCCACTCTTTCAAACCATATTTTCAAAATATCGATACGACTATTTTTGACGCAGTTATGACCATGTGAACTTGCCTCTATTTTTCGGGACCCTAGAGGTGATCGTTTAATTAATGTGAGTAGTGTATAACTAGTCTTCTAGATACTTAATAAATATCTGTTCTATAACCCATCAACAGGTTATGGACCCAGTAGTGCAAGTGTGATAGGTGCAGACTTAATTTGTTTCTGTTCAACGAAAGAAGCGGTTAATGTGATATACAGGTGCATGCGTCGAAAAGGCAAGCAAAGCATCCATCTTTGAAAGTTTGTGCAAGGCGGACGTTTGCAGTTATATATAGCAATTGTATTCGCAAGAGGTGTGCCAGGTGTATCGAACGTAAACTGATAAGACAATGGATATCGGTAAAGTAAAGGTGGAAAAATTGCACGACGCGGATAACTGGCAGCAATGGCAGTTCGTGGTACGTATATTATTAGAAAGTGACGACCTGATGGACGTGTGTGATGGCACGTTAAAGAAGCCAGAACCTGGTTCAGAGGATTATGTAGGAACACTGTTTACATGGAATACACCAAACAAGGCTGCGAATAGATTAATTGTAACAACAGTTGCAATTTTTTATGAACTGTGAAACAGCAAAAGATATATGGGAAAGGTTGCATAATGCGTTTGACTTCAAGTCTGATTAAAAGTTTGTCGCTAATTCAGAAACAATTTTTTTAATTTCGGTGGGAATCAAACGGAAAAATAGGGCAGCACATTTCGAAACTGGAACAGCTTGTAAATAAAATGAAGGCACTTGGCGGGGAAATACCGTCGTCCATGTTGATCACGAAGATCCTGTCGACACTTCTACCAGCTTTCGGCCATTTTCAGAGCGCATGAGATTCAACGGAGGCGACAAAGCGGACGTTGAGTAATCATTAAGGTGGACCTTATTTTTCGACCATCAGATTTTTTTGGTCCCGCCTCCCAGAAATGTGACACTCGTTTGGAAAATGATCTGGAAAAAATTTCAGCCCGATTGGACCACGAGAAAAGGACGCGCCACGAATTATAAATTTTTTAACTTTTTAAACCCTGGCATAAATATACATTATGATATATCGTTGAATTTGTATTTTTTTTTCTGTTTAAGAATACATACACAACATATACGATTGTTATAAAAAAAAAGTCCGTGACCTTGAAAACTCGAAAGAGTGACCTTGAAAAAAAATTTCCTTCCATTACATTCGCCTCTTTATATACTACAACAGCGATGCCCCGATGGGCAGCCCGAGGGTACGAGCATCCATCGCATTTTCCAAAGCTCGCGTGGAGAGGGGTCTCGAAACCAATGAATTTGCAGGCATGTAACGGATGAGGAAAACTCTAGTAGTGTGCGTGTAGGCTCGTACCCGTAGGCTTATACAGGGTGTCCCAAAAATGTCGCGTTTCCTTGATAGGGGTGACTCAGGGGGTGATTTGAAACAACTTTTTCCTTAGCGAAAATATTGTCCGAAGCTTCGTTAAGGAGATATTAACCAAAAACCCCGACCAATGAGAGCGCGCGCCTTCCGCTCCAGTTCCCGCGGTAGCGTTGGCTACGCGGTAGGCGACCGCGCTTGTACTACGAACGTACGAACAAGCAAGTCGGCATGCATCGAGGGAAACCGCGTTACACAGTTTATTTTTTAAAGCAGAATCTTAAATAAGAATAATTTGAAGTGAGAGGACAAGATGTTCGTAAATTTCGTTTTTAAATAAGGCATAAACGAAAAGGTAACGTAACAGAAAATGTACGACAAGTGATCGTAATTCGTTATTGAGGTAAAAATCCGTAGTTTAACAACGGCCAACACAACTAAATTTAAAAAATAATATTAGGTGTATGAATAAATTCTTTCCGACTGGAATTTCTATCGCGGTGGTATTCAGAAGCTGCCAGAAAAATAGCAAAATGTAATTAACAATAATGGAAATTATTTCGATGATCGAGTTGTTTTCATAATTTTTAAATCGAACTGTTATTGTACCCTAAAATCGGAAAGAATTTATTTCTACACCTAATAATCACCAATAAATGAAACAAAACTCACCCATTCGGACATTCCTTTCCTTGCTTTCCTTCCCTTTTCGGAAACCTGTGTCACTAGGCCACTGTACCGATCTTGGTCATCGGCGTCCAGTGCTCAGCTGATCGCAGGGTCAATGTACCGAATATTCACTTCACTGCACGGCTACTAACACTGTTCACTTAATTTATGTTTCACGGAACGTGTTGATCTTACGTTATAAAAATTGGTGGGGCCGATTACTGTTAATTACTGGGACGAGATTACTACTATTACCCGGCGAAAAGAAGACTCGTGGCAGACGGTCTCGGGCTGTGCAGTCCGTTGCTGTGACGATTGGTCGCGTCACCTATTTGGGCACACTTTTACAGACGGGGCACACGCATTTTGGTTATTGGCTGAAGTTGCCACATACATTGTCGCACCGCGCGACGAAGAGATCGAACGAAACACATCGAGACCGAGTGGGATAGAGCGATCTGTAGCCTACGCTATTGTTTTGTTTTGACGATCGTCGGTCAGATCGCTCTATCCCACTCGATCTCGTGTTTCGTTCGATCTCTTCGTCGCGCGGTGCGACAATGTATGTGGCACCTTCAGCCAATAACCAAAATGCGTGTGCCCCGTCTGTAAAAGTGTGCCCAAATAGGTGACGCGACCAATCGTCACAGCAGCGGACTGCACAGCCCGAGACCGTCTGCCACGAGTCTTCTTTTCGCCGGGTAATAGTAGTAATCTCGTCCCAGTAATTAACAGTAATCGGCCCCACCAATTTTTATAACGTAAGAACAACACGTTCCGTGAAACGTAAATTAAATGAACAGTGTTAGTAGCCGTGCAGTGAAGTGAATATTCGGTACATTGACCCTGCGATCAGCTGAGCACTGGACGCCGATGACCAGGATCGGTACAGTGGCCTAGTGACACAGGTTTCCGAAAAGGGAAGGAAAGCAAGGAAAGGAATGTCCGAAAGGGTGAGTTTTGTTTCATTTATTGGTGATTATTAGGTGTAGAAATAAATTCTTTCCGATTTTAGGGTACAATAACAGTTCGATTTAAAAAATATGAAAACAACTCGATCATCGAAATAATTTCCATTATTGTTAATTACATTTTGCCATTTTTCTGGCAGCTTCTGAATACCACCGCGATAGAAATTCCAGTCGGAAAGAATTTATTCATACACCTAATATTATTTTTTAAATTTAGTTGTGTTGGCCGTTGTTACACTACGGATTTTTACCTCAATAACGAATTACGATCACTTGTCGTACATTTTCTGTTACGTTACCTTTTGGTTTATGCCTTATTTAAAAACGAAATTTACGTACTTCTTGTCCTCTCACTTCAAATTATTCTTATTTAAGATTCTGCTTAAAAAAAAAACTGTGTAACGCCGTTTCCTTCGATAGCACAACCGCGGTCGCCTACCGCGGGAACTCGGGCGGAAGGCGCGCGCTCTGATTGGTCGGGGTTTTTGGTTAATATCTCCTTAACGAAGCTGCGGACAATATTTTCGCTAAGGAAAAAGTTGTTTCAAATCACCTCCTGAGTCACCCCTTTCAAGGAAACGCGACAGTTTTGGGACACCCTGTATGACTGGTACTCTTGGAGCCCCAGTGTTCTACATTTTAGGAATTGGGAAAATAAAAAGGAATTGACTAATGTGTCACGACGCCCGACATTCAATCGCCATCCAGCTATCCGATGCTTCACTTCCGATCGAACTCCAGACATAACGATAAGGATCGCCCCTCTACTCTGTAAATTCCGCTATTAAGGGGACCTTCCGGTCTAGAGCCCAAAAAAATAGGTGATTTTTAGGAATTAATTAAAGGAAAACTAATATATATTATTTAATGGGACTTTTTGCATTGTATTAAGGATGTCTTAAGTTATAGATATATAGATTTTGTTTTATAATTAATCATTGCAGACGGCCCTGGGGAGTCGTTAAAGTCAAGGCGTCAAAAAATTGATCCAAATCGGTGGAACCTGTATCTCCAAAAGTTATTATCCGATTCGACTGAAACTTATTTTATTTTGAAGATTATACTTCTGGCTAGGAGGGGACTAGAAAAAAATTTAAAAAAAATGACAATTTTTTTAGAAAATAACGACACTTGAAGTTTGAAATCACTTTTCCCTGTACTTTTCGTCCTTTCAACGCCTTTGAAAATTATAAATTTTCAATTTTTTGTAATTTTTCTAGTTCCCCCCCTAGCCAGATGTATATTCTTCAAACTAAAAAAAGTTGCAGTCGAATCCGATAATAACTTTTGGAGATACAGGTCCCACCGTTTTGAGAACCTGTATCTCCAAAAGTTATTATCCGATTCGACTGAAACTTATTTTATTTTGAAGATTATACTTCTGGCTAGGAGGGGACTAGAAAAAAATTTAAAAAAAATGACAATTTTTTTAGAAAATAACGACACTTGAAGTTTGAAATCACTTTTCCCTGTACTTTTCGTCCTTTCAACGCCTTTGAAAATTATAAATTTTCAATTTTTTGTAATTTTTCTAGTTCCCCCCCTAGCCAGATGTATATTCTTCAAACTAAAAAAAGTTGCAGTCGAATCCGATAATAACTTTTGGAGATACAGGTCCCACCGTTTTGAGAACACTGTTTCGAGAAAAACGCGTTTAAAGTTTTACGTGAGCGCCGAGTGCCCGGTTGTTGCCCATGCATTTGCCGCTACTCAAATGCCTATAACTTTGAGAATTTTACGAATTTCAACAAATCCTTTTAAACACGTATTCCTAAAAGGTTGAACATTCGAAAAATGAAAAAAAAATCGACTTTTAGACCGGAAGGTCCCCTTAAGAATCGATTCCGTTGCCAAGGGAAAATAAATGATGTTCAGTCGTTCCAAACCTATTGTCATGTGAGGTTCATTCTACCCGACTCTAGGTCTAATTAATAAGCGTACTGCGTGAGCCGAAATTATTATTAGACTGCGTCCATCTCTAAGGAGCTGTCGCGCCACGAGTCCTGTTTAGAAATAAAACATTGTTTTATTTCACGTACATTGGTTTCACGTGCTATTCCGAGCCTGTCCAGCAGGACACGTGCGAACCAATACACTGTGTCACAAATTTTGCGGATTTCCCCGTGACAAATGATTAAACAATAATATTATGTAATTGGACGAAATAGACTTGAACATTCCCACTTACACCTCTGATTAACAAAAAGTTTCTTATTAAACGCTTTTTATTCAGCTTCAATCCTCTGTTTGTGTGTTTGTTTGTATGTATGTTTGTTCAGTTCAAATCTAGAAACTCAATTTTAACCCACTTCCAACTATCCAATAGACTTGAAACTTTGCAGGCATACGTAGTTTGGATGACAATACAAAATTATGAAGAAAAAGAAACCCCTCAGGGTTTAAAAAATTATCCTGTCACCAAAAAATAGAACCCATAACCGCAAATCCAAACGACTTGAAATCAGCCTATAACCAGAAGTCAAATCAATTTAATCGCAATGAAATCAGCATGTAACGATTACATGCTGATTTCAGGGTACGAGCCTACACGCACACTACTAGAGTTTTCCTCATCCGTTACATGCCTGCAAATTCATTGGTTTCGAGACCCCCTTCCACGCGAGCTTTGGAAAATGCGATGGATGCTCGTACCCTCGGGCCGCCCATCGGGGCATCGCTGTACTACAACTTCTATCTGGAGAGTTTTTTCATATATCCATAAATGATGGAGATATTAAACATTTTTTATTTTTATTATAACGCTCCATTATACAGAAGAAAAGCAGTGACTGAAAATAAGTTATTATAGCTATTATGTAAATTACGAATAGAAATGTCATCAAAGTATTGCGTCACAGAACTGCTCGTGGACTCGTCAGTAGGGCCCAGTAGAACCTGTCTCAAATTCCGGTACAACGTCTTAATACGCTCACCTTGAATTTAAGCTATCATGTAAATTTCTAAATTATGGATACCCTAAGCGTTTGGTCCCAGACCTGCTCGTGGACGTTCGATAAGACCGAGCAGATCTTGCCCTAGACGCGACTGTGTTAACAAACACAGTCTTAAATGCGTCTCAAAAATTCAAATAGCCGCGGAGGTATTTATTAGGGGTTCCTTTATATTAAAAATGCTTTAAATATCCTTTGATAAATTCTTTTTTGTGACGTCAGGATACTGCTTTCTATATTCCACCACATTCTGCAGTATAAATTGTTTCTCCTCTTCATTTTTTGATAATATTTTATTATATTCTTCTATAAGTTTTACGCCACGCTCAGCGGTGTCATTTACCACTTTTAATCCATTCTCGATGTTTCACCCAATTTGGAAAGCCTCGTCACCATCCCATGTAGAAGGGTCTTTTTCAAAAAATGTGGTAGGTATTAAAAACCTTTCAAACAATCTTTTGGAATCATGAGAAATAAAATGTTCCATTTTTTTGTTGACCAATTGTTCCACATCCTTTAGAAGGATTTTATATTTTTTAAGGCATTCGTTGTCGTCACTGCCTACATTGGCATTTATAGCCTCTATCATTTTTATTTTAGTGTCATTCCCAATGCCACTATCGAAAAATGATAATGCGGCAGTTTCTGGTGCCAAATACCACAAATGATTGATCATTTTGTTTATTGCAGTGCGGCTTATTGTATCGTCAATTTGACGATAAGCCTATAAATTGTTTACAAATTCCAAATCTTATCGCGGGGCTTCCGTTGCGACTGAAGCTTGTATCCATGGTTTTAAATACAAATTGGCGAGGAAAATACAAATGTCGCGAATTCCAGTGGCCTTTTCGCTAGTCAAGATAAATTCTTTTCGAAATAAATATATTATTATACAATATATCCCCTTGGTCATCCATCGAGCGTGATGAAAAGCTCCTGGAACTCGAAATATATAATTTTTTCTAGGAGTTCCGCCTAAGAAAAGAACTGTAAGCTCCAAGAATTCTCTATAATCTTCTCGTGGCTGTTTTATGTTGTTCAAGGTTTGCATTGCAAACTCCAGCACTTCAGTAATATTTGCAATTGTAGATTGGTGGACGTACGCGTCTTCAATTCCTGTCACAAAATTCGATTTATTGATCTGGGGCCAAGCCTGCTGAAATTGTTTAAAAAGTGGAATATTTGGACCCGATGATTTCTCTAACTTTACATCACAAACACTCCGTAAAATAATTTCATATATGTGATGCCGGCAAGGAAAATATAGCAAATCTCTTTCAAATTTTTGTTCGAGAAGGATACATGCGCCTTGGAAACGTCTCATGTTCGATGACGTTGTGTCACAGACTTAAGATTTAATTTCACATTCTGTAGACTGAGAAATAGGACTCTTAAGATTTGCCCATTGGATGGCAATGTTGCACCGATAATTTGACTTTCGTCATGATCGAGTAAATCCTTGTACCTTCCATTTCACATTCACTTTCACTACGATATTTCACTGTTACCTGGCTGAATGCTCAGAACATAATGGCCCAACTATGAGTTTTCGGACCTTCTGTCCCATCCCTTCCTGCGCAGGTAGAATTCTAATGGTTTCTGTGGGGTACAAACTGATTACCTGACTCAGTTGTAGCTGCTTTTCGAAGGCTTTCAAAACTCGCATTTCAATACATGTACGAATTAGATATTTAAGAAGCTGTAGTATTGCCAGAAATGCAACTATTTCACATGAAATTTAAAATGTACCTTTATATACCATTGTCTACCTTTTTTCTACAAGCTACATGGGCGTTTCAATAAGAATCTTTAATATCTCCATCGTTTATGGATATGCGAAAAAACTCTTCAGACAAAAGTTGCAGTATACATATAAAGAGGCGAATATAATGGAAGGAAATTTTTTTTTCAATATCACTCTTTCGAGTTTTCAAGGTCACGGACGTTTTTTTTGTTAACAATCGTATATGCTGTGTATGCTATTCTTAAACAGAAAAAAATACAAATTCAACGATATATCATAATCTATATTTATGTCACGGTTTAAACAGTTCAAAATTTTCAAATTCGTGGCGCGTCCTTTTCCCGTGGTCCAATCGGGCTGAAAATTTTTCGAGATCATTTTCCCAACAGTTATATTTCTGGGGGGGGGGGGGGGCGGGACCAAAAAAATCTCGCAAAATAATTTTCGTCAAGAGTAGCTAAGGTCCAACCTAGTAATCATACAACGAGATTGATGACTGAAGAGCTTCGGCTGCAGAAGAAAGAGAACGAGCCGGAAGAACTTTAATGTCACATTTGAAAGTGCAACCGGATTCTTCGAAAAAGACCAATTTTTTTAAGAAGAAGGAGATACTAAGCTGTTTCGCGTGCTGAGTAGAGGAACATCTCAAGAAGAATTGTCCGAAGAAGCGGGGGCAGAGAAGAGACTGCAGCAAACCGTGGCAGACGTTTGGCCGCGGGCGGGCGGATCCCCATTGTTGCGACTGCATGTTAGCTTCAATTATACCTGATCCTATTGTGTGTGACACTGTTAATTACTCCTTTACCTGAATGTGATCCCTGCTCATAAACTAAAACCTCGTTTGCAAATACGCGTCTTCGACGAAAAGAAATCAGTACGCTTTCGCAGTTCGTAGAGGCTACATCTCGAGAAATGGAGCGAAAGACATCAAGATCAAGTTCTCAGTGACCAAGTTATCCTGCTAAAAAGAAGAAATTTCGTGGCAATTAACATACTGCAGAGTCGGACAGTAATTTGGCGAGTACGTCGGCAGAAAAACTGCAGCGTACCAAAGACATAAGTTTCGACGTTCCCGTTAATACGATGACGACCTATTGTTTCGTACAATTTAATTTGTTATTTTGTTCTTCGCAAGAATTAATTAAGTGCAAAGATTGTGGCAGTAATATACAATTTGCAAAGTATGATGTACGAGGTGTGGGTTTCAAGCTAAATGTGAAATGCTCGTGTAATGAACCCTTCATTAATTCTTGCCCGATGATAGATAATGCATACGAAATCAATCGGCGACTTGTGTTCGTGATCCGAATTCTTGGTGTTGGAATTAACGGTATCAGGAATTTTTGCGGACTGATGGATCTTGGTCAGAGCTTGCACATTTCGTTGTATTATAAAATTATAGATAATATTAAGATCCGTTATCAGATCAGATATTTCCGTAGATATAGTTTTCGAAATAGTGTTTAAAAAACCCATTGCCGAAAACAACCCTACGGCGACGATTTGATTGTAAAGAAGAAAGAGTGCGTTTTACATGTGAAGAAACGTAAGTACCGAAGAACCAAAGATGCAAAAAAACGGCTAACTCAATTAAAAAAAGTAAAAAAAAAAAACAAGCTGAAGAGGAAATAAAGGCAAAAGTAACTAAAAGAAAAACGCGAGCAACTGTAAAAACAGCTAAGGCTACTGCAAAGAAAACTTCTGTCGCAGTAAAGAATTCTAAAAAAGTAAAAACGGTTGAATTGACGAATAAATTAATGTCAGACCTTTCTTTATATTACGGTTTAGCAATACGTCGAAACCCAGATTCAATTGAAGAAATGAGGACCGCTATATGGTTTACCTTTTATCATAAGGTTTCGACGGATAAGGATCCCCAGTACTTACACTGTCCGCCGGGCGCAGACTCTTGGTGTCTGTGGCGCAAGAGTGAAGCGAATAATACATTACAAAATTACAAACATCGAACAGCCCTAAGAAACGGAATCTATTTTGAGGCCAATTTATGAAGAGTTAACTTTAGATGATCTGCTGGAAAGGTGCACGGGTAATGAACGGTCTGGAACTTGGCCCTAAAGCACACATTCTGCGGCAGAAAGGTCTTAAATATTGCGACATACAGTGCTGTTATGTAACTCATAACACCTGGTGTAACGAACACCAGCAAGCTCAGCAACATACGCAATTAAAGGAATCCGTATACGCAACCTCAAATTACGTATATAAATGCGCGACCGAACAACGAGATCAGATCATTATACAGATCAGTTACGCGATCACACCCGTGATCGCCCCGTCGAGATCAGTCATCTCAATAAACCTTTGTTAAACCCTACGGTGAGTTCTAACTCTTTAACCGGCAACGATTCACTACCTCACGGCTCAGCCCGAGTATCCCATCCCCGGCATCATCACCCGAACTATCGGAGCCCGAGGCACGACCCGTTCAAGGACAACCGCGGAGTACAGTCAGATTTTTGGGAAGAGTCTCCACATCGGCAATCCTTACAAAAGTGCAGCCTGCATTTTTAACGAAGGCTTTGCTTGCACCCATATTAAAAATAATGGACGTTATGGGCGTGACTCTTGGACCAGATGCTATGAACTTTGCTGCCGCTACTGATAAGGGGTGCATGATCCGCGCTAACCGGCGTAGCATCGATGCCTCAAAAGAGGCTAGAACAGCTCCAAGGGAAGCGAAATCGGCTCAAGAAGAGTTATATGAAGAAACTGAAGGCATATTGTATGGAGCTGGCCTCGCCAATTAATTGTAAGTATATATATTTGCGAATAATTTAGGAAAAATCGATATTTTTTTTAAACGCGTTTTCTCGAAACCACTTTTTTTAAGCTCGTGCAGGTAAAATAGAAAAAACTAGTGGACCGATCGGGCTGAAAATTGTACACATTGCTCTACACATATCTGGCTCTCATTGGTAGCAGAATTGTATTGCTATTTCAATAATTAATTAGTTTTTACATCGATAAACGATTTAAAGAAAGTCATTTTTTCGACACTTAATTTTTTATCTTGTTCCTTTGTTATGTATGAGAACAAATCTGCCACGGACGAGAATTACACTCATATTAAGCAAAAAAATAACTGGAAATTTTGTTTCAGATCGCTGTGTCACCCGGAATTACCTGCACCAACGACGCGTCTACTTTTTGAGGAGGCAAAAATCGTTAAATAAAAAATTGAAAATAGTAGAATATAGTTTAAAACTTATTTAATAACCGGTACAATTTTCAATTGAATCGTTCAATTTTTTCTATAAAAAAAAATCCTGAAAATTTATCAATTTTTGGCGCGTTACAGTGGAATACCCCCTTAAGCTTTGATGAGAGAAGGGATCGTGCGACAAGACCGAGGGAGTTAATACATTCGGATGTGTGCGATCTGATAAATGTCGTATGAACTGCGCCTGTGTCAGTCACGCACGCATAACCACCGCTGCTGTAGGTGTTTGCCCCTCCATCAGCGGCAGCTTAAGCCAGCCGATCCCTGAAGGCATACGGTCACTGTCCCATACACCTCTCAGCAAAATGGGACCGCTGAGCGCGAAAATCGTACGATTGTGGAGCGGCGCGGTCGATGTTGTATTCGAGATCGCATTTGCCTCAGCACCTGTGGGCAGAAGCTATGAATTCTGCTGACTATGTTTTAAATAGAATGGGTCCGACAAAAGTAGCTGGCGAAACGCCGTATTAATTATGGTTCGGTAAAGAGGCAAGTGTCGATCACCTAATAGTTTTCGGTACTGAATGTTTCGTCCACATGCCGAAGGAAAAGCGAAGCAAATTGGATAAGAAGTCCTTTAAGGGATACCTAGTTGGTTATCTTGACGTTGTTCAAGGCTATCGTGTATGGATTCCGGAATTTAGCGATATAGTTATAAGTAGGGATGTCCTATTTAATGGGGCTAGGTAGTCGAAAAATCGATTTTTTATTGCATTTTTGGGAAGTACTATCCTTTCTGAATAAAATAACGTTTGATTTATATTAAAATTCGCAAAATTATTGATTTGGCACCTAAAAATGTCAAGTGACGCACGGACGCGATTTCAGCCGGCCGCAGATACTCGGGCGGTGCCGCGGCCGGCGGCCGTTGAAAGGGCCTTCCTTGAGTATTAGAAAGTGGATTAATTTCCGTCTTATCTTTTATGACTTACATCAGGGCTCTCCAGCGTAGGGGCCCCTCACGCGCCTGCTTCCCCTTCCAATCTTCCTCTGGCGCAGCGTTCCTTCCGTTGTTAAGGAGACCGCGCGACGCTGCGAAGGCTGCCATGACGGGCTAGCCGGGCTAGCGTCTTCCCGGTTAGCGTCGCGCGGTATCCCTGACAACGCGGACAAGAGTGGGAGAACCCCAAGCGCACGCGTGCGGGACCTTGGAGAGCCCTGACTTACATTGTTGGAAAAGCAGCTTCTACGTACCTGCTTTGGTTTAGTGCCTTCAGGAGCACAGTGAGTCATGTCTACCAGTTTCGATCGAACGTTTCGACTTTTAGGACCGCCGTGAATATTAAGAGAAATATTATTCGTACTTTCCTTACATTTCTGTTTATATTATTATTAGAGTGGGTAAATGTTTACTTTAGGGAAGGATTTTCCGATTTCAATGACCTTGACATATGTTGTCAAGGTCATCATTTCCAACTACATATCCCCCTAAACTTTTTGGCGCTCGACTTTAGCTTACGAGATATTCGCAAAAAACTTTAGTTAACAATAGAAATACCGAATTTAACACATACTCACATCGGTTCACTACAATGCTTTACGCGCCCTTTGCCCTAACCTAGTCCCATCCAATACTAATACCGTCGGTTGTGAAACAGATTTCAATATATTATGCCGAAAGGTTTTATTGATATCTCTGAAACTAAGGCCAACCTCCAAAAAGTTTCAAGGTAAATGTTGTTCAGAATGTTGACCTTGACAACATATGTGAAGCTCAAGGTCATCGGAGAATCCTCCCCTGAAGTAAACATTTACCTTAGAGTATTTATATTTTTAATTAATAAGTGTGTACAACATGGAAAAAAGACCTAGCACTGATAAACAAACGGGGAAGAAAAGTGAAGAAACGACGGTTTCACGGAAATCAATTTGATGTCCCAGATAGCAATGAATGTTCTACTGCACACAACAAATTGAAGGATTGTTGTTTTTTTACTACGACTGATCCTAAAATTGGTTATAAGATCATTAATTTTGTAACTGTGTTTAGTACAATAGCTACATTTGTAGTATGCAAAGAATGCGGTGCAAATGTAAAGTTTGAGAAAGACTATCATCACGGCCTCGGTTTTAAAATTACAATTACGTGCTCAAAATGTGCGGATAGATTTGTTTATTCTTGTCCAACATCAGTCAAACAAAAGAATATTCTGTTCGAAATGAATTCAAGAATAATGGCAGTAATGAGGTACGTAGGTATTGGCTACAGTGGTATCAAATTATTCTGCGGGCTCATGGACCTTCCGGTGCCTTTGGTTCGTCGCAGCTATGATGCGTTTATAAAAAGTATGCGTAACGTTGCTAAATCTGTCTGCCAATTATCATTAAATTCAGCAATGACTGAAGAAAGTTCGCATTATGAAAATACAGAAAGCCTAATAGTTTCGGGCGACGGCAACTGGAGAAAACGCGGGTTTCAATCTCTGCACGGTATTGCATCTCTAATCGGACATTATACTGGCAAAGTTGTTGATGTCATCACTAAATCGTCTTACTGTACAGCTTATAAATTATGGGAGAAACGTTCCGGTACCGATGCATACGTGGAATGGTTAAGTGGACACGAAGAAGAATGCCGAAATAATCATGAAGGGTCCGCAGGTAAGATGGAGGTGGACGCGATAATCGAAATGGTGTGAAATATAAATATTACATCAGGGATGAAGATTCAAATACTTTTAAGTCTATTTTGGACAAGTAACCGTACGGCGAAGAGTTTCAGGTTTTAAAAAAAGAGTGCGTAGGCCACGTCCAGAAACAGATGGGCACACGGCTGCGCAATACTAAAAAGGAGCCTAAAGGTATCGGTGGGAGAGGTAAATTGAGTTTATTGAGCTTATTGGAAAATTAAGCAAATATTACGGTATGGCTATACGAAATAACTGCGATGATGTGCAAAAGATAAAGGACGCAATTATGGTAACCTTCTATCACAAATTTTCAACGAACGACAATTACAGCATCACCTTTGCCTGGAAGGAGCAGACAGTTGGTGCTCATGGAAAATGGCAAAGGTCGAAAATAATTTAGGCACGTATGAATAGAAGCCTGCTCTCCCCCTTGACGTACAAGAAGCCATCTTACCAATTTATAACGACTTATCAAATGAAGAACTTCTTACTAGGTGTATCGGTGGATTTACACAGAACGCGAACGAAAGTTTCAATAATATGGTGTGAAAAATAGCTGCAAAAAGGACCTTTAGCGACTTAGAAATAGTAGAAATAGGTACTTATCTATCAGCTGCTTGCACGACGCTGATATCAGCTTACAAAATAGGTCCAGAACAGGTGGGAACCAAAGAAGAATCAATCAGCAGCGACAGGCTGATGGTAGAGGAAGCATTACAAATCTCATACTACTCTGCTGGAGCTCATTAAGGGGTTAGGCCACCTTGGACGGAGCAAAATTGCAGTCATTTTCGGCATTTTTTTTAGGAAGATAATAAAATAAACAGAAAATTTAATATGAAGCCTGTTATTATACAACTCTCGCCGAAAAAAAACGTATTTTTTTCTTACAAAATGGCGGCGGTAGAGCCGTGATACGCAAGATCTTGTGGAGCGACATTTTCCACGGTGTTCAACCTTACGGCTATACCGTTTGACTTAGAACAAAAAACCAAAAAGCTTTATTTTCTGCATGCCTAAAACTATGGAAGTACGTAGCGGTTTTACGATATCTTGAATATGTTCTGTGCAATTGACACTTTTATAAAAAAAAATGCACTTTTTCTCTCCATGATCACCATTTCGAGACAAATTAATGTTTCTGGATTTCCCTACGTACTTCCATAGTTTTAGGCATGCAGAAAATAAAGCTTTTTGGTTTTTTGTTCTAAGTCAAACGGTATAGCCGTGAGGTTGAACACCGTGGAAAATGTCGCTCCACAAGATCTTGCGTATCACGGCTCTACCGCCGCCATTTTGTAAGAAAAAAAATACGTTTTTTCTTCCGGCGAGAGTTGAATAATAACAGGCTTCATATTAAATTTTCTGTTTATTTTATTATCTTCCTAAAAAAAAAAATGCCGAAAATGACTGCAATTTTGCACCGTCCAAGGTGGTCTAACCCCTTAAGCGAGGTATATAAATGTAAAAGTACTTTAAGACGTAAAAAAAACTTTAAACGCGTTTTCCTCGAAATCTTTTTTTCTCTTCCTTTTTTCCTGATTGCGAACGAATGGTGGTTCAGATCGGCTTGGAAAAAATGACAGAATGTGTAAAACATGTGCCAATTCACCGCAAACCTCTGATATGGTACGTAAAAATTCGAAATTTTCATCAAAAAATTAAGGGGGGAGCTCGAGTAAACCGCTAAGAATAAGGTGATTTTCGGAGATTTTTTTAGGATATAAATGCTTGATGAAACTTTCTGTAACTTTTTGTATATATTTGTTTACATTTCAATATAGCAAGAAAAAAAATTAATTTCAATATGTCCGTTTTTTTGGGAGCTCTCCATGACCTTGGCGTCGATGAGGGTAATCGGCGTGCAGTGTAATGCTTTTGGGTTTTGTCCTGGAGTAATAAACTGAACAGATTTTTCTGTTTAGTCATATTTTGAATCGGGAGAACTAAAACCGGCTAAAAAAATACAAAATTAATAATAATACTGGGCTCTGAAAAAGCAGCGATTTTGGGGTAAAATTTTCGTCTTAAATATGCAATAAACATAGTTTTAATAAATAATATCATAACTCAAATTAGTAAGCCCGGCGGGGAATTCAATTATGTAAATATGTGCACTGTGACAGCACGATTGATCAAATATTTGTTAAGTTATGCTGCACGCCAATTTGAAAAACGTGGTTTCGAGGAAAACACGTTTAAAGTTTTCGGTTCAGAAAAGCCGATGTTTTTGGTAACTTACCGCTCTCTGACGCTAATCTGCGATTCCAGGCCCGTATAGTTGACCTTCTGTTTCTTATTTATACCTGAAGAAACATCTATCTATTATTACTCGGTTTACCTTCGAAGTCTATTGTGTGTAAAGAACTGAGCGAAGGGACGCACCGCGTGCTTTGGCGCGTACCTGCTAGACACGCAGGTATAAGCCCGTCTGTAGCACCGTTAATACGCAGAATTTTATTCTGACACTTCTGGAGAATATTCTTGACATGTAATAGCATTGATTTATGCAATACAAAAATTTCGATTTTTTCGAAAGTTACTTGAGTCTCCCCCTTAAATAAAACTCACCCTTTTGGACATTTCTTTCCTTCCTTTTCGGAAACCTGTGTCACTAGGTCCGAATATTCACTTCACTGCACGGCTACTAACGCTAATCACTTAATTTATTTTTCATGGAGCGTGTCATTCCTACGTTATCAAAATTGGTGCAAAAATAATTTTCACTTGGCGTTCGGAGCTGTGGGTACAGCAGCACAAATGCTCGTACAGCAGTAATTGCGTCACCGTTGTTCTGGGCATAAATCCAGAACTTCGCGTAATACTGTTGTGTAGAAAACATTTCTCTGACGCAATTGCTAACTGACTGACAGGATTTTTTCCAAGGAGCTTCCTCTACCCCAAGTAGTTTCTGTCGTTCCATTATCAGGTAAGTCTCACCAGGACAACATGCTTTATGTAAAAATAAGCCAGCACATTTTCGAAACACACGTGCTTTGCAGAAGTGCAACGAACGGACCATCGTGCACGTTTGCAAATGCACGCGTTCTCTACCGCCGACTCGCGGGACAACACGGTCATAAACCGCGACGTTGGCGAAATGATCTGGACGATCAGCTTGATTAATTTTTGGTAACGAGGAAGCGGGGATAGAGGAAGACAGGGGCGTGCGCAGACTTTTTTCCAGAGGGGGGGGGGGGCAACTTTGGGATGATGGTAAAGAAAAATATACCCCTCTTGCTTTTTTAAACCCATCTTACAGTGCCAATTTAATTAAAAATTTAAAACCGAAATTTAAAAATATTCCCTTTTTTTAGTATAAACTTAATAAAGATCGGTTTTGAAAAATAAGCGATTTTTCTTCAAAAGCTAGGGGTGTAACTGCCCCTTTTGCCCCCCCCCCCCTGGGGACGCCCATGGAGGAAGTTGGAAAAAATCCTGTCAGTCAGTTAGCAACTGCGTCAGAGAAATGTTTTCTACACAAGAGTATTACGCGTTGATCTGGGTTTATGCCCAGAACAACGGAGACGCAACTACTGCTGTACAAGCATCTGCGCGGCTGTACTCACTGCTCCGAACGCCAAGTGAAAATTCATTTCCACCAGTTTTTATAACGTAGGGCCAACACGTTCCATGAAAAATAAATTAAGTGATCAGCGTTAGTAGCCGTGCAGTGAAGTGAATATTCGGTACATTAATCCGAACGCACTTGACGTTGCGACTCTTAACTTTGGGTGGTATCGGATACCTGGGACCAGCTGTGCACTGGGCGCGTGCCTCGATGACCAGGATCGGTATAGAGGCCTAGCGACACAGTTTTCCGAAAACGAAGGAATGGAATGTCCGAAAGGGGTGAGTTTTATTTAACTTATTGGTGATTGTTAGGTGTAAAAATATTTTTTTCCGATTTTTGGGTACAATTACAGATTGATTTAAAAAATATGAAAACAATTCTATTATTGTTAATTACCTTCGCCATTTTTCTGGTAGCTTACGAATACCACCGCGATAGAAATTTGGTAGATTTGTACTGATTATATCAATGCAGTCGGAAAGAGTTTATTCATACACCTAATATTATTTTTTAAATTTCACGCAGGCTATTATTTATTTCCGGCGACATTTCTCCAAGTTTCTTGTATGTAAATTTTTCTTCGGGCTTTTGAAGAGACTGATTTGTTATCAGCAACAGTATTGGCCGTTATTAAACTACGGATTTTTACCTCAACAACGAACTACGATCACTTGTCGTACATTTTCTGTTACATTACTTTTTCGTTTATGCGTTATTTGAAAACAAAATTTACGTATTTCTGGTCCTCTCACTTCAAATAATAATTATTTTCGATTTTGCTTGAGAAAAAAAAACTGTGTATTCGTCTTTTAACGTTTGACATGATTTTCCTTGATTTATCTTTTATTCGTTATTCACTTTAAATAACAACCAAAAGATGACGAAAAGTTCGGTTTTGTATGTTACGTCTCTTTCATTTGTTATTTTACGTGGTTTCCTTCGATGCATGCCGACTTGCTTGTTCGTAGTATAAGCGCACCCGCATACCGCGTAGCCAACGCTACCAGGTGAGCTCGAGCGGAATGCTCGCGCTCTGATTGGTCGTTGTTTTTTGTTAATATCTCGTTAACGAAACTTCGGACAATATTTTCGCTAATGAAAAACTTGTTTGCCATCACCCCACGAATCACCCCTGTCAAGGAACGGAAACATTTTTGTTAGACCCTGTACAGTATTCCCTCGCTGAGGGCTCGATTTGGCGTACACGATGTGGACTTTTCGCTAACCCCACTAGTTCTGTCTCACTCTTGTCCGACGAAGGTGAGAGCGAGTGAGGACGGTAGGAGCAGACGACGCGTTGATGTTTTGTCTCGCTCCTTCCTTCTGACGCATGACACTCCCTCCTTTGCGTGCGCGACGGTCGTGCGCGATGGTCGAGAGCACTCACCGTGAACACGAAAACAGCTTCAGCAAAAGCTTGACGCAGGCCCGGCTCAAGTCATTTTTGCACCCTAAGCGAACTTGTCAAAAAGCGCCCTTTATTATAATACATTTATTTGAGATTATTTATGACTTTACTGTGAAAAGTTAGGCAACTGCCTAGGGCGTAAGGTTGACAAGGGGCGGAAAATGGTATTTTCATTGTTGGCATTGTTGAAAATAAACTTATAAATGAAATACTACAAATTGTACTGCAACTGTTTTAAACTACGAATAAAAATTCAGAGTAAGGTCATCAATAATCTCAAATAAATGTATTATAATAAACGGCTCAATTGGACAAGTTCGCCTAAGGCGCAAAAAAACGCTGGTGCCGTGCCTGGCTATATGACCATGGGGCGTATGCGTCGAGTAGTTACGATTTCATCTGAGCGCTCGCGCACGCCCGCCGCGTACGCAAAGCGTTCCATCTCGCTGCCCCCTTCGGCCAGAAAGAAGCGAGAAACGAACACTCGGAATTAGGGCTCCGTTCACGATACGGGCTCAATGCCGGTCCCGACCAACGAGTCCTCAACGAGGAAATACTGTATATTCAAAGCAATGATCAGGCCGCGGATATTTTCACAAAAGCAAACCGAAATTTGAGTATATGAAGTCACTGTTGGGACTTGTATGTAAAAAACACCTACTTAATGTAAACGATTAAGGTAAATTATATATAATTGTCGCATAGGGTTGTAGGGAGAGTGTTGAAGGAAAAACTCTATGTTGCGTTGTGTAATTTACTAACGGCGCTCCGCGTGGGGCACCGTTGTGACGGATTGCTCCGTCACTGGAGATCGCGATGCCCGCGATCGTCTTTTCGTCTTCCCAGTTTGTTAGTTCTGCTGAACGAGACGCGTGCAGTCGCGTTGCGGTCCGTCACAATCTTTTCTATATGTATAACTAGTGTTCTATATATTTAATAAATACCTGTTCTATCAATAATCCATCAACACTGACACTCTTAAAATGTATTTGACTGAATTACTGATACCCGAATTACTGCCAGCTAACATAATACTGTGTATCTCATTTTAAGATTATGTCGTCTCATGTACATGAGTAAATGACAGTAATACCAAAATGCTTAAAACGCTTGTACCAATCACTGTCACCTAATTAATAATTAATCGTTATTCCTTTCTGTGATTTTTATATTATCTAAAACATTATATTTTGTTATGTTAATGTATTAAATATTACAATTGCAGCATTTTCTTTAACGCCTTGTTTTCTCTTTCGCTAATAAGGAAGTCATCGTTTTCACTCTCCTAATGTCCGCTTAAAATTTTTGATTGTTTCATCCATATTAACGAAGAAAAAATTAAGTGCTGTTTTTTGTATCGTATAAATAACAGTTTCAATTGTATGCTAAATTTTTTTTATGTATCATTTCCCAAGATTTATTCGTTAATTTAAGTAAAACAGCTTAGGGCAGGGCTCTCCAGCGTAGGGGCACCTCATGCGGGGTGCTCCGGGTCGTCCTTCACAGTCGTCGTCCAGCGGGCTCCGAAAGGTTCGGGTGATAATGCCGGGACGAGGATATTCGGTTAGAAACCGAAGGTAGGGGATCGTTGCGGGTTAAAGAGTTAGAACTCACCGTAAGGTTAACAAGTTTATTCTGTCCCGATCTGGGTGACAGGAGTACTATAGCGTATGTCTGTTATTAATCTGTCTGCGCTCGTAGTTTGTACAGAGTCTTATAGTTAGCCCGGGGCGAAGCGGGGACCAGCGGGGTCGCCGCCTTCGGCTCGCTTTTGGGCGTTTTCGTTGGAAACGCTGACGGTGCTCGCGGGTTGTTGCCCGCGCTTTGACGCTCGCGCGTGCCATCGGAATGCGCGGCGGTTGTAACTCTAGGTCGTTGACTGGGTTACAACATTCCTCTCCCAATCTTTCTTTCGCGGAGCGTGCCTTCCGTTGTCAAGGAGATCGCGCGACCCTACGAAGGCTGCCTTTACGGGCTAACCCGGCCAACGTCTTCGCGGTTAGCGTCGCACGGTACTCCTGACAACGCGGACGAGAGTGGGAGAACCCCGAACTTTTTCAGTTGATTGGTTAACCTGAATCGATGTACACCATCTGCAGCGGCGCGCCCTACAGGGCTATCTTCAACGATTAATAACTTCCATAATTTTATACATTCTGACGATTTTTGTTGTTGTAATTACTCCTAAACGTGCCCACAATAGATTGTGAAAAACACGACTATGACGATTATTTGGTACCAAAGTACAGTATTTCCTCGCTGAGGGCTCGCTGGTCGGGACCGGCGTTGAGCCCGTATCGTGAACGGAGCCCTAATTCCGAGTGTTCGTTTCTCGCTTCTTTCTGGCCGAAGGGGGAGCGAGGTGAAACGCTTTGCGTGCCCGGCGGGCGTGCGCGACGGGCGCGAGCGCTCAGATGAAATCGTGACTGCTCAACGCATGCGCGCCACGGTCAGACAGCCAGGCACGGCACGAGCCTCTTTTGCGCCCTAGGCGAACTTGTCAAATTGCGCCCTTTATTATATTACATTTATTTGAGATTATTGATGACTTTACTCTGAATTTTTATTCGTAGTTTAATACAGTTGCAGTACAGTTTATAGTATTTCATTTAAAAGTTTATTTTCCACAATACCAACAATGAAAAGACCATTTTGCGCCCCTTGTCAACCTTACGTCCTATGCAGTTGCTTAATTTTTCAGAGTAAAGGCATAAATAATCACAAATAAATGTATTACAAAAAAGGGCGCAATTTGACAAGTTCGCCTAGGGCGCAAAAAAGACTTGGGCCGGGCCTGCGTCAAGCTTTCGCGGAAGCCATTTTCGTGTTTACGATGAGGACTCACGATCATCGCGCACACCCGTCGCGCACGCAAAGGACAGAGTGTCGGACAGAAAAATATCAACGCGTTGTCTGTCTCCTACCGTCCTCGCTCGCTTTCAGTGCCCCTCACTCGCTCTCGTTCCATCTCGCTCTCACCTTCGCCGGGCAAGAGTGATACAGAAGTGGTGGGGATAGCGAAAAGTACTGTAATTTAGCCTAAAAAAACTAACGATTTTAGGTATCTAATAGTCCACTGTAGTGGTCTGAGAAGTAAGTGTGTTTTCGGGAATTTTTTCATCCAAACATCGCAAGTAAATCAATGTATTGCTTAGTATTTCATTTGCGTAATATGTACATATTGCAGGGTAAAAAATTTTTTTCAATCAAATTCATGAATCCGTGTCCGGTATACGCTTTGTCAAAATGCACGCTGCGGAAAAATCGTTCCTGTGGGGTTGACAGTGCCTTTGCCATATGGTTAATCTGAATTCAAAAAGACAAAAATATTTAGAAACTAGAAGCCTACGTCTATTACGTGGCGTAAAAAAATATCACAAAAGAAAACAAAATGGTGGCCAACTGAAAGAAAATCACTTGGGGTAAAGATGTTGATAAAAAAAAATAGAAGGAGGCCGTTAATTTAAAAAAACCTGCACGTCATGTAATAGAGACGAGTTTTTCGTATAATGCCCTTGCTCATGTCAATTGGATGTATAGTTTTCTCTGTATACTGTCAACGCGGTTGAAAAATGTCATTCTAAGAAAATGAGTTCAAAGTTCCATTCGGTTAAGTGGCGCGCTTGACACCGCTTCAGGGAAAATATTATCTCTGCCAATTTTACGAATTTCTTCATAAAAATTGGAAAGAGCATTCTGGAATCGTATGTCTTTCAGAAAATGTACAAAATAAAAAATCGATCTTTCCGATTTCCAAAACCATGTAACAACCAACTATAGGGTTTTTTCTCGCCAGTTCCGTAAAAACATATCCCACTGTAAACGTTATATGAACTATTTTGTACACTGTGTGCAAAATTATAATGTGATTGAGATATAGAAAAGTACATACAACTATTTTACACTTTTTCTATGATTAGTAATTAGACATTAGCAAAATGTTACTAGTTACGAAATCTTGTAGAATGGTACTCTGTTTTATCGAAAGTATTGACTTTATTAAATAGTAATATGTACGTTAGATGTGGATTTTTAAAATTATAAATGTATGTATGTTGCTCAATCTTGCGTTGCCAATTTAATTTAATATTTATATGAATAATAATTCATTGTTACAGATTTTATATTGATCCTGCTCTTTCACTTTTGTTGGTTATTCTGATTCTGCGATCAGTGTGGCCATTGCTGCAAGAATCTGCGTTGATTCTTTTACAAACTGTACCAACACATATTCAGGTAAGTTTATTATAATAAATAGTAAATAATAATAAAGTTATTCCATTTTCTGAACATAGTTACTGTGGTTTGCAAAACTGTTGGCGTCCGGATGCTGAGCGGGGCAAGGGGGCTACCTCGCTCGCGCCGCCCCACTCTCTCCCGCGGAACTCCACAATTCCCCACTCGCTCTCTTCGTCACGCGGTGCTGCTGACCGATTCGTTGACGTGACGCGTCGGCCAATAGCGACAATACGTGTGCCCTACCTCTACCACTGTGTTAGAGAACGTGGGCCTATGAGGATACACTCGATCGGACCACCAAGTTTCTGCCGGCAACATTTTTGCAAACCACAGTACGTCAACATTTGTTACTTATGTAATCGCTTACACTGAAACTTAGCTCAGCGAATTTATAATATTCTAATTGTGAGGCATAGGTGTAGCTAAGCAAGCGCGGGGGGGGGGTCAGGAAAAAAAGAAAAAATTATTCGTTCGTCCAAAATTGATTTATATATTACAAAATTAATATAAATTAAATTGGGAAGTAATTCCGCATTACACAACCCTGGTTATATTGATTCCTACCTACGTACATACATAAATTCAAAATTCGGTGCACAAATGGCCGAATTCGGAGCCGAAGGACTCTGTGGCTCCGGAAGCCGGGCCGGAGCCGAGTTCGGTGCTCTTTTCTAACCATAGGATCGGTGGGGGAGCTGCAGTCGTGTGCGTGCACGCTCCTACCATGAGTCTATATGTAGCTCTACACTCACGGATTACCCCACCGTGGCTCCCGATCAGCTCTGAGCTCCCACAAAAGGGGCCCTCAGACGATCAATATACATATACCTATTATCAACATTTATTGACAAATTGCTTTGCCTAAAACGTTCAATATTTATTGGCATTACAGTCAGCTTCGGAGTTGGCATTCAGCGATGTCTAATCGAAAGAAAATTGTGCAGCTGTTATTTTAGCACTACTGATGAAAACACCAAAGAAAAAATGTATGGGCTATGGGGAGTGACTTTTAAGAAGAAAAAACATCATGACTAAGGTCGGTATCAGATATATTGGCTGGTGAGTTTGTTTTCGGGAACAGCGATCGAGGAGAAATCAACTACCACCATTTGACGATCGTGGAGAAATCAACTACCACCATTTGACGATCGTGGAGAAATCAACTACCACCATTTGACGATCGTGGAATTGTCAGTTGGAGTTGCGGGGCCCCCGAAGGGAATGGGGGGGGGGGGGGTAACGGGAACTCTGCTCGGCTCCGCCTGAACCTAACTGTTTGGCTGTTATTTATTCTTAGCGTAATAGTTGTGTGCGTTACGAAGCTATGCGTAGACCAACACCAGATGAAGCTATCGAGAAAGAATCAATATTCTGACCAATAAAGCTCCTAAATTTTTTCGAAGCTAACGCACATCTATTCTGATGTGTGTATTTCTACGCTGACAGCTCGGTTTGGCCTACACACCAGAAGCTTGGCACTATCCCCACCAGTTCTGGCTCACTCTTGTTCTGCGAAGACGGGAGCGAGATGGAACGAGATCGAGTCAGAAAACATTTAGAAAATGAGCAGCGTGGCAGGCAAACGGTGTGGTGGGAGAATACCCCTCACGAACCTCACCGGCCAATATATCTGATACCGACCTTAGCACGTGTTTCAAAGAACGGAAATCATAGAAATTGTAACGTTCTACGCGGACTCGAACCCGGCGTTACCGACAGTCGATAACGTAGAACCGTTCTACATTACCGCGCAGCAACATTATACATACTTTTATACATATTTTGTTATTTAAGCGAACATTATAGAAACATCAGAAATAATTAATTAAGAAATAAGTATTGACAAAAGCGCAAGACAAACTATAATGTAATAAGCGAACAAAACACGAAATAACAAATAGCGACTCACTGCGCATGCGCCACCCCTCCAATTTTCCAATATGAAACAACAACGAATTTTAGAAAACATTAATATTTTTGTTTATAACTTTTTCCAGTTATTTAAACAATTGATAACAGTTTTACGATTTGATAGATGTTTGCAAAATAACGGAAGCGCACGTCGCAGGATTCGGGAGCTCGCAAAAGGGCTGTTTGACTTAAGAACACTTAACTTTAGGCACTAAATTTAATTCTAAGTCTATACTATTCACAATAATTTACAGTTTATAATAAAGGTCCGTTATGTACGTTTACTACGATTATTTGCAGCTCTAAGTCACTTAGCGGCACTTATTCCTACGCGGTAGGCAATTTTACTAAGCGGCGGCAAAGCACGTGGATTCGGCCCGAATCCAGTAAAGCGAAGCAATTTAAGCGAAGCGGTATAAGCGAAGCGTTTAGCAAGCGAAAGCGTTTAGCAAGCGAAAGCGTTTTAAGCGTGTTACCTGGTGGACGGCTCGTCGACTAGTAGATCGAGGAATTCTTATGCGATTTCCTCGAATATACGGTCTCTCCCCCTTCCATCGATCGGCGCATGATCGATTGATCCACATGGACAAGGGGGAGATAGAACAATGCGTCACCACGCTTAAGTTAACTCGGTCTCGGGAGATGGCGCAATAAGTATTATTTCTCGAACAATAGATCTAATTAAAAGAAGTAAGTTTTACAAAATAAAATCGAAAAATAGCCGAATCTTCAGGGGTTAATTTCACCACCTTAAAATGAATTTAGGCAGCAAAAAAAAATGCGTTGTAATCAGGAGGAAATCTCCTGCAGCAAATAGAACGAGTCTTATTATGCAACTTACTATGTGTTGTGAGCGCGCAACCGTGCGAACCGTGTACTTGCCATCGCGTAACTCCATAAGCCGATAACGCATTATACAATTCATATACACGGTTGAATTCACAAAAAAAACACTCCATATTTTTAGTTATTATATAAATGGAAGAATTGTTAAAAATAACGCGAGGTAAAATTTTTTTTTTAAGAAAAATTTTTTTTTCAAAAATTTTGTTACTGTTATTTTGTAGCGCTTATTGCGCCATTAAACTTTTGTTTGAAACCTTTTTTTCTGTCTGTTGTACTTTGAAAGTTATACGTGAAAAAGTGGAAGTGGCAATTTGACTTTGAGGTTAGTTTTCACCCCCTTAAAGGGCGATAGGGCACAAATGAAACACACCGTTGTTCTTGTTTTGAGTCACTCTAAAAACCCACAAAGTTGCGTTCCAATCGGTGAGTCCGGGTTCGCGGTGTTCCCTTGTCAGTTATAAGGACTGTAAAATTTTACAAGGGTATATTAAAAAATGGCTACATGTTTCCTCGGCAATGCAATGGCAAACGAAATTGCAGTTAACACATTCACTGTTGTGACGATCATAATTATTTCTATTGACGGCAATAATTACCATGTCAATGCTTGTTTTAATATAAAAACTAATATTGATAGACAATAAACACACATAGAAGAGATGTAATATGCAAGATGTTTTGCGGAGAGTCACAGGAACAAAAGGGATAGTCTTCTGATTGCGCGTGATGCAGGTCAAATTTTTCACCTACGCTCTTGCGTGTCACGTTCGAAAGTGTGGCGCGCAAGAATTGGGAAAACTAAGCACCACAATTCTGCCCGCGCGAAAACCTCGACTCATGAGTTTAAGAAGCAGAATGATACGTATAAAGGGACAACAGACACATGAAATGAAGGGTTCGGCGTGGCGTGTGGACTTTCCGACAGTTGTTAATTCACAGTTGTAAAACGCTGCCGTGGGAGGCTCTAGGGATCGAAAGATGCACTCCGTGCCAATCCCGTTCTGGTCTTGTTTATTCCACCTCGTAGGCTTCGTTACAATGGGACGAACACATCACGGAACAGATAACACGGACACTTCACAGCACAAAATCGACACGTCAAAAAACAATGATGAAGGGCGCTGGGCGCGTATATTGGCAGGGCCGTTTCATGTGGTTCGAGATCGCTGGGCTATAAAAAGACGGTGTTAAGCGGCGCGTGCGAGTCAGTGTTTTCCTCAGAAAGTCGTTCTTGGAACTAACGGCCGGATCGGGCGTCTATCTAGAGGTCACGAACGCCCGATCCGTGCAAAAACTTTAACACGCTCGCGTAACCGTCCTAACGGCCGTGTTTACGCGCTCTCGCACGCACCTTCGAACGATCGCGCAGCGGCGCGCTGTATTTCGGCCGCGACAGATTTTATTAAAAATGCACTAAAAACTAAAAAATAATTCTTCTCTTGTACTACAATTTCGATGGTGTTTTATCATTTTGAATAAAATCATGGCGCAGGATATCTCACAACAAATGCATTTCGACGCTTGATGCTGTATAAAATTGATTCATATTCTGGTATGAAATATACTGCTCCACGATTTTATTTAAAGTGAAAAAACACCATCGAAATTGACCGAAACGAACGAAAGACAAAAAAAGAGCCAGAACTATTTCTGAAACACACATATATTAACAAAATACTTGACAAAATGTACAGAATGTATTAAGCCTGCCGTCTCACTGGGCCTTGAATGTGTGCGTACGCTCACACAAGCTAGGAAAAGCGTGTACGTGTACGGGATGTAGTAAACAAACCGTTTCAACCAACTTTCGTCGTGGAATCGGCAAGCAGGAAGTTTTGCGGGTATAGTTGCCTCCAATAGACATTCGTGCAGGGTGGCCTGGTACGTTTGAACGCTAATAAGCACCGTACGTTGAAATAATAATGAATTTATGAATCGTGTACTGTGTCAGACTCGATAAATGACACAATGAAGCTTCAAGGATTCTCCGTCACCGGCGCTGATGGTATATTCGCGCCATGTAGCATCAGAACCGGTGCAAGTCCAAGCTAGTCGATAAATGTAGGAAAGACATATTTGCCGATACGTACGGAGAGTCGCATCGCGCTGTTGCCGCTGTTACGTGAGGGCGTTAATTTTAAAGCGATTTTATAATTTTGACATAATCAGATTATTACGCAAAAATCAGGATTGTTTTGGGTACGGCTTTTGTCTACAACCCATACGGGTTGCCCAATCGGGATGTGGTATCTTGGTATAGACAGGTTCGAACAGAATGAGACGATATTTAAGTAAATATTACCATGTATTACAAAATAAACAAAAAGGAAATGTTTGAAGGTGGTACAAAAATGGGGAAATCTACATGGGTTTTGAATAGAGTCGTAGATGATCACGAATATAAACGTACGAGATGAATAATATTAGTCCGGTGTTACAATTTAACGCAAGTATTTCACGGATGACAATTGATCGAGGGAAAACCCCGCAACTCACTACGCGAGTTGGATCAATGTTCGCGCGGTTGTGTGATACTACAGATTCTAGATAAATAGTTTCAAGGAAAATAGTGTGATCGGCGCTTTATAATAATCGAATTCGAAACAAGTCACAAATGCGGTATTATCGAGGGAAACCCACAACTCATTAGATAGTTTGATTATTTGTCTATTCCATAGAATGACATAGTAAAAATCACTCACCGATTTTATACAAAGGGTTTATTTATTTATTTATTTATTTATTTAATTAACGGGCGAACCCTTTAGTTTACACAATATTTCCAGACTAGTTCAGATATAATACAGATATAGCTTAACCTAATAAGAACATAAAAGAGAACTTATTTAGTAACAATAAAGCTAGACAAAACAAAAACAAAACAAAAACTTGACAGTCCTCATGGGCGACGTCACAGTACACAGCTATTTCATGGCAGTCTGCTGAGCAACTTGCCCCTGAATGACGCAAGGGAGGGCGTGAATAAGTCCAAATCCAGGTCGGCAGTACACTGATTAAACTCGTCCATAGCGCGATTGATGGGATCAGCCGTGTAATGGTGGTAATCAGGGACTCGCGGTGCAAACAGAGGTCTCGGGCGCAGTGACCGTTGCGGAGCTTGGATGTGGATCAAAGAAACCAGCTGTTGGCAGTTTATTTGCCCATGGAAAATCTTTAGAGTGGCTTACTCTCTCTCTCTCTCTCTCTCTCTCTCTCTCTCTCTCTCTCTCTCTCTCTCTCTCCGTCTCTGTGACCTGGATGGGGCCTGCGGTACACGGTGTGAAACGCAGGACACTTCACACACTACACCAATGTCGATGTTGATGCTCAATATATTGTATTTAAATATTAAGCGCAAGAATATAAATAAATATTTAAACGGTAGAATTTAAAACAGTGAAAACGCAAAAATATATATATAGTCTCTACGGGGACTGGTCCTTCCACGCACTACAAGACAACACGGGAACTCCGGCTCAACGACTACTTTAACGAATAGTTATGTCCCTCGGACAGAGCAACCACGCACTATGCGACTTGTCAGTTGACTGCCGCGAGCGTTTGCAGGGTTGCACAAAGAGTGCCAAAATTGCTGACTCTGCACCTCATGCACACGGGCCCAACCGTCGTCGCTCGGAACGTTCCCAACATCTAAGTTGTTATCGCGCCCGGCGTTCTAAGAACGTCGACGGTTTGGAAGATTTTCGCATGGAAGAACGCAGTGGCGTAACGGCTCATATAAAATTATTATTATAATACGGTTTGTAGATTATTGACAATTGATCGAGGGATATCCCATAACACACCTAGGTGGTTGGATCAATTGTCAATGTCTTAAAATCGAATTTCAAAAATTTTAAAATTGGTCGGCACGTAACACCGCATTTCCCCTATTACTATTTTGTCGTCAGGGAGGCTTGAATGAATCACGGCAAAGCGGTTGGAGAACAGAGATGGACAAAGATAATATCTGGATAAACTCAAATAAAAGATACCTACTTTATGTTTATCCGTTATTCGAAGCTTCGAATAACACGAGTTATCTTTATTCCAAACACCACGGATAAATAAATTTATTTGAAGCGAATTTATTCGACGGTGAAAGATAATTTTTTTATTCGAAGTGAATTCATTCGACGGCGAATGATAATTTTTTTATTCGAAGAAAGTGTATTCGAACCGTCGAATAAGGTTTTTATCTTTATCCGTAGTTTATTCGGCTTTTATTCGTAGGCTTCGAAATTTCAAATAACTTTCGGCAGCGTTTTTATCCGAACCGGCGCGATCTCTTTTCGTGCTGAGGACTTGGGCTGTTCGGCGGCGACTTCTGATCTCGGTTCGAGCCTCGGCTTGAAAGGCATACTGTGTTGCTTGCGATGGATTATGTATTAATTGTTACTTCCTATTTGGGGCTGCGATTTAGGGAGTTTATATTTTTGTCCGCTTTCGAGCAAATCCTGGGGTTCTATCCTCTGGGATAGTCGAGAGAAAGATTGTGTGGTCATTAACGCGATATATTATGCTGGCTACCTTTTTTAATAGCCAATCGGTATTAAACGCCAGACGACGGGCTCCTTGGGCGTCGCGTCGATCTCCTCTACGGGGTTGGACTTTGGCGAGGCCCAATCGCCACAATCCACCACGATTCCGTGGGTCGCAGGGGTTGATGTTCCCTTGATGTGGATGCAGGGGGTGCTCGTCGCTCCCAGCAAGGCGGAATATTCGGCAGGCGCACTTACGTATTTAAACGCTAACCGGTGTAACTGTTTTTTTTTGCCGGTTCGGTGGCCTTTAGGCATTAGGACCTTCAAGAAATGGGGTTGAGTTGAGTTGGGTTTATTCTATTTCCCGGGATCATGGTTAGCATCTAATACCCGGTGACACCGTGAGCGACTGTCCGCTTATAAATATCACTTTTGACAGATGCAAAACATGATCGCTTATGAACCATTTCGATCATTTAATAATCGTTTAAGGGTTGGTCGATCTCGCAAGTCGTTTTTTACAACCACTGTATGATGACACCGTGGGCGGCTTTCCGCTTGTAAGTGCCACCTTCGGTGGAAGCAAATTGCGAACATTTAAGAGGGTAGACACGGGTAATGCAGCGATCTGTAACCGACACAATGTGGCCCGAAACATGAGTTTGGGAGGATATGTTGTTTGTCCTTATATGAGCACATTTTGGGCTGGGTGAGGTCTCGTTCGAAAGAGGAAGGTTCGATCCAGCCCTATTCTTTCCATCCGTCTTTTCATCCATGCCTCTCCCTTCCCGCTTCCGTCCAGTACCCTCCTCACTTTGTTCGTCAACCTCTCCCCCACATCCTCCTCCCCCTCGCACCTCATCAAAGCGTGCTCCCAGTCCTCCACATCCCCTCCACACGCCCTGCACATATTTTCCTCCTTCTTTAGCCAACACCCCCCACCCCTCATTTCATTTCCCAGCCAGAATCTTGCCACTCTCATCCATCTCTCCTCTGTCCACCCAGCCTCCAGGTATTCGGGTACCCCCTCCACCTTACACGGTACCATCTGTTATATTGCGATTGTACTATCCTTACCCATCTTTCCATTGTCTGTATCCTTCTCTCCTCTCTCTCCATCCTTTCCCACAGCCCTTCTGTCCTTCCCACCTCTTTTGCATTTACGCCTTTCCCCTCCAAGTAACCTTTCCTTTCTCTCTCCCACCCTGAGTTCTCCGCTCCCTGCGTGCTGTGTCCTCAATTTCCTTCAGACATCTGCCTGCCCACACCTTCCCCCCTTTCCCGTTCCTAACCCTTTCCTCATACTTCCATGCCCTCCTACCCGCTCTTAGTCTCATCATTTCCCTTTTTAACTCCTCCCTCACCATGTACCCCGGTGTCCTTGCGTCTAGCCCCATCACCCACCTAAAAAAACGTTCGTGTAGCCTCTCTACCCTTTCTCTCTCCTTCCACCCCCAAATCTCTGCCCCATGCCCCCGTCCACACCAAGGTGTCGTATAACCAGACCCTCCTCTTCCAGTTACCCCCGAAAAACCTTTTCCCCAGGCCCCATACTTCCCGCATTGCCCCCGCTGCCTTCCTCTCCCTTTCTCTCACCTGCGCCCACTGCTTTCCATTCTTCTGAAACTTGTACCCTAGGTACACGTATTCCCTCGTCTCTTCTTTTTCCCTGTCTCCCATTTCCACTTCCTATCCTTTCCCCTCCCTCCTCCCTTCCCGTAGCCCATCACCTTCGATTTCCCCTCATTCAAGACGAGATCCTTCTCCCTTAAATACTCCCTGAGTTCCCCATCATGAGCCTCAGGCCCCCCTCGTCCTGTGCTAGGAACACGATGTCATCCGCGTACGCTAGGCTGTACAGCTCTCTTCCCGCTATTACCAGTCCCCACTTCCGTCTCCTTTCCATCCTTTCTTCCAAATCCGCGATCAGCAGCCAGAAGAGTTTGATGCTTAATGAGCATCCCTGCCTCACCCCCCTCGCCGTCCAGAAGCACACTCCTCCCTCCCCCCACCCCTGACCCTGCTCTTCGTCTCCCCATACACCTCCCTTATTCTTCTCCTCAGCTCCTTGCTCACCCCCCTCTTTTCCAACACCTCCCACAGCACATTCCTATCGACCGAGTCAAAGGCCGCCTTTAGGTCAATGAAGAAGGCGAACATCTTTCCCCTGTCCCTGGTCACCTCCCTGTTCACCAGGTAATTCAGGACGTATACGTGGTCTATCGTACCCCTACCTTCCCTATATGCTGCCTGTTTCTCTGGCAGCATGTTCTTCTTATCCCTGCCCAGTCTTCTTCCAATTATTCCCGTGTATACTTTGTGTACAACCCCCATCAACGTGACTCCCCTGTACTCCTCCACCTTCCTCCCCTCCCCCTTTTTTAGCAGCGGTACAATTATCCCCGTTTTCCAGTCCTCCGCCCCCCCCCCTCTAATAATATGTATATATTTAGGTACATTAGTTTTTAAGAAAAACAGGGTTGATAAAATATTAAAGAAACATACAAAAATATTTTTTATACATGAAACTATTTTATGTATAGATTATTTTGTTTCATTAATTTTTTTTTGTATTTCCTTCATTTTCTCTTGTAATTTTTTTCTGCAGCTATTTGTTTTTTTCCTCCTGCAGATTTTTCTTTTTTACTTTTTCCTGCTTTATTTTATCTTTTTGTTCCTTCTGGAGCTGTTCTTGCCACCAGGCATCTGAGGTTGCAGCCGCTGGCCGTTTCGGCTTCCCCGAACCTTCGACCTTCATCCTTTTCTTTTCAGGTAAATATTTTGTGGGCAATGTAAATGCCTCTGCAAAATGTTTGGAATTTGCAATGTTGCTATCTTCTATGGATGAAAAATGTTGTATTGGTACGTGTATCGTAATCTATATTTTTTTAACAGCATTCGACTTACCTTGATTTACAATCATCGCAGTATTCTCCTTCTCCAATACATGATCCATTATAACATCGTTATTTAAATTAATACTGTTGTCTATGTCAGGCATCGGAATTAAGTGATCTTTTCGGCCGAGTTTCAGAGGCGACGCCTCCTTTCTCCCGCCGCGCGGCTTGGTCCCCGCGGCGGCCCAGAAGCCTCAGGCCCGTGCTGTATGAACCGCGCGTGGCGCATTGGGGCGACACCCGTATCAATAGGTTTCCACATCACCCATGGGGTACTATTATCGATGCGTTTTTTTTTTGTCAGTGGTATCCCCTGTAGGCCTATTCCACTGTGCCGCGTGATAAAAAATAGAGTGGAAAAGCGCGTTTTATTATCAATTTTTTAAACATGTTTGGGAAAACTAGATTTTCGCGCACGTTTCGACAATTTAGATTTAGATTTACCCAGCACGTCGAAACGTGCGCGAAAATCTAGTTTTCCCAAACATGTTTAAAATTTTGATAATAAAACGCGCTTTTCCACTCTATTTTCTATCACGCGGCACAGTGGAATAGGCCTACAGGGGATACCACTGACAAAAAAAAACGCATCGATAATAGTACCCCATGGGTGTCGCCCCAATGCGCCACGCGCGGTTCATACGGCACGGGCCTGAGGCGCTCGAGGCTTCTGGGCCGCCGCGGGGACCAAGACGCGCGGCGGGAGAAAGGAGGCGTCGCCTCTGAAACTCGGCCGAGAAGATCACTTAATTCCGATGCCTGGTCTATGTATTCAAATGTAACATTTTCTTGTATATTTTGTGATATATTTATTATCTCTAAAACCCTTTCTGGTATAACATTGTCTACCTGGTTTTCTAAAATCAAATCGTGTCCGTTATTTTCGCTCGCTTCTGGAGCTACTACTTTAAATTTAAAATCTACTAAATTTTCCACGCTCTTGACAATAGGTTTCCCTTTTAGGCTATCATCTAAATTGTATACATAAAAAACATGCGTCATAATTTCATTTAAATAAATCACCATTACATTTCAAAATAAATTGTTAATTGATTGAAACTAAGATAAATTGATTGAAAGTTAAAAATTGATTAAAAATAAAAAATGGATTAAAAGTAAAAAGATTATTTAGTGACTATAAAAGCATAAGTATTTAAAAAAGGAATTGATTTCTGATTTTGAAAACGTCATAAGTATTTATACCAAAAGGTGTTTCTCTAATCTGAAGCCAGTACTCAAAAAGTGCTTTCTGTTCAATGTTACCAGTCCATGACCCATTGGATACCCTCATTCTTGAATTCCAGTAATAGTTCTGGAGGTATGTTTTTTACAAAAGTTCTTAAATGCTGTTTATCATCTTCCATTCTATTATCGGGAACTTGGTTCTCTTTTATTGTTTCCTCATTGCGAGTAGAAATATTTATACTCTTTTTTTTCTTTTGTAAAACATCGTAATCGACAGCATTAGGATTAAAGGGCACTAGTCCAGATGCTTTAAACCCACTTTGGATAACATTTTTTTCTTCTTTCGTGTTAGCAAGTGTCATTTTCAACACTGTTGAAAAATCTTCTTTCTTCAATCGCATTAAATGTTTTTGAATTTTCCACTTTGGTACCGTTTTTTTCCACATTTGTTTAAAAGGGTGGAAAAAGGCTATGTCCAGAGGTTGTGTCACGTCCCGGGTGAGGTTTTTGGAACGGTGACTATGGGGAAGGAAAAGATTAGGCGCGAATCTATCATCCAGCACTCTGAAGGTTTTGCGGGAAACCCAGGCGCGAATCTATCATCCGTCACACTGTGGGTTCGAAAGGAAAGTCAGGCGTGAATCTGTCATACAGCACTCTGAAGGTTTTAAGGGAAAGCCAGGCGCGAATCTGTCATCCGTCACACTGTGGGTTCGAAAGGAAGGTCAGGCGTGAATCTGTCATCCAGCACTCTGAAGGTTTTTAGGGAAAGCCAGGCGCGAATCTATCATCCGTCACACTGTGGGTTCGAAAGAAAGATCAGGCGCGAATCTATCATCCGTCACACTAATCGACCAGGGAAGGTTTTAAAGCGAATTAGTACTGAAGGGACACCCGTTAGCACTCTTGTTTTGATTTGGCTCGATAATAGGATTTACTGTTGCATTCTCGTAAAAGTTATACGTAATGTTTCCGCGAAATCCGCCTGGACATAAGGCTATCCGCAGCCTATGTAAAAGTACGTTTGTATACACTGTTAGCGCCACGCGAGATCAGCTGTTGCAGCCGTCTGTTTGGACTAGGAAGTTACGTACTCGAGTGGCATACACAATAATTCAAAGCGAGATTTTAAACAAAGCTGTTTATTTACTTCGTTTATGGTTATTATGCGTGGTAAATTTTTGTATTCACACACAACATTTATGATATGAATTATGAACATAAATGACGAGATATATATAGATATGCAATAAGCATTAATGAAAGATAATACAGGGTGTCCCAAAAATGTCGCGTTTCCTTGAAAGGGGTGACTCAGGGGGTGATTTGAAACAACTTTTTCCTTAGCGAAAATATTGTCCGAACCTTCGTTAAGGAGATATTAAGCAAAAACCCCGACCAATCAGAGCGCGCGCCTTCCGCCTGAGTTCCCGCGGTAGCGTTGGCTACGAGGTAGGCGACCGCGCTTATGCTACGAACGTACGAACAAGCAAGTCGGCATGCATCGAAGGAAACCGCGTTACACATTTTTTTTTTAAAGCAGAATCTTAAATAAGAATAATTTGAAGTGAGAGGACAAGAAGTACGTAAATTTCGTTTTTAAATAAGGCATAAACGAACGGCTAACGTAACAGAAAATGTACGACAAGTGATCGTAATTCGTTATTGAGGTAAAAATCCGTAGTTTAAGAACGGCCAACACAACTAAATTTAAAAAATAATATTAGGTGTATGAATAAATTCTTTCCGACTGGAATTTCTATCGCGGTGGTATTCAGAAGCTGCCAGAAAAATGGCAAAAGGTAATGCACAATAATGGAAATTATTGCGATGATCGAGTTGTTTTCATATTTTTTAAATCGAACTGTTATTGTACCCTAAAATCGGAAAGAATTTATTTTCACACCTAAGAATCACCAATAAATTAAATAAAACTCACCCTTTCGGACATTCCTTTCCTTGCTTTCCTTCCCTTTTCGGAAACCTGTGTCACTGGATCACTGTACCGATCCTGGTTATCGGTGGACGAAAAGATTTATGGTTAGATAGCGCCCAATGCTCAGCTGATCACAGTGCGTCCGGGTTAATGTACCGAATATTCACTTCACTACATGGCTACTAACACTGATCACTGAATTTATTTTTCACGGAACGTGTTGTTCCTACGTTATAAAAATTGGTGGCTGCGAAAGGGGCCGATTACTGTTAATTACTGGGACGAGATTACTACTATTACCCGGCGAAAAGAAAACTCGTGGCAGACTGTCTCGGGCTGTGCAGTCCGCTGCTGTGCAGCGATCAGATACGGATCCGACCGACGATCGTCAAAACAAAAGCGTAGGCTACGCTTGGTCAAATCGCTCTATCCCACTCGATCTCGTGTTTCGTTCGATCTCTTCGTCGCGCGGTATGACAATGTATGTGGCAACTTCAGCCAATAACCAAAATACGTGTGCCCCGTCTTTAAAAGTGTGCCCAAATAGGTGACTCGACCAATCGTCACAGCAGCGGACTGCACAGCCCGAGACAGTCTGCCACTAGTTTTCTTTTCGCCGGGTAATAGTAGTAATCTCGTCCCAGTAATTAACAGTAATCGGCCCCTTTCGCAGCCACCAATTTTTATAACGTAGGAACAACACGTTCCGTGAAAAATAAATTCAGTGATCAGTGTTAGTAGCCATGTAGTGAAGTGAATATTCGGTACATTAACCCGGACGCACTGTGATCAGCTGAGCATTGGGCGCTACCTAACCATAAATCTTTTCGTCCACCGATAACCAGGATCGGTACAGTAATCCAGTGACACAGGTTTCCGAAAAGGGAAGGTAAACAAGGAAAGGAATGTCCGAAAGGGTGAGTTTTATTTAATTTATTGGTGATTCTTAGGTGTGAAAATAAATTCTTTCCGATTTTAGGGTACAATAACAGTTCGATTTAAAAAATATGAAAACAACTCGATCATCGCAATAATTTCCATTATTGTTCATTACCTTTTGCCATTTTTCTGGCAGCTTCTGAATACCACCGCGATAGAAATTCCAGTCGGAAAGAATTTATTCATACACCTAATATTATTTTTTAAATTTAGTTGTGTTGGCCGTTCTTAAACTACGGATTTTTACCTCAATAACGAATTACGATCACTTGTCGTACATTTTCTGTTACGTTAGCTGTTCGTTTATGCCTTATTTAAAAACGAAATGTACGTACTTCTTGTCTTCTCACTTCAAATTATTCTTATTTAAGATTCTGCTTTAAAAAAAAAAATGTGTAACGCGGTTTCCTTCGATGCATGCCGACTTGCTTGTTCGTACGTTCGTAGCACAAGCGCGGTCGCCTACCTCGTAGCCAACGCTACCGCGGGAACTCAGGCGGAAGGCGCGCGCTCTGATTGGTCGGGGTTTTTGCTTAATATCTCCTTAACGAAGCTTCGGACAATATTTTCGCTAAGGAAAAAGTTGTTTCAAATCACCCCCTGAGTCACCCCTTCAAGGAAACGCGACATTTTTGGGACACCCTGTATAATAAGTAAGTAATAAGCGTTGATAAATAATAAATATGCATTAAGCATTAATGAAAGAATAATATAATAAGTATGCAGTATGCGTTGATAAACAATAATAATAAATGGTATGGGGTGGTATGCACAATAATAATGTTATATAATAAGAGGACTTACAGTAATCGTCGTGGTTCACTGATTTGAATTTGTTAACACTTGTTTGAAAAATACCTCTGTCTAATATGACTGTCTATTGACAAAAGAGCTCCCTGGGCTCTCGATCCTTCGTATTTATAGGATCTTACAGGAGTACTGCGGGGGTACGCGCGGTAAAGACCTTGACAGATTTCAGAAACAAGACGCAGTAGATTTTGGGGGTTTTTGTAAACGGTATGGCTATTAATAGATGTATTTATGTCACGTATGCCAAATGCGTCGTAATTATAATCACGTGTTGATCACGTTTGTACATTTGCGTCGCAGTAACATTTCTGGGGTTCTTATGACTGCGAAAGGAGATACTCAACTCGTCGAATGGGTTTTGGGTATTTTATAGGAAAAGGGTTAGAGTGGCTTGGACTCTGTGAGTCGTAAAGAGGGGATTGAGACGTGGTCTCGATTTAAGAGGGTTTTTGTAACGAGGGACTTGTTTGAATTCATTTTAAAGGGAAGGATTCGTGCCTCATTGGCGAATAGGCGAAGGAGTTTTGTAACGATCATCTCGTGATGGGGATCTCTAAGATACATCATCGAGGTGGAGTTTCGGATAGGTCATCTTGTGTTGGTGACCGCTAAGGTACAACATCAAGGTGATCGGTGATTGAGGAGATGGGTCAGATTGAGTTGAGTTTGAGGGACTTTGGTGGAGTGATTTTGAGGTTTGTTAATGGATTTTTGGAATAGAAACGCGCGAAAAATAGTGGGACGTCACAGTTGCATTATGTGACTAGAATTGGAATGACGTGCGATAATCTCAATCTGCTTGTTTCGACAGAAGGAGACTAGTGGTATATTTACGTGTGAAGCATGATTGTCTAAATATATTATTACTGGATCTAAATATATTATTTTCTCTTAAGGGGGTATTCTACCCAAAAATTCGATTTTATTTATTTTTTTTTTATTTTCTAATAGTTTAGGGTTTCGAAAATATGTCCCTAAAATATTAAAGTGAAATTCGAAAAACTCCCAGAGTTATAGGGGCTTAAGACCGCAGCGTGGCTGGCAGTCGTTCCCTCGGCTCTTGTATCTAAATAGGCTATGACTGCCAACAGAGAAGAGAGAGATGCCCAGCATGATTTTTTTTAAATAAAGGAAGCTTTCCTCTACGGTCCTAATATAGCAGATTAGGTAAAGTTACAGAAATTAGTCGTTATCTACCGTAACTTCAGTCGCATAGGTCGTAAGTCGTAACTGCATGAAGAACTTTAAACGCGTTTTTCTCGAAATAATTTTTTTAAATCGGGCGCACATTTTTCTCAAACAAACTACTGGACTGCTTGAGCTAAAATTTTACACACATTCAAAGTGAATGTGTACCTATAGCCTGAACTAGAATTCTACCAGTAGTTTTAATACAACCTCCCCGCACCTTGTTTTATCTCAAGAAAGCTCAAGAATAGTATTTTTTCGACATTTCTTGAGCTTAAACAAGGTCTGGGGGAGGTTATATTAAAACTATTAGTATAATTGGTATAATTGGTATAAGTGCATAAAAAGTAAGTTTTTCGAGTATTTCAGGACATGAGAGAGAATGGTTGATGAGTTTATATACAAATAAAAGGTCGGCAACGGCACGGCGTTGATCAAGGCTCATTAATCCAAGGCGCGACAGCATGAAGTCATAGTTATGGCAAAATAAAGACATAGATGATTCCGTACGATATGATGCCAGTCTAAGATATCTGTGCTGCACACCGTCGATTAATACAGAGTGGCATTTATAATAGGGACCCCAAATAACGGATCCCTATTCGAGAATACGACGAACCAAGGAGTTATAGAGAGTCCGGAGTGTGGTGATATTAGAGAAGAACTTAGGGGTGCGGTGAAGAAAACCTAGTGTTCTATACGCGGAGTTAACCATATGTTGATAAGGATAATGGAACGTTAGAGTACTAGAAAAGTAAATACCAAGGTCGCATATGGTGTCAACAGATAACAGAGGTGAGGTTTGAATAGAGTAAGGGAAGATTACTTTGTTAGATTTACGGCCGAAACGGATAACACGACACTTAGATAAGTTAAAACCAAGTTTATTACGCGAGCATCATGAGGAAAGTCTATCCAAGTCAGACTGTATTAAAAGAGCACCAGACACACTCGTAACTTGTCTATAAATCTTTAGATCGCCTGCAAAAAGTACAAACTTACAATGTAAAAAGGCTTCGGCTATATCATTAATGTACAGAATAAATAGAAGCGAACCCAAGTGAGAGCCCTGGGGAACACCAGAAAGAACAGCAATCTACTTAGATAGGAAATTATTATACTTAACTATCTGAATTCTGTTACTCAAGTAGCTGGAGAGCCCGGCAAGAAATGCACCGTGGAGGCCGAGGGAGTGAAGTTGTGACGAAGTCACGTCACGCGCCGTCCGAACGCCCGACACCGAAACAAAGGCCTTAGTTCGCGCCGCGACCGCTTGGCGGCCGCGGCCCCGCGAGGTCTCTCGCGAGTGAAGATTCGCGGCCTGCGCTTATAAGGACCGCGGCGAGCGAGATTGACAGCTCTTGTCCCGCACGTATTAGCCGTTTTACACAGCCGTACCGTACGTTCAAGACGCTCTACATTTTTGGACATCCGTGAGGTGTGTCAGCAGCGGTCTATCGCCCTGCTGTACCATTACCAGCCTCGTACCGATATAGGCCGAGGGAAATCTTGTGCCCTACCTACGTCGAAGAGGTATCTCTGCGCCCGTTAGGCCGGAGACCTATTACACTTTGAACTTCCGCTATACGACTCTCGTACGGACGCGCCTCTTAAGGCCGCCAAGAGCAGAACGTTCTCCACACCGCATCCCCGCTCCTACGACTCGCCGCAAACTCGCCGCCGTCGCGAAACGACGCGCCGTACCGCCGTCGCTCTTCCGTCGCGCTCGGAAGCAATTTACAAACACAAACTAGTATACACATTAGTGAATAAACACTATTTATTTATTTTAACCACAGCTTTGCTCATTCGCCGAACCCTGCCTTACCGACTGAGTCGGCAACCTATCCCTTCTCCGTCCCACCGGTAATCGTTCCGCAAACAAACACGATTACAAAGTTTAGAAAGAAGGGTCGGATGGTTAACAGTATCAAAAGCTTTACGTAGGTCGGTATACAGGGTGTCCGCGCGTAGACTGAACAGCTGAATATCTCCTAAACTATTGGAGATAAAAATATAAAAAAAATATGTAATTAAATGGTTCGATGGGGCTACTTAATTAGCCGCGAGGGATTTTTTTTTCGATTATTATTTTAAAAGATGCGATGGTCAAGTTCGGTTTTTCAAATGGCACTAACTTTTTTGAAGTCCTGAGTTGATAGTGCGTTCCAAGACGAATTCAATAAGCTTTAATGTATACACTTGATTTCCACTGGTTTTTGAGATATCGCGCTTGCAAATATACTGATTTTCACTTGAAAAAAACCCGCTGGAATAGCAAGGACCGGGGACGGTCTTGCTGGCCCCACGGGTGGCATTGCCTGTTGTAACAGATACCTACCTGCCAAAGGTCTACGCCAGCCCAAAAAGTGGGCAAATCTTTTCCGTCAGAAATGCTACTTTGGTAGGTACATCTGCGGTATCGAGACGCGCACCGTTACTTTTATTTCGCACTTGCTTCTACGCTTGGATGGCCGGTTATTTTGGGAGGGATGCAAGTTCGATTGGTTAGGTTAGGAGGTGTGAAAGTTGCTAGACTAAATTTCAACCATAGGCAGCAGATTGTATTAGAACCAATCGGATTTGCATCCCTAACAAACGGCTGCTCTCTTGAAGAGGCCCTCTTCACGGCAATATCCCCTCCCCAATGCCCACCTTCTCTCGCGCGGAATACGTCAACGCATGCTTTAGGTTTTGATATTGAAACTCGTGTTTATACTCGAGAGGACCACGTGTCGACAGCGGGCTAGCCCTTTTCTTCCTGTGTCTCCCTATGAGGAGTATTGCCGGTGGATTGTAGGAGCGTAGATGTCTGGATGCCAGTTATTGAATTCAGGAGACGATTTCAGGACACTTTATTACAAAACACACATGTACTATAATTAAAGTAAATCGTATTCCTCTCGGGCAGGAGTACTGATAATGATCGAACTTGCGCCCCACTTCGCGCAGACCGATTACGCGGAGGGTATTCGGGTGTCACACACTGCACAATTGATACAGGGCAACAATTCTGGAGCAACGCCCGTCAAGGAGATGCGGCCTGGTACCCCGTGACGAGGACAGCCCTTCGCAGTGCCTCGCCCGATTTTTATGGCTTTTTTTCGGAAAAAGGTACGAATCCTGGGCCGAACGTAACGAATTGGGGTCGAGCCGACGCAGTCGAGGGTGAAATATCCATTACAGCGTATTAAGAAATTCTTTTCTTCATCGTGTCGAAAGGGATGTGACGCCAATGGATTCCTTATGTTTTTCTGATGTGAACCATTCCAAATATCACGCAAATCGGACTACTTTGACACAAGCTATTTGTATTCCCTATGCAAAAGTTGTCCGATTTACACGACATTTGGCATGATCTTCATCGGAAAACTCCAAGGAATCCATCGGCGACACTTCAAAAATCCATACGATAAAGAATAAAGAATTATTTTATTTCTTAAACGGATAATTCTGGAGCTACGCCCGGCACCCCGTGGCGAGGAACACACCCCGCAGTGCCCATCGAATTTTATGGCTTTTTCCGGAAAAAGGTACGAATCCTGGGCCGAACGTAGCGAATTGAAGGATTTCGACCCTTCGAAGGGTTTGGAATATCATTAAGAAGTGAGAAATGTACAGGATTTCAAATGCTTGCTTCTTTTCTTCATCGTATCGAGAGGAAAGTGACGCCAATGGATTCCTTATGTTTTTCCGATAAAACTGACACCAAGAACGACGTAATTCGGAAAATAATGAAGGAAATTTCGTTAACAATAGTCCGGTTTACGTGAAATTTGGTATGATCTTCATCGGAAAAACATAAGGAATCCAGTGGTGCCACTTTCATATCGGTGCAATAATGAATGAAGAATTTCTTACTACGCTGAAATGAATATTTCACATTTTCACCCTCGACTGCGGGGGCTGGACCCCAATTCGTTACGTTCGGCCCAGGATTCGTACCTTTTTCCGGAAAAAGCCATAAAAATCGGGCGAGGCACTGCCAAGTGCTGTCCTTGCCACGGGGTACCAGGCCGCATCTCCTTGACGGGCGTTGCTCCAGAATTACCCTGTATCATTTGTGCAGTGTGTGACACCCGAATACCCTCCGCGTAATCGGTCTGCGCGAAGTGGGGCGCAAGTTCGATCATTATCAGTACTCCTGCCCGAGAGGAATACGATTTACTTTAATTATAGTACATGTGTGTTTTGTAATAAAGTGTTTCTATCGTCTCCTGAATTCAATAACTGGCGTCCCGACATCTACGCTCCTACAATCCACCGGCAATACTCCTCGTGGAGAGACACAGGAAGAAAAGGGGTAGCCCGCTGTCGACGCGTGGTCCTCTCGAGTATAAACACGAGCTTCAATATCAAAACCTAAAGCATGCGTTGGCGTATTTCGCGCGGAAGAAGGTGGGCATTGGGGAGGGGATATTTCCGTGAAAAGGGCCTCTTCAAGAGAGCAGCCGTTTGTGAGGGATGCAAATCCGATTGGTTCTAATACAATCTGCTCCCTATGGTTGAAATTTAGTCCAGCAACTTTCACACCTCCTAACCTAACCAATCGAACTTGCATCCCTCCCAAAATAACCGGCCATCCGAGCGTAGATGCAAGTGCGAAATAAAAGTACCTACCAAAGTAGCATTTCTGATGGAAAAGAACTGTCCAGCCTTTGGGTCTGCGTAGACCTTTGGCAGGTAGGTATCTGTTACAACAGGCAATGCCATCCGTGGGGCCAGCAAGACCGTCCCCGGTCCTTGCTATTCCAGCGGGTTTTTTTCCAAGTGAAAATCAGTATATTTGCAAGCGCAATATCTCAAAACCAGTGGAAATCAAGTGTATACATTAAAGCTTATTGAATTCGTCTTGGAACGCACTATCAACTCAGGACTTCAAAAAAGTTAGTGCCATTTGAAAATCCGAACTTGACCATCGTATCTTTTAAAATAATAATCGAAAAAAAAATCCGTCGCGGCTAATTAAGTAGCCCCATCGAACCATTTAATTACATTTTTTTTTATATTTTTATCTCCAATAGTTTAGGAGATATCCAGCTGTTTAGTCTACGCGCGGACACCCTGTAGATGGCATCAACCTGCAAACCACTTTCTAAGCAATTAGACAGGAAATGATTATAAGTAAGGAGATTGGTAATAGTAGAAAGACCGGACATAAAGCCATATTGCTCGTCAATAATTAAGTTCTTACAAATAAAAGAGAGCTTATTTGAGACAATGCTTTCAAATATTTTAGGCATAATGTTCTGCAAACTAATAGGGCTGTAGGAACTAGCAAGTGATTTATCACCACCCTTAAAAATAAGGGAGACTAAGCAGGTCTTCCACAAAGAAGGAAACATTCCAACATTCAAGGATTTTTTTAATATAATACAGAGGATGCGAGCCATAATGAATTTGCAAGACTTAAAAAAATTCGGGGGCATGCCATCAATACCAGGATCCTTATTGACATCAAGGAGTTGTATCTGAGAGAGTACCTCACTAATTGCGATTTCCATGTTAGAAACATCAATGGTACTATTGACGTAGAAGGAAGGCGGCGATTCAGAACTACAGGAGTAGACAGAGCCAAAATAATCCGCAAATGTATCGGCGATCGAATGATCCGTGTTGGATACCTGGTCATTAAAGGAAATGTGGGAAGGGCGAGAGGAGTCATTTTTCAGGTTATGAACAAATTTCCAAAAAGTTATGGGCTGATTAAGAAGAGTACTTTCAGATTTGGAAGTGAAAAAATGCCAACAGTTCCGGGAGATGGTTTTGCATTGGGACCTGAGATTAGAAAAAACAAGATAATCAGAAAAGGAGTTAGAAACTTCAAAGCGACGATGAGCGATTTTTTTTGCCTAATAAGTGAAATAAGTTTGCGGGAAAACCAGATAGGGTAGGAAGAAATTATGGAAGACGAGGAAGGTACAAAGGATTCAATAGCATAGTTAAGGTGAAAATAAAGGATATTCACAGATTCATCTATGGATAAGGGAAAGAGGAGGACATCCCAATCAATAGAAGCAAAATAATCGTTGATGCCGACGTAATCAGCCGAATTAAAGCTGCTGCGACGAATCACCTTGGGAGGAGAGGAAGAATTAACAGAGAGGGAAGGACAAAAAGAAATTGAGGGATGGTGAGGATCCTCAGGGAGAAGGGGCTCAGAAGCCGGGGAGGTGCGAACATTCGGAAATGACGTAAGAACGAAATCGAGGATCTTACCATTGTTATTAGCCACATAGTTCACTTGCGAAAAATTTAAAAAGCTAATACATTCACGGATAATGTCCAAAGGAGAAGGTTGGATGTTAAAGCTCCTGCAGACGCTGATGCATGTTGCAGTGAAACACTGATGCATGCATCATGATGCAGGTTTCATGATACATGTTGCTATGCCTGTAGATCGGTTTCCGTGTTTCAGCATCAGAAGCGAAACTGGCATCTTGCTCATTAGCTAGGCGGGTGAGCATGATGCAAGAGTCATGAAACCTGCATCATGATGCATGCATCAGTGTTTCACTGCAACATGCATCAGCGTCTGGTGGACCCTTTACTGTGGTCGGGAAATAGGACTTCAATAGTTTGAGAGTGAAGTTGATATTGTATATGTGAGGAGTGAGGGGGAATATAAACAGAACTGATAATAACAGTGCGTGAGCCAAGTCGTAACTCTACAAAAAGTTGTTCTACCGAATTAACAGATAATTCAATTTGTCGGCATAAATATGAATTCTTAAGCAGATTGCTAGTACCTGTGTTTCTGTCACAGCGGAAAATATTGTAAGAGGAGAAGCCTAATTCACCGTTAGAGATACCACTATGTAGCCATGTTTCAGACAGAATAAATACATCGTAAGAATTTGATAGAGTAGAAAGAGAACAGCGGCGTAATTCAGATAATTCAGAACGAAGACCGGGCATATTTTGATAAAAAAAACAAAGGGCGAAAATTTAGTTTTTTGAATAAGACGATGATGACACATTAACAATTCTGGGTACTCCATTAATATATCTAATAGTCTTATCTGTAACTCCCGAGTCAAGTAGATTTTTAAGTTCCTTCCTTAAGTTGTTTAGGTGAAGTTGCTGCCGAGGGGTGGAATCCTGGAAAATCTTGACAGAGCCTTTGTAGCGGTTTTTATTACGCAGAATAGCAAGTACTTCAGACCTTCTAGACATTGATACGCGGATCAGCCGTGGGCGATTATCAGTTTTCTTCCCAATCCTGGTAATTTTGATGTTGAAGTAGTCGCCAGGTTGAATAGAATTGAAAACGACCATAACTTGATCCATGTCGGAAGAAGATCCAAATTCTTCCATATTCGAGATCATGATATTAGATGAACAAGCCTCCCGGTTTGCAATTTCATCATGTAACTTGGAGTCAGAGTAGGAAATAAACGTGTTCTCCAAATCGGTGACCCTCGATCCGAGAGAGGAGACGTCACTAGTGATCTTCTCGATATCTGCTTTGAATAGGTCGATGATTTCCAGTCGTAATGAAATAAATTAAGATTGGATCATCTCATAAATTTTAGACAACAAAGAATCCTCGTTGAACCCGCCAGAGGATACAGGCGAGCAAGAAGTAGAGCGGTCAAAGGCCTGTTGTGTAATAGTAAGATGAGACCCCGAACTGCTGTTGTCACAGTCAATCAATTTTCCGTCTGACCATGGATATCCGGTTCTGGACAGACACTTAGAAAAGTGTCGTTTTATTTTGGCCTGCTTGAATGTTTAGGGGGTAAAACCACCCCCCAAAGTTCATACGGGGTACAAAATTGTGTTGAGTAAAACTTCATATAAATTTCATTTGCGTCATAATTTGCGTCATGATTATCTTCTATTCTCTAAACTTCGTGCTGAATGCAAGTTATTATCGAGAAAGTGTTACATTCAATATGTAAGAAATACAGAAAGTTTAATGATGAATAGCAATGATATTAAACCTTTCTGGAGTTTCATAAACAGCCAGCGTAAATCCCGCAAACTATCAAGTGTTATGCACTTAGATAACGCTAGTGCAACTGGTACCTTATCAATCGCGAATTTATTTGCATCCTTCTTCGGTTCTGTCTATACTTCTCACCCCGCGGTCTCGCCAGATGTCACCTTCGATCAGAGTACTCATATTCCAAATATCAACATCAATATCGGTGATATTTTTAACAAAATCAATAATTTACTAGTATCCAAGGGTTCCAGGCATTGATGGAATCCCGCCAATTCTTCTTAAATCATGTTCCTTCACTCTTTCAAGGGCATTATGGATTATTTTCAATTCCTCTTTGGCTAGTGTGATTTTTCCATCTGCCTGGAAGAGTACCTTAATTTCACCCGTCTTTAAATCTGGTGACTCTGCTAACGTGAGGAATTATAGGGCGATATGTATCATAGATACCATACCTAAATTATTTGAGAGCTTAGTAGTTGACAGTAACAAGCCCTTTATTACGAGTATTGTTTGCAGTGAGCAGCACGGTTTTATGCCTATGTAGTCTACCGCAACGAATCTATCTATCTTTTGCAACTATATCACAACTAATCTTGACCGTTGCAACCAGGTAGATACTATATACACTGATTTTAAGAAGGCATTTGACACTGTTGCTCATAATATTCTATCATCCAAACTGTCGTCGATGGGATTTTGTGACCCCTTACTCTCTTGGCTCTCGAGCTACTTGGTTGATTGGAGACAGATTGTTCGTGTAGCTGGATCGCAGGATCGCATCTAGGTCCTTTTCTGTTCATCTTATTCATTAATGACTTAGCTAAAGTGATTCGCCATAGCAAAATTTTGCTATTTGCGGACGATCTAAAGATTTACAAACAGATTTTTTGCCCTGTAGATCGTATTTTATTGCAACGTGACCTATGGAACTTAGAGCATTGGTGTGAGTTGAATGGCTTGGTACTGAAATACGCAAAATGTTATTTTATGTGTTTTTCGCGGAGTGCATCCTCGGTTGATGTCGAATACAGGCTCGGTAATGTTGTTCTCTCACAAGTTTCTGAGATCCGTGACCTGGGAGTCCACTACACTTCGCGTTTAAATTTTTCTCCGCACTACCAACGAATTGTTAGGGATGCGTATAAAAATCTAGGGTTTATTAAACGATGTACTATTGACTTTACTAATCCCCGAACTTTTAAATTATTGTACTGCGCCCTAGTCAGACCTCACTTAGAATATGCATCCGCTATCTGGTCGCCTTACCAATTAAAATACAAACAACTCATTGAGAGGGTGCAGCATAGTTTCCTTAGATTTGCTGCATATAGGCTAGGTCAAAGCATGGCAGTTACTGACCACGACTATATCCCAATCCTTAATCGGTTGAACCTGCGATCCCTTGAGTATACGAGAGCTGAGGCCGACTTGCTTTTCCTTTTTAAGATTATTAACAGCCTTATTAATTGCCCTCAACTCCTTGAGTTGATTAACTTCTATGCTCCTGTGAGATCGTTTAGATTCACACGTACTTTTCTTCCCCAGCAGTATACTTCCTCTTTGATCAACTCTGACCCAGTAAACCGCATATGTAGTGTAGCTAATACATATTGTGATAGCATGGACTTTTTCGATATTAATATAAGCAGCTTTATAAACTCCGTTCATAGTAACTTGAATAACTTATGATTTGTCCGTCTTAACTGTAATACCAATTATGTACACTAATGGGGACTTTTATATCCTTACTGGACGTTATGGATATTACTGGATGCACGTGTAATTGGGTGAAAAGAGTTTATTGCGGGAGAGGTCACAACGACGCTAACTCTGGCGTGCACACGATGCGACAACCGTGTGCCGTCCCGGCGACTCCTATTGGCACGCCGTGAAACCCGAAAAACAGTGTCGCCAACATAAAAGAAGATGTCATACACAACAGGGACCTATCCCCGTTTATCAATAAATAATAATAATAATAATAATTTACTGTATGGATGATGTTCTTGTCGTCAGTCACCCTTATTGGAAGGTAAACTACCCGCAATCGTTTAAATACGCATTTAAGAGACTTGAAACGTGTAAAAAATGTCATAAAAAAACTTAAAAAACCATAGACATAAATTATTTTATGATGACACATCAGTGGTTTTATGCCCTCCCATCGCTACTGACAATGAGGGGTGAACAACCTCTAGTTAGTCAGCTACATCGGGTTTACAGAATTCAAGCAAAGACTATTTTACGAAAATTGACAGCAAAACGATGAAGGTAATTACAATCTTGCTTAATGAGAAAATAGACGCCAAGAACCCAGTTACATTATTCTAAATAATGAAGACATTCACTTATTGCATTAATTCTTTTTAACTTACACTTTTAATCTGAATTTCTTACAAGATATGTACAGTTTACGAAATGATCCACTTAAAGCAGGGTTGACTAACTGGTGACTCACGAGCCACCAGGGGCTCCTCCGCCTTGCTGCTACGCTGACCAGCCCCCCTCCATACCTACCAAACTCTGACGATCGCAGTGGATTCCTCTTTCTTTCCTTCTCTTTTCGACTGCGATCGTCAGTGTCTGGTAGGTATGGAGGGGGGCGTTCAGCGTGACAGCAAGGCGGAGGTGCCCCCGGTGGCCCGTGAGCGACCAGTTAGTCAACCCTGACTTAAGGGGGGAGACCACTGTAATGGTCTGAAAAGTAAGGGTGTTTTCGGGATTTTTTTCCCACCAAACAACGCAAGTAAATCAATGTATTGCTTAGTATAGTTAATAATGTACATATCGACGGGTAAGAAAACACTTTTTTCAATCAAATTCATAAATCCGTTTTATGTATACTCTTCGTCAAAATTTGCGCTGCGACAAAATCGTGCTTGTCGCGTTGACAGTGTCCAGGCCATATGGTTAATCCGAATTCAAAAAAACAAAAATATTTAGAAATTAAAAGCCTATCTCTTTTACGTGACGATAAAAAAAGTCAAATTAGCAAAAAATTACAAAATGGCGGACCACTGAAAAAAAATCATGATTTCGGGGTACAAAATTGGGGAAATGTTGATAAAAAAAATAGAAGCAGGTCGTTAATTGAAAAAAACTGATCGCCATGTAATAGCGACGGGTTTTCCGTACCATAAATGCCCTTGCTCGTGTCAATTGGACGCATAGTTTTTTCTGTAGACTGTCAACGCGGTTGAAAAATGCCATTCTAAGGAAAACGCGTTCAATGTTCCGCGCGGCTCAGTCGCGCGTGACACCGCTTCACGGAAAATACTGTATCTCCGTCAGTTTTGCGAATTTCTTCATAAAATTTGGAGAGAGCATTCTTGAATCGTACGTCTTTCAGAAAATGGAAAAAAGAAAAAATCGATTTTTCCGATTTTTTACAGTGGTCTCCCCCCTTAAAGTATTTGTATATATATTATCAGAGACCTTACGGTTCATATTTGTCACAAAAGTGGTATTCATGAAAAAATGTTGTAAACAATATGCTTTTTTACACCAGGAGCATCTAACTATCGGTGTTTCATCGCAGAGTGCACATTTCATTTCCGTACTCTGTTCAAAAGCAAAGTCTGCAGGATTCACAAAATCTCCTAACTTTTGTTCTGTGTATCAACTTTTATACCAAGGATACTGGAATAGATTTATATATCTGGGTGAAGACAATTGGTTGTGTACAAGTGATTGTAATTTAATTACATTATTTCTTAAATGAAGATTAACGTCATAGTTATGCAAGAGTACATCGTCAGAGAAACGCCTAACATAATTCTTCCACACTTTAAATCCATAAACATCTAGAGGTTGGATTTTTCCAGTGGTACCTTTTGGTATCATCTTAATTATAATTTATTTGCCGACTGGTTTCGTATCACGTACATCTTGTTCACAGTACCCACTCCAAGAGTCTAGCAACAACACACTTGTTTGTTTGGTATTTAGAAAAAAAGACTTCTTCCAACCAGGTTTTGAAATGAGCTGCAATATTAAATTAAAATCTGTCGTAACTACACATATATTATTATTATTATTAACCGTCTTTATTATTCAAAGAGAATGAGAAAATAAAACTGAATATTACAAATGACATAGTCAATTAGAGTAAAGGCGAGGCTGCAGTGGTGACACTGTTGTGAAGCCTAACCACGTACAATAAACTAAACTAAACTAAGCAGGACAAAACAAACAAACGTTAAAAATAAACTATACTAAATTAAATTAGCTTAAGACTTAAGGCTAACATGAGTATAGCACAAGGAGTATAGTAATGTAGATATTTAAAAATGTTGGAGAATGTATTGCCGCACTGCAAGTTTGAAAGACTGGTAAGAGTCTAACTGTCGTATAGTAGCAGGAAGGGAATTGTAGTAACGTGCCGCAATATAAGAAAAAGAAGATTCGAATTTAGTGGTGCGATGCGCAGGGATGGAGATGAGAGATTGAGACCGAGTTGACAGAGTGATATGAAAGGTTAGTACAGGCGTGCACAGCTGAATGCCCGCCGGGCAAAACTTTTCGGGCGCGTGCGGAAAGAGCATCGAAAATCACTAAGCCACGCCTTCATGAACAACAGTGCCGTGAGTGCCGTGGTGGGGAGTGTTCGTGAGTGAAGTGTGCCGCTGACTGTCAGCAACAAACCTTACAATTTACACGCATACTACAACAGATATTGGCCACAGGGTGGGGGAACTGCTCACGGCGTCGCTCTTCGCTTTGCTCACGAGCAATCGAGAGCGCTCTTGCCCGCCACAGCCTTGCTGTGCAGGCCTGGGTTAGTGAGTAGGATATTGTAAAGATATGACGGACTACGAGTAGAGAGTACCTTAAACACGAGACAGCACACATGGAGTTTCCATCTTTGCGACATATGTAACCACGAGGACTTAACAAAAAACGGAGAGATGTGATCAAACTTGCGGACGCAATAGGAGAAACGCAGACAGGAATTTTGAATACGCTGAACCAAGGAAGAGAGACGAGAGGTAAGAAAAGGACTATATACAACATCACAGTAGTCAAACAACGATACAACCAAAGATTGTGATAGGAGGAGTTTCTGTGAAGAGGAAAGAATATGCCGAGTAGGATATAAAAGACGCAAACGGTTATAGGCTTGACGACATATACTAGACACATGTTTTTCAAATGTAAGGGTAGAATCCAGAGTGAGTCCCAGATTCCGGATAGAGGTAACCGGATGCAGCTGAGTAGAATCAAGTATAACAGGAATGGGAGGAAGAGTACGTAGGAGGAAAGAAGAGCCAAGTACAAGAAGTGAAGATTTGGAAGGATTTAGCCTAAGCCCGTGTTGAACTGTCCAATCAACTATTAGAGCAAGATCAGATTCCAGATTAGCAACGGCTTCATTAAGGTTGTTCGGCGTAAAGGTGGAAATAATTTGTATGTCATCGGCGTACATGCACGAGATACTCGTATTGGTGAGACGCAGTAGATCGGCAACAAAAATGATAAATAACAACGGATCTAACACAGATCCCTGCGGAACTCCACAAGTCACCTCGCGCAAAGAGGAGAAATGAGGCCCATCACGACTGAGCATGACCTGCTGAGTGCGTCCAATCAGGTAAGAGCGAAACCATGAAAGAGGAAGAGGAGACAGTCCGTAAAATTTCAGTTTGGCAATCAGCAAGTTATGATCAACGGTATCAAAAGCTTTGGAGAAATCGAGAGATGTGATGAAAGCAAGGTTATGTGAGTCCAAGGCACGTAAAATGAAGTCCGTAATAAAAAGAAGAGCGGTGGTTGTGCTGTAACCGCGTCTAAAACCAGATTGGAAGTCAGGTATAGCATGTACAGATGAGATGAAATGTGAGAGCTGAGTGTGACAAAGTTTCTCTAGAAGTTTAGTAAGAAAGGGGGGCTGTGAGATAGGCCGAAGGTTGTTAAGGATCGACGCATCAGGAGTTTTAGGGATAGGTACAACAATATTATTTTTCCAAATTAACGGATAGGTGCCGGAGGATATGGAATGATTATATATATGGATTAAAGGATCGAGGCAGAATGGGATACAGTACAACAAAAGTTGACCAGATAGATCGAATGGATTCACAGAGGTGAGCTTGATATACTTAAGGACAGAATAAAGATCAGCAGGTGTGAACGGGGTGAAAGTGAAGTTAGAAGAAGGGTGTGTATGTGATTTGTTAAGAAAGGTACCAATTATTTCAGACGATATATTTGTGTCAGGAACAGAATCGATGAAATGATTGTTGATAGACTCAGGATCAGGGAAAGAAAGTAGGGGATTAGAATTTCGTCGTGGACGATAATAGCCAGCACGGGAAATGAGGTTCCAGAATTGCTTGGATGATTTGGAAGAAGATGAAATATGATTGAAAAGAGCGCGTTTTTCAGATCTGATAGTTGCGGTGCAGAGATTGCGGAGCTGCTTATAACGACGCCAATGCAAAGGATTGGCAGTCTTACGAAATTTCATACTCGCCAGATTACGCATACGCATGAGCTTACGTAAATTAACCGTTAACCATGGAGCAGGCGGTCGTGTCATACGTACACGTTCAATGGGAGCAAAGTGATCGAATAAGGTTAATATACAGGAGTAGAATAAATCAACTTTGTCATCAATAGAGCTAGTTTCGTATATAGACGACCAATCAATCTTAGCAGCGGCAGAGTTAAAAGCATCCAAAGGCATATCACGTAGATTTCGGCGCAAAACACAGCGAGCGGTTGTGCGATATGTATAGTTAAATTTCAATTATCAATATAAGATTGTTTAATTAAGATAATTTCAAAATATACATTACCGGATGTGAGTTTCCCAGATTTTGATGCCGTCACGTACACGTTCGTTGGCTTAAATAATGTTTTCTGAACTATTGGTCCGAATTCTCCATTTGCTTCTTGCAAGACCATAAAGAGGGATGACATTGTGGTTGTATTGTATAGCTATATGTCGTTGAAAATACAGATTCTAATTGAACTCCACTCTGGTCTGAATTATATACAGTGTTTCTGCGGGGACACTGAACTGCTGGATATCACCTAACGTATTAGAGATAAAAAAAATATTTATATGGAATTGCATGGTTCGAGGGGGCAAATTTATTAGCGGATACGTTTTCTTTCTTCGATTATTATTTTAAAAGATACGACGGTCAAGTTAGATTTTTTAAATGGAACTATTTTTTTTTAGATCACTTGATAGTGCGTTTCAAGACAAATTCAATAACCTATAATGTATACACATTATTTTCAGTGGTTTTCGAGATGCAAATTTACTGATTTTCACTAGTAGAAAACCCGCTGGAATAGCAAACATCGGGGGTGGTCTTGTTCGCGCCACGGTTGGCACGCGTTGGGCATTGTCAGGTCCGATTGTGGCACTCAAAGGCTTTACTTTATTAACAAAGTCTGTAACTCTGACTTTTAATACTGTTGGCCACGTGTCTGGGCCCATAACCTGTTGCAGGTTATTAATTGTACACGTAGAGATTTAGTAGTTAATATATAACAGCGCTGTCCAAGGTCGCTCCCGCGGGAACTTGGGGTTCTCCCACTCATCGCCCGCGTTGGCAGGGATTCCGCGCGACGCTGACCGCGAAGACGCTAGCCCGGCTAGCCCGTCATGGCAGCCTTCTTAGCGTCGCGCGGTCTCCTTGACAACGGATGGCACGCTGTGCGAGAGAAAGTTTGGAAGGGGAAGATAGCGCGTGAGGGGCCCATACGCTGGACAGCGCTGGTCTAGCGAATAAGCCGCGCGAGGGAGAAATTCCCAGTCCAAGGAATGTATGACATTCTTAGTTGCTTTTGTCGTATGTGGCCGGCCGTTGTCGTTCCGTACTACTTGCTGAGTTCCACTGCCGGTATACGGTCCTTTCCTCTCGATTTCGTTACTTAACCCTTTCGACCCGACTTTTTTCTATCTGGATTTTATTATATTTTCTTGTAGAAATCGATTGTACTTGGCTACGGATAGGTACAGATCAAATTTGAAAGTTGTACGTCAATTTTAAAAATTGGGACATATGTGTCCCAGCAGTTTTTTTTTTAGTGGAACATATATGTCCCGTAAAAGTTAAATAGGGTTAAACACTTCCGATCTTCTGTCCGTATGTTGTACATGTATTTTTATGATAAACCTCCCAGTGAATATCAATTGGGCCTAGTTATGCAGAAAGCAACCAACAAACAATGAATACATTGTAACTAGGTCCAATTCTGCATATCTCAGAGGGGTTGGGAAGAAGCATTGTATTGACGGAATGTAACATTTCAAGGGCGATAAGGCATGCAGTGGCCTTCGCAGCGTAACTAGGAAAACATATTTTCACCGTATTCAGTAATAAAAATGTTAATACCTAATGGGACATACAGGGTGTCCCAAAAATGTCGGTTTTCCTTGAAAGGGGTGACTTAGGGGGTGATTTGAAACAACTTTTTCCTTAGCGAAAATATTGTCCGAAGCTTCGTTAAGGAGATATTAACCAAAAACCCCGACCAATCAGAGCGCGCGCCTTCCGCCCGAGTTCCCGCGGTAGCGTTGGCTACGCGGTAGGCGACCGCGCTTGTGCTACGAACGTACGAACAAGCAAGTCGGCATGCATCGAAGGAAACGGCGTTACACAGTTTTTTTTTTTAAGCAGAATCTTAAATAAGAATAATTTGAAGTGAGAGGACAAGAAGTACGTAAATTTCGTTTTTAAATAAGGCATAAACGAAAAGGTAACGTAACAGAAAATGTACGACAAGTGATCGTAATTCGTTATTGAGGTAAAAATCCGTAGTTTAATAACGGCCAACACAACTAAAATTAAAATATAATATTAGGTGTGTGAATAAATTCTTTCCGACTGGAATTTCTATCGCGGTGGTATTCAGAAGCTGCCAGAAAAATGGTAAAAGGTAATTAACAATAATGGAAATTGTTTCGATGATTGAGTTCTTTTCATATTTTTTAAATCGAACTGTTATTGTACCCTAAAATCGGAAAGAATTTATTTTCACACCTAATAATCACCAATAAATTAAATAAAACTCACCCTTTCGGACATTCCTTTCCTTGCTTTCCTTCCCTTTCCGGAAACCTGGCCACTGTACCGATCCTGGTCATCGGCGTTCAGTGCTCAGCTGATCGCAGGGTCAATGTACCGAATATTCACTTCACTGCACGGCTACTAACACTGATCACTTAATTTATGTTTCACGGAACGTGTTGTTCTTACGTTATAAAAATTGGTGGCTGCGAAAGGGGCCGATTACTGTTAATTACTGGGACGAGATCACTACTATTACCCGGCGAAAAAAAGACTCGTGGCAGACGGTCTCGGGCTGTGCAGTCCGCTGCTGTGACGATTGGTCGCGTCACCTATTTGGGCACACTTTTACAGACGGGGCACACGTATTTTGGTTATTGGCTGAAGTTGCCACATACATTGTCGCACCGCGCGGCGAAGAGATCGAACGAAACACGAGATCGAGTGGGATAGAGCGATCTGACCGACGATCATTAAAACAAAACAATAGCGTAGGCTACAGATCGCTCTATCCCACTCGGTCTCGATGTGTTTCGTTCGATCTCTTCGCCGCGCGGTGCGACAATGCATGTGGCAACTTCAGCCAATAACAAAAATACGTGTGCCCCGTCTGTAAAAGTGTGCCAAATAGGTGACGCGACCAATCGTCACAGCAGCGGACTGCACAGCCCGAGACCGTCTGCCACGAGTCTTTTTTTCGCCGGGTAATAGTAGTAATCTCGTCCCAGTAATTAACAGCAATCGGCCCCTTTCGGGGCCTCCAATTTTTATAACGTAAGAACAACACGTTCCGTGAAACATAAATTAAGTGAACAGTGTTAGTAGCCGTGCAGTGAAGTGAATATTCGGTACATTGACCCTGCGATCAGCTGAGCACTGAACGCCGATGACCAGGATCGGTACAGTGGCCTAGTGACACAGGTTTCCGAAAAGGGAAGGAAAGCAAGGAAAGGAATGTCCGAAAGGGTGAGTTTTATTTAATTTATTGGTGATTATTAGGTGTGAAAATAAATTCTTTCCGATTTTAGGGTACAATAACAGTTCGATTTAAAAAATATGAAAAGAACTCAATTATCGAAACAATTTCCATTATTGTTAATTACCTTTTGCCATTTTTCTGGCAGCTTCTGAATACCACCGCGATAGAAATTCCAGTCGGAAAGAATTTATTCATACACCTAATATTATTTTTTAATTTTAGTTGTGTTGGCCGTTATTAAACTACGGATTTTTACCTCAATAACGAATTACGATCACTTGTCGTACATTTTCTGTTACGTTACCTTTTCGTTTATGCCTTATTTAAAAACGAAATTTACGTACTTCTTGTCCTCTCACTTCAAATTATTCTTATTTAAGATTCTGCTTAAAAAAAAAAAACTGTGTAACGCCGTTTCCTTCGATGCATGCCGACTTGCTTGTTCGTACGTTCGTAGCACAAGCGCGGTCGCCTACCGCGTAGCCAACGCTACCGCGGGAACTCGGGCGGAAGGCGCGCGCTCTGATTGGTCGGGGTTTTTGGTTAATATCTCCTTAACGAAGCTTCGGACAATATTTTCGCTAAGGAAAAAGTTGTTTCAAATCACCCCCTGAGTCACCTCTCTCAAGGCAAACCGACATTTTTGGGACACCCTGTATGTGTCCCGAAAACGCATAGGCACTTCTCTATGCTCAGTGAAATAAATAAAAACAATAATTTAAAAACTGTTTGAGCAAAACAGTTATGTCACATATATTATAAATTGAAAGACTATGATAAAAATATCGGAGAATTGTTCAATTACGCGTGTAAAACTCGAAATTTCTATCATGGCGACTCTGAAGCCAGACACCCTACCAAAATAGAACTTATCCAGCACGTTACTGAGTTGCTTATTCTCATGATTGCCAATCAAAGATTGTAGTATATACATGGCGTCCCACCGAAGAGTGGACAGCGGAATATCTCGTAACGTGTTGGAGATAAAAAAAAAATTTTAATTAATGGTTTGATGGTGCTACTTAATTAGCCGCGACGGAATTTTTTTTCGATTATTATTTTAAAAGATACGATGGTCAAGTTCGGATTTTTAAATGGCACTAACTTTTTTGAAGTCCTGAGTTGATAGTGCGTTCCAAGACGAATTCAATAAGCTTTAATGTATACACATGATTTCCACTGGTTTTTTAAATATTGCGCTTGCAAATATACTGATTTTCACTGGAAGTAAACCCGCTGAACGAGCAAGGACCGGGGTCGGTCTTGCTGGCGCCACGGGTGGCAGTGCCTGCTGAAATAGATATCTACCTGCCAAAGGTCTAGGCAGACCCAAAGGCTGAACAATTCTTTTCCGTCAGAAATGCTACTTTGGTAGGTACATCTGCGGAATCGAGAAGCGCACCGTTAATTTTATTTCGCACTTGCTTCTACGCTCGGATGGCCGGTTATTTTGGGAGGGATGCAAGTTCGATTGGTTAGGTTAGGAGGTGTGAAAGTTGCTAGACTAAATTTCAACCATAGGGAGCAGATTGTATTAGAACCAATCGGATTTGCATCCCTAACAAACGGCTGCTCTCTTGAAGAGGCCCTCTTCACGGCAATATCCCCTCCCCAATGCCCACCTTCTCTCGCGCGGAATACGTCAACGCATGCTTTAGGTTTTTATATTGAAGCTCGTGTTTATACTCGAGAGGACCACGCGTCGACAGCGGGCTACCCCTTTTCTTTCTGTGTCTCTCCACGAGGAGTATTGCCGGTGGATTGTAGGAGCGTAGATGTCTGGATGCCAGTTATTGAATTCAGGAGACGATACAAACACTTCATTACAAAACACACATGTACTATAATTAAAGTAAATCGTATTCCTCTCGGGCAGGAGTACTGATAATAATCGAACTTGCGCTCCACTTCGCGCAGACCGATTACGCGGAGGGTATTCGGGTGTCACACACTGCACAAATGATACAGGGTAATTCTGGAGCAACGCCCGTCAAGGAGATGCGGCCTGGTTCCCCGTGACGAGGACAGCCCTTCGCAGTGCCTCGCCCGAATTTTATGGCTTTTTCCGGAAAAAGGTACGAATCCTGGGCCGAACGTAACGAATTGGGGTCCAGCCCCCGCAGTCGAGGGTCAAAATGTGAAATATTCATTTCAGCGTAGTAAGAAATTCTTCATTCATTATTGCACCGATATGAAAGTGGCACCACTGGATTCCTTATGTTTTTCCGATGAAGATCATACCAAATTTCACGTAAATCGGACTATTGTTAACGAAATTTCCTTCATTATTTTCCGAATTACGTCGTTCTTGGTGTCAGTTTCATCGGAAAAGCATAAGGAATCCATTGGCATCACTTCCTGCTCGATACGATGAAGAAAAGAAGCAAACATTTGAAATCCTGTACATTTTTCACTTCTTAATGATATTCCAAACCCTTCGAGGGTCGAAACCCTTCAATTCGCTACGTTCGGCCCAGGATTCCTACCTTTCTTTCCGGAAAAAGCCATAAAATTCGGGCGAGGCACTGCGAAGGGCTGTCCTCGTCACGGGGAACCAGGCCGCATCTCCTTGACGGGCGTTGCTCCAGAATTACCCTGTATCATTTGTGCAGTGTGTGACACCCGAATACCCTCCGCGTAATCGGTCTGCGCGAAGTGGGGCGCAAGTTCGATTATTTTCAGTACTCCTGCCCGAGAGGAATACGATTTACTTTAATTATAGTACATGTGTGTTTTGTAATAAAGTGTTTCTATCGTCTCCTGAATTCAATAACTGGCATCCAGACATCTGCGCACCTACAATCCACCGGCAATACTCCTCGTGGAGAGACACAGGAAGAAAAGGGGTAGCCCGCTGTCGACGCGTGGTCCTCTCGAGTATAAACACGAGCTTCAATATCAAAATCTAAAGCATGCGTTGACGTATTCCGCGCGAGAGAAGGTGGGCATTGGGGAGGGGATATTGCCGTGAAGAGGGCCTCTTCAAGAGAGCAGCCGTTTGTTAGGGATGCAAATCCGATTGGTTCTAATACAATCTGCTCCCTATGGTTGAAATTTAGTCTAGCAACTTTCACACCTCCTAACCTAACCAATCGAACTTGCATCCCTCCCAAAATAACCGGCCATCCGAGCGTAGATGCAAGTGCGAAATAAAAGTACCTACCAAAGTAGCATTTCTGATGGAAAAGAACTGTCCAGCCTTTGGGTCTGCGTAGACCTTTGGCAGGTAGGTATATATTTCAGCAGGCACTGCCACCCGTGGCGCCAGTAAGACCGACCCCGGTCCTTGCTCGTTCAGCGGGTTTTCTTCCAGTGAAAATCAGTATATTTGCAAACGCAATATCTCATAAACCAGTGGAAATCAAGTGCATACATTAAAGCTTATTGAATTCGTCTTGGAACGCACTATCAACTCAGGACTTCAAAAAAGTTAGTGCCATTTGAAAATCCGAACTTGACCATCGTATCTTTTAAAATAATAATTGAAAAAAAAAATCCGTCGCGGCTAATTAAGGAGCCCCATCGAACCATTTAACTACATTTTTTTTTTTATATTTTTATCTCCAATAGTTTAGGAGATATCCCGCTGTCCATTCTTCGGTGGGACACCCTGTATAATCAGATTAACTAAAAAATAATAATATAATGCACATATGTGGCACGTGTTGTTCCACAGATGAAAGGGTTAAACACATCAGCTGCTGTTGTTGGTAACGCTCAGAAATGACTGTTTCCCCGGGTTTGAATAAAGTTACAGCTGAATAATCGTGAGGTCCACGCATTAGTTTGTACATCTAATAGTAAAAAATTGACAATTTCTTACCATTTTCTGTTTACTTTAGGTGGATGCTATTCAACAACGTTTGTTAGAAAATGTTGATGGCGTTTTGGCAGTACACGAATTTCATGTGTGGCAATTGGCTGGTGACCGTATAATTGCTTCAGCACATATAAGATGCAGGAACTTGTCGGAATATATGAAAATTGCCGAACGAGTGAAAGAATTTTTTCATAATGAAGGCATACATTCTACTACGATACAACCCGAATTTATTGACGTAAGTAAAGTATATTATACATTGTGCGTAAGATGTATAGAACATTTTGCAGAATCAATCATATAAATTGTTTTTTTTTTAAATCATTAACGAGAGAGAAGGAATATAGTTTCGTATATTCTCGTTAACAAAAATTCTACCTGTGGTACATGGACCATTGTAATTTGCTGAACGAACAGTAAAACACGTAGAAATATGTATTATCCTTAACTATATCACGGAACGATATGCCAATATTTGTATTGTTATCTGAACTTTATAAGATTTTTTTCTCACATATTTGATATACTTTTTATTATTCCCACATCGTTAGACAAATATGGCGGTAAGAAATGTTACTGAATAAATATAAAATAATGGTGAAAGATGTCAGGTGTGTGTACAGAGAATCTCATTTAATATGACTGCTTTAAATATTTCGGTTGTTTTTCATGATACGTTTTTCATGTATTTTAGTCACGAAGTGTTGATTCCTAAAGTGCAAATAATGAGAGAGTTTTTTTAAAATCATGTTTTCCGAGATTTCAAGACCAACCACTTTATGTAGTGTTAGTTTATGGGACACGGAATAAACAAATGCAGTGGCTAGATATACTTATAGACTTATAATTACGCAAGAGAAAAATATAAAAGTGAACAACTTATGAATAGCGTATACCTACGTAGTGTGTAGTATAGTAGACATATGTACCGCAGCACAACAGTGGTGCCAACGGGATGAGTGATATGAAAATCCTACATTTAGATTGGGCTGTATATGTTTATTGAAACGATATCAACTGTGAAACTGACGTCAAAATTACTTCCAAACAGTACTGTAACATGACCTTCAGATGATCTTGACAGCAAAGGCTTTTGTTTGAATCTGTTTAAACATATCTTAAGAGGCCTACAGGCGCTGATATAGGTTGCAGTGAAACATTGATACAACATGATACAGGTGGTGAGCAGGATGCCAGTTCCGCTTCTGATGCTGAAATACGGAAACCGATCTACAGACGTAATAACATGTATCATGAAACCTGGGAGTCGATGCATGTATCAACATTTCACTGCAACATGTGTCAGCGTCTGGAGGCCCCTTTACAACAGGGTTGTTCATGTTCTGCTCATTCAATCCTAGCATCTTACTATTGCGTCCCAACTGCGTTTTGTACAACAATACCACACGCTCTATAAAAAGATGGCATTTGAGTAATTAGTATCTTTTCCCGAATCGTCTTGCATTCGAGGCCAAGGCGCCTGGATGCCCGATTATTTCAGTAAATAATACTAAGGAATTATAAACTATTAACGCGTGGTTCAATCCACGCCAACTCGATCTCAGCTTGCACTCGATGTCAGGGATTTTGTTCAAACTTAAATATGATGCAGTCCACATGAAAATAGGGGTAACTTCCAAGAAAGAACTTATAAAAAACTAGAAGAAGAATGGGAACGTAGACGTCCCCGTTACTTGGGACAGGCTTGGCAATTAAGTGAACGCGGCGGCCGATTTTCAGAAGCAACGTCTCCATTCTCCCGCCGCGCGTCTTGGCCCCCGCGGCGGCCTTGCAGCTTGGAGAGCCTCAGGCCCGTACCACGTGAACCGCGTGTGGCGTATTAGGGCGACATTGTATCAATAGGTTTCCACATCGCACAGTGGGGTATTGGGCCCCAAAACCCGGACATAAATCGATTTAAAAAATTTTGCGTAAACCGCAAAATTTTTGGTGCTCGAGGCAGTTGAATATCTGAGGAACAATGTATGAATATTGTTTTTTTTTTCATTTGTGCACTCATGAAGCAACAGGCTTCGTCGAAAGATAAGAGATTTTAGAGCTCGCGATTCTTTCTTAACCATCCTCTGAAACATCGTTGGCTTAGTAGAGTTTTCAATATGTTGTAAAGAAATTTGGTGAATTCTTGTATTATGGTAGCTTTTCAGGTAGGTATATACTACACTTTCCAAAAGGTTTTACTTTTTCATCATATATATTTGCATAGTTATTAACATTTGAAGATAATCGAGAATTCAGTAAATTTTCTCTACGATTATAAGATTTCATTAACGATTTTGTTATACTGCTCCGCCCTGCTCCCTGCTTTTGCTGGTGCCATTACATTTGAAAAAGGTTTGTGAAGACAGTGTAAAAAAGATTGGTTCCGGATTCGTCCGGATTTAAGTTTTATAGCTAATTTAGCTAGAAATGACAATCGAGAGCTGGTGCGTTTTACGTACGCTTGTATCGCGCTCGCCAGGCCTTCGTGAGGTGTTAAGGAACTCTTCAATGAAACTGTTTAAATTATGGACACATATGTATTAACTGAGTAAAATGAAAGAAAAACTAAAATATAATATATAAGTACGTAAACAATACTTTGAATATTTCGCCGTTGTTGTAACCCAGTCAACGACCGCGTGTTACAACCGTCGCGCATTCCGATGGCACACGCGAGCGCCAAAGCGCGGGCAACAACCCGCGAGCACCGTCAGCGTTTCCGACGAAACGCCGAAAAGCGAGCCGAAGGCGGCGACCCCGCTGGTCCCCGCTTCGCCCCGGACTAACTATAAGACTCTGTACAAACTACGAGCGCGAACAGATTAATAACAGACATACGCTATAGTACTCCTGTCACCCAGATCGGGACAGAATAAACTTGTTAACCTTACGGTGAGTTCTAACTCTTCAACCCGCAACGATCCCCTACCTTCGGTTTCTAACCGAATATCCTCGTCCCGGCATTATCACCCGAACCTTTCGGAGCCCGCTGGACGACGACTGTGAAGGACGACCCGGAGCACCTCGAGATTCTATCCAGAATCTCGACCCCAGGCGCCTTGGCATAACAAATTGGTGGCAGCGGTGGGATCCTGCCAACGTAGGGAACAAGCCTGACCGACGGAGACAGCAGGACATAGCGGAGACAACGACCCTCTTGATAGAAGGGCAATCCACTTCGCGGTACCGACAGACGTCTGCAGAGGACGCCTCCAGGAAACTCTAGGACAACGCAGAGACCAGCGATGCATCACCTGATCCACGTGCTGTAAGTGCGAAATACCACTCTCAGCAAATCCAGGCCGTACGCTGCTATTCTCATGCGCCGAGCGAAATCCCTGGATGCGAATATCGAGCGCGATCTAGAATTAATTGAGCGAAAAGAAATCCGTACGCCTATACCCTCTAGCCGAGGTAATCCGCGCCGATTCGGTAAGATACACCCGCGACAACCCTCCGAGAAATCTCTCTTCGACGCGACATTCGAAGCATTTCGGGAAATCGGAGAACGTACGCAGAATACTCTAGACGCAAACACTAGCGAAGAACTTGACGTTCCAATTGTATTTCCGACTGCGTCAAGCCACACCGGACGTTTAACCGCCCGACGACTATACCCGTTCGACGAATTAGATTATAGTTTAATTCCGAGAGTAGGCTTAGAAACTGACATCAGAATGCCGTCCACCCCCTTAGCAACCGCGAGCGATAACGCCGAGCAGGGTCCCGCAGGAAGCGAAGACCGCCTAGCGAACATAGAAAAAATACTCGCAGGAATAACCTCCACCCTGGCTAGTATGGCCGACGGCATGATAACGACGAACGATAGAATAGGGGCACTAGAGGCAAAAGAGGGCCCACCACAGGATTCGATAGACCGCGAAATAGAAAAACTAAGGGAAACAATGAACACTACGCACGCAACCCCCGGCCCCTCAGGCAGGAACGCGGTCCACTTTGACCCCTCTTGCGAGCCAGAGGAAGAACCGAGGCGCGCTAGTCTTTTCGTCCCTCCTAATTTCGAGATAGACAACCCACCCGACGTACCGACAGAAGTAGACAACCAAAAATTCTTTCACGCGATAAGAGCCATACCACCGTTCGATGGAACCGACCCCAAAGGGTTACCCGGTTTCCTGACCGCCTGTAAGTACGTGTATTACTCCTACCGAACGCCGATGGAAAGGGCCCAGATTTTAAAAGGGATCATATCGATGAGAGTCCAACGCGACGCCCTAGCCGAAGTACAGACGCGCCAGATAATGTCCATACAAGACCTCGAGGACGTACTGACTTCGGTATACAAGCCTCCCCGCACGCACTCGACCGTACAAAGGGAATTGGTACACTGTAGACAGGGCGCCCACGAAGACGCACACCACTACGGGAGTCGAATATCCACTTTATTAAAAGAATTAATAGCAACCGGGATCAAAAACAAGGCTAGCATGATGGAAAAAACCATAACTGCACGGGTATACAAAGAGCAAACGTTAGACCTATTCGAGGACGGACTTCGCGACGACCTTAAGGTCCTAGTAAAATCACAAAAACCCGCCGATCTACAGGAAGCAATCACGATAGCTATAGATGAAGAGCGGTCAATTACAAGACGACCAGCGACGTCAGTAGGAACGCGCAGGGCATACTCCCCTTCCCGCACTTATCAAAGTCGGGATAGGGCAGCACCACGGTACTGCAACGATTGCAGACGATCGGGACACGACACCAAGGAGTGTTGGAAGACCCAAAATAGGGACAGACCGCCCAAAAAATTTTTCCCCTCAGAAAATAACCGGCGGATGCAACCCATAGCAACCAACGAAGAAAGTTGGGAATCGACAAGGCGCGAACCGGGAAACACCCGATCCGCCTACGAAACAGAATCACAGCCACAATACAGAAACGCTGATCATGCACATTCCGCGCAAGGCAGCCGCGATTACACCGGTCCGCCGAGACGCGAGTCACCTACCCGAGGAACCGCGAGACCCCTCCGTATGGTTGAAATAGGATCCCTCTTTAAGAATGGACACACAGCAGATAAGATAGAGGTAGAAATAAAGAATACCAAAAATAAAAACACCATAATGCTGATAGATAACGGGGCAGAAGTATCCCTAATCAAAAAAAGCGCCCTCCCCAAAGACGCAATAATGGAAGAAAGCGACATCCTTCTTATCTCATTTTCGGGGGATAAAACAAAAACGTTAGGGAAAATTGAGGCCACGTTCTACATAAACGGAAAAGAAATCGTGTACCCCCTACATGTCATAGAAGAAGACATCCTAACGAACGCAGACGGAATACTAGGAGTAGACTTCCTCACAGATAACAGGACAACCATAGACTACCCCAGCAAGAGCCTGCTAGCAGATAGAAAACCGTGGAAAACCCTACATAGAAACACGGAAATAACAATACCCGCGCGCACACAACAATTAATAATGGTCCCAACAAGTAGTACGCGAGACGGGATAATAGAAAAACAACAGCTAGCGGAAGGCATATATTTAGGAGAAGGACTAACTAACAAGACCCGAAAATGGGAAATGCGTAGCGTGCATTATGAACACAACCGCAGAAGCAAAAACAATAATCGTACCACAAGTGCAATTAAGCGAAATGATGGACAACGAAATAATCCACAGCAACGATAGCGCCGCAGCTGTTCGCGCCTTGACCGTGAACGAATCGCTGACTACGCGCATTGCTCGGGTAACAGACCAGGTAGATAGCATACACATGAATGAAGAAGAAAAGAAAGCCATGAAGGAAATATGCAAAGAATATCACGATACGTTCCACTTACCGGGAGACCGACTAACCACGGCCACCGTAACCGGCCACCGGGTCCCTGTAAAACGCGACACAACACCCTGTAATGTCAAGCCATATAGATTACCAGACATCCACAAGCGAGAAGTGCAAAAACAAGTGGAACAGATGCTGAAAGACGGCATCATCCGACACAGCTCCAGCCCGTGGAACGCACCCCTACTGGTAGTACCCAAAAAACCCGACGCAGAGGGAAATATTAAATATCGCGTAGTAGTCGACTATAGAAAACTCAATGAAGTTACCATAGGTGACTCATTCCCACTACCTAATATCACAGACATACTAGATCAATTGGGAAAAGCACAATATTTTACCACCCTCGATCTGGCGTCCGGATACCATCAGATTCCGATGGACGAACGCGACAAATGCAAGACAGCCTTTTCAACTCCACAAGGTCACTACGAATTCAATCGCATGCCTTTCGGACTGAAAAATGCACCTGCAACGTTTCAGCGAGCCATGAACGCCGCACTCATCGGATTACAAGGAATAGACTGTTTCGTCTACCTCGACGACATTGTCGTCCACGGAGCAAACCTAAAAGAACATAATACAAGACTACGAAAAGTTTTAGACACACTTCGCAAATACAACTTAAAACTACAACCAGAAAAATGCGCGTTTCTAAGAAAGGAAGTAGGTTTTTTGGGACACATAATCACGCCCGACGGGATCAAACCAAATCCCGAAAAAACGAAGGCCGTGAAAGAGTTTCCTGTCCCCAAAAAACTAAAAGAATTACAAGCATTCCTGGGACTAGCCGGATACTACCGTAGATTCATTCCGGAATATTCAAAAATAGCCAAGCCCTTATCCAGCATCACGAGCAGCAAAGTCGAGTTCGTCTGGACCGCCGAGCAGCAGAACGCGTTCGACACACTAAAAGAGACATTGACCACGGCACCCCTTCTAATTTATCCAGATTTTACAAAAGAGTTTATAGTAACCACAGACGCATCAGACGTAGCAATAGGCGCGATACTATCGCAAGGAAAAATAGGCGAAGATAAACCAATTGCTTACGCCAGTCGGATACTAAACAAAGCCGAACGAAACTATAGTACAACAGAAAAGGAACTATTAGCCATAGTCTGGGCAGTCAAACACTTCCGACCGTACGTTTATGGGACTGCATTCAAAGTAGTCACCGACCACAAGGCACTAGTATGGTTATTTAAAGTACAGGACCCTGGATCCAGACTAACAAGATGGAGAATCCAACTTGCCGAACACGACTACGAAATCATTCATAAATCAGGGAAGAATAATACCAACGCGGACGCGCTGAGCAGGAATGTGCACGCGTTGCAGAATAGCGAGAAAGAAAAAGGACAGAACAGAAAATCAGTAGAAACCAAACCGATCGAAATTAACGAAGAAGCCGAGAAACAACAAATTCTCTACGAATACCACTGCACACCCACGGGAGGTCACCAAGGTATTCAACGAACCACGAAACGAATAAAGCAAAAATACAAATGGCCTGGTATGAATAAGGATATTGAGGAATACATACAAAAATGTAGCCTCTGCCAAAAGAACAAACTAGGCCGGAAAACGAGGGCCCCAATGGAGATCACGGATACACCACGAGAACCCTTTGAAAAAGTCGCGTTAGATATAGTAGGGCCACTCCCCGAAAGTAACCACGGAAACATCTACATTCTAACATTTCAGGATCTCCTTACGAAATTTAGCAAGGCGATCCCCTTGCCGAACCAAGAAGCAACAACGGTAGCCGAAGCATTCGTCGAAAAAATTGTCTGCGAATACGGCATCCCCGAAAAGATACTAACGGACCAAGGTACAAACTTCCTAAGCGAGATGTTCAAAAACATATGCAAATTGCTACGAATTACGAAACTGCAAACAACCGCGTATCACCCAGAATCGAATGGGGCACTAGAAAGGTCACATAGAACCCTAGTAGAATACCTGCGACACTACATAGACAGCGATCAGACTGACTGGGACAGATGGTTACCCTACGCGATGTTTACTTATAATACTACACCCCATACCGCGACAGGCTTTACCCCGTATGAATTGGTTTACGGAAAGACAGCATTGCTACCGACCGCGCTGAAAAGCCCGCCTAAACAGACATACAACTACGACGACTATGCGCAACAAACAAGAGAACGCATAAGAACAACGAACGAAATAGCGAGGGAACGACTCCAACACGCAAAAGAAAAATCAAAGAAAGACTATGATAAAAAAGCACGCGAAATAGAGTTCAAGATAGGCGACAAAGTATGGCTCTACGACGAATCCGTACGACGCGGTAGATCGAAAAAGTTAGATAATAAATGGGTAGGCCCATATGAAATAATAGGCAAGAATTCAAAGGTTAACGTAACCCTAAAAAAGGGGAGAAAAACACTGCACACACACGCGAACCGACTAAAGCACTTCATCGAATAAAGAAACCACAAAATATAATAAAGTCGGCATACAAAATATATATATAAATAATAATAAGAATAATAATAAAACAAGATCTACTCAAACAAAAATAAAACGACAATAAAACACAACGAAAACATATTAGCAGAACAGATCAGAATGTTACGGGTACAAGTCGAGACGACCTCCACCAGACAGACACAAAGAGCTGACATAGTTGATCATTTCACGACTTTAAATGCCCTGGTGACCGACTTGACTCAGGACGCAGACGACGTATTGCAATACTACACCGGCCTCAAAGGAGGCATCATCAGCACTAACGTAATAGCGAGCGCGCAGATCACTAAATTGCTACAGACCGCCGTACAACACCTTCCGAACGGACTCGCGTTCCCAATAGCCCCAAACCTAGAAAATACGAACGTAATCGAAAAATTGTCATCGATCGTCGCGTATTTCGATAAATACACGTTAATAGCAGTAATAACCATCCCGCTAATATCCTCACAAACATTCACAGTGATCGAGGCAACCCCAGCCCCGATCCACACCTACGACAACATGTACGCGTTATTAGTCGTAAGAACGCCGCTCCTCGTCATCGACGCGAACAGTAATCAATATGTGCTCACCGACCACCAAGAATTAGAAGAATGTAAACAGATAGCCGCGCAATATTACTGCGAACAAACAATGATCGCGCATAACATAAATAACGATCTCGAGTGTGAAGCAAGCCTGTGGCTGCAACCCTCGGACGAATTCCCAAAAAATTGCGAAATAAAACACATCGCGGTAAACCACACGATGTGGATAGGCACCTCGCGCGCAGATACGTGGATTTTCGCAGCACGTCAACCCGAGACGCTGACCATCCAATGCGACGAACGACAACCTGAACGCGTCACAATAGATAGGTCAGGAATCCTAAGAATCACAGGGAATTGTAATATCCGAAGTAAGGACGTAGTACTAAGGAAGCGGAAAACTGCGAATAGTCAGGACGTCGAACTAATGACAGCACCGCGATACGACATTACCGCGGCGATAAATGAAACACAAAAGGGCAAAATAGCGCACCCTCTCACGCGTTTTCAACTCCATAACCTCTTAAAGAATCCGTCCGAATTTTCCGCACTGTATAACCAACTCAACCAAGTGGAAAGCGACCTAACAGTCGATACTAACAACTATCAATCAGGACTGGCGACCTGGCAACTTGTACACCCGACGGCGACGACTACGGTACAAACAATAACTATCGTACTCGTCATTTATTTGTTAATACGCGACTACCAACAGCGCCGAAAGGTACAAATACCCAAACCGGCGAAAACACGGAAAACAAAAAGATCAGCGTCCACGTCCAACGTTACGCCCATCAGAGAGGCCCCCACGGACCACAAATATGCCGTAGTAGCCGAATCGATATAAGGGTACAGGGAAATTTCCGATAATTGTAAAATTCCCCTAAGCACCCTTCTCTCAAGGGGGGGGGGGGGATGTTGTAACCCAGTCAACGACCGCGTGTTACAACCGTCGCGCATTCCGATGGCACACGCGAGCGCCAAAGCGCGGGCAACAACCCGCGAGCACCGTCAGCGTTTCCGACGAAACGCCGAAAAGCGAGCCGAAGGCGGCGACCCCGCTGGTCCCCGCTTCGCCCCGGACTAACTATAAGACTCTGTACAAACTACGAGCGCGAACAGATTAATAACAGACATACGCTATAGTACTCCTGTCACCCAGATCGGGACAGAATAAACTTGTTAACCTTACGGTGAGTTCTAACTCTTCAACCCGCAACGATCCCCTACCTTCGGTTTCTAACCGAATATCCTCGTCCCGGCATTATCACCCGAACCTTTCGGAGCCCGCTGGACGACGACTGTGAAGGACGACCCGGAGCACCTCGAGATTCTATCCAGAATCTCGACCCCAGGCGCCTTGGCATAACACCGTGTAGTCTCTGATGGCACTGTTTCAACTGAATGCAGACATAAAGTAGAGGACTTAGAATTAGTAAAAGATTTATCTACAGCATAACATAAACATTTGATGAAATTCTGTCTGCATTCAGATGAAACAGTGCCATCAAAGACTACACGGCAAAATATTCAAAGCTCTTTTTACGTACTTATATGTTATATTTTAGTTTTTCTTACATTTTATTCAATTAAAGTTTTGTTTTGTATAGCCTATATTTAGTGTGTGTTATATATATTTATCCTGTATTTATTAAGTTCATTAGTTGAGTTGATATTTAAGTGCTGTTTTGATTTTACTTTTATATTAAATTTCATTTTACTTGTACTTGGTAAGTACGCTTAAACGTTTGTCACATGAACTAGATATTTTCCGCTATTGTTATTCAGATGTTACTTATTTAACGAGAATATATATACGTATAGGTATTAAAATGTCAGCAAATTGTCCGGTTCAAGCTGCGGGTCCATCTGGAATTAAACTGATGACGCGAGAAAACATAAAATTTATTAAAAAGAATGCTGCCAAGATGCAATTCCTAAATGAAACAATAGATTTACTTATTCCCCCTGAGCTCACAATTTGGGTAAACGAAGAATTTCTGTAAAAATGTAGCTTTTTTAAATGGCTGTATCGTTGTTAAAAAACATCCTTTTTTATGGAGTTCGACTTATCGTAAAGGCAAAGGATCATACTTTCCGATAGTATATATAAAAATTACAAAAAATATTGTTTGCACTCCGTAGCACTTGACAAACATCAAGAAACTTTTACAGTTTGGCACATTCCTCTTTAAGGGCGGATTTTACCCCCTGGATACACGATTTCGATAAAATTGATTTAATGAGTCGAAAAGTATAAAGTTTAAACTTTAAAATGGTTTACGTTTCATCAACTTTGGATGAATTTTAACAAAGTTATGGGATTTGAAGATTTTAAAATTGCTATTTCCGGGTTTTGGGGCCAAATACCCCACTAATGCGTTTTTGTTTTGTCAACGCGCCACGCGCGGTTCATATGGTACGGGCCTGAGGCGCTCCAAACACCTAGGCCGCCGCGGGGGCCAAGAAGCGCGGCGGGAGAAAGGAGGCATTGCTTCTGAAAATCGGCCGCCGCGTTCACTTAATTCCGATGCCTGACTTGGGATATACTTCCGAATGACCCCAGTGGCTGATCGACAGGAGATTTGAGGGGAGGGGTGGGGAGGGGGTGTGCACCCTAAGTCCAAAAATGTGGTTTCGGGTATTTATTAGTTTCCGAAATATTAATAAAAAATTATTGTTAATTTTTTTACAAATTATTTTTTTTTAACTGCGTACACGTAGCCTAACGGGGATTCATTCTGCCCCCCCCCCCCGCTCCAATTTGTCCTACGGACAGTTGGACGCGTTCCCCTTACCTCCGCGCGCCCCTCAGGCGCCACAAAGGCACTCGTATAAATCGCCACTGGAAAAAATCGGAAAAAATCGATTTTTCTACACATTTTCTGAAAAAACATACGTTTCAAGAATGCTCTCCCCAAATTTTATGAAGAGATTCGTAAAATTGACTGAGATATAATATTTCCCGTGAAGCGGTGTCAATCGCGCGACTGAACCGAGCGGAACATCGAACGCGTTTTTCTCAGAATTACATTTTTCAACCGCGTTGACAATACGGGGTGTCCCAAAAATGCTGCGGTTCCTTAAAGGGGGTGATTCGGGGGGTGATTGCAAACAACTTTTTCCTTTGCGAAAATGCCCTCCGAGGTTTCGTTAACGAGATATTAATAAAAAGCACCGACCAATCAGAGCGCGAGCCTTCCGCTGGAGCTCCCGCGGCAGCGTGGCCGCGCGCCGGGCCGCGCTGCGACTACGAACAAGCAAGGCGGCATGCATCGAAGGAAATTGCGTAGAATGGCAAATGAAAAAGACGTAACAAAAAAATCGAACCTTTGCCATGGTTTGTTTGCTATTTAAAGTGAATAATGAATAAAGGATAAATGGATGAAAATCATGTGTAACGTAAAAAGACGAATACACAGTTGTTTTTTTTTTAGAAGAATCGAAAATAATAATTATTTGGAGTGAGGGGATAAGGAGCACGTAAATTTCCATTTTTAATAACGTACAAACGAAAAGGTAATGCAACAGGGAACGAGCGAAAAGTGATCGTAGTTCGTTATTGTGATAAAAATCCGTACTTCAGTAACGGCCAACACTGTTGTTGATAATGAATAAGTTCGTTTAAAAACTCCGGAGAAAAATTTTCGTACGGAAATTTGGAGAATTATCTCCGGAAATAAACCGTAGCCTGCGTTAAATTTAAAAAATAATAGTCGCCAATAATGTAACTAAAACTCACCCTTTCGGAAATTCACCTGCAGCTTAAAAACCTGTGTCACTAGGTCACTGAACCGATCCTGGTCATCGACAGACACAGCTGATCTCAGGTACACGACACCATCCAAAGTTAAGGGTCGCAACGTCAAGTGCGGCCGGGTTAATGTACCGAATATTCACTTCACTGCACGCCTACTAACACTGATCATTTAATTTATTTTCAATGGAACGTGTTGTTCCTACGTTATAAAAATTGGTGGATATTAATTTTTACTTGGCGTTCGGAGCCGTAGGTAATTCCCGTGCAAATTCTCACACTGCAGCACTTGCGTCACCGTTGCTGGGGGGGGGGGGGTACACCCAGAACATCGCGTAATACTCTTGAGCAGAGAACATTTCTGCGACGTGATTGCTGACTGCTGACTGACAAGATTTTATCCAAGCGACTTCTTCTACCGACAAATAGTTTCTCTCGTTCCATTATGAGTTGACCCCCACCAGGCCAAGAGGCTTCAGGTAAAAAGAAGCCAGCACATTTTCGAAACACATTTGCTTCGCAGATGTGCAACGTTTTTACAAAAGTCCGCGTTCCGTCCTTTTACTGCCAATGTACCCATTGCTTCGAGGTAGGCAGCAGAGACCACGTGTTTCGGTTCGAAAGGGTCCGAAGAGAAGAGAAACAGAAAGTCTTCGAGTTGCTATAAAGAAAAAAATCCTGTTTCCTGTTTCCCTTTTCCGATACCCTGAGTTCACGTCTTCTACGAGGCGGAACCAACTAAGCCATAAATTACCCAAAACTGTAGGAAACCGTTGTCTACCGTCGACTAGCGGGACAATACGGTCATAAACCGTGATCCTAGCGAAATGCTCTGGCCGAATGTTTGGGAACTAGCAATTAAAAAGTATTATTCAACATCAATACGGCTCGCGAAGAGACACAGGAAGAAAGAGGGCATGTAGTTCGCTGACTGCGCGTAGTCCCGCCTGGTTCGTCCTATCTTCAAATTAAAGACGGATGCCGTATCTCTCGAGTATTAACACGCGCTCGAATTTCAAAACAAAAGCACGCGTCGACGTATTCCGTGCGAGAGATGGCAGGCTTGAAGTTCGATTGGTCCTGAACCAACCATTTGGGCCTACTTATCTCTCGTATCTAAACACGCGTTCGAATTTCAAAACAAAAGCATGCGTCGACGTATTCCGTGCGAGAGAAGGTGGGCCTTGGGGAGGAGATATCGCTGTGAAGAGGGCCTCTTCAGGACAGTGGCCATTTGGGAGGGATGCAGGGCAGATTGGTTAAATTAGGGCCAATCGGACTTCTGCCCACCTTCTCTCGCACGGAATACGTCGACGCGTGCTTTTGTTTTGAAATTCGAGCGCGTGTTAATACTCGAGAGATAAGGGATCCGTCTTTAATTTGAAGATAGGACGAACCAGGCGGGACTACGCGCAGTCAGCGAACTACATGCCCTCTTTCTTCCTGTCTCTTCGCGAGCCGTATTGATGTTGAATAATACTTTTTAATTGCTAGTTCCCAAACATTCGGCCAGAGCATTTCGCTAGGATCGCGGTTTATTTATTTATTTATTTGTTTATTTAAACGGGACTAGCCCTTAGTATACACATTACAGTTAATAAAAGTGTTGTGTGAGGTATTACATAGATACTAAATTACAAGACTAATGATCCACCGCATATTGCAATTCTATAAGAGTAATTTTGCGCACCGCTGTTAGAAAGGGCGCTAGAGCCTTATTAAAGAAGTCCAACTCCGAGCAATATTTGTTTGCCAGGTTGGATAACCTGTTTATGGGATCAGCATGCGCTACTCTAGTCGTTAAGAGCGCGGGCTTAAGCAAGGGAAATGATCTTATCTTTCTTTCAGGCGCATTTAGACAAATTTTGCCGAGGATCTCGGGACAGCAAATATGGCTGTTTAGAATTTTAAAGAGAAAGGACAGATCAGCCACCACTCTTCTTTTGTGGAGCGAGTCGATTTTAAGCCTGTTCATTATTTGAGTGTAGTCGTGATTAGTGTAAGACATGGGACAACCGGTTTTATATGCCGCATATCGGAGAAATTTATGTTGCACTCTTTCGAGCAGCGTTCTATGCTTGACAAGGCCTGGAGACCAAATAACCGATGCATATTCAAGAAGCGGAACTACAAGAGAGAAGTACAGCGTTCTGAGCGTATAAGGATTAGAAAAACCTGCTGAAAATCTCTGCAGGAAATCCACATTCTTCATAGCAGAGTGAAAAATATGATCTAAATGCTGTGAGAAAGTCAGGCTCGAGTCTATGATGACTCCAAGATCGCGAACGGCATTAACTGGCACGAGAGCAGTATCGTTAAGGGAGTAATCAAATGTAATCGCGCACTTACCGCGAGAAAATAGCATTACATGACATTTGTCAGTGTTAATACGGAGATTATTGCGTCGGCACCAGTCTTCAAGCATACGTAGATCGGATTGTAAGCCCAGCGCATCCGATTCAGAAGATACTAATTTAAAGATCTTTAGATCATCGGCAAACAACAAAAACTTACTTATACTGAACACACTAACTACGTCATTAATAAAGAGGGTGAACAATAATGGGCCGAGATGCGAGCCTTGCGGGACACCGGAAGTGACTTCAACAGGTTTGGAATATGCATCCTCGACTTTTACAATCTGCGTTCGATCGCACAGGTAACTCCTTAGCCAGCTGAGTATGGTTCCACGAAATCCAATAGAGGACAATTTAGAGACCAAAATATTATGGTCGACAGTATCGAACGCTTTACTAAAATCGGTGTATATCGCATCCACTTGGTAACCTCTATCCAACGATGATGCTATGAAACTGCAGAATATCGCCAGATTAGTGACAGTAGATCTTCCTGCAATGAAGCCATGGTGTTCATCGGAGATAGCCGAGGACACCAATGAAGATAGCTTGTCAGTAATGATACTTTCAAAAATCTTTGCCATGACGTTCAAAACAGAGATAGGTCTATAATTGGTTACATCAGAACCGTCACCGGATTTGTAAATCGGCGTTAATAAACTGCATTTCCAAAGCAACGGAAAATAACCGGCAGATAGCGATTTGTTAAATATTATCCATAGTGGACGAGATATAATATAGGGGCAATTTTTTAGGAAAACCGACGGAATACCATCTTCACCTGGACCCTTGTTTATATTCAAGCTTTTGATTTTGTCAAGTACCTCGCTAATTTTTATCGAGATGGAATTGATGTCAACGGAGCCGCATTGCTGAGCAGAGAAATAAGAAGCAAGTGGAGTAGTGTAAACCGATTCGAAATAACCGGCAAATAAATTAGCAATGTGCTCATTAGAGTTTGCAGATTCATTAGCGTACTTCATAACAGTAGGAATGGTACTTGAACGGGAGCTTCTATTAACAAAGTTCCAGAAGGCTTTGATATCATTGTTGATATTACTCTCAAGGCGCTTACAATATTGCTGATAGCACCTAGCGGACGCTCGCTTGCATTCGGATCGAAGATAGGAAAAGTGGATGTAGTCGCAGGGAAGACTTGATTTTTTATATCTTAAATGCGCGGCTTTTTTATTGCGAACCAGCTGCTTTAATTCTGAAGTAAACCACTCAGGATAAGTATTGGTGAAGTGACTATTTACATATTTAGGCACGAATGAATCAATAGCGGAGTAAAGCTGGTGATAGAGAAACTCAACAGAATCGTCAACAGATAGATCACGCAAAGCCTCGTCCCAATTAACACAACCCAGAAAGTTGTTTATCGAGTCATAGTCGCTTAATTTGTAGTTGTACCTAAAACCACCGAGGGTGGGCTCCGGAATTAAGACATGCGGAACAATTTGAGTGTGTAAAGCAGGATGATAAGGGTCAACCGGAAGAAACGAGTCTACAGACTTAACAATATACAAGTTTTTTATGTTGCTGAAGCACAAGTCCAGCCGAGCATTTAGTGAATTTGTGACTCGATTAAATTGGCGCAGACCATGAAAGTTAAGGAGTTCAGTTAAGTACTCGGCGGCTTCAATTTCCTTACGAAGCACGTTAGGGGCTGTAGTTGTCATGATGATGCTGGAGGAGTCGAGGTACCAATCACAATGAGGGAGGTTGTAATCACCGAAGAATAAGAGTGAACTGCGTGGATTTTTGGTTACGATGTCATCAACCGCGTGGCAATGATCCCGATATATGGAGGCATTTGAGGAAGGTGGAATGTAAGCAGCTCCAACAATAAGATTCGATGATCCTAGGCCAATTTTGACTAATAGATGTTCGACGTTGGTCGCTGTCGTTTCAAGGAGCGTGCAGGGAAGCGTGTCCTTGACCGCCACCAAGACGCCTCCTCCACGCGAGTGTGCACTCGTATCGATGTTGCGATCCAAACGATAGACTGCGTATCCAGAGAGCCCCAACTCAGACGATGAGATATTCACGTTTAACCACGTTTCAGTTAAAATGATAATATCATAATGTAGCGCGGCACATATAACAGAGTGCGAGAGATCGAGTAGCTTGGTTCGTAGGCCACGAACATTTTGATAATATACTAATGGCTTCACAAGGAGTTTTTTGGGGGCGTAACTTGACGTTTAACAATTTTTGGAGCACCATTCAAGTATCTGATGGTCCATTCCATTTCACCTTTTTCGTGCAGAGTTTTTAATTGATTCCTCAAGTTTTGCAAGTGGCCACGTTGTTTTGTAGTCAAGTCGGAATAAATGCGGATAGGATCGACAGCCTTGGACTTTATGACCGTATTGTCCCGCGAGTCGGCGATAGAGAACGGTTTCCTACAGTTTTGGGTAATTTATGACTTAGCTGGTTCCGCCTCGTAGCAGACGTGACTCAGGGTACCGGCAAAGGGAAACAGGAAAGGTATGCATTTTCTTCTTTATAGCAACTCGAAGACATTCTGTTTCTCTTCCCTTCGGACTCTTTCGAACCGAAACACGTGGTGTCTGCTTTCTATCTCGAAGCAATGGGTACATTGGCAGTAAAAGGACGGAGCGCGGGCTTTTGTGAAAGTGTACGAATGGTTCGTTCGTTGCACTTCTGCAAAGCACGTGTGTTTCGAAAATGTGATGGCTTCTTTTTACCTAAAACCTCTTGTCCTGGTGGGGGTTAACTCATAATGGAACGAGAGAAGCTACTTGGGGGTAGAGGAAGTTACTTGGAAAAAATCCTGTCAGTCAGCCAGCAATCACGTCGCAGAAATGTTCACGGCCCAAGAATATTACGCGATGTTCTGGGTGTACGCTCGGAACAACGGGGACGCAAGTGCTGCTGCGCGAGAATTTGCGCTAGAATTCTCCGCGCTGAAGCATGCATCGACAATGGCGGTGGTCACGTGGAGCAGTTCTTGAATTGACAACAATCGGCCCCGAAGGGGGCCACCAATTTTTAGAACGTAGGAGCAACACGTTCCATGAAAAATAAATTAAGTGGCCAGTGTTAGTAGCCGTGCAGTGAAGTGAATATTCGGTACGTTCTCCTGTACGCACCTGACATTGCGACCCTTAACTTTGGGTAGTGTCGTATACCTGGGATCAGCTGTGCACTGGGCTCGTTCATCGATGACCAGGATCGGTTCAGTGACCCAGTGACACAAGTTTGTCACTGGGTCACTGGGAATGGTGATCATTCATTTTTAAATTTAATGCAAGCTATGGCTTATTTCCGGCGATAATTCTCAAAATTCTCGTACGAAAATATTTATTCGGACTTTTTAAACAGACTTATTTGTTATCAGCAACAGTGCTGCCGGTATTGAGTTACGGATTTTTATCACAATAACGAACTACGATCACTTTTCGTTAATTTCCTGTTACATTACCTTTTCGTGGATATGTTATTAACACAAGGAATTTTACGTATTCCTTATCCTCCCACTTCAAATAATTATTATTTTCGATTCTTCTAAAAAAAAAACAACTGTGTATTCGTCTTTTTACGTTACACATGACTTTCATCCATTTATCCTTTATTCATTATTCACTTTAAATAGCAAACAAACCATGGCAAAAGGTTCGATTTTTTTGTTACGTCTTTTTCATTTGCCATTCTACGCAATTTCCTTCGATGCATGCCGCCTTGCTTGTCCGTAGTCGCAGCGCGGCCCGGCGCGCGGCCACGCTAGCGCGGGAGCTCCAGCGGAAGGCTCGCGCTCTGATTGGTCGGTGCTTTTTATTAATATCTCGTTAACGAAACCTCGGAGGGCATTTTCGCAAAGGAAAAAGTTGTTTGCAATCACCCCCCCCCCCTCCCCAATCACCCCCTTTAAGGAACCGCAGCATTTTTGGGACACCCTGTATAATGCTTAAATCTTCATTTTTTGCCTGTTGGCCGAATATTTTTCTAACACTATAATCGCGCACTTTTTCAGTTAATGTCAACTACAATGTCGTATTTATATTTTAGTTAAATATTCTACATATATGTATTTTATAATTATAATAAATGACTTATCACAAGAAAAAAGAACGAATTTCCATATCGGTCGAGCGTCCAGAACAAACTTTTGTACGCTCTCTCTCCAGACAGACGTCCAACTATTATCGCCGATCTGTCGTGCCCTACTCTGCTGCCCGAGAGCGGTCGATGGCTATGACCATCTCGTCCTCCCTCTCAGAACAGCGAAGAAGGAAATGCCTCTGGAACAGAGCCCTGCAACGGGCGGGTTTGATCCGCCCGTCACCCGATTGTATCTCGATGCGCCCGGACCCGAACTTTTACTAACCCGCGATACCCGTGGCGGATGAGTCGTGTCATCGTTAATTTCTATCCACCCGAGGCGGCCGAGAGTATTGTATACGCGTGGTGCCGTCATGACGCCTCGGGTTCCTCGGGCGGATAGAAATCAACGATGACCCGATTCATCCGCCGCGGGCACGGGCGGGTCGGGTGAACCGAAAGACGGCCGGGTAATGGGCCGGTTGACCCGCGATATACCCGCCCGTTGCAAGGCTCTGCTCTGGAAGTCCCTAAGGACAATGTTAAGCCGCAGAGGGAGTTAGTGCAGCGTTGCCGGGGATTGTTTGTGGCTATACACCTACAGGAGTGGTGGTAATATGTGCCTAAACTGACGCTAGCGCCAAGTGGCCCCAACGGGACGCCAACCACGGCCAACCAGCGTCGACAATATATTTTCCGCCGACGCTGGCTGGCCGTGGTTGGCTTTGCGTTGGGGCCACTTGGCTGCCTTGGCGCTAGCGTCAGTTCACGCATCCATTACCACCACTCCTGTAGGTGTATAGCCACAAACAATCCCTGGCAACGCTGGAGATTAGTGACCCACGAGCCTACAGCGTATGCTATACACCGTTGGAAAGATCTCGCCAAGACGAATCGATTGATACCATTTTTAATTTCGAAATCAGATGGGATCGCCTCGAATAATGGCTTCAAAGTTCGAGATTTTGCGGTTTTGAACAAAAGAAACCGGTAGTAAAATCCCATCCGGCTCGAGGGACCTCGGGTAGGCACCTGAGGGAAAACCGAGGGATGTAAGCGATACTCTAGCAGGCTGGGGCGGCAAATGTGCCTGATGACCTTCATTTCAGGGCCGTGTTGGGCATTTTTTTTAAATCATACATGCTGTTGTTAAACAATTCACGATGCTCGGTCGTTATTTGCACTTCATAGTAAGGTACGGTCATTGCACCTTTCGTATCAAGTAGTCCAGTAACAGATTTCGTGTTTAACTTATTTCTTACTTTCGTCTTCATTAGATTAATTGCAGAAAACAGACGTTCTACATTTGCGCTACTATGTGGTAAACACATAAGTATTTATGCGAAACTAGAGACTAGTGGAAGCATTTGGCATCCATCACCGGTCTTTATTTTAGAAGTATAGTCCCAAAAATCAGCAATATTTATATTACTCTTTTCCGAGAATGATAACTTTGTGTTTCGTAATACTCTCCATTCTCGATCCAACTCCGTTAAATTTTGTGGACAGAGCCCTGAAAATAAAAATGCTTAAATGTATAGTATACTATGATAACGTTGGAAGGATGTAGAATAAATATAAGAGACCTGGAAATAACCGTCTTAAGGTTGAGTTTCCTAGCCGCGTCCAGCGGCCGCGGCCGGCGGCGGCCAAACTTCGGCCGCGCAGCGTCCAGGGTCCTACTTTGGTTCGAGCGCACTTAAAAGGGTCTACGGCCGAGGATTTATACCTGCTTCAGAAATAAAATAATTCTTTATTCTTTATCGTTTCGGTATGGAAGTGACACCAATGGATTCCTTATGCTTTTCCGATGAAAATCATATGAAATTTCCTGTAAATCGCACTATTATTAACGAAGACAACTTGAAACGATATAAATTTATCTTTCATGGAATTTCCTTCATATGGTGCGAATTACGTCGTTCGTGGTGTCAGTTTCATCGGCGAAACATAAGGAATCCATTGACGTCGTTTTCGCAAAGATCTGGTGGGAAATGCGGAAATCCTGGACATTTCTGACTTTTTAATGATATTCGAACCCTTTCGAGGGTCGAAAGCCATAAAATTCGGTGAGGCGCTGCGAGGGGTTGTCCTCGTCACGGGGTACCATGCGGCATCTATAGAGATGTGTCAAAGGACAGGCGGCGTTGGAGAATCACCCTGTATGCAGTAGTAGAGTAAAATATGTACAACCTGCTATAACATCCATCTAAATAAATCCCATACCAAGAAGACTCGAAGCTATTATAAAATCAAAAGGCAATCCCACAAATTATTAAAACATTAAATATTTAGGTAGTTTATTTCCATAGTTTATTGATCCTTTATTTACTGTACGAATACTTACTGCACGTCTATTTCTGTACGTTTATCTGCTTTTATTCATATTTTTTTAAATGTTAAGGGCAATAAAAATTTGTTTATACAAGATCTATTCTACAAACATTTAAGAATATTTATTAATCATCTTTTTCTGTTCGAATGTAGTACTGACATGGATATACAAATGGGTATTCCAACGCGTGTTTATACTCGAGAGATAAGTGCTTTCTCTCAAATTTTGTAGGGAGAACGATGCAGGCGGGAACACGCGCAGTCGACCGACTACCCCGTTTCTTCCTGTTTCTCACCGCGAGACGTAGGTACTGATAATTTTTCAGAGTGATTTCGTTTCCTGCTCCATTGTCGGGCAACCATTTTTCGATCTAACATAAGAACATCTGCTTATTTTGTTCATGGACGAAAATGCCACATCTGATTCCAAAAAGTTAATCGGGGTGATCGACCAAGCGTCCGACCAGAGTCACGGTTTATGACCATAATGTCCCACGAGACGGCGCGGCGGTTAATAGCAGTACCTACATACGTCCGGGTCCGAACCCATCGTACGTACTACCCACCGACAGAGCAATATACGGATTAACTCATTGTGAGACTGAAGAATGCCTAAAATTATTAAAGACAGCACTACCTTCTTGACTGCCCTTTAGAAATGCTGGCAAACAGATGTTGTCGAAACGTTCTTGGGAAAATACGAAATTATCGGTCGAAAACAACGAATGAATTCCCGCTTTTGTCCCAACACACAGTGGGCTTCAATCCCAAGAATAGAGAAAAAATTCAACATGCCACTTTTTCCACTCAAAATGTCGAATTTTATGAAGCTACTTTATAAAACACTAGTACTGCATCTGAAAAAAAAACGATAAAAAGTTTAAAACATCTTCGTTTGTATTGCAATGAGAATATTTCGAGCGTACAATCTTTTCTTTACTTTTTAAAACCTTTATTTCTGCCATCTTGGGTCCCTTCACCCAATTAGCCGATTGGAAAGTTGCCCAAATATTGTATAATTTCGTATGTAGATATATTTATCAAATTGTTCTAGTTTTATTGGAATTATTGACATTACTTTTTTTAAATAACGTCAATCCTCCGTACGAGTTGAATATTAATACTTTTTTTATGAACTTCCTTAATTATATTCCGCAGTTTCAGTGCGAAAAATGTTATGTTGTTGAATTTTCCCCTATTTCTTGGGATTCAGCCTCGCTGTGCAACATAGAATACAGGTAATTACTCCATTATTGGTAAATATTGCCAAATCTTGTTTTCGCAGTTGCAAAGTCAAATGTATGTTGATTATATAACAAAAAAGAAATTTGCTTGGAAGTTCCCGGAGGGCAACTAAGAAGCCGATAATTGCTGATATTTCTTCAATGAATTTTTTATGGAAAAGAACTGCATGTAACTAATTATTTTCCATTGCTTACCAAAAACGATACTACTCATTTCGGTTCCCAAAAAAGTTTCACTTCAAAAATTTATATCATCAAAATTTAAAAGACTCGATTCAAAATCTACCACAAGAAAAAACATACCAACTTTGACACGTGTTTACACACCGATCAGAAGTAGCCGCCACGATATTTTTCCCTTTTTTTAGGAGCTCATATTATTAGTTTACAAGAAATATATATAAAAAAAAACATATGATCCCATAACTTTTGAATTCTGCCTTGTTTCCTTATTTTTTGTGATTCTGTCCCACTGTCGCGTAGGATCGCAACGCGGCCGCGGCTATGACTCTCTTTGGAGCAGTCAAGCGATTTGCCGCCGTGGCTAGCCGGGCGGCTAGTAGATTCCGCCATCATGGCGGAAAACAGACACTCATCGCATTGTGTTACGTCTCGAGTAGCCTAGGTTGCTGCTGTAGAAGACGCGCGGCCGCAGCCGCTCGGAAACGCGGCTAGGAAACTCAACCTTTAAATGTGCTATTGATGGCACTTTCCTTTTCTCATCTGGATTGATTAAGACCAATGGATCTAAAAATTTCAGATTTCTGATTTGTTCTTTCTGTTCAAATGGATATCTATGTCTCATTTGCTTTAGACATTCTACATAGAATGCAAGGCATTTTTGCCTGAATTGCATGACACAGTCTAGTGGCAAATCCTTCACTGCAGTAATACCTACAATATTGCCTCCTAGATAAATATCTTTCAATGGTAGCTGTAGTTCTACGTTCTCAAATTCAATATCTAATATTTTTGTTTCCAATACAAGATCTTCATTAGCAGTTGTATATATTTCTTCAACGGTCAGTTCTAGATACACTGGTTTAATAAAACAGTCCAAAATGGTTTTATATGCTGTAAAAATTTTGTTATGTAAAAGATACAGTTTTGGCTGTTCTGCTTGCATTTCCTTGTTTAAATCGTGGAAAAATGGCAAAACAAAATTGAGGAATTTCAGATATAATTCTGTAGTCGATTCTACACATGCGTTCAATATTGCCTCAGCTGCTAATAACCGATCATTGAGCACTGCGTTTGTAAAATACAGTTTCAGTGCTGGTAATTGGTCTAATAGTCTCCTTACTACGGGGAGCAATGAGAGCCATCTCGTTTGTGCTGGATGTAATAGCTTATGTGGCTTTATGTTTAGAAAACACTGAAAACCTTTATAATCCCCAATTCGTTTGGGGCTATTATGAATATAATTATATACACTTCTCGCAAAATCTTCAGCCCCACTTGGCAGTTGGTCACAGGCATATGATGCACACAGATGAAATGAGTGGCATATGCATTTCATTTTAAATAAATGAGGTATTTCCTCACTGAATAATGAGCACAAGGAATGACGCTCTCCAAACATTGCATTCGCCCCATCGGAAGCGTAACCAATCATATTTTTTCTATACAAAATGTTGTTTGCATTAAAATATTTTGTAATTTCCTTATGTAAGTTTGTGGCAGATCCATCCGTCATAGGTATCAAGCATAAAAATTATCCTTAACATTAAATTCTATGCAAGTTCGTGCAATAAGAGCTAAGTGTTTTATTGTTGACTTGCCAGTAGATTCGTCCACTATCAAAGAAAATGTATTTCTTTCTAACGTTGAGATCAACTGATTTTCTGCTTACCTGTTACATTTGTGATAATGGATTGCACCTTTGTCTTTTCAAATGTTCATTCTTTGGCATATTTAGAATCAGGGCAAACGTTTTGAATTAAATTCTTTAAATGACCTGCTACGTTGAAAGGAATATTATGTTCCGCAAGGAAACAGGCCATTTTTATTTCGACCGCTTTTACTTCAGTTTTTAAATCTTTCGATGATTTCGATAGCATGGACGTAATTAGTGATTGATGTGTGTTCACGCGTCGGCTCTGTTTGAACCACGCGCCGCCAAGCGCATCCGTCGTGGCGGCGATCGACCGGGACATCGATCCCTGTGATCGACTCCTCGAGAGGAGGAGGGGACTTCACAGTCTCTCTCGTGACGAGTCGTGACTTTGTATATCACGCAGGTCTGACGCCGAGTATGTTCAACGTGTATAATCGCGTCTATCGTTCTGTTACCGAGCTTTGAATGAAGCCTGAAGTGCGGTACTACACTTTTAATACTACAAATTAAAAGCATATTTACTGTTTTCTTAGAAACGTGTCATTTATCAAAGACCTTTCCCGAATCCCACACGCACGTGCACGTGAAGCGGTTCGACGCGTCATCCTGCCGGTCCGTAACAAATTGGGTAATCCCCATCGAGCACATCTAAGCTCGGACAATGTGCAACGACTAAAAAGATAATAGACTATAATTTTAAAGTACTACTATGTGTACTAATAAGCTACCTACTGATGTAATAACAGGCAAGTAAGAGGAATATAATATAAAAAACAGGTAAGTAAGTAAAAGAAAGAACTATACCTTTACTAAGCATTAAATGTTTGTTACTATTTACATGCTTTTCAACATCATTTTTGCCACCACCAGCTCACTTTAAATCACAATTGCATGCGTTACAGTGAAAATACTCATCGCCTTTGTCACTTCTTTTTAACGAATATTGAAATCGTTGTTCTTGTTCCCACGTGTTACAATACTTTTGGTTGTAACGATATAATTTACGCTTTTTACTTGGCGTTCCTTTTCCGCGTTCGGTGTCTGAATCACTGTCTGTACTCATTTTTTTTAAAGTCGCAAATACCTCGTTTTATTTCAAGGAATGGTATTGTCAGATGTATCATGGTATTATACACGAATACACGTGATACGTGCCTGTACAGGGACGAGTCCCTAAATAAATGTGTACAGGGACCATTCCCTAAATAAATGTGTACAAGGACGATTCCCTAAATAAATGTGTACAGGGACGATTCCCTAAATAAATGATCTAACGTTAGACAAACTATAATTGCACAAAATGATTCAAACTCAAAAAAAACCCTTGCTTGATTTTAAACAACACAAGAACAATATATGTACGTTAGAACATCGTAACAACGCACAACGCATTACTCGCACCGGCGAAAACGGAAAGAAGGAAAGCGGAAATTGCTCACACGCATACTCGCTTCAGGCACTTATTATATAATACACAGGACGGTGCACGTATCGCACGAATTTCCCATTTCATCAGTGCCGCTAACGGTACCGGAAGGACTAGAGGCGACAAATGTCCCTACAATAAAACGATTCGGTTAATTACGCGAACAATAAAATTGAAAATGAAAGAAAAGAGAAAAATGGAACGTAAAAAGAGAAAAGGACCAGAAATCCGTAGATTTTGACTTAAAATCCGTAGATCCGTAGACAAGGTAAAAAATCCGTAGATCTACGGAAAAATCCGTAGAGGTGGCAACGCCGCCACTAGGTATGAACGACTGGAAATTGCCCGGATTCAGACCGTTGTGGACGCTTCAAGCGTAACTCCAACCGTACCTCCGTACCGCTGTCAGCAGAGCGACTGGACGTTGCCCGGGCTCTCTGAAAAGCACCTCCAACCTTTCCGTACCGCAGTCGAGGGGACTGGACACTGCCCGGACCTCGACCGTCAGCGACTCCACGACACCGATCCCGCGATACCTTCCGGCCAATAGCCCAACGTACAAATATTGAGCGGCAATTGTGATGCGTGTACATAGTAGCATCGGATAATAAGGACTGTACATATTAGAGAAATAAATACTTCTAGTAATACATATACGACAGAAGAAGAGGAGACTCGAATTAATACGAACCCTGCGACTCGACTGAGTTATCGGACGAGTCTCCCCGATCCCGAGTGACGCCCGCGAAGAGTGGACGTCACAGTATAATTCCAAAAATATCAGAGATATCAAACTGAAATTTGGCACACTTCAAATACACACCTCAACACTTAATTCCACCAAAAATTAGTTGAATTAAGCAAACAACAAAATTATAAATAACAATATTATTTCTGAAGATTTTCGAGATTGTCCTCTTCAAAACCGTGTAGTCGCGTTAAAAATTAATGAATGAGAAAAACAATCATGCTACAATATGACCCAAATGTGCAATCAAATTCCTGTAAAAAAATTTGTAGTACGGTTTTTACTTTTTTATAAAAGGACTTAGTCCCGCGTTGCGGCCCGAAAAGCACTGATTGTGAGCAGTGAGCACGCGGTCAGCGTCGGTCGTCGCACGCCACGTCGCGCGTCGTCGGCTCGTACAGCAATCTCGCTGATATTCCACTTTCTGATGTTAATTGCTCTTTGATCTGATCCCGGACGAGCCCCCAGAATTATGTCGGATCAGGAGAAGGATGGAAATTGGAGCCCGTTAACGTCGTTTTAATATTGAAGGTTTATTACAATTAGGGCTCGCCTCGTCTCTCGCCTAGCTCAAAACAACAACGCAATTAACAAACGGCACGCGTTGTCGCGTCCGGCCGCGCGTTGGCCGCGGCTTCGGTATATAGGATGGATCCTATTCGGGACCCCACAAAAGAAAGATCTGCATTGTTCTGCATGTCTAGTGAGCCGACAATGGATATTAAAATTAATTAAACCGATTACGTGCGGTTTGCAAACCATCCCATTTATAATTTTAAACAGAAATCATAAATCCATCTATTGTCCTCCTACACTCCAGTGTTTGGATGTTTATTCTCCGCATAATGGGACTGTAATCATGGTCGTAACGAGGTAAGGATTCACCCATTTTATACGCTAAAAAGCGCAGAAAACTATGTTGAACCCTTCCCAGGACCTTTTTATATTTAGCAGTGTTCGGAGACCAAATGATGGAAGCATATTCGAAATGCGATAGTACAAGTGCATTATACAGATAGGGGAAAGTTTTGGGATTCGTGAAGTTTAAACATGACCTACATATAAAGCCCAAGATTTTGTTCGGATTAGCCGACACACAGACAAATAGGAGTCTAAACAAAAGACAAGCAGGAGTCGATCACGACACCCAAGTCATGAGCTGAGGAAGGAGAAGAACGAATAATATCTAATAACCAATACGGATAGATAGAAGGGTTCCTACTACGCGAAGATCTCATGACATGACAATTTGGATTGTTCAATTCTATATGATTTGCCATATTATATGATAAAAAATGAAAGTTTTAAATTTTTCTTCTGACCCTTTCAGAAGCTTCCAAACAATTTAAAAGAATTTCGCCTAAAATTTTGTTAAAAGATATTGAGGGTTATTGGTCGCCGAATGGCAATGAAAAATAAATTTATAGATATTTCTGCAACAAGGATAAAATAATTTTATTAACTTTTAAGTGAGAGTATAACATTAAAATTCGAGTGTATTTTATTTCCTATCAAATAAAGTACTCTTAAGGGGGTAGTGGACTATTGGATACGTAAAATCGTTAGTTTTTTTTACGCTAAATTACTTTGATACAAAAACATCGTTATAGTCGTGCTTTTCACAATCTATTTTTGGCATGTTTGCGAGTAATTATAGCAACAAAAAAATCGTCGGAATGTATAAAATTGTTGAAGTTATTAATCGTTGAAGATAGCCCTGAAAATATTAATTTTCGATAAATGGTTTGGAATACCTGGGGAAATATGGGGAGTGGGATCATTAAGTGCTCCTAAAAGTATTTCTTGTTTCGCTTAACGTTTTGAGGTGCCCCCACCGTGATGAAAATCGGAATATTTCTACAAAAAAAAACGTACATTTGTGACGTTGACCACAATTGGCCTAAGATGGCTGTACTTCCATTAGAAATCCACTATGACCGTGAAATAACTTCTATCCACCATTTCCAAACATTCATTCACACATACTATCAGACAGACAAGGTCAGTACTCACACTATGAAAGCTTTACTACTACAGCATTCATTCCGATTTAATAGTTTCCAAATCTTTTTATCTTTGTTATCATACTGCCATACTTTATATATATATACTATACTTATATATACTATATACTGTATATATACTTATACTATTATAATAAAACTACAGCGTTCGTTTGTATGCTCACAAAAATCTCAAAAAGTACTGAACCAATCATTACAAATTTTTAACTACAGTATCCTTGAACAGCAAGAACGGATATAGGCTATGTTTTATCATGTAAAATGTAATTAATCTGTGTAAAAAATTGTATGTACATAAAGAAGTCATGTCTCGGCCGGCTTGCGATGGATAGTACGCGACGTGATCGTCAGGCGGCGGCCGGGCCGAGCGCTTCTCGCAGGTGGAATACAGCAATAGATCAACATAAGAAGCCACAGCAACGCCGGGTACTTTAAGCTAGTTCGTTATAACTACAGTATAGCTCAAATAAAGACGAGGAAAGAGACTAATTGCCCCATATTTGGCACTCCAAAAGAGTTGTGGCCTAACAAACTACCTACTTACCATGATGTTATGAAATATTACCTTTTTATCAAACAGGAATTTAAACCAGAAAGAACATCGAAAGAACCTACGGTATTAGAAATATCAGAAAGAGTTGCCGTCGAAATTCGTCAAATTTGGGAGAAAGCATCTATCCCAGTAGTAATCCATAAAGGGGTTCTACAAATGATTAGGGCCTACCACGATAAGTATAGAAACTTAATGAAGCCATACAAGAAACGCCAGCGCAATGAAAATTATAAAAAAAAAATTAGAATATTCCAAGAAAATTCAAAAAGACTGTTTGACATTTGTAGCTGAAAATTTAAAAATATTGGGGACAGTATGTGTACTTGTGAAAAAAATCGCCGAGTTCCGAAACGGGAAATAGCTTTTCTAATTGATCAAAGAACAGAGAGACATATGATAATTGAGTCCATTGATTTAGTCACAACCAAAAGAGACAGTGATAGAATAGAGAGAAAGGAGAGAGACTTATCACTCGCACAGCGAGACGTGGTTTTTCAGCAACCTTCTTGTAGCCATGGGCTCACATCAGTTAGAAATCGGATCACCAATGTGTCAGATTCAATAGACCGATAGTTAACGCAAATATCTCGCTTAGGTCAACCAGAAAAAGCTCTGACACTGCAAGATGATACTCTGGAACCACCATCTAAACAGATGCGAGTTAATCTCCCTTCCCTTGTTCTCGCTTGCGACCGTACTGGAATCTCTGATAGGTCTGCTGCAATTATAGCGTCTGCTGTGCTACACGATTTTGGAGTTGTAACGTCAGATGATAAAAGTTTTGTAGTAGATCGTTCTAAGGTTCGACGCGAACGAACAAAAATGCGATCTGAATTAAAACAAGACGTGGGAACGGAGCCCATTCTTGGTCTCTATTTCGATGGAAGAAGAGATAGAACAATGAAAGTGGAAAAGAAAGGGTCTAAGTACTAGCGAAAAATACAAATTGAGGAACACTATGTTCTCGTGTCTGAACCGGGCGATAATTATTTTGGCCATGTAACTTGTCAATCGGGGTCGGCGCAAAACATCAAAATTTCCATAATTAATTATTTAAATAGCAAATCCGTTGACGTAAGTTTCTTATCTGTTGTTGGCTGTGATGGAAATGCTGTAAACACGGGCCCCAAAGGAGGTGTCATTCGGCTTTTAGAATGTAATCTTAACAGACCGTTGCAATGGTTGGTGTGCCAACTTCACGCAAACGAGTTACCTCTGCGCCATTTAATGCTGCACTTAGATGGCCAAACATCAGGGCCCCGTTGTTTCTCAGGTCAAATAGGAACTGAACTCCAACGATGGGAAAAACTCCCTACAGTTGAATTTGAAATTATATCTACGACACTTCCTAGGACAACTAACCAAAATCTCAGTACAGACCCAAAATATCTGCTCGATATAATGACAGCAATTTCGATAGGAATATTCTCTTCCGATTTATCAAATAGGGATCTAGGTCCAGTAAATCATTCTAGATGGAACACAACAGCAAATAAAATCTTACGTTTATACGCAGCTAAGATTCATCCGTGTGAAAAATTGAAAACTCTGGCAACTTTTATGATGAAAGTATACGGCCGGATATGGTTTGAAATTAAATGCAATCCTTTTTGCACAAAAGGAGCAAAACATTTGTGGTCAACCATTAATTATAGCCGATATCTTAGCAATGACTTAAAAAGGATAATTGATCCCGTAATAAAAAAAAATGGATATTTCGGTCATCCGGAAAATATTCTTATAGCTATGCTTGTAGATGAAAAGAAGAATATTAGAGAACTAGGCTTCCGACGTATTTTAAAAGCAAGATCTCAAGAAATAACTGGTATTCGAAATTTCAAAATACCTCCTTTCAATTTTGAGGCCTCGGATTATACGGAAATTATTGCTTGGCAAGAGTCTCAGGTCACTGAACCACCTTTGACTCGAAATTTATCTGCTGAAAAACTAAGAGGCATTGTTGAATTTGGGTTTGAAATAGGAGACAACATAACTCTATTCCCATGTCACACCCAAGCAGTTGAACGATGCATCAAGCTAGTGACAGAGGCTTCAGGAGCAGTCTGCGGGCATGAGAAACGCGATGGCTTTATAAGAGGCAGGCTTTTATCTCGCAAAAATATGCCATCGTACGAAATAAAGAGAGATTGTACGATGTAATTTTAACATTCGTTTTTTTTGTAATATTTAAAAAAACACTTCTAAATATATCTTAATAAAAGCATACAAAACCAACTAAATTACTTTTTCCACAAATTTGTTGTAAAATGCCGTGATGTTTGTGGCCTTTGTGATATCTCTTAAATCTAGGCCAGGGGAAGCAAATTTGTTTTCTTTCATTTTCGGGTTTATGTTATGGTGTAACGACTATTCCAGCTTTATTTTCTTATTTGTAATGAAATAAAAAAAAAAATAAAGAAGAGAAGAAAAACTCAAAATTTCTGAATTTTTAAGACATTCGGGGCACCTCAAAACTTAAATGTAGAAAACCGATCTTTCACGCATTTTTAGTTGTATAATAAGGCAACTTTTGGGTGCTATTCCATTTCCGAAATCTAAAAAAAAATCCGTATATTTTCACTCCACCCTAGTGTATATCGATTCAGCTGAGCAAAATGCTTTGGGGGGGGACCACTTTATACACCAAAATCTACAGAGTGGAACTTCGCCGATGAATTTGAACAAAAATTTTCGAAGTTAGACATGCATCAATTTTTCCCCACATTTTCACGGAAAAAATCGTCTTTAATCAGTCATAAAATGTTTCACAAACATCCAATGTTGATACCGGAATTCCACTATGTAGAGGAAGGGATTATACACGTCCAATAAAAATTTCAAGTGAAAATATTCAAGAGTTATGATGTACACCGTGTCTGAAAATGGTGTTTCGAGAAAAACGGCTTCAAAGTTAAGGCCCCTATGCCAATACCGCTCTGCGCGGCCGTTACTGGACAGTGCACGTAATTACGTTCGCTGCTGTAACTCCTACAATTATTTGAATTTCTTCATGAAATTATATTTAAAATGTTCATAAAGGATAAGACTTTCAGAATCAGTAAAAAATCGATTTTTTGAAGCTGAAATAGTCCACTACCCCCTTAAGAACTTGAGGATACTGTTTCGATGGTCAACAACGATCTGAAGAATGTACTGCAATTATTTGTCCATGTCTTTCGTCAGACGACCGGAAAATTTCTTAATTAAAGCTACACCAGGTTCGGCATGGTCGTTTACAACTGTTAATGCTTTCACTTGTTTTTCTACTGTTTGGTAATCTTTATTTTATTTCCATTGTGACGCTGGAATTGAAAAAAAGCCTTGCGGAAGATTAAATTTCGTAAATAGTAATTTACTGTTCTTGGTTGTGAAGTCTGCAACTGACTTATCTTGTAAGTTTTCAAGAGGCACAATTGCACGCTTTTGTGGTTCCTCATTCCCCTCTTTATTAATAATAGCTTCTACCATGCGATCTTTTATTTCGTGACTGACATTTTCATCGAATAGTGCAAGACCTATCTATTCTTCAGACAAATACCACAGGTGTCTAGACATTTTCTGTGTCACTACGTTGAAAAATGAAGGGTTGATTCCCTCGTACGCTACGAGAGATTGAAGAAAAAATAGGTCATTCTGAGGCGCTCTGGTGGCAATGGAAGCGTCACCCAAGCTTCCACATACAATGTTGAAAAAAATATGTATAGATTGCGATGGGCGGTTTCTTCACGTGCTATTAATCGCAGCTGGGATCGAAACATCCACACCTTGAATGAATAAATGATCATGGACATCCACCGTACGTGATGCATTGGCCCAGGAGTTGCAAATCGAATTCCGCGAAGTGGTATTGTACCAAGGAATATTAAAGTTAACTCACGGTAGTCATCGCGAGACCGTACTTCCAATAATATATTATTAAAAAAAATCACAATTTCTTCTTTGCTATCTACCATTGCTTCACAGATCACTCGATCAGTGGAGAAGTCCTCAAACCGATTGAGATCTAATACTTTCTACTGTGCTTAGAACCGTTTAAAGAGAAGGACCTCCGGAGATGTGGAAGTGCCAATGCTTTCAGAAATTGCTGCCGCTGCTATCAGCTCGAATATATGCAAGTGCCAGCCTTTCGGCCAGTGTTAGAGCTTGCGGTATCAAAACACACCCCTTGTCCTTTGTCATGAATATTCGATTCCATCAAAATATTGAATATGGCTTGAGCCTGGGCCCTCCCAGTGCCCGAGGCAATTTTAGGTACAGCAAGCAGCTTTAGTTCTCCATCCAGAGAAGATACAAGTATAGGTAAACCCGGTCAGCCCGTACTTTATTGACATTTACATTTATATATACAGTTACCTTTCGATGTACCTGTCACTGGCGTCGAATGCTGCTCCTATTGAGGGCAAGAGAGTTGACGTCATGACCAAGAACCTTGGCAGTTTCTCCAACAATCATTAGTGCTTCTCTATCAGAAACTTTAGCACGATCCAGAGTAGCTGTAAGAGTTGAAGTTACAATCTCTCTTCGGCCACGCTTAGTAACAGTTGGTTTAAGATGACTAGGTCCAAGAATAGGATTCGAAGAAAGATCAATTGTTAAAAGAAACTTGTTCATTTAAGCGTTTAGCATCTTCGATCGCCTTCTATTTTCGTTGCTGCTGCTTGAGCATATCGCCCTTCTTCTTTATTCCTTTTTTAAGAATGTCTTGTCAATCGACGACATTGCTCCCCTTCGCCCCTTTTCTCGCTGTGCTATCAGGAAAGCTTTATCTTCATCTATTTTAATAATGTCAACTGCATTAGCGTGTGCAATGTCGAACAAATCCTCAAAACAACCACAAAATTCACTTTCTTTTCTTGCTTGAGTTTTAATTTTCCGTGAAGCATTTTGTTCAACGCTTGCCAACGTAGAAAAAGGTTCTCGAGTTTCTTGATCAAATCCTGCATATGACGCACGATTAACACAGGCTCGGTTCCAAAACAATTCAACTTTCTCCGTAGTTTTTTTTATGCGTTGCGAATGGTTTCTTGCTGCATTCTAGGAAGGAACAAAAATTATTCCAGCACCTGTCGATTAGATGGAAGTTTCAAACCCTTAACTCTTCATACTTCTGTAGTAGATGTACTTTTTCGCGACACTTGTGAACGTCTCCGGTTTGCGAGACGGTTACCGGTGGGACGGAGAAGGAGTTAGATGCCGAATCAGTCGGTAAGGCCGGGTTCGTCGAATGATCAAAGCGTGGTAAACAAGTAACAATGTTTATTGTGTCAGTTTGTGTTTACATTGGTTTCCGCGTATCGTTTTGCGGTCGCGGAGACGAGACTCGGTAGTTCGCGGCGGCGTGGTTCTCGCGGCGGCGGCGCTGGCGACGAGCTGGGGGATTAAGGATGCGGAGTGTATAACGTTCTACCCTAGACGGCTCAAAAGGCGCGTCCGTACGGTAGGGGAAACGGGGGGGGGGGGCACCCATGCTGTGGTTAGCAACGTAACAGTTCCACGCTCTGCTCCTCTGGTCTATGTAAACGAAATTCTCGTGGATCAAGTGAATCCAATATACTTCTATTACATTTCTTCGAATCACTTGTGACGGTCTGTTCGGAGGCGTCACGCGAGATCGGGGAGACTTGGCTGGTGAACTCAGTCGAGCCGCAGGGTTCAGATAAACGAGTCCCCGTTATTCGCCAAGTTTTAGTTTTATTAATTTCAATCCTTAATCTACTATGTACAGTCCTTATCCTATTATGTACAATGCTTTGAAGCGTTTGGCTGCGATCGTGAGCGTTGCGGGCAATGTCCAGCCGTCGCGGTGGACGTGCTGAAAGGGATGGAGCGTTTCACGGGGTCCGGGCACTATCCAGTCCCTCCACTCGGAATCGGTGTCGGTGTTTGCTATCGGTTGAGGACCGGGCAATGTCCAGCCACCTCGGTAATGGCGAGGAAAAGGAAAGGAGTGTTTTCAGGGAGTCCGGGCACCATCCAGTCCCTCCACTGAAATCGGTACTGGTATTACAGGAGGCCGGGCAATATCCAGTCCCTCCACGGTAATCGGTGTAGGATACTATGGAAGGTGTCCACAACGTTCGAACCCGGGCAGTATCTGGCCGCTCGCTCGGTGTGGTGAGTGGGCTCCTTAATCCCCACTGCAGCTGCTCCATCTCGGTCGCCGCGGGGCTTATGTCCTAATTTTTGGAAATTTTCACCTGCGAGAAGGATGGCGCGATCTATCGGTGAGGCGCGTACTCGCTACCGGTATCGCGGTGGGGGTATCGCGGCGCGTTGCGTATCGGTTCTGTTCGGCTGCGCTCGGTTGTCGCTCGCTTCGTGACGTTTCGTCACACACTTCAGAGTAACTTAAGCACACTTCGATCCCTCTATCGGTCGTTCTAATTATCCCTTTAAGAAATTTAAACGACCTTAAATACGATTGAAAGCTCTGTAATTTTCTGGATCTCTGGGTGGCTCTGCATCAGCACTTTACCGACTGACACATTAGAACTTATAATTACCTTTTTAAAATTCTATCGGATGAAGTGTCCACTCGAACGACGTGCTTGGTACAGCCGTTATTTCCTCCGCATCCTGGATCTTCGGTTCGGTCTAGTCGCTCCCAGAGATGCAGATTCCTAGGTTTCCTGTTGATTCCACCCGTTGAATGGTGGCTGACACGCCCAGCCCCAAATGATGGGATTCGCTTGCTGCTTCGAGCCGGTGCCGTAATGCTATGCGGCGTAACTGATTTACGGCCGGCACGGCGAGTTTAGGGCATTTCACACTTCTGTGAATTAATAATCGCGTGCGCCCTGGATGGACAAGCGACTGGCCTCCTGCCCATCAAGGGATCTGCATTTTAATCAGGCTGACGTCACTGGTAACGATTTCCGTTAAACACCATCAGTAGTAAGGCAAAGCCGATTCTAACCCAGGTCCTCTGAGGGGAGCGCGGGCGGGGGAGGAAGTGAGGGCGCGCGGGGGAGTGCGGTGGAGGGAACTATGGGCGCGGGGAGAGCTGGGGAGTGGAAGACCGGTTGCGCGCGCACGAACCGCAGAGTGGGGGAAGCTGTAATCGTGGTGGGGATCAGTCCGGGCCGAGCCGCCGCGGAGACCTCTCCAGACCTGACCCATTGTTGGAAAATTTTCAGAGGGTCGTCCCCTCCCTCTAAAAATTTCTGGGGGCCGGGTCTTGTATGAAAAAATCTTTTTTTCAGACTCGATCCGGCCCCCAGAAATTTTTTCCCCCAAATATTGGTTCTAAATCAGATCTACCGCCAGAATATTTTTTTCCAAACCAACCGAGCAAACAAATATGCATCATACATTCTAAAGCTACCAATTTTTCAAACTCCAGCAAACAAATATGCATCATGCATTCATAGCACTGTGAAGAAATGGTATCATCTCAGCGTTCCGATTTAACATCGCAGCATATCGCGCGATTACGCGTAATTTGACTCCTCTGGAGCAGTCGTGCAGGATGTCATTTTCGCGGCGCGAAGAACGTACGAATCACAGAAAGAATTATGCAGCGTCGGCAGAAATGTTTTTTCCATACATATATATGATATAAATTTTTCCCCAACGCAGAGAAATAATACTTTTTAGAAACGTTGAATCTTAAAATTAGGTGGTGAGAGAAGGAGGAAGGTGGGTAAATAAAATGTAGAGGAAAGAAGGAGGATGGATGACGAGTAAATAAAATTGAGAAGTAATGTATGTTCAAGAAATTATATTACGCGTAATTTGGCTCCTCTGGAGCAGTCGCGCAGGACGTCATTTTCGCGGCGCGAAGCACGTACGAATCACAGAAAGAATTATGTGGCGTCGACAGAAATGTTTTTCCCCAACACAGAGAAATAATACTTTTTAGAAACGTTGAATCTTAAAATTAGGTGGCGAGAAGGAGGAAGGCGGGTAAATAAAATGTAGAGGAAAGAAGGAGGATGGATGACGAGTAAATAAATAATACTTTTTAGAAACGTTGAATCTTAAAATTAGGTGGCGAGAAGGAGGAAGGTGGGTAAATAAAATGTAGAGGAAAGAAGGAGGATGGATGACGAGTAAATAAAATTGAGAAGTATTGTATGTTCAAGAAATTATATATTGTTACATAATAATAAATAAATAAAAGGAAAATATATATATTGTTACAAAGAATAATTGTACAATTTAACATCAACTGGATATCATTGGGCTAACAGAGACATGGGTGGAGGAAAAAACTGAGAGCAAGTAAAACACAAGCTATCAAACAAATTTCATTGGAAATTCCAGCTTGTAGAGAGATAGTGTTCCCTCAATAACAAATCTTATACGTGCGCGATATATGAGTCTAGAGTTTCATCGACGGCATCGCACCGCTATAACACGCTCACAAAATTTGAAAACGTCGTATCGATTTGCTGCGAGCGACATCGATAATATCATTCAAGGTACACGCCAGCAGTTCACAATCAACAAGAGATTTACCATCAAAATATTCACTATCGCATATGGCTTTAGCAGCGCAGCATGAGTCTAAAGTTTCATCGATGGTATCACACAGCTGTAACACGCTCACAAAATTTGAAAACTTCGTATCGACATAATGTATAGTTTCATAAAGCTGCATATATACATGATTGATACAGCGCTCGAGATTAAATAAACAGATTAATGTAGCAGGTTTTAAATATAGCGACTTATTATGCCGCATCATCTTTACCATTTGCGAATTATACATTACACAAAATTCCACCACCAAATCATTAATCTGTAGTGATGATCCGCTTGACCGCATGCGCTGCTCGATGTCGGTACGTTTTTCAATTAATCCTTTCCATGTTGGAATAGACAATATCAACCGATTCCCTCGATTGTCGCCGAGAACGATTTCTACTTGTGTTATAGGCCGCACACTGATTCCGATTTCCAAGTACTTATATGCCGTAGATGTTAGCGCATATCTTCTAACCATGATGCGAGCTGTGTAATGGGAGCTAAAAAAGAACAATAAAAGTTATGAAAATGATCACTACTATCGAGAAAACACAACTAAAAATCATGAGAGGATATGAAAAAAATTATATCATACCTGTTAGATGTAGTCGTAATGTTTGAACATGCATTATCGTCTGCGATTATTGGTGTGTAATAATTCCCAACACTAGCGTTATACATTTTTGGAGCACTGTGCTTGTATATGTCGAACGTCACTGGAGAGCTACTGAGCGATTAATGTAACACCACACGAGGAGCTGGATTAAATAGAGGTGCATAGCACCATCCCCTCCATAGAATATTGGGATGGGTCATCAGTTTTTGCATGCAATGCATTCGAGGGAGAACATCATAGCATATCACACGATTGCAATTTCAGTTCCCATCCTCAAGATTAAAAGTTTCGACACATGTTGAATGTAACAGCATCAGCAGAAACTGGGATAATGGAAGAATTCGCGCAAGTAGAACGCAAAATGTTGGAACAATCTGAACGATTGTTTTTGCAACATCGGCAAAAAATATTTTTTCCATACATATATGTGATGGAAATGAGGAAAGAAGGAGGATGGAAGACTTGACACGTGTCGAATGTAATATAATACTTTTGGAAGCGTCAAATCTTAGAATTATGTGATGTTGGTAGAAACTGTGTCGGATGATTTTTACACACTAATTCGTCATACGTGTGTCACAGAAGGAGGATGGAAGACTTGACACGCGTCGAATGTAATATAATACCTTTGGAAGCGTCGAATCTTAGAATTATGCGGTGTTGGTAGAAACTGTGTCGGATGATTTTTTGCACACTAATTCGTCATATGTGTATCACATGGAATCTTCGTTTTTGCATGCAATGCATTCGAGGGAGAAACACTGAAAGAGTTCAACAGAGATACCAAATCGCTGCACAAGCTATAAAAGCATGCTGTACTCTGCACAAAGCCTCAAATCGTTGCATCGTGTTGCATAGAAAAAGACATTACATTTACACTCTATCAATGATCATGGAAGAATTCGCGCAAGTAGAACGCCAATTGTCAGATCAATCTGAACGATTGATTTCACGGGAAGAATACCTCACGTGGGAAGAACGGTGCAACGAGTGTATCGAATCGTTGGAAGAACACAGCCGAGTAAAACGTCCTCGATTATCGATTGGTGTTCGGCAATCATTGGTTGCTCGAATCGCGCGACTCGAAGGACTGAAGCTGTCGTTGCGTGGACGTTTCATGCGTGAAGGTGCCGGGCATTCGAGCACAGGACTTTCATGGCGTGAAATAGACACTGCATTCGAAAGCCGCATATTAACTGGTGTCGTGCTAAATTCCAACTACATCGAACCGCGCAACTTCCTCAAGGATGCGGAGACCATTGTGTTGGAACATGTACGAGATGCTTTGAGGAAACATCTGAACCTCAAAGTGAATACAATGTTCAATGGTGAATTTGTTGCGGGGGACAAGCATGCTTGTAAAAGCATCAATACCCGAAACTGTGAACTCTTCGGTACATCTGATCTACATGAGTGGTACCAGCGATGTGTCATCGAACCCACCCTGTCATCGCTGGAAGAGTTCCAGGAACGCGACAGTGGATGGGCATTGACGAGAATCCTCAATCTGACTGTCAATGTCAACAAGTATAATCCACTGCATGCAGGGTGTCACCACAAGTTGCCACGAGAATTATTGCTGAAGAAAGCGACGATTAGCATACAATCCTCAGACAACGCCTGTTTCGCATGGGCAGTGGTTGCCGCACTACATCCTGTCGAAAGACATGTTGACCGTCCAAGTTCATACCCCAATTATGACACCATATTAAATCTCCATGGCATTGAGTTTCCAATGTCCATGAAACAGATTGGGAAGTTTGAACAGCTGAACAACATCTCGGTCAATGTGTACAGCTTCGAGGAGCGATTGGAGAAGAAGACCGAGAAGATAATTGTCGCAGTGTTTCCACTGCATCTCACTAGCTGCAAGAGGGATCGACATGTCAATCTGCTCTACACACCAAATAAAGAGCATGGGGATGTAGGGCACTTTGTACTAATCAAGGACTTGTCCAGGCTGGTGAGCATGCAGCTGAGCAAGCATGGGAAAAAGAAATTCATCTGTGATCGGTATGTATATAAACTTGCGAAATGTTGAAATGTTGAAATGTTGAAATGTCACGCGAAAAAAATTAAAGAAAAAATTTTGGTTTTTGCAGATGTCTGCACTACTTTGGATCCGTCGAGAAGTTGGAGATGCATTCGCTAGACTGTGGAAAAATGAATGATTGTGCAATTCTGCTGCCCAGCGAAAACAACAACTTGCTCAGTTTTAAGAACCACTGCATGAAGGAGCGGCTCCCTTTCGTGGTTTATGCAGATCTCGAATGCATCATCGAGAAAACGGGGAACAATCGAATGGGTGATGATAAATTACACACATATCAACACCATAAAGTGCATAGCATTGCATATTATATGCATTGTTCATATGATACATCACTGTCGATATATCGATGTCGCCGCAATGTGAATTGTATTTCATGGTTCGTCGACGAATTAAAACATTTTTCAAATTTTGCCAAGCCCATTCTAACCAATAATGCTTCCATGGAAAAGTTGACGAAAGACCAGTGGGCGACATTTCGCAATGCGTCACATTGTCATATTTGTGAAGAGCCATTTGAGGCTGGTGATAAACGAGTTCGCGATCATTGCCATTTATCCGGACGGTTTAGAGGACCTGCACATTCGGAGTGCAATTTAAAATATAAAAATGCGTTTTACATCCCCATAGTTTTTCATAATTTATCAGGCTATGATTCACATTTCATTATCGAAGAAATATCTACCGCTTTCAAAGGTCGTGTTGACGTATTGCCTATAACTAAGGAAAAGTATATTTCGTTCACAAAAAATGTCGAAGATCAGGTTGAATCAGACCTGCGAAATTGTATTAAATTGCGATTCATCGATTCGTACAAATTTCTCAATACCAGTCTCGACAAATTAGCATCTTTTCTTAGCACAAATAAATTAAAAATTTTACGATCCCAATTTGAAACATTGTCCATTGAAGATCTCAATTTATTAACGCGAAAGGGTGTCTTTCCATACGAATATCTTGATTGTGTAGACAAGCTGCAGGATCCATGCTTACCACCGCGCGAGTCATTCTACAGTTCGTTAACGGGTGAGACTGTATCCGAGAGTGATTACGCGCACGCTGAGACTGTTTGGCAACGTTTCGGGATTAAAACCTTGGGCGAATACGGCGACTTGTATTTGAAAACAGATGTCTTGTTGTTGGCAGATATTTTTGAAAATTTTCGCGAAAGTTGTATCAAGAGTTATGGATTAGATTCAGCACATTATTATACATTACCTGGTTTCACATGGGATGCCATGCTAAAACATACCAAAATTACATTCGAATTGCTCACTGATGTTGATATGGTCATGTTTATCGAACGCGGTATACGTGGGGGTTTAAGTCAATGTTCTGGAAGATATGCACATGCCAATAACAAGTACATGTCATCTTACGATGCGTCGGAACAATCATCATACTTGATGTACTTTGACGTAAACAATTTGTATGGATGGGCAATGTGTCAGGCCCTGCCATATGCCCAATTTCAATGGGTCGAAGATGTCGCAAATTTTTATGTGTCTTCAATCGCTGTCGATTCGCCCACGGGATACATTCTCGAGGTAGATCTAGAATATCCGCAACGTCTGCATGATGCTCATGCTGATCTACCATTCTGCCCGACGCGTGCCAAACCGCCAGGCAGCCGACAGGAAAAGTTACTCGCGACATTATACGATAAGCAGCGTTACATTATCCATTATCGCAACCTGCAGCAGTGTACGCGTCACGGTCTTCGTATTACAAAGATACACCGCGTGCTTCAATTCGCGCAATCTCCCTGGCTCCGCGATTACATCGAACTAAATACACGGTTCAGAACAGATGCGACCAACGATTTTGAAAAAAATTTATACAAATTGATGAACAACGCGGTATTTGGTAAAACTATGGAAAACGTGCGAAATCACGTGGATGTAAAACTTTTAACACAATGGGATGGACGATATGGCGCAGAGGCAATGATCGCTAAACCGAATTTCCACAGCAGAAGTGTATTTTCGGAAAATTTAATAGCTGTTGAATTGCGAAAAGTCGAGGTGAAATTCAACAAACCGATATATGTGGGTATGTGCATTCTGGACATATCAAAAATTTGTTTGTATGAATTTCATCATGAGTACATGTCTCCCCTGCACAGACAAAATTGTAAAATTCTATACACAGACACAGACAGTCTCATTTATCATATTCAGTGTGAAGATATCTATGAAACTATGAAATACAATATCGATAGATTTGACACATCCGATTATCCTATCAACAATCCATATAATATGCCGCGCTTAAATAAGAAGGTTCCAGGGTTGATGAAGGATGAAAATAATGGTGCGATAATGACCGAATTCGTAGGTCTTAGAGCGAAAATGTATGCACTTCGCGTAGACGGTAAAAAAGATACAAAAAAGGCGAAAGGCGTCAAGACCAACGTCATAGCCAGAACGATAACTTTCGACGACTACGCGCAGTGTTTGCAATGGGAGATCGAAATGGTTCGCAGACAATCATGTATACGGTCTAAATTGCACAAAGTGTACACCATTTCGGAATCCAAAATCGCTCTAAGTCCACACGACGACAAGCGGTATATCGTACCTGATTCGATCGACACTCTGCCCTGGGGACATTACAAAATTCCATTGTAAAAAAAATATTGATGTAAAATAGAAAATTATTTTGTATTTATTGTATAATATAACATGTATGGAAATTATTATAAATAGTGGAATTATTGCATATGTATCATTGTACATTTACATATGTATATGTATATCATTGTATTTATTGAACCATGTATTATTTTACAATACATTATTTTTCACTATCCATGAATTGTGTGATTTATCAAACCCCAACCACTTAACGTATACCTTATCCCCCTTCCTACGCAACACTTTTTCCACTAGATATACATCAGGATCGGTGACGCGTTGCAGCTCGTATTCATAGAATCCTCCAGCAACAGGTTTTCCACAAGAATCGATGAGCAGATACGTCGCGGGATTAGTTGTCTGTACTTTCGCTATCTTGAACACCTCCGTTGTCCAATTCGGTGTATAGCCTTTATCGAATATGGTTTTGAATTTGCTCACACGCACAAACTCGCCCAATTTGAATCTCGCTGGAGCAGCAATCTTTATGTTGCCGTATATGGTGGCTAGCAGCTTATCGGCGATCGCAGGGGTAACATCGCGAGGACACATTTTGATGGTTCTATGTTTTCGTGCGTTATATTCTGAAAGTAGACGCGGTAGCGCATCGATCCATTTATAGGTTCCATTGAGCGTAAACAGTTTCCACATATTGTTCTTCAAAGTTCGATTGAAACGTTCTACGACGGAGGCCTTCATCACCGAATACGTCGAATAATGATTAATGTCATGCTTTGTCAAGAGTTTCTGCACATCGGTGTTGTAAAATTCTTTTCCATGATCGGTTTGCAAATTTTTTGGATATCGATCTCTAAATATCTTTGCAAACGCTTTAGTCACCTCTGCACCACTTTTAGTCTTGTGAATCGAACGTGTATGGTATCACTATGAACGTGTATCGAACATGAATCGTACAACTATGAACGCTAATCGAACGTGAATTGTACCACTCTGAACGTGAATTGAACATGTATGATACCACTCTGAACGTGAATTGAACGTGAATCGTACTACTCTGAACATCTATCGAACATGTATCGTAATCCCGCGACGTATCTGCTCGTCGATTCCTGTGGAAAACCAGTCGCCGGAGGATTCTATGATCACGAGCTGCAGCGCGTCACCGATCCTGATGTGTATCTGGTGGAAAAAGTGTTGCGTAGGAAGGGGGATAAGGTATACGTTAAGTGGCTGGGGTTTGATAAATCACACAATTCATGGATAAATAAAAATAATGTATTGTAAAAAAATAAATGCATGGTTCAATAAAAATAATGTATTGGTAAAATAAATACATGTGTACAATTTTATTTGATATAATTCCACTATTTATAAGGATGAGTTAATAAATACAATTGTATGTTCTATACATGTATGTACAGTCAGTGTCTGTATACAGAATTTTACAATTTTGAGCGAGCAGGGGAGACATGTACTCATAATGTCGCGTGCACTGCTACAGGTTGCGATAGTGGATAATGTAACGCTGCTTATCGTATAATGTCGCGAGTAACTTGTTCTGTCTGCTACCAGGTGGTTTGGCACGCGTCGGGCAGAACGGTAGATCTGCATGAGCATCATGCAGACGTTGCGGATATTCCAGATCTATTTAGACGATACACGTTCAGAGTGGTACCATACACGTTCGATTCACGTTCGATACACGTTCAGAGTGATACCATACACGTTCAATTCACGTTCGATAGATGTTCAAAATGGTATCATACACGTTCGATAGATGTTCAAAGTGGTTCGATACACGTTCGATTCACGTTCAGAGTGGTACGATTCATGTTCAATTCACGTTCAGAGTGGTATCATACATGTTCAATTCACGTTCAGAGTGGTACAATTCACGTTCGATTAGCGTTCATAGTTGTACGATTCATGTTCGATACACGTTCAGAGTGATACCATACACGTTCGATTCACGTTCGATTCACGTTCGATTCACGTTCGATTCACGTTCACAGTGGTACGATTCATGTTCAAAGTGGTGCAATTCACGTTCGATTCACGTTCAGAGTGGTGTGATACACGTTCAATACACGATCAAAGTGGTTCAATATACGTTCGATAGATGTTCAAAGTGGTTCGATAGATGTTCAAAGTGGTTCGATAGATGTTCAAAGTGGTTCGATAGATGTTTGATACGTGATCAAAGTGGTTTGATACACGTTCAGAGTGGTATGATCTAGTCGAATAATGTATCTAAAGAAGAATTCGAAGAAGATGTATGTGAATATTGAGAGGATGGTTAGCGAAGAAGAAAATGAATGTGGCAATCGAGGGAATCGGTTGATATTGTCTATTCCAACATGGAAAGGATTAATTGAAAAACGTACCGACATCGAGCAGCGCATGCGGTCAAGCGGATCATCACTACAGATTAATGATTTGGTGGTGGAATTTTGTGTAATGTATAATTCGCAAATGGTAAAGATGATGCGGCATAATAAGTCGCTATATTTAAAACCTGCTACATTAATCTGTTTATTTAATCTCGAGCGCTGTATCAATCATGTATATATGCAGCTTTATGAAACTATACATTATGTCGATACGAAGTTTTCAAATTTTGTGAGCGTGTTACAGCTGTGTGATACCATCGATGAAACTTTAGACTCATGCTGCGCTGCTAAAGCCATATGCGATAGTGAATATTTTGATGGTAAATCTCTTGTTGGTTGTGAACTGCTGGCGTGTACCTTGAATGATATTATCGATGTCGCTCGCAGCAAATCGATACGACGTTTTCATATTTTGTGAGCGTGTTATAGCGGTGCGATGCCGTCGATGAAACTCTAGACTCATACATCGCGCACGTATAAGATTTGTTATTGAGGGAACACTATCTCTCTACAAGCTGGAATTTCCAATGAAATTTGTTTGATAGCTTGTGTTTTACTTGCTCTCAGTTTTTTCCTCCACCCATGTCTCTGTTAGCCCAATGATATCCAGTTGATGTTAAATTGTACAATTATTCTTTGTAACAATATATATATTTTCCTTTTATTATGTAACAATATATAATTTCTTGAACATACAATACTTCTCAATTTTATTTACTCGTCATCCATCCTCCTTCTTTCCTCTACATTTTATTTACCCACCTTCCTCCTTCTCGCCACCTAATTTTAAGATTCAACGTTTCTAAAAAGTATTATTTATTTACTCGTCATCCATCCTCCTTCTTTCCTCTACATTTTATTTACCCACCTTCCTCCTTCTCGCCACCTAATTTTAAGATTCAACGTTTCTAAAAAGTATTATTTCTCTGCGTTGGGGAAAAATTTATATCATATATATGTATGGAAAAAACATTTCTGCCGACGCTGCATAATTCTTTCTGTGATTCGTACGTTCTTCGCGCCGCGAAAATGACATCCTGCACGACTGCTCCAGAGGAGTCAAATTACGCATAATCGCGCGATATGCTGCGATGTTAAATCGGAACGCTGAGATGATACCATTTCTTCACAGTGCTATGAATGCATGATGCATATTTGTTTGCTGGAGTTTGAAAAATTGGTAGCTTTAGAATGTATGATGCATATTTGTTTGCTCGGTTGGTTTGGAAAAAAATATTCTGGCGGTAGATCTGATTTAGAACCAATATTTGGGGGAAAAAATTTCTGGGGGCCGGATCGAGTCTGAAAAAAAGATTTTTTCATACAAGACCCGGCCCCCAGAAATTTTTAGAGGGAGGGGACGACCCTCTGAAAATTTTCCAACAATGGGTCAGGTCTGGAGAGGTCTCCGCGGCGGCTCGGCCCGGACTGATCCCCACCACGATTACAGCTTCCCCCACTCTGCGGTTCGTGCGCGCGCAACCGGTCTTCCACTCCCCAGCTCTCCCCGCGCCCATAGTTCCCTCCACCGCACTCCCCCGCGCGCCCTCACTTCCTCCCCCCGCCCCGCGCTCCCCTCAGAGGACCTGGGTTAGAATCGGCTTTGCCTTACTACTACCATCAACGAGCGGCGATCCTGCTCTGAGGTGATTTCGCTTGGTGAACAAGCGAGCGGCTATCCTGCTCTAAAGTGACACCTTTGGCGAGGATCATGAAATACGGTCCTGCCCTATGACGAAGTCGCAAAAAATTAATTTTCCCGATTTCTTAGTGTTTTCCTCTCTCAAGCGATACTGTTACGTTGAGCGGCAGTAGATACCCCCGCCGCCGGTGACTAACACTTGAAACGTACCGCTACGAACCGCCGTCAATTTTTCTTTTTCGGTAAACTTGTCGAAGAACTGGGACCTCGCCGATTTCGATGAGCTTCAGATATGTTGCAAAACTCGACATTTTGAGTAACTTTTTCCTTTGAAAAAATTGGCGGTCGGCCTTAGTTTCCGAAATATTCGCAGGAAAACTTTCGCTATTATACAATCGTACTCTACGTATACGTGCACGCCCGCGACAGTGTGTGCAGCACCACGCTGTCGGCGGTTGTCTTCTGTTTGTATAAACACTGCGCAGCAACCTACAGCATGCGTATCTAACGGGTGTTGTGTAAAACTTCGGTTGATTTTTTTCGACGCAACGCATTCCAGTTTCCAACTTGTCCCGGGTATTAGTTTGGTTTGGGATAGATTAGGGGGGGGGGGCGCGCGCCCGCTCGCGGGCGCGTAAAGCATCGTAGCGAACCGATATGAGGCGGGGTGTTGACGGACATCCGCAAGTTTCTGGTTCAAATTTCTAAACTCAAATCGGTTCGCTAACATGCGTTACGCGCCCCCCCGCCCCAATCTAACCCAAACCAAACTACAGTACTCCCTCGCTGAGGGCTCGATTTGGCGTACACGATGTGGACTTTTCGCTATCCCCACCAGTTCTGTCTCACTCTTGTCCGGCGAAGGTGAGAGCGAGATGGAACGAGAGCGAGTGAGGACGGTTGGAGCAGACGACGCGTTGACGTTTTGTCTCGCTCCCTCCTTCTGACGCATGACACTCCGTCCTTTGCGTGCGCGACGGGCGTGTGCGATGGTTGTGAGAAGTCAACGTGGACACGAAAACAGCTTCTGCAAAAGTTTGACGCAGGCCCGGCTAAAGTCTTCTTTGCGCCCTAGGGGAACTTGTCAAATTGCGCCCTTTATTATATTACATTTATTTGAGATTATTTATGACCTTACTGTGAAAAATTTGGCAACTGCGTAGGGCGTAAGGTTGACAAGAGGCGCAAAATGGTCTTTTCATTGTTGGCATTGTTGAAAATAAACTTTTAAATGAAATACAACAAATTGTACTGCAACTGTTTTAAACTACGAATAAAAATTCAGAGTAAGGTCATCAATAATCTCAAATAAATATATTATAATAAAGGGCTCAATTGGACAACATTCACCTAAGGCGCAAAAAAGGCTCGTGCCGTGCCTATCTGACCGTGGCGCGCATGCGTCGAGCAGTCACGATTTCATCTGAGCGCTCGCGCCCGTCGCGCATGCAAAGCGTTCCATCTCGCTCCTCCCTTCGGCCAGAAAGAAGCGAGATACGAACACTCGGAATTAGGCAATTAGGGCTCCGTTCACGATACGGGCTCAACGCCGGTCCCGACCAGCGAGCCCTCAGCGAGGGAATACTCTAATACCCGAGACAAGTTGGAAACTGCGTTGCGTTGGAATAAATTAAACCGTTGTAATTGAACCGTTTAGTTTACCCGGTATATACGTCGTCTGCCGGTCACAGCGAGGTATATGGAGAAACAGTATACAAGCGGCGGACCCGCACTGACGCATACGCTGCCACGGTGGCGTACATATACAGGGTGTCCCACCGAACAGTGGACAGCGGAATATCTCGTAACGTGTTGGAGATAAAAAAATAAAAAATATATGTAAATTAATGGTTGGATGGGGCTACTTAATTAGCCGCGACGGATTTTTTTTTTCGATTATTATTTTAAAAGATACGATGATCAAGTTCGGATTTTCAAATGGCACTAACTTTTCTGAAGTCCTGAGTTGATAGTGCGTTCGAAGACGAATTCAACAAGCTTTAATATATATATACTCTTTATTGTTCCCCTAAGGGTTACAATCTCCTTACATCTAATTCTCCACCTTCGCTCTTACATTCCCCCTTTACATCATTCCTTATTCTAACTTAGCCTAACTTATTCTATACAACTTAACCTACTCCTTAATCCTAATCCTCCGGCGCCCGTACGCTCGCACGCACGCTCGCCCGCACGCGTCCTCCCCCTCACCCTCCTTCCCTATCTCCGGACCTCCGCTTCCGCACGTTTCCTCTTCCACTTCCCTTTTCTCATTCATACCCTCATCCATTCCTTGCACACATACCTCTACACCCCCTCTCCACTTGTCTATTTTCCTTAACCACCCCTCCCCCTGCCCGTCATCTCCTAGTACCTCCCCCACCATATCCTGCCATCCTCTATCCACCCCCCACCCCCACAGACTTCCCACACATGCTCCCACGACTCCTACCCCCACCCACATCTTCTACACTTCCTTTTTTCCTCCTCTTCCCAATACCTCCCCCCCTCATCTCGTTCCCCAACCTATACCTTACCACCCTCCTCCACCTACTCTCACCCCACCCCTTTTTCAAATAACCTGGCACTCCCTCCCCCTTCACCGCCCCATACCACCTGTTAAACCTCGACTCCCTAATCATCCCCGACCTCTGCTCCTCCTGCAACCTTCTCTCTCTACCCACTATCTCCTCCCCCCTCATTTCTCCTCTTTCCCTTTGTCTTTCCACCTCCTCCACTGTCCACCCCAACCCCTCGAAAAATTGTTTCCTCTCTTCCTCCCACCCTTCCAAAGCCTTACCCCTTCTCGCCCTCTCCTTCATCTCCGCCCAGCACAACCTGGCCAGTTCTCCACCGCCCCCCTCCTCCAACTTCTTCTCAAACCCCCACGCCCTCATCCCCGCCCTTCCCTTCAACATTCCCCTCTGCAGTTCCTCTCTCAACAGGTATCCCGGTGTGCACCTTTCCACTCCCAGTACCCACCTCAGGTACCTCTCGTGCAGCGTCTCCACCCTCTCCCTTGCCCTCCACCCCCACACCTCCACCCCGTACTCCACTACTGCCCACACCAGCTTATCGAAAAGCCATACCCTCTTTTCCCAGTCCTTCCCACATCTCCTCTTACCTATGCCCCACACACTCCCCATCATCGCCGTTCCCTTCCTCACCCTCTCCTCTATGTGGGCCTCCTGCCCACCATTCCTCATCAGGGTGTATCCTAAGTAGGTGTATTTCCCTACCTCCTCCAGTTTCTTACCCTTCCACCTCCACGAAACCTTTTTCCATCTCCCCCCCCCCTTCCTACACCTCATCACCTTCGTCTTATCCACATTCACTTCCAGCCCCTTTCCATCTAAGTATCTTTCCAGCCTCGCAATCATCCCTTTCATACCCTCCTCATCCTCCGCCAACACCGCTACGTCATCTGCATAGGCCAACGAGTACACTTTTCTATCTCCCAACTTCACCCCCCCCCCCCCCCAACACCTCATCCATATCCGCCAATAACAGGGTAAAGAGGCTAGGGCTCAGTGGACAACCCTGCCTCACCCCCCTAGCAGACCAAAACCTCCCCCCCTCCTCAACCCCTACTCTAACCCTACTCACCGTCTCCTCTAATATCTCCTCACATCTCCTAACCAACCCTTCCCTCACCCCCCTCCGCCTCATTGCCTGCACTAGAATCCCCCTGTCCACCGAGTCAAAAGCCGCCTTCAGGTCCATGAACAATACAACCATCCTCTTCCCCGTCCTCCACACCTGCCTATTCATCAAATAGTTCAGGACGTATATATTGTCCATGCACCCCAACCCCCTTCTAAAGCCAGTTTGACTCGGTGGCAGTAGCTTCTTCCCCTCCACCTCCTCCCTCAACCTCAATTCGCTACGTTCGGCCCAGGATTCCTACCTTTTTTTTCGGAAAAAGCCATAAAATTCGATGGGCACTGCGAGGTGTTGTCCACGCCACGGGGTCACGAGCGTACCTCCAGAATTACCCTGTATCTGTTTAGGAAATAATATAATTCTTTATTCTTTATCGTATCGATATGGGAGTGTCGCCGATGGATTCCTTGGAGTTTTCCGATGAAAATCATTACAAATGTCGTGTAAATCGGACAACTTTTGCATAGGGAATACAAATAGCTTGTGTCAAAGTAGTCCGATTTGCGTGATATTTGGTATGGTTCTCATCAGAAAAACATAAGGAATCCATTGGCGTCACATCCCTTTCGACACGATGAAGAAAAGAATTTCTTAATACGCTGTAATGGATATTTCACCCTCGACTGCGTCGGCTCGACCCCAATTCGTTTCGTTCGGCCCAGGATTCGTACCTTTTTCCGAAAAAAGCCATAAAAATCGGGCGAGGCACTGCGAAGGGCTGTCCTCGTCACGGGGTACCAGGCCGCATCTCCTTGACGGGCGTTGCTCCAGAATTGTTGCCCTGTATCAATTGTGCAGTGTGTGACACCCGACTACCCTCCGCGTAATCGGTCTGCGCGAAGTGGGGCGCAAGTTCGATCATTATCAGTACTCCTGCCCGAGAGGAATACGATTTACTTTAATTATAGCACATGTGTGTTTTGTAATAAAGTGTCCTGAAATCGTCTCCTGAATTCAATAACTGGCATCCAGACATCTACGCTCCTACAATCCACCGGCAATACTCCTCGTGGGGAGACACAGGAAGAAAAGGGCTAGCCCGCTGTCGAAGCGTGGTCCTCTCGAGTATAAACACGAGTTTCAATATCAAAACCTAAAGCATGCGTTGACGTATTCCGCGCGAGAGAAGGTGGGCATTGGGGAGGGGATATTGCCGTGAAGAGGGCCTCTCCAGACAGCAGCCGCTTGTTAGGGATGCAAATCCGATTGGTTCTAATACAATCTGCTCCCTATGGTTGAAATTTAGTCTAGCAACTTTCACACCTCCTAACCTAACCAATCGAACTTGTATTCCTCCCAAAATAACCGGCCATCCGAGCGTAGAAGCAAGTGCGAAATAAAAGTAACGGTGCGCTTCTCGATTCCGCAGATGTACCTACCAAAGTAGCATTTCTGACGGAAAAGAATTGTCCAGCCTTTGGGTCTGCGTAGACCTTTGGCAGGTAGGTATCTATTTCAGCAGGCACTGCCACCCGTGGCGCCAGTAAGACCGACCCCGGTCCTTGCTCGTTCAGCGGGTTTTCTTCCAGTGAAAATCAGTATATTTGCAAGCGCAATATCTCAAAAACCAGTGGAAATCATGTGTATACATTAAAGCTTATTGAATTCGTCTTGGAACGCACTATCAACTCAGGACTTCAGAAAAGTTAGTGCCATTTGAAAATCCCTACTTGACCATCGTATCTTTTAAAATAATAATCGAAAAAAAATCCGTCGCGGCTAATTAAGTAGCCCCATCGAACCATTAATTTACATATTTTTTTTATGTTTTTATCTCCAACACGTTACGAGATATCCCGCTGTCCACTGTTCGGTGGGACACCCTGTATATGCAAAATTCAATGTAGTAGTAGCAAAAGTTTTTCCTCAATATCTCTGAAACTAAGGGCGACCGTCAAAAAGTTTAAAGGGAAATGTTGTTCAGAGTAATGACCTTGACAACATATCTGAAGCTCGTCGAAATCGGCGAGGTCCCAGTTCTTCGACAAGTTTACCTCTTTTTCTTACCACTTTGATTGTCATTTTCTTTATATTATACCTAAGCCTTTCAGTGTTAGCAATAAGTTAGTATAAAACACACGCAAGCGTCCGTACGAACAGCGTGCGACCCGGTGGCGAGCGAAGGGACCAAGTGACGCGAACGCATGCGCAGTATCATTCAACCGAGCGAGTGAACCGAGTGCGGACCACGAGCGGATCGAGTGCGCATGCGTAAAACGTTCGATCAAACGAACGCCAAGTGAAACGCTAGTGTAGCTCGTGATTGGTGCGAATCAAGTACGAAAGCTAATTGGTGCGCGTAAAGTGCGACAGGTGATTGGTGCGGGCCAAGTACTACCGAGGAGTATAAATATAGGCCCGCCAGCAGAGAGAAGCAGACTCCGAGTTCTACCTCTGAATCGACAGCATACGAGGTAGCTTTAATTAACTCCTCAGCTTCCATCTCTGGCAGCTTTAATTAGATCCAGAGCCACGTGGTATCTACAACTGAGGCAGCTTTAGTTAGCTCCTCAGCTTCCATCCTAGAAAGGGTGGGCCAGCTGAGAGGCAACAGGAAGCCATTACAAATTCGAGAGAAGGAATCCTCTCAACTACTCAACTTAATCATTCTAAATCGACCAAAGCGTCATTTCTTGTATTATACATTATACCGACTTCGTGTCGAAACTTCATATTCAATTAGCGATTTAGTATCGCACCATTATACTATACCTTCTTGTCGATGCGTCAAATGGACACTCTTTGCCGGGACATCCTGTAACAAGGACAGGGCTGCAAATTTTATTACGGCAGGCAATACTCGAGGTCGAGCCTGGTCGTCTGCATTGCAGATGTTTACCTCTCAGGGTTAGGCCAGAATTTTGTCGAATGTTAGATGGGACTTGACCTTGAGTATTGCCAGATGCCCGTTTGGAGAAAGTCGAGGTGTCTTCGCCAAGCGACGTTTTCCCACCACGGGCTTTCTTTCGCCCACTGGTTTCAGGCGACCAATAGTAATCGCGGTTTTTCACCCCGGTTTTTGTTAACAGCCAATGACTAGGCTTCGTAGTTTTTCTTGGGTTAAGGATGTACGTCTCGCAGGCAGATAGAAACTAGACTCGAATAAACACGCAACACGTTCACTAGAGTTAGACTACAAGAGTTAGACTACAATCATTTTCCCTTATCCACATAAGGGTGGTCCTTCGAGTGAAACTTTATAGTCGGCACATCACGTGCAAATTCTAACAATACCTGAACGATCTGAATGATCAATCACGGGTAAAACCACTTCTATATTATTTAACACCTCAGTTCTAACTATTCTATACCGAAAGCATCGAAACGATCTTTATGTTCTGTTCTCTCTATCTCTTATCAACCAAGCGTAATTTTCGTTAATTAACCTTACGTTCCGTTACACCGACTTAGCGTCGAAACCAAAATCCAACGATATTCTTTAATACCGACCGATACGTAGTTACGTAACCATTCAAAAAGAATCCCATTTAAAAACATTGTCGTAAATTAATATAAGTTTATTAATAAACTATATTTAACTTTACAAAAGTAATGATACACAAAAATTGCGCCAATTAGCACAATGCCTATTTATACAAAGACAAAAATCTATTAAATAATATTAAGCAAATATATCTTTATACAAATAAATATTTTAATACGAATAAATATTTTATTCAAAATACTTGGCACTGCTCTCCGAATTGATGTTGCTAAAGTGAATAAATATGTATAAATTGCATTAAAATACTTTTTCTTTCTTTCTTGTCTTAGTGGTGTCTTATCTTGTTTTATTTATTAACCGAGACAATTAACATTTTTTTCGGAGAGCAGCGCCAAGTATTTTGAATAAAATATTTATTCGTATAGAATATTTATTTGTATAAAAATATATCTGCTTAATATTATTTAATACATTTTTTTCATTGTATAAATAGTCATTGTGATAATTTGTCTTTTTACGCTCTGTAACAATATAGAATAAAAGTATAAGATCACTTAAAAAAAAAACATCATGACCTTGAAATCTCAAAAATTGACTTTCAAAAAAAACTTTTTTCGTTGGCATCATTTTTACCTTGCCAAACAGTGCAACTTTTGTCTAAGAAATTTTTTCATATCTTTATAAATAACAGATTTCAAAATTTGAATGGAGTAACTGATACTTTCATCAAGATTACATTGTTTCTTAATTATTTAATATTATTATCAGTTTATACGCGCGGAGTAGATTGTGTAAATGGTCATGAATGTTTTGAAAATGCAGTTGTATTTGCATCGGGTAGGTAGTTCGAACCTCGAAGAATCCGTTAGGTTTCGACTTGCTCTGATCAGAAGATCCAGAACCGAAGGTTTAGGAGGGAATAGGCCTTTGGAATAAAAAACTGAATTTCATACTGTAAGGAATATGGGATTTCGACTGTCTTTCGATGTGTTTCCAAGCGGTCATTTAGCCGTCGTCGTGGAGCGTCTTGGAAATAGAAAGCGTCGTAAACTCTTCCGGGACTTGGGGGCGTCATAAACCCTTCCGGGGACTGCGGCCGGGGCTAAACATGGCAGGCTCGAGGCGACTGCGTTGCCGAGGGTCATTCTTGAATGTATCATTGTCGACGACGCATCGTTGCTTTTTCGTGAAATACAGTGTTACAAAACGATATATTCGCTTTTCATTCTGTTATACTTTTCAAATCTCTTACAATAGTGCCTATATCCTGAGCGTTCAGTGAAGCAAATTCGAAAATTCGAATCAAAAATGCAAACCAGAAGCGAAAAATTATTTCTATTGGATTATGACGAAAGTCAAATAATTGGTGCCAAGTTGCGATCTAATGTACAAGTGTTACGAGTTTTGTTTTATAACATACGTAAGGTGTAAGTAAATATTCGTGCGAGTGTTTCTTTACTTGTGAAGGAAGTTGAGGTGATTTGGGAAAAAGCACGGATCCCTACAAAAAAGACGCAGCATCGCATTAAAAAATTAGAATCGCTATACAATGATTGGAGGGCGGTACAACGAAATTCTAAACGCCGAAGTAAACTTCAAGAAAAACGAGAGCAAGATTCTCTTTGCCAAGACGCTCCACGACGACGGCTAAATGACCGCTTGGAAACACATCGAAAGACAGTCGAAATCCCATATTCCTTACACTATGAAATTCAGTTTTTTATTCCAAAGGCCTATCCTCTCCTAAACCTTCGGTTCTGGATCTTCTGATCAGAGCAAGTCGAAACCTAACGGATTCTTAGAGGTTCGAACTACCTACCCGATGCAAATACAACTGCATTTTCAAAACATTCATGACCATTTACACAATCTACTCCGCGCGTATAAACTAATAATAATATTAAATAACTTAAGAAACAATGTAATCTTGATGAAAGTATGAGTTACTCCATTATAATTTTGAAATCTGTTATTTATAAAGATATGAAAAAATTTCTTAGACAAAAGTTGTACTGTTTGGCAAGGTAAAAATAATGCCAACGAAAAAAGTTTTTTCTGAAGGTCAATTTTTGAGATTTCAAGGTCATGATATTTTTTTTAAGTGATCTTATACTTTTATTCTATATTGTTACAGAGCGTAAAAATAAAAATTCAACTATATATAAAAATGTATATTAACGATATACTACAATGGAGAAAAACGAATTCCAAAAATAAAAAAACTTCAACTGCGATGAGACACGGTTTCCCGTTGTCCGATCGATTTCAAATTTTACACACATTATTTTTTCTCCCAATGGCACAATCCTGGGGGGTGTCCCGAAAAAAATTGAAAGTCGAAAAATAAGGTCCACCCTAATCAACATACTCCGATGCCCAATGATTGTTTGGGAATGTTCAGATATATGTTTGAATTTCTTGAAAATTATTAAAATGTATTTATGTTGTTATTTTCTTAGAATGAGTAATAAAATATTTTTACTATTATTACAGTACCATTCTAACAGCGAAATTAAGGAACCACCTACCGAGGATTGTGTGTTGGATTGCCCAAAGACTGATAAGCCTTGTAATCATGCAACATGTTGTGGTCCCTCCAAACAGGTATGTATTTTGGCCTTTGGTAATTTAGTTCTGTGTGACTTAAATTGTGCCCCTCCCCTTCTACAGTATAACTCGAAGAGAGATACAAATTCCCGCTCTACCTGCCCTAAATCAAAATGTCTTGGACGATGCTTAGAAGCTATTAAATCAGATTCAAATACAGTTATAGGTAACAGTTGCTTATATTTTACTGCATAAATGTTACAACACGATTCTCGTTCTGAAATTAAACTGCAATATTGAAGATACTGTTTTTGTTCGAAGAAAATGTTGTCTATCAAAAAAGGTCTATTAGTCTTGAAACAAGGAGACATATGGCGTAGCACAATTTCGTAGTGCAGTTGACTAATGATCCAAAAAAGGTTAATAATTTAGGAGAGTTCGACGCGTAAAAGCTAAACAAAGAAACCGGTTGCTGTAAATAGATTTCACAGTTCCCCTCATTGCATCCGGAGACCGATGAATTTCCCCTCTATAGACACATGAACAGATCCAATCGGCGTGACGGTAACCCATTTTATGATTGGCTAACTTCTCGATTAAATCGCTCGATGAACAGAATGAACGAAATAAGGCAACATTTGAGGAAACTTCCACCTACTCATTTAATAATACAAATTTATATTATTCTATTTTTCATTAGATATATTTTATTTTCCGAAGAAAGTGGGGAAAGTGTTATCAAATACAGATGTTCCTGGTTAACTTGATAAATTTACCCCAGTTAGGCTGATACAAAATCATCCTCACTACCATTTCGTACGTAGGAACCTTCCTGACCGAGCACTCGGCTCTCGAGCACAGGGGTTGGTAGGAAACAAAGATAATCAGTCTGTCCACGACCTCCGTCGACGCTACTCTCGGTTTGATTGTGACTAATGGTCGGTTTCTGTGTTGCTTTTTGCTTGATGGTCAAAAGTTATCGTGGAACAAGTGAGTGGAGCATTCGCCCTTAGTCACTACAATAACGAAAGAGTTTGGTAAAACGTGCTGCGCAGACAGTAGTAGCAGCGTTGCCAGGGATTGTTTGTGGCTATACACCTACAGGAGTGGTGGTAATGTGTGCGTCAACTGACGCTAACGCCAAGGCGAAGCCAACCACGGCCAACCAGCGTCGCCGGGAAATATATTGTTGACGCTGGTTGGCCGTGGTTGGCATTATCCACGCTGCTTGGCCGTGGTTGGCTTCGCGTTGGGACCACTTGGCTGCCTTAGCGTTAGCGTCAGTTGACGCACACATTACCACCACTCCTGTAGGTGTATAGCCACAAACAATCCCTGGCAACGCTGAGTAGTAGTCACGCGCGTTACGCGATTCTGTGACGCTGAGCGGCCCAAGCGCCGTTGATTACCACTGTCGGCGCCGCACTTTTTGCCAAACTCTTTAGTTTCTGTATTGTAAACAAAAGGTGTTTTACAACTTCTGCTGATGGTTTCCGGGGGGAAAATGTCTGCTGCATCCCGCGGAGTAGTTAGATATTCTCCTAGACCCTTACTTTTTTTAAATATATAGAAAGATATCTGCAAAAATTTGTGTATTTCGGGTGTCCTTTTCCATTTGATCGTTGTTTAAACATATTTAAATGTTTATAATTCAGTAATAACTTATATCGTTGTGTTCGCGAGGGTACATAGAATAATATGACGGGACAAGCCACCGAATAACTATTACTGTTGTTGAAAATTTGCATTGTCACGTCCCGGGTGGCGATTTTTGGGGACAATGACAATGCGGGATTGTACGGGAACATTAGGCACGAAAGCGAGTTTCGTAGCACTATAGTAGTAGGGAGGCAAGGCAGGAAAGCGAGTTTCGTAGCACGAGGAGAGCGGGAATTTAGACACGAAAGCGAGCTTCGTAGTACGAGGAGAGCGGGAATTTAAGCACGAAAGCGAGTTTTGTAGCACAAAGAGAGGGGGGAATTTAGGCACGAAAGCAAGTTTCGTAGCACAAGCAGAGTTGGAATTTAGGCACAAAAGCGTGTTTCGTAGCACAAGGCAACCAGGGATGGTTAAGCAATACTCACGCACTAGGGTGACACCCGTTAGAGCACTTGTGGTTTGTATTTAAGGCTTGGTAATTGGATTTACCTCTGCACCGAAATAAGATGCCACACGTAATATTTCTGCGAAATATGTCAAGACGCATAGTCGCTCAAGACCTATGGAAAAGTAAGCCTTGTAAACACTATAAGAAAACCCGGCGTTCGCGAAGCGAGATCAGCTGTTGCAATGGGTTATAATAATTTGGGATCTCTGCGAGAACGAAGGATTAATTCAATAATCGAAACGTTATTGAAGACAGGGGCGTTTATTTAATAGAACGCACAAGAATCTGCCATGCACTATGAATGTGAAATGCGATAGCAGTAGAATTAATATAATAATGCGTAGGACGTTAAGCATTAGCACATAGACGTATATATAAACAATAAGCAGTAGCAATATATATGTATATGAACATGAAATAGATACGCATTAGCAATAGCAAATAATATAAGATGCGATAAGCATTAGCCATAGACAATGATATAAAATGCAATAAGCATTAGCAATAGACTGTGATATAGGACGTAAAGGGAATGATAGGGAAAGAGAAAGTTTATTTCCCCGAAACCCCTTTTAACGTTACTGATTTATTTACGTCTATGTACACTAGGTATTGTCGCCAACAGGCGCGTTAACGGCTTTCTGGTTTTTCGAGGTGAACCTCGCTATTTATCTTACGGCACCGTGGCCCGTGGTGAGGGGCTGACATCAGCTGCTCGGTTTGGTCCAGAGATGGGCATTATTTAAATAACAAATTATTTAAATGACGTATCAAATAAAAGAGACATTAGTCTTATTCGTCATGAATAAGACTAACCCAAGTCAATTTTTAATCGAAGCGCCCATAATTGAAATGGGTCAATCATGGGGATTCAATCGTCGGCCATGATTGAACTACTTCAATCATGGGGATTCAATTGTCGGCCATGATTGAACTACTTCAATCATGGGGCTTCAATCGTCGGCCATGATTGAACTACCTTCAACCATGGGGATTCAATCATGATTGAACGAACAGTGTTCTTGTATTCAATCGTATTTTAGTCGATTGAAGCTCGACTAACCTTGGCGAGCCTCGAGACTCGCGAGAGCCTTTGATCGATGCCGCGCGAGGCCCGAGCCGAACGATATTGTATCGTTCACCCGTCTAAACTGGCGCCTGGAGTTGCTCGGCAATGTGTCATCGATTATACGGAAAGTGAATTTCTTTATTTTTCATCGTATCAATATGAAAGTGACACCAATGGATTCCTTGCATTCTCCCGATTAAATTGGCCAAAAAAATATTTAAATCGGACTACTTTTAACGAAACGGGCTTTCAATCTTGCAAATTAATTGTATGCCTAATATCGTTAATTAAAGTTCAAATTATGTCAGGTATATCATTTTCGTCGGGAAAACACAAGGAGACGATTCATATGACTTTCGTGCAGATTCGATGAAGAATCTGATTTCACATTTTTCCGTTCTTAATGGCTTGTGCTATCTATGTCTTTTATGGCCCCGTGCTTCTCGGCTGTCGAGCGCTCGCTTGTGAAGGGTCTCAGGTGTTAACACGGTCAGGCACGCATTTTAACTGCACTACTTATTGGCAATATCGAAGATTCTAGGGCCTAAAATATTAGCTTCGTATCGGGATGTTCTTAACCAGAGTTCCGTATCAATCAATTGAAAAATAAATGGATTGGCTAACTAGTAAGTAGTTATAATTAATGAATTGTGCATGGTTGTAATGACGTCTGATATAATTGCACTTAAAAACTGAATTACTAAGTGTATTTAAAATAATACTTTTCGACGTGTAACACAAATTTCATGGCAATTTCAATAATTGCGTAATTGAGAGAGAGAGAGAGAGAGAGAGAGAGAGAGAGAGAGAGAGAGAGAGAGAGAGAGAGGGAGAGGGAGAGGGAGAGGGAGAGGGAGAGGGAGAGGGGGAGAGGGAGAGGGAGAGGGAGAGGGAGAGGGAGAGGGAGAGGGAGAGGGAGAGGGAGAGGGAGAGGGAGAGGGAGAGGGAGAGGAGAGGGAGAGGGAGAGGGAGAGGGAGAGGGAGAGGGAGAGGGAGAGGGAGAGGGGGAGGGGAGGGGGAGAGGGAGAGGGAGAGGGAGAGGGAGAGGGAGAGGGAGAGGGAGAGGGGGAGAGAGGGAGAGGGAGAGGGAGAGGGAGAGGGAGAGGGAGAGGGAGAGGAGAGGAGAGAGAGAGAGAGAGAGAGAGAGAGAGAGAGAGAGAGAGAGAGAGAGAGTCGGCAAAAGGAATTTACCGATTTGTGCATACACTTTACGGATTCGCTACAGCTTTCTGAAATTTGTTTTAAATCTCATAAAGATCCGTTAATATTTTATACGAAAAAGCTTGAAGTCAATGAAAATTAAGACCGGAATTGGTTGTACTATTATAAGTACTATATTTTGCACAGAAAGAAACGAGGCCTCCAAACGTCCGCTCGTTTCGACAACTGTGTAAGGGCTACCCGTTTGCCAAAGTCACGGGCGCTCAGTACAAGCCATAGCACAAGCCATTAAGAACGGAAAAATGTGAAATCAGATTCTTCATCGAATCTGCACGAAAGTCATATGAATCGTCTCCTTGTGTTTTCCCGACGAAAATACATAATTTGAACTTTAATTAACGATATTAGGCATACAATTAATTTGCAAGATTGAAAGCCCATTTCGTTAAAAGTAGTCCGATTTAAATATTTTTTTGCCAATTTAATCGGGAGAATGCAAGGAATCCATTGGTGTCACTTTCATATTGATACGACGAAAAATAAAGAAATTCCGTGTCTGTATAATCGATGACACATCGCCGAGCAACTCCCCGCTGCAGCATATACGGGTCAACGATACAATGTCGCTTGGCTCGAGAAGCCGGCGGTTTCGATCAAAGGCTCTCGAGGCTCGCCCAAAGTTATTTAACTTCGAATAACTTTTGAAATAAAACACGCCTGAAACGGAGAAAATCATTTCAAAGCTTAAAATGAATTCCCGTCGAATCAAAAAATCATTCGAAGGCGTCGAATGAATCCCGTCGAAAAAAAAAGTTATTACAGGCGCTTCGAATAAAAATAACTTTGGGTTATTTTTATTCGACGACTAATATAAATAAAGTCACTTTTATTTGATACGTTATTTAAATAACTTTTTATTTAAATGATGCCCATCTCTGACTCCAGGCGCCAGTTGAGACGGGTGAACGATACAATGTCGCTCGGCTCGGGCCTCACGCGGCATCGATCAAAGGCTCTGGCGAGTCTCGAGGCTCGCCAAGGTTAGTTGAGCTTTAATCGACAAAATTACGATTGAATACGGGAACACTGTTCATTCAATCATGATTGAATCCCCATGATTGAAGGTAGTTCAACCATGATTGACGATTGAATCCCCACGATTTCAATCATGAGCGCTTCGATTAAAAATTGACTAGGGTTAGTCTTATTCATGAATCTCAAATAAAATTTTCGTCTTTTAGTCGAACTACATTTTTTATATGAAATAATTTTTTGCCCATCTCTGGTTTGGTCGCGGGCCGTAACCGAACGCCGATTTAAAATTGTTTTCGTCACGCGTCTAGGTCAGGGGATTTCAACTGTCGCGACGTGTACACGGAAATCGGCCGTTTAGGTTTTTCTTACATTTTTTTGCTATTGCCGATTCGCGGCGGTTTAAACATCGCTTCGTGCCAACGCACGATCGGTACAAACGCAATAAGCATTAACAATAGAAAATAATATAAATGCAATAAGCATTAGCAATAGAGAATAATATAAATGGTGATAATATACACTGGTACGATAAGTAACAATAATCGCTTACAGTAGATGCTGTAGATTAACAATCCTTTTGAACGAAGTAGCACTAATTTGATTTTAACACTTGTAATTTACTGGTATTATTATCAGATTTTATATTGTGCTCCGAAATGTCAGGTATGCACCATGACTCATGTGCAAAGTATATAATTGGAATGTAACGTGACTCATATACAAAATATGCGTCGCAATTGGAATATCAGAGATAATATTCACCCCATTCGATAGATTTTTTATGTTTTTCGTTGGGAAGGGGTAAGAGTGGCTTTGATTTGGTGGGGTTTAGTGAGGGGGTGATGAGACGTGGTCTCGATTTAAGAGGGTTTTTGGGGAGTGAGTCGTGCTCTTGATTTAGGAGGGGTTTTTGGGACCAGGGGCTTGTTTTAGATTTAGATGTAAGGGAGCAGATCGTACCTCGTAGGGCGAAGAGGGGAAGGGGATTTCATACCTGACCATCGCGAGATGGGGACCGCTAAGGTACATCTTCTGGATGGCCCAGTGGTTGGGGGAGGGGTTAGCGTGGTATTTTTAGGGATAGTGGCGGAATCGTGGAGTGGTTTGTGGGGAAGACTCTAATTAGGACGCGCGAAAAATTAGTGGAACGTCACAGTATTTTTTTTCAAAATCGAATTTCTCGAAAACTGAGGGCGATAGAGCAATTCTGCTTACGGATTCGTTTTCAGGGCGAAAAGTTATACAAGAATCACCCAGCGGACAATGTGGACCAAAAATCATGTTGGATAGTGTTATCCATGGTTTGCCGGAATCGAAGAATACCTTGCCCGACCTGTCAAGAAGAGATGACTTTGATGGTGTTAAAACGATTCTAACTCAGATTCAGCCTTCTGAATATGCTGATTTGAGACTGCACAGGCTTGGGAAATCGAAAGGTTCATCCTCAAGGCCCCTTTGTGTTGGCCTCAAGTTACCGGAAGCTGTGAGAAATAACTTAAGAAACAAGTCTCGCTACTCTGGGCCCTGCAAACTTACCGACGACAAGGCACTGGATTAGCTTAGAGCTAAGCTTCCAGAACTCTACGACCAAGGAGAGACTAGTATGATGATTCATTATTACATCCATGGTGTGCCGAACATCGTTTCGAACAAAAGAACTCGTGACCCTGCTTCAAAACAGCTTTGTGCTGCCCCGTAGTTTATTTCCAAAATGTACGAGGTCTGAGGACCAAGCTAGACGATTTGAAATCGTCCATAATGGGCTCTGCCCTCCAGTATGATATACTATAATATGATATATGGAAATATGCCATCCTTATATTAGTGTAACCGTGGCTGAATTCGACGATCTCGTCGCCTGAGCTGGATTTCGGTGATTTTAATGTCTTCCGGAGGGAGAGATCCCACCTCACCAGTAATTTTTCCAGAGGTGGAATTCTTATTGCTATCAGGAATACATTGCCTTGCTTAGTTATTAACCCTAGTCGCGATGATCTCGAACAGCTCTTCGTTCGGGTGCGCCTCCATGGTAATTATTTAATTCTTGGTGCGTTACCTATATCTCCTTACGGAGATTTTTCACGATTTTAGCTCTCCCTCTCACTCTCCCTCTCCCTCTCCCTCTCCCTCTCCCTCTCCCTCTCCCTCTCCTTCTCCCTCTCCCTCTCCCTCTCCCTCTACCTATCCTACGATTGAATTAATTCTTTAAGTCTTTTATTCGAACTCACCTTTTAATTTGAAATAATTTTTGCCCATCTCTGGAACACATACTGAAAAGGGGCAATGGAGAGGAAGAAGGGGCGGTGGAAGACAGGAGAAGATAAGAAAGATATTAGGAGAAGGGGGAAGGGGAAGGGTGGATGAAAATGATAGAGGACAGAAGATAAGGGAGGACAGAGTGAAGAGGGGGGGGGGAAGGTAGGCAGTAGAGAGTAGTCGGATAAGTAAATAGAGTTGGGATAGGATAAGAAGCGAGAGAGAGGGAAAGGCAAGTGCCGAAGGGGGCAATAGGTTAAGATAGGTTAAAGGAAAATGTAAAAGAAAGCCATCGTAACCCCAACGGGAGCAATTATAGATATAGTACAATACAGTTCATTACTTATCATATACATGGCTTTTACAGTGTAGGATCACAGGGGCCCGAACCGCTGCGTAACCCTAACTGTTACCCGGTTAACCAAGGAAGGTTTCTGTAACCCATGCTAACCGCGAGGGAACGGTTCTTAAATTCTAGAAAGAACCGAAGTAACCGGGTTAACCTGCTACGAGCCGGTTACTAGTGAAATAAGACAGTTTTGTCTAGACTAGACAGTCACTGCAGGCAAGTTAGTGATATGTGAATCTACATGCAATACATATTCAGATCAATTGAAAACACAATGTTTAAATAATACGAGTACATGCATGCGGGAATGATTAATTGTAGAGGGTTGTTAGAAATGGAATTTATATTTTATTAGTTAAACTTCAATAATTATTTAGCAAGAATTATTGTTAAATATCTCTTTATTATAAGTACTGGTTATAACAATTAGAAGTAGACTCCGCTTACAAAGGCTTTAGTTATACAGGGTGTCCCAAAAATGCTGCGGTTCCTTAAAGGGGGTGATTAGGGGGGTGATTGCAAACAACTTTTTCCTTTGCGAAAATGCCCTCCGAGGTTTCGTTAACGAGATATTAACAAAAAACCCCGACCAATCAGAGCGCGAGCCTTCCGCTGGAGCTCCCGCGCTAGCGTGGCCGCGCGCCGGACCGCGCTGCGACTACGAACAAGCAAGGCGGCATGCATCGAAGGAAATTACGTAGAATGGCAAATGAAAAAGACGTAACAAAAAATCGAACCTTTTGGATAAATGGATGAAAATCATGTGTAACGTAAAAAGACGAATACACAGTTGTTTTTTTTTTAGAAGAATCGAAAATAAAAATTATTTGGAGTGAGGGGATAAGGAGCACGTAAATTTCCTTTTTTAATAACGTACAAACGAAAAGGTAATGCAACAGGGAACGAACGAAAAGTGATCGTAGTTCGTTATTGTGATAAAAATCAGTAGTTCAATAACGGTTTTCTCATCACGCCTGCAATATTTTTTAAATTTAAAGGCATTTTTCGTATGTAAACCGCATACAAGCTTTCGAATAAGACCAAAATCAATAAAATCGGTCCACGCATGATTAGAGATATCGTAATATCGTCTCATGGAATTGTCGGAAATGGTAGGATAGGATTCTTCTTCTTAAAGCCAAATTTTCGTCAACATAATACGTATACGCGTTACACGCACACCTTCACTTTCGCACACATGTTTCGTTCGTCGACTCTCGGAATCATTCCGCAGGGTATATACTCTTATACCCTTATACCCTTATACCCTTATACCCTTATACCCTTATACCCTTATACCCTTATATATACCCTTATACCCTTATACAAACAAATTATTTGACGAATGATCTTGGAATTATTTTAAAATGCTTAGCTGTACGCCTATCAGAGGCAAGGTATTGGTGTCGATGAATGATCTTAGAATTATTTTAAAACGCAAAATAATGAAAGTGTACTCATATTGTTAGAGTTTTAAATTGACAAATTGTCTGAAAGCCTGCGAGAGGGAAGGTATGGTTATTTATTAAAATTATTAAAATAATTATACTAAAATACAAATGGGAGATCACTGTTATAAATTTAAGACAGCGATTTTCCACCACGGTAAAAATATTGCCGATGGTCATTACGCGAATATCGTAAGGGGTAAGGGCACAACGTGGGTATCCGTTGATGATTTACGAGTGGAAAAAAAAATTGGCCACGAAATGCTAAAAACGCATACATATTTTTCTTCGAAAGGTGTTAATTGTGGTTGTTATTACACTTCAATGTTAAATACGTTCAGCGCCAAAGGCTTTCAGCGCCATAAGCTGCTTCGCGCACCACGTATTGTACACAAAATACTATTCACATAATACATATAGATTGGCTATGCGGTGCACACGGTTTCTTGTCGTAGTTGTTAAACTTACGTAGAATTTATAAAATTTATAGAATTTATCCTTAATTCTGTCCCGTGATAATTTGTTAGTTATAAAATAATATTAAAAATTATCTGAAGTCATTCCCTATGCAAATTATCTTTGTAAAAAGAAGTGAGATCCCCATAAAAAAACATAAAAAAAAGTAAAAAATTACGCCAAATACACGAAATCAAATAAATCACAAAAAGGAGAAGATAATAATAATTAGAAAATATAAAAAAAGATGTGAAATCAAAATGAGCTGCAAGTACATAAAGGTGCTTTCAGTCAAATACTTGGCGTGGCCAGGCAAGGTCAAGGTGTCGATGAATAAGAATTATTTAAAAACGCAAAATATTGAAAGTGTACTAATATTTGTCGGAGTTTTAAATTGCCAAATTATCTGAAAGCTTGTGAGGGGAAAGGTATCAGTGTCGACGAATGATCTTGGAATTATGTTAAAACGCAATATAATGATAATGAAAATGTACTCATATTGTCAGAGTTTTAAATTGACAAATTATATGAAAGCCCGCGAGAGGAAAGGTATGGGTATTGATGATCTGAGAATAATACCTTGCCACGCACCTTTATGTACTTGCAGCTCATTTTGATTTCACATCTTTTTTTATATTTTGTAATTATTATTATCTTCTACTTTTTGTGATTTATTTGATTTCATTTACTTGGCGTAATATTTACTTTTTTGAAGTTTTTTATGGGGATGTATACTTCTCCCTTGCACTAGCGCGCAAGCCACGTATCGCGCTTTTCATCAACGTCTGCCATGGTCTTATTCTCCACTTGGTCTGCCATTTTACATATCGTTCATTAAATGCGTAAACAATAAGTATATGAAATTTCAGAACTGCAAGAATGACTGGCGTTATTGCGCTAGAAATTTTACCTGCTTGATCGTCCACCTCCGCGTTAGATCCCCGGACTTGCGCGGCAGACCGGCGATTTCGTATTCGGCAACACTAATCTAACATTTTTAAATAAGAACTGTGATTGTATTGAGTCACGTTGACCCCTATGTAGCCAGCACTCGGTCAACTGATGGTCCTTATTATTGACAGTAAGACCCGATTACAGACGATCTTTTTTGTTGACTCCCTATTATGTTCAGTTCTTTTTGCTACGAAGTGATTAATTAACGCTAATTCAAATTGACAAATGAGAAGTAAACTTTAAGTAAATTATTAGTTCTATATTTGCACAAAGAATTTATATAATAATATAATTATATAACATTATTATTTATATAATAATTTTTTTATTTTTGTTTATCTTTGGATCTGTCGTACTTCTATTTCCTCTTTTTGGGTTTGTTGCCATTTTCAGCTTCATCTTCTTCTTCTCTTCATCCTTTTCCTGTTTTATTTTTTGTTTCCTTAATTCTTGTTCTTCATCCACTCTTCTTTTCAGAATCTCTTTTTCAGTTTTGTATTTCTTCCATTCGCCGCTGGTTATTACAGATGGTATCATCTCTTTTTGTTTCTAATTTTTTCCCTTATTTAAAAAACTCTTTCGCCCAAAACAAAGTATTTTTAAATGCTTCTGGCAATTGTGAATGCAATTCATTACCGATTTCTATATTACTATTTGGCTCTTTATTCGGCTCCATATCAAAACTACACAGTACAAAACTACACATGCAATTTAGGACACATCAGAACAGTGCACAGAAAGTAGTACACATGCAATTTAAAGCACATTAAAATTATAGTGTACATACAATTTAGGACACATGCGATTTAGGACACATACAATTTCGGACACATGCGATTTAGGACACATACAATTTAGGACACATACACTTTAGGACACATGCAATTTAGGACACATGCGACTTAAAACACATGCGATTTGCAGTGCACATACAATTTAGGACACATGCGATTTAGGACACATACAACTTAGGACACATACAATTTAGGACACATACAATTTAGGACACATGCAACTTAGGACACATGCGATTTAGGACACATACAATTTAGGACACATGCGATGTATCATGGGCATAGCTAGGATTGCATTCGGGGACGGGGGGCCTAAAGCCCCTCTCATTTGGGGTGGGGCGGGGGGGGGGGGGGAATAAAAGACTCCTTCGGCTTCCAATTCGGCCATTTGTGCACTGAATTTTATGTGTCCTAAATTGTATGTGTCCTAAGTTGTATGTGTCCTAAATCGCATGTGTCCTAAGTCGCATGTGTTTTAAATTGTATGTGCACTATAAATCGCATGTGTTTTAAATCGCATGTGTCCTAAATTGTATGTGCACTACAAATCGAATGTGTTTTAAATCGCATGTGTTCTAAATTGTATGTGTCCTAAATTGTATGTGTCCTAAGTTGTATGTGTCCTAAATCGCATGTGTCCTAAATTGTATGTGCACTGCAAATCGCATGTGTTTTAAGTCGCATGTGTCCTAAATTGCATGTGTCTTAAAGTGTATGTGTCCTAAATTGTATGTGTCCTAAATCGCATGTGTCCGAAATTGTATGTGTCCTAAATCGCATGTGTCCTAAATTGTATGTACACTATAATTTTAATGTGCTTTAAATTGCATGTGTACTACTTTCTGTGCACTGTTCTGATGTGTCCTAAATTGCATGTGTAGTTTTGTACTGTGTAGTTTTGATATGGTGCCCATTCTTACGCACTAAGATAATTATGCCACATCCGGGTGAATGCGGCGTCCTATCCATTCTGAATGCATTAAAATTTGAAAATTTTATGTCACCAGAATGTCTAAGTTCCTTATAAAACTTCCACTTCTTCTTTACACCGTATGATGCTTCTTGCATTCCAGAAGAGTATGCGCAGATTGGAAAATCGGTGGTCTGACAGCGGCTGTGAGTCGGTTTTTTGTAGTTGTAAAGATGAATCTTGGTTAGCCATTATTGTTCTGTATGTAGATTAATGAGATTGTGAAAATTTCTCATCTATTGAACTTGTAGCATCACTGTACACGTCCTCTATATTGTTGTCTGTGGGAGAAGGTAACTGTTTTTTAATCCGTATAATTCTATTTTTCGAACTGCGTTCTTTAATAAGAACATATGTAGTAGTAAATAGGTTTATTTTCTGCCTTTCGGCCTCAAAATGGGGTTACATGTGTTATGTGTGTAAGTGTATCTGGGACTTCAAGATTGTGCTTTCGTTTTGACTTCTTTCTTCATCTTGTTATTCTTTTCTTCTTCTTTTTTCCAGTACCATACGCATCCACTCCGCTCCTTCTTCTTCTCCCTTTGGTATCCCTCTGATCATTGAATTTTCTCTTTTCAGCTCCTTACAGTCGTGTAGCATGTGACCCAGCGTCTCTCTAGCCCCATTACATAGTCTGCATACTGTCTCTTTTTCTTCCTTCCAGTACTTGCTTCCCCGCTCTTCGTTCCCACATCTGAACCTCGCAATCATTCTTTGGTCTCTGCCTCTGTAATTTCCGTTTAGGTAATTTGCTCGCTGGTTATCCCTGATTTCTGTGTAATGTGTGTTATATCTGCCTCCTAGTATTCTGTCGTATTGCCATTGAACCTGCTCTGCCCTGTCTCTTTGCGCTAGTTCCTCAGCAAACTCTCTTCCTCCCCTTCTTTCTATTTCCATTGCTTGGATATCCATCATTTTTTGCCTGTAGTATGAATCTCTCATTTCCTCCCATTTCGACTTTTTCTCTGTTTGCTTCGCGTCTTTTTCCCTCCAGCATTCTTGTATTATTTTATTCTTATTCAGCCGTTTCGTTTTCTCCTCATATTTTATTGCTCTTTTCCCCGCTTCTATCCTTACTTTGTCCGTTTTTGTTTCCTCCAAAATTAGATACGCTGGTGTATTAAAGTCCAAACCTAAAGTCCACCTTATGTATTTCTCCTGTATTTTCTCTACCTTTTCTGCTTCCGTTCATCCCCAAATTTCTGACGCGTACAGCAAGATACTTTTCACTATGCTTCTGAATATTCTCATTCTTCTCTCAAAATTGTTCTTGAACATTCTTTGTCCTATTCCCCATATCTGCGCCATTGCCATTCTTGCTTTCTTTGTGACTTCCCTTATATGCATCTCTCTGCCCCCATTTTTCTGGAAATTATACCCTAAATATTTGAACTCTTTTACTTCTTCCAGACTGTACCCCTGCCAGCCCCATTCTTCTCTCTTCTTCTTTCCTCTTCCTTTATGGAAAATCAACACCTTAGATTTCTCTGCATTCAGTTGCAACCCTTTCCTTTCCAGGTATTTTTCAAATCTTCGTATCATGTCCTTAAGATCTTTTGGTTCATTTGCTAGTAACGCTATATCGTCCGCATATGCTAGAGTCCAGATTTTTTCTTTTCCTATTCTTACTCCTTCCGCTTGGTTTTTCCTCATGGTTTCCTCCAAATCTGCTACATATATTGTAAATAACGTTGGACTCAGTGGGCATACCTGTCTTACCCCTTTTGTTGTCCAGAAATTGGATGACATTTCTCCGGTTGCTTTTATAGTATTTCTTGTTTCTGTGTAAATTTCTCCAATTCTCGTCCTCAAGCGTGTACTTATTTCCTTTCTCTTCATAATGTTCTGAAGTTTTACTCTATCCACTTTATCAAATGCAGCACTTAGATCCGCGAAAAAGGTATACAGCTTTCCCCCTTTTTTCTGTATTTCTCTGTTAGCTACATAGTTCAGAATAAAAATGTTATCTGTTGTCGACCTACCGCTCCAGAATCCTGCTTGTGTTTCTGGTATTATGTGGTTCTTTTTCAATTCCTCTTTTAATCTTTTTTCCAGGACCATAGCATATATTTTGTACGCTGTGTTTAGGATCGTTATCCCCCGGTAGTTGCTCACCTTTTCTCTATCTCCTTTTTTGAATATTGGTGAAATCACCCCTTCTTTCCACCTCTCCGGGAATCCTTCTCCCTTCCACACCTTATTGAAAATTTCTGTGAATCTTTTTACTATTTTCACGTTACCGTAAATCCAGGCTTCATTTTCTATTTTGTCTTCCCCAGCTGCTTTCTTCTTTTTTAATCTCCTGATTTGTTCCGTTACTTCTGTTTCTGTTATTTCCTTTTCCTCTTCTCCTTCCGTGTTTTCTATTTCTTCCAACTCTCCTACTTCTTTTTTACTGTCGACGCCTTCTAGCAATGTTTTAAAGTGATCCTTCCATTCTTTTAAATCTATTTTATTGGAGATTCCTATTCTTTTCTTTCTTTGTTTATTTATGTATTCCCATATTTGATTTTCTCCCTTTAATTGCATTATCTCATTTTCTGTATACTCTTGTAATTCCCTTCTCCTTTCTTCGCACACTTTTTTGTACTCCCTTCTTTTCTTCTGGTAGTCTTCTTTGTCTCCTTTACCCCTTCTCCAGTTCCTCAATGCTTTCCTGGCTTCTCTTTTCTTTTTTGTACAATTCGAATTCCACCACTTAAAGCTGCCCAATTTCCATTTTTTTATTTTTACTTCTTCTTTCCGTACTGCATTATTTATTTTTCCTACCATTTCTTCCACCATTTCATTCACCTCCGTCTTATTAAAGTTTATTTTGTTTAATTCTATTTGAAACTCTCTCTTCTCTTCCTCTGTCCAGACTCTTCTCTCTCTCCACCTCTCTTCCTGATTTCCCTCTCGTTCTCTCCTTTTATTTCCCTTATATAGTTCCGCAATCAGAGGCATATGGTCTGACTCCACTCTTTCTTCCACTGTGAATTTCTTGATATCTTCATTCGCCTCGACATTTGTTATTATATAATCAATTACCGTGCTGCCTCTCGGCCCCGTATATGTGTACTCTCCTTTATCATCTCCCTCCATATTCCCGTTCAGAATATTCCATCCTCTCTCCTCCACCATCTCTAATAACAACTTTCCCTCTGTGTTTTTAACTTTGTCTTTTGATCTCCTTTTGCCATACTTTTCTTCTATTCTAAAATCGCCCCCTTCCTGTCCAATTCTTGCATTGAAATCTCCGCCGATTATCAGTTTCACCACCTCCTTCTCCTCTATTATCTGGTCAAGCTCTTCTTTCGTCTCCTTCATGTCTCTGCTGTATACTGTTATTATTCTCCATTTTTCATTTTGTATCTTTATTCTTCTCTCTTGAATATGTTCCGTTCCCGCGTTCGGTTCCTCCTCTTCTATGCCCTTTCTTATTCCTGTGACAATTCCGCCTATCGCTCTCCCTTTTTTTCTCTCTCTGGTGGCATATTTACATTTCCATGAGAATTCTCGTGCCAATTTATCTTTCAATCCTTCCCATTGTTTCTCTTCAATCCACGTTTCTACTAATCCTATTACATCGAGTTCTTTTAAGAAATCCCAAAACTGTTTGTCTTTGCTGAATAATCCAGCTACATTCCAGTATCCTATTTTAAATGTATCTATTTCTCTTTGACTTCTTATTCCTTTCCCAATTCTGTGTACCCCCTCTCCCCGCATATCTGCATCCGCAGGCGCGCGGGGAACGGGCGTTGGTACTGCCTTTTGTCGTGCTTTCGTTGTCCTTGTAAGCTCTGCGATCCTCCAATAATTTAGAGGTTCACAGAACTTTGCCGACTCCAAAAATTTACTTCTTTCAGCCCACCATCCTCTTTCCAAATAAATGTTTTATCGTTGATTTTTACTTTCTTGTACCCAACCTTCATCTTTGCCCCTTGCTCCCTCTCCACCTTGGCAATATCTTTAATATTTCTTTGTATCTCCCTTTCCTTTTTCGTCAGGTCATTGTCAATAAATAGCCTCTTATCTTTCAATGTACTCTTCTTTGGCATTACTGCTCTTTTCTGTTGCCAGCTTCTTAACTTCGCTATCAGTAGCCCTCTTTTATCTCCCATTCCTACCCAATATGCTTCCTCGATTTCTGCTTCTACCTGCAATTCGTGCCTTAACACATACTCCACCGTATCCTTCGGCGTCTCTTTACGCGGTAAATCCTCTCCCCTTAGGGTAATATTATTCCTTCTCTCTCTTTTTTCTCTAGCCTCTTCCTTCCTTTCTAACCCTTCCAGTCTTCCTGTCAGCGTTTCTGCCTGAACATTCTTGGCCTCCAGTACTTCTATCCTTCCTCTCATTTCGTTCCTTTCCTTCTCCCATATCTCATCCCTGCTCTTCCACTCGTCCCTCAGATCCTGCATTCCCTGCCTCAGATCTCTATTATCTTTTCTCAGCTCTTCCATGTCTTTCTTAACTGCCAGCACAGCTTCGATCAATTTGTCTAATTTTGCATTCATTTCTTTTTCCTGTTCTGTCTTCTGACTGTCCGGTGTTTCCGCAGTTCCTATAACTACCTCAGTTTTCTTCGTTGGAGGCGACCTCCCTACTTTCCTTGCTTTTAAGAATTCTTCTTCTATTTCCTTTTCGGCCCTTAACCTCTCCTGCTCCTCCTCGCCCTCCCGTTTCCTCTTGAATGAGTCCAGTATCGAGCCTTCGCTGTCCGCTCTTTTTCTTCCCAGCTGTTCTGCCAACGATGGTCTTCCCCTTCTTCTCGTTTCCTTTTGCACTTCCCCGCCTTCGCCTGCTCGGCTCATTAGAGTCTCCGCTCTTCTTTACCTACTGCTGTCTGCGCTTTGTCTTCTTACTTCTTCCACTCCCCTAGATGTCACTTATCCTTGCCACGTATCTTATACTTCGTGCACTCGTTTCACACCTTCATTCCTTCGCCTTTTATCTCACCCTTAGACCCTTTATTAACTGTCGCTTATACCGTCCACCAATACCTTGTCTAATCCCCTCGTTTTCCACCCAACCTCGTAATTTTCTGCGCACTTTTGCTACACTTTTCGTCTATTTCTTTCACCTGTCTGCATACACACGTTATTCTCTCGCGCACGTCACGTGGTTCCCCAATAAGAACATATGTATGCGTTGGCATGTTATTTGGAGACATTAAATCATACGTATATGTTTGGGCCAGTTTCTTTGATACATGGGTTCCCGATCGTATTTAACAGGAACTCTACAAGATCACTGAAGCTTAGAGGATATTTTCCTTCCTGAGTAGTTAAATATTCCTTGACTGGTTGCAGCTGTTGCTCTATATCAAATTTACTTGTGGTCTTCACCAGCTTAGCTTTTTTTCGCCCTTCTTGCTTTACCAATATCACCACTTCGTGCATCTGAAACGATAGAATCACCTTGGTTAGAGACTGCAGATGTAGCGCATGACAAAGGTCTTTTCATTCCAGAGACAGCTGGAAAATCATTTTTATTTGCTTTTAATAAATTATTAGTTTCCATTTGATTGATTTCAGTAATCTTTTCCGTTGACGGCTCATCGGAAACACTAATCGGTAGAGAGTTCTGCGGGTTTTGTAGCAAATTTTGACAATATTTCGCTAAATGTCCTTCCTCCTTACAAAGGAAGCACGCCAGCTTCTCGGTGGAAAGGTAGATCCAGTAAGTGGTGTTATCACACTTATGTTATGTTACACTTTTGTGTAAGTGGGGTTGCTCCGTTTGGCATAATAGCGATTTAATACAAGAACAGGGAATACCAGGTAAACAAGAACAATAAACGAACAGGAACGTCTAGTAGGTATACATAAATGGTGTGATTTCAATCCGCCTGCACGTAATGGCGACTGGCTCTCGAATGACAGTTCATCAATATGACCGCCGTCTTCTCGGCCGTCTTCTTGTCGCTGTCGCGAGCACCAACAGGCTATGGATTCCTGTCCATAGGGTGCTCGCAACAGTAATTTATTTGCATATTATCAGGAATTTTTTTTACGTCTGCTGGTCGTACATACATTTGTCTGCGAAAGTTTAATATATGTCCATATTCTGGAATAGCTATGCCTGCTCTAATAGATGTTAACTGTGAAATAGGTATAATATCCAGTTTTTTAATTCACTTTCTATTGTTGAGTGAGGAAGAATTGGACAAACGTTGGAAATTATAATTCTTCTATCTTTCGATATGAGCGGACGGATTACGAGTGTGCTATAGTCGGGGCCAGATATATTGGCCGGTGAGTTTCGTGAGGGGTATTCTCCCACCACACCGTTTGCCTGCCTCGGTGCTCCTTTTCTCAACGTTTTCTTACTCGCTCTCGTTCCATCTCGCTCTCGCCTTCGTAGAACAAGAGTGAGCCAGAAGTGGTGGGGATAGTGCCAAGCTTCTGGCGTGTAGGCCAAACCGAGCTGTCAGCGTAGAAATACACACATCAGAATAGGTGTGCGTTAGATCCGAAAAAATTCAGGAGCTTTATTGGTCAGAACATTGATTCCTCCTCGATAGCTTCATCTCGCATTGGTCTATGAATAGCTTCGTCACGCACACAACTATTACGCTAAGAATAAATAACAGCCAAACGGCTAGATTCAGGCGGAGCCGAGCAGCGTTCCCGTTACCCCACCATACCCTGCGACGACCTCGCAACTCCAACTGACAAATCCACGATCGTCGGATGGTGGTGGTTGATTTCTCCTCAATCGTTGCTCGCGAAAACGAATTCACCGGCCAATATATCTGGCCCCGACCTTAGTGCCAATGTTTACCTTTGTATTATTCTCGGTATGTTGATCAACCAGTTCCTTGTTACTCAAGTAGAAGCAGATTCTCCCGTGAGAGATACGTGAAACATAAAGAATATTTCTCGGATTGATTAAGTTTCCTAGTGTCACGGTGTATTCTTGCACGGTGTGGCCTTCAATGGAGTCCAATACGATAGTCTGTTCTTTAGTCGGAAATTGATTTGTTGCACCATTCTAGCAAATGAAACAGTTGTAGTAGGATTCGTTGTTGTTAGATCCATCTTTTTAGATGGCGTACTGACACGTATCCCTGTAGTTAGGGACACAATGCAACACCTCTGAGAGGTGGCTACGAAAACTCTTGGACACTTTATTAAATTTTTACACCATAGACGGATATTACTGAATATTGGAGAACGTTTGCGACTGAGTTTTTCACACTCGCGGAGCAGTGTATGTAACCACGTCTTGACTCTTCGACGCTCTGCACGCGAGTCCCTTCTTATTATCTTGATGAGTAGAACCGACCCTGAAATATTGTCCGTCCTACATATTTATAAACACTCTGTATATTGTAATAATAGGAACTTGACTTTATCCATATCATAGCACAGTAGGTATAACATTACAAATCTATTTAATCTCTTCTTTATTTATTTTTTTAATAAGAGTTTTTCTTTCTTAATTTTACACATCTCTGCATTTTTAGCTTTCACTTCTCCCATTCGAACTTTCTCTATTTTCAAAAGTTCCGCCTCTTCTTGTTTTTTCTCTATATACTATCTTTTCGACAGCCTTTTTTTTATTATCTAACTGTTCAATTTTTATTGCCTCATGGTATTCTTGCCACTTTACTGACGCAATGGCATATGGGAAGCATTTAGCTTTTCCCCTTTTATTTGATTGATCCTGATTTGTAGATTACCAGGACAAGTGTTTATGCCAAACCAAATTTCCTTGATAATGGTCATAATCTTTGACCGAAACGTTGGAATTTGATAAAAATTCTCAAAATTGCAAAAGCTTTCTTTTAATTATTTAATAGACCGAACCAGTGCGCCGAAATCATCTCTTCCAATTGAACAATTCTTACGGTCGAAATTCAAGTTATATTATTTAAACCAAATTGAGATTCGGTAATGAGAGGGGCGATGTTAGGATTATAAGATGATAGCGGAGGAGTACTTGGTGCTGGCACTATTTATTAAGTAACTTAGGTTGTAAAGTATATCGCATGTGTACTATAATACAGCGTGTCTCGTACTCGAGCGCGAACCAGCGGGAGAATCCCGCATCAAGCGGACCCATGCCAACCTGCACGCGGACTGTCACATTGGTACTCCTGACAGGCGTTTTTTTTATTTATCTATGATGCGCGCAGTATTTTCTTCTTTAGCTCTATATTTTCATTAATGTCTAAGTATATTAGTTTTCCTGCTGAATAGATTAGTTTCGCTTTGATTAGTTAATTTTACTTTTGATTATTGTCAGATTTTCGAGAGACGGCACCTAATTTGCCTTCTTTCGAAAATCAGTCAATAGTTTATTTTACTCGTGGTTAGTTTCCAAGAAAGTACAAAGAAGCGTACTTTGTTCAACTACTAATTTACCAGAAGTATCAACTGCACATGAAACGATGCCTTCACCATTTGAGGATATTGCAAAGTTCAAGTCTAAAGGTTGATCTGTAGATTAGAGTGGGTCGAATTCCGGTATTTTTAAAAACTCGAAATGGAACAGTGCGCAAAAGTTGCCTTAGGCAACTACAAATTCTACGCAAAAAAAATTTGAAATCGAATGATATTTGACCATCGCGCATCAAGGTCAACAATTCAAAATTTGGCACAAATACTCGATTTTTTACAAAAATTAAAAATGTTTTTCTCCTCTTATTTACATTTACCGAAGTGGTACAATGATATTTAAACACGCAAAAAGACATTTCCGGTATAATGCAGTTATTATTTAAATGGCATGGGGGGAGAAACTTCTATGAACATTTACTGTGCGGCTCTTGGCTCGTCCATATGAAATTGAGCACGACTCAGAACCCACCATGAGAAGCTGGCTATACATCGGGTTCTACCCTCACCCTACCCAACCAACCATTTGTTAATTACAACAATATTTCAGGGGCGCATTAAATTGTAGTTGACAATTCAACCGTCCACTGGAAATTCTGCCTTCGTTTCGAACTTCCGCATTAAGCCTCTTGACTTTAGTATTGAACGAATAAATCCGGCTATAGGTATTCTCGAAAACCACAACTTTCTGTGCCAATTCTGAGACTAACTTCACACATCTCTCCAATTCAATTGGATACCACGAATATAATTGCACATATCTCTTAGCAGTCTCTAAAGAATATTGGTTAAAATGTCCTATTTGTATTGGATATGTACTGGAAATAGTTAATAAAATAACATGGAAACGTTTTATTAATTCTTCGTCCACGTTAGTTATTTGTGCTGAAGTCTCAGTATCTTCAAAAAATCGCCGAGCAGTATTGCCATCATTGGTATTACCATATCCTGGTTTTACTTGATCAATAATTAAACCAATTCGCGATTTGAAACTGTTTTGTATAATTGTTTTGTTGTCTGCTACCTTCTTTTTATTTCCTTTCCACGAGCTTGCCACTGTAAAATTACTAATTTATATGATATATGGAGAATACATTCGAGTAGTTAGCCTATGCCGATTCTGGACCATGGTACTCGAGGGGTGAGGCGGGCCGGGGGGGTACCGCGCGCTCTTCGGCGAGGGTGAGGGGGTGATGCGGGGAGGGGGTACCACGTTCGTGAGTGAGGGGGATGACATCACAGGGGAGGGGGATTTTCAAATTTCAAAATGGCGGTTGAGTTCGTAGGTGAGGGGGATGACGTCACAGAGGAGGGGGGATTTTCAAATTTCAAAATGGCGGTCGAGTTCGTAGGTGAGGGGGATAACGTCAAAGGGGAGGGGGAGGATTTTCAAAATTTCAAGATGGCATCGCGCGCATTTCGTATTGGCGCCATCTATTGGATGTTTAAGGTACTTTGGATCCACGTCGATATTTGGGCATGTGTTCGCGAATGGATGTAAATTCGCGCGCCGGGATAGAGGTTAGGGTTGGCGAAGCCAAGTCAAAGCACAGCAACTCAGCGTTAATGCGTCGTTTATTTTAAACGGTGGTATTGGAGTTGTTGAGATGCTTATTTCTAGTTTCTCGACACGAATTAACACGCGCGGTGAGCGTAGAACGCCGTCGCACAAACACGTGCTTCGTGCGCGACGATTTTCTATCGATGAGCTCTGAGAACACTTAGTTGAGCGTGAATGCAATTGAGAACGATTTAGTGTATTGAGCAATTATTGAGAACGCTTGATGAGACTGAGAAAATGCGCGTTTATACTGAACAATGAGATCGTACGCGATGCGTGTGATTTCAATCACGGTATGAACAAGAGTGAACAATGGCCCGAGCGTCGTTTCCGCCTTGGCGTCTTCCAGAAACTTCTCGACGCGCCAAGCGGAAGCGAGCTCTGATTGGGTGATCGCGCGGACGGCAAGATCTGATTCGGCCATCGATTGTAGATCTTCCGTCGTGTTCCGCTGCCCGTGAGGTGCTGCGGTGAGGTGAGAGCGGTGGTGAAAGGAACTACTGCTCGAATCGCAAACAGCATGCGTTGGTAAATTTCAAAGATTTTTAGTACATTTCGTATTGGCGCCACCTGTTGGATATTTAAGGTACTTTGAACACGAGTCGCCGCCGCACAATCTCCGCACGCGTGTGGGATCGGGGCGCAGGCGCGACCGCGAGCGAATCGTGGAATTTCGAATTTCGTCTTCGATGCTGATTTCTGAGAAAGAGGGTGGTATAGAATTTCTGAGAAAAGATACGGAATCATGGCGTGCGATAGGATTGAACACGTTTTGATACCTATGTGCACACCATTCATGCCGGATGTTTATATCGTGACATAAACATAGAACGATAATTATTATAAATCAATTGTCGCGGCAGCCCATGGAGTAAATATATAGCGATAAGTATTCGGTGGAGAATTCCGAATATTCATAGTTCCGAGTATTTAATTTATGTAGTAAACATAACATTGCACCGCGCCATGCAGTGTGTTTATATTTGAGCAGGATTGAATGTGTTTTGATATTTGAATCGTGGGATCGATACAGCGCACGTGCAATGACGTAAACATATAGCGATAATTATTCGGGGAAGAGTTCCGAGTATTTTCACGATCGAGAACAGGGCGACGTCTCAAGCATCCTTCTCGAGGGGCTGTAAGTTGAGTGGCGTGGGAGTCTGTAAGGGTAAAGAATTCGTACATAGATTTTCAAGATTTTAGTAGTTTATTTAACTTAGTTATCCCACTCGATAACATCATCGTTGAATATAGCATCGTCGATATCGTTCGTGAAGAATGCATTGTCGATGATTTCAGTAAATAAATCAGCATCAATAAAGAACGCATCAAGTTGCGCGGGCGCAGTCGTATGAAAATCAGACTCGTCAACCTGAACTGCATTATCGCGAACGTTAATCCCCGATATCGCATTATTATCAACTGCGATATAGTCGATTTGTTCCGCATTGACACATTTCCTCCAAACCACACTTTTTGGATCCGTCAAACTGTGCAGATGATATATATTATTATAGTCAACATCTAAACGATAATCATCATCGTCGACATCACTAAGATCTAAAAAGAATGTTTTTTGCCGCGAATGTCTATTTAACCAATATTGCTCGTCCCCGTAGTTGTCAAACAGCGCCTCGCCGTATAAGCCATCAGCATTATAAAACACCTTCAAATAAACATCTTCATAGTAAAGAACTTCTGCCTCATGAAATTCACCATCTCGAATTTCTTCGCATTGCACAGCGACATCCAGACACGGCACATATATTTTGAGATGGGATGCGTGACTGGGGATCACAGCGGCAACTTCCCGATTCAAATCCACGGGTAGAGACATAATCTGAAACCGATTTTTCTTATAATTCTCAAAGTTGCTATCACAATGATTCACTAAAATATGGTAATGGAAACTTACGGTATTAATCGATTGTATTTCCGTGCGTTGAACGGTGGACGATATCCTTCAAATCAATCTCGCTTACAACAACAATATCACTTTGATGCAACAGTCTTCGATGCAACTGCAATCCACTCAGATGCAATAAATTTTTAAAAACGTTTCTTGTAGTAACGTATGACCTGACTGATGCAGTAGCATGAGAGATCTGATTTTAACGTGGCCGGTCCATGATCACATATACAAAAACATGGAGCAATAATTATTCGACATTGCATTCGTGTAGGTAACCATCGTAAGCATGGAATAATAATTATTCGGGGTAGAGTTCCAAGTATTTCGGCGATCGAGAATAGGGCGAACGTCCTTATCGAGGGGGCTGTAAGTCAATCGTCGCGATAGCCCATGGAGTAAACATTACATTGCACCGCGCGATGCCGTATGTTTATATCTGAATCGTGGGAGTAGTACAGCGACCGTGTAAGGGTGAGAAAAATTTGAAGATACGTTCGAACTACAAGTAACGTATACATAGCGCGATGGCGTCATAATGAGTTCAGATAGGGTATGCGGTTAGTATATTAAATCCGAAAGTCGCTCGGTGAATATCGTGAAATACGTTACGCGCGCATAAGTGTCGCGAGACATGGACTTTTTCGTGAATTCATATAAGTTGTTACGAGGGATGACCCTACTGCTGCGTACCGAAGAACAGTGTAACCAGTGGCTCATATCGTATAATGAATGTTTGCGTCTTATCGACGCGTATTTTACGACTCGAAGAGTATCGACAACTGAACAACAACGTTTGACATTACTTAAGAGTAATTTAGAAATAGTGCAAACGTGTGTCCTAAGCAAAATATCACACATACTCGCTGAACAGGACGCGCTAGACGCTTTGCTCGAGTCATCGGATTCTGATGATTATATTGATGGAGGGGCAAGACAATTATCAACGTCGATGCAGCTGGATGACGAATCACTGACGATCGAGAGGCATAAGATCCGCAACGCGTTAAGCGTACCATCATTAACCGAGACGTCATGGATTAGCATCTTTCGACACGGATTTATGCAACTGCCGCGTGAGCATCGTCAATTGCTACGTCATATCGCGCGAAATAGTACTGTGGGTAAATGCTCATTGTATTGCATAGTTAACGATAAGGACGTATACCTCAAGCGTACGGAGTACATTACCGCGATCGTGTGTACACCGTTGACACTTCTGCACGACATCGAGAACGGAGCGGTCAAAGTACGGGAAGTATTGTGTCCTGATACAACAAAAATTACGGTGCATAAGTTTTTATGTCGGGAATTGAAACGATTTTTGGACGATCGTACGAGTCTGCCGCGAAACTCGTAGCTCGTCCTCGTACCGTTAAGTTTTCGATTTCCGGATTGGGAGCACGATCGCATCACCTGGAAGAGTCGGATCATAAAGTCAGGTGAAATCAAACGAATGTGGGAAATAAACTATTTGTGAGGAAGTGAACTCATTGTGAATAAGTGAACATGGAAGTGTTCATGGACACGTCCAGGGTTTTGTCCCGGATGTACGAGCTTTTACGCTATGTTGCGGAATTCCGAGACTGGGAGGACCAGTGCGACACGTGCCTGCAGCTAATCGTCGAGTACCAGTGCAGCGGAGGAGTGGCCGTGGCCGCGAAACAACGCCTGGTGTCGCTGATCGCGCGAATAAAAACATTACGTGCGATTGTTCGGGGTCGGTTTTCGCGAGTAGGGCTCGGGGTTTCGGGTCGATCGACGGCGCCCAAAGTCGTATGGGAAGACGTGGAATCAGCGTTTATAGGCCGTATTTCGACTGGCGCGGTAATCAACGTGGGACACGTCGATCCACGTCGATTTTTAAAGGGTGCTCGACGAATGATACTATCGCGCGTGACAGACTCTATCAGAGAACGTTCTAGTGTGTCCGTGAATACGATACTGAACGCGGAGTTTATGTTAAATGATAATATGGACATGAAAAGTTTCGGTACGCGAAATTGTGTACTGTTCAGGACATCGAACGTGCGCGAGTGGTATTCGAAACACGTGGTCGCTCCCACGGTAGTGGCTATCGAGGAGTTCCAAGATCGCGACAGTGGATGGACCCTAAGGGCTGTGCTAAATATTCTAGTGAATATGAATAAGCATAATCCACTTCGCGCTGGTTGCTTCGTGCCACTTCCATTCGATGTCATTGTTAAAAAGGCCGTGGTTAATGTACAGAATAGTGACATTGCATGCTTCTTGTGGGCCGTCATCGCTAGTTTGCACCCTGCTGCTACGCATGGGGACAGGCACACGTCGTACCCTCATCACTCGAGGGTACTTTGGACGAACGATATGACTCTTCCAGTAACGCTAAATCAGCTTAAGAAGTTCGAGAGGTTAAATAACGTGTCGGTGAACGTGTACACCTGGACCGACGAAAGCTGCATGCCTCTGCGTTTGACCCAAGACAAGCGAGAGAGACACGCCAACCTGCTACTGGTACAGGATTCCAAATTCCCCAATCGGCATCATTTCGCGCGCATTCGAAGTATGTCGAGGCTCGTATCGCAGCAACTCAGCACCCATGGACATAAAGTTTTCGTTTGCGAGAGGTATGTAAAAATATTTCGATCGATATATTATTTATTCTTATGGTTATTATTAAAGCTGTTATCGTTGCAGATGTCTCATCTTCTTCTATTCATCCGAGCGACTAAATAAACACACCGTGGACTGCCAACGTATAAACGAATGTGCCGTCGAATTGCCGTCCGCTGATGATAAATGGTTGCAGTTCAAAAACTTCAAAAATAAGGAACGAGCACCATTCGTCGTGTACGCGGACTTCGAATGCATGCTGGAGGACGTCGAGCCTGCGGAGCGGAGTCGTACGTACACGTACCAGCAACACAGAGCGTACAGCGTGGGATATTACATTCATTGTTCCACCGACGCGTCTCTGTGCCGGTATCGCGCGTATCGTCACGACTCCGAGTGCGTGAAATGGTTCGTGCGGGAACTTCGAGACTTTGCGGACATTGCGTATTCGTGGTTGCGGAACGCGAAACCGATGATCTCGCTCACGAGGCAACAGTGGCGAAGTTTTAACGACGCGAGCGTGTGCCACATGTGCGGAAAACCATTCGTTGATATGGACAAAAAAGTGCGCGACCATTGCCACTCGACGGGTGAATACCGAGGCGCGGCCCACGTATCGTGTAATTTACAATTTCAACGATCGTACACGATCCCGGTAGTATTCCACAATGACCTACTGCCGGTAACAAAGGAACGATATATATCGTTCACGAAACACGTCAAGGGAATCGACGCCGAGAACAACGATTGGAAGAGGGGATTGAAGTTTCGATTCGTAGATTCGCTGAAGTTCTTAGCCGCTAGTCTGGAGAAACTCGCTTCGGACCTTGGCAAAGAACGACTCGAGCACCACGAGGGGGCCAAATTGCAACAGTTGGGTGATGGTGAATAATGCCTCGTCGCAACTATGTCCGTAATACGATTTACGGAAATGCGCATACATGTTAAACAAGATGGCGTGCCTATTCTTGTCAAAGTCCAAGTTCATGTCATCGTACGGATAAAATTCCGAGTTGAGAAAAAGTTTTACATTGGTCAATTTGCAGTGGTCGAACCGAGTAGCATCTTCGGTCATCACATTCCTTCGAGCAGTCTGTAGAGCAAAGATAACGTATCGTGGCTTCTCCAGCTGTGCGGCGGCCTTGACGGCCCATGAATGCTTAGTCGTGCTCTGTAAGAGAGGATACTCGTACAGATCTCAGGAGCGAAAACTAATGCTCAGGTTTTTCCGGCTTTCCGAAACATGCAGCAACGATAGCCTATTAACGTCATTCAGCGCCACATGAGGCATCCGCCATTGCACCTTCAATAATTCAATTTCTGGTTCTAACGTCGCAGGCCCTATTACAGAATTGTTATCGTTGCGTGATCGTATTAAGATCAATTTGTGACGCGCATTAATAACCATGCTTTTGTAGACCTCGCAAAATCCCAGCAAATATTTGAGCGGTATACAAAAATTGAAATGATTTTTCACTACTTGCTCATCATGCCGTTTCATGACCCATCCGGCATTCTCCATATTTTTGTCATCGTCGGATGTCACGATACATAATTTTTAAGCGTGCTAGTTATTCCAACGTTTCTATTGCGGTCAATCTCCACACCATTCAGCTCGTACCGAATCTCATCAAATATGAACGCCATGCAATTATTTCCCAACGTCGTCGTTGATGCATCGTTTGGCTTATTTATCATCAATTTCCCCTCCACGTAGAGGAAATTTTCACATGGCAATGTGTATAAATCCTGCTGCTGTATAGGTATTCTTATCTCATCGCTGTGTCCAAACTTCGCGTTGATGTATGGGTTGTATGCGTGTGTCTCGAGCTTGACGATGCGATCGTCAAACGTCAGCTTGCCACCATTGCTTAGAATATCGGCCATTCTTTTACTAGTAATTGCGCACAACAAATCCCAATGATTTAAAAAATGCAATGCTCACAGCACTGAGCCTCTTCTCTTTAGCGCAACCGGAGTTGTTGTCATCGTCGTCGGTGTTATAGGCAATTTCGTTTGGAAGAAATGTGTTTCTGGAATCGTTCACCACAAGCATCTCACTCGTTCGCAACACATGTATTATCGTCGGCGTCGTCGTACGTGCAGTCTGGCGGTAATCTCTTCACCTCGAAAATCAAGCAATCGCCCGTCTTGATCCACAACGCGTATCGTTAGATCCGTAATGACCCGTGCGGTGATCGGAAGGTAAATGATCTGCGCGGGTGTTTCCGATATCTTATATCATGGTGGCACTCTCGGTGAAAATTTATGTATCGTATGTACGCGCTTCCCATTGTTGTACGCACCAGCGGTCACGCTACATTCTACGCGAATAATGTTTACGTTTATGATATTAATCGGATCGTCCGATTCGTGCCACTGGCCAGGCTCTAATACGCGATTCGTCGAAAATCCGAGCAGCGATCCAATGTTATTGGGTTTCGTAAAGTCTGCGGCGAACGAGCAGTACAGCTCGCTTTTCATGGTGTTGTTGTTGAGATGCTACACTATTGGATACATATCGTTGTTACCGCCATCGTTGGCATCCGTGCCACCGAGATTTTGAAGATACCGTTCGAGTAATCGCTGCTTCAAATACTTGGCAATGGCGTCTAGATCGTAGGAACCGTGGAGAATCGTAATGTATTCATTAGTAGTGTCGACGCTGCTGTTGATGTCATAGTTTACGGCGAAGTAGAATTTATCGTTGCTCGAATCGATGTTCGGTATTGTATGATAAGTTTCAAAGGTTGTTAGACCAAGCTCGTAATCATCGTCGCTCAAATCTATGGGTGGAAAGTAGCTCACCGCGAGGGTGCTACTCTTGCCGGTTAGAGTGAATGTTAACGACATATTCCGAGCTGTACGACTCGACTAATACTGAATCAGAATGGTGGGAAGTCAATCATTAAATTTGGTGCCGATCGTTTGTAGAAAGCATAGACATAGTTGTCCGCAATTGCTCTGATTATACTTCTGATAAGCTGTTCGATTGTATTCGATTTTCACAACATCTTTATTCAGATATTGTACCAATTCTCTAGGCGGTAGAAGATTCCCGATGCTGTCGAAATATATAGCTCTACACCCTCTCTTCGCATATGCCACCCAATGAGTTCCCGACCCCCCGACATTGTCCAAATTTACGATACCGCTCTCGTTTCGATGTACTCCTCCGGCAGGTAGTGCATTGCGCATAAAAACACCTCTAAAGAATGGAATACGCATACGTTTTGCCAACTCCTCCAATTGTGCATCGGTAGTTACACCGACAGGCATTATTATTTTCTATTCGGCGTTTGTTTTTTCGTTTTGATATTCCCTGTCCGCGCTTGTATGGTGTGAGATAAAGTCCACGACCTTCCATGGAGCGATTATGACGTTGCATTTCCTGCAGCTGATGCTGCGCCGTCTTATTATCGTTTACCGCCTTGGCGATCCCTGCCGCTCCACCAGCTAATGATCCGAGTACACCTAGCAGCGGGAGAAGCGGTAATATACCACCACGTTTTGCTACCGGAAGAATCCGCTTTTGCGATGCCCTCTTTGGAGTCTTTTTGCGGTTTTTTGTTTTCATCCCCATCCCAATTTTGGTCGCAAGTGCTGCAACGAGGACGCAAGTGCTGCAGCGTGAGAATTTGCGCGGGAATTACCCACGGCTCCGAACGCCAAGTAAAAATTCATTTCCCCCAATTTTTATAACGTAGGAACAACACGTTCCATGAAAAGTAAATTAAGTGATCAGTGTTAGTAGCCGTGCAGTGAAGTGAATATTCCGTACGTTGACCTGGACGCACCTGACATTGCGACCCTTAACTTTGGGTAGTGTCGTATACCTGGGATCAGCTGTGCACTGGGCTCGTCCATCGATGACCAGGATCGGTTCAGTGACCCAGTGACACAAGTTTTCAAGTTGCAGGTGAATTTTCTACAAGGGTGAGTTTTAGTTACTTTAATGGTGATCATTCATTTTTAAATTTAACACAAGCTATGGCTTATTTCCGGCGATAATTCTCAAAATTCTCGTACGAAAATATTTATTCGGCCTTTTTAAACAGACTTATTCGTTATCGGCAACAGTGCTGGCCGTTATTGAGTTACGGATTTTTATCACAATAACGAACTACGATCACTTTTCGTTAATTTCCTGTTACATTACCTTTTCGTGGATATGTTATTAACACAAGGAATTTTATGTATTCCTTATCATCCCACTTCAAATAATTATTATTTTCGAATCTTCTAAAAAAATGTGTATTCGTCTTTTTACGTTACACGTGATTTTCATCCATTTATCCTTTATTCATTATTCACTTTAAATGGCAAACAAACTATGGCAAAAGGTTCGATTTTTTTGTTACGTCTTTTTCATTTGCCATTCTACGCAATTTCCTTCGATGCATGCCGCCTTGCTTGTTCGTAGTCGCAGCGCGGCCCGGCGCGCGGCCACGCTAGCGCGGGACCTCCAGCGGAAGGCTCGCGCTCTGATTGGTCGGTGCTTTTTATTAATATCTCGTTAACGAAACCTCGGAGGGCATTTTCACAAAGGAAAAAGTTGTTTGCAATCACCCCCCGAATCACCCCCTTTAAGGAACCGCAGCATTTTTGGGACACCCTGTATACAGCAACATAAAGATTGCTGCTCCAGTGAGATTCAAATTGGGCGAGTTTGTGCGTGTGAGCAAATTCAAAACCATCTTCGATAAAGACTATACACCGAATTGGACAACGGAGGTGTTCAAGATAGCGAAAGTACAGACAACTAATCCCGCGACGTATCTGCTCATCGATTCCTGTGGAAAACCTGTTCCTGGAGGATTCTATGAATACGAGCTGCAACGCGTCACCGATCCTGATGTATATCTAGTGGAAAAAGTGTTGCGTAGGAAGGGGGATAAGGTATACGTTAAGTGGTTGGGGTTTGATAAATCACACAATTCATGGATAATGAAAAATAATGTATTGTAAAATAATAATACATGGCTTACAATGATATTTAAATAAAATAATGTATTGTAAAATAATATATGGTTTACAATGATTTTTTTTTACAATTAAATTTTTTATAGCGGAATTTTGTTATGTCCCCAGGGTAGAGTGTCGATCGAATCGGGTATGATATGCCGCTTGTCGTCGTATGGACTTAGAGCGATTTTGGATTCCGAAATGGTGTACACTTTGTGCAATTTAGACCGTATGCACGATTGTCTGCGAAACATTTCGATCTCCCTTTGCAAACATTGCGCGTAGTCGTCGAAAGTTATCGTTCTGGCTATGACGTTGGTCTTGGCGCCTTTCGCCTTTTTTGTATCTTTTTTACCGTCTACGCGAAGTGCATACATTTTCGTTCTAAGACCTACGAATTCAGTCATTATCGCACCATTTTTTTCATCCTTCATCAACCCTGGAACCTTCTTATTTAAGCGCGGCATATTATATGGATTGTCGATAAGATAATCAGATGTGTCAAATCTATCGATATTGTATTTCATAGTCTCGTAGATATCTTCGCATTGAATATGATAAATGAGGCTGTCTGTGTCTGTGTATAGAATTTTACAATTTTGTCTGTGCAGGGGAGACATGTACTCATGATGAAATTCATACAAACAAATTTTTTATATGTCCAGAATGCACATACCCACATATATCGGTTTGTTGAATTTCACCTCGACTTTTCGCAATTCAACAGCTATTAAATTTTCCGAAAATACGCTTCTGCTGTGGAAATTCGGTTTAGCGATCATTGTCTCCGCGCTATATCGTCCATCCCAATGTGTTAAAAGTTTTACATCCACGTGATTTCGCACGTTTCCATAGTTTTACCAAATACCGCGTTGTTCATCAATTTGTATAAATTTTTTTCAAAATCGTTTGTCGCGCCTGTTCTGAACCGTGTATTTAGTTCGATGTAATCGCGGAGCCAGGGAGATTACGCGAATTGAAGCACGCGGTGTATCTTTGTAATACGAAGACCGTGTCGCGTGCACTGCTGCAGGTTGCGATAATGGATAACGTAACGCTGCTTATCGTATAATGTCGCGAGTAACTTATCCTGTCTGCTGCTAGGTGGTTTGGCACGCGTTGGACAGAATGGTAGATCAGCATGTGCGTCGTGCAGACGTTGCGGATATTCCAGATCTACCTCGAGAATATATCCCGTGGGCGAATCGACAGCGATCGAAGACACGTCAAAATTTGCAACATCTTCGACCCATTGAAATTTAGCATATGGTAGGGGCTGACACATTGCCCATCCATACAAATTGTTCACGTCAAAATACATCAAGTACGATGACTGTTCCGATGCGTCGTAAGATGGCATGTACTTGTTATTAGCATGTGCATATCTTCCGGAACATTGACTTAAACCCCCGCGTATACCACGTTCGATAAACATGACCATATCGACGTCGGTGAGCAATTCGAATGTAATTTTGGTATGTTTTAACATCGCATCCCACGTGAAACCAGGTAATGTATAATAATGTGCAGAATCTAATCCATAACTCTTGATACAACTTTCGCGAAAATTTTCAAAAATATCTGCCAATAACATGACATCTGTTTTCAAATACAAGTCGCTGTATTCGCCCAAGGTTCTAATCCCGAAACGTTGCCAAACAGTCTCAGCGTGCGCGTAATCGCTCTCGGATACAGTCTCACCCGTTAACGAACTGTAGAATGACTGGCGCGGTGGTAAGCATGGATCCTGCAGCTTGTTCGCGCAATCAAGATATTCATATGGAAAGACACCCTTTCGCGTTAATAAATTGAAATCTTCAATGGATAATGTTTCAAATTGGGATCGTAAAATTTTTAATTGATCTGTGTTAAGAAAAGATGCTAATTTGTCGAGACTGGTATTGAGAAATTTGTACGAATCGATGAATCGCAATTTAATACAATTTCGCGGGTCTGTTTCAGCCTGATCTTCGACATTTTTTGTGAAAGAAATATACTTTTCCTTAGTTATAGGCAATACGTCAACACGACCTTTGAAAGCGGTAGATATTTCTTCGATAATGAAATGTGAATCGTAGCCGGATAAATTATGAAAAACTATGGGGATGTAAAACGCATTTTTATATTTTAAATTGCACTCCGAATGTGCAGGTCCTCTAAACCGTCCGGATAAATGCCAATGATCGCGAACTCGTTTATCACCAGCCTCAAATGGCTCTTCGCAAATATGACAATGTGACGCATTGCGAAATGTCGTCCACTGGTCTTTCGTCAACTTTTCCATGGAAGCATTATTGGCTAGAATGGACTTGGCAAAATTTGAAAAATTTTTTAATTCGTCGACGAACCATGAAATACAATTCGCATCGCGGCGACATCGATATATCGACAGTGATGTATCATACGAACAATGCATATAATATGCAATGCTATGCACTTTATGGTGTTGATACGTGTGTAATTTATCATCACCCATTCGATTGGCCCCCGTTTTCTCGATGATGCATTCGAGATCTGCATAAACCACGAAAGGGAGCCGCTCCTTCATGCAGTGGTTCTTAAAACTGAGCAAGTTGTTGTCTTCGCTAGGCAGCAGAATTGCACAATCGTTCATTTTTCCACAGTCTAGCGAATGCATCTCCAACTTCTCGGCGGATCCAAAGTAATGCAGGCATCTGCAAAAACCAAAATTTTTTCTTTAATTTTTTCGCGAGACATTTCAACATTTCAACATTTCGCAAGTTTATATACATACCGATCACAGATGAATTTCTTTTTCCCATGCTTGCTCAGCTGCATGCTCACCAGCCTGGACAAGTCCTTGATTAGTACAAAGTGCCCTACATCCCCATGCTCTTTATTTGGCGTGTAGAGCAGGTTGACATGTCGATCCCTCTTGTAGCTAGTGAGATGCAGCGGAAATACTGCAACAATTCTCTTCTCGGTCTTCTTCTCCAATCGCTCCTCGAAGCTGTACACGTTGACCGAGATGTTGTTCAGCTGTTCAAACTTCTCAATCTGTTTCGTGGACATTGGAAACTCAATGCCATGGAGATTTAATATGGAAGCATAATTGGGGTATGAACTTGGACGGTCAACATGTCTTTCGACTGGATGTAGTGCGGCAACCACTGCCCACGCGAAACAGGCGTTGTCTGGGGATTATATGCTAATCGTCGCTTTCTTCAGCAATAATTCTCGCGCCAACTTGTAGTGGCACCCCGCGTGCAGCGGATTATACTTGTTGACATTGACGGTCAGATTGAGGATTCTCGTCAATGCCCATCCGCTGTCGCGTTCCTGGAACTCTTCCAGCGATGACAGGGTGGGCTCGATGACACATCGCTGGTACCACTCATGTAGATCAGATGTACCGAAGAGTTCACAGTTTCGGGTATTGATGCTTTTACAAGCATGCTTGTCCCCCGCCACAAATTCACCGTTGAACACAGTATTCACTTTGAGGTTCAGATGTTTCCTCAAAGCATCTCGTACATGTTCCAACACAATGGTCTCCGCATTCTTGAGGAAGTTGCGTGGTTCGATGTAGTTGGAATTTAGCACGACACCAGTTAATATGCGGCTATCGAATGCAGTGTCTATTTCGCGCCACGAAAGTCCTGTGCTCGAATGCCCGGCACCTTCATGCATGAAACGTCCACGCAACGATAGCTTCAGTCCTTCGAGTCGCGCGATTTGAGCAACCAATGATTGCCGAACACCAATCGATAATCGAGGACGTTTCACTCGGCTGTGTTCTTCCAACGATTCGATACACTCGTTGCACCGTTCTTCCCACGTGAGGTATTCTTCCCGTGAAATCAATCGTTCAGATTGATCTGACAATTGGCGTTCTACTTGCGCGAATTCTTCCATTATCATAGTTTCTGCTGATGCTATTACATTCAACACGTGTCGAAACTTTTAATCTTGAGGGTGGGACTGAAATTGGAATCATGTGATATGCTATGATGTTCTCCCTCGGATGCATTGCATGCAAAAAAACTGATGACCCATCCCAGCATTCTATGGAGGGGATGGTGCTATGCACCTCTATTTAATCCAGCTCCTCGTACGGTATTACATTAATCGCTCAGTAGCTCTCCAGTGACGTTCGACATATACAAACACAGTGCTCCAAAAAAATGTATAACGCTAGTGTTGGGAATTATTATGCAGCCGATAATGCATTTTCAAACATGACGACTACATCTAACAGGTATGATATAATTTTTTTTCTATCCTCTCATGATTTTTATTTGTGTTTTCTTTTCTCGATAATAGTGATCATTTCCATAGCTTTTATTGTTCTTTTTTAGCTCGCGTTACACAGCTCACATCATGGTTAGAAGATATGCGCTAACATCTACAGCATATAAGTATCTGGAAATCGGAATCAGTGTGCGACCTATAACACAAGTAGAAATCGTTCTCGGCGACAATCGTGGAATCAGTTGGTATTGCCTATTCCAACATGGAAAGGATTAATTGAAAAATGTACCGACATCGAGCACCGCATGCGGTCAAGCGGATCATCACTATGGATTAATGATTTGGCGGTGGAATTTTGTGTAATGTTTAATTCGCAAATGGTAAAGATGATGAGATATAATAAGTCACTATATTTCAAACCTGCCACATTAATCTGTTTATTTAATCTCGAGCGCTGTATCAATCATGTATATATGCAGCTTTATGAAATATACATTATGCCGATACGAAGTTTTCAAATTTTGTGAGCGTGTTACAGCGGTGCGATGCCGTCGATGAAACTGTAGACTCATGCTGTGCTGCTAAAGCTATATGTGATAGTGAATATTTTGATGGTAAATCTCTTGTTGATTGCGAACTGTTGGCGTGTGCCTTGAACGATATTGTATACGATGCTCGTAGTAAATGTTAAAATAAATTACTTAAATCATAAAATCGGCTCTAATTACTTACCCCTTGTCGAACTGTTGGCCTGTGCCTTGAACGATATTGTATACGATGCTCGTAGTAAATGTTAAAATTAATTACTTGAATCATAAAATCGGCTCTAATTACTTACCCGTCTTCCTCCTCCTTCCCCTCCTTATCGGTGAGGTCGCACCCACCAGCTTCACTCGCGAAAGTGGTACGATAGACGTTCAGAGTGGTCCGATAGACGTTCGATAGACGTTCAGACTGGTACGATAGGTGTTCATCGTCTTTCGAACTTTTCTTTTCTTCTTCAAACTATATGATGCCTCGCATTACGCGTCCTTGAATTCGTGATTCACTCCAACGCGCGTTGCAAAGTTGCGTGTCTTTGTTCATTACCTTTTTCTTCGCTGACCATTCCTTTTTACCTTGTTCTTCTCACCCCGTCATCTCGCGCAGCTGCCCTATCCTAGAGGCTTCAAATTACACGCAGTCGCGCGATACGTTGCGACGTTAAAATCGAAATGATTGAAAACATATTATAGCCTTAGAATAAATGTAAAATTGTAAAATATCACATATCAATATCGTTTCTCCAATCGGTATTGATTTACTATATTGGCTGTATAGATCGGCGCGGGAAGAGGGAATATTTTTGCTTTGGGCCAGGCCTGAAAAATTTTCGGAGGCGCGTCATGTCTGAAGGTCATCCCCTCCTCCGGTTAGGTCTGAAAAATTTCCGTCGGTAAATAAGGTCTGGTTTAAACATTTCTGTTGGTAAGTCAGGCCTGATAAGTTTCACGCGGCGGTTGGGTCACAACTAGGGCTGGGATTATTTGTCGAATTTTCGGTATTCGAATATTCGAATACTTCAGTATTCACGCGTTTACCCTATGACTAATTATAAAATAATAAAAATAAAAAAAGTAACAATAAATGAACACTTAAGGCTAATGAATGAACACTTTTATAAAATTATGTTTGCAGCGCGATTGATTCCACGTGCTGCAAAAATTGTTTGGATATGAAGCAAGAAATTAAAAGAAGTCTCTAATTAATTAGTTGTGTAGCCTACGGGATTGTCAGGAACAAGGATATATTCTGTACAGACAAAATTTATTCGGATCAGGAAGGAATACATGGTTTGGTAGGACGGGGCTACAAATTTCGAAAGGCAGACTTTATGTCTCGTTGAGTTTTACAATTTCAAAATTCTATTGTGCAGACGGCACTTGGCTTTATTCTAATGAGGCGTCCAGGAGTTACTCTGTACTCTCCCGTTCGGTTGGCGTCCAGGTATTGTCGCCGAACTCTCCATACCGAACAGGCGTCCAGGAATAATCTCCCGTACTCTCCTCTCTATTCTACTGAGGCGTCCAGGAGTTCCATCTGTACTCTCCCGTTCGGTTGGCGTCCAGGTATTATCGCCGAACTCTCCATGCCGAACGGGCGTCCAGGAATATTCTCCCGTACTCTCCTCTTTCTAATGAGATGCTCTGTACTCTCTCGACCGATGGGCGTCCAGGTATTATCGCCGTACTCTCCACATCGGTCGAGCGTCCAGGAACAGACTCTAGTGTGAATCCCTCCAGCAGGCGTCCAGGTATTATCGCCGAACTCTCCTGCCGGAGTCCCTAAGCTGTCCGAGAGCGGCCGTGTGTGTACCTCGTCCTCTCTCTCAGATCAGCTAAGAAGAGAAATGCCTTTGCGGGCCTCTAATTTATACCCAATCGTTGCTATCCGCGGCCGCAGAAATCAACAGACGCGTCGTTAAGCGCGGGTCTCGCGAGCCGCGGCTTCCGCGCCCGCACGTCTCTCCTCACGGGCGGCCTACAAACGTGTTCGAGAAACGTCTCGAAGATCAGGGTTTCTCAAAGCTCCTTTTCTGCATGCTACAGTTGCTTATTTTAATAACTTATTTAACTCATTTTAATATAAAATGTCCATTCACTGGTACGTGTTCATTTACTGGTACGTCCACCCTATGAGGGAATTCTTCTCAGGCCGTTGTTTCGGCCGGTATCAAAATTATTGGTTCCTTTTTAGTACATTTTAATAAAAGCTTGTTTTTAAAAAAAAAATTTCACCATAAAGTATTTCATGCTTTTTAGTGAAAATATTGTATTGTCATCGGAATTACATATGTGTGCAAAGTTTCAAGCCGATCGGATATGTTGAAGTGGGTCAAAATTAACTTACAAGATTTCACCCTGACAAACTAACGAACTCACAACTGAAACTAAATAAATGCTTCTAAAAAAATGAACCTAAAGAACTTGATTTATAATTCACACCATACTATTCGAATACATCGGTATTCGAATAGTATTCGAAGTTTATTCGTAGCATTCGAATACTTGTAAAATATTCGAATAGTAAATTATTCGAATAGTCCCAGCCCTAGTCACGACTGATCGCTTCGGTTCACAGTGCGGCCGAATGATGGAATTTTTGACAAAAGTCTAAATTCAATCATAAATGTCAATATTGGAATATATTTACGGAAAATAAAATTAGTAACTAAAATTTTACAATTTTTTTAAAATTATTCACTATTTTCCGATGTCGCTTAAGGGGACTGTGCAGTCGAAAACCCGATTTTTTTCTTGCATTTTCCGAAAGTACTATCTTTTCTAAATAAAATGCCGCTTGGTTTATATTAAAATTCGCAAAATTGTTGATTTGGCAGCTAAAAAGGTCAGGCGGCAACCTACAGCGTCGTCTTTGCCCGGAAACTTTAAACGCATTTCTCTCGAATCTTTTTTTCTCTTGGTTTTCGCCAAGTTGCGAATGAACGGCGGTTCAGATCGACTTGAAAAAATTACAGGATGTGTAAAACATGTGCCATTTCCCGCCAAACCTCTGATATGGTCCGTAAAAATTCGAGATTTTCATAAAAAAAGTTATAAAGTCATTGATTTTTAGTGTCTTCTCTACTCGTTTTTCGCGTGTGGCGTAGTCAGTGTTTCCTTATCTCGTTATGCCTCGCTTCTAAAGCCTCTTCAGAAAGAACGCCGATTGGTAAATCAAAAAACCCAATGACATCACAAACGTATAACAACATTTTATGCACGCTCATGGGCATATAGTACCGGGTATATTTGTCTAAATATAATTTTAACGTGTCTTTTAACAATATATTAAAAATATGTGACCCGCTTTCGCGGGGCACCGGGAGACCAGAGGAACGGTCCTTAGCCGACTCAGTCGAGTATGTCTAGGGTTCGCCGAATGAATATGCTCGTTGCTTTGCTGGAAGTGTACGTTTATTTAGGCCTCGCGGCCGTCCAAACGCGCGGTATCGCGCGGCGCGACTTATCTTATAGTTCTTATTGCTAGGCGGCTTAAACACTAGGTCTTAATATCTAGGCGGCTTACTGGCTATTGCTTAGGCGGTACTATGCTTCGGCTAGGCCGGGGTCTTAAAACTATCGTGAGCGTCGGCTCGGTTCGGCCCTGCCGGTCGGTCGGCGGCCTCGGCGGCGGTAACGTCTACTCGGCGTTAGTTGGCGGCACTCGGCGGTGCTCGGCCGGTTACGGGGACAGGTTGGAGTCGACTGCCAGGCGAGCGAGAACCTCGGCCCTGCGCAGCCTACATAGAAGGCCTTAGTGCGGTGGGCCAGCTATCAATGACCGCTGGTTGACCACCACGGCCGGACGGTCCAGCGCGAATCGAGATTCGGCTGATGTAACGACGAAGGAGCGGGCTACTAGCGGTCAGGCGGTAAGGCACTCGGCGCGCTAGAATTCCCTCGGAGGAGGATAGACAACCAAAAAGAGCTTCTCACGTCACTGCTGCGCATGTAAGGCGAAGCCACGGAGCAAGCTGTCGTCTGGCGCTCGCGGCCCCAGTCTTATGCTCCGCGGCGCGAAAAGTAGCCGCGAGAACGTTATCGTCCTCGCGGCCGCCTATCGGCCGCGGCGCGAGTTCGATTCGCGGCTTGTCGGGCGTGGTGGGGCGCGTGCTCGCGTGACGCGGTCTGGCTTCTGCGGTGTCGCTCGGGAGGGGGGGGGGGGGGGGGGACGGCCGTAGTGACGTTCGTCACAAATACTTACAGTCATTTTTTTACCACAAGATCATAAAACAACTTTACCTCAAGAATCCTAAACAATAAATTGTGTGGTAAGATGCAGAATAAGGTATATATAATTGTATCTAGCAGTTTCTACCAGAAATTTTTTTTAAATTCTCAAAATAGAATAGGCAACGAATCGAAAAGTATTAAAACCCCAGGATATTTTGAGCCGCTTTTTTATATGCCAACATGAAGCTGACAATGATTAACATTTCACCTGAACTGTCACACAGATACAAAATTATATCTATTCATAATAAATATAAAATGAAATATATATACTAGGGTGGTCCTTATTTTTCGACCATAAAATTTTTTGTACGCCGTCCCCTAATTTTGTTCCATTTCATGAAAAAATAATTTGTGCAAAATTTGAGATCGATTGAACGTCGGGAAGACGTGGCACATCGCATGCGAAGTTTTGAAATAGAAGTAACCGCGCGCTAAGCGTAAGGAGTGGCGTGTTTCAGAAAATTTCAATGAAATATTTCATATTTTGAGGCCTATGACATAATTCTTTACTTATTTAGTATTGTTCTATTTGTACGTGCATTAAAACCCAAGTTCCATTTGTACAATATAAGACTATTTTACACTAAGCCTAACTAACCTGTAGCAGCACCGAAATATGACACACAACGTTCGACACTGAATAGACGCCAAACATGTGGCGACCATGGACAAATGTAAAGTGAGTGATCGTGACGCAGTCCGAATTATAATGGTGTAACGTCCCACGGGGACTCAAACCAATAAAACTCTACTGTCGGTAAAACAGGACTAACCTGTATTACCATACAGACCGTCAAACATACTGCGCAAACTAAATTATTAATACTTTTGTACATAATTAGTGATTCAACCAAATATTAGAAGGATAATTATTATAAGAATATTAAGAATAATTAATTGTAAATATTGGTAAAGGAACAAAACAAAATACAAGGTAATAAGCGAATGAAATACAAAGTAACAAACAGCGACTCACTGCGCAAGCGCCAACTGACCAATTCCCGAGTATAAAAGAGGGGCACGCAGCTAAGCGGGTCATTCGAAAGCTCTGCCAACAGAAGTGTGCTCGCCCCGGAAACGGCAGCGGCCTTCTAGCAGCAGACTTAGATAAGAGAATCGAGCTCGCCCCGGAAACGACAGCGGCCGTTCCTATAGCTAGTATTACAGAGTATTGACCTCGCCCCGGAAACGGCAGCGGCCGTGCACTGTAATACACGAAACATAGTAAGAGTAAAACTCTGCCGACAGAAGTGTGCTCACCCCGGAAACGGCAGCGGCCTTCTTGCAGCAGACGTTGCCAAGAGTACGAGCTCGCCCCGGAGACGGCAGCGGCCGTACACTGCAACATATCTCTATACATACAGGGTGTCCCAAAAATGTCGGTTTTCCTTGAAAGGGGTGACTCAGGGGGTGATTTGAAACAACTTTTTCCTTAGCGAAAATATTGTCCGAAGCTTCGTTAAGGAGATATTAACCAAAAACCCCGACCAATCAGAGCGCGCGCCTTCCGCCCGAGCTCCCGCGGTAGCGTTGGCTACGCGGTAGGCGACCGCGCTTGTGCTACGAACGTACGAACAAGCAAGTCGGCATGCATCGAAGGACACCGCGTTACACAGTTTTTTTTTAAAGCAGAATCTTAAATAAGAATTATTTGAAGTGAGAGGACAAGAAGTACGTAAATTTCGTTTTTAAATAAGGCATAAACGAAAAGGTAACGTAACAGAAAATGTACGACAAGTGATCGTAATTCGTTATTGAGGTAAAAATCCGTAGTTTAACCACGGCCAACACAACTAAATTTAAAAAATAATATTAGGTGTATGAATAAATTCTTTCCGACTGGAATTTCTATCGCGGTGGTATTCAGAAGCTGCCAGAATAATGGCAAAAGGTAATGAACAATAATGGAAATTATTTCGCTGATCGAGTTGTTTTCATATTTTTTAAATCGAACTATTATTGTACCCTAAAAACGGAAAGAATTTATTTTCACACCTAATAATCACCAATAAATTAAATAAAACTCACCCTTTCGGACATTCCTTTCCTTGCTTTCCTTCTTTTTTCGGAAACCTGTGTCACTAGGCCACTGTACCGATCCTGGTCATCGGCGTCCAGTGCTCAGCTGATCGCAGGGTCAATGTACCGAATATTCACTTCACTGCACGGCTACTAACACTGATCACTGATCCGATCCTGGTCATCGATGGACGAGCCCAGTGCACAGCTGGTTTCAGGTACACGACACCATCCAAGGTTATTGTGCCGAATATTCACTTCACTGCACTGCTACTAACACTGATCACTGAATTTATTTTTCACGGAACGTGTCGTTCCTACGTTATAAAAATTGGTGGCCCCGAAACGGGCGATTGTTATCAATTGAGCCAGTGCTCGAAGTGCCCGCCCTCCGGTCTATGCACGCCTCGGCACGTGCGATCAGCTGGTTCTGCACGGCCCGCAATGCTTGCGGCGTGATGTTGGCCACCGCACCGTGAATTCGCGCCACAATGTCGTCCAGTGAATCCACTGGCTGACGGTACACCTCATCCTGAAATGATTGTTGTGCAACAAATACAAAACGTAAGTGTAACGTCCCACGGGGACTTAAACCGTTAGATACCGACAGTCGGTAATATAGGAACCGATCTCCGTTACCATATAACCATATTCTGTTACCGCGTAAATATATTATAAGACTTTTATATATAATTTATAATTTAGATGAATGTTAGAAGAATAATTGTTATAAGAATATTAGGAATAATTAATAATAAGTATTAGCAAAAGCGCAAGACAAAATAATATGTAATAAGCAAGCAAAACATAAAATAACAGATAGCGATTCACTGCGCATGCGCCAGCCCGCCAATTTCTCAGTATAAATAGAGGCGCACGCAGCACAGCGGGACATTCAAGCTACGAATACGCTCAAGTGACGAACGAATGCTCAAACCTAGAGGCAGCTTAAGTTTCAACCAGTGGGATTCAGCTTCGCTCCGGAAACGGCAGCGGCGGATCTCCAGTGTATAAAAGTTACTGGTGCTCCTCTTTGGTTTGCTCATTTGAGAGTCATAGAACCTCGTTCTTGCAAAGCCATCGAGCTTCGCTCCGGAAACGGTAGCGGCCGAAGTGCTTGGCAAAAACAAGGTCTGTAGAGCATAGAACAGAATTCTGTCAAAAGAATCGAGCTTCGCTCCGGAGACGGCAGCGGCCGATCTTACTACAGAAATTGCCAAGAGTACTCGAGCTTCGCTCCGGAAACGGCAGCGGCCGAGCTCTGCAATATACATATATCTATATATTTTAAAATACGTAGCGTTAGAGTCAGGAGAACATAAAACCCAAAAAGAGTATATATAGTCGTAGATCGTAAGCCATATTAATTATTATTTCATTGTTGTAACTATATTAATTATTGATTTATTAAATAAATAAGCATTATTAAGTTTAAAAGCCGTAGATATTACTCTTTAGTCTGTAGGATAGAACCCCACCTTTCCTACACTCGAGGGGACGCCGCTCTCCTCTCGGGGATCTGTCGACGCTCAGTTGTCCCCGGACAGTCGAACGTTACAGGTGGGATATTTTTGGTGACAGCGGTGGGATTTCTCATTCGTTTAGAGAATAAATTCAATTTGAAGAACTATTTCGTTAGTGAAATCACTCCATAAGTGAGTATTTTCCAAGAAATTTTTTTTTCTTTCTCTAAATTTTACAGAGGCTTTAAAACTTCACAATGCCTAACACAATTGGAGAAGCAATGGCTAACCTCACAATAAATACAGAAACTCAAACTCAGGAGACTACAGAAACTCCAGAAATCACTACAGTAAATACTCCAGGACCTTCAAATCCACAGATTAATATGAATACATCTACGAGTACATATCCTCAATTACCACACATTAGCTTACGCGATACTGCGGACACAGTTCCCTCTTTCGACGGTAGAAACATACCGATACACCAGTTTATAAAAAGCTGCCGACATGCACGACGCATGGTTAATCCGAACGCAGAGTATGGATTAGTTCAACTCATAAAGAATAAGCTTTTCGGACAAGCTTCTAGAGTAGTTTTAAGCGGAGACTATAATTCAATCGATGATCTCAGAGTCACGATTTGCTCCATTACATACTTCAATACAATTATATGGCGAATTATCAAAAATTGCACAACTACATAATGAAACAACGGTAGATTACACTAGTCGCGTATCCAATCTCTTACCTCAGATTAAACATTGCAATGCAACAGAGGTACCGACTCATGTAAAACAATTTAATACAAACGCGGAACAAAATGCCATTAAAGCCTTTCTAACGGGACTCAAGACGGAAATTCATAATAGAATATATGACCACACCTTCAGCAATCTTGACCGCGCTATCAATGTCGCCATCAAAGCAGAGGCCGAACATAACGAAAACCAACTACGAACAAGAGAAGCAGCCGGAATACCACCGACTGACCAGTGTGCGAATTGTCTCGGATACGGCCATATTGCTACTGCTTGTAGCAGCCGAATATCACGAACCAACTGGCAGCAAAAAACCTGTCAACAATGTAACAGAACGGGACATACAACGCAAGAATGTAGGAGCCGAAGCAGAGCACAAAACGGAGCACGAAACGGACCATGGAACGATACATTCTGTGACTTCTGCCGAAGGCCAGGTCACATGACGCAAGATTGTAGGAGCCGAAGTTACACGAATAGAGCGCCTCAATCTACCATATACTGTGATAATTGCCGAAGGCCAGGTCACACAACACGAGATTGCAGAAGCCAAAGTTACATGAACAGAGCTCCTCAATCCAACGTGTACTGTGACTACTGCAAAAGACCAGGTCACACGATACAAGAATGCCGAAGCAAAAGTTATGCAGAAAGAGTACAGAGACCAGAAATATTTTGCGAATATTGCAAATTTAGAGGACATACGATAGACCAATGCAGAAAGAAGATATATTTCGATAGGAAGGAAAAAGAAGAAAAACAACCCCGTATGGTACGTAGGCAGGCCATACTTCGATTAAAAACGGAGCAAATAAGGAAACCTCCTAGCATCCTTCTTTCTGATGTAGGATTCAGCGAGAACCACGCAACGTTGATGATCGACACCGGATCCGATCTAAATGTCATCAAGAGAAGAGCTGTTTCACCGAATATACCAATCTATACGGACACTTTGTTCGACCTTAATGGTATTACGGACGGCCTACTCAGCACAATAGGATACATCAAGATAAGAACTTTAAATACGGAAATTATTATCCATGTTGTGGAGGATCTTCCTATCAAACAAGACGGAATACTTGGAACGAAATTTTTTCAAACAAACGGAGCAACCATCGATTATATGAAGTCGGAGATAATAATAGGAACGGAAATTATTCCATTTATCGATCCAGAAATGGTCACGATACCAGCGAGAGCACGAAGTCAAATATATGTGCGAGTGCTGAATACACAATCCAAAACAGGATACATTCCAAAAATCAATATTCACCCTAACATACACATGGGAAATGCACTGGTTTCGAATAACAACGGTGTAGCATTTCTTTTTGCTATAAATACATCCACAAAGGACATCAAAATTCCAGTACCGTCAGTTGAACTAGAAGAATTCGAAGAAATACCTGCAGAAGAGGAAACAACAACCACATATAAAAGAACTGATAGAACACACCAATTATTACAATTATTACGATTGGACCACCTAAACTCAGAGGAACGAGCCAGCGTGGAACAACTAATAAAGGAACATGCAGACAGATTCTACCTTCCAGGAGAAAAACTGGAAGCAACAAATAAAACATATCACAGGATAATTACAGAAAACAACGTTCCTGTTTTTACAAAACAATACAGGTATCCTCAAGCATATAAGGAAGAAGTTAGAAAACAGACTAAAGAATTGCTTGAAAAAGGAATCATACAGTCATCAACTTCACCTTATAATTCACCGATCTGGATTGTACCCAAGAAAGAAGACGCCCAAGGAAATAAAAAGTCCAGAGTCGTAATTGACTTTAGAAAATTAAATGAACTAACAATTGGAGATGCTTATCCTCTGCCAAATATAACTGATATACTAGATCAGTTAGGAAGTGCAAAGTACTTTTCTGTATTCGATCTTGCATCTGGATTTCATCAAATTCCAATGCATCCAGACGATCGACATAAAACAGCATTTTCCACAATTTACGGGCATTGCGAATTCACCAGAATGCCATTTGGACTTAAGAATGCACCAGCCACCTTCCAGAGACTAATGGACCAGGTCTTGACTGGGCTCCAAGGAATAGAGCTGTTCGTATACTTAGACGATATTGTCATATACGCCAGTACATTAAAAGAACATGCAACTAAATTTAAACGACTAATGGACAGACTAAGAGAAGCGGATCTTCACCTTCAACCGGATAAATGCGAATTTTTGAAGAAAGAAGATTCGTACTTGGGACACATAATAGGAGAAGACGGAGTCAAACCTGACCCGAAGAAAGTAATAGCAGTAAAGGAATTTCCAACACCAACTACAGTCAAAAACGTCAAACAATTCCTAGGACTAAGTGGATATTATAGACGATTCATAAAAGATTTTTCAAAAATTGCAAGACCACTTTCTAATCTCACTAGGAAGAATTACCAATTCGAATGGACTTACAAACAGCAAACGGCATTTGAAACTTTACGGAAAATTCTCTGCAAGGAACCCATATTACAATTCCCGGACTTCGATAAAGTATTCAACATCACGACAGACGCCTCAGGTATTGCTGTAGGTGCGGTCCTCAGTCAAGGGGAAATAGGAAAAGATTTACCGGTAGCTTACGCATCTCGCGTTTTAAACGACGCCGAAACACGATATTCTCCTACAGAACGAGAATTATTGGCAATAATATATGCAGTTTTTCACTTCATACCTTACATTTACGGACGAAAATTTTACCTCATAACAGATCATAAACCATTAGAATGGCTTCAGAATCTTTCTAACCCTACGTCTCGATTAATGCGCTGGAAAATTAGATTAGCGGAATACGATTACAAAATTTTATATAAACCCGGGAAATACAACACAAACGCGGACGCATTGTCTAGGAATCCGATTTCACTACCATTACACGCGAAAAGAGCTCACTCGGACACAAATTCACATGAAAACAAAAAATTAAAAGAATTCCATCAATTTCCAACCCGACAAAGGGAAACTACAGCATCAATCTCTGGAAATCCAGCTCCACACAAACAATTAATAATTAACTCATCAGAAACCGATTCCTCTTCATATGACGAAAGCGATGCGTTAAATTTAAAGCGAAAAAAATTAAAACGGAAAAAGCAAAGCACAAACACCTCCTCCTCTCGTCCCGAGACTAAGAAACGGAATGTTGAAGCGGAAACGCATACACCCCCTCGTTACGCGCCTCATCAAATCTCCGTTCCCATCCAAATACACGCACCCCCGCAAGTCGTGACCCCCCAAGTCCAAATACACGCACCCCCGCAAGTCGCGATACCCTATAAACCCCCTCACATCAAGAAACCTCGCGTCAAGAAAGAAGAAGATCTAATAGAAGAGATTGACGGAATGGTTGTAATACCACAACATAATTATAAGGATCCTCCCAAAATAGACGCAGAATGAAGTTCAGAAAAGAACACTCACCACACGCCTAAAAAGAAAAAACCAAAATTAAAATCCAGCACAGACACAAGCCCCATAACGCCAATCACGATAAAGAGAGGAAGAATACTTACTCCTCCACCACCATCCTCTTATCTTCCACCATTATTATCTCTTCCCCCACATTCCCCAAGACACAAACAACCCACACCAGCCAAACCAAGAGTAATATCAAATATTCCTGTTAAAAACCAAAACATAGAGGTAGAAGATCATTTATGGATGGGCAAAGGATACGTAGTAACATTCATAAACACGCAAGGCAGGCCAATAGGACCATCAGGAGGAAAGTTATATAAAGAAAAGAATGTAAAACCTCACAAAATTCCACAGCCATTAAGAGTTGGAGAGTTAGTAAAAATTAAAGAAGGAAAGCACACAATCCTGGGACTCATCACAGCAGAACATCCAACAGAAGAAGACGTATACAATTCGCTGAGGTCACTTCATACATACCTGGTATCTGAAAAAGCCACAAAAGTATACATCTCATCAGAAGAGGATAAAATTTTATTAAATCAATTACGAAATTTAATAGAACTAATATTCGTACAAGAAGATATCCAATTCATCTTCTGCAAAGGCACCCTCCTAACACCTCCTGTGCAAGAAAGACACCAGATCATCCAGGAGAACCATCAGTCACCTATAGGCGGACACAAGGGAATAACTAAGACATATCATCGAATTAGAGGCAAATACTACTGGAAGAATATGAAGTACGAGATAACACAGTTTATAAAGACTTGCTTGGAATGCCAGAAGACTAAACTGGTACGAGTAAAGAATAAGGAACCCATGATACTAACAGACACACCTGTTGACGCTTTTGATAAGATTTCAATGGATATAGTAGGACCATTACCTTTTACAAATATAGGAAATAGTTATATACTCACTATCCAGGACAACTTGACTAAATACTCTCTCGCTATTCCATTGGCAAGTGTCACCTCAGAAGATATAGCTAAGGCATTTACAGAGCATTTCATCTGTAAGTTTGGAAGTCCTAAAGCAATCCTCACTGACCAGGGACCAAATTTTATGAGTGCCCTCATGAAGAAATTTGCTAGAGCGTTTCACATTAAACAATATCGAACCTCTGCATTTCATCCTCAATCTAATGGATCTTTAGAGAGAAGTCACCATGTCCTCGTTGAATACCTACGACATTACGTGTCAAAAGAAAAGCAATGGGATCAGTGGTTACCTCAAGCAATGTTCTCGTATAATACAAGCACTCAGGAAGGCACGAAATTTACGCCTCACGAACTTGTTTTCGGAAGAAAAGCACGTCTTCCTTCCAGTATTCCCTCAACGGACAACATTAAAACATATCCGGACTATGTCGACAAGTTGATAGATAAGTTATATCACATCCGGCAAATGGCGCGAAGAAATCTAGAAAGTCAAAAATTCGCCAGAAACATTATTACGATCAAAAGATTCAACCACAAAACTACAAAATAGGGGATTACGTATGGTTGTTGCAACCAAGAAAGGAAAAATTGGGACCGGAATACAGCGGACCCTACCGGATTATCGAAATCCTGGAGAAAAGTAACTTAAAAATAAAAATTAATTCGAAACAAACTAAGATCGTCCATATGAACCGCGTAAAACAGGCGAATTTTCCAGAAGTTGCAACCCTGCATGGGTAGGCTATATAAGGATGTACAGACAAAGAATTTCTTCATTGTAGTAAAAAGTATACACGAAGCGAACATATATACTTAAAAATGACGGGACAAACGTGCTTAAAGCAAATTTATGATAGAGACGTGTTCTTTTACAAAAATCACATCGTGTGCGTAATGTGCACACAGCGGGTTGAGTTGACAGAGGAGGAACCTCTTAAAAAACATTTGGTGGTAACCAAAAATTTAAGACGGTGGCGAATTTGTCACTTTTGTCGACGAACATTATTTATAGCAAGACCAACTGAGACGTGCAAGGAGTGTAACGATGTCCTAAATAATTAATATTCTTTTTAAATACACACTACACTTTACATATACACGCCTCACACACATCCAGAATGTAATTAACACATACACTTTTATTTTACTATCTGTTATATATTCATATCATTCCATTATACATCACACTATACAATTACACAGCCCACACACGAACATAATGTAGTAAATACTCACACCTTTCATTCCTCATCTTAATAAACATATATTTTTATACATAAAACAAATGAAACTTAACCTAAAAAACCCCTAAAATTAAGGAAAAAAATATATACTAAGTAGACCGGTAGCATAGGCAACATACATAGTTGCAGAAAAACTAATTCCCGTAGAATCCGCTAGAGGGCACTAAAACATAAGACCCAACGAGTAAAATTTAAAATCCACGCCTGCGCAGCAACCAGTCTGCCATTACATTACATTACATTACATTACAAAATGCCAAGACGCTCCGGCAATCGCCACACGAAGCATAAAAAAGACATACAGGAATTGGAGGACATATTCCGTGAAATGGTCCCCATTCCTCCACTACTAACACCACTCCCAGACAGTCCAGAAAGAATGGTAAAAACTGCTCTTTTATCACAAATTTTTCCAAATTAACAAAACCTTCCTCTCAAGACACGACCTCATACACCTCCGGAATTCACACTACCAACAACACCGGAGTACCCGACAACTCCGGACTTTATCCTTCCAAGCACCCTGGAGTTCAAGGTCCCAGAAGTTCCGCCAAGAAGATGGCCAAAATTGATTCTGGTGGACATTCCAGACCCGGACTGGGAAACTTATAGAGCTCTGCCAAAGGCAGACCCTAGGAAAAAGTTATGGCGACTCCTGGCATTGTTTGGATCAGGAGCAGCAATGCCATAAAACCCCTCTAAATAAATATTCCATATATACTTAAATACAATGTCCATTTCGTTCCCCACCTCCGTTCCAATCTCTCGAGGACGAGAGATCCCCCAGGGGGGGGGAGGTGTAACGTCCCACGGGGACTTAAACCGTTAGATACCGACAGTCGGTAATATAGGAACCGATCTCCGTTACCATATAACCATATTCTGTTACCGCGTAAATATATTATAAGACTTTTATATATAATTTATAATTTAGATGAATGTTAGAAGAATAATTGTTATAAGAATATTAGGAATAATTAATAATAAGTATTAGCAAAAGCGCAAGACAAAATAATATGTAATAAGCAAGCAAAACATAAAATAACAGATAGCGATTCACTGCGCATGCGCCAGCCCGCCAATTTCTCAGTATAAATAGAGGCGCACGCAGCACAGCGGGACATTCAAGCTACGAATACGCTCAAGTGACGAACGAATGCTCAAACCTAGAGGCAGCTTAAGTTTCAACCAGTGGGATTCAGCTTCGCTCCGGAAACGGCAGCGGCGGATCTCCAGTGTATAAAAGTTACTGGTGCTCCTCTTTGGTTTGCTCATTTGAGAGTCATAGAACCTCGTTCTTGCAAAGCCATCGAGCTTCGCTCCGGAAACGGTAGCGGCCGAAGTGCTTGGCAAAAACAAGGTCTGTAGAGCATAGAACAGAATTCTGTCAAAAGAATCGAGCTTCGCTCCGGAGACGGCAGCGGCCGATCTTACTACAGAAATTGCCAAGAGTACTCGAGCTTCGCTCCGGAAACGGCAGCGGCCGAGCTCTGCAATATACATATATCTATATATTTTAAAATACGTAGCGTTAGAGTCAGGAGAACATAAAACCCAAAAAGAGTATATATAGTCGTAGATCGTAAGCCATATTAATTATTATTTCATTGTTGTAACTATATTAATTATTGATTTATTAAATAAATAAGCATTATTAAGTTTAAAAGCCGTAGATATTACTCTTTAGTCTGTAGGATAGAACCCCACCTTTCCTACACTCGAGGGGACGCCGCTCTCCTCTCGGGGATCTGTCGACGCTCAGTTGTCCCCGGACAGTCGAACGTTACATAAGTAAAAACAGAATACAGTACTCCCTCGCCGAAGGGTCGGTTTGGCGTACACGATCTGGACTTTTCGCTATTCCCACCACTTCTCTCTCACTCTTGTCCGGCGAAGGTGAGAGCGAGTGTGGACGGTAGGAGCAGACGACGCGTTGATGTTTTGTCTCGCTCCCTCCTTCTGACGCCTGTCACTCCGTCCTTTGCGTGCGTGACGGTCGGAGACGAAATCACCGTACAGACAAAAACGGCTTCCGCGAAAGTTGACGCAGGCCCGGCTCAAGTCTTTTTTGCGCCCAAGACGAACTTGTCAAATTGCGCCCTTTATTATAATACATTTATTTGAGATTATTTGTGACTTTACTGTGAAAAATTAGGCAACTGCCTAGGGCATAAGATTGACAGGGGGCGCAAAATGGTCTTTTCATTGTTGACATTGTTGAAAATAAACTTTTAAATGAAATACTACAAATTGTACTGCAACTGTTTTAAACCACGAATAAAAATTCAGAGTAAGGTCATCAATAATCTCAAATAAATGTATTATAATAAAGGGCTCAATTGGACAAGTTCGCCTACGACGCAAAAAAGGCTCGTGCCGTGCCTGGCTATTTGACCGTGGCGCGCATGCGTCGAGCAGTCACGATTTCATCTGAGCGCTCGCGCCCGCCGCGCACGCCAAACATTCCATCTTGCTCCCCCCTTCGGCCAGCAAGAAGGGAGAAACAAACACTCAGAATTAGGGCTCCGTTCACGATACGGGCTCAACGCCGGTCCCGACCAGCGAGCCCTCAGCGAGGAAATACTGTACCTATAAAAAAGTAAGAGCAATAATGAAATTACCTTCAGGTAGCCCCAGAAGAAAACATCCAGCGGGGTCATATCCGGTGACCGTGGGGGCCGCGCAACAGGACCGCCGCGGCCGATCCACTTGTCCTGGAAGGTTTCATCAAGGTAGTCGCGGGCAATTGTGGCGTAGTGAGGTCCAGCCCCGTCTTGCTGATAGACCATGTTCTGTCGGATGTCATTTGGAATATGGTTCATGAGATCCGGCAGAACATGTTCTAAAAACACTTTATACGCTGGGCCGTCCATCCTGTCCGGCAGCATGTACGGCCCAACGATAAACTCACCACAAATGCCGGTCCATACATTAATCGACCAACGGACTTGTGCTGCGCGTGTCCGAAGCGCTAGTGGATTCTCGTCGCTCCACGCGTGCCGATTGTGGGAATTGAAGCACCCTTCCATATTGAAGAGTGCTTCATCCGTCCACAATATGTACTTGCAGAACGACGGATTCCGCTGCACTTCTCCCAACAGCCACACTGAATACTCAACCCGCTGGGCGCCATCCCCGGGGTGCAAATGTTGCACCCGTACATAGCTGTACGGATGCAACATGTTTTCCTGCAGGGTTCGGTGTACCGCCATTCTGCTGACACTTGAAGAAAATGCAGAAACATCCATTATTAGATAACATTAGTTTTCCTTAATTAATACTTTCTGCCGTTATCTTGTACTGTGACTTACTCTAGGCGGCGGCTCAAGTCGCGGACACTGACGGTCGGGTCCTCGTCTATGGCACGCAAAACGATTTCCTCTACCGCGACGTTCCGCGCGGCTCTGGGTCGACCGATGTCGCTGCCTCGCGGCATCAGCGACCCCGTCGAGTATCTGAATACCACCGCGATAGAAATTCCAGTCGGAAAGAATTTATTCATACACCTAATATTATTTTTTAAATTTAGTTGTGTTGGCCGTTGTTAAACTACGGATCAACAGACGCGGTCGCGTCTGGAAGCTAATTCCCCCCTTCCCCTCTACCCATAGGCACACTGAGCGACCACGTATCTATACACGAAAGATAGCGAAATTGACAGGTCGTCGGAGCTATTTTAGCCTTATTATCTTATTTTATGACATAGTCCCGGTGTTTTTACATGATTAAGCGAATCATTTATTTTTTTCGACCCCATATGTCGTTTTACTTAATGTATCAAGCTATTTGTCTAAAAGATATAAGATTTATTCTGAATTAATAGTTATCAAAATGATACTTTTTTGATTAAGACGTTTCGTGACGTCACGTTTTACTTTTACAATTGACGCAGGTAGATGTCGCCTAGATAGCTTCCTGAAGTTATCCGGAATGGTTTTGCTGAAAATGCGATTGCGCAGTTGACGAAAAATGCAAAAAGTCGCTGCGTTCGGGTCTCTAGTAAATGTCACCTAGCTGTCACTCAATTATAACCTGCCAAGTGACAGTTATCAAAATGTTAGAAATATCACGATCACGAGTTTTTCGATCATATAGGACACTGCCTCAATTATTAATTGCCTCAATTAACAAGGTAAGTCGGTAAAATTTTTTAATAGACTTTTTTTGTTCAGCTTATAGAACCCAAATTATTTAATAGACTTTTTATGTAGAGCTGATAGAAACGAAGGAGACGCACAAACTTGGAACTTGTCCGGAGAAGGTTCGACAGAGAAGCATTTTCTTACGTGCAAGTTTCTAGAAACTTGTCAAATAAGGTAAATCGACAACACATTATCAGTCACATTATTGAAGAAAGTACGCTGAAAACACATCTCCCTTGATACAAATATGTTTTTGTTGTATTATTTGTTATACAGTCACGGTCTATGTCCACTGATACTTAACGTATGACTTTCTTCTATCTTACGCCACTTTTATGAACTCTGGATGATTTTTTGGTTAATTAATTGTTTATTCATTTTTGTAGAAAATGCGGGAGGCCGCCCTACTTGATGGTGAGTTTTATTAACGATAAGCTTACAGACGAATTAAATAATAATAAAAAAAAATTATATATACATTTATTCAAATTCATTTTTCCAGTCTCGAATGATGCCGAAATACTAATGGCAGCGAACAAGGTGCCGAGAACGGCGGCGTCGCCACCACCACCACAGGGCCCGGCCACGGCACATGGTATTATTTCGTAATACATTAATTAAATACCTTTTTATGTTTTTACAATATAAAAATTGTTCGGTTTAGCCTATATCAGGGGAGGCGAACATTTTTATCTGCGCGTGCCAAAAATGTATAAATTATTATAATATAATTGCTGACGTTTATTACTAACTAATTACAGGGGGATACACGTCGAAGCGCCATAAGAGCAGCGGCTGGAGGGTGCGGGCCCGTCAAGAGCATTGGGCCACCCTCCAGGCGGTACGGGCACAAGCCGTCAGCCTCCGCTCGCAGGCGAGTACCCTGCGAGATTTAGTGAAGACCCAGAGCCGTGGCCGCGGCGGCCTATTTTGTAAATAAACAATTGTAAATAAATAGTTCCATTAAAATTATAATTAATATATACCTAATTTAAAATCGTTTAATTTATAATAATATAATACTATGTTCCAATTTTTTTTTCTCCTTGAAATTATTCATTTTTCCTTTGCAATCTTTAATGCTGCCAAAAGTCAACCTTTCTTGTTTGAGAACACCTTCAATGTTTTATTTGTTTTTCTATTCGCTCGTAACGAATAATTTCTCGATATAAATTGTGTATTTACGGAACTCGTGATGCGACTAGCGACCCGAACGCAGCGGCTTTTTGTCTTTTTCGTAAAACCGCGAGTGGCTGATTTTAAGTCGTTTGGATTTGTGGTTATGGGTAATATTTTTATTGATTATTGCTGACTGGGTACAATTTTCACCTCCACCGGGTCCTTTCCGTCAACCTTTTCCAGAAATAATGTCACTCCTCTGCCCTACCCCCCTCAAATACATGAAAAAGTCGAGGACAAAAAACAGTATTATTTGTACTTCTACGTTATATTTAGCTGTATGTATGATCCGAATAAATAAGGCTGGCGGCGTAACCAAAAGGCGATGGTACAGAAGACTTGATAAGATCAACACAACAAAAATTCACAAATTATGAAAAAAGTGATGAAATCCCCCCCCCCCCCCCCCCATAAACATGACTCATGTATGAAAGAAGCTAATTCCCTTTAATTCACGAAAAAAATTAAAAAAAGTTCACATGCAAAGATTGTGAAATCAACTTTGCTAATTCCAATTGTACCTTTAATTCAGGAAAAAAATTAAAAAGTTCTCACGCAAAGATTGTGAAATCAACTTTGCTAATTCCAATTGTATTCTCGTTCTCCGCTCGAACACTGATTCCTCTGTCACTTTTTATACTTGACATTCCTTTATTGGCCACAAATCAATTCAGTGCTCAGATTTTCAGCTTCGGTTTTAAGGAATTAGCGGGCGAGAGGCCTGTAGTTGACACAAAAACTTTTACAAGAGAGACATCTTCTGTTAAAAACGTCTTATGAAGATCATTTTACGATGGAAGATAATAAAATCTTGGTAGAGACTAATTTAAACGAATCAAAGTCGGTAATAGATTAATAGCACGTTCGGCAACCTGCACTAGTGCGCACTGAATGCGAACTTAAACACAACGGCCCGCTAATTCCTTAAAACCGAAGCTGAAAATCTGAGCACTGAATTGATTTGTGGCCAATAAAAGAATGTCAAGTATAAAAAGTGACAGAGGAATCAGTGTTTGAGCGGAGAACGAGAATACAATTGGAATTAGCAAAGTTGATTTCACAATCTTTGCGTGAGAACTTTTTTAATTTTTTTCCTGAATTAAAGGTACAATTGGAATTAGCAAAGTTGATTTCACAATCTTTGCATGTGAACTTTTTTAAATTTTTTTCGTGAATTAAAGGGAATTAGCTTCTTTCATACATGAGTCATGTTTATGGTTTTTACCTCAATAACGAATTACGATCACTTGTCGTACATTTTCTGTTACGTTACCTTTTCGTTTATGCCTTATTTAAAAACGAAATTTACGTACTTCTTGTCCTCTCACTTCAAATTATTCTTATTTAAGATTCTGCTTTAAAAAAAAACTGTGTAACGCGGTTTCCTTCGATGCATGCCGACTTGCTTGTTCGTACGTTCGTAGCACAAGCGCGGTCGCCTACCGCGTAGCCAATGCTACCGCGGGAGCTCGGGCGGAAGGCGCGCGCTCTGATTGGTCGGGGTTTTTGGTTAATATCTCCTTAACGAAGCTTCGGACAATATTTTCGCTAAGGAAAAAGTTGTTTCAAATCACCCCCTGAGTCACCCCTTTCAAGGAAAACCGACATTTTTGGGACACCCTGTATATATTTATTCATATTTATTAACACAAAAAGACACTAAAACCCAAAAATAAGATATATAATCGTAGACTATAGGTAATATTAATTATTTGTTATTGTTATTAGAATAAGTGTGTTTGAATAAACAGTCATTGTTACGTTAAGCCGTGGATTTTACTCCTTAACCGTAGAAATAGAACCCCACCTATCCTACACTCGAGGGGACGCCGCTCTCCTCTCGGGAATCTGTCGACGCTCAGTTGTCCCCGGACAGTTGAACGTTACAATAGCAACAGCTCAAGCTCTGAACCATAATGTCGATGATTTGATAGTAAATAAAACAACTATTCGTCGCTGTCGTACATGTTTGCGCGCTGAGAGAGCTACGTTATTACACACTACATTCAAACAACAAGAATTCAATACAATTACTGTACATTGGGATGGAAAGATGTTACCATTATTAATGGGTAAAGAACAAGTAGATCGATTACCGATAATAATATCTTTCAACGGTAATGAACAGTTGCTTGGAATTCCAGCGATTTCTTCAGGCACTGGAAAAGAACAGGCCAATGCTGTCTATGATTTACCTTATGAATGGGAACTTATTGATAAACTAGAAGCACTTTCTTGCGATACCACAGCGTCAAATATTGGACGATTACAAGGCGCATGCGTAATTTTGGAGCAAAAAATCGAGAGGGATCTTTTATATTTGCCTTGCCGACACCATATTTATGAGATAGTTTTACGGGGCGTTTTTGAGGAAACATTGTCTAAATCGACTGGACCTAATATTCCCTTATTTAAACGTTTTCAAGGATCCTGGTCTCAAATCAATAAATTAAATTTTAAATCGGGAGTTGGCGATAAGATAGTTCAACAGCCACTCGACAATGTAGCAGATATAATAAACTTTGCCACGTATAGTTTGGAATTTAAGCAACCACGAGAAGACTATCGCGAATTCCTTGAATTATCAATAATTTTTTTAATGGAACAGTTCCAAAGTTTTCTTTCCGTGTACCACGAGCATTCCACAATGCTCGATGGATGGCCAAGGCTATATCTGTGGTTGTAAGGAAAAACGATCCATGTCACAATTTCCAAAAATTTTAGTTTATGCATTAATTCAACTGTAGAATATTGGATATATGTTTTTATCAGAAAAAATGCATAAAAACGAATTTTATACGTTGAATAAATAATGCAATTTAACCGAAGTCCAATATTCAATTAATACGCATTTGGCAAAACAACGTAAGTCCACAAAATTTGCACAATACGACGTATCTTTCCTTTGTGATCGCTTTTTATTTTCTATTTTTATTTATCTCCATATACTATAACATATTTTGTGTAAAATAGAATGAGCAAAATTATATTTCATATTTTTATTTTACTAGAAACAGCACACTATGAAATAACAGTGATACATAAATGTGTAATTTGTATTTTACAAAAAAACAACGCAAAGCACAGAAGAAAACGAAAGAAGATAAAAAAAGAAAGTGAAAGAAGGAAAAGTAATCATTGCTTTTCTTTTCTTCTTAACGCCATTTTGAATTTTTTAGGTTCTATTCCTTCACTGACGTTATGGTCGTCATCGGCCTCCAATAAATCTAAATCCGGATGAGCGTTTCGTATATTCTTTGCGGTCGATAAGTTAATATAAAATGACCTAACATCAGGATCAATAAGTGATAACATACTTAACAAATCCTTTTTCTTTTCTTCGGATATACTTAAAGGACCGTCATACAGCAATTTTAATTTTTCACTAAGAATTCCATTAAAGTCTTTTTTTCTTCTTAAATTAATTTTAAGGAAAGGCTCATTCTCTTCTAAACATTCTTTATATAATATAATACCATATTCTTTAGTATACCTTAACCATCTTACATTTTGCCATATGAAGCGATGACCATCGACATTTTTGTGTCGTACGACCAAAGGTCCTTTTAAAAGCGTGTCAAATTTTTTAAAATCTTCTTGCGTCATAGGCACAACTTCAAACGGGTTGCGACTTTTGGCATTTCTGACTAATTGATACCAATCTCTTGGATGGTCGATTTTAACGCCATATTTTTTTTAGCTCGTTCTATAACTGCATGATCTACATCGCATTCCATATGCGTATGTCCAGGAACTAAAAATTTGTGATCGATTATTTGCAAATTTGGTATTGATTCTATGACAGAAAGGAACATTGCCGCCACAATATTATTTTTATTTTGTCCACTACACGAATCAGAATAAAATATAACGGGTTCACTTCATTTGGAATGTCACGTAAAAAAATATTTAAGCAAGAAGCAATTTCATTTGATCCTCTATTTCCTATTGCTTCATGCCACATGTAGCATTTCGTTTTTCGGCGAGTGCTATCGGTAATGGTTAAATTGAATGTCCAAAGAGGCCTTTTGTAAAATGCTACCGAAGTTTTTAGCATAGGCGTTGGAAGACATTGTTGAAGATCAAATGAGCAAACTAAAGTTCTTTTATGAATGTCTTTTAATGCTTTCATTTTGTCTAAAGCTTTTGCATCATATGCAAATTTTGCTTCGTCCTGGTGAGACTTTTGAGATAATAGGATATTGCTCCTAAGAGTAGTATCTGATTCATATTTTATCTGGGCTGCATATTGATCACATTTATGGCAAGTATCTATCTTGGGAGGCTTAAATCGTAGACCAGATTGATTAAAGATTTTCCTGTAAGTTGCAAGACTTACTGGACATGGATTTTCTGATGTATAAAGTTCGTACATTATTGTTACGTTTAAACCAGATGGCAAGTATTTTCTAGATGTGTGTGCTCTCGAATAATGACTTTCATAAGCCGGAAATTTTCGAATATGACACTTTACTTCTTCAGTTCTTTCTTCAGATATCTTGTTTGCTGGAGGATTCATTCCTCTTTGATCTTTAAAACAACCTGCATCTTCATTCGAAGAAATCTTTTTCAAAACAGTTCTGATAACCCCACAAGTTTCATTAAATGTTAACATAAAACAGTGTTTGCATGTTTTAATAAGTCGTGATTCAGCTGGGACATAATAATTCACTGTATATTTTCGCAGAATACGACGATTACTCGTGTCTCTTTTACGTGATCGCATTTTATTTTCTATTTTTATTAATCTACTTAAGTAACTAATTCTTTTACAATATGATCCTTCACGCCAGTAAGCTTCAAAAGCTTTTTTCTGATCTTCCATCGTAAGTGCAATTTGACATTTGCTTCGACACGTTGATAATCTTGTAAATTTTCTCGCCAAAATCGTTTTGCCCGAAGATGATTCGTACGATACACCAGAATTCCTTTTCTCTCTCCTGGTAGCTCGAGTTTCGTTAAGACTATTGCTTTGTTTATGCGAATTATTGTTAGCATCAACCATTCCCTGAATAACACCTTCAAAAAACATTGGGTGCGTTCAGCGCAACCAACTGTTGGCCAACCGCTCGCTTGCGCTCACTGATCTTTCGCTGAACGCTACCACTCAGTTGCGCTCTTTCCAACACGTTCAGTGAGCGGTCGCCATTTTTTCGAGCGGCGATAAACTCCGCTCACTTTACCCAACATGTTGGGAACTGCTAAAATATCCCCACCCTCCCAAGTGTCGTTCAGCGAAACTGAGCGGAACGATGGCTGCTCACCGATCATTCCCAACGGTTGGGTCCAACAGTTGGTTGCGCTGAACGCAGCCAATATGTACCTTATTTTATTGTCTATATTATGCAATTATATCGTAATTCTATAAACATTTTATTTTTTGTTTGCAGATAAAATATTTATATTTAACACACATTGAGATTATCTACGATGTGAAGATATGTATATTATTTAGGTTAGTGGGCATAGTTATAATGTACCTACCTTCGAAAGATTGATCTGTATCCGTTAAATCCGTATCTGTAGAATACTGGGTAATGAGATCCATTTTCAACTATGGTAACTGCAGTTAAATTTTAATGGACGTGTTTATTAAACTTTGACACATTTACTGAACGGGAACGCACTAATGCTTTAGACGTGCACGATGCCCGCGTCTCGCGTAGAATGCTCGCATCTCACGTACAATGTTTATGTTTTGTTTTGGAAAAACAACTTAACTGCGACACGTTCAAGCAGAACAACACAAGTCCAGTGGACTTGTGTCGTTCTACCTAAAGTATATGTAAATTATTACTATTTTGTTTATTATTATTTACGTTAATTATACGAATATTGAATATTATGCAAAGTGAAGGAAATATACGTTTATATCGTAAGACAAAAACAAGGAAACATAGCTAATAAGAAGAATTGGTGTTTAGAACTTTCAACGACAATATCTCGAAAGTGAAAACATGTGACATGGGTCGTTTTTCCTTACAGCCACAGATATATTCTTCAAAAATATTTTTATTTCGGAATGAATTTGTTTTAACAAAGGATGAAGAAAATGGAATCCGCGACATTTGTATTTTTCTGATAAAAACTGTATTTGAAAGCATGGATCCAAGCTCCAGTTGCTGCAAAAGCTCCTAGGCAAGATTTCGAATTTTTAAAAAACTTATATGCATATAGTGCAATTAATAAAAATGTAAGTCGCGTAGCATTGCGCAAATTTTGTAATCATTTATGGTACTTAACATCAGAAGCGGCAGCGCTGGCCTTTTTTGACTCCAACATTACGCATGACGCTAAAAAACAGATGGTAGTAGCTTTAGATACTCTTAATGATACTGACGTCAAAAAATTAATAATTGGTCCGGATAATTTAACTCAGTACATCAGGCTTGGGAATTAAGTGATCTTTTGGGCCGAGTTTCAGAAGCAACGCCCTCTTTTTCCCGCCGCGCGCCAGCCATAATGCTCGAGCCACCTCAGGCGCGTACCTCGTGAATCGCGCGTGGCGCGCTGACACAACAAAAACGCATCGGCAATCGTGCTCTCTAGGACGTGTGGAAACATATTGATACAATGTCGCCCTAATGCGCCACGCGCGGTTCACGTGGTACGGGCCTGAGGCGCTCCTAGCAGCTTGGTCGCCGCGGGGGCCAAGATGCGCGGCGGGAGAAAGAGGGCGTTGCTTCTGAAACTCGGCCGAAAAGATCACTTAATTCCCAAGCCTGCAGTACATCAACAACGATATTGAAGGGTTTGTTTCCCAAAAAACGTTACAGTTTTTTAAAAGATTTGCAATTCTCACAGATTTTATAAATAAGGATCCTTCAGAATGGGAAAATGATCCAAATTATAATATTTGATTAAATATAGTTAATAATTTAAGAGTGGTTAACGGTTTGGCCGAACGAGGAGTGAAACTCATGCAAGAGTTTAATAATACAGGGTGTCCCAAAAATGTCGCGTTTCCTTGAAAGGGGTGACTCAGGGGGTGATTTGAAACAACTTTTTCCTTAGCGAAAATATTGTCCGAAGCTTCGTTAAGGAGATATTAAGCCAAAACCCCGACCAATCAGAGCGCGCGCCTTCCGCCTGAGTTCCCGCGGTAGCGTTGGCTACGAGGTAGGCGACCGCGCTTGTGCTACGAACGTACGAACAAGCAAGTCGGCATGCATCGAAGGAAACCGCGTTACACATTTTTTTGTTTAAAGCAGAATCTTAAATAAGAATAATTTGAAGTGAGAGGACAAGAAGTACGTAAATTTCGTTTTTAAATAAGGCATAAACGAACAGCTAACGTAACAGAAAATGTACGACAAGTGATCGTAATTCGTTATTGAGGTAAAAATCCGTAGTTTAAGAACGGCCAACACAACTAAATTTAAAAAATAATATTAGGTGTATAAATAAATTCTTTCCGACTGGAATTTCTATCGCGGTGGTATTCAGAAGCTGCCAGAAAAATGGCAAAAGGTAATGAACAATAATGGAAATTATTGCGATGATCGAGTTGTTTTCATATTTTTTAAATCGAACTGTTATTGTACCCTAAAATCGGAAAGAATTTATTTTCACACCTAATAATCACCAATAAATTAAATAAAACTCACCCTTTCGGACATTCCTTTCCTTGCTTTCCTTCCCTTTTCGGAAACCTGTGTCACTGGATCACTGTACCGATCCTGGTTATCGGTGGACGAAAAGATTTATGGTTAGGTAGCGCCCAATGCTCAGCTGATCACAGTGCGTCCGGGTTAATGTACCGAATATTCACTTCACTACATGGCTACTAACACTGATCACTGAATTTATTTTTCACGGAACGTGTTGTTCCCACGTTATAAAAATTGGTGGCTGCGAAAGGGGCCGATTACTGTTAATTACTGGGACGAGATTACTACTATTACCCGGCGAAAAGAAAACTCGTGGCAGACTGTCTCGGGCTGTGCAGTCCGCTGCTGTGACGATTGGTCGAGTCACCTATTTGGGCACACTTTTAAAGACGGGGCACACGTATTTTGGTTATTGGCTGAAGTTGCCACATACATTGTCATACCGCGCGACGAAGAGATCGAACGAAACACGAGATCGAGTGGGATAGAGCGATTTGACCAAGCGTAGCCTACGCTTTTGTTTTGACGATCGTCGGTCGGATCCGTATCTGATCGCTGCACAGCAGCGGACTGCACAGCCCGAGACAGTCTGCCACGAGTTTTCTTTTCGCCGGGTAATAGTAGTAATCTCGTCCCAGTAATTAACAGTAATCGGCCCCTTTCGCAGCCACCAATTTTTATAACGTAGGAACAACACGTTCCGTGAAAAATAAATTCAGTGATCAGTGTTAGTAGCCGTGCAGTGAAGTGAATATTCGGTACATTAACCCGGACGCAGTGTGATCAGCTGAGCACTGGGCGCTACCCAACCATAAATCTTTTCGTCCACCGATAACCAGGATCGGTACAGTGACCCAGTGACACAGGTTTCCGGAAAGGGAAGGAAAGCAAGGAAAGGAATGTCCGAAAGGGTGAGTTTTCTTTAATTTATTGGTGAATATTAGGTGTGAAAATAAATTCTTTCCGATTTTAGGGTACAATAACAGTTCGATTTAAAAAATATGAAAACAACTCGATCATCGCAATAATTTCCATTATTGTTCATTACCTTTTGCCATTTTTCTGGCAGCTTCTGAATACCACCGCGATAGAAATTCCAGTCGGAAAGAATTTATTCATACAACTAATATTATTTTTTAAATTTAGTTGTGTTGGCCGTTCTTAAACTACGGATTTTTACCTCAATAACGAATTACGATCACTTGTCGTACATTTTCTGTTACGTTAGCTGTTCGTTTATGCCTTATTTAAGAACGAAATTTACGTACTTCTTGTCCTCTCACTTCAAATTATTCTTATTTAAGATTCTGCTTTAAAAAAAAAATGTGTAACGCGGTTTCCTTCGATGCATGCCGACTTGCTTGTTCGTACGTTCGTAGCACAAGCGCGGTCGCCTACCTCGTAGCCAACGCTACCGCGGGAACTCAGGCGGAAGGCGCGCGCTCTGATTGGTCGGGGTTTTTGCTTAATATCTCCTTAACGAAGCTTCGGACAATATTTTCGCTAAGGAAAAAGTTGTTTCAAATCACCCCCTGAGTCACCCCTTTCAAGGGAACGCGACATTTTTGGGACACCCTGTATATTATCGCGAAATGAAGAGGAAAAACAAATTATAATGCAAATAGTTTCCGACTACCGAAAGCGCTATCCAGACATAAAAAAACTACGTTAATGAAAAATTTGTAAATTGTTTTTAAATGCGAGTATAAAAAAGTGGGTAAATTCAATAACCGTATTTTCTTTTTTTGCCTACTTATGATATAATATTATGGTATAATATTCACCATTTCATATTAAAAATATTATCTTCTTATTAAATATAAAATATTAATGACGAACATTCCTCCATTTTTAAAATTAATATTAATATTAACTTGTGTGCGCGAAAGTTCCCTAAAACCCTTTGAGGGATTGCTCCCGGTGCACAATCAAGGAGAAAATAATTTGCCGGACACAGATTGGTGGTTGAATCGAGTGTCGTTTAATGGCCGCCAGTACGGCACGTGGTGGCACAGAGTTACAAATTAGGTTCACGCAACACAGCGGTTAAGCGTGGATCTCACAAGACCAAACTCGCGGGCAGACGCGAGTTAACTCGATTTATAACAATACTCGAAAATCCGCACGCGAACATTCGCGAGCGAGTACAAAAGGATAAAACGGAAGCACCGGCACACACGTGCACAATAGTCCAGTGACTATAGGTAATGAGACCGCGAGAGCGAAGAAGAGCAACGCATTACGCGAAGAAGAAGGCCTCGACCAAATTCGCGAGCCCCCGGTCGGGTTCGGCCGCCCCCCTCGCCGATCCCGTGACCCGAGCTACTCGGTCCACCCGAATCACGGAATCGACGAGAGCAGGCAACCAGTCCCATCGTTGGCCCGCGTAGTTTAAAATTAGAAAAATATGTACAAGGCTTAATTACTAAGATACACAGAAAATATTTACACGGTGGACTTCGGGACTCGTCCCGAACAACTTGCAAATAATATAAGAAAGAAATTAAAAGAATGGTCACTTTCATTAAAATACGTAAAATTTAATATAATTAATTAAAAAGATATAAATATTAATTAGTTATTATGTTGAAAAAATCATACTGTAGCACTATTATCGTAAATATTTGGGCACAAAAAGAACGCTTTCCGTTCATACAAAATTTCACATTTATTGCAACTTTAACGCGAATGTGCCACATCTTCCTCTTATCCGATCAACTTAATCTTTTACGGGAATTATTTTCTTATCCAATGGAACAATTTTAGGGGGCGGCGTGAAAAAAATTTGCAAAAAAATTTTCACCAAGTGTAGCTAAGGACCACCCTAATACATACCTTGGTGAGAACCTTCCATTATAAAAAAACGTCTATAAATATATTTAATATAAATTACTAATATTTGATATATAACACAAGTAATGTCGAGTACCACTGCAGGAATGATGGATTCCTGACAGATCTTTATGTTGGATTCCCGACAGGTTTTTATTAAATTTAACAATTATGATTATTAATCTACTGGTTTACACTTAATGTAATATTCAACTCGCCTTTTTACTTAACTTTTTCACACTCTTTTACTTGTTCTCTCGCGGAGACTGTGAACTGCTCGTATCTATCTCTCTGTCACTCTTGAATAACTAATTCTGTCACGCGTGCATTTCTTTGTTTATTTATTCTTGCCATACTTTTCTCTCTACTGATCAGTCCTCGAAGACCAATTTCTGGAACCGCGAACCATACCATCTCATCTGCACCGCTATCAATCGCCCGGACATAAACCTAGACATTTGCCTTTCACACCTCTATCGTACTCCTCATTCACATGTATTCTTGAACAACCTATATGAATCCTCAAATTTCAATCTCCCCCTACAATAGGTGTAAAGCAGATGCCAATACCCTAGTAGCATTTATTTGCTGGGAGTTTGTTGGGCCAATGACGTGTTATCCGTTGGCCAACTGTTGAAGTGTCGCGCTATTTTTAAAGGGGCCAACGATTGTAACCAACGCAGGCCCAACTGAAGGTTTCTTTCCATAGGCCCAACTGAAGGTTTCTTTCCATAAGCCCAACAGTTTCTTTCCAAAAGACGTCTTAAAAACGTTCAGAAGACGTCTTGAAGAACTTCAAAAGACGTTGTAAACGTCTTTTTCAGGTCTGATTTAAGAAAAAAAAAAAATTTGCGGTGAGGAGAATTGAACCCAAACTTCCCAGTTGCGAAGCAACCGTTATTCGCACTTACCCAATACATTTCCTTGTAAATACTTCTAATTTCTCAGTACATAACTAGTATTAATTATTCTACAAAATATCATCATTCGACGTTTAGACTCATTCCTTAAAATTCCACATTCGTCTCAAGACAGACGTCCGCATTACGTATTTACAAATAAGAAAAGAAAAATCACAATTTGGAATATAATAACAGGTTTTTGGATGTTGCAAATTTTCTGACGTTTGTAAGACAACATTTAATCATCGTTGTAAATGTTTTGTTAATTAACCAACCATAGTAATTGTAGGCTCAACCTTGAATATTAGTTGGCAAACTGTCGTAACTTTTTGTTAATTAACCAACCATAATAATTGTAGGCCCAACATTGAATAGTCGTAGGCAAACTGTCGTAATTTTTTGTTAATTAACCAACCATAATAATTATAGGCCCAACATTGAATATTAGTTGGCAAACTGTCGTAACTTTTTGTTAATTAACCAACCATAATAATTGTAGGCCCAACATTGAATATTCGTTGGCAAACTGCCGTAAGTTTTTTGCCGTATGCCCTATGTTGAGAATTTGTAGGCAAAACTCTAACTATATCCCAACTAATTCCCAACTGTTGGCTACCGTTGGCCAACCAGAAATGCTACTAGGGTAAATAATTAAGCGTGAATAAAAATAGATGATTTCCCTTTTTGACCCATGATTTCTGTAAGATAAGCTATTATTGCCCGTAATAATAAATAAATAAATAAAATAAAAAAATTATATAACAATTCAGTAAGATCTTATACTGTTATACATATGAATATTTCGATTTTGTATTTGTTTCGGCAAAATCATATCTCTCTCTCTATTTATCTCTCTCTTTCCACATCAGCCGCAAGAAACCTGGATCAGCTGATGAACCATGTATTTACTTTTCGCGATCATACATACATACTGTTCAACACCACATCTCACTTACACTCACATACACACTCTCGCTCTCGCAACCGACCCGAGCGTTCGGTTACACACAGCAGTAATCTTTCGTGTCTCGAGCTGATGAGCATCTTTTGTATTACCTCAGTATTAATTCTCTTTCTCAATAAACTGTACTATTCTCAGCATTTTTTGAGTTCTCTCTATACAGTATTTTTGTCCAGCTATGCCGTTGCCGCACTGTGCGGTCCCTCGCGGTCCCCCCACTCCGCGGCGCCTGCGCGCGCAGCCAGATCCCCTCGACCCACTTACCCCACGCCTAGAGTCCTCCCTTCCCCACTCCCCCGTGCCCACAACAGAGGACCTGAGTTAGAAACCCCCTAGTTATACTACTATAATAATAACTGAAACCGCTGTGTGTTACACGGTTAGCGGGCCTTCTTGGATTTTTAAAAATGTTCGTTTGCGGCACTTAATGTCGTAAGCGCCTGTTAGAGTATTAAGGGCGGAAGTCACTGTGACGATCGAAAGTAAAGGCTATTTTCAAGGCATTCTTTTATAATGAAATGTAACTTTTTTCGAAATATCTTTATTACCACCTGAAAATACATACTTAACTAATATTTTATGTTTCTAGGTTGAAAAAATTTGCGTAGTATGGCAGCAGCATACTATAATTTTTGGCTCTGCAAAAAAATTTTACAGAACGGATGGTCGTGTAATTTTCCAACGTTTGCTCCGCATTGAAAAATTCAAACGTCTTCTTAAAGTATATTACAATAGCTTCAGTTAAGCGTACAGATTTAAAAAAATATTAATTTTTGAAGAAATGGCGAACTTTGGAAGAAAAGGTTTAAAAAATCAACACGTTTTTTCAATGTTACGATTAGATGACTTATTCGATCCAAATACTTGTACGCTTAACAGAAGGTAATTTTATTACATACATTCCCTGAAAATTTCAAGTGAATCCGATAAAAATTGACTGAGTTATTAAGCCGCCCAGTTTGATAATAGCCGTTTCGAGATAATCGCATTTAAACTTTTGGCAGCAGTTATTTTCTGCAACTCAAAAATCGCAGATGTATACGGTCTCGTCATGACCAGTGATTCTCTACGTAGTTATAAACAATATATAAGCTCATAATCCCTCTTATTAGATACATTTGGATTCTTGGACATAAACTTGTGTGAGTGTACATAGACAGTTGGGCTGCGAATCAATTGTGCTCTGCGTAGTATCTTTTCCTAAAAATGTTCTCGATCGAGTTTTGATCTAGGAGTTATATGAGTGCATTCGGCTACTCATCGTCTGTGCGCTCTGACTTTTATTTGTGTGCATCTGCCGGGTTTCTGTCGAAATATTTGAATTATCGGGATTGCTGATAAATCGTTCTCCGAATCTGGAATGACTTTCGGGTGATCGGCTCGTCTTGCTTTGTTTTACTCGCACACAGTCTTTCACTCATGTCTGTGGGTTCACGTTGGCACACGCTCGGTTCGTTTGTGTGCAGCACACTGGTACCTTCCAGGGGCGCTCATTCAGTTGCAGACATCAATTTCTCCTTAGCTATTTCCTGTACGCCTTCCACCTGCAGAAATCTACCTGCTTCTGACAATTCGTTATGTCGCAATTAAAGGATAGGATGTGCAGAGTTTGTGCTAAGGTGGTATCCAAACCGGTTAGCTGCTCCTGTTGTGGCCTCATCTCGCATCCTGGTTCTTCGTGTTTGTCCCGCACTGGGCACCTTTGGGCGCCCGACAAATTACTTGATTGAGGGGCTCGAAATCCTCCTACTCATCAGTCGGTATCGCAGTTCACTGACACCGATACTGCCTCGAATAACAATATGCTTCTGGATTCTTTCCAACAAATCATCAAACGGGAACTTTCAAATCTCCGGGAGGAGATGAAGTGCGAGTACAAGGCCGAAATGGACAGACTTTCCATGAAAATGACTGGACTCGTAAATAGGATGGATGAATTCGAGGCTAGATTAGATCATCTGGGTGGTATGAATGCTCCGTCGAAGGAGGAATCAGTCATTGCCGAGATAGAAGAAAGGCGCAAAGGATCAAGCATCTTAATAATACGAGGACTGGATGAAGCTGGTACCGGTGCTAACTCTTCTAACTCTATTGGTCAACAACCCGATGCTGATACCGAGCAAGTTAAACGTATTCTGCAATCTATTACCACATCAAATCCTAATCTAATCCGAGCGTACAGACTTGGAAAGAGAACGAGCCGGAGGATCAGACCTATCTGTGCAGTACTGTCATCTCCAGAGGAAGTTCGCCAAGTGCTGAGAAATAAATCCAAGGTTGACGATCCTATCCGCATTCATTCAGACCTGACGACTAAACAACGCGATTACTTGTATAACTTAAGAAATCAGTTAAAAGTTCTGCATGAAAAAGGTGAAATGGAATGGACTATCAGTTACTTTAATGGTGCGCAAAAAATCGTTAAACGTCAAGTTGCGCCCCCAAAAAACTCGTTGTGAAGCCGTTAATATACTACCAGAATGTTCGCGGCCTACGAACCAAGCTACTCAATCTCTCGCGCCCTATTGTATGTGCTACGCTACATTATGATATTATCATTTTTACTGCAACATGGTTAAACATGAATTTCTCATCGTTTGAGTTGGGGCTCCTTGGATACGCAGTCTATCGTTTAGATAGGAACATCAATACGAGTACACACTCGCGTGGAGGAGGCGCCTTGGTGGCTGTCAAGAACACGCTTCCTTACACGCTTCTTGAGACGGCTGCGATCAACGTCGAACATTCATTTGTTAAAAGTGGCCTTGGGTCATCGAATCTTGTTGTTGGAGCTGCTGCTTATATTCCACCTTCTTCAAATGCCTCCATATATCGGGATCATTGCCACGCGGTTGACGACATCATTACTAAAAATCCACGAAGTTCAGTCTTACTATTTGGTGATTATAGCCTTCCTCATTGTGATTGGTACTTCGATTCCTCCAGCATCGTCGAGACAACTACCGCTTGTAACACACTGCGTAATGCAATTGAAGCTACTGAGTACTTAACCGAGCTCCTAAACTTTTATGGTCTACACCAATGGCGTACAGTCACGAATTTTCTAAATGCTCGGCTAGACATGTGCTTCAGCAACATAAAGAACTTGAGTATTGTTAAGTCTGTAGACGCGTTACTTCCGATTAACCCTTATCACCCCGCTTTATACACTAAAATTGTTCCACATGTCTTAATCCCAGAGCCCACCCACGGTGGTTTTAGATACAACTATAAATTAAGTGACTATGCCTCGATAAACAACTTTCTGGTTTGTATTAATTGGGATGAGGCTATGCGAGATTTGTCTGTTGACGACTCCGTCGAGTTTCTCTTTCACCAGCTTTATACCGCGATCGATTCATTTGTGCCTAAATATGTAAAAAGTCACTTTGCCAATACTTATTCTGCGTTGTTTACCCCTGAATTAAAGCAGCTGGTTCGCAACAAAAAAGCCGCGCATATGAAGTATAAGAAATCAAGTCTTCTCTGCGACTATATCCACTTTTCCTATCTTCGATCCGAATGTAAGCGAGCATCCGCTATGTGCTATCAGCAATATTGTAAGCGCCTTGAATGTAACATCAACAGCGATGTCAAAGTCTTCTGGAACTTTGTTAATAGAAACGTCCGTTCAAGAACCATCCCTACTGAAATGAAGTACGGTAACGATTCTGCAAATTCCGATGAGCCCATCGCCAATTTATTCACCGGTTATTTTGAATCGGTCTACACAATTTCAGTTGTTTCATATCCTTCTGCTGTGCAATACAGCTCCGTTGACGTCAATTCCATCTCGATAAAAATTAGCAAAGTACTTGACAAAATCAATAGTTTAAATATAAACAAGGGTCCAGATGAAGATGGCATTCCGTCAGTTTTCCTAAAAAATTGCCCGTATGTTATATCTCGTCCACTTTGGATAATATTTAACAAATCGCTAATTACCGGTTACTTTTCGTTGCTTTGGAAATGCAGTTTAATAACGCCGATTTACAAACCCGATGACAGTTCTGATGTAACCAATTATGGGCCTATCTCTGTTTTGAACGTCATGGCAAAGACTTTTGAAAGTATTATTACTGACAAGCTCTCTTCTTTGGTGTCCTCGGCCATCTGCAATGAAGGCTTCATTGCGGGAAGATCTGTCACTAATCTAGCGGTATTCTGCAATTTCATAGCATCATCGTTAGATAAAGGTTACCAAGTGGATACGGTCATACACCGATTTTAAGAAAGCGTTGGATACAGTCGACCATAAAATGTTGGCGTCTAAGCTGGCTTCCATTGGAATTCGTGGAACCATACTCACAAGGGAACACCGCGAACCCGGACTCACCGATTGGAACGCAACTTTGTGGGTTTTTAGAGTGATTCAAAACAAGGACAACGGTGTGTTTCATTTGGGCCCTATCGCCCTTTTAGGGGGTGAAAACTAACCTCAAAGTCAAATTGGCACTTCCATTTTTTCGCGTATAACTCTCAAAGTACAACAGACAGAAAAAATGTTTCAAACAAAAGTTTAATGGTGCAATAAGCGCTGAAAACTTGCGTTACCAAAATTTTGAAAAGAGTTTGAAAAGAAAAATATCTGATGAAAAAAAACTTTTTCATATATTTTGTTAGCGGTAGTTGTAGCGCTTATTGCACCATTAAACTTTTGTTTGAACATTTTTTTGTCTGTTGTACTTTGAGAGTTATACGCGAAAAAGTGGAAGTGCCAATTTGATTTTCAGGTTAGTTACACCCCCTTAAAGGGCGGTAGGGCCCAAATGAAACACACCGTTGTTCTTGTTTTAAGTCATTCTAAAAACCCACAAAGTTGCGTTCCAATCGGTGAGTCCGGGATCGCGGTGTTCCCTTGTCAGTTGGCTTAGGAGTTACCTTTGCGATCGAACGCAGATTGTAAGAATCAAAGATGCATATTCTAAACCTGTTGTAGTCACTTCTGGTGTCCCGCAAGGCTCGCATCTTATTGTTGGCCCATTATTGTTCACCCTTTTTATAACAACATAGTTAGTGTGTTCAACAATAGTAAGTTTTTATTGATTGCCGATGATCTACCGATCTTTAAATTAGTATGTTCTGAATCGGATGCGCTGGGCTTGCAATCCGATATTCGTATGCTTGAAGACTGGGGCCGACGCAATAATTTCCATATTAACGCTAATAAATTTCACGTAATACATTTTTCTCGCGGTAAGTGCGCCAGTACATTCAATTACTCCCTTAACAAAGAACGCTAATGTCGTGCTAGATACAGAAATCTTGATCCTTCTACTCGCAATGGCGTCTGGCTCTCGAATAACAATTTGGCAGCTGATCAATACGGTCGCCGTCTTCTCAGTCGTCTTCTGATCGCTGCCGCGAGCACCAGCAGGCCATGATGAATTCCTGTCCATAGGGTGCTCGCAACATTGCTGCCCGCTCGGGAAAAGCGGACGTCCCGACCGCACCAGCTTTTTGGCTCATCATTGGAAGTCGCACCCTGGTCCGAAAAAGTGATAAGGAAGCTGCGTGGCTTCTTCAGACTGCAGCCTTGACATTTGTCTTCACGCTCAGGGGAAAACCATGCAAAAACCCTCCGCGTCTTTACCCTTCATTTGCGTCTTCGGTCTTGCGCACTTCTTTCTTGACAGGGTAAAGACGGGCGAAGGAGTCTTGACGACCAGCGGCCGGAACTCCTGAATGACATTCCCTGTCCTTTCCTTTCTTTTCTTTATTCCTCTTCTTTTCCTGTCATCTTCGCTTGCGAAAATTTGAAGTCCGTCTCCTCACTTGCGCTTGGCTATTCCTTTCTTTTGTTGCTGCAACTGCTCCGGCTCGACGTCGCGTTTCCGCAGAAGAAGGCAGACGGGATTATCTGGGCTTCTTTGGATGTCGCCATTCCGAATTCCCTTCGTAACTCCTCCAGACAGCAAGCATCCGGCTTTCCTAATAAACGGGCGGCGACACTTTAACTGGAATCACGATGTGCCGAAAGCGTCGGAACTGAATAAGACCGGGGAGACGGAAAGGCGAGATGGGCTCGAAAACGGGGGATCACGACCAGTCATAAGCGTGTTATCGGCCCACTCCCCGATCAATCCCCCCAGAATCCCCAGCTCATCTTCATCTTCTGGCCTTCTTTCCTCCCTCAAGCCTTGATCTCGTGATGGCCCCATTCATCTTCTAGTAGAGCTCTTACTTTTTGACCCGTCGGGTACCCGTCTACCCGAAACAACTTCAAGCCATTGAATGTGGTATTGTTCGATCATTTTTGGTTAACATCAGACTATACCACAGACAATCACAGACAATACTACATTCAATTGCTTGAAGTTATCCCGGGTAATGTCCGGGTACCCGGGTACCCGACGGGTCAAAAAGTAAGAGCTCTATCTTCTAGGCATCTGGTGCTGACCCAGGGGATCGTCCAGTGCGTCCTGTTAACGCTCCCGTCTCCGCGACATCCCCTCCAGCCGATACAAGCAGTCTCACCGCTTGTCCGACTGGTGGTTGGGGGGCCATTTCCCGGCTGCTGTCCACCCTGTTGAGGCGGACCTCGTGGTACATAGGGTGCTCGCAACAATACATTTATTGATCTAAAAATAGGGCGCTCACGGGCAAGTCCCCGTCACTCGACGAACGCGCTCAGCGTCAAACTTTAAGCACGTTGTACTCGAAACAATTTTTCACACACTATCGCCACGATAAATAATGCAATTCTTGACCGAATCTAAAAATTCAAACGGGAGTCTACTCGCAATTACATTGGCTTCCGCGCTACCCTCTATTGCAAATTTTCATACACTACATTTTTTTTACGAAATATTTTTGTGCGAAAAAACCCATATTTCGGGACCCTATCGTTTAAACATATGGCAATCATCGCCCAGTTATTTCTTAACAGTGCCTGGAGGGTAGCGTGATAACCAACATGTGAAATTAAGAAATATCTTTGCGTTTTTGATTTTGGATGATCCTGTCTAAAGTTATCGTGGCGATAGTCCAGACCAGTTTTTTTTTACTACGATGCAGCACGCAATGCACATCAGAGGCAGGGGTGGGCAAAATTGAAATAAAAAAATTGTTTTATACTCTACATTTGTAGTAGAATAAAGTGCAAAAAGTTTTAGACCCATACATTGTACAATTTTTTTTAGAAAAAATCATAAATGCCACCTATGTTTTCGCGCGTTTTGGCCGGGTAGTGCCCTTAACGCAAGTAAGGAAAGTGATCGGTTCTGATGGCGAGGAAGAAGAGGTTGTAGAAGTAAGACAAAAGAGAGGAAGAAGAGGTAGTAGACGGAAGACCAAAAGAGGAGAAAGAGGTTGTAGACGGAAGACCAAAAGAGGAGAAAGAGGTAGTAGAGCAAGAAGTTAATATCAGAGCGTTGGAGCGGAGCTCGGAGCTAGAGCGCGGAGCAGTGGAGCAATGGGGTTTTGCCCGGAGCTCGAAAAATTTTTGCTGCTCCACGGCTCCAAATTTTTTTTTATTATTTGAATTTTCTTTCATTTTATAAGAGCAGATGAATGAATTGTTTTTGATAAATACCAATTCTCAATTTTTCATCATTGCAAAAATATTATATCGTAGGGCCGCGCAGCCCGGTAAGGAGGCATAGTACTTTCTTTGCCCGAAAATTAAGCATTCTTTATGAATTTTTTTCTATATGGAAATGAAAAGCTAGAAAGATGGAGTTTGTTGCAAATGAAAGATCACTATTCGAAAGTATTAAAAGAATTATTATTTAAAAAAAAAAGCAGCTGGAGCGGAGCTGGAGCAAGTATTTTGATGTCGGAGCGGAGTAGGAGCGGAGCAAATAAAAAATTGGTCTGCTCCAATCCCCTGGTAAAAATAGGTGATAACCAGAGTAAGGATAGTAGGCCAACGCGAAACAGACAACAGCCAGTGCGCTACGGTCATTTCAGAGTGCATAATGTTAGGGAGGCGTAAAACATATTGTAAAAGCGCAGCAAGTAAGTTGCGCGTAATATTATTAAGGCGTTAGCAATAAGTCGCGTGTAATATTGTATTAGGTTTAGGAAAATATGTAACATCACGAAACAAAGAAATGTGTAGAGGAAAAGGATGTAATACATGTGAACACCGTGGACGCACCACGGCAAGTGGGACGCCACGAGGAGGGGGGGGGGGAGGGTGGGGGGAATCAGTTGAGTCTTGTAAGGCCACGTGAACGATCGTATGAATAAAGTGGATTTATACAGTACTAACCCCTTCGAGGGTCGATAGCTATAACACTTGGCGAGGCATCGCGGACGAGTTGTTTTCACCACGAGGTACCGGGCGACATCGCTTTGAGTCCGGTCGCGAGAGGATCACCCTGTAGAAAATCCACTCTGATAGGCAGATATCTACGTGCATCTTCACACCAACACCCGGCACAAAGAACTCGTAACCAGTTCTGTGGTATACCGAGCTATTGCAATTATTCAGATAAACCATCTGGACGATGAGCTACACCACCTAAAACATACCCTAACTCAAAATGGTTAGGAAAATCAAGAATAACGACCAGAAATCAATGGGTCTTCCTACCCTACATCCAGGCTATAACGGACCACTTTGGGAAAGCCGTGAAAAAACACAAAATCAAGATCCTATACAGGGTGTTACTATACCAATAGTCAATACCTGGGGGGGGGGGGTGTTTCTACTGGGGAATATAAGTCGAAAATCAAGAGTGACGAAATTGCGGCAAATGATTCGTTTATTAATTATCGATGGTTGATGATTTGCGTCTGGAACGCGTGAATCAGCCTGAATGACGGCACCTCGACGGACAGCGGACCGCGTGAGGCAGGTCAGCCATGGTGCGTGCAGTGGCGGTGGACACGCGATCGATTTACCATGTAAAACTGTTACATACGGTACTTGCGATAATTTATGAAAAGACACAAACGTTGTACGGCATTAAACCTACCCACTCGTAATAATCCACAAGGGCATATCAAAACCCGCCCATCGGGATTCTCATGTAGGAGGGTGAATGCCATTGCCTTTGAAAGTTTTGTCCGCAAAAAACACCCACACGCGCGCACACGCACCGCGATTATTCCGTCCGCGAGTGTCCATGTGTTCACGTACCGCGATTGTCCCGTCCGCGAGTGCCCACAGATTCACAGAAAAACTGACAAAGTATTATCTTGCAGGAGATGTTCAACGTGACCACCATTCTCCTGAAGACACAGTTCCTTTCTTCTGCAAAAGTTTTCGCGTACTTGTCGGAAGCCGCCCATCACATTTTGCACTATCCCCGATGTAAACTGGATTCGTTGTTCTAATTCGTCCAGCGTGGCCGCGGGCGTTGAATAGACCAAATTCTTCATATGTCCCCAGTAAAAGAAATGAAAGGAATTGAAAGACCGAGAAGGCTCGGTCCAATCCATCTATTTCCGAAGTATGCATTTAAATGTTGGCGTACTATTACGCCGTAATGTGCTGGTGCACTGTCTTGCATGTACACCATGTCTTTTCGCACATTCAATCGTACGTCTTCTAATAGAGCAGGCAATTGTGTCTGCAGGAATTTTAAATAACCTTAGCCTCCTAACCGAAGAGGGAGAACAACAGGACCAATAATGTTGTTGCAAAGAACTCCTGCCCAAATATTCGTCGAAAATTGGCACTGGGTATTTATTTCTAACAGCGCGTGTGGGTTTTCTTCTGCCCAGACGTGAGAAATTGCGTGTATTCACGCTGCCTTTTCGATTGAAGTTTGTTTCGTCGGTAAACAATATCTTAGATCAGGCATTGGAATTAAGTGAACGCGGCGGCCGATTTTCAGAAGCAACGCCTCCTTTCTCCCACCGCGCGTCTTGGCCCCCGCGGCGGCCTAAGTGCTTGGAGCGCCTCAGGCTCGTACCATATGAACCGCGCGTGGCGCGTTGACAAAACATACACGCATCGACAATCGTGCTCTCTTCACTTAATTCCGATGCCTGTCTTAGATAAAAGCCTTCATCGGCTGTAATCATTGCATCATCAATCACTGCACCCGTTGCAAATGATAAGGGTACAGTTGCCTGTCTTTCAAGATTCTCCAGACAGCGGTACTGCGCTTACATGTTCCTCTGGCGCGATTCTTCGTGTGCTGTTCGAAGGGAATCCTCAAATCGCCGCATCACCTTCTCTTCGAGGTGGATATCTCGTTGATAACGTCCCCCGGATCTGTTTCCCGTAACCGAACCTGTATCGCGTAATCGTTAATATAGTCTGGTAAATATCCTTCTATCGGGCACTTCTCCTTGGATATTTTTGGCAATAAATGCGATGTGCTTCAGGAGTACGACCGTTCGTGACGTCAAACCAATCAGCACCAAGATGGGAAACGATGGGAACCGAATCGACGCCAGCGCCAAGCGTCTCCCATCTTGGTGCTGATTGGTTTGACGTCATGGCGTCATCACGCGCATGCTCAGATCGCGATCTTGAGCATTACGATCAGAGCGCCACCTCGACCGAGTTTCATAGCGATATAATCTCATGGGCAGTGTCAGAACACTAGAGAACAACCCGCCATACAATTCTGCTGAATAAAACCAAGCAGTTGCCCATGATTAAAGGCTACTTCTCTAGAAAATATGAGGAAATGCTTAAGATTAGAAAACACTTTAACAACATCAGTAGGAATACAGACAATCAGCTTGGCAATATGTGGAGTATATTTCTCTCATTTTCGTTTGATCAGGTGACCAATCAAAAGTCACCTGATTGGTAATCTGTGAAATATGACCGTCACGGTACCGATATAAATAGCTGAGTACCAAAAGGCGCATACCAGTATCAGTGTGTCATTACACAAATCACTTGATGAAGCTAGCTGCAATGTTAGCGAAACATTGGGATTTAGTCAAATCAATTAAATAATCGTAAGAATCCGGGCTGTGAAAGTCTCAAATCCTTAACATATTTCTCTTACTTCCAGTTATCATACTATTATAATAATGTTACAGCGTTTGTTTGTGTGCTCACAAAAAACTCGAAGTCTACTGGACCGATCTTGATCGATTTTTTATAATTTTTATAATTTTTTGTTCTATCACTTTATCACCTCAGAAAGCTTATGGACGAACAAAAACGTCAATTAAGTCCAATGTCTTGGTCATCGTGACACGGAGCAGGCCACTGAAACGGTGGTATCCTACTACCGCACAGTGGGGTATTTTGCCGATCTGGGCGGCCAAAATTATTTTTCCACTTCAATCGGTTCCAATCATGCTGTTAGGATAATCCAATTAATATAAGGCATGAAAAGCAGTATTATAAGGGATAAAACTTTTTTTTAGTCCATCTTCGTTTCATTTCGAACTTGAAACGCGAGAAATTATGCTTCATTTCTTTCGTATGCTCGTCAGAGAAATTATCCAATTGTAGTAGGTATTTTTCCATAAATTCAACGAAAAAAAAACAAATTCCTGTTTTTTTTTTCATTTTATCTACACTCATTTTCAAAGAGCGTTATTTCGAAAAATCCCCAAAATGCGCAAAAAAAATTTCAAGTATCCTAAAGAATAAGACCTCAACTTTTGATTAAGCCCAAGTTCAATGCCGGGTAACGTCGGGAAGTACAACTATTGGACTCAAATTTGAAAAACAAAATACGAAATAATACTAGAAAATTGTATTTATTCAAAACGCTATATTTTAATTAATATGAGAGCTATTGCAACAAAAAGCCATGGAAAGTAGACACACTTACCTGTTTTATCAGAGTCCATGGCTTACATTCCTAACGGTACACCAAACATAAAGAATAATGACGTTCAAATGTACGTATACTAAACTTACGCCGAAAACGAATTGTGTACCCACATTCCCCACCAAATTTCGACTGCTCGTACGGGCACTAGGGTTGTGCCCCCCGCAGGGGAAGTGTTGTACGTCATTGGCACATGAATCAGCTTTATATATCGACCTTTTATTTTTATAATCGACTTTTGGCCGCCCAGATCGGCACTGTGTACCGGTTTAACAGCGCGGTAGTGGGGATGGCTCAGTACTGTAATAGTGGGGATGGTAGGTTACGTTATGTTGATGCTGCTTGGCATGCTGTCATTCACGCACGAGCAGACCACTGCTATGAAAGTTTTCCATATACAAAACGCCGTCTTTACATAGTATAAAATTAATAAAATAAAGTACTCGGTAAGCGTCTGTCTGTTTGTTTGGGCTAATCTCGAGAACCACTGGGCGGATTGTGATGCAGTTTTCACCGTTTTAGACCCGGTGCAGATGAGCGGTTTGCGGCAGTATGCCGCCGCGGCAATTTCACAATACAACATACCGCAAAATATACATATATTTTATCTGTCTCTTCATATCCATATGTATACCTATGTACTGCTAGAGCACCACATTATCTATATCGCTCGTTTGCACTGAGCCTTATAGAGTATTTATCGAGGAAGGTTTAGATGTATGAAACACTATTTAACCCAGGCTTCGGAATTAAGTGAACGCGGCGGCCGATTTTCAGAAGCAACGCCTCGTTTCTCCCGCCGCGCGTCTTGGCCCCCGCGGCGGCCTAAGTGCTTGGAGCGCCTCAGGCCCGTACCGTATGAATCGCGCGTGGCGCGTTGACAAAACAAAAACGCATCGACAATCGTGTTCTCTGGGCCGATTGAAACCTATTGATACAATGTCGCCCTAATACGCCACGCGCGGTTCACTTAATTCCGAAGCCTGATTTAACCTATGGAAAAAGGATGCCGAGCAGTGGCGATTTTAGTGAAGCATTCTGCCCGAATGCTCTATCTATGGGGTGGGAGCTGCATCGCAGTCCGTCCAGCAATTCTCGAGTATTAATCCGAACGAACAGATAGACGCCTACCGGGGACTTTATTTTATACTATGCAGAGGTACATATGTACATATACCAAGCCCGGGCAACGCTGGGTACTTTAAGCTAGTAGAATGTACTTCCGCAGTTTTTTTGGTGAAAAAAATGGGATACCGTGCATACCTATAAATTAAATATTTTTTGTATGTATTTTTACTGAACCAGTTTGACTATAATTAATTTATATTTGTACACAGGGTCGTGAAACTCCTTCACCAGTTGAAACGCCATATATGTGTAGGCAACGCAACAGTCTCGCACGCTCAACTGGTTCTGTGGGAGGAACTGAACAACAAGAAGTAAATGAAATGGAACGCGGTCATTTGCTGTCACTGCCTACTTCGCATCACTCCGTCCAACTTCCACATTCTCACGTTAATACACCAGCTGTCTAAGTTAACATTGTATTGTCAATAACTACCTCTCTAATAAAATCTGCGGCGCGTTACAATGTTATTATAAAAATTCAATAAACTTATCTAAATATTTATGGTCTTTATCTTATTACTAACTGTTTTTAAAACTCGATAATTTTCACATTACGATATATACGATTATTCATATTTATTCATAAAAATATTTGTTTCTGCCTAAAATTATCTGAACAAATTAATTAATTTGGTTGCCAGTTAACTTTGGCGTAAATAGGTAATTGCCAAATCTGCAAAAATATTATTGTCAAGAAACGTAAATTAAATTTTCATGGACACAAGTGATAGTATTATTAAGGGTAGTTTATTAAATATTTTTTAGTATGTTTAAATGCAACAAGGATATCAATACTGTGCTTGTAAAGTATTTGGAAACTTGCCATAGAAAATTTTCATGAATATAATATGTGTGTTACACAAAACTTTTCGAAATATCATTAGCACGGTAGTGGGACACGATTGCCAGAATTATACAGGGTGTCCGCGGGAAAACTGGACAGCTGAATATCTCCTAAAGTATTGGAGATAAAAAATTTAAAAAAATATGTAAATTAATGGTTCGAGGGGGCTGATTAATTATCCGCGACGGATTTTTTTTCGATTATTATTTTAAAAGATACGATGGTCAAGTTCGGTTTTTCAAATGGAACTATTTTTTTTTTAAGTCATGAGTTGATAGTGCGTTCCAAGACGAATTCAATAAGCTTTAATGTATACACTTGATTTCCACTGGTTTTTTGAGATATTGCGCTTGCAAATATACTGATTTTCACTGGAAGAAAACCCGCTGAACGAGCAAGGACCGGGGTCGGTCTTGCTGGCGCCACGGGTGGCATTGCCTGTTGAAATAGATACATACCTGCCAAAGGTCTACGCAGGCCCAAAGGCTGGACAATTCTTTTCCGTCAGAAATGCTACTTAGGTAGGTACATCTGCGGTATCGAGAAGCGCACCGTTACTTTTATTTCGCACTTGTTTCTACGCCCGGATGGCCGGTTCTTTTGGGAGGGATACAAGTTGGATTGGTTAGGTTAGGAGGTGTGATAGTGGCTAGATTAAATTTCAACCATAAGGAGCAGTTTGTATTAGAACCAATCGGATTTGCATCCCTCACAAACGGCTGCTCTCTTGAAGCGGCCCTCTTCACAGCAATGCCCACCTTTTCTCGCACGGAATACGTTAACGCATGCTTTTGTTTTGATATTGAAGCTCGTGTTTATACTCGAGAGGACCACGCGTCGACAGCGGGCTACCCCTTTTCTTCCTGTGTCTCTCCACGAGGGGTATTGCCGGTGGATTGTAGGAGCGTAGATGTGTGAATGCCAGTTATTGAATTCAGGAGACGATAGAAACACTTTATTACAAAACACACATGTACTATAATTAAAGTAAATCGTATTCCTCTCGGGTAGGAGTACTGATAATAATCGGACTTGCGCCCCACTTCGCGCAGACCGATTACACGGAGGATAGTCGGGTGTCACACACTGCACAAATGATACAGAGTAATTCTGGAGTAACGCCCGTCAAGGAGATGCGGCCTGGTACCCCGTGACGAGGACAGCCCTTCGCAGTGCCTCGCCCGAATTTTATGGCTTTTTCCGGAAAAAGGTACGAATCCTGGGCCGAACGTAACGAATTGGGGTCGAGCCCCCGCAGTCGAGGGTGAAAATGTGAAATATTCATTTCAGCGTAGTAAGAAATTCTTCATCCTCGGGAAGCGCAGTCCGCAGGATTTTCTTGGCTGGCGACATGGTGCCATTGAGCCTCAGGTAAGGTACGCTGTATCTCCGAAACTCTATTGGCTACATATGTATTCCAGCGCGCCGGGTGTCCCTGGATCCAAGCGAGCGTAATGGTGGAGTCGCTCCATAGGTGAACAGCGGCTCCACTCAACCCCAGAGTCTCGTAAGTGAAAGCCACTAGCTTCGTTAACAAGGTGGCAGCACACAGCTCCAGCCTTGGTAGTGAGATCCGCTTCAAGGGTGCCACTTTGCTTTTGGCAGTGATCAGTTGAGTGCGGACGTTACCAGCCTTGTCGACGATTCGAAGATATCCCCTCAAAAACTTCAAAAAAGTAAAAAAATTACGCCAAGTACATCAAATCAAGTAAATCACAAAACATAGAAGATAATAATAATTACAAAATTAAAAAAAGATGTGAAATCAGAATGAGCTGCAAGTACATAAAGGTGCTTGCCAATGTATTAAATAATATTAAGCAGATATATTTTTATAGAAATAAATATTTTAATACGAATAAATATTTTATTCAAAATACTTGGCGCTGCGTCCCGAATTGGTTATGCTAAACTGAATACATATGTATAAATTGCATTAATCTTCTTCTTTCTTTCTTGTGCGTGAGTTCGTGAATGTGTGAATGTGTGTATGTGTGCGTTTGCATATGCTACGTATGATATGAGAGTTAAGTATACTCGAGCTCATTTTAGAAGGAACTTGCCGACCGACGAGTTTAGATCGGTTCTGCGCATGTTGGCGCTCATTGGCTATGCCACCACCAATGGTCTTTCGGCTGCGCATGGTAAAGTGGGGGAACAGAGACCTCGCGACAGTTGAATAGCTCATTCAACATGCGCGAAATAAGTTCCTTCTAAAATGAGCTCGAGTATATATGTAGAATAAATCTGACTGCGTTTGTAATATGTATATGTTTATGTATTTTAGATTGTACGGGAGTTATTGTAAATTATTAATTAATACTTAGACAATTAACATTTTTTCGGTTTCGCAGCGCCAAGTGTTTTGAATAAAATATTTATTCGTATTAAAATATTTATTTCTATAAAAATATATCTGCTTAATATTATTTAATACATTGGCAAGCACCTTTATGTACTTGCAGCTCATTCTGATTTCACATCTTTTTTTAATTTTGTAATTATTATTATCTTCTATGTTTTGTGATTTACTTGATTTGATGTACTTGGCGTAATTTTTTTACTTTTTTGAAGTTTTTGAGGGGATCTCACTTCTTTTTTCAAAGATTAATTGTACTATTATTTGCAAATTCATATTCATACACACGTATTAATTTGTGTATTTATCCTGAATGCATGGGAAATCTTCCAGACGATTAGATCGAAACATTTGGATCAAATGTTGACGCATTAACGCATGATTGTACGTTACTTTGTCTGGTAATTTATTGATGAATAATAACGAAACAGCAAATGCACTCGCAACAACTCCGCAATCCCGACTGTTAGGTTGAGCTTGTAGGGGAAGGTGGGACAAGATGGGGTAGTTAAGGTTTGATGATGAATAAAACAGGTTTTCAGAATCAATAACTATTACTGTTTGAACTCAAAAGATGTTCAAAGTTGAAAATTTGCATTTTTTCAAAATCGAATTTCTCGAATAATATTTTCCGATGCTCAACAGTGAAATATGAAAATATATAAGGGTATAAGGGTAAAAGGTATAAAAGGTATAAAAGGTATAAAAGGTATAAAAGGTATAAAACGTATAAAAGGTATAAAAGGTATAACGGTATAACGGTATATAAGGGTAAAGGGTGCAAGGGCAAAGGGTGCAAGGGTAAAGGGTGCAAGGGTAAAGGGTGCAAAGGTAAAGGGTGCAAGGGTAAAGGGTGCAAGGGTAAATGGTGCAAGGATAAAGGGTATAAGGGAAAATGGTAAAAGGTGTAACGGTATATAAGGGTATAAGGGTATACGGGTATATAAGGGTGTAAGGGCATAAGGATGTAAGGATATAAGGGTATATAAGAGTATAAGGGTATATAAGGGTGTAAAGTTATAAAGGTATAGAAGGGTGTATATATAAGAGTATAAGGGTGTAAGGGAATATATATGAGTATAAGGGTATAAGGGTATAACGGTATATAAGGGTGTAAGGGTATAAGGGTGTAAGGGTATAAGGGTGTAAGGGTATAAGGGTGTAAGGGTATAAGGGTGTAAGGGTATAAGGGTGTAAGGGTATAAGGGTGTAAGGGTATAAGGGTGTAAGGGTATAAGGGTGTAAGGGTATAAGGGTGTAAGGGTATAAGGGTGTAAGGGTATAAGGGTGTAAGGGTATAAGGGTGTAAGGGTATAAGGGTGTAAGGGTATAAGGGTGTAAGGGTATAAGGGTGTAAGGGTATAAGGGTGTAAGGGTATAAGGGTGTAAGGGTATAAGGGTGTAAGGGTATAAGGGTGTAAGGGTATAAGGGTGTAAGGGTATAAGGGTGTAAGGGTATAAGGGTGTAAGGGTATAAGGGTGTAAGGGTATAAGGGTGTAAGGGTATAAGGGTGTAAGGGTATAAGGGTGTAAGGGTATAAGGGTGTAAGGGTATAAGGGTGTAAGGGTATAAGGGTGTAAGGGTGTAAGGGTATAAGGGTGTAAGGGTATAAGGGTGTAAGGGTATAAGGGTGTAAGGGTATAAGGGTGTAAGGGTATAAGGGTGTAAGGGTATAAGGGTGTAAGGGTATAAGGGTGTAAGGGTATAAGGGTGTAAGGGTATAAGGGTGTAAGGGTATAAGGGTGTAAGGGTATAAGGGTGTAAGGGTATAAGGGTGTAAGGGTATAAGGGTGTAAGGGTATAAGGGTGTAAGGGTATAAGGGTGTAAGGGTATAAGGGTGTAAGGGTATAAGGGTGTAAGGGTATAAGGGTGTAAGGGTATAAGGGTGTAAGGGTATAAGGGTGTAAGGGTATAAGGGTGTAAGGGTATAAGGGTGTAAGGGTATAAGGGTGTAAGGGTATAAGGGTATATATAAGGATATATACTCTGTGGAATGATCCCGAGAGTCGACGAACGAAACATGTGTGCGAAACTGATAGGTGTGTGTGTATACGTATTATGTCGACGACGACAAAATTTCGACTGAAGAAGAAAAATTTTCTCTTAATTTCTGAAATTTCGTGAGACGATATTACGATATCTTTAGCATGCGAGGACCGATTTTTTCGGAATTGGTCTTATTCGAAAGCTTATATGCGGTTTACATAAGAAAAATGCCTTTAAATTTAAAAAATATTGCAGGGGTGATGAGATATTAATGAAATAAGTTTCAGAATAGCCTGGCGACGAGTAAAGGATAGCGGTACCGACAGTCGACGTATATGCAGGGTCTCGGTACATGGACAAACGGCAGGGGCAGTCGATCGACATTTGTACAGGGTGTTTTATACAGGGTGTCTTTCATGTATACAGGGTGTCTTTTTTGTACTTGGCGTCGAGACGCTACCGCGTCTCCAGATACCGCAGCAGTATAGGCTCGCTCCGAGGCGTCGGCGAACCCGTGGAGCTCCTGAAGTTGAGACGTCTGTTGCACGCCGAGCCAGTGAGGGACTGCGACACGGTTCAATTCAGGCAGCTCCTCCAGGAACTGCATCCAGTAGCCAGCATCAGTGGGTGGCAGCGGTGTGTCCCAATCTAAATTGAGTAACCACAGAGACTGCATGAATATTTTGGCATTGACTGTTACTGGGGACACTAATCCCAGTGGGTCGAATATTCTGACGATGGTGGATAGAACCAGGCGTCGTGAAACTCCTCCCTCCTTGATTGTAGGTTGCACTTGGACCCGGAAGCAGTCGTCGGCCAAACTCCAGTGGACCCCCAGTGCTGAATGAGTTTTCCCCGGTTGCCATTGGCATTCAGGAATGGCGTAGCGTCCGAATGGCAATGTACGGAGCGCAAGCGAGACCATAAGTGACCGTATTCAGTTCGTAGTCCTTGATGTCACTTCCTTCTTCTCTCCAGAGAACGCGTTGGTATCGACGGTCGTCCGGATGTATCAGGATCTGCCTATACATCTTTTCGATGTAGGCTGTAAGGCAGACCCGGTGGATTCGCCAACGGAGAAGCAGTGGCTGAAGGCTGGGCAGCAGATTCGGACCCACCATCAGAGCGTCGTTCAAGGAGTGGCCGGAAGTCGTGTTGTAGGACCCGTTAAATACCACCCGCAGTCGAGTGGTCGTGCTGCTCTCCTTCAGGACCCCGTGATGCGGTAAGTAGTATGCCGGTCCTAGTAAACTGCCACGTATCTCAGACATATGTGAGAGCTGCTTATACTCACGCATAAACGTCTGGTAGGCCTCTGCGAAGGATGGATCCTTGGTGAATTTGGCTTCCATCCGTTGTAGCATCCGTCGGGCACCAGGACGCGACTGGCCGAGCTCCACTGAGTCGCAGAAAGGAAGACGAACTAAGTAGCGTCCGGACGGTAGTCGCTGATGAGTCGTACGGAAGTGTTCTTCGCAGCTCTCTTCCTCCGGGTTATAGGCATTTGATACCACGAGTTCCTCTTGTTCCCAGAAGTGCCGTACCAAGGGCAGAAGGTCATCCTCGGCGGCACATTGGAGTGACGAGAGGCCCTGTCTCGCCGTCGTTTCACCCTCGGCTGTCGTAGTGGCTGGTCCGGAAACTATCCACCCCAAGGTAGTCCTTTGTGCTATTGATTATCCGGTGCGACCTCGGCTGAGTCCGTCGAGCAGAACGAGGGCAAAGGCGTCTGCTCCCAGTAATAATTCTATAGGACCATCGGAGGTCCTAGAACCTTTTACTCTTTCCAGTAAGTGGAACGGATACAGGGCACTTAGTAAAACTGAGCAGAGCAGAGTCCTTTGAAGCACGACCGAACTATTATAATTTAAATATATATGTACAAAGTCACAATTAAAGTTACACTATGTTACAGAAAATGTCTATGTGTTTAAGCAATACTTATTTCAGGCGAAGCTTTAGCAAAGAAGCAAGCGCGTAATTTAAGCAAGCACAGCTAGTTACAAGGCACAGAAGTAACTTCGCGACGCAAATGCGCGATTAAGCAAAGTGCGTAAGAAAGCAGAGTACAAGTGAAGCGTAGCGTAGTCGCGAACAGAGAGAGACTTCCAGGAAATCGCGATCGATTTCCTGGTCGGAAGAGTCTTCCTCTTCCATCGATCGCGAATCGATGGAAGGGTCCGTGATCGCCGCTCCACATGAGCAAGCGCGCAAGCGGCAAACGCCCAATTACCGATCCTCGTTACTAGATGGCGTTAATAGGTCGATTTCGCGAACAGTAACCGTTATGGGTAAACAGGTAGTTGCGTTTCTGGACACGGGTAGCGACTTGCATTTAATGGGGGCCGGGCAGTATAGTAAATTAGGGGGCCCATTATTGTCCGTCCCGGGAGTACCGTGTGAGGGTTTCGGATCGAGTGGAGTCACCACTCGGGGAGGGTTTTACGCGGATGTGCAAATGGATGGAAGCGTTTTTGGATTATTAATCCATGTGGTGCCCGACGCGTGTTTGAAGTATGGGTTTTTGATCGGCTGTGAGATACTGAGGGAAGCTACAGTCATCTTAGACGGCGGGAGCGCGGAAATATCAAAGCACGATACTGCAGCGAATGAATGTGTCGATGTTCCGTCGATATTTTGTATAAGTGCTTTCGACGAAATCGAGGGCGAGGAACCCGCTGATAGTCTGATATATTTGCGGCATATTGAAGACCAGGGTGCTAGGCGCGAAGTAGAGAGCCTTGTGGGGCGTTAAGCGCCGAAGGCGATCAAAGATACGAATATCCGGACAGAAATCGTGTTGAAGGACGACACTCCGCGTAGGGTAGCGCCGGTACAGAGGGAGAAGGTGAACCGGCAAGTAAACGAATGGATGCAAGAAGGTATCATTCAGGAAAGTGTTTCCGAGTATGGTAGTTCGGTTGTACCTGTGGAGAAGGGAGACGGTGGGATGCGGCTGTGCGTGGACTTTAGGGACGTTAATAAGAAGATATGTAGGGACCGCTATCCCCTGCCGCTGATAGAGGATCAATTGGATCGTCTGCAAGGTACGACTATATTTAGCGTCCTTGACTTGAATAATGGGTTTTTCCATGTTCCGATAGAGGAAAAGAGTCGCAAGTATACTGCGTTTGTGGTGCCGGATGACCACTATGAATTTTTAAGAACGCCATTTGGGCTCTGCAATTCCCCGGCAGTGTTCCAGAAATTCAGTAATGCGGTATTTCGGGATCTGATAAGGGCTGGTTCTGTGCTGACGTACATGGACGATCTGATTGTTCCGTCGCGTAGTATGGGGGAAGCAGTGTCGAAGTTGCGGGAGGTGTTGTCCACGGCAAGCGACTACGGGTTGCGCTTGAATTGGAAGAAATGCCGTTTTCTTCAGAGCCGTGTCGAGTTCCTGGGCCATGTGATTGAGGGTGGTCGCGTGCGTCCGTCGAAGCGTAAGACGTTAGCCGCTATGAATTTTCCGCCCCTAAAAAATGCTAAGGATGTCCTGAGTTTCCTGGGATTGACTGGGTATTTTAGAAAGTTTATAGCGCAATATTCGACGATGGCTCACCCATTGTCTTGTTTGTTAAAGAAGGACGCGAAGTTTGTATTCGGTGAAGAGCAGAAAAATTGGCATTAGTAAACGATCCAACTTTAAAATTGTATCGCGTGGGCGCGTATACAGAGCTTTATACCGATGCGTCGAGTATTGGTCTTGATGCTATTTTATTGCAATATATTACGCGAGTTGGAAGACGTCAGACGCGGAATCGCGATATACTAGTTACGAATTAGAGGTATTCGCTATAGTTAAGGCTGTGAATAAATTTAGAGTTTCTCTTTTAGGAATTCCGTTTACAATAGTAACCGACTGTCGTGCGTTCACTCTTACGATGAAGAAAAGATATCTGTGTGCGTATCGCGAGATGGGCGTTATTGTTGGGTGACTTTAATCATAAGATTGAGCATCGTCCAGGGCAGAGTTTGAGGCATGTTGACACATTGAGTCGCAATCCTGTTCCAATGTGTATGCTGGTGAGCGAGTGTGAGACGAGTGTGCTTGTAAGATTGGGAAAAGCGCAGCGGGAAGATATGATTTAAAGGGCATACTGGAATCGGTGAACAGTGGGAAGAATGCTAGTGATGAGTACGTAGTGAGAAACGGACTTTTGTTTAAAGCAAAGGACGACGACGTTCGCATAGTAGTGCGGCGAGCTATGCAGGGACAGATCGTGCGGCAATTGCACGAAAACGGACAGTTTTCGAAGGATAAAACTGAGACTCTTGTCAGGAAGAACTATTGGTTCGCGAATCTGAGGACTAAAGTGGAAAAAGTGGTGCGGAGCTGTGTCGCGTGCATTTTGGCAGAGCGAAAAATTGGGACGCGGGACGGTTTGCTGTATCCCATCGAGATGGGTGAGATTCCGTTGGATGTGTATCACGTTGATCATCTGGGGCCGCTACCTTCGACGCGGGAAAAGTATAGACACATTTTCGCGGTAATAGACGCTTTCGCGAAGTTCGTGTGGCTCTATGCGACGAAGACGACCAGTGCGGCCGAGGTTGTTGACCGTTTGAAAAGGCAAGCGACAATTTTCGGGAATCCTCGGAAGATTGTTTCGGACCGGGGAGCCGCGTTTACCTCGGAGGAGTTTAGGGAATATTGTAGGGTGGAAGATATTGAACTTAGTCACATTAAGGCGGGTATGCCGAGGACTAATGGCCAGGTAGAGAGGGTCAACTGGACGATCATCCCGATGCTGACCAAGTTGGCCGCACCGAGACCCGAGGAATGGCATAAATATTTGGACGTGTGTCAGAGGTACCTGAATGCGACACTTCATCGCAGCATTGGTGCCACACCCTTCAAAATCCTGTTCGGCGTGAATATGAAGCTGAGAAGTAACCCTGAGGTACAGGAGATAATACGCGTGGAGTGGAACGAGATGTTTCAGGAAAGTCGCGAGGAGCTGAGACGGCAAGCCAAAGAAAGTATCCTGAAGGTCCAGTAGGAGAATAGGCCTCGGTTTCAACCGAAATCGTAGAGAGGCTCGCCATTATGAAGAAGAGGATCTAGTCGCCATCAAGAGGACACAGATGGGTCCGGGTCTGAAATTTGCCCATAAATTCTTGGGTCCGTATCGCGTTGTGCGTGTGCTGCGTAACGACCGGTATGTGGTGCAGAAAGTGGGTGAGCACGAAGGTCCACGTCAAACGTCGAGCTCTGCGGAGTTCATGAAGCCTTGGCTCGAGGATTTGAGCGAGCTGTCATCGGATGGCGAGCATACACCGGATATCTGAAGTTAGATGTCTTTTAGTGGTGGGGGGGGGGGGGGGGGGTCGAGTGTAGAGACGATAGAGTTCCGGGTACGCCGAGCGACCGAAACGGTGAATATGAGGCAGGCCAGACCATGTGCAGGGTTGCCGGTTTGTTGGTTTGGGTTGCGGTAGAACAAGCGACGGTAACAGGACCAGTTTCCGATCGCGGTTTCGCGGGTGGCTGGCCTGGGGGTGGGAGGGTTTGGGGACGAGGAGAAGTCGGGTGACGTCAGCAGGGGTGGCAAACCAGCCACTTCATCCGAGGATCACCCCGGAGTAGGCGCCATGGGCCTAAAAACTGGGATGGACATGCCGAGGATAGACTCCCCCTCGCATGATCCGGAGGAGGAGTGGGAGGATGTCCCGAGCGAGACGACGAAAGTCTCGCTACCACGAGTCGGGACTGCTGTGACGTAGCGTCCCAGCGCGAGGAATCGAGCGCACGGCGGTACGACCGGGAGTGAGCGAGAAGCCGAGCGCACGCGGGCGACCGCGACCGAACCCGACCGAACTCGCCCGAAGCGTGCCGGTTCCGCGACGCGTCAGCGCGATGACGCTCACTCCCCACTGCGCCGCTAGATCGCGTCGGTTTCTCGCTGCTGGGAATTTCCGAGAATCGGGACATATGCCGCGATGATTCCGAGGCAAGGGAGTTCCAGTGGGGAGACGGACCCCCACCACCAGACTTGCCTGGATGTTGCCCGGTGCAAACCTCGGTGAAACGACTCCGTATACTCCGCGATCGTCAGATCGGAATCCACCCCGTTCCTACCACCTGTCCCGGTAAAGAGACGCAGGAAGTTGCCCGGTCTCTTTCCCGCTCCTCGTGTTGAACAGAGACGCCCGGATGCTGCCCGGTCTCTGCCGACACTTGTCCCGTTAAAGAGACGCAGGACGTTGCCCGGTCTCTCTCCCGCTCCTCGTGTTGAACAGAGACGCCCGGATGCTGCCCGGTCTCTGCCGACACTTGTCCCGTTAAAGAGACGCAGGACGTTGCCCGGTCTCTTTCCCGCTCCTCGTGTTGAACAGAGACGCCCGGATGCTGCCCGGTCTCTGCCGACACTTGTCCCGTTAAAGAGACGCAGGACGTTGCCCGGTCTCTCTCCCGCTCCTCGTGTTGAACAGAGACGCCCGGATGCTGCCCGGTCTCTGCCGACACTTGTCCCGTTAAAGAGACGCAGGACGTTGCCCGGTCTCTCTCCCGCTCCTCGTGTTGAACAGAGACGCCCGGATGCTGCCCGGTCTCCGCCGACACTTGTCCCGTTAAAGAGACGCAGGACGTTGCCCGGTCTCTCTCCCGCTCCTCGTGTCGAACAGAGACGCCCGGATGCTGCCCGGTCTCCGCCGACACTTGTCCCGTTAAAGAGACGCAGGACGTTGCCCGGTCTCTCTCCCGCTCCTCGTGTTGAATAGAGACGCCCGGATGCTGCCCGGTCTCTACCGACGCTTGTCCCATTAAAGAGACGCAGGAAGCGGCCCGGTCTCTCTCTCGCTCCCTTACCGTCCCGATACCGAGACACCAGGCGCGGAGCGACCGAATTGTTCCGTTAAGCGGACGCGCACGACATAGACCGACGACGCCGTACCGCGAACCGCGCCGCCGCGCAACGACGGCTTGACCGCGATTAACGCGAAGTACCCCGCGTCTAAGTACTTGTATCTAGTGTACATAATTACTGATAGTGAATAAACCTAATTTTAAACTACCACGGAAGGACTTAATTAACCCTGGCAAATCCGACTGAGACCGTCCTTCCAACCGGAGTGACAACCGTCACAAATTGGCGCCCGAACAGGGACCGGAAAAAGGACGATAACCGATGAGCTCCGTGCTCACGCGGTTATACCACCTGAACAAAGCCGAACTTGTCGAAGCTCTCGAGGCCGCGGGCGAAAGTACAGCCGGATCGTTCGACCAATTACGCACCCGGCTCCGACAGTACTTGGTGAGCACCGCCAAAATGAGCACCACCAACGAGACGACCACTACCAGCGCCCAGACACCGGCGATAGTAATCACGGAACCCGAAGCCACCGCCGCACCGTCACCTATCGCCACGGCCATGGACCGCGTCCGCAAATGGGGATGCCATTTCGATGGCACCAAGGACGCCCGCGACTTCTTGGAGCGGATCGTGGAGCTCCAAGAAGGATACGGCCTCACGAAGGAGCAACTCCTCCGATGCATGCCCGAGCTCCTCCGGGGACAGGCCCTCCTCTGGCACCGCAGCAACAGCCCGGAATGGACCACATGGGCGGACTTTGAGAAAAGTTTCCGCCTGTATTATATACCGACCACCAGCCAATATGAATTGGAGGAGGAAATCCTAAAACGGAAACAAAAACCAGGGGAACGAGCCAGCGAATACATAACCGGCATCAGAACCCTGATGCGACGACACGGCAACTACCCACCGGACCGGCAGCTCGACCTGGTGCACCGAAATCTGCTGCCCGAATACAGGCAATACATCCGCAGGAAGGAGTGTCCGGACATAACGACCCTCCTCGAGACGGCCATCGAGTTCGAGGCGATCGAGAGGGACAAGAAAGCCAACGCCCCCAGCACCGGGTCCGCTCCGGCCAAACAGCAACCCGTTCGACCTGCACTTTCGACCGTCGTGACGAATTACAGCCGCGAGAATTGCTGCTGGCGCTGCGGACAACGGGGCCACCGTCGACAGGACTGCCGGCAACCGTCGCGCCTGTTCTGCTCGCGCTGCGGACAGGACGGCCGACTTTCCCGCGACTGCCCGTGCCAACCACCGTCGGGAAATGGCACGGGGCCCGGAACACAGGGGACCGCCCGACCACCGGCCAGTTCCGCGCCCCAGTAAATCTGCCGGACCAAGCCACGCGGCCGTTTGCCACAATCATCCTGCACGGCCGAAGGTATCGAGCCCTCCTGGACACGGGAGCCACAGGGTCATACATACGCCAGGACGTGGCGAATCATTGCCTCCGCCATGGCAGCACCCTCACCCCAACGCGTTGCCGAGCCCGTTTAGCGGACGGCTCCGTGGCGCCCCTCGCCGGGGACCTACGAACTCCGGCCCGAGTGGAGCAGCAGAAGTTGACACACCAGTACGCCGTCCTCCCAGCGCTCGCACACCCGGTTATTCTCGGCATGGATGCCCTGAAGAAACTAAGGGTCCGTATGACCCTCGGACAAAGAATACTAATTCCCGACGCCGCCACCATCGAACCGACCCACGGAGCAACGGCTTGCACCCCGACACAAGCCGAAGCCCTGCAAGCACTCCTCGACCAGGAACTCCCAAAATTTCAAGGCCTACAAGGGACCACCCAGCTCGCGGAGCATACGATCCACCTCAAACCGACCGCGCCGCTTAAACAGCGCTATACGCCACGTAACCCGGCCATGCAACAAATAATAGACGAGGAAGTGAGTAAAATGCTGGCCGAGGGCATCATCGAGCCCTCGCGAAGCCCGTGGAGCTCGCCTGTCGTCCTGGTCCGCAAGAAGAACGGCAAGAGGCGCTTCTGCATCGACTTCCGCCGCGTAAACCAGGTCACCGAGAAGGACGCCTACCCACTTCCTCAGGTAGAGGCCACGCTCAGCAAGCTTCGGGAGGCCCGATATATCTCCACCATCGACTTGGCGAACGGATACTGGCAGGTACCCCTCGACCCCGAAAGCAGACCGATCACCGCCTTCACCGTACCGGGCCGAGGGCTCTACCAGTTCCGGGTCATGCCCTTCGGTCTGCATTCCGCACCCGCCACCTTTCAACGCCTACTCGACAGAGTCATCGGGCCAGAATTGGAGCCGCGAGCATTCGCATACCTAGACGACATTATAATACTGGGTCGCACGTTCGAGGAGCACCTACAAAATTTACGCGAGGTCCTGCATCGGCTACAAGACGCCAACCTCCGCATCAACCCGGAGAAGTGCGACTTCTGCCGCACCGAACTGAAATACCTCGGACACATGGTAACTGCACAGGGGGTCAAGACCGACCCCGATAAAGTACAGGCCATCCTGGGCATCCCGGCCCCCACCAACCTCCGCGAACTCCGCCGATTTCTGGGGATGGTGTCGTGGTATCGACGGTTCATCACCCATTTCGCCGACACCACTACACCACTCACCAAACTACTTCAGAAGAAGAGGAAGTGGACGTGGGGCCCCGAAGAGGACACGGCTTTCCGCACCCTCCAACAACAATTGGCTGCCGCACCAGTACTGGCCTGTCCGGATTTTACCAAGCCGTTTACGCTGCAAACCGACGCTAGCGAAGAAGGCCTTGGAGTCGTACTCACCCAGGAGACGGACAACGAAGAGCACGTCATCGCCTACGCCAGCCGCACACTGAACCCCGCCGAACGAAACTACTCCACCACAGAAAAGGAATGCCTGGCGGTGGTGTGGGGGATCAGGAAAATGCGACCGTACCTCGAAGGCTACCGCTTCACGGTCCTGACCGATCATCAGGCCCTGAAATGGCTGCAGAGCATCGACGATCCATCCGGCCGCCTCGCACGCTGGAGCTTGGAGCTCCAGCAGTACGATTTCCAGGTGCAATACCGCAAAGGAGCCACGAATCTGGTCGCCGACGCACTGTCCAGACGACCAGAAGACCTACACACGACCGACGAACCCCCAGCGTGCCCATGGTACACCCGCATCCGAGAACAGATCCTGCGCGAACCCAGCAAGTATCCGGAATACCGTATCGTAGGGGAGCAAGTGTACCGAAGATTCCCCGACCTCAGCGGACGACCGCCCAACCCCGAGACCGAGTGGAAGTTGTGTGTGCCCCGACCGATGCGCACCGCCGTACTCGCCGAAAATCACGACGTCCCCACCGCCGGACACCTGGGTACCACCAAAACCGCAGCCAGACTAGCCGAAAGGTATTACTGGCCGGGGATGTTTCGCGAGGCGGCCAAGTACGTGCAACAGTGCGCATCGTGCAGACGATACAAGATCCAGCAACAGGCACCTGCAGGGCAGATGCACACAACGCCTGTCACCCGTCCTTGGGAAGTGGTCTCCGCAGACCTCGTCGGCCCGCTCCCCCGGTCTAGCAAGGGACACACCACGCTGTGTGTCTTTCAAGACAAGTTTTCGAAGTGGGTCGAGGTCCAGCCCCTCCGACAAGCGACCGCCCCCGCCGTCACCAGGGCCCTCAAGGACACCGTATTCATGCGACACGGATGCCCCCGGACTGTGATAACCGACAACGGCCGCCAGTTCGAAAGCCGGGAATTCGGGAAGCTTCTGAAGGACGCTGGCAGCGAGCACCGAAAAACGCCACCCTACTCTAGTAGTAAGGTAAGGGGGATTCCAACTCAGGTCCTCTGAGGGGAGCGCGGGGGCGGGGGGAAGTGAGGGCGCGCGGGGGAGTGCGGTGGTGGGAAACATGGGTGCGGGGGGGAAGCGGGGGAAGCGGGGAGTGGATAACCGATTGCGCGCGCACGAACCGCGGAGTGGGGGAAGCCGCAATCGTGGAGGGGATCAGTCCGGACCGAACCGCCGCGGAGACCTCTCCACGTCGGACCCACCCCCGAAAATTTCCACCGAGGGTCATCCCCTCCCTCTAAAAAAATTTCTGGGGCCGGGTCTTGTATGAAAAATCTTTTTTCAGACTCGATCCAGCCCCTGAAATTTTTTTCCCCAAATATTTTCAAAATACTTTTTACAAAATCAATAGATACTTCCCCCCAACGCAGAGAAAAAAATAATTAAGAAACGTTGAATCTTAAAATTAGGTGGTAAGGAGGAAGACGGGTAAATAAATGGGAGAAATAATATAGGTTTAAGAATATATATATTGTTACATAGAAATATAAAAATATGAAAATATAAATAGAATATAAAAAAAGAATATAAATAGAATATAAAAATAATATAATATAGAATATAGAATATAAAAAATAGAATATAAAAAAATAGAATATAATAAAAATATAAAAAATAGAATATAATAAAATAAAAGAAAATAAAAAAATATAAAAATGAAAATAAAATAAAGAAAAATATAAAAAAATGTAAAAATTAAAAACTAGGGAGTGGGTGGCGATGGGGGCAACGAGGGTGAAGGTGACGACGGAGGCGAGGGGGGTGACGGTGGTGGTGGTGATTGCTGCCGCACCCGTCGCACGTCGATCCACGACGGCGACGGGGGCGATGGGGGTGACGGACGCCGCCTCGAATATGGCCGCAGCCGCGCGGCCCCCAAATGCCGCCGCATTCGATGTTCCTGTAATACAAACACAAACATCGATATAATATTTCCACATTAAACATATTAAACATATTAAACATAAAACACACAAAACAATGTAGTGTGATACATACCACTTGCGGCGGCTCAACTACATCTGCCGCCTCCTCGTCCATCAACCACACATCTAGCATGATATGCACGTCCTACAACATAGATACAAACGTTGATATAATTTTAATACATTAAACATATTAAACATAAAACAATGCAAAGTATTACCAACCTGTGGTGGCGACGAAGGCGGCGACGACTGCGGCGACGGCTGCGGCGACCAACGCGGCGGCGAAGGCGGCGACGGTATTTCTCCCCAATCTGACGACCACGTAGGCGAACGCTAGACATAGAAATCCATGATTAAATATTTGCACAACGGCATGACTAGAGCTCGATTTAAAAAATTAAACGCGATAAATGTTAAAAATATTCTTTTGTACACACCTCGGGGTCGTACTCCGGCGCGATTCGTCCTAATCCCATTTTTGCAACAAAACACACACAAAAAACTTTTTCTCAACTAGCAGTCGTCGAGTTTGATGAGCAACAAAAACTTTTTCTCAACTGGCAGGCGTCGAGTTTGATGAGCAACTGGTCCCACAGCGTTCATACAATTTGTCACCCAAGCCTAAAGTTGCATACGTTGCAAAGTAAGATGCATTTGTTCTTCACCTTCTTCTTCACTAGCCACCCTCTCCTTCTATGTGCTCCACCTGCATTTTCGCTGACCATCTTCTTCTTCGAATTATTCACTGACCATTCCAATATTCTTCTTCGTTTGAATCATTCGACTAAATTATACCACTTTCAACGTAAATCAAACGTGAATCGTACCACTTTCAACATATATCGAACATGTATCGTACCACTTTGAACGTGTATCGAACGTGTATCGAACCACTTTGAACGTGTATTGAACGTGAATCGAACCACTTTGAACGTGTATCGAACGTGTATCATACCACTTTGAACGTGTATCGAACGTGTATCGAACCACTCTGAACGTGTATCGAACGTGTATCATACCACTTTGAACGTGTATCGAACGTGTATCGAACCACTTTGAACGTGTATCGAACGTGTATCGAACCACTTTGAACATGTATCGAACGTGTATCGAACCACTTTGAACATCTATCGAACGTGTATCGAACATCTATGGTACCACTTTAAACATCTATGGAACATCTATCGTACCATTTTGAACATCTATTGAACTTGTATTGAACGTATATGATACCACTCTGAACGTGTATCGAACCACATATACATAATAATAATTAATTAAGGAGGTTGGGGAGGGTGAAGAAAAAAACATTTATGCATTAAAAATTGATTATATTTTATTTATGCAATTCTCTCTGGTGTTTAGACCACCAGTTGAATATTTTAAATACATTTTGCATTGCGCAATGCTTCGCGTGTCTGCCACATCGCAGAGTATTAACTACATTTAGCTTATTTAGAGATTTGATATCCTCATAGTCAATGTCCAGCGTCTCAATGATTACATCCGCTCTCGTATTTTCATCGAGGAAATCCGCAAGCCAATCGCGTTTCTGCAACCCTTTAACGTATACGATATGGGATGCGTCATCTTCTTCGTCGATCACATCAGCTACAGCTTTGGTAATCAGCTGTTTAGCCATACTGTACGGAACGTCTCCATCGTCCCACCGTAGTCCATGATGTTTTGCAATCAACCATCGGATGCTTGATTTGTCGGATTTTGTAAGAAGATATTGCGGTATCGAACTCCCAAAAATATAGTGCGAGAGAATTGTTCCCATTCGTAGGACAGCCACTTCCTTGACGACAAATCTTCCGTCGACGATGAATCCTTGCAGGTCAACAAATGTTGGTACAACCATTGTCGATATAATTTTAGAGGTCTGCTCGCTTCCAAGACAGATGAGAGAATGCAATCTTTCTCATAAAGCATCTCGATTTTTACGATGAAATTGTTGTACGAATTTGATACAGGAGAGGGCGGGCAAGTAGTATGGCAATTTAATTTATTTTGCGCACAACATTTGTTAGCGGATTGTATTCAACCACCCGGTCGTGCAGAATCAGACAGTAGGCTGTAGTATTTGCAGGTACATTCTCTTTACACTCAAATTCTATGCGCACGTCCACGGTACCATTTTTAATCGATTCATTTTGTCGCGAGCAATCAATCACCACGAGAGGACCAAATTGTAAAAATTCAGCCACAGTGAATAACGCCTCGTTGCAACTATGTCCATAATACGATTTACGGAAATGTGTATACATGTGAAACAAGATGGCGTGCTTATTCTTGTCAAAGTCCAAGTTCAAGTCATCATATGGATAAAAATCCGAGTTGAGAAAAAGTTTTACATTAGTCAATTTGCAATTGTTAAACTTAGTAACATCTTCGGTCATCACATTCTTTCGAGCAGTCTGTAGAGCAAAGATAACGTATCGCGGTTTCTCCAGCTGTGCAGCTGCCTTCACGGCCCACGAATGCTTGGTTGTGCTCTGTAAGAGAGGATACTCGTACAGATCCCACGAGCGAAAACTAATGCTCAGGTTTTGTCCACTTTCCAAAGCATGCAGCAACGATAGCTTATTAACGTCGTTCAGCGTCACATGAGGCATTCGCCATTGCACTTTAAGTAATTCAATTTCAGGTTCCAACATTGGCGATCCTATTAGAGAATTGTTATCGTTGCGCGATCGTATTAAAATCAATTCGTGACGTGCATTAATAATCATGCGTTTGTAGTCCTCGCAAAATCCCAACAAATATTTGAGTGAGATGCAAAAATTGAAATGATTTTTCACTATCAGTCCATCGTGTCGTTTCACGCCCCATCCAGCATTCTCCATATTTTTGTCTTCGTCAGATGTCAGCGATACATAGTTTTTAAGCGTGCTAGTTATTCCAACGTTTCTGTTGCGGTCAATCTCCACACCATTCAGCTCGTATCGAATCTCATCAAATAAGAACGCCATGCAATTATTTCCCAACGTCGTCGTTGATGCTTCGTTTGGCTTATTTATCACCAATTTCCCCTCCACGTAGAGGAAACTTTCACATGGTAATGTATATAAATCCTGCTGTTGTATAGGTATTCTTATCTCATCACTATATCCAAATGTTGTGTTGACGTATGGGTTGTACGTGTGAGTCTCGAGCTTGACGATGCGATTATCAAACGTCGGCTTCACTCCAAGGCTTAGAATGTCAGCCATTTTTTTCAACTTATATGCGTACAATGAATCCCAATGATTTCAAAAATGCAATGTTCGTAGCACTGAGTCTCTTCTTTTTAGCGTAATCAGAGCTGTTGCAGGTGTTGTTGTTGTTGTTGTTGTTGTTGTTGTTGTTGTTGTTGTTGTTGTTATTGCAAACAATTTCACTTGGAAGAAATGTGTTTCCGAAGTCGTTCAACACAAGCATTTCTTTCATTCGCGCCACATGTATTATCGTTGACGTCGTCGTACGTGTAGTCTGATGGTAATCTCTTCACCTCGAAAATCGAGCAACCGTCCGTCTTGATCCACAACGCGTATCGTTAGATCCGTAATGATCCGTGCGGTGATCGAAAGGTAAATGATCTGTGCGGGCGTTTCCGATATCTTATATCCTGGTGGGACTCTCGGAGAAAATTCATGTATCGTATGTACGCGCTTCCCATTGTTGTACGCGCCAGCGGTCACGCTACATTCTATGCGAATAATGTTCACGTTCATGATATTAATTGGATCGTCCGATTCGTGCCATTGTCCAGGTTCTAATATCCGATTCATCGAGAATCCCAGTAGCGATCCAATGTTGTTGGATTTTGTAAAATCTACAGCGAACGAGCAGTACAGTTCACTTTTCATGGTGTTGTTGTTGGGATGCAACACTATAGGATACACATCGCTATCGTTGTTGTCATCGGTGTCATCGAGATTTTTAGGATATCGTTCGAGTAATCGCTGCTTCAGGTACTTGGCAATGGCGTCTAGTTCGTAGGAGCCGTGGGGAATCGCAATGTATTCATGACTGGTGTCGACACTGCTGTTGATGTTATAGTTTACAGCGAAGTAGAATTTATCGTTGCTCGAGTCGATGTTCGGTATTGTATGATAAGTTTCAAAGGTTGTTAGGCCAAGCTCGTAATCATCGTCGCTCAAATCTATGGGTGGAAAGTAGCTCACCGCGAGGGTGCTACTCTTGCCGGTTAGAGTGAATGTTAACGACATATTCCGCTGAAACTGCTCCACTAGTACTGAATCAGAGCGGTGGAAGTCAATCCTTAAATTTGGTGCCGATCGTTTGTAGAAAGCGTAGACATAGTTGTCCACAATTGCTCTGATTGTACTTTTGATACGACGTTCGATTGTATTCAATTTTCACAGCATCTTTATCCAGATATTGTACCAATTCCCTAGGTGGTCGAAGATTCCCGAAGCTGTCGAAATATATAGCTCGACACCCTCTCTTCGCATATGCCACCCAATGAGTCCCCGGTCCCTCGACATTGTCCAAATTTACGATACCACTTTCGTTTCGATGTACTCCTCCGACAGGTAGTGCATTGCGCATGAAAACACCCCTAAAGAATGGAATACGCACACGTTTTGCCAACTCCTCCAATTGCGCATCGGTAGTTACGCCGATAGGCATTTTTATTTTCTTTTCGACGTTTTTTTTTTTCGTTTTGATATTCCCTGTCCGCGCTTGTACGGTGCGAGATAAAGTCCACGACCTTCCATGGAGCGATTATGGCGTTGCATTTCCTGCAGCTGATGTTGCGCCGCCTTATTATCGTTTACCGCCTTGGCGATCCCCGCCGCTCCACCAGCTAATGATCCGAGAACACCTAGCAGCGGGAGAAGTGGTAATATACCACCTCGTTTTGCTACAGGAAGAATCCGCTTTTGCGATGCTTTCTTTGGAGTCCTTTTGCGGGTTTTTGTTTTCATTCCCATTCCGATTTTCGTCTTGGCCTTCATAGCTGCCCAAACAGCCGTAGCAGCACCTCTTTCACCCAGAGTCGAGTCTCGCGCAACGATGCGTTTTCGCGCTTTGTCAGCGAGTACCTTATCTGCCGCGTGCCTTTCACCGAGATCGTTGCTACGTGAATATGCAATATCGTGTTCGCGACACGCTGCGTCCAACGGATTGATGCCTTGATCCCCTCTAGCCAATCGTTTTGCCAGATGAGTTCCTGGACCGCAAAACTGGTATCCTGGGATATGTAATTCGATAGGTAGCGCGTTTATCGCCCGATTTAACAAACCACGACCTTTCTTTACTCTCGTTGGCGACATTCGTCACAGTTTTTAATCAATGGTGCTGGACCGTCGATATGCGTTCGCTGCCAAGGGCGATTATAATGTTCAAGACACCGACGATACTGCTGAACCTCAGGATCGGCTTTTATATGCTCGGGGAGTCTGTCCCATAACTGATCAATGTGTCTGCCAAACTCTCGCAGTAGAATAATCTTTGGTATATATTTCAACTGCTCAGAGGTTAGGTCTCGAATATCGCAATTATCCGACGGGATCAGAAGCATTTTGAATACTGCGCTGTTTTGCTTCGGCGCGGACCTATAAATAGGGCGCGTCGCCGCTTCGACGTATCAAAATCATTTTTTCACAGTTCGCGGAGAGGATGCGATTCGTACGGCAGCCTGTAACGATACGCGTGACAAATTTTGACGATAAATCGCGAGTGATGTGTCCGAAAACAATGCGCAGACACGGTAGCATGTTGCCAAACACTATCCGCTGCCTCATTTGCGGTCCATCAAATTGTGGAAAGACAAACGTGTTGGTGAGCTTGTTGGAAAGTCCACACGGCGTCCGCTTCGAGAACGTGTATGTGTATTCCAAGTCGTTGCAACAGCCGAAATATCAGTATTTGGAGAATTTATTGACTCCGATAGATGAAATTGGCTACTTTACGTTTTCGAATAACAGTGACGTCATCCCACCGAGCGAATCACTTCCGAATTCTATTTTTATCTTTGATGACGTGGCATGTGACAAGCAACATACGATAAGGGAATACTTTGCAATGGGGCGTCACTCGAACGTTGACTGCTTCTATCTCTGTCAGACGTATGCAAAGATACCCAAACATCTTATACGCGACAATGCGAATCTATTGATTCTGTTTAAACAGGATGGTACCAACTTGAAACATGTGTACAACGATCACGTAAACACTGATATGTCCTACGAGGATTTCTGCGCGTTGTGTCGTAATTGTTGGCAACGGGAGTATGGTTTCATGGTAATAGACAAGGATAGCGTGATGTCCAATGGACGTTATAGAAAGGGATTTAACGAGTTTGCAATACCATGAGATTGTCAATTGTCGTCGACACGTCGGTGGGAAAGCAACGTCTGCGGTACAACGATGATTGATATCGATATGGAGATTAAGGATCGTGAGAGAATAGCGAAGGAAATTGCAAAAACCAGCGAAGCCATTCGCAAGAAACATCAGGCTTTGAAGACTGGCAAGATGGAGGAAGATATCGCGTTGGAGAGATACTTTAAACCTGTTGTCGAACCCTTAAAACATATCGCGGAAAATATCGCAGCGACAGAAGCTGACGCATTACCGATGACGAGCACAAACATCGAAGGGAATGAAACATTAACGTCTAAAACAAAAATCTATCCGAAAGGGAATACATTGCACAAGACAAAGAGGAAACGATCATACACGTCATCGGAAAAATCACTCATAACCTCCACACCAGTTCAATCGAAACGAAAACGGCTGAATGTCACGTCAAACGATTCCACGATTTCTTCCACACCAATAAATACATTTCCCGATGTACAATCGCTCTCAACCATTGATGATGACGTTTTCGAAACTAGTCCCGATGAGTCGTTGGCAACATCTGTTAGACAACAACTCCAAACATCCGAGGGACAAGAAACGTTTCGCAACCATTTCGGTCCGCTGGGACAAAAATATATGAACGCAATCCTAAGTAGTGATAAGGATACGTCAATGGACTATGTGTATGGCGTATACTTTGGTGATAGTGGAACGATGCTTGGGGATAAGGCTTTCGATATAGACAAGGATGACAATATAATCATCGACGGTGTAAGATACGGAGGAACACCTGGTCTTTACGAATTGATTTTCAAGAGAATTCCCGACGATACCACATACACCGATGCGGATAAACAAAAATACAAAAGTATACTGCTGACAACGAATGCTCACAGACGCGATCATATCGCTAAAAATCCCTGTTTGCAAAATAACGGTAGCGCACGTCAAGGAAGTCGGGAACTCGCGAGAGGATAGTCTGATTTGAGCACACTTAATTTTAGTCACTAAGTTTAATATTAAGTCTATTCTATGCACAACTATTTACAGTTTATAATAAATGGTCCGTTATGTACGTTTTACTACGATTAAATTACAGTTTAAGCGCTTAGCAACACTAATTCCTACGCGGTAGGCAATCTTTCTTAAGCGGCGGCAAAGCACGTGGATTCGGCCCGAATCCAGTAAACCGAAGCGATTTTAAGCGAAGCGGTACAAGCGATTTAAGCAATGCAGTGCAAGCGTTAGCAAGTTTTAAGCGTGTTACCTTGTGGACGGCTCGTCGACTAGTAGATCGAGGAAATCTTAGGCGATTTCCTCGAATCCGTGGTCTCTCCCCCTTCCATCGATCGCCGATCGATGGAAGGGAGCGCATGATCGATTGATCCACATGGACAAGGGGGGATAGAATAATGCGTCACCACGCTTAAGTTAACTCGGTCTCGGGAGATGGCGCAATAAGTATTATTTCTCGAACATTTCCCGCCCGCCATTCATCGTTCGATGAATAAATACTATAGGCGTAACGCGGATTGGCTAAGACGCTATGGCGTGATCGCTCGCGGCTCGCGGCACAGCCGCCCGGTCCATGTGGCGTTCGTTTAACTATTTAGATTGGTTGTGAGTTAGTGCGGTGCAGTGGAATTAGAATTCATCGATTCGGCAGCCTGAACATGAGGTAGGTAAATCAATTTAACGATTGGCCTTACAAATTCCGAGTGCGCTGTCCTTACATGAGCAACGCGTGCCAATCCGTCCGGCCCGGGGATTAATCGAGTGATTCTCGCGAGTGGCCACTTATTAGGTGGCAGGAGTTCATTTTTTAGTATGCAAAGATCCCCAACTCGCGGTTGGGGGTGAGGTCGCGTCCATTTGTTACGAGCTTGGAGTGACTGTAAATACTCGCGTGACCAGCTACGCCAAAACTGCAACCGCATTTGCTGCAGTAGATGCCATCTAGATAAGCGTGACCGGGGAACGTCCTCCACGGTTGGATCGGGAACGGCTAGGAGGGCATCGCCAATCAAGAAATGCCCGGGTGTGAGGGCCGTGACATCTCCCGGGTCGTCGCTCAGCGGTTGCAGCGGTCGTGAATTCAAGCAGGCCTCCACTTGAGTAAGTAGCGTCGTCATCTCTTCAAAGGTGATGTTCTGACCACCCACGACCCTTCGCAGATGATGCTTGGTGGACTTGACGGCAGCCTCCCAGATTCCCCCGAAGTGCGGGGCGGCAGGTGGGTTAAACCGCCACGTGATGCCGTCGTTGACTAGATGGGCCTGCATAACCTCACTTTCGCGGCTGAGGTGTTCCAGGCTCCGGAGCTCCCGTGCTGCGCCCACAAAGTTCGTGCCTCGGTCGCTGTGGATGGTAGAGCAGAGACCCCGCCTCGAGGTAAAGCGCCGCAATGCCGCGAGGAAGGCTTCTGTGCTATAATCAGAGACGACTTCTAAATGAACAGCACGAGTGGTTAAACAAACGAATACGGCGACATAACCCTTGTGCGTCCTCTGGCCCCTGCCTCGGGACGCCAACAGGGTGAATGGCCCAGCATAGTCCAGGCCCACTTGTAGGAAGGGCCGCGCTGGGGTGACTCGGTACTCTGGCAGATTTCCCATCAGCTGTTGGCCGGGCGCCGCCCGCCAGCGTAGGCAAGTGACGCAGCGGTGTATATGGGCCTTGACTCCCTGTCGGCCGCCCAGGATCCAATACCTTTGGCGTAAAGCAGCCAAGGTAAGTTGAGTCCCTCCATGAAGAGTTCGTCGATGAGCCTCATCGATCAGCAATTCCGTAAGGTGACCCTTTCTTGGTAGGATGAGGGGGTGTTTCTCCCAGGATGGCAGTGCAGCGTGCTTCAACCGCCCACCGACCCGCAGCAACCCTTGGGAATCTAAGATGGGTGTGAATCGTAGCAGCTTACTGCGACTCGTAAGCGGGGTTCCCTGTAGCAGCAGGCGGTGCTCCTCCTGGAAGTCCTGGCGTTGGATCACCCTTATCCAGTGCAGACGGGCAGCCTCGATCTCAGCCGGCGACAGGTAGGGGCTCCTACCGTCTTGGGTTGGTCGACGTGGTGACCAGCGCAGGCACCAAGCTGTCATCCTCAGCAAGCGCTGAAGGGAGGAATAGTTATTTAAGAGGTAATTGGGTGTTACCTCCTCATTGCCGGTAGTCAGGTTGGACACGACTCTGGCCTCCAGGTCGGTACACTCCTCCTGGGTCGCAGTGTCGTTCCACCAGTGAGGGGAGCCAGTGAGCCAGGCTGGGCCCCGCCACCATAACTCAAAGCTCGGTAGTTGATTGGGCGGCAAGCCCCTTGAAGCGCAGTCCGCAGGGTTCTCGCTCCCTGCGACATGGTGCCAACGGGCGTCAGGTAGCTCCCGCTGGATGTCCGCTACTCGATTTGCGACGTAAGTCTTCCACCTTGTCGGATGACCGCGAATCCAATCCAGAGCTATCCTTGAATCACTCCACAGGTGCGTCGGGACGCTGTCCAGCTGCAGGGTCCTCTTCGTAACGGTCACCAGGCGGCTCAGCAGGGCAGCAGCGCACAGTTCGAGCCTAGGGAGCGTGACTCGTTGCAGTGGAGCCACCTTCGTCTTGGAGGTGATCAGGTGCGCCTGCGCGTGGTCGTCGTGGTCCACGACGCGTAGGTATACCACGGCGGCGAAGGCTCTCTCCGACGCATCCGCAAATCCGTGGAGCTCCAAGTGTTTGACCCTGGGATGTAGTCCAAGCCAGCGGGGCACGCGGACCTCTGCCAGGCGCGGCAAGTCCGCTAGAAATTGGGTCCACTCTCGTTCGGCCGCTGGCGGTAGCGTGGTATCCCAATCTATCTTCAACAGCCAAAGGGATTGTATAAATATCTTTGCTGTTATAGTTACCGGCGCCAGAAATCCCAGAGGGTCGAAGATCCGAGCGATGCGTGAGAGGACCGTGCGACGGGTAACCGCTGGAGTAGCTGGATCCTCCGCTACCCGGACTCGGAACTCGTCCTCGCTCACGTTCCAATGGACGCCCAAAGCCGTGTGGAGTGTGCCTTCCTCCCAGTTGACGGCCGCCGGGACCTCTTCGCCTGGGAGCTGCCTCAGCAAGGTGGGTGCGTTAGAGACCCACTTCCTCAGGTTAAAGCCGCCCGCCCTGCAGAGCTGGCGTAGCTCCTCTTGGATCTCGCGGGCCTCCGCTTCTCCGTCGGCTCCAGTAAGCACGTCGTCCATGTATACATCCTCTTCCAGGATCGTAGCAGCCCGTGGAAACCTGGAGCGTTCATCCTGCGCCAGTTGTCGCAGCGTGCGAATGGCCAGGAAGGGGGCACAAGCCAGGCCGTAAGTAACGGTATTCAGCTCGTAATCGCCGATTACTTCATCATTCCGTCGTCGCCAAAGCAGCCTTTGAAAACGGCGGTCCTCAGGATGCACGATAATTTGGCGAAACATCTTTTCCACATCGGCAGTCAAGCAAATCCGATGCACTCGCCACCGCAGCAACACTTGGAGAAGACCTGGTAGCAGGTTGGGTCCCACCAGTAGAAGGTCGTTCAGTGACTTCCCGGAGCTGGTCGCATAGGAGCCATTGAACACCACCCTTAGTTTTGTGGTGGTGCTGCTCTCCTTGAAGACCCCGTGGTGCGGCAGGTAGTAGCACTCGCTATCTGGGTAAATACGTCGAGTTTTAGTCATGTGCCCTAACTCTTCGTACTCACGTAGGAACGCGTGATAGGCCTCCTTAAACTCGGTGTGCCTGCTGCACTTGGACTCCATTCGTTGTAGCATCCGGACGGCCCCGGCTCGAGACTCGCCCAGTCCCTGCGTCTCCTTGAACGGGAGTCGCACCATATAGCGCCCGGAGGGAAGTCGCTGGTGAGTGCTCGCAAAGCAATCCTCGCACTCCTGGTCCTCAGCATTGAGGGTAGTCGCCACCCTCACCTCTTCTTGTTCCCAGAACCTCTGGACCATCGGCACGAGGTCGTCCTTCATGGTGCACTGCAGCGTGACGAGTCCACCTGTATCGCGTGGGTCGTCGCGATTGGGAGTTGCAGCCAATCCTGACACGATCCACCCCAGGGACGTCCTTTGGGCGATGGGCTCGCCCTCTCGCCCCTTTCGAAGGCCGTCTTCCAGAATCAGTGAGTATACGTCGGCACCTAAGAGGACATCGATTTGGGTACCGTCCGTGAAGTCCGGATCTGCCAGCGGGAGACCCTGGAGGTGATGCCAAACGCTCGTAGGCTGTTTGACGTGTGGAGTGTAGGCCGTAATCCTCGGCAGCACCAACGCCGTGGTCGTCTGCCGTAATCCGTCACCTCCATGTGACGTGAACTCCAGTTGGATACCTCCCCGCACTCGCTCCTTCCGCTGGTTGCCGATGCCGATTAGGTGCACATTCGAGGGGCGCCTTGGTATTCGCAGCAGTTGCACCAAAGCTTCTGTAGCAAGGGAGACTTCGCTGCCCTGATCAATGAGTGCTCTCACTAGTCTGGGTTCGCCGTCTCGAGAACGCACTAAGATCCGGGCAGTAGCTAGCAGGACAGGTGGTAGACAGGCCGCAGCACGAGGTAGGCTCTCCCTCGTCTCGGCCCTCCCCAAATTTACTGAGACTTCCGAAGTCTCGGCGGCATCATGCGTGGAGGTCGCCTCGTGAATCGAGGTATGGTGTCTCTGCTTGCACTCCTGACACCGCTTGTCGCACTTGCAGTCGGCGACGCGATGTTTTCCCAAACAATTAAAACAGAGACGGTTAGCTACCAGGGCCTCTTTGCGCTCTTTCGGGCCCTTAGCCTTGTAATCCGCGCAAAACAGAATAAAATGGCCCGCGCCACAGAGACTGCACTGGTCAGAAGAGCTCTTCGATTTGCTCACCTGATGAACCTTGACGTTTCTTTGGGTTACAGGTGGTTTGGAAGTTCGTCCTGCTGGTCCTCGCCGTTGCTCCTCCAAGGCCTCCACGGTGTTGACTCTTCCTTCTACAAATTCCTTTAGCTCGTCAAAGGTCGAGGGCAGTTTTGACTTGCCGTGGAGCGTCTCCCACTCACGCCGTGATTGTGGGTCCAGCTTCTCGACGATAAGGTGCACGAGCCAGTCGCCGCTGGCGTCGTAAGGCCTCTTCAGGGCTGCGAGGGCTTCCACAGAATCGCACATGGTATAGTAGAAGTCCTTGAGTTCCGGCCCGGACTCTCGTGTAAGCATGGGCAAATCGAAGATGGCCGCCATTAGATTCTTGACCGCCAACCGCTGGTTGGAATAACGGTCTTCCAGAACCTTCCAGGCTGCTTTAAAGTTCTCCTCCCGCACAGGCATATTACGCAGGTCTTGCGGCGTCTCCGCTAATGGCACCGCGCAGGTAATACAACCTCTCCGCATCGGACAAAGTCGCGTCCCGGACCACGAGGGACTCGAACAGTCCTTGGAAGGATGGCCAATCCTTATGCTGCCCGGAAAAATTTGGCAATGGAATCCGCGGTAACGAGGCCTTCGATCGTCCTACTGCCGCCGTATCCGTCGTAGTTGTGTTTTCCCGCGAGACGCGATCTACTGCACGCTTCGCGGCCTGCTCCAGGTTGGTTATCTCCTCCAACTTTGCTACTAGTAGGGCCTCCTGTTCTAGAAAGATCTCCTCCATCGCCGATGGCTGACCTTCCTTGAAGTACGGGTGGTCTACTAGATCAGGATCGGCCGACATAGCGATCAACTTATCGTGCTGCGCCTCGAACTTAGCCCAATTCTTGCGCAGGGCCCCCAAGCGAGTAGATACGGTTGCCTTTGTGAAATTATTAGCACCTAATTTCTTTAAATTGTCGTAGGCCCGTGCGATACGACCGTAGAGGTCACGTTGCCCCGTTACGAGATGGCTCATTGTTCCAGAGGTCACGCACGACGGTTACGCACAACGCGCGCGAGGAATCCCGAACGTTCCAGAGGTCACGCGCGACGGTTACGCACAGCACGCGCGAGGAATCCCGAACGTTCCAGAAACAAATCCAAACGGCGCTGATCCGGCTCGAAGGACCAAAAATGTTTGCAAAATAACGGTAGCGCACGTCAAGGAAGTCGGGAACTCGCGAGAGGATAGTCTGATTTGAGCACACTTAATTTTAGTCACTAAGTTTAATATTAAGTCTATTCTATGCACAACTATTTACAGTTTATAATAAATGGTCCGTTATGTACGTTTTACTACGATTAAATTACAGTTTAAGCGCTTAGCAACACTAATTCCTACGCGGTAGGCAATCTTTCTTAAGCGGCGGCAAAGCACGTGGATTCGGCCCGAATCCAGTAAACCGAAGCGATTTTAAGCGAAGCGGTACAAGCGATTTAAGCAATGCAGTGCAAGCGTTAGCAAGTTTTAAGCGTGTTACCTTGTGGACGGCTCGTCGACTAGTAGATCGAGGAAATCTTAGGCGATTTCCTCGAATCCGTGGTCTCTCCCCCTTCCATCGATCGCCGATCGATGGAAGGGAGCGCATGATCGATTGATCCACATGGACAAGGGGGGATAGAATAATGCGTCACCACGCTTAAGTTAACTCGGTCTCGGGAGATGGCGCAATAAGTATTATTTCTCGAACAATCCCATTTTGGGTAACAAGGGATACAAGTACAAGCATGTAATTGCACCGCTACTCCCACGTGTATCGGTTAGTAGGACAGGGAAGGGTCTAACTGCACCGCGAGTCATGGTGGTAAACGATAACAAGATCGATTACGTGCACTGGGACGATCCCAACGAGCTGGTGGACCGATTCCGTTTGCTAGAAGCGTCGCGTCAGGCGGGTAACAACTCGCACGACAACGAAATTCTATCGATTATCGAGGAACTCCGCGAGGTAGGCCTCATTATAAATTAAACCGCGCAACGATGATTTGCACTGTATGCATCGAGATGCCGATCAACAAATTTGGGGTATCGCTCGAGAAGAGTGGAGCAGCTACAATGGACTATTACAAATGGAACGGTTTGCTTCGAAATTATATGCGCGATAACGCTCTTTGCGTGGTTGGTGCCGACTTTGATGCAAAATCACGCAAGATACGACGCGTAGCTCACCCCACGGTCGATACCGATGCCGTCAATAAACTATACATGGAAAAGAGCATTAAACTTTTGAGAGAGCAGCAGGAAGAATTAGAGAGGAAACTGATCGTGCTTCAGAGAAATATGCTGACGTTGCAAAACAGCGTTCAAAAGATATCACAGGCGTTGAATTCTATACCGCAGCAGGACACCGAAAATCTAAAAGTTAAAGAGGCTATAACCGCTTTTGCTACGGAGCAGCAACTTATTCAGAATTTCCTGGGACCAATGGGGAGCACATAATGCATGTGCACGATAATTATCGCACCATTCGTGTCAAAGACACCTCTGCGATCAAACATGCTGTCATTATCGAAATCCAAGAGTAAAGAAGAAAACCACGGCCACAAGAAGCAACAACTTGTTGAGGAATTGCATGCTCCAGCTCGAAGACACTTCCCACGGAGGCACGTCATAGTGCATGGATACGATGATCTGTGGCAAGCTGACGTTGTAGAAATGCGTCCATACTCGCGATTCAACCAAGGTTACCACTACATACTCACCATCATCGATGTGCTGAGCAAGTATGCATGGGCGTTACCGCTCAAGACTAAAAGTGGTGCTGAGGTGACTAAAGCGTTTGCAAAGATATTTAGAGATCGATATCCGAAAAATTTGCAAACCGATCAAGGAAAAGAATTTTACAACGCCGATGTGCAGAAACTCTTAACAAAACATGACATTAATCATTATTCGACGTATTCGGTGATGAAGGCCTCCGTCGTAGAACGTTTCAATCGAACTTTGAAGAACAATATGTGGAAAATGTTTACGCTCAATGGAACCTATAAATGGACCGATGCGCTACCGCGTCTACTTGCAGAGTATAACGCACGAAAACATAGAACCATCAAAATGCGTCCTCGCGATGTTACTCCTGCGATCGCCGATAAGTTGCTAGCCACCGTATACAGCAACATAAAGATCGCTGCTCCAGCAAGATTCAAATTAGGCGAGTTTGTGCGCGTGAGCAAATTTAAAACCATCTTCGATAAAGGCTATACACCGAATTGGACAACGGAGGTGTTCAAGATAGCGAAAGTACAGGCAACTAATCCCGCGACGTATCTGCTCGTCGATTCCTATGGAAAACCAGTTGCCGGAGGATTCTATGAACACGAGCTGCAACGCGTCGCCGATCCTGATGTATATTTAGTGGAAAAAGTGTTGCGTAGGAAGGGGGATAAGGTATACGTCAAGTGGCTGGGGTTCGATAAATCACACAATTCATGGATAAATAACAAGAATGTATTGTAAAATAATAATAATAATAATACATGAACAAATAAAAATAATGTGTGGATAAAATAAATACATGTGTACAATTTATTTAACATTTGCTGCGAGTAATGTCGCTACCAATCATTCAAGACATATGCCGGCAGTTCGCAATCAACAAGAGATTTGCCAGTTTCATCAATGACATCACGCTCACAAAATTCCTTTGTAAAAATATCATTGTAAAAAAATAAATTTTAAAGCTTCATATCGATATGATGTATAGTTTCATAAAGAGCGAGGGAGAAAAGCTGACAATAAAAATAGCATTCTGGAATATCCATGTCTCAGTCAACTATATGATATCCAATTGTTCTATGAAGAATTATGTATATTTCATTATTAGCCCATGGATAGTAAAGAAATATATATAATTCTTCATAGAACAATTGGATATCATAGGGCTGCCAGATACATGGATATTCCATAATGCTATTTTTATTGTCAACTTTTCTCTGAAACTATACATCATATCGATATGAAGCTTTAAAATTTCTTTTTTTACAATGATATTTTTACAAAGGAATTTTATAGCGGAATTTTATAATGTCCCCAGGGTAGAGTGTCAATCGAATCGGGTACGATATACCGCTTGTCGTCGTATGGGCTTAGAGCGATTTTGGATTCGGAAATGGTGTACACTTTGTGCAATTTAGACCGTATACATGATTGCCTGCGAACCATTTCGATCTCCTTTTGCAAACACTCCGCGTAGTCGTCGAAAGTTATCGTTCTGGCTATGATGTTGGTCTTGACGCCTTTTGCCTTTTTCGTATCTTTTTTACCATCTACGCGGAGTGCATACATTTTCGCTCTAAGACCTACGAATTCGGTCATTATCGCTCCATTATTTTCGTCCTTCATCAACCCTGGAACCTTCTTATTTAGACGCGGCATATTATATGTATTGTCGACGGGATAATCGAATGTGTCGAATCTATCGATATTGCGTTTCATGGTCTCGTAGATATCTTCGCATTGAATGTGATAAATGAGGCTGTCAGTGTCGGTATACAGAATTTTACAATTTTGAGCTAGCAGTGGAGACATGTAATCGTGATGAAATTCATACAAACAAATTTTCGATATGTCCAGAATGCACATACCCACGTATATCGGTTTGTTGAATTTCACCTCGACTTTGCGCAATTCAACAGCTATTAAATTTTCCGAAAAAACACTTCTGCTGTGGAAATTCGGTTTCGCGATCATTGCCTCTGCACCAAAACGTCCATCCCAATGTGTTAAAAGTTTTACATCCACGTGATTTCGCACGTTTTCCATAGTTTTACCAAATACCGCGTTGTTCATCAATTTATATAAATTTTTCTCAAAATCGTTTGTCGCGGCTGTTCTGAGCCGTGTATTTAGTTCGATGTAATCGTGGAGCCAGGGAGATTGAGCGAATTGAAGCACGTGATGTATCTTTGTAATACGAAGACCGTGTCGCGTGCACTGCTGCAGGTTGCGATAATGGATAACGTAACGCTGCTTATTGTATAATGTCGCAAGTAACTTATCCTGTCTGCTGCCAGGTGGTTTGGCACGCGTTGGACAGAATGGTAGATCAGCATGAGCGTCATGCAGACGTTGCGGATATTCCAGATCTACCTCGAGAATATATCCCGTGGGCGAATCGATAGCGATCGAAGACACGTCAAAATTTGCAACATCTTCGACCCATTGAAATTTAGCGTATGGCAAGGGCTGACACATTGCCCATCCATACAAATTGTTCACATCAAAATACATCAAGTACGATGACTGTTCCGATGCGTCGTAAGATGGCATGTACTTGTTATTGGCATGTGCGTATCTTCCGGAACATTGACTTAAACCTCCACGTATACCACGTTCGATAAACATGACCATATCGACGTCGGTGAGCAATTCGAATGTAATTTTGGTATGTTTTAACATAGCATCCCACGTGAAACCAGGTAATGTATAATAATGCGCTGAATCTAATCCGTAACTCTTGATACAACTTTCGCGAAAATTTTCAAAAATATCTGCCAATAACAAGACATCTGTTTTCAAATACAAGTCGCTGTATTCGCCCAAGGTTCTAATCCCGAAACGTTGCCAAACAGTCTCGGCGTGCGCGTAATCGCTTTCGGATACAGTCTCACCCGTTAACGAACTGTAGAATGACTCGCGCGGTGGTAAGCACGGATCCTGCAGCTTGTTCGCACAATCAAGATATTCATATGGAAAGACACCCTTTCGCGTTAATAAATTGAAATCTTCAATGGATAATGTTTCAAATTGGGATCGTAAAATTTTCAATTGATCTGCGTTAAGAAAAGATGCTAATTTGTCGAGACTGGTATTGAGAAATTTGTATGAATCGATGAATCGCAATTTAATATGATTTCGCGAGTCTGATTCAGCCGGATCTTCAACATTTTTTGTGAAAGAAATATACTTTTCCTTAGTTATTGGTAATACGCCAACGTGACCTTTGAAAGCGGTAGCTATTTCCATGATAATGAAATGTGAATCATAGCCGGATAAATTATGAAAAACTATGGGGATGTAAAACGCATTTCTATATTTTAAATTGCATTTCGAATGTGCGGGTCCTCTAAACCGCCCGGATATATGACAATGATCGCGAACTCGTACATCATCTGCCTCGAATGGCTCTTCGCAAATATGACAATTTGTTGCATTGCGAAATGTTATCCACTGGTCTTTCGTCAACTTTTCCATAGAAGTATTATTGACTAGAATGGGCTTGGCAAAATCTGCAAAATTTTTTAGTTCGTCGACGAACCATGAAATACAATCCGCGTCGCGGCGACATCGATATATCGATAGCGATGTATCGTACGAACAATGCATATAATATGCAATGCTGTGCACTTTATGTTGCTGGTACGCGTGTAATTTAGAATCCGCATCACCCATCCTGCGGTCCTCCGTTTTCTCGATGATGCACTCAAGATCTGCATATATCACGAATGGATGTCGCTCCATCATGCAGTGGTTCTTGAAACTGAGGAAATTGTTGCCTTCGCTGGGCAGCAGAATGGCACAATCGTTCATATTCCCGCAGTCCACTGCATGGGCCTCCAACTTATCGATAGATCCAAAGTAGTGCAAGCATCTGCAAAACCATAAAAAATTTTATTTAATTTTTTTGCGAGACATTTCAACATTTCACAAGTTTATATACGTACCGGTCACAGATGAATTTCTTTTCTTTGTGCTTGCTCAGCTGCATGCTCACCAGCCGGGACAAGTTCTTGATCAGTACAAAGTGTCCTACATCGCCGTGCTCTTGATACGGTGTGTATAGCAGGTTGATGTGTCGATCCCTCTTTTGGCTGGTGAGACGCAGCGGAAAGACTGCAACAGTTATCTTCTCATTGTCCTTCTCCAGTCGCTCCTCGAAACTGTATACGTTGATGGAGATTTCGTTCTGCCGCTCAAACTTCCCAATTTGCTCCATGGACATTGGAAATTCAATACCCTGGAGATTTAGCATGGAAGCATAGTCTGGGTATGAACTCGGGCGGTCTGCATTTCGTTCGGCTGGATGAAGAGCGGCGACCACTGCCCACGCGAAACACGCATTGTCTGTGGATTGTACACTAATTGTTGCATTCTTTAGCAACAATTTCTGTGGTAACCTGTAGTGACACCCCGCGCGCAGTGGATTGTACTTGTTAACATTGACTGTCAGATTCAGGATTCTCGTCAATGCCCATCCACTGTCGCGTTCCTGGAACTCTTCCAACGATGCCAGGGTTGGTTCGATAACGCATCGTTGGTACCACTCTTGCAGATCGGATGTGTGGAAGAGTTCACAGTTTCGGGTATTAATGCTTTTACAAGCATGCTTGTCACCCGCCACAAATTCACCGTTGAACACCGTGTTCACTTTGAGGCTTCGATGTTTCCTCAAAGCATCCTGCACATGCTCCAGCACAATGGTTGCTGCATCTTGGAGAAAGTTGCGCGGCTCGATGTAATTTGAATTTAGCACGGCACCAGTTAATACGCGGCATTCGAACGCAGTGTCTATTTCACGCCACAAAAGTCCTGTGCTGGAATGTCCTGCACCTTCACGCACGAAACGTCCGCGCAACGAATATTTTAGTCCTTCGAGTCGCGCGATTCGAGCAACCAACGATTGTCGAACCCCAATCGATAATCGAGGACGTTTCACTCGGCTGTGTTCTTCCAACGATTCAATACACTCGTTGCACCGTTCTTCCGACGCGAGGTATTCTTCTCGCGAAATCAATCGTTCGGATTGATCCAACAATTGACGTTCTGTTTGCATGAATTCTTCCATGATTGTAAATGGAATGTAAATGTGATATCTTTTCCACGCAACGCGTTGCAACGATTTGAGGCTTTGTGCAGTTTGGAGCGCGCTTTTATAAATAGGTACCATGATTCGATATCTCTGTCTAACTCTTTCGGTGTACCCTCTCCATCGAATGCATTGCATGTAAAAAATGGCGATCCGTCCCAACATGGTTCTCTGCAGTTTCTGTTGATGCAGCATAATTCTTTCTATGATTCACGCTTATGACGAAATAGCGCGCAAAATCTACGACACAGTTTCTGCTGACACCTAATTCTAAGATTTGACGCTTTCAAAAGTATCATATTACATTCGACACGTGCCAAGACTTTTATCCTTGAGGGTGAGACTCAAATTACATATGATCATGTGATATGTTGCATCGTTAGGATTGAAAAAACATTATGGAAAAGTTGGAAGTTTTAAAATAAAAATGTGGTGGTGGGGGAAGCAATCACACCGCTATTTAAGCCCGCTCTCCGACGCTATTCCATCAATCGCTCTGTAGCCTCAGTGACTTTCGACGGAACAAATACTACTCTGAAAAAAAAGTGCAGTACTAGTGTCGAAGAAAACGCCGAACGTATGAATTATTACGTTCCGATCATGCAGGATGATGGTATAGCTCAATGTGGGGAGGAGACAGTTGTTTGGTATGGCTTAATTTTACATATTCTTAAATTTTTTATGTTTGTGCAAACAATTTCATATCTTTCATTGTTCTCTTAGCCCGCGCCGAACATCGCGTATCATGGTTAGAAGATACGCATTAACATCCATGGGTAGTAAATATTTGGAAATTGGAATCAGCGTACGACCTACGATCGATGTAGAAATTGTTCTCGGCGATAATCGTGGGATGTATCTCACATTGCCATGGCATACTTGGCATGCGTTATGCAGCAGTCGTACAGCCATTGAAGAACGTTCACGATTACCTGGATCACCTTCGATGCAGATGGATAAATTAACGATAGATTTTTGTAAGATCTATAATTCTCCAATTGTAAGGATAACGCTACATGATAAGCCGTTGTATTTCAAACCGGATACAGTAACATTTTTATTAAATCTTGAACCATGTATAGGCTATGTATATTCGCGACTGTATCAAAATGTAAGAGATGTGCAGACGAAATTTAAAACTTTTGTTAACGTGCTACAGCAGAGCGATGTTGCCTGTGAAACGTTAGATGTGCGTCAAGCTGCTAAAATAATATGTGATAGTGAACATTACTGTGAGGATTATCATATAGATTGCGAACTGTTAGCATGCGCCATCAATGATATTCTAGCTGATGCTCGTAGGAAAAATGTTAAATTATATTCTTTCATTTTAAAATAAAATTTCTTAACCATATATTATTTCTCAATTTTATTTACCCGCCTTCCGCCTCCTTCTCTCACCATCTAATTTTAAGATTCAGCATTTCTGCTGACGCTGCATAATCTTATTTCATTCGTTCATTCTTCGCGCTGTCAAATGATGTCACCCTGCACGGTTGCTCCAGAGGATTCGAGTTACACGCGATCGCGCGAGACGCTGCGACGTTAAGTATTACTCTCTCTTTCCTTCCTCCGAATTTAGCTTTCGCTCCTCCAAATGCGTGGTTTGGAAAAAGCCGATCTTCCCCGACATTGTCCGACGTCATCCGATAAAGTATTAAGCAATTTCAGCTTTATAATGGTTTGAAAAAAAATATTTGGGAAAAAAATTTCTGGGGCTGGATCGAGTCTGAAAAAAGATTTTTCATACAAGACCCAGCCCCAGAAATTTTTTTAGAGGGAGGGGATGACCCTCGGTGGAAATTTTCGGGGGTGGGTCCGACGTGGAGAGGTCTCCGCGGCGGTTCGGTCCGGACTGATCCCCTCCACGATTGCGGCTTCCCCCACTCCGCGGTTCGTGCGCAATCGGTTATCCACTCCCCGCTTCCCCCCCGCACCCATGTTTCCCTCCACCGCACTCCCCCGCGCGCCCTCACTTCCCCCCGCCCCCGCGCTCCCCTCAGAGGACCTGAGTTGGAATCCCCCTTACCTTACTACTTACTCTCCACAGTGCAACCCCGTCGAGCGGGTAAACCGCGTACTCAAAACAATGATCGCGCAGTACACGGCCGAAAACCACCGGCACTGGGACCGATGGATACACGAACTAGTGTTCGCATATAACACCGCCAAACACGAGAGTACCGGTTTCACGCCAGCGTTCCTGGTCCACGGACGGGAACTAAACCCACCGGCCGCCCTCTACCGTCCACCAGAAGACGACCCACCGGACCTCGACCACACCGATACCCGATTCCGGAGACAACAGATCGACGACCTACAGGACGCCATCGCATTGGCTCGCCGAAACCAGGCACGAGCATTCGAAAGCCAGAGCAAACACTATAACTTGCGTCGGCGAGATTGGCGGCCCGAGATCGGAACATACGTAATGCGGCGAGAACACCACATATCCGACGCCGCGCAAGGTTTCGCCGCGAAGCTGGCACCGAAATTCGCAGGCCCGTACCAGGTCGTCCGGTTCCAGGGGCCAAATATCGTTGTGCTCAAGGACGAACGCAATCGCAGCAGCCGGGCCCACCTCAAGGATGTCAAACCCTGCACCGAAACAGTCAACACCGACGCACCGACCAGGGGACAAAACGACTCCGACACGAGCCCGGCCGAGGACCACGTAGGGGCTCAGTTGCGCCATGGAAGACATACTGGAGATACGTGTGCGCGAACCGGCAAGCCCCCGAATGCGCCAAAAGTTCCGCGACCTGTTCGGGGAGTCCTCGGGGGAGGAATCGCCCCCGCCGAGCAGCCGCCGTCCACCGTCCTTGCCACCAACACCGGGCAAGGACCTACCGTGGGTCCCAGCACGGACCCCATCGCCGGCAAGGCCGTCCACGAGCGGGTGGAAACCTCCACCCCCCAAGACGCGGCCCTCGGCACAACCGGAGCCCGCGGCCAAACCACCGCAGCCACGGGCCAAAAGGCCGAAAATCGCCCCCTGGAAGGGACCGACGAGCAGGCCGCCAACAGCAGCGGCCACCACCAAGGCACCGGCCGACCGGAAATCAACCAGTCGACCGCCCGGAACATCCGCATCCGAGCCGCCACCAGCCCGGACCGGAGCACCGTCCAAGGAAACGGCCCGACGCCCAGCGACGCCGACACGCCGGCCGCCACCAACCGAGGCCGGGCCCGAGCGGAAACGAGCCCGCAAGGCCCCCAAACCAGGGCGATCCACTCCAACCAAGGAGGCACCGCCACCTGCCCCGGAACCCCGACCTGCAACCAGCCAGCCCGAGCCCCCGCTGCCGAGGCCCCGCGACGTTACCGCACCAGGGCCTTCGTGCGCAGCCAGGGAGACCACCACCCCCATGGACCCGGAGGGAGCGACGGACGACCAGGGATGGACCGTCGTAAATCTGGAGCACCTCCGGGAGGGACAGCGCTTCCGCGTGCGCCAGGACGGGCGCACGATCCAGCTCCGCCGCATAGCCCCGTCCCTAATTAAATTTAAGTTAAGTTAAGGTAGGATAAGTTTAGGTTAAGGTAGAATAAGGGTGACGGGTAGCCGCAAGGCATAAGTCTAGCACATAAGTCTAAATAAAACCGGAGTTTCATCCAGAGATGCACGCATTTTCCCGATTATTACGTCGCATCTCTCTCCGAAGAAAGAGGGGGATGTGACGTAGCGTCCCAGCGCGAGGAATCGAGCGCACGGCGGTACGACCGGGAGTGAAGCCGAGCGCACGCGGGCGACCGCGACCGAACCCGACCGAACTCGCCCGAAGCGTGCCGGTTCCGCGACGCGTCAGCGCGATGACGCTCACTCCCCACTGCGCCGCTAGATCGCGTCGGTTTCTCGCTGCTGGGAATTTCCGAGAATCGGGACATATGCCGCGATGATTCCGAGGCAAGGGAGTTCCAGTGGGGAGACGGACCCCCACCACCAGACTTGCCTGGATGTTGCCCGGTGCAAACCTCGGTGAAACGACTCCGTATACTCCGCGATCGTCAGATCGGAATCCACCCCGTTCCTACCACCTGTCCCGGTAAAGAGACGCAGGAAGTTGCCCGGTCTCTTTCCCGCTCCTCGTGTTGAACAGAGACGCCCGGATGCTGCCCGGTCTCTGCCGACACTTGTCCCGTTAAAGAGACGCAGGACGTTGCCCGGTCTCTCTCCCGCTCCTCGTGTTGAACAGAGACGCCCGGATGCTGCCCGGTCTCTGCCGACACTTGTCCCGTTAAAGAGACGCAGGACGTTGCCCGGTCTCTTTCCCGCTCCTCGTGTTGAACAGAGACGCCCGGATGCTGCCCGGTCTCTGCCGACACTTGTCCCGTTAAAGAGACGCAGGACGTTGCCCGGTCTCTCTCCCGCTCCTCGTGTTGAACAGAGACGCCCGGATGCTGCCCGGTCTCTGCCGACACTTGTCCCGTTAAAGAGACGCAGGACGTTGCCCGGTCTCTCCCGCTCCTCGTGTTGAACAGAGACGCCCGGATGCTGCCCGGTCTCCGCCGACACTTGTCCCGTTAAAGAGACGCAGGACGTTGCCCGGTCTCTCTCCCGCTCCTCGTGTCGAACAGAGACGCCCGGATGCTGCCCGGTCTCCGCCGACACTTGTCCCGTTAAAGAGACGCAGGACGTTGCCCGGTCTCTCTCCCGCTCCTCGTGTTGAATAGAGACGCCCGGATGCTGCCCGGTCTCTACCGACGCTTGTCCCATTAAAGAGACGCAGGAAGCGGCCCGGTCTCTCTCTCGCTCCCTTACCGTCCCGATACCGAGACACCAGGCGCGGAGCGACCGAATTGTTCCGTTAAGCGGACGCGCACGACATAGACCGACGACGCCGTACCGCGAACCGCGCCGCCGCGCAACGACGGCTTGACCGCGATTAACGCGAAGTACCCCGCGTCTAAGTACTTGTATCTAGTGTACATAATTACTGATAGTGAATAAACCTAATTTTAAACTACCACGGAAGGACTTAATTAACCCTGGCAAATCCGACTGAGACCGTCCTTCCAACCGGAGTGACAACCGTCACACTGCTCCACGCAGGGCACCACACACCACCAGAGGTGTGCCCTACGTAAGGAGCATGGTGAAGTTGCCTGCGGAGTTCCAGCGGCTGCTGGGACTCCAGAAGCAGGTGGCCGAGTTGATGGCCCGGCTGGACCCGGGAGCCGTGACCATCGCGGCATCCCCGCGATGTGGGTCGCCCTCGAGCTCAGTCCGGTCGGGGGCGCTGACGCCGCGCGTCGGTTCGGCGATGGGGGAGCCCCGCGTCATTCTCGAGAGGTGCGACGCGCTCCTCACGGGTGGCGGGTCGGCCGCGATTTCCGCCGGAGGCGAGAAGGGGAGGGAGGAGGAGACGGGCACCGCGGGACTCGGGCCCTGGGAGGAGGGCGTCCTGGAGACGCCCGCTGACGTCGCGGGGATGTTGATTGAGGTCGACACCCCGACTGGCGTCAGCCATGACGATGGCAGCGCTGTCGCGGGAGGGGTCTGGCGCGGGAGCCAGGCTGAGGCCTGGCCCCGACCCGCATCGAACACGGAGAGGGAGGGCCCTCTCGGCTCCGGTGGGATCAACGGGGGTTGTCTGGACGACCCTCTGCCATCTTCCGACGGGGGCACGGACGGGTGTGGGAGACCCGGATTCGTCCCGGGCAAGCGCGAGCGGAAGCCCGGCGTGTGGACGGACCCAAAAAGGTTGGGTCCAGGTATGAAGGCCCTGCCGACACGGGCATCGCTCCGCGACTGGGCGGAGACGATGTTGGTCGGCGGTCTGGCGGGGCAGGCCCAACAAGAGTTGGACGCGGTCGCCGCGACTATCAGCGCGGCGAAACACATGAAGTCGATGGACAAGCGCGCTGTCCGAATCGCGATTCGGCGCGCGTCCGTTGTCGCCGCGGAGCTGACCGGCAGGGCGGAGAGGGGTGAGAACCCCAACAGGCCGGCGCGAGAGGTGGTGTTCCGCCCGGGCATGTGGGAGATTAAGTCCCACAAGCTGGCGTCGCGGGTGCGGGCGCTGACGGACCAGGCGCACTCCCTGGGGGAATGCCTGCACGTCAGGGAGAGGGAACTGGAGTGCCTGCGCGGGAAATACGCTCGTCTGGAAACGTGGGCGTCCCTCAGGGGTGTGGGCGTGACGGAGTCGGAGGCCTTGCCCTTCCATCCGTCCGTCCCGCTCCCCGCTCGCGCGGAGCTCCTCCCGCCGTGCCTGCCCCCCTGGACGGACGCCGGCGCCGCGCCATCGTCATCGGTGGCGGTGCCCGGGCCCTCGTCGGCCGCGAGGTCCGAACCCCTGCCGGGGGAGACTACAGCGAGCGACCCTGCCACCAAATGGGGGAAGAAGAGGAGGCGCAAGGCGTCTCCCCCTCCCTCGGCCCCGACCACGGACCCCCCATCCCTACGCGCCGGCGCCACTGCCGCGGAGCAGCCGTGGGACGCCGTGTTGCGCCGGATGGGGGAACTCGAGAGGCGGGTCGATGCCCGCCTCCTGGCCCTGGGAAGGGTCCTGGGGCGTGGCGAGCCGACGTTGAAGCCGGCGGCCGAACCGACGCCACTGGCCCTGGAGTGGGCCAAGGCCGGCAAGGGAACCCCTGCTGGGGCCGCCCCCCCCCCTCGGAAGGAGAGGGGGAAAGCGAAGGGGCAGGCAGGTGCCGGCAGGTCTGCTGGTGGACCAGCGGGCATGCCGTCGGGCAAAAAGGGGGGTGCTCCCCCTCCCGCTCCGCCACCGCCTTCTTTGCAGAAGAAGGCCGGACCCCCGCCGTCCCCGGCTCCGCCGCCCCGCAATCTGGCGATGGCTGGGGCCGGCACGAGGGAGATGGTGCCGCCGAGGGCCACTCCCCCGACGTCCGCGGCTGTGGGTGGAGGGGCGGGTTACCCGCCCCAGCCAACCCTAGCGCGGCTCAAGCGGGAGAACAGGGCCGCGAACGCCGCCAAAAAGGCCAAGAAGGCTGCAGCGACCGCTGCCGCGTCGGGCACCCGGGCCTCGGCCTCCGGGACCCAGGCTGCCGCTCAAAGCACCTGGGCCCAGGTCGTCGGCCGCGGGACCGGGAGGGCGGGGAAAACGGCCGCCGGGGGCGGCGCTAGAGGAGGACCAACGGGGGGGGGGCTGCCGCGACGACAGCTCCCCAGCGGAAGGGCACGCCCGGACGAGCCCCGGTTTTGATCCCGCGTTCCCCCAGAACTGCAGCGGTGGCTATCACCGCCCCTGCTGGGGGGGAGAAAGAGTTCTTCGCACGGGTCGCCGGCGCGATGGCGGCCATCAAGGTCGCGGACCTCGGTATCACAGCTATGCGACCGAGGCGCGCCGTCACCGGGGGACTCGTCTTCGAGATCCCCGGATCTCAGGGCTCGGCCAAGGCTGCCGCCCTTAAGGCGAAGCTGGCGGAGCAGCTTGGGGGCACGGGCATTAGGGTACATTGCCCCCAAAAATTGGCCGAGTTCCGGGTGTGCGGCCTCACGGAGCTGGCGTCTGTGGAGGCGATACGGGCGGCGGTCGCGGCCCAGGGTGCCTGCGCGGCGGAGGACGTCTCGGTGGGAGTGAAGCGCCGAGACGCCGCCGGGCTTTTCTCCCTCTGGGTCCGCGGGCCTGTGGCGGCTGCTGCCAGGCTTGTTAAAGCGGCCACGATAATCGTGGACTCGCTAGTGGCCCGCGTCGTGCCGCTCGCGCAGCGGAAGCTGCAGTGCTTCCGCTGTCTCGAGTTCGGCCACGTGCAGGCCAAATGCAGCAGCCCCACCGTCAGGAGCGGCCTCTGTTACCGCTGTGGTAACGAGGGGCACTTGGCACGCTCCTGCGAGGCCGCCCCTGGCTGCCCGCTCTGCGCGGCAGCGGGGCTCCCCAGCATCCACCGGATGGGCGGACCGGCCTGTCGGCCTCCCCCTCCGACCTGCCCGGGGGCCCTGGACAGCTACCTCCCCGCCTTCGGGTGTTTCCCCCGCGTCAACTGCGTCTCCCTCACCCGCGACATCGTCGGTGGCAATGGAGACCGGTCCCCTGGCCTCGACATCTGCGGCCGGGGCTGGCGCCGGCAAAAGGAAGGACCGCGAAGAGTCTGATTCCCCGGCTAGCGGTCCTCCTCCGTCGGCGCCCGGGGGGTCCCCGAGGGAGGGGGGGGGGGGAGAAGAAAAAGGGGAAGGAGGGGGGCAGAACAGAGCCCCCCCCCGCTCGGCGGACCTGGGGCGGTCGGGAGGGAGGCCTATTTGAAGGTCCCTCCACCACTGAGCGGAGCGACGGAGGAGGCGAGCGGCGAGGAGGCGCGCGAGTTGGCGCGTTCGGTCGCGGCCTCGTTCGGAGGTGGGTCCCACCTCCCAGGCGACGAGACGGAAGGTCGCGAGCCCCCCGATACTGCCGGGGGCGCAGCCCGACCTGCGGGAGTATCGGGGGAGGCCGACATTAGCACCGAGTAATGTCACGAGGCCCTCCTATACTGCTCGCGAACCTCAACCACTCCATGCGAGCTCACGACCTGCTGGAGCAGGCTCGCGTGGAGTTGGGGGTCGGACTGGCCTTCATCGCCGAGCCGTATCCGCTGGGGGACCGGTGCTATCGATCCACCAACCCGGATCGGCAAGTGGCGATGACGTGGGAGGTGGGAAGAGGCGCCCCGCCGTGTTCGGTTGCCCAACACGGTCGGGGCTGGATGGCGGTAAAGTGGGGGGACCTCCTCGTAGTCGGCTGCTACCTGGCACCTAGGTTCAGCGTCCCGGAGTTCGAGGACCGGCTGAGCGAGATGGAGGCTTTTCTCGCCCCCCAATTAGCTCAGCCGGTGGTCCTATTGGGGGATTTTAACGCCCACGCTCGTGAGTGGGGCGCCCCCAGGACGGATTCCCGGGGCGAGGTGCTGCTCGAGTGGGCGGAGGCAATGGGGTTCGTTCTAAAGAGCCCCTACGCAGTCACGACGTTCCGCGGGCCGCAGGGCGAGTTTGTAATAGACCTCGTCTGGGTTAACCCTGCGGCGGCAGCATTAACGTCGGACTGCTGGGTGGCGGAGGATTCGGAGCCGGGTTCGGATCACATGTACGTGATCCTGGCCACCTCCGCTGACCCGCCTCCCCGTGCCCCTCGAGCTGGTAGACAGCCGCCGCGTTGGGCGCTCAATCGGCTTGACGCTCACGTGGCCCAGATGGCGTCCTCCGCAGTCGCCTGGCCTCCTTTGCCGGGCGACGTCCTCGACGACCCCCTTACTGGCGCCCTTTGGCTCCGGCGCGCGTTGCAAGCTATCTGCGACGCCACAATGCCGAGAGCCCGGGCGCCGGGTGGGGGTCGGAGGTCGGTGTACTGGTGGTCGACGGAGATCGCGGATCTCCGCGCCATCAGCCTACGGGCACGACGGCAGTACACCAAGGCCCGCCGTTGGGATCGACGGCGGATCACGGAGGACCGGCTGCAGGAGCTCCGCTCCGCGTTTTCCGCGGCGCACAAGGAGCTCCGTGAGGCCATCGCCCGGGCTAAAACCCGTTCGTGCGACGAGTTCCTCGCGACCCTCAACGAGGACCCTTGGGGGCGCCCGTACAGGGCCGTGTCCGTCAAACTCGGACCCTGGGCGCCTCCTGTTACAGAGGGCCTCGAACCCCGGCTTCTCCTCGACGTTCTGTCGGCGCTGTTTCCCCCTCCCCCGGTTCCAGGGGAGGGTGGCGCCGATGAGTCGGGAGACCGGGAGTTAACGTGGGGCACCGACATTGCGGATGCCCCGAGGGTCACGGAAGAGGAGCTCGCGTCCGCGGTGCAACAAATGCGTTCCAAGAACGCTGCACCCGGACCGGACGGAGTGCCCGGGCGAGTCTGGGTCTGCGCAATGGGCGCCCTCGGGGGCGGCCTCAGACGCGTGTTTGACGCCGCGCTGAGGACCGGGAGGTCCCCCCCCGCGTGGAAGGAAGCGAGGTTGGTGCTGCTCCGGAATCCCGGAAGACCTGCAGAGTCACCCTCGGCATACCGACCGATATGTCTTCTGGACGAGGCGGGCAAGTTGCTGGAGCGCATTCTAGCTGCCCGCCTCCTGGGCCACCTGGGAGCCGCGGGGTGTCCGGATCTTTCCGACCGCCAATTCGGCTTTAGGCGGCAGCGATCGACCATCGACGCCATCATGTTGGTCAGATCGCTGTCGCGCCGGGCGGCCGAGGGAGGCGGTGTCAGCGTGGCGGTGTCACTCGACATCGCCAACGCATTTAACACCGTCTCCTGGGCGGCGATTGAGCGGGCGCTGGTCTACCATCGCGTCCCGCTCTACCTTCGCCGCCTGATCCGGGACTATCTCCGCGGTCGGGTGGTCTCCTATGTCGGCCGGGACGGGGACGGGGTGACTCACGTGCACCGCGGCGTGCCACAGGGGTCCGTGTTAGGGCCCCTGCTTTGGAACCTGGCATACGACGCGGTGTTGCGGGTTGAAATGCCATCGTCGGACGTCTCGCTCGTGTGTTACGCGGACGACACTCTGGTGGTGGCATCCGGACAGCGATGAGAAGCGGCACTGGACCTCGCTGAGAGGGCGCTGCGACGCGTCATCCCCGCGATAGGGGCGCTCGGTCTGCGAGTCGCTTTCGAGAAAACGGAGGCGATGTGGCTCGCGGACAAGGTTGGGAGCGGAGTTCCCAACAGAGCGTCCCTGCGGGTTGGGGATGCCTGCATCGGGGTCGGCCGATCGATGAAATATCTCGGCCTGACCCTGGATACCTACTGGCGGTTTACGCGGCACTTTCGGGTCCTGGGCCCCCGGTTGGAGCGACAAGTGTGTGCTTTCGCACGCATCATGCCCAACCTGGGAGGCCCTCACGAGGCAGTTGGGCGGCTATACGTGACGGTCGTCCGGTCCATGGCGCTCTACGGAGCCCCAGTGTGGGCCGGCGACCTGGAGGACTGTCGCGTCGGGCGTGAACTCCTTGCCAGGGTTCATCGCCGCGCGGTCCTCCGTGCCGTGCGGGCATACCGCACGGTGTCACACGCCGATCTGTCGGCGCTGGGTGGGTCTCCTCCTTTCCATCTGCTCGCGGAGATGGAGGCGGAGGTTTACTTCGCGTCCCACGATCTCCGTGGAGCGAGGAACCCCCTTGCGCGGGATGGACCTGAGGTGCGGGGCCAGGCCCGGCGACGCATGGGAGCCAGGTGGATTGACTGGCTGTCTCTCCCTGAACATCGGGAGAGACGCGTCGTCGGGGCGCTCCTGCCTATTCTCGCCGAATGGGTGGGGCGTAGGTACGGCAGGCTCACCTTCCGTCTGACGCAGATGATGACCGGTGTAGGGTGTTTCGGTGATTATCTGTGTCGCATAGGGCGGGAGGAGTCGTCGCAGTGCCACAGCTGCGGCCGGGGTGTCGAGGACTCGGCGGACCACACTCTGGCCAGGTGTCCGGAGTGGCTGGACGACCGCCGGGTCCTCCAGCGGCAGCTGGGTCCCGACCTCTCTTTTCCGACTGTCGTGAGTCGGATGGCGGAGGATCGGGACTGTTGGGCGGGCGTCTCCTCCTTCTCCGAGGTCATAATGTTGGAGAAGGAGGAGGCTGAGAGGGACCGGATCAGGGCGGGTCTTCGGCCCCGCACGGTCCCTCGGAGGCGGCGCGCGAGATGACCCGGAGCCGGGGGAGGCCGTGCGGCGACTTAGTTCTGAAAGTCGCCCCGCTCCCCCGGTTAAAAGGCCCCGGGTCGCGCCGTCACTCCCCCGTATGCGGAGTGGGAAGGGGGCCGTACCCCGTAACGGGTGCGGCGACAGACCCCTCGTATGCCCCCCCCCCCTGTGAGAGAGGGGGGGCGTGCAGTCGGGGGATATCTTGGGGGAAGGGGAAAAGCGGCCCGCCAAGCTTTAGGGCGGGCCGCTGTATGTCAGGGAGGGAGAGCGGGGGGGGGGTCCATGAACTAGCCCCCCCCCGGGGAGCGGCGTTGCCACGCCGCTCCCGATAGTGCGATCGAGCTCCGGGGCATAAACGGGCGGCTGATGACGGGCCGCCCTATAGGCACACGTCGCCGACCGCCCGCCCGAGGTGGCCGTCGGGGAATCACGCCCCGACCGCCTTAAAGGCCCCTCGGGATGCGGCGCACAGTGGGAAAAAATCGGTGCGTCACCGGCCAAAAATCTATAACTTTTGAACGGATGAAAATAACGTAATAATTGTTTTTGCTTTAATGAAGTTGGTGTGTCCTTCATTAGTTAAATAATATTACGTTACTTATATTAACCCTCGGTTGTCACACTGGGTCAAAATGACCCAAAATTTGACTTTAAGGTATAATATCTTTAAGGCATCATTGAAGACGGTAGTACTGGTGCCATATAGTAGTAATTTCGTGTATCCTCTACAGGCAGAGACGCTCCCCCAGTGACTTTTTTAAGCAAAAAAATTTTCAGGAACTTTTTCTTTCAAAATTTTTTTAAACATGATGATACTTCAAATATATTTTACAATGTTCAAACTTGATCTCAAAATTTTTGCGACTTAATTTAACAGATAGTTTTTAAACAACAGCTGATTGAAAATTGGCTTGGATCGAATCGACATAGTGTGACAACAATGTTTGAAAAAATAGGTGTGACAACCGAGGGTTACGTAATACTTAATTACATTAACTAATACGATAATGTTACTTACAATATTCCTATTTACAAAATTCGAAAATATCCCTAATCTCGTCTGGCCACTCTTCTTGGATATCCTTCCCTTTTCGTTGCAGCCTTAAGGATGATATTAAAGGATCCGACGAAAGTAGCATAATACAGAAGAGATCTTGATTAATTCTCTGTCTTGATATTTTGCAAGTGTTGCTAAGTCTTAACCTTCGGTATTCTTTGTGATTAGCCTCCTGTGCTTCCTCAGACAATTCTCCGATTGGTAAAATATGAGAACCAATTATATATTCACCATGGCTCAGAATTTTGTGAACTGTTGGTGTTAAATTTCTGTCTGGATACGTTTTTTTAAATAAATTTAGGGTAGTTTTCGCATACTTCCCAAATCTTTGAGGATTCAATTTCAATCCACTATTGATCATATTTAAAATATTATTAAATCTCACGACAATTTCTTCTTTTATGTTTAATATATTTGCTGTAATTTAAAAATTTCCGAAAAATCGTCTGGCAGTATTGCCATCGTTCGTATTTCCAAACCCTTGTTTGGGTGTGTCTACTATAAGGCCTAATCTTTCTCTAAATTCTTTTTGTATTCTTGTCTTCTCTTTTTCTTTTATTTCTAATTTGGTCTTATCCTGTTTTATATTTTGAAATCCAATAGATTTTTCATAAGCAACGTTTAATAAAAACTCCATAAATCGCATCCTTGCATGTAAAGGAGATAAACCAAATTCAGCATTTTGTTCCGGGGCTTTTTTGCCATCGGAATTGAATTGTTTCATAGTTTTAGAGCATATCACACATCTAGTGGTCGCTGAAGTTCCCGAAGCATGTTGGGCTACTTTTCCATCAACCATTGTGAAAAAGAGCTTGTGTTTAATTTTTATATTTTTTCCGTGTATTGTTTTGTTTGTCTCCTTTAACATGCGTATCTATTTTTTTAGATTTGTATCTTCCAATTGAATTAACTCCTTGGTTTCTTTTATATATTTAAACCTGAGTGGTCGGCAAAAATGTGTCGATGATGGCATGGGATTTTTCCATACTTCGGTGGCATTTTCTTCACTATCTGTAGCAAAATTTAACCTCAGCGGAACTAATGAAGTTATAAATAAATTTGCATCAGAAATGTCATTAGCATTTCCGGAAAATGCCTGTTTATATTGATTCTGACCTGATGATGATCCGTCAAAACCGTACTTAGAATACAATATCAAATCAGCAGAATTTAATTCAGCTATTTCTTTTGGTAGCTTAGTTTGCAGAATTCTTTTAGCAGTGTGATCTAACAAATCTTGAAGAGTACATTCTGCCGATATTTCCGTGGTTTTCTAATTATTTGGCATTGAATTCTTCTTTGTTTTCGTAATTACAGAGTAAGGAGGGAACTAGAGGTCCCTATTTCACGTGTATTTACATACACGTGTACACGTGTAGTAAACGTATCCGAACTTGAATCCGTGTAATTTTAATACACGGATACCCGTGTAGTTCTGTTCACGGATATCCGTGTATATAGTTCTGTTCACGGGCAACGTGAACGTTGCCATGACGACGTAACAACAAAGTATGTATTTCTATTTAATTGTATTTTACGCGGCGGTATTTGGCGACCATGCATCCGTGTACTTATAATCCGTGTACACGTGTATTAAGAACACGGATTTTTAATTCCTTAATACACGTTACACGTGTCCCGTGTACACATGTATTTAGAAACACGTGAAAAGCCAAGACCTCTAGAGGGAACACATACTTTACTCCTTTTTTTTGTAGATGTTGAGTTAGTTTCTGATATTTTGCCTTAGATAAACCTAAATCAAGGAAAATTGCCAAAGCTTCTTGAGGAGAAAAGGAATCTAATTCTGTCGGTGAAAATATGGCATCAAATATCCGATCTATCTCTGAATTCTCTGCTTTTTCGACAGCTTCTAAAATTTTTGCTCTTTTATAATCGTGATTTTTTTTATAATTGGAGATGATAATTTCTGGCATATCTATTTCTAAAGTGGACAAATTTTCGTTTATTTCACTCTTTTTTCGTCTTTTTGACCTGTCAGCACTCTCTTCATACGATTTCTTTGGTCGACCTTTTGAACTGTTCGGTATCGGTACATTGCCTATTTCATTTAGACCTTTTATGGCGAAAGTTGTTTCCAGCCATCGGGAATTCTTCGTCAAAATCATTCCTTTATTATAATATGAAGATTTGTATTTACTTTTTATATGATTGTAAATTCCAGCAAGGTTAATGCTAAAGAATCGTGGTACATCTTCATATTTAACTCCACACTTTTCCGCTATCTTATTAACAAATTTTTTTTCACTAATACTAGTTTCTTCTATAAAGATATTAAATAAAAATTTATATGTATACTTCATTTTTATAACTATTATGCGGACACCACACTGAACTCAATTAAACTTAATTCAGAATAATTCACGACAGTAAAAGTACACTTTATCAATCACCAAAGCTGTATACTTTTCTTTAAACTTTTATATTGTGCGTAAACGGTTTCAGACGGATATCATTCTTTGCATACTCGTCAGGGACATATGGTAGAATAATACTACATTAACAGTCGAACTGTGAAACGTCGTGATTCTTCTGTTTCAAACAATGTAAGTAACTCGAAGACATTGTAGGCGAATGCTTGTAGTTAAAAATAAATGTTCCTGTCTATACTTGGATCATTTTATCCTAAAACACTCAGAGTTTAATTATTTAACAAAAAATAAATAAAAATATTTCAAAATGTCAAGACAAATAGTTAATCGAGATCTCTTCCGTATTATGTTACTTTCATCAAATCCTTTAATATCATACTTAAGGTTGCAACAAAAGGGGAAGGATAATCGAGAAGAGTGGCCAGAAGAAATATTTTTGAATATTAAATAGAAATAATGTAAGTAATGTTATCGTATTAGTTAATGTAATTAAGTATTACTTAATATAAGTAACGTAATGCTATCTAACTAATGAAGGACACACCAACTTCATTAAAGCAAAAAGAATTATTACTTTATCTTCATCCGTTCAAAAGTTATAGATTTTGTCCCACTGTGCGGCGGCTGGGACGGCCCGTGGGGCCGTCCACGCCCCGGCCCGGTACCGACCGTAGCATCGTCGCGGCCGGGTAGCAGCTCGATCGCGGGGTCGTGGGGCGGGGGTGCCGGGGGGCACCACCCGCCCTAGTAGCAGCGACCCCGGAAGAGGCGGCGCGGACGCGTGGTCCGTCGCGCCGCCGCGCTAGGAGACCATAGCTGGGGGAGGTGTTAATACTCCCCCAGGGAAGGCCCCCCTTGAAGGGGGTGCTGTGTGCGGAGTTGCTCTCAAAGCGCAGGGGGGGAGGGCAGCGAACGAATCGCTAGTTTGCACTCGCATCAAGTCCCTCCCCTCAGGCGCGCAACTCCGCACACGTGGTAGACCACCTTGGAGGTTTTAGTGGGTTCGAGTCCCACATAACCCCCTGCCCGCCCCCCGGGCAGGGGGTATCCGTGGGGATTTCCTCCAAGTAAAAAAAAAAAAAAAAAAAAAAAAAAAAAAGCAGAAGCGTGTGCGAGAGAGTGAGAGCGGAGGGAGAGAGCGAGGAGAGTGTCGAGGCGTTGGTGACGATGAAAGGACAGTGTGCGAAGAAGGTGCCGAGAAAGCGGACATGGCGTATAGACAGTTGGAGACGATTGTGTAGAGCGGTGGGGCGTTGGATGTTGTGCGTGTGTTGAGAGTACTAGATGGGAGTTGCATTATCTTTAGTTTATTAAACCTTTACCCATTACATTTAAATCTTGGGAAGCCTTGTTTCCTACATATATGAGCATTATTATTGAGTACTAATGGATGCGAAATTATGAAAAAAATAACTTTTCAAAACCTTTTAAATCCTGAATTTTTATCAATAAATACGTCCACTTCTGGAAACGGTTGTCATTTGATTGTAAATAATTCATATTTTAATAATAAAAAAAATGTCTACCATCATATTACACATTGGGGTTGATTATTAACCGGTTAACTGGCACGGTCCTTTTCATTATTCGGGCCCAAACTGGTACCATTGAATAATTAAGTGAATCACACAAAATTTGGTATACAGGGGTTTTTTGAGTTGCTGAACCGATTCCGGGGGTAATTTTTTTCATCTGACACCCCCAACCCCTAAAAAAATAGAATTTAGGGGTGAGTTTGTCAATTCTTTACTAAACCCTTTTTTTATTTAAATTTTTTTTATTTGTGAAGTTTTCTTGTCTATAATTCGATTGCAGCAGTTACTTTTTTCAATGCCACCCCCAACCCCTGAAAAATAAGGGTTTAGGGGTTTAATTTTTTAGTTTTTTTATTTTCTACGAAAAAGTTTCGAATAATTTTATACCTAATAAAAAAATAAATAAAAATAAAAAAATATATAAAATAATGCAAAAAAGTAAAAAAAAAAAGTGGAGTGTAAAATCTTTCCGTAACCTCCTCGTCGGTAGACTCTGGGGTCGTGTAATTTTCACCAGCTAACTACGGGAGTAAGAGTTTACTTATGAAATAGAACAGTACGAATAATTTATACAAATCCCAACAATTCGCTAGTCATTTTGGTTCGGCCATATTGAGTCTGCTATATTGAATTTTGCAATTCCAATGCCAAATTCAGATTCAGCGATCCCAAAAACCCCTATATACAACTTTTCTATACAGGGTGTCCCAAAAATGTCGGACTTCCTTGAAAGGTGTTACTCAGGGGGTGATTTGAAACAACTTTTTCCTTAGTGAAAATATTGTCCGAAGCTTCGTTAAGGAGATATTAACCAAAAACCCCGACCAATCAGAGCGCGCGCCTTCCGCCTGAGTTCCCGCGGTAGCGTTGCTTACGAGGTAGGCGACCGCGCTTGTGCTACGAACGTACGAACAAGCAAGTCGGCATGCATCGAAGGAAACCGCGTTACACATTTTTTTTTAAAGCAGAATCTTAAATAAGAATAATTTGAAGTGAGAGGACAAGAAGTACGTAAATTTCGTTTTTAAATAAGGCATAAACGAAAAGGTAACGTAACAGAAAATGTACGACAAGTGATCGTAATTCGTTATTGAGGAAAAAATCCGTAGTTTAAGAACGACCAACACAACTAAATTTAAAAAATAATATTAGGTGTATGAATAAATTCTTTCCGACTGGAATTTCTATCGCGGTGGTATTCAGAAGCTGCCAGAAAAATGGCAAAAGGTAATGAACAATAATGGAAATTATTGCGATGATCGAGTTGTTTTCATATTTTTTAAATCGAACTGTTATTGTACCCTAAAATCGGAAAGAATTTATTTTCACACCTAATAATCACCAATAAATTAAATAAAACTCACCCTTTCTGGACATTCCTTTCCTTGCTTTCCTTCCCTTTTCGGAAACCTTGCCGAATATTCACTTTACTGCACGGCTACTAACACTGATCACTGAATTTATTTTTCACGGAACGTGTTGTTCCTACGTTATAAAAATTGGTGGCTGCGAAAGGGGCCGATTACTGTTAATTACTGGGACGAGATTACTACTATTACCCGGCGAAAAGAAAACTCGTGGCAGACTGTCTCGGGCTGTGCAGTCCGCTGCTGTGACGATTGGTCGAGTCACCTATTTGGGCAGACTTTTAAAGACGGGACACACGTATTTTGGTTATTGGCTGAAGTTGCCACATACATTGTCGCACCGCGCGACGAAGAGATCGAACGAAACACGAGATCGAGTGGGATAGAGCGATTTGACCAAGCGTAGCCTACGCTTTTGTTTTGACGATCGTCGGTCGGATCCGTATCTGATCGCTGCACAGCAGCGGACTGCACAGCCCGAGACAGTCTGCCACGAGTTTTCTTTTCGCCGGGTAATAGTAGTAATCTCGTCCCAGTAATTAACAGTAATCGGCCCCTTTCGCGGCCACCAATTTTTATAACGTAGGAACAACACGTTCCGTGAAACATAAATTAAGTGAACAGTGTTAGTAGCCGTGCAGTGAAGTGAATATTCGGTACATTGACCCTGCGATCAGCTGAGCACTGGACGCCGATGACCAGGATCGGTACAGTGGCCAGGTTTCCGAAAAGGGAAGGAAAGCAAGGAAAGGAATGTCCAGAAAGGGTGAGTTTTATTTAATTTATTGGTGATTATTAGGTGTGAAAATAAATTCTTTCCGATTTTAGGGTACAATAACAGTTTGATTTAAAAAATATGAAAACAACTCGATCATCGCAATAATTTCCATTATTGTTCATTACCTTTTGCCATTTTTCTGGCAGCTTCTGAATACCACCGCGATAGAAATTCCAGTCGGAAAGAATTTATTCATACACCTAATATTATTTTTTAAATTTAGTTGTGTTGGTCGTTCTTAAACTACGGATTTTTTCCTCAATAACGAATTACGATCACTTGTCGTACATTTTCTGTTACGTTACCTTTTCGTTTATGCCTTATTTAAAAACGAAATTTACGTACTTCTTGTCCTCTCACTTCAAATTATTCTTATTTAAGATTCTGCTTTAAAAAAAAATGTGTAACGCGGTTTCCTTCGATGCATGCCGACTTGCTTGTTCGTACGTTCGTAGCACAAGCGCGGTCGCCTACCTCGTAAGCAACGCTACCGCGGGAACTCAGGCGGAAGGCGCGCGCTCTGATTGGTCGGGGTTTTTGGTTAATATCTCCTTAACGAAGCTTCGGACAATATTTTCGCTAAGGAAAAAGTTGTTTCAAATCACCCCCTGAGTAACCCCTTTCAAGGAAGTCCGACATTTTTGGGACACCCTGTATCCCGATAGTATTTCAATATTTGGCGACCATTTTGGTTCGCCATTTTGAGTCTGCCATATTGAATTTTACAATTCCAATGCCAAATTCAGATTCAGCGACCCCAAAAACCATTACATACCAAGTTTCATTCAAATCGGTTGAAAAACAAAAAAGTTATTCCATTTGATCATATATTTATTTATTTATTTATTCGGTATACGGGTCAAGCCCATTGATAACAGAGTATTTGCTTGTAAGGTCTGTATAGGCGGGACAACAACAAAGAGTACGTCGTGTAGGTGTGGACAATCTTAATTAGCTAATGCCACTGGTAACCAGGGCTCTCTGGACGTTAGTCTTAAAGCAAGGGAGGGATCCAGCAAAGAAATCAATGTCGCCATGGTGCCTATTGGCGATACCGCAAATTCTATGAAGGGGATCAGCGTGCCCTAGCGAAGAGGAGTAATCTGGAGAATTGAACAGGCGTGCTTGCCTAGTAGCGCGCCCGGGCACATTGAAGTAAACCAGTGCCATGACGCCAGGGTTGTCAACCATCCCGTTCAGAATCCTGTATAAAAAGGATAGGTCCGTGACCATCCTCCTGTGCTCCAGAGACCGGATACCCAATCTACCCATGATAGGAGCATAGTCGTGATCAAACCGAGCAAGAGGCTGGCCAGTCTTATATGCTAAAAAGCGCAAGAATCTATGCTGAACCCTCTCAAGCTGAACTTTATATTTGCCCCAACGCGGTGCCCAGATGACCGACGCGTATTCCAGATGAGGCAGGACAAGGGAGTTGTACAAATAACGCAGCGTGGTGGGGTTCGTGAAATCAGCGCAGCTTCTGGTCAGGAACCCTAAGGCTTTATTTGAGACTGCCGCGATGTGTTGGATGTGCTGTACGAAAGAAAACGATGAGTCAATAAGGACTCCGAGGTCACGAGTAACGTGAACGCTTGATAGCTGACTCCCAGCGATTTCATAGGGAAAAAGCAAAGAATTTTTACATCGGGACAGCCTCATAACGTGACACTTGCTAATATTTAGCTCCATGTGGTTTAACAAACACCACTCTGAGAGCCTATCCAGGTCCGACTGTAGACTTAAGGAGTCCGAGAGGCCCGAAATGCATTTATAAATTTTAAGGTCGTCGGCGAACAGCAGAAACTCACCACTCAGAAAGACCTGGCGAATATCATCGATGAATAGTAAAAATAGTAATGGTCCCAGGTGAGATCCCTGCGGAACTCCAGATGTAGCAAAGATCTTCCGAGAAAGACAATCCCCAACCCTGACACGTTGGACACGCCCAGACAAGTATGAAAAGAGCCATTGTAACAGACGACCTCTAAACCCAATACCGGAGAGTTTATCGATAAGTAGGAAGTGGTCCACCTTATCGAAGGCCTTTTTGAAGTCGGTGTAGATGACATCCACCTGCAACTTCCTATCCAGTCCCCTGGACACGAAGTTACCGAATACCGCCAAGTTGGAGACGGTAGACCTGATATGATACATTGACAGAATTGGCCAGATTTTTGTTTGATCATATATGATACATTGACAGTTAACCGGTTAAGAAGTTGTTTATGTGGAAGAAACCCAAAATATAATGATTTTATTTATGATTTTCGACCTGTTAAAAAAATTGGTTTTTTCTCGATTTCAAAAAATGTTCAAAATTGTTCGAAAAATGGTTTATACCCATATAATCACTAACAATTCTAGTTTTAAAAAATGCAAACTCCAGCTGTAACCAGCTGCGACCTTGAAGAGTATTAACAAAATTGTGTACGCATGTGGGTGTTACGTTCGGAAACGTAAAAATTTTCTTTTTAGGCGGGGTATGCATCAACAACGCTTAGCGTTATGGGAAGTCCCTCGTTGATCGTACTCCTGCCTAGTAATTAATAATAATTTTGTAAAACAAGGACCCCTTACTTGGAGCGTCGACGCCTCGGCATATTGCCGTCCCGCGATAAGGATAGGGCGGTGCTGACGCAGCGGCATTCTCACCAGAGAGTCGCGCTCGAAAAGACATAATCAGTAACGACTACATCAGGAATGCGCAGACTGCGTTGCTTCTTAGAAGATTGACGGAATTGTATACTCTACATCCGGTCACCGATGCAGGGAACGGCGCCTTCCCACGGTGTTGTCACACGTTTCGGAGCATGTATGGATTGATAATTAATTAGGAATTGTTCTTTTAGATTAGACACCTATCCTATCAAAATTTCTGTCAGTCAACCGACTGTGGGATTCCCCTAGTTAGAAATTGTGTATATAAATTTATGAATGATGAGAAAAAGGCCCTCAGCTGTGTGAAATTGTATGGTTTTCGATATGTGTGATGTCATGGTTTCCCGTGCGTACATGTGTTCCGTAGAGATCGATTATGTATTTGAGTCACATAATCGCACACCGCCTCGTTAAGTAGAGGGGCCCATGGTAACGCCTTCGCGACAATTCGCGAACGCATTAGTTCGAGCGATAAAATGCAGGGTAAGCCGTTTCGGCGCGGACCCACTCTGGCCGGTGCCGAGAGCGTGAAGCTGCGGCACTCTGTGACGGTAAATCGTGAGGTGCGTGTCATTGGGTCCGCGAAGTGTTTTAGAGATAGAGTTCTCCGGTCTATTGTGTTGTTGTGATACAAACACCGATTAGCATCGATCCAGCGAGATGTGCAGCTGTACGAAGGAATCCGCGAACGCTGCACAACCGAGTGTCAACGGACAAGCCAAGGAATCCGCGAACAATACGCAGCCATGGGTCATCGGACGGCGACCATTAGGCCCCCATCGCGACCCAAAAGACCATTTAAAACCCAATGCCCAAAACGAGGCGCGCTCTCATATTTTTCGAATCGATTAGCGATCACTACCGTGATCGCCGCGCCAGTGTTAGTTCAAAGCTCAATGAATCCTTTATTCACTCTACGGTGAGTTCCAACTCTTAAATCGGCCATGGATCCACTACCTTCGGTTCAGACCGAATCCCCGTTCCCGGCACCTACACCCGAATTACCGGAGCCCGGAGAACGATCCTTCCGAGGACAGCCTACGGCAACCGACGAGATTCTCAGGGAGAATCTCAGCCCCCGGCAACCTCGCAACAGTGTAGCCGCGTGGAAAGACTCAACTTTGCAAAACAATTCATTCTAATAACTTTGAAACATTTATTATATTAACTTTGCGAAACAATTCATTCTAATAACGTTGAAACATTTATTATATTACGAAACAATTTATTGTGTTAAAACTTATTCTAATTTTTTATTGTACTTGCTTAGTTAAATTTACTGCCATTTCGGTTCTATATCATAGTTCAATTCGTGTGTATTTTATCTATAATCAAGTGTGTGCGTGTGCGCGTCTTCTTTCTCTTTTTGATTCAGGTACTGTAGCGGACAAAAAAGTTACCACTTTTTCGAACCACCCTACGTCTATTACTGTTTAATATCAACTTAAAACTGCAGTATACATATCTTGAAAGATAATTAAAAGCTGTATAAAGCCCAGTCACAGTTGAATTTATTTAACTAACAAACTAAAACCATACATAACATTAAACAACACAACACATTTTTAAAGCCAACATACAGTTATGGCTTTTGAAGATTAATAAAAAAAAATCTAATATTTTGTGGGGGCACCTTTTGCTTTTAGGACAACCTAAAAAGTTACTAAACGTGGTAACTTCTTTGTGGGCCCCAAAAATGTGTTACCCTGTTCAATGTCATATAACACTTTTGTTTGTCATTTAAATAAATTCATCTTTAACTGGGTTTTATACAGCTTTAAATTCTCCATCAGAATATGAATATTAAACATACCACAGTCCCAAATGTATGCTAAAATATAAAAAAAGTAGAACAAATCGAAAAAGTGATAACTTTTTTGTCAGCTAGTGTATACCAGCGATTCAGAACTATCCAAACTCCAAAAAGAAAATTCAAAATGTATTGTCATTTACATTATTGTGACTGTCTGGTGAGTTGCACCCCTTATCTCTTTCTGTATATTTTATCTGTCACTGTTATAATTGCTGCGTATTTAACGATAATTTCTGACGATCAATCGACTGTGGGATTCCCCTAGTCAGGAGTTATCCCCAATTATACAAATATTTTGTGAAACATTCGATTGATCTGTTATAAAGTTTATTTTGTTGTAATCTTTTGCTTCCATCCAATAATTTAAACATTAAAGTTTTGTTTATCATAAATTCTACTCGTTCATTATTATCTAATTCCATTGAAAAGAAAGGTACCTCTCTGATAACGTACCTAGATATTTAGGAAATTAAAAGTATTGACTGTTACGAGTGCGGCAAGCTTACCTGCCTTTCTTGAAAATATACGCAATACATCAATTTTTGATAGTCAATCGACTGTGGAATTTCCCTAGGCAGAAATTGCGTGTACAAATCGTGCCGCTCGAACACTAAAGGCCGCGGCACGTAACAGATCTGGTGGCAGCGGTGGGATACCAGGAATTTTTTTCGTAAGAACTCCTGGATGCTCTTATTCATTGAAATCAGATAGAATTTATTAACATTTTCCATTTTACAAAATTACACAATTATCAGTGTGTTCGTGGTAGCGCGGTGTTTTGTCCCTATTATTTATTTACAAATATTTTACGATGGCTCAAGACGCAAGCGCAATAATGACCTCCATGGCAAAGTACCTGACTATTCAGAATGGCACTTTAAATATTCCTTACTTTGATGGGAAGGGCGTTCCTCCGAAGGATTTTGTACAGGATGTTCAAAATAGTGTAACATTAGTGCCTCCAGCATTGGAGGCCTCCTCCGATTCTGTCCGGCAGAAAGTATGACCCAACGATAAAGTCGCCACAAATGCCAGCCCATAGATTAATCGGGCTTGTGCTGCGCGTGGACGAAGCTCTAGTGGATTTTCGTCACTCCACAACTGCATATTGTGGACATTGAAGCACCCTTTCCTAGTGAAGAGTGATTCGTCCGACCACAATATGCATTTGCAGAACGACGGATTCCGTTCTACTTCCCCCACCAGCCACCTGGAATACCGAAGCCGCTGGGCGTAGTCCCCGAGGAGCAAATGCTGCACCTGTACATACTAGTACGGATGGAACATGTGCTCCTTTAGGATTCGGTGCACCGTCATGTGGCTGACACTTGAACAAATTGTGACCGTCTCTGATTGCGAGACGGTTGTCGGTGGGAATAGGAATTGCCGACTCAGTCGGATGCCAGGGCTCGTCGAATGAACGAGTCGGATGTAAACTGTAACAACGTTTTATTTCGTTGCTGGTACAAACTTAGTGCCAAGGTTCTTCCACGTTGCGCGGTCGCTTCGGGCCCGCTCGGTAGCGTTCGGGCGTCTTGGTTCGTCGGTTCGGCAACGATTCGCGGCGGCGGCGGCGGCTTCGCTTGTGATTCTATAGGATCGTAGGAAGGAGTCAGTTGGCAACCCTAGGATGGCCAATGTTGGCGCGTCCACCTTGGGGGTTCTACACTAGAGGCCCGGTACAATGTGGGCTCTGACCCATGTAGGTGCAGAGCTGTCACTCGGGTGGAGGTCAAGGCGCAAGATATTACTCTCGGCTTCAATTCGGATGTAAGGTTTGTAATGGCGCAGTCGTGACTATGGTCGATACTGGCACACCTCGGATACAGTATGAAAACAATGAGCGGTCTCGGTTTACTACGGTACTGGCAAGAGAAGCGGAATAGTACTCTGGAGAGAGCTGTCGGTATTGCCTAGCCGTCGGTGTTATATGTAGGCCCCGTCGAATCTTCGCCTGCGAGAGCGGTGGGCCGTGCGGGGCCGCCCCGCGGTCGCGGTGCGTATTACCTCTTGGTGCGTACGCACTTTCGTACTCATCTTGGCCCGCGAGAACGGTCCGGCAGGCGTAGCCGCCCCGCGTCTGGCGGGTGTACTATATTCGCCGCGGGGTCTCGCGGCAGTGACGACGCTTCGTCACAAAATTGCAGAAACATCGACTGTTAGTATTCATCTATATATACATTCATCTTGTAATGTGACTTACTTTAGTCGAAGGCCCACGTCGCGGACACTAACAGTGGCATCTTCCTCGGTGGCACGAAGTACACGTTCTGCAGCCGCGGAGCTCCGACTCGATCGTGGTCTACCGAGTTCACTGCCCCGCGGCATCACAAACCCCGTCGAGTGTAGTCGTTGCGCCATATTCCGCAATGTTCCGGCATCGGGTGTTCTTAAATTCGGATATTGTTCTGCGTACGATCGCGCAGCAGCAGCTGTATCGCCGTGGTTCTCCACAATCACCCAAATCATCCGGTAAAAATCTGCCGGGGAGAACATTCTTGTTTCCAGGATGGTAACTGACTGACAGAATTTTTTCGAAGGACCTTCTTCTACTCCCAAGTAGTTTCCCAATGTTTGATTATGCGTTAATGTCCCGCTACGGCAAGATTTAGAGAAAAAGAAACCAGCATTTGCTGAAAAAAAAACACGTGGTTTGCAGAAGTGCAAGGAATGAACGATCGAGCAGTTTCACAAAGGCGCCTTCCCAGGCGGAACCAATTAAGTCATAAATTACCCCAAACTGTAATCGGACTTCCGTTTTCGGTCGTGGTGTATGACAGGTGTGAGAAAGTGAGTGGTGTTAGCGGGTGAAGGAATGTTTGGTGAGGTGGTGAAAGGGAGTGTAAAGTGTGTTTCTGGAAGGCGGGGGGGGGGGGAGTAGGCGGCAGAGGGACATTGAGAATAGGGCTGGGATTGAGAGTAGTGGAGAATTGGGGGGATAAGGGAAGGTTTGGAGGTTAGGTGGAAAAGGTGAGAGAAGTGTGGCGGGAAAGAGGAATTAGGAAGGAAAGTGGACACACCTGTGGGAGAGGAGAAGAGGTAGAATGGATAGAAGGCGCGAAGTTTGAACGGGGAAAGCGAAGTGCTTGGGAATGATTAAGGGAAGGGAATGCGGGGCAGGGGGGAGGGAGGCGACAGGGAAAGGCAAATGGAGGGAAATGGGGAGGGGGAGGGAGGGCAAAGAACGAGGAAAAGGTTAGGAAGGAAAGCACGAGCAGTGTAGGGAGTAGCGTGGGTAGTTTGGAGAGTTATTGGGGAAAAAAGAGGGAGAGGGATGAGGAGGAAGGGGAGTGTTTAAAAGGAGCGAGAAAACGGCGGGATCGCCAGAAGGAGGGAAGATAGAGGAGAGGAAGTTTGGGGGGGGGGTGGAGGTGTTGGAAGGGATGATAAGTGATTTGGTGAGGGGGATAAGTGAAATGAAGGAGGAGATGTTGGAAATGAAGAAGGGGTTGAGGGAGGAGAGGAAAGAGAGAAGAAGGGTGGAGAAGGAGTGGAGAGGGGAAAGGAGGAAGTGGGAGGAGTGGATGAAGGAGAAGAGGATAAAGAGAGAGGGGTTGGAAGAAAAAGTGGAGCGGCTGGAGGTAAGGGAAAAGAGGATAGTGGAGAAGGTAGGGAGTTGGGAAAAGGAAGGAATGGGAAGGGGCGTTAAGGGAGTGGTGGATGAAAAGCTAGTGGGGGAGTGGAGGCTTAGGATAAGAAATATGGTGAAGCAGGATAAAAAGAAGAGAGAGGGTAGAAGGAGCAACGTGGTGATAAGGGGACTAGGGATAGAGGGCAGGGATGTGGAGGAGGGGGTGAGGAATGGTGTTGGTGAAACTAACGGAAAGGGAGGAGAAGAGGAAGGTGATGGAGGCGAAGAAAAAATGAAGGGAGGGAGGGAAAGGATTGAGGATGACCTCACGGAGGAGGAGAGGAGGAGAAGATGGAAGATAGAAAGAGAGGCTGAGAGGGAGAGGGAGAGGGGAAGATGGTGCAGATAGGGTATAAGAAGATGTGGGTGAATGGGAAGATGAGAAAATGGGATGAGGTGGGAGAGAAATGGATGGAGGAGCATGGAAACCTAGGGGAGGGAGGGGGGAATGGTTGAAGAGGGGAGAGTGGGAACCGGGGGTAGAAAAGTGTAAGGTGGCATTCTGGAATGTGGCGGGTGTAAAGAACAAGTACGGAACTTCTGGAAACGACTGGCGGAATGGGAGGTGGTAGTGTTGTGTGAAACGTGGGTGGAGGAACGGGATTGGGAATACGTAAGGAATAGGTTACCAAAGGGATACGTGTGGTGGAAGCAGTGGGCGAAGAGGGAAAGTAAAAAAGGGAGGGCGATGGGGGAATGCTAATGGGGGTAAGAAAGGAGATGGAAACAGGAGAAGAAGAGGGAGGGGCGAAAGAGGGGATAATCTGGAAAAAGATGATGATGAGGGGGGGAGTGGTGGAGGGTGGTAGGAGTGTTTATTAATAAAGACTTACAGAGGAAGATGGAGGAATTGGAGGAGTGGATAGAGGGGAGAGAAGAGGGAGTAAGGGTGCTGATAGGGGGTGACTTTAACGCGTGTGGACAGGAAGGGAAGGGGAACGGATTTGGTGGGAGGAGGAGGGGGAGGAAAGTGGAGTGGAAAGCAGGATATCGAAAGATAGCGCAGTGGGTGGGGAAGGGAAGAAGCTATGCAGATATCTGGAGGAGAGGGGGTGGGGATTTTTGAACGGAAATGTAGAGGGGGACGAGGAGGGAGAGGGAACTCAGTCATAGATTATATAACAGGGAATGAGGACACAAGGGAGAGAGTGGAGAGGATGGATTCTGACCATCACCCGGTGGTGGTGTGGCTGAGGGGGAAGGGGGAGTGGGAAACTAGGGAGACAAAAGGTGGGGGAAGGAGGTTGGTGAGGGGAAATTGGACAACGGAGGGAAGGGAGGAGTTTGTAAGAAGGTTCGGGAAGAGGAAGGGAGGCGAAAGAGGAATACAGGAAGGGAACTCAGGAATAGGATAATAGGGGCGGTGGAGAAGGGGGGGGAGGTGAGAGGGTAGGAAAGGGGGTGTGGTGGGACGAAGAGTGTCGGGAGGAGAAAAGTAAGGTAAGGAGGAAACTGAGAACATGGAGAAGGGAGGGAGGAGAAGGGAAAGAGTATAGCGAAAGAAAAAAGGAGTATAGGATAATGTGTGAGGAGAAGAGGAGGAATGAGTTGGAGAAGTGGGAAAAAGAGGTGGAGGGGATCAGAACGGAAGGGCAAGTTTGGAAAGTGGTGAATAGAGAAAGGAGAAAGAGGAGGAGGGTAGAGGAAGGGATAAAAATGGAGGGGTGGGAAGGTTATTTTAAGGGATTGTTAGGAGGGGTAGAGTGGAGAAAAGGAGGGGAAAGTAAGAGAGGGGAGGATGAAGAGGAGGAGTTAAGGAAGGACGAGGTAAGGAGGGTGGGAAGGAGTCTGTAGGAGGGTAAGGCGGGAGGGGGGACGGCATACCCAATGAGGTTTGGAAGTACGGGGGGAAGAGGTGGAGGAATGGCTTTGGGGTATATGTAAAAGGGTTTGGAGGGGGGAAGAATGGGTAGAAGAGTGGAGGGTAGGAGTGGTTGTGCCGGTGTTAAAGAAAGGGAGTGGAAAAAACGTGGGGATTACCGGGGGATTACCTTGACGCAAACGGCGTATAAAGTTTATGCATCGGTGTTGGCGGAGAGGCTGAGGGAGGAGGTAGAGGGAAAAGGGTTGTTGCCACCGAGTCAGGCCGGTTTCACGGGAGGAAGGGGATGTACAGATAATATATACACGTTCAATTACCTGATAAACAGGCCGGTTAATAGGATGGGGAAGAAAATGATAGGTTCGGCCCAGGATTCGTACCTTTTTCCGGAAAAAGCCATAAAATTCGATGGGTACTGCGGGGTGTGTTCCTCGCCACGGGGTGCCGGGCGTAGCTCCAGAATTATCTGTTTAAGAAATAAAATAATTCTTTATTCTTTATCGTATGGACATGGAAGTGTCGCCGATGGATTCCTTGGAGTTTTCCGATGAAGATTATGCCAAATGTCGTGTAAATCGGACAACTTTTACATAGGGAATACAAATAGCTTGTGTCAAAGTAGTCCGATTTGCGTGATATTTGGTATGATTTTCATCAGAAAAACATAAGGAATCCATTGGCGTCACTTCCCTATCGACACGATGAAGAATATAATTTCTTAATACGTTGTAATGGATATTTCACCCTCGACTGGGGGGGCTGGACCCAAATTCGTTACGTTCGGCCCAGGATTCGTACCTTTTTCCGGAAAAAGCCATGAAAATCGGGCGAGGCACTGCGAAGGGTTGTCCTCGCCACGGGGTACCAGGCCGCATCTCCTTGACGGGCGTTGCTCCAGAATTACCCTGTATCATTTGTGCAGTGTGTGACACCCGAATACCCTCCGCGTAATCGGTCTGCGCGAAGTGGGGCGCAAGTTCGATTATTATCAGTACTCCTGCCCGAGAGGAATACGATTTATTTTAATTATAATACATGTGTGTTTTGTAATAAAGTGTTTGTATCGTCTCCTGAATTCAATAACTGGCATCCAGACATCTACGCTCCTACAATCCACCGGCAATACTCCTCGTGGAGAGACACAGGAAGAAAAGGGGTTGCCGGCTGTCGACGCGTGGTCCTCTCGAGTATAAACACGAGCTTCAATATCAAAACCTAAAGCATGCGTTGACGTATTCCGCGCGAGAGAAGGTGGGCATTGGGGAGGGGATATTGCCGTGAAGAGGGCCTCTTCAAGAGAGCAGCCGTTTGTGAGGGATGCAAATCCGATTGGTTCTAATACAATCTGCTCCCTATGGTTGAAAGTTAGTCCAGCAACTTTCACACCTCCTAACCTAACCAATCGAACTTGCATCCCTCCCAAAATAACCGGCCATCCGAGCGTAAAAGCAAGTGCGAAATAAAAGTAACGGTGCGCTTCTCGATACCGCAGATGTACCTACCAAAGTAGCATTTCTGACGGAAAAGAATTGTCCAACCTTTGGGCTGGCGTAGACCTTTGGCAGGTAGGTATCTGTTACAACAGGCAATGCCACCCGTGGGGCCAGGAAGACCGTCCCCGGTCCTTGCTATTCCAGCGGGTTTTTTTTCAAGTGAAAATCAGTATATTTGCAAGCGCAATATCTCAAAAGCCAGTGGAAATCAAGTTTATACATTAAAGCTTATTGAATTCGTCTTGGAACGCACTATCAACTCAGGACTTCAAAAAAGTTAGTGCCATTTGAAAAACCGAACTTGACCATCGTATCTTTTAAAATAATAATCGAAAAAAAAATCCGTCGCGGCTAATTAAGTAGCCCCATCGAACCATTTAATTACATATTTTTTTTATATTTTTATCTCCAATAGTTTAGGAGATATCCAGCTGTTCAGTCTACGCGCGGACACCCTGTATAGAAGGAGTGTACGGGATGGGGGGAGGAAAGGGGTTGGCAGGAGGTGGTGGGGGAGGTGATGGGGAACGAGAGAGAGGGAGAAGAGTGGATGATGAAGGTGGAGGTGTGGAGAGGGGAATGAGTTGGAGGAATGAATGGGTAAGGAACAGAGATGGGGTGTTGTGAGGTTGCCGGGGCTGAGATTCTCCCTGAGAATCTCGTCGGTTGCCGTGGGCTGTCCTCGGAAGGGTCGTCCTCCGGGCTCCGATAGTTCGGGTGTAGGTGCCGGGAACGGGGATTCGGGTTGAAACCGAAGGTAGTGGATCCTTGGCCGGTTTAAGAGTTGGAACTCACCGTAGAGTGAATAAAGGATTTATTGAGCCAGAACTGACACTGGCGCGGCGATCACGGTAGTGATCGCTAATCGATTTGAAAAATGAGAGAGTGTGCCCCGTTTTGGGCGGTGATTATATATGGTCTTTTTGGGTCGTGGCGGGGGCCTAATGGTCGCCGTCCGATGACCCGTGGCTGCGCAACGTTCGTTGACCGTTGCGTCGTTTGCGGATTCCTCAGCATTGATGCACATCTTGCTGGCTTGATGCTAATCGGTGGTTGTTTCACAACAGAGGAAAAAATTATTTCAAATAAAAAATTGATTTCGAATAAAAGACAAAAATTTTATTCGAGACTCATAAAATAAAAATAACCCAGAGTTATTTTTATTTCTAATAAAAATAAGTGAGAGTTATTTTTATTTCTAATAAAAATAAGTGAGAGTTATTTTTATTTCTAATAAAAATAAGTGAGAGTTATTTTTATTTCTAATAAAAATAAGTGAGAGTTATTTTTATTTCTAATAAAAATAAGTGAGAGTTATTTTTATTTCTAATAAAAATAAGTGAGAGTTATTTTTATTTCTAATAAAAATAAGTGAGAGTTACTTTCATTTGAAACGTCACAAATAATGTATTTTGTTCGACGTGAATATATCCGTTGGCCACAAATAAGTTTCTCGCTTGACGTGAAGTTATCCGACGGCCAAAAATATTTTTCTCGTTTGACGGAATTCATTTTAACCTTCAAATAATTTTCTCGTCTTTCCATTGATTTGTATTTGAAAAAAATTATTTGAAGCGCAAATAGCTCTGGGAGTAGAGAGCGAAAGAGAGGGGGAGCGTGTGCGAGAAGGATAGAGATAGATGATACTTTTTCACTCTCTGTAGCGGTAAGTAGGAGAGCATGATGCGAGGAGGTAGTTGTTAGAGCGATTTTTGGATTAATAATTATTTTGTGTTAAGTACGTTATTCGTGAAATTTAGTGCGGAATGTAACGAAGGGGCTGTGTTTTTTCAGCAAATACTGTGTAAATGCGTAAATTATTTACAGGTAATGTGTAATTGGTTTGGTTGTTACCTGGTGTAATAATTTTCATACAATTTCAAATATGTAAACAATCGGTTTTATTTATTAAATCATTCCTGTCGGCATATTAACAATTTATCAATTATAATTTATTCAACAACTGCAGGTACAACTCATATTTTTACAGATGGGCACCTGAGTACCCTGGGTATTGAAATCAGGTAGAAAAACATACAGTTTATTTATTTATTTATTTATTTATTTAACGGGAAACAGTTGCAATAAAGCATAAGGCTAAGTAAGAGACAGTCTGTAATAATGACGCAAGAGAAAAATATACAAAGTCGTTTTTAAATATACAAAGAGCAGAACATAGATACAGGGTGTCCCAAAAATGCTGCGGTTCCTTAAAGGGGGTGATTCGGGGGGTGATTGCAAACAACTTTTTCCTTTGCGAAAATGCCCTCCGAGGTTTCGTTAACGAGATATTAATAAAAAGCACCGACCAATCAGAGCGCGAGCCTTCCGCTGGAGGTCCCGCGCTAGCGTGGCCGCGCGCCGGGCCGCGCTGCGACTACGAACAAGCAAGGCGGCATGCATCGAAGGAAATTGCGTAGAATGGCAAATGAAAAAGACGTAACAAAAAATCGAACCTTTTGCCATGGTTTGTTTGCCATTTAAAGTGAATAATGAATAAAGGATAAATGGATGAAAATCGCGTGTAACGTAAAAAGACGAATACACATTTTTTTTAGAAGATTCGAAAATAATAATTATTTGAAGTGGGAGGATAAGGAATACGTAAAATTCCTTGTGTTAATAACATATCCACGAAAAGGTAATGTAACAGGAAATTAACAAAAAGTGATCGTAGTTCGTTATTGTGATAAAAATCCGTAGTTCAATAACGGCCAACACTGTTGTTGATAATGAATAAGTAGGTTTAAAAACTCGGAAGAAAAATTTACGTACGGAAATTTGGAGAATTATCTCCGGAAATAAGCCGTAGCCTGCGTTAAATTTAAAAAATAATAGTCGCCAATAATGTAACTAAAACTCACCCCTTCGGAAACTCACCTGCAGCTTAAAAACCTGTGTCCACTAGGTCACTGAACCGATCCTGGTCATCGCCGAGTGCACAGCTGATCTCAGGTACACGACACCATCCAAAGTTAAGGGTCGCAACGTCAAGTGCGTCCGGGTTAATGTACCGAATATTCACTTCACTGCACGGCTACTAACACTGATCACTTAATTTATTTTTCATGGAACGTGTTGTTGCTACGTTATAAAAATTGGTGGAAATGAATTTTTACTTGGCGTTCGGAGCCGTGGGTAATTCCCGCGCAAATTCTCACGCTGCAGCACTTGCGTCCTCGTTGTTCGGGGGGTACACACAGAACATCGCGTAATACTCTTGAGCAGAGAACATTTGTCTGCGACGCGATTGCTGACTGCTGACTGACAAGATTTTTTCCAAGGGACTTCTTCTACCCCCAAATAGTTTCTCTCGTTCCATTATGAGTTGACCCCCACCAGGCCAAGAGACTTCAGGTAAAAAGAAGCCAGCACATTTTCGGAACACACGTGTTTTGCAGAAGTGCAACGAAAACTTTCACAAAAGCCCGCGCTCCGTCCTTCTACTGCCAATGTACCCATTGCTTCGAGACAGAAAACAGACATCACGTGTATCGGTTCGAAAGGGTCCGAAGAGAAGAGAAACAGAAAGTCTTCGAGTTGCTATAAAGAAAAAAATCCTGCTTCCTGTTTCCCTTTTTCGATATCCTGAGTTCACGTCTGCTACGAGGCGGAACCAAGTAAGTCATAAATTATCCGAAACTGTAGGAAACCGTTGTCTACCGCCGACTTGCGGGACAATACGGTCATAAACCGCGACCCTGGCGAAATGCTCTGGCTGATCAGCCTGATTAATTTTGGAGAACTAGAAATTACAGAGTATTATCCAGCATCAATACGTCTCGCGGAGAGACACAGGAAAAGAAGGGATAGTCCGCTGACTGCGCGTAGTCCCGCCTGTTTCGTCCTACCCTCAAATTAAAGACGGATCCCTTATCTCTCGAGTATAAACACGTGCTCGAATTTCAAAACACAAGCACGCATCGACGTATTCGGTGCGAGAGACTGTGGGCTTGAGGTCCGATTGGCCCCAAACTAACCAATCTGCCCTGCATCCCTCCCAAACGGCCACTGTCCTGAAGAGGCCCTCTTCACAGCGATATCTCCTCCACAAGGCCCACCTTCTCTCGCACGGAATACGTCGACGCACGCTTTTGTTTGGAAATTCGAGCGCGTGTTTAGACACGAGAGATAAGCAGGCCCGATTGGTTAGTTCAGGACCAATCGAACTTCAAACCCGCCTTCTCTCCAACGGAATACGTCGATGCGTGCTTTTGTTTGAAAATTCGAGCGCGTGTTTAGACACGAGAGATAAGTAGGCCCAAATGGTTAGTTCAGGACCAATCGAACTTCAAGCCCGCCTTCTCTCGCACCGAATACGTCGATGCGTGCTTGTGTTTTGAAATTCGAGCACGTGTTTATACTCGAGAGATAAGGGATCCGTCTTTAATTTTAATAATAATAATAATAATTTTATTTACGGGACAAGCCCATTAAGCACAATAAGAAGGGATAATAACAATCGATTACAATAAAAACAATAAAAACAAGAAAAGGATAAGAGAAAAAGATGATAAGAGATGGCCGTAGAGTGACAAGTAGGTGCATGGGGAACCTCTATGGAATGCCTTCTGCAATAAGGGCTCTGCGAGTACTAATTTTGAAGCCGGAAAGAGTATCAGCAAAGAAATCGATGCCCTCGTGAAGTTGATTGGCGATACCACAGATTCTATGAAAGGGGTCAGCATGACCAACCCAGGAGGAGTAGTCTGGTGACCTGAACAGAGGTGTTTGCCTAGTACAGCGAGCGGGGACGTTGAAGTTAACCAGCGCAATAACATCAGGGTTATCAATCAAGCCGTTCAGGATCCTATAAAGAAAGGATAGGTCTGAGATTCTCCTCCTGTGTTCAAGGGACCATACCCCGAATCTGTTCATGATCGGTACATAGTCATGGTCGAACCACGCCAGGGGTTGGCCAGCTTTGAACGCCAGATAGCGTAGAAAACGATGCTGAACTCTTTCGAGTTGACTCCTGTACTTCGACCACCGCGGCGCCCAGATAACCGACGCGTACTCGAGATGCGGCAGCACTAAGCTGTTATATAAGTAGCGTATCGTACTAGGGTTGACAAAATCGGAGCTATTCCTAGTAATAAAACCTAGAGCTCTGCTCGAGGCCGCAACGACATGTTGAATGTGGTCCACGAAGGAGAATGAAGAGTCGATTAGGACTCCAAGGTCACGCGAGACCTCAACGGTTGACAATTGGTAGCCTGCGATTGTATAGCTAAAGAGCATCGGACTTTTGCTACGCGACAATCTTAGAATATGACATTTACTAATGTTAAGCTCCATGCGGTTGGAAAGACACCACTCCGAGATTCTATCCAAGTCCGATTGAAGATCCAAGGAGTCCGAGAGGCACGAGATGCATTTAAATATCTTAAGATCGTCAGGGAACATCAAAAATTTGCTGTTACGGATCACCTCGCGAATGCCATCGACAAACAAAAGAAATAGAATGGGACCCAGATGGGAACCCTGGGGTACCCCCGACGATACAAAAACTTTTCTGGATAACACATCATCGACTCTGACACGCTGGAAACGCCCTGTTATGTACGAGAAAAGCCAGCATAGAAGTTGCCCTCCAAAACCGACGGAGGCGAGCTTGTCGATGAGCAGAAAATGGTCAACTCTATCGAAGGCCTTCGTGAAGTCAGTGTATATCACATCGACTTGCCGCCAACCGTCCAAAGCCCTGGAGACAAAGTTGCAAAAAACCGCGAGGTTGGTGGCGGTAGACCTGCCAGCCATAAAGCCATGTTGCTCGAGGGACAAGGTGCATCTGGTCAAGGCACTAATTTTCTTGGCCACAATGGCCTCAAAAATTTTACCCATGATATTGAGCATCGAGATAGGCCTGTAGTTCTTGATGTCAGATCTTGCACCGAACTTATGAATCGGCGAAACAATACTGGATTTCCAGGCGGAGGGAAAGTGTCCATCAGTCAGAGAGCGGTTAAAGATAATCCAGAGTGGCCGAGACAAAATAAATTTGCATTGCTTCAGGAATATAGGAGGAATACCATCATCACCCGGCCCCTTGTTGATGCTTAGATCTTCAATTTCGGAGTATATTTCCCCTATGCTGATGTTCATATCGGTTTCGTTAAGCGGTGGATTCGTGTTAACGTACGTGGTGTGACTAGGACTAGCTGCGGAGTAAACTGATTCAAAGTGCTTCGCAAACATGTCAGCAATGACAGAATTGTCCGACGAGGTAGCGCTACCCAGGTGCATAGCTCCAGGAAGACCGTGCGTACGACGCTTGGAATGAACAAATTTCCAAAAAGCTTTTATGTTCAGCGGGATAGATGCCTCCGTGGATTCTATGTATCCCCGATAGCACGACCTGGAAAGGAACTTGCACTTGGATCTGAGGTGACAAAAAACTAAGTACTCGTGCCAGTCATTGCTCCTCTTATACGCGAGATGGGCAGCCTTTTTAGCCTTAACTAGATGGATTAGCTCGGGGGAGAACCAACTCGGGTAATTAGGGGAGTGCCGTCTCGTTAATGGGATAAAGGAATCGATCGCGTATAAAATGCGATCGTAGAGGAAAGAGACAGCCTGATCGGTCGACAAGCAATTCAGACTGCTGTCCCAATTCACAGAATTGAGGAACTCTATGACTCGGGGATAGTCCCCGTTGCTAAAGTTATACCTCCTAGTCGCCGGGCGGCAGGCGGCCTTAGTCGCGCAGAGCTGGAGATTCGCGAGCAAAGCCGGATGGAAGAGGTCGATTGGTAAGAGAGGATCGGATGCAGATGCAATTGTTACACCGCTAAAGTTGCAAAAGACTAAATCTAAAAGGCACCCGCGATAGTTGGGACAGGCGTTAATTTGCCGAAGGTTATGGAAAAGGCAGGTTTCCTTAATTAAAGCATGAGCTGACGCGTCGCCAACGGACGCTAACCGCGATAGCACAACATCATTGCCAGGAGGAGGACACGACCAATTATACCGAGGAAGATTGTAGTCTCCGAATAGCAAGATGTTAGTGCTTGGGAATTGACTGGTGACCTCGTCGACGCTCGCGCAAAAATCAAAATAGCTCGATGCTCTTGCGGCGGGAGGAATATACACGGCTCCGAGTACGAGAGAGAGGGGCGAAGCGTTGATCATAACGTAAACTTGTTCGACTCGATCGCAAGACACAATGACATGGGAACACTGAAGTGACCTCTTTACAGCTATCAACACCCCGCCTCCTCTTGAATAAACGCTCGTGCACCGATTCCTATCAAAACGGAAGATCACATAATCGGATAAGCCAAGATCCTCAGATACAATATTATCATTCAGCCACGTCTCGACTAAGATTATTACATCGTACTGAACGCTACAACACACCAAGGCTTGAGACAAATCACGCATTTTGGTCCGAAGACCTCTCACATTTTGGTAGTAAATGGAGAGCCCTAGTGCGAGTTTTTTGAGCGACGCGCGGTTGATGATGACGATGGGACGATCCTTGGAACACCGTTTACGTATCGAATAGTTTTGTCAGCATCCCCGTTGGCGTGGAGTTCGCTGAGTTGTTGTCTGAGCCTCTTCAAATTGGACTGCTGCATCGGGGTCTTATCATCCGTGATTTTCAGCGGGCCGGTGTAAGAGGATTTGTTCCTCAGGACGCTCTTGACGATATCCGTCGATTGCTGCATCACGCAGAGAGGCCTAGGCGACGAACCGGCGGACCTCCCAATTCTTCGCGTCCTGATGTGTTGGTAGTCGGAAGCGTGAATCTGGGAGAGGACAATACGGATGTTCTCGGTGTCCTTCTGGGTAGAGTGATGAACGGGTACATTGGGATCCTCCTCAAGCCCATAAACAATGAGGTTGGAGGACCTCTTCTCCCTTTCGCTTAATTCGGTGACCACAACATCGGTAATTGCTCCGGTATCAGCAGGCGAGTTGGCTGAAGGCGAGCAGCAGTCTTCCATGCGCTCTTCAATGCGCTGCATACGGTCAGGCAGTAGGGCAACGGAGCTTCGAACATCAGCCATGTCGGCTTTGAAGTCCGCCCAAATTTCTTTACGAAAGTTAGCCAGTTCGTCCCGAAAGAGGCCTTTGATGTCCTCCAGCGTCAGTGGCGAGGCAGCTACCGAGCCAGTGTGCGTAGACGGCGAATTAGGGGCCACAGATGGTGAGCAAGGTGTCTTACAGCTGAGTAGACGGCCGCTATGCCATGGATGACAGGAGCGACCCAAACAAGTGTCACTAGTGTGGGACGCAGCTCCACAATCAGAGCATTTAGTCGGGTTTGCAACGTTGGTCTTGCACCCTTTGCATTTGGCAGACATGGTCTAGAGATTTAAACACCCGCGAGACAAAAAATTGACGTAAAAATGGCTCGGATCCGTATGTAGCCGACAACACAGTAACGATAATTTCAAAGTCCTCAGAGCGTAAACAAAACACGTGCGCACTCGTCTACGGTCGATGACAAACGTATTTGAGGGTAGGACGAAGCAGGCGGGCTACGCGCAGTCAGCGGACTATCCCTCCTTTTCCTGTGTCTCTCCGCGAGACGTATTGATGCTGGATGATACTCTGTAATTTCTAGTTCTCCAAAATTAATCAGGCTGATCAGCCAGAGCATTTCGCCAGGGTCGCGGTTTATGACCGTATTGTCCCGTAAGTCGGCGGTAGAGAACGGTTTCCTACAGTTTCGGATAATTTATGACTTAATTGGTTCCGCCTCGGAGCAGACGTGAACTCAGGGTGTCAGAAAGGGGAAACAGGAATGGTATGCATTTTCTTCTTTATAGCAACTCGAAGACTTTCTGCGTCTCTTCCCTTCGGACCCTTTCGAACCGATACACGTGGTGTCTGTTTTCTATCTCGAAGCAATGGGTACATTGGCAGTAGAAGGACGGAGCGCGGGCTTTTGTGAAAGTTTTCGTTGCACTTCTGCAAAACACCTGTGTTCCGAAAATGTGCTGGCTTCTTTTTACCTAAAGCCTCTTGGCTTGGTGGGAGTTAACTCATAATGAAACCAGAGAAGCTACTTGGGGGTAGCGGAAGTTGCTTGGAAAAAATCCTGTCAGTCAGCTAGAAATCGCGTTGCAGAAATGTTCACAGCCCAGGAATACTACCGTATGTTCTGGGTCTACGCCCGGAACGACGGGAACGCAAGTGCTGCTGCGCGAGCATTTGCGCTAGAATATCCCAATATCGAAACACCAAGCGAGGATACGTTTCGTCGGTTAGCGTCGCGGCTTTAAAACGTAGGCACAACACGTTCCATAAAAAGTAAATAAAGTGATCAGTGTTAGTAGCCGTGCAGTGAAGTGAATATTTCGGTACGTTGACCTGGACGTACCTGACATTGCGACCCTTAACTTTGGGTAGTGTCGTATACCTGGGATCAGCTGTGCACTGGGCTCGTCCATCGATGACCAGGATCGGTTCAGTGACCCAGTGACACAAGTTTTCAAGTTGCAGGTGAATTTTCCACAAGGGTGAGTTTTAGTTACTTTAATGGTGATCATTCATTTTTAAATTTAACGCAAGCTATGGCTTATTTCCGGCGATAATTCTCCAAATTCTCGTACGAAAATATTTATTCGGGCTTTTTAAACAGACTTATTCGTTATCAGCAACAGTGCTGGCCGTTATTGAGTTACGGATTTTTATCACAATAACGAACTACGATCACTTTTCGTTAATTTCCTGTTACATTACCTTTTCGTGGATATGTTATTAACACAAGGAATTTTACGTATTCCTTATCCTCCCACTTCAAATAATTATTATTTTCGAATCTTCTAAAAAAAATGTGTATTCGTCTTTTTACGTTACACGCGATTTTCATCCATTTATCCTTTATTCATTATTCACTTTAAATGGCAAACAAACCATGGCAAAAGGTTCGATTTTTTGTTACGTCTTTTTCATTTGCCATTCTACGCAATTTCCTTCGATGCATGCCGCCTTGCTTGTTCGTAGTCGCAGCGCGGCCCGGCGCGCGGCCACGCTAGCGCGGGACCTCCAGCGGAAGGCTCGCGCTCTGATTGGTCGGTGCTTTTTATTAATATCTCGTTAACGAAACCTCGGAGGGCATTTTCGCAAAGGAAAAAGTTGTTTGCAATCACCCCCCGAATCACCCCCTTTAAGGAACCGCAGCATTTTTGGGACACCCTGTATCTATGTTCTGCTCTTTGTATATTTAAAAACGACTTTGTATATTTTTCTCTTGCGTCATTATTACAGACTGTCTCTTACTTAGCCTTATGCTTTATTGCAACTGTTTCCCGTTAAATAAATAAATAAATAAATAAATAAACTGTATGTTTTTCTACCTGATTTCAATACCCAGGGTACTCAGGTGCCCATCTGTAAAAATATGAGTTGTACCTGCAGTTGTTGAATAAATTATAATTGATAAATTGTTAATATGCCGACAGGAATGATTTAATAAATAAAACCGATTGTTTACATATTTGAAATTGTATGAAAATTATTACACCAGGTAACAACCAAACCAATTACACATTACCTGTAAATAATTTACGCATTTACACAGTATTTGCTGAAAAAACACAGCCCCTTCGTTACATTCCGCACTAAATTTCACGAATAACGTACTTAACACAAAATAATTATTAATCCAAAAATCGCTCTAACAACTACCTCCTCGCATCATGCTCTCCTACTTACCGCTACAGAGAGTGAAAAAGTATCATCTATCTCTATCCTTCTCGCACACGCTCCCCCTCTCTCTCGCTCTCTACTCCCAGAGCTATTTGCGCTTCAAATAATTTTTTTCAAATACAAATCAATGGAAAGACGAGAAAATTATTTGAAGGTTAAAATGAATTCCGTCAAACGAGAAAAATATTTTTGGCCGTCGGATAACTTCACGTCAAGCGAGAAACTTATTTGTGGCCAACGGATATATTCACGTCGAACAAAATACATTATTTGTGACGTTTCAAATGAAAGTAACTCTCACTTATTTTTATTAGAAATAAAAATAACTCTCACTTATTTTTATTAGAAATAAAAATAACTCTCACTTATTTTTATTAGAAATAAAAATAACTCTCACTTATTTTTATTAGAAATAAAAATAACTCTCACTTATTTTTATTAGAAATAAAAATAACTCTCACTTATTTTTATTAGAAATAAAAATAACTCTGGGTTATTTTTATTTTATGAGTCTCGAATAAAATTTTTGTCTTTTATTCGAAATCAATTTTTTATTTGAAATAATTTTTTCCTCTGTTGTGAAACAACCACCGATTAGCATCAAGCCAGCAAGATGTGCATCAATGCTGAGGAATCTGCGGCTTTTTCTGACTCCGTTGTAGTTAAATTCAAATAATCTTGAAATCTCGTCTCCAAAGCATCACGAAGGCACGTACTGATCGGTTTGCAATATTTCCACTGATTTTCCGCAAGTCTTGGCAATTTTCGCCGTAAAGAGAACAAACATGGCAAAAGTATACCGTAGAAAATATTATCGCCTTGTAAAATGTCTATCGCTTCTGCGATTGGCGCTGTACATTTGATACGTTCTTCTAAATATACAAAGTCGGATTCCCTTAACGGATTTTTTATATTTAAAAGTTTTGCTAATTCAGCCATTTTGTCCTTGATTTTCAAAAGTTGTCGTAGAGAGTCATACAGCGAATTCCAGCGTGTTTCACCCGGTCGTTTTAATGCATGACCAGCCTGTTTTCTATTATTTTGGCAGATTTTGGCCTTATCGCCACCTTCCACAATCTATTACATTTTTGCATTACGTCCTTATGAATGGCAGGTAGCACTGTATCGTTATTAATTGCGCGTACCATGTCTGTTGTAATACACAAATTTAAAGTATGTGCAGAGCATCGTATCTGACGAGGCAGTCGCAGTTCAGGCTGTTCAGGCAGTAAAAGATTCGAATCGTTATCGCTTATGTTCACTTCTGTAACTTCTTCTATGTTTTCCTCATCGCTGCATGAACTGTAGGAAGAACAACTCGCGCAATCCCCTTCATCTTCCATTGTAACGAGGAAGTTCTTAACGCCGAACTCTCTAAACGCTTTTGCAAAGTTGCTGCCATTATCGGTTATCGTTGCCACAATTTTTGCAGTAGTTAAACCAAACGATGCATGAATGCTGTGTAGCAAGTCGGTGATTCTATCGAAGGAATGTACATCAGCAAAGCGACGGCACGCTAGAGCCGCTGATTTCCTTTCGCAATTTGGTGAAATCCAGTGTGCCGTCACCCCCAAAAAACTTCGACGCCTTGCTGACCAAATATCTGCAGTCGTGCAGACAAATGCAACATTCTTAAGGGGGGATCCTGGTGTAGATTACCGAAAATTAAGGAAATTTTGGGAATTTATTTTAAAGAAAATATTTATTAAATCGCATTCGGAGCTATGCGGTTTTAATGCTTGTTGCTTAAACTATGTAAAAATATTTTTTTTTAGTTTTAAAAAAATTGTATAGCAGAAGTAGAACGGCATATGTACAGTGTCTCGGCGTCGAACGTCTGAATTGGCGGGTGCTCTTGTTCCGTTTGTAGTCGTCTGAAATAAAAATACAGAAATATTTATTACTCTTTATAAACACAGTTTGTCGATGGATCTTGAAAATTTAAAAAAAGTTGAAAATTGACAAATTGGCAGCACTTTGAAAATAAAACGCGATTTTTCGCTGGAACATTCATTTTTGTTCATGCAATAAAAATGCTTTAAATTAATTAATTTACTTATGTTATATGCTCATCGTAATAAACTATATGCGTGTAAAATTGCAACCCGATTAGTCAAGTAGTTTTTGAGTTATTTGACCCGCCAATCGTAAGAAAGTAGTTTCGAGAAAAACACGTTTAGTTTTCGGTACATAAAAGTAGAAAAGGAAGTGATTTTTGGATACTTACAGCTGTTTTCTGTTAGTCTGCTATTCCAGGCCCGTATAATATTCCTTCCGCTTCCTCGAACAACTCGTTTTGCTCGATTTGCAATTGTCTTCGAGCCATTCGAGCCTCTTTGGTGCTCCATAAACTGCGACGCTCCTGCCTCTTCGTCCGCTCGCCGTTGTAAGTGTCGGCGTACAACTTACACTGAGGTCCGATCGTTATTTCTAATGTTTCCATTATATTCAAAATAGCAGCATAACCTTCATTAAATATGCCAGCGGCTATATAGCTGGCGATTTCAATTATTTTTCGGCCTGTGATACAAACCTAGTACCCTTTTGATAACGCGTCGGAGTCATGAACGAACCCCAGTAATTTGTCACCGCACAGCTAATAGTAAATACATTTGTGTTACCTAAACTAAAAATATACCTTTTAGCAGGTATACAATAACTCACATAATGGTCCCGACACAAAAGCCGCTGTGCGCGTGGCGCTCCCCTCAGCGCTACGTTGGTACGTCGTAACTGCGTAGGGGTTCTTTAGAGAGAACCCCATCGCCGCCGTCCACTCGAGTAGCACCTCGCCCCTGGAGTCCGTTCTGGGAGCGCCCCACTCAATAGCGTGGGCGTTGAAGTCTCCCAGAAACACGACCGGCTCGGCACTCTGAGGGGCGATAAAAGCCCCCACCTCGTGCAGCCGGTCCTCGAACTCCGGGACGGAAAACCTCGGTGCGAAATAGCATCCCACCACGAGGAAACCCCCCCCCCCCCCCCCCCACTTAACGGCCGTCCAGCCGCTGCCATGCCGGGCGACAGAACACGACAGGGCTCCCCGTTCCACCCCCCCCCCCCCACGTCATCGCCACCTGCCGATCCGGATTCGTGGACCGAAAACATCGGTCCGGAAGCGGATACGGCTCGGTGGCGACGACCAGCCCGGCCCCCAACTCCAGGCGAGCCTGCTCAAGCTGGTCGTGCGCTCGCATGGAGTGGTTTAGATTGGCCAGCAGGATCGGTGGGCCTCGGGGCATTACAAAGCCCTTTCTGCGGCTTCCACCGGATCCTGCTCGGGCCGGGCTGCAGCCCCCATTTGCTCGGGGGCCCCGACGTCGCTCTCCGCGGCGGGGGAGACAAGCTCCCCACCGTATGACGCGGCGATCGACTGCGCGAGGAGAACAGCCTTCTCGGCGCTGATCGCCGTCTCCACCTCCCCGGTTGTAACCACGGGGGGGGGGGGGGGGTCGCCTTCCTGGCCTTCAAGAAGGCCTCTCTCCCCTCGGGTCGAGGACCGCTAAGGGGGAGCACTGGATAGCTCCCCCTCTCCTTCTTCTTCCTCGACCCCTTCCGGGGAGAGCCCCCGGGCGAAGACGGCGTCGAGAGCGCGTCAGCCGAAGCCCCCGGCTCCCCGCCGGCCTTGCGCTTGCCCGCGCCGGACATGGCCGCCGAGGTGGAGGTCAGCACATCGGTCTCCATGGTCTCGGCGGGCGCGGCCGGGCAAGCTACCGCAGCAGCGGACGCGGATATGGGCGCAGACGGGGGGGGGGCGGCGCCGCGCGGGACGCCGCCGATGCGGAGGGACCAGTCCCCCCGGGAACACCCCCTCCCCTAGCTCTCCTCCTTCTTGCTGACGACGCAGGACGGGGCCGACACGCGGGGCCCCCCAACTGGTGCTCGCCCGGCAATCCCGCGCCGGTGCACAACAGGCAGCTGGGGATGGCGACGCAGTGTCGCGCCACGTGCCCTTCCACCCCACACCGGTAGCAGAGGAGGCGTCGGCTCTCCGGGCTGGAGCATTTGGCCTGAACGTGGCCAAACTCCAGACACCGGAAGCACTGTAGCCTCCTCTGCGCGAGCGGCGTCACTCGGGCGGCGAGGGAGTTGATCACTATCCTCCCCGCCTTAACGAGCCCGGACGCCGCCGCCGCGGGAGCGCGAACCCAGAGGGAGAAAAGTCCTGCCGGGTCCCGCCGCTTCTCCCCGACCGTGACGTCGGCCGGCGAGCACCCCCCCCCCCCTGCGTCGCGACGGTGGCTTACCGCGTCCTCGGACACCAACTCCGCCAGGCCGCAAACCCTGAATTCCGCCATCTTCTGGGGGCAGTGCACCTTAATCCCGCTGCCCCCCAGCTGCTCCAACAGCTTGGCTTTCAGGGCCGCGGCCTTGGCCGAGCCCTGGACCCCCGGGATTTCGAGGACGAGCCCCCACGGTGACGGCGCGCCCCGGCCGCATCGAAGCGATGCCAAGGACGGCGACCTTGATCGCCGCCATCGCGCCGGCGACCCGCGCGGAGAAGTCCTTCTCCCCCCCAGCCGGAGCGGTGATCGCCACCGCTGCGGATCTGGGGGCGCGCGGGATCGCAACCGGGGGGGGGGCGGGAACTCGGGTCGGCACCCCCGGCACCAGGGCCATCACCGCCGCCGCCCTCTTCTTTGCAGCCCTTGCGGCAGGGCCACTCGACCGCGCACCCGGGGGAGGAGCCACGGCCCCACCCCTCGCCGCAGCGCCCGCCACCGTCCCCCCAGGCACGATGGGGACCGCCAGGGCCGCCCCCCGACTCCTGCGTCCAGCCCCGGCAAGCGCCGGTGCACGGACAGGGGGAACCGGAGGGGGCACAGCCCCCCCGCACCAGGGGTGGCAAACATACAGGGAGGGGGAATAATTCCCCCCACCCCACCTGCGGGCGTATCCGCCGGCGGACCAGCGGAACGCCGCTCGCGCCCCCCTTCTTCTTGCTGTGGGCCGGGGCCGCGACCACGCTCGCGTATGACGGCCCCCCGCCAATCCCGGCCCATTTCTGGGCCAGAGCAGACGGCGGATCTGCCGGTCTCGGCGTCGGGGTCGGTGTCGGTCCCCCGCGGCCGATCACCTTCCCCAAGTGGAGGAGACGTCCCTCCACCCTCCTCTCCAGCTCCTCCATGCGTTGCAGCACAGCGTCCCAGGGCTGCATAGCGGCCCCGGAGCCGGCATCGCGGGAGGAGTCCACCGGAGGCGGGTGGGGGGACACCACCCTCCTCCTCTTCTTCCCTTTACCCCCCGCTGGCGCCTCGGGAAGGGGGGAGGGCCTCGCCACCGCAGAGGGGCCCGGCACGGGAGCTACATCCATCTGGACACAGGTGTCTGTCCAGGGGGACAGGTACGAGGGCAGGAGCCCCTCGCGGGTGGGGATGAGCACGGCGGGAAAGAACAACAGAGTTTCCGACTCTGTCACGTCCACGCCGGCCATAGAAGCGCGCGCATACTTCCCCCGCAAAAACTCCAACTCCCGCTCCCCGCTGTGGAGGAATTCCTCCAGGGTGCGTGCCTGGTCCGTCAAGGCCTTATTCTGCGTGGCGAGCTCATGCGAGCGCCGTTCCCACGCACCCTGGCGGAACACAACTTCCCGTGCCGGCTTGTCCGGGTTCTGCCCCCTCTCGACCCTTCCGGTCAATTCGGCCGCCACGACCAACGCACGACGGATGGCGATCCTAATCGCCCGTTTGTCGGCCGTCTTTAGATTCTTCGCCGCGCCGATGGTTGCGGCGACTGAATCCAGCTCACGCTGGGCCTGCCCGGCGAGACCGTCCACCGGCATCGTCTCGGCCCAGTCGCGGAGCTCCGCGCGGCCCGGCAGGGCCTTCATCCCGGGGCCGCGTCTGGCCGGGTCCGTCCACACGCCCGGCTTCCAGCCCCTCTTACCGGGCACGAAGCCCGGCCTCCGGCTGGCGTCGGTGTCGCCGCCGGACGACGGCAGGCGGACGTCCAGGCAGGCGTCCCCGGCGTCGCTCCCCCCGGGGGCACGGTCCTCCTCGGAGACGGAGTCGACCACGCGACGAGCAGCCCCGGCTCGTCACCGCTGTCCCCCCCCCCCCCCCCCGGCTCGGAATCCCCGGCATCCCCGGCATCCCCACACACCCCCGTCCCTTCGTCGGAGGAGAGGACAATGGCGTCGCCGGCGCCGCACAGTGGGCCGGATTCACTTATTTGACGCCATTTTGGTGTTTTTTTTCAAGATATCGGAATGAAATTGACACCAAAAAATAGAATAAAATTTTTCCTATCTAATGATGTATAATTTAATATTTTTTACATTTGTTTATTTATTTATTTTTCATTTTTTTAAACAAAATTTTGAAAAAAAAATTTGAAAACTATTCATTTGGTACTTTATTTAATGCCCTTTTCAGTGGTTTAAATCGAATGTTCGCAAAACTTTTCGTTTCCAAGTTATAAGGAAAAGTCGAAAAATAAAGGAATGCGGTCAAATATCGTTTTGTTTAAATTGAAGGCGAATCCTTTGCGCTAAACATCATCTTCTATTAGTAATTAATGTAAACAATTTATTAAAAAATAATTCTGAAAACAGTCAGTAAAATTGCGACATTTCTTAGAATTGACAAGGAATATCTTTCAAGTCCCAACGAGTCCCGTATTTTTACAAGGGGGAATCTTTTCAGTGCACCTTCCTCTATACAATCACGCAAGAATCACTTCCACCTTCGTCCGGTTTCGAGAAATATTTCGGTTTGAACTCATCAGCGTCGCGACTTTTCTTCGCGTTCATGCGACGACATGTTTTTATAACACTTGAGTCCTACAAAATATCATAATGAAATTGGAACTGAAAATTAAAAAAATAATTCTCTTTCAATGATATATAACGTAATATGTACCAGTAAAGGACGGGCGTCCCTTCTTTCATTGGAGTATAAGTTCTGCAGCTTCTGGGTCTAATGTTTTCGGTTTTTTGTTGCTCGATTTTGTTCTTGCGGTAGACATGTATGGATCTGACGTTAAAAGCAACCTGAAAAATGTATCTTCGTTTGTGGCGATCCTTGAATTTTTCCTGCTATTTCTATTTCTATATTTTTTGAAATCTTTGTGTCTCGTTTCCAGTGCCTCTTCAGATAACTGACCGATCGGAAGTAGTGCATTTTTCACTATATCTGCTCCATGGATGAGTAATTTATGTACTGAAGCTGGCATATAATACCAGCCATAATTGTTTACAAGGCACCTTGCTGTCTCTAGCGCATATTTTTGAAATTTTGTAGGATCTATTTTCTGTGATGATGAAATTACTTGAAGTATTACATGAAACCGTTTTATTAATGTGACATCAATTTCAGTTATTTCTGCGGAAATTTCGGCGTTCGTAAAAAATCGTCGGGCAGTATTGCCATCGTTAGAGGACCCCCATCCTTGCTTTATAAAGTCAACGAGTAGTCCCAGTTTTTGTCTAAATAGCTGTTGAATTTTTTCCTTCCTTTCAGCTTTCAGCTTCTTCATTTCTGCTGTGGTTGCTGCCCATTTTTTAAATGGCATATTGTAGGATACATGTAATAGGCATTCGAAACAACGAATCCATGCATGAAGGGATGAAATGCCAAAAGAATAATTGTCGGTGTTGCATGGTTTGGTTTGTACTAGTTCCAAGTTGTTCATTTCTAATGGCTTTGCGTTGCAAATATAGCAACGCATCGCAGATGTGGTACCCGTTGCGGTATTACATATTTTATTGTCAACCATTGTGAGCATCATAGCATATTCTATTTCAACATTGTTTATGGCATTGGATTTTAAGTTTTCTATTTCAGTCTTAATTGAATTTATTTCTGACTCTATAATCTCTACAGTTTCTTTTACGTAGTGAAATTTTATTGGCCGACAAAACCACGACGAAGAAGGGCGTGGATTTTCCCATAAAATTTCTAAAGTTATTTTGTTATGAAGCTTCAAGGGCACCAAACTGGAAACAAAAACAGTGTCTTCATTGATCTCACTATCAGTTTGGACCATTTGTTTGTATCTTGGTTGCCCTGAGGCTCCATCACAACCCCACTTGCAAGTAAGAATTAGTTTGGTATTATTTTCCGGTAATGTCTTGAATGTTTTCAATATTCTTGATACTGTATGGTCCAGCAAACTTTGCAACTCCACTTTGGCTAAAGTTTCCCCGATTTCTATTGTATTCTTTGGGGGGTAACAATTTTGTTTTTCCTGTAATAGTTTAAAATAAGAGGGCCATTGGTTATTTCTACATTTTATTGCCTCATTTCTATTTGTTATATATTGATTTTTTGATAGTTCAGCTGTGATAAAAATGTTTAAGGCTGTTTCTGTTGTAAACACTTTTCCTTTCCCTATTTTTTTTTCCAATAAGTGCCTGAATATTGTCCCTGTATTTGTTTGTCTGAAGACATTGAAGTAAGCGCGACTTTTCATGCATTCCACGAGTTATAAAACTCAAATTCGTGGCATTCAATAATTCTTCTAAGAAGAAGTTATTGACTAAAGAACGGGCTCTTCGTAAACGTTCACTACTGCTACATCCTGACAATGTTTTTTTTCCTTTCCGTATTTGAACTACAGATGATCTTGAACTTGTTGCTACTGGTATTGAATGGCTTGTGGTTGGAATTTCAGTGAGTATTGCATTCGGGTAAACAAAATCTTTTTCTAACCATTCTTTATTACGTTTTAAAAATGAGGTTTGTTTATAATGAGACTGAACCCACCTATGCTTCAATTTCCAAGCAAATTTCTTCAATGCAGTTTTTAATAATCTCAAATTTTGTTGTGAAAGCTGAATCTTCTCACTTATTTTTTTATACAAAAGTAAGTAATTTCCCATATCTTGTGACGCATTACTTAGTAGCAAGTATAAGTCCTTATGCTTACGAAATGCTTCCATACTTTTCAAATAATTAAGAGTCTGAATAATGGAAATGTTGCACGTGAGAAATAGAAGATGCTTTAGAAATAGATCATGTAACAAATTACTTACCAAATACAAATGAGATGAAATGTGGTATAGATTTAAAAGAAAATAGAATTTAACTATATCTTCAACATAACTAAACGAAAGATATATATATATGTACTATACACTAACGCATTAATATACACTAAACACACTAAGATATATACACATATATAATATATTAAACCCAAACTGAACAAAATAAAATTTAAAGTGATAAAAACTAGAATGCAACTTTCAAATCTGTTGGAAATGGTTTGAAATCGTCACTGTGCAGTCTCTGCTGGTTCAGTTTCAACTGATTGGAAATGGAAAATACAGGACCAAGTCGAAGGCTTATCTACATCATAGCATAAACACTTCAAGTGCCGATAATCTAAACAATTCCTTCGAAGAAGGATGCAACGCATGAACGTGAAGAAAAGGACGCGACGCTGATGAGTTCAAACCAGAGATGGGCATTATCTAAATAAAAAATTATTAAAATACACTTTAGATAAAAGTTACTGTATCTTTTGTTCGTTATTCGAAGACGGATGTGGCGCGAGAGTTTATCTGTAACTTCTATCCGTCAGAGCTTGGTTCAGGGAGTTTATTCGTTCCGTCTATCCGAGAGGTTTCTCGATATCTTCAACTGTTATTCGACAGTCGAATACACCGCCACCATATATCCGACGCCCGTATCTCTCGGAACTTGGTCACATAGTTGATCTGTCAGATTTTACTGGAAGAAGTTCATGCGTAACCTTGTGGGTTATTCGAACGTCCAGATGTCGCGCAAGGTTTATCCGTTATCCTTTATCCGTTATTCGAAGCTCGATCTACCGATATGATTTATGCGACGCTTTTATTCGTAACGAGTTACTCGGAAAGGATAAAGTCACATGTTATCTTGATCCGTAATTTTTATTCGTTGGCTTCGAATAACTGGACATTGCGATCCTACGTTGCCAGATCGTAATACATACATATGTATAAATGAACGGTTTAAAAACTATGAAGCTCGAGAATGTTGTAGCTGTTAGAAAGGAAAATTGTAGAAACTGGCCATTTTTTTATCTGTCTGGCAACGAAACATTTTTACAGCATGGGTATAGATCGCGCGATATAACTTTGCCTCCGAGCGGCCACTCAGTAGGCCGTGAGTAGTAAGGCAAAGCCGATTCTAACCCAGGTCCTCTGAGGGGAGCGCGGGGGCGGGGGGAAGTGAGGGCGCGCGGGGGAGTGCGGTGGAGGGAACCATGGGCGCGGGGAGAGTGGGGAGTGGAAGACCGATTGCGCGCGCACGAGCCGCGGAGTGGGGGAAGCCGCAATCGTGGAGGGGATCAGTCCGGACCGAGCCGCCGCAGAGATTTCTCCAGACCTGACCCACCGACAGAAATTTCCGCAGAGGGTCGTCCCCTCCCTCTAAAAATTTCTGGGGTTGGGTCTTGTATGAAAAAATCTTTTTTCAGACTCGATCCAACCCCAGAAATTGTTTCCCCAAATATTTTTTTAAATCAGATCTACCACCAGAATATTTTGTTCCAAACCAACATAGCAAACAAATATGTATCATACATTCTAAAGCTAACAATTTTTCAAACTCTAGCAAACAAATATGCATCATGCATTCATAGCACTGTGAAAATGGTATCATCTCGCGCGATAACGCGTGTAATTTGACTCTTCTGATGCAGTCGCGCGAGACGATACCATTTCTTCACAGTGCGAAGAATCCATGAGTGAAATATAACCCTTTTTATAAAACGCCGAATCTTATAATTATGTGAAGAGGAAAGAAGGAGGATGGATGACGAGTAAATAAAATTGAGAAGGAATGTATGTTTATGATATATATATTGTTACAAAAATAAGTGGAAAAATAATAAAGAATATAATGATAATATATGATAATATAGAATATGAATATAAATGATAATAACGAATATGAATATAAATATAAATGAAAATAATGAATATAAATATAAATAGTTACAAAAAATAAATGGAAAAATAATAAAGAATATAATGATAATATAGAATATGAATATAAATGATAATAACGAATATAAATATAAATGAAAATAATGAATATAAATATAATAAAGAATATAAATATAAATGAAAATAATGAATATAAATATAAATATAAATGAAAATAAGGAATATAAATATAAATATAAATGAAAATAAGGAATATAATGAAAAAAAATTATTAATCTGACGACAATGGTGGCGACGGCGGCGGTGTGAATAGCCCCTCGGACCACTCGGGAGGCGGTGATGGTGGCGACGCCGGTGGTGTGAATAGCCCGAGGGGCCATTCAGGGGATGGTGATGGTACCAATGCTCGCCATGATGTCGACGCCGATGGTGGCTGCGACAACACCGATGCAGACGGTGGCTGCGGCAATGTCGACGCCGATGGTGGTTGGGGCAGCATCGACGCCGATGGCGGTTGTGGCAACGCCGACGCCGATGGTGGTTGGGGCAACGTCGACGCCGATGGCGGTTGTGGCAACGCCGACGTCGACGGTGGCTGCGGCAATGACGTCGATGGGGGCTGTGGCTGGTTCAACCACGGCCGCAACCGTCGCACATCGATCCAAGGCAGCGACGGCGGCGATGGGGGCCGTGGTCGCCTCAGCTGTAGGGCCCCCAGTCGCCTATATGGCACCCATGGCTGCCGCAGCCGAGCCGCAACCACCGACCCAACCACATGGCCCGAATTTCGCCGCATTGTCGATTCCTGGTGGGGCATCACAGAGGGCGCAGCCACCACCGGGGGTGCAGCATCCGCCAGGATTCTCGCCATTAGCCGCAATCGTGACATCAATAATGGATTGTTCTAGAACACAAACGCTGGTATAAGAATAATGCAACAAAATACACACACACACACACACCAATGCAATGTATTACATACCACTGAAGGTAGCGGTGGCGAAGGCAATGGCGAATGCGATGGCGAACGCGAGGGCGATGATGATGCCGACGATGATGACGACGACGATAGCATTGGGGGCAAGTGCTAAAACATAGAAACCCGCGAACGATATATTATTGGTACGATCGTCTGATTTAATCTCATTCGATTTTCTCACTCGATTTAAATGGCTAAACATGATAAAATGTTAAAAAAAAATATTGGTATGTACATACCTCTCGACTATCCTGACACGGCTCGGAGTCGGAATCGGGCGCAATTCTTGTGATACCCATTTTTTTTTTTTGAAAACTGTATGACACACTGTTTAACACTGAAGCTTTGAAAGACAACTAGTCTCGCTACATCTCCAGGCTCTCGCATGTAGAAACTCCACCAAGCTCACGCATGCAAAAACCCCTACCATCATGAAATCGAGAAGTGCGTAGCTTTGCAAAGTAAGATGCTGTTGTTCTCCATCTTCATTTTCTTCTTCTTCGTTGATCATCCTCTTAATATTCACATGCATCTTCTTCGAATTTTTCTTTGGACACATTATTCGACTAGATCATACCACTCTGAACGTGTATCAAACGTGCATGGTATCACTCTGAATGTGTATCGAACGTGCATGGTATCACTCTGAATGTGTATCGAACGTGTATGGTACCACTCTGAACATCTATCACACCACTTTGAACATCTATCGAACCACTCTGAACATGAATGGTACCACTCCGAACGTGTATGACACCACTCTGAACATGTATTGAACGTGTATGATACCACTCTGAACGTGTATCGAACATGTATCGTACCACTTCTAAATAATTACAACCATCGTCTTAATCTAGCATACATCATATTAAGGAGGTTGGGTTTGAGAAGGGTGAAGAAAAAAACATTTATGCATTAAAAAAAAAGATTTTATTTATGCATTTCCATCTGGTGTTTAGACCACCAGTTGAATATTTTAAATACATTTTGCAAAGCACGATGCTTTGTGTGTCTACAACATCGCAGAGTATTAACTACATTTAGCTTATTTAGAGATTTGATATCGTCGTAGTCAATGTCCAACGTCTCAATGATCACGTTCGCTCTCGTATTTTCATCCAGGAAATCCGCAAGCCAGCCGCATTTCTGCACCCCTTTAACGTATACGATATGGGATGCATCATCTTCTTCGTCGACAGCATCAGCTATAGCTTTCGTAATTAGCTGTTTAGCCATTCTGTATGGAACGTCTCCATCATCCCACCGTAGCCCATGATGTTTTGCAACCAACCATCGGATGCTTGATTTGTCAGATTTTGTAAGAAGATATTGAGGCATCGAACTCCCAAAAATATAGTGTGAGAGAATTGTTCCCATTCGTAGGATAGCCACTTCCTTGACAACAAATCTTCCATCAACGATGAATCCTTGCAGATCAACAAATGTTGGCACAACCATTATCGATACGATTTAGAGGTCCGCTCGCTTCCACAACAGACGGGAGAATGCAGTCTTTCTTGTAAAGCATCTCAATTTTCATGATGAAATTTTTTGCATGAATTTGACATAGGAGACGGCGTGTAAGTAGCATGACAATTTAATTGATTTTGCGCACCACGTTTGTCAGCGGATTGTATCCAACCACCCGATCGTGTAGAATTAGGCAGTAGGCTGTAGTATTTGCAGGCACATTCTCTTTACAATCAAATTCTATGCGCACATCCACGGTGCTATTCTTGATCGACTCATTTTGTCGCGAACAATCAATCACCACGAGGGGACCAAATTGTAAAAATTGGGCCACGGTGAATAATGCCTCGTTGCAACTATGTCCATAATATGATTTACGGAAATGTGTATACATATTAAACAAGATGGCGTGCTTATTCTTGTCAAAGTCCAAGTTCAGATCATCATATGGGTAAAATTCCGAGTTGAGAAAAAGTTTTACATTGGTCAATTTACAATGGTCGAACCGAGTAGCATCTTCGGTCATCACATTCTTTCGAGCAGTCTGTAGAGCAAAGATAACGTATCGCGGCTTCTCCTACTGTGCAGCTGCCTTCACAGCCCACGAATGCTTGGTTGTGCTCTGTAAGAGAGGATACTCATACAGATCCCACGAGCGAAAACTAATGCTCAGGTTTTGTCCAATTTCCAAAGCATGTAGCAACGATAGCTTATTAACATCGTTCAGCGTCACATGAGGCATCCGCCATTGCACTTTAAGTAATTCAATTTCTGGTTCCAACGTCGATGATCCTATTAGAGAATTGTTATCGTTGCGCGATCGTATTAAAATCAATTCGTGACGTGCATTAATAATCATGCGTTTGTAGTCCTCACAAAATCCCAGCAAATATTTGAGCGGGATGCAAAAATTGAAATGATTTTTCACTATTAGCTCATCATGTCGTTTCAAGCCCCATCCAGCATTCTCCATATTTTTATCTTCGTCAGATGTCAACGATACATAGGTTTTAAGCGTGCTAGTTATTCCAACGTTTCTGTTACGGTCAATCTCCACGCCATTCAGCTCGTATCGAATCTCATCAAATATGAACGCCATACAATTATTTCCCAACATCACTGTTAATGCATCGTTTGGCTTATTTATTACCAATTTCCCCTCCACGTAGAGGAAACTTTCACACGGCAATGTGTATAAATCCTGCTGCTGTATAGGTATTCTTATCTCATCACTATGTCCAAACGTTGTGTTGACGTATGGGTTGTACGTGTGAGTCTCGAGCTTGACGATGCGATCGTCAAACGTCGGCTTCCCTCCAATGCTTAGAATGTCAGCCATTTTTTCAACTTATATGCGTACAATAAATCCCAATGATTTCAAAAATGCAATGTTTACAGCACTGAGTCTCTTCTTTTTAGCGTAATCAGAGCTATTGTAGTTGTTGTAGTTGTTGTTGTAAACAATTTCACTTGGAAGAAACGGGTTTCTGGAGTCGTTCAGCACAAGCATCTCATTCATTCACACCACACGTATTATCGCCGCCGTCGCATGTGCAGCCTGATGGTAATCTCTTCACCTCGAAAATCGAGCAACCGTCCGTCTTGATCCACAACGCGTATCGTTAGATCCGTAATGACCCGTGCGGTGATTGGAAGATAAATGATCTGTGCAGGCGTTTTCGATATCTTATATCCTGGAGGGACTCTCGAAGAAAATTCATGTATCGTATGTACACGCTTCCCATTGTTGTATGCGCCAGCGGTCACGCTACATTCTACGCGAATAATGTTCACGTTCATGATATTAATTGGATCATCCGATTCGTGCCACCGTCCTGGTTCTAATACCCGATTCATCGAGAATCCCAGTAGCGATCCAATGTTATTGCGCTTCGTAAAATCTACGGTGAATGAGCAGTACAGCTCACTTTTCATAGTGTTATTGTTGGAACGCAACACTATAGGATACACATCGTTGTCATCATTAGTGTCATCGGGATTTTTAGGATACCGCTCGAGTCATCGCTGCCTCAAATACTTGGCAATGGCGTCTAGTTCGTAGGAGCCGTGTGGAATCCTAATAGTTTCAGGAGTGGTATCAACACTGTTGTTTTTGATGCCATAGTTCGAGGTGAAGTAGAATTTATCGTTGCTCCAGTCGATGTTCGGTATTGTATGATAAGTTTCAAAGGTTGTTAAACCAAGCTCGTAATCATCATCGCTCAAATCTATGGGTGGAAAGTAGCTCACCGCGAGGGTGCTACTCTTGCCGGTTAGAGTGAATGTTAACGACATATTCTGAGCTGTACGACTCGACTAGTACTGAATCATAGCGGTGGGAAGTTAATCCTTAAATTTGCGACCGATCGTTTGTTGAAAGCGTAGGCAGAGTTGTCCACAATTGCTCTGATTGTACTTCTGATAAGACGTTCGATTGTATTCGATTTTCACAGCATCATCATTATCCAGATATTGCACCAATTCCTTAGGTGGTCGAAGATTCCCAAAGCTGTCGAAATATATAGCTCGACACCCTCTCTTCACATATGCCACCCAATGAGTCCCCGACCCCTCGACATTGTCCAAATTTACGATACCGCTCTCGTTTCGATGTACTCCTCCGGCAGGTAGTGCATTGCGCATAAAAACACCTCTAAAGAATGGAATACGCATACATTTTGCCAACTCCTCCAATTGCACATCGGTAGTTACGCCCACAGGCATTTTTATTTTCTTTTCGGCGTTTTTTTTTTTCGTTTTGATATTCCCTGTCCGCGCTTGTATGGTGTGAGATAAAGTCCACATCCTTCCATGGAGCGATTATGACGCTGCATTTCCTGTAGCTGATGTTGCGCCGCCTTATTATTGTTTACCGCCTTGGCGATCCCCGCTGCTCCACCAGCTAATGATCCGAGAACACCTAGCAGTGGGAGAAGTGGTAATATACCACCGCGTTTAGCTATCGGAAGAATCCGCTTTTTCAATGCTCTCTTTGGAGTCCTTTTGCGAGTTTTTGTTTTCATTCCCATCCCAATTTTCGTCTTGGCCTTCATAGCTGCCCAAACAGCTGTAGCAGCACCTCTTTCACCCAGTGTCGAGTCTCGCGCAACGATGCGTTTTCGCGCTTTGTCAGCGAGAACGTTATCTGCAGCGTGTCGTTCGCTGAGGTCGTTGCTACGCGAATACGCAATATCGTGTTCGCGAGACGCTGCGTCCAACGGATTGGTACCTTGATCACCTCTAGCCAATCGTTTTGCCAGATGAGTTCCTGGACCGCAAAACTGATATCCTGGGATATGTAATTCGATGGGTAGCGCGTTTATCACCCGATTTAACAAACCACGACCTTTCTTTATTCTCGTCGACGACATTCGCCACAGTTTTTAATCAATGGTGCTGGACCGTCGATATGCGTTCGCTGCCAGGGACAATTATAATGTTTCAAACACCGACGATACTGCTGAACCTCAGAATCGGCTTTTATATGCTTGGGGAGTCTGTCCCACAACTGATGAATGTGTCTGCCAAACTCTCGCAGTAGAGTAATCTTTGGTATATATTTCAGCTGCTCAGAGGTTAGGTTTCGAATATCGAAATTATCCGACAGGACCAGAAGCATTTTGAATACTGAGCTGTTTTGCATCGGCGCAGACCTATAAATAGGTCGCGTCACCGCTTCGATGTATCAAAATCATTTTTTGCAGTTCGCGGAGAGGATGCGATTCGTGCGACAACCTGTAACGATACGTGTGACAAATTTTGACGATAAATCGCAAATGATGTCTTCGAAAACAATGCACAGACATGGTAGCATGCTACCAAACACTATACGCTGCCTCATTTGTGGTCCATCAAATTGTGGAAAGACCAACGTGCTGGTGAGCTTGTTGGAAAGTCCACACGGCGTCCGCTTCGAGAACGTGTACGTGTATTCCAAGTCGTTGCAACAACCAAAATATCAATATTTGGAGAATTTATTGACTCCGATAGATGAAATTGGCTACTTTACGTTTTCGAATACAGTGATGTCATCCCACCGAGCGGATCGCTTCCGAATTCCATTTTTATCTTTGATGATGTGGCATGTGACAAGCAAGATACGATAAGGGAATACTTTGCAATGGGGCGCCACTCGAACGTTGACTGTTTCTATCTCTGTCAGACGTATGCAAAGATTCCAAAACATCTTATACGCGACAATGCGAATCTATTGATTCTGTTTAAGCAGGATGGTACCAACTTGACACATGTGTACAACGACCACGTAAACACTGATACGTCTTACGAGGATTTCTGCGCGTTGTGTCGTAATTGTTGGCAACGGGAGTATGGTTTCGCGGTAATAGACAAGGAGAGCGCGATGTCCAAAGCACGTTATAGAAAGGGATTTAACGAGTTTGCAATACCGTGAGATTGTCAATTGTCGTCAACACGTCGGTGGGGAAAGCAACGTCTGCGGTACAACGATGATTGATATCGATAGTCTGGAGATTAAGGATCGCGAGAGAATAGCGAAGGAAATGGCAAAAACCAGCGAATCCATTCGCAAGAAGCATCAGGCTTTGAAGACTGGCAAGATGGAGGAAGATATTGCGTTGGAGAGATACTTTAAACCTATTGTCGAACCCCTAAAACATATTGTGGAAAATACCACAGCGACAGAAGCTGACATGTCACCATTGATGAGCACATATGTCGATGGGAATGAAACATTAACACCTAAAACAAAAATCCATCCGAAAGGGAACACATCACGCAAGACAAAGAGGAAACCACACATGTCATCGAAAAAATCACTCATAACCTCTACACCAGTTCAATCGAAGCGGAAACGGCAGAATGTTGCATCAAACGATTCCTCGATTCCTTCGACACCAATAAATACATTTCTCGATGTACAATCGCTCACAACCAATGATGAAGACGTTTTCGAAACTAGTCCCGATGTGTCGTTAGCAACATCTATTAGACATCAACTCCAAACATCCGAGGGACAAGAAACGTTTCGCAGCCATTTCGGTCCGCTGGGACAAAAATACATGAGCGCAATCCTAAGTGGTGATAGGGATACAACCATGGACTATGTGTATGGCGTATACTTTGGTGGTGGTGGAACGATGCTTGGGGATAAGGCTTTCGATATAGACAAGGATGATAATATAATCATCGATGGTGTAAGATATGGAGGAACACCTGGTCTTTACGAACTGATTTTCAAGAGAATTCCCGACGATACCACATACACCGATGCTGATAAACAAAAATACAAAAGCATACTGCTGGTGACGAATGCTCACAGACGCGATCATAACGCTCAAAATCCCATATTGGGCAACAAAGGATATAAGTACAAACATGTAATTGCACTGCTACTCCCCCGTGTATCGACTAGTAGGACAGGGAAAGGTCTGACGACACCGAGAGTCATGGTTGTAAGCGATAACAAGATCGATTACGTGCACTGGGACGATCCCAACGAGCTGGTGGAGCGATTCCGTTTGTTGGAAGCATCGCGTCAGGCGGGTAACAACTCGCACGACAATGAAATTCTATCGATTATCGAGGAACTCCGCGAGGTAGGCCTCATTATAAATTAAGCTGCGCACCGATAATGTGCATTGTATGCATCGAGATGCCGATCAACAAATTTGGGGTATCGCTCGAGAAGAGTGGGACAGCTAGAATGGACTATTACAAATGGAGCGGTGTGCTTCGAAATTATATGCGAAATAATGCTCTTTGCATGATCGGTGCTGACTTTCATGCAAAATCATGCAAGATACGGCATGTAGCGTAGCCCACAGCTGACAGCGATGCTGTCAATAAACTATACATGGAAAAGAGCATTAAACTTTTGAGAGAGCAGCAGGAAGAATTAGAGAGGAAGCTGGTTGTGTTTCAGAGAGATATGCTGACATTGCAAAACAGCATTCAAAAGATAACACAGGCGTCGAATTCTATCCCACAGCAGCGCTGCGAAGGAGAATCATGCGAGACGATTGAACTTGTCCAGAATTACCTCGAGGCGGTGGAGGACACATAATGCACATACACAATAATTACCGAACCATTCGTAGTCAGACACCTCTGCGATCAAACATGCAACCATTATCAAAATCCAAGAGTAAAGAAGAAAACCATGGTCACAAGAAGCGACAGCTTGTTGAGGAATTGCATGCTCCAGCTCGAAGACATTTCCCACGGAGGCGCGTTATAGTGCATGGATACGATGATTTGTGGCAAGCTGATGTTGTGGAAATGCGCCCATACTCGCGATTCAACCAAGGTCACCACTACATACTCACCGTCATCGATGTGCTGAGCAAGTATGCATGGGCATTGCCGCTCAAGACTAAAAGTGGTGCAGAGGTGACTAAAGCGTTTGCAAAGATATTTAGAGATCGATATCCAAAAAATTTGCAAACCGATCAAGGAAAAGAATTTTACAACACCGATGTGCAGAAACTCTTGGCAAAGCATGACATTAATCATTATTCGACGTATTCGGTGATGAAGGCCTCCGTCGTAGAACGTTTCAATCGAACTTTGAAGAACAATATGTGGAAACTGTTTACGCTCAATGGAACCTATAAATGGATCGATGCGCTACCGCGTCTACTTTCAGAATATAACGCACGAAAACATAGAACCATCAAAATGTGTCCCCGCGATGTTACCCCTGCGATCGCCGATAAGCTGCTAGCCACCATATACAGCAAAGTAGTAGGGTAATGGGGATTCCAACTCAGGTCCTCTGAGGGGGGGTGCGGGGCGGGGGGAAGTGAAGGCGCGCGGGGGAGCGCGGTGGAGGGAAACATGGGCGCGGGGGGAAGCGGGGGAAGCGGGGAATGGATGACCGGTTGCGCGTGCATGAGCCGCGGAGTGGGGGAAGCCGCAATCGTGGAGGGGATCAGTCCGGACCGAACCGCCGCAGAGACCTCTCCACGTCGGACCCACCCCCGAAAATTTGTTTTTAATGGGGGAATGACCCCCGAGGAAGCGGACGACCCCCAAATATTTTTTTAGACCTGGTCGAGGAAGCGGACGACCCCCAAATATTTTTTTTCAAACCAAAAATCTAAATTCGGAGGAAGGAAAGAGAGAGCCGGCTTTGAACGGGTATTGAACGGCTATTGAACGGCTTTGAACGTGAATCGAACGGGTATTGAACGGTTTTGATCGGGTATTGAACGGGTATTGAACGGCTTTGATCGGGTATCGAGCGGGTATTGAACGGCTTTGAACGTGAATCGAACGGGTATTGAACGGCTTTAATCATATAGGAAAGAAGGAGGATGGATAACGAGTAAATAAAATTGAAAAGTAATGTATGTTCATGAAATTATATATTGTTACATAATAATAATAAATAAATAAAAGGTCTCCAACGCAGAGAAATAATACTTTTTAGAAACGTTGAATCTTAAAATTAGGTGGCGAGAGAAGGAGGAAGGTGGGTAAATAAAATGTAGAGGAAAGAAAGAGGATGATGGGTAAAGAAGAAGGTGTGAACGAAAGAATGGAGAAATAATATGTTTTTTAAGTAATTTATTTTAAAATAATATAAATAAAATATAATTTAACATTTTTTACAGCGAGCAACATCTACAATTTCATTTATGGTACATGCTAACAGTTCACAATCTATGAGACATTCACTATCGAAATATTCACTGTCATGGATGATTTTAGTAGCATGATGCATATTTAATGTTTCACATGCAACATCGCTCTGTTGTAGCACGCTAACAAAATTTAAAAATTTCGTCTGCACAAGATGTGCAGTTTCATACAACCGCGAATACACATAGTTCATACACAGCTCAAGATTAAATAAAAATGTTATCGTGTCCGGTCTGAAATACAGCGACTTATTGTATAGTGTCATCTTTACCATCGGAGAATTATACATCAAGCAAAATTCTACAATCAACTCATCAAAGCATAGTGGTATTGAACCAATGGACCGCATGCGCTGCTCGATAGCTGTACGTTTCTCGACTAGCGCATTCCATGTTGAAATCGGCAATATGAGATGGTTCCCACGATTGTCACCGAGAACAAGTTCAACATGAGCTGTGGGTCGTACACCGATCCCAATTTCCAAATATTTGTAGGCCGTGGATGTTAATGCGTATCTTCTAACCATGATACGCGACGTCTGGCGGAGTCTAAGAGAACAATCAAAGCTATGAAATTGCTCGCTCGTATCAGGAATAAACATAAAATTTCGAGAAGTTATGAAAATTAAGCCTTACCTGTTATTCTCCTTGCTTGCAACGATATTATTTTCGCCAATCATTGAAGCAGTATAATTCACATGTCCAGCGTTTCCTTCAGCGTTTCCTTCAGCACTGATATTAAACATTTTGGAGCACAGTCTGTCCCGTCAAAAGTTGTTGCGACTGTTGAGCGATTGATGGAATATAGCATGCAGGGCTGGCTTTAATAGAGGTGCATAGCACCATCCCCTCCATAGAATGTTGGGATGGATCATCAGTTTTTTTTTGCATACAATGCATCCGAGGGAGAACATCATATGGAAGCGTCGAATCTTAGAATTATGCGATGTCGGTAGAAACTGTGTCGGATGATTTTTTTTTTGCGCGGTAATTCGTCATACATGTGTCACATAGAATCTTCGTTTTTGCATGCAATGCATTCGAGGGAGGAACACAGAAAGAGTTTAAGACTTGACACGTGTTGAATGTAATATAATACTTTTGGAAGCGTTGAATCTTAGAATTATGCGATGTTGGCAGAAACTGTGTCGGATGATTTTTTGCGCAGTAATTCGTCATATGTGTGTATCACATAGAATCTTCGTTTTTTTTTTGCATGCAATGCATTGGAGGGAGGAACACAGAAAGAGTTCAATAATATAGGGTTAAGAAATTTTATTTAAAATTAAAAGAATATAAATTAACATTTTTCCTACGAGTTCACTATCACGTATTATTTTAGCAGCATGACGCGCGTCTAACGTTTTGCAGACAACATCGCTCTGCTGTAGCACATTAACAAAAGTTTTAAATTTCATCTGCACATCTCTTACATTTTGGTACAGCCGCGAATATACATAGCTTACACATGGCTCAAGATTTAATAAAAATGTTACTGTATCCGGTTTGAAATACAACAGCTTATCATGTAGCGTCATCATTACAATTGGAGAATTATAGATCTTACAAAAATCTATCGTTAATTTATCCATATGCATCGAAGGTGATCCAGGTAATCGGGAACGTTCTTCAATGGCTGTACGACTGCTGCATAACGCACGCCATGTACACCATGGTAACGTGAGATACATCCCACGATTGTCGCCGAGAACAATTTCTACATCGATCGTAGATCCTACGCTGATTCCAATTTCCAAATATTTGCTGCCCATGAATGTTAATGCGTATCTTCTGACCATGATACGCGATGTTCGGTGCAGGCTAAGAGATAAATCAAAGATATGAAATTGTTTGCACAAACATAAATAAAAATACATCATAAAAAGAAAAAAGAAAATAATAATAATAATTTAATTGATTGCCCACTTTTGTGTTACAATTTAACGATCGTATACTTTTTCCATTTCATTCCCGTGATTGTATCAGTGTAAGTCCTATCGTTCTAATGTATCCTACTGTGTCTTAACAAATTTTTCTATTTTACAAGTGTTTCCTAATTTATTTTATGTTGCATAATCTTCTTTTATCACTTTCCTCTCCCTCACATCTTTTTCTTCTCCCTATTATCTCCCGTAGAATAGCCAAGTTTATCCATTCTCATCCAATTACCTCTTTCCAATTCCTACCACTCTCTCCACTTACTTCACATGCTTCAATCACATGTTTCACTATTTCTTCATCTTTCTTACAAAGTCTACACATCCTTTCTTCTTTCGATAGCCAATATTTGCATGCCCTTGTTTCACCACCCTGTATGAATTTTCCTATCCTTTCTAATTCTCCTCTCCTTTTTTCTTTTTTTCCCCATAAGTATTTCGCCTTATCTCATGGTTTCCTTGCAACCTCTCTTAATTCTCTTAGGAACTTAGACTCTTTTATTTTCATCTCTCTTTCTTGTTCTTAAATGTCTTTACTTATCTGCTCTATTTTGATCCACACTTCTTCCCCATTTAATCTTCTTCTTCTTCTTTTCCATTCTTCATTTGACCATCCTCTCCTTTCCAAGAATTTGATTCTCATTCTTTCCCTATTCGTTACTTTATTTCCTCTCATTAGTCTTCTCCCACATTCTTCCGATCCTTCTTTCGAGTTTATTAACCTCTCTTCAACGTTCATTGCCCTTACTCCCATTTTAATTGCTATGTCATCTTTTCATATTTCTTTTAACAGCTTGTCGAACACACTTCCCTGTTAAAAACTTTCCCATGAGTTCCTTCATCACTCTTAAAGTGCTTATAGTTCTATCATACATTTCCTATATCCTTATTCATAGTTCGCCTACTCCTTCTTTTTAAAGTCTTTTCCAAATTTCTTCCCTTTTCTATCTATCAAATTCTCCTTTCATATCCGTGAAAAACAGGTATAGCTTCCCTCATTTTTGAGGTTTCTATATTTATAGCCGTTTTAACTACCACTATTGCGTCTACTGTTCCTCTCCTTCTCCCTGAATCCCATCTGCGTATCGTTTAATATTCCATTTTCTATTTGTTCTTCTAATCTTCTCCTTAGAATTTCCACGTATATCTTATAACTCGTATCCATCAAAGTTATGCCCCTATAGTTTTTAATCATATCCATTTCTCCGTTTTTTGAACATCGGACTTACTATTCCTTCTTTCCATTCTTCCAGAAAGTTCCCCTTTCTTCCATGTTCTGTTTATCACCTTTGTTAGATTACCTATATTTATGAAGATGATTGCGACCTCGATGTTGAATTAAGATATAATTTAAATGCAGGAGTTTAAATTTTAAGTCTGTTCGACTTTTAATATCTTACATGATTTGAGATCAGATCGACGTGAACCAGATCGGTTTTCTATATATATTTATCTAGTAAATTTTTTGTACGAAAGAACTTAATTTATAAATTATTTTTTTGCTATATTCAATAAAAATTGGAATTTCATATTTATTAAGAATTGATGTTTACCCTATGATAATTGTTGGTTGGGCTTCAAATTTGAATTATTCAATATTAGGAGCGATTGGGTCAATTTCACAGTCAGATTCTTATGAAGTAAGTTTATTTTTTTAACAATATTTTCTGTAGTATACGTTTAAGATATATATACACAAAAATAATATAGAATAATACAAATATAAATATAAAAATATAAAAATACAATTAAAATAGAAAATAGAAAATAGAAAATATAAAAGAAAATAAAATAAAATAAAATAAAATAATAAAATAAAATAAAATAAAAGAAAATCAAATAAAATAATAAATATAATATAAAAAGAAAAAATACATAAATAGAATATAACTAGAATATAAAATAAATATGAAATAAAAAAATAAAAATATAAAAATTCAATATAAAAAATACATTATAAAAAGAAAAAATGTAATAATAATAATAATAATAATAATAATTTAATTTATTACCCACTTTTGTGTTACAATTTAACGATCATATTCTCTTTCCATTTCATTCCTGTGATTGTGTCAGTGTAAGTCCTACCCTTCTAATGTATCCTGCTGTGTCTTAACAAATTTTTTTTTTCTATTTTACAAGTGTTTCCTAATATATTTTATGTTGCATAATCTTCTTTTATCACTTTCCTGTTCTTCCCATCTTTTCCTTCTCCCTATTATCTCCTGTAGAATAGCCAAGTTTCTCCCTTCTCCTCTAATTACCTCTTTATGTGATGGAATTATCCCCCCCAACACAGAGAAATAATAATTTATTTTTATCGGATTATGTTTCGGACAATGTCGGGAAAGATCGGCATTTTACAAACCACGTATTCGGAGGAGGGAAAGAGAGAGCATTACATTAAACACTAAATTCGTGGAGGGAAAGAGAGAGCAATACTTAGCGTCGCAGCGTCTCGCGCGATCGTGTGTAATTTGACTCCTCTGGAGCAGCCGCGCGGGATGATATCATTTGGTAGCGCGAAGAACGCCGAATCTTAAAATTAGGTGGCGAGGCGAAAGACGGGTAAATAAAATTGAGAAATAATATACGTTTAAGAAATATATATTGTTACAAATATTATATAAAAATAGAATACGAAAAATATAATTAAGATTTATTTGGCTTAATTATCCCACGCAATAACATCATCAGCAAATAGCTTAGTTAGTGATAAATCCACAGGAACTTGCACAGGGTCAGTTTGAACTGCAACAACGCTAACCCGAAGCTCCGATATTTTATTCGCGCAAACGGTATTATAATCAATCTTTGTTTTAACGTTTCGCCAAACCACACTCTTTGGAGCACACACACGATTCCGCAGAGATATATTCCTATGTACATAATCATCATCATCATCATCATCATAACCATAGCTGTTATTGTCTAAAAAGGTTTGGTCCGCATATCGATTCAACCAATATTGCTCATCATCGTAGCGGTCATCCACGTAGTCATCTATTAGGTTACCATGTATTTTGTCAGCATTACGAAATACTTTTAAATAAATGTCGCCATCCTGATTAGCTTCCGCCTCATAAAGTTCTGCACATCGAATTTCTACGGTTTGAACCGCAACATTTCGACACACCACATACACTTTCGGGCTGGATGAATGGATAACTGTCGCAGTAGCGGTGATCGTAGCGGTAGCTGGACGTTTCAAATTCATGGGCAACGACATAATCTGAAACCGATTTTTCTTATAATTCTCAAAGTTACTAACACAACGATTCACTAAAATATGATAATGGAAACTTACGGTATTAATCCATTGTATTTCTATGCGTTGAGTGACTGACGATATCCTTCAAAAGCAATCTTCTTCAAAGCAATTTCACTTAGCACAAAAAAAAATGAAAAAGGTGTTTAAAAAAAACGGTCAAAGTGACTGATTTCTCACCCTCCCCAACCTCCTATAGGAAATCAGTTCGTAAAGATGCATTAAAAAATTGATCATATTTTATTTAATAAATGTTATTTTTCACCCTCCCCAACCTCCTATATATGATGTACGCTAGATTAAGACGATAGTTATAATTATGTAGAAGTAGTACGATTCACGTTCAGAGTGGTACGATTTACGTTCAATACCCTATCAAAGCCGTTCAATACCCGTTCGATTCACGTTCAAAGCCGTTCAATACCCGTTCGAAACCCGATCAAAGCCGTTCAATACCCGTTCAAAGCCGTTCAATACCTGTTCAATTCCCGATCAAAGCCGTTCAATACCCGTTCAATTCCCGATCAAAGCCGTTCAATACCCGTTCGATTCACGTTCAAAGCCGTTCAATACCCGTTCAATACCCGTTCAAAGCCGTTCAATACCCGTTCAAAGCCGTTCAATACCCGATCAAAACCGTTCAATACCCGTTCGATTCACGTTCAAAGCCGTTCAATACCCGTTCGATTCACGTTCAAAGCCGTTCAATACCCGTTCAATACCCGTTCAAAGCCGTTCAATACCCGATCAAAACCGTTCAATACCCGTTCGATTCACGTTCAAAGCCGTTCAATACCCGTTCAAAGTCGTTCGATTCACGTTCGATACATGTTGAAAGTGGTTCGATACATGTTCAATACACGTTCAGAGTGGTTCGATACACGTTCAATACACGTTCAGAGTGATACGATTCACGTTCGATTTACGTTCAGAGTGGTACGATTCACGTTCGATTTACGTTCAGAGTGGTACGATTCACGTTCAATACACGTTCAGAGTGGTTCGATAGATGTTCAATACACGTTCAGAGTGGTTCGATACACGTTCAATACACGTTCAGAGTGGTTCGATACACGTTCGATACACGTTCAAAGTGGTACGTTAGACGTTCGATACACGTTCAAAGTGGTACGTTAGACGTTTTATACACGTTCAGAGTGGTACGATAGACGTTGAAAGTGGTACGATAGACGTTTGATAGATGTCCAATACATGTTCAGAGTGGTACGTTAGGCGTTGAAAGTGGTAGGATAGACGTTTGATAGATGTCCGATACACGTTCAGAGGGGTACGTTAGGCGTTGAAAGTGGTTCAATACACGTCCAGAGGGGTACGTTAGGCGTTGAAAGTGGTTTAATACACGTTCGATACCCGTTCGATACACAATCAAAGCCGTTCAATACCCGTTCGATACACGTTCCAAGCCGTTCGATGCACGATCAAAGTGGTTCAATACACGTTCCAAGCCGTTCAATACCCGTTCGATAAACGTTTGATATACATTCAAAGTGCGTGTGAATAAGGAGCGGATGGTCAGCGAAAATGAATGTGGAGAACAAAGGCATCTTACTTTTGCAAAGCAATGCACTTTTCGGTTTCAAGATATGACTTTACATGCGCGAGCTTGGAGATGCAGTGAGACCAGTTGTCTGTTAATCGTGGTTGATGTGCAGTCACTTTGACCGTTTTTTTTAAACACCTTTTTCATTTTTTTTGTGCTAAGTGAAATTGCTTTGAAGAAGATTGCTTTTGAAGGATATCGTCAGTCACTCAACGCATAGAAATACAATGGATTAATACCGTAAGTTTCCATTATCATATTTTAGTGAATCGTTGTGTTAGTAACTTTGAGAATTATAAGAAAAATCGGTTTCAGATTATGTCGTTGCCCATGAATTTGAAACGTCCAGCTACCGCTACGATCACCGCTACTGCGACAGTTATCCATTCATCCAGCCCGAAAGTGTATGTGGTGTGTCGAAATGTTGCGGTTCAAACCGTAGAAATTCGATGTGCAGAACTTTATGAGGCGGAAGCTAATCAGGATGGCGACATTTATTTAAAAGTATTTCGTAATGCTGACAAAATACATGGTAACCTAATAGATGACTACGTGGATGACCGCTACGATGATGAGCAATATTGGTTGAATCGATATGCGGACCAAACCTTTTTAGACAATAACAGCTATGGTTATGATGATGATGATGATGATGATTATGTACATAGGAATATATCTCTGCGGAATCGTGTGTGTGCTCCAAAGAGTGTGGTTTGGCGAAACGTTAAAACAAAGATTGATTATAATACCGTTTGCGCGAATAAAATATCGGAGCTTCGGGTTAGCGTTGTTGCAGTTCAAACTGACCCTGTGCAAGTTCCTGTGGATTTATCACTAACTAAGCTATTTGCTGATGATGTTATTGCGTGGGATAATTAAGCCAAATAAATCTTAATTATATTTTTCGTATTCTATTTTTATATAATATTTGTAACAATATATATTTCTTAAACGTATATTATTTCTCAATTTTATTTACCCGTCTTTCGCCTCGCCACCTAATTTTAAGATTCGGCGTTCTTCGCGCTACCAAATGATATCATCCCGCGCGGCTGCTCCAGAGGAGTCAAATTACACACGATCGCGCGAGACGCTGCGACGCTAAGTATTGCTCTCTCTTTCCCTCCACGAATTTAGTGTTTAATGTAATGCTCTCTCTTTCCCTCCTCCGAATACGTGGTTTGTAAAATGCCGATCTTTCCCGACATTGTCCGAAACATAATCCGATAAAAATAAATTATTATTTCTCTGTGTTGGGGGGGATAATTCCATCACATAAAGAGGTAATTAGAGGAGAAGGGAGAAACTTGGCTATTCTACAGGAGATAATAGGGAGAAGGAAAAGATGGGAAGAACAGGAAAGTGATAAAAGAAGATTATGCAACATAAAATATATTAGGAAACACTTGTAAAATAGAAAAAAAAAATTTGTTAAGACACAGCAGGATACATTAGAAGGGTAGGACTTACACTGACACAATCACAGGAATGAAATGGAAAGAGAATATGATCGTTAAATTGTAACACAAAAGTGGGTAATAAATTAAATTATTATTATTATTATTATTATTATTATTATTATTACATTTTTTCTTTTTATAATGTATTTTTTATATTGAATTTTTATATTTTTATTTTTTTATTTCATATTTATTTTATATTCTAGTTATATTCTATTTATGTATTTTTTCTTTTTATATTATATTTATTATTTTATTTGATTTTCTTTTATTTTATTTTATTATTTTATTTTATTTTATTTTATTTTCTTTTATATTTTCTATTTTCTATTTTCTATTTTAATTGTATTTTTATATTTTTATATTTATATTTGTATTATTCTATATTATTTTTGTGTATATATATCTTAAACGTATACTACAGAAAATATTGTTAAAAAAATAAACTTACTTCATAAGAATCTGACTGTGAAATTGACCCAATCGCTCCTAATATTGAATAATTCAAATTTGAAGCCCAACCAACAATTATCATAGGGTAAACATCAATTCTTAATAAATATGAAATTCCAATTTTTATTGAATATAGCAAAAAAATAATTTATAAATTAAGTTCTTTCGTACAAAAAATTTACTAGATAAATATATATAGAAAACCGATCTGGTTCACGTCGATCTGATCTCAAATCATGTAAGATATTAAAAGTCGAACAGACTTAAAATTTAAACTCCTGCATTTAAATTATATCTTAATTCAACATCGAGGTCGCAATCATCTTCATAAATATAGGTAATCTAACAAAGGTGATAAACAGAACATGGAAGAAAGGGGAACTTTCTGGAAGAATGGAAAGAAGGAATAGTAAGTCCGATGTTCAAAAAACGGAGAAATGGATATGATTAAAAACTATAGGGGCATAACTTTGATGGATACGAGTTATAAGATATACGTGGAAATTCTAAGGAGAAGATTAGAAGAACAAATAGAAAATGGAATATTAAACGATACGCAGATGGGATTCAGGGAGAAGGAGAGGAACAGTAGACGCAATAGTGGTAGTTAAAACGGCTATAAATATAGAAACCTCAAAAATGAGGGAAGCTATACCTGTTTTTCACGGATATGAAAGGAGAATTTGATAGATAGAAAAGGGAAGAAATTTGGAAAAGACTTTAAAAAGAAGGAGTAGGCGAACTATGAATAAGGATATAGGAAATGTATGATAGAACTATAAGCACTTTAAGAGTGATGAAGGAACTCATGGGAAAGTTTTTAACAGGGAAGTGTGTTCGACAAGCTGTTAAAAGAAATATGAAAAGATGACATAGCAATTAAAATGGGAGTAAGGGCAATGAACGTTGAAGAGAGGTTAATAAACTCGAAAGAAGGATCGGAAGAATGTGGGAGAAGACTAATGAGAGGAAATAAAGTAACGAATAGGGAAAGAATGAGAATCAAATTCTTGGAAAGGAGAGGATGGTCAAATGAAGAATGGAAAAGAAGAAGAAGAAGATTAAATGGGGAAGAAGTGTGGATCAAAATAGAGCAGATAAGTAAAGACATTTAAGAACAAGAAAGAGAGATGAAAATAAAAGAGTCTAAGTTCCTAAGAGAATTAAGAGAGGTTGCAAGGAAACCATGAGATAAGGCGAAATACTTATGGGGAAAAAAAGAAAAAAGGAGAGGAGAATTAGAAAGGATAGGAAAATTCATACAGGGTGGTGAAACAAGGGCATGCAAATATTGGCTATCGAAAGAAGAAAGGATGTGTAGACTTTGTAAGAAAGATGAAGAAATAGTGAAACATGTGATTGAAGCATGTGAAGTAAGTGGAGAGAGTGGTAGGAATTGGAAAGAGGTAATTGGATGAGAATGGATAAACTTGGCTATTCTACGGGAGATAATAGGGAGAAGAAAAAGATGTGAGGGAGAGGAAAGTGATAAAAGAAGATTATGCAACATAAAATAAATTAGGAAACACTTGTAAAATAGAAAAATTTGTTAAGACACAGTAGGATACATTAGAACGATAGGACTTACACTGATACAATCACGGGAATGAAATGGAAAAAGTATACGATCGTTAAATTGTAACACAAAAGTGGGCAATCAATTAAATTATTATTATTATTTTCTTTTTTCTTTTTATGATGTATTTTTATTTATGTTTGTGCAAACAATTTCATATCTTTGATTTATCTCTTAGCCTGCACCGAACATCGCGTATCATGGTCAGAAGATACGCATTAACATTCATGGGCAGCAAATATTTGGAAATTGGAATCAGCGTAGGATCTACGATCGATGTAGAAATTGTTCTCGGCGACAATCGTGGGATGTATCTCACGTTACCATGGTGTACATGGCGTGCGTTATGCAGCAGTCGTACAGCCATTGAAGAACGTTCCCGATTACCTGGATCACCTTCGATGCATATGGATAAATTAACGATAGATTTTTGTAAGATCTATAATTCTCCAATTGTAATGATGACGCTACATGATAAGCTGTTGTATTTCAAACCGGATACAGTAACATTTTTATTAAATCTTGAGCCATGTGTAAGCTATGTATATTCGCGGCTGTACCAAAATGTAAGAGATGTGCAGATGAAATTTAAAACTTTTGTTAATGTGCTACAGCAGAGCGATGTTGTCTGCAAAACGTTAGACGCGCGTCATGCTGCTAAAATAATACGTGATAGTGAACTCGTAGGAAAAATGTTAATTTATATTCTTTTAATTTTAAATAAAATTTCTTAACCCTATATTATTGAACTCTTTCTGTGTTCCTCCCTCCAATGCATTGCATGCAAAAAAAAAACGAAGATTCTATGTGATACACACATATGACGAATTACTGCGCAAAAAATCATCCGACACAGTTTCTGCCAACATCGCATAATTCTAAGATTCAACGCTTCCAAAAGTATTATATTACATTCAACACGTGTCAAGTCTTAAACTCTTTCTGTGTTCCTCCCTCGAATGCATTGCATGCAAAAACGAAGATTCTATGTGACACATGTATGACGAATTACCGCGCAAAAAAAAAATCATCCGACACAGTTTCTACCGACATCGCATAATTCTAAGATTCGACGCTTCCATATGATGTTCTCCCTCGGATGCATTGTATGCAAAAAAAAACTGATGATCCATCCCAACATTCTATGGAGGGGATGGTGCTATGCACCTCTATTAAAGCCAGCCCTGCATGCTATATTCCATCAATCGCTCAACAGTCGCAACAACTTTTGACGGGACAGACTGTGCTCCAAAATGTTTAATATCAGTGCTGAAGGAAACGCTGAAGGAAACGCTGGACATGTGAATTATACTGCTTCAATGATTGGCGAAAATAATATCGTTGCAAGCAAGGAGAATAACAGGTAAGGCTTAATTTTCATAACTTCTCGAAATTTTATGTTTATTCCTGATACGAGCGAGCAATTTCATAGCTTTGATTGTTCTCTTAGACTCCGCCAGACGTCGCGTATCATGGTTAGAAGATACGCATTAACATCCACGGCCTACAAATATTTGGAAATTGGGATCGGTGTACGACCCACAGCTCATGTTGAACTTGTTCTCGGTGACAATCGTGGGAACCATCTCATATTGCCGATTTCAACATGGAATGCGCTAGTCGAGAAACGTACAGCTATCGAGCAGCGCATGCGGTCCATTGGTTCAATACCACTATGCTTTGATGAGTTGATTGTAGAATTTTGCTTGATGTATAATTCTCCGATGGTAAAGATGACACTATACAATAAGTCGCTGTATTTCAGACCGGACACGATAACATTTTTATTTAATCTTGAGCTGTGTATGAACTATGTGTATTCGCGGTTGTATGAAACTGCACATCTTGTGCAGACGAAATTTTTAAATTTTGTTAGCGTGCTACAACAGAGCGATGTTGCATGTGAAACATTAAATATGCATCATGCTACTAAAATCATCCATGACAGTGAATATTTCGATAGTGAATGTCTCATAGATTGTGAACTGTTAGCATGTACCATAAATGAAATTGTAGATGTTGCTCGCTGTAAAAAATGTTAAATTATATTTTATTTATATTATTTTAAAATAAATTACTTAAAAAACATATTATTTCTCCATTCTTTCGTTCACACCTTCTTCTTTACCCATCATCCTCTTTCTTTCCTCTACATTTTATTTACCCACCTTCCTCCTTCTCTCGCCACCTAATTTTAAGATTCAACGTTTCTAAAAAGTATTATTTCTCTGCGTTGGAGACCTTTTATTTATTTATTATTATTATGTAACAATATATAATTTCATGAACATACATTACTTTTCAATTTTATTTACTCGTTATCCATCCTCCTTCTTTCCTATATGATTAAAGCCGGTCAATACCCGTTCGATTCACGTTCAAAGCCGTTCAATACCCGCTCGATACCCGATCAAAGCCGTTCAATACCCGTTCAATACCCGATCAAAACCGTTCAATACCCGTTCGATTCACGTTCAAAGCCGTTCAATAGCCGTTCAATACCCGTTCAAAGCCGGCTCTCTCTTTCCTTCCTCCGAATTTAGATTTTTGGTTTGAAAAAAAATATTTGGGGGTCGTCCGCTTCCTCGACCAGGTCTAAAAAAATATTTGGGGGTCGTCCGCTTCCTCGGGGGTCATTCCCCCTCTAAAAACAAATTTTCGGGGGTGGGTCCGACGTGGAGAGGTCTCTGCGGCGGTTCGGTCCGGACTGATCCCCTCCACGATTGCGGCTTCCCCCACTCCGCGGCTCATGCACGCGCAACCGGTCATCCATTCCCCGCTTCCCCCGCTTCCCCCCGCGCCCATGTTTCCCTCCACCGCGCTCCCCCGCGCGCCTTCACTTCCCCCCGCCCCGCACCCCCCCTCAGAGGACCTGAGTTGGAATCCCCATTACCCTACTACTCAGCAACATAAAGATTGCTGCTCCAGCGAGATTCAAATTGGGCGAGTTTGTGCGTGTGAGCAAATTCAAAACCATATTCGATAAAGGCTATACACCGAATTGGACAACGGAGGTGTTCAAGATAGCGAAAGTACAGACAACTAATCCCGCGACGTATCTGCTCATCGATTCCTGTGGAAAACCTGTTGCTGGATGATTCTATGATTCTATGAGCTTTGTGCAATTTAGACCGTATGCATGATTGTCTGCGAATCATTTCGATCTCCCTTTGCAAACACTGCGCGTAGTCGTCGAAAGTTATCGTTCTGGCTATGACGTTGGTCTTGACGCCTTTCGCCTTTTTTGTATCTTTTTTACCGTCTACGCGAAGTGCATACATTTTCGCTCTAAGACCTACGAATTCAGTCATTATCGCACCATTATTTTCATCCTTCATCAACCCTGGAACCTTCTTATTTAAGCGCGGCATATTATATGGATTGTTGATAGGATAATCGGATGTGTCAAATCTATCGATATTGTATTTCATAGTTTCATAGATATCTTCGCACTGAATATGATAAATGAGGCTGTCTGTATCTGTGTAAAGAATTTTACAATTTTGTCTGTGCAGGGGAGACATGTACTCATGATGAAATTCATACAAACAAATTTTTGATATGTCCAGAATGCACATACCCACATATATCGGTTTGTTGAATTTCACCTCGACTTTTCGCAATTCTACAGCTATTAAATTTTCCGAAAATACACTTCTGCTGTGGAAATTCGGTTTAGCGATCATTGCCTCCGCACCATATCGTCCATCCCATTGTGTTAAAAGTTTTACATCCACGTGATTTCGCACGTTTTCCATAGTTTTACCAAATACCGCGTTGTTCATCAATTTGTATAAATTTTTTTCAAAATCGTTTGTCGCGCTTGTTCTGAACCGTGTATTTAGTTCGATGTAATCGCGGAGCCAGGGAGATTGCGCGAATTGAAGCACGCGGTGTATCTTTGTAATACGAAGACCGTGACGCGTACACTGCTGCAGGTTGCGATAATGGATAATGTAACGCTGCTTATCGTATAATGTCGCGAGTAACTTTTCCTGTCTGCTGCCTGGCGGTTTGGCACGCGTCGGGCAGAATGGTAGATCAGCATGAGCGTCATGCAGACGTTGCGGATATTCTAGATCTACCTCGAGAATGTATCCTGTGGGCGAATCGATAGCGATTGAAGACACATCAAAATTTGCGACATCTTCGACCCATTGAAATTGGGCATATGGTAGGGCCTGACACATTGCCCATCCATACAAATTGTTTACGTCAAAGTACATCAAGTACGACGACTGTTCCGATGCGTCGTAAGATGGCATGTACTTGTTATTGGCATGTGCATATCTTCCAGAACATTGACTTAAACCCCCATGTAACGTCCTGCGACGAGCCGCCATAAAAATTCTTTCTTTTATTATATTAATTCTTATTCTATATCCTTATTATTCTATATTCTTCATATCCTACACCTAAGACATTGTATTAGTAGTAAGACTTGAATGCTCGTATGGAGAATGCAAGTATGGACGAATGCAACCTAGTGGTCAGTGAACAAACCAAGTGAAGTGAACGCATGCGCAATGTCATTCAACACTGCGAGTGAACCAAGTGCGGACCGCGAACGGATCAAGTGCGCATGCGCGAGACGCACGATCGGCCGAACGGCAAGTGAAACGCGAGTGTAACGCCTGATTGGCGCCAGCTAAATACAAAAGCTAATTGGTGCGCGCAAAGTGCGACATGTGATTGGACCGAGCTAGGTTCACCAAATAGGTATAAATATGGGCCCGCCAGCAGCAGGAAGGCAGAGATCCTCGAGATACCATTGAGAGATCCTCAAGATATCATAAGTACGCACCACTTAAAACAACCCAACTAACTAACATTCACTCCGTGGCGCTAGAATAGGCACCACGCTTAAAACTCCACTTCCAAGCCAAATTTCACTCCAAGGCGCTTGAGCCGGCATCTTGGATTTCCAAAGACATTCAATATCATTCACAAATCTACCATCTAAGGCTGCTTAAGTAGGCACCTTGGCTACCATCTGGGTATGCTCTAATCAAGCTACCTGGCTACCATCTGAGGCACTCGACTAGGCACCTCGGCTACCATCTTAGGCTGTTCTTGACAAAGCACCTGAGCAACGTGGAATCTACAACTAAGGAGGCTTTTAACGGAGCACCTTAGCACCAATCCTAGAAAGCGTGGGCAAGCTGATAGGCAACTGGAAGCTATTGAAACCTGAGAGAAGGAACCCTCTCATTCTCTTGACTTAAACATTCTAAATCGACCAAAGTGTCATTCTTTATATATACCGACCTAGCGTCAAATCTATATCATAATTCTATTCCTTTTCGACTAAGCGTCTATTACTATTTCTCTTCGACTAAGCGTCTATTTCTATTTCTTTTCGACTAAGCGTCTATTTCTATTTCTTTTCGACTAAGCGTCTATTTCTATTTCTTTTCGACTAAGCGTCTATTACTATTTCTTTTCGACCGAGCGTTAAATGCTATTTTCTTTCGTTCGAAACGATATTTCGAACTCTTACCGATCGGAGCGATATATATATAGGTTAGTTAATTTTCTGTTCTATCGACTTAGCGTCACGAGCGAAAATTGAGTAATATTCTGTTTAACCGACCAACGAGTCGTCACGTAATCATTTTCGTTCCGTTAAAATTTCACGACACCGCGTCGTACTTGTTCAAACCAAATCAATTCTTTTGAATAAACCATTTTTGTTATTTATTGTTAAGAGAAGGACTCTAGTTTCATGAAATTCATTTCTTTATCGCACGCCACCCGAACCAATCCCACCATTCTACGAGTAACCGCTCTACTTGTGGAATCCCCTGTAATTAACGGCAATGTCTCGTTCGAGAACGTTACACCCACGTATACCACGTTCGATAAACATGACCATATCGACATCAGTGAGCAATTCGAATGTAATTTTGGTATGTTTTAGCATGGCATCCCATGTGAAACCTGGTAATGTATAATAATGCGCTGAATCTAATCCATAACTCTTGATACAACTTTCGCGAAAATTTTCAAAAATATCTGCCAATAACAAGACATCTGTTTTCAAATACAAGTCGCTGTATTCGCCCAAGGTTTTAATCCCGAAACGTTGCCAAACAGTCTCAGCGTGCGCGTAATCGCTCTCGGATACAGTCTCACCCATTAACGAACTGTAGAATGACTCGCGCGGTGGTAAGCATGGATCCTGCAGCTTGTCCACACAATCAAGAAATTCGTATGGAAAGGCACCCTTTCGCGTTAATAAATTGAAATCTTCAATGGACAATGTTTCAAATTGGGATCGTAAAATTTTTAATTTATTTGTGCTAAGAAAAGATACTAATTTGTCGAGACTGGTATTGAGAAATTTGTACGAATCGATGAATCGCAATTTAATACAATTTCGCGGGTCTGATTCAACCTGATCTTCGACATTTTTTGTGAAAGAAATATACTTTTCCTTAGTTATAGGCAATACGTCAACACGACCTTTGAAAGCGGTAGATATTTGTTCGATAATGAAATGTGAATCATAGCCGGATAAATTATGAAAAACTATGGGGATGTAAAACGCATTTTTATATTTTAAATTGCACTCCGAATGTGCAGGTCCTCTAAACCGTCCGGATAAATGGCAATGATCGCGAACTCGTTTATCACCAGCCTCAAATGGCTCTTCGCAAATATGACAATGTGACGCATTGCGAAATGTCGCCCACTGGTCTTTCGTCAACTTTTCCATGGAAGCATTATTGGCTAGAATGGGCTTGGCAAAATTTGAAAAATTTTTTAATTCGTCGACGAACCATGAAATACAATTCCCAACGCGGCGACATCGATATATCGACAGTGATGTATCATACGAACAATGCATATAATATGCAATGCTATGCACTTTATGATGTTGATACGTGTGTAATTTATCATCACCCATTCGATTGTCCCCCGTTTTCTCGATGATGCATTCGAGATCTGCATAAACCACGAAAGGGAGCCGCTCCTTCATGCAGTGGTTCTTAAAACTGAGCAAGTTGTTGTCTTCGCTGGGCAGCAGAATTGCACAATCGTTCATTTTTCCACAGTCTAGCGAATGCATCTCCCACTTCTCGGCGGATCCAAAGTAATGCAGACATCTGCAAAAACCAAAATTTTTTCTTTAATTTTTTCGCGAGACATTTCAACATTTCAACATTTCACAAGTTTATATACATACCGATCACAGATGAATTTCTTTTTCCCATGCTTGCTCAGCTGCATGCTCACCAGCCTGGACAGGTCCTTGATTAGTACAAAGTGCCCTACATCCCCATGCTCTTTATATGGTGTGTAGAGCAGGTTGACATGTCGATCCCTCTTGTAGCTAGTGAGATGCAGCGGAAACACTGCGACAATTATCTTCTCGGTCTTCTTCTCCAATCGCTCCTCGAAGCTGTACACATTGACCGAGATGTTGTTCAGCTGTTCAAACTTCCCAATCTGTTTCATGGACATTGGAAACTCAATGCCATGGAGATTTAATATGGTGTCATAATTGGGGTATGAACTTGGACGGTCAACATGTCTTTCGACTGGATGTAGTGCGGCAACCACTGCCCATGCGAAACAGGCGTTGTCTGGGGATTGTATGCTAATCGTCGCTTTCTTCAACAATAATTCTCGTGGCAACTTGTGGTGGCACCCCGCATGCAGTGGATTATACTTGTTGACATTGACGGTCAGATTGAGGATTCTCGTCAATGCCCATCCACTGTCGCGTTCCTGGAACTCTTCCAGCGATGACAGGGTGGGTTCGATGACACATCGCTGGTACCACTCATATAGATCAGATGTACCGAAGAGTTCACAGTTTCGGGTATTGATGCTTTTACAAGCATGCTTGTCCCTCGCAACAAATTCACCGTTGAACATAGTATTCACTTTGAGGTTCAGATGTTTCCTCAAAGCATCTCGTACATGTTCCAACACAATGGTCTCCGCATCCTTGAGGAAGTTGCGCGGTTCGATGTAGTTGGAATTTAACACGACACCAGTTAATATGCGGCTTTCGAATGCAGTGTCTATTTCACGCCATGAAAGTCCTGTGCTCGAATGCCCGGCACCTTCATGCATGAAACGTCGACGCAACGATAGCTTCAGTCCTTCGAGTCGCGCGATTTGAGCAACCAATGATTGCCGAACACCAATCGATAATCGAGGACGTTTTACTCGACTGTGTTCTTCCAACGATTCGATACACTCGTTGCACCGTTCTTCCCACGTGAGGTATTCTTCCCGTGAAATCAATCGTTCAGATTGATCTGACAATTGGCGTTCTACTTGCGCGAATTCTTCCATGATCATCGATGGAGTGTAAATGTAACGTCTTTTTTCTATGCAACACGATGCAACGATTTGAGGCTTTGTGCAGAGTAGAGCATGCTTTTATAGCTTGTGCAGCGATTTGGTATCTCTGTTGAACTCTTTCTGTGTTTCTCCCTCGAATGCATTGCATGCAAAAACGAAGATTCTATGTGACACACGTATGACGAATTAGTGTGTAAAAAATCATCCGACACAGTTTCTACCAACATCGCATAATTCTAAGATTCGACGCTTCCAAAAGTATTATATTACATTCGACACGTGTCAAGTCTTCCATCCTCCTTCTGTGACACACGTATGACGAATTAGTGTGCAAAAATCATCCGACACAGTTTCTACCAACATCGCATTATTCTAAGATTCGACGCTTCCAAAAGTATTATATTACATTCAACACGTGTCGAAACTTTTAATCTTGAGGATGGGACTGAAATTGCAATCATGTGATATGCTATGATGTTCTCCCTCGAATGCATTGCATGCAAAAAACTGATGACCCATCCCAGCATTCTATGGAGGGGGGCACCTCTATTTAATCCAGCTCCTCGTGCGGTATTACATTAATCGCTCAGTAGCTCTCCAGTGACGTTCGATATATACAAACCCAGTGCTCCAAAAAAAAAAATGTATAACGCTAGTGTTGGGAATTATTACACTCCAATAATCGCAGACGATAATGCATGTTCAAACATTACGACTACATCTAACAGGTATGATATAATTTTTTCATATCCTCTCATGATTTTTAGTTGTGTTTTCTCGATAGTAGTGATCATTTTCATAGCTTTTATTGTTCTTTTTTAGCTCCCATTACACAGCTCGCATCATGGTTAGAAGATATGCGCTAACATCTACAGCATATAAGTACCTGGAAATCGGAATTAGTGTGCGGCCTATAACACAAGTAGAAATCGTTCTCGGCGACAATCGAGGGAATCAGTTGGTATTGTCTATTCCAACATGGAAAGGATTAATTGAAAAACGTACCGACATCGAGCAGCGCATGCGGTCAAGCGGATCATCACTACGGATTAATGATTTGGCGGTGGAATTTTGTGTAATGTATAATTCGCAAATGGTAAAGATGATGCGATATAATAAGTCGCTATATTTCAAACCTGCTGTTGTAACCCAACCGACACCCCGCGTAACGACATCACGACACATTCCGATTGCTTCAATCGAACAGTCGAAATCTGGCACAACTGCGTAAGGGTTTTCGGAAGCGCACCGAGAACCGTCAGCTTATGGGGAAACACCCAAAAGCGGGCCAAAGACGGAGACCCCGATGGTCCCCGCTTCGCCCCGATTAAAGTATAAGAACCATGTACGAGCAATGCGAGCTCAGACTTGTTATAGACTCTATACGAGACTCACGCGGATTGTCACAGTGTCCATGTAACCCAGATCGGGACAGAATAAACCTTGTTTAACCTACGGCGAGTTCCAACTCCTTAACCGGCCAAGGATCCTACTACCCTCGGTTTATAACCGAGTATATCCGTCCCGGCATCCTCACCCGAGTATTCGGAGCCCGTCGGACGACAACAGCGAAGGACGACCTAGGAACACCGCGAGATTCTCAGAGAGAATCTCGACCCAGGCGCTTTCCACAACAAAATTGGTGGCAGCGGTGGGATCCAGCCAACGTAGGGAACAAGCCTGACCGACTGGGACATCAGGACAATAGCGGAGACAACGACCCACCTAAAAGTAGGGTAACGCACTCCGCACTGCTGACATCCGTCTACAGAGGACGCCTGCAGGAAATTCCGCGGCCGACATCGAGACGACCATGCATCGCCTGCTCTACGTGCTGTAAGTGCGAAATACCACACTCAGCAAAAACCGCGAGCAGAGCCCCGCCGTTCTCATGCGCCGCGTAAAATCCGTAGAAGCTTATATCGATCGAAATCTAGATTTAACCGAACGGGTAGAGCTTCCTACACCTAGAGCACTTAGCCGGAGCAACCCGCGTAGGGTCCGACGACCGCGCCCGCGAAAGTCAGAGGACGACCCTCTCCTTTTCGCCCTCGACACACTCCGTCAATCCGGAGCCCGTGCGCGACAAGCTCTCGAAAAGCAATCTACCAGCGACCACTTCCCTCTGGAAGCGATCCAGTCCGTATTAACTCATACAGGACCCGTAGTGTCCGAGCGACAATTCCCGTTCGACGAACTAGATTTTAGCTTACTCACGCGTGCTGAACCAGCAACCGAAAATCAACTAACCGAGCTAGGAAGCCCGAGTAACCCCAGGGAAAGCACCCTATTAGACGAAACCGATTTACAAGACATAGACATGTCCGTCACCACGGCGGTACCCGCACGCGACACGGTCGCAGCAAGCGTCGCGATCCTGGCCGACAAAATAGCAGCAATAGATCGGTCCCTCGCCCAGCTAACAGCGAAAATAACCTCCTTTGACGGGAAAGCCACGTCAACAGACGCCAAACTAGAACGCCTGAAGGAAACGATAGATGCAGTACTAGACCTGCACCACGATACATTGAATCCAGACGTAAACCAAGGGCAAGCGGCAGCGACTCCGTCCCCCGCCTCTGACCCTCCGACAGCAACTAGGACCGCGGTTCGCTTTAGAGACGACGCCGTACCTAGACGTTCAAGCCTATTCGTACCCCCTGTATCGGACAGAGACCCTAACCGACGCGCGCCGTTACCGAAGGCGTCAGCAGCGTCCGAAAGAGCCTTAAAGGGCGTTCCGAAGTTCGACGGAACCAAACCCGAGGAACTAACCTCCTTCCTAAATCATTGCCACTACGCGATGACATCCTACGGCGAAGCCGAGGATGAACCTGCCATACTACGCGGTATCATCTTAACGCGATTCACGGGTCCGGCCCTTGCAGAAGTAGGCACGCGAAAGATACAGACGTACGAAGAATTAGAAGACTTGCTAACCGCGTTGTACAAACCGGCGAGAACGTGCACGACCATCGTGGCAGAATTACTCCAATGTAGGCAAGGGACTCACGAGGACGCACATACATTCGGAAACCGGGTGGCCACTTTAGTCAACGAACAAGTGGCAGTAACCACCGCAGGCGGAGACAATCCGATAGCCCGAGGAGGCGCTATCGAGGCAATCAAGCAACAGGGTCACCATGTGTTTCAAGAAGGGCTACACAATGAACTAAAGGTTTTAGTCAAATCGCGAAGGGCTGCCGATCTCCCCGAAGCAATCGCAATGGCAGTAGAAGAAGAACGGACCACTCGCAAACGAGTCGTCACCTCCTCTGGGGCACGTGCTGCAAGCAGCACGGCGACCTCGAGTACCACGACGAATAAATATTGCAGCAATTGCAAACGACCAGGGCATAGTACTAGGGATTGCTGGAAGGACCAGCCTAGACATAACCCGCGAAGAAGTTTTCCTGCACCCGAATATAATCGGAGAATACAGCCCATAATGGCAAACGACAGTTAAGAGAAGGAGTATACCTAGGCGAAGGTTTAACTAAACCAGAAGAGGGACAATGCATAGCCTGCATTATGAATACGACAGACGAAGAAAAAAGAGTAGTCATACCACGAGTCACATTAACTGACGTGCCAAGCCGCGATATCGCACCAGCCAACGATAGCGCCGCAGCCGTCCGAGCGTTGACCGCGCACGAATCGCTGACCATGCGTTTCAATCGAGTCATGGAACAGGTGAACTGCGAACACCTGAATTCCGAAGAAAGAGAATCTATAAATGAGATCTGTAGGGAATACCACGATATGTTCCACTTACCAGGAGACAAACTAACCACAGCTACAGTAACTACACATAGGATCCCTATAAAAGGAGATACCTTACCCTGCAATGTTAAACCATACAGGTTACCTGAAACGCATAAGCGAGAAGTCAAGAAACAGGTAGATCAAATGTTAGAGGATGGAATAATACAACACAGCTCTAGCCCATGGAACGCACCATTATTAGTAGTGCCCAAAAAACCCGACGCTGCGGGAAATATCAAATATCGAGTAGTAGTGGACTACCGTAAAATAAACGACGCCACCATAGGCGACTCATTCCCTCTACCCAATATCACGGATATCCTTGATCAATTGGGGAAGGCACAATACTTCACAACCCTTGACCTGGCCTCGGGATATCATCAGATACCGATGGACGAACAGGATAAGGGCAAGACGGCTTTCTCCACGCCACAGGGCCACTACGAATTTAATCGTATGCCTTTCGGACTGAAGAACGCACCCGCTACGTTCCAACGAGCCATGAACACCGCGCTAGTAGGACTGCAAGGAATAGATTGCTTTGTCTATCTAGATGACATTGTCATACACGGAGCGAGCCTAAAGGAACATAATACGCGATTACGGAAGGTCCTAGACACCTTGCGCCGGTACAATCTGAAATTGCAACCGGGAAAATGTGCATTCCTGCGAAAAGAAGTAGGATTTCTAGGCCACATAATTACGCCAGACGGGATCAAACCGAATCCCGAAAAGACGGAAGCTGTAAGAGAATTTCCCGTCCCAACCAAGTTAAAGGAATTACAAGCATTCCTAGGACTAGCAGGATACTATCGTAGATTTATTCCGAAGTACTCCAAAATAGCCAAACCACTGTCAAGCATCACGAGCAATAAGGTGGAATTCAAGTGGTCAGCAGAACAGCAAAATGCATTCGAGACACTAAAGGAGTCCCTGACGACGGCACCACTCCTAATCTACCCAGATTTTACAAAGGAATTCATCGTGACCACCGACGCCTCAGACGTAGCAATAGGCGCAATATTATCACAAGGAAAAATAGGCGAAGACAAGCCGATAGCTTACGCAAGCAGAGTATTAAATAAAGCCGAAAGAAACTATAGTACGACCGAGAAAGAGTTACTAGCCATAGTGTGGGCAGTAAAACATTTCCGGCCCTATGTATACGGCACTACGTTCAAAGTGGTAACAGACCATAAAGCCCTAGTATGGTTATTTAAAGTACAGGACCCAGGATCCAGACTAACTAGATGGAGAATACAATTAGCCGAATACGACTACCAAATCATCCATAAAGCTGGAAAGAGCAACACAAACGCAGACGCACTCAGCAGGAATGTGCATGCACTGCAATCCGCCACGGAGCGATGCCTGACAAACCTTTCGACGGACGACGCACCGATCGAGGTCACTGAGCAGAAGGACAAGCAGCAAATATTATATGAATACCACTTAGCACCTCTAGGAGGGCACCAAGGCATACAGCGTACGACGCAGCGAATTAAACAGCATTACCGATGGCAAGGGATGGACAAAGACATCGAAGAATACATACAAAAATGCAGCTTATGTCAAAAGACTAAATCGAGCAGAAAGATTAAAGCGCCGATGGAAATCACGGACACACCTCGAGAACCCTTCGAGAAAGCAGCTCTGGACATCGTAGGACCCCTACCTGAAACGGAACAAGGAAATACATGCATTCTAACGTTCCAGGATCACCTTACCAAGTTCAGTAAGGCGATCCCGCTTCCTAACCAGGAAGCCAGAACGGTCGCAAAAGCATTCGTCACCCGGATAGTGTGCGAGTACGGAATACCCGAGAAAATACTCACCGATCAAGGGACGAATTTCTTAAGCGACATGTTCAAAAACGTTTGTAAATTACTAAGGATTAGCAAAATACAAACGACCGCGTACCATCCCGAATCAAACGGCGCGTTGGAACGATCGCACCGAACCCTCGTAGAATATCTACGTCATTACACGGACCACGACCAGACGGACTGGGATGAGTGGCTACCATACGCGATGTTCACCTACAATACAACCCCCCATACGGCGACCGGCTATACGCCCTATGAGCTAATTTTCGGTAAAACCGCGGAACTACCCACCGCGTTAAGGATACCCCCCAGACCGACGTATAATTACGAAGATTACGCGCAAGAAAGCCGAGAAAGACTACGAGCCGCACATGAAGTCGCTCGGGAAAAACTACAAAACGCGAAGGAGAAATCGAAGAAAGACTACGATAAAAAAACTCGCGAGATAGAATTTAAACCCGGAGACAAGGTCCTATTATTTGACGAATCCGTGCGTCGCGGAAGATCAAAGAAACTAGACAGCAAATGGATAGGTCCCTACGCTGTAATTCAACGAAATTCGCAAGTCAACTACACGATACAAAAGGGTAAGAAAACCCTACTTACTCACGCGAATAGATTAAAACATTTTATTGAATAGCCGCGATAAAGACCGACTCGCGAAACAATTAAAAGTTACGTAGAAACAACATAAGGGCAACGAAGGAACCTAAATACTACAGGCAGGAGCAGGAAACGGAATTGAAATGCAATAACGCATAACGAAAACATATTAGCGGAACAGACTAGAATGTTACGTGTGCAGATCGAGACGACCTTCGTCCAACAGACGCAAAGAGCTGACGTGACAGATCACTTTACGACTTTAAATGCCCTAGTGACCGACCTGACTCAGGACGTAGACGACGTGTTACAATTCTACACCGGCCTTAAAGGAGGCATTATCAGCACCAACGTAATCGCGAGCGCGCAGGTCACTAAACTATTACAGACCGCCGTGCAACACCTCCCGAACGGACTCACGTTCCCAATCGCGCCAAACTTAGAAAACACGAATGTGATCGAAAAACTGTCATCGGTCACCGCGTACGTCGATAGGTATACGTTAATAGCAGTAATAACGATACCGTTAGTCTCCTCACAAACGTTCACAGTGATCGAGGCAACCCCAGCCCCGATCCACACCCACGACAACACTTACGCGTTATTAGTCGTAAGAACACCGATACTCGTCATCGACGCAAACAATAATCAGTACGTGCTCACTGATCACGCTGAACTAGAAAGATGTAAACAAGTAGCTGCGCAATACTATTGCGAACAGCCAATGATAGCGCATAACATAAATAGCGATCTCGAGTGCGAAGCAAGCCTGTGGCTGCAACCCTCGGACAAATCTCCACAAAACTGCGAAATAAAAAAATATCGCAGTAAACCACACAATGTGGATAGGCACCTCGCGCGCGGACACATGGATCTTCGCAGCGCGCCAACCGGAGACGCTGACCATCCAATGCGACGAACGGCAGCCAGAGCGCGCCATAATAGATAAGTCAGGGATACTAAGAATTACGGGAAATTGTAATGTTCGAAGTAAGGACGTAGTATTAAGGAAACAAAAAACCGCGTATAGTCAAGATATAGAACTAACGACGGCGCCGCGCTACGATATTACTGCGGCGATAAACGAGACGCAACGGGGCGAACTAGCGCACCCCCTCACGCGTTTCCAATTAGACAAACTGTTAAAAAATCCTTCCGAATTCTCCGCATTGTACAACCAACTCAACCAAGCCGAAAATGATCTGACTGATGACAACAACAACTATCAACCAGGATTAGCGACCTGGCAAATTGTACATCCGACGACGACGACTATGGTACAAATAGTAACTATTATACTCGTCATCTATTTGTTAATGCGCGACTACCAACTCCGCCGGAAGATACAAATATCTCGACCAGCGAAAACGGGGACGACTAGAAAAGCCGCACCCCCGCCCAACGCTGCCGCGGACCCCGACTACGCCGTAGTAGCGGGAACGATGTAGGGTACCGGGAAATTTTATAAGCAAGTTCGCTAAAATTCCCCTAAGCACCCTTTCCTCAAAGAGGGGGGGATGTTGTAACCCAACCGACACCCCGCGTAACGACATCACGACACATTCCGATTGCTTCAATCGAACAGTCGAAATCTGGCACAACTGCGTAAGGGTTTTCGGAAGCGCACCGAGAACCGTCAGCTTATGGGGAAACACCCAAAAGCGGGCCAAAGACGGAGACCCCGATGGTCCCCGCTTCGCCCCGATTAAAGTATAAGAACCATGTACGAGCAATGCGAGCTCAGACTTGTTATAGACTCTATACGAGACTCACGCGGATTGTCACAGTGTCCATGTAACCCAGATCGGGACAGAATAAACCTTGTTTAACCTACGGCGAGTTCCAACTCCTTAACCGGCCAAGGATCCTACTACCCTCGGTTTATAACCGAGTATATCCGTCCCGGCATCCTCACCCGAGTATTCGGAGCCCGTCGGACGACAACAGCGAAGGACGACCTAGGAACACCGCGAGATTCTCAGAGAGAATCTCGACCCAGGCGCTTTCCACAACACTGCTACATTAATCTGTTTATTTAATCTCGAGCGCTGTATCAATCATGTATATATGCAGCTTTATGAAACTATACATTATGTCGATACGAAGTTTTCAAATTTTGTGAGCGTGTTACAGCGGTGTGATACCGTCGATGAAACTTTAGACTCATGCTGCGCTGCTAAAGCTATATGCGATAGTGAATATTTTGATGATAAATCTCTTGTTGATTGCGAACTGCTGGCGTGTGCCTTGAATGATATTATCGATGTCGCTCGCAGCAAATCGATACGACGTTTTCAAATTTTGTGAGCGTGTTACAGCGGTGCGATGCCATCGATGAAACTGTAGACTCATACATCGCGCACGTATAAGATTTGTTATTGAGGGGACACTATCTCTCTACAAACTGGAATTTCTAGTGACATTTGTTTAATAGTAGCTTGTGTTTTAGCTGCTCTCAGTCTTTGAATTTCCAGTGAAATTTGTTTGATAGCTTGTGTTTTAGTTGCTCTCAGTTTTTTTCCTCCACCCATGTCTCTGTTAGCCCAATGATATCCAGTTGTTCTACGAATTCCTCGAATTCTATGAAGAATTGTATATCTTTCTTTACTAGCCCATGGATATTCCAGAATCCTATTTTTATTGTCGACTTTTCTCCCTCGCTCTTTATGAAACTATGCATCATGTGGATGCGAAGTTTTCAAATTTTGTGAGCGTGTTACAACGGTGCGATGTCGTCGATGAAACTTTAGACTCATGCTGCGCTGCTAAAGCTATACGCGATAGTGAATATTTCGATGGTAAATCTCTTGTTGATTGCGAACTGCTGGTGTGAGTATGTCTTGCATGATATTATCGATGTCTCTTGTAGCAAAATGTTAAAATTGTACAATTATTCTTTGTAACAATTCTCTTGTTGATTGCGAACTGCTGGTGTGTGTATGTCTTGAATGATATTATCGATGTCTCTTGCAGCAAAATGTTAAATTGTACAATTATTCTTTGTAACAATATATATTTTTCCTTTTATTTATTATTATTATGTAACAATATATATAATTTCTTGAACATACATTACTTCTCAATTTTATTTACCCGCCATCCATCCTCCTTCTTTCCTCTACATTTTATTTACCCACCTTCCTCCTTCTCTCGCCACCTAATTTTAACATTCAACGTTTCTAAAAGTATTATTTCTCTGCGTTTGGGAAAAAATTTCTATCATATATATATGGAACAAACATTTATGTCAACGTCGCATAATTCTATCTATTATTCATACGTTCTTCGCGTCGCGAAAATAACATCCTGCACGACTGCTCCAGAGGAGTCAAATTACGCGTAATCGCGCGATACGCTGCGATGTTAAATCGGAACGCTTTAAAATGCTGCATATTTGTTTGAAAAAAATTATTTACTCGTCATCCATCCTCCTTCTTTCCTCTTCGCATAATTTTAAAACCAAACAAATATGTATCATGCATTCTTCGCACTGTGAAGAAATGGTATCGTCTCGCGCGACTGCGCCAGAAGAGTCAAATTACACGCGTTATCGCGCGAGATGATACCATTTTCACAGTGCTATGAATGCATGATGCATATTTGTTTGCTAGAGTTTGAAAATTGGTAGCTTTAGAATGTATGATGCATATTTGTTTGCTCGGTTGGTTTGGAAAAAAAATATTCTGGCGGTAGATCTGATTTAGAAACAATATTTGGGGAAAAAAATTTCTGGGGCCGGATCGAGTCTGAAAAAAAGATTTTTTCATACAAGACCTGGCCTCAGAAATTTTTAGAGGGAGGGGGCAACCCTCTGCGGAAATTTCTGTCGGCGGGTCAGGTCTGGAGAAATCTCTGCGGCAGCTCGGTCCGGACTGATCCCCTCCACGATTGCGGCTTCCCCCACTCCGCGGCTCGTGCGCGCGCAATCGGTCTTCCACTCCCCACTCTCCCCGCGCCCATGGTTCCCTTCACCGCACTCCCCCGCGCGCCCTCACTTCCCCCCGCCCCCGCGCTCCCCTCAGAGGACCTGGGTTAGAATCGGCTTTGCCTTACTACTGCCGTGAGTTTGCCGTGCGTGCGAGAGAGTCCGACCGTCGCGTCGTCGTTCTTTTAATTCGATTCGGAAAACATACGATCGCACACGCATGAGTATCACGCCTAACCTGTTACTTTGTATGATACTCGTCCGTGTGCGATCGCACGTTTTTCCAAACGAATTAAAAGAACGCCGACGGTCAGACTCTCTCGCACGCACGGCCTACTCAGTGGTCACTCGGAGGCAAAGTTATATTGCGCGATGTTTATGTTTCTACAGGTGTTAGGAAATCCAAAATGCATAATTCTTTAACTCGCAGGGTTTTGTTTCTCATCAACGCAACTTCTCTTTCGTTAATCTCTTACGGGAAAATGTGACCCTCCAGTCAAATACACGACGATTTTCATGCAAATTTTCTGGATTGTTTGTAGGACCAACCTAAGAACTTTGCCGTATTCGATTCGTGCTACTTTCGCCCTTCAAGGGAGAAATTACCCCTTTTATCCGAGTCGCCTCTTTTACTTATGCGCTTACTAGCTTTATTACCCGGCTTCGCCCGGAATTTAGATTCTAATTTTACCGTCCCAAATAATATTTCTCTGAAAAAAAGTTGATGCTTGCAAGAAAGAAACTTCAAAACAAATCAATTTTACTAATTCAGTCATCCACAAATTATTTATTGAGAATCTCTTGCTCTGGGATCATCCCAACATTCTCAACAATGTATGCGTTAAGCGGTTGTTGCTATCTCCACCACTTCTTGGAATCATTCGGTCGAGAGTGAGAGAACCCGAGGTACCCGAGAGCGAGCGAGAGGTGACGAATGAGTCGCGCGGTGTTACCGTTTGCTACGTAGAGAGATACTCCTTTCGTCTTTCACGTGCCTACGCTCTGTCTCTCTTTCGCGAGCCACCGGCGGCTTGGAATCGTAGACACTATTCGTCTATTTTAACTATACTCGGGGCCAGATATATTGGCCGGTGAATTCGTTTTCGCGAGCAACGATTGAGGAGAAATCAACCACCACCATCTGACGATCGTGGATTTGTCAGTTGGAGTTGCGTGGTCGTCGCAGGGTATGGTGGGGTAACGGGAACGCTGCTCGGCTCCGCCTGAATCTAGCCGTTTGGCTGTTATTTATTCTTAGCGTAATAGTTGTGTGCGTGACGAAGCTATTCGTAGACCAATACGAGATGAAGCTATCGAGAAGGAATCAATGTTCTCACCAATAAATCCAATGAATTTCTTCGGAGCTAACGCACACCTATTCTGATGTGTGTATTTCTACGCTGACAGCTCGGTTTGACCTACACGCCAGAAGCTTGGCACTATCCCCACCACTTCTGGCTCACTCTTGTTCTGCGAAGGCGAGAGCGAGATGGAACGACAGCGAGTAAGAAAACGTTGAGAAAAGGAGCACCGAGGCAGGCAAACGGTGTGGTGGGAGAATACCCCTCATAAAACTCACCGGCCAATATATCTGGCCCCGAGTATAATAACTCGAGAAGGGAAGGACGTAGCGAGCTGAAAATAGTCACATTCATCTGGATTAGCCAGGCATAATGAGCCGAGATACCTTTCGTGACCCCAGACTTTACCGTTAGAAAGTTTTTCGGCGACAGACAAACACACACTTTCCGCTTTATAGTATAAGATAAGATAACTCGTAAATTACGAAAGATATAAAAAAAAAACATGCAAATAAATGTTATACCGTTTCTGAAGGTCTATATATCTGCCGAAAACAATTTTCGAAAAAATATTTTGTTTCATTTTCGTAAATCAGCGTGTCACTCACCGATCTTCCCTTGTGAGTGCCCTAGAGTCTGGCGTTTGTTGTCGTAAGATAGCGTCTTTACGATATTAACAAAAAAAATTTAATAAACATTAAAATCGAGTTCAAAAAAATAAAATTGCACTAAAAAGTAAAAAATTTAATTTTTTCCCTTATTTAATCTACGACTGTCATATTTTTTAAGTCGTCTCCAGATTTACACAGTGTAAATGATGAGGCTCTGACTTAAATAATATGAGATTCGTAGATTAAATAAGGGAAAAAATGATTTTTTTTACTTTTTAGTGCAATTTTATTTTTTTGAAGTCGGTTTTAAATTTTTTATAATTTTTGCTTATTTTTAACTTTTTAGTTTTATATATATTGACATCACATGCTGAGGAGATATGCGCGGTACGTACATAAAATAATAATAATTAGGTGACAATAGTCTTTATTATTAACCAGAAGTGACAAAATATTCGGCCAATATTGGTGCAGTGTAGGATGGGATCACCGGGGCATCGCCCTCTTTCGAATAAAAATAAGATCATCAAAATCGGTCTATATGCTGAGGAGTTACGCGGCGACAAGCATATAAAGAAAAAAACAAACGGGTCGAATCTACATATAACCTCCTCCTTTTTGAAGTTGGTTAAAAAGGAAATTTGCGTATTTCTTATCCTCTCACTTCAAATAATTATTATTTTCGACTCTGTTGTAAAAAAAACTGTATTCGTCTTTTTAAGTTTGACATGATTTTTCTCAATTTAGGTATCCTTCATTAATTATTCACTTTAAATGACAACCAAAACATGATAAAAAAATCGATTTTGTATGTTACGTCTTTTTCATTTGTTATTTTGCACGGTTTTCTTCGATGCATGCCGATTTGCTTCTTCGTAGTACAGATTGCGCAATATAACTTTGCCTCCGAGTGACCACTGAGTAGGCCATGCGTGCGAGAGAGTCTGACCGTCGGCGTTCTTTTAATTCGTTTGGAAAAACGTGCGATCGCACACGGACGAGTATCATACAAAGTAACAGGTTAGGCGTGATACTCATGCGTGTGCGATCGTATGTTTTCCGAATCGAATTAAAAGAACGACGACGCGACGGTCGGACTCTCCCGCACGCACGGCAAACTCACGGCCTACTGAGTGGCCGCTCGGAGGCAAACTTATCTCGCGCGATCTGTACCCATGCTGTAAAAATGTCTCGTTGCCACACAGATCCAAAAATTGCCAGTTTCTACAATTTTCCTTTCTAGCAGCTACAACATTCTCGAGCTTCATAGTTTTTAAACCGTTCATTTATACATATGTATGTATTACGATCTGGCAACGTAGGATCGCAATGTCCAGTTATTCGAAGCCAACGAATAAAAATTACGAATCAAGATAACATGTGATTTTATCCTTTACGAGTAACTCGTTACGAATAAAAGCGTCGAATAAATCATCTTGTTATATCGAGCTTCGAATAACGTATAAGGTTTAAGAAGGAACTCGTTCTATTGAAATCTCACAGATAAACTTCCGTAGCCAAATCCTAACGGATGCAACCGTAAGATACATGATGGCGCTGCCTTCGACTGTCGAATAATGGTAAAAGATAAGCTGAAACTCTCGGCTACACTGTCACGGATAATGCCTCTCGAATACCGTCTCGTCGCTATAGAGGCGTCGAATACGGATACGCGTTACATCGAGCTTCGAATAAACTGTACGTGACGAATGTATTTCCTGATATAAAATCTCACAGATAAACTAGGTTGAATATATTATTCAGAAAAGCAAGTACGAATAAAGGCTAACCAAAAGTTATCTTTCCTTAAAACTTTTAGATAAATTTTTGCCCATCTCTGGTTCAAACCGAAATATTTCTCGAAACCGGACGAAGGTGGAAGTGATTCTTGCGTGATTGTATAGAGGAAGGTGCACTGAAAAGATTCCCCCTTGTAAAAATACGGGACTCGTTGGGACTTGAAAGATATTCCTTGTCAATTTTAAGAAATGTCGCAATTTTACTGACTGTTTTCAGAATTATTTTTTAATAAATTGTTTACATTAATTACTAATAGAAGATGATGTTTAGCGCAAAGGATTCGCCTTCAATTTAAACAAAACGATATTTGACCGCATTCCTTTATTTTTCGACTTTTCCTTATAACTTGAAAACGAAAAGTTTACCCAACATTCCCTATAATCACTGAAAAGGGCATTAAATAAAGTACCAAATGAATAGTTTTCAAATTTTTTTTTCAAAATTTTGTTTAAAAAATGAAAAATAAATAAATAAATAAATGTCAAAAATATTAAATTATACATCATTAGATAGGAAAAATTTTATCCTATTTTCTGGTGTCAATTTCATTCCGATATCTTGAAAAAAACACCAAAATGGCGTCAAATAAGTGAATCCGGCCCACTGTGCACCGGCCGCGGCTCCGTCATGCGGCAACATCCCGCCGCAGCGCCGCAGCATCACCCGTGCCGCCTCCAACACCGCCACAGCGGAGTACTGGGGCGTCGTACGCGGCGGCGACGTCGCCGCCAACGCGACGGAGACCCCCGTCGAACTCCCCCCGGGGACCAGGGAGACAGCGTCCTGGTCGAGCCGGGTCATGAGTTCGGCCACCTCCCGACGCACATCTAGCGTCTTCACCACCCCAATCGGCGGCCGCACATCCACAACGCTTCGTGCGTAGGGGACGCCACGCGTGGTGGGCGGCGCCGGCAACGACGCACCCCCGGCAATCCCCCCCCCCCCCCGCTACAACGCCAGAGCGAAGTGTCATTAGAATTGGAGAGACGCTACGCGCCTCTCCGTCCGTGAGGGGGTATTCCCCCACGCCTGCCGCGGGAAGTGGCTGGCATGCCACCCCCGCTCGTCGCGCTCCCCAAGCCTCCCTCCTCACACAGACTAACCACCCGCGAAACCGCGGGTGATAGCCCATCCTTCAATGTGGCCGGTGACCCGCACGAAGCGATCGTGCACCGGTCCACGAGCGACGAAGACCGGTCGTCGGCCGGAGGCGTTGTTGCCCGGACACCTCCCGGGAGTGTATGAAGGACACTATCCTGTTGCATAAAACCTTCCATATGGTTCCCACGCGAAACCGCTTAGAAGGTCGCACAACGGTAGAGGCGGCCTGCCCTTGTGAAGCCGGTGTGCCCGGGCCCCTAAGGGCGCGGACTACAGCTGGAGGCGGCAGTACTCTAGCCGGATCGCGGTTAGGTGGAGCATACCCGTTCTACCCACGCGTCCCTCATACGCGAGGAGACACGTACCCTGGCACCACCACTGGGGCTCAGGGTTGGGGGTTTTATTATAGAGGTTTCTCCTTACCTCGCGGCCCGGCCGATTAAGGCCAGACCTCCGGTCCGCGTGGCTTCGCATACCCTCGGGAGTTACCTCTTCGAGGGGTCGTCGTTCCACCGACGCGGATTACGGAACTCCCGGAAGCGATACGCTGCCAGGCTTCCCCACTATGGCGGGGGGGGGGGGGCACCGTAGCCCGGAAGCTCCGAAGCTACCGTCCTCCCCGATGGCGGGGAAAAACATCCCGCCAGGGAGGACACCCCCCCGAGACAGGCCCGAGGAGAGCGCGACTTGCCATGTCCGCGTCCGCGACTCGCAGAGGCCAAAGGTCCCCTTGAGTCCCCGGGAGCACCAACGTGGAGGTGCGGTACATGGACTTTCCCCGGTCGGGCCCCCAACTTCGCCCAAATTCTCCGCTCCGGGCTGGTCCTGGATCCTCCCCTCGCGACCCGATGGCCCGGGGGTACCACCAGAACCGGCAACCCGGTTGAGAGAACATGGAACCCATCGGGGTCCCCCAACGGCCACGCGCCGGCAAGCCGACGGCCGAAGGGGTGCCGTTCCAGGGCATCCAGATCGTGCAATGATGGTCCGACTCCTCCCGTGAACGGCGCAATGCCGGGACACCGGCACGACCATCCGATCTGGATTCTGTGCTCCCTGTCCGCGACTACCTAGATCAAACCTTCTAGGACAGGTGGATCGGCCGCGGCGGTCCTGTTGCGTGGCCCCCACGGTCACCGGATATGAATACGCTGGACTTTTTCTTCTGGGGCTACCTGAAGGTAATTTCATTATTGTTGTTATTTGTTACTTAATTTTATTACAGGCATTCTTTGTTTACTTACGTGTTGTATTTGTTTCTACAACAATTATTTCAGGATAAGGTATACCGTCAGCCGGTGGATACTCCGGAACAGGCCATTGCGCGGATACACGGGGCACTAGCGAATATTAGTCCGGAGATCTTGCAGCGGGTACAGCGGCAAATAATTCTGCGCGCTGAAACATACATAACCACTGGCGGAGGCCACGTAGAACAACATCTACATTGATAACAATCGGCTCCTGTCGGGGCCACCAATCTTTTACAACGTAGGAACAAGTTCCATTAGAAACAAATTAAGTGATCGTGTCAGGTGATCAACGTTAGTGAGCGTCCAGTGAAGTGAATGCATATTCGGTACAGCAGTAACTCGGATGCACTTGACGTTGCGACCTTTTACTTTGGGTGGCGTCGTATCTGCGATTAGCTGAGCACTGAGCGCTACCCTGCCATAAATCTTTTCGTCCACCGATGACCAGCATCGGTACAGAGACCTAGTGACACAGATTTCCGAAAAGTAAGGAAAGTAAGGAAAGTAAGGAAAGGAATGTCCGAAAGGGTGAGTTTTATTTAATTTATTGGTCAATATTAGGTGTAGAAATAAATTCTTTCCGATTTTTGGGTACAATAACAGTTTCATTTAAAGAATATGAAAACAACTCAGTCATCGAAATAATTTCCATTATTGTTAATTACCTTTTGCCATTTTTGTGCCAGCTTACGAATACCACCGCGATACAAAAATCTTTGTACTGCTTATCTAAATCCAGTCGGAAAGAATTTATTCATACACTTAATAATATTTTTTAAATTTAACGCAGGCTATTATTTATTTCCGGCGACATTTCTCCATGTTTCTTTTACGTACTTTTTTCTTCGGATTTGTTATCAGCAACAGTGTTGGCCGTTGTTAAACTACGGATTTTTACCTCAATAACGAATTACGATCACTTGTCGCTGTACGAGAAAGACAGCCTGTCAACACCATCTCTGAAGGCTTATCATTAATTAGGCAGGTGGCACAGGCCTGCTCGCTCATGTGGAGCGCGGATCTCGTCCCCTTCCATCGACTCGCGATCGATGGAAGGGGAAGGCTCTTCCTTCCTCGAAACCGTGATTTCGGAAGGACTCACTCTGTTCCAAATCTCGGCAACGCACAGTAATTACACAGTCCAACAAAATGAAACTTTTTTTCTGTTCCGCAATATCCACTGGGTGATTCTTGTAGAGTTTTTCGCCCTGAACACGAATCCGCAAACCGTTTATCGCCATCACCCTCAGTTTTTGAGGAATTCGATTTTGAAAAAAACTGCAAATTTTCAAATTTGAATATCTTTTGTGTCGAAACGGTAATAGTTATTCGGTTGCTCGTTGCGTGAAATTATTCTACGAACCCTCCCGAATACAACGATATCAGTTATTATTGCATTATGATCATTTAAATTTGTTTAAACAACGATCAAGGGGAAAATGACACCCGAAATGCACCCATTTTTGAAGTTATCTTTCAATTTATTTCCAAAACTAAGGGTCTTAGAAAAAATCTGACTACTCCACGCGATGCAGCAGACATTTTTCCTCTCTGGAAAGCATCAACAGAAGTGGTAAGTCACGTTTTGTTTTCAATACAGAAGCGAAATAGTTTGGCAAAACACGCGGTGCCAACAGTGGTACTCAGGCGCGTTAAGCGATTGTGTTACGCTGAGCGGCAGTGGACCGCGCGCCGCCGTTGACTACCACTGTCGACACCGCGCGTTTTGCCAAACTCTTTCGCTTCTGTATTGAAAACAAAACGTGACATACCAGTTTTGTTGATGAGTTCCGAAGGAAAAATGTCTGCTGCATCGCGTGGAATGGTCAGATTTTTTCCTAGACCCTTAGTTTTGGAAATAAATTGAAAGATATCTTCAAAAAATGGGTGCATTTCGGGTGTCCTTTTCCCTTTGATCGCTGTTTAAACAAATTTAAATGATCATAATGCAATAATAACTTATATCGTTGTATTCGGGAGGGTTCGTAGAATAATTCGACGGAACAAGCAACCGAATAACTATGACTCTTTCGACACAAAAGATATTCAAAGTTGAAAATTTGCAGTTTTTTTGAAAATCGAATTTCTCAAAAACTGAGTGTGATAAAGCATTTCTGCTTGCGGATTCGTGTTCAGGGCGAAAAACTCTACAAGAATCACCCAGCGGATATTGCAGACCAAAAATCGTGTTGGACAGTGTTATCTCTTACGCTTACGCACCTTGCTTACGCTATTTTCCGACTTTGCTTCGGCATTTATACGCTTCGCGACCCTGCTTCGCAAGATATTCTAAGAGTTCTGTGCTTAACATTCTTTGCTAAACTTTAACTGTTCTTAAATTAAGGTAAACAAATTCATCAAAGTGTGTGTAAATCGCTGTGTATTTTATCGTCGCTTGACCTTGTACATAGATTTAAATTATAATCGTTAGTCGTGTTTCAAAGGGACTCTGCTCTGTCCAGTTTTACTAAGTGCCTTGTAACCGTTCCTAGCACTGATCCTTTATTAACTTTTGCATCATCGCACATTTTCGGTTACATTACCTTTTCGTTTATCCAATATTTGAAAACGAAATTTACGTATTTCTGGTCCTTTCACTTCAAATAATTATTATTTTCGATTCTGCTTTAAAAACACTGTGGATTCGTATTTTTACGTTTGACATCATTTTCCTTGATTTATCTATTATTCGTTATTCACTTTAAATGACAAGCAAAAGATGACGAAAAGTTCGATTTCTTATGTTACGTCTTTCTCATTTGTTATTTTACGCGCTTTCCTTCGATGCATGCCGACTTGCTTGTTCATAGTACAAGCGCAGCCGTCGACCGTGTAGCCAACGCTACCGTGGGAGCTCGAGCGGAACGCTCGCACTCTGATTGGTTGGGGTTTTTTGTTAATATCTCGTTAACGAAGCTTCGGACAATATTTTCGACAAGGAAAAAGTTGTTTGCAATCACCCCACAAATCACACCCTTCAAGGAACGGAAACATTTTTGTTATACCCTGTATACGCGTTACACGCACACTGTTGCAGCCGAAATCCAGCGCTCAGCTGTTACGCGGATTTAAATGTGCGTGCGAGAGCCTGTCAACACGGTGACGCACCGTTCGTCAAGACGGTTACGTGCGTCACACGTTTTTGCACGGCGCGAGCGTTCGCTTTCCCGGAATCCGACCGTTAGTTCCTCGAACACCTTGACAATAGCAACACGCTCTCGCACGCACGATTAGCCAAATCTTTTGTCGCCCAGCGACCCAGCAGGTTTTTGAACCTTCGCTAAAACGGCCCCTCGAACCATCGCGCCCAGCGCTGTGTACATAGTTTTGTATATATCTCTGTTTCGTGTTAATTGCGTGTTTTGTGAGTCGTGTTTGTTCGTACTATATTTCTGCGGAGTGCTCGTGTTTGTTGTAACGACGCCCACCTTGGCCAATAAACGTGCCGTCAACGAAAAGTGGAGTGCATCCCTTCCCTGGCCATTCCCAGTGGCGATCGACATCGCCTTCCCAAGGCAATAGTTTAAACAGGCATTACAACATACCCTTGTAAAATAGAAATTATTGTATTTATTAACTCCCCAATATAAATGGTGGAATTATTATTAATAAAAAAAAATTGTTCACACATGTATATGTATCATTGTATTTATTGAGCCATGTATTTATTTTGTACAATACATTATTTTTATTTATCCATGAATTGTGTGATTTATCAAACCCTAGCCACTTGACGTATACCTTATCGCCCTTCCTACGCAACACTTTTTCCACCAGATACACATCAGGATCGGTGACGCGTTGCAGCTCGTGTTCATAGAATCCTCCGGCAACAGGTTTTCCACAGGAATCGAGGAGCAGATACGTCGCGGGATTAATTGCCTGTACTTTGGCTATCTTGAACACCTCGGTTGTCCAATTCGGTGTATAGCCTTTATCGAAGATGGTTTTGAATTTGCTCACGCGCACAAACTCGCTCAACTTGAATCTCGCAAAAGCAGCAATCTTTATGTTGCTGTATACGGTGGCTAGCAGCTTATCGGCGATCGCAGGGGTAACATCGCAAGGACGCATTCTGATAGTTCTATGTTTTCGCGCATTATACTCTGCAAGTAGACGCGGTAGCGCATCGATCCATTTATAGGTTCCATTGAGCGTAAACAGTTTCCACATATTGTTGTTCAAAGTTCGATTGAAACGTTCTACGACGGAGGCCTTTATCACCAAATACGTCGAATAATGATTAATGTCATTTTTTGTCAAGAGTTTCTGCACATCGGCGTTGTAAAATTCTTTTCCTTGATCGGTTTGCAAATTTTTCGGATATCGATCTCTAAACACTTTTGCAAACGTTTTAGTCACCTCAGCGCCACTTTTAGTCTTAAGCGGCAACGCCCATGTATACTTGCTGAGCACACCGATGACGGTGAGTACGTAGTGGTAACCTTGGTTGAATCGCGAGTGTGGACGCATTTCTACAACGTCAGCATGCCACAGATCATCGTATCCATGCACTATGACGCGCCTCCGTGGGAAATGTCTTCGAGCGGGAGCATGCAATTCCTCAACAAGTTGTCGCTTCATGTGGCCGTGGTTTTCTTTACTCTTGGATTTCGAATAATGGTTGCATGTTTGATCGCAGAGGTGTCTGACTACGAATGGTTCGGTAATTATTGTGTATGTGCATTATGTGTCCTCCACCGCCTCGAGGTAATTCTGGACAAGTTCAACCGTATCGCATGATTCTCCTTCGCAGTGCTGCTGCGGGATAGAATTCGACGCCTGCGATATCTTTTGAACACTGTTTTGCAACGTCAGCATATCTCTCTGAAACACGATCAGCTTCCTCTCTAATTCTTCCTGCTGCTCTCTCAAAAGTTTAATGCTCTTTTCCATGTATAGTTTATTGACGGCATCGCTGTCGGCCGTGGGTTGCGCTACACGTCGTTACTTGCGTGATTTTGCATCAAAGTCGGCACCAGTCACGCAAAGAGCGTTATCTCGCATGTAATTTCGAAGCAAAGCGTTCCATTTGTAGTAGTTCATTCTAGCTACTCCACTCTTCTCGAGCGGCACCCCAAATTTGTTGATCGGCATCTCGATGCATACAGTGCATATCATCGATGTGTGGTTTAATTTATAATGAGGCCTACCTCGCGGAGTTCCTCGATAATTGATAGACTTTCGGGGTCATGAGAGTTGTTGCCCGCCTGACGCGACGCTTCAGACAAACGCAATCGATCCACCAGCTCGTTGGGATCGTCCCAGTGCACGTAGTCGATCCTGTTATCGTTTACCACCATGGCTCGCGGCACCGTTAGACCTTTCCCTGCTTTATTCGTCGATGCACGGGGGAGTAGCGGTGCAATTACATGTTTGTACTTGTATCCCTTGTTGCCCAATGTGGGATTTTCAGCAACATGATCGCGTCTGTGGGCGTTCTTCGCCAGCAGTATACTTTATTATTTTTGTTTATCGGCATCGGTGTATACAGCATCGTCGGGAATTCTCTTGAAAATCAGTTCGTAAAGGCCGGGTGTTCCTCTGTATCTTACACCATCTATGATTATATTATCATCCTTGTCCATATCGAAAACCTTATCCCCATGCATCATTCTACTACTGGCAAAGTATACGCCATACACAGTGTCTGTGACAGTTTCCTTATCCTTACTTATGATTGCGGCCATATATTTTTGCCCCAGGGGGCCAAAATGGTTGCAAAACGTTTCTTGTCCCTCGGGTGTTTGAAGTTGCTGTCTAATAGATGTTACAAACGACTCATCGGGAGTAGTTTCGAAAACTGCGTCATCATCATTGGTTGAGAGCAATTGTACACTAGGAAATATGGACTTCCGTTTCCGGTGTGATTGAGAGAGAGCGTGTGGAAGAAGCATAGGAAATTGGTATTTGGTTAAAGAAGTGAGAAAAAGTGAGAAAAGAGACAGATGTGGGGAATTGGGGAAAGGAAATGGGTGAAGGATGTCAGAAGAAGACTAAAGTTGTTCGACGTGTTGGTATGGACGTTGGCGAGCTACGGGGTGGAAGTATGGGGATGGAGGGAAAGGAGGGTAATAGAGGCACTGCAGGAAAAATATATAAGGTGGGTGCTAGGAGTGGAATGGAGGACGCCAGGGTACATGGCAAGGAAGGAAGTACAGAGGGTGAAGATGAGGACAGCAGCGGGTAGAAGGTGCGTGGAATTTTGAAATAAGACTGGAATAAGGGGGAGGGAGTGGGTGGGCGAGGAAATGCTGGGACGAAGTGAAAAAGAGTGAAGGTAGAAGTGGGAAGTTATCCGTGTGGGAAGAGGAAAGGAGGGGGTACTTTGAGGAAGTAGGGTTAGAGATTGAGGAAGTGGAGGAGCTAAGGAAAAGAGGAAGAGAAGGATATGAGGAAGTGGAGAGAAGGGATAGAGAAAAGCAAGAACGGCAGACATGGGAAAGATTACGGAATTCAAAGTATAATAAATGGTATAAGTGGGTGAGGGGGGAGGGATTACCGAAGTATCTGGACAACGGCTGGGGGGGAAAAAGGTGGAGAAGAATTGCGAGGTATAGACTGGGGAACGGAATGGCTGAGGCACGATATTGGGAAAGTGAAGAGGAGAGAATGTGCAGAGTGTGCGGAAGCGAAGAGGAGACGTGGGAACATGTATGGGAAAGGTGCAGAGGTGAGGGAGAAGGCAGCTGGCAAGAGAATGTATGTAAGATACTAGGCGAAGAAGGGGGGGGGGGAGAGCTGGATAAGGAAGCTGGAGGAGCTCAGAGCGTGGCAGGGGGGGGGGGGATAAAGAGTGAGCAGGAAGAGGGTGACAGTAGAGGAATAAAAGAGAGGTGAAAGAGAACAGTAGTAGAAAGGGAAGGAGAAGGAGAGGGGTAGTAGAGGGAAGGGGGAAGGAAGAGAGAGTGAAAGAAGGAGAGAGGATGCGGGAACGGAAGGACGAAAGAGAAAGGGCGAGGCAGTAACAAATAAGTGGGAATAGGTAGAATTAAGGATAGAGAATAAGTAAAAGGCGAGAGAGCGGGGGAATGAGAGAGAGAGAGAGAGGGCGAGGACAAGCGAAAGCGAGCGAGGGCGTGCGAGGGCAAGCGAGGGCGAAGGAAAGCGAAAGAGATGTGGAGAGGTGTAAGAAAAGTGTAGAAAAGAAAAGTAAAGAAGAATGTAAAAAGAATGTAAAAAGTGTAAAAGTATATAAAGGGTAAAAATGTGATAATTTATGTAATAATTTCTGTAATTATGTAATATCTTAAAATGTAAGAAATGTAATAGGAATGTAAGAATGTAAAAATGTAAAAATGTAAATAGAGATGGGAAATGTAAAAGGGGGAAAGAGGTAGGAAAGGCAAAAGGGACCGGAAGTTCTTGTAAACCCTACGGGGAGCAATAAATATACATACATAAACTAGGAAATGAATTTATTGGTGCGGGAGGAACCGGAGAATCGTTTGATGTGACATTCTGTCGTTTTCGCTTCGATTGAACTGGTGTGCAAACGCTTGTTTGGTGAGCAAATAAGAGAAAAGTTCGATAATTATGTTAAAAATAAAAAGTTCGAATAAGGATAAGTTATATCTAACAGTTCCCTTCCGTTCCTCTATTTCCACCTAATATATTTGCCCCATGTGTAATTAAAGACGAAAGTATATAAATTATCTTACTTTCTTACTACGCGTCGCGTATTATTTCCTAATAAATATTAGAAAAACATTCCTCATCGTACAGCTTAAGGCACGTTACAATGGGATCCAAAAGTTCTTTGATTGTCGCAGAGCACACTTCCGCAATACAACAATAGTTGAAATTGTATGAAAAAAAATATGGATTATGCTGTTTCATAATTATTTAAACATCCAGTTCAGATTTCACGTGAAAACCCGAATTTTATAAAACATTATTCATATTTTTGTTTATAACTTTTTCTAATTGTTTAAACAATTGATAAAAGCTTTACGATTTGGTAGATCTAATTGAAAGAAGTAACTTTTGTCTCGAAACTTTTTTTCTATCTCTTACAGTTCGCGAGTTATAACAGAAAACCGAAAAATAGTCGAATATTCAGGGGTTAATTTCACCCCCTTAGAGTGATTTTGGGCAGCAAAAAAAATTGCGTTGTAATCAGAAGGAAAGCCCCTACATATCCACAAAGTTTCAGAATTTTTTGAATTTTCGGGTTCCCTTGTAAGTAGCGTTGTATGTTGCGGCAGAAGAAAAGCTCCGCTATCGTCCTCGCAATTGTATCCGGGCGAGTGCTTCGACGTCAAACATGTTATCAACAACGATTTGAATATGGCCTCGAATTGGTAGCACGTAGGCTTGTTCGATCTGAAATCGTGGCTCTTGACATTGCCAAAAAAATTCTCCTGTGGATCTTGATTGACGTTCCTTGTAGCAAAAGTTTCAAAGCCCGTTCCTTCTAAATTCTCCCATAACAATTGGAAACCTTGCAAAGTATTCATCAAATTCTGCAGAATGTCTGTTGTAACTGCTTTCTTAGTTTTAGAATTAATAAATCTGATGCTTCTTAGCTGTCTCCTTACGTTCGCGAAAAATTCGGCGTGGTAACTTTTTGCAGACCACGGTATCCTCTTGGGGTGATTATCTCCACAATTAACACCATTTGTCCCGTCTCCAATCCCATTCATTAAATGGAGGAAGTAAGCCGTATGGAATCCCTCAGCTGGCATCTTCCTGTCTCCAATACTGTTTTTTATTGATGCATTTGTCCTTGCAAGGACGTCGATGAAACAAAACATCTTCTTACTGAAAATCTGCATCATATGTTTGACTTTCATTTTGTTTATTTTTTCGGGATAAACGTGTTGATCCGTAAAATCCGGCACGTGTCGCTCAATTAAATCCGAATAAACATCGATTTCGTAAGCTGTAATAACATGGTTCCACGCTGCAAATTTTCTATCTGCATTCTTCAAATGTGGTCTATCAAAATCGATTTCTATATCCTTGGTCAAAAAATTGTTCCGCATGCACTTCAGCATGTGCGGAGCATCGTACAGCGGAATAAATTCGACGTCATCGATGAGGATCGTCCAATACTTTTTAATTCCTTTGTGCTGTCGAATTCTGTCCGTGGCTTCTTGCATTGTCTTGATGGCCTTCATATTGGAGGAGCCTTGGTCACATACTGTCGCTGCGACTGTATAACCGGCTTCAGTAACAGCTCGGACGACCTCCTTGATGCAACGTATTAGTTGCGCGTATGTTGTTTGCGCAGCACAAAAATTGTATGTGACTGGGATGTTCCAACCAGTTTTTATGCCTCGCAGCATGAAAACCAGTGCGTGGTCTGCATGCTTTGAGGTCCAATTTGTACCCCAATCTTCCAGACCAACAACTTTGTCCTTTTCGGCACAGTATTGCACATCCAGCATTAGCGACACTTCATCCCTCATGAGTACGCATACCTTATCCAGTGGATCCATCATGCGGTTGGCTGTTTCCTTTAAGCACTCTTTCATCGGTTTTGTCACACCGCAATCCAAACGAATGTGATTTAATAGTTGGCGAACTCTTCTTGGTGCAGGAATTGGGAGAAAAGTACGCAAGTATCTGTATGCAGACGCCGATCTTTTATAGATCGACAGACATAGGAGCCTTTCATCTGGCGTGTATCGTCGTCCATGTTTACGTTTACCAGCATTTCTGAGTATCATGCTGACAAAGTGTCTCTGCAGTGTACTAATATCTCCTAAGTGTTTGTCGAATTCCACAGCATTCGCATTGTCCACAAGCTTCTTCAAATCTGCATATCGTAAGCTGTTAGTCCTATAATTATCCATTTACTTCTTTGGTTGTAACACGTGCTGATACATTTTTCTTGTGCTTTCATCCAAATCTTCCCTTTTCCAAACTAAGTGTTTACAAGGTCCAGATTTGGTGGCTTTATCTATAATTTCGCTTTGGGAACATGCACACCAGGAACTGGGACCAGGAACTACATTACCGCTTTCTATCTTGGAAATGCTACTTACGGTAGAGTACGGCGTTGTTGGAAGAATGGATTCACTGGCTTCAGCGACTGCAAGGGAAGAGCTTCTCCTACAAGAACTTCTTTCAGCTGACTTTGGAGACCAATTCCCAAGTGAAAAATCTGTAGTTGACGGAGTAATATTGATCCCTGGTGACAAATCTTCCTTCCTCTCCACATCAATATTCTCGTCAACTTCCTCTGACGATGAACTGCTTTCCCTTTTGTCAGGCAGCAACAAGGAAGGTACTGTTCCGTCCTTCAGCTTTCTCCGTTTACTGCATTGGTAATCTTTTGCTTGAAAATTTAAATGCCAAATTACGCACCGCTCATTGTAAACCTGCTTGTAACTTAAGTCTTTTTTTTTATAGAGGGGAAAAATGCATTTATGCATACCCGACAGTTTGTCTGCCGGGATGATGTGGGACTCGCCACAATGTGTGTGGAATACCCACTAAAAACCCCCTCCTAGCTTCCGCCGATACGGACCCCATAGAGGTACCCGGAACTTCTGGTGTAGTCCGTCGGGTACCTACCACTCCATGCGAGCGCACGACCTGCTTGAGCAGGCTCGCCTGGAGTTGGGGGCCGGGCTGGTCGTCGCCACCGAACCGTATCCGCTTCCGGACCGATGTTTTCGGTCCACGAATCCGGATCGGCAGGTGGCGATGACGTGGGGGGTGGAACGGGGAGCCCTGCCGTGTTCGGTCGCCCGACATGGCAGCGGCTGGACGGCCGTTAAGTGGGAGGGTTTCCTCGTGGTGGGATGCTATTTCGCACCGAGGTTTTCCGTCCCGGAGTTCGAGGACCGGCTGCACGAGGTGGGGGCTTTTATCGCCCCTCAGAGTGCCGAGCCGGTCGTGTTTCTGGGAGACTTCAACGCCCACGCTATTGAGTGGGGCGCTCCCAGAACGGACTCCAGGGGCGAGGTGCTACTCGAGTGGACGGCGGCGATGGGGTTCTCTCTAAAGAACCCCTACGCAGTTACGACGTACCGCGGCCCGCGGGGCGAGTCGGTTATCGACTTGATCTGGGTTAACCCCGCGGCCGCCGCAAAAACGTCGAGCTGCTGGGTGGCGGAGGATTGTGAGCCGGCGTCAGACCACATGTACGTGATGCTGGCCACCTCCGCCCCCCCGCCGCCTACCCGAGTCGGAAGGCATCCCCCGCGATGGGCGCTCAAACAACTTGATGTTGACGCGGCCCTACTCGCTTCCTCCGTCGTCGCTTGGCCTCCGTTGCCGGGCGACGTGCTGGATGACCCCGTTGCCGGCGCGCTCTGGTTCCGCGGCGCGTTGCAGTCTATCTGCGACGCATCTATGCCGCGGACCGGGCCGCCGGGTGGGGGTCGGAAGGCGGTGTACTGGTGGTCGGCCGAGATCGCGGAACTCCGCGCGGCAAATCTCGTGGCCAGACGCCAGTATACCAAGGCCCGTCGCCAAGATCGACGACGGGTCTCGGAGGAACGGCTCCTCGAGCTGCGCTCCGCCTTTGCGGCGGCGCGCCGCGAACTTCGGGGGGCCATAGCCCGGGCAAAAGATCAGTCCTGTCGGGAATTCGTCGCGACCCTCAACGAGGATCCGTGGGGGCGTCCATACAGGGCCTTGTCCATAAAACTCGGACCCTGGGCGCCCCCGGTCACGGAGGGCCTCGATCCCCGGCTCCTAGAACAAGTTCTAGAGGCGCTGTTCCCCCCCCCCCCCCCGGTATACGGGGAGGGTGGCGCCGACGAGTCCGGAGATCCGTGGTTGGACAGGGGAGCGGACACCTCCGACGCCCCTGGGGTCAGCGACGAGGAGCTCGCTTCCGCTGTGGCGCGCATGCGCAGGAGGAACGCGGCTCCGGGTCCCGACGGTGTGCCCGGGCGAGTGTGGGCCTGCGCTTTGAGCGCCCTAGGAGCCGGTCTCAAGCGGTTGTTCGACGCCGTCTTGAAGACTGGCAGATACCCCCCAGCCTGGAAGGAGGCGAGGCTGGTTCTCCTCCGGAAGCCCGGTAGACCCGCGGAGTCACCCTCGGCGTATCGGCCGATTTGCCTCCTGGACGAGGCGGGCAAGCTGCTCGAGAGAGTAATAGCTGCCCGCCTGTGCGAGCACCTGGAGGCCGTGGGCCCGGACCTGTCCGACCGCCAATACGGCTTCAGGCGGCAGCGATCGACCATCGATGCCATCCAGATGGTACGATCGCTGTCGCGCCGGGCGGTCGAGGGGGGCGGTGTGGGCGTGGCGGTGTCACTGGACATCGCCAACGCCTTTAACACCGTCTCCTGGGCGGCGATCGAGCGGGCGTTGTTGTATCACAACGTCCCGCTCTACCTTCGCCGCCTGGTCTGGGACTTTCTCCACGGCCGTGTGGTCTCGTACGTCGGTCGGGAGGGCGACGGGGTGACGTATGTGTACCGAGGGGTCCCGCAGGGGTCCGTTTTAGGGCCCCTGTTGTGGATCCTCGCCTACGACGCGGTACTGCGGGTCGTGATGCCATCGCTGGGGGTGTCGTTGGTGTGCTATGCCGACGACACCCTGGTGGTGGCCTCCGGGCAAAATTGGAGGGAGGCGATCAGCCTCGCCGAGGAAGCGCTGCGACGCGTAATAGCCTCGATCGGGACGCTCGGTCTGCGAGTCGCCTTGGAGAAAACCGAGGCGATGTGGCTCGCGGACAGGGTTGGGAGCGGTGTCCCCAACGGAGCGTCCCTGAGGATCGGGAACGCCTGCATCAGGGTCGGCCGAGAGATGAAGTATCTCGGTCTGACCCTGGACACCTACTGGCGATTCACGCGCCATTTCAAAGCCCTCGCCCCCAGGTTGGAGAAGCAGGTATTCGCCCTCAGGCGAATCATGCCCAACCTGGGTGGACCACACGAGGGGGTTCGGCGGCTATATGTGACGGTCCTCCGGTCCATGGCGCTGTACGGCGCGCCTATATGGGCCGGCGACCTGGAGGACTGCCGCGTCGGGCGTGAGCTCTTGGCAAGGGTTCACCGCCAGGCGGTCCTTCGATCCGTGCGAGCGTATCGCACGGTGTCACACGCCGAACTGTCCGCTTTGGCTGGGTCCCCCCCATTCCACCTGCTCGCGGAGATGGAGGCGGAAGTTTATTCCGCCGTCCGTGATCTCCGCGACGCTGGGGGCCCGAATGCCGGCGGACATGAAGTGGTGCGGGGCCAGGCCCGGCAACGCATGGTGGCTAAATGGCACCAGTGGTTGGCCCTCCCGAAATATCGGGAGGGTCGCGTTGTCGGGGCGCTTCTGCCCATTCTTGACGAATGGGTGGGGCGCGGGTATGGCAGGCTGACCTTCCGCCTGACGCAGGTCATAACAGGTGTCGGTTGCTTCGGCACATACCTGTGTCGCATAGGGCGGGAGGAGTCGTCGCAGTGCTTCAGCTGCGACTCGGGCGACGAGGACACGGCCGACCACGCCCTGGCTAGATGCCGGGAGTGGGTGGACGATCGGCGTGTCCTCGAGGCGCAGCTGGGCCCCGATCTCTCGCTGCCGACGGTCGTGCGTCGGATGGCGGGAGACCGGGAGTGTTGGAGGGCCGTCTCCGCTTATGCGGAGGCGGTGATGGAAGAGAAGGAGGAGGCCGAGCGGGACCGGATCCGCACCGGGCATCCGTCCCGCATAGCCGCCCCTCGGAGTGCCGGAAGCAGGAGGGGAAGGAGATGACCCGGGGCCGGGGGAGGTAGGGCGGTGACGTAGTTTCGTGCGTCACCCCCGCTCCCCGTCGGCATTACCCCGGGTCGGAGGCGCCCTTTTCAGGGCGCCTCGGGAAGGAGGTGGCCTTAGCCGCGAGTTGCCGTCGGCGTCGCGTCGTGGCAGGGCGCGACGCGGGACGGCGGAGATACAATCAGGGGGGGGGGGGTCCTCGTGTCAAAGCCCCCCCCCCCCCCGGGGAGCAGCCGACCATCTGCTGCTCCCCCGGGAGCCGCGCCATTGGCGCCGTTTTTAGCGCGCTCCCGAGGAAGGCGGTCGAGCAGGTACAGCGTGAGTGCGGCGGTCAATTGACGATATGACCTAGTGCCGCCTCCCCGTCCGGCCGCGACCCTTCGGGCCGCGTCCGGGTCACTGCTCGACCGCGGGGGGTCGCGGGGTGGGGGTGCCGGGGGGCACGCTCACCCCTCCACAACATCATGCGACCCCCCCAGAAGTGGCGACGCGGACGCGTGGTCCGTCTCGCGTCGCCGGAGTTTTGGGAAGACCCCGCGCGGGGCTGTTGAGCGCGGAGTTTGCACTGCGCTGAGAGGGAGGTAGCGGATGAATCGCTAGTTTGCTCCCGCAAAAAGTCCTCCCCCTCGAGCGCGCGACTCCGCGCCCGAGGACGACCACCGTGGAGTTTTAGTGGGTGCAAGTGCCACATAACCCCGTCCCTCCCCCGGGGGGCGGGGTATCCGTTAGGGATTTCTCCACGTCAAAAAAAAAAAAAAAAAAAAAAAAGTCCGTCGGGTACCTCTGCCTTATGGAAGGCGGGGTCACTCCGTACCGCCCACAGGGCGGAGCCTCCCTACGCGTTTCCCGGAGCCGGCAAAAGACCGGACCGGGCACGCCCGTGACTAGACGTATACAGGTAAAAGGCCTTAGCCACCACAGGACTCACTCACTCAAATAAATAAATAAATCCCACAGCCAAGATTAAAACCTTAAACCCTACCCATTAAAAAGACACGGTGCAGTGGGGGGCCAAAAGGGCTACCCCCACGCACCATAGATACACAACACACACGCACACACACACACACACACGCACAAACACAACTGCGCATAAAAGGCGCCCCGGATAAAACAAAAATAGCGTACTATAACGCACGCCCGCCGATAGAGCTCCCAGGAGCGCCCGGGCCTTTAGGGCCTATACGGGCCTTTAGGGCCTTTTGCGCTTTCTGGCGAGCTGACGTTTGTCAATGTTTTTCCGGGCGATCGCCACCCGAAGAGCTCTAGCCCTCTCCTCGCGGCGGAGTCGGTCCGCCTCCCGCTCCTTCGTCTGCCGGTCTGACATGATAGACCGAGCAAACTCCACGAAGGACGCCCACGTCTCGGGGGAAGCCGTGGCACGGGCGATGACGGAGGAGACCTCCACCGGGCCCCCAAGGCCCGCGGCAAGTGCCGCACGCTGGGTGTCATAGGTAGGACACTCCACCAAAACGTGCTACGCACCGCACTCCAGGCACGACGCGTCGGGTGCTTTCCCAATCCTGTGTAGGAATTTACCGAAACACCCGTGGCCCGTCATCAGCTGCATCGAGAAGAACTCGGCTACAACAGACGGGCCCGGCACCGCCACGAAGGTGTTAACCTTGGGGACCAGGCGCCTGACCCAATTTGTAGGCGGGGTCAGGTCCCATCTCGTCTGCCACTCGAGCATGGCCTCCTCGAGCGCGTGAGCCTTGTGGAGACGGACGCGTGCCTTCCTGCCCTCGGGGTGGGCCATAAAGGTACGATCCGCCCTATCGGCCGCCTTGGCCAGGAAGACCGCCCTCCCCATATTGGCCTTCACGTCCAGTGGCATCCGCCCTGCTAAAACGCAGAGTTGAAGGAACCCCACTGTACGGTAGGCCGTCGTGAATCTAGTGAGGGCGGTCCTCTGCGCGCGTCGCAGGATATCCCTGCTAGTCTTAGTGCGCAAAGTGACCGCCCACACCGGGGAGCCATATAAAATGACGGACTCCCACACCGAATAGAACAATCGCCGCGAGTGGAGGGACGGGCCCCGGGTGTTAGGCAGGAACGCTGCCAGCGCCCCTGAGACCCTGTCCGGTCTCGATGCTACTTCCTCCAGATGGGCCCTGTAATTACGAACGCAGTCGAACAGGATACCCAAATACCGGGCAGTACGAGCGGTGGTTATCTCCGTGTCAAGGACACGGATGTCCACCACCTTCTCGTTCCGGCACCCCGTTAGGATGATGGCCTGGGTCTTTTCCGCCGTCAGGGAGAACCCAATTTTCAAAAACCAGGCTCATATCCGGGCCATCGCGGTGGCCATCATCTCGCGGAGCTGGAGGGGCTTAGCTGCCGAGAAAAGCAGCGCAACGTCGTCCGCGTACGCTATGACGCGGATAAATCTACCCATGTTCAGCTCGGTGAGGAGCCCGTCGTACACGAGGTTCCACCAAAAGGGTCCTAAAACGGACCCCTGCGGAACCCCGGCGTAAATAAGGCGGACCACAGTGCCCTCGGCGGTGTGCACCGTGATCCCCCGGCCCGTAAAATAGTCCCGGAGGACCGCCCGAGTGTAGGAATTTACGCCCCTTCTGTCCAACTCCCTATGTATAATATCCCATGGGAGTGTATTAAACGCATTTTGGACGTCGAGAGACAGAAGGACGTAAATCCTCTGCTTTTTGCCGCATTCCTCCGCAAATCGGGCGACCTCGGTAGCGGCCTCGACAGTGCCGACACCCCTACGGAAGCCATACTGGTCCTGGTGGAAGGGATCCTTATCCAGCTGGCGTTCAAGGATCTCCTTCATCACATACTCCCAGACCTTAGACAAGGCCGGGAGTATGGAGATGGGCTGGTATGCCCTTGGATTCAGGAGATCCTTGTCCGGCTTTGGAATTAGCACCACGCGTGCCATCTTCCAAGAGGCCGGGATCTTGCCCCTCGTAAGGGTGTCAAGCACCATCTCGCGGATGGTCTCGGGGTCCGCCTTGGCCGTGGAGGCCACTACCTCCACCGGGACCTTATCAAGGCCGGGGGCCTTCTTTAGCTTGATGCAACCTAATGCCCTCAAGCCTCGCCATAACTATTTTATAAGGCTTCCCCCATGGGTCGTCATCGACGGTACCCTGGAGGGACGCCCAGAGGTTCTCCTTGGACCGCCAGATAAGAACCTGGACGGTCCGTCTGGAGAGAGAGTACTCCCGCCTGAGTTCCACCCCGGCGCACTTGGCAATCACGTGGTCCAGGGCCCCGCACTTGCGGCATCTCTCCTGTCCCCTAGGGACGGAGGGGCATGTCGCTGCCAAATGCCCCAGCAGGTAGCACGCGAAACACCTGGTGGCCTTCACCAGTGTTCTGGCCCGCACCATAGTGAGACCCGTCCTAAAACGGGCGGGCTCAACCAACCGCGAGAGGAGGGAGGTGGGGACCTCGACCACGGCGGTCTGCGTACCGCTGAGACCAAGCCTCATGGTACGGATCCCCAGGCTCTCCACCGGTACCTTCATGGCCACGCCAAGGTCCCCTAGGAGGGTGGGGGCGTCGACCATCGGATCGACATCCCTCACCTCCAAGGCCGTCTTGTCCTGGAGCAGGACGCACTGAAGCTGGCCGCCAGTGGCCTTTGACAGTGCCGCGGTTAACTCCGCGGCGCTACCCTTAGGCTCCAGCTCCAGGAGGACATGGCCCAAACGGGTGCGCTTAACGGCCTTAATGCCCGTAAGAAGCGCCCGGCCCTGGGTGACGGCGGACCTATACGTTTCCAAATACGTCCCGCCGTCAGGAACCCTGACGATAACCGCCTCAGGCCTCCTCCTCTCCGGTCTCCTCCTCTTCTTCTTCTTCCCCTCCTTCCCCTTAGCGGGGACCGGTTGGGCGGGGAGGGGAGGGGGGTGCTGCTCACGCCGCAGCCGCGGAGACGGGGCGGGGGGGGCCCCAGGGCGACACCCCAGGTCCCGGTTGGGGCCACTGCGGTGGGGGTCCAGGGGCACCCGCAACCCACATCCCCGGTGGGGGGGGGGGGCCCAACGGCGGGAACTGGAACTGGTTCTGCCGAGGAGGGAGGAAGTTGGAAGTAGTTACGCTCCCCCCTCTCCTCTTTTTCCTCCTCTTCCCCACCACCGTAAAGGTGTCTCCCCCCCGGTCCGGAGGGGGGCATCCCCCCCCGACCGGTGTCACCAAAGGCTGGGGTGGGGGACCAGGGGGCCCGGGGGGGGGGGGCACCAGGGTCCCCAACCGGGGCAGTCCGCTTCTTTGTCGCCGATTCGGCAGCCTCCTGAGGGGAGGAACGAAGCCTCTTAACGGATTTCGCACCCAGCCCCCCGAGGACCCATCCGGTTTAGTACCGACCACGGCAGTCCCTTCCGCCGTCTGCGTCCCCGCTTTCCTGGTCAGGGCCCTAGCAGTCCTAGAGGAGGAGGGGCCAGAGGCGGGAGGGGGCGGAGGGGCGGGAAGAGCAGACGGGCCAGGCACGTCCACGCGGTCCCCATCACCCCTCGAGCCCTCCATCTCTCGATGGACTGCGTGGCAATAGCCTCCGCAATCACCGAGGAGATTTCAGTGCACCCGCTCACCGCCTCCCTCGCGAATCTCGCCACCGCGGGGTTGAGCGCCCCCTCCCCTGATGCTGTGAGCTCGTTACAAGCCTCGGAGAGGCCGCTCATCAGCTCCGCCATCCTCGCCAGGAGTTTCGCCATTTTCGCGGTGGGGGATTCCACAGCCCCCTTTTTTTACTCCTAGTCTTCGGTGGGGGGGGGGGGGCAACGGGGACGACGAACGTCCCAGGGCCCTCTGCCGCCGAATGCGGCCCCTCCACCCGCCGCACCAGGTCACCGGACCTGGTGGCCGAAAATGACCTGGGTCTGACCCTGGATTTGCCTTTCCCAATCGGGGTAATCACGACCTCCGGGTTCCTCTCCACGGCCTCGCGGACCAACTTGTCCCTAGCGCGGCCATCTTCCCCACCAGGGGACGATGTCTCCCGGGGAGGAGGGGGAGTCCTCCGGAGGGTCCTGCCCTTCGGGATTGTCGGGGATGGAGGTGTCTCCGGGACCACCTCCTCTAGATTGATCAAAACCTGCTCTCGGCTAACAGGGGTCTCGTTATCTACAAGGGCGGCCGCGACCTTTTTCTTAAAAAAGTCCCCTAGGGTGCCGCCCTTCCACGCCTCGTGTCCCCTCAACGGGGTATCCACCTCCTTCGTCCCCGGATTGTCCGTCTCCACAGTCGGGCTCTCAGCCCCTACCCTGGAGCAGTCAATCCACTCGTCCTTTACCTTTTCAATAGCCGAGGGCTTGCCTGTTCCTGCAGCTGTAGCTTCTTCTGAGGCGTGCAATGGCGTATGTAATACGCCTGCCCCAGTGACACCGGCCCGCTGCATCAGCTCGGTGTCATCGGTCTTACTTCTTACTCCCAACTCGCTGCCGACCGAGCGAGGAGAGGCTGGTCTTGTATCAGAAATCGCCGTGATGTTTTCATCCGAGGCACGGCTAATTTGTGACATGGACCATTAGTGTCTTAAAGGGCGACGGCCCCACCGCCCAGCGGGTTTCACCTAACTCCGGCCCGGTGAATGGCCATGCAGTCCGGGACAAAGACCCTGGAAACTGCGGGTCCACTCCCCGGCGGGCCCAGGCAATCACACAGCCCTGGTGTTCTCGGCTGTACGGCAAACCCGGAAGGCATCGCGGAAGAAAGGAAGGGGACAAACACACAACGGGGACAACACACACACGCACGCGCACAACACAAACACAAACACCCAGGCGCCCCCGCCCCCCATACCCCGGGCCCAACGCAACGACCGCCAGGACCCGCCAAAGAGCTGTCGAGCGACCCTTAGCCAGGAGGGCAGCATCCCCCAGCGGCCACTAAGTGGGCGATAAATCGCCCGCGTAGCGCCTGAAGGGGAACATCGCCGCTCTCCCAGAGCTCCCCCACCACGCTCAAGGTGGTCGCCCATGGGGGAGTTGTAACTTTAGTCTAGCAATCGCGGATCACGCGTTGCTTCAATCCACTGCGAAGCGATTATACACTTTGGGAAACGATGAGATTTTACCTGTCGAGTTGATGGACAATTCAGGACAGCACACTTTTGCTTGTCATTTGAAAACCGCTTGACGTTCATTTTCGACGCACAATTACTTACCTTAAACCAGAATTAAACACAACACAATGAATACACTTTACTGCACTTTACCGACAAAAATACACTCCTCACATTAATTAGCGGATCACTTCTAGGAGCCCGAAAAATAGGGCCAAGTTCACATGGTCATAACTCCGGTAAAAATAGTCGTATTGATATATTGAAAACATGGTTTGAAAGCGTGGAACCTGTACTTTCAGATACTTTTTCCAAATTTTAGATGCATTGATTTTCGGTAAAGTTATAGGAATATAAAGAGCACTTGGTCAATTTTAAAAAATTTTCTTAAACTTTGCGATGTTCCACGGCGTGCATTAAATTTTTTACACACATTCCATTTACACCAATCGAAAGCGACTACTTTCCTGTGTAAAAAGCGAGTAATAAATTGCTTGTGCGATTTTTTTTGGCCGAGTTATTCAACTTTGAAACAAAAACCGTTTTTTTTACTTTAGTTGCTTCTAGCATGCGAAGAGATCATCGTAGAACGTTCCTTAAAAAACAAATAGAAAGATCAGACTTTCCTCTTTAAGACGCATCTTCGACTTTTTCGATTCGGTTAAAATTTCGGTCTCTGATGTCCTTTCCAAAATATGCTTAAAAATTGCACAAATTCCATTTTCTCTTCAACTCGCTGTATCTTCGCGAGGGATGATCGGAACATCAATGTCTTAAGCCCATTTTAAAGCGGAGGGTCTGCCGATTCTTTTGAGTGCCACCGGAACCCGCTTCGATAATTTTTTACCTGTGGCCTTTATGTTTGAAGTTACCGTTTCGGAAAAATAAGGCTACAATGGTAATGTGCCGGACTGTCGTTCCCGCGAGGGCGATCGGCTCTTGTTTCTATCACCACTCGCCTACTTACGTAGGCGAAAGCAAATCGAGCTACGGCGACTTGTAAGCACATGTGCAGCTCACTGATGTTTCAACTTCTGCTACTGCCAGATACCACTGAATACGCTGTTAATATGCCACTGCGCTCGCTTACCGAAGTGGAAGTAATGCGTGTCATTACACTTTTAGAAAATGGTTCGAGTCAACGACAGGTTGCTCGTGAGATGGGCGTAAGCCAATCAGTTATTAGTCGAGCACATTCTCGATTTCAGCAGACTGGCCTGTTCGGTAGACAACGCGGGCAGGGCCGCAGGGCGCGAGACAACCGCGAGGGACGATAGAAATATTGTAAGACACGTTCTTCGTCACCGTGACGTATCTGCAATAGATGTGGCTCGTAATACGATGAATCGTAGGTTGCAGCGTGCTGTTTCTACGCAGACCGTCCGAAATCGGCTTAAAGAGAGGTGTATTCGTTCCCGTCGACCAGTACGCGTTCCTATGCTAAACAGGACTCATAGGAAGTTGCGTTTAGACTATGCTCGCCGTTTTATGCGATGGAGACAGATGCATTGGTCAAATGTTTTATTTACGGATGAATCCAGATTTTGTTTGCATGGTAACGATAGGCGTGTACGTATCTGGCGCCGTCGTGGGGAGCGGTTTCACCAGAACTGTAACCAGCCCATTGTTGCTTACAATGGCGGTTCGATAATGGTTTGGGCCGGCATATCCAGGTTTACTCGAACACCGTTGGTCGTGGTACCACCTCCTGGATTAACTTCTGAACGGTATGTGGCTGAGATAATTGAACCGCACGTCCTTCCAATACGCGCAAGAATTGGGAACCGATTCATAATAATGCAAGACAATGCTCGTTGTCACACAGCACTTTTTAAATAAAGTAGCCGCTTTCGATTGGTGTAAATGAAATGTGTGTAAAAAATTTAGTGCACGCCGTGGAACATCGCAAAGTTTAAGAAATTTTTTTAAAATTGACCAAGTGCTCTTTATATTCCTATAACTTTACCGAAAATCAATGCATCTAAAATTTGGAAAAAGCAGCTGAAAGTAGAGTTTCCACGCTTTCAAACCATGTTTTCAAAATTTCAATACGACTATTTTTACCGGAGTTATGACCATGTGAACTTGGCCCTATTTTTCGGGCTCCTAGAAGTGATCCGCTAATTAATGTGAGGAGTGTATCACTGAATATGACTGACAATTGCAGATGATTGCTGACAATCAGACACAATAGCAGTGAATGGCGGCAAATGGCGGCCACGTGCAACTGATTTGAACTGATTACTGAGTGCAACGAAGACAGACGCAACCTATCGCCAGCGGAGTGAGGGGCGGGGGGGGGGGGACAACGCCATCTAGCGTATACTCAAAACGGGATGAACTATGCTTCTGCACGGCGCCTATACTACTGTCCACCTCCTGTGTCGGACAAAGAAGAACCACAAGAAGCTGAAGCTGGCCAAGAGGCCAGGTAAACATTCGCCGATCAAAGAGCACTTTTTAGTAAATATCGATGCATCGAAATTCTTCATTACGTTTTCTTGTCATTATAATCATTTATAATACAAAGCGAAGTTATAACAACGCTTTTTAAACGTTTAAATTTACAGTAAGTAAATTTAAAGTAACGCTTGTTTGTACTTCTACGTTAGATTTAGCTGTATGTAAGATCTCCATAAAAAATCCCCATAAAAAACTTCAAAAAGTAAAAAAAAACCACGCTAAGTACATGAAAAAGTCGAAGACGAAAAAGAGTATTATTTGTAATTCTACGTTAGATTTAGCTGTATGTAAAATGCGGACCGAATAAATACGGCTGAAAGACTATTCAAAAGGCAATGGTAACCATCGACGAAGTATAGAATAGACCTATCACCTTATGGGACTTCGTGTCACCACCCAAACTGTGTTACCGACCCATAACTCGAGGACTGAATCTGGCGGCCTCTGATCATGAACAGCGTCCAACTCCGGAACTACTCTGAAATGTGTTGAAATGCTGAAAGGTGTGTACGTGCTTGTATACGTGTGACTTGTTTAGAGTGACTGTTTGACATAGAGGGCAGGCTTTCGTTACGCTACGCTTTGGCTCGGCTTGTCAACGACTCACGTGGATTCACGTGGATTTTTCTCCGAAAATCTATTTCGGTGATCTGAAGACTATATGGCGCCGAAATATGGCTCTTCTTAAAAGCTTATACAAACTATAAATTGCAAGATGACATTGATTGTTAGTACTTTACGTGTTGTGGAACACTTAACTAACATTTTCGTGTGTCGTACGTCGAAAAATATTAAAAATTGACGCTGTTACTGACATTCCCGCAAATCTCCGCACTCCGCGCATGTCTAAATAAACGGTGCCCATCCTACGACACGTATAAATCATTGAGAACAAGGAATCCAAACGTTTTTGTAAAATTTTGTATTCGTAGTTTTCAAGACCCGAAGACATTTTGTCATTAAAACTCTATGTTTCGTTACAAATTGATTGGCCGTTTCCCCTTATTAACTATTTTATGGATTTAAAAATTGTAAATTGTACCCGAGCGTATCGCTTGCGTTAAGGTCTGTTTTCATTATTCCTAGATATGTACATATGAGAACACAGTTATTGTACTTTTTAAAGCACAAGTGAAAAAAAGGTTCTGGATTTACGGACGTCGCGACTCACGAGTGAGATGAAATGGGAGGGAATAAGAGAGAATGAAAGCAAGTGAGAAACGGCAGGAAGGTCCTTTACGCGACAAACGATCATTCTGGCAGCGGCAACAAAGTATGATAAATAGTCTTCATGCGTTCTCCGTGCGCCTGATTTTCGCATGTCGATGTCGGTCCACGGACGAGCTATGCCTAAACGCCCGTATCGTAGCAGATTTCACTTTCTTCTATAAATTCTGCAAAAGCAGTAATCAGTAGCTAAATGCGGAAAACATGTATGTACAGTGTGCACATGCTAAGCTAATTGTAAGATTAAATTTTTACATTTTCTGTTACGTCTTTATTCGAGCATTTATGGAAAATTAGTGACATTTTTTAATAAAAGGAAAATCAAACGAACTGTGCGAATTTTGTACATACGTGTTACAAATTTCCAGAAACTTGTGCGAAAGAAGATGCTTATCTGACGAACCCTCTCTGGACAACGTTCCAAAGTCTGTGCGTCCCCTTCGTTTCTATAAGCTCTACATAAAAAGTCTATTAAACATTTTTGACGACTTGCCTTGTTAATTGAGGCAATAATTCAGAGTCCTATATGGTATAAAAACTCGGGACATTTCAAATATTTTGACAACTTACCTTATTTGACACTTGGCAGGTTATGTTCGATTGAAACTAGCTAGGTTACGTTTACAAGTGACCCGAACGCATCGGCTTTTTGTCTTTTTCGTGCTGCGTGAATTGAGCCCACGGATGAACAATTTTAATTTTGGCGCTATAACGGTAATCTCGGATAGGCTGCGCCACTTTGCCGAAAATCGTGATTGGTCAGGATTGTACTGGATTACAGGGCTGACAGAAGTGGGGATACTAAGCACGACTTACGATGTATCGGCAGTAGAAGAGGGGGCATCCTCGCATGTGTGCATAAGTAGTATAGTATACATATAGCTATACGGCCGGGCACACAGGGACAAGTGAGGACGTATGCGTCCCTAAATCGCGTCCCCACCTCTGGCAACGCTGCTGGACTGCATACGCGTCGGGCCGTAGGTGTTCCCTCTCTACTACGAATACATTGCACGAACCACTTCCCGGCAACGCTGCGCAGGTCTCAGCAGGTCTCCAAGCTGACCAAGCTCTAGCCAGAGTTCGGAAGACTCCGACGTAGCCGAACACCTACAGGAGCGGTGGTAATGGTGTGTGAGACGCACGATGGAAGACGAACCGACGCCAGCACCAAGCGAGTAACGCCGCGGCCAACCAGCGTCGACAACATATTTCCTGGCGACGCTGGTTGGACGTGGTGTCGGTTCGTCTCCCATCGTGCGTCTCACACACCATTACCACCGCTCCTGTAGGTGTTCGACTACGCCGGAGTCCTCCGAACTAGTGGTGGAGATTTATCGGTAGATGGCACCATCGATAGTTTTCGATTGTTAGGTCACCAACCATCGATAGTTATCGATAGATACCGATAGTTTTATATAGGTAGATACGACCATAGATACAACATATTATTATGTACAATTAACATATGTGTTAGAAATAAAAAAGGTTTCTATTTATCTAAAATAATAAACCTTTATTTAATTGCTATGAATTTGACAACCATTCATTCCTATTAAGAAAAATTAATGTATCCACATTTTTAGGTTTTAAGGTAGTTCCTGAATAATCTACTAAATTCAAGAATTCTTTCAAATTTTATGCAAAACTAATTTGGAATACAAGAAACCCTTGTACAAAGTTTAAAATCGATTTACCGCATAGTTATCGAGAAATTGTTAATTAAAGTTGATGCATTTTAACACAGTGGCATATGGTGGAGTAAAAAAAAGAGGGTTATAGTTTCAGTTTTTCTTCTGAAACAGGAAAACCATATTCAAGAAATGTACCAAAATTGGCACAAAAGTACATCGAAATGTCAGGAAATGAATTTATCAATTTCTGCAAAACTGACCACTTAGTTTCTTCGTAAATGCCCATAAAAAATAGGTTCACGTGCAAATTTTTCAGAAACTTACGTAGAGCAATTAACGTGGCAACGTCGCACAATCGATGTGTTTAAGGTGGCCGCAAGCGACTGCAACTGGCGTCGTCGGAAATGGTATTTCCTATACCTAAGCGTCAACGCCATGGCCCCACCAGTGCAACGACGCGCCTCACAGGACCTTTTCGAGCACTTGAAAAAAGGGTCTATTGTCGTATGAGGTCTCGAGGACCGTCGAAGACAGTGAAAGACTAGCCTTTTTTATATGTACATCGTGCTCTGTTTATCTGCCGGATTGAAGAAGTCAATGACATTTGAGTGTTTCTTTTAAGATATCGGAATGAAATTTGTGGCAAAAAATAGGATAAACCTATTCCTTTCTAGTGATGTATAATTTAATATTTTTTACATCTATTAATTATTAATCAATAATCGAAGAAAAAATTCATCTGCGCTAGTAAATTAGCCCCCACGAACTATGCAATTGCATATAAATAATTTTTTTTATCTCCATTACGTTAGGAAATATCCAGCTGTTTACTGTTCCCGCGGACACCCGCGGGTTAATAAAAAGTCACGCTTTTGTTCACCGCGAATAATATCTGAATTCTTAAAGACGGCAAAGTTACGTTCTTCATTATCCTTTGAATATCTGGCAACCAGATGTTGTCGAAGCCGTCTTTGAAAATACCAAATTGCCGGCCATAAACGATACATGAATTTTCGCTCCGCTCACAACTGTTCCCTTCCAGAGGCTGCTTCCTTTGGGATAATTGAGGACACAACATAAAGGCAAAATACAGAACACAATATAAAGGTCCAAAATATAATAAAATTTGAAAATATAATAAAAAGCGGCCTTTTCGTTAATCCGTATATTGCTCTGTCAGCGGATGGCAGGTACAGATAAATGGTGACTTCCCACCCGTAAGTACTGTTGTCCGTCGTCGAAGTACGGGACAATACGATCATAAACCTGCGACTCTAATAAGACGCTCTGGCCGATTAATCTGGCTAGTTCTTTGGAAATATCTGGTTCCATTAGGCCCGAAATATATTAAAATTTTACACCTGAGGTTCCCTACGCGTAGCGAGTTCGATATAGTGTATTTAGTGTTTACTAGAGGTCGTGGCTTTTCACGGGTGTCTAAATACACGTGTACACGGGACACGTGTAACGTGTATTAAGGATTTAAAAATCCGTGTTCTTAATACACGTGTACACGGATTATAAGTACACGGATGCATGGTCGCCAAATACCGCCTCGTAAAATACAACTAAATAGAAATACATACTTTGTTGTCACGTCGGCATGGCAACGTTCACGTTGCCCGTGAACAGAACTATATACACAGATATCCGTGAACAGAACTACACGGGTATTCGTGTATTAAAAATTACACGGATTCAAGTTCGGATACGTTTACTACACGTGTACACGTGTATGTAAATACACGTGAAATAGGGACCTCTGGTTTTTACTAAAAAGTCGAAATTGAAGAATTCTACGTATCCGTATTTCACAGTTTGGTCTTTAGTTTACGTTGACAAATTTACGCCAAAATGGACCAACAATTTATAAGAAGGAGTAAAAAATGAGTAATTTTTAATATATAACATTTGATATATTACGAATCTGATTGCGTGACTGGATTCGTTATAAAAAAGTACATCAGTTTCGCCTAACAGATTATTCTATATGGTGCATATTTTCCGACATATTGGGGCAAACGAGTTTTTCACCTCCAGATATGGATGATTGCCGATAAAAGAAAATACGTGTCAAATATTTAATGTTTCAATAATTTGTGGAATTGCCTTTTGATTTGATAATAGTTAGACCCTTCGTGGTATGAAATTTACTTAGTTGTATATTATAGCAGGTTGTATTTTGCTCTACTACTACATACATAGACCATTTCAAGTGGTCGAAACCAAGTGGCATCCCGAACGCTGCGCGGCTAGGAAATTCGGCCTAGCGCGAGGCTGTTTCGCAAAGTGATCATGATGGCGGTATGCAATTTCCAGAAATCCAACTCCGCGAGGCGTGCCATATATTTTTATACTACATAAAAAGGCGAATTGAATAACAATAACAGAATTTATCATTTGAAGTATCTGATGTTAAAATAATTTTAAATGTTTTCATTGACGTACCGCATTAAAACACAAAGTAAAAGAAATGAATGTGTTTCCAAAACATGGTTTGTTATAATTGGAAATATATTTATATATTTTTAAAAAACACTTTGTATCAATATATTTATACACGCTTTGTTATAATTGGCAAATTTACCAGTTCATCTAGGTGCCAGAAAAGTGACAAAAAAATATAAATATTGAAGAAAAATGTTTTCCTTTTGTAAAAATGTTAGGTTAAGTGAGCACGAGGAGGCTGGTGAGGTTAGGATCGGCGTTGAGCCACACAGACACTGGTTTGCACAAGAAATGTGAAGTCTTTATTCTAAAAACGTCTGCCAACGGACAAGCCGTTGTGCACACGGTAATGATGGAGGATGAGCCCCCGTACACCTTTTCGTACAATAATCCACCGGTTATCCGCGTGGACGCGTGAACACGCACACCGCGAATGTACAAAACAATTGTTGTTCTACACGCGAAATGTGACGTGAACTCCGCGTTGAGTCTACTAACTATGAGAACGTGATTTGCACACTGAATTTGCTTGATGAGCAACGCTTTAATACAATGAACAAAATACGTGTTACGTTGCGCACAGTTGTGAACAGAATGAATTACAAGATGGATGCGTATTTCCGCCTCGGCGTCTTCTCGAACATTCTCGAGCGTCGATCGACAAGACGGACGCTGATTGGTTGATCGATCGCGGATCGACCGCGACTTCCGCCGCCCAGGAGGTGCTGCGGTGATCGAGAGTGCGGCGGCGCAGAGAACTATTCATTCCCAAACATGCTCCCGCCATCAACAGCTGATGGAAGATGTTGATGTTGAATCTGTAACAGGCAAAATTGCCAATTTTGCGATTGGCCTGATTAGTGTTGTTGTGGCGGTCTTGAGCGTCACGACTCGGGTGAGTCCATCCTTCCCTGGATGTAAGGTGATGATCTTCGCAAGTGGCCACTTGCTAGGTGGAAATCGCTCATCTGTGATGAGCACCAGGGATCCGATCTTCAAGTCGTTGGTTGGATGATGCCATTTGGTGATGGATAGTTGTCTCTGCAGGTAGTGGGATAACCACTGAGTCCAGAATTGTTGCATCTTTTTTTTAATGAATTGCCACCTGGCTGATGGCAAGATTGATGAATTCTCCACTGACGGTTCCGGAAGCGCTGAGAGTGGTTGTCCAACAAGAAAGTACGCTGGTGTGAGTGCAGTGATGTCATCTGGGTCGTCACTGAGGGGCTCAAGCGGTCGTGAGTTGAGCATCGCTTCTATTTGTGTGAGAAGTGTGCTGAACTCCTCATATGTGAGCACCGTCTCACTGACTGTGCGCCGGAGATGGTGTTTGACAGACTTCACGACCGCCTCCCACTTGCCTCCCATGTGAGGTGCGGCTGGTGGGTTGAAATGCCATTCTGTCTTGTCATTGACGAACAGCTGATTCAGGCGTTGATGCGCCTCAGTCCCCTGGGTGAACATTCTTTTGAGGACGGTGTCAGCTCCAACGTAGTTGGTTCCGCAATCGGAGTGAAGAGTGAGAGGAATCCCTCTCCTGGAGACAAATCTCCTGTAGGTGGCGATGAACCCTTCTGTTGTATAATCTGTCACCAGTTCTAGGTGAACAGCTGATGTGGTGAGGCACACAAAGACGCAAATCCAGCCCTTTTGTGTCTTGGCACCTCTTCCTCTCCACGTCTTCAGTGTGATTGGACCCGCATAATCGGTGCCAGTATTGTTGAACGGTCGTGAGGGTGTAACTCTCGAAAGAGGTAGTTGGCCCATCAGTTGATGGGCACGGATCCCCCTTTGTCGAGCACACACAACACACCGCAGGATGTGCGATTTTACTGGCGCTCGGCCTCCAATGATCCAGTAGTTTTGTCGAATCTGGGCGAGGGTGAGCTGGGTCCCTCCATGGAGAGTTTGTCGATGCGCATGGTCTATAATCAATTTAGACAAATGTGAATGACGAGGTAGAATTGCAGGGTGCTTACTTTCGTAGCTTGTGCAAACATTGTTGAGTCTGCCTCCAACTCTAATGACTCCACTCTCATCGATGAATGCGGTGAGTCGATTGAAGACATGAGCGGCTGGCAAAGTTGAGCCTGAGCTGAGCATCTTCATCTCGCTGGAGAAATAAAGCGCCTGCGTTGCTTTGATCCAGAAGATCCTGGCCCATTCTATGTCGATGGGCGACAAGGTGAAGAGCGGCAGCGTGACTGGAGCCTTCTTCAACCTTGAAACAAATCTGAAACAAACTGATGTGATGCGAATAAGTTTGTTGAGAGATGAATATTTGTAGATGAGGTCCCAGTGATATTCAATCTTTTGAATATTGAGCAGCTTTGAAATGCCTGGACGAGCCTCTAGTGCACTCAAGTCTTCGTCTAGCATTGGTTGTGATGGCCATGTTTCACTGGGCTGCGCAAGCCATGGTGGTCTCGTCCACCAAAGCTTATGATGTTCAAGCTGCGATGTTGATAAGCCTCGTGATGCGCAATCAGCTGGGTTTGAAGTCCCTGGAACGTGTCTCCAATGTGCGCCTTGGGTGATCTCTTGAATTTGAGACACACGATTCCTTACGTAGTCCTTCCAGCGTGATGCTTGTGTTTTGATCCAGGTTAGTGTCACTTGTGAGTCCGTCCACAGATATGTTGTAGCAATGTTGAGCTTGAGCGTTGCTTGAACATATTTGGTGAGCTTCGCCAGCATCAATGCTGCAGTAAGCTCGAGTCTCGGGATTGTGAGCTTCTTTAGTGGTGCTACCTTAGTTTTGGAGCACACCAATGTCGCGACCTTGTGAATTGTGGACGGTGATGATACGGTAATGTAAATTACCGCTGCCATGGCGAGTTGTGAGGCATCAGAAAAGCCGTGTAGTTCCACTGTAGAGTTGCTGAAGGTGTTGAACCACCTTGGACATGATAGCTTGCGCAAGCTTGTTAAATCTTCTCTGATGATGAGCCATTGTGACGTTACTTGGGAAGGCAGTGGATCATCCCAGTTGAGCTTGTGTAGCCACAACTCTTGCAACAGTGTTTTTGCTCGAATTATGACCGGCGCTAGAAAACCTAATGGATCAAATATTTGTGCTACTTCTGATAGGATGAGGCGTTTAGTGAGCCTTGAATTTAAAGTTGGTTTTGAGGTGAACGAAAATTCATCGTTGATCACATTCCATTGAAGTCCGAGAATTTTGGTATTGCAGTCGTCTAATGATATAACTGAGCCTTGGGCTCGTTGGGTTTGAGAAATTGCATCAAGCAACGGAGGAAAGGTTGAATGCCATTTGGCTAGTGGAAACCCTCCCGCGTTGCACAGATCTTTTAATTGGTGAGCAATTGTAATGAGCATCTCACCTGTGTTTGCACCTCCAAAGATGTCATCAACGTATCTGGCATGCGTGATTGATGGCACCGCCAGAGGAAAGCGATGACCTTCGTCTTCCGTCAATTGAAGTAAAGCTCTGACCGCCAGAAATGGAGCAGCCTTGGTCCCATATGTGACCGTTGTGAGCTTGTAGGGCACCTCCGTTGAAGAGTCATCGATCCACAGTATTCGTTGAAGATTTTGATCATCCTCGTGAATCTTGACTTGACGATACATTTTTGTCACGTCTGTGGCAAAAATGTACTTGTGCTGGCGTATCCACAGCAGCACGTCCGTGATGTTAAGGAGTAGATTTGCACCCGTATGCATCAAATCGTTGATAGAATACCCAGTTGAAGTAGGGCTTGATCCGTTGAAGACGACTCTCAATTTTGTCGTCTGGCTGTCTAGCTTCAATACTCCATGATGTGGAAGATTAAACACAGAGTAAGTATTAGGTGAAAGTGCTGGTGCTCTTACCATGTGACGGAGCTCCTCGTACTCTTGCATGAAGCCTTGATAGAGGTCGCGATACTCGTTGTTCCTGTTGAGCTTAACGAGCGTACGCTTCAAGCAAGCGTGAGCTGCTTGATAAGAATTACCCAGCAGCTTTGGAGTCTCCTTCAGAGGAATGCGCACAGTGTATCGTCCTGTAGAATCACGAGTGTGTGTCGCTCGAAAGTGATCCTCACATTCTTGTTCTTCAGGTGTGAGCGTCATGGGTGTATCTGTTGGGAGCTCCTCTTGAATCCAAAATCGTGTCAGCATGTCTTGTAAGGAGTTGTCGACATGCTGCACGACTGCAGAGTGGTGTGCTGTGACCGTGCGCCGGTCCACTGTAACTGGTCCAAGAATGAGCCACCCAAAAATGGACAGCTGTCCAATTGGCATTGAAGAATCACCCTTCTTGAGGGTGGGCTTGATCACTTGTTCATACACGTCTGCGCCAATCACGATGTCTATCGGTCTTGATTTAAGAAAGTCTGGATCGGCCAGCGGAAGGCCATTCAAATGTGGCCATTCTTGACGTGGCGGTTCCACCGATGGCAAACTTGACGTCAGTGCTCGCAGAACGTGTGCTTGAAAGTGCACTGTTGACATATCGTAGTTGGAGCGCAGAGTTAGTAGTGCGACTCCTCTGGTTTGAATTGATGTGTTACCCCCAATGCCAGTGATCGTGATGGATGCATGGGCGCGTTGTATCCTAAGCCGGTTGATGAGCTCTTCAGTGACAAATGTCAGTTCCGAGCCCGAATCAATCAATAATCTGACTGGAGTAGATGACACTGAAGTGATCAGCTGGGCGTTGGCTGTTGCCAACAGGGTAACTGAACAGTATGGGGTGAGCACTGGCGATGTTTGGTTGAGCCTCCTTCGTTCGGTTGAGCATGCTGTGTGAGTCTGCGTTATGCACGGTTGTGTGAGTGATATTGATGGGACGACTGCACCGACACTTCAATGGGTTGAGCTGTTGGATGATGTTCCCGCCACTGCGTGAGATTTTGCAAGGTCCGCGGTGTGAGCGGTCGGCTTGGTAAGGTGCAGCATCGTGTGGTGGTTGGCTGAGCACATTTTGCACCGACGCGTGGAGTTACAGTCCTCGGTGCGATGCCTTCCACAACAATTCCGGCACAATTTGTTGGTGGTGATAATTTTGCGCCTGTCCTCCACCGACAGCTCCCTGAACCTTGGACACATGATAATGTAATGGTCCTCCTTACAATAGTCGCATGGGTAGCTGTACGGCGAGGGCGATTGCTGCACCTTCCTTGGCTGACCCGACGCAGCGTGCACAGCGTTCCTGCTGGTAAGTGATCGGCTTGGTGGAGCAGCACAGGGTTGAGCCTTCTTTCCCTTCTGCAAAGCCGCCGCCTCCAGCCGTTCCAAGGCCACCACCTTGGCAGCAATGAATGACTCGAGCTGCTGCAGCGGAGGGTAGGTCTTTGACGAGCCTACTGCCGTCTCCCACGCTTCTCTGGTGGACTTGTCCATCCAGTTGGTCGCCTGGTGAACGAGCAGTATGCTGAGCATGTCCTCAGCAGCTCCCAAGGTGGTCAGCGTCTTGTGCACCTTGTTAATTGTGGACACAATTTCGCTAAGCGCTTTTGCACTGCGCGTTGCGATCGGCGAGACGTTGAGCAGCTTGTCCAGCTGCTCTTCGATAAGCACACGCTTATTTGTGTACTTTTTGCACAGTTCCTCCCAGCAGGACTGGAATGATGAGCCTGTGAGCGGGTAAGCGTTCACCAGCTCTGATGGCTCACCTTGGAGGCTGGACCGCAGGTAATGCAGCCGGTCGATTTCCATGAGCTGCAGGTCCTGGATGATCAGCGAGGTGAACAGTTCATTGTATGTCGGCCACTCGGTGTATACACCAGAGAACGTGGGTAGAGCGATCTCCGGCAGCTTCGAGGCCCTCGATGGTACTGCGCTCGTTGCAGCCGGTGGACGCTGCTGAATCGCCTTCACGTCCTCTCGTAGGCGGTTAAGCTTGATCTTTGTAGTCAAGTACATTTGTGCCTCCTGTACCGCATAGTTCGCCTCGAAATACGGGTGGTTAATGAATTTAACCGGCCACGTCTCCTCAAAATGCGTGTGTTCGCGAGTGAACGCTAGGTGCAGCTCCTGTACGTGGGCTGCAATCAGCTCGACCTCGTCGACGGACGTAGTGTGAGCTTGAGAGGGCATGTGCAGTTGCAAGGCCTGAAGGGAGTCGAAGCGGCCAATCTGAGTTTTGGCCTTGAACACCAGCTGCGAGGGCAACGTTGATGGTGATGTCGCCCTCGGTGGTTTTTTATCCCCACTCGTCCCCAGAGCCTCGGTGGGGATGGTGAGCACAATCGGTGCTGGGGAAGGCGGCCTTGATGAGCCCGCTGACTTTACGCTCTTCTGGTCATCTTGATCAGCCATCGCGAAGCACAGGAGTTGAGCTTGTGAGCCCTCTAAACAAACTACACAGCACTGTAATGCTCAATCACCGATCCGGCTCGAAGGACCAAACTGTAAAAATGTTAGGTTAAGTGAGCACGAGGAGGCTGGTGAGGTTAGGATCGGCGTTGAGCCACACAGACACTGGTTTGCACAAGAAATGTGAAGTCTTTATTCTAAAAACGTCTGCCAACGGACAAGCCGTTGTGCACACGGTAATGATGGAGGATGAGCCCCCGTACACCTTTTCGTACAATAATCCACCGGTTATCCGCGTGGACGCGTGAACACGCACACCGCGAATGCACAAAACAATTGTTGTTCTACACGCGAAATGTGACGCGAACTCCGCGTTGAGTCTACTAACTATGAGTACGTGATTTGCACACTGAATTTGCTTGATGAGCAACGCTTTAATACAATGAACAAAATACGTGTTACGTTGCGCACAGTTGTGAACAGAATGAATTACAAGATGGATGCGCATTTCCGCCTCGGCGTCTTCTCGAACATTCTCGAGCGTCGATCGACAAGACGGACGCTGATTGGTTGATCGATCGCGGATCGACCGCGACTTCCGCCGCCCAGGAGGTGCTGCGGTGATCGAGAGTGCGGCGGCGCAGAGAACTATTCTTTCCCAAACACCTTTCAAGGGTGGCGTTCCAATGTGCGGCCGGCGACTACGGCCGGCGACGGTCCCACTTGTGCAAGGGAGAAGTATGCATCTGTTTCTCCCTTGCACTAGTGGGACCGTCGCCGGTCGCAGTCGCCGGCCGCAGCACATTGGAACGCCAGCCTTGAAAAGTATGAAATATATTTATATTTGTAATAAACACTTTCTATCAATAAAGCGAACGAACGTATGCACCGACCTAATAATGCCTATTTTATATTATTAGTAGAGCCTATTGGAATACGCTATTGGTACTAACTCAATTTCGAAAAGAATGTGGTCTAGTCCGTTGTTTGCTCTCTGCCTCAATTAATTAATTTGCATGGACTGAAAGCCCGTTTCGTTAAAAGTAGTGGGATTTAAATATTTTTTTGTCAATTTAATCGGGAGAATGCAAGGAATCTGTTATAAAGCTTATTAGCGGAGCGGGCAAGGAATTACAGGAAGCTTCTAAAGGCACGACGAGGAGTCTTTATCTATTTTGGCACGAGGACTTAACGAAACGTTCACTATTATATTAAGTCTATGTACAATGTCACAATAAATTACACACTATTTACAATAACTAAACTATTATTTAGTAGAAGCGTTTGACGCAAGCAGGCGCGACAAACTCGAAAGCACTATAGCAAGTTACAGCGCGAGTTAGCAACGTATCAAAGCAGCAAGTGCAAGGGAGCAAAGCGCAGCGTAACAAAGAAGCGTGTATAGCGTAGCGAAATCGCGAACAGAGTCAGATCCAGGAAACCGCCGTCGGTTTCCTGGAAGGAAGAAGCCTTCCCCTTCCATCGATCGCGAATCGAGGGAAGGGATCGTGATCGCTGCTCCACATGAGTCAGCGGGCTGAGCCACTAATCGCCTAATTATTGACGGTTCTGTATGATGGCGCAAGAATGCCTCTTTTCTTGCACAAATCCATTGGTATCATTATCATATTGATACGATGAAAAATAAAGAAACTCCGTTTCTGTATACATAAAATGAGATTATATTGCAATGAGAATATTTTGAGCTTAAAATTCTTTATATATTTATTAAAATCTTTATTTCTGGCTTCTTGGGTCGCTTCACCCAATTAGCCGATTGGAAGGTTACCCAAATATTGTATACTTTCGTAAGAATGTATTAACACTTTGTGAACAGTACCTATCTATTACATTGGTACCAGAATAACAGGTTTACAGATATTTCTGCACTTTCCATAGTATGTATATTTATCAAATTTTTTTAGTTTTTTTGAAATTGTTGACGTTATTTTTTCAAATAACGGCAAACTTTGTTATGAGTTGTATATTAACACTTTTTTTATGAACTTGCTCAATAATATTCAGTACTTTCAACGCGAAAAATGGAATGTTGCATTTTTCCCCTATTTCTTGGGATTCAGGCCCACTGTACGATATAGAATACAGGTGATTACTCCATTATTGGAAAATATTGTCAAATCTTGTTGTTGAGAAGAGAAAGCGTAAATGTAAACCATCGAGACCAGAAAGGGACATCGGCGTATTGTCGTGTTTAGGTTTGAGGATGCGCGTCTGGTTTTCGTTACCTCAAGTGTAGGGCTGTTGTCCAGCCATATATCACCGAGGTTCGAGTCCTGGCGTAAGACGAAACTGAGTTTCCCAGAGGCTAAGGGTTCCACTCGGGTTGCCTCGCGTCGATGTATTTAGATTGTCGCCGAGGTACCATCGTAACATCATAAATTAGATAACATTGTCCAGAGCAGTTTCGAGATTTGGAAGTCTCCCTCTCTTACGTTTCACAACCATGCTCGACTTGACACGCCTCCACCAATAGTTTAAGACCATATCCCTGTTTTGTTAAGACTCCACCCCTGCGAGGAATCGTAGAGACTTTCCGGTCGCGAGCGAATGTACCGTCGAGGGTAGAAACACCATATAGAAACGAGCGCTCGACTGAGCCGGTCTGTAATTGTTCAGCCAACTTCTTTTTAATATACAGTCCACTATATCGTTATTGTTAATTGAGTGTAATTTCTTTACCACCTTTCCACATCATTTACGGCATCCGAGAATCGATTACGGCTTAGCAATCTAGCACAAGCATTTTCGTACTCAACACTTGTTTTCGCCGTTGCAAGAACAAATATATGTTGATTACACAAGTTCGCGGAAGGTAACTAAAAAGCCAACAATTACTGATATTTTTTCAATGGGTTTCTTATGGAAAAATAACTGTATATAACGAATTATTTGCTATTACTTTGCAGAATCGATACTAATCATTTCTGACCCATTTAACTTTACTTTAACAAACTTTAAATGACACGATTTAAAATTCTGCACAAAACAAAAAATTGGACATGTGTTTACACGAAGATCAGATGTAGCCGTCATGATATTTTTACCCTTTTTTATAAGAGCTCATATTATTAGTTTACAAGAAATATGTATATAAAAAAACATAATCCCATAAGTTATGAATTCTGACTTCTTTCCTTATTTCTGGATAATCTGTCCGAATGTGACGATGAATCGCAGCAGAGCGGCTAGAGTCGCTAGACTGCTTCTGGAGGAGTAGAGCGGCAGCCGCTGTGCGACTAGGAGATTCTGCCGTTATGGCGGAAAACAGACACTCATAGCATTGTGTTGTGTCTCGAGTAGCCTAGGCTGCTCATGAACCAGACGCGCATAGACTATAGCAATCCTGGCGCGGCCGCAGCAGTCGCAGCCGCCCATAGGAGTTGAGATGAATGCTTTCCATTGTACCAGTGTACGCGGCTACAGCCGCAGTCGCCAGCCGCGGTCGCTGGCGGCTGTAGCCGCCCATTGGAACGGCCACCTTTAGACATTTAAATAGCGAACGATGATTCAAATTCATATGAACATTTTTCTTACATTTTGGTTATAAAAGACGCTCCGAATGAATGCGACGTTGTCAGATCTGCTGCTCGAATTCACTACGCTAACCAATTTAATATTCTATTTTCGTATTACAATTATTTATATTAACATTGAACTGTTTAAAATATATATACATGATGTTAAAAATTATTATTATTATTTCTATAGTATCATACTACTTTACATTTATCGTTTATTACCCAACTCTAATTTGACTAACTTAGTTGGTTAGGAACTACCTTAATCGTGATCTGCGGTCACTTATGATTTGACCTGCAGCATTAAAAGTTCTTTCACTTGCTGTGGAAGAGCCAGGGATGCATAAATATTTAAATGCTAGCTGTATTAAGACATTCATACCTTCACCAATTCCCTAAAAATGATACAAATAATCAACAAGAAATTACAATTTATAATCAAATATTTAAGTTACCTTCCAAAAAGCTAAAGGATCAGATTTCTCTGAGGCATTTTCTTTTTCCAAAAATTTTCTTTTCAAAATTATAACATCTGCTGTTATATTTCTATTCTTTTCTCCAATTCTTTGTTCCAAAAATGAAAATAAAGATTTTCGTGATGGTGATCTTAATGGTGATGTTATTTCTGTACTTTGCAGTTGTATTGCTGTTTTTTCTCTTAAAATACTATTCATTTCTTGTTCCAATAAAAGCGAGGCTTCCTTAGAGTTTTTTGGATTCCTGAAACCTTATTTTTTAAACCTTGGGTCAAGAATTGTTGCAATTCTTGTTGCAGATCTTAACTCGTAAGGGAAGAGTCTTTCTATTACAGATTTTATTACTTTTGCACAAACTATTTTTCCTTCATTGGTATTCAAATCTTCAGTTATATTGTTTAGATAGTTATATATTCCGTAACTCAGGGGTATAATTATAGAAATCGTTACATAGTTGGAACCAGAAATTTTCTTTGTTGCTTCTTTAAAAGGAAACCAAATTTTTTTAAGTCACCTAAAGTACTTATTTCATCCAGTGTTAGCACCTGAAGAGCTTTACGTGATTTAATTAGTGCTTGATTCAGAGGATCAACTATATGTAAAATCCTTTTGACCATGTAATATGAATTATTCCATCTTGTTGGTACTTCTTGAATTAGTTTGTATCCCGGAGTTTTTGTTGCTCGTTGTTCTTTCTTAACCCGCCGGCAGGCGCGCGAGTGTACTCAGTACACGGAGGTCAGTTTTTGGCTGAAAAAACCGTTTTACCGTGATGTATTGTACCCAGCACCCCTATGTATTCTTCCAGCGAACATTTCTGCATAATTCTACGTACTTGTCAGGTTCAAATTCGGATTGAAAGTGTCTCTAATTGAATGAAAACGAAAGTATGCCGCCTATCCTACCGGCATGCGCGCCCGCGTACTCACAAGTTTCCCAGGTGTACGCCTCCGATTGTTCTGGTTTTTGAATATGTTTTAGGGGACAGAAAAATAAGATATACGTATTTTTTTATTTCGGCCTGTTTGCATCTTTAGGGGGTGAAACCACCCCTCAACTGTTTTCAGATGTTCGTCTCCGATTGTTTTGGTTTCTGGATATGTTTTAGAGGACCGAAAAATAAGATACACGTGTTTTTTTATTTTGACGCGTTTGCATGTTTAGGGGGTGAATCTGTGATGTCCCACTATTTTTCGCGCGGTATTTTAACACCACTTCCTCACAAATCTATCCACAACTCCATCAAAAACCCTCATACTTAAGCCTTACCCCTTTTTCAAACCCAACTGACCGTTTGGACGATGCACCTTAGCGGTCCCCATCTCGAAACGGTCAATCCAGAAATCCCCACCCCTTTTCCCCAAATCACTGATCACCTTGGCGATGTACCTAGTGATGGGCTCAAGACCGATCGAATCGCTTCGCATCTATGACACAATGTTTCGAATCGCTTCGAATCTCATTAGTCATGGTTGCCAAGCAAATCGAATCGCTTCGAATTCTGGACAGAAGTTTCGAATCGCTTCGAATCCCGGGCGAAAATTTGGAATCGCTTCGAATAGCTTCGAATCGCTTCGACTATTATTCGAAACAAAAATTTCTTGAAAGTCTTGATAGATCATGAAAGTCTTGATAGGTCTTGAAAGTCTTGATAGGTCTTGAAAGTCTTGATTGGTCTTGAAAGTCTTGATAGGTCTTGAATATCATCTCCATACCATATACTATTTCACCATTATCAACGCTTACTGCATATATATATTTCTTTACTATTTCATTAATGCTTATTGCAAACATACTATTATTTCATTTATCTACGCTTATTGCATATATATATATATATATATATATATATATATATATTATATTACTAATATATCTTTGTCTTATAACCGCTCATTGCGATCATATTTCTTCACATTATTAATGATCAATACTAAAAGTATATTATTCTATGATTTATATTGTGCCTCATGTCCATACATATATCATAAATGTCAAAATCTTTATATAAATGTTATGTGCCAATGCTCAAAGTCCCACGCATAATTATAATAACCGCTTTAACAAAGTTAATAAACCACTTTGTTTAAATCACGCTTCAAATTATTTGTGTTCACCCATTGGTTACGAAACATCTAAAATACAAACAAACGAGTTAGTGAAACAGCTGATTCCGGTGTAACGTGCTCAAATGAGACTGAGCCGTTAGTTGCAGGCGATTCCACAAGTAGAGCGGTTTACCTGTGAAATTATGGGATTGGTTCGGGTGGCGTGCAATTAAGAAATGAATTTCACAAACGAGAGTCCTTCTTTAACAAAAATTAACAGTGGATTTATTCAATAATAAAGGTTTGACTCTAGGTCAAAAATAGAATATATAATGTTTGAACTTAAATGGTAAGTATTATAATGAATCGACATATTAGTCGATTTTAAAGAGTACGTTTGATTTGGTTTCGACGCTTGATCGGTAATAAAGAATACGCTTGCTTACGGTTTCAAACTAATAGGGTAACTAAGTACAGTTTAACTGTTTTGTATAATTGTTAGTATAATGATACGATACTAAATCGTATTTGAGCAATAAGTCGCTATACTTTGTTTAGATAATAATAATGACGCTAGGTCGATTTGGTATTATAATAAGAATGTTTCTTCTGGTGCCTATGAGCTGGCCCACGCTTTCCAGGAAAGATGTTGAGGGGCTAGTGAAAGCGACCTCGGAAAGGTGTTGAATGTAGGAAGTTGAGGGGCTAGTGAAAGCGACCTCGGAAAGATGTTGAGGGGCTAGTTAAAGCGACCTCGAAGGAAGTTGAGGGGCTAGTTAAAGCGACCTCGTAGGAAGTTGAGGGGCTAGTGAAAGCGACCTCGGATAGGTGTTGAGGGGCTAGTGAAAGCGACCTCGGAAAGATGTTGAGGGGCTAGTTAAAGCGACCTCGGAAAGGTGTTGAGGGGCTAGTGAAAGCGACCTCGAAGGAATTTGAGGGGCTAGTTAAAGCGACCTCGTAGGAATTTGAGGGGCTAGTTAAAGCGACCTCGGAATGGTTTATTGTAAGAATTTGAATGTAGGAGATTGAACGTTGGATTTTGAGGGGCTAGTTAAAGCGACCTCGGAAAGGTTGAATGTAGGTAGTCAGGACGTCGAATATATATATACTTGTTGAGAGACTTTTATAAGCGGCGTGCTTATTGTTCGGTAGCAGAACTCAGTTTGAATCTAAGCTGCTGGCAGGATCGTATTTATACGGTTCTGCGATACCTTGCTCCAGCCAATCACTAGTCGTTTGGACTAGTGCGCCAATTAGAAATGGGATCCGGTTCCCGCCGGTTCACGTACTACGCTCAGTTTATATGGCGTCCGGTTGGGTGCACCAATTAGAATTAGCTTCCGGTTCCCGCCGGCTCGCGTACTACGCTCAGTTCGTTCGGCGTCCGGTAAAACGCGCGGTCTGTGCGCGCGTGCTTGGGTTATTCGCGCGGCAGTGAGTTCGCGGTTAGTTATGCGCATGCGTTGCGCGTCGCTTGGTTCGCTGCTTCCCGCCGTTCAATGGCGTCGCTCGCCCGCGTCATAAATGCTGGTTTACACTTTAGGTAAATAGAAGTATAATAGAATGAATATAATACTTAGTTAGAAAAGAGATAGGAAAAAAATGTACGGCGGTTCGTAGCGGTACGTTACATCTCGCCGCCCGGTTTTTCTCTCGCCCCGAGAGATGTAGGTTTATGGATTTTAATTTGACGGACTACTCGTTAATGTGGAAGGTTTGATCTTCCACTTCTTCTTCCATACGTTGAAAGGTACTCACGTCTTCGCTTGGCTCGGACATCCCTCCTGTCGTGGTGGTTGGTACGTTCCCAGTGCCAAATAGAAATATGTATTTCCATGCGCGTTGTCGTGAATCTGAACGGGAGAGATTCTTATAAGGCTGCCAATCTATTTCTGGTATTGCGATTTCGCGCAATTTCCATAATATAGATGTTGATGGAGTTGGTGGCGTCGACGGCGTTGATGATGTTGATGACGGCGTTGATGGCCTTGATGATGTTGATGACGGTGTTGACGGCGTTGATGGCCTTGATGGTGTTGATGACGGCGTTGATGGCCTTGATGATGTTAATGACGGCGTTGATGGCCTTGATGATGTTAATGACGGCGTTGACGGCGTTGATGGCCTTGATGGTGTTGATGACGGCGTTGACGGTGTTGATGGCCTTGATGATTTTGATGGCGTTGACGGTGCTGTCAGGGTTCTAACGCGCTTTAGCTTTTTGCCTGAACGGTTTGGCATGATAAACTCTAATACTTGATTGAATTGAAAATTGCTGGATAATGCGACTGATTTTGACAGGTACTCGAGATCGAATGAATGGGTTACTACCTCCCTAAAAATAGTTAGGATTCTCCTTACACGGTGCCATCCCCTTATTTACTTCATGTTCCCCTTATGTCTCGTGTCTTCTTTTATTAAGAATGCTTCTCTCTCTTACATTGTTTGGGGTACGGGATTCCGCGAAAGCTTGCTGTCTTACTCTATTTCTATGTTACTCTGTTTATCTGTTGTTCAGGAATGCGCGGTTTGTTTTTGTCGTTGTCCTATTGACCGCGGTATATACTATCCTTCTTTTGCTTATTCATAAAAAGGTTTCTACGTAACACTAACGTTTTCGTTCGTTTGGTGAGGATTTGAAGGTAAGGGTTGAAAATAATTATGTTAGAATTGGAATATGTAAGGTAGAAAATGAAATTTTATTGAGGCCGTTGTTGGCCTCGCTCGTGAGCCTCCAATACATTTAATGAGAGCCCCAAATCAAGGGCTGCCTGATTATTTTTACTAATGTGCGTGAACGTCTCCACGCAATCCGCACATTGCGCTGCTACTCCCAAATTATGAATTTGTCGAGTGCAAATCATGCAATACTTGAAATTGATTACATTCCTGCGTAGACTAAGTAGGTGTCGAGTCGCGGGGGTATAATACTGTGTTTCGTCAGCCTTTAGATTTCTATAGCATGGGTAGCATATCTTGCGGCGGTACAAGTCGCTGCAATCTGTCCGATATCCTTGCCACTTTGGTTTTAGGCAAACCATCCTGAGTAGCTTCAGGTATGGGTCCTCGTTTGCCTCGTCCTCACGAGGACGGTGAATAAACTTTTCCTCCGGCGATTTATTTGACATTTTCTGTACCGGCACACCACGTTTTTATTTTAATAATTTGTTTTTCTTTTAATTAGAGTTTATTCGCTTAATAAGTATGTATTTTCTGTTGTTCCTACCTTATTTTTCTTAATAGTTTTCTAAATTGACTCCTTCTTCTCTCTTCTTATTTTTTTCTTCTTTAGAACGTGCGTCCTTTCACTTAGATGAATTATGTCTGAATGGTTCCGTGAGTACGGTCCCCTACCACTTTTTGGATTTTGTATTTTTGCAAAATTTCTGGTGGATTACTGAAATATCCCTAGGGCCGCCATCTTTCTTTGGCGTATAGGCCTTTTTAACTCTGTCCTGATGGACAACCTTAGTTCGACGGGGGCTCACAGCTATCTTTACATTGTTGTTCTTTTGTCACGTCCCGGGTGAGGTTTTTTGGAACGGTGACTATAGGGAAGGAAAAGATCAGGCGCGAATCTATCATCCAGCACTCTGAAGGTTTTGAGGGAGAGCCAGGCGCGAATCTATCATCCGGCACAGTGTGGGTTCGTAAGGAAGGTCAGGCGTGAATCTATCATCCAGCACTCTGAAGGTTTTAAAGGAAAGCCAGGCGCGAATCTATCATCCGTCACACTGTGGGTTTAAGAGAAAAGATCAGGCGCGAATGTATCATCCGCCACACTAATCGACCAGGGAAGGTTTTAAAGCAAATTAGTATTGAAGGGACACCCGTTAGCACTCTTGTTTTGTTTTGGTTCGATAATAGGATTTACCGTTGCATTCGTACAAAAGAAACCACACTTAGTTTTCCTAAGAATAGCATGGTTCGTGCAGCAGTGTGTTTGTAAATACTGGGAGAGCTCTCGCGAATCAGCTGTTGCGGCAGCTTGGTTTCGTGGGGAAGCCTTATGATTCGAGGATACGCACAATAATTCGAGACATGATTGGTAACAAAGCGGTTTATTAGCCTTGTTAGAGCGTTTCTAACAATGCGTGGGAAGATTTGTATTCACACACACAACACTTATAATATGGATTATGAATATAAATGGCGATATATATATAATAAGCATAAATGAAAGAATATAATGATAAGTAAGCAATAAGCATTAATGAAAGAATATAATAATAAGTAAGCAATAAGCATTAATGAAAGAATATAATAATAAGCTATAAGCGTTGACGAATAATAATATGGTATGGGGTGATATGCACTATAATAATGATATATAATAATGACTTACAGTAGTTGCCGTAAAGCACTGATTTGAATAATTAACACTGGTTAAATAATACTCTTATCTATTCGACTGTCTGTTGACAAAAGAGCGTTCTGAGCTCTCGATCCTTCGTATTTATATGATCTTCCAGGAGTACTGCGGGGGTTCGCGCGGTAAGGACCTTGACAGATTTCGGAACAAGACGCAGTAGATTTTGGGGGTTTTTGTAAACGGTATCGCTATTAATAGATGTATTTATGTCACGTACGCCAAATGCGTCGTAATTACAATCACGTGTTGATCACGTTTGTACATTTGCGTCGCAGTAACATTTCTAGGGTTTTTGCATGGGGCTTTGAAGCGAAATACTCAACCCATTTGGTGGAGTTTAGGAGGTCGTATAGGAATGGGGTAAACGGTGTATTGACTTCTGTGGTCATAGTAAGGGCGTGAGACGTAGTCTCGATTTGGAAGAGGGTTTTAAGGATGAGGGATTTGTTTAAACGTAGATTTGGAAGGAAGTGGTCATGCCTCATATGGCGAATAGGCGAAGGAGTTTTGTAACGATCATCTCGTGATGGGGATCTCTAAGATACATCACCGATAAATGTTTTGAACTTATTAATTGGGTCTTTCTTTATTGTTACTGGAGATATTGGTCCTGTTAATGTTCCACTAGATTCTCTCGTACAATATTTCCTTCTCCTGATTGGTGGACTATTTCTCTTGCTGCTGCTACTATTGCTGGAGTTTATTTTGGGAGGCTCTCGATAGATGTGGCTTCCCGGCACTTCCTCGTTTTCAGTGATCTCCATTATTTGATCCCAATCTTTTTGCATAGTATCTATTTCCATGCGGTGTGGGCTGCGAGGGCGGTTAAGGGTGGTTGGTTTAGGGGCTGTCGGTGGATGACCGATTTGTCCAGGAGAGGGGTGAACCTCCACTGACACCTGAATGTCTTTTGCTGCCTCGGAACTACTGGTAGATACCTCCATTTCTGATCTCTCTTTTTCAGTAATTCCCCTTTTCTTTTCCACCGGTTGGTTTGATGATGTGGTAGTTGTGGTTCTAAATTTCCTTTTTAATTTCCTTTTTACCGTATACTGGGCTGGATTAAATTCGGATGACGATGATGAGGTCGATCCGTCTCTTCTTGGTTGTTTCGCGGGGTTTGGATTTGGAGATTCTGTAGCAGTGGCGGTTTGGGAACGCTCACGTTTCCTTTCCACTTGCAACGGGAGTGCGTTTACCGGATTCCGTGACAGTGCGTCTGCATTAGTATTGTACTTTCCTGGCTTGTATATTATTTTATAATTATATTCTGCTAGCTTAATTGTCCAGCGCATAAGTCTTGAGGTTAGATTAGCTAGAGTATGGAGCCATTCTAATGGTTTATGGTCCATGACCAGAGAAAAACGTTTACCGTATATGTACGTACGGAAATGCTGAACGGCGTAAATTAACGCGAGTAATTCGCGTTCGGTTGGAGCGTAGCGTGTTTCGGCGTCATTTAGTATTCTTGAGGCATAAGCTATTGGTAGATCTTTCCCAATTTCTCCTTGACTTAGAACTGCGCCTACTGCATAACCAGAGGCGTCTGTTGTTATAACAAAAGGTTTTTCAAAATCTGGATATTGAAGTATCGGTTCCTCGCATAATGCGTCCCGTAATGTTTCGAAAGCGGTTTGTTGTTTTATTGTCCACTCAAATCGGCGGTCTTTCCTAGTTAAGTCGGACAATGGTTTTGCAATTTTTGAAAAGTTCTTAATAAATCTCCGGTAGTATCCGGCTAACCCAATAAATTGTCTTATGTTTTTTGCTGTTTTGGGTCGTGGGAATTGTTTAACTGCCTCTAGCTTCTTCGGGTCTGGCCTGACCCCTTCTTCGCTAAAAATATGCCCTAAATAACACACTTCCCTTTTTAGGAACTCACATTTGTCTGGTTGTAAACATAGGTTTGCTTCTCTTAGCCTTTTCATTAGTCGTATAAATTTAGTCGCGTGTTCTTGAAGTGAGCTAGCATAAATTACTATGTCATCCAGGTATACAAATAGTTCTATTCCCTGTAATCCAGTTAGTACTTGGTCCATCAGCCTTTGAAATGTCGCGGGGGCGTTTTTAAGACCGAAAGGCATTCGGTTAAATTGATAATGCCCATAGGGTGTTGAAAATGCTGTTTTATGTTTGTCTTCCGGATGCATCGGTATCTGATGGAACCCTGATGCCAAATCAAATACTGAAAAGTATTTTGCGCTGCCTAACTGATCTAATATTTCTACTATATTAGGTAAAGGGTACGCGTCGCCTATTGTTCTTTCGTTTAATTGACGGAAGTCTATTACTATTCTCCAGCGTATATTTCCTTGACTGTCTTCTTTCTTGGTTACTACAAATAACGGTGAATTGTACGGAGAAGTTGAATGCTCAATTATTTTATTTTGTAGAAGTTCGTTCATCTGTTTATTGATCTCCTCCTTATGGACTTGGGGATAACGGTACTGTTTGATATTTATCGGTGCCTCATTTTCTGTAATTATTCTGTGTGAGACGGCATTTGTTGCTTCTAATTTATTTCCCGGGACGTGGAATTTGTCAGCGTACTGTTCGATTAAATTTTCGATATTAGCTCTTTCTTCTGGGTTTAGGTGATTTAGACGAAGCAGTTCTAGTACTTGGTTAACGTGGTCTGGAGATGCAGTTTCCCCTTCGAATTTTACTTCCTCGTAAGTAGTAAGGTAATGGGGATTCCAACTCAGGTCCTCTGAGGGGAGCGCGGGGGCAGGGGGAAGTGAGGGCGCGCGGGGGAGTGCGGTGGAGGGAAACATGGGCGCGGGGGGAAGCGGGAGAAGTGCGGAATGGGTGACCGGTTGCGCGCGCATGAGCCGCGGAGTGGGGGAAGCCGCAATCGTGGAGGGGATCAGTCCAGGCCGAACCGCCGCGGAGACCTCTCCACGTCGGACCCACCCCCGAAAATTTCCACAGAGGGTCATCCCCTCCCTCTAAAAAAATTTCTGGGGCCGGGTCTTGTATGAAAAATCTTTTTTCAGACTCGATCCAGCCCCAGAAATTTTTTTCCCCTAAATATTTTTTTTTCAAACCATTATAAAGCTGAAATAATTTATTTTTTCGAATAATGTCGGACAATGTTGGGGAAGATCGGCATTTTACAAACCACGTATTCGGAGGAGGGAAAGAGAGAGCATTCCATTAAAAGCTAAATTCGTGGAGGGAAAGAGAGAGCAATACTTAGCGTCGCAGCGTCTCGCGCGATCGCGTGTAATTTTAATCCTCTGGAGCAGTCGTGAAGGTGACATCATTTGACAGCGCGAATCATAGAAAGTATTATGCGGCGTCAGCAGAAACTTTCCCCAACGCAGAGAAATAATAATTAAGAAACGACAAATCTTAGAATTAGGTGCTAAGGAGAGAAGGAGGCGGAAGACGGGTAAATAAAAAATGGAGAAATAATATATGGTTTAAATGATAATATATTGTTACAAAAATAGTAAAATTAAAAAATATAAATATAAAAGAAAATAAAAAAGAATACAATATAAAAATATAAAAATATGAAAATATAAAAAATAGAATATAATAAAAAATATAAAAATAGAATATAAATAGAATATAATAAAAAATATAAAAAATAGAATATAAAAAAGAATATAAAAAAGAATATAAAAAAGAATATAAAAAAGAATATAAATAGAATATAATAAAAAATATAAAAATAGAATATAAAAAAAAGGAATATAAAAAGAATATAAGAAAATAAAAAAAAATGTAAAAATTAAAACTACGGAGAGGGCGACGCGGGGGGTGATGGTGTTGATGAGGGTGACGGGGGTGACGACTGCCTTCGATGTCGTCGCACGTCAATCCACGACGGTGATGGCGGCGATGGGGGTGACGGTGGCCGCCTCAGCCCCCGGGCCCCCAGCGGCCGCGAATATTGCCGCAGCCGCGAATATGGCCGCAGCCGCGCGGCCCCCAAATGCCGCCGCATTTGTGGTTCCTGTAACACAAGCATAAACGTCGATATAATATTACCACATTAAACATATTAAACATAAAACACACAAAACAATGTAGTGTGATACATACCACTTGCGGCGGCTGAACTACATCTACCGCCTCCTCGTCCATCAGCCACACGTCCATCATGAAATGCGCGTCCTACAACACAGATACAAACGTTGATATAATTTTAATACATTAAACATATTAAACATAAAACAATGCAAAGTATTACCAACCTGTGGCGGCGACGAAGGCGGCGACGAAGGCGGCGATGGCGACGGCTGCGGCGACCCCCAATCCGCCGACCACACCGGAGATGGTGGCGAACGCTATACATAGAAATCCATGATTAAATATTTGCACAACGGCATGACTAAAGCTCAATTGATTTAAAAAATTAAACGCGATAAATGTTAAAAATATTCTTTTGTACATACCTCGGGGTCGCACTCCGGCGCAATCCGTTCTACTCCCATAACGTTATAGCACAAAACGTATATAAAACACAAAACACTAAATAGCAACTGTTAGCTGTCAAGCTTGATGAGCAACTGGTCCCACAGCGTTCATACAATTTGTCACCCATGCCTAAAGTTGCATACGTTGCAAAGTAAGATGTCTTTGTTCTTCACCTTCTTCTTCTTCACTAGCCACCCTCCCCTTCTATGTGCTCCACCTGCATTTTCGCTGAACATCTTCTTCTTCGAATTATTCACTGACCATTCCTATATTCTTCTTCGTTTGCATCATTCGACTAAATTATACCACTCTGAATGTAAATCGAAAGTAAATCGTACCACTTTGAACGTGTATCAAACGTGTATCGAACCACTCTGAACGTGTATCGAACATGTATCGAACCACTTTCAACATGTATCGAACGTGAATCGAACCACTTTGAACGTGTATCGAACGTGTATCGAACCACTTTCAACATGTATCGAACATGAATCGAACCACTTTGAACGTGTATCGAACGTGAATCATACCACTTTAAACATCTATCGAACGTGTATCGAACCACTTTGAACGTGTATCGAACGTGTATCGAACCACTTTGAACGTGTATCGAACGTGTATCGAACCACTTTGAACATCTATCGAACGTGTATCGAACCACTTTGAACATCTATCGAACGTGTATCGAACCACTTTGAACATCTATCGAACATCTATCGTACCATTTTGAACGTGTATCGAACGTGTATCGAACCACTTTGAACGTGTATCGAACGTGTATCGAACCACTTTGAACATCTATCGAACGTGAATCATACCACTTTAAACATCTATCGAACGTGTATCGAACCACTTTGAACGTGTATCGAACGTGTATCGAACCACTTTGCACGTGTATCGAACGTGTATCAAACCACTTTGAACATCTATCGAACGTGTATCGAACCACTTTGAACATCTATCGAACGTGTATCGAACCACTTTGAACATCTATTGAACATCTATTGAACATGTATTGAACGTATATGATACCACTCTGAACGTGTATCGAACCACATATACATAATAATTAATTAAGGAGGTTGGGGAGGGTGAAGAAAAAAACATTTATGCATTAAAAATTGATTATATTTTATTTATGCAATTCTCTCTGGTGTTTAGACCACCAGTTGAATATTTTAAATACATTTTGCATTGCGCAATGCTTCGCGTGTCTGCCACATCGCAGAGTATTAACCACATTTAGCTTATTTAGAGATTTGATATCCTCGTAGTCAATGTCCAGCGTCTCGATGATTACATCCGCTCTCGTATTTTCATCGAGGAAATCCGCAAGCCAATCGCGTTTCTGCAACCCTTTAACGTATACGATATGGGATGCGTCATCTCCTTCGTCGATCGCATCAGCTACAGCTTTGGTAATCAGCTGTTTAGCCATACTGTACGGAACGTCTCCATCGTCCCACCGTAGTCCATGATGTTTTGCAATCAACCATCGGATGCTTGATTTGTCGGATTTCGTAAGAAGATATTGCGGCATCGAACTCCCAAAAATATAGTGCGAGAGAATTGTTCCCATTCGTAGGACAGCCACTTCCTTGACGACAAATCTTCCGTCGACGATGAATCCTTGCAGGTCAACAAATGTTGGTACAACCATTGTCGATATAATTTTAGAGGTCTGCTCGCTTCCAAGACAGATGAGAGAATGCAATCTTTCTCATAAAGCATCTCGATTTTTACGATGAAATTGTTGTACGAATTTGATACAGGAGAGGGCGGGCAAATAGTATGGCAATTTAGTTTATTTTGCGCACCACGTTTGTTAGCGGATTGTATCCAACCACCCGATCGTGTAGAATTAGGCAGTAGGCTGTAGTATTTGCAGGCACATTCTCTTTACAATCAAATTCTATGCGCACATCCACGGTGCTATTCTTGATCGACTCATTTTGTCGCGAACAATCAATCACCACGAGGGGACCAAATTGTAAAAATTGGGCCACGGTGAATAATGCCTCGTTGCAACTATGTCCATAATATGATTTACGGAAATGTGTATACATATTAAACAAGATGGCGTGCTTATTCTTGTCAAAGTCCAAGTTCAGATCATCATATGGGTAAAATTCCGAGTTGAGAAAAAGTTTTACATTGGTCAATTTACAATGGTCGAACCGAGTAGCATCTTCGGTCATCACATTCTTTCGAGCAGTCTGTAGAGCAAAGATAACGTATCGCGGCTTCTCCTACTGTGCAGCTGCCTTCACAGCCCACGAATGCTTGGTTGTGCTCTGTAAGAGAGGATACTCATACAGATCCCACGAGCGAAAACTAATGCTCAGGTTTTGTCCAATTTCCAAAGCATGTAGCAACGATAGCTTATTAACATCGTTCAGCGTCACATGAGGCATCCGCCATTGCACTTTAAGTAATTCAATTTCTGGTTCCAACGTCGATGATCCTATTAGAGAATTGTTATCGTTGCGCGATCGTATTAAAATCAATTCGTGACGTGCATTAATAATCATGCGTTTGTAGTCCTCACAAAATCCCAGCAAATATTTGAGCGGGATGCAAAAATTGAAATGATTTTTCACTATCAGTCCATCGTGTCGTTTCACGCCCCATCCAGCATTCTCCATATTTTTGTCTTCGTCAGATGTCAGCGATACATAGTTTTTAAGCGTGCTAGTTATTCCAACGTTTCTGTTGCGGTCAATCTCCACATCATTCAGCTCGTATCGAATCTCATCAAATAAGAACGCCATGCAATTATTTCCCAACGTCGTCGTTGATGCTTCGTTTGGCTTATTTATCACCAATTTCCCCTCCACGTAGAGGAAACTTTCACATGGTAATGTATATAAATCCTGCTGCTGTATAGGTATTCTTATCTCATCACTATATCCAAACGTTGTGTTGACGTATGGGTTGTATGTGTGAGTCTCGAGCTTGACGATGCGATTATCAAACGTCGGCTTCACTCCAAGGCTTAGAATGTCAGCCATTTTTTTATCAACTTATATGGACACAATGAATCCCAACGATTTCAAAAATGCAATGTTCACCGCACTAAGTCTCTTCTTTTTAGCGTAATCAGAGCTGTTGCAGGTGTTGTTGTTGTTGTTGTTGTTGTTGTTGCAAACAATTTCACTTGGAAGAAATGTGTTTCTGAAGTCGTTCAACACAAGCATCTCTTTCATTCGCGCCACATGTATTATCGTTGACGCCGTCGTACGTGCAGTCTGATGGTAATCTCTTCACCTCGAAAATCGAGCAACCGTCCGTCTTGATCGACAACGCGTATCGTTAGATCCGTAATGACCCGTGCGGTGATTGGAAGGTAAATGATCTGTGCGGGCGTTTCCGATATCTTATATCCTGGTGGGACTCTCGGAGAAAATTCATGTATCGTATGTACGCGCTTCCCATTGTTGTACGCGCCAGCGGTCACGCTACATTCTATGCGAATAATGTTCACGTTCATGATATTAATTGGATCGTCCGATTCGTGCCATCGTCCAGGTTCTAATATCCGATTCGTTGAGAATCCCAGTAGCGATCCAATGTTGTTGGATTTTGTAAAATCTACAGCGAACGAGCAGTACAGTTCACTTTTCATGGTGTTGTTGTTGGGATGCAACACTATAGTGTAACGTCCCACGGGGACTCAAACCGGTAAAAACCGACTGTCGGTAAAACAGAACCGATCCGCATTACCATACAACTGTATTCCATTACCACGCAAACGCATTGTAAAGACTTTTGTACATAATTTATAATTTAAGCAAATATTAGAGAAACAAATATTATAGAAATGTTAAGAATAATTAATTATAAGTATTAGTTAAAGCGCAAGACAAAATAATAAGTAATAAGCAAGCAAAACACGAAATAACAAACAGCGACTCACTGCGCATGCGCCAGCCCGCCAATTCTCGGGTATAAAAGGTGACGCGCGCAGCACAGAGCGCGCTCTTTCGAATACGTTCTTGCGACCAACGAATGCTAGTGCCTGGAGGCAGCTTAAGTACCATCCAGCAGAATTTCAGCACGCTCCGGAAACGGTAGCGACTGGTTCTCAGTGTTAAAAAGATACGGGTGCTCCTCTTTGGACCTACTATTTGAAGGTTGAGAACTTTGTCTTCACGGAGGTTTCAAGCGTTGCTCCTATTAGTAGGTAGCAGCTTAACCGCTTAGCGAAGGCAAAGTCTACAGAACCCTAGAATAAAACTCTGCCAAAAGAATTGGGACCCGCTCCAGAAACGGTAGCAGACCGATCTTACTGCAGTAGCCTAGCATAAAACTCTGCCAAAAGAATTGGGACCCGCTCCGGAAACGGCAGCAGACCGATCTTACTGCAGAAGTACATATCTTAATACATATATTATTATTATTATTAATTAGCGTATTAGAATAAACATAAAAACATAAAAAACCAAAAAAGAGTATAAGTAATCATAGATCGTAAGCAATATTAATTCATTATTATCATTACTAGAATAAGTTTTATTAAATAAATAAGCATTGTTAAGTTTCAAGCCATAGATTTTACTCTTTCACCTGTAGAATAGAACCCCACCTTTCCTACACTCGAGGGGACGCCGCTCTCCTCTCGGGGATCTGTCGACGCTCAGTTGTCCCCGGACAGCCGAACGTTACAATAGGATACACATCGCTATCGTTGTTGCCATCGGTGTCATCGAGATTTTTAGGATATCGTTCGAGTAATCGCTGCTTCAGGTACTTGGCAATGGCGTCTAGTTCGTAGGAGCCGTGGGGAATCGCAATGTATTCATGACTGGTGTCAACGCTGCTGTTGATGTTATAGTTTACAGCGAAGTAGAATTTATCGTTGCTCGAGTCGATGTTCGGTATTGTATGATAAGTTTCAATGGTTGTTAGGCCAAGCTCGTAATCATCGTCGCTCAAATCTATGGGTGGAAAGTAGCTCACCGCGAGGGTGCTACTCTTGCCGGTTAGAGTGAATGTTAACGACATATTCCGCTGAAACTGCTCGACTAGTACTGAATCAGAGCGGTGGAAGTCAATCCTTAAATTTGGTGCCGATCGTTTGTAGAAAGCGTAGACATAGTTGTCCACAATTGCTCTGATTGTACTTTTGATACGACGTTCGATTGTATTCGATTTTCACAGCATCTTTATCCAGATATTGTACCAATTCCCTAGGCGGTCGAAGATTCCCGAAGCTGTCGAAATATATAGCTCGACACCCTCTCTTCGCATACGCCACCCAATGAGTCCCCGGTCCCTCGACATTGTCCAAATTTACGATACCGCTTTCATTTCGACGTACTCCTCCGACTGGTAGTGCATTGCGCATGAAAACACCCCTAAAGAATGGAATATGCATACGTTTTGCCAACTCCTCCAATTGCGCATCGGTAGTTACACCGATAGGCATTGTTATTTTCTTTTCGACGTTTTTTTTTTTCGTTTTGATATTCCCTGTCCGCGCTTGTACGGTGCGAGATAAAGTCCACGACCTTCCATGGAGCGATTATGGCGATGCATTTCCTGCAGCTGATGTTGCGCCGCCTTATTATCGTTTACCGCCTTGGCGATCCCTGCCGCTCCACCAGCTAATGATCCGAGTACACCTAGCAGCGGGAGAAGTGGCAATATACCACCTCGTTTTGCTACAGGAAGAATCCGCTTTTGCGATGCTTTCTTTGGAGTCCTTTTGCGGGTTTTTGTTTTCATTCCGATCCCAATTTTCGGCTTGGCCTTCATAGCTGCCCAAACAGCCGTAGCAGCACCTCTTTCACCCAGAGTCGAGTCTCGCGCAACGATGCGTTTTCGCGCTTTGTCAGCGAGTACCTTATCTGCCGCGTGCCTTTCACCGAGATCGTTGCTACGCGAATATGCAATATCGTGTTCGCGACACGCTGCGTCCAACGGATTGTTGCCTTGATCACCTCTAGCCAATCGTTTTGCCAGGTGAGTTCCTGGACCGCAAAACTGATATCCCGGGATATGTAATTCGATAGGTAGCGCGTTTATCGCCCGATTTAACAAACCACGACCTTTCTTTACTCTCGTTGGTGACATTCGCCACAGTTTTTAATCAATGGTGCTGGACCGTCGATATGCGTTCGCTGCCAAGGGCGATTATAATGTTCAATACACCGACGATACTGCTGAACCTCAGAATCAGCTTTTATATGCTCCGGGAGTCTGTCCCACAACTGATCAATGTGTCTGCCAAACTCTCGCAGTAGAATAATCTTTGGTATATATTTCAACTGCTCAGAGGTTAGGTCTCGAATATCGCAATTATCCGACAGGATCAGAAGCATTTTGAATACTGCGCTGTTTTGCTTCGGCGCGGACCTATAAATAGGGCGCGTCGCCGCTTCGACGTATCAAAATCATTTTTTCACAGTTCGCGGAGAGGATGCGATTCGTACGGCAACCTGTAACGATACGCGTGACAAATTTTGACGATAAATCGCGAGTGATGTGTCCGAAAACAATGCGCAGACACGGTAGCATGTTGCCAAACACGATCCGCTGCCTCATTTGTGGTCCATCAAATTGTGGAAAGACCAACGTGCTGGTGAGCTTGTTGGAAAGTCCACACGTCGTCCGCTTCGAGAACGTGTATGTGTATTCCAAGTCGTTGCAACAGCCGAAATATCAGTATTTGGAGAATTTATTGACTCCGATAGATGAAATTGGCTACTTTACGTTTTCGAATAACAGTGACGTCATCCCACCGAGCGAATCACTTCCGAATTCTATTTTTATCTTTGAAGACGTGGCATGTGACAAGCAAGATACGATAAGGGAATACTTTGCAATGGGGCGTCACTCGAACGTTGACTGCTTCTATCTCTGTCAGACGTATGCAAAGATACCCAAACATCTTATACGCGACAATGCGAATCTATTGATTCTGTTTAAACAGGATGGTACCAACTTGAAACATGTGTACAACGATCACGTAAACACTGATATGTCCTACGAGGATTTCTGCGCGTTGTGTCGTAATTGTTGGCAACGGGAGTATGGTTTCATGGTAATAGACAAGGATAGCGCGATGTCCAATGAACGTTATAGAAAGGGATTTAACGATTTTGCAATACCATGAGATTGTCAATTGTCGTCAACACGTCGGTGGGAAAGCAACGTCTGCGGTACAACGATGATTGATATCGATATGGAGATTAAGGATCGTGAGAGAATAGCGAAGGAAATTGCAAAAACCAGCGAAGCCATTCGCAAGAAACATCAGGCTTTGAAGACTGGCAAGATGGAGGAAGATATCGCGTTGGAGAGATACTTTAAACCTGTTGTCGAACCCCTAAAACATATCGCGGAAAATATCGCAGCGACAGAAGCTGACGCATTACCGATGACGAGCACAAACATCGAAGGGAATGAAACATTAACGTCTAAAACAAAAATCTATCCGAAAGGGAATACATTGCACAAGACAAAGAGGAAATGATCATACACGTCATTGGAAAAATCACTCGTAACCTCCACACCAGTTCAATCGAAACGGAAACGGCTGAATGTCATGTCAAACGATTCCACGATTTCTTCCACACCAATAAATACATTTCCCGATGTACAATCGCTCTCAACCATTGATGATGACGTTTTCGAAACTAGTCCCGATGAGTCGTTGGCAAAATCTGTTAGGCAACAACTCCAAACATCCGAGGGACAAGAAACGTTTCGCAACCATTTCGGTCCGTTGGGACAAAAATACATGAACGCAATCCTAAGCAGTGATAAGGATACAACCATGGATTATGTGTATGGCGTATACTTTGGTGATAGTGGAACGATGCTTGGGGATAAAGCTTTCGATATAGATATTAGGGTGTATCGAAAAAACTAAAAGTGGTTGTAGCGATTGAGGCTAGTGCGGAAAAGTTGTCGGTTGACATTACTAAAACATGTGTAAAATTTGAACTTAATCAGTTAGTATCTTCTGTTCTGTCCAGAGGCTCAAATTTCGAAATTTTGCTGAAATAATTGAGAAATATCCAATTTATCGCCAGTAGTGTGACGCTAGTACCGCAACACTACCGCCAGGTGGCGACCCGACCGAGCGCTTCTCGCAGGTGGGATACAGCAGTAGATGAATATAAGAAGCCCGGGCAACGGCGGGTTTTTTCTTAAGCGATTTTCTTAAGCGAGTACTTTAAGCCATTAAGAAATGTCAAAACCCTCAAAGTTTTCCCTTCGACAAACTTTTGACTGTCCGTTTTTCGGACATCCCAAGGATTTTGGCAACAATCTTCCAACACATGAGGATGTTCTCAGATGTTGTGCCTATCAGAGGCGATATCTTGGACAGAAGTCAGGAGGTAATAAGGAGCCTTCCTTTTCTGATATTGCAGCAAATGTTACCGCACAGATTCTAGCGTTGTATGATAAAGCATCTATTCCAGCAGTAACTGAAAAACGTGTTACTGACAAAATACACGCTTATCACAAAAAATACATTTCCATGAGAAGTGACAATCGAAAGTATAATGAAAGTGTAAACATACGGATCAAGATTGATACATTTAAAGAATACGCATGCAAGCTTTTCGATGTTGCTTCTTGCAAATGTGCAGACTTTGCACATTGCTCTTGCCCTAAACTGCAAAAGGTACCATTAAAAGAACGAGATTTTCTCTCTGATCAAAGAGGTGTTAGACGGATGGTTATTGGTTGTCCTGATCTTATTGAGACAGAAAAACTAAAAAAGCGAGCTGAGCGAAGAGAGGCAGGTGCCCTCAAACGTTCATATCGCCGTGAGACCACTACTTCAGGCGTTGCTTCTTCCCTTGTTCAATCTCTGAAGTCCACAGAAGTGACTGATTCTGATTCTGATGACAACTTTCGACCTAATACACGCTTAGTCTCTAGTTCTCAAATGCGAGCGAAGCTCACAAAAACAGCTCTTGCTGCAGATAGGTTTGGAGTTTCACACAGAGCTGCAGCCGCTATTACTTCAAGTTTTGTCCAGGACATTGGCTTAGTTTCTAAGAGTGACAGTTCGCTTGTTACGGACAAGAGCAACATAGCCAGAGAACGATTAAGGGTTCGTTCTAAACTGCAGATCGGAGCACAGTCAGAGAGTACTATGCAAGTGAAGGGCCTATACTTTGACGGTCGACATGACCAGACATCGTTCCAAGAGAAACGAAATAATAAATATTATCGCAAAACAATTGTCGAAGGCCATTATTGTCTAATAAAGGAACCGGATGCAAAGTATATTGGACACGTTACACCGAAATCTGGTGGTGCCAATGACATTGCGAATGCTATATTCGAGCACGTCGACACAAAGGTTCCGAGCGGCCTTAGTGAACTACTGCTTGTAGGTTCAGATGGAACTGCCGTAAACACTGGGATCAATTGCGGAGTAATTCGGAGGCTTGAATTGATGTGCGGTAAAGCTTTGCAATGGGTAATTTGCTTATTACACTTCAATGAACTTCCTTTCAGACACTTGTTTCAGAAAGTTGATGGTTGCACGACCGGGCCTAGTTCATACTCTGGTCCTGTTGGAAAAATGCTGCCTGGTTGTGAGAAACGTGCAGTGGTTTCGTTTAAAAAAATTAATAATACCTGTGACTTGCCGATTGTTAATCTGGACACGCTGAGCAAGGATCAGCAATACCTCTTTCTTTGTGTCCAGACTTTAAAGTCAGGTATATGTACTCCTGATTTCGCAAATCGTGACCCTGGACCACTTAATATGTCCCGCTGGCTTACCACAGCCAATCGAATTCTGAGGTTATATATGTCAGTCAAGAAACCTTCATCAAGTTTGAGGATACTTGCTGAGTATGTAATCTAGAGACGCGGTAGCGTCTCGACGCCAAGTACATGAAAAAAAAAAACACCCTGTATATCGAACTGTCCCTGTCGATCGAACTGTCCCTGCCGCTACCGTGTATCTTTACTCGTCGCGGAGGCATTCTGACACTTATTTCATTATATCTTATTACGCCTGCAATATTTTCTAAATTTAAAGGCATTTTTCTTATGTAAACCGCATATCAGCTTTCGAATAAGACCAATTTCAATAAAATCGGTCCACGCATGCTAGAGATATCGTAATATCGTCTCATGGAAATGTCATTTCTGGTAAGAAAAATTTTTCTTCTCCAGTCGAAAATTTCGTCAACCAAATAAGTTTCGTCAACCAAATACGTATACTACGCGTTACACACACACACCTATCAGTTTCGCACACATGTTTCGTTCGTCGACTCTCGGGATCATTCCGCAGAGTATATACCCTTATATACCCTTATACTCTTATGTACCTACCCTTATACCCTTACACCCTTATATACCGTTATACCCTTATACCCTTATACTCATATATATTCCCTTACACCCTTATACTCTTATATATACACCCTTCTATACCTTTATTATTATAACTTTACACCCTTATATATTTACCCTTATACCCTTACACCCTACTCTTATATAATCCTACACCCTTATATACACTTATACTCTTATACTTTTATATACCCTTATACCCTTACACCCTTATATACCGTTATACCTTTATACTCTTATATACCCTTATATCCTTACATCCTTATGCCCTTACACCCTTATATACACGAATACCTTTATATACCCTTATATACCGTTACACCTTTTACCATTTACCCTTATACCCTTTACCCTTACACCCTTTACCCTTATACTCTTTACCCTTGCATCCTTTACCCATGCACCCTTTAGCCTTGCACCCTTTGCTCTTGCACCCTTGCACCCTTCACCCTTGCACCCTTTACCCTTGCACCCTTTACACTTGCACCCTTTACCCTTGCACCCTTTACCTTTATACCCTTACACCCTTTACCTTTATACCCTTACACCCTTTACCTTGCACCCTTTACCCTTGCACCCTTTACCTTGCACCCTTTACCCTTGCACCCTTCACCCTTGCACCCTTTACCCTTACACCCTTTACCCTTTACCCTTATACCCTTTACCCTTTACCCTTGCACCCTTTACCCTTGCACCCTTCACCCTTGCACCCTTCACCCTTACACCCATTGCCCTTACACCCTTTACCCTTGCACCCTTTACCCTTGCACTCTTTACCTTTGCACCCTTTACCGTTGCACCCTTCACCCTTCACCCTTGCACCCTTTACCCTTGCACCCTTCACCCTTGCACCCTTCACCCTTGCACCCTTTACCCTTGCACCCTTTACCCTTGCACCCTTTACCCTTGCACCCTTTACACTTGCACCCTTTACCCTTGCACCCTTTACCCTTGCACCCTTTACTCTTGCACCCTTTACCCTTGCACCCTTCACCCTTACACCCTTTACCCTTGCACCCTTTATACTTGCACCCTTTACCCTAGCACCCTTTACCCTTGCACCCTTTACCCTTGCACCCTTTACCCTTGCACCCTTTAGCCTTGCACCCTTTGCTCTTGCACCCTTGCACCCTTCACCCTTGCACCCTTTACCCTTGCACCCTTTACACTTGCACCCTTTACCCTTGCACTCTTTACCTTTGCACCCTTTACCGTTGCACCCTTCACCCTTCACCCTTGCACCCTTTACCCTTGCACCCTTTACACTTGCACCCTTTACCCTTGCACCCTTTACCCTAGCACCCTTTACCCTTGCACCCTTTACCCTTGCACCCTTTACCCTTGCACCCTTTACCCTTGCACCCTTTAGCCTTGCACCCTTTGCTCTTGCACCCTTGCACCCTTCACCCTTGCACCCTTTACCCTTGCACCCTTTACCCTTGCACCCTTTACCCTTGCACCCTTTAGCCTTGCACCCTTTACCCTTGCACCCTTTACCTTTATACCCTTACACCCTTTACCTTTATACCCTTACACCCTTTACCTTGCACCCTTTACCCTTGCACCCTTTACCTTGCACCCTTTACCCTTGCACCCTTCACCCTTGCACCCTTCACCCTTGCACCCTTTACCCTTGCACCCTTTACCCTTGCACCCTTTACACTTGCACCCTTTACCCTTGCACCCTTTACCCTTGCACCCTTTACCCTTGCACCCTTTACACTTGCACCCTTTACCCTTGCACCCTTTACCCTTATACCCTTACACCCTTTACCTTGCACCCTTTACCCTTGCACCCTTTACCTTGCACCCTTTACCCTTGCACCCTTTACCCTTTACCCTTGCACCCTTTACCCTTTACCCTTGCACCCTTTACCCTTGCACCCTTTACCCTTGCACCCTTTACCCTTGCACCCTTTACCCTTGCACCCTTTACCCTTGCACCCTTTACCCTTGCACCCTTTACCCTTGCACCCTTTACCCTTGCACCCTTTACCCTTGCACCCTTTACCCTTGCACCCTTTACCCTTGCACCCTTTACCCTTGCACCCTTCACCTTTACACCCATTGCCCTTACACCCTTTGCCCTTGCACCCTTTGCCCTTGCACCCTTTGCCCTTGCACCCTTTGCCCTTGCACCCTTTGCCCTTGCACCCTTTGCCCTTGCACCCTTTACCCTTGTATACCGTTATACCGTTATACCTTTTATACCTTTTATACCTTTTATACCTTTTATACCTTTTATACCTTTTATACCTTTTATACCTTTTATACCTTTTATACCTTTTATACCTTTTACCCTTATACCCTTATATATTTTCATATTTCACTGTTGAGCATCGGAAAATATTATTCGAGAAATTCGATTTGGAAAAAATGCAAATTTTCAACTTTGAACATCTTTTGAGTTCAAACAGTAATAGTTATTGATTATGAAAACCTGTTTTATTCATAATCAAACCTTAACTACCCCATCTTGTCCCACCTTCCCCTACAAGCTCAACCTAACAGTCGGGATTGCGGAGTTGTTGCGAGTGCATTTGCTGTTTCGTTATTATTCATCAATAAATTACCAGACAAAGTAACGTACAATCATGCGTTAATGCGTCAACATTTGATCCAAATGTTTCGATCTAATCGTCTGGATGATTTTCCATGCATTCAGGACAAATAAACAAATTAATACGTGTGTATGAATATGAATTTGCAAATAATAGTACAATTAATCTTTGAAAAAAGAAGTGAGATCCCCTCAAAAACTTCAAAAAAGTAAAAAAATTACGCCAAGTACATCAAATCAAGTAAATCACAAAACATAGAAGATAATAATAATTACAAAATTAAAAAAAGATGTGAAATCAGAATGAGCTGCCAGTACATAAAGATGCAGTCCAACTACGCTTTAGATGACACAACTACATATGTACAGCTAAGATTCCATTACTCATAATGGCTATTTATACAAAGAAAAAATGTATTAAATAATATTAAGCAAATATATTTTTACACAAATAAATATTTTAATACGAATAAATATTTGATTCAAAATACTTGGCGCTGCGCCCCGAATTGGTGTTGCTAAACTCAATAAATATGTATAAATTGGATTATCTTTTCTTTCTTTCTTGTACGTGCATGTGTGTGTGCGTGTGCGTGTGCGTGTGCGTGTGCGTGTGCGTGTGCGTGTGCGTGTGCATATGCTACGTATGGTATTAGAATTACATATATGTAGAATAAATATGACAGCGTTTCTAATATGTCTATGTATATGTATTTTATATTGTAATGGAGTTGTTGTAAATTATTAATTAATACTAAGGCAATTAACATTTTTTCGGTTGCGCAGCGCCAAGTATTTTGAATCAAATATTTATTCGTATTAAAATATTTATTTGTGTAAAAATATATTTGCTTAATATTATTTAATACATTTTTTCTTTGTATAAATAGCCATTATGAGTAATGGAATCTTAGCTGTACATATGTAGTTGTGTCATCTAAAGCGTAGTTGGACTACATCTTTATGTACTGGCAGCTCATTCTGATTTCACATCTTTTTTTAATTTTGTAATTATTATTATCTTCTATGTTTTGTGATTTACTTGATTTGATGTACTTGGCGTAATTTTTTTACTTTTTTGAAGTTTTTGAGGGGATAAGAGTTTACGCTCCCTTCTGGTTTCGAATTAAAACTCAGCAGTCTATTAAGGATGGCGGGAAACACATTTTCTCTTTCATAACGTCGACGAGATACTTGCCCAAAAAATATTTGGTGGTCGTAGATCGTGTTATTTCAAGAAATGCGTTCTTTGCTGCTCCGGAGAATCTGCTGCTTTGTATGCTGGCAGACGAAAGAGCAGATATTCGTAAAACAGCTGTTAGAAAAATTATAGAGGCCAGAGCCACTGCAGTTGATTCTAGCCCTATACGCACGTTCTGTGTGCCTCCATTGGATTTTCAGGCAAAAAACTATGTCCACATGATAGATTGGTCTTCTTGCAAGGTCTTCGCACCTCCTGTTCTATCTCATGTAACTTCTGATGAGCTGCAGAGCTCACTAGCGAGTCCTATACCAATTGAGTGGGACTACTATAAGTTCCCATCTCACACTCAGGCAGTAGAGCGAACCGTAAAGCTAGTCACGGAGGCATCTTCAAAGGTATGTGGAGAAGTTGCAAGAGATGGCTATATTCGAGCCACACTGGACGCAAGAGCTGAACTCCCAGTATTCAATACAAAAGCAGATTTCATAAAAATACTTAAGAAATAATTTTTTAGTTTTTCATGGGTGGTTGGTTGGGAAATGGGTGGGGAGGGGGGGGGAGTGGAACTCGAGGTGCAACCACCTTCACATAGTGAGTTCTGAGTCTCTTTCTGGCAACACTAAATGAAACAGAAGCGGGCGAAGAGTTGTAAAAAAAAATACTGAATACTTTCTCGGCCGTGAGTAGGGAAATTTTTTCCTTTTTTTTCTATAAATTTCTCTTAACCTCAACCTTTTCTACATTCTTGGAGGCTGGCACGACATGAGATGGATATTTTGCGGCAGTTTGTCCTTATGAATCGTTTTGGAATAAGTTGCTTATAGAAAGATCGGTATTTCTCAATTATTTCGGTATAGTTTTGATATTTTGAGCCTCTGGACAGAACAGAAGATACTAACTGATTAAGTTCAAATTTTACACATGTTTTAGTAATGTCAACCGACAACTTTTCCGCACTAGCCTCAATCGCTACAACCACTTTTAGTTTTTTCGATACACCCTAATAGATATAGATGATAATATAATCATAGATGGTGTAAGATATGGAGGAACACCTGGTCTTTACGAACTGATTTTCAAGAGAATTCCCGACGATACTGTATACACTGATGCCGATAAACAAAAATATAAAAGTATACTGCTGACGACGAATGCTCACAGACGCGATCCTGTCGCTAAAAATCCCATTTTGGGTAACAAGGGATACAAGTACAAACATGTAATTGCACCGCTACTCCCTCGCGCATCAACCAATAAAGCAGGGAAAGGTCTAACTGCACCGCGAGCCATGGTGGTAAACGATAACAAGATCGATTATGTGCACTGGGACGATCCCAACGAGCTGGTGGACCGATTGCGTTTGCTGGAAGCGTCGCGTCAGGCGGGTAACAACTCGCACGACAACGAAATTCTATCGATTATCGAGGAACTCCGCGAGGTAGGCCTCATTATCTAGAGACGCGGTAGCGTCTCGACGCCAAGTACATGAAAAAAAAAAAACACCCTGTATATCGAACTGTCCCTGTCGATCGAACTGTCCCTGCCGCTACCGTGTATCTTTACTCGTCGCGGAGGCATTCTGACACTTATTTCATTATATCTTATTACGCCTGCAATATTTTCTAAATTTAAAGGCATTTTTCTTATGTAAACCGCATATCAGCTTTCGAATAAGACCAATTTCAATAAAATCGGTCCACGCATGCTAGAGATATCGTAATATCGTCTCATGGAAATGTCATTTCTGGTAAGAAAAATTTTTCTTCTCCAGTCGAAAATTTCGTCAACCAAATAAGTTTCGTCAACCAAATACGTATACTACGCGTTACACACACACACCTATCAGTTTCGCACACATGTTTCGTTCGTCGACTCTCGGGATCATTCCGCAGAGTATATACCCTTATATACCCTTATACTCTTATGTACCTACCCTTATACCCTTACACCCTTATATACCGTTATACCCTTATACCCTTATACTCATATATATTCCCTTACACCCTTATACTCTTATATATACACCCTTCTATACCTTTATTATTATAACTTTACACCCTTATATATTTACCCTTATACCCTTACACCCTACTCTTATATAATCCTACACCCTTATATACACTTATACTCTTATACTTTTATATACCCTTATACCCTTACACCCTTATATACCGTTATACCTTTATACTCTTATATACCCTTATATCCTTACATCCTTATGCCCTTACACCCTTATATACACGAATACCTTTATATACCCTTATATACCGTTACACCTTTTACCATTTACCCTTATACCCTTTACCCTTACACCCTTTACCCTTATACTCTTTACCCTTGCATCCTTTACCCATGCACCCTTTAGCCTTGCACCCTTTGCTCTTGCACCCTTGCACCCTTCACCCTTGCACCCTTTACCCTTGCACCCTTTACACTTGCACCCTTTACCCTTGCACCCTTTACCTTTATACCCTTACACCCTTTACCTTTATACCCTTACACCCTTTACCTTGCACCCTTTACCCTTGCACCCTTTACCTTGCACCCTTTACCCTTGCACCCTTCACCCTTGCACCCTTCACCCTTGCACCCTTTACCCTTGCACCCTTTACCCTTGCACCCTTTACCCTTGCACCCTTTACACTTGCACCCTTTACCCTTGCACCCTTTACCCTTGCACCCTTTACACTTGCACCCTTTACCCTTGCACCCTTTACCTTTATACCCTTACACCCTTTACCTTTATACCCTTACACCCTTTACCTTGCACCCTTTACCCTTGCACCCTTTACCTTGCACCCTTTACCCTTGCACCCTTCACCCTTGCACCCTTCACCCTTGCACCCTTTACCCTTGCACCCTTTACCCTTGCACCCTTTACCCTTGCACCCTTTACACTTGCACCCTTTACCCTTGCACCCTTTACACTTGCACCCTTTACCCTTGCACCCTTTACCCTTGCACCCTTTACCCTTATACCCTTACACCCTTTACCTTGCACCCTTTACCCTTGCACCCTTTACCTTGCACCCTTTACCCTTGCACCCTTTACACTTGCACCCTTTACCCTTGCACCCTTTACCCTTGCACCCTTCACCCTTACACCCATTGCCCTTACACCCTTTACCCTTGCACCCTTTACCCTTGCACTCTTTACCCTTGCACCCTTTACTCTTGCACCCTTTACCCTTGCACCCTTCACCCTTACACCCTTTACCCTTGCACCCTTTATACTTGCACCCTTTACCCTTGCACCCTTTACCCTTGCACACTTTACCTTGCACCCTTTACCCTTGCACCCTTTACCCTTACACCCTTTACCCTTACACCCTTTACCCTTTACCCTTATACCCTTTACCCTTGCACCCTTTACCCTTGCACCCTTCACCCTTGCACCCTTCACCCTTACACCCATTGCCCTTACACCCTTTACCCTTGCACCCTTTACCCTTGCACTCTTTACCTTTGCACCCTTTACCGTTGCACCCTTCACCCTTCACCCTTGCACCCTTTACCCTTGCACCCTTCACCCTTGCACCCTTCACCCTTGCACCCTTTACCCTTGCACCCTTTACCCTTGCACCCTTTACCCTTGCACCCTTTACACTTGCACCCTTTACCCTTGCACCCTTTACCCTTGCACCCTTTACTCTTGCACCCTTTACCCTTGCACCCTTCACCCTTACACCCTTTACCCTTGCACCCTTTATACTTGCACCCTTTACCCTAGCACCCTTTACCCTTGCACTCTTTACCTTTGCACCCTTTACCGTTGCACCCTTCACCCTTCACCCTTGCACCCTTTACCCTTGCACCCTTTACACTTGCACCCTTTACCCTTGCACCCTTTACCCTAGCACCCTTTACCCTTGCACCCTTTACCCTTGCACCCTTTACCCTTGCACCCTTTACCCTTGCACCCTTTACCCTTGCACCCTTTAGCCTTGCACCCTTTGCTCTTGCACCCTTGCACCCTTCACCCTTGCACCCTTTACCCTTGCACCCTTTACCCTTGCACCCTTTACCCTTGCACCCTTTAGCCTTGCACCCTTTACCCTTGCACCCTTTACCTTTATACCCTTACACCCTTTACCTTTATACCCTTACACCCTTTACCTTGCACCCTTTACCCTTGCACCCTTTACCTTGCACCCTTTACCCTTGCACCCTTCACCCTTGCACCCTTCACCCTTGCACCCTTGCACCCTTTACCCTTGCACCCTTTACCCTTGCACCCTTTACACTTGCACCCTTTACCCTTGCACCCTTTACCCTTGCACCCTTTACACTTGCACCCTTTACCCTTGCACCCTTTACCCTTATACCCTTACACCCTTTACCTTGCACCCTTTACCCTTGCACCCTTTACCTTGCACCCTTTACCCTTGCACCCTTTACCCTTTACCCTTGCACCCATTACCCTTGCACCCTTTACCCTTGCACCCTTTACCCTTGCACCCTTTACCCTTGCACCCTTTACCCTTGCACCCTTTACCCTTGCACCCTTTACCCTTGCACCCTTTACCCTTGCACCCTTTACCCTTGCACCCTTCACCTTTACACCCATTGCCCTTACACCCTTTGCCCTTGCACCCTTTGCCCTTGCACCCTTTGCCCTTGCACCCTTTGCCCTTGCACCCTTTGCCCTTGCACCCTTTACCCTTGTATACCGTTATACCGTTATACCTTTTATACCTTTTATACCTTTTATACCTTTTATACCTTTTATACCTTTTATACCTTTTATACCTTTTATACCTTTTATACCTTTTACCCTTATACCCTTATATATTTTCATATTTCACTGTTGAGCATCGGAAAATATTATTCGAGAAATTCGATTTGGAAAAAATGCAAATTTTCAACTTTGAACATCTTTTGAGTTCAAACAGTAATAGTTATTGATTATGAAAACCTGTTTTATTCATAATCAAACCTTAACTACCCCATCTTGTCCCACCTTCCCCTACAAGCTCAACCTAACAGTCGGGATTGCGGAGTTGTTGCGAGTGCATTTGCTGTTTCGTTATTATTCATCAATAAATTACCAGACAAAGTAACGTACAATCATGCGTTAATGCGTCAACATTTGATCCAAATGTTTCGATCTAATCGTCTGGATGATTTTCCATGCATTCAGGACAAATAAACAAATTAATACGTGTGTATGAATATGAATTTGCAAATAATAGTACAATTAATCTTTGAAAAAAGAAGTGAGATCCCCTCAAAAACTTCAAAAAAGTAAAAAAATTACGCCAAGTACATCAAATCAAGTAAATCACAAAACATAGAAGATAATAATAATTACAAAATTAAAAAAAGATGTGAAATCAGAATGAGCTGCAAGTACATAAAGGTGCTTGCCAATGTATTAAATAATATTAAGCAGATATATTTTTATAGAAATAAATATTTTAATACGAATAAATATTTTATTCAAAATACTTGGCGCTGCGCCCCGAATTGGTTATGCTAAACTGAATACATATGTATAAATTGCATTAATCTTCTTCTTTCTTTCTTGTGCGTGAGTTCGTGAATGTGTGAATGTGTGTATGTGTGCGTTTGCATATGCTACGTATGATATGAGAGTTAAGTATACTCGAGCTCATTTTAGAAGGAACTTGCCGACCGACGAGTTTAGATCGGTTCTGCGCATGTTGGCGCTCATTGGCTATGCCACCACCAATGGTCTTTCGGCTGCGCATGGTAAAGTGGGGGAACAGAGACCTCGCGACAGTTGAATAGCTCATTCAACATGCGCGAAATAAGTTCCTTCTAAAATGAGCTCGAGTATATATGTAGAATAAATCTGACTGCGTTTGTAATATGTATATGTTTATGTATTTTAGATTGTACGGGAGTTATTGTAAATTATTAATTAATACTTAGACAATTAACATTTTTTCGGTTTCGCAGCGCCAAGTGTTTTGAATAAAATATTTATTCGTATTAAAATATTTATTTCTATAAAAATATATCTGCTTAATATTATTTAATACATTGGCAAGCACCTTTATGTACTTGCAGCTCATTCTGATTTCACATCTTTTTTTAATTTTGTAATTATTATTATCTTCTATGTTTTGTGATTTACTTGATTTGATGTACTTGGCGTAATTTTTTTTACTTTTTTGAAGTTTTTGAGGGGATAAATTAAACCGCGCAACGATGATGTGCACTGTATGCATCGAGATGCCGATCAACAAATTTGGGGTATCGCTCGAGAAGAGTGGAGCAGCTACAATGGACTATTACAAATGGAACGGTTTGCTTGGAAATTATATGCGGGATAACGCTCTTTGCGTAATCGGTGCTGACTTTGATGCAAAATCACGCAAGATACGAGGCGTAGCTCACCCCACGGTCGACACCGATGCCGTCAATAAACTATACATGGAAAAGAGCATTAAACTTTTGAGAGAGCAGCTGGAAGAATTAGAGAGGAAACTGATCGTGCTTCAGAGAGATATGCTGACGTTGCAAAACAGCGTTCAAAAGATATCACAGGCGTTGAATTCTATACCGCAGCAGGACAACGAAAATCGAAAAGTTAAAGAGGCTATAACCGCTTTTGCTACGGAGCAGCAACTTATTCAGAATTTCCTGGGACCAATGGGGAGCACATAATGCATGTGCACGATAATTATCGCACCATTCGTGTCAAAGACACCTCTGCGATCAAACATGCTGTCATTATCGAAATCCAAGAGTAAAGAAGAAAACCACGGCCACAAGAAGCAACAACTTGTTGAGGAATTGCATGCTCCAGCTCGAAGACACTTCCCACGGAGGCGCGTCATAGTGCATGGATACGATGATCTGTGGCAAGCTGACGTTGTAGAAATGCGTCCATACTCGCGATTTAACCAAGGTTACCACTACATACTCACCGTCATCGATGTGCTGAGCAAGTATGCATGGGCGTTACCGCTCAAGACTAAAAGTGGTGCTGAGGTGACTAAAGCGTTTGCAAAGATATTTAGAGATCGATATCCGAAAAATTTGCAAACCGATCAAGGAAAAGAATTTTACAACGCCGATGTGCAGAAACTCTTGACAAAGCATGACATTAATCATTATTCGACGTATTCGGTGATGAAGGCCTCCGTCGTGGAACGTTTCAATCGAACTTTGAAGAACAATATGTGGAAACTGTTTACGCTTAATGGAACCTATAAATGGACCGATGCGCTACCGCGTCTACTTGCAGAGTATAACGCACGAAAACATAGAACCATCAAAATGTGTCCTCGCGATGTTACTCCTGCGATCGCCGATAAGCTGCTAGCCACCGTATACAACAACATAAAGATCGCTGCTCCAGCAAGATTCAAATTAGGCGAGTTTGTGCGCGTGAGCAAATTTAAAACCATCTTCGAGTAAGGCTATACGTCGAATTGGACAACGGAGGTGTTCAAGATAGCGAAAGTACAGACAACTAATCCCGCGACGTATCTGCTGGTCGATTCCTGTGGAAAACCTGTTGCCGGAGGATTCTATGAACACGAGCTGCAACGCGTCGCCGATCCTGATGTATATTTAGTGGAAAAAGTGTTGCGTAGGAAGGGGGATAAGGTATACGTCAAGTGGCTGGGGTTTGATAAATCACACAATTCATGGATAAATAAAAATAATGTATTGTAAAATAATAATAATACACGAATAAATAAAAATAATGTGTTGATAAAATAAACACATGTGTACAATTTATTTGGTATAATTCCACTATTTATAAGGACTTGTTAATAAATATAATAATTTATTTTTACAATGATATTTTTACAAAGGAATTTTATAGCGGAATTTTATAATATCTCCAGGGTAGAGTGTCGATCGAATCGGGTACGATATACCGCTTGTCATCGTATGGGCTTAGAGCGATTTTGGATTCGGAAATGGTGTACACTTTGTGCAATTTAGACCGTATACATGATTGTCTGCAAACCATTTCAATCTCCTTTTGCAAACACTCCGCATAGTCGTCGAAAGTTATCGTTCTGGCTATGATGTTGGTCTTGACGCCTTTTGCCTTTTTCGTATCTTTTTTACCATCTACACGGAGTGCATACATTTTCGCTCTAAGACCTACGACTTCGGTCATTATCGCACCATTATTTTCATCCTTCATCAACCCTGGAACCTTCTTATTTAGGCGCGGCATATTATATGTATTGTCGATGGGATAATCGTATGTGTCGAATCTATCGATATTGTGTTTCATGGTCTCGTAGATATCTTCGCATTGAATGTGATAAATGAGGCTGTCAGTGTCGGTATTCAGAATTTTACAATTTTGAGCTAGCAGGGGAGACATGTAATCGTGATGAAATTCATACAAACAAATTTTCGATATATCCAGAATGCACATACACACGTATATCGGTTTGTTGAATTTCACCTCGACTTTGCGCAATTCAACAGCTATTAAATTTTCCGAAAAAACACTTCTGCTGTGGAAATTCGGTTTCGCAATCATTGCCTCTGCACCAAAACGTCCATCCCAATGTGTTAAAAGTTTTACATCCACGTGGTTTCGCCCGTTTTCCATAGTTTTACCAAATACCGCGTTGTTCATCAATTTATATAAATTTTTCTCAAAATCGTTTGTCGCGCTTGTTCTGAACCGTGTATTTAGTTCGATGTAATCGCGGAGCCAGGGAGATTGCGCGAATTGAAGCACGCGGTGTATCTTTGTAATACGAAGACCGTGTCGCGTGCACTGCTGCAGGTTGCGATAATGGATAACGTAACGCTGCTTATTGTATAATGTCGCGAGTAACTTATCCTGTCTGCTGCCAGGTGGTTTGGCACGCGTTGGACAGAATGGTAGATCAGCATGAGCGTCGTGCAGACGTTGCGGATATTCCAGATCTACCTCGAGAATATATCCCGTGGGCGAATCGACAGCGATCGAAGACACGTCAAAATTTGCAACATCTTCGACCCATTGAAATTTAGCATATGGTAGGGGCTGACACATTGCCCATCCATACAAATTGTTTACGTCAAAATACATCAAGTACGATGACTGTTCCGATGCGTCGTAAGATGGCATGTACTTGTTATTAGCATGTGCGTATCTTCCGGAACATTGACTTAAACCCTCGCGTATACCACGTTCGATAAACATGACCATATCGACGTCGGTGAGCAATTCGAATGTAATTTTGGTATGTTTTAACATAGCATCCCACGTGAAACCAGGTAATGTATAATAATGCGCTGAATCTAATCCGTAACTCTTGATACAACTTTCGCGAAAATTTTCAAAAATATCTGCCAATAACAAGACATCTGTTTTCAAATACAAATCGCTGTATTCGCCCAAGGTTCTAATCCCGAAACGTTGCCAAACAGTCTCGGCGTGCGCGTAATCGCTTTCAGATACAGTCTCACCCGTTAACGAACTGTAGAATGACTCACGCGGTGGTAAGCACGGGTCCTGCAGCTTGTTCGCGCAATCAAGATATTCATATGGAAAGACACCCTTTCGTGTTAATAAATTAAAATCTTCAATGGATAATGTTTCAAATTGGGATCGTAAAATTTTTAATTGATCTGTGTTAAGAAAAGATGCTAATTTGTCGAGACTGCTATTGAGAAATTTGTATGAATCAATGAATCGCAATTTAATATGATTTCGCGAGTCTGATTCAGCCGAATCTTCAACATTTTTTGTGAAAGAAATATACTTTTCCTTAGTTATAGGTAATACATCAACGTGACCTTTGAAAGCGGCAGCTATTTCCATGATAATGAAATGTGAATCATAGCCAGATAAATTATGAAAAACTATGGGGATGTAAAACGCATTTCTATATTTTAAATTGCATTTCGAATGTGCGGGTCCTCTAAACCGTCCGGATATATGACAATGATCGCGAACTCGTATATCATCAGCCTCGAATGGCTCTTCGCAAATATGACAATTTGTTGCATTGCGAAATGTCATCCACTGATCTTTCGTCAACTTTTCAATAGAAGCATTATTGGCTAGAATGGGTTTGGCAAAATCTGCAAAATTTTTTAGTTCGTCGACGAACCATGAAATACAATCCGCGTCGCGGCGACATCGATACATCGATAGCAGTGATGGGTACGTAAAATACGCAACGTATAATACACGTATAATACGTACGTATAATACACATATATTATACACGTAAATTACTGTATTTTACGTACGCTAATGACAGAATTAGCAGATTGGTCGGAGTATTCACCGCGCTGGGGACCGAAGACCCGCGAACCAATCAGCGGGGAGAACAGCGATGCCACGCTGGTGTCGCGCGAGATTTATGCTTAAGGAATTGGTAGCGTTTAAGATTCCAAACTTTCCTTTATTATATAAAGAGATTTATGTTGTTACCTACCTCGAGTGCTTCCTTTGTGGACCTGCCCCGGTAATATAGAGCCTAGTAGGAAGTACCCCATACATTTTTAAAGCTTTATTTATTATATTACTTTGGTTATGTCATCTATGTAATTTACGTGTAATTTACGTGTAGTTTACACGGAACGTAAATTACGTGTTTTCTAGTGATTTACCCATCACTGATCGATAGTGATGTATCGTACGAACAATGCATATAATATGCAATGCTATGCACTTTATGTTGCTGGTACGCGTGTAATTTAGAATCCGCATCACCCATCATGCGGTCTTCCGTTTTCTCGATGACGCACTCGAGATCTGCATACACCACGAATGGATGTCGCTCCTTCATGCAGTGGTTCTTGAAACTGAGGAAATTGTTACCTTCGCTGGGCAGCAGAATGGCACAATCGTTCATATTCCCACAGTCCACTGCATGGGCCTCCAACTTCTCGACAGATCCAAAGTAGTGCAAGCATCTGCAAAACCAGAAAATTTTTTTTTTTTTTTCCGCAAGACATTTCAACATTTCACAAGTTTATATACGTACCGGTCGCAAATGAATTTATTTTCTTTGTGCTTGCTCAGCTGCATGCTCACCAGCCGGGACAAGTTCTTGATCAGTACAAAGTGTCCTACATCACCGTGCTCTTGATTCGGTGTGTAGAGCAGGTTGACATGTTGATCCCTCTTTTGGCTGGCGAGACGCAGCGGAAAGACTGCAACAGTTATCTTCTCGGTGTTCTTCTCCAGTCGCTCCTCGAAACTGTACACGTTGATGGAGATTTCATTCTGTCGCTCAAACTTCCCAATTTGCTCCAGGGACATTGGAAACTCAATACCCTGGAGATTTAGCATGGAAGCATAGTCGGGGTATGAACTCGGGCGGTCTGCATTTCGTTCGGCTGGATGTAGAGCGGCGACCACTGCCCACGCGAAACACGCATTGTCTGTGGATTGTACACTAATTGTTGCATTCTTTAGCAACAATTTCTGCGGTAACCTGTAGTGACACCCCGCGCGCAGTGGATTGTACTTGTTAACATTGACAGTCAGATTGAGGATTCTTGTCAATGCCCATCCACTGTCGCGTTCCTGGAACTCTTCCAACGATGCCAGGGTTGGTTCGATAACGCATCGTTGGTACCACTCCTGCAGATCGGATGTGCGGAAGAGTTCACAGTTTCGAATATTAATGCTTTTACAAGCATGCTTGTCACCCGCCACAAATTCACCGTTGAACACCGTGTTCACTTTGAGGCTTCGATGTTTCCTCAAAGCATCCTGCACATGCTCCAGCACAATGGTCGCTGCATCTTGGAGAAAGTTGCGCGGCTCGATGTAATTTGAATTTAGCACGGCACCAGTTAATACGCGGCTTTCGAACGCAGTGTCTATTTCGCGCCACAAAAGTCCTGTGCTGGAATGTCCTGCACCTTCACGCACGAAACGTCCGCGCAACGAATATTTTAGTCCTTCGAGTCGCGCGATTCGAGCAACCAACGATTGTCGAACCCCAATCGATAATCGAGGACGTTTCACTCGGCTGTGTTCTTCCAACGATTCAATACACTCGTTGCACCGTTCTTCCCACGCGAGGTATTCTTCTCGCGAAATCAATCGTTCGGATTGATCTAACAATTGACGTTCTGTTTGCATGAATTCTTCCATGATTGTAAATGGAATGTAAATGTGATATCTTTTCCGCGCAACGCGTTGCAACGATTTGAGGCTTTGTGCAGTTTGGAGCGCGCTTTTATAACTAGGTATCTCGATTCGATATCTCTGTCTAACTCTTTCGGTGTACCCTCTCCCTCGAATGCATTGCATGTAAAAAAAAAAAAAAAAAAAAAAAAAAATGGTGATCCGTCCCAACATGGTTCTCTGCAGTTTCTGTTGATGCAGCATAATTCTTTCTGTGATTCACGCTTATGACGAAATAGCGCGCAAAATCTACGACACAGTTTCTGCTGACACCTAATTCTAAGATTCGACGCTTTCAAAAGTATTATATTACATTCAACACGTGCCAAGACTTTTATCCTTGAGGGTGAGACTCAAATTACATGCGATCGTGCAATATGCAGCATCATTAGGATTGAAAAAACATTATGGAAATGTTGGAAGTTTTAAAATAAAATGTGGTGGTGGGGGAAGCAATCACACCGTTATTTAAGCCCGCTCTCCGACCCTATTCCATCAATCGCTCTGTAGCCTCAGTGACTTTCGACGGAACAAATACTACTCTGAAAAAAAAAGTGCAGTACTAGTGTCGAAGGAAACGCCGAACGTATGAATTATTACGTTCCGATCATGCAGGATGATGGTATAGCTCAATGTGGGGAGGAGACAGTTGTTTGGTATGGCTTAATTTTACATATTCTTAAATTTTTTATGTTTGTGCAAACAATTTCATATCTTTGATTGCTCTCTTAGCCCGCGCCGAACATCGCGTATCATGGTCAGATGATACGCATTAACATCCATGGGCAGCAAATATTTGGAAATTGGAATCAGCGTACGACCTACGATCGATGTAGAAATTGTTCTCGGCGATAATCGTGGGATGTATCTCACGTTACCATGGCATACATGGCATGCGCTATGCAGTAGTCGTACAGCCATTGAAGAACGTTCGCGATTACCTGGATCACCTTCGATGCATATGGATAAATTAACGATAGATTTTTGTAAGATCTATAATTCTCCAATTGTAAGGATAACGTAGTGTTGTAAAAATGAGCTTCGAGCCGTGAGCTTCAAGAGCTCGAGTCGCGGCTCAAACCCTAAAGGCTCGAACCCTTAAGGCTCGAAGCTTGTAGCCTTGAAAGCTCGAGCCTTTAAAGCTCGAGTCTTCAAGCTCGAAGGCTCGAACCTCGTAGCAGTCATAGCCATGACAGCTAGCTCGAGTCGTATAAATTGTATGTAGTGAAGTGATGTACAATTGGTTGAACCATCAAATATTATATCAAGGACTTGGAGTTAACTTCATTACTATTAAACACAAAAGCCTCCAGCTTCGAGGCCCAAGCCTCGAAGCTTGAGTCTCGAGCTTCGAGAGCTCGAGCTTCATATGATATTAGCCTTAAAGGCTGAGTCTTTAAGGTTAAGGTTTAAAGCTTTGAAGACTCGAGCTTTATACAACACTAGGATAACGCTACATGATAAGCCGTTGTATTTCAAACCGGATACAGTAACATTTTTATTAAATCTTGAGCCATGTATAGGCTATGTATATTCGCGACTGTATCAAAATGTAAGAGATGTGCAGACGAAATTTAAAACTTTTGTTAACATGCTACAGCAGAGCGATGTTGCCTGTGAAACGTTAGATGTGCGTCAAGCTGCTAAAATAATATGTGATAGTGAACATTACTGTGAGGATTATCATATAGATTGCGAACTGTTAGCATGCGCCATCAATGATATTCTAGCTGATGCTCGTAGGAAAAATGTTAAATTATATTCTTTTAATTTTAAATAAAATTTCTTAAACGTATATTATTTCTCCATTTTATTTACTCATCTTCCGCCTCGCCACCTAATTCTAAGATTCGACGTTTCTGCTGACGCTGCATAATTATTTCTATGATTCGTGCTGCTAAATGACATCATCCTGCACGGCTGCTCCAGAGGAGTCAAATTACGCGTAATCGCGCGATTCGCCGCGACGTTGAGATTGAAAATTATATTTGAAAAAATAAATTGATAGCTTTAAAATAAAATGTGTTGGTTGCGGTGGTGGTGGGGGAAAGCAATTGCACCTCTATTTAAGCCAGTCTCCTGAACGCTATTCCATCAATCGCTCAGTAGTCTCAGTGACTTTCGATGGAGCAAATAGTGCTCTAAAAAAAAAAATGTATAGAACCATTGATGAAATACTCGCTGGGTGTGAGGATTATTTCGTTCCGATCGTGCGAGATGATGGTGTAGCTCCATGTGGGGAGAATATATATAATGACTGGTAAGGTGTAATTTTCACATCTTAAAATTTTTGTTTATTTCTAATACGAGTGGGCAATTTCATAGCTTTGATTGTTCTCTTAGCCCGCGCCAAGGATCGCGTATCATGGTCAGAATATACGCATTAACATGTATGGGTAGCAAATATTTGGAAATTGGAATCAACGTAGGATCTATAGTCGATGTAGAAGTTCTTCTCGGTGATAATTATGGAAATCATCTCATATTATCATGGCATACATGGGGTGCGCTATTCGACAGCCGTGAAACCATCGAAGAATGTGCACGATTCCCTGAACCTGACACAATGCGAATTGATAATTTAACAATATAATTTTTTCGGATCATTGATTCACCAATTATAAAGATTACACAATGTGATAATACACTGTATTTCACACTGGACACGGCAACATTTTTATTTAATCTTCAACCATGTATAGAGTATATGTATCCGCGGATGTATCAAACTGCAGAAGATGCGAGAGTAAAATTTGAAATTTTTGTTAATGTGTTGCAGCAGAGCGATGTTGTCTGTGAAACGTTAGATATGCGTCGTGCTGCTAAAATCATACGTGATAGTGAACATTACTGTGAGGATTATCTTGTAGATTGCGAACTGTTGGCATGTGCAATCAATGATCTTGTAGCTCATGCCCGTAGGAAGAAAAACTGTTAAATTATATTCATTTAATTTTAAATATATATTCTTAACCCAATATGTTTGTGACGAATATGTGAGACGTTCACTTTATTGTTTTAATATTGTACAGTTTCATAACCCGTAATCTTAAGCGTGTCTTAACTTAAGTTTGTATTTACCCGCTCTCGTACGCCCAATGAGAGTTGATATTGCCGTTCTCGTCGCTCCCGTGGTTTGGGTGGACCGAGTAGCTCGGGCCTCGGGATCGGCGGAGCGGGGATGATCTTCTTTCGGCGTACCGGTATCTCGCGGCCTACGTGCCGATGTCTTGTTCACGCGCTTTCAAAGTGACAATACGTACCGTTGTCTCGCGACCTCTGAACCGCGAGAATCCTCGTTTTCTACTGGAACGAGGGTATAATTAGATCGAAGGTTTCGGGCTAACGAGCCTTTCAATAATTAATACCAGCGGGAATTGTTACCACTGTGCGCGCTCGAAACGCTGTTTTCGAAATAATTAAAACTATATTCTACAATTACGGACACGAGTCGTTTCTCCGATTAACCTGCTCTCCTTGATTTGAACGTGTAGCTTAATTAAAACTTTAAATATTAAGGTTCATTTTGCTCATTTTCTGGTCCTTCGAGCCGGATGTATTTCCCATTCGGCGCCCGAGAAGCGTCGCGATGCCGCGAAGGGATCGAAGCCATCTTCCGACCGCTCCAGGACGGCGCTCCCGGTAAAGGCTGAGGCTCCACCTAAAAGGGGCAAACGCACTCGTCAGTGTCCAATGTGTCAGGGCACTCACAACTTAAATTACTGTCCGCAATTTAAGGGGATGAGCGCGGGCGATCGTAAGATCCAGGCCATCAAGGTAGGCGTTTGTTTATCTTGTTTAAACGTGGGACACATGGTGGCTGAATGTCCTTCCGCCTTTCGCTGTCTGGTCTGTGAAGCGAAGCATCACACACTCCTACATGATGCCTATGTGACCTCAGACCAAAGGACGGAAAACAACGCCAGTGTTCCACAGGAATCTATCTCCAGAGCTGCGGTTAATTCAATTTGCGCCAAACGTTTGGTTTTATTGGCAACGGCCCGGGTGCGCCTATGGGCCCCGAATGGGAAATACATTTCGGTTCGCGCAGTGCTTGATCAGGGCGCTGATGCGTCGTTTGTCAGTGAATGGGTGGCCCAAACCCTTCATCTAAAGAGGAGGCCTACTCACGTTACTCTGGCCGGCTTTCAGGGACGAGATGTCGGCGTAGCAAAACACGAGGTCCAATTGAGCGTGACAGCTGACTTCGATTCCTCTTTCAGACATTCCTTTTTTGCGCTGGTGACTCACGAGGTGATTCCTCCGACTCCTTCACGCCTGGCTACAGTATCTGACTGGCCTCACTTGAAGGATCTTAACCTAGCGGATGCGGACTTCCACAAGCCTTCCCAGGTGGACATGCTGTTCGGTGCGGATGTCTGCGCTTCCCTGTTTGGAGAGACGCGCCAAGGTCCATCTGGTTCGCCTGCCGCTACGCATACGCCTTTCGGCTGGGTGATTTTCGGGCCAGTTCCCCAGGAGGCTGACCTTGCTGTGTCTTCCAAGCGTCGTGTGCTCCACACGCGCGTACAGGATCCCTTGTCCGTTGAGCTGCAGCGATTTTGGGAACTGGAGGAGATTCCGGAGTCGTCACCTGTGAGCCCTGAGGAAGTCTGGTGTGAGGACAACTTTGTGGAAACCCATACGAGGGATGAAACAGGACGATACGTCGTGCGTCTACCTTTTCGACGTAATTGCGCGTCCACACTTGGCTCTTCCAGGCCAGCTGCCATGAGCACGTTGCTCACTAATGAACGTCGACAGCAGAAGGACCCAAGGTTACGCCGCAGCTATGTAGAGTTCATGGAGGAGTATCACCGTCTTGGACATATGGAGAGATTGTCGGAGGGGTTGAGCGCTTCGTTGCCGGTCTTCTACCTACCCCATCACGCAGTGTGGAAGGGAGAGGGGGATACCTCCAAGATTCGCGTAGTTTTTAACGCCTCCTGTACAACCTCTTCGGGAGTCTCCTTGAACGACTTGTTGTCCCCTGGGCCGAAACTGCAAACCACGCTCTGGAGCGTGTTAACGAAGTGGCGACTTTTCAGATATGCCTTCTCGACGGACATTGTCAAGATGTTTAGGCAGATCTTGATTCACCCAGCTGATCGAGATTGGCAACGCATCTTATGGCGTCCGGACCCAAGTCACTCACTGGACACGTATCGGCTGGCCACGGTGACTTATGGAACTGCTCCAGCGCCGTACTTGGCGTTGAGAGTCCTGCGCCAACTTGCGATGGATGAGGGAGAGCGTTTTCCGCTTGGTGCTCAAGTCCTCTTGCAGCATTCCTATGTGGACGACCTCCTGGCGGGCGGCCATCACCTAGAGGACACAGTCACGGTTCAACGGGAGCTCATCGACATTTTGAGTGCTGGAGGGTTCCACCTAAGTAAGTGGGCCACCAGTCATCCTCTATTAGATCTGCAGGACTCAGCAGGAACGAAGCTGTTCAACGAGCCGGACACTCACGGTGCGTTGGGACTTCTCTGGTCACCAATCACAGACACGCTATCGATCAAGGGACCGACGTTATTACCAGTCCAGCTGGACGGTTACTGGACCAAGAGAAAGGTGCTGTCCGAATTGGCTCGCCTCTTCGACCCTATGGGCTGGCTCGCCCCTGTGCTGGTAAGGGGTAAAATTCTGATGCAGGACCTTTGGCTCTGTGGAGTAGGTTGGGATGATCCGATCCCTCCGCCAGTGGACGCCTCTTGGAACTCATTTAGGGAGAGTCTACCTGAGCTAGGTGATGTACGAGTCCCAAGATGGGTTTCCTATATACCGGATCAGGCCCAGGTCGATTTCCATGGGTTTTGCGACGCATCGGAAAGGGCCTACTGTGCAGCAGTATTTCTCAGGGTCCATATTACGAGCCAACGACAAACGTTTTCCCATCTTTTGGTCGCTAGAACTAAGGTTGCGCCGGTAAAGGTTATAAGCGTGCCGCGTCTCGAGCTTTGTGGTGCCATTCTCCTTGCTCGGTTGCTAAAACAAACGCAACGAGAGCTGGTTCTTCAAGATGCACGGATCTACGTCTGGACCGACTCCTCGGTTGTGATGGCCTGGACCCGATCACACGCGTCACGCTGGAAGCCCTTTGTGGCTCATCGAGTGGCGGAAATTCAGCGACTACTACCTGACATTCCCTGGCGTCACGTTCGCTCCTTGGACAACCCCGCCGATCTTGCGACAAAAGGAATGGACTCCTCTTCCTTTAAATCACTCCCTCTTTGGTGGCACGGCCCTGAGTGGCTGATTCGCTGTCCAAAGGAGTGGCCTGATTCTGATTTGGACCTGAAATTGGTTGAGGCTCCGGAACAACGAAACTCGGCGGTCGTTAATGCTGTACAGGAGAGTAAAACAAATGAGTTGCTAGCTCGTTTCTCCAACTTCCCTCGACTTTGTCGGGTCATTTTATTGGTCCGAAGATTTGTCTTTAATCTACGACATAGAGGTCAAAGGCAAACCGGGTTTCTTACCTCTGTTGAGTTGTCGGAGACGCGAAATTTGATTTGCAGGCTGAGTCAATTAGAAACCTTTCCAGACGAGGCTGACGATCTACGGAAAGGAAGGCCAATCAAACTGGCCTCCCCTTTGGCGCCTCTTCGAGCCTTTCTCGACGAGCAAGGACTCATTCGAGTCGGCGGCAGGCTGCGTCAAGCTGCCCTCTCGTTGGACTACAAGCATCCAGTCGTTATTAGTCGACATTAGAGCTGTTGATACCCGGGAGAACGGGTACCCGGGTACCCGTGAGATAACCGGGAGAAAAAAAATTCCCGGGTAGGCGCTACCCGGGTAAACTACCCGAGATACTCGAGACTCTCGAGATCTCATAAAGTACCGTTCCATAATTGAAGCCACACTGAGCGTCATAGCCTTCGAGTCGAAGGCTTCGACCCCCGGGGAGACAGGAATACCCATTACGAAGTGAGGAATCTCCAGCTCCGAATTTCTCATCAGGTCTTTGCGAAAACGACGCCAATCGATTCCTTATGTTTCTCCGATGAACATAATACCAAGAACGACATAATTCAGACCACAATGAAGAAAATTCCATGAACAAATGATTTGCATAATTTCAAATTCACTTCGTTAAAAATAGCTCGATTTACACGAAATTTGGTATGATTTTCATCGGAAAAACATAAGGAATCCATCGGTGTCACTTCCATATCGATACGATGAACATTAAATAGCTTCTTAATATACTGTAATGAATATTTTACCCTCGAGTACGGGGGACCGACCTCGATTCGCTGCGGTCGGCCGAGGATTCATAATACCTGATTCAGAAATAAAATAATTCTTAACTCTTTATCGTATCGATATGGAAGTGACACCGATGGATATCTTATGTTTTTCCGATGAAAATCATACCAAATTTCATGTAAATCAGACCATTTTTAACGAAATGAATCTGCAAATGAAAAACATTTGTTCATGGAATTTCCTTCATTATGGTCCAAATTACGTCGTTCTTGGTATTATTTTCATCGGAGAAACATAACGTTTTCGCAAAGATCTGATGAGAAATGCGGAAATCCTGGGCATTTCTCACTTCTTAATGTTATTCGAACCCCTTCGAGGGTCGAAAGCCATAAAATTCGGTGAGGTACCGCAGGGGGTTGACCTCGCCACAGGGTGCCAGACGGCATCTCTCTGACAGGCATCGCTCCAGAATTACGTTCTGTACTCTGTAAGTTCTCGAGATTCTCGAGAGTCTCGGGTAGTTTTCCCGGGTAGCGCTTATCCGGGAATTTTCTTCGTCCCGGGTATCTCACGGGTACCCGGGTACCCGGGTATCTCGTGTTCCCGGTCCACAGCTACAGCCCTAGTCGACATTCCTCTTTGGCGAGACTTCTAGTGACTGATGCTCACTTGGCCACACTTCATGGTGGTCTTACCTTAACTCGTAGTTATTTACTACAGAAATATTGGATTCCCAGAGGACGTCCTTTAATCAAGGAGATCCTTCGCAGCTGTCTGCGATGTCTGAGATTCCGGGGCGCCACCGGGCGCCAACAGATGGGTGATCTTCCGGTTTCGAGGTTACAGCCCTCGAGGCCATTTCTAAAAAGTGGCATAGACTATGCTGGACCACTTTCACTACGAACAACAAAGGGAAGAGGTCACAAGGCATATAAGGGCTATATCGCTGTCTTTGTGTGCCTCTGTACAAAGGCAATTCATTTGGAGGTGGTTTCAGACCTTACCTCCACTACCTTTGTTACAGCGTTCCGTAGATTTGTGTCACGACGGGGTCACTGCGCTGAAATGCTAAGTGACAATGCTACCACGTTTCGAGGAGCCGACGGGGAGCTGAGGAACCTTTTCAAGGCGGCGTCCAGCTTTTATAAGGAGGCCGCTGAGACCTTGGCAATGGACGGGACGAAATGGTCGTTCATTCCGCCTTACTCGCCTCACTTTGGAGGTGTGTGGGAGGCCGCCGTAAAGTCGGCAAAGTACCACCTCCGACGGGTTGTTGGAGACCACACTTTGACCTTCGAGGAGCTTACAACCTTGATGTGTCAGATTGAGGCGTGTTTGAACTCCAGACCGCTCACAGCCCTATCTGATGATCCGTCTGACCTTTCCTCTTTGACACCCGGTCATTTCCTTGTCGGCGAGCCCCTGATCACCATCCCTGAACAAAATACCTCGGATATTTCGATCCATGGGTTGGCAAGGTGGAAGCTAATTTCTAACCTCCGTGACCATTTCTGGCGTAGATGGACCCAGGAGTATCTACACCAACTCCAACAACTGCCTAAATGGAGGAGACGCCAATACAATTGGAAGGTTGGGACTCTCGTTCTCGTCAAAGACGAGCTCCTGCCTCCGACAAAGTGGGCCCTTGGCAGACTCCTGGAGGTCCATCCGGGGAAGGACGGATTAGTACGCGTCGTCAAGGTCCGTACCGCCACGAAAACGATGACACGCTCTATTGGAACGTTGTGCCCTCTACCGGACTGCACACCAAACGAACCACTGGACCGGGAGCGGGAACACAATACTGCCGTGTCCGACACGCACTAGGGCCCCCTGGTGTTCGGTCGTCACGGCGGGCGGTGAGGCCTCTTATCGTTGCACTGGGGACGCATTAGTACATGCTTAGTCTTTCTAACCCGGCCGCATTTCCTTTTTGTATAAAATTCGTTTATCTTTTATGGTTTCGTCGTCGTGCCCTCGGACGAGGCGGGCGGCATGTTTGTAACGAATATGTGAGACGTTCACTTTATTGTTTTAATATTGTACAGTTTCATAACCCGTAATCTTAAGCGTGTCTTAACTTGTGACCGTCTTCGGTTTGCGAGACGGTCGCCGGTGGGACGGAGAAGGAGTTTATTGCCGACTCAGTCGGTAAGGCCGGGTTCGTCAAATGAGTAAGGCGTGTTAAACAATAACAATGTTTATTCAGCTGTAATTATGTTTACAATATCTTCCGCGTGACGGTTGCGGGGCGGAGACTCGACTCGGTAAATCGCGACGGCGTGGTTCTCGCGGCGGCGGCGCTGGCGACGAGCTGGGGGATCAAGGATGTGGAGTTTTGTGGAACGTTCTACTCGGAAGGGCCTTAACAGGCACGATCGTACGAGAGTCGTATAGTGGCGTTCCCGTGTGCAATAGGGCTCTGGCCGATAGCGGCGCGGAGACACCTTACAGGCGAGGTAAAGCACAAGATCTCTCTCGGCCTATTTAGGAAAGAGGCTGGTTACTGGCACAGCGTGACGATAGGTCAAGCGTGCACACCTCACGGAATCCAAAAATATGAGCGTCTTGGCGGACGGTACGGCGGCGTCAGCGGCTAATCCGTGCGGAACAAGAGCTATCAGTTTCGCTCGCCGCGGTCCTTATATCGCGAGCCCGTACATCTTCGCCCGCGAGACAGCTCGCGGCGCGCACTCGGCTTATCGGCGCGGCGCCGTACGCCTGCGCGGCGCGTGACGTGACTTCGTCACAAACTTAAGTTTGTATTTGCCCGCTCTCGTACGCCCAATGAGAGTTGATATTGCCGTTCTCGTCGCTCCCGTGGTTTGGGTGGACCGAGTAGCTCGGGCCTCGGGATCGGCGGAGCGGGGATGATCTTCTTTCCGTACCGGTATCTCGCGGCCTAAGTGCCGATGTCTTGTTCACGCGCTTTCAAAGTGACAACACGTACCGTTGTCTCGCGACCTCTGAACCGCGAGAATCCTCGTTTTCTACTGGAACGAGGGTATAATTAGATCGAAGGTTTCGGGCTAACGAGCCTTTCAATAATTAATACCAGCGGGAATTGTTACCACTGTGCGCGCTCGAAACGCTGTTTTCGAAATAATTAAAACTATATTCTACAATTACGGACACGAGTCGTTTCTCCGATTAACCTGCTCTCCTTGATTTGAACGTGTAGCTTAATTAAAACTTTAAATATTAAGGTTCATTTTGCTCACAATATTATTTCTCCATTTTATTTACCCGTCTTCCTCCTCACCACCTAATTTTAAGATTCAACATTTCTTAATTATTATTTCTCTGCGTTGGGGGGAAGTATCTATTGATTTGTAAAAAGTATTCAGAAAATATTTGGCGAAAAAAATTTCTGGGGCTGGATCGAGTCTGAAAAAAGATTTTTCATACAAGACCCGGCCCCAGAAATTTTATTAGAGGGAGGGGATGACCCTCTGTGGAAATTTTCGGGGGTGGGTCCGACGTGGAGAGGTCTCCGCGGCTGTTCGGCCTGGACTGATCCCCTCCACGATTGCGGCTTCCCCCACTCCGCGGCTCATGCGCGCGCAATCGGTCATCCATTCCGCACTTCCCCCGCTTCCCCCCGCGCCCATGTTTCCCTCCACCACACTCCCCCGCGCGCCCTCACTTCCCCCCGCCCCCGCGCTCCCCTCAGAGGACCAGAGTTGGAATCCCCATTACCTTACTACTCTCGTATGGTTCTATTTCGACAGAAGGTATTTCTATCTTGATGTCCTTAGAGGATGTATTTATCGCGTATAAGTATCCTATTCCGTCATCGTTTGTGACTATGGCATTGCCCATTAGGATATTGGGGTGTAAGTTTAATTTAGGAACGTATCCTGTTTTCAGGCCTGGATTTAAAATTTTTATTGGTATTTGATAACGCATTCGGCCCGGTATTGTTATTTCCCCGTCTTTAAATGGAAGTATTTCATTTCCTATTACGACACCTAGCCTGGAGTAGTCTATTGTTGCTCCGATTCCTCGGAAAAAATCTGTTCCCAAAATTCCATCCTGCGCGAGAGGCAGAGTCTTTACTACGGGGATTTCAACTAGTGTGTCTAATATTTTTGTTTTTATGTATCCTAAAGTAGGTAGAGAACCCTCTGTTATTCCCCTTAGATCGTACACGACGTCGTTATAAATATGTGTTCCTGGAGATATGGCATCTTGTTTTATTACGCTTAAATCGGCTCCCGTGTCGATCATCATTAATACTTTGTTCTGCTTAAACTCTGAACTTGTCAATGCTATGCTGGGGGCTCTCCCGATTGGTTGAAGTGTTAAGACGGCTTGCCTGCGTACGGGATTTTGAGAAGGATTTGACGATTCTTTGGGATTTAGTGAATTCTCGGATCTTCGCCTATCATTATACATCTTCTTTCTACATTCCTCGATTGTGTGTCCCTTATTTTTGCAATATCTACATTCGAGTTGTTGTGGTTTACGCGGCGCGGTATTACGTGGTGCCATTCTTGAACCAGTGTTGTGTGATGGCCTTGGCCCAGAACTATATGGTGTTGATCGCGACGCGGAGTTTATCTTCCGGCATTCCTGAACCGTGTGTCCTACCCTTCGACAATGATCACAGTATTTTGACTGCCAACTAATTTGCGCTATTTGCCCTACTGGGAATTTACTGCTACAGTCATTCGCTGAGTGCCCGTACCCATAACAATTTGTGCAATGTGTGGAGTGTGATAGTCCTTCCGCGAATTTATTTCTCATTAAGTTCTCCTGACATTCGGCTTCGGCTTTTATAGCAGATTCTATGGCGGTATCGAGGTCAGTGAATTCGACTGTACGCATTCGTGCGTAGATTTCTGGTTTTAAACCCGTTAAAAATGCCTTAATTGAATTTATTTCGGCGGATTGATTGTATTGTGCTACGTGTAAAGGAACCTCTATTTCGTTACAGTGTTTTAATTGTAGAAAAATCCCGGAGACTCTACTGCTATAATCTACAGTGGCTTCATTCTGCATCTGGGCTACCTTTGACATTTCTCCATATAATTGGATTGAAGAATACAGTGGTGCGAAACGAGCGTTGAGGACCTTAATTACCTCCTCTATAGTATTGTAATCCCCGTTTAATATAACTCGAGAGGCTTGCCCGAACAGTTTGCATTTAATTAATTGTACTAAGCCATATTCGGCATTCGGTGCGATCATATTTTTCGCGTTTCTACAGCATTTCGAGAATTGATGTATTGTAATGTTTCGCCCATCAAAGGCTGGAACCGTGTCTGCGGCATCGCGGATCCTAGTATGCGGTTGACGCGAATTATCCTGACTAATTTGTAGGCGTTGTAGCTCTTCTACAACTGCGTCTACCTGAGTTGGGTTGCTACCGGTTGCTCCGTCGGTAGGCATGATTGAAAATTTTTTTTTCGAAAATTTGCCTGATTTAGTAAGATGAAGTCTTGTTTTTCGCTAGGAGAGTATATTCTCCCTTGCCACACGTTTTGCGGTTTAAAGCAATTTCATATCCCACCGCTGTCACCAAAATTTTAACCTGTAACGTGCTCAAACGAGACTGAGCCGTTAGTTGCAGGCGATTCCACAAGTAGAGCGGTTTACCTGTGAAATTATGGGATTGGTTCGGGTGGCGTGCAATTAAGAAATGAATTTCACAAACGAGAGTCCTTCTTTAACAAAAATTAACAGTGGATTTATTCAATAATAAAGGTTTGACTCTAGGTCAAAAATAGAATATATAATGTTTGAACTTAAATGGTAAGTATTATAATGAATCGACGTATTAGTCGATTTTAAAGAGTACGTTTGATTTGGTTTCGACGCTTGATCGGTAATAAAGAATACGCTTGCTTACGGTTTCAAACTAATAGGGTAACTAAGTACAGTTTAACTGTTTTGTATAATTGTTGGTATAATGATACGATACTAAATCGTATTTGAGCAATAAGTCGCTATACTTTGTTTAGATAATAATAATGACGCTAGGTCGATTTGGTATTATAATAAGAATGTTTCTTCTGGTGCCTATGAGCTGGCCCACGCTTTCCAGGAAGGAAGCTGAGGGGCTAGTTAAAGCGACCTCGGAAAGGTTGAATGTAGGATTTTGAGGGGCTAGTTAAAGCGACCTCGGAAAGGTTGAATGTAGGATTTTGAGGGGCTAGTTAAAGCGACCTCGGAAAGGTTGAATGTAGGATTTTGAGGGGCTAGTTAAAGCGACCTCGGAAAGGTTGAATGTAGGATTTTGAGGGGCTAGTTAAAGCGACCTCGGAAAGATTTTGAGGGGCTAGTGAAAGCGACCTCGAAGGAATTTGAGGGGCTAGTGAAAGCGACCTCGTAGGAATTTGAGGGGCTAGTGAAAGCGACCTCGGATAGGTGTTGAGAGGCTAGTGAAAGCGACCTCGGAAAGATTTTGAGGGGCTAGTGAAAGCGACCTCGAAGGAATTTGAGGGGCTAGTGAAAGCGACCTCGTAGGAATTTGAGGGGCTAGTGAAAGCGACCTCGGATAGGTGTTGAGAGGCTAGTGAAAGCGACCTCGGAAAGATGTTGAGGGGTTAGTGAAAGCGACCTCGGAAAGGTGTTGAATGTAGGAAGTTGAGGGGCTAGTGAAAGCGACCTCGGAAAGATGTTGAGGGGCTAGTTAAAGCGACCTCGAAGGAAGTTGAGGGGCTAGTTAAAGCGACCTCGGAAAGGTGTTGAGGGGCTAGTGAAAGCGACCTCGAAGGAATTTGAGGGGCTAGTTAAAGCGACCTCGTAGGAATTTGAGGGGCTAGTTAAAGCGACCTCGGAATGGTTTATTGTAAGAATTTGAATGTAGGAGATTGAACGTTGGATTTTGAGGGGCTAGTTAAAGCGACCTCGGAAAGGTTGAATGTAGGTAGTCAGGACGTAGAATATATATATACTTGTTGAGAGACTTTTATAAGCGGCGTGCTTATTGTTCGGTAGCAGAACTCAGTTTGAATCTAAGCTGCTGGCAGGATCGTATTTATACGGAGAAAAAGCAACGATAAGCTCTCGGGAAGAAATCGAATTAACCGGAATTACTACTAACCCAATTCATACCTTAGGAACAACAATTCTTCATATCCATGAAGCTCCCGCACTTTTCTATGTGGTAAAAGAGCTTGCAATAGAAGCAGACGGACTTATAGGAAGCCCGTTCTTAAAACAGGAGGAGGCCGAAATTTCCTATTATCATGGGACGTTGGTGTTAAAAAACAAACCAACCCGACCTTTACGTTTTTCAAACTATCTAGACATACTTCAAACAAAAGACCTACCGACGTCGACCAAACATCGTATCGAACCTAGGACGTCGCAACAGATTGCTATTACAATAACTAACCCGAGGATTAAGGAAGGATATTTACCACGTATCAAGACCCTCGAACATCTCTACATAGGGGAAGCAGTTGTGAAGAACAACGAAGGGAAGTGCTACGTTATGACAACAAATACCAGCGATGTACCCCTAGACGTGGAGATAGAACCACTAACATTGGAGCCTTTCGATATATTCAATTCATCGGGCGAAGATCTTTACCCAGCCATAGAACACCCGTCAAAATTCAAAACCAACGAAACTAGAAAAGGAAAAATCTTAGAATCCTTAAACACAAAGCATTTGAACAAGGAGGAATTAGATTTCGTCACAAATTTAGTCAGAGAATTTCCCGACCGATTCTATCTTCCTGGAGATAAACTTGGGAAGGCCCGCGAGTTTAAACATTCAATTCATACATCTAACGATATTCCAATCAACACGAGACAATATCGGTACCCTCTCATACATCAAAAAGAAATTCAAAAGCAAATCAGCGCGTTATTATCAAACGGTATAATTACACCCTCTAAATCTCCATACAACTCACCTCTATGGATTGTGCCAAAGAAAGAGGATGAAAAGGGAGAGAAACGTTGGCGTCTAGTAATAGATTTTCGCGGCCTCAACGAAATAACAATTTCCGATAAATATCCATTACCTCAAATCACGGAGATTTTAGATCGGTTAGGAGGAGCTAAATACTTCTCAGTCTTTGACCTCGCTAGTGGATTTCATCAAATAGAAATGGACCCGAAAGATAAAGCTAAAACTGCATTCACTACTCCAAATGGACATTACGAATTTTCTCGAATGCCCTTCGGATTAAAGAACGCACCACCCACCTTTCAACGCCTGATGGATCAAGCACTCACTGGACTTCAAGGAACAGACCTCTTTGTCTAATTGCACGACATAGTAATTTACGCATCATCATTACAGGAACATAATATCAAGGTCAAAAAGTTGTTAAACCGCCTTCGAGAACATGGATTAACCCTCCAGACCAACAAGTGCCAATTCTTACGAAAGGAGGTTGCATACCTTGGACACATTATCTCGAAGGAAGGGGTAAGGCCTGATCCTAGGAAATTAAAAGCCGTTCAAGATTTTCCCACACCTACAACGCAGAAGAACATTCAACAATTCTTGGGACTTGTAGGATATTATCGAAGATTCGTACCGAATTTCACTACGAAAGCAAAACCTCTAATTAACTTATTAGGAAAAGGCATCAAATTCAAATGGACGGAAGAACAAGACCAAAGTTTTAAACAATTACGCAATGAACTTTGTCAACAGCCCATATTACAATATCCAGATTTCAGTAAACCATTCATTGTAACCACAGATGCATCCGATTACGCTGTCGGAGCAGTACTTAGCCAAGGGGAGATAGGAAACGACCTGCCGATTGCCTACGCTTCCCGCAGCCTAAATAAACCCGAGAAGAATTATTCGGCGACAGAAAAGGAATGTTTGGCCATGGTTTATGCCGTAAGATACTTCAGGCCTTACATCTATGGAACTCCATTCACCCTCGTTACAGATCACAGACCCCTGGTCTGGTTACATTCCGTTAAGGACCCCACTTCAAGACTTATGAAATGGAAACTCCGACTCTTAGAGTACGAGTATCAAGTAGTCCATAAATCTGGAAAGACGAATAAGAACGCAGACGCACTGTCACGCAACCCCACTTCTGCGTGCCTACCACTTATTCCACGAGACCCTCAAGATCCTAATTTCAAAGCCCAGATACCGAAAACAGACGCTAACATTGAGACAATTGGGCACCGCATACAACAGTTACGACGCGATAGAGAAGTCCGACCCAAGTATCGGGAGACAAGCAGCAGCTCAGACGAAACAGAAGAAACTGCACGTGGGAACGTTCAACATTCTCCAATAATATACAAGAACCGATCTTTCCCCAGCTTATCTCAAGAGGTAACGATGCCAGATGAACGTCAGGAAACTATAAACACTTTCTCGCCCGTAGCAAATTCCACACAAATCGTCCCTTTAGATAAGGACCAGACCTCATTCGACGATCTAATATCCTTTGAGGAGCCGACCGACAATACTGTCATAGAAAATGCAGGAAATATTCAACAAGAATTACTCAATACACCGCAAGTACCCTTAGAAGTCATGGATGAATTTTTACAACCTTCAATAAACCAGCTACCTGCAGGGACTACAGCCGAAACAAGTGTGGGACAACCACCTGACAGCAGGTCAACTGAACCTAGGGTCTTTGACCGCACGCTTGACCCTTACCCATTCTCCACTACCGACACCGAAAATTCAAACGACCTTGGTGATCTGGAAGAGATTCCACTAGACCAACCACATAAAATTATTGTTTCTTCAAACACCTTTACCGCCGAAGAAGGACATCACGTACATTTCAGTTCTGCCGATTGCAATTTAGTAAACCCCGTTGGAAAATTACTACTAGACACAGAAATGATTAATAAAGCAAATCTTCTGGCAGCACAACCAAAAAAGGGACAGGTGATAACTACGGACAATGGACTATTTAAAACTTTCAGTATAATAATCTCAGAAAACTTCTTTGATAATATTAAAAGAGTAGATGTGCTCGATGGATTGAAAACTCTTCGACACACCTTGGATCAAAATCAGATTAAATCATTTCGAATTTCTACTACGGGGGACCTTCATAAAATACCATCCAATGAATTCGTCAAGATTTTAGAAGAGGTTTTCATGGGAACAGGTCTGCAGATTATTCTATGCAACTGTACCATCACAACACCATCCGAAGAAGACAGACAGCACATCATCAACGAGGCTCACGACAGTTTAATTGGAGGACATAAAGGAGTTACGAAGACATACAAACGCATCCGATCAAAATTCCATTGGCCACAAATGCGCAACGACATTCAGGACTACATCCGAAAATGCCAAAGTTGTCAAGAACAGAAGTTAGTGCGAGCGAAAACTCGTCAGCCGATGTTGATCACCGACACACCTATAGGAGCCTTTGACAAAATTTCCTTAGATACAGTGGGACCTTTACCAATTACACCCAGTGGGAACAGACACATTCTCACCATTCAAGATAATCTAACGAAATATTGCGTAGCCGTAGCAATACCTAACATTCGAGCTACTACAATTGCAGATGCTTTTGCCAGACATTTCATCGCAATTTATGGTACACCTCGCGCAATACTAACAGACAAAGGAACTAGCTTCATTGGAACACTTATGACCAACCTATCTGAAATATTTAAAATTAAACAAATCACAACCTCGGGATATAGACCACAAACCAATGGATCTCTGGAACGAAGCCACATCGTCCTCACTGAATACCTTAAGCATTACATGGATAATTATGAGGACTGGGATCTATTAATACCATTTGCAATGTTTTCTTACAATACATCCGTTCATGAAGCAACAAATTTCACTCCGTACGAATTAATCTTTGGCAAGCCAGCTCGAGAACCAAGCTCTTTTCCAACCGGTGAAAAATTAAAGTCATACGGAGAATACCTAATAGAATTGATAACGCACATGACTAGTATTCGTAATATAGCTTCCGATAATCTAAACAAAGCAAAAATTCGTTCGAAAAATTATTACGATATCCGTGCAAAACCAGCAACGTTTAACGTAGGAGATTCTGTTTACGTACTCAAGGAACCACGCACCAACAAATTTGATCCACACTACATTGGACCGTACCCGATAGTAGACGTGACAGACCTGAATAACGTAGTATTACGAACGCACAATAAATTAATCACCAAGCATCAGGATAAACTAAAACATGCTTACTCTCCATTCACAGTTGAAAACCAACCATGATTTTCACATATTTGCTCCTGCTACCTCTCGCTGTCATTGGCGACAGTCAAATTATAACACCAATTCAAGAGGACACCGGACTCTTCTACGAAAAATTACCCGACATAAGGACCTTCCAATCACAATGGCGCCTAGTCACATCTCTCGATGTCAATCGGTACCTCAGTTATGCTCCACATGTGAAGCATCATATCTTGGCTATGAATCAACTTTGCAATCGTCATGATTCTATCAACTGCCTCAGCAAAGAATTGGGACCACGATTAATCAAGAAAGAAGAAACCACCGTGCATTATAGCAATCTGATACGCACCGCAATAGGTGACACCTCATATTTTAAAACACCATCCCCACGGCGTAGCGTACCTTTCGGATTCATCGGCACTCTCAGTAAAATGTTATTTGGAACCTTATCACAAGAAGACGCCGACTACTACAACCGTGAATTAAACAAAATTTACAAGGATCAACGTGAAATTACTGAAATAATAGCAAACCAGACGCATATTATAAAAGGAGAATTTTCAATCACACACGCAAGGTTAGTTAATTTAACTCAAATCATATCTCAACTAACGAAAACGATGGCCATACACTCCGAAGCATTACAAGAGACGCAGTCAGACATCAACAAACTACGTTTCGAAGCAGCCATCAGGGACTCTGTATTTGAAATAGAAAGAGGTTTGGACGATTATAGCACGAACCTACTGTTGCTAATAGATGCAGTCCTGTTAGCAAAACAAGGAATTTTGCACCCTGCTATTCTATCCCCAGAGCAATTATTGAAATCAGCTCAAAGAATTAAGGAAATACTTACATACGAATTTCCCTTAACACCCGAGGAATTGCTCACAGAACAAATTGAGAAAATAACAAACTTAAACGTAATTTTCACTAAAGGAAGAATACTCTTCGAACTCACCATACCTTTATTAGAGCGAAAAACCTACAATTTATATAAAATATCCCCTGTCCATCGACACACAACCTGGGAACAAAAAGGGTAATTTCTTATATCCAACCACAAACCCAGTTTATTGCAGTCTCAGCAGACGAACAACAATATTTCTCTCCAACGGAAGAATATTTAAGGACTTGCCGGTTACACCACAATCAATTTTTGGGACCAGCAACTCTACCAGTATATCAAGCAGATCGACAACCAACCTGCGAATCTACGTTGTTATTGAACCCCATTTTGAATAAAATATTTATTGGTATTGAAATATTTATTTCTATAAAAATATATCTGCTTAATATTATTAAGCGCAGTTGGAAAGCACCGAATCTTACATTGCGTTACACAGTGTCACCTTTGCACGCTGCGGGAAAGCACCTTTATGTACTTGCAGCTCATTTTGATTTCACAACTTTTTTTTATTTTGTAATTATCTTCTATTTTTTGTGATGTCATTGTCCCCAAAGACCTTCACCCGGGACGTGACATAATTTTGGTGACAGCGGTGGGATCCGTCCACCGTTGAAAGAAAATAGATTCTCTGACGCGGTACCCACAAGGTCCCAACATTTAAACAGTGCATTGAACACCCTAGTCGGTGTCAACCATGTTGACGGAGCCGCAGATTACAAAGTTTGACGGCATATTTGAACGCGCTAACCTGTATTTCGGGAGGCGTAGCTACAACCATTGACGGCAACGAGGTTTGCTTAACCGGTTAACTGGCAATGTATCTAGAGACGCGGTAGCGTCTCGACGCCAAGTACATGAAAAAAAAAAACACCCTGTATATCGAACTGTCCCTGTCGATCGAACTGTCCCTGCCGCTACCGTGTATCTTTACTCGTCGCGGAGGCATTCTGACACTTATTTCATTATATCTTATTACGCCTGCAATATTTTCTAAATTTAAAGGCATTTTTCTTATGTAAACCGCATATCAGCTTTCGAATAAGACCAATTTCAATAAAATCGGTCCACGCATGCTAGAGATATCGTAATATCGTCTCATGGAAATGTCATTTCTGGTAAGAAAAATTTTTCTTCTCCAGTCGAAAATTTCGTCAACCAAATAAGTTTCGTCAACCAAATACGTATACTACGCGTTACACACACACACCTATCAGTTTCGCACACATGTTTCGTTCGTCGACTCTCGGGATCATTCCGCAGAGTATATACCCTTATATACCCTTATACTCTTATGTACCTACCCTTATACCCTTACACCCTTATATACCGTTATACCCTTATACCCTTATACTCATATATATTCCCTTACACCCTTATACTCTTATATATACACCCTTCTATACCTTTATTATTATAACTTTACACCCTTATATATTTACCCTTATACCCTTACACCCTACTCTTATATAATCCTACACCCTTATATACACTTATACTCTTATACTTTTATATACCCTTATACCCTTACACCCTTTACCCTTGCACCCTTTACCCTTGCACCCTTTACCCTTGCACCCTTTACCCTTGCACCCTTTACCCTTGCACCCTTTACCCTTGCACCCTTTACCCTTGCACCCTTTACCCTTGCACCCTTTACCCTTGCACCCTTTACCCTTGCACCCTTTACCCTTACACCCTTATATATTTTTATATTTCACTGTTGAGCAGGGCTTGAAACCGTTATTATAAAGATTTAGGTTCTTGAAAGAGTTATGAAGAACCATTATTCTGAATAACCGTTATAAAGAACCTAAATATCAGACTATGTAAGTATTAGTTACGGTTCCTATATAGCTCTATAACTTTTATTTTTTAGGTTCTATATAAGTTCCAACCGGTTATAGAACCGATTCAATAATTTTTATTTTTTAGGTTCAATATAAGTTCCAAAGCGGTTACAGAACCGATTCTTGTAACGATTGTACAGAATTTTATAGAAAATGAAATGACAACATATTACAACTATATACTACTGTGTATAACCAAATTGTTTAAAAATTATTATAAATAAGTAAGTAAATATTAATGCGTAAACATTTGACCCAAATGTTTCGATCTAATCGTCTGGAAGATTTTCCATGCATTCAGGATAAATAAACAATTAATACTTGTGTATTAATATGAATTTACATATAATAGTACAATTAATCTTTGAAAAAAGAAGTGAGATCCCCTCAAAAACTTCAATGAATTAAAAAAATTACGCCAAGTACATGAAATCACAAAAATAGAAGATAATAATAATTACAAAATTAAAAAAAGATGTGAAATCAAAATGAACTGCCAGTACATAAAGATAATAATAAAATGAAGTGAAGTGAAGTGAAGTGAAGTGAAGTGAAGTGAAGTGAAGTGAAGTGAAGTGAAGTGAAGTGAAGTGAAGTGAAGTGAAGTGAAGTGAAGTGAAGTAAAATAAAGTAAAATAAAGTAAAATAAAGTAAAATAAAATAAAATCGAAGAAGCTACACAGTACACACGTTTCGTTCGTCGACTCTCGAGATCATTCGACAGGGATCGTTGTCCGTCATTGTACATATATACCTATATACTATTGAATTATAACTTGCCAAATGTTAATCGCTCATATCATAACGTGCGAAGTTGTCCAAATTTGAAATGTCACGATTTTTTATCCCACTTAGGACACAGAAGTATTGTCTCAATCAATTAACAAGGTAAGTCACAAAAATTTTGTAATATTTATATATAGAGTCGCAGAATTGTCCAGAGAAGGTTCGACAGAGAATCATTTTCTTTGGCATAAGTTCCTGGAAATACCGTGTATTTACAAAATAATGTATTGTAACAAATTGCATTTAAATTGACAGATATTTTTTTATACTAGCAAACTATTTTTAATTTAGAGTTTCTATATACCTATGAACCTCGCCCTTTGTTTTGATTTTGCGCGCTCGCGCGGTCCGCGTGACGTGACTTCGTCACAATCTTGACATGTGTGATAATTTATAAATAATTAGTAATTGTGTCATATTTCAGTTAACGATGCAGACGATGAGAATTATTTCAACAGCTGAAAGAGAAAATAACCCTGCTGCACGAGCAAATGAAACAAGCACAATTTCATGTATATGTATAATATAAAATAAATAAAAAATTTATTTCTTTATAAATATTACCAAGATGTTCAAAAAAAAGTCATTGAATATCAAGGATATAATAAACCACAATTTCACAGGATGGAAAAATCTGAAAGATCCTTGCAACAATTGTGATAATTCAAATTCAAACATAATGAAAAATTCAATATAACTGGTTCCAAACAAATTCTTGTTGCAAAATTACATTTGTTCGATCACGATAGTAGTGAAACAACGAAGGTGGAAAGATATTTCCCTAGATGTTCGCGGCCTGGAAGTCAAATATTTGGCGTGGCCAGGATAGGTCAAAGTGTCGATGAATAAGAATTATTTAAAAACGTAAAATAATGAAAGCGTACTCATATTGTCAGAGTTTTAAATTGACAAACAAATTATTTGATGAATGATGTTGGAATTATTTTAAAATGCTTAGCTGTACGTCTGTCAAAGGCAAGGTATAATGCAAAGGCATGGTGTCGATGAATGATCTTAGAATTATTTTATAACGCAATATAATGAAAATGTACTCATATCGTCAGAGTTTTAAATTGACAAATTATCTGGTAGCCTGCGAGAGGGAAGGTATGATTTTTTATTCAAAGTATTAAAATAATTATGTTAGAAATTATTTGTTTATTTTATGTAATTAATTAATTGATTATAAATAAAATAATTAATTAATTATTGCCGCGACCACGGCCACGACCGCGACCACGGCCACGGCCCCAGCCACGGCACTGCTCCAGGATCAGGGCCTTCAGCATAGATGCCTGATCCCGTATGCTTTTTGCCTGCTCCCGAGCCAGGTGGAGGGCGGCCCAGTGCTTTTGCTGGGCCCTCACCCTCCAGCCACTCCTGTTGTGCCGCCGGGTTGCATATCTTTCTGTAATCAGTAAAATAAAATAATTAGAGTCACTTTTATTTTATCTGTTATGTAAATAATTAATGCTCAAATCTGGTTCATTTATATGAAAATTTATCTTAATTTTTAAACTTGTTTCAATAAAATTCTGCAATGATTAATTTTCTACCAATTTTTTATTTAATTAAAGTATTAAGCATTAATACCATATGCCGTGGCCGGGCCTTGTGCAGGCTGCTGTGGCGGCGGCGGCGGCGCGGTTGTTGTGGCTGCCACCACGGCAGCCGATTGGCTACCACTGGCAGTCGCCATTGTTATATCTTCCTCAGAATCTAAAAAATAAATTAAAATAAGTGTATATATACAATTTTTTTATTAATTAATTAATTCTTCTGTAAGTTTATCATCATAATAAAACTTACTAGACAGTAGGGCGGCCTCCTGTGTATTCTAAAAAAATAATAAACAATTAATTAGTAAAAAAAGATGAAAAGTTCATAAAAGCGGCGTGTGATAGAAGAAAGAAAGTCATAAATTAACTATCAGTGGAAGTAGATAGTAACTGTATAGCAAGTAATACCACAAGGAGACATATTAGTCACGTTGAAGCATATTCTAACTTATAACACCATCAATTAGAAACATCAAACATATCTGAGTTGAACGTAAACGAACATGTAAACTACTTTGTCCACGTTAAATGTCAGTGGACGTAGACCGTAACTGTACAACAAGTAATACAACAAGAACATATTGGATACATAGAAGCATATTTTAACTCAGATGTGTTTCATATTTATAATATTTATAATAAATGTCTCACGAATAAAACTAACGAATACAGATAACAGGACTAGAGTATATATATATATGAATATATGAATAATAATAATAATCTGCTACGAGTATACACTTACTGACAAAAGTTAAGAAACAAAATAGTCGTTTAGGATTTACTGTATATTCTTCATCTTCTGAGATACATACATTGGATATAAAATTAGCACAAAGAGATAATATTTCATACGTCAATATACAGTAAATGTTTTTTCGAATACACGCGTCTAAAGACTACAATTAATTTTGGTCGCCGAAACGAAACACACGCCTTGTGACAAATGTGAAGAAACATGTGTACTTCTCGAATAAGTCAAGCTTGCAATGTAAACAAACATGTTTGGAAACGGTCACTGACCGTCGGTCAGTCTCCTTCCTGATATCATCGAAAGTGGTTTGTATTATAACCTGGATTGAATATGGCAAAAAGGCAACATTTAGCTGAAACCGTGAAAGAAAGAATAGTTAAAATGTTTAAAGAAGGCCAGAGAAAAGTTGACATTGCAAAAGTGTTTGGTGTGAATCGTTGCGTTATCACGAAGATTATAAAACGTTTTCAAGAACACAGAACTATTAAAACGGCGGCAGGAACCGGTAGACCGCGAAAAACAAGTCAATTTGTTGTTAAAAGTGATTATAAATTATGTTTCTTAACTTTTGTCACGTATGTTTCTTAACTTTTGTCACAAGGCGTGTGTTTCGTTTCTGCGACCAAAATTAATTGTAGTCTTTAGACGCGTATATTCGAAAAAACATTTATTGTATATTGACGTATGAAATGTTATCTCTTTGTGCTAATTTTGGTTCTAATGTATGTATCTCAGAAGATGAAGAATATACAGTACATCCTAAACGATTATTTTGTTTCTTAACTTTTGTCAGTAAGTGTATATATGAAAATAGTAATTCTAGTACTTACATTGTCTTGCTTCGACATGATGATATTTACTGATCGTTTGAAGACAGGGATACGTTAGTTAGCTTCGCTGATGGAGGGGGAAATACTTACAGGAGCCTCCTGTAGGTATTTCCCCCTCCATAAGCCCGCCGATCCCTGTCTGAAGACGCGAAGAAGAACCACAACAAGCTGAAGGTGGCCCAGATGCTAGTTAAACATTCGAAACGTTCGACAATGCCAGAGCATCATCATAACAGTAAGTATTTAGTGAATATCGATCTATCGATTGAAATTCTTCATTACGTTTCGCGTTAAGGATGTATTGGACGTACAATATCAGACCAAAGTTGAAATACTTGAACAGCTACGTCTTACGCATAGTAAATCTAGATGTAAGGAATTCGAACGACAGTTGGAGTCTTATTTTTAATCCTGGGAAGGTATTTTTCACTTTACAAATGCTTTCTCAAGCATTATTTGCTAAACTTTTGGCAGTGAAAATGCTCAGAATTCACAATTTTCTCAAGTTATAATTTATTTCTTTAAAACGGTGTAGAGAAAACAATTGAAACTCGGCAGATATTTTCATCTACCCATATACTGCATGTACAAAAAAAATTTAATATTTAAAAAAAATAATTATTTTAATACTTTTAATAAATGATCATACCTTCCCTCTCGCAGGCTTCCAGATAATTTGTCAATTTAAAACTCTGACGATATGAGTACATTTTCATTATTTTGCGTTTTTAAATAATTCTTATTCATCGACACTTTGACCTTGAAATTCAAATGACTTTTTTTTAAACATCTTGGTAATAATTATAAAGAAATACATTTTTTATTTATTTTAGATAGTCACACAGATACAGATAGTAACTGTATAGCAAGTAATTTATATGAAATATTTATTAAATATTAAACATATATATATATATATACATTCATTTGTCGGTATGGGTAGTAAGGTGGACCAAACAATCAAATTTTCGAATCTCGAAACAGTCTAGTGAGAAAAAATTGCATCTGGGGTTGCGTCTAATAATACAGTAATAACTTATATCGTTGTAATCGCAAGGGTTCATAAAATAATTTGACGTAACAAGCAACCGAATAATAACTATTACTGTTTGAACTCAAAAGATGTTCAAAGTGGAAAATTTGCATTTTATCAAAATCGAATTTCTCGAATAATATTTTCCGATGCCCAACAGCAGGGCTTGAAAAGGTTCGAAAATAACTGTTTCAAACTGTTATATAAAGGTTCTGACTGAAAGAGTTATGAAGAACCTTTATTCTGAATAACCGTAACAAAGAACCTAAATATCAGACTATATAACTAAAATAACTTTAAAACGGTGTAGAGAAATCAATTGAAACTCGGCAGATATTTTCATCTACCCATATACTGCATGTACAAAAAAATTTAAAACATTGGTACTATTTCTTCAACATTTTTTCAGATGATTTATTCGTCAAGATCGTCTCTTTCCATAAGAGTACGTGTAAAATCAGTGAAAATTAAAATCGTTATAACTCAGTAACCGTTTAGTGAATTCGTTTAAAATTTTTGGAGCATATCAGGAAGGTTAAAAAGAACAATCTCACGAATTTTCATCAACTTGGAACTATTTTGAAAATAGGTTCAATACATCCTTAAGTAACATTATATATATAATGTAAAGAGAACGTATATACATATATTTATATATAATATCATATAAAGCGAAGTTATAACAAGGCTTTTTACACGGTTAAATTTACAGTTGAAAAAAAATTGAAAAGTTGAAAAAGTTAATATAAACACATGTCCGCAAATAATTTATTAGTCAATTATAAGATAGCAGTGCAGATACAATGCGTCTCCGTTATATGGGTCTGTAAAGTTGCTGATTGATAAAAAAATGAAGAAATTTTTATTTGCCTTTTAAAAATGCTGTATTAATTTGACATCGGAACATCTTGTATATAAATTGTCACTGCTATTTCAACTTTCATTCCTACCGCTTATAGCGCTGCACTCTTATTTCATGCTTAGCCGTTAACGTTGGTTGGGACACGGAAATGGTAATGGGGTTCTAGAGCACCGAAGGCAATAGAGTGAGAGGTCTATTATTCTATACCTGGTCTATGGTCCCAGCGTCCGAAAATGTAAGTGTGCTTTATTATTATTATTTTTAATTAAGCTGTGCACCTAATGAAACGAACATATTTTCAACAAATAGGTTATTGTTTCATTACGTGTATACAGATTACGTGTATATCATTACGTACATACGCATAATGAAACGAATATATTTTTAACGAATAGGTTATTGTTTCATTACATGTATACAGACATTATTGTTAATTAAGCTGTACGCATAATGAAACGAACATATTTTCAACGAATAGGTTATTGTTTCATTACGTGTATACAGATTACGTGTATATCATTACGTGCATACGCATAATGAAACAAATATATTTTTAACGAATAGGTTATTGTTTCATTACATGTATACAGACATTATTGTTAATTAAGCTGTACGCATAATGAAACGAACATATTTTTAACGAATAGGTTATTGTTGTTTCATTACACGTGTTAAATAATAGTCTGCGCAGATTTTTGCTAATTTTTTTAAAGAAATATGTATCTTTTTAGTATCAAGACCCTTGGAAGAACGACTAGTAACGGCTAGTAAGAGAAACAAAAGTAAAAATATTATATTTGGTAAGTGACCTTTACATTTATTTATAATAATACGTATGATATTAGTGTTTATTACAAATTTCTCGTTTTTTTATAGGTTGGAGTATTCCAAATATACATAAAGCACACTCAAGTAGCTGCTGTGCGCTATTCCGAGTAAACTTTATTGGCTGCATACTTACGCGCCTTATCTTACGACATCACTCGATAGGCTGCAGTGCGCTTTATCTCGAGTATAACCACTTTCAATAAAGTTGGTCATCCGCGAGCGCATATAACCGCTACGCTTATATATATCATAACCAAATCATCTTATATTATATATTACATATATATATTTATATATATAAATAAAAGTATAATTCGTCATGTCTGTAATTAATCGTAGTATTAATATCTTACCGCTCAGTGTTAATAATGTGCAAATTATCATTACTGGCGAATGGTTAACAGATGATCATATCGAATATTTTCATAAATTATTAGAAGCTAACTCTAATTATAAACCACGCGAGACGTGGAGAATTCAATTGCCTGATACAATTCAACCAGTTCCTGAATATCAGGATCATATACAGATTTTGCACCAAAGCGAAAAAATTGGAAGGAATGCAGGGGGACATTGGGTTTGTAGCTTCTATTAACATGATGAAAGAAGAGTTTATATTTATGATTCTCTTAATTTCTCGAAATTGCATAATCATCATAAAATTTTTCTTGAGAAGTTATACCCTTTTTTGAACAAACATGACGGTACAATTGACGAAGAATTTATTGAATTTCCACGTGTACAAACTCAACCTAACACTCGGGATTGCGGAGTTTTTGCGATTGCATTTGCTGTCTCGTTATTATTCAATATATTACCAGACAAAGTAACGTACAAACATGCGTTGATGCGACAACATTTGCTCCAAATGTTTCAATCTAATAGTATTGAACATTTTCCAAGCAATCAGAATCAACAATTAACACGTTCTGTGCAAGAATGTGAATCTGCAATTGGTAGTACAATTAATAAAAATCCTTCTTGTGGAAAGGATCCTGCATTTAAAATCGGTAAAAGTTACATTACTACCGAAACAGATAATAAAATATCCCCACTTCAAAATGTAGTACTTAGTGATATTGACAAAGAAGGCACCATATATACAAAAAATGTAATTCAGACAGATTCCCCATTAGTTGCGAAGCCAAAAATCAGCAATGTATATCTACCAAGAAATAGGACGAAATACATGTCTGATTATTATAATAAACATAAAGAGGAAATTAATTTAAAAAAAGCTGTCAATAAAAAAAAGAAAGGGGAGTGTAACACGAAACAAGGCAAAGAGTGTAAAAAAGTATATCTACCAAGAAATAGGACGAAATACGTGTCTGATTATTATAAAAGGAATAAAGAGGAAATTAGTTTAAAAAGAAAAGCTGTTTATAAAGCAAAGAAAGAGGAGTGGAATATGAAAAAAGGCAAAGATTGTAAAAAAGGCGAGAAAGACAAAAAACTTTCTAATTATGAATATTATATCGCACACAAAGAAGGTATATTAACAAATAAAAAAATGCAGTATGACGCAAATAAAGAAGTGATATGCGGAAAGCGAAAAAAATTTTATCAGCTAAATAAAGAAGTTATGTCCAAAAAGCGGAAGGTGTATTATCATGAAATACGTAAAGGAGATGATTATAATAAAGTAGCAAAACGTCGTGCTGTTTTGCAAATAATAAAAAAGTATCGTTATATTGCTGTAACAAACAACAATATAGCAACCAAAAATAAAATAGAAACTTATATCAGAAAACTTTCAAAAATTATTAGCATGCCGTCCGGAGAAGCAAGTAGATTGGAAGCTGAGCGTATAATAAAATGGTGTTTTCATATTCGGCAAAAGTACATTTTGAAAATCAGGAAACTGTTAAAAGATTGTAAAGAAAAAGTGGAAGTTTCCTTAACGCGCGCAGCAGAATGTTTAGAAGTTGATGACAGGATTAATGCTTTGTGTGGACAATCCGGACATACATCTTCTTCAGAATCATATTATGCGGAAAGTTCGTACCATACTTTCACTGGTTCTGAATCAATCATACTGAATTCGGAAGGGAAAGCTATAAACGTTCTACCTGTATTGCAATCGAAGAAGAAGACACAAGCGTGGCATTGTAGTTATCTTTGTAAAACAAAAGATGTTGAAATTCTGAATAATTTACAGGATTTCTTCAAACGATTGTTAGAATGCTCATTAAAAAAGGTACATAAGTTGAACAACCATATCAGTAGCTGTTCTAATAAAACGCATGCTGAAAAACTTGGTCATTCTCATGGTTGTTACATAAACCCTAAAGTATGTAAGTCCAATTTTTTAGCCATTGAGATTTTGGCACCTCACTTTCCGGATTTACGACATTTGAAGAGAATGATATACAAAATAGCGAGCATTTATAAAGACCAATTACATAATTTAGACAAAGCCTTAAACGATAATGACCTTGAAACACTTGAACGAATAACACTGCAAGCTCGGAAAGAAGCTGAAGCGTTACAAAAAAATAATACTGACATAAGCCTGAACGAAGAAGAGATTATATCTCGATATTATTTAGCATTTAGAGCTTTCACAAAGCGGTCTATGGACACACCACGCATTCCGTGTGTTTCCTGCGAGAAACTCTGTTTTAAAAGAGAGGTTCTTAAGTTTGATATTTCTAAAAGAACATATAAGGGAAATGTAATGCAAACATTGTTAAATCATATTGGATACAAAGTTGGTGACATGCATTTTATTTGCCGATATTGTCACGATAAAATTCGCAACGATTCCATACCACCAAACTGTATTTTAAATCAGCTTGATGTACGTTCAATTCCAGAAATAGCAGTGTTGAACGATTACGAACGAATTCTCATTCAAAGAGCTAAACCGTTTCAAACGATTGTGAGAATGGATACAGTAATGCGTAAAAATATGCCACATAAACATATGTTTCCAAAAGTAAAGGGGAGAACATTTCACCTTCCTTTGCCGTTACAAGAAAATTTAAAAAAAATCTGTCCTTCGACTGAACCTTTAAATCAAAATCATGAATTATACATATTGGTGCGAGGCATTCCAACAAAATCTAAAATAGTTTGGGAAAAGTTAGTTGACTTGAAGAAAGTATGGAATGCCTTAGTATGGTTGAAAGCCAATAATCCTCTGTACTCAGAAATTGTTTTATCACAATCGTAGGATTTATTGCTAAATGCCAAATTACCAGATACAGAATTTCAAGAAGAAGTTGTTATCGAGGACGTTGACGGTAAAATACTTAATATCGATGAAAATATCAAACGTGCATTATTGACGCAAATGTCACAATCTGATGCATATTATGATCAGTTTACGATTTATCCAATGTATGACAAAAGGGTTAATGAATCTGCTACCGCACTCTATCAAATGCTTAAAGTTCATGACATTCCGTTGGGCCATCGTGCTGAACACTTAGATGTGAAATGTTTCCCAGATTTATATCCTTATGGGGTGAATGGACAGCATGAAGAAAGATTGGTACGTTTAACTGATCATGAATTCATTAAGTCCAAACTGATGTCCAAGCATTCGCAATTTCGATTGAACATGCAATATATTTTTCATTTATTACACGATACCAATATGCGGCAATTGAACGCTGGAATTTTTCACAAAATGAACGTCGTAAATCCACGTGAAAAATACACAGCTGCTGGTTTTCTAGAGCAACTCTCTAAAGATCAGCTACAAACGAACTTGAACACTATTTTTTCCAGATTACGTAATACAGCACAGTATTGGCGCAAACCGAGAAACGATTTGAACTGTATGATACACCATTATGGACCAGCTACATGGTTCCTCACGCTTAGTCCAAGTGAGTGGCTATGGACAGATTTAATAGAATATCTTCGTGAAGTAAACGGCCCATCGGTGGCTAAAATGTCCCCGAACGAACTCATTGCTTCTGATCCTGTTTCAACTGCTCGATTTATAGATAATGCATTCCACGCTATGCTGGATTTCATTTGTTCGCCCGACAATCCGATTGGCAAGGTGACACATTACTTTTGGCGCAGAGAATATCAAAGCAGAGGATCACAACATTTTCATCTTTTAATTTGGATTGAAGATGCTCCTATAATCGATAAATCTTCGAAGGAAGATGTAGCACGATTCATTAGGAAATACGTCACTTGCAGATTGCCCTCACCGCATGTGTCGCCAGAATTATATAGTCGTGTAATTGCACATCAAATGCATAAATGCAATAGCTATTGTCTACGCAACAAAAAAACTAAAAATTCCTTCCGTAAAGTATGTAGATTTTCATTTCCACGTCCAGTTACAGATACTTTGGTAATAAGGGATGTAGCTGTTTCTATAGGTGCTAGAAAACAATTGAAAGCAAAAGGTAGACTCTATGATCTTCCACGTTCAACACAGGAAGTACGCATCAATGATTATAATGCTCCCGTTCTCACGGTTTGGAGAGGTAACATGGATATACAATATATTGGAGAAACGACAGGGTTGGTAACATGTTACTGTACTAAGTACGTGTCAAAGCCGGAAAAAAGTTACGCTACGGACACTTTGGCAGCAATCACTTCTACTAAGTCATTAGCTAGTCTGCTGTGCAACCTTGGAATGCGCATGCTAAATCATAGAGAATGTGGAGCGCCTGAATGCGCTGATACTCTTTTAGGATTATCATTGTATGGCACTGACTCCAGTACTACTATTAGATGGTTAGATGTAAATATACTGAGAAGTAGGAAATTGAAAACTCGCAAAGAGATTGAGGATCTGGAAGGTGAATCCACAGACATATTTTGTCCATCCCTCATAGATGATCACTATCCTAACAGACCCAAGGAATTAGAATCTATGCATCTGTACGATTTTGCTATGTGGTATGACGTTACTAAAATTAGACCGTCTGAAAAAACTGAATACTATGAAATCCGTGCATCTTTGTTTTTGAAAAAAAGGCAAAGAGGATATCTTATCAATCATTATAAGTACAATGTTCAAACCCAACCTGAGAATTATTATTTCTCATTATTATTATTATTCCAACCTTGGAGAAACACCGACGAATTGAAAAATGGATTTAACACATATGCGGAATCTTTTTTGTCGCTAGAATCATCACAATTGACAGATGCAGTTCAGTATCACGAACGAATAACGGATATTCGAGAAGCGCGTGATCATATAAAGGAAGAAATTGAAAAGAACGTGTTGAATACTGTAGAACAAGAAGAAAATGATCAAGGCGATCACCCCTTAGAGTGTGTCCCCATTGAAACTGTTGGTGCCATGAAAGACTTTAAAGACACGGAAAAAAAATTGGACTGTGGTGATCTTCAAGAAATGATTTCGGAATTGAACCATGATCAGAAGCGGATATTTGATAAAGTTACTAAGTCCTTGACGTCTAACGATAACATTCTTAGACTTTATGTCAGTGGAGAAGGTGGCACTGGGAAAAGTTTTTTAATAAAAACTATCAGACAGTGGATCAAGCAGAGTATCGGAAAAGACACAGCAGTAACTGCTCCTACTGGAATCGCAGCTTTTAATATCGAAGGTCTTACCATACACCGATTATTTCAATTACCTGTAGAACATGGACATACAGCCCAGTATAGGCAACTTAGCGATGCAGCCCTTCAAATTGTACGAGATCAATTAAAAAATGTTGCTTTAGTAATTATCGATGAAATATCGATGGTTTCTAACGTAACTTTCCTGTACATACATCTACGACTTACAGAAATATTTGATACTGCAGATTCAGATGATGCTTGGTTCGGAAAAATACCTATTCTGTTATTTGGTGACTTATTACAACTTCCTCCTGTTCACGAAGAACCTGCTTTTATACAATTATCTAATAAGAGTATGGAGAAAAATGTTGGAGGATTAGGTTCTTATAATTTATGGTCTGCCTTGTTTAGCTATGACGAATTGAGAATAAACATGCGACAGCAGGGTGATAATATTTACAAAGAGATCTTGTCGAGAATTCGCACTGGAGTAGTGACCGCTTCGGATACAAAGCTTTTAGAAACGAGGAAATTAAATTTCAAAGCGACAAATTGTAATGACCGATTAAAGGAATTAAGTGATTACATGCTTAATGTAGGATCTAATACGGTGTGTTTACTTCCCTGTAACGTTCTCGAACGAGACGTTGCCGTTAATTACAGGGGATTCCACAAGTAGAGCGGTTACTCGTAGAATGGTGGGATTGGTTCGGGTGGCGTGCGATAAAGAAATGAATTTCATGAAACTAGAGTCCTTCTTTTAACGATAAATAACAAAAATGGTTTATTCAAAAGAATTGATTTGGTTTAACAAGTACGACGCGGTGTCGTGAAATTGTAACGGAATGATTACGTGACGACTCGTTGGTCGGTTAAACAGAATATTACTCGATTTTCGCTCGTGACGCTAAGTCGATAGAACAGAAAATGAATTAACCTATATATGTATATATCGCTCCGATCGGTAAGAGTTCGAAATATCGTTTCGAACGAAAGGAAATAGCATTTAACGCTCGGTCGAAAGGAAATAGTAATAGACGCTTAGTCGAAAAGAAATAGTAGTAGACGCTTAGTCGAAAAGAGATAGAATTGATATAAATTTGACGCTAGGTCGGTATATATGAAGGATGACACTTTGGTCGATTTAGAATGTTTAAGTCAAGATAATGAGAGGGTTCCTTCTCTCAGGTTTTGGTAGCTTCCAGTTGCCTATTAGCTTGCCCACGCTTTCTAGGATTGGTGCTAAGGTGCTCCGTTAAAAGCCGCCTTAGTTGTAGATTTCACGTTGCTCAGGTGCTTTGTTAACAGCGGCCTAAGTTGTAGATTCCACGTTGCTCAGGTGCTTTGCTAACAGCGGCCTAAGATGGTAGCCGAGGTGCCTAGTCGAGCGCCTCAGATGGTAGCCAGGTAGCTTGATTAGAGCATACCCAGATGGTAGCCAAGGTGCCTGCTCAAGCTGCCTTAGATGGTAGATTTGTGAATGATATTGAATGTCTTTGGAAATCCAAGGTGCCGGTTCAAGCGCCTTGGAGTGAGATTTGGTTTGGATGTGGAATTTTAAGCGTGGTGCCTATTCGAGCGCCTCGGAGTGAATGTTAGTTGGTTGGGTTGGTTCAAGTGGTGCGTACTTATGATATCGTGAGGATCTCTCAATGGTGTCTCGAGGATCTCTGCTCTCCTGCTGCTGGCGGGCCCATATTTATACCTATTTGGTGAACCTAGCTCGGTCCAATCACATGTCGCACCTTGCGCGCACCAATTAGCTTCCGTATTTGGCTGACGCCAATCAGGCGTTACACTCGCGGTTCACTTGCCGTTCGGCCGATCGTGCGTCTTGCGCATGCGCACTTAATCCGCTCGCGGTCCGCACTCGATTCACTCGCTGTGTTGAATGACATTGCGCATGCGTTCACTTCACTTGGTTTGTTCACTGACCACTAGGTTGCATTCGTCCATACTTGCATTCTCCATACGTGCATTCATGTCTTACTGCTAATACAATGGTTGTAGGTGTTGAATAATAATAGTATAGAATAATAAGGATAGAATAATGAGAATATAGAATAAGAATTAATATAATAAAAGAAAGAATTTTTGTGGCGGCTCGTCGCAGGACGTTACACCTCGCCGCCCGGTTTATCTCTCGTCTCGAGAGATGAGATTTTAGAATCGCTTGCGCTTCGGATTTGCACATTGGGGGAGGAGGTTTGACGCCCGACCTCTTTCTTCACTTGTTGGAACGCTCTCGTGTCCGTATTTGAATTTGCCGCGCCTGCCGTCGGGGGTGATGCGTTCGAACGTCTTTGAGTTGTCGTTGTTGGAGGTTGTCGCCAGTCCCGTCGTTGGGGTTGTCGCCAGTCCGTCGTTGGGGATGGCGCCAGTCCCGTCGTTGGGGGTTGTCGCCAGTCCCGTCGTTGGGGGTGGCGCGTTTTGGGTACCGAAGAGGGGAGTATATTTCTACGCTCGCTGTTCGCTCGGTTCGGAATTTTTCTTACAATACCGGTTACGGTATTTTGACTTTTACAATTCGTACAAATCTCGATATATTGTTTAACTTCTCGCTTCATATCTTGCCAATAATACATATCCCTAATTTTGTTGTAGGTTTTCATTACTCCCCTATGTCCTTCTACTGAGGATTCATGATTCCTTTTAATTATTTCTAATCTATCCTGTCCTGTGGGCATTTGCACAGTTCCATTGCAGATAGTGACGGCGAAGTTTGATTGCGAAAATATTAGATTGATTATATTTCTAATGCTTTCCCATGATATATTAGTTGTCTCTTTGGACAACGATACCTTATTAATTTTCTTTTGTATTAACTTATTCTAAAAATTTTTGAGTGCAGTATGGTATAACTTATGTGTTGTTAGATTTGGTATTACTATTCCAAAGATGGTTTGATTTACTTCGGATATCTGTACTATGCTACCTGCCCTAAATGAGCGAGTTGATTTTAATGTAGGCATTCTTTTTTCTATTAATTCTCTGCCTGCACTCCCTATTGGATTCCCCTCTGTATCAATAAATATAGCTAATGTTTCTCTCCTCATCCATAGATGATCGTTTATTTCTTTTATTTTGAATTTAATCGGATTTTGACTGATTATACCAGGTGGTTTCTTTTCCACTAGGTTCCTTCCCTCTGATTTACTGAATTTAAAGATTCTGTTTCGTGGACATTTCGTAAATTGTTTGAGGTTACCTTCCTTCGAGGAAGTCTTGGTAGCATGGATATACTCTATCTTATTATTCTTCGTGATTTCGGAATTTTTAATTCGAATTTCCTGATGTGAATTTGATTTAAGTGCGCACTCGGTTTTAAAGTCTGGCTTTGGAATTCTAACCGATATTTCGTATTTTGAACAGGCCGACGTGGTTTTCTCATCACTTTTAAACGGTAATATGCTATTCCCTATTTCAACAGCTAATTTTGGATAGGTAATTATCGCTCCACTTTTTTGGAAAAAGTCCGTTCCCAGGATGCCGTCTTGTGCGATGGGTAAGTTTTGAACGACGTGAATTTTTGCTACCGTATTTACAATTTCCGCTTTAATATAACCTATGGTGACGAGATGACCTTGGGTTATTCCATTTAAATTATAAACAACGTCTGTGTAAATTGGAACTTCGGGAGGAATAGATTCTTGTTTGATTACACTTAAGTTAGCACCAGTGTCTATCATCATTAGGGCTTCGTTCCGACGGAATTCTGGTCCCGATAGAATTATGCTAGGTGCTTCCCTAATTTTTGCTGCTTGTAAGCTACGTATCGTTCGGCTCGGCGCCGAGTTTCGTTGAGACGAGTTTAACATTTCTTGTCTAGGATCTAGAATTTCTTCGCGACTTTGATTATAGATTCTTTTGCGACATTCTTCAATAGTATGTCCCCTGTTCTTGCAATATTTACATTCGACCAGCTGTGACGCGGGATTACGCGATGACGTATGTGGCCTTGTATTGTATTGTAACGGCCTTGACCCGGTATTATATGGTATCGGTCGCGGCGCGGTGTTTACTTTCCGGCATTCCTGAATCGTATGTCCTACTTTTCGGCAGTGCTCGCAATATTTTGATTGCCAGCTGACTTGAGCTATCTGTTTGACTGGAAAATTGCTACTACAATCGTTCGTCGAATGTCCGTATCCGAAACAATTTGTACACTGTCCGGAGTGTGATAATCCCTCTGCAAATTTGTTTCTAAGCGCGTTATCCTGACATTCGGCCTCAGCTCTTATAGCGGCGCCGATGGCGGTGTCTAGATCAGCAAATTCGGCGGTTCGCATACGCGCATAGATTTCAGGTCTTAGACCTGTTAGAAACGATTTGATGGAATTTGCTTCCGCGGATTGATTGTACTGCTCGACATGCAATGGTACTTCTATTTCATTGCAGTGCTTAATCTGTAAGAAAATCCCGGAGACTCGACTGCTATAGTCCACGGTAGCTTCATTCGGCATCTGTGCGATCTTCGACATTTCCCCGTATAATTGAATCGAGGAGTGCAACGGCGCGAAACGGGAGTTGAGAACTTTAATTATTTCGTCTATGGTATTATAGTCGCCACTGAGTATGGCTCGAGAGGCTTGTCCAAACAGTTTACATTTGATTAATTGCGCTAACCCGTACTCAGCGTTCGGCGCGACCATGTTTTTCGCGTTCCTACAGCATTTTGTGAATTGATATATCGAAATGTTTCGCCCGTCGAAAGGCGGAACCGTATCCGCGGCATCGCGAATTCTTGTGTGCGGTTGACGCGCATTGTCTTGATTTATCTGTAAGCGTTGTAGTTCTTCTACAACTGCTTCTACTGGAGGCGTAGCGTTAGCCATTATTGGATTTTATGTTTCTAACGCACCTAATTTAATAAGAAAGAAGGAGTCTTGTTCCTCGCTGGGAGAGCGTAACTCTCTTGCCACGCGGTTTTCGCGGTTTCAAAGCAAAATGTACCAAAGATCCCACCGCTGTCACCAAAAATTTTACCGCCTGTAACGTTCTCGAACGAGACGTTGCCGTTAATTACAGGGGATTCCACAAGTAGAGCGGTTACTCGTAGAATGGTGGGATTGGTTCGGGTGGCGTGCGATAAAGAAATGAATTTCATGAAACTAGAGTCCTTCTTTTAACGATAAATAACAAAAATGGTTTATTCAAAAGAATTGATTTGGTTTAACAAGTACGACGCGGTGTCGTGAAATTGTAACGGAATGATTACGTGACGACTCGTTGGTCGGTTAAACAGAATATTACTCGATTTTCGCTCGTGACGCTAAGTCGATAGAACAGAAAATGAATTAACCTATATATGTATATATCGCTCCGATCGGTAAGAGTTCGAAATATCGTTTCGAACGAAAGGAAATAGCATTTAACGCTCGGTCGAAAGGAAATAGTAATAGACGCTTAGTCGAAAAGAAATAGTAGTAGACGCTTAGTCGAAAAGAGATAGAATTGATATAAATTTGACGCTAGGTCGGTATATATGAAGGATGACACTTTGGTCGATTTAGAATGTTTAAGTCAAGATAATGAGAGGGTTCCTTCTCTCAGGTTTTGGTAGCTTCCAGTTGCCTATTAGCTTGCCCACGCTTTCTAGGATTGGTGCTAAGGTGCTCCGTTAAAAGCCGCCTTAGTTGTAGATTTCACGTTGCTCAGGTGCTTTGTTAACAGCGGCCTAAGTTGTAGATTCCACGTTGCTCAGGTGCTTTGCTAACAGCGGCCTAAGATGGTAGCCGAGGTGCCTAGTCGAGCGCCTCAGATGGTAGCCAGGTAGCTTGATTAGAGCATACCCAGATGGTAGCCAAGGTGCCTGCTCAAGCTGCCTTAGATGGTAGATTTGTGAATGATATTGAATGTCTTTGGAAATCCAAGGTGCCGGTTCAAGCGCCTTGGAGTGAGATTTGGTTTGGATGTGGAATTTTAAGCGTGGTGCCTATTCGAGCGCCTCGGAGTGAATGTTAGTTGGTTGGGTTGGTTCAAGTGGTGCGTACTTATGATATCGTGAGGATCTCTCAATGGTGTCTCGAGGATCTCTGCTCTCCTGCTGCTGGCGGGCCCATATTTATACCTATTTGGTGAACCTAGCTCGGTCCAATCACATGTCGCACCTTGCGCGCACCAATTAGCTTCCGTATTTGGCTGACGCCAATCAGGCGTTACACTCGCGGTTCACTTGCCGTTCGGCCGATCGTGCGTCTTGCGCATGCGCACTTAATCCGCTCGCGGTCCGCACTCGATTCACTCGCTGTGTTGAATGACATTGCGCATGCGTTCACTTCACTTGGTTTGTTCACTGACCACTAGGTTGCATTCGTCCATACTTGCATTCTCCATACGTGCATTCATGTCTTACTGCTAATACAATGGTTGTAGGTGTTGAATAATAATAGTATAGAATAATAAGGATAGAATAATGAGAATATAGAATAAGAATTAATATAATAAAAGAAAGAATTTTTGTGGCGGCTCGTCGCAGGACGTTACATCCCACATGTGTTCAGTGTGATGTTTTGAACGCTGCAATGCTGAGTCGATTTCCATCCGAAGAAATACATTTGATTGCTCATGATACAACGAATTGTGCACCGTATTTGAAAAAAAAGGTGTCAAAGGTACTAAACAATAATGACGAGGATAGCTCCCGAACGGCGGGACTTGCAAGAGTCGTAATTGTTAAAACAGGAGTGCAAAATCATGATTAGAAGAAATATTGATGTTACATTAGGTCTTGTCAGCGGTACCATTGCTAAACTTGTTTCAGTTACACGAGGTGTTGATAATGACGTTGAAAAATTGAAAATTATATTACCCACGGGGCAAGAACATATGATAGAACGGGTAAGTGTTAAATTTGAAGTAATGGATAGAGCGTTCGTTATTAGAAAACAATTTCCGATTTGCCTCAGCTATGGTATAACTATTCACAAAAGTCAGGGACTAAGCTTGCAGAATGCTGTCGTAGAAGCAGGTAATTCAATATTTATTTGCGGACAAATTTACGTTGCTCTTTCACGGGTGACCACATTACAAGGATTGCATCTTATCAATTATGATCCATCTTCCGTAAAGGCACAAGAATCGGCTATAATAGAGTACAATAGATTGCGAAAAAAATATAGACCTGATCTTATGACTATTTCAATTTCTAAAAAACGCATCCTCAAAGTTTGTGATGCTGTTTGGGCGGTACCTAATTATAATGTATCTGAATCTGAATGTCAGAATACTAATGATCACATGGTGGATATCACTCAATACTACGTAAGAGGTCTCCCGAATTTTGATGGTGTGTCTTGTTATGCGAATGCCACAATCCAATGCATGTTATATTGTTCATCCATAAGAGAAAACTTATTAACGACTGAAAAAGCTGATCATATTATAAAAATCTTTATGGACCAATATAAATCGGATCAAAATCCAAACATAATATCATTACGGCAATTCGCAGGAGAAAAATACGCTTACAATCAGCTGCATGATGCAGCTGAGTTTATTACCTCTCTTTGTGATCATGAGATTCTTATTAAGAATGAAGTACAACACGAAATAACAACGGTATTAAGATGTTTAGCGTGTAATTACACAAGTACTACTATTAGTACAAATTGTGTGGCACATCTTGCACTGCCAAAGATGGTAAAAAAAAAATCATTTGAATTTCACGATATAATAAAACACAATTTCACAGGATGGAAAAATCTGAAAGATCCGTGCAATAATTGTGATAATGCAAATTCAAACACAATGAAGAAAGTCGATATAACTGCTTCCAAACAAATTCTTATTGCAAAATTACATTTGTTCGATCACGATAGTAATGGAACAACGAAAGTAGAAAATTTCTACATCAAAGCAATACCTACTACTAAAATACAAATGGTAGATCACTATTACAAACTTAAGGCAGCGATTTTCCACCACGGTAAAAGTATTTCCGATGGTCATTACACTAGTATGGTAAGGGATAAGGGCACAACGTGGGTATCCGTTGATGATTTACGAGTAGAAAAACAAGCTTGGCCACGAAATGCTAAAAATGCATACATATTTTTCTTCGAAAGGTGTTAATTGTGGTTGTTAATACAGTTCAATGTTAAATACGTTCAGCGCCATAAGCTGCTTCGCGCACCATGACTGTACACAAAGTACTATACATATAATTCATATAGATCGGCAATGCAGGGCACATGGTTTCTTTTCGTAGATGTTAAACTTACGTAGAAGTTATCCTTAATCAAAAAATAAGTAAAGTAAACTCGCTGAGCTGCTTTGCGCTTTTCCGAGTATTCCGCGTAAGCTTTACTGGCTGCATACGCGCCTTATGTTCTAAACATCACTCGATAGGCTGCAGTGCGCCGTAAACACGTGGACGTGTGACGAAGATAGATCAGAATTTATCATTAATTGGGATTTTCTTACTTTTTCCTTATTTTTAGGACCTGTGACAGTGATTTAATAATAATATAGAAGATCCCCAGTCCATGTATTATATGTTTCTGAGGCAGAATTTAGCTGGCTATAAGGTACGTGTGTTATTTTATGCTTTTGTAAATAATGTTTCGGGCAGTGTTCATATGTATGATTATTATAGTCAGACGAGAAGGGGTATGACAGGGTAATGAAAGTGACAGTTACCCATCATGCCCCTCACAAACCTAGATATAAAAATCAAAGTTTCTTATTGTTCCAGGATGGTTTTAAACTACATACGTAAGACGGACCGAGGAAAATGATACTTCTTTTCTAATAATTAGACCAAAATAATTGATTCTCGTGCCAATCACAGAGCAAAAGACTCATATATCAAGAAAACGTGGAAACACCGCAATTATAACATCCTCATTTCATCAGGATCACATACAGATTTTGCACAAATTAAAATTTACCTTAAGAAGTTATACCCTTTTTTGACCAAACATGGCGGAAAAATCGACGAAGAATTTATTAAATGTCCACATGTACAAATTCAACCGAACAATCGGGAGAAAGGACTTTTTCTGAAATTTTCTATTAAAACCTGTATAGAGATTAAGTTGGTGCATAGTTAAACTGAAAGACTTGTTACCAAAGAATGATTCAAACAAAAAAAAATGATTAGTTGATTATGAAAACCTGTTTTATTCATCATCAAACCTTAACTACCCCATCTTGTCCCACCTTCTCCTACAAGCTCAACCTAACAGTCGGGATTGCGGAGTTGTTGCGAGTGCATTTGCTGTTTCATTATTATTCATCACTAAATTACCAGACAAAGTAATGTACAATCATGCGTTAATGCGTCAACATTTGATGCAAATGTTTCGATCTAATCGTCTGGAAGATTTTCCATGCATTCAGGATAAATAAACAATTAATACGTGTGTATGAATATGAATTTGCAAATAATAGTACAATTAATCTTTGAAAAAAGAAGTGAGATCCCCTCAAAAACTTCAATGAAGTAAAAAAATTACGCCAAGTACATGAAATCACAAAAATAGAAGATAATAATAATTACAAAATTAAAAAAAGATGTGAAATCAGAATGAACTGCCAGTACATAAAGATGCTTTCCAACTGCGCTTTAGCTGACACAACTACATATGCACAGCTAAAATTCCATTACTCATAATGGCTATTTATACAAAGAAAACATGTAAATCACAAAACATAGAAGATAATAATAATTACAAAATTAAGAAAAGATGTGAAATCAAAATGAGCTGCCAGTACATAAAGATGCAGTCCAACTACGCTTTAGATGACACAACTACATATGTACAGCTAAGATTCCATTACTCATAATGGCTATTTATACAAAGAAAAAATGTATTAAATAATATTAAGCAAATATATTTTTACACAAATAAATATTTTAATACGAATAAATATTTGATTCAAAATACTTGGCGCTGCGCCCCGAATTGGTGTTGCTAAACTCAATAAATATGTATAAATTGGATTATCTTTTCTTTCTTTCTTGTACGTGCATATGTGTGTGTGTGTGTGTGTGTGTGTGCGTGTGCGTGTGCGTGAGCGTGTGCGTGTGCATATGCTACGTATGGTATTAGAATTACATATATGTAGAATAAATATGACAGCGTTTCTAATATGTCTATGTATATGTATTTTATATTGTAATGGAGTTGTTGTAAATTATTAATTAATACTAAGGCAATTAACATTTTTTCGGTTGCGCAGCGCCAAGTATTTTGAATCAAATATTTATTCGTATTAAAATATTTATTTGTGTAAAAATATATTTGCTTAATATTATTTAATACATTTTTTCTTTGTATAAATAGCCATTATGAGTAATGGAATCTTAGCTGTACATATGTAGTTGTGTCATCTAAAGCGTAGTTGGACTGCATCTTTATGTACTGGCAGCTCATTTTGATTTCACATCTTTTCTTAATTTTGTAATTATTATTATCTTCTATGTTTTGTGATTTACATGTTTTCTTTGTATAAATAGCCATTATGAGTAATGGAATTTTAGCTGTGCATATGTAGTTGTGTCAGCTAAAGCGCAGTTGGAAAGCATCTTTATGTACTGGCAGTTCATTCTGATTTCACATCTTTTTTTAATTTTGTAATTATTATTATCTTCTATTTTTGTGATTTCATGTACTTGGCGTAATTTTTTTACTTCATTGAAGTTTTTGAGGGGATCATATATGATCAAACAAAAATCTGGCCAATTCTGGCAATGTATCATATATGATCAAATGGAATAACTTTTTTGTTTTTCAATCGATTTGAATGAAATTTGGTATGTAATGGTTTTTGGGGTCGCTGAATCTGAATTTGGCATTGGAATTGTAAAATTCAATATGGCAGACTCAAAATGGCAAACCAAAATGGCCGCCAAATATTGAAATACTATCGGGATATAGAAAAATTGTATATAGGGGTTTTTGGGATCGCGGATAAAAAAAAGCACTTGCGGTGGAATTTATGGATGAAGAATTCAGGTATAAAATTATTCGAAACTTTTTTGTAGAAAATAAAAAAACTAAACCCCCTCCAAAAACCCCTGTATACCAAATTTTGTGTGATTCACTTAATTATTCGATGGTACCAGTTTGGGCCCGAATAGTGAAAAGGACCGTGCCAGTTAACCGGTTAAAGTGCTCTATCCTAGCGCCCGCAGATACCGTAGAGATATATTGGACCCATTATTACTATACATATAGAACCCCAGTCTATTGCCCTCGATGCAGAAAATCATTAATTCCGGTACGCCCAATAAGAAACTGTATCGAGTGCTTTGAAAGTTATTTGCTCTCGAATAAGAGCTACCGTCGGTTTGACAATTATCAAGAATAAGTAGAGTACACCCCGATTTGTAAATAACGGCTGCCGGACGCCGAAAGTATTAAAGCCCTTCGAAACGCCACTTAAGAAACACGAAATAAACATGTCCGTGTACAACGATACCGAGGACTCTCGCGTAATGGATCAAGACGCGGGTCCTTTCCCTAGCGCTGCAGATAACGCAATCGCCGAAAAAATGGAGCAGGTGCAATTATTAGAGCAAAAGCAAGCCGAAATTGAAAGCTTGTACGCGGAATTTATCGCAAACCGGGAATCCAATACGCGTTCAGGCGTAGTCTCCGGTTCAGGCGGCCCCGCGTTGAAAGGACTCTCCAGTAAAATTCAAACCATCCGCGGAATGATGGAAAAACTTCTTGCACCCCCGCCATTGGCGAACAATTTTGCCACTCCTGGTTCCTCACGTTTCGATAGGAAACCAATAATAAATTATAACAATGTACCGGACCAGGGTCCATCGCCCCAGATCAAATTGAAGGACGCAATAGAAACAGTCCCAAAGTTTAACGGTCACAACATGTCCGTTTTGCAATTCGCGAGAGCTTGCAATAGGGCTAAGGCTCTGGTTCCCTCGCAAGCCGAACCCCAGCTAGCGAGGTTGTTGATAAATAAGCTGCAAGACCATGCGTACTTGGCGGTTGAGGATCGGGTCTTTGAAACCGTAAATGATTTAATCAAACAACTTAAACGTACATTTTCTCCTGGTAAAACGTCTGACCACTATCGTGGGGAACTCGCAAACGTTATAAAAGGAACCACCGAGCACAAGGACCTCCGATTCGCCATCCTGGAAGAGTATAGGGAATATTATCGCGACTTCGCACGAACTCAGGACGTAGATCGCCTAACCTTAGATTCGTTCGTTGATGGTCTTCCACCTCACATAAGGACAATGCTACTACAACACCACTTCGAAACGCCCGACGAAGCGTTCCATCTGGCTGTCCTCGTAGGCAAGAAGATTGATAGGGACCGTCTCCGATTCTCCGAACAGAAGACTCCCAAACTAATCTGCCAAATCTGCAACAAGACAGGTCACGACGCACGGTCCTGTCGAAATAATCAACAATCAGCAATAAAACAAAATTCCGAGAGGTACCCTCCAAACCGCGCCGCGGAATATAGGTATCAAGCACCCAATCCCCTGCTCCCATACTGGGACAAAAACCGTCCTCCACCTCCGAAACCTACGGAGGTACGCAATTACAGTTACTGCATGAAACCTGGACATGTGACCTCGGAATGCAGAAAACGCATCTTGACCTACCACAGGGATCCTAGAACCTTGTGGGAAATGGAATCAGAAAATACCCCGTCTGGCACCGACGGATGCGAACCGTGGAGTGGGCCAAGCAGGAGCCCACCCACTTATGATCCAACCAAAGACACCAGCGATACCGTAGAAGCCGGTATCATTCGAATAAACACAGTTGGTCAGGCCCCGTCTGTGAGAATTCACTCACCAGACTTTCAGAAAACAGCCGATGTAATGTGACGTAGCGTCCCAGCGCGAGGGATCGAGCGCGCGGCGGTACGACCGGGAGTGAGCGAGAGGCCGAGCGCACACGGGCGACCGCGACCGAACAATACCGAACCCGACCGAAGCACACCGGTCCCGCGACGCGTCAACGCTATGACGTTCACTCCCCACCGCGTCGCTAGAGCGCCCGGTCTCTTTCCCGCCCTCGTGTTGGACAGAGACGCCCGGATGCTGCCCGGCGGTCTCTTCCAACTCCTGTCCCGTTAGAGAGACGCTGGAAGTTGCCCGGTCCCTCTCGCTCCCATACCGTCCCGATAAGGAGACACCAGGCGCGAAGCGACCGAACCGTTCCGATAAGCGAACGTATCCGACGTATACCGCACGCCGCCGTACCGCGAACCGCGCCACCGTACAACGACGGCTTGACCGCGATTAGCACGGAGTACCCCGCGTCTAAGTTACTGTACATAGTGTAAATAATAGTCATAGTGAATAAACCTAATTTAACCTACCATGGAAGGATTCAATCAAACCCTGGCTAGCCGACTGAGACCATCCTTCCCTAACTAACCGACCGGAGTGACAACCGTCACAAATTGGCGCCCGAACAGGGACCGGAAAAGACCAATAACCGATGAGGTCCGCGCTCACGCGGTTATACCACCTAAACAAAGGAGAACTTATCGAAGCTCTCGAGGCCGCGGGCGAAAGTACCAAAGGTTCGTTCGACCAATTGCGCACCCGGCTCCGACAGTACTTGGTGAGCACCGCCGAAATGAGCACAGCCAACGGGACGACCACCACCAGCGCCCAGCCACCGGTGATAGTGGTCACCGAGCCCAAAGCCCCCGCCGCACCGTCGCCCATCGCCACTGCCATGGACCGCGTCCGAAAATGGGGGTGCCAGTTCGACGGCACCAAGGACGCCCGCGATTTCTTGGAGCGAATCGTGGAGCTCCAAGAGGGATACGGCCTCACGGAAGAACAACTCCTCCGATGCCTGCCCGAGCTCCTACGGGGACAGGCCCTCCTCTGGCACCGCAGCAACAGCCCGGAATGGGCCACATGGGCGGACTTCGAGAGAAGCTTCCGCCTATATTACATACCGACCACCAGCCAAAATGAATTGGAGGAAGAAATCCTGAAACGAAAACAAAAATCAGGGGAACGATCCAGCGAATACATCACCGGCATCAGGACCCTGATGCAACGCCACGGTAATTACCCACCGGCAACTCGACCTCATTCACAGGAACCTACTGCCCGAATACTGGCAATGCATTCGACGGAAGGAGTGTACCGACATCACGACCCTCCTCGAGACGGCCATCGAATTCGAGGCTATCGAGAGGGACAAGAAGACTAACACCCCAAGCACCGGGTCTGCCCCTGTCAAACAGCAGTCCGTTCGACCTGCACTCTCGACCGTCGTGTCAAATTACAGCCGCGAGAACTGCTGCTGGCGTTGCGGACAACGGGGCCACCGGCGACAGAACTGTCGACAACCGTCGCGCCTTTTCTGTTCACGCTACGGCCAGGACGGACGACTGTCCCGCGACTGCCCGTGCCAACCGCCGTCGGGAAATGGCACGGGGCCCGGAACCCAGTGAATCTGCCGGACCAAGCCACGCGGCCGTTTGCCACCATCATCCTACACGGCCGACGATACCGAGCCCTCCTGGACACGGGAGCCACCGGGTCGTACATGCGCCAAGACGTGGCGAACCATTGCCTCCGCCATGGCAGCACCGTCGGGAAATGGCTGCCGAGCCCGTTTGGCGGACGGCTCCGTGGCGTCCCTCGCCGGGGACCTACGAACTCCGGCCCGAGTAGAACAGCAGAAGCTAACCCACCAGTACGCCGTCCTCCCAGCGCTCGCACACCCGGTGATTCTAGGAATGGACGCCCTGAAGAAACTAAGGGTCCGTATGACCCTCGGACAAAGGATCCTAATACCCGACGCCGCCACCATCGAACAAACCCACGGAGCAACAGCTTGCACGCCGACACAAGCCGAAGCCCTACTGGACCAAGAGCTGCCGAAATTTCAGGACCTCCAAGGGACCACACAGCTCGCGGAACACACGATCCGCCTCAAACCGACTACGCCGCTTAAACAGCGCTATACGCCGCGGAACCCGGCCATGCAACAGATAATAGACGAGGAGGTGAGTAAAATGCTGGCCGAAGGCATCATCGAGCCTTCCCGAAGTCCATGGAGCTCGCCCGTCGTCCTGGTCCGCAAAAAGAATGGAAAAAGGCGCTTCTGCATTGATTTCCGCCGCGTAAACCAGGTCACCGAGAAGGACGCCTACCCACTTCCACAGGTAGAGGCCACCCTCAGCAAGCTTCGGGAGGCCCGATCCACCATCGACTTGGCCAACGGATACTGGCAGGTACCCCTTGCCCCCGAAAGCAGACCGATAACCGCCTTCACCGTACCGGGTCGAGGGCTCTACTAGTTCCGGGTCATGCCCTTCGGGCTGCATTCCGCACCCGCCACCTTCCAACGCCTACTCGACAGAGTCATCGGGCCAGAATTGGAACCGCGAGCGTTCGCGTACCTAGACGACATCATCGTACTGGGTCGCACGTTCGAGGAGCACTTACAAAATTTACGAGAGGTCCTGCATCGGCTACAAGACGCCAACCTCCGCATTAACCCGGAGAAGTGCGACTTCTGCCGCACCGAACTGAAATACCTCGGCCACATGGTAACCGCCCAGGGGGTCAAGACCGACCCCGATAAAGTACAGGCCATCCTGGGCATCCCAGCCCCCACCAACCTCCGCGAACTCCGCCGATTTCTGGGGATGGTGTCATGGTATAGGCGGTTCATTACCCATTTCGCCGACACCACCGCACCGCTAACCAAGCTACTCCAGAAAAAGAGGAAGTGGACATGGGGCCCCGAGGAGGACACGGCTTTCCGCGCCCTCCAACAACAACTGGCCGCCGCACCAGTACTGGTCTGCCCAGACTTTACCAAGCCCTTCACCCTACAAACCGACGCCAGCGAGGAAGGCCTTGGAGTGGTGCTCACCCAGGAGACGACCGACGGAGAGCACGTCATTGCCTACGCCAGCCGCACCCTAAACCCCGCCGAACGAAACTACTCCACCACCGAGAAGGAATGCCTGGCGGTAGTGTGGGGAATCAGGAAAATGCGACCGTACCTCGAAGGCTACCGCTTCACGGTACTGACCGACCACCAGGCCACCGGGCCCTACGATTTTCAAGTCCAGTACCGCAAAGGAGCCACCAACCTGGTCGCCGACGCACTCTCCAGACGGCCGGACGAACTACACATGACCGACGAACCACCAGCGTGTCCTTGGTACACCCGCATCCGAGGACAGATCCAGCATGAACCCGCCAAGTATCCAGAGTACCGAATCGTAGGGGAGCAAGTGTACCGTCGATTCCCCGACCTCAGCGGACGACCGACCAACCCCGAGACCGAGTGGAAGTTGTGTGTGCCACGACCGATGAGCGCCGCCGTACTCGCCGAAAACCACGACGTCCCAACCGCCGGACACCTGGGAACCACCAAAACCGCAGCCAGATTGGCCGAAAGGTATTACTGGCCCGGGATGTTTCGAGAAGCGGCCAAGTACGTGCAACAGTGCGCATCGTGTAGACAATACAAGATCCAGCAACAGGCACCTGCCGGGCAGATGCACACAACGCCCGTCACCCGTCCTTGGGAGGTGGTCTCCGCGGACCTCGTCGGCCCTCTCCCCCGGTCCAGCAAGGAGCACACTACGCTGTGTGTCTTCCAAGACAAGTTTTCGAAGTGGGTCGAGGTCCAGCCCCTCCGACAAGCTACCGCCCCCGCCGTCACCAGGGCCCTCAAGGACATAATATTCATGCGACACGGCTGCCCCCGGACCGTGATAACGGATAATGGTCGCCAGTTCGAAAGCCGGGAGTTCGGGAATCTCCTGTTACGTATTTTGGCGGTGATTTTAATAACAGAACGCAGGTTGGTGCCCGTGGAGCGCTGAACCGCTCTGCTCGTCGGAGTGCGTGGGAGTTTTAAATAAAAAATAAGTACTATTTGCAAGTTTAACTCTGGAATTTATTCGGACTGTTCAGGAAGCTGGTTAGCGACAGAATGCTTGTAGCGTTTCAAAGTATCCTCCGAGGTCCTCGCCGGAGTCGTTGGCCGAATCCTCCTAGTCCTCCCGTAGATCCTCGTAGTCCAATCAGGATGGAGGACGCATCAGATCCAAGCGGTAGGCCGTCCTTCGGATGTTCGTACGCCCCCGCGAATCGGCGTCCATCTTTTCCTCCTAATTCCGGGTGGTGGTGGAAACTCTGTGGAAGCGCGCTTTCCGTTACACGACGGGGTGCCCACGTGGGAAGAGAAAGTTAGGCTCTGCTCTGAGGATCGAGCGTACAACCCTTGAAAGAAATTTACGACTTCCCTCGCGTCGCCAACACTTCAAGAGTCAATTGACACTGCTAAAGACTAACAAAGGACAAGGCCTTTTCAAGAGATTGCGTGACTTAGAAGAAACTCGCAATTCGTTTCGGGTCTGTTTATTGGTGTCCTCTTCCTGTTTTCGAACTCTGCCTAAGATCTTTCCCACGTATGCCACCCGCATCGCACATCCTTAATAATACTTTCTTAATCATACGCAAACATCTACTTTCAAACTTCGCTCATAATTTACCTATCGATTATACATAATTCCCCAGCTACGTTCAAGCGATAGCGTAACACTCCTGAAGGACGCTGGCAGCGAACATAGAAAAACGCCACTCTACTCTCCACAGTGCAACCCCGTCGAGCGTATGAATCGCGTACTAAAAACGATGATCGCGCAGTACACGACCGAAAACCACCGGCACTGGGACCGATGGATCCACGAACTCGTGTTCGCGTATAACACCGCCAAACATGAGAGTACCGGTTTCACGCCAGCGTTCCTCGTCTGTAGACGAGAATTAAACCCACCGGCCGCCCTCTACCGCCCACCAGAAGACGATCCACCGGACCTCGACCACACCGATACGCGGTTCCGGAGGCAACAGATCGACGATCTACAGGACGCCATCGCGTTGGCCCGTCGGAACCAAGCACGAGCCTTCGAAAGCCAACGCAAACATTATAACTTGCGGCGGCGAGACTGGCGACCCGCGATCGGAACCTACGGAATGAGGCGAGAACACCACATATCCGACGCCGCACAAGGCTTCGCCGCGAAGCTGGCACCGAAATTCGCAGGCCCGTACCGGGTCGTAAAGTTCCAGGGGCCAAATATCGTCGTATTGAAGGACGACCGCAACCGTAGCAGCCGGGCCCACCTGAAAGATGTCAAACCCTGCACCGAAACGAATAACAACACCGAAACACCGACCAGGGGACAAAGCGACGACCCCGGAAGCGATTCCGACACGAGCCAGGCCGAGGACCACGCAGGAGCTCAGTTGCGCCATGGAAGATGTACTAGACGTACATGTGCGAGAGCCGGCAAGCCCCCGAATGCGGCAGCGATTCCGAGACCTATTCGGGGATTCTTCGGAGGAGGAATCGCCCCCGCCGAGCAGCCACCGTCGACCGTCCTTGCCGCCAACACCGGGCAAGGATATACCGTGGGTCCCAGCACGAACCCCATCGCCGGCCAGGCCGTCCACGAGCGGGTGGAAGCCTCCACCCCCCAAGACGCGGCCCCCGGCACAGACGGAGCCCGCGGCAAAACCACCGCAGCCGCGGGCCAAAAAGCCAAAGATCGCTCCGTGGAATGGACCGGCGAGCAGGCCGCCACCAGCAGCGGCCACCACCAAGGCACCGACCGACCGGGAACCACTCACGACCACCCGGAAACCCAGTCGACCGCCCGGAGCACCCGCACCCGAACCGCCACCAGCTAGGACAGTGACGCCGCCCAGGGAAACGGCCCGACCCCAGCGACGCCGACACGCCGGCCGCCAACACCCGAGGCCGGCCCCGCGGGAAAAAGGGCCCGCCGCACTCCGAGGGCGATCCGCCCCGGCCAAAGAAGCACCGCCACCTGCCCCGGAGCCCCGACCCGCAGCCCGGCCGGACGAGCCCCCGCCGCCGAATTCCCGCCGCACCGATACCACACCCGAGCTTTCGTGCGCGGCCAAAGACCCGGAGGGATCCCCAGACGACCAAGGGTGGACGATCGTCAATCTGGAGCACCTCCGGGAGGGCCAGCGGTTCCGCGTGCGCCAGGACGGGCGCACGATCGAGCTCCGCCGCATATCCCCGTCCCTAATTAAATTTAAGTTATGGTAAGGTAGGATAAGTTTAGGTTAAGGTAGTATAAGGGTGGCGGGTAGCCGCAAGGCATAATTCTAGTACGTAAGTGTCAAATAAAACCGGAGTTCAATCCAGATGCGCGCATTTGCCCGATTATTACGTCGCATCTCTCTCCGAAGAAAGAGGGGGATGTGACGTAGCGTCCCAGCGCGAGGGATCGAGCGCGCGGCGATACGATCGGGAGTGAGCGAGAGGCCGAGCGCACACGGGCGACCGCGACCGAACAATACCGAACCCGACCGAAGCACACCGGTCCCGCGACGCGTCAACGCTATGACGTTCACTCCCCACCGCGCCGCTAGAGCGTGTCGGTTTCTCGCTGCTGGGAATTTCCGAGAATCGGGACATATGCCGCAATGATACCGAGGCAAGGCAGTTCCAGTGGGGAGACGGACCCCCACCACCAGACCTGCCTGGATGTTGCCCGGTGCAAGCCTCGGTACAAGCGCCCGTGTATCCGCCGATCGCCAGATCGAATTCTATCCCGTTCCTACTATCGCTTCCGTTAAAGAGACGCAGGACGTTGCCCGGTCTCTTTCCCGCTCCTAGGTTTTGGACAGAGACGCCCGGATGCTGCCCGGTCTCTTCCAACGCCTGTCCCGTTAAAGAGACTCAGGAAGTTGCCCGGTCTCTTTCCCGCTCCTAGGTTTTGGACAGAGGCGCCCGGATGCTGCCCGGTCTCTTCCAACGCCTGTCCCGTTAAGAAAGTATTATTGCTGAAGGCAGATGGTTAAATGATTTGCATATTGTAATGATATAGGCCTGCGGCCCTCTGTGTGTGTGTGGAGAGGGGATAGCAACGTACACACGTGATCAGTGGGCTACGACAGAGCATTGTAACAGCGTGCTACGTAAACGACACACATCCTGTAGCACACTAATAAAGTATTAGTTAATAACATAATACAACATTACACAAATGGATCATTTTAATTATGTTTTAAAAAGCTGCTCAGATTATAGACGTGACGGAACATATCTGGTACAATCAATGGATAGAGTACAACCCATGCCGAGGAATAAAAATCATATACAGATATAACCTTCTGTATCGTTGGGAATACATTGGACATGCGGTTATTACGATACAAAAAATATATTTATTTATGATTCGTTTAATACAAAACTGTTAAGTAAGTGTCAGAAAGAATTTTTGAAACAATTATTTCCAACGTAAGTAGTAAGGCAAAGCGGGTTCTAACTCGGGTCCTCTGAGGGGAGCGTGGGTGCGGGAGGAAGTGAGGACGCGCGGGGGAGTGCGGTGGAGGGAACTTTGGGCGCGGGGAGAGCGGGGAGTGGAAAAAATCTTTTTTCAGACTCGATCCGGCCCCAGAATTTTTTTTCCCCAGATATTGTTTCTAAATCAGATCTACCGCCAGAATATGTTTTTCCAAACCAACAGAGCAAACAAATATGCATCATACATTCTAAAGCTAACAATTTTTTTCAAACTCGAGTAAACAAATATGCATCATGCATTCTTAGCACTGTGAAAAGGGTATCGTCTCGCGCGATAACGCGTGTAATTTGACTCTTCTGGTGCAGTCGCGCGAGACGATACCATTTTTTCACCGTGCGACGAATGCACGAATGAAATATAATCCTTTTAAAATTATGCGAAGTGGAAAGAAGGAGGATGGATGATATGTAAATAAAATTGAGAAATAATATGTAGTAGTAAGGCAAAGCCGATTCTAACCCAGGTCCTCTGAGGGGAGCGCGGGGGATTGCGGTGGAGGGAAACATGGGTGCGGGGGGGAGCGGGGAGTGGAAGACCGATTGCGCGCGCATGAGCCGCGGAGTGGGGGAAGCCGCAATCGTGGAGGGGATCAGTCCAGGCCGAGTCGCTGCGGAGATCTCTCCAAACCTGGCCCACCGCAGGAAATTTCTGCAGAGGGTCGTCCCCCCTCCCTCTAAAAAATTTCTGTGGTTGGGTCTTGTATGAAAAAATCTTTTTTCAGACTCGATCCAACCCCAGAAATTGTTTCCCCAAATATTGTTTCTAAATAGCAAACAAATATGCAGCATGCATGAACGAAATATGATATATATTGTTACAAAATAAAAAATAATGATTATAGTGATAATAATAATGCTGAATGTTTGGGATTGGCCGCGGCGATGCGGCCAATCGGGGCCGTGCGCGTTGCCGCAAAGAGCGCGATATTTCGAACGCGCTTTTGTTACTTATGCCGCGGCTGGATGATCGCGGTGAGGCCTGGTCGGGCCATCTCGGGGCTGGCACCTGGACTAATTAGCCATTGTCTTCCCCTCCTAATTAGCTTTGTCTCGCGGCACCGACGTGGGCCGTGTTGATTGGCTAGGTGTCGGCGCCCGAATCGGTGGCCCGGCCCGTGCCGTTTCTGCGATCGCGCTCTCGCATGTAAGTCGCGCCCCGAGAAACACGTCCGTGTTTTGCTTAACGCTTTCGAAAAGAGCTATCGGTGCTCCGATATTACACAATCTAATTTACTTAGCCGATTTCTACTCCGCGCACTTGTGCGGTTGCTACTTAAATTAAAAATTAGTGTGTGTGGCTTTAATTATTAATAAAAGTTCGTTTATTGTGACGCGCATACTTTACAAGTTAAGACTACGATTTACTATTAAAGGATAGAAATCGCGTGAGGAAATATTCTCGCGCGTTAAGAATCCAAGAACGTAGGTGCTCCGCGTTCTTGCTTGAACACTAATGATAATAAAAAAAATAAAATAAAAATAGAACAATATAAATAAAAAATGATAATGTTAATGATAAATATATATAGTTACAAATAAAAAATAATAATGATAATGATAATAATAAATGAAATAAAATAAAATAAAAATAGAACAAAATAAATAAAAATGATAATGATAATAAAATAAAAAAAATGAAATAAAATAAAATAAAAATAGAACAAAATAAAAAAAAATGATAATGATAAATATAATGAAGATGATAAATATATAGTGATAATGATAAATATAAAGAAAAATAGAAAAATAGAAAAAAATATTGACTATTCAGGTGATGACGGTGGTGGTGCCGGCGGCGGTGTGAAAAGCCCCTCGGGCCACTGAGGAGGCGGGGATGGTGGCGACGGCGGTGGCGTGAGCAGCCCGAGGGGCCAATCAGGGGGAGGGGATGGTGGCGATGGCGGCTGTGCAGATGATGACGATGAATATGGGCTGGGCGGAGTTGACACCGGCCACCAGGGTGGCGTGTCTAGAGACGTTGACACTGATCCGTTCATCGCCGTCATCGATGATGGTGCTAGGGGCCCCATCGCCACCGACGGTGACTGTCGCAACCGTCCCACATCTATCCACGGTGGCGACGGTGGCGACGGTGGCGACGGTGGCGATGGGGGTCGCGGTCGCCTCAGCTGCGTGTCTAGAGACGCCGACGTTGATTCATTCATCGCCGCCGTCGATGATGATGGTGCTGGGGACCCCATCGCCACTGACGGCGACTGTCGCAACCGTCCCACATCAATCCACGGTGGCGACGGTGGCGATGGGGGTCGCGGTCGCCTCAGCTGCAGGGGTCCCATTCGCCGATATGGCACCCATGGGCGCTGCAGCCGAGTCGCCATCGATGAGCCAATCACCATGCCCGAATGCCGCCGCATGTTTAGCTCCTGGGGAGGCACCACCGGAGACGCAATCTCCTCCGGAGGTACCACCCCCGCCATGATGTAGGCCAACAATGTTAATCGTTCCATCAGCAATTGATTGTTCTAGAACACAAACGCCGGTATAAGAATAATACAACAAAATACACACACACACACACGCACGCGCACGCGCACACACACACACACACACACACACAAAACAATGTAATGTATTACATACCACTGAAGGCAGCGACGACGATGACGATGACAGCTGCGGTGGTAATTGCTAAAACAAAGAAACCCGCGATATAATATTGGCATGATTTAATCTCACACGATTTAGGGTAGATGTCCCAATTACTGCCAGTGTCCCAATTACTGCCACTTGATTTATTATATGTAATAAAAGCGTAACGTATAAAAAGAAAGGTACAAAAAATAATTATTATTAAATGGAGATTCTGATTTACATTCAAATAAAAAAATATATGTACTCATATGTACCTAGGACAAGATGATTTTTGAGGTGACAGTTATAGGTACACAAGGATCGCTCGCGAATTTTAATTAATTATTAATAAATTCTTCATATTTAATTCATAAAACTATTTTTTTGTAATGAAAGAGATGTTAAATAATATTATGTTTCAAACTGAAACAATTTTTAGGTTACACAACACGCGAAACGATTAAATGAAGTTCAGTTATAATCTTAAGGTGGCAGTAATTGGGACATCTACCCTAAATGGCTAAATGTGATAAAATGTTAAAAATATTGATATGTACATACCTCTGGATTGTGCCAACATGGCTCAGGATCCCACTCGAGAGCGATTTTCTTTTGCCCCATGATGCTCCCACATATGAAAGACAACTAGGCTCGCAGCATCTTCAAGCTCTCGCATGTAGAAACTCCTCCAAGCTTACGCATGCAAAAACCCCTACTATCATGAAATCGAGAAGTGCATAGCTTTGCAAAGTAAGATGATGTTGTTCTCCACCTTCATTTTCTTCTTCTTTTTCTTCGCTTGCAATCCTCTCAATATTCACACGCATCTTCTTCGAATTCAGCTTTGGATACATTATTCGACTAGATCATACCACTCTGGACGTGTATTGAACATGTATCGAACTTGTGTGGTACCACTCTGAACATGTATTGAACGTGTAATGAACGTGTATCATACCACTTCTAAATAATTACAACCATCGTCTTAATCTAGCGTACATCATATTATGGAGGTTGGGTTTGGGAAGGGTGAAGAAAAAAACATTTATACATTAAAAAATTGATTATATTTATTTATGAATTTCCATCTGGTGTTTAGACCACCAGTGGAATATTTTAAATACATTTTGCAAAGCACAATGCTTTGCATGCTACAACATCGCAGAGTATTAACTGCATTTAGCTTATTTAGAGATTTGATATCATCATAGTCAATGTCCAGCGTCTCAATGATCACGGTCACTCTTGTATTTTCATCGAGGAAATCTGCAAGCCAGTCGTGTTTCTGCAACCCTTTAACGTATACGATATGGGATGTACCATCTTCTTCGTCGACGGCATCAGCTATAGCTTTCGTAATTAGCTGTTTAGCCATACTGTATGGAACGTCTCCATCATCCCACCGTAGTCCATGATGTTTTGCAACCAACCATCGGATGCTTGATTTGTCGGATTTTGTAAGAAGATATTGAGGCAACGAACTCCCAAAAATATAGTGCGAGAGAATTGTTCCCTTTCGTAGGATAGCCACTTCCTTGACAACAAATCTTGCATCAACGATGAATCCTTGCAGATCAACAAATGTTGGTACAGCCATTATCGATACGATTTAGAGGTCCGCTCGCTTCCACAACAGACGGGAGAATGCAGTCTTTCTTGTAAAGCATCTCAATTTTCATGATGAAATTTTTGTATGAATTTGACATAGGAGAGGGCGTGTAAGTAGCATGACAATTTAATTGATTTTGCGCACCACGTTTGTCAGCGGATTGTATTCAACCACCCGATCGTGCAGAATCAGACAGTTGGCTGTAGTATTTGCAGGCACATTCTCTTTACAATCAAATTCTATGCGCACGTCCACGGTGCTATTCTTGATCGACTCATTTTGTCGCGAACAATCAATCACCACGAGAGGACCAAATTGTAAAAATTGGGCCACGGTGAATAATGCCTCGTTGCAACTATGTCCATAATATGATTTACGGAAATGTGTATACATGTTAAACAAGATGGCATGCTTATTCTTGTCAAAGTCCAAGTTCAGATCATCATATGGGTAAAATTCCGAGTTGAGAAAAAGTTTTACATTGGTCCATTTACAGTGGTCGAACCGAGTAGCATCTTCGGTCATCACATTCTTTCGAGCAGTCTGTAGAGCAAAGATAACGTATCGCGGCTTCTCCAGCTGTGCAGCTGCCTTCACAGCCCACGAATGCTTGGTTATGCTCTGTAAGAGAGGATACTCATACAGATGCCACGAGCGAAAACTAATGCTCAGGTTTTGTCCACTTTCCAAAGCATGTAGCAACGATAGCTTATTAACATCGTTCAGCGTCACATGAGGCATTCGCCATTGCACTTTAAGTAATTCAATTTCTGGTTCTAACGTCGATGATCCTATTAGAGAGTTGTCATCGTTGCGTGATCGTATTAAAAGCAATTCGTGACGCGCATTAATAACCATGCGTTTGTAGTCCTCACAAAATCCTAGCAAATATTTGAGTGGGATGCAAAAATTGATATAATTTTTCACTATTAGCTCATCGTGTCGTTTCAAGCCCCACCCGGCATTCTCCATATTTTTGTCTTCGCCAGATGTCAGCGATACATAGTTTTTAAGCGTGCTAGTTATTCCAACGTTTCTGTTGCGATCAATCTCCACACCATTCAGCTCGTATCGAATCTCATTAAATATGAACGCCATGCAATTATTTCCCAACGTCGTCGTTGATGCATCGTTTGGCTTATTTATCACCAATTTCCCCTCCACGTAGAGGAAACTTTCACACGGCAATGTGTATAATTCCTGCTGCTGTATAGGTATTCTTATCTCATCACTATTTCCAAACGTCGTGTTGACATGTGGGTTGTATGTGTGAGTCTCCAGCTTAACGATGCGATCATCAAACGTTGGCTTCCCTCCAATGCTTAGAATGTCTACCATTTTTTTCAACTTATATGCGTACAATGAATCCCAATGATTTCAAAAATGCAATGTTCGCAGCACTGAGCCTCTTCTTTTTAGTATAATCAGAGCTTTTGAAGTTGTTGTTGTTGTTGTTGTTATTGTTGTTGTTGTTATTCTTGCACACAATTTCACTTGGAAGAAACGTGTTTCTGGAGTCGTTCAACACAAGCATCTCATTCATTCACACCGCATGTATTATCGTCGACGCCGTCGTACGTGCAGTCTGATTGTAATCTCTTCACCTCGAAACTCGAGCAATCGTCCGTCTTTATCCACAACGCGTATCGTTAGATCCGTAATGACACGTGGGTGATTGGAAGTTAAATGATCTGTGCGGGCGTTTCCGATATCTTATATCCTGGTGGAACTCTCGGAGAAAATTCATGTATCGTATGTACGCGCTTCCCATTGTTGTACGCGCCAGCGGTCACGCTACATTCTATGCGAATAATGTTCACATTCATGATATTAATTGGATCGTCCGATTCGTACCACCCCCCTGGTTCTAATACCCGATTCATCGAGAATCCCAGTAGCGATCCAATGTTATTACGCTTCGTAAAATCTACAGCGAACGAGCAGTACAGTTCGCTTTTCATGGTGTTGTTGTTGGGACGTAACACTATAGGATACACATCGTTGTCATCATCAGTGTCATCGAGATTTTTAGGATACCGCTCGAGTAATCGCTGCCTCAAATACTTGGCAATGGCGTCTAGTTCGTAGGAGCCGTGTGGAATCCTAATAGTTTCAGGAGTGGTGTCAACACTGCTGTTTTTGATACCATAGTTTGAGGTGAAGTAGAAATTATCGTTGCTCCAGTCGATGTTCGGTATTGAATGATAAGTTTCAAAGGTTGTTAGACCAAGCTCATAATCATCTGCGCTCAAATCTATGGGTGGAAAGTAGCTTACCGCGAGGGTGCTACTCTTGCCAGTTAGAGTGAATTAGAGGCCACGGTATAGTACGTGTAGTAAAAGACACGTGTACACGTGTACAAGTGTACTAAACGTATCCGTACCTCAATCCGTGTATCTTTTAGTACACGGATACCCGTGCACAATTTCACGTGTATTTAAATACGCGTGAATTTAGATACACGTGTACTAAACGTATCCGTACCTCAATCCGTGTATCTTTTAATAAAAAATAACTTAAATAACGGGTCCAATAAAAGTTATTTAACTTTAGATTATTTGACGAATAAAGTTAATTTTTTTATTCGCCGAGCGTTTCAACTTCAGCGTCGATTAATTCTTTTATTAATTTCACAATCCCTCAGAGTTCTGGGATATCCATAGATATTAAAAATCTGACGAATCAAAAGTCAAAACACGTGTATCTAAATTCACGTGTATCTAAATTCACGCGTATTTAAATACACGTGAAATTGTGTACGGGTATCCGTGTACTATTCGTGCGCGAAAAGAAGACTCCTAGCAGGCGGGCTCGGACTGTGCCGTCCGCCGCTGTGACGATTGGTCGAGTCACCTATTTGGGCATACTTTTAAAGACGCGGCACACGTATTTTGGTTATTGGCTGAAGTAGGCACAAACATTGTCGCACCGCGCGACGAAGAGAGCGAACGAAACACATCGAGACCGAGTGGGATAGAGCGATCTGACCGACGATCGCCAAAGCAATAGCGTAGGCATCTCACAAGGAGAGTATTTTAGGTGTCCGCCTCCGATCATTTTGATTTTCGGATATGATATAGAGGACCGAAAAATAAGAAATACGTGTTTTTTTATTTTTCCCCGTTTTCATATTTGGGGGGGGGGGGGGGGTGAAAACTGCGTTCAAAGTTAGGGTTAAAAACTCATTTTTGTGGAATATCTCGAGAACTATTAGAGATAGGGGAATAGTGTCAATGGACGAATTTTGTGTCTTTGAATGCGAAATAGTGACTGACTCACCAGATTTTCAAAAAGTCCACAAAAATGATTTTTCACCCCTAACTTTGAACGCAGTTTTCACCCCCCAAATATGAATACGGGGAAAAATAAAAAAACACGTATTTCTTATTTTTCGGTCCTCTATATCATATCCGAAAATCAAAATGATCGGAGGCGGACACCTAAAATACTCTCCTTGTGAGATGCCTACGCTATTGCTTTGGCGATCGTCGGTCAGATCGCTCTATCCCACTCGGTCTCGATGTGTTTCGTTCGCTCTCTTCATCGCGCGGTGCGACAATGTTTGTGCCTACTTCAGCCAATAACCAAAATACGTGTGCCGCGTCTTTAAAAGTGTGCCCAAATAGGTGACTCGACCAATCGTCACAGCGGCGGACGGCACAGTCCGAGCCCGCCTGCTAGGAGTCTTCTTTTCGCGCACGAATAGTACTAAAAGATACACGGATTGAGGCACGGATACGTTTAGTACACGTGTACACGTGTATTTAAATACACGTGAAATAAGGACCTCTAGAGTGAATGTTAACGACATATTCCGAGCTGTATGACTCGACTAGTACTGAATCAGAATGGTGGGAAGTCAATCCTTAAATTTGGTGCCAATCGTTTGTAGAAAGCGTAGACATAGTTGTCCACAATTGCTCTGATTATACTTCTGATAAGCTGTTTGATTGTATTCGATTTTCACAGCATCTTTATTCAGATATTGTACTGTCACGTCCCGGGTTGAGGTCTTAGGGAAATGACATTGTTGGGGTAGGTTAAGAAGAGGTTTCGGCACGAAAATGTATTTCGCGGCACAAAACGGGTAGGAGCCTCGGCACGAAAATGTATTTCGCGTCACGAGGAGGGTAAGAGTCTCGGCACGAAAATGTATTTCGCGTCACGAGGAGGGTAAGAGTCTCGGCACGAAAATGTATTTCGCGTCACGAGGAGGGTAGGAGCTTCGGCACGAAAATGTATTTCGCGTCATGAGGAGGGTAAGAGTCTCGGCACGAAAATGTATTTCGCGTCACGAGGAGGGTAGGAGTCTCGGCACGAAAATGTATTTCGCGTCACAAGACGGGTAGGAACCTCGGCACAAAAATGTATTTCGCGTCACGAGTTGGGCAGGCGTCTCGGCACGAAAATGTATTTCGCGGCACAAAACGACCAGGGAAGGTTTAAATGGTTATTATGTATTTGGGAGACACCCGTTAGGACGCTAATAGCTTTGTTTTGATTTACCGTTGCATTATTTCAAAGAACCGCTCGCGATATTCCGCGGACTACGTTTAGATGTGCTGATTCGGGAAAAGTCATGTAAACATAACAAGAGCTCTCGTGTTCGCGAGACGAGATCAGCTGTTGCACCGGCGTGTTATGTATTGTAATCTTTATTATCGTAGGATTTACGCAATAATACGAGGCGTGTTTAGGAAATAGTTTGAGGGGGTGAGACGTGGTCTCGAATTAGTAAGTTTTTGGTACGAGGGATTCGTTTAAATTGAAAGATAAGGAGGACGTAGTTGACCATCTTGAGATGGGGACCGCTAAGGTGATCAGGAATCTGGGTTGACCGTTTAGAGATAGGGACCACTAAGGTATATCGTCTAAATGATCGGTTGGGTGAGGGAGTAGGGTATGACTCGAGATTGAAGGTTTTGATGGAGTTGTGAATTGATTTTCGAAGAGATGGTGGAATAATACCGCGCGAAAAATAGTGGGACGTCACAGTACCAATTCCTTAGGCGGTCGAAGATTCCCGAAGCTGTCGAAATATATAGTTCGACACCCTCTCTTCGCATATGCCACCCAATGAGTCCCCGGCCCCTCGACATTGTTCAAATTTACGATGCCGCTCTCGTTTCGATGTACTCCTCCGGCAGGTAGTGCATTGCGCATAAAAACCCCTTTAAAGAATGGAATACGCATATGTTTTGCCAACTCCTCCAATTGCACATCGGTAGTTACGCCCGCCAGCATTTTTATTTTCTTTTTGGCGTTTTTTTTTTCGTTTTGATATTCCCTGCCCGCGCTTGTATGGCGTGAGATAAAGTCCATGACCTTCCATGGAGCGATTATGACGTTGCATTTCCTGCAGTTGATGTTGCGCCGCCTTATTATCGTTTACCGCCTTGGCGATTCCCGCTGCTCCACCAGCTAACGATCCGAGAACACCTAGCAGTGGGAGAAGTGGTAATATACCGACAGGTTTTGCTACCGGAAGAATCCGCTTTTTCAGTGCTCTCTTTGGAGTCCTTTTGCGGATTTTTGTTTTCATCCCCATCCCAATTTTCGTCTTGGCTTTCATAGCTGCCCAAACAGCTGTAGCAGCACCTCTTTCACCCAGTGTCGAGTCTCACGCAACGATGCGTTTTCGCGCTTTGTCAGCGAGAACGTTATCTGCTGCGTGCCGTTTGCCGAGGTCGTTGTACGTGAATACGCAATATCGTGTTCGCGACACGCTGCGTCCAACGGCTTGATGCCTTGATCCCCTCTAGCCAATCGTTTTGCCAGATGAGTTCCTGGACCACAAAACTGATATCTTGGGATATGTAATTCGATAGGTAGCGCGTTTATCACCCGATTTAGCAAACCACGGCCTTTCTTTACTCTCGTCGGCGACATTCACCACAGTTTTTAATCAATGGTGCCGGACCGTCGATATGCGTTCGCTGCCAAGGGCAATTATAATGTTCCAAACACCGACGATACTGCTGAACCTCAGAATCGGCTTTTATATGCGGGGGGAGTCTGTCCCACAACTGATCAATGTGCCTGTCAAACTCTCGCAGTAGAATAATCTTTGGTATATATTTCAGCTGCTTAGAGGTTAGGTTTCGAATATCGAAATTATCCGACAGGACCAGAAGCATTTTGAATACTGAGCTGTTTTTGCTTCGACGCGGACCTATAAATAGAACGCGTCACCGCTTCGACGTATCAAAATCATTTTTCACAGTTCGCGGAGAAAATGCGATTTGTGCGACAACCTGTAACGATACGCGTGACAAATTTTGATGATAAATCGCAAATGATGTCTTCGAAAACAATGCACAGACATGGTAGCATGTTACCAAATACAATACGCTGCCTCATTTGTGGTCCGTCAAATTGTGGAAAGACCAACGTGCTGGTGAGCTTGTTGGAAAGTCCACATGGAGTCCGCTTCGAGAATGTGTACGTGTATTCCAAGTCGTTGCAGCAACCAAAATATCAGTATTTGGAGAATTTATTGACTCCGATAGATGAAATTGGCTACTTTACGTTTTCGAATAACAGTGACGTCATCCCATCGAGCGAATCGCTTCCGAATTTCATTTTTATCTTTGATGACGTGGCATGTGACAAGCAAGATACGATAAGGGAATACTTTGCAATGGGGCGCCACTCGAACGTTGACTGTTTCTATCTCTGTCAGACGTATGCAAAGATTCCAAAAAATCTTATACGCGACAATGCGAATCTATTGATTCTGTTTAAGCAGGATGGTACCAACTTGAAACATGTGTACAACGACCATGTAAACACTGATATGTCTTACGAGGACTTCTGCGCATTGTGTCGTAATTGTTGGCAGGGGGAGTATGGTTTCTTGGTAATAGACAAGGATAGCGCGATGTCCAATGGACGTTATAGAAAGGGGTTTAACGAGTTTGCGATACCGTGAGATTGTCAATTGTCATCGACACGTCAGTGGGAAAGCAACGTCTGCGATACAACGATGATTGATATCGATAGTCTGGAGATTAAGGATCGCGAGAGAATAGCGAAGGAAATTGCAAAAACCAGCGAATCCATTCGCAAGAAACATCAGGCTTTGAAGACTGGCAAGATGGATGAAGATATCGCGTTGGAGAGATACTTTAAACCTATTGTCGAACTCCTAAAACATATTGTGGAAAATACCACAGCGACAGAAGCTGACACATCACCGCTGACGAGCACAGACGTCGAAGGGTATGAAACATTAACGCCTAAAACAAAAATCCATCCCAAAGGGAACATATCGCGCACGACAACGAGGAAACCACACACATCATTGGAAAAATCGCTCGTAACCTTCACACCAGTTCAATCGAAGCGGATACGGCAGAATGTCACATCAAACGATTCCACGATTCCTTCGACACCAATAAATACATTTTTCGATGTGCAATCGCTCACAACCAATGATGAAGACGTTTTCGAAACTAGTCCCGATGCATCGTTTGTAACATCTATTAGACATCAACTCCAAACTACCGAGGGACAAGAAACGTTTCGCAATCATTTCGGTCCGCTGGGGCAAAAATACATGAGCGCAATCCTAAGTGGTGATAGGGATACGACCATAGACTATGTGTATGGTGTATACTTTGGCGGTAGTGGAACGATGCTTGGGGATAAGGCTTTCGATATAGACAAGGATGATAATATAATCATTGATGGTGTAAGATACGGTGGAACACCCGGTCTTTACGAACTGTTATGCCAAGGCGCCTGGGGTCGAGATTCTGGATAGAATCTCGAGGTGCTCCGGGTCGTCCTTCACAGTCGTCGTCCAGCGGGCTCCGAAAGGTTCGGGTGATAATGCCGGGACGAGGATATTCGGTTAGAAACCGAAGGTAGGGGATCGTTGCGGGTTGAAGAGTTAGAACTCACCGTAAGGTTAACAAGTTTATTCTGTCCCGATCTGGGTGACAGGAGTACTATAGCGTATGTCTGTTATTAATCTGTCTTCGCTCGTAGTGTGTACAGTGTCTTATAGTTAGTCCGGGGCGAAGCGGGGACCAGCGGGGTCGCCGCCTTCGGCTCGCTTTTCGGCGTTTCGTCGGGAACGCTGACGGTGCTCGCGGGTTGTTGCCCGCGCTTTGGCGCTCGCGTGTGCCCTCGGAATGCGCGACGGTTGTAACACGCGGTCGTTGACTGGGTTACAACATCCCCCCCCCCCCCTTGAGAGAAGGGTGCTTAGGGGAATTTTACAATTATCGGAAATTTCCCTGTACCCTTATATCGATTCGGCTACTACGGCATATTTGTGGTCCGTGGGGGCCTCTCTGATGGGCGCAACGTTGGACGTGGACGCTGATCTTTTTGTTTTCCGTGTTTTCGCCGGTTTGGGTATTTGTACCTTTCGGCGCTGTTGGTAGTCGCGTATTAACAAATAAATGACGAGTACGATAGTTATTGTTTGTACCGTAGTCGTCGCCGTCGGGTGTACAAGTTGCCAGGTCGCCAGTCCTGATTGATAGTTATTAGTATCGACTGTTAGGTCGCTTTCCACTTGGTTTAGTTGGTTATACAGTGCGGAAAATTCGGACGGATTCTTTAAGAGGTTATGGAGTTGAAAACGCGTGAGAGGGTGCGCTATTTTGCCCTTTTGTGTTTCATTTATCGCCGCGGTAATGTCGTATCGCGGTACTGTCATTAGTTCGACGTCCTGACTATTCGCAGTTTTCCGCTTCCTTAGTACTACGTCCTTACTTCGGATATTACAATTTCCTGTGATTCTTAAGATTCCTGACCTATCTATTGTGACGCGTTCAGGTTGTCGTTCGTCGCATTGGATGGTCAGCGTCTCGGGTCGACGTGCTGCGAAAATCCACGTATCTGCGCGCGAGGTGCCTATCCACATCGTGTGGTTTACCGCGATGTGTTTTATTTCGCAATTTTTTGGGAATTCGTCCGAGGGTTGCAGCCACAGGCTTGCTTCACACTCGAGATCGTTATTTATGTTATGTGCGATCATTGTTTGTTCGCAGTAATATTGCGCGGCTATCTGTTTACATTCTTCTAATTCTTTGTGGTCGGTGAGCACATATTGATTACTGTTCGCGTCGATGACGAGGAGCGGCGTTCTTACGACTAATAGCGCGTACATGTTGTCGTAGGTGTGGATTGGGGCTGGGGTTGCCTCGATCACTGTGAATGTTTGTGAGGATATTAGCGGGATGGTTATTACTGCTATTAACGTGTATTTATCGAAATACGCGACGATCGATGACAATTTTTCGATTACGTTCGTATTTTCTAGGTTTGGGGCTATTGGGAACGCGAGTCCGTTCGGAAGGTGTTGTACGGCGGTCTGTAGCAATTTAGTGATCTGTGCGCTCGCTAGTACGTTAGTGCTGATGATGCCTCCTTTGAGACCGGTGTAGTATTGCAATACGTCGTCTGCGTCCTGAGTCAAGTCGGTCACCAGGGCATTTAAAGTCGTGAAATGATCAACTATGTCAGCTCTTTGTGTCTGTCTGGTGGAGGTCGTCTCGACTTGTACCCGTAACATTCTGATCTGCTCTGCTAATATGTTTTCGTTGTGTTTTATTGTCGTTTCCGCGTCGTGTAAGTGGTGTAGCGTATTGTTGGTGATTTGGATCTGTTTTTTCATAGCCGTTATTAACGTGTTTTGTGTGTCGTCTAGTCGCGACAGGTGCTGGTTAATTTGTTCGGCATCGTCGGCGTCCATAGTACCGAATATGGTTTTTGCTAAGGACCCTATTCCGTTAATTAACCCTCGGCGCTTTTTGTGCGTGTATGTCGGCATTTCCGACACCTGTTCTATTCTTTTATATAGTTTTCCTGCTCTTCTAGGTAGTGTGTCTAAGTGATTTCCGCACGTCCGTCTTATTTCCATGTTCGCGACCTCGTTTGCGCACCGTCGTTGTAGTGCGTTTACATAGGAAGTTACCTGCTGATTCCTTTCGAGGAGGGTGTCCATTTTTAGGTGGGTCACGATCTTCCAGGAATCGGTTACCATATACAGTTCTCCCAGGTGTGTAAAGTGGATTCCTGCCTTATGTTTAATCGGTGATATCGTATACGAAGCTTGGCCGCCAGTCGGCGCCGCTTCGGTTAGTCCCTGTGTCAGTGCGATCATCCTGAAACAGTGAATTCGGATTCTATCCCTTCCTAATCTCGTGTAGTTAAGATTTGTCGTTTTATTTTTGTTTGAGTAGATCTTGTTTTATTATTATTCTTATTATTATTTATATATATTTTGTATGCCGACTTTATTATATTTTGTGGTTTCTTTATTCGATGAAGTGCTTTAGTCGGTTCGCGTGCGTGTGCAGTGTTTTTCTCCCCTTTTTTAAGGTTACGTTAACCTTTGAATTCTTGCCTATTATTTCATATGGGCCTACCCATTTATTATCTAACTTTTTCGATCTACCGCGTCGTACGGATTCGTCGTAGAGCCATACTTTGTCGCCTATCTTGAACTCTATTTCGCGTGCTTTTTTATCATAGTCTTTCTTTGATTTTTCCTTTGCGTGTTGGAGTCGTTCCCTCGCTATTTCGTTCGTTGTTCTTATGCGTTCTCTTGTTTGTTGCGCATAGTCGTCGTAGTTGTATGTTTGTTTAGGCGGGCTTTTCAGCGCGGTCGGTAGCAATGCTGTCTTTCCGTAAACCAATTCGTACGGGGTAAAACCTGTCGCGGTATGAGGTGTAGTATTATAAGTAAACATCGCGTAGGGTAACCATCTGTCCCAGTCAGTCTGATCGCTGTCTATGTAGTGTCGCAGGTATTCTACTAGGGTTCTATGTGACCTTTCTAGTGCCCCATTCGATTCTGGGTGATACGCGGTTGTTTGCAGTTTCGTAATTCGTAGCAATTTGCATATGTTTTTGAACATCTCGCTTAGGAAGTTTGTACCTTGGTCCGTTAGTATCTTTTCGGGGATGCCGTATTCACAGACAATTTTTTCGACGAATGCTTCGGCTACCGTTGTTGCTTCTTGGTTCGGCAAGGGGATCGCCTTGCTAAATTTCGTGAGGAGATCCTGAAATGTTAGAATGTAGATGTTTCCGTGGTTACTTTCGGGGAGTAGCCCTACTATATCTAACGCGACCTTTTCAAAGGGTTCTCGTGGTGTATCCGTGATCTCCATTGGGGTCCTCGTTTTCCGGCCTAGTTTGTTCTTTTGGCAGAGGCTACATTTTTGTATGTATTCCTCAATATCCTTATTCATACCAGGCCATTTGTATTTTTGCTTTATTCGTTTCGTGGTTCGTTGAATACCTTGGTGACCTCCCGTGGGTGTGCAGTGGTATTCGTATAGAATTTGTTGTTTCTCGGCTTCTTCGTTAATTTCGATCGGTTTGGTTTCTACTGATTTTCTGTTCTGTCCTTTTTCTTTCTCGCTATTCTGCAACGCGTGCACATTCCTGCTCAGCGCGTCCGCGTTGGTATTATTCTTCCCTGATTTATGAATAATTTCGTAGTCGTGTTCGGCAAGTTGGATTCTCCATCTTGTTAATCTGGATCCAGGGTCCTGTACTTTAAATAACCATACTAGTGCCTTGTGGTCGGTGACTACTTTGAATGCAGTCCCATAAACGTACGGTCGGAAGTGTTTGACTGCCCAGACTGTGGCTAATAGTTCCTTTTCTGTTGTACTATAGTTTCGTTCGGCTTTGTTTAGTATCCGACTCGCGTAAGCAATTGGTTTATCTTCGCCTATTTTTCCTTGCGATAGTATCGCGCCTATTGCTACGTCTGATGCGTCTGTGGTTACTATAAACTCTTTTGTAAAATCTGGATAAATTAGAAGGGGTGCCGTGGTCAATGTCTCTTTTAGTGTGTCGAACGCGTTCTGCTGCTCGGCGGTCCAGACGAACTCGACTTTGCTGCTCGTGATGCTGGATAAGGGCTTGGCTATTTTTGAATATTCCGGAATGAATCTACGGTAGTATCCGGCTAGTCCCAGGAATGCTTGTAATTCTTTTAGTTTTTTGGGGACAGGAAACTCTTTCACGGCCTTCGTTTTTTCGGGATTTGGTTTGATCCCGTCGGGCGTGATTATGTGTCCCAAAAAACCTACTTCCTTTCTTAGAAACGCGCATTTTTCTGGTTGTAGTTTTAAGTTGTATTTGCGAAGTGTGTCTAAAACTTTTCGTAGTCTTGTATTATGTTCTTTTAGGCTTGCTCCGTGGACGACAATGTCGTCGAGGTAGACGAAACAGTCTATTCCTTGTAATCCGATGAGTGCGGCGTTCATGGCTCGTTGAAACGTTGCAGGTGCATTTTTCAGTCCGAAAGGCATGCGATTGAATTCGTAGTGACCTTGTGGAGTTGAAAAGGCTGTCTTGCATTTGTCGCGTTCGTCCATCGGAATCTGGTGGTATCCGGACGCCAGATCGAGGGTGGTAAAATATTGTGCTTTTCCCAATTGATCTAGTATGTCTGTGATATTAGGTAGTGGGAATGAGTCACCTATGGTAACTTCATTGAGTTTTCTATAGTCGACTACTACGCGATATTTAATATTTCCCTCTGCGTCGGGTTTTTTGGGTACTACCAGTAGGGGTGCGTTCCACGGGCTGGAGCTGTGTCGGATGATGCCGTCTTTCAGCATCTGTTCCACTTGTTTTTGCACTTCTCGCTTGTGGATGTCTGGTAATCTATATGGCTTGACATTACAGGGTGTTGTGTCGCGTTTTACAGGGACCCGGTGGCCGGTTACGGTGGCCGTGGTTAGTCGGTCTCCCGGTAAGTGGAACGTATCGCGATATTCCTTGCATATTTCCTTCATGGCTTTCTTTTCTTCTTCATTCATGTGTATACTATCTACCTGGTCTGTTACCCGAGCAATGCGCGTAGTCAGCGATTCGTTCACGGTCAAGGCGCGAACAGCTGCGGCGCTATCGTTGCTGTGGATTATTTCGTTGTCCATCATTTCGCTTAATTGCACTTGTGGTACGATTATTGTTTTTGCTTCTGCGGTTGTGTTCATAATGCACGCTACGCATTTCCCATTTTCGGGTCTTGTTAGTCCTTCTCCTAAATATATGCCTTCCGCTAGCTGTTGTTTTTCTATTATCCCGTCTCGCGTACTACTTGTTGGGACCATTATTAATTGTTGTGTGCGCGCGGGTATTGTTATTTCCGTGTTTCTATGTAGGGTTTTCCACGGTTTTCTATCTGCTAGGAGGCTCTTGCTGGGGTAGTCTATGGTTGTCCTGTTATCTGTGAGGAAGTCTACTCCTAGTATTCCGTCTGCGTTCGTTAGGATGTCTTCTTCTATGACATGTAGGGGGTACACGATTTCTTTTCCGTTTATGTAGAACGTGGCCTCAATTTTCCCTAACGTTTTTGTTTTATCCCCCGAAAATGAGATAAGAAGGATGTCGCTTTCTTCCATTATTGCGTCTTTGGGGAGGGCGCTTTTTTTTATTAGGGATACTTCTGCCCCGTTATCTATCAGCATTATGGTGTTTTTATTTTTGGTATTCTTTATTTCTACCTCTATCTTATCTGCTGTGTGTCCATTCTTAAAGAGGGATCCTATTTCAACCATACGGAGGGGTCTCGCGGTTCCTCGGGTAGGTGACTCGCGTCTCGGCGGACCGGTGTAATCGCGGCTGCCTTGCGCGGAATGTGCATGATCAGCGTTTCTGTATTGTGGCTGTGATTCTGTTTCGTAGGCGGATCGGGTGTTTCCCGGTTCGCGCCTTGTCGATTCCCAACTTTCTTCGTTGGTTGCTATGGGTTGCATCCGCCGGTTATTTTCTGAGGGGAAAAATTTTTTGGGCGGTCTGTCCCTATTTTGGGTCTTCCAACACTCCTTGGTGTCGTGTCCCGATCGTCTGCAATCGTTGCAGTACCGTGGTGCTGCCCTATCCCGACTTTGATAAGTGCGGGAAGGGGAGTATGCCCTGCGCGTTCCTACTGACGTCGCGGGTCGTCTTGTAATTGACCGCTCTTCATCTATAGCTATCGTGATTGCTTCCTGTAGATCGGCGGGTTTTTGTGATTTTACTAGGACCTTAAGGTCGTCGCGAAGTCCGTCCTCGAATAGGTCTAACGCTTGCTCTTTGTAGACCCGTGCAGTTATTGTTTTTTCCATCATGCTAGCCTTGGTTTTGATCCCGGTTGCTATTAATTCTTTTAATAAGGTGGATATTCGACTCCCGTAGTGGTGTGCGTCTTCGTGGGCGCCCTGTCTACAGTGTACCAATTCCCGTTGTACGGTCGAGTGCGTGCGGGGAGGCTTGTATACCGAAGTCAGTACGTCCTCGAGGTCTTGTATGGACATTATCTGGCGCGTCTGTACTTCGGCTAGGGCGTCGCGTTGGACTCTCATCGATATGATCCCTTTTAAAATCTGGGCCCTTTCCATCGGCGTTCGGTAGGAGTAGTACACGTACTTACAGGCGGTCAGGAAACCGGGTAACCCTTTGGGGTAATTTTTGGTTGTCTACTTCTGTCGGTACGTCGGGTGGGTTGTCTATCTCGAAATTAGGAGGGACGAAAAGACTAGCGCGCCTCGGTCCTTCCTCTGGCTCGCAAGAGGGGTCAAAGTGGACCGCGTTCCTGCCTGAGGGGCCAGGGGTTGCGTGCGTAGTGTTCATTGTTTCCCGTAGTTTTTCTATTTCGCGGTCTATCGAATCCTGTGGTGGGCCCTCTTTTGCCTCTAATGCCCCTATTCTATCGTTCGTCGCTATCATGCTGTCGGCCATACTAGCCAGGGTGGAGGTTATTCCTGCGAGTATTTTTTCTATGTTCGCTAGGCGGTCTTCGCTTCCTGCGGGACCCTGCTCGGCGTTATCGCTCGCGGTTGCTAAGGGGATGGACGGCATTCTGATGTCGGTTTCTAAGCCTACTCTCGGAATTAAACTATAATCTAATTCGTCGAACGGGTATAGTCGTCGGGCGGTTAAACGTCCGGAGTGGCTTGACGCAGTCGGAAATACAATTGGAACGTCAAGTTCTTCGCTAGTGTTTGCGTCTAGAGTATTCTGCGTACGTTCTCCGATTTCCCGAAATGCTTCGAATGTCGCGTCGAAGAGAGATTTCTCGGAGGGTTGTCGCGGGTGTATGTTACCGAATCGGCGCGGATTACCTCGGCTAGATGGTATAGGCGTACGGATTTCTTTTCGCTCAATTAATTCTAGATCGCGCTCGATATTCGCATCCAGGGATTTCGCTCGGCGCATGAGAATAGCAGCGTACGGCCTGGATTTGCTGAGAGTGGTATTTCGCACTTACAGCACGTGGATCAGGTGATGCATCGCTGGTCTCTGCGTTGTCCTAGAGTTTCCTGGAGGCGTCCTGTGTAGACGTCTGTCGGTACCGCGAAGTGGATTGCCCTTCTATTAAGTGGGTCGTTGTCTCCGCTATGTCCTGTTGTCTCCGTCGGTCAGGCTTGTTCCCTACGTTGGCAGGATCCCACCGCTGCCACCAATTTGTTATGCCAAGGCGCCTGGGGTCGAGATTCTGGATAGAATCTCGAGGTGCTCCGGGTCGTCCTTCACAGTCGTCGTCCAGCGGGCTCCGAAAGGTTCGGGTGATAATGCCGGGACGAGGATATTCGGTTAGAAACCGAAGGTAGGGGATCGTTGCGGGTTGAAGAGTTAGAACTCACCGTAAGGTTAACAAGTTTATTCTGTCCCGATCTGGGTGACAGGAGTACTATAGCGTATGTCTGTTATTAATCTGTCTTCGCTCGTAGTTTGTACAGTGTCTTATAGTTAGTCCGGGGCGAAGCGGGGACCAGCGGGGTCGCCGCCTTCGGCTCGCTTTTCGGCGTTTCGTCGGGAACGCTGACGGTGCTCGCGGGTTGTTGCCCGCGCTTTGGCGCTCGCGTGTGCCCTCGGAATGCGCGACGGTTGTAACACGCGGTCGTTGACTGGGTTACAACAGAACTGATTTTCAAGAGAATTCCCGACGATACCATATACACCGATGCTGATAAACAAAAATACAAAAGCATACTGCTGACGACGAATGCTCACAGACGCGATCATAACGCTCAAAATCCCATATTGGGCAACAAAGGATATAAGTACAAACATGTAATTGCGCCGCTACTCCCACGTGTATCGACTAGTAGGACAGGGAAAGGTCTAACGACACCGCGTGTCATGGCTGTAAGCGATAACATGATCGATTACGTGCACTGGGACGATCCCAACGAGCTGGTGGAGCGATTCCGTTTGCTGGAAGCGTCGCGTCAGGCGGGTAACAACTTACACGACAACGAAATTCTATCGATTATCGAGGAACTCCGCGAGGTAGGCCTCATTATAAATTAAGCTGCGCACCGATAATGTGCATTGTATGCATCGAGATGCCGATCAACAAATTTGGGGTATCGCTCGAGAAGAGTGGAGCAGCTAGAATGGACTATTACAAATGGAGCGGTTTGCTTCGAAATTATATGCGAGATAATGCTCTTTGTGTGATCGGTGCTGACTTTGATGCAAAATCACGCAAGATACGACGTGTAGCGCAACCCACAGCTGACAGCGATGCTATCAATAAACTATACATGGAAAAGAGCATTAAAATTTTGAGAGAGCAGCAGGAAGAATTAGAGAGGAAGCTGGCTCGCGGTACCCGTGGTATATAATGGCTCTGTACAGACCATGCAATATTTGTAGTTAATTAGATTTCTTCGGAGTGTCAGCAAATGGTTGGTGGCAGGAGTATGGTATCGTCTGTCCTGCTCTCACATGGTTCCATAGCAAGCCTGGCACACCTTGCGCCGGTACAGGTCGTTCCGATTTGTGTAGGCTGGTCCCGTAGTTCTGAGGCATATTAGTTTAAGCAGCCGCCCATAGTATCCTCTTCTCGGGTCTTCCTCCTGGTCATAGGGTCGGTACTGCCACTCTTCCCTGGGGGACGATACTCTGTCGCACGAATTTTGGATAAGAATCCTTTTTCGGCTCACTTGTAATGAAAATAAGGGAATTTGGTTTTTACTTTCGGTTTTCCATCGTTCGTACTCGAGTGGCTTTTAGTGGCAGTTCACCCGACGAATCACTTCCCGTGATTGCGAAATGTAATATAATGTGAATGTAAATATAAATGTAAATTGTAACTTGTAGCTTGTAATTTGTAACTTGATTTCTCAGAGTATTAGGTTCGCGAATGAGCTCCTGCGCTAATTGCGCCCAAATTTATGGACACATGGTCTCGGTATCCTCTTGGTGGGGAGGGGTTTTCCTAGAATTTCCTTTGGTCCTGTGGCACATAGGCTCTTTTGATTCGGTCCTTATGGACGATCGTAGTTCGGTGGGGGCCTATTGCCAACTTTACGTTATTAGAATCTAAAATTTCTATTATTTTGTACGGTCCGTCATATTCGTCACTGAATTTATTCCTTTTTGGTTTTAGAACCAGGACTTGTTCTCCTCTTTGGTAGTTAATAGTGGTTACTCTTCTATCGTAATAGTATTTTTGACGATGTTTTGAATTTTCCAAGTTATTTCGGCCTGTTTCGCGAATATTAATCAGCCTAGTTACTAGTCTGTCTACGAAGTCTGGATATGTGTTTAAAGAATCATTCGACGTTATGCTCGACGGTAGCCTTGCTTTTTTTCCATATATTAGTTCATAGGGGGTGTATTTCGTCCCTTCGTGTTCGCTGGTATTATATGAAAACATGGCCTGTGGTAGCCACTGGTCCCATTGCTTTTCCTTAGTTATATAGTGCTTTAAGTATTCGATTAAAACATGATGACTTCTTTCTAAAGAGCCGTTGGATTGCGGGTGAAACGCTGATGCTTTATATTGCTTGATGTTTAAGACTCTTGCGAGTTTCCGCATAAGGGAACCGACAAATGAAGTTCCTTGATCAGTTAGAATTGCCTTTGGACATCCGTATTGGCAAATGAAATGCATGGTGAATGCTTCCGCTATCTCTTCACTTGTGAATGAGACTAGTGGTATCGCTAATGAGTATTTTGTTAAATTGTCTTGTATAGTAAGTATGTACGATTTTACTGATTTTGTGAGCGGCAATGGTCCCACAATGTCCATCGATATTTTGTCGAATGCATCTAGTGGCGTGTCCGTTATTATCATCGGTTCTTTGGTTTTTATTCGTACGAGCTTCTTCTTTTGGCAACTTATGCACGTCTTGATAAATTGTCGTACTTCCTTCTTCATATTTGGCCAGTGATACAAGTCTCTAATTCTTTTATAGGTTTTGGTTACGCCTTTGTGTCCTCCTGTCGGCGACTCATGGTTCTCTTTTATAATAGTTAAGCGATCCTGTTCTGAAGGCAGTTGCACTGCGCCGGTGCAAATCGTAATGTTAATATTAGTCTGTAGGTACCTTAGATTTATCATTTGCTTCAATTTCTCCCACGTTATGTTAGTTTCCGTTTTTGGTATCGAGATTTTGTTAATGTTTCGCTCTGTTAGTTTGTTATATAAATTCTTAACCGCGGTATGATAACCTTCGTCGGTCGGTGGATTTGGTAATATCATCCCTAAGACGATTCGTTCCGATTGGGGAATTTCTATTACGTTCCCTGCCTGGAGTGGTGGGGATGAGGTGATTTTAATCGATTCTGTTCTTAAGAATTCCGCGCTTCCCTCGCCCACTGGTTCGCAATGTACGTTTATGAATACTCCTACAGTTTCTCTTCTTATCCATAAATGGTCTTTAATTTCCTTTACTCTGTTTTGGATTCGTTCTTGCCGAACTATTTTAGGTAGTGTTTTCGGTGGTGCTCGTATTTGTCGTTGCGGTGATACTCGCCGTCGGGGTTGACCCTTGAATGTTTCAAGTTTGTCTCTCGCGTTCTTTTTTATTACCACAGGCGATACTGGACCGGTCAGTGTTCCGCTAGAGTCTCTTATGCATGACTTTCTGCCTCGCATCGGTAAAGTATTCTTCCTACTACTGCTGCTGTTACTTGCATCGATTTGTGGGGGATCTCGGTAAATGGGGCACCTTGGAACTTCTGCATTCTGGCTAATTTCCATTATTTGCTCTGGATCTTCCATTATTGTATCCACTTCCATTCGCTGCGGTCTAGAATGTTGGTAAGAGGTTGTTGGTGCGGAAATAATTGGTTTAGGGGAAGGGTGAACTTCTGCCGAAACTTGTATGTCCTTAACCGCCTCGAAACTGTCGGAGGACACCTCCATTTTTGCGGTTTCCCAACCTGGCGTTATACCTCTCTTTTTCTCTACTGGTTGGTTTGACGACGTGGTTGTCGTGGTCCTATGCTTCCTCTTCAGTTTCCTTTTCACCGATATTTTACGCGGATTGAACTCCGTCGATGACGACGAGGAGTACCCGTCTTCCTTCGGATGTTTTATGGCGTTAGGAGAGCTAGAATTCGTGGGCGTTCTGGAGCGCGCGCGTTTCCCTAATACTTGTAATGGAAGCGCATTTATTGGATTTCGTGAAAGGGCGTCCGCGTTAGTATTGTACTTCCCGGGTTTGTACATGATTTTATAATCGTATTCGGCGAGCTTTATTTTCCATCGCATTAATCTTGAAGTGGGATTGGCTAATTTATGGAGCCATTCTAACGGCTTGTGGTCCATGACCAAGAAGAAGTTTCTTCCGTATATGTATGTACGGAAATGTTGGACGGCGTATATTAACGCGAGCAGTTCGGTTGGAGCGTAGCGGGTTTCAGCATCGTTTAATATTCTCGAAGCGTACGCTATTGGTAGATCCTTCCCGATTTCTCCTTGACTTAGTACTGCGCCTACTGCATAACCCGAAGCATCCGTAGTAATGATAAAAGGTTTGTCGAAATTTGGATATTGTAAAATCGGTTCCTCGCATAAAGCGTCCCGTAGTGTTTCAAACGCGATTTGTTGCTTCGTTGACCATTCGAATCGGCGTTCTTTTCTTGTTAAGTCAGATTGTGGCTTTGCTATTTTTGAGAAATTTTTGATAAATCTGCGGTAATATCCGGCTAAACCTAAAAATTGTCTTATATTTTTCGGTGTTTTAGGTTGTGGGAATTCCTTGACTGCCTCTAATTTCCTTGGATCTGGCCTAACTCCTTCCTCGCTAATAATATGACCTAGGTAGCATACTTCTCTTTTTAAAAATTCGCATTTATCTGGTTGGAGGCATAGATTGGCTTCTCTTAATCTTTTCATTAATTTTGTGAACTTTGTTGCGTGTTCTTGATGTGAGTTGGCATAAATTACTATGTCGTCGAGGTACACAAATAATTCTATCTCTTGTAGCCTAGTAAGTACTTGATCCGTTAATCGTTGGAATGTCGCGGGAGCGTTTTTTAGACCAAAAGGCATTCGATTGAACTCGTAGTGACCATAGGGTGTTGAAAACGCGGTTTTATGTCTGTCTTCCGGAAGCATTTGTATTTGGTGAAATCCTGAAGCTAAATCGAATATCGAGAAGTACTTCGCGCTTCCGAGTTGATCTAATATGTCGACGATGTTTGGTAAAGGGTATGCGTCGCCTATCGTTTTCTCATTTAACTGACGAAAATCTATTACTATTCTCCATCGTTTGTTCCCTTCGCTATCGTCTTTTTTCGCGACTATCCACAACGGAGAGTTGTATGGAGAGGTTGAAGGCGCGATTATTTTGTTTTGTAAGAGCTCGTTTATTTGGCGGTTGATTTCTTCTTTATGGACCTGAGGATATCGGTATTGTTTTACGTTAACGGGTGCCTCGTTTTCGGTGATTATTCTGTGAGACACAGCGTTTGTTGCTCCTAACTCGCTCTCGGGGAGGTGAAACCTGTCTGCATATTGTGCGATCAACCTTTCAATATTAGCCCTTTCTTCCGAGTTCAAATGATTAAGCCGAAGTAGTTCGAGTACTTGCCTAACATGATTAGGGGACGCCATTACGTCCTGAAATTTTACCTCTTCGTAGGGTTCGATTTCTACGGAAGGTATTTCTATTTTTATTTCTTTGGAAGACGTATTGATCGCATAAAGATATCCTACTCCGTCGTTATTCGAGATTACAGCGTTTCCCATTATAATATTAGGGTGCACGTTCAGTTTTGGCACGTATCCTGTCTTCAGGGTTGGATTTAAAATTTTTACCGGTATTTGATACCTCGTACGGCCCGGAATTATTATTTCTCCGTCCTTAAATGGAAGTATTTCGTTTCCTATTACGACGCCTAATCGCGAATAGTCTATAGTTGCTCCGTTTTCCCGGAAGAAATCTGTTCCTAGTAGTCCGTCTTGTAAGAGTGGTAGAGCTTTGACTATGTGAATATCTACTGTCGCATCTAATATTTTTGTTTTAATATAACCCATAGTAGATAGGCAGCCCTTCGTGATTCCTTTTAAATCGTAGACGACATCCGTGTGAATTTGTGTGCCGGGGAGAACGGCATCTTGCTTGATTACGCTTAAATCAGCTCCGGTGTCAATCATCATTAGTGCTCTGTTTTGTTTAAACTCTGGACCTGACAACGCTATACTGGGGGCTTTCCCGATTTCTATTGGTTTTAGTGCAAGCACGGCTTGTCTGCGTATTGGATTCTGGGAAGGGTTTGGAGGTTGTTGTTCGGAACGTGGAAGTTGTGTAGAGTTTCGGTTATTGTTATATATCCTTTTACGACATTCTTCTATAGTATGTCCCCTATTCTTGCAATATTTACATTCGACCGGCTGTGACGCGGGATTACGCGAGGACGTATGTGGCCTTGTATTGCCTTGTAACGGCCTTGACCCGGTATTATATGGTATCGGTCGCGGCGCGGTGTTTACTTTCCGGCATTCCTGAACCGTATGTCCTACTTTTCGGCAGTGATCGCAATATTTTGATTGCCAGCTGACTTGAGCTATCTGTTTGACTGGAAATTTGCTGCTACAATCGTTTGTCGAATGCCCGTATCCGAAACAATTTGTACACTGTCCGGAGTGTGATAACCCCTCTGCAAATTTGTTTCTTAACGCGTTATCCTGACATTCGGCCTCGGCTTTTATAGCGGCGCCGATGGCAGTGTCTAAATCAGCGAATTCGGCGGTTCGCATACGCGCATAAATTTCTGACCTTAATCCTGTTAGGAATGATTTGATGGAATTTGCTTCCGCGGATTGGTTGTACTGCTCGACATGCAATGGTACCTCTATTTCATTGCAGTGCTTAATTTATAAGAAAATCCCGGAGACTCGACTGCTATAGTCCACGGTAGCTTCATTCGGCATCTGTGCGATTTTTGACATTTCCCCGTATAACTGAATTGAGGAGTGCAACGGCGCGAAACGGGAGTTGAGAACTTTAATTATTTCGTCTATGGTATTATAGTCACCACTGAGTATGGCTCGAGAGGCTTGCCCGAACAATTTACATTTAATTAATTGTGCTAACCCGTACTCAGCGTTCGGCGCGACCATATTTTTCGCGTTCCTACAACATTTTGTAAATTGATATATTGAAATGTTTCGCCCGTCGAAGGGCGGAACCGTATCCGCGGCATCGCGAATTCTCGTGTGCGGTTGACGCGCATTGTCTTGATTTATCTGTAAGCGTTGTAGTTCTTCTACAACCGCTTCTACTGGAGGCGTAGCGTTAGCCATTATTTGATTTTATGTTTCTAACGCACCTAATTTAATAAGAAAGAGGGAGTCTTGTTCCTCGCTGGGAGAGCGTAACTCTCTTACCACGCGGTTTCGCGGTTTCGAAGCAAAATGTACCAATAATCCCACCGCTGTCACCAAAATTTTAACCACCTGTAACGTTCTCGAACGAGACGTTGCCGTTAATTACAGGGGATTCCACAAGTAGAGCGGTTACTCGTAGAATGGTGGGATTGGTTCGGGTGGCGTGCGATAAAGAAATGAATTTCATGAAACGAGAGTCCTTCTTTTAACAATAAATAACAGAAATGGTTTATTCAAAGAATTGGTTTCATTTTTGAACAAGTCCGACGCGGTGTCGTGAGATTGTAACGGAACGAAAATGATTACGTGACGACGCGTTGGTCGGTTCAACAGAATATTATTCGATTTGTGCTCGTGACGCTAAGTCGATAGAACAGAAAATTAACTAATCTATATATACAGGGTGTCCCAAAAATGTCGGACTTCCTTGAAAGGGGATACTCAGGGGGTGATTTGAAACAACTTTTTCCTTAGCGAAAATATTGTCCGAAGCTTCGTTAAGGAGATATTAACCAAAAACCCCGACCAATCAGAGCGCGCGCCTTCCGCCTGAGTTCCCGCGGTAGCGTTGGCTACGAGGTAGGCGACCGCGCTTGTGCTACGAACGTACGAACAAGCAAGTCGGCATGCATCGAAGGAAACCGCGTTACACATTTTTTTTTTTAAAGCAGAATCTTAAATAAGAATAATTTGAAGTGAGAGGACAAGAAGTACGTAAATTTCGTTTTTAAATAAGGCATAAACGAAAAGGTAACGTAACAGAAAATGTACGACAAGTGATCGTAATTCGTTATTGAGGTAAAAATCCGTAGTTTAACAACGGCCAACACAACTAAATTTAAAAAATAATATTAGGTGTATGAATAAATTCTTTCCGACTGGAATTTCTATCGCGGTGGTATTCAGAAGCTGCCAGAAAAATGGCAAAAGGTAATTAACAATAATGGAAATTGTTTCGATGATTGAGTTCTTTTCATATTTTTTAAATCGAACTGTTATTGTACCCTAAAATCGGAAAGAATTTATTTTCACACCTAATAATCACCAATAAATTAAATAAAACTCACCCTTTCTGGACATTCCTTTCCTTGCTTTCCTTCCCTTTTCGGAAACCTTGCCACTGTACCGATCCTGGTCATCGGCGTCCAGTGCTCAGTTGATCGCAGGGTCAATGTACCGAATATTCACTTCACTGCACGGCTACTAACACTGATCACTGAACCGATCCTGGTCATCGATGGACGAGCCCAGTGCACAGCTGGTTTCAGTTACACGACACCATCCAAGGTTAATGTGCCGAATATTCACTTTACTGCACGGCTACTAACACTGATCACTGAATTTATTTTTCACGGAACGTGTTGTTCCTACGTTATAAAAATTGGTGGCCGCGAAAGGGGCCGATTACTGTTAATTACTGGGACGCGATTACTACTATTACCCGGCGAAAAGAAAACTCGTGGCAGACTGTCTCGGGCTGTGCAGTCCGCTGCTGTGCAGCGATCAGATACGGATCCGACCGACGATCGTCAAAACAAAAGCGTAGGCTACGCTTGGTCAAATCGCTCTATCCCACTCGATCTCGTGTTTCGTTCGATCTCTTCATCGCGCGGTGCGACAATGTATGTGGCAACTTCAGCCAATAACCAAAATACGTGTGTCCCGTCTTTAAAAGTGTGCCCAAATAGGTGACTCGACCAATCGTCACAGCAGCGGACTGCACAGCCCGAGACAGTCTGCCACGAGTTTTCTTTTTGCCGGGTAATAGTAGTAATCTCGTCCCAGTAATTAACAGTAATCGGCCCCTTTCGCAGCCACCAATTTTTATAACGTAGGAACAACACGTTCCGTGAAAAATAAATTCAGTGATCAGTGTTAGTAGCCGTGCAGTAAAGTGAATATTCGGCACATTGACCCTGCGATCAGCTGAGCACTGGACGCCGATGACCAAGATCGGTACAGTGGCAAGGTTTCCGAAAAGGGAAGGAAAGCAAGGAAAGGAATGTCCAGAAAGGGTGAGTTTTATTTAATTTATTGGTGATTATTAGGTGTGAAAATAAATTCTTTCCGATTTTAGGGTACAATAACAGTTCGATTTAAAAACAACTCGATCATCGCAATAATTTCCATTATTGTTCATTACCTTTTGCCATTTTTCTGGCAGCTTCTGAATACCACCGCGATAGAAATTCCAGTCGGAAAGAATTTATTCATACACCTAATATTATTTTTTAAATTTAGTTGTGTTGGCCGTTGTTAAACTACGGATTTTTTCCTCAATAACGAATTACGATCACTTGTCGTACATTTTCTGTTACGTTACCTTTTCGTTTATGCCTTATTTAAAAACGAAATTTACGTACTTCTTGTCCTCTCACTTCAAATTATTCTTATTTAAGATTCTGCTTTAAAAAAAAAAATGTGTAACGCGGTTTCCTTCGATGCATGCCGACTTGCTTGTTCGTACGTTCGTAGCACAAGCGCGGTCGCCTACCTCGTAGCCAACGCTACCGCGGGAACTCAGGCGGAAGGCGCGCGCTCTGATTGGTCGGGGTTTTTGGTTAATATCTCCTTAACGAAGCTTCGGACAATATTTTCGCTAAGGAAAAAGTTGTTTCAAATCACCCCCTGAGTAACCCCTTTCAAGGAAGTCCGACATTTTTGGGACACCCTGTATATATCGCTCCGATCGGTAAGAGTTCGAAATAACGCTTTGAACGAAAGAAAATAGCATTTAACGCTCGGTCGAAAAGAAATAGTAATAGACGCTTAGTCGAAAAGAAATAGTAATAGACGCTTAGTCGAAAAGAAGTAGTAATAGGCGCTTAGTCGAAAAGAAGTAGTAATAGACGCTTAGTCGATAGAGATATGATATAAATTTGACGCTAAGTCGGTATATAAGGAATGACGCTTTGGTCGATTTAGAATGTTTAAGTCAAGACAATGAGTGGGTTCCTTCTCTCAGATTTCGATAGCTTCCAGTTGCCTATCAGCTTGCCCACGCTTTCTAGGATTGGTGCTAAGGTGCTCCGTTAAAAGCCTCCTTAGTTGTAGATTCCACGTTGCTCAGGTGCTTTGTCAAGAACAGCCTAAGATGGTAGCCGAGGTGCCTAGTTGAGCGCCCCAGATGGTAGCCAGGTAGCTTGATTAGAGCATACCCAGATGGTAGCCAAGGTGCCTACTTAAGCAGCCTTAGATGGTAGATTGTAAATGATATTTAATGTCTTTGGAAATCCAAGATGCCGGCTCAAGCGTCTTGGAGTGAAATTTGGCTTGGATGTGGAATTTTAAGCGTGGTGCCTATTCTAGCGCCTCGGAGTGAATGTTAGTTAGTTGGGTTGTTTTAAGTGGTGCGTACTTATGGTATCTTGAGGATCTCTGCTGATCTCTCTCTGCTTTCCTGCTGCTGGCGGGCCCGTATTTATACCTATTTGGTGAACCTAGCTCGGTCCAATCACATGTCGCACTTTGCGCGCACCAATTAGCTTTCGTATTTGGCTGGCGCCAATCAGACGTTACACTCGCGTTTCACTTGCCGTTCGGCCTATCGTGCGTCTCGCGCATGCGCACTTGATCCGCTCGCGGTCCGCACTCGGTTCACTCGCTGTGTTGAATGACATTGCGCATGCGTTCACTTCACTTGGTTTGTTCCATGACCACTAGGTTGCATTCGTCCATACTTGCATTCTCCATACGTGCATTCATGTCTTACTACTAATACAATGTCTTAGGTATAGGATATGAAGAATATAGAATAATAAGGATATAGAATAATAAGAATTAATATAATAAAATAAATAATTTTTAATGGCGGCTCGTCGCAGGACGTTACAAGCTCGAAGACATTTCCCACGGAGGCGTGTCATAGTTAGTGTTCCTTCTCGAGAATTCTTTCACGAGAATTTCTCGAGAAATTTTATAATTTCTTATTTCTCATTTCTCGAGAAATTACAGTACTTCTCGAGAAATTTAAGTGTAGGAAAATTATTATAAATCCCATTTGTGTTCAGAAATGATTTTTCAGTTAGTTCAAATTGTGTGTTACTAGTTAATCCTGAACATATAAACATTTGTAATAAATGTTAACAATACATATGAAGAATTGCGCAATTGTTTATAAACTTTTCTCTTCGTAGCGCCGCGCTTCACTAAAATGCGCGACGGTCTAACTGCGTTTGGTGCTTTTGCGTTCGGTGCACGATACAATGTAACATAATGTTTGGACGGCAGCAATCAGATTTCAGAAAGAATAGATGATCGCCGTACTGGTGACTCACTGGCCCTGTACGATAAACAGTCAGTCTACGTTTGAATTCTAAAGAGGAAGATTCTTGTGTTCGTCTGTGCACGTTTTGTGTCAAATTTAGCCTCTCAATATGAATAAAACTTATAAGAACTGTTGGGGATACTTTCGAAAAAGTGAAAACAAAGAATCTGCCACCTGCAATCTTTGTGAAAAACAGCTTTCATGCAAAGGATCTGCGACTATAGGTCTTCGAAGGCATCTTGAAGGTATTCACGGTTTGAAAAAAGTGGAAAATATGGATGAGCCAAGTACCAGCAGTGTTAATTTTAAATCACTCAAACGATTCCGATGTTCAGACAACAATGAAACTATTGATAAATTTATTACACGACCAACTTTGTCAGAAATAATATCGAAATTGGCAGCTGTTGATCGCTTTTCATTTAATCAAATATCAAAAAGTGAATTTATAAGACAAAGTATAGCGGTTAAAGGATTTAATCTTCCTCGTAATTCATCAGACATAATGCAGTTAATGATGGATTTTTATACACAGAAAAAAGGAGAATTAATTAAGAAAATAAATACACTTAAATTGAACGACCAAAAGTTCAGCATATCTATTGACGAATGGACTAGTGTAAATAACAAGAGATATATCGATGTACATATGTATTATAGTAGCAAGGAATCTGTTAATCTCAGATTAATACCGATTTATGGAAGCTGTACATCTGAAAGAACTTTGGAATTAATTGATATAAAACTAAATTCTTTTAGCCTTTCACTAAAACAAGACGTTCTAGCTGTTATGAGTGATGGGGCGTCTGTTATGCAAAAGTTTGGACGACTCTCTCCGGCATACCAACAGCTTTGTTATAATCATGGGATACATTTAGCCGTTTTAAAAATACTTTACGTTAAAAAAAATGCTGCTGAGACGCAATCTTTTCACTCGGATGATGGCAATGGATCCTCTCAAAATGAAAATAATGATTCAACCAATTCCGATTCTGATGTTGAAACAGTAGAAACCTCGACTGTTCAGTTGCGACCAACCATCGAAGAAACAATCACAGCAATACGCAAAATTGTAAAAGTGTTTAAGAATTCACCAATGAAAAATGATATTCTGCAAAAATATGTGGAAAAAGAAGAAAATACGCAGTTAAAGCTTATTTTGGATTGTAAGACCAGGTGGAACACCATGGAGACTATGATTAGGCGATTTATGCGAGTAAACAATTCAATTAAAAAAGCACTGGCTGAAATGAATTTAGATTACATGTGGAACGATGAATATATTAAAATTGCTGAAACCTTATTAGCCACATTAGAACCCATAAGAATAACAATAGAAAATCTCAGTCGAGAAGATTCCACATTATTAAGTGCTGAAGGTGCTCTTAAATTCTTATTTAAAAATTTGGAAAAAGTAAATAGTGAATTAAGTAAAGAGTTTCTTGTTGCAATTAAACAAGAAACATCGAAAAGAAGAGATAACGCTATTGTATCCCTTATAAAATATTTACAAAATCCAGAATCTCATCAAAAAGATTCAAAGGACGCATTTTTCCACTTAACATCCAAAACAGACATGCATAAAACGGCAAAACAAATTCTAAGTAGACTTTTCGGAAAATATAACAATAACCACGATTCTCCTGAAAATATAGAAAACCTTACAGATCCTGAAACTGATGAATTATCTTTAAAAAAACAATTGGAATTATCAATCGTAGATACCCTCCAAGAATTTAATGTCAAACAAGGAGACGATAAATTCCGGACTGTGGCAAAGGAATTCCTTATTTTTGAATCCACTGGGAAAAGGACATCCAATATACAACAACTTTTGGATGCTCTATATACAATTAAACCTACATCTACAAAAAATGAAAGAAATTTTTCTACAGCCACGGATTTTGTCACCAAAAAAAGAAGTAGATTGGCTGATGCGACGTTAGACGCATTGTGCTTTTTAAAAAACTATTTTAAAACAAAACTGTAATGTTTCACTTTGATCACATTTTGTACTAGATAAATAAAATCAATTATATTTAATATCTGTTTTATCATTTCCACAAGTTTTGTGTAAGTTAGACCCGAATAAAAATTTGGATAAATATTATCAACATTATTACAAAAATATAAAATTTGCAATATTGTTTTAATTTTTTGGGAATTCTCGAGAATTCTCGAGAATTCTCGGGAAATATAATCTGATTTCTCATTTCTCGAGATGCCGAAAATATCGAGAAATCAGGAACACTAGTCATAGTGCATGGATACGATGATCTGTGGCAAGCTGACGTTGTAGAAATGCGCCCATACTCGCGATTCAACCAAGGTCACCACTACATACTCACCGTCATCGATGTGCTGAGCAAGTATGCATGGGCGTTGCCGCTCAAGACTAAAAGTGGTGCTGAGGTGACCAAAGCGTTTGCAAAGATATGTAGAGATCGATATCCGAAAAATTTGCAAACCGATCAAGGAAATAAATTTTACAACACCGATGTGCAGAAACTCTTGGCAACGCATGACATTAATCATTATTCGACGTATTCGGTGATGAAGGCCTCCGTCGTAGAACGTTTCAATCGAACTTTGAAGAACAATATGTGGAAACTGTTTACGCTCAATGGAACCTATAAATGGACCGATGCGCTACCGCGTCTACTTTCAGAATATAACGCACGAAAACATAGAACCATCAAAATGTGTCCTCGCGATGTTACCCCTGCGATCGCCGATAAGCTGCTAGCCACCATATACAGCAACATAAAGATTGCTGCTCCAGCGAGATTCAAATTGGGTGAGTTTGTGCGTGTGAGCAAATTCAAAACCATCTTCGATAAAGGCTATACACCGAATTGGACAACGGAGGTGTTCAAGATAGCGAAAGTACAGACAACTAATCCCGCGACGTATCTGCTCGTCGATTCCTGTGGAAAACCTGTTGCTGGAGGATTCTATGAATACGAGCTGCAACGCGTCACCGATCCTGATGTATATCTAGTGGAAAAAGTGTTGCGTAGGAAGGGGGATAAGGTATACGTTAAGTGGTTGGGGTTTGATAAATCACACAATTCATGGATAACGAAAAATAATGTATTGTAAAATAATAATAATACATGGTTTACAATGATATTTAAATAAATAAAATAATGTATTGTAGAATAATATATGGTTTACAATGATATTTTTTTTACAATTAAATTTTTTATAGCGGAATTTTGTAATGTCCCCAGGGTAGAGTGTCGATCGAATCGGGTATGATATGCCGCATGTCATCGTATGGACTTAGAGCGATTATGGATTCCGAAATGGAGTACACTTTGTGCAATTTAGACCGTATGCACGATTATCTGCGAACCATTTCGATCTCCCTTTGCAAACACTGCGCGTAGTCGTCGAAAGTTATCGTTCTGGCTATGACGTTGGCCTTGATGCCTTTCGCCTTTTTTGTATCTTTTTTACCGTCTACGCGAAGTGCATACATTTTCGCTCTAAGACCTACGAATTCAGTCATTATCGCACCATTATTTTCATCCTTCATAAACCCTGGAACCTTCTTATTTAAGCGCGGCATATTATATGGATTGTCGATAGGATAATCGGATGTGTCAAATCTGTCGATATTGTATTTCATAGTTTCATAGATATCTGCGCATTGAATATGATAAATGAGGCTGTCTGTGTCTGTGTATAGAATTTTACAAATTTGTATGTGCAGGGGAGACATGTACTCATGACGAAATTCATACAAACAAATTTTTGATATGTCCAGAATGCACATACCCACATATATCGGTTTGTTGAATTTCACCTCGACTTTTCGCAATTCACCAGCTATTAAATTTTCCGAAAATACGCTTCTGCTGTGGAAATTCGGTTTAGCGATCATTGCCTCCGCGACATATCGTCCATCCCAATGTGTTAAAAGTTTTACATACACGTGATTTCGCACGTTTTCCATAGTTTTACCAAATACCGCGTTGTTCATCAATTTATATAAATTTTTTTCAAAATCGTTTGTCGCGCCTGTTCTGAACCGTGTATTTAGTTCGATGTAATCGCGGAGCCAGGGAGATTGTGCGAATTGAAGCACGCGGTGTATCTTTGTAATACGAAGACCGTGACGCGTACACTGCTGCAGGTTGCGATAATGGATAATGTAACGCTACTTATCGTATAATGTCGCGAGTAACTTGTCCTGTCTGCAGCCTGGCGGTTTGGCACGCGTCGGGCAGAATGGTAGATCAGCATGAGCGTCGTGCAGACGTGGCGGATATTCTAGATCTACCTCGAGAATGTATCCTGTGGGCGAATCGATAGCGATTGAAGACACATCAAAATTTGCGACATCTTCGACCCATTGAAATTTGGCATATGGTAGGGGCTGACACATTGCCCATCGATACAAATTGTTTACGTCAAAGTACATCAAGTATGATGAGTGTTCCGATGCGTCGTAAGATGACATGTACTTGTTATTGGCATGTGCATATCTATGTAACGTCCGATTGCCAGGGACAACTGAGCGTTACTGGTTCTCGAGAGGAGAGCGGCGTCCCCTCGAGTATAGGATAGGTGGGGTTTCGTTATAATAGAGTAAAGGAGTAAAATCCAACTTAAACATTAACAATGGCTTGTTTATTCAACAACTAATTATACTTTAAGTAACAAATCAATATTAATTACAACTATGATTACAGTATATTTGGTTTTCTTATATTTTACAAGACATGTATGTGTGTTGCAGTGTACAGCCGCTACCGTCTCCGGAGCGAGCTAATACTCTTGGCAACGTCTGCAGTAAGAACAGCCACTACCGTTTCCGGAGCGAGCTAGTTACTCGTGGCAGAGTTTGAGTTCTATACTCTTATGACCTTGCTTTTACCAAGTGCACCAGCCGCTACCGTTTCCGGAGCGAGCTAAATGCCTTTGCAAGAGCGAGGTTCTATAACCCTTGAATGCACAACCGATAAAGGAGCACCTGTATCTATCCACTGAAGACCAGCCGCTACCGTCTCCGGAGCGAGCTCAATCTTACTGGTCAGATCTTAGCTACCTCTACGCTTGTGCACTCTCAAGCAGAGTCTTGACTGAACCACTGTGCTACGTACACCTCCTTTTATACCATGATTTTGGCGGGTTAGCGCACGCGGAGTGGTTTTCTCGCTTATTAACTTGTATTTTAACTTATATTCCTAACAACGCTTATAATCTATTATTCCTAATGTGTTTCGTAATATTTGTCTTTTATATATTCGCTTAATTATAATTTTATATGTAATAATATGTACAGTGATTCTACGCGTATCGTAATGTATCGCTGTTTTACCGACTGTCGGTAATACCGGGTTCGAGTCCGCGTGGGACGTTACATCTACCAGAACATTGACTTAAACCCCCACGTATACCGCGTTCGATAAACATGACCATATCGACGTCGGTGAGCAATTCGAATGTAATGTTGGTATGTTTTAACATGGCATCCCACGTTAAACCAGGTAATGTATAATAATGAGCTGAATCTAATCCGTAATTCTTGATACAACTTTCGCGAAAATTTTCAAAAATATCTGCCAATAACAAGACATCTATTTTCAAATACAAGTCGCTGTATTCGCCCAAGGTTCTAATGTCGAAACGCTGCCAGACAGTCTCAGCGTGCACATAATCGCTCTCGGATATAGTCTCCCCCATTAACGAACTGTAGAATGATTCGACGGGGGGGGGGGGGGTAAGCATGGATCCTGCAGCTTGTCCACACAATCAAGATATTCGTATGGAAAGACACCCTTTCGCGTTAATAAATTGAAATCTTCAATGGACAATGTTTCAAATTGGGATCGTAAAATTTTTAATTTATTTGTGCTAAGAAACGATGCTAATTTGTCGAGATTGGTATTGAGAAATTTGTACGAATCGATGAATCGCAATTTAATACAATTTCGCGGGTCTGATTCAGCCTGATCTTCGACATTTTTTGTGAAAGAAATATACTTTTCCTTAGTTATAGGCAATACGTCAACACGACCTTTGAAAGCGGTAGCTATTTCTTCGATAATGAAATGTGAATCGTAGCCGGATAAATTATGAAAAACTATGGGGATGTAAAGGTCTGTGCCCACATATCCGTTCCGTCTCAGTTCCGTGTCAGTTCCGCGTCAGTTCCGTGTCAGTTCCGTGTCAGTTCCGTGTCATTGACAACTTGGAGTGTGCGGATCGTCCTGAGGCTCGAGTTCCCCGCTCTCGGGACGGATCGGATGTTTTCGGGATCCCGAGACTCGTTTCAGGTCGGCTCGGCAAAACTCGGACCCGATCGGCTCGTAAGCTAGCCATTAAGAGGGGACCAAGATGGAAAGAATTGTGTATATCATTTATATCAATACCAGTGATAAGTTTTTACCTTTCTGTTTCCTGTTGAATCAAAATTTGTATCTTATTATTCATTTACATATATATGTATTTTCATTGCTGCCAAATCGTCTGTGAATACTGAATATGTCCATATACATACTTAAATAAATATCATGTTCAGAACTTGGGGAGAAGACTATTTTTATATCGACAATATTTTAAAATCTTAATAAAATATAACGAACAATGCTAGAGAATAAGGATTTTGTTCCTACAGAATCTGGGCAGGGAATGAGAAATGCGGGGGTGCCTTCCACTGTTGCAAATATCGTTTTCGGTAACCGAACAAAATTGTTACCTGAGAACGTAGAACCATTATGTTTCTTACATGTTAATTTGAAATAATAAAATATTCGCCTTCCCGTATATTTTTAAATATTCCTTTCTGTATGCTTACAGTTGTCCGTACGTTTCCTGTGTTAAATCTGAACCTATCTTGAAAAACTTAATACCCAATAGGTGTATATTCCCTTTACATAAAGTACGAAGTATAAAGTATATTTTATCAAGTTTTTAAAAGATTATCGATATAAAAATAGTCTTTCTGCCAAATTTTGAATATGGTATTTATTTAAGTACGTATATGACACGTCACAGGCTATTTGGTAACAATGAAAATATATATTTAAATGAATAATAAGATACAAATTATGATTTAACAGGAGACAGAAATGTAAAAACTTATCACTGGTACTGATATTCAGTAGATACTCTTAATAGCTGGCTTTCGAGCCGATCGGGTCCGAGTTTTGCCGAGCCGACCTGAAATCAAATTGCCCGCTCATGGCGGTCATGCCTGTAGCCCGAAACGAGTCGCGGGATCCAGAAAACTTCGGGATCTCGAGGAATACGAAAGTATCGGGATCCCATCCGATCTCGCCCGAAAGTTTCCGGCCCGTCCCGAGCCCGAAACGTCGGGTACTCGCACACCCCTGCTGACAAATGTGTAGGAGGCCTGCTGCTCTAGCCCGGCCTGCAGTCCCAATTCAGCCGATTCCGTAGGGGCGTGAACGTTACTATATGTATATACCTACTATACAATTTGTGCACACACTATGTCATAATTCGCCCCTGTTGTCGCCACTTCTGGCATCTCTGGGCCTGCCGCACAGTTCTTTCCGTCAGTGCGGTGATACCTGTCCAACGGGTTTCCGTTTCACATGGTAACCCTTTCAAAAATTCCCTTTTCATGTCTAATGCCGTTTATGGGATGAACCCAATGTTTCCAATTCGCTCGTTTTTTACTACATCTTTTGTGTAAAATCCAAATAGGTAACACTTCAATCTCATTCATTTTTTCAGAAAAATATTTTGTCCAAAAATGTATGCGGCACGAGAAGATACTTTCTATTGAAGAAAAAATGATCGACACGTATCGCGATACGTGTTTCGCCCTGCGCCGTGTGAAAAGGTCCCCTCGTTTCCACGTTTCATCTGTCGACTTCAGACAAAAAGTATCGTGCGGCCGACGTTTGCGGAGTCGACAAAATCAGTATTGCGATACGAGAATCGTCGTGTGAACGGTTCCTATGGAAACTATAATGATCAATGGAAAATCGGTATCCACCATACATGTATCGCGATACATGTATCGCAGCGGGAAAGAGCTTAAGTTGGCAAGTCTTGTTGAAACGCACGTCCAGCTTTATTTCCTTGACGCCCAACATTCATGCATCCGATCATACCTTATATACCAATCCAAAACTCTTTTCATTACAATCATTAATAATGATCAGAATTCTATCACGTTTGGTATCATTTTCATTGCAAAAACTCCAGCAATCCATTGGTGGCACTTGTATGGCGATCTGATATTAATTATAGAAATTCTCATTTTCATTACTGAGCGGCCTATTGCTGTCCTTGTCTTTATGACCCTAGGGTCTGGGACCCCCGACGCGCGGTTCGAGAGCCTCGACCTGAGAACCTTTCACGGTCATAAAAAAAGGTCGTCCCTTCAGTCATTTCAAGCCTCCGTCTCCGTGCAAATGGCCAAAATATCGGAGGCAACCGAATTTTAGTTTCACTGAACGGATCCGGGTTCCACACTGACATCTGCTGACAGCCCTGACACGGACAAGTGTGCGCTGCTCCATTGTAAAGCACGCAAACGATATTTTTAACACTGATCCTGACGGCCCGGAACTGACGGATACGGAAAGACGGTCGAATTTCACGGAACTGACAAGTGTGCACTGCTCCATTCCAAACAAGCAACCCATACCTTTTGCGATCACGGAACTGACACGGAACTGAGACGGAACGGATATGTGGGCACAGACCTTAAAACGCATTTTTATATTTTAAATTGCACTCCGAATGTGCAGGTCCTCTAAACCGTCCGGATAAATGGCAACGATCGCGAACTCGTTTATCATCAGCCTCGAATGGCTCTTCGCAAATATGACAATGTGACGCATTGCGAAATGTCATCCACTGGTCTTTCGTCAACTTTTCCATGGAAGCATTATTAGCTAGAATGGACTTGGCAAAATTTGAAATTTTTTTTAATTCGTCGACGAACCATGAAATACAATTCGCGTCGCGGCGACATCGATATATCGACAGTGATGTATCATACGAACAATGCATATAGTATGCAATGCTATGCACTTTATGGTGTTGATACGTGTGTAATTTAGCATCACCCATTCGATTGTCCTCCGTTTTCTCGATGATGCATTCGAGATCTGCATAAACAACGAAAGGGAGCCGCTCCTTCATGCAGTGGTTCTTAAAACTGAGCAAGTTGTTGTCTTCGCTGGACAGCAGAATTGCACAATCGTTCATTTTTCCACAGTCTAGCGAATGCATCTCCAACTTCTCGGCGGATCCAAAGTAATGCAGGCATCTGCAAAACCAAAATTTTTTTCTTTAATTTTTTCGCGAGACATTTCAACATTTCAACATTTCGCAAGTTTATATACATACCGATCACAGATGAATTTATTTTTCCCATGCTTGCTCAGCTGCATGCTCACCAGCCTGGACAAGTCCTTGATTAGTACAAAGTGCCCTACATCCCCATGCTCTTTATTCGGCGTGTAGAGCAGGTTGACATGTCGATCCCTCTTGTAGCTAGTGAGATGCAGCGGAAAGACTGCAACTGCTATCCTCTCAGTCTTCTTCTCCAATCGCTCCTCGAAGCTGTACACGTTGACCGAGATGTTGTTCAGCTGTTCAAACTTCCCAATCTGTTTCATGGACATTGGAAACTCAATGCCATGGAGATTTAATATGGAAGCATAGTTGGGGTATGAACTTGGACGGTTAACATGTCTTTCGACTGGATGTAGTGCGGCAACCACTGCCCACGCGAAACAGGCGTTGTCTGGGGATTGTATGCTAATCGTCGCTTTCTTCAGCAATAATTCTCGGGGCAACTTGTAGTGGCACCCCGCGTGCAGCGGATTATACTTGTTGACATTGACGGTTAGATTGAGAATTCTCGTCAATGCCCATCCGCTGTCGCGTTCCTAGAACTCTTCCAGCGATGACAGGGTGGGCTCGATGACACATCGCAGGTACCACTCATGTAGATCAGATGTACCGAAGAGTTCACAGTTTCGGGTATTGATGCTTTTACAAGCATGCTTGTCCCCCGCCACAAATTCACCGTTGAACACAGTATTCACTTTGAGGTTCAGATGTTTCCTCAAAGCATCTCGTACATGTTCCAACACAATGGTCTCCGCATCCTTGAGGAAGTTGTGCGGTTCGATGTAGTTGGAATTTAGCACGACACCAGTTAATATGCGACTATCGAATGCAGTGTCTATTTCGCGCCACGAAAGTCCTGTGCTCGAATGCCCGGCACCTTCGTGCATGAAACGTCCACGCAACGATAGCTTCAGTCCTTCGAGTCGCGCGATTTGAGCCACCAATGATTGCCGAACACCAATCGATAATCGAGGACGTTTCACTCGGCTGTGTTCTTCCAACTATTCGATACACTCGGTGCACCGTTCTTCCCACGCGAGGTATTCTTCCCGTGAAATTAATCGTTCAGATTGATCTGACAATTGGCGTTCTACTTGCGCGAATTCTTCCATGATCGTAAATGGAATGTCTTTTTTCCATGCAACACGATGCAACGATTTGAGACTTTGTGCAGAGTAGAGCATGCTTTTATAGCTAGTACCACGATTTGGTATCTCTGTCGAACTCTTTCTGTGTTCCTCCCTCGAATGCATTGCATGCAAAAACGCAGATTCTATGTGACACACGTATGACGAATTAGCGCGCAAAAATCATCCGACACAGTTTCTGCTGACACCGCATAATTTCTAGATTCGACGCTTCCAAAAGTATTATATTACATTCAACACGTGTCAAGTCTTCCATCCTCCTTCTTTCCTCTTCACATAATTTTAAGATTCGACGTTTCAAAGGATGCATTACATGCAAAAAACCGATGGCCTGACCCATGACACATGTATGACGAATTAACGCACAAAATTATCCAACACAGTTTCTGCTGACTCCACATAATTCTAAGATTCGACGCTTCCAAAAGTATTATTTTACATTCAACACGTGTCAAGTCTTCCATCCTCCTTCTTTCCTCTTCACATAATTTTAAGATTCGACGTTTCAAAGGATGCATTGCATGCAAAAAACCGATGGTTCGTCCCAACATTCTATGGAGGGGATGGTGCTATGCACCTCTATTTAATCCAGCTCCTCGTACGGTATTACATTAATCGCTCAGTAGCTCTCCAGTGACGTTCGACATATACAAACACAGTGCTCCAAAAAAATGTATAACGCTAGTGTTAGGAATTATTACACCCCAATAATCACAGAAGATAATGCATCTTCAAACAGGACGACTACATCTAACAGGTATGATATAATTTTTTTCATATCCTCTCATGATTTTTAGTTGTGTTTTCTTTTCTCGATAATAATGATCATTTTCATCCCAGATAGCACAAAGACGTATTATGTACGTCCAAAGAACATCCGTTCCGGACGTACTGTACGTTCGGAGGATGTCCCAAGAGTGTCCATATGTCCCCTGTACGTCCCCGTAATGTTCATTAAATGTCGTAGGAAGGTCGTATTTACAAAGTAGAACGTCCTGAGGACGTGCTGTGTCAACATTCTCAGAACGTTTTCTGAATGTCCAAAAGTAACATTCTCTGTACGTATTGGAAACGTTTAAAGAGTTTTTAAAAACGCTGTGGTAATGTCTTAAAAGGCGTATAAGAAACGTTTTCCGAATGTTCGAAAGTAACTTTCTCTGTACGTTTTGTGAACGTTTAAAGAATTTTTAAAATCACTGTGGTAATTTGTTGAAAGGGGTATAATAATGTTTAAAATTACAAAACACAACAGCTTCTATACTTTTTGTAAACGTTTTAACAGTCTGACGACGAACGTGGTCATTTTTGACACATGCTAAATTTGCATACTTGGACATTATGAAATAAAGTGTAGGAGATTTTATTATCTTTACAATAAATTATACACATTTGGGAAGTACACACATATTTGCGATTTATTTGTAAAATTAGAAAATATCCAGCAAAAATACAATTATATTATTAACTAGCTGTACCCGGCCACGCGTTGCTGTGGCACAGAAGATAGAAGATAGATAGATAGAAGATGATCTAGATATAGATTATAGATTATTATATTTTATTTCTTTATGGAAATACATAGAGTACATATAATTAAACATCTTTCACAATAACTTTATTGCGTTCTGCGGCCCTCCTAAGCCATGATTGAATAGAAACCTCAGTTTCTTTTCTGTCTTTCGCTAGCTTTGCTTTTTCTGCTGCATCTAAAGATTAGACCCAGTCAGCCACGTCCATTTGAGCAGATTTTGCTCAACGCCTGACTACAAATGTTTGTGACAGAAAGACTACAGATTTGATACAGGATTTGTTATATTCGATGATGAAAGCAGACTGACAGCAGAAAGCCGACAGATTGTGCTGCCTTAACCTGCGATCAGATTGGCGGCAGGGTCTGCTGTACAATTTAATGTCAGAAATCGAGCCGACCCTGCGCACCGCGATCTGACGGCAGATAGGCTGCAGAAATCGAGCAGATCCTGTTGACATAGCCTGCGAGCAGTTTGGCGGCAGACACTGCGGAGAATCTGCTAGTACAATTTAATGTCAGAAATCGAGCAGACCCTGCGCAGCGCGATCTGACGGCAGATAGGCAGCAGAAATCGAGCAGATTCTGATGTCAGGATCTGACGGCAGAATGGCGGCAGAAAGTAAGGAGAGTCTGCTGATACAATTTAATGGCAGGAATCGGCCAGATCTTGCGTACCGCGATCTGACGGCAGATAGGCAGCAGGAATTGGGCAGATTCTGCTGACATAGTTCACGACGCGAACCCGTCAGGCGGCGATCGGGCGAGCGCTTCTCGCTTGCGAAATAGCACCGTGGCGGGAATAAGTGGCCGAGGGCTCGATCATTCAGGGCTCTCGAGTACCACTCGCATTTGCCGGCATTTCACTGCGGAGTATATATTTGGTATACCCGTCTCCAAGGGCGGTATTATCAGTCGTTGCTTAAGACTAAGATCGTCTTAAGCATCCGGCATCCTTTACTAATCTACTAGACTAGTAGAGGATGCCGCGTGCTAAAAACTAAAAAATGATTGATGATAATACCGCCCTAAGAAATGACTGAATGAATAGTAGTTATCATTAATTCTTTTATATTTGGAAGAACTGCCTTTAAAAGTTTAAATAATTATTTTGAGCCTCCCTGGCATTCAATTGACTAACAACCTGCTAAGTAAAATATTAAAAATGTTATACTACTCGTCTAAATACATGGTTTTCCAACTTTTCTTTCTTCCATAAAATATGGTAGGATTCAGATCTTTCAAGTCGGTCTTATAAACGTGTTCTATATATTATTTACGCTTAAGACTTTCGCACTGTTTTTAAATCTATACTATTATATAAAATTGCCTACTATGTCCGCATTAAATTATGGTTTTGCGGTCAGATTCTGACATCAGGATCTGCTTGATTTCTGCCGCCAATGTGCGGGCGGTTTTTGTCAGCAAGATCTGATCGAAATCTGACATCAATCTGCGGTCAGATCCTGGTGTCAGGCTCTGACCGCAGAACCATAGTTTAATGCGGACATAGTAGGCATCGAATCTGACGTCAGGATCTGCTCGCTATCTGCCGCCAATCTGCCGTCAGATCGCGCTGCGCAGAATCTGCTCGGTATCTTCCGCCAATCTGCCGTCAGATCGCGCTGCGCAGGATCTGCTCGATTTCTGTTCCCAATCTGCGGTCAGACCACGGCAGCAGGATCTGCTCGGTATCTGCCGTCAATCTGATGTCAGATCCTGACGTCAGGCTCTGACCACAAAACCATAGTCAAATGCGGACATAGTAGGTCCCGAATCTGACGTCAGGATTTCCTCGAATCTGAGACCAATCTGCTGGCATACTGCGGTCAGTTTGTTTACTGGGGAATTTCAGTTGAATAATATATTCAATTATATACGAATAAATTAAAAAAATAACAAAATTAACGTGATATTTACCAATTACCACTTTGGCTACATTCAACTGATAAAATTTTTTCTTTCCTTTTTTGCCAATCCAACTATACTGCATAGCCAATTCATTCGTGATTAAACTTCCCATCACACGTTTGACAAAATTAAAATTGTTCGCTCCTCCTATTGTTGCTAATTCGTGGACCTATAAATTAGTCATTTTTTTTTAAATCAAGTGGGAACTCTACTTTTAATTGCGATTTCACACCGGTAACGCTGTGCGATTCGGCAGGTTTACTATGTCTATATATATATATATATGATGGAATGCACACGAGCGTTGCGATTCCCCCTACGATGTGGCAAATGATTTAAGGGGGTATTCGCATTTCAAGGTCCTAAAAATACGTGATATTCGTGATTAATTTTTTAATAGAAAGAAACACTGGATATATCGAATCTTTGAACAACGTTTTTATTAGTTTTGAAATACAATATGTACCGGTTTAAAAAAATCATTTTGAATATGAAAACAACTTTGGTTTTCATTTCAAATGCACACGAAAGGCGAAATCGTGCTCACCGTCACTAAATGTACGTGTAAAATATTAGGTTAAGTTGAGCACGAGGAGGCTGGTGAGGTTAGGATCGGCGATTGGCACCAAAACACTGGTTTGCACAATAAATTGTGAGGTCTTTATTATAAAAAGTGTGCCAACGGATGAGCCGTTGTGCACACTGGAAAACAGAGGGTTGAGCCTCCGTACATTCTCTTGTACAACAATTAACACGTTTCAGAACGTGGACACGCGGACACGCACAATCGCGAATACGCGATCAATTGATTGAGTACACGCCGACTGTGTTGCGAACACCGTGTTGAGTCTACTTTGTGATTCGAACGTGATTTGAGCACTGAAATTGCATGTAGAGCAGAACTTTTGAACAATGAACACATACGTTGTACGTTGAACACAGTTATGAACAGAATGTCGTTAAGATGGATGCGCATTTCCGCCTTGGCGTCTTCTCGAACATTCTCGAGCGACGATCGACAAGACGGACGCTGATTGGTTTATCGATCGCGGATCGACCGCGACTTCCGCCGCCCAGGAGGTGTTGCGGTGATCGAGAGTGCGGCGGCGCAGAGAACTATTCATTCCCAAACATGCTCCCGCTATCAACAGCTGATGGAAGATGTTGATGTTGAATCTGTAACAGGCAAAATTGCCAATTTTGCAATTGGCCTGATTAGTGTTGTTGTGGCGGTCTTGAGCGTCACGACTCGGGTGAGTCCATCCTTCCCTGGATGTAAGGTGATGATCCTCGCAAGTGGCCACTTGCTAGGTGGAAATCGCTCATCTGTGATGAGCACCAGGGATCCGATCTTCAAGTCGTTGGTTGGATGATGCCATTTGGTGATGGATAGTTGTCTCTGCAGGTAGTGGGATGACCACTGAGTCCAGAATTGTTGCATCTTTTTTTTAATGAATTGGCACCTGGCTGATGGCAAGATTGATGAATTCTCCACTGACGGTTCCGGAAGCGCTGAGAGTGGTTGTCCAACAAGAAAGTGCGCTGGTGTGAGTGCAGTGACGTCATCTGGGTCGTCACTGAGGGGCTCAAGCGGTCGTGAGTTGAGCATCGCGTCTATTTGTGTGAGAAGTGTGCTGAACTCCTCATATGTGAGCACCGTCTCACTGACTGTGCGCCGGAGATGGTGTTTTTGACAGACTTCACGACCGCCTCCCACTTGCCTCCCATGTGAGGTGCGGCTGGAGGGTTGAAATGCCATTCTGTTTTGTCATTGACGAACAGCTGATTCAGGCGTTGATGCGCCTCAGTCCCCTGGGTGAACATTTTTTTGAGGACGGTGTCAGCTCCAACGTAGTTGGTTCCGCAATCGGAGTGAAGAGTGAGAGGAATCCCTCTCCTGGAGACAAATCTCCTGTAGGTGGCGATGAACCCTTCTGTTGTATAATCTGTCACCAGTTCTAGGTGAACAGCTGATGTGGTGAGGCACACAAAGACGCAAATCCAGCCCTTTTGTGTCTTGGCACCTCTTCCTCTCCACGTCTTCAGTGTGATTGGACCCGCATAATCGGTGCCAGTATTGTTGGATGGTCGTGAGGGTGTAACTCTCGAAAGAGGTAGTTGGCCCATCAGTTGATGGGCACGGATCCCCCTTTGTCGAGCACACACAACACACCGCAGGATGTACGATTTTACTGGCGCTCGCCCTCCAATGATCCAGTAGTTTTGTCGAATCTGGGCGAGGGTGAGCTGGGTCCCTCCATGGAGAGTTTGTCGATGCGCATGGTCTATAATCAATTTAGACAAATGTGAATGACGAGGTAGAATTGCAGGGTGCTTACTTTCGTAGCTTGTGCAAACATTGTTGAGTCTGCCTCCAACTCTAATGACTCCACTCTCATCGATGAATGCGGTGAGTCGATTGAAGACATGAGCGGCTGGCAAAGTTGAGCCTGAGCTGAGCATCTTCATCTCGCTGGAGAAATAAAGCGCCTGCGTTGCTTTGATCCAGAAGATCCTGGCCCAGTCTATGTCGATGGGCGACAAGGTGAAGAGCGGCAGCGTGACTGGAGCCTTCTTCAACCTTGAAACAAATCTGAAACAAACTGATGTGATGCGAATAAGTTTGTTGAGGGATGAATATTTATGTGAGGTCCCAGTGATATTCTCGAGAAGTGATCCATGTCTGCATGATTTGATAATCCGTCCACAGGAGTAGTAGCAATGTAGAGAGTGGTAGTTGTTTGAATTTGACTCGCACCCAAATGCGAGTCTCGGACTTGTGAATTTTCTTGATACGTGTTGCCTCCACTTGGAACACGGGAGTGATGTCACTTTGAGATCTGTGGACGGTGCGCTCACGGTAAGTGGATTACCGCCGTCATGACGAGTTGATAGGCACCTGAGAAGCAGAATGATTCCACTGTAGAGTCATTATAGGTGTTGAACCACCTATAGCCTGAGAGCGTGCGCACGCTTATGTAATCTTCTCTGATGCTGAGCAAGTGAGGTTAAGGGATGACTTCATCCTTGGGATGGCAGTGGATCATCCCAATAGAGCATGTGCAGCCACGACTCTTGCAATTCATCCTTGCTTGAATTGTGACCAGTGATAAGATGCTGAATGGATCACAGATTTGCTACTTCTGTGAAAATGAACACATTCTGTGAAAATGACAGTGGTTACTGGCCTGGAAGACAATGTGAATTTGTAATTGATAAGTGAAGTTGAACACAAAGGTGTTAAGTTGTCGGTGAAAGCGCGCCTTTGAAGTTGCGCGCCCAGTTGTTGCAGTCATCGATCCACAGTATTCGTTGAAGATCCTGATCGTCTTCATGAATCTTGACTTGACGATACATCTTTGTCACATCTGTGGCAAAAATGTACTTGTGCTGGCGTATCCACAGCAGCACGTCAGTGATGTTAAGGAGTAGATTTGCACCCGTGTGCATCAAATCGTTGATAGAATACCCAGTTGAAGTAGGGCTTGATCCGTTGAAGACGACTCTCAATTTTGTCGTCTGGCTGTCTAGCTTCAATACTCCATGATGTGGAAGATTAAACACAGAGTAAGTATTAGGTGAAAGTGCTGGTGCTCTTACCATGTGACGGAGCTCCTCGTACTCTTGCATGAAGCCTTGATAGAGGTCGCGATACTCGTTGTTCTTGTTGAGTTTAACGAGCGTGCGCTTCAAGCAAGCGTGAGCTGTTTGATATGAATTACCCAACAGCTTCGGAGTCTCCTTCAGAGGAATGCGCACAGTGTATCGTCCTGTAGAATCACGAATGTGTGTCGCTCAAAAGTGATCCTCACATTCTTGTTCCTCAGGTGTGAGCTTCAGGGATGCATCTGTCGGGAGCTCTTCTTGAATCCAAAATCGTGTCAGCATGTCTTGCAAAGAAGTGTCAGCATGCTGCACGACGGCAGAGTGATGTGCGGTGGCCTTGCGCAGGTCCACTGTAACTGGTCCAAGAATGAGCCACCGAAAAATGGACAGCTGTCACAACACTCATTAGGTCTTGTTGAACCATAATGGATGCGATGGAATACAGAGGCAGAGTCGTAAATTCTGCCTCTCAGTTGATGAGGGCGATGTCCTGCAGAAGCAAAGTCGTAAATTCTGCCTCTCACTCTTCAACTTTAATGTGACTGTAGTAAAGCTCTTCAGTAGGCGCGCTCGTATAGGATCTATTACTGAGATTGCCTGCTGAGAGCTAGATCCCAAGAGTGAGCTTAAATGCGAGTGTGTTGAGCTCCCAGGGAGAAATCTGAGAGACTCCAGAATGGCTGATCTTTAGACAGTCCAAATCTGTCACTGAGGCTCCAGTTCCGTGGCACTCTTGGTGCCACCCACAATAGAGTAGATTCCTGGGCTCCAGCTTCCATGATCATGTTGGGTGATGGCATGCACTAAGGGTTGAGGCGACGGATGAATCCTTCTTGACGAAGGTGATCTCAGAGCTTTCTGCTACTGAGTGGTTGATGCTACTCGCTGATTGCGAATGGCGATAGAGTATTGACTGCACCGACTGTATTTCTTTTGATCTGTAAACAGGCGTACCTCGTCGAGGAGCGAGCTGTGAGCACACATGGGAATGTGGCCATCCATGGCTTGTAAAGTATTGAAACGACCCACCTGAGAATTGATGTGAAGATTGGTGGGTCTGACTTCTTCAATGTGATACGTTGATCCCTCCAATCTTGAGGCTGGTGATTGGAGACGAGTCCACGCTCCGTCATTGTGGACCTTGTTTCCTTATGATCAGGTGATGAACACTGTGATATTGATGGTTGCCCCTTCGGGCAGCTGGTGAGCCATAGGCGTCACCTGTGCATCCTTGTGGCTGAGGTTGGGCTGGTGCCAGATGCAGCATTGTATGATGCACTGCACCACAATAATTGCACCGAAGTGCTGTCTTACACCTTGCAGTAGGATGCCTCCCACAGCAATTGTGACACAGCTCTAGAGCTGTGATGAGGTTCCGGCGTTGAGCCACAGGCAGCTTCCTGGACGATGGACATGTCACTATAAAATGGGCTGCTTTACAGCAGTCGCAGGGATGCTCTTGATGAGCCCGCTGACTTTGTGCTTTTTTGATCATCTTGATCAGCCATCGCGAAGCACAGGAGTTGAGCTTGTGAGCCCTCTAAACTGAACTACACAGCACTGTGGTACACAATCACCGCTCCGGCTCGAAGGACCAAACTGTAAAATATTAGGTTAAGTTGAGCACGAGGAGGCTGGTGAGGTTAGGATCGGCGATTGGCACCAAAACACTGGTTTGCACAATAAATTGTGAGGTCTTTATTATAAAAAGTGTGCCAACGGATGAGCCGTTGTGCACACTGGAAAACAGAGGGTTGAGCCTCCGTACATTCTCTTGTACAACAATTAACACGTTTCAGAACGTGGACACGCGGACACGCACAATCGCGAATACGCGATCAATTGATTGAGTACACGCCGACTGTGTCGCGAACACCGTGTTGAGTCTACTTTGTGATTCGAACGTGATTTGAGCACTGAAATTGCATGTAGAGCAGAACTTTTGAACAATGAACACATACGTTGTACGTTGAACACAGTTATGAACAGAATGTCATTAAGATGGATGCGCATTTCCGCCTTGGCGTCTTCTCGAACATTCTCGAGCGTCGATCGACAAGACGGACGCTGATTGGTTGATCGATCGCGGATCGACCGCGACTTCCGCCGCCCAGGAGGTGCTGCGGTGATCGAGAGTGCGGCGGCGCAGAGAACTATTCATTCCCAAACAGTACGGCTCAGATCGAACCACTGTTACCTCAAATTTTTTTAACCCGATATATATTATATTTAAAAATCAATAAAAATATAGTGTTTCATTCTATTAAACTTTCTTAATGTTAGATAGTTTACGCTGGGACTGAACCAAAATATTTAGTTTTAGTTTTTGTTGATAATACATTTTTCATCGGTGCAAAGTAAATTTATGTAAAATAAAATTTACTTTTCCTTTCAAACGCTATAAATTTTTCAATTTTTAAATTCTTTTTAGATTTGTTTCAATTTCAGCATAAACTATGTAACTTTAATAAAATACGTCACGCCAACAGGAGTTACATCGTAGAATTCCACAATAATTAATACATAAAAAGGATCGAATAAAAAAAATTTCTACAAATATAATGATGCCTCCTTATATCCCAAAGGAGTTTAATTCAATATTAACTATCGTTTCTTTAAAAAAACTCCGAAATATCAGTTATTTTTTGGGTTGTTATACGAGAGTCCCGCCTTAACGAATCAACGTGCCGCGTTCATTGACGCAGCGTCACCTGTGTGAAATCGCAACTACGCCGACGGCGCATTACTCGTCTGCACAGGGCATTATCGTTAATGTGTTATTTATTACTGTGTCTCTAAAATTATTCTCATCTTGTAAATGAGTCTCCAATTTTTGCAATTCTTCTTCAAAATTGATAGGAAACAGAATGTTTCCTTGAAAAATTAAAGTTTTCTCTGCGGAAGAATTTAATTTGGTTTTCAAATGTTTTTCAATTGTTTCTACTCTGGTTAGAACATCCGTCAGTATAATCCGTAGTAAATGCTGCTGCTCTATAATTCTTTTTAAATATACTTCTCTGATTGTTGTGGTTTCTTGGTTTTCTGAAAATTTAGATTTGTTAGGTATCATGCTTATAAATATTTCTGTGTTTAAATCAGTTTATACATAGATCTATTAATAGTTACCAATAATTCCATAATTATTATTTATTGGAATATTTTCTGCAGGTTCTATCTCGATTAAATTCTCATTACTCTTCATGCTTGCAACTGAAAACAATAATCGGTTTTGCTACAGAAATGAAATAATTATAAAAAAGGAAAAAGTAAGTAGCTATGAATAGTACAATGTTCCATAGCATAAAATTTTTAATTTACGGACCTAACTGTTTGTTCGTTTGTAATACAGGAAGCGGGGGGAGTATCGAGTCCGATTCATCGGTATCACTAGTTAAAGGACGTTCCTTTTCTTTCTTTGTTATTCTGCTTGTTTGTTCAACTTCTGACTGCAAATCCGAAGTTTCTTCCGCTACTTTCGCTTTTGCTCTGGCTTTCGCATAATTATCTGTAAGCATTTTTAAGTAATATATAATTATTTTAATTTCATTGGATTATAAAATCTTTAACTTACCAAAAGTGCCATTACTAAAAAGTTTGATCTGGTGTGCTTCCCAAGTCTTCTTCATGGGTTCACATTTTTTTATAGCTGTTGAAACTGTCCTTCACAAATTGAGCAATGGTCCACGAATTCATAATTATTGTTCAATTTTTTCTGCAAAATTGAAATATTAATCAAATGTAAGTCTGAATCCGTAAACATGGGTAGAGGGTGAGTTGAGGGTTATCGATAGCTATTCGGATCATGTGTAAGTAAAGTAAGACAGTTAAATATAAATAATATATCAAAAATTGGTATTCTCTCTCTCTCTCTCTCTCTCTCTCTCTCTCTCTCTCTCTCTCTCTCTCTATTTCTATCTCGTGCTCGCAACGTTGCGCTCTTCCATGCATTCTTTTAACAGTCACTCTTCATACATAAGTACTATTGCCCGGCCGAAAGAAGATCCCTAGCAGGCGGTCTCGGGCGATGCAGTCCGCCGATGTGACGATTGATCGAGTCACCTATTTGGACATACTTCTAAAGACACACGTATTTTGGTTATTGGCTGAAGTAGGCACATACATTGTCGCACCGCGCGACGAAGAGAGCGAAGAAAACACATCCAGATCGAGTGGGATAGAGCAATTTGACCCACGAACGCCAAAGCAATAGCGTAGGCATCTTTAACGATTAACCATTAATATATAATAACGTAAAAATTTCGTTATTTTTCACAATATGTTTAGGAAAGTATTATCATTGGGTTGGTATCAGGATAATTGTTTGCAAAATAACGGAAGCGCGCGTCTTAGGAATCGGGAACTCGCGAGAGGGTTGTCTGAATTTAAGAACACTTCACTTTAGTCACTAAATTTAATTCTAAGTCTATACTATGCACAACTATATACAGTTTGATAATAAAGGTCCGTTATGTACGTTTTATTGCTATTAAATTTACGGTTCTAAACACTTAGCGACACTAATTTCCTACGCTGTAGGCAACTTTTATTAAGCGGCGGCAAAGCACGTGGATTCGGCCCGAATCCAGTAAAGTGAACGATTTAAGCGAAGCGGTGCAAGCGATTTAAGCAAAGCGGTGCAAGCGTTAGCAAGTTTTAAGCGTGTTACCTTGTGGACGGTTCGTCAACTAGTAGATCGAGGAAATCTTGTGCGATTTCCTCGAATCTACGGTCTCTCCCCCTGATCTGCGATCGATGGAAGGGAGCGCATGATCGATGCTCCGTGCGAGCAAGGGGGGTCATAGAATGTATCGTCACGTCTGAATATAATCGGGCTCGGTAGATGGCGTTAGTTAGCCGATTTCTCTTAACATTTCCCGCCCGCCATTCATCGGTCCGATGAATAGATCCTTTGGCGGGAGTGACGCTGATTGGTCCAGACCTTGTGGCGTGATTTCGACGCGGCTCGTGGATAGTGGAAACAGTCGGTTCGTCATCCTGTACAGAAGGTAAGTAGATTAACTTTACTATCGGTCGTACAAATTCCGATTTCGCGGTCTTTACGTGTGCCACGCGTGGCAAACCATCCGGTCCCTGAATCAACCGCGTGATCCGTGCTAGCGGCCACTTATTGGGTGGTAGTAGCTCGTTCTTTAGAATGCACAGGTCCCCAACCCGTGGCTGCGGATGAAGTCGGGTCCATTTATGGCGAGCTTGGAGGGACTGCAGGTACTCCCGAGACCAGCTGCGCCAGAACTGCAGCCTCATGTGCTGTCCGGTCCGCGGGTCCGGAACGGCGAGCAGCGCGTCGCCGATCAAAAGGTGTCCTGGGGTAAGCGCCGTGACGTCTCCTGGATCTTCGCTCAAAGGTTGCAGTGGGCGAGAGTTCAGGCATGCCTCAATTTGGGTAAGCAGCGTCATCATCTCCTCAAACGTGAGGTTCTGGTCGTCGACCACTCTCCGTAGATGATGTTTTGTAGACTTGACGGCTGCTTCCCAGATTCCCCCGAAATGTGGTGCCGCTGGAGGGTTAAAGCGCCAAGTGATGCCCTCCGTCAGTAGATGGGCCTGCATAACCTCCTCTGTGCTACAGAGAGGTCCCAGGTTCTCGCGCAGCTCTCGTGCTGCCCCCACGAAGTTGGTGCCCCGGTCGCTGTGGATGACGGAGCAGATTCCTCGCCTCGAGGTAAATCGCCGCAGTGCAGCGAGGAAGGCTTCAGTGCTGTAATCAGAGACAACCTCTAGGTGAACAGCTCGAGTGGTTAAGCACAGGAACACCGCGACATAACCCTTGTGTGTTCGTTGGCCTCTGCCCCGAGAAGCCAGTAGTGTAAAGGGTCCAGCGTAGTCCAGGCCCACATGTAGGAAGGGCCGTGCTGGAGTGACCCCATCCGTTGCTGTCCGGGCGCCGCCCTCCAGCGCAAGCAGGTGACGCAGTGGTGGATGTGGGCCTTGACGCGCTGTCGGCCCTGCAGCACCCAGTACCGTTGGCGTAGTGCAGCCAAGGTAAGTTGCGTCCCACCGTGGAGTGTTCGCCTGTGGGCCTCGTCGATCAGCAGCTCCGTGAGATGTCCACTCTTTGGCAGGATGACGGGGTGCTTCTCCCAGTAAGGCAGCGCAGAGTGCCTCAGCCGTCCGCCGACCCGCAGTAACCCTTGGGAATCTAGGAACGGGGTGAGTCGTAATAGCTTACTGCGACTCGTCAGCGGGGTTTTGTTTTCCAGTTGGCAGCAGTCTTCGGCAAACTCCTGGCGTTGAATCACCCGGATCCAATGCAGGCGAGCAGCTTCCAGCTCGGCAGAGGCTAGGCAGCGGCCTCCGCCTAGTCGTGTGTGTCGCCGTGGTGTCCAGCGCCGACATCAAGCAGTTATCCGCAGGAGACGCTGCAGAGACGAGTGATTATTCAGGAGGTAATTGGGTTTTACCTCTTTAGCGCTGGTGACCAGATGACAGCCTGCTCTGGCTTCCAGGTTAGTCATCTCCTCGTTATGGATTTCAGTCAGCCAGTGAGGAGGCCCGGTGAGCCAAGCGGGTCCCTTCCACCACAGTTTGAAGCTCGGAAGATGGCTTGGCGGTAACCCTCTGGAAGCGCAGTCTGCTTGGTTGTCGTCCCCTGCCACGTGATGCCAGCGTGCTTCCGGTAGTTCCCGCTGGATCTCCGCCACCCGATTCGCCACATAGGTCTTCCATCTTGAGGGATGGCCTCGAATCCAGTCCAGGACGATCCGTGAGTCGCTCCACAGGTGGGTCTTGACGCCGTCTAACCCCAAGCTTCTCTGTGTTTCAGCGACGAGGCGGCTCAATAGTGCAGCCGCGCATAGCTCGAGCCTCGGAATGGTGACCCTCTGCAGCGGTGCCACCTTAGTTTTTGCCGTAACCAGATGCACCTGCACTCCCTCGTCATGGTCCACGACGCGCAGGTACACCACGGCAGCGAAGGCTCTCTCCGATGCGTCGGCGAACCCGTGGATCTCTCGAACCTTGATCCTCGGGTGAAGTCCGATCCAGCGTGGCACTCGGACTTCCTCTAGACTCGGCAGGCTCGACAGGAACTGTAGCCATTCCCGTCCGTCGGCGTCAGGCAGCGGGGTGTCCCAATCTATTTTTAAAAGCCAAAGTGATTGCAAAAATATTTTTGCTGTTACAGTGACTGGGGCCAGCAGGCCCAGCGGATCGAAGATCCGCGCGACCCGGGAGAGGACAGTGCGGCGGGTTACTGTTGCAGGAATAACCCTCTCGACCACCTGAGCTCGGAACTCGTCCTCGCACACGTTCCAGTGGACGCCCAGAGCTGTATGGCAGGTGCCCTCCTCCCAGTTGACGGCCGTTGGCACTTCTTCTCCCTGGAGGCTCTCCAGTAAGGTGGGTGTGTTCGATACCCACTTTCTCAAGTTGAACCCGCCCGCCTTGCAGAGTAGACGTAACTCCGTTTGGATCGTTTGCGCCTCCTCCTCAGAGTCCGCCCCCGTAAGCACGTCATCCATGTAGACGTCCCTCTCCAAGATTGTCGAGGCTCGTGGAAATTTGGCTCGTTCGTCCTGCGCCAGCTGCCGCAGCGTGCGGATGGCCAAATAGGGGGCGCAGGCCAGCCCGTAAGTGACGGTGTTTAATTCGTAATCACTTACGTCCTCCCCCTCCTGCCGTCTCCATAGAAGTCGCTGGAAGCGTCGATCTTCAGGGTGCACGAGGATTTGGCGGAACACCTTTTCTATGTCGGCGGTTAGACAGATGCGGTGAGTTCGCCAGCGCAGCAACACCTGAGGTAGACCCGGTAGCAGATTGGGTCCCACCATGAGGAGGTCATTCAGCGATTTCCCGGTAGTGGTAGCATGGGATCCATTGAACACCACCCTCAGCTTCGTGGTGGTGCTGCTCTCCTTTAGTACTCCGTGGTGCGGTAGGTAGAAACTCCCCTCATCTGAATAAATTCGATCTGTCTTTGTCATGTGCATTAAATCCTCGTACTCACTCAGAAACGACTGGTAAGCCTCCTTGAATTCAGGGTTCCTGCTGCATTTGATTTCCATGCGGCGAAGCATCCGGGCGGCCCCGGCACGAGACTCGCCCAGTCCTTGGGTCTCCTTGAAGGGGAGGCGCACCATGTAGCGGCCTGAAGGTAGACGTTGATGCGTAGCGGTGTAATAATCCTCGCACTCCTGGTCTTCAGCGTTGAGGGTTGAGGTCACCTTTACCTCCTCCTGTTCACAGAATCGTTGCACCAGCGGCACAAGGTCCTTGTCCACGGTGCACTTGAGTGTGACGAGGCCACTCGAAGATCGTGGCACTTCACGAGGCGGGTGCGAAGCGAGACTCGAAATTATCCAGCCCAGGGTCGTCTTCTGGGCAATGGGCTCGCCCTCCCGTCCCTTACGGAATCCGTGCTTCAGAATTAGCGAATAGACATCGGCACCCAGCAAGACATCGATTTGAGCGCCCTCGGTGAAGTTCGGGTCCGCTAGATGAAGGCCCTGCAGGTGAGTCCAGGTATTTCTCTCATGACTAACCCGTGGTGAATATGTCGTGATACGCGGCAGCACCAGCGCTGTGGTTGTCCGCCGTGGGCCTCGACCTCCATCTGGTGTAAATTCCAAGTGGACGCTCCCCATCACTCGTTCCGTTCGCTGATTCCCGATGCCAATTACGTGAACGTTGGATGTCTTTCTAGGGAGCCGCAGCAATTGCACCAGGGCCTCCGTAGCCAAGGAGACTTTGCTCCCCTGATCGATCAGTGCCCGTACTGATCTCGATTCACCGTCCGGGGACCGCACAATAATCCTGGCAGTAGCTAAGAGAACGGACGGGAAACACGCGGTAGCACGAGGAAGGCTCTCCCTCGGCTCGGACCTTCCCAAATTGATTGAGACCTCGGTGGCAGTGTTACGTAATTTTTGCTTTGTCAACCCCGTCCGTTGTGGTATTTTCTGAGACGTTCGAGAGAAAAGCAATGTATGTAAATTGGTATATGTGATTCAATCGGTACGCCTTGCATTTGTTGTGTTTGCTTGAAAGTTTTAGGAAAATTCCGTGATATCGCCTTCTAAATTATTTTCAGCTTATATATACTCTGCTTATATATATTTGTGTATATTCTTGAATTAATAATTAAAAATTTAGCAAAATGGAAGCCGCTAACGCCAGGGCGTCTGCAAACGCGTCATCCGCGAATTTATCAGTAACGAACGCGATGATGACGTCTATGGCGGAATGCTTTGCTTTACAGCACGGGACGCTGAATATTCCTTTCTTTAACGGGAAAAATATACCTGTGAAAGATTTCTTACAAGATGTGCAAAACGGTGCCGTTATCGTACCACCTGCGTCGGAAGGCCCATTCGTTAAAGCAGTCCTAGGAAAATTACAAGGAGCTGCACGCGATAGTACTTTTGGAAAAACTTTTAATACTGTAAATGAATTAATTAAACATTTGAAAGCTAGATTCGCTCCCGGGAAAAATTATCCTTATTACCATCATGAAATTGAGAGCATCCGTATGCATAGAAACGAAACTGTGAATGATTTCCACGATCGCCTTAATATCTTGGTTAGCGGGGCGCGTCTCGCGCTGGAAGATTCGTACGGCGCGGACGCAGATAAGATGTTGCGCCCGATTAAAGAATGCGCGTTAGAAGCATTTATTCGGGGCTTGCCTGACGAGATTGCCAGGGCCGTAGACGCGCGCGATCCAAAAACTCTAGAAGACGCGTTAAAACATGCGACGCGAGTCGAGACGCGAATGAGGTCTGGAGTAATACCGACTGGAGATCCAAACAGACTGTTTCTTTCAAGACAGGATGATTCTCGTTTAAATCCCCGTTCAGATTCCCCTGTTCAAAGTAATTCACGTCAAAGCTTATTCACTTATCGCGATTCGCGAAATCAAAATTTTGGTGACTCTCGTTCGCGAAGCCCGAGTCCAAACGCGACTGGAAATTCAGATTATTCAAAATTTCCAACAGGTATTGTTGAGAAGAGTAACGAATCGAACCATCGAAGCCAGAACGGGCCATCGGCGTATTGTCATGTTTAGGCTAGACTTTATAGGATACGCGTCTGGTTTTCGTCAGTTCGAGCATAGGGCTGTTGTCCAGGGATATTTTATTGAGGTTCGAGTTATCTTAAGCCGGAACCGAGGTTTCCAGGGGTTAAGGTTCCACTCGGGTGGCCTCTCGTCGACTTATTTAGACTTTCGCTAGTGCACACTCTTGAAGCCATAAATCGATCACCGATGTTTCGAGAAATCTGTTCTCAGGCAGTTCGAAGATTTTGGAAGTCCCTTTCTCCCGCCTCACCACCATCCTCGACATTGACACGCCTCCACCAATAGACAGTTTTATTTTACCATCTCTCTGTTACAATTCCACCAATAGTTTTAGTTTTGCTATCCGTAGTCTTAAGACTCCACCCGTGCGAGGGATCTTGGAGTCATCGTGCGCTAGAAAATGTGCCATCGAGGGCAGAAGCATTTTAGATTCAAACGGAAACACACTGAGCTCTGCTTGCGAGCAGAGTCTGTATTTTCGAATTACACCTCATACTGTGTACGGTCTGGAGAGGTGTGAACTTCTCTCATTTAATTGTTCATACTTGAGTTTTTATTAAAATATAGAATCTGTTTTGTTGTGCTTAAATTGTGTGCGGTGTATAATTCAATCACCCCCATCACCTTGCCTTCTCACTTGTGAACATTCGGTTCATATTTTGGGGCTCTGGCACGACATCACTGTGCCAGAGAGTGTCAGAGAATCGTGAAGCTTTACAACCTTCAAGAAAGCGACGCTCTGCCATAACAGGTATTCTTAAACCACCGCGAAGTAACACGGAATCGAGTAGATATCCAGAACATGGGTACCCTGCTTATTCCCCGTACTCCTACATCCCTTACCCACCTTTTTATCCATCGTATCCACAGGATCCGCGTTTTCCGTCAAATTCATCGTACGCACAACCTCTGACGGCTCCACAATTGGCACGGACCACGAGTCCCCAGGCGACGCAAGTCGCACCCCATAATTCAAACTTTCAACCTAGTTTTCCAAATTCGAATTCCTATTCGAGGAATTCCGTGGGATTTCGCGAGTCCAGATCGTATTCGCCGGATCAAAATCGACCGTATTCGCCGAATCAAAATTCGTCAGAAGCACGTAATAATTCGGATTTAAACTCCCGTGTAACTCCTCGAACAGACGCGACGACGAGTTACCAAAACCCCGAGCGTCGCCCGTTGAACAACCAAAACTCAGAGCGTCGCCCGCCAAACAATCAAAACTCAGAGCGTCGTCCGACGGTAAGATTTCTGGAAAAGGATCATCAGTATTAAATTTGGGTTGTAACGATGAATCGCCTGTTGTAAAATTGACCGCGGAACAATTACGATATAAAACTGCAACATTTTTGATTGATACGGGCTCGGACATATGTGTAATAAAATTAAACGCATTGCACGAAGATGTGACCGTCGACGTACGCGATTCCGTCGAAATGAGAGGAATTACGGCCGAAAAAGCGGAAACGATTGGAACCACAATAGTGGCAATTTTGGGTCAACCAGTCCTATTTCATGTAGTTAGACCAAATTTTCCGATATATAGTGACGGTATTTTGGGAAAAGCCTATTTGAGACAAGAAAAAGCCGAAATTTCTTTTGCACATAATACTATAGTTACACAAAGTCAACCAATTCGACCGATCCATTTTATTGGCGAGGCTCCTCCAGAGGAAACACCCCCGAAAAATAGTACACCGCGTGTTTATCGTATTAGTAGTCGTACTCGACAAGCAATCGCCATAGACACCATCGACTGTGATTTGAGAGAAGGATATCTTCCATTAGTTAAAACAATAGATGGAATTTATATTGGGGAAGCAGTCGTAAAAATTACAAACCACGTGTGCCATGTTCTCGCAATTAATACCTTGGACAAGGACATTCAAATAGAAATACCGCCTCAAGAAATTTTACCGTTCAAATATCATAATTTTCCTGAAGAACGTGAATACTTCGATTCTGACTCTGAACAGCAGGAGTCACCGGTATCACTGGACCGTGTAACAAAAATTTTATCAAAATTGCGTTTAGATCATTTAAATGATGAAGAAAAAGATCACGTAATTAAATTAATCGAGGAATTTCCTGAACGATTTCGTCTACCAGGTGACAAATTAGAATCCACACCTTTGGTACAACATTGAATTCCTACAACAGATGATTTACCCATTAACACTAGGCAATATCGGTTTCCACGAGTTCATCAAAAAGAAATAGCTCGTCAAATTTCTAGTAAATTATCAGAAGGAATTATTGGACTTTCAAATTCACCATACAATTCACCGCTCTGGATAGTATCAAAGAAACCTGATTCCGAGGGAAACCTAAGGTGGAGATTGGTAATTGATTTTCGGAATCTTAACGAAAAAACAATAGGTGATGCATACCCCTTGCCTAACATCACGGATATTCTAGATCATTTAGGCGAGGCGAGATACTTTTCCACCTTTGATCTCGCCAGTGGATTCCAACAAATCGAAATGGATCCACGAGACCGTGCTAAAACAGCTTTCACTACGCCTAATGGTCATTACGAATATATTCGTATGCCCGAAGGGCTCAAGAATGCTCCCGCGACGTTTCAAAGGCTCATGGATCAGGTATTGCGCGGACTACAGGGTGTGGAAGTATTTGTCTACCTCGATGACATTGTTGTTTATGCGAAAAATTTGGAAGATCATGAAAAGAAAGTCCGACGTTTATTCACTCGATTAAATGATGCAAAATTAACCCTTCAGCCAGATAAATGCGAATTTCTGAGAACTGAAGTCACATATCTAGGCCATATTATTAGTCGTTCTGGATTAAGACCAGATCCAAAGAAAATATCTGCGGTAAAACATTTTCCCCGTCCTAAAAATCAAAAGAATATACGACAATTTCTTGGACTAGCCGGTTATTATCGCCGATTTATCAAAGATTTTGCAGCCAAGGCCAAGCCTCTTACAGAATTATTACAAAAGAACGCCAAATTTGTATGGGGGAGAGAACATAAAAAGAGTTTGAAAATCCTACGAAAAGCGCTGTGCAAGAGCCCCATACTGCAATATCCCGATTTCGATAAGCCATTCACATTAACTACTGACGCATCTGATTACGCAATAGGGGCCGTACTTAGTCAAAATGTGGACGGACACGATTTGCCGGTAGCTTACCTTTCGAGAAATTTAACGAAGCCGGAACAAAATTATTTTACCACAGAAAAGGAATGTCTAGCAGTTCTTTTTGCAATATTAAATTTTCGACCATACCTTTACGGTAGAAAATTTACTTTGGTTAGTGATCACGAACCTCTAAAATGGATAGAAGTAGTAAGGGTATGCCGATTCCAACCCAGGTCCCCTGAGGGGGGCGCTGGGGCGGGGGGAAGTGAGGGCGCGCGGGGGAGTGCGGTGGAGGGAAACATGGGTGCGGGGGGAAGTGGGGAGTGGATGACTGGTTGCGCGCGCACGAGCCGCAGAGTGGGGGAAGCCGCAATCGTGGAGGGGGTCAGTCCGAGCCGAGCCGCCGCGGAGACCTCTCCAGACCTGGCCCACCCCCAAAAACTTCGGAGGGTCATCCCCTCCTTCTAAAAAAATTTCTGGGGCCGGGTCTTGTATGAAAAATCTTTTTTCAGACTCGATCCAGCCCCTGAAATTTTTTTTCCCCAAATATTTTCAAAATACTTTTTACAAAATCAATAGATACTTCCCCCCAACGCAGAGAAAATAATAATTAAGAAACGTTGAATCTTAAAATTAGGTGGTAAGGAGGAAGACGGGTAAATAAATGGGAGAAATAATATAGGTTTAAGAATATATATATATTGTTACATATATAAAAATATGAAATATAAAAATATGAAAATATAAAAATATGAAAATATAAATAGAATATAAAAAAAGAATATAAATAGAATATAAAAATAATATAATATAGAATATAGAATATAAAAAATAGAATATAAAAAATAGAATATAATAAAAATATAAAAAATAGAATATAATAAAATAAAAGAAAATAAAAAAAGAATATAAATAGAATATAAAAATAATATAATATACATAGAATATAGAATATAAAAAATAGCATATAATAAAAAAATATAAAAATAGAATATAATAAAATAAAAGAAAATAAAAAAGAATATAAATAGAATATAAATAGAATATAATATACATAGAATATAGAATATAAAAAATAGCATATAATAAAAAAATATAAAAATAGAATATAATAAAATAAAAGAAAATAAAAAAATATAAAAATGAAAATAAAATAAAGAAAAATATAAAAAAATGTAAAAATTAAAAACTAGGGAGTGGGTGGCGATGGGGGCAACGAGGGTGAAGGTGACGACGGTGGCGAGGGGGGTGACGGTGGTGGTGATGATTGCTGCCGCACCCGTCGCACGTCGATCCACGACGGCGACGGGGGCGATGAGGGCGACGGGGGCGATGGGGGTGACGGACGCCGCCTCGAATATGGCCGCAGCCGCGCGGCCCCATACATCAAGCCCGAATGCCGCATTCGTTGTTCCTGTAATACAAACACAAACGTCGATATAATATTACTACAATAAACATATTAAACATAAAACATACAAAATAGTGTAGTGTGATACATACCACATGCGGCGGCTCGACGTGCGACGCATTCATCGCCAGAACGCGCGCCAACACCCGCAATTGCTCCGTCAATGCTTGTGGATTCTAGAAAACACACATACACACATACATCGATATAATATTAGCACATTAAAACATATTAAACATATTAAACATAAAACACACAAAACAATACAAACTACATACATATGGAGGCGGTGGCGGCGATGAAGGCGGCGATGAGGGCGGCGACGGGGACGGCGACGGCGACCCCCAATCGGAGGACCACCCCGGCGATGGTGGTGGCGAACGCTATACATAGAAACCCATGATTTAATATTGATACAGCAGTATGATTTGAGCTCACTTGATTTCAAAGATTAAACGCGACAAGTGTTGCAAATATTGTTTTGTACATACCTCGGGGTCACGCTCCGGCGCGATTCGCGATACTCCCATTCTTTTTTCACGAAAAACAACAAAAAACTTTTTCTCAACTAGCAGTCGTCGAGTTTGATGAGCAACAAAAACTTTTTCTCAACTGGCAGTCGTCGAGTTTGATGAGCAACTGGTCCCACAGCGTTCATACAATTTGTCACCCATGCCTAAAGTTGCATACGTTGCAAAGTAAGATGCCTTTGTTCTTCACCTTCTTCTTCACTAGACACCCTCTCCTTCTATATGCTCCACCTGCATTTTCGCTGACCATCTTCTTCTTCGAATTATTCACTGACCATTCCTATATTCTTCTTCGTTTGAATCATTCGACTAAATTATACCACTCTGAACGTGAATTGAACGTGAATTGAACGTGTATGGAACCACTCTGAACATGTATTGAACATCTATCGAACGTCTATCGTTCCACTTTGAACATGTATCGAACGTCTATCGTACCACTTTGAACATGTATCGAACATGAATCGTACCACTTTCAACGTGTATCGAACGTGTATCGAACCACTTTCAACATGTATCGAACATGAATCGTACCACTTTAAACATCTATCGAACGTGTATCGAACCACTCTGAACGTGAATTGAACGTGTATGGAACCACTCTGAACATGTATTGAACATCTATCGAACGTCTATCGTACCACTTTGAACATGTATCGAACATGAATCGTACCACTTTCAACGTAAATCAAACGTGAATCGTACCACTTTCAACGTATATCGAACATGTATCGTACCACTTTGAACGTGTATCGAACGTGTATCGAACGTGTATCGAACCACTTTGAACGTGTATTGAACGTGAATCGAACCACTTTGAACGTGTATCGAACGTGTATCATACCACTTTGAACGTGTATCGAACGTGTATCGAACCACTCTGAACGTGTATCAAACGTGTATCATACCACTTTGAACGTGTATCGAACGTGTATCGAACCACTTTGAACGTGTATCGAACGTGTATCGAACCACTTTGAACATGTATCGAACGTGTATCGAACCACTTTGAACATCTATCGAACGTGTATCGAACCACTTTGAACATCTATCGAACATCTATGGTACCACTTTAAACATCTATGGAACATCTATCGTACCATTTTGAACATCTATTGAACATGTATCGAACCACTCTGAACGTGTATCGAACCACGTCTACATAATAATTAATTAATTAAGGAGGTTGGGGAGGGTGAAGAAAAAACATTTATGCATTAAAAATTGATTATATTTTATTTATGCAATTCTCTCTGGTGTTTAGACCACCAGTTGAATATTTTAAATACATTTTGCATTGCGCAATGCTTCGCGTGTCTGCCACATCGCAGAGTATTAACTACATTTAGCTTATTTAGAGATTTGATATCCTCATAGTCAATGTCCAGCGTCTCAATGATTACATCCGCTCTCGTATTTTCATCGAGGAAATCCGCAAGCCAATCGCGTTTCTGCAACCCTTTAACGTATACGATATGGGATGCGTCATCTTCGTCGATCGCATCAGCTACAGCTTTGGTAATCAGCTGTTTAGCCATACTGTACGGAACGTCTCCATCGTCCCACCGTAGTCCATGATGTTTTGCAATCAACCATCGGATGCTTGATTTGTCGGATTTTGTAAGAAGATATTGCGGTATCGAACTCCCAAAAATATAGTGCGAGAGAATTGTTCCCATTCGTAGGACAGCCACTTCCTTGACGACAAATCTTCCGTCGACGATGAATCCTTGCAGGTCAACAAATGTTGGTACAACCATTGTCGATATAATTTTAGAGGTCTGCTCGCTTCCAAGACAGATGAGAGAATGCAATCTTTCTCGTAAAACATCTCGATTTTTACGATGAAATTGTTGTACGAATTTGATACAGGAGAGGGCGGGCAAGTAGTATGGCAATTTAATTTATTTTGCGCACAACATTTGTTAGCGGATTGTATTCAACCACCCGGTCGTGCAGAATCAGACAGTAGGCTGTAGTATTTGCAGGTACATTCTCTTTACACTCAAATTCTATGCGCACGTCCACGGTACCATTTTTAATCGATTCATTTTGTCGCGAGCAATCAATCACCACGAGAGGACCAAATTGTAAAAATTCAGCCACAGTGAATAACGCCTCGTTGCAACTATGTCCATAATACGATTTACGGAAATGTGTATACATGTGAAACAAGATGGCGTGCTTATTCTTGTCAAAGTCCAAGTTCAAGTCATCATATGGATAAAAATCCGAGTTGAGAAAAAGTTTTACATTAGTCAATTTGCAATTGTTAAACTTAGTAACATCTTCGGTCATCACATTCTTTCGAGCAGTCTGTAGAGCAAAGATAACGTATCGCGGTTTCTCCAGCTGTGCAGCTGCCTTCACGGCCCACGAATGCTTGGTTGTGCTCTGTAAGAGAGGATACTCGTACAGATCCCACGAGCGAAAACTAATGCTCAGGTTTTGTCCACTTTCCAAAGCATGCAGCAACGATAGCTTATTAACGTCGTTCAGCGTCACATGAGGCATTCGCCATTGCACTTTAAGTAATTCAATTTCAGGTTCCAACATTGGCGATCCTATTAGAGAATTGTTATCGTTGCGCGATCGTATTAAAATCAATTCGTGACGTGCATTAATAATCATGCGTTTGTAGTCCTCGCAAAATCCCAACAAATATTTGAGTGAGATGCAAAAATTGAAATGATTTTTCACTATCAATCCATCGTGTCGTTTCACGCCCCATCCAGCATTCTCCATATTTTTGTCTTCGTCAGATGTCAGCGATACATAGTTTTTAAGCGTGCTAGTTATTCCAACGTTTCTGTTGCGGTCAATCTCCACACCATTCAGCTCGTATCGAATCTCATCAAATAAGAACGCCATGCAATTATTTCCCAACGTCGTCGTTGATGCTTCGTTTGGCTTATTTATCACCAATTTCCCCTCCACGTAGAGGAAACTTTCACATGGTAATGTATATAAATCCTGCTGTTGTATAGGTATTCTTATCTCATCACTATATCCAAATGTTGTGTTGACGTATGGGTTGTACGTGTGAGTCTCGAGCTTGACGATGCGATTATCAAACGTCGGCTTCACTCCAAGGCTTAGAATGTCAGCCATTTTTTTCAACTTATATGCGTACAATGAATCCCAATGATTTCCAAAATGCAATGTTCGTAGCACTGAGTCTCTTCTTTTTAGCGTAATCAGAGCTGTTGCAGGTGTTGTTGTTGTTGTTGTTGTTGTTGTTATTGCAAACAATTTCACTTGGAAGAAATGTGTTTCCGAAGTCGTTCAACACAAGCATTTCTTTCATTCGCGCCACATGTATTATCGTTGACGTCGTCGTACGTGTAGTCTGATGGTAATCTCTTCACCTCGAAAATCGAGCAACCGTCCGTCTTGATCTACAACGCGTATCGTTAGATCCGTAATGATCCGTGCGGTGATCGGAAGGTAAATGATCTGTGCGGGCGTTTCCGATATCTTATATCCTGGTGGGACTCTCGGAGAAAATTCATGTATCGTATGTACGCGCTTCCCATTGTTGTACGCGCCAGCGGTCACGCTACATTCTATGCGAATAATGTTCACGTTCATGATATTAATTGGATCGTCCGATTCGTGCCATTGTCCAGGTTCTAATATCCGATTCATCGAGAATCCCAGTAGCGATCCAATGTTGTTGGATTTTGTAAAATCTACAGCGAACGAGCAGTACAGTTCACTTTTCATGGTGTTGTTGTTGGGATGCAACACTATAGGATACACATCGCTATCGTTGTTGTCATCGGTGTCATCGAGATTTTTAGGATATCGTTCGAGTAATCGCTGCTTCAGGTACTTGGCAATGGCGTCTAGTTCGTAGGAGCCGTGGGGAATCGCAATGTATTCATGACTGGTGTCGACACTGCTGTTGATGTTATAGTTTACAGCGAAGTAGAATTTATCGTTGCTCGAGTCGATGTTCGGTATTGTATGATAAGTTTCAAAGGTTGTTAGGCCAAGCTCGTAATCATCGTCGCTCAAATCTATGGGTGGAAAGTAGCTCACCGCGAGGGTGCTACTCTTGCCGGTTAGAGTGAATGTTAACGACATATTCCGCTGAAACTGCTCCACTAGTACTGAATCAGAGCGGTGGAAGTCAATCCTTAAATTTGGTGCCGATCGTTTGTAGAAAGCGTAGACATAGTTGTCCACAATTGCTCTGATTGTACTTTTGATACGACGTTCGATTGTATTCAATTTTCACAGCATCTTTATCCAGATATTGTACCAATTCCCTAGGTGGTCGAAGATTCCCGAAGCTGTCGAAATATATAGCTCGACACCCTCTCTTCGCATACGCCACCCAATGAGTCCCCGGTCCCTCGACATTGTCCAAATTTACGATACCACTTTCGTTTCGATGTACTCCTCCGACAGGTAGTGCATTGCGCATGAAAACACCCCTAAAGAATGGAATACGCATACGTTTTGCCAACTCCTCCAATTGCGCATCGGTAGTTACGCCGATAGGCATTTTTATTTTCTTTTCGACGTTTTTTTTTTTCGTTTTGATATTCCCTGTCCGCGCTTGTACGGTGCGAGATAAAGTCCACGACCTTCCATGGAGCGATTATGGCGTTGCATTTCCTGCAGCTGATGTTGCGCCGCCTTATTATTGTTTACCGCCTTGGCGATCCCCGCCGCTCCACCAGCTAATGATCCGAGAACACCTAGCAGCGGGAGAAGTGGTAATATACCACCTCGTTTTGCTACAGGAAGAATCCGCTTTTGCGATGCTTTCTTTGGAGTCCTTTTGCGGGTTTTTGTTTTCATTCCCATTCCGAGTTTCGTCTTGGCCTTCATAGCTGCCCAAACAGCCGTAGCAGCACCTCTTTCACCCAGAGTCGAGTCTCGCGCAACGATGCGTTTTCGCGCTTTGTCAGCGAGTACCTTATCTGCCGCGTGCCTTTCACCGAGATCGTTGCTACGTGAATATGCAATATCGTGTTCGCGACACGCTGCGTCCAACGGATTGATGCCTTGATCCCCTCTAGCCAATCGTTTTGCCAGATGAGTTCCTGGACCGCAAAACTGGTATCCTGGGATATGTAATTCGATAGGTAGCGCGTTTATCGCCCGATTTAACAAACCACGACCTTTCTTTACTCTCGTTGGCGACATTCGTCACAGTTTTTAATCAATGGTGCTGGACCGTCGATATGCGTTCGCTGCCAAGGGCGATTATAATGTTCAAGACACCGACGATACTGCTGAACCTCAGGATCGGCTTTTATATGCTCGGGGAGTCTGTCCCACAACTGATCAATGTGTCTGCCAAACTCTCGCAGTAGAATAATCTTTGGTATATATTTCAACTGCTCAGAGGTTAGGTCTCGAATATCGCAATTATCCGACGGGATCAGAAGCATTTTGAATACTGCGCTGTTTTGCTTCGGCGCGGACCTATAAATAGGGCGCGTCGCCGCTTCGACGTATCAAAATCATTTTTTCACAGTTCGCGGAGAGGATGCGATTCGTACGGCAGCCTGTAACGATACGCGTGACAAATTTTGACGATAAATCGCGAGTGATGTGTCCGAAAACAATGCGCAGACACGGTAGCATGTTGCCAAACACTATCCGCTGCCTCATTTGCGGTCCATCAAATTGTGGAAAGACAAACGTGTTGGTGAGCTTGTTGGAAAGTCCACACGGCGTCCGCTTCGAGAACGTGTATGTGTATTCCAAGTCGTTGCAACAGCCGAAATATCAGTATTTGGAGAATTTATTGACTCCGATAGATGAAATTGGCTACTTTACGTTTTCGAATAACAGTGACGTCATCCCACCGAGCGAATCACTTCCGAATTCTATTTTTATCTTTGATGACGTGGCATGTGACAAGCAAGATACGATAAGGGAATACTTTGCAATGGGGCGTCACTCGAACGTTGACTGCTTCTATCTCTGTCAGACGTATGCAAAGATACCCAAACATCTTATACGCGACAATGCGAATCTATTGATTCTGTTTAAACAGGATGGTACCAACTTGAAACATGTGTACAACGATCACGTAAACACTGATATGTCCTACGAGGATTTCTGCGCGTTGTGTCGTAATTGTTGGCAACGGGAGTATGGTTTCATGGTAATAGACAAGGATAGCGCGATGTCCAATGGACGTTATAGAAAGGGATTTAACGAGTTTGCAATACCATGAGATTGTCAATTGTCGTCGACACGTCGGTGGGAAAGCAACGTCTGCGGTACAACGATGATTGATATCGATATGGAGATTAAGGATCGTGAGAGAATAGCGAAGGAAATTGCAAAAACCAGCGAAGCCATTCGCAAGAAACATCAGGCTTTGAAGACTGGCAAGATGGAGGAAGATATCGCGTTGGAGAGATACTTTAAACCTGTTGTCGAACCCTTAAAACATATCGCGGAAAATATCGCAGCGACAGAAGCTGACGCATTACCGATGACGAGCACAAACATCGAAGGGAATGAAACATTAACGTCTAAAACAAAAATCTATCCGAAAGGGAATACATTGCACAAGACAAAGAGGAAACGATCATACATGTCATCGGAAAAATCACTCATAACCTCCACACCAGTTCAATCGAAACGAAAACGGCTGAATGTCACGTCAAACGATTCCACGATTTCTTCCACACCAATAAATACATTTCCCGATGTACAATCGCTCTCAACCATTGATGATGACGTTTTCGAAACTAGTCCCGATGAGTCGTTGGCAACATCTGTTAGACAACAACTCCAAACATCCGAGGGACAAGAAACGTTTCGCAACCATTTCGGTCCGCTGGGACAAAAATATATGAACGCAATCCTAAGTAGTGATAAGGATACGTCAATGGACTATGTGTATGGCGTATACTTTGGTGATAGTGGAACGATGCTTGGGGATAAGGCTTTCGATATAGACAAGGATGACAATATAATCATCGACGGTGTAAGATACGGAGGAACACCTGGTCTTTACGAATTGATTTTCAAGAGAATTCCCGACGATACCACATACACCGATGCGGATAAACAAAAATACAAAAGTATACTGCTGACAACGAATGCTCACAGACGCGATCATATCGCTAAAAATCCCATTTTGGGTAACAAGGGATACAAGTACAAGCATGTAATTGCACCGCTACTCCCACGTGTATCGGTTAGTAGGACAGGGAAAGGTCTAACTGCACCGCGAGTCATGGTGGTAAACGATAACAAGATCGATTACGTGCACTGGGACGATCCCAACGAGCTGGTGGACCGATTCCGTTTGCTGGAAGCGTCGCGTCAGGCGGGTAACAACTCGCACGACAACGAAATTCTATCGATTATCGAGGAACTCCGCGAGGTAGGCCTCATTATAAATTAAACCGCGCAACGATGATTTGCACTGTATGCATCGAGATGCCGATCAACAAATTTGGGGTATCGCTCGAGAAGAGTGGAGCAGCTACAATGGACTATTACAAATGGAACGGTTTGCTTCGAAATTATATGCGCGATAACGCTCTTTGCGTGGTTGGTGCCGACTTTGATGCAAAATCACGCAAGATACGACGCGTAGCTCACCCCACGGTCGATACCGATGCCGTCAATAAACTATACATGGAAAAGAGCATTAAACTTTTGAGAGAGCAGCAGGAAGAATTAGAGAGGAAACTGATCGTGCTTCAGAGAGATATGCTGACGTTACAAAACAGCGTTCAAAAGATATCACAGGCGTTGAATTCTATACCGCAGCAGGACACCGAAAATCTAAAAGTTAAAGAGGCTATAACCGCTTTTGCTACGGAGCAGCAACTTATTCAGAATTTCCTGGGACCAATGGGGAGCACATAATGCATGTGCACGATAATTATCGCACCATTCGTGTCAAAGACACCTCTGCGATCAAACATGCTGTCATTATCGAAATCCAAGAGTCATAGTGCATGGATACGATGATCTGTGGCAAGCTGACGTTGTAGAAATGCGCCCATACTCGCGATTCAACCAAGGTTACCACTACATACTCACCGTCGTCGATGTGCTGAGCAAGTATGCATGGGCGTTACCGCTCAAGACTAAAAGTGGTGCTGAGGTGACTAAAGCGTTTGCAAAGATATTTAGAGATCGATATCCGAAAAATTTGCAAACCGATCAAGGAAAAGAATTTTACAACGCCGATGTGCAGAAACTCTTGACAAAACACGATATTAATCATTATTCGACGTATTCGGTGATGAAGGCCTCCGTCGTAGAACGTTTCAATCGAACTTTGAAGAACAATATGTGGAAACTGTTTACGCTCAATGGAACCTATAAATGGACCGATGCGCTACCGCGTCTACTTGCAGAGTATAACGCACGAAAACATAGAACCATCAAAATGCGTCCTCGCGATGTTACTCCTGCGATCGCCGATAAGTTGCTAGCCACCGTATACAACAATATAAAGATCGCTGCTCCAGCGAGATTCAAATTAGGCGAGTTTGTGCGCGTGAGCAAATTTAAAACCATCTTCGATAAAGGCTATACACCGAATTGGACAACGGAGGTGTTCAAGATAGCGAAAGTACAGGCAACTAATCCCGCGACGTATCTGCTCGTCGATTCCTGTGGAAAACCAGTCGCTGGAGGATTCTATGAACACGAGCTGCAACGCGTCGCCGATCCTGATGTATATTTAGTGGAAAAAGTGTTGCGTAGGAAGGGGGATAAGGTATACGTCAAGTGGCTGGGGTTTGATAAATCACACAATTCATGGATAAATAAAAATAATGTATTGTAAAATAATAATAATGTATTGTAAAATAATAATAATGTATTGTAAAATAATGATAATACACGAATAAATAAAAATAATGTGTTGATAAAATAAATACATGTGTACAATTTATTTGGTATAATTCCACTATTTATAAGGACTTGTTATTAAATATAATAATTTCTTTTTACAATGATATTTTTACAAAGGAATTTTATAGCGGAATTTTATAATGTCCCCAGGGTAGAGTGTCGATCGAATCGGGTACGATATGCCGCTTGTCGTCGTGTGGACTTAGAGCGATTTTGGATTCCGAAATGGTGTACACTTTGTGCAATTTAGACCGTATACATGATTGCCTGCGAACCATTTCGATCTCCTTTTGCAAACACTCCGCATAGTCGTCGAAAGTTATCGTTCTGGCTATGATGTTGGTCTTGACGCCTTTTGCCTTTTTCGTATCTTTTTTACCATCTACACGGAGTGCATACATTTTCGCTCTAAGACCTACGAATTCGGTCATTATCGCACCATTATTTTCGTCCTTCATCAACCCTGGAACCTTCTTATTTAGGCGCGGCATATTATATGTATTGTCGATGAGATAATCGGATGTGTCGAATCTATCGATATTGCGTTTCATGGTCTCGTAGATATCTTCGCATTGAATGTGATAAATGAGGCTGTCAGTGTCGGTATACAGAATTTTACAATTTTGAGCTAGCAGGGGAGACATGTAATCGTGATGAAATTCATACAAACAAATTTTCGATATATCCAGAATGCACATACCCACGTATATCGGTTTGTTGAATTTCACCTCGACTTTGCGCAATTCAACAGCTATTAAATTTTCCGAAAAAACACTTCTGCTGTGGAAATTCGGTTTCGCGATCATTGCCTCCGCACCATATCGCCCTTCCCAATGTGTTAAAAGTTTTACATCCACGTGATTTCGCACGTTTTCCATAGTTTTACCAAATACCGCGTTGTTCATCAATTTATATAAATTTTTCTCAAAATCGTTTGTCGCGACTGTCCTGAACCGTGTATTTAGTTCGATGTAATCGCGGAGCCAGGGAGATTGAGCGAATTGAAGCACGCGGTGTATCTTTGTAATACGAAGACCGTGTCGCGTGCACTGCTGCAGGTTGCGATAATGGATAACGTAACGCTGCTTATTGTATAATGTCGCGAGTAACTTATCCTGTCTGCTGCCAGGTGGTTTGGCACGCGTCGGGCAGAATGGTAGATCTGCATGAGCGTCATGCAGACGTTGCGGATATTCCAGATCTACCTCGAGAATATATCCCATGGGCGAATCGACAGCGATCGAAGACACATCAAAATTTGCAACATCTTCGACCCATTGAAACTTAGCGTATGGCAGGGGCTGACACATTGCCCATCCATACAAATTGTTCACGTCAAAGTACATCAAGTACGATGACTGTTCCGTTGCATCGTAAGATGGCATGTACTTGTTATTGGCATGTGCATATCTTCCAGAACATTGACTTAAACCCCCACGTATACCGCGTTCGATAAACATGACCATATCGACGTCGGTGAGCAATTCGAATGTAATTTTGGTATGTTTTAACATAGCATCCCATGTGAAACCAGGTAATGTATAATAATGCGCAGAATCTAATCCGTAACTCTTGATACAACTTTCGCGAAAATTTTCAAAAATATCTGCCAATAACAAGACATCTGTTTTCAAATACAAATCGCTGTATTCGCCCAAGGTTCTAAACCCGAAACGTTGCCAAACAGTCTCGGCGTGCGCGTAATCGCTCTCGGATACAGTCTCACCCGTTAACGAACTGTAGAATGACTCGCGCGGTGGTAAGCACGGGTCCTGCAGCTTGTTCGCGCAATCAAGATATTCATATGGAAAGACACCCTTTCGTGTTAATAAATTAAAATCTTCAATGGATAATGTTTCAAATTGGGATCGTAAAATTTTTAATTGATCTGTGTTAAGAAAAGATGCTAATTTGTCGAGACTGGTATTGAGAAATTTGTATGAATCAATGAATCGCAATTTAATATGATTTCGTGAGTCTGATTCAGCCGGATCTTCAACATTTTTTGTGAAAGAAATATACTTTTCCTTAGTTATAGGTAATACATCAACATGACCTTTGAAAGCGGCAGCTATTTCCATGATAATGAAATGTGAATCATAGCCGGATAAATTATGAAAAACTATGGGGATGTAAAACGCATTTCTATATTTTAAATTGCATTTAGAATGTGCGGGTCCTCTAAACCGCCCGGATATATGACAATGATCGCGAACTCGTACATCATCAGCCTCGAATGGCTCTTCGCAAATATGACAATGTGTAGCATTGCGAAATGTCGTCCACTGGTCTTTCGTTAACTTTTCCATAGAAGCATTATTGGCTAGAATGGGTTTGGCAAAATCTGCAAAATTTTTTAGTTCGTCGACGAACCATGAAATACAATCCGCGTCGCGGCGACATCGATACATCGACAGCGATGTATCGTACGAACAATGCATATAATATGCAATGCTATGCACTTTATGTTGCTGGTACGCGTGTAATTTAGCATCCGCATCACCCATCATGCGGTCCTCCGTTTTTTCGATGATGCACTCGAGATCTGCATATATCACGAATGGATGCCGCTCCTTCATGCAGTGGTTCTTGAAACTGAGGAAATTGTTGCCTTCGCTGGGTAGCAGAATGGCACAATCGTTCATATTCCCACAGTCCACTGCATGGGCCTCCAACTTATCGATGGATCCAAAGTAGTGCAAGCATCTGTAAAAACAGAAATTTTTTTTATTTATTTTTTTTTTGCGAGACATTTCAACATTTCACAAGTTTATATACGTACCGGTCGCAGATGAATTTCTTTTTCCCATGCTTGCTCAGCTGCATGCTCACCAGCCGGGACAAGTTCTTGATCAGCACAAAGTGTCCTACATCGCCGTGCTCTTGATTCGGTGTGTAGAGCAGGTTGACGTGTCGATCCCTCTTTTGGCTGGCGAGGCGCAGCGGAAAGACTGCAACAGTTATCTTCTCATTGTTCTTCTCCAGTCGCTCCTCGAAACTGTACACATTGATGGAGATTTCGTTCTGCCGCTCAAACTTCCCAATTTGCTCCAGGGACATTGGAAACTCAATACCCTGGAGATTTAGCACGGAAGCATAGTCTGGGTATGAACTTTGGCGATCGGTATGTCTTTCAGCGGGATGGAGAGCGGCGACCACTGCCCACGCGAAACACGCATTGTCTGTGGATTGTACACTAATTGTTGCATTTTTTAGCAACAATTTCTGTGGTAACTTGTAGCGACACCCTGCACGCAGCGGATTGTACTTGTTAACATTAACTGTCAGATTCAGAATTCTCGTCAATGCCCAGCCACTGTCGCGTTCCTGGAACTCTTCCAACGATGCCAGGGTGGGTTCGATAACGCATCGTTGGTACCACTCCTGCAGATCGGATGTGCGGAAGAGTTCACAGTTTCGGGTATTGATGCTTTTACAAGCATGCTTGTCACCCGCCACAAATTCGCCGTTGAACACCGTGTTCACTTTGAGGCTTCGATGTTTTATCAAAGCGCCTCGCACATGCTCCAGCACAATGGTCGCCGCATCTTGGAGGAAGTTGCGCGGCTCGATGTAGTTTGAATTTAATACGGCACCAGTTAATACGCGGCTATCGAACGCAGTGTCTATTTCGCGCCACAAAAGTCCTGTGCTTGAATGTCCGGCACCTTCACGCACGAAACGTCCGCGCAGCGAATATTTTAGTCCTTCGAGCCGCGCGATTCGAGCAACCAATGATTGTCGAACCCCAATCGATAATCGTGGACGTTTCACTCGGCTGTGTTCTTCCAACGATTCGATACACTCGTTGCACCGTTCTTCCCACGCGAGGTATTCTTCTCGCGAAATCAGTCGTTCGGATTGATCCAACAATTGGCGTTCTGCTTGCATGAATTCTTCCATGATCGTAAATGGAATGTAAATGTGATATCTTTTCCGCACAACACGTTGCAACGATTTGAGGCTTTGTGCAGTTAGAGCGCATACTTATACCCTCAAATTTCCACTGATACAGCATAATTCTTTCTATGATTCACGCTTATGACGAAATAGCATGCAAAATCATACGACGCAGTTTCTGCTGACACATAATTCTAAGATTCGACGTTTCTGAATTCTGCTGACGTCGCATAATTCTTTCTATGATTCGCGCTACCAAATGATGCCGCCTTCACGACTGCTCCAGAGGTGTCAAATTACACACGATCGCGCGATACGCTGCGACGTTAAATCAGAACGCTTTAAAAACTTGTTAGCTTTAGAATGCTTGCTACATAATGGTTCGGAAAAATATTTCTGTTTGTTCTGTAATAGTTCGCTATATCGATGATTAAAAAATTATTATTTCTCTGTGTTGGGGAAAAATTTCCATCATATATTGGTCTGGAAAAAAAAGGTTCTGCTGACGCCGCATAATTCTTTCTATGATTCGCGCTGCCCAATGACGTCACCTTCACGGCTGCTGCAGAGGATATGAGTTACACGCGATTGCGCGAGACGCTGCGACGCTGAATATTGCTCTCTCTTTCCCTCCACGAATTTAGCTTTTAATGTAATGCTCTCTCTTTCCTTCCTCCGAATACGTGGTTTGGAAAAAGCCGATCTTCCCCGACATTGTCCGACGTCATCCGATAAAGTATTAAGCAATTTCAGCTTTATAATGGTTTGAAAAAAAAATATTTGGAGAAAAAAATTTCTGGGGCTGGTTCGAGTCTGAAAAAAGATTTTTTCATACAAGACCCAGCCCGAGAAATTTTTTTTAGAGGGAGGGGACGACCCTCCGAAATTTTTGGGGGTGGGCCAGGTCTGGAGAGGTCTCCGCGGCGGCTCGGCTCGGACTGACCCCCTCCACGATTGCGGCTTCCCCCACTCTGCGGCTCGTGCGCGCGCAACCAGTCATCCACTCCCCACTTCCCCCCGCACCCATGTTTCCCTCCACCGCACTCCCCCGCGCGCCACCACTTCCCCCCGCCCCCGCGCCCCCCTCAGGGGACCTGGGTTGGAATCGGCATACCCTTACTACTGATAGACTCGATTAAAGATCCGGGACAACGATTAGTACGTTGGAGATTATAATTGCATGATTACGAATATGAATTTGTACATAAACCTGGACGTCTAAATTCCAATGCTGATGCATTGTCTCGAAACCCGGTTACAGAATTTAATAGTAGTTCAGAATCTAGTTCAAAAGACACATCTGATAGCGATTCGGAATGTAATACTAGGATTTCCAAAATTTTGCCTATTAAGAAACCTCCCGCTGATAGAAGGTTATCAACACCAAGCACTTCTAGATCCGTACCTGTAAAATCAAAATTTGTAGCTAAGCCAATTGTCAAGAAACCTAAACCTATATTACCATTCGATAAAAGTGCCATTGCAACAAGAACACGTTCTGCAGTTCCAACTGTCATACCTAAACCTCCTATTAATTACGCGGAAATACCTACCACTGAATCCTCACAAAATTCCGAAGAAGAACCGCCTACTGAGGTGCTCGGTCCACCGGTATTCCGAGGTCGAAAAAGCGTGTTACCTAGCCTCAAATCACCGATATTGGTCCAAGAGTTTCAACGCACATTTTCTAAAGAAGAACTATTCGAGGTTTTGGATACTACAGAGGATGAAGCTGCCGCGGCTGCAACACCTGCCGAAGGCATAACAATAGAGGTTGCACCTCCATCCAATGATAGCGATGATAACGAGACCTGCCTCGACACTACTCAACCCATTAGGCTACAGGAACTTCAAAAATTATCCGATGAGCCAGAATCAGATACAGGAAATTCATTCCGGGAAGAATTGGATAAACGCGCAGAAGACTTGTGGGCTCAATATAAAACGCAAGGACAAGATAGTGCTGAAGCGACAAGCGCCGAGGTAGTACCTTTGAGATCCGAAATAAGGAGACCACTTTTGGAATCCATACAAGAAGAAGAAGAACTGAACACTGCCTCAGGATTGGATAATACATTAATTCACCGTCCACCGCGCCGATCCATGATACCAACCCCGTTACCGTCCAACACACCACTTGCATTATCTACCCCTTATTCACAATCCACTTATTCAAAACCAGGAACAAAAGTTTCCGATCCGCTTTCTACCCCCAAACGTTCATTGGCTTCTGAATCAATGGACTTCAACAAAATTGGCCAATATCGACCAGGAATTCAAATAACAGAAAGTATACTCCCCGACATAGTAACTTCACCGACTTTCTCCCGAAGCGCACGCGGAGGGAATATTAATTTTACTCGAAACAGTTTAACGAACATTCGCGAAAATTACGTTCATTTTATTTCTTCCGATGTGGAATTGGTAACCCCAATAAGTAAATTACTCGCAGATATAGGGGCCATAAGCATAGAAAATCTGCGGAATACAAAGCCAAAGGAAGGTCAAGTACTCGTTACGCCGCGAGGTGAATACAAAATTTTTAGTGTAGTAATTAAAGACAAGCATTATGATGATACTTCCATCGCAAAATTAGGTAATGCTTTGAAAAATTTAAGAAATACACTTTTACAATCAGGCATAAAAACTTTTAGAATTTCGAAATCCGGTGAATTTACTGATACACTTCCGCAGGGTACACTAGCTGGTATCTTATTAAATGTTTTTGCGGATAGTGATATCAAAGTAACTCTGTGTACCGGAAACATACAAGTACCGCCCGAAGAACTCCGTTCGAAAATTATTTCGGAATTGCATGAAAGCTTAATAGGAGGCCATAAGGGCGTAACAAAAACATATCAAAGAATTCGCGAAAGATTTTATTGGCCATCGATGCGTAATGACATCCAAAATTTCATTAGAACATGCAATAGTTGTCAGGAAAACAAACTTGTTAGGACAAAAACTCGTGAGCCGATGCTGATAACCGATACACCATTAAAACCATTTGATAAAATATCATTAGATACTGTGGGACCTCTTCCATTGACTCCTAGCGGGAATCGGCACATTTTGACTATGCAAGATAATCTTACCAAATACTGCATCGCAGTTCCTGTACCAGATATAAAAGCAGAAACTGTGGCTCATGCGCTGGTCACGCATCTGGTTTTGCAATATGGGGCTCCACGCGCAATTTTAACTGATGAAGGTACTAGTTTCATTAATAAAGTATTAAAAGAATTGGCAAAAGTTTTCAAAATCAATCATGTAACTACTTCCGGCTACCGTCCGCAAACAAATAGTGCTTTAGAACGTAGCCATATAGTCTTAACTGAATATATAAAACACTATCTAAATGATTTTGATGATTGGGATAAAATAGTACCATTTGCAATATTTTCTTATAACACGTCTGTTCACGAGGCAACAAATTTCACCCCACATGAATTAGTATTTGGCGAAATAGCACGCTGTCCTAGTGCATTTCCTACAGATGAGTCTTTATTAACGTATAACGGCTATCTCCGAGATTTGTTAACGCGATTAACAGAAATGCAGACTTTGGCTGCACAGAATTTGATATCGGCTAAACATAAGTCAAAATTATACTACGATGAAAAAGCGCGTCCATTTCAGGGTGAAATTGGCGACATGGCACGCGTTTTAGTAGAAGTCAGGAAAGGAAAATTTGGCAGTCGATATCACGGTCCTTACAAAATTGTTGGAATTTTAGAAAAGAATAATATTATACTACAAAAGAAATCTGGCGAACGATTTGTAAAGCATGCTGATAAACTATTACTACACCACCAAAATGATTAGGCCTCAGTTTCCGATCTAATCGTAGAATAGAGTTAAATTAAATTAAGAAAATTGGTAACTCTTCTCTCTGTGATGACCTGGATCACGCTAACCTCCGCAAACCATCGGAGAACACACGAAACATCAAGAGTTCATTCGTTCTGGGAATTCTGCTATACTGCTTACGGGGTAGCGTCAAGAGAGTGCGGTTCCCAATGCCTTGTAGGAAGAGGAAGCCTGAGACTTCACTGGAGGACGCGGAAGCACCAAAGAAGATAGCGCGTGATCGCCCACCAGATCAACCCGCCGCTCCGTCATTGCCATGTCAAAGAGCAATCGTGGATTAATCTGCACCAAATCAATAATCGTATTAATCTTCTGGTGTCTATGCATTTGGAATTTTTGTCAGTCTTGTTGTTTGATAGATATGTCGAGCCCAGGGATCAGCAACCATGGGAATTTGCGACGGATCTTTGTGTGTCGCCTAGCACGGTTTACAAAACGCAAGGATTTGTTGAGAATCTTCCGCCCTCACTTAGCCGAACACGCGGTCTTAAGGGTCCAGTCCAGCGGGAACGTGGCCTTCGTGACATTCACCACTCCGCGGCAGGCAGCCAAGGTAGCGAGCGACGCAACAATTTAACCGATCACCCTGCACAAGAGAAAGCTCCGGATCATGGTCGCCGACGCATGGCATGGCTTCAACCTGCCGTCTTCGAGTCGGCCATCTATTTCCGTTCCTGAGTGGGACAACCCATTTCTAGGGTACGAGCCGGTTCGCTCAGCGCTCCTGCCTGTGGAGGTGATTGCGCGGATAGCGGCGTTTTTGCCTTTTGTCGATCGCGCCCACATGGAACAGGTGTCAAGGACTTGGAGGGCCGGAGTACACGATTCCTTCCGGAAAATACTAAAACTCGACCTCGGCGATTGGCGATGGCCCGGAATGCAGGAATGGAGGCGAATAAGAACTGACGCCTTCTATTGGGTAACAGCGCGGTGCGCCCCTTTCTTAAAATCCGTAATTCTAGATGACGAGTTGGCCGTCGAAGATCTGCGACCTCAGCTGTTGGCCCTGATCGCCAAGAACTGCCCTGCACTGGAAGAGCTGGATGTAACGGCCGTTAACGCCCGACCATCGGCTGGGTGGATGGTACCTTCATCGGCGAAGTGGGTCGACATATGAAACACCTAATTAAACTTGATGTCACTGGTTGCACTAACATCAGGGGGCAATTCAGCCTCGAAGCGCTCGGCAATCTGAGCCACTGCACCGAACTACAGATGAGCCTACTGTACCCGGACGTCGGTGCCCAATTCCTTAAAGACATGCCTTCGCTCAGGGAGTTGACCTGTAGGGACAATCAGGGAATAACAGACGAGGACGTTTGCGGTCTCGTCAGAAACAGCACCACCATAGAAATAATGGATCTGGAGGGCTGCGTACATATAGGACGCCCTTTTATAGAATGCGTATACTCCGCCCTGCGTGGCGATCCTCACAACCACCGAATCGAAATTCGTGTCGGCGGAATGAGCGCGATGTCCCGCAGGCGTGACAGGCAGCTACTCCACGTTTTCTTAAATTATACACGGCACTCCAAATGTCCTTACGCCTAATCATCATCGGGGACGATGATTCCAAGGGGGGAGGGGTGTTACGTGCCGACCAAAAATTTAAAATTTTTTTTAAACTCAATCTAAAACATTGACAATTGATCCAACCACCTAGGTGTGTTACGGGATATCCCTCGAGCAATTGTCAATGATTTATTAACCATAGCTTTTTATAGTAATAACTTAATCCGATTCAAAGCCTGTCACGTCACGGCATATTCTCATGGAAGATTATTGTCAGCGATCTTCCAACACTGTCAACGTTCTTAGAACGCCGGGCGCGATAACAACTTGGATGCTGGGAACGTTCCGAGCGACGACGGTTGGGCCCGTGTGCATGAGGTGCAGAGTCAGCAATTTTGGCGCTCTTTGTGCAAAGGCCCGAGTGCTCGGGCCTACCCTGCAAACGCTCGGGGCAGTCGGCCGTTAAGTCGCTTAGTGCGTAGTCGCTCTGCCCGAGGGACATCACTGTTTAATATAAAACTGTTTAATGTAAAACATTAATATTCTCGCGCTTTATTGTGAACTGTCTTCGACATTCGTGTTGTGCGACGATCCTGAGAGAGAGAGAGAGAGAGAGAGAAAGAGAGAGAGAGAGAGAGAGAGAGAGAGAGAGAGAGAGAGAGAGAGAGAGAGAGAGAGAGAGAGAGAGAGAGAGAGTAAGCCGGTTTAATACCAATAACAATCTCTGCGCCGAATCGGTAGGTCTTCTTTACTACGTTACTGTGTCGCGTTTTACGAAATCTGTTATTTTTGTATAATTATACATTGTGAGAATTTCTTGAACCGCGCATATCGAGATAATAGAACACTGCGTGATCATTGACCCAACATATTTAATGAGTTGTGGGGTGTCCCCTCGGTCAATGGCCTTCCGTAAAGTATTACGTTTGACTCAGATCAACATTGTTCCATTCGTGCTTTTGTAGATAAGAGTTACCTCTGACTCTTATCGAACCCCATGTATTGACTCCCCATTTATGTATCACCTTGATTTTCCTTCTGCGATTTTTTGTAATACATGGTAATATTTTACTTCAATCCGTCTCGTTTTGTTCGAACCACCTTCACCAAAATACCACATCCCGATTGGACAACCTGTATGGGTTGTAGACAAAGGACGCCCTCAAATTATTCCTGATTTATACAATAATAATCTAATCATTTAAAATTTATAATTATCTTTTAAAGTCGTTAAGCGTTGCGTGAAGAGAAAAGATTCAACGCTCGGTCTCTTTCAAAATTATCGCCCTCACGTAACAGCAGTATCTGGAGCAGCGTTGGAGTTCTCATCATGGATTGAGGTGTGATGCTTCTGTCGACACTCCTGACAACGCTTGTCACACTTGCAATCTGCGACTCGATGCCTCCCCAAGCAGTTGAAGCATAGATGTTTGTCTAGTAATATTCCCTTGCGCTCTTTCGGGCTCTTAGACTTGTACTCCGCGCAGAATAGAATAAAGTGACTGGCTCCGCATAGCGTGCATTGATCCGATGAGCTCTTAGCTTTGCTCACCTGATGGATCTTGGCGGTTTTCTCTCTTCCAGCGGGTTTCGAGGCTCGTCCGGTTGGTCCCCTCCGCTGCTCCTCCAAGGCCTCCACGGTGTTGACGCGTCCCTCCACAAATTCCCTCAACTCGTCAAAGGTCGAGGGCAGCTTTGCCTTGCCGTGGAGTGCCTCCCATTCACGCCGTGATTGAGGGTCCAACTTTTCAACGATAACGTGCACGAGCCAGTCGCCGCTGGCATCGTAGGGCCTTTTCAGGGCCGCGAGGGCTTCCACAGAATCGCACATAGTATAATAGAAGTCCTTCAGTTCCGGCCCGGATTCTCTTGTAAGACTGGGTAAATTAAAGATGGCCGCCATTAGATTCTTGACCGCCAACCGCTGGTTGGAATAACGGTCTTCCAGAACTTTCCAGGCTGCTTTAAAGTTTTCTTCCCGCACAGGCATATTACGCAGGAGTCTTGCGGCGTCCCCGCTAATGGTGCCGCGTAAGTAATGCAGCCGCTCCGCATCGGACAAAGTCGCGTCCCGGACCACGAGGGACTCGAACAACCCTTGGAAAGATGGCCAATCCTTATGCTGCCCGGTAAAATTTGGCAATGGAATCCGGGGTAACGAGGCCTTTGATCGCCCAGCCGCCGGCGAGTCCGTTGTAGTTGTATCTTCCCGCGAGACGCGATCTACGGCACGCTTCGCGGCCTGCTCCAGGTTGGTGATCTCCTCCAACTTTGCTACTAGCAGGGCCTCCTGTTCTAGAAAGATCTCCTCCATTGCCGATGGCTGACCTTCCTTGAAGTACGGGTCGCCTACTAGATCAGGATCGGCGGGCATCGCGATCAACTTATCGTGCTGCGCCTCGAATTTAGCCCAATTCTTGCGCAGGGCCCCCAAGCGGGTAGATACGTTCGCCTTTGTAAAATTATTCGCACCTAATTTCTTTAAATTGTCGTATGCCCGAGAGATACGACCGTAGAGGTCACGTTGTCCCGTTATGAGATGGCTCATTGTTTCTCGACAGGTCACGCGCGACGGTTAAGCACAACACTCCCGAAGGGTCCCGAACGTTCCAGAAATCGCAGATTCCAACGGCGCTGATCCGGCTCGAAGGACCAAAAAATGTTTGCAAAATAACGGAAGCGCGCGTCTTAGGAATCGGGAACTCGCGAGAGGGTTGTCTGAATTTAAGAACACTTCACTTTAGTCACTAAATTTAATTCTAAGTCTATACTATGCACAACTATATACAGTTTGATAATAAAGGTCCGTTATGTACGTTTTATTGCTATTAAATATACGGTTCTAAACACTTAGCGACACTAATTTCCTACGCTGTAGGCAACTTTTATTAAGCGGCGGCAAAGCACGTGGATTCGGCCCGAATCCAGTAAAGTGAACGATTTAAGCGAAGCGGTGCAAGCGATTTAAGCAAAGCGGTGCAAGCGTTAGCAAGTTTTAAGCGTGTTACCTTGTGGACGGCTCGTCGACTAGTAGATCGAGGAAATCTTGTGCGATTTCCTCGAATCTACGGTCTCTCCCCCTTCCATCGATCGCAGATCGATGCTCCGTGCGAGCAAGGGGGGTAATAGAATGTATCGTCACGTCTGAATATAATCGGGCTCGGTAGATGGCGTTAGTTAGCCGATTTCTCTTAACAATAATACTTTCCTAAACATATTGTGAAAAATAAAGAAATTTTTATGTTATTATATATTAATGGTTAACCGTTAAAGATGCCTACGCTATTGTTTTGGCGTTTGTAACGTCCCACGGGGACTCAAACCAATAAACTCTACTGTCGGTAAAGTAGGAACCGATTTGTATTACCATATAGACCGTCGAACATACTGCGCAAACTAAACTATTAATACTTTTGTACATAATTAGCGATTCAACCGAATATTAGAAAGATAATTATTGTAAGAATGTTAAGAATAATTAATTATAAGTATTGGTAAAAGAACAAAACAAAATACAATGTAATAAGCGAATGAAATACAAAATAACAAACTGCGACTCACTGCGCATGCGCCAACTGACCAATTCCCGAGTATAAAAGAGCCGCACACAGCTAAGCGGGTCATTCGAATGCTCTGCCAACAGAAGTGTGCTCGCCCCGGAAACGGCAGCGGCCTTGCACTATAATACACGAATCAAAGTGGGAGTAAAACTCTGCCGAGAAAAGTGTGCTCGCCTCGGAAACGGCAGCGGCCTTCTTGCAGCAGACGTTGCCAAGAGTACTAGCTCGCCCCGGAGACGGCAGCGGCAGTACACTGCAACATACCTCTGTACATATATATTCATATTTAACATAAAAAACCACTAAAACCAAAACTAAGATATATAATCGTAGACTATAGGAAATAGTAATTATTTGTTATTGTTATTAGAATAAGTGTGTTTGAATAAACAGACATTGCGACGTTAAGCCGTGGATTTTACTCCTTAACCGTAGAGATAAAACCCCACCTTTCCTACACTCGAGGGGACGCCGCTCTCCTCTCGGGGATCTGTCGACGCTCAGTTGTCCCCGCACAGTTGAACGTTACAGGTCGGATATTTTTTGGTGACAGCGGTGGGATCTCTGATTTCATTTAGAAGATAAATTCATTAGTAAAATCACTCCAAAAGTGAGTATTTTCTCAGAAATTTTTTCTTTTTCTTATCTGAATCCTACGGAGGCTTAAAGACTTCACAATGCCTGACACACTTGGAGACGCAATGGCTAACCTAGCGCTCAATACAGAAACTCAGGAGACTACAGGAACTCCAGAAATTATTTCAGTAGATGCAAATATTCCAGGACCTTCAAATCCTCAAATTAATATGAATACGTCTACGAATACATATCCTCACCTACAACACATTAGCTTACGCGATACTGCGGACACAGTCCCTTCTTTTGATGGTAGAAATATACCAATACACCAATTCATAAAGAGCTGCCGACATGCACGACGCATGGTTAATCCGAATGCAGAGTATGGATTAGTTCAACTCATAAAAAATAAGCTTTTCGGACAAGCTTCTAGAGTAATTTTGAGTGGAGATTATAATTCAATTGATGATCTCATTTCGGTATTAGAATCACGATTCGCACCATTACACACTTCAATACAGTTATATGGTGAATTGTCAAATGTACTGTTGATTATGAAGGTGGACAAGTTGATTTAAGTTATAAGAGAAAAGCTGTAACGTTTTGGAAAAACGGAAAAAAGGCACGTCGAACGCTTACCAGTGTACAGAAAAATTATCGCATCGTTAAATCTTTGCAGCAGCTATACAGGTGGGAGGCGAGTGTAGAGAGAGGTGGAACAAATGCAGATAAATTTGCATGTATTGTTGAATGTGTACTAGAAAAGTTTGAAGAAGCTTGTGACAGAAGATCTATTGTTCAAGACATGAATTTAAGATTGTGGGCCTTGGAAGCAAAAAACCAGGTGGACCTACCCCAATTCGTGGCAGGTAAATGGTGGATTTGGAACTTTAAGACTGCGCATAGAATTGTGTCCCGCAAGATAACAACATTCAGGACGCAATTTACATTTGAAGATATTGACAACATAAAAAATATTGCAGAATCGTTTGTTTATCGCGTAAAGTCTAACATCCCAGCTGTCGGAGTTGAAGAAATTTATAATGCAGACGAGAGTGGTTTCAACCTGGAAATACATTCTGGGCGAACATTGGCGAAATTAGGAGTGAAAACGGTAGAAGCGACGATTCAATCGGTATCTTCTACAACACATAGCTACACTATAATGCCTATTATATCAGCAAGCGGACGTCTTCTTTCACCACTATACATAGTTTTGAAGGAATCTACAGGAACACTTGGTCCGATAGTGCAAAGAACTCTATTCCGTCCGGTTAATATTTACATCCGAGCTTCAAAGTCAGGAAAACTCACGTCTGAACATTTTAAAAATTGGTTTAGCGAAGTGTATCTACCGAATACTGGCCGTAGAAGCATGCTCCTACTCGACTCGTGGACGGGACACTGCCCAAATGAGTTACAGCAGTTGATTCCACAAGACAAGGAAGTAACATTTTCAATGATTCCAAAAAAAAAAACGACGGGCATCATTCAGCCTTTAGATGTGTTTAGATTCCGGATTTGGAAAAATTTCGTGCGGACATTTTCGGATAATGTGATTCTCCAAGAGAGAGATGTCAATTTGCACTTACGTAATGAAATAATTAAATTACAGTCCCTAACCCACAACCAGTTTTCTTCGCCTAGATTCAAAAACCTTTTTCAATATGCTTGGTTTAAAAGCGGATATTTAGAAACGCATCCCAGCGAATTTCAAAATCCTGTAGATTTCTGTTACTTCAGGAATGGAAAGCTTATACCCAAATGTAGTATTTGTGGGGAGCCGGCTTTTATGCGATGTGCATGGTGTGGCAAGTATTTTTGTTTTAATCATTTCTATGAAGAATATCATTATTGTACCAATTACGAACCGTAATTTTCAATGTATCTATCGTCTTCTATTAGTATAATTCTTTCAATGTATAATCAAACAATACAACATGTACAAAAAGAGACTGCGAATGTTTAAATATTACTTTATGCGGCCACTTCATTAATGAAAACTGCTCTAATGTAATATTATATTAGGCTGGATTAGCCGGGCGACGAGTAAATGATAGCGGTAGCGACAGTCGACATATACCGGGTTTCTTTCCTGTACTTGGCGTCGAGACGCTGCCGCGTCTCTAGATATACAGGGTCATCGTTTAATCCTGCAACCCGCGCTCGCGCGAACTTGTAAAATGGCAACAGCGCCTCACGGACGCATTTCCACACCACTATGGCCGATACTTCCGCCATCTATGAGCTGTTCATGAAAGCGTACGGTCTTTTAGATGCCAGTAGAGAGTGCAAGGTGCTTTTGGCTTTTGCCAGAGGATATTAGATTTGACGTAGCAGACGGGGAAGAAAACGGTAGCCATTTTAAGAGTGCAATCGCACCAGTCCCGTTCTGCGTGGAAATATCTACCTTTGCGACGGTCCAGCTGCGGTATTAGACCACGCTGACGCGATAGGGCCCCGGGTTGAAGAATTTGGGGTCTTTTTTGTATAACTTTTGAACTATAAAAGATATCGGAATGCAATTTGCGCCGAAAAATGGGGGAAAATTATCCCCTCTTAACGATGGATAATTTAACATATTTTTCGTTCCCTTAATTTTTATTTCACCAATATTTTGACCAGAATTACTGTGAAAAGCGTTTGCAAACTGTTTATTTGATACTTTATTTAGTGCTCTTTATAAAATTCATGGGATTGATAAACAATAGGCTGGTTGTTTCTGTATCATAACTTTCATAAATTGAGAAATTAAATTTTTATTCAATTATATATTGGTTCTGCGGGTCTCAGAATCTAATGTTCAGGTTTCCTTTTTTATGATTTTATCTTTAAGGAGGTGTTACGTACGCAGATCTATCTTTGACTTTTTAACCCTTTCGGGTGTCCGGAATGCACGTGACCCGGCAGGGTCACCGTTTCCTGCAGTGGTGTGATGCAACCGAGTTTTCCCCGAAAACCTAATATTCAATGAAGGCACTCATATCCCCTCTACTTTCTAGCCGAATTTCACAGTATAAAAAGGGCCACGAATCCACACTCGGGGGCTCATTTCAAGTTTAGTACGTTTAGACGAAAGAGTCTTACGGGATCGAGTAACATTCTCCTTCAAGTATTATTTCAACTTTAACCATACAGTACGTAGAGTTGCTGATAGGTGTTGTAATCATTAAACTCTTTGAGACCCCCGCATTTCTCAGTGCGTTAAAACCGAGAGGTGGACTTAGGTACCGCGACAAACAAACACTGAAACAATTGTAAAAGTCTGAACTTATAGAATATAATTAGTTATTTCTAATTCAGAGTTCTTTTATTTGAATCAATCATCATCTGAATTTCCTCTTCGAGACCAACCCACATCGATACTCCTTTACCGCTCAAGGTGTATCATATTATAAAGTTACGAGGCTAAACTAACATTCCTAGTGGCTCCCGGGGATACCAGACCCCGGTTCGTCCACGATATCCTACTTCTTAGTGGCTCCCGGGGACACCAGACCCCGGTTCGTCCACGATATCCACCTTCCTAGCGGCTCCCGGGGATACCAGACCCCGGTTCGTCCGTGAAAGCTTACCTTCCTAGTGGCTCCCGGGAATACCAGACCCCGGTTCGTCCACAACATCCAACCTCCTTATAGCGGCTCCCGGGGATACCAGACCCCGGTTCGTCCGCTACTAACAAACTCTAAACAAATTCAATCCTCGGCCTCGCAGCCGCCATTCTCATTGCCCTCAGCCTCGGCTCGTAACAGAGGGATTGTCGTCTAACAGTCCCAAAAGTAACTTATATTTAAGAATTTTTTTCGAAAAAACTGTTCGGCATGTTGGATTAAACTCGTTTGTGATATAAGGAGGCATTTTTGAACTTGCAGGAAATATTTTTTTTATGTCGATCCTTCTTATTATTTACTAGCTGCACCCGGCCACGCGTTGCTATAGCGCAGTCTGGTTAAATGGAAAGGAAATAAAAGAGAGAGCGCACGTTTCTAATATGTTTAATTTCACAATGCTTGTGGGTATACAATATTTTTTCTTGTTCCATTGTCTGTGCAGATATTGAGATTGTCTGGTTTGCCGACTCTCTCTCCCTCTCTCTCTCTCTCCCTCTCCCTCTCTCTCCCTCTCCCTCTCTCTCCCTCTCCCTCTCTCTCTCTCTATAAAAACACGCGCGTATTCGAACGCAACGTTGTGTCAAAATTTCAAATTATTTGGTTGAACTAAAGCAGATCGATCTTTGATAATTTAAATCGGAACAGGTCCATACGCGCATAGGTAGAATCTATATAGTGTTCTGCGCTCTGCGCGAAAGAGATGCGTGTGACGGTTGCCCGTACAGTGGTGGGGATGCGAGTCCCATCGTTAGCTGTTCTGTGAGCGCTGCGATTCACGAAAACCTTGCTTCACTAAAATCGTCATTGCTCGGCTTCTATTTGTCATAGCTTAATGTCGCATACACATAAACCTTCCTCGAGAAATGCTTTACACAACGGTGCAACCCGCATCACAATCCGTCCAGTGGTTTCGGAGGTTTAAGATTTTGAACAAACGAACAGTTACATTTTTATTTATATAGAAGATAGAAGATTAGTTACTGTGGAATCTTCTCCACCTCTTCGCCGATGTAACTCCTGTTGGCGGGATGTGTAGCACCTGTCACAGTCATCTGATTGCAATAAAAAAATAGAAGTTTCTTAAAGTTAGATAATTTCCGCGGGGATTGGTCCACTTTAAAGGAAAAAAAAATGAAAAATTGAAAGAGAAGAAATTCGAGAGAAAAAATAAGTTTTTTCCTTAGACAAATTTTTCATATTATTCCATACACCGGCATAGCGCCGCGGTCAACCATGTCGTAGCTAAAAATTTTGAAATTGAGACGGGTACGAGACCAGTCGACACATTGTTTTCAAACCTCGTTACAGTAATCTGGGGTGCGAGTAATAAACCGATCATAAAAGCGGAGCGCACGGCTCGCTTACCTGAGCCGGGGAATTCCGAATAGCTCTTTGCGACGTTAATTTGAAAGAGACCATCCTAAAATTCTTGTAGCTCGGCGTTCGGAGCTGCCAGCGACCGCTGGATAGCAGCGATGCCCGAGCTACAAGAATTTTAGAATGGTCTCTTTCAAATTAACGTCGCAAAGAGCTATTCGGAATTCCCCGGCTCAGGTAAGCGAGCCGCGCGCTCCGCTTTTATAATCGGTTAATCAGATGACTGTGACAGGTGCTACACATCCCGCCAACAGGAGTTACATCGGCAAAGAGGTGGAGAAGATTCCACAGTAACTAATAAATAATAAGAAGGATCGACATTAAAAAAATATTTTCTGCAAGTTCAAAAATACCTCCTTATATCACACACGAGTTTAATCCAATATGCCGAACAGTTTTTCCGAAAAAATTCTTAAATATAAGTTACTTTTGGGACTGTTAGACGAGAATCCCTGCTTAAAGATATAATCATAAAAAAGAAAACCTGAACATTACATTCTGAGACCTGCTGAACCAATATATAATTGAATAAAAATTTAATTTCTCAATTTATGAAAGTAATGATACAGAAACAACCGGCCTATAGTTTACCAACCCCATGAATTTTATAAAGAGCACTAAATAAAATATCAAATAAACAGTGTGCAAACGCTTTTTACAGTAATTATGTTCAAAATATTGATAAAAGAAAAATTAAGTGAATGAAAAATATGTTAAATTATCCATCATTAAGAGGGGATAAGTTTTCCCCATTTTTCGGCGCAAATTGCATTCCGATATCTTTTATAGTTCAAAAGATATACAAAAAAGGGCCCAAATTCTTCAACCCGGGGCCCTATCGCGTCAGCGTGGTCTAATACTGCAGCTGGACCGTCGCAAAAGTAGATATTTCCACGCAGAATGGGACCGGTGCGATTGCACTCTTAAAATGGCTACCGTTTTCTTCCCCGTCTGCTACGTCAAATCTAATATCCTCTGGCGAAAGCCAAAAGCACCTTGCGCTCTCTACTGGCATCTAAAAGACCGTACGCTTTCATCAACACCTCATAGATGGCGGAAGTATCGGCCATAGTGGTGTGGAAATGCATCCGTGAGGCGCTGTTGCCATTTTACAAGTTCGCGCGAGCGCGGGTTGCAGGATTAAACGATGACCCTGTATATGATATTAGTGGGATAGGTAAGTAAAATTGATTTACAATCATTTAAAATTCATATACATATGCATTATGCAAATCGGAAGGGTGGACAAGGTTATCGGTATCACTGTGATTCTGCGTCATTTTAATAAGATATATATATATTGCGAAATCATTGTAAATCTTCACGCATTATCAATTTATCGTGCAGTTTCCAAAATAGCCTAATAAGATTACACTGCAAGTAATCCATATACGAATGTGCTGTTATCATACTGATTCATGCACGTCACTGATTAGTTTTAATGAGTTTTACCTTGGATGCAATTTTACGTACGTACTGCCTTGCTTAAATAATTGAAAGCTGTCTGAACTGTACATAAATAAGAATTTAAATATGGCTTTAAGATACCACGTTATTAATGGAAACTGCCAAAATGGACTTCAAATTTGGTAATAGAGGTTTTATTTGTTTGCAAAAAAAATATAACACATAAACTATTTATATGTATGAAAAGAGATTATCCAGAGGTATGTCAGCGTATATTTACAAAATACAAAAATTAATTTTAAGAGTAGGGGGAAACTTGAAAAATATGGATTTTTCGAAAATTATTTTTACGCTGTTTTGTAGATATAAGAGAAGGATGCAACTTTTGTTTAATTTTCTTTTCGATATCTCTCACCGTTCTCGAGATATTCCACGGAAAAGAAAATTCTGCATTTTTTTCAAGGGGTGATTTCACCCCTAAAAAATGCATTATGGCACCAACGAAAATAGGGTTGTGTTACGGATGAACTACTCTACTTGCACACCGAGTTTCATAATTTTCTGAATTTCCGGGTTGCCGAACGTCCCTTGTGAGTATCTAAATATATTGGCCCGCTTTTGCGAAAACAAACTAATCTTCAGGTTACAGGTAACAATAATCAACACATAATCAAATTTCATAATAAAATTTAATCTATTAATTTTCTATTTTGGTACATGAAAACTAAAGTATTGACATTTTCAGGTAATAAACGCGTTCTTTTTTGTGTTACAATATTTCCAGCAGTGGAAAAACACCGCTCAAAGGTATCCGATGTTGCCGGTATTGCCAAATATTTAATTGCGAGTTCCGCAATTGTTGGGTATTTGATTGCCCGAGGCTTCCACCATTCGAAAGGGCATAAATTGTTAGAAGATAATATTGTACTAGGCGCCATGCGGTGGCAATGTGGAAGCAGTTGCTGCCATAAGGCTGGACGAGCGTGAGCTCAGTCACAAACAAAAGAGAGTTGGTTAAGACTGGCTAGAGTAAAGCAGCTTAAAAAGTTTTTTATTGTAATTTATATATTATTATATTTTTTCTTGCACAGATACTATTTATATTTTCTCTATATCAGAATAAATACGTTTAGTTAAACAAACTGTGGTCTACTGCGTTTCTACGTTACTTATAACAAACTAAAATAATAACATAAATCATATCGCAATGGCGGCTCGGCAAAATATGTTTCAAATTCAAAATTTAAATTGGAATTTTCATCAAGTTCATCGTTATATAAAAATTGTAAAGCTGTTTTCTTTGATGATTTTTGTTCTGTTGTGCTCAATGTTTTTTGGGGCAACACTTCAAGTAATTTTTTTACTTCAATATGAATTATGTTCCCATTCGTGTAAAAGCTCATGCTCCAGATCTTTGTATCTGGGGTCGAGGAAGCAACAAATATGATTTAATGATATTATGCTGCTCTCATTAAATTCGAGTTTGAATCGTCGTGTAATTTCCGAAATTATTCGTTTCCTTAAATATGTGAATAATTTCATCATCACTTTCTTGTGAGTGAAGATGCTTTTCTAATAGTTTTTTTTAGCAACGGTCTCACTATTGATGTTGGTGAGTGTTTTTCGCCACAAAAGAGCGTAGTTATAATTTGTAACGGTTTTAATATGCTTATTAGTGATTATATTTTTCCCCACTGACTTATCGTTATTTCCATTTTTTTGCTACACATGAACTTGTTATAGCTCTATCTGCTATAAACTTCGATATACAACATCTATTTGTATATAAACGATCTAGCATAAGAAACGTGGAGTTCCATTGGGTGTGTAACGTTCGGCTGTTTGAGAACAACTGAATGTCGAGGTCCCTGAGGAGAGAGCGGCGTCCCCTCAAGTAACGGAAAGGTGGGGGTCTATTCTACAGCAAAAGAGTAATATCTACGGCTTTTCAAACTTAACAATACTTATTTATTTAATAACGTTTACTTTAATAATAACAATAATGAATAAATAATTAATATAACTTACGATCTACGATTAAATATACTCTTTTTGGTTTTATGGGTTTTTTTGTACTAATACTACGTAATATAAAAAATATGTATATGTATATATTGCAGAGCTCGGTCGCTGCCGTTTCCGGAGCGAGCTCGAATACTCTTGGCAATCTCTGTAGTAAGATCAGCCGCTACCGGGTCCGGAGCGATCTCGATTCTTTTGACAGAGTTCTGTTTTATGCTCTACAGACCTTGTTTTTACCAAGCACTACAGCCGCTACCGGGTCCGGAGCGATCTAGATGGCTTTGTAAGAACGAGGTTCTATGACTCTCAAATGAGCAAACCAAAGAGGTGCACCAGTAACTTTTATACACTGGAGATCAGCCGCTACCGGGTCCGGAGCGATCTAGATCCCACTGGTTGAAACTTAAGCCGCCTCTAGGTTTGAGCATTCGTTCGTCACTTGAGCGTATTCGTAGCTTGAATGTCCCGCTGTGCTGCGTGCGCCTCTATTTATACTGAGAAATTGGCGGGCTGGCGCATGCGCAGTGAGTCGCTGTTTGTTATTTTGTGTTTTATTCGCTTAATACTTATTATTTTGTCTTGCGCTTTTGTTAATACTTATAATTAATTATTCCTAATATTCTTATAACAATTATTTCTTTAACATTTATCTAAATCATTAATTATACATAAAAGTCTTATAATACGTTTACGCGGTAACAGAATATGGTTATATGGTAATGGAGATCGGTTCCTACTTTACCGACGATCGGTTTCTAACGGTTCGAGTCCCCGTGGGACGTTACACCTCCCCCCCTGGGGGATCTCTCGTCCTCGAGAGATTGGAACGGAGGTGGGGAACGAAATGGACATTGTATTTAAGTATATATATGTGGGAGTATTTATTCATGTATGGTTAAAATGAGGGTTTGTACGGGCATGCTGCCCCCGAGCCGAATAATGCAAGAAGTTTCCACAGCTTCTTGCGTGGGTCTGTTTTTGGCAATCTCCTATAAGTCTCCCAATCTGGGTCGGGAATGTCAATTGGCGCCAATTTTGGCCATTTCCAGGCTGGTACTTCTGGTACCTTGAATTCTGGAGTCTTTGATAGAATGAAATCCGGAGTCGTCGGAAATTCCGGGGTGGTTGAAAGTGTGAGATCCGGAGGAGTATGAGGTGGCGACTGGATAGTAGGGTGTATCGAAAAAACTAAAAGTGGTTGTAGCGATTGAGGCTAGTGCGGAAAAGTTGTCGGTTGACATTACTAAAACATGTGTAAAATTTGAACTTAATCAGTTAGTATCTTCTGTTCTGTCCAGAGGCTCAAAATATCAAAACTATACCGAAATAATTGAGAAATACCGAACTTTCTATAAGCAACTTATTCCAAAACGATTCATAAGGACAAACTGCCGCAAAATATCCATCTCATGTCGTGCCAGCCTCCAAGAATGTAGAAAAGGTTGAGGTTAAGAGAAATTTATAGAAAAAAAAGGAAAAAATTTCCCTACTCACGGCCGAGAAAGTATTCAGTATTTTTTTTTACAACTCTTCGCCCGCTTCTGTTTCATTTAGTGTTGCCAGAAAGAGACTCAGAACTCACTATGTGAAGGTGGTTGCACCTCGAGTTCCACTCCCCCCCCCCACCCATTTCCCAACCAACCACCAATGAAAAACTAAAAAATTATTTCTTAAGTATTTTTATGAAATCTGCTTTTGTATTGAATACTGGGAGTTCAGCTCTTGCGTCCAGTGTGGCTCGAATATAGCCATCTCTTGCAACTTCTCCACATACCTTTGAAGATGCCTCCGTGACTAGCTTTACGGTTCGCTCTACTGCCTGAGTGTGAGATGGGAACTTATAGTAGTCCCACTCAATTGGTATAGGACTCGCTAGTGAGCTCTGCAGCTCATCAGAAGTTACATGAGATAGAACAGGAGGTGCGAAGACCTTGCAAGAAGACCAATTTATCATGTGGACATAGTTTTTTGCCTGAAAATCCAATGGAGGCACACAGAACGTGCGTATAGGGCTAGAATCAACTGCAGTGGCTCTGGCCTCTATAATTTTTCTAACAGCTGTTTTACGAATATCTGCTCTTTCGTCTGCCAGCATACAAAGCAGCAGATTCTCCGGAGCAGCAAAGAACGCATTTCTTGAAATAACACGATCTACGACCACCAAATATTTTTTGGGCAAGTATCTCGTCGACGTTATGAAAGAGAAAATGTGTTTCCCGCCATCCTTAATAGACTGCTGAGTTTTAATTCGAAACCAGAAGGGAGCGTAAACTCTTATTACATACTCAGCAAGTATCCTCAAACTTGATGAAGGTTTCTTGACTGACATATATAACCTCAGAATTCGATTGGCTGTGGTAAGCCAGCGGGACATATTAAGTGGTCCAGGGTCACGATTTGCGAAATCAGGAGTACATATACCTGACTTTAAAGTCTGGACACAAAGAAAGAGGTATTGCTGATCCTTGCTCAGCGTGTCCAGATTAACAATCGGCAAGTCACAGGTATTATTAATTTTTTTAAACGAAACCACTGCACGTTTCTCACAACCAGGCAGCATTTTTCCAACAGGACCAGAGTATGAACTAGGCCCGGTCGTGCAACCATCAACTTTCTGAAACAAGTGTCTGAAAGGAAGTTCGTTGAAGTGTAATAAGCAAATTACCCATTGCAAAGCTTTACCGCACATCAATTCAAGCCTCCGAATTACTCCGCAATTGATCCCAGTGTTTACGGCAGTTCCATCTGAACCTACAAGCAGTAGTTCACTAAGGCCGCTCGGAACCTTTGTGTCGACGTGCTCGAATATAGCATTCGCAATGTCATTGGCACCACCAGATTTCGGTGTAACGTGTCCAATATACTTTGCATCCGGTTCCTTTATTAGACAATAATGGCCTTCGACAATTGTTTTGCGATAATATTTATTATTTCGTTTCTCTTGGAACGATGTCTGGTCATGTCGACCGTCAAAGTATAGGCCCTTCACTTGCATAGTACTCTCTGACTGTGCTCCGATCTGCAGTTTAGAACGAACCCTTAATCGTTCTCTGGCTATTTTGTTCTTGTCCGTAACAAGCGAACTGTCACTCTTAGAAACTAAGCCAATGTCCTGGACAAAACTTGAAGTAATAGCGGCTGCAGCTCTGTGTGAAACTCCAAACCTATCTGCAGCAAGAGCTGTTTTTGTGAGCTTCGCTCGCATTTGAGAACTAGAGACTAAGCGTGTATTAGGTCGAAAGTTGTCATCAGAATCAGAATCAGTCACTTCTGTGGACTTCAGAGATTGAACAAGGGAAGAAGCAACGCCTGAAGTAGTGGTCTCACGGCGATATGAACGTTTGAGGGCACCTGCCTCTCTTCGCTCAGCTCGCTTTTTTAGTTTTTCTGTCTCAATAAGATCAGGACAACCAATAACCATCCGTCTAACACCTCTTTGATCAGAGAGAAAATCTGGTTCTTTTAATGGTACCTTTTGCAGTTTAGGGCAAGAGCAATGTGCAAAGTCTGCACATTTGCAAGAAGCAACATCGAAAAGCTTGCATGCGTATTCTTTAAATGTATCAATCTTGATCCGTATGTTTACACTTTCATTATACTTTCGATTGTCACTTCTCATGGAAATGTATTTTTTGTGATAAGCGTGTATTTTGTCAGTAACACGTTTTTCAGTTACTGCTGGAATAGATGCTTTATCATACAACGCTAGAATCTGTGCGGTAACATTTGCTGCAATATCAGAAAAGGAAGGCTCCTTATTACCTCCTGACTTCTGTCCAAGATATCGCCTCTGATAGGCACAACATCTGAGAACATCCTCATGTGTTGGAAGATTGTTGCCAAAATCCTTGGGATGTCCGAAAAACGGACAGTCAAAAGTTTGTCGAAGGGAAAACTTTGAGGGTTTTGACATTTCTTAATGGCTTAAAGTACTCGCTTAAGAAAATCGCTTAAGAAAAAACCCGCCGTTGCCCGGGCTTCTTATATTCATCTACTGCTGTATCCCACCTGCGAGAAGCGCTCGGTCGGGTCGCCACCTGGCGGTAGTGTTGCGGTACTAGCGTCACACTACTGGCGATAAATTGGATATTTCTCAATTATTTCAGCAAAATTTCGAAATTTGAGCCTCTGGACAGAACAGAAGATACTAACTGATTAAGTTCAAATTTTACACATGTTTTAGTAATGTCAACCGACAACTTTTCCGCACTAGCCTCAATCGCTACAACCACTTTTAGTTTTTTCGATACACCCTACTGGATAGGATAGGTTTTGTTAGTTTTTTAAAAATTTACGTAATTAAAAAGGTGGTTTTTACCATTCTTTCCGGGCTTCCCGGGAGTGGAGTTATAAGGTTGGGAATAGGAATCATTTCCTTGAATATGTCGTCTAAATCCAATTTACTTTGCTTTACTTTATAGTGGCGATTGCCGGAGCGTCTTGGCATCGTTGTAGCGTAATGGCAGACTGGTTGTTACGCATGCGCGGATTTTAAATTTTACTCGTTGGGGCTTATGTTTTTGTGCCCTCTAGCGGATTCTACGGGAATACATTTTTCTGCAACTCTGTTGCCTACGTAATCTATTCGTCTGCTACTTATACATATTTTTCCTTAGCTTTATGGGTTTTTAGGTTAAGTTTCATTTGTTTCTTTTTTTTTATAGAAAAATATAAGATGTTTATTAAAAAGGTAATGGAAGATGAAAGGTGTGAGTATTTATTACATTCTGTTCGTGTGTGGGCTGTGTAATTGTATAGTGTGATGTAGAATGGAATGAATGATAATATAAAAGGTAAAATATATAAAAAGTGTGAGTGTTAAATACATACTGGATGTGTGTGAGGCGTGTATATGTAAAGTGTAGTGTGGGTAATATATGTAAATTAGATTTTTAGAATTCTTGTACATTCATTGCAATTACGCACCGGCTGTGCCATGTACAGAATTCGCCGGCAAAAGTGGCAAATCCTCCATCGTCGTAAATTTCGTTTTGCCACCAAATGCCTTTCTAGAGGCTCCTCCTCCACTAGATCAACGCGTTGAGTACACATAACGCAAATTATGTGGTTTTTATAATAGTATACATCTTCGTCGTATACCTTCTTTAAACAAAATTGTTCTGACATTTTGTAAATTAAAATCTTTGTACGTTCGCGTATGTTTGCTCTGTATACTTTTTGCTATAATGGAGAAATTCTTTGTCTGCACCTCTTATATAGTCTTCCCATGCAGGGTTGCAACTTTTTACGGTAAATTCGCTTGTTTTACGCGGTTCTTATGGACGATCCTAGTTTGTTGCGAGTTTATTACTATTTTTAAGTTACTTTTCTCCAAGATTTCGATAATCCGGTAGGGTCCGCTGTATTCCGGTCCCAATTTTTCCTTTCTTGGTTGCAATAACCATACGTAATCCCCTATATTGTAGTTTTGTGGTTGAATCTTCCGGTCATAGTAATGTTTCTGGCGAACTTTTGATTCTTCCAGGTTTTTTCGCGCCATTTGTCGGATGTGATATAATTTGTCTATCAACTTGTCGACATAGTCCGGATACGTTTTAATGTTGTCTGTTGAGGGTATACTTGAAGGAAGACGTGCTTTTCTTCCGAAAACAAGTTCGTGAGGCGTAAATTTCGTGCCTTCGTGAGTGCTTGTATTATACGAGAACATTGCTTGAGGTAACCACTGATCCCATTGTTTTTCTTTTGATATGTAATGTCGTAGGTATTCCACAAGGACATGGTGACTTCTCTCCAAAGATCCATTAGACTGAGGATGAAATGCAGAGGTTCGATATTGTTTAATGTGAAACGCTCTAGCAAATTTCTTCATGAGGGCACTCATAAAATTTGGTCCCTGGTCAGTGAGGATTGCTTTAGGACTTCCAAACTTACAGATAAAATGCTCTGTAAATGCCTTAGCTATATCCTCTGAAGTGACACTTGCTAATGGAATAGCGAGAGAGTATTTTGTCAAATTATCCTGGATAGTAAGTATATAACTATTTCCTATATTTGTGAAAGGTAATGGTCCTACTATGTCCATAGAAATCTTATCAAAAGCGTCAACAGGTGTGTCTGTTAGTATCATGGGTTCCTTATTCTTTACTCGTACCAGTTTAGTCTTCTGGCATTCCAAGCAAGTCTTTATAAACTGTGTTATCTCGTAATTCATATTCTTCCAGTAGTATTTGCCTCTAATTCGATGATATGTCTTAGTTATTCCCTTATGTCCGCCTATAGGTGATTGATGGTTCTCCTGGATGATCTGGTGTCTTTCTTGCACAGGAGGTGTTAGGAGGGTGCCTTTGCAGAAGATGAATTGGATATCTTCTTGTACGAATATTAGTTCTATTAAATTTCGTAATTGATTTAATAAAATTTTATCCTCTTCTGATGAGATGTATACTTTTGTGGCTTTTTCAGATACCAGGTATGTATGAAGTGACCTCAGCGAATTGTATACGTCTTCTTCTGTTGGATGTTCTGGTGTGATGAGTCCAAGGATTGTGTGCTTCCCTTCCTTGATTTTTACTAACTCTCCAATTCTTAATGGTTGTGGAATTTTGTGAGGTTTTATATTCTTTTCTTTATATAATTTCCCTCCTGATGGTCCTATTGGCCTGCCTTGTGTGTTTATAAATGTTACTACGTATCCTTTGCCCATCCATAAGTGATCTTCCACCTCTGTATTTTGGTTTTTAACAGGAATGTTTGATACTACTCTTGGTTTGGCTGGTGTGGGTTGTTTGTGTCTTCGAGAATGTGGGGGAAGAGATAATAATGGTGGAGGATGAGAGGATGGTGGAGGAGGAGTAAGTATTCTTCCTCTCTTTATCCTGATTGGCGTTATGGGGCCTGTGTCCGTGCTGGATTTTAATTTTGGTTTTTTCTTTTTAGGCGTGTGGTGAGTGTTCTTTTCTGAACTTGATTCTGCGTCGATTTTGGGAGGATCCTTATAATTATGTTGTGGTATTACAACCGTTTCGTCAATCTCTTCTATTAGATCCTCTTCTTTCTTGACGCGAGGGTTCTTGACTATTTGTTTGTTGTCTTGAGGAAGTTTATGTATTTGGGGTGTCACGACTTGCGGGGGTGCGTGTACTTGGACTTGAGGGGATTTGTACGTTTGGGGGGTCACGACTTGCGGGGGTGCGTGTACTTGGACTTGAGGGGATTTGTACGTTTGGAGGGGTGTATATGTTTTCGTGTCAACATTCCATTTTTTAGTCTCGGGACGAGAGGAGGTGTTTGTGCTTTGCTTTTTCCGTTTTAATTTCTTTCGCTTTAAATTTAACGCATCGCTTTCGTCATATGAAGAGGAATCAGTTTCTGATGAGCTAATTATTACTTGTTTGTGTGGAGCTGGATTTCCAGAGGTTGATGCTGTAGTTTCCCTTTGTCGGGTTGGAAATTGGTGAAATTCTTTTAATTTTTTATTTTCATGAGAATTTGTATCTGAATGAGCTCTTTTTGCATGTAATGGTAGTGAAATCGGATTCCTAGACAATGCGTCCGCGTTTGTGTTGTATTTCCCGGGTTTATATAAAATTTTGTAATCGTATTCTGCTAATCTAATTTTCCAGCGCATTAATCGAGACGTAGGATTAGAGAGATTCTGAATCATTCTAATGGTTTATGGTCTGTTATTAGATAAAATTTTCGTCCGTAAATGTAGGGTCTGAAGTGAAAAACTGCGTATATTATTGCTAACAATTCTCGTTCTGTAGGAGAATATCGTGTTTCTGCGTCGTTTAAAACGCGAGATGCATAGGCTACTGGCAGATCTTTTCCTATTTCCCCTTGGCTGAGAACCACACCTACAGCAATACCTGAGGCGTCTGTCGTGATGTTGAATACTTTATCGAAGTCCGGGAATTGTAATATGGGTTCCTTGCAGAGAACTTCCCGTAAAGTTTCAAATGCCTTTTGTTGTTTGTAAGTCCACTCGAATTGATAATTCTTCCTAGTGAGATTGGAAAGTGGTCTTGCAATTTTTGAAAATTCTTTTATAAATCGCCTATAATATCCACTTAATCCTAGGAATTGTTTGACGTTCTTGACTGTAGTAGGTGTTGGAAATTCCTTTACAGCAATTACTTTTTTCGGGTCAGGTTTGACTCCGTCCTCTCCTATTATGTGTCCCAAGTATGATACTTCTTTTTTCAAAAATTCGCATTTGTCTGGTTGAAGGTGAAGATCCGCTTCTCTTAGTCTGTTCATTAGTCGTTTAAATTTAGTTGCGTGTTCTTTTAATGTACTGGCGTATATGACAATATCGTCTAAATATATGAACAGCTCTATTCCTTGGAGCCCAGTCAAGACCTGGTCCATTAGTCTCTGGAAGGTTGCTGGTGCATTCTTAAGTCCAAATGGCATTCTGGTGAATTCGTAATGCCCGTAAATTGTAGAGAATGCTGTTTTATGTCGATCGTCTGGATGCATTGGAATTTGATGAAATCCAGATGCAAGATCGAATACTGAAATATACTTTGCACTTCCTAACTGATCTAGTATGTCAGTTATATTTGGCAGAGGATAAGCATCTCCAATCGTTAATTCGTTTAATTTCCTAAAGTCAATTACGACTCTGGATTTTTTATTTCCTTGAGCGTCTTCTTTCTTAGGTACAATCCATATCGGTGAATTATAAGGTGAAGATGATGACTGTATGATTCCTTTTTCAAGCAATTCTTTAATCTGTATTCTTACTTCTTCCTTATATGCTTGAGGATACCTGTATTGTTTTGTAAAAACAGGAACGTTGTTTTCTGTAATTATCCTGTGGTATGTTTTGTTTGTCGCTTCCAGTTTTTCCCCTGGAAGGTAGAATCTATCTGCATGTTCCTTTATTAGTTGTTCAACGCTGGCCCGTTCCTCTGAATTTAGGTGGTCCAACCGTAATAATTGTAGTAATTGATGTGTTCTGTCAGTTCTTTTATATGTGGTTGTTGTTTCCTCTTCTGCAGGTATTTCTTCAAATTCTTCTAGTTCAACTGACGGTACTGGGATTTTGATGTCCTTTGTGGATGTATTTATAGCAAAAAGAATTGCTACACCGTTGTTATTCGAAACTAATGCGTTTCCCATATGTATATTCGGGTGAATGTTAATTTTCGGAATGTATCCTGTTTTAGATTGTGTATTAAGCACTCGCACATATATTTGGCTTCGTGCTCTTGCTGGTATCGTAACCATTTCTGGATCGATAAATGGAATAATTTCCATTCCAATTATTATCTCTGACTTCATGTAGTCGATAGTTGCTCCATTTGTTTGGAAGAATTCTGTTCCTAATATCCCATCTTGTTTAATAGGAAGATCCTCTACGACATGGATGATGATTTCCGTGTTCAGGGTTCTGATTTTGATATATCCTATTGTGCTAAGTAGGCCGTCCGTGATACCATTGAGGTCGAACAAAATGTCCGTATAGATTGGTATGTTTGGTGAAACAGCTCTTCTCTTGATGACATTTAGATCGGATCCGGTGTCGATCATCAACGTTGCGTGGTTCTCGCTGAATCCTACATCAGAAAGAAGGATGCTAGGAGGTTTTCTTATTTGCTCCGTTTTTAATCGAAGTATGGCCTGCCTACGTACCATACGGGGTTGTTTTTCTTCTCTTTCCTTCCTATCGAAATATATCTTCTTTCTGCATTGGTCTATCGTATGTCCTCTAAATTTGCAATATTCGCAGAATATTTCTGGTCTCTGTACTCTTTCTGCATAACTTTTGCTTCGGCATTCTTATATCGTGTGACCTGGTCTTTTACAGTAATCACAGTATACATTGGATTGAGGAGCTCTGTTCATGTAACTTTGGCTTCTGCAATCTCGTGTTGTGTGACCTGGCCTTCGGCAATTATCACAGTATATGGTAGATTGAGGCGCTCTATTCGTGTAACTTCGGCTCCTACAATCTTGCGTCATGTGACCTGGCCTTCGGCAGAAGTCACAGAATGTATCGTTCCATGGTCCGTTTCGTGCTCCGTTTTGTGCTCCGCTTCGTTTCCTACATTCTTGCGTTGTATGTCCTGTTCTATGACATTGTTGACAGGTATTTTGCTGCCAGTTGGTTCGTGGGATTCGGCTGCTACAAGCAGTAGCAATATGGCCGTATCCAAGGCAATTCGCACACTGGTTAGTCGGTGGTATTCCTGCTGCTTCTCTTGTTCGTAGTTGGTTTTCGTTATATTCCGCTTCTGCTTTGATCGCGACATTGATAGCGCGGTCAAGATTGCTGAAGGTGTGGTCATAAATTCTATTGTGAATTTCCATTTTGAGTCCCGTTAGAAAGGCTTTAATGGCGTTTTGTTCCGCGTTTGTATTAAATTGGTTTACATGTGTCGGTACCTCTATTGCATTGCAATGTTTAATCTGAAGTAAGAGATTGGATACGCGACTGCTGTAATCTACCGTTGTTTCGTTATGTAGCTGTGCTATTTTTGATAATTCGCCATATAATTTAATAGACGTATGTAATGGAGCAAATCGTGACTCTAATACCGAAATGAGATCATCAATTAAATTATAGTCTCCGCTTAATACTACTCTAGAAGCTTGTCCGAAAAGCTTATTCTTTATAAGTTGTACTAATCCATACTCTGCGTTCGGATTAGCCATGCGCCGTGCATGTCGGCAGCTTTTTATAAACTGGTGTATCGGTATGTTTCTACCGTCGAAAGAGGGGACTGTGTCCGCGGTATCGCGTAAGGTAATGTGTGGTAATTGAGGATATGTACTCGTAGATGTATTCATATTAATTTGTGGATTTGAAGGTCCTGGAGTATTTACTGTAGTGATTTCTGGAGTTTCTGTAGTCTCCTGAGTTTGAGTTTCTGTATTTATTGTTAGGTTAGCCATTGCTTCTTCAATTGTATTAGGCATTGTGAAGTTTTAAAGCCTCCGTAAAATTTAGAGAAAGAAAAAATTTCTTGGAAAATACTCACTTATGGAGTGATTTCACTAACGAAATAATTCTTCAAATTGAATTTATCCTCTAAACGAACGAGAAATCCCACCGCTGTCACCAAAAATATATCCGGCCTGTAACGTTCGGCTGTCCGGGGACAACTGAGCGTCGAGGTACCCGAGGGGAGAGCGGCGTCCCCTCAAGTAACGGAAAGGTGGGGGTTCTATTCTACAGACTAAAGAGTAATATCTACGGCTTTTAAACTTAATAATGCTTATTTATTTAATAAAACAATAATTAATATGGTTACAACAATGAAATAATAATTAATATAGCTTACGGTCTACGACTACATATACTCTTTTTGGGTTTTTTATGGGTTTTTTTACTCTAATGCTACGTAATATTTGAATAAGTATATATATATATATATATATGTATATTGCAGAGCTCGGCCGCTGCCGTTTCCGGAGCGAGCTCGAATACTCTTGGCAATCTCTGTAGTAAGATCAGCCGCTACCGGGTCCGGAGCGATCTCGATTCTTTTGACAGAGTTCTGTTTTATGCTCTACAGACCTTGTTTTTACCAAGCACTACAGCCGCTACCAGGTCCGGAGCGATCTAGATGACTTTGTAAGAACAAGGTTCTATGACTCTCAAATGAGCAAACCAAAGAGGTGCACCAGTAACTTTTATACACTGGAGATCAGCCGCTACCGGGTCCGGAGCGATCTAGATCCCACTGGTTGAAACTTAAGCCGCCTCTAGGTTTGAGCATTCGTTCGTCACTTGAGCGTATTCGTAGCTTGAATGTCCCGCTGTGCTGCGTGCGCCTCTATTTATACTGAGAAATTGGCGGGCTGGCGCATGCGCAGTGAGTCGCTGTTTGTTATTTTGTGTTTTATTCGCTTAATACTTATTATTTTGTCTTGCGCTTTTGTTAATACTTATAATTAATTATTCCTAATATTCTTATAACAATTATTTCTTTAACATTTATCTAAATCATTAATTATACATAAAAGTCTTATAATACGTTTACGCGGTAACAGAATATGGTTATATGGTAATGGAGATCGGTTCCTACTTTACCGGCGGTCGGTTTCTAACGGTTCAAGTCCCCGTGGGACGTTACAGGTGGAACAACATTGTAGTAATGTCGTTTGTGTCACTCCAAGCAATTGTTGTTTCGCTTCCAGAGCCTGTTTTGCATCATTAGAATGTTTGAAATGGGCAACTACTTTACTACACGGGCGAATCAGACATTCCACCTTCTCTTCTTTGAGTGCCTTATTTATTGCAAGTTGCATGGTATGAGCTGCACATGTTACGCCTTGAATGTCAGTTTTCTCGCCTATTAAGGAGATGGCATTTGTCATATTTCGGGCATTATCTGTCACCATAGCAACTACTTTGTCAGTTATTTCCCAATCGGCCAGCGTATTTGTTAATTCATCACCGAGATTTTCGGCAGTGTGACGTTCTTCCAATCCATGCGTGGTTAGAGTGTATGTCTGTGTACACCATTGACTATCGATAAAATGTACGGTTACCGTAATGTACATATCCTGGGTTAAAGAAGACCTGGAATCTATTGTTGTTAGAGAAAGCAGCATCTGGGCGACATCTCCCAGGCCCACCGTCAATCAAGCGCTGACAACGGCCTGCTTGCTCATGTGGAGCGGCGATCACGGCCCCTTCCATCGATGCGCGATCGATGGAAGGGGGAGGCTCTTTGTTCCAGGAAATCGAGCGCGATTTCCTGGATCTCTCTCTCTGTTCGCGACTACGTTACGACTAACACCTTACTTTGCTACGCGCTTCTCTTGCTGGCGCTTTTACTTCGCTTCGATTACACCGTTGCTTAGCAATCGCTTTCGCTTGCGGCTTGGCTTTTACTTTGCTTAATCGCCAAGATTCGTTTCGCTTAAATAATTGTGATTACTTAAACCTTTGTCGTAAATTAGTAAGTAGTGTTTATTGCAGTGACTTTGTACATAGTTTTGATTTGTAACGAACACCTGTGACTGTTAATTATAACAACTTTTAGTGCTCCAAATTCTGTGCGTTGCTCTCTTTGTTAATTACGCTTTATTCGCTCCTGGCACTGATCCTCAGTAACGTTTATTAACATTTTTGGTCCTTCGAGCCGGATCCAGTGCCTGTGAGAAAGTTCGCGAACGTTCGGAAGTGCGGTCCAACCGTCGCGCGTGACCTCCAACGCCTGCAAACAATGAGTCATCTCGTTACGAGTCAACGTGACCTTAACGGTCGGATTTCGCGCGCATACGAAAACCTCAAGAAACTAGGCGCTAATAATATTACAAAGAGCAATGTGACCTCGAGATTAGAGTCTCTCCGTAAGAACTGGGCGAAGTACGAGCTGCAGCACGATCAGCTGCTGGCCTCGGCGGCCTCGGACCTCGCATTTGCCGGCAACGACTATTTCACCGACAAGAGTCTGGCGCCTGCAAACGTGGAGGAGGTCTTCAATACGCAGGAAGCCCTCCTCATGGAGAAACTAGAGGAGATGACCAAATTAGAGCGCATTGCCACTCATGCTCTGGAGCGTCTATCGATAGATGAAGGAGCAGCCACTGCTGCTGCTACAACAGTACGTTCAAAGGCATCACTCCCTCGCATACCGCTACCTACCTTCAACGGCAATCACAAGGATTGGCCCTCGTTCCAAGCGCTCTTCCGGTCTCTTGTCATTCGTGATACGACGCTAACGGATGCGGAACGCCTCCACTACTTACGTGGAACCCTTTGTGGCGATGCGGAGCAGCTCATTCGCAATTTGACCGTCCAGGAGGAGCACTTTGAAGCTGCATGGGACCAGTTAAAGAGGCGCTATGATAACCCACGCTTGACGGTTAAAGCCCTCATGACGTCTCTTTTTAATTTACCAACGCTTACACGCGAGTCTGGAGCGGACCTGAAACATCTGTATTATACCTTGTGCGATTCAGTCGCGGCGCTAGCAGCAATGAAGAGGCCCTTCAATGCCAGTGACGACTGGTTAGTGCACCTGGTTGTGGAACGGCTGGATCCTCAATCTACGAGGGAGTGGGAAACGCAACTGGGCAAAACCACTACACCCACGAGCTTCAATGAGCTGAAGGACTTCCTGGAGGCGCGGCTCAACACTGTCGAGGCCTTGGAAGAGAAACGAAGAGGCCCTGAAGGACGATTCCCAAAACCAGCAGCAGCAAGCAAATCGGCAAAAGCACACCAGGTGAGCCAAGCGACGCGCCCACTCGAACAATGCAGCCTCTGCAAGGACAAACACTTTATTCTATATTGCCGAGAGTACAAGTCGAAGACAGCACCAGAACGCCGAGCCGCACTACAAGAAGCGAACCGGTGCTACAATTGTCTTGGAAGGCATCAGGTTCATGAGTGCCCATCGGAGAAACGGTGTCAGCGGTGCGACGGCAAACACCATACTTCAATACACGACAGCATGGAGCACAATGAAGTCTCCGAGGTCACGGCTAACACGTCCAATTGTGGGACTACCTCTCCGGCGGTGCTTTTAGCCACAGCTCGCGTCAGGATACTGCTACCTGGCGGTGATACACAAATAGTAAGAGCCCTCGTCGATCAAGGAAGCGAGGTATCTCTTCTCACTGAGGCGATGGCACAACAACTCCAGCTTCAGCGCAAACCAGCAAACATGAATCTTGTCGGAGTAGGAAACCAGAGACCAGAGCGAGTACGCTGTAAGGTATGCTTGGAGTTCACCGCTCATTCCTACTCGGCAGAAAGACACATGATAGGCGCCTTAGTACTGCCACGAATAACGGCGTACCAGCCACGCCTAGGCAACAGAGCAACATCCTGGACTCACCTTTCTGACCTCCCACTGGCGGATCCCAATTACGCAGACGAAGGGCCGATAGACTTGCTGCTAGGAGCCGATGCTTATGCCGTCATACTCAGGGACGGATTCATCAAGGGTGGCATCGGCGAGCCAATAGCCCAGGAAACTACGCTGGGCTGGATTATTTCCGGACCAGTCACTGGAGAGACGAGATGCAAGACCATCGAGAATCATGCCCCTTCATCACACAATTGCATCGCTGAAGAGGAACTTGTCCCTTTAGTGCGTCGCTTTTGGGAACAAGAGGAGCTCGCGGTGTCACCTGCTTACACTGCCGAGGAACAAGACTGTGAAGACCATTTCAAGCAGACTCACCAGCGGCTACCCTCCGGACGTTATATGGTTCGCCTGCCATTCAGAGACAACGTGGAACTCGGCGAGTCACGTCGTGGTGCCAGACGAATGCTGCAACGGATGGAGATCAAATTCAACAAGGATCCCGCATTCGCTCAGGCCTACAACCAGTTTATGAGTGAGTATTCACAGCTCACACATATGACTAAAATTCAAGGGGGTTTCACAGGGCCAGCATACTACTTGCCCCATCACGGAGTCATAAAGGAGAGCAGCTCAACCACCCGACTGAGAGTGGTGTTCAACGGCTCCTACGTTACGTCTACAGGATGCTCGCTGAACGACAAGCTTAAAATAGGCCCCAACTTGCTTCCGAGTTTGCACCAGCTACTGCTACGCTGGCGAGTACATCGTGTCTGCCTCACCGCAGATATCGAGAAAATGTACCGTCAGATACTCATCCATCCGGAAGACCGCCCGTATCAGATGATTCTGTGGAAAGAGAAGAACAACACAGCCATCTGTGAGTATACGCTTAACACCGTGACATATGGGCTAGCCTGCGCGCCCTATCTGGCCATCCGTACGCTACGACAATTGGCCGAGGACGAACGAGCACGACATCCGAGAGCAGCGGCCATTCTGCTACGGGACGTCTACGTGGACGATGTAGTGACAGGTGCCGATTCAGTACAGGAAGCGCTCAAACTGCAAGACGAGCTACGTCAACTATGCAAGGCAGGCGGCTTTAACCTTCGTAAATGGGCATCCAACCAGCCAGCGGTGATGGAGCAGGTGCCCAACGGAAACGCCATCCCAGAATGCAAGTGGCAGACCGGAGAGACCCACCAAGCCCTGGGAGTTCTTTGGAGCCCAGCCGATGACTGCTTCAGAGTCCAAGTACAACCGACTCAACGTGACACCGAAGTGACCAGGCGAACGGTCCTCTCTAAAATAGCAAGGATCTTTGATCCACTGGGTTTGGTGGCTCCAGTAACAGTTAATGCAAAAATATTCTTACAATCTTTGTGGCTTCTTACGTTAGATTGGGACACTCCGCTGCCTATGGCCGATGCTAGATACTGGGATCGCTTCCTGGAAGAACTGCCTGAGCTGAACCGCATTACTATTCCTCGTTGGCTCGGACTGCACAGCTCATCGAAGCACATGGAAATGCATGGCTTTGCCGATGCCTCAGAGCGAGCCTATGCTGCGGTGGTCTACCTACGAGTCGTGGATAAGGATGGCACCATCCAAACCCGTTTGGTCGTTGCCAAGACCAAGGTGGCGCCCCTAAAGAAGATATCACTGCCACGACTTGAACTTTGCGCCGCCACACTATTGACACGACTAGTGGTCCTCACCTGCGAGTGCCTGGGCTTAGAGGGACTGACGGTCCATCTTTGGAGTGACTCCACGATTACACTCGCCTGGATACAGGGCCACCCGTCACGGTGGAAAACATACGTGGCCAATCGCGTGTCGGAGGTACAACGGACACTGCCCGATGCGCACTGGCACCATGTTCCCAGCCAGGATAACCCAGCTGACTGTGCCTCTCGAGGTCTCGCTCCCAGCCAGCTCTCAGAATTCGCACTCTGGTGGACTGGACCTTCCTGGCTAACCGCACCAGCAGGATGGATCAATGAGAAGAAGATCATCGTCTCATCAACTGACCTCGAGGCCCGAACTACTGCAGTCGTGACGTCATTGGGTGATCCTGCAACAGGCGAGACAATACTAAGCCGCTATTCAAACATAACCTCTCTCCTTAGAACCACCGCCTGGTGCTTGCGGTGGCTGCCAAGGAGGACTTCAAGTACGAGAGGACGATTCCTGACGCCAACAGAAGTGGAAGCAGCCCGAACCCGATGGCTTCATCTAGTCCAGCGCCAGGAGTTCGCAGCTGACATCCTGCAGCTGGAATTGGAGCGTCCTCTACCAAGCCGCAGCAGACTGCTTAAACTGCATCCATATCTGGACGATCAGGGACTACTACGGGTCGGTGGGCGCCTGCGACACTCGGCCCTCCCTTTGGACGCCCAGCATCAAGCCATTCTGCCAAGGGACAACAAATTGACGGAACTCTTAGTAGACGAGGCCCATCGTCGCACTTTACATGGCGGGACGCAGCTAACATTGGCTACCTTGCGACAACGCTATTGGATCTTGCAGGGCAGACAAAGAGTCAAGGCCCTCATTCACCGCTGCGTCCCTTGCACCCGCTGGCGAGCAACGACAGGACAGCAATTGATGGGCAACTTACCTCACGCGAGGGTGAACCCATCTCGTCCCTTCTCACATGTGGGGACAGACTATGCAGGACCCTTCACACTTCTGGCCATAAGGGGAAGAGGACACCGCACGCACAAGGGCTATGTGGCTGTATTCGTTTGTCTTTGCACTCGTGCCGTTCATCTGGAATTAGTTTCAGATTGCAGCACTGAAGCTTTCATTGCTGCACTGCGGCGCTTCACAGCACGACGTGGTCTTTGCGCTGTGATCTATAGTGACAGAGGGACCAACTTCGTCGGAGCCGCCCGCGAGCTAGGAACTCTGCTAGCTCATCTCAACGATGGCCACGACCACTTCAGGTCTACCATGCTGAAGGACGGGATCGAATGGCGCTTCAATCCTCCTGCAGCCCCTCACTTCGGAGGACTCTGGGAGGCAGCAGTAAAGTCGACGAAACACCACCTTCGTCGAGTGATCGGCGATCAGCACCTCACGTTCGAAGAACTGACGACTTTACTCACCCAGATAGAGGCCTGCCTAAACTCTCGACCATTACAGGCAATCAGCGATGACCCGGGTGACCTGACTGCCTTAACACCGGGACATTTTCTCATCGGAGAACCACTGATCAGCGTACCAGACCCACGCGTGGACGACATCCCACCTTCCCGGCTGTCCCGCTGGCATCTCCTACAACAAATGCGGCTGCATTTCTGGAAACGTTGGGCCGCGGAATACTTACAGGCACTCCAAGCACGCAATAAGTGGGCACAACAGCACGCACAACCACGTGTCGGGGACTTGTGCCTCATCAAGTCCGAAGTAACTTCACCAGGCCAATGGCCGCTGGCCCGGATAACTCGACTGCATGAGGGCTCGGATGGGTTAACGCGTGTCGTCACTGTTAAAACTTCACATTCGGAACTTATAAGACCTATCACTAAACTCGTTTTTTTGTCCTCTGCCTAGGTATAGGATTACGCACTACACTCTCACAAACCCGCTACACACGAACTCGCGCCAACAACCTCGTCATCTGAGTTGCCTGACGCCTCCACATGAGCCAAGCGGCGCCACCGACATGCCACTGGATCACGCCACATCGACCAGCCAATCGATCGCCTAACAGCATGAGGTCAATTCATCGGGTGATGAATGCCGGGCGGGAAATGTTAGAGAAAGCAGCATCTGGGCGACATCTCCCAGGCCCACCGTCAATCAAGCGCTGACAACGGCCTGCTTGCTCATGTGGAGCGGCGATCACGGCCCCTTCCATCGATGCGCGATCGATGGAAGGGGGAGGCTCTTTGTTCCAGGAAATCGAGCGCGATTTCCTGGATCTCTCTCTCTGTTCGCGACTACGTTACGACTAACACCTTACTTTGCTACGCGCTTCTCTTGCTGGCGCTTTTACTTCGCTTCGATTACACCGTTGCTTAGCAATCGCTTTCGCTTGCGGCTTGGCTTTTACTTTGCTTAATCGCCAAGATTCGTTTCGCTTAAATAATTGTGATTACTTAAACCTTTGTCGTAAATTAGTAAGTAGTGTTTATTGCAGTGACTTTGTACATAGTTTTGATTTGTAACGAACACCTGTGACTGTTAATTATAACAACTTTTAGTGCTCCAAATTCTGTGCGTTGCTCTCTTTGTTAATTACGCTTTATTCGCTCCTGGCACTGATCCTCAGTAACGTTTATTAACAATTGTACATGCTATGCTTTTAGCAGTTGTCAGGTTTTCCATAATTTTTCCTTTAACATTGGTCTTCAAAACAGTTAATCTCCATTTAATACCTTCTTCCTTACAAATTTTATAATTTGGTCCGAGAACATGCATGAAATGTTGAAATCCGAGGCTTGAACAAAAGGAAAGTGGTAATTGATTGATTACTATTAACATAGCAAGTGCTTCATTTATCTCCTTGGTTCTTGTACGATCGCATAAACGATGACTCGCAGTCGCAGTGTCACAAGAACGAGATTGCAATTGCCTTCGACGTTTTCTTGGATGTGATGTTCCGGGATCCATATTTTCATTATTTTCCACTATACTTGTCGTCATGTCACCTTCTATATTATAACATTCACTGCTAGTACTGGGTAACGAATCTTGTACCTGATAATTTGGGGGCTTCAGATCATGTATTCCTCGCAAGTGTCTACTCAATGAACCTGTTGTTCCCCCAGCACATGAAAATTCATTGCTTTCACTTTCATTGCACATATTGCAGATACCTTTTCCCCAACACGAGTTGCGTACAGCCATACCCAACTTTTTCCTTTGTCTATTTCGAAAATCTTGTGATGTAGCGTCTCAGTGCGAGAAGTCAATCCCACGACGGCGCGACCGGGAGTGAGCGAGAGGCCGAGCGCCGGGGCGACCGCAATCGACCAAAGCCGAACCGGGCCGAAGCGCGCCGGTCTCGTGATGCGTCAGCGCGATGATATTCACTCCCCACCGCGCCACTATATCGCGTCGATTTCTCGCAGCTAAAGGTGGCCGTTTCAATGGGCGGCTACAGCCGCCAGCGACCGCGGCTGGCGGCTACAGCCGCAAGCGACTGCGACTGGCGTCGTCGGAAATGGTATTTCCTACACCTAAGCGTCAACGCCATGGCCCCACCAGTGCAACGACGCGCCGCACAGGACCTTTTCGAGCACTTGAAAAAAGCGTCTATTGTCGTATGAGGTCTCGAGGACCGTCGAAGACAGTGAAAGACTAGCCTTTTTTTATATGTACATCGTGCTCTGTTTATCTGCCGGATTGAAGAAGTCAATGACATTTGGGTGTTTCTTTTAAGATATCGGAATGAAATTTGTGGCAAAAAATAGGATAAACCTATTCCTTTCTAGTGATGTATAATTTAATATTTCTTACATCTATTAATTTGTTTTTTCTATTTTTTAACTCAATCGTGATAAAAAATTGAAAACTGTTTTTTTGGTACTTTATTAGTGTTTTAAGTTGCACGTTGGGGAAACATTCGGTTTTCAAGTTATAAGGAAAAGTCGAATAGTAAGGGAAGTAGCCGAATATGGTTTTGTTTAAATTAATGATCAGTCATTTGCGATAAAAATCATCTTTTATTAGTAATTCATTAACCCTCGGAGACCACAGTGGGTTACGCTAATCCAGTTCGCCCGGAAAACACCTGACATTTCTGGACGGTAAAGTATGGGGAGTTAGGGCTTTCGGGGAAAAAAGTCTAATATGTTTGCTACGAATGCCCCCCCCCCCCCCCCCCCGAGAATCACTAGTATTCCAGAAGCAGGAGAGTAAACTGTCGTTTTTTTTTACATAATCAAAGGTGCCTCGCGGTCGCAAGAGCAAAAATCGCATGTTGGGGAAATATATATATATATAACAATAACCGAAGAAAAAATTCATCTGCGCTAGTAAATTTGCCCCCACGAACTATGCAATTGCATATAAATAATTTTTTTTATCTCCAATACGTTAGGAAATATCCAGCTGTTTACTGTTCCCGCGGACACCCGCGGGTTAATAAAAAGTCACGCTTTTGTTCACCGCGAATAATATCTGAATTCTTAAAGACGGCAAAGTTACGTTCTTGATTATCCTTTGAATATCTGGCAACCAGATGTTGTCGAAGCCGTCTTTGAAAATACCAAATTGCCGGCCATAAACGATAAATGAATTTTCGCTCCGCTCACAACTGTTACCTTCCAGAGGTTGCTTCCTTTGGGATAATTGAGGACACAACATAAAGGCAAAATACAGAACACAATATAAAGGTCCAAAATATAATAAAATTTGAAAATATAATAAAAAGCGGCCTTTTCGTTAATCCGTATATTGCTCTGTCAGCGGATGGCAGGTACAGGTAAATGGTGACTTCCCACCTGTAAGCACTGTTGTCCGTCGCCGAAGTGCGGGACAATACGATCATAAACCTGCGACTCTAATGAGACGCTCTGGCCGATTAATCTGGCTAGTTCTTTGGAAACGTCTGGTTCCATTAGGCCCGAAATAAACTAAAATTTTACACCTGAGGTTCCCTACGCGTAGCGAGTTCAATATAGTGTATTTAGTTTTTACTAAAAAGTCGAAATTGAAGAATTCTACGTATCCGTATTTCACAGTGTTACGTCCCTACTTCCTTATTTATGTGGGATTTTTAAGGAGTTTATATTTTGGATCCGCTTTCGAACTAGTCCTGGGACTTTTCGCTCTGGGATAGTTGAGAGTGATAAGGATGTAGATTAGGATACATTTTTGTTCTATGTTTACCTTATTTTGGCCGCGGTGACGGCAGATCTATCGGGATTAGTCTCCACTTGATTGGTCCGGTGTCCTCCTTGACTGATGCTGTCGCGACGACTCCGAAAAGTTCGGCACCTGTTACCGGCGTTTCCTGATACTGTTTATATAATTTTCTTAATTGGACACGTCGCCCGGCACGATGATTCCTCGGCATTCGTCTTTTGGAATTTTTTATACTAATTATTAATTGACCAACAATCACTTATCACCTTCCGCTCCCGGTGCTACCGCGGGCAACGTTCTGCTCTTCAGCGGCACCATTGGCGGGGGCGATAGTGATTTATCCATATTTATTTAGGATTTCCTTAATATTTAAATCTGTCGCGTCTATCACGGTTTACGCGTAATCTCTGGTAAGACCGCGGGCAACGTTCTGCTCTTCAGCGATACCATTGATCAGCGCAACCCGTGACCTGTCAATAGGCATTTTCCGTAATTTAATGAGGTTTTCGAAAGACGAACGCTCGATTTGGAGGATGGGGAATTATTGGAGGAAACACTTCACTCACTTGTAAATATTAACAAAAACTTTTATTATTACTAGAGAGTTTTTACACTTTAAACGCTTTAAGTATTCACTGAATGGTTTTTAATAATCAATTCAAATTCACACATTATAATTTCATTAATTACATTGCGAGCTCTGTGGGTGATCTATCCCTTTATATAGGGCTGTCGATCACTCCTTCTTTAGGTTTGTCACATGACAAATATGATGGTACGCCGCTCTGAGGACCGGTAGATTCCCCCCTGCTTGGAAGGAGGCGAGGCTAGTCCTCCTTCGCAAGCCCGGAAGACCCGCTGAGTCACCCTCGGCGTACAGGCCGATATGCCTCCTGGACGAGGCGGGCAAGCTGCTCGAGAGAGTTATAGCTGCCCGCCTGTGCGATCACCTAGAGGCCGTGGGCCCAGATCTATCCGACCGCCAATACGGCTTTAGGCGGCAGCGATCGACCATCGACGCCATTAAGATGGTACGGTCGCTGTCGCGCCGGGCGGCCGAGGGAGGCGGTGTCACTAGACATCGCCAACGCGTTTAACACCGTCTCCTGGGCGGCGATCGAGCGGGCGTTGCTCTGTCATAACGTCCCGCTCTACCTTCGCCGCCTGATCTGGGACTTTCTCCGCGGCCGTGTGGTGACGTACGTCGGCCAGGAGGGCGACGGGGTGACTCTCGTGTACCGCGGAGTCCCGCAGGGGTCCGTGCTAGGGCCCCTGTTGTGGATACTCGCATACGACGCGGTACTGCGGGTCGAGCTGCCACCGCTAAGGGTGTCGTTGGTATGTTACGCCGACGACACCCTGGTGGTAGCTGCCGGGCAGAACTGGAAGGAGGCGATAAGCCTCGCCGAGGAAACGCTGCGACGCGTCATCACCTCGATCGGGACGCTTGGTCTGCGAGTCGCCTTGGACAAAACCGAGGCGATGTGGCTCGCGGACAGGGTTGGGAGCGGTGTCCCCAACAGAGCGTCCCTGAGGATCGGGGATGCCTGCATCAGGGTCGGACGTTCGATGAAGTATCTCGGTCTGACCCTGGATACCTACTGGCGATTCACGCGCCACTTCAAAACCCTCGCCCCCAGGTTGGAGAAGCAGGTATTTGCCTTCGGGCGAATCATGCCCAACCTGGGTGGACCACACGAGGGAGTTCGGCGACTCTATGTGACGGTCGTTCGGTCCATGGCGCTGTATGGCGCGCCTATATGGGCCGGCGACCTGGAGGACTGCCGCGTTGGGCGTGAACTCTTGGCCAGAGTTCATCGCCGCGCAGTCCTCCGAGCCGTGCGAGCGTATCGCACGGTGTCACACGCCGAGCTGTCCGCTCTGGCTGGGTCCCCCCCATTCCATCTGCTCGCGGAGATGGAGGCGGAGGTTTATTCCACCGTCCATGATCTCCGCGAAGCTGGGGACCCGAATGCCATCGGACCAGAAGTGGTGCGGGGCCAGGCCCGACAACGCATGGGAGCCAAGTGGCTCGAGTGGTTAGCCCTCCCGCGACATCGGGAGGGCCGCGTTGTCGGGGCGCTCCTACCCATCATGAACGAATGGGTGGGGCGTGGGTACGGCAGGCGCACCTTCCGTCTGACGCAGATATTGACCGGAGTTGGATGCTTCGGCAATTATCTGTGTCGCATAGGGCGGGAGGAGTCGTCGCAGTGTTTCAGCTGCGACTCGGGCGATGAGGACACGGCCGACCACACGCTGGCGGTTTGCCGGTCGTGGTCGGACGAGCGGCGTGTCCTCGAGTCGCGGCTGGGTCCCGATCTCTCGCTACCGACGGTCGTGCGTCGGATGGCGGGAGATCGGGAGTGCTGGAAGGCCGTCTCCGCATTTGCGGAGGCGGTAATGTTTAAGAAGGAGGAGGCGGAGCGGGACAGGATCCGCACCGGGCATCCGTCCCGCGTAGCCGCCCCTCGGAGATCCGGTAGGATCGGGAGGAGGAGATGACCCGGGGCCGGGGGAGGTAGGGCGGTGACGTAATTTAGTGCGTCACCCCCGCTCCCCGTCGGCATCAACCCCGGGTCGGAGGCGGCCTTAGCCGCGAGTTGCCGTCGGCGTCGCGTCGTGGCAGGGCGCGACGCGCGACGGCGGAGTTACGAACAGGGGGGGTCCTCGTGTCAGAGGGCCCCCCGGGGAGCAGCCGACCATCTGCTGCTCCCCCGGGAACCGCGCCATTGGCGCCGTTTTTAGCGCGCTCCCGAGGAAGGCGGTCGAGCAGGTAAAGGGTGAGTGCGGCGGTCAATTGACCATATGACCAAGTGCCGCCTCCCCGCCCGGGCGCGACCCTTCGGGCCGCGTCCGGGTCACTGCTCGACCGCGGGGGGTCGCGGGGTGGGGGTGCCGGGGGGCACGCTCACCCCTCCACCACATCGTGCGACCCCCCCAGAAGTGGCGACGCGGCCGCGTGGTCCGTCTCGCGTCGCCGGAGTTTTGGGAAGGGTTGTTGAGCGCGGAACCAGCATTTGCGCTGAGGGGGGGGCAAGCGAATGTATCGCTAGTTTGCTCTCGCAGAAGTCCTCCCCCTCGAACGTGCGACTCCGCGCCCGAGGACGACCACCGTGGAGTTTTAGTGGGTGCAAGCCCCACATAACCCCGTCCCTCCCCCGGGGGCGGGGTATCCGTTAGGGATTTCTCCACGTTAATAAAAAAAAAAAAAAAAAAAAAAAAAAAAAAAAAAAAAAAAAAAATAAAAATGACAAATATGATGGTGGGAGATGATATCTCCCAATCATCTGCCGTGGGATCCACCTGAAGAATTCGCTCCGGCGCGTTATCCGAGAGTTTTATTTACTACAGAATTTGAGCTATTTCTCATCTATTTCTGGCTCTTCTCCGTGACTTATAACGTTTTTCTGCCGTAATACGAAACTCTCAGCAGCGTCGATAATAGAATTCTTATTTTAATTCATACTTTAGATTTTTACGCTGTTGGGTTTTCGATGTGCTCTGTACGATTGATTTCGTACAGACCACATACTAAGGATTGAAGTTAATGTACATCGGTTCCGTATTGGAGCTCGAATTACGGGAAATAAAGGGAGGGCAGGCTTCGGGCGTTGATCAGGAGCGCAGATCCGTGAGGATGTCGGCAGCATTGGCTGATAAGGGCCTCCGTCCCACGCTGAACGTCAGCTGGTGTTGGCTGGGCCTTCCTGGTGTGTGTGTAGCCGGCTGGCCGCTACCTCCCGTAATAGCTGCTCTCCTGCTCCCTGTTGCCGTCCGTAGATTCATGGCTCGAGCTCTTCTTATCGCGAGTTTCGATTACAGTGCCTTATCGGCTATGCTTCGTATAATGTTTTATATATGTTTTTCATACGAGGTGGTTATAATACCTCAGAGTACGAAATAGTAAATATTGTAGGTTTTCAAAGGTTAATTAGTAGTGGACTCGACGTCGCGGGACGTGACACACAGTTTGGTCTTTAGTTTACGTTGACAAATTTACGCCAAAATGGACCAACAATTTGTAAGAAGGAGTAAAAAATGAGTAATTTTTAATATATAACATTTGATATATTACGAATCTGATTGCGTGACTGGATTCGTTATAAAAAATGTACATCAGTTTCGCCTAATAGATTATTCTATATGGTGCATATATTCCGGGATATTGGGGCAAACGTGTTTTTCACCTCCAGATATGGATCATTGCCGATAAAAGAAAATACGTGTCAAATATTTAATGTTTCAATAATTTGTGGAATTGCCTTTTGATTTGATAATAGTTAGACCCTTCTTGGTATGAAATTTACTTACAAGGGGAGGACACCAAGTGATAGACATCAATTTTGATGAGTCTTGGCACGATGGATCTATGTCGAAAATAAGTAAATACGTGTCCGAGCGTTTCTGCCAATGGGCCTTAATAATAGAGATATTTACATGTAAATTATTAAACATTTCATAGCGCTCGTGTAAAACATAAAAGCCATAATTTCTACGTAAAGATATTCCGTGGAGCGTTCGGTATGACGTCAGCGTGGAGTTGTTGCGGTCGTGAGTTCGATTCCCCCGCCTGTGTCTATATATTTTTTTTAAACTTACGCACCGATACATGGACGAGCATAAACAATGACAGTTTCTTTACAATTACGTGTCATTTTATTAGTCCTGATTTTGAAATGAAATCATATACCATTGAAACAGTTAAAATGACAGTACGTAACACGGCTGCTGCAATTTCTGGTTATTTAGATAGAGCATTCGGAGAATGGGATGTACAGAACAAAATTATTGCAGTGGTCACAGATAATGCTGCCAATATGATTGCCGGTGTAAAACAGCTTCAAAAACCAACTCTTAGTATATCGTGTTTTGCTCACACGCTAAATTTTGTTGTTAAAAAATCCTTAAATGCTATTGGAGACATATGTATTCTCCGTGAAAAATGTCAACGTATGGTGACATATTTTAGGCAAAGTTCATTGGCAAAAGATAAATTAACCGAAGTGCAAAATATATTAGGTTTACCGAATCATAAACTAGAAATGGAGGTAGACACTCGGTGGAATTCCACATACGAACTGCTTAATAGATTAAATGAGCAACAACAGTCAATAGTATTAGCACTGTCGTCCTTAAAAATTAATTTTGATAAATTGCTTGATGTTGAGTGGGAGGCAATAGCAAAAATTTTACCTATTTTAAAGCCATTTCTTTTTGCAACCGAAGAAGTTAGTGCGGAGAAAAGAGTAACCATCTAAAAAATTATTCTGTTTAAAAACCAATTACTTACTTTTTTACACATTATTCCTGATGAACACAGTATCAAAGAACAGGTCCGTGTGGAATTGATATCTCAATTAAATAAATATTTCGGCGACATTGAATTAAATGAGACATATACTATTGCTACATTGTTAGACCCACGGTTTCGTGAATTATCGTTCTCAAACGATGCGATTTGCACAGTGGTACGGAACAATTTAATAAGGGTAGCAAATGTTACTACCTCACATTCCTGCTCTGTGTTGCCAATATTAACGTGTGAAATGAATTCAAAAACAACTTCCGAAACAACGACGACCGAAGAAACTGAATTAAATTTTTGGACTACCTTCGATAATTCCGTGGCACAGAAAAATAAAATAGTTTCAGTGCAAAATAGTATACTTTCAGAGTTAGATAATTATTTAAAAGAGCCTCTTTTGGAGAGAAGAAAAGATCCACTGATCTATTGGAAAAATAACGTGATGAAGTACAACAAAATGTCCATCTTAGCTAAAAAATATTTTTGCATAATGGCAACTTCTGTACCGGCGGAACGCGTATTTTCAAAAGCCGGAGAATTATTATGTAAAAAGAGAAACAGACTGAAAAACACTACAGTTGATAAAATATTATTTCTTAATTCTTTATTATAATATGATATTATTAATATCTAGTGTTATTGATTTCGATGTATTATAATATTTCCTAAGAATAAAAAAATTTAGATCAATGAATTATAGGTTATTGAATGCTACAACTTCTCTGATTTAGATATTCATATTATGTACATTCAGTAATACGGTTTTATGAACAATATAGAGCAAAACTTTAGTATCACTACCTAAGTATTATCGTTTAGGGATGAAAATAAGTATGTACTTTAATTTAATATTATTGTCGTTGTTATTTTAACCCTCCGGTACTCGCGCGTGTGCACGGAGTGCACGGAGGTCAGTTTTTGGCTGAAAAAAAAACGTTTTATCGTGATGTATTGTACCCAGCACCCCTATGTATTCTTCCAGCGGACATTTTTGCATAATGCTACGTACTTGTCAGGTTCAAATTCAGTTTGGAACTGTTTCTGATTGGATGAAAATGATAGTATGCCCCGTATCTTGCCAGCGACCGCGCCCGTGTACTCACAAGTTTTCCAGTTATCCGCCTCCGATTGCTTTGATTTTTGGATATGTTTTAGAGGACCGAAAAATAACATATACGTGTTTTTTTATTTTGGCCTGTTTGCGTGTTCAGGGGGTGAAACCACCCCTCAATGGTTTTCCAGGTATCCGCCTCCGATTGCTTTGATTTTTGGATATGTTTTAGAGGGCCGAAAAATAACATATACGTGTTTTTTTATTTTGGCCTGTTTGCGTGTTTAGGGGGTGAAACCACCCCTCAATGGTTTTCCAGGTATCCGCCTCCGATTGCTTTAATTTTTGGATATGTTTTAGAGGACCGAAAAATAACATATACGTGTTTTTTTATTTTGGCCTGTTTGCATGTTTAGGGGGTGCAACCACCCCTCAAAGGTTTTCAGGTGTTCGCCTCCGATTGTACTGGTTTTTGGATATGTTTTATGGAATCGAAAAATAAGATACACGTGTTTCTTTATAGCGGCCCGTTTTCATATTTAGGGGGTGAAACCACCCCTCAAAATTCATAAGGGGTACAAAATTTTGTTGAGTCAAATTTCATATGGAAAAACATATCCAACAACCAAAGCAATCGGAGATGATCACCTGAAAATTTTATACCTTGGGGGAAGCTTTCACCCCCTAAACATGCAAACAGGCCTAAATAAAAAACCACGTGTTTCTTATTTTTCGGTCCTCTAAAGCATATCCAAAAACCAGATCAATCGGAGGCGAACACATGAAAACATTTGAGGGGTGGTGTCACCCCCTAAACATGTAAACAGGCTAAAATAAAAAAATACGTATATCTTATTTTTCGGTCCTCTAAAACATATGCAAAAACCAGAACAATCGGAGGCGAAAACCCGAAAACCTTTGAGGGGTGGTTGCACCCCCTAAACATGCAAATAGGCCAAAATAAAAAAACACGTATATCTTATTTTTCGGTCCTCCAAAACATATCCAAAAACCAAAGCAATTGGAGGCGTACTTATGAGTACACGGGCGCGGTCGCTGGCAAGATACGCGGCATACTATCGTTTTCATTCAATCAGAAACAGTTCCAAACTGAATTTGGACCTGACAAGTACGTAGCATTATGCAAAAATGTCCGCTGGAAGAGTACATAGGGGTGCTGGGTACACTACATCACGGTAAACCGGTTTTTTCAACCAAAAAGGCTGCCGGCAGGTTAATAATACGTCACTGTGCATTCAGTGCACGACGCGAGTGCTCGCGTTACAAAACTAGGCGCGAGTACCGGAAGGTTAACTGTTTTAAATATCAGATAAATATAAACGTTTCGTTGAAATGTTAAATGAGTATCCAAAACTTCGAAAAATATGAAACAGGTATTGCAATTTTCATAGAGGTATCAAATAGGTATCAATACTTTCGTGAGGTATCAAACGGGTATCGATACTTTCATAGAAGTATCAAACGGGTATCGATACTTTCCTAGAAGTATCAAACGGGTATCGATACTTTCCTAGAAGTATCGAACGGGTATCGATACTTTCATAGAAGTATCAAACGAGTATAAATATTTGTGATACCTACGTCTTAGATACTATTCGATACCGCATCATAATTTCCGGGCTGGTATCGATAGTATTGATTTGGTATCGGTCCGATCACTAGTCGCTAGACTGCTTCTGGAGGAGTAGAGCGGCAGCCGCAGTGCGACTAGGAGATTCTGCCGTTATGGCGGAAAACAGACACTCATAGCATTGTGTTGTGTCTCGAGTAGCCTAGGCTGCTCATGAACCAGACGCGCATAGACTTTTTTTTTTTTTTTTTTTTTTTTTTTTTTTTTTTTGACGTGGAGAAATCCCTAACGGATATCCCGCCCCCCGGGGGAGGTACGGGGTTATGTGGGACTTGCACCCACTAAAACTCCACGGTGGTCGTCCTTGGGCGCGGAGTCGCGCGCTCGAGGGGAGGACTTTTTGCGGGAGCAAACTAGCGATTCATCCGCTACCTCCCTCTCAGCGCAGTGCAAACTCCGCGCTCAACAGCCCCGCGCAGCAACGCGCGGGGTCGTCCCAAAACTCCGGCGACGCGAGACGGACCACGCGTCCGCGTCGCCACTTCTGGGGGGGGGTCGCATGATGTTGTGGAGGGGTGAGCGTGCCCCCCGGCACCCCCACCCCGCGACCCCCCGCGGTCGAGCAGTGACCCGGACGCGGCCCGAAGGGTCGCGGCCGGACGGGGAGGCGGCACTAGGTCATATGGTCAATTGACCGCCGCACTCACCCTGTACCTGCTCGACCGCCTTCCTCGGGAGCGCGCTAAAAACGGCGCCAATGGCGCGGCTCCCGGGGGAGCAGCCGACCATCTGCTGCTCCCCCGGGGGGGGGGGGCTTTGACACGAGGACCCCCCCTGATCGTATCTCCGCCGTCGCGCGTCGCGCCCTGCCACGACGCGACGCCGACGGCAACTCGCGGCTAAGGCCGCCTCCTTCCCGAGGCGCCCTGAAAAGGGCGCCTCCGACCCGGGGTAATGCCGACGGGGAGCGGGGGTGATGCACGAAACTACGTCACCGCCCTACCTCCCCCGGCCCCGGGTCATCTCCTTCCCCTCCTGCTTCCGGCACTCCGAGGGGCGGCTATGCGGGACGGATGCCCGGTGCGGATCCGGTCCCGCTCGGCCTCCTCCTTCTCTTCCATCAACGCCTCCGCAAAAGCGGAGACGACCCTCCAACACTCCCGGTCTCCTGCCATCCGACGCACGACCGTCGGTAGCGAGAGATCGGGGCCCAGCTGCGCCTCGAGGACACGCCGATCGTCCACCCACTCCCGGCATCTAGCCAGGGCGTGGTCGGCCGTGTCCTCGTCGCCCGAGTCGCAGCTGAAGCACTGCGACGACTCCTCCCGCCCTATGCGACGCAGGTATGTGCCGAAGCAACCGACACCTGTTATGACCTGCGTCAGGCGGAAGGTCAGCCTGCCATACCCGCGCCCCACCCATTCGTCCAGAATGGGCAGAAGCGCCCCGACAACGCGACCCTCCCGATATTTCGGGAGGGCCAACCACTGGTGCCATTTGGCCACCATGCGTTGCCGGGCCTGGCCCCGCACCACTTCATGTCCGCCGGCATTCGGGCCCCCAGCGTCGCGAAGATCACGGACGGCGGAATAAACTTCCGCCTCCATCTCCGCGAGCAGGTGGAATGGGGGGGACCCAGCCAAAGCGGACAGTTCGGCGTGTGACACCGTGCGATACGCTCGCACGGATCGGAGGACCGCCTGGCGGTGAACCCTTGCCAAGAGCTTACGCCCGACGCGGCAGTCCTCCAGGTCGCCGGCCCATATAGGCGCGCCGTACAGCGCCATGAACCGGAGGACCGTCACATATAGCCGCCGAACCCCCTCGTGTGGTCCACCCAGGTTGGGCATGATTCGCCTGAGGGCGAATACCTGCTTCTCCAACCTGGGGGCGAGGGCTTTGAAGTGGCGCGTGAATCGCCAGTAGGTGTCCAGGGTCAGACCGAGATACTTCATCTCTCGGCCGACCCTGATGCAGGCGTCCCCGATCCTCAGGGACGCTCCGTTGGGGACACCGCTCCCAACCCTGTCCGCGAGCCACATCGCCTCGGTTTTCTCCAAGGCGACTCGCAGACCGAGCGTCCCGATCGAGGCTATTACGCGTCGCAGCGCTTCCTCGGCGAGGCTGATCGCCTCCCTCCAATTTTGCCCGGAGGCCACCACCAGGGTGTCGTCGGCATAGCACACCAACGACACCCCCAGCGATGGCATCACGACCCGCAGTACCGCGTCGTAGGCGAGGATCCACAACAGGGGCCCTAAAACGGACCCCTGCGGGACCCCTCGGTACACATACGTCACCCCGTCGCCCTCCCGACCGACGTACGAGACCACACGGCCGTGGAGAAAGTCCCAGACCAGGCGGCGAAGGTAGAGCGGGACGTTGTGATACAACAACGCCCGCTCGATCGCCGCCCAGGAGACGGTGTTAAAGGCGTTGGCGATGTCCAGTGACACCGCCACGCCCACACCGCCCCCCTCGACCGCCCGGCGCGACAGCGATCGTACCATCTGGATGGCATCGATGGTCGATCGCTGCCGCCTGAAGCCGTATTGGCGGTCGGACAGGTCCGGGCCCACGGCCTCCAGGTGCTCGCACAGGCGGGCAGCTATTACTCTCTCGAGTAGCTTGCCCGCCTCGTCCAGGAGGCAAATCGGCCGATACGCCGAGGGTGACTCCGCGGGTCTACCGGGCTTCCGGAAGACGCGCATAGACTATAGCAATCCTGGCGCGGCCGCAGCAGTCGCAGCCGCCCATAGGAGTTGAGATGAATGCTTTCCATTGTACCAGTGTACTGCGGCTACAGCCGCAGTCACCAGCCGCGGTCGCTAGCGGCTGTAGCCGCCCATTGGAACGGCCACCTTAAGAATTTCCGAGAAGTTGGACATAAGACCCGGCGCGACCAAGGCGAGCATGACCGAGTGGGGCTACGGATCCCCACCACCAGCGACCCGAGCTGTCAGGATACCGCCTGAACTTCGAACCGCTGTAAGCCTTTTTTTTTTATAAACAATGTTTATTGGAAAGGATGGTACATTTGCGTAGTTTAAAAGGCACCAACAACATAAAATAAAATTGCCAGACAATCGTTTTCTTATATCTAATTGCCTGAGCGCGTCGGAAACTTTTAGATAAACGTAAGTGCTAACCAAGATAGCTGTAAAAAAAAAGAAAAAATCTTTGGTATAAATAATATTGCTCCGTTATACAATCTATATCACATTCCAAAGTGATATACATCATGGGAAAAGAAACGTTGCCTACATATGGGGCAAAGGATAAAACCCACGAATCTATCTTAATAATCTTAATGGATATAACTAAAAACTATGGCTACAAACTAGACTTAAAAGATAAGAATATGTACAAAGGAACCGTTGACCATGGTCACCCATATGGCCTGTATTGCACTCAATTTATGCCTAATAATATAAAAAGTTGTTCTATTCAGGTTAGTGATTATTCGCACGGAGGAGTCTTAGTCGACGATCAGCAAGGTTTGATATGTGTTTACTATTGTCAGATAGCCATCAGTACCTATCAAAATTGAGTCTTCGAAAGTCGAAGAAATCTCTTTTGGGAATATCTGTAGAGAACTTAAAACTAGTTCTATTAGTCCAAAAGTCTAAGTGGGAGGATGCTATTCTTTTATCAGCTCTGTTGTGGCGCCAATGGAATAGTAGCGGGATATTGTCAGAATTCTGAATTAATCGTACGTTATCACAATACATGAATGCCTCTGGAGACACATACCCTATGTTGAGCTGCCTGCGCGTGATGTTGTTCCCTTGGGAAGCAAGGGAATTAATAATTGCGTTATCGATATTTTTTAGTTTACAAAAATAGTCTCGGGTGAGGTTAATCATAAAAGTATCAATTCTCGGAATCTCTGCCTTGTTATATAAAATCTGATTCCTGACAAAATGTTGCCAGCCAGAGCTTTCAGTCCTATAAAGACGTAGGCATGCTCGAAGACATTTGCGCTCAAATACTCTGATTTTTTCAGATGACGTGTGGTTAATGTTCCATAATAATGGTGCGGCATATGTAATATTTGGTCGGACTGATAACAAGTATAGTATTACTTTAGTTTTGTGGGTGAGATACTTATTATAAAATAATCTACTGTTAGCGAGGAATGCTTTATTGGCTTTTTCAATCTGAGAATCTATATGTCCATTTCCCCGGAGCAGATAATCCAAGTCAACTCCCAGATATTTCACAACTTTTTTGTGGGGAATCAAACTTAAGTTAGCAGTGCCTGGGATAGTAGCTGATATTTGAAAGTCATTACTACCAGCTTTTGCTTTAGATGACAGCTTATCTACCGGTTTGCGGAAGAGGATTGTCTTACATTTATGAGGGTTCAGTCTTAAATTCCAGGACATTAACGGTTTATAATATCTACTAAGGAGTCTAGTTTGTTTTGTACTAAGTTAACTCTATTTTCAGCTACATATACTATCACATCATCGGCGAAGGCCAAAAAGCCTGCCTTCCTCTGTTCGTTTTTAATTAAATTAGGGAGATCGCTCAGGTATATATTAAATAGGATCGGGGAATTGACTGTGTCTTGTTGTAATCCCTCCTCGTTTGTGACCTCGTTCCGTGGAGGTCAACTACTGGACGGGTGGTTGAGTGAATGAGGCCGAGTAAACTGGCTAACACGGATTTATTTGGCTGACTAGAGTACAGAGGGGCCCGGCCAGGTCTTTGCAGGCTAACAGTCGAAACGGTGCTTATTCTAGACTTAGAACTACGACTTAGACTAGATCGGCGAGCGCGGTCGCGGCGCGAGGTTCGGCGGCGGAGCGCGGTCGGCGCGTCGCGGTCGCGGCGCGAGGTTTGGTGGCGGAGCGCGGTTGGCGCGTCGCGGTCGCGGCGCGAGGTTCGGCGGCGGAGCGTGTCGGCGGTGATGCAAGGAGAGGGGGGTGTCGGTCGCACCGGTGCCTTGGCTGTGGTCTCCACCAATGGCCCTGACCAGGAAGTCTTGAGTCCGCTCGCCCAGTGGGTAAAACCCGCGGGAGAAACGGAGACTGTAGGATGTCCTCCGGGGCAGACAAAGTCTGTCCCTAAGATTGACGGTGGATGTCGACCTGCGTCCAAAGGTAAGCGAACTCGCTGTCCTTTGGGAGCCGTGGAGGTAAGCGGAACCAAAAATACGCAGTGATACAGCTTGTGGTATGCCCCCGCGACCTATGCCCTCGTCCGCACATTTTCGGCAGCGAGAGAGTTACTCAGTGCGCAACCCTCTCGTGTCGATTCTCGGAAACGCGCGGACGAGTGGGGGGGGGGGCAAGACCGTTGACGCGCCGCGGTACGCTCCGCTTCGCTCGGAGGCATGGTGGGGGGTAAGATCGTCGTCCCACCGGTATACTCGTTACACGTTTAAAAACTCTGTGGAGGAGAGGGAACCACCATCCCACGTAAAGAAGGACTTGTTCGAAATCGTGTACCATATCAAGTTTAGCAGCCAGGAAGGGAATTTTTTTTGTGCAATTTATAAATGAGACCATTTAACCATATTGAATCAAAAGCCTTCTCAATATCAAGGAGGGCTGCACCAACAAGGTAGCTGTTGCCATCTTTCAGGTTTAAATAAGACAGGAGTTTGTGTACTGCATGTGTTGTAGAATGTTGGTCTTTAAATCTGTACAGGAAACCGGCAGCTTAGCGCCATCTGCTGGGCGCGAGTCCCAAATTCTGCAGGCATAGCGCTGGTTTGCCTACTCACTCATGCGAAGCGTCGATCACGGCCCCTTCCATCGATATGGGATCGATGGAAGGGGGAGAGAGAGCGCTTCCCGGAAATCGCGAGAAGATTCCTCGATCACTCTCTCCGTGGATTCTATTATAACAAGTACCTTGGTTTGCTGCATGCTTGCTTTTGCTTAAGTTGCTAATCACTAGAATTTCGCTGCTTATTGCTTGTTCGCGGGAGTGCTTAATTGCTTAATCGGTTATTGCTTAATCGCCAATTCTGCTTAATTACTTAACTGCTATAGTTCTGTGCGCTACGTAAATGAAACTCTGTAATAATTAGACTTAATAATACATTTATTAGACTCATAACTATAAAATAAGACAAAGTGTAAACTGAATAAAGTAACGTAAGCTCAATTGTGGTATTACGCGCGCCTATCGATCCGAACGGTCTGTATCCTGCAAAACTCTCTAAACAAAATCCAAATTGCTGTTCGGGTATTATTCTGTTATTCTGTTATTTCGTCGTTAATGGCCGCTTCAAATACTTTACTAATACTAAGTGTTAAACTAATGGGTCGGTAACTTGAAGGATCTGAAGGGCTTTTCCCCTTCTTCAAGATCGGCAAGACTTTGGCACATTTCCAAAATTTGGGGAAATAACTATGGTTAATTGCATTGTAAAATAGGATGGTTAAGTTCATTATTATGTTTATAGGGAGGTGTTTTAAAATGATTGGGGGAATGCCATCCAGACCACTGGAGGATTTGTTCGGTAGTCTCCTCAGCACAGAAGCTACTGAGGAGGGGTTACAGAAGGGGTGTAGTACGTCATTGAAATGAATAGGACAGATAGCGGTATTATTTGCGTTAAATTGAGTAATCGTTCTGCCCTGCTCTCTAAAGGAGGTAAAGTCCTGCTTGAGGGCTAGCGCGGAAGTGTCAAGTATCTCTTTCAACCGAGTATTATTGTTTAGAAAACGAGGAGAATTAATGGACTCGTAGTACGCATCCATAATATTCAGCTTATCCACCGGGGAAGAGAAGGCATACTTATTATCAATTATGACAGCGTTAGCAATGTCACAAGAGCACCTGTCTAGGATGGATATCTCATCTCGCTGAATGTGCAGCTCCTTGATATGTGTTTAATCTAATGCCTGGTGGAGGCGGTGTGGATTGCCACTGGTAATGGCCAGGGAAGGGATGCACTCCAAGAAGAATTCGGGTGGTCGATGACGGCACGTTTATTGGCCGAAGTGGGCGTCGTACAATGGACACGAACACTCCACACAGAATTCGAACAGACCACACACGACTTAACAAGATACGACGACAACACTCAACGGAAACTATGTACAAAACTATGTACACTGAGCGCAGGGCGCGGATGGCTCGAAGGGCCGTTTTCGTGAGATTCAAAACTCGTGGGTCGCTGGGCGACAAGAGATTTAGATATTTCGTGCGTGCGAGAGCGTGTTGTTGTCGTCACAGGTGTTCTTCGAACTAACTGCCGGATTCTTGGAAGCGCGCAACGCTCGAATCCGGGCAAAAACGTGTGACGTAGGTAACCGTCTTACCGGACGGTTTGTCACCGTGTTTACACGCTCTCGCACGCACATTTAAATCCGTGCAACAGCTGAGCGCTGAATCTCGGCTGCAACATTCCGCCCGCCTCGGCTCGGTCGACCGAGCCGATCGTGACGGACGCCGGCGTCAGGCGTCCGCCCGCCGTGACACGCAGTGACGCGACAAGGTGGACCGGAGTGGCGCGTTACATTGGTTGCGAGGTGGTACAGTCATTGTTCACGTCGTGGTCTCCGTCAGCAGGAGCGGGGGCACACGGAAGTAACACGACGCGGGTGATCGGCCGCAGGGATTCGCAGGGGTGCCACCGAATGCACGGGAGGGTCGCGTCGCTCGGAGCACGAGGAGTTGCCGGTACATCGCGTCGATGTCGGCCTTGAGGACGAAGCGAGGGAGGCGCCAGTCGAGCGAGCGCAGGAGGGCGATCGCGGGCAGGCCGAACTCGCCGACATCGAGCGGATGTCCGGTCCTCAGAAGGAGTCGGACGGGGTCGCGATCGTCCGCCCACCGTGGGCACGTGCTCACGACAAACCGCTCGCAGCGTGTGTCGTCTGGATCGAGGGTCGGGGGCACGGTTGCTTCGTCGACCCTCCAGAAACTTCGGAGGCACCCCCCGGAGGTCGGTCTCCACGGTCACGGTCTGGGCCGTGACGTGGTGCACCGCACCGGCGGCGGGCGAACGACCGTTGGGACCGGAGACAATCCATCCGAAAATGGTCTGTTGCGCTATCAGGGCCGAAGGGGTGCCGCGACGAAGCCCGGGGAGCAGCAGGGCTCCGAAATAGTCGGCGCCGACGATCAGGTCAATCGGGCGACTGGCTGACGGATCTGGATCCGCGAACGTCAGACCGGCGAAATCCTTCCGCTGCGTGGTCGGAGTCCACTCGTGCACGTACGAGGACACCTTGGGCACAACATGGGCGGTGATGGTAATAGCTGCCGGGGGTGCTCCAGCAGGCGGCGTCAAGGTCAGCCTCACCTGCGACTGCGAGGCTCCCAGTTGGCCATCCAGAGCGCCGACAAGGTTGGTCACGTGCGGTTGCCGGGGGAGACCCAACATCTGGACCACTGACTCCGACACGAGAGACACCTGTGCTCCTTGGTCCAGCAGGGCGCGAATGGTCAGCACATCGCCGCCCGATGACCGAACGCCGACGATCGCGGTGGCTAGCACCACTGGCGCTCCATCCGTACTCGCGGGCGACGCGATAGAATTTATCGCAGCCTCGCGGGGCTGCTCTCCGTTTGCCGAAGGGCCCGCAGCGACCTCGTCGGCATCGTGAGTATCGGGTAATGTTTCGGCGTTTGACGGATGGAGCAGCGAGTGATGCCGCCGGCCGCAATGCGAGCACGTGGCCGCGACGGGGCAGGACGGGGCCATGTGGCCGGGCGCAAGGCAATTATAGCAGACGCGCTTGTCAGCCGCGAGTTCGCGGCGCTGGTCGAGGCGAAGGGCTTTAAACGCCGGGCACCGATACATTGCATGTCGCGCCCGGCACACAGGGCATTGGGAATTCGTCCCGTACGACGAATGGTCTGGCGCAGGGTTGGTCGTGCAGACCCGAGCGACGGACACGCGCGACGATTTCCCGGCCTGGCCTCGATCGGGTTTGGCGGCTTCCTTCGCGAGTCGCGCGGCGTCAAGCGATTGAATTCGGGATTTCATAAATCTGTCGAGCTGCGCGTAAGAAGGGGGGTCGGTGCTGACGCCAAGCGAGAGCTCCCATTCCTCTATCAGCTCGGGATCGAGCTTCATCGTCGTCAGGGCGACGATGACATCATCCCAGTGTTCGGTGGGGCGTCCTAGGTTGGCGAGGAGAGAGAGCGCTCGATTGGTGGGGGCCCGCAACCGCTGCAGCTCCGCGGCCGACGCGCCCGCCATCGGCGGCAGAGTGAGAAGGTCGCGCAGGTGTGCCGAGACGACAGGGACAACGCGGTGCCGAAATTGGCCTCGGTAATGGTGATGTGAGCGATCGTCTCGGCCGCCTGTCCCTCCACCGCCGACTGCAGATACTGCAGCCGTGTCGCATTGCTGAGGGTCGCGTTCCCGATGACCAGCGACGTAAACAAATCGCGAAAACTCGGCCACTCCGTGTACGCACCTGAGAATTTCGGCAACGCGATGTGCGGAAGGCGCGCCAGGCCTTTGCTGGAGTCCCCGCTGGTCGGCTCCGACGTTCCCGAAGTTGGCGGCGTCTGGAAGGACCGGATGACCTCCCGCAGGAAGTCCCGCGCTGCCCAATACTCGTCCTCAGCCCGGACGAACTCCTCCTGCGCGACGAACGGGCACGCCGTCCTCTCGGCGTCCGGCAGCAGGAGCTCCAGCTCCAGATTGAGGGCCTCGCACCGGGCCCACGTCTCGGTCAGCTTGGCCAGGCGGTCCTCGGCGTTTTCCTCCGTAAACTTCGCCCTCCCCATCTTCTTAAAATTTGCGAGAAGGCGAACGGATCCCTGGAGGAGCAGGCGAATCTCCTTCACCAACGCCTGCCATCTTGGAGGTGATGTCGGAGTATCCTCGTTGTCTCCATTCCGGTTTGTTGGAGTCATCTTTCAAAGCGATCCGGCTCGAAGGACCAAAATGTTTAACCGGTTGCCTAGTGGAGGCGGTGTGGATCGCTGGGACTGGCCAGAGAAGAGATGCACTCCAAATTGGTGACGTTGACGGCACGTTTATTAGCCGAACTGGGCGTCGTTGCAACAATATATATACAACACGCAGAGATATCACGAACAAAACACTACTCACAAAACACGCAGTCAACACGAGACACGAATATGTACAAACTATGTACAGGGCGCTGGGCGCGATGACTCGAAGGGCCGTTTTACAGTGGTGGGTCGCTGGGCGACAAGAGATTTTCACGATTGTGCGTGCGAGAGCGTGTTGCCTTTGTTCGAAGGTGTTCGAGGAACTAACGGTCGGATTCCGGGAAGCCAACGTTCGTACCGTGCAAAAACGGGTGACGCGCGTAACCGTCTTGACGAACGGTGCGTCACCGTGTTGACACGCTCTCGCACGCACATTTAAATTCGCGCACCAGCTGAGCGCTGGAGTTCGGCCGCAACAGATTCGGAGATGGCTAGAGAAATCCCATTACTAATAGTTTGCAGGTTTTCATCAATTTCAGAAATAGAAAGATTCCTGTCTGCAGGCACAATATTTTGGTATATACTTGACAGCTTTTTGTGAAGCGGTCCCAATTAGTGGTCTTAATGTTATAACAGTGATTGTTAGAGTCAGCATTGCCAACTGGGACAGAATCATTGGGTAATTCAAAGAATAACGAGAGAGCTGTGTGGTCGCTGTCATAAGGTAAGGAGGCGGCCTTTCCACCAATATTGTTAATCAGTTTTAGTCTAGAGTCTATCAGGCAAATGTCCAGATAAGTTTGGGCTGGCTTGGACGAGGGGAATGCCGGCGTAATTATTCTAAGCTTAAAGTTGCAATCAAAATTGTACTCCCACTGGCCGAGGTATCTACCTCTCTGGTTGTTTGACCTGTCACCCCATATTTTACGTCTTGCGTTGAGGTCATCAGCAATTATATAGTAGATATTATTGTCATATAACTTATGACTATAAAATAAGTTGTCTAACTCATCAATAAACAACTGCCTATTATCTTTTTTGGCATAAACGCTTATTAAAAATAGGATCCCATTGCTATGGGTATACAATTTGATAACAGAGTATTCTAGAATTTCATATTTATCAACGTACGGTAAGAACACTTCTTCAAAAGCTAAGCCTTTTTTTACCAGAATGGCTGTTCCTCCACCTTGGGTCGAATTAGGTCTGTCCCTTCTGACCAGATTATAATCCTTAAAGGAAATTTTATGTCTACCGTTAAGATTGGTTTCAGAAAAAAAAAATGAAGTTGTGATCAAAATTTTGGAGGAACTGAATTAATTCTAATCTACGGCAGTTAGCCACTATTGAGTTTACGTTAATGGTTGCTAATCTGATAAGTCTACTGTGGGAGCTGTTATTACTCATTACAATTAGATGATAAAGAATTGATTATAAACTCTATTTTAGCTGTATTAGCAGCGATTTGAGACGCAAGTGACTGGAATTGCTTAGTAACCAAGGCGGCTATTCCACTCATAAGGTCATCAACCCAATTAGTAGAAGGAGGGGGGTGATGGTAGTCCTCACAACGAATCTTGATTCCCCTGGGTGTTGGGGGCCGGGGGGGCTTCATATCTAGAGCAGATGTATATGTGGGCTTCACAGCCGCATGTCGTTGTGGATTAGAGTTCGATACTGCTTGTGCAAACGAGGTGCTGTCTCTCACAAATGCCGCTATGGTGTTGACGGTCTGCAATTTCTTCCGGGTTTGGGACTCGTTATGTTCTCCCTTTTTATTCAGTACGAATTTGACGAAAGGGCAGCGCTTATAGGAGGCCGGATGTCCTGCCTGTTTACAGTTCGCACATGTGAGAGCAGTTCTATTGTCTTGTGAGTCAATGTCGGGGGAGGGTTAGGGGTTATGTGGGACACGAACCCACTAAAACCTCCAAAGTGGTCATCCTCTAGTGTCGGAGCTGCGCGCCTGGGGGGCGGGACTTGCGCGAGGTCAAACTAGCGATTACATCTCCCCCCCCCCCTGTGCATAAGCAGCTCCGACACAACAACCCAAATCTTGGGGTCTTCCCTGAGGGCGCATTTACCTCCCCCAGCTGAATTGTCCAGCTTCGGCGACGCGCGGCGGACCACGCGCCCGCGTCGCCACTTCCGGGGTCGCTGCTACCAAGGCGGGTGGAGTCCCCCGACACCCCTACCCCACGACCCCGCGATCGGGCATCGTTGGAGAAGTCTCGTTGGCCAGCCTCAAGGGCTACCCCGAACACCGCGTACCCCCCGGGGGGCCGTTACGGCGGCCGGGGACCTGGCGTAGCCGCACCCGGCCAGCCCCCGGGAGATCGACTGGCGATACGCCGCAAGGGCTGCCCAACCGACCAACAAAACCCCCTCCGCCACGATCGCATCAAAGGGGGAACGGCTATGCATCAGCCACTCCCGGGGAGAGGGGGGGTTCCTCCGTGACCGTCCTCCACTGTGCGGGGTGCGCCGAACACCCTCCCACAAAAAACACACAAACCTTTCCCTTTCCCCGGGGAAGGGGTAAAATTGCGGCGCGGCCCGGAGCCACCGGGGGAGCGGGGCGATCTAGAATAGCGAAGTCGCCGCGCGGCCACCCCCCGCTCCGGGTCACCTCCGCCGCCTCCTACCAGCGTGCCGCCTGGGGGCCGCGAGGCGGGACGGGTGTCCGCTATCTCACGGTCCCGCTCCGCCTCCTACTTCTCGAGCATCACCAGCTCCGAGAAGAGGGAGCGGTCCAACACTCCCCGTTCCTCGCCATCCGACGCAGGTCCGTCGGCAGCGAGAGATCGGGACCCAGCTGCGCCTCGAGGACACGGCATCGGGCCAGGGTGTGCTCCGCCGAATCCTCATCGCCCGAGTCGCAGCTGTGACACCGCGACGTCGCCTCCCGCCCGATACGACACAGATAGTCCCCGAAGCATCCGACTCCGGTCATCATCTGTGTCAGGCGGTAGGTAAGCCTGCCGTACCTGCGCCCCACCCAGTAGCGCCTCGACAACGCGATCCTCCCGATGCTCCGGGAGGGACAGCCAGTCCACCCACTTGGCCTCCATGCGTTGCCGGGCCTGACCCCGCGCCACCAAGTGCCCGTCAGCCGGTGGCTCCCCCGCCTCGCGGAGAGCTCGGACGGCGGAATAGACTTCCGCCTCCATCTCCGCGAGTAGGTGAAACGGGGGGGACCCGCCCAGCGCGGACAGTTCGGCGTGTGACACCGTGCGGTATGCCCGCACGGCTCGGGAGTCGGTCACGGACCTCAAATCCTTTTACTTCACCGTCTGCGACTGCGTCGAGGCCCTCGCCGCCATGGAACGTCCGTTTGATGCCACGGGAGACTGGTTGGTCTAATGGGTCGTCGAGAAGCTGGATCTGCGGTGGCGAAGAGAATGGGAGACGCAGCTCGGCCCCCAGACGACCCCTTCGACCTTTGACGAGCTCAAGGCGATCATCGAAACCCGGATCACCAACGTCCGAGCTCTGGAGAGGGGCAAAGCTAAAGGCCAGTCGGAAGGACGCATAGCTAAACCTGCCGGAGGCTAGAGGTCAGCAAAGGTGCTGCAAGTGACGAAGGCCCAACGCTCACCGGAACAGTGCGGGTTTTGTGGAGGTAACCACTTCGTGCTCTTCTGCGGCGCCTATAAAGCGAAAAGTGCAAGTGAACGTCGCGAAGCACTGGTGACCGTGAACCTGTGCTTTAATTGCTTGGGACGACACCAAGTAGCGGAGTGCCCTTCCGAGAAGCGATGCCAGCGATGCGAGAGGAAACACCATACCCCGATACACGAGGACGACGAGGTCTCGGACACTCCCGAAGAGCCCCCAGTGTCGACCAACACGTCACGTCTCGAAGTCCCCGCTCTCCCCGCCGTCCTGCTGCGACGGCCCGGATCCAGGTGCTACCTCCCGACGGGGAACCTCAAGAAGTGCGAGCGCTCATCGACCTGGGTAGCGAGGTGTCACTGGTCAGCGAGGCCCTGGTCCAGCGCCTACGACTGCCCAGGAGGCCGTCCAGCATCCGCATTGTTGGCATCGGCGGGCGGCACGCTGAACGGGCTCATGGAAAGGTGTGCCTAGAATTCAAAGCTAGGTCTACCTCTGCCGGACGCCAGACGATAACGGCGTTAGTACTGCCGCGTATCACGTCCTACCAGCCACGCTTAGGCACACGGACAGGGTCCTGGGCTCACCTGGACGGTCTTTCCTTGGCGGATCCTGATTTCACCGGGGATTCACTGCGTGTGTGCGTCACGCAGCTCGGGTGGCTTCACAGCTGATGGGTGACCTTCCAAGTCCCAGGGTAAACCCGTCGCCGCCTTTTTCACATACAGGCGTGGATTATGCGGGGCCAATGGAAATAATTAAGAGCGTTCATCGCGGCCAACGAGCCACCAAACATTACGTCGCCGTCTTTGTTTGCCTCGCCACCAGGGCGATTCACTTAGAAAGCGTTGAAGATTATACCACTGACGGCTTCCGGGCTGCGCTTGATCGTTTTGAGGCTCGACGTGGTCTGTCGTCCGATATGTACAGCGACAACGGCACGAATTTTCGCGGTGCCGATTGTGAGCGTAGCAGGAGTTTTCGGGCGATCTTGAAAGACCCGAAATTTCGCGACACATTAGCGAGTGACGTCACCACTTGGCATTTCATTCCCCCCGTGGCTCCACACTTTGGGGGACTTTGGGAGGCTGGGGTGAAGAGCCTGAAGCACCACCTTCGACGAGTGGTCGGCACCCACGTTTTGTCCAAGGACGAGTTTTCTACCCTGCTATGCAAAATCGAGGGGTGTTTGAACTCGCGACCGTTAAGGCAGGGTCCCACTAGTGCAACTGCGCGCCGCGCACGACGTTTTCGTCCACTTGAAAGGGTCTAATTTATGAGGCCGCGCGCACGAAATGGGCCGACGCACAGTGGGTTGAAATCCCAGAAACATGGTAAAAATATGAAAGTAATTTTTGATATTTACAAAAATGAGTATACTAAAGTTTTCGCGGTCGCTGATTACGAATCTGAACTCAAAATGGCAAAAAAAAAAATATCAGGGAATATCAAGATGGGTCGATTTATGTATTAAAAAATATATGGTTCCATTTAAAAAAATCACCACTGCCGTCGTGGAAACATGTGTTAATTAAATATCTCGTTACAACAATAGTATTAGGATTCACATCTGAAAATAACAATAGATATAAATATTTCAATTAACAGTGTTTGCAAAAAGAAATTATTTTCATGTACTGGGAACCGTTTTGAATAAACTGAAATTTTAGGGATTGGAGCAAAAGCGAGCAAAATCTGAAAGTTAATCTCAGTTCTTTAATAATCAGAGATGATAACTGTGCAAACAAAAATGCTTGATCGGACTTGGAAGTTAACTAAATGTTTAATTGTTTTTGTAGATCAGCTATGGTAATTAAGGTTATACGAGGCAATTTTGAATTAAACATTATGAAGGTATTATTGCTTGCCGCAAACGTATAACAACAAAAAGTAATTAAATAAACACCTGAAATTGACGTCTTCATCGCGAAACAGAAGTTTAAAACACAGAAAATACAAAAAATAGCTACACAAAATCGTTTGATAAATCGCTTGGAATAAACATGTAACGGAGTTCCTACAGCTAACTGTTTTTGACCGACTCGGGAAAGGAAGGAAGAGTTGTAGAAGGCTGTGGATATACGTTTTATTGTGCGCACATATTTCAACTATACCAGGGATAAAAAATTAGATGTTTAAACATTTTTTTGTATTTCGATTTTTCGCCAAATTTTGGGGTCTCCTACCCCACTGTGCGACGCTCTGCCAGGCGCGCACGCGGATGCTTGGCACGCACGTCGAAGACAGTGGAAAATACTAGCCTCCTTTTCTACATCGTGCTTTCTTTATCTAAATAAAGCTAGCGCCGGCGGTTGGGTCAGTAGCCGAAACAACGCCTTCACACTTCATAGTGCTTCAGATGTTTGAAGGGGTTTACTACGTCGCGGTGACCGATTGCTGAAAATTGTCCACTCTATTTTTTATCACGCGGCACAGTTGGAATAGGCCTACAGGGGATACCACTGACAAAAAAAACGCATCGATAATAGTACCCCATGGGTGATGTGGAAACCTATTGATACGGGTGTCGCCCCAATGCGCCACGCGCGGTTCATACGGCACGGGCCTGAGGCGTCGAGGCTTCTGGGCCGCCGCGGGGGCCAAGACGCGCGGCGGGAGAAAGGAGGCGTCGCCTCGGCCGAAAAGATCACTTAATTCCGATGCCTGGTGTATTACAATTATGAAATATCTAGAAACAAGTTACCTATCGTGGCAGTATAATTGTTGCTATTTACAGCAGTAATTATCGTGTTATTGCTTGCTTTAATATATAAACCAATAGTAATAGACCATAAATACAAGCGTACAAGTGATATGTAAAAGTAAAAAGTACATTTGCGTTGGAAAATACACATTTTTTTCAGTCTTTTCGACGATGTGCGGCGTGCATTCGCGTGCTCGCGTGGCAGAGAAATCCCGGCATAACGCGCACACGATCGCTTTCGACGCGCGCGTTCTTGTAAAAGTCGACCCTTTCAAGTGCTCCAAACTGCTCGAAAATCCAAGAAACTCGTAAATCTGACCCGTGCGCGGCGCGCAGTTGCACCAGTGGGAACGTCTTTCTGCAACAAATCAGCCATGCGCGTCGAAAAAAACGTGCGCGGCGCGTCGTTGCACTAGTGGGACCCCGCCTTTAGCTGCGCTTACCGACGATCCGTCGGATCTTTCAGTGTTAATCCCCGGTCATTTCTTGATCGGACGTCCGCTTGTAAGCGTACCGGAGGAATCGATGATCGAAATTAATTCGAATCGGCTATCGCGTTGGCAACGCATCCAATCGATGCAAGAGCAGATCTGGCGTTATTGGGTCACTGATTATCTACAATCGCTACAAAAAAAAGACAGAAATGGTCCGTGTCATGCACCGATTTGAAAATCGGCGAATTGGTTCTCTTAAAGATCAGCCTTTTACCCCCTTCTAAGTGGGACCTCGCGCGTATTGTTCAGGTACATCCCGGATCGGATGGCCGGTTCGTGTTGTGACCGTTCGCACTTCCAAGTCCGAGTTCAAACGCCCGATCACTCAGATCTACCGCCTCCCCTCGTGGATCATCAAATGATCAACGAGAAATCTGTACATAGTTGTATATACGTATAATATGATAAAGGGGTTCCCTTCTAAGCAAAAACACACGGTTGATTCATCTAAAATATAGAGATTTATTATTAATTACATAATAGTATGTATTGCATACTTCCCACGTGCTATATTAACCTAAAATATAGAGAATCAACAATTAAATGTTTGTGCTTCCCTATATTGTCTCAACACAAGACGAGTGTAACTGTCACTCTGTCTATCTATCTATTTACTTCTACTGACCTCTCCAGTCCCGACATCTCTCGAGCATATCTGGCTCACCGACACATACACAAAGCTTACATACGTTCTACCTCTTAGTTCTTAAGCCCGTGTATATATACTGTAAATAATTTTGTTAACGATAAATGGCCACCTCCCTTCCTTCCTAGATCGGAATATAGTGTTGCGAGCATCCTATGGATGGAATTCCATGGCCCGCTGGTGCTCGCGACAAAGACAAGAAGACAGCGAGAAGAAGGCGATCGGACCGATCGCCTGTCAAGCTGTCACTTGATAAGCAGACGCCATCGCGAGCAGAACTATATAGAGATCCTCCTATATTACATTCCTGTTATTATAAAGAGTTCCAGTTGTATGTGTTATCATTCGTGTTATACCTTAAAGTCCTACTATGTCTTCCCGAAAATATAACAATATATATTCCAAACGGCACCAGCCGGTGCAGTGTACACATCCTGCTTGCGACATTTACTTGTGGTGCGTGCGATGGAGCCCTCGTTTTGTATCCTGGGGATACGAGGCGGGCGGCATTTTCGAGATTGGCTTTACTCAAGGTCGTGCGAGACCTTGACTAGGAACACTGGTTACCTGCTAACCGTGTGTGACCCGCTTTCGCGGGGCACGGTGGACTAGAGGAATAGTTCCGTTGCCGGCTCAGTCGGGATGTCGCGGGTCCGTCGGAATGAACACTCACGTTGGCTGGTATAATAGCTAGTTTATTGTGTCCTGGTCCTTAAACTAACCGAACGCGAGTTAGACTCGCGGCGCGAGACGGCTTATTTCTAGGCTTAATAACTAGGCGGCTTATTACTATTCTTACTTCTAGGCGTCTTAACGGCTACGATCTTAAGACTAGTTGCTACGAGCTAGCGGCGGACTTATCCTAAGTATTCTTAACGGCTACGCGGCTTTTGGCGGCGAGCGTCGGCTACTGGCCGGTCGGCGGCCTCGGCGGCTGGCGGCGTTAGTCGGCGCGAGTCGGCGGCACTCGGTAGTGCTCGGCCGTGTTCGGGGACAGGTCGGAGTTTACTGCCGGGCGAGAGAAAGCCTCGACCCTAAGCAGTCCACATGGAAGGCCTTATGTGCGGTGGGCCAGCTATCATTGACCGCTGGTTGACCACCACGGCCGGACGGTCCAGCGCGAATCGAGATTCGGCTGATGTAGCGACCAAGGAGCGGGCTACTAGCGGTCAGGCGGTAAGGCACTCGGCGCGCTAGAATTCCCTTGGAGGAGGAAGACAACCAAAAAGAGCTTCTACCGTAACAGCTTAGCATGTAAGGCGAAGCCACGGAGCAAGCTGTCTTCGGTCGCTCGCGGCCCCGGTCTTATCCTCTGCGGCGCGAAAGTTAGCCGCGAGAACGTTATCAGCCCCCGCGGCCGCCTATCGGCCGCGGCGCGAGTGAGGCTCGCGGCCGTCGGGCGTGGTGGGGGTACCCTCTCGCGTACCGCGGGCTCGCTTCGCGCGTCGCTACTCGAGTGGGGGGGGGGGGGGGGGAGCGCCGTAGTGACGAACGTCACATCCCCCTCTTTCGTCGGGTGGAAAATAAGAAAACCGATGCCGGTGTAATTGCCCTTTATTGTGGTCCCTCGGTTGGGGTCGGCGCTTTGGTCCGCGGCTGGACACGGACGGTCACGGTGTCTGCGTCGAGACGGCGGGCCGTGAGCACGTAATCGGGTTGCCGGATCACATAGCGATGCCGGGTTCGCATGGCCCCGAGGTGGAATACCACCAGCTCAGGGTTGTTGGATGCCTGGGTCCACGGTTGGCGGGGTGGGGCCGGGGTCGGTGGTTCGCTCGGGGGAACGGCGGGGCTGGTTGAGGGTGGTTGGGCGGGCAATGGGGTGGCTTCCGGGGCTGGGGTCGGTGGCTGGACAGCCGGTGGTCGGCCGGTCGGCATCGGCTGCGTGGCTGGCGGCGGTGTCCCCGTAGCTGGCTCCGCTGCGGTGTTGGCGGCCAGGGTTGTCCGCCCGGTGTAGGGCCGGCTGGCCTGCCGGGCCTTGGTGGTGCTGGCCGGGCGGCGAGCAGTTCGGGGCGCCGGCTTGCTGCTGGCTGGTCCCGGTGGTGGTGGCCGATTGCGGGCCGGGTGGCGGGCTGCTTATCCTCAGCTGTCTGAGGTCCAGGGCCGCACAGTCCACCCGGGCGGTTGGCGGGCGAACCCGCGGTGGAGGCCCCCGGTATGGCGGCGGGGTGGTCGTCACTGGCGGCTGGTGGCTGCTGCTGCGGGCCGCGGTGATCTCCTGTATCCGGACGATCCGTGGGCCCTGCCGATGGCGTTCGGGTGGGCCGACCACGGCGGCGCCGAGGGGTACTGCGGCTGCTGCGGCGGTTGCTTCTGGCACCCTTGCCTTGGCTTGGTGTGCCTTGCGCTCCTTCGGCATGGCGCTTTTTGGTCTCCTCGGTGTGGAGCTCGCTACTTATCGCTCCCGGCGGTAATTCCTCTTGCGAGAAACAGGGCTTGAGGTCCTGTAAGTGGGCTCGGATTGTTCGCCCCCTAGCGGCGCGCAGTAGCACGATGTTGGGACCCTCGAAGCCCGACACCGTGTATGGTCCGGAGAATTTTGGCGCGAGCTTGGCGTTAAATCGGTCCGCCGCCGAGCTTAGATGATGTTCCCTCTTCATGACTTTGTCCTGGATGGTCGGTCGCCAGTCTCGTCGCCGGAGGTCGTAGTGCCTTTTTTGCTGTTGGTGGGCGCGAGCTTGGTACCACCGGGCTTCGGTGATTGCGTCCTGTAGTCGCGTCAGGCGGGCCTTCCAGCTCGCTACGTCGGTTGGACCCGTTTCCTCCCTGGGCTCGCCTCCGTGGCGGTATTCGGCTCCGGGTACCTCGAGTTCGCGGCCGAAGTTTAAGAAGGCCGGTGTGCTCCCCGTGGCCTCGTGGTGGGCGGTGTTATATGCGAAGGCCACCTCGGGAATCCAGGTGTCCCACGTGGCGTGGTCCTCCCCCACCAGTTGCGCGATCATGGTTTTGATGACCCGGTTGGTGCGCTCCACCGGGTTGCACTGGGGGGTGTAGGGAGGGGCCTTACGGTGGTCGATTTTATACCCCCGGAGTAGTGCCGCAAATTCCCGACTTTCGAACTGCTTTCCGTTATCCGTTATTATCCGGCGCGGACAGCCGAAGCGCATGATGATCCGTTCGCGCATTGCCCGGGTAACGGCTGGTGCAGTGGCTTGGCGTAACGGCTGCAGTTCCACCCACTTCGTGAACTTGTCCTGGCAGACGAGTAGCACGGTGTGTCCATTTTTGGAACGGGGCAGAGGTCCGACTAGGTCGGCGGCAATGACCTCCCAGGGTATTGCGGCCGGGGTGGAATACATAAGGTGTTATTAAAAGTTACTGAGGATCAGTGCTAGGACTGGGTAAAAGGGCACTGAACGAAGCTGAGCCGAACAGCGTTTGTTAGACACCACGAGAGATTATAATTGCTTAAATATATATGTACAGAGTCACAAATAAATTAACTTTCACAGAAAATGTCCATACGTTTAAATAATACTTATAGTAAGCGAAGCTTTAGCGATGAAGCAAACGCGTGATTTAAGTAAGCACGAAGCTCGTTACCTAGCAATGAGGTAACTCGCGAAGCAAAGGCGCGACGAGCAAAGGTGCGTAATTAAGCAAGCAAACAACTGGAGCGTAGCGTAGTCGCGAACAGAGAGAGAGATCCAGGAAATCGCGATCGATTTCCTGGTAAGAAGAGTCTTCCCCCTCCATCGATTGTAAGTCGATGGAAGGGGCCTGTGATCACTGCTCCACATGAGCTAGCGCGCACGCGCCAAACGCCCAATTACCGATACTAATAACTAGATGGCGTTAATAGATCGATTTCCTGAACATAAGGCCGGCGGGTGCCCGTTGCAACACCTTGTATTCGTTGCATTTCTGGCATCGGCGCACGTGGTTGGCCGCGTCTCGGAACATCCCTGGCCAGAAGTAATTTTGCACCAGGCGGCCTCGAGTCTTGGCGGTGCCCAGGTGACCGGCCGTGGGGGCGTCGTGGACCTCTCGCAATATCTGGAGGCGTTGGGGTCGGGGAACGCAGAGCTTCCACTCCTTCTCGGGTTGTCGTCCGGTTGGGTCTGGTATGTACCGTTGGAGGTGGTCCTGTTCGATCCGGTATTCTGGGTGCCGTTCCGGCTCCTTCTGTAACGCCTGTATTAGTGCGTCGTACCACGGGCATCCGGACTGGTCGGTCAGGCTGCGGATTTCGCCGCCCTGGCGAGAGAGTGCGTCGGCCACGATGTTTTGTTCTCCCTTACGGTACTCTATCCGGAAGTCGAACTGTTGGAGCTCTAGACTCCAGCGCGCCAATCTACCCGATGGATTGTCGATGGCCTGTAGCCATTTCAACGCCTGGTGGTCCGTGATGACGGTAAAAGCGTAGCCTTCCAGGTAGGGCCGCATCTTGCGAATACCCCATACCACGGCCAAACATTCCTTTTCAGTTACGGAGTAGTTGCGTTCGGCCGGGTTGAGGGTGCGGCTGGCGTACGCGACCACGCGTTCCTCCCTGTTCACTTCCTGGGTGAGGACTGCCCCGAGGCCATGTTGGCTAGCGTCTGTTTGTAGCGTGAAGGGCCGCTCGAAGTCCGGGCAGGCGAGCACTGGTGCGGTGGCTAGCTGGTGTCGTAGCGTCTCGAAAGCCCGGTTCGCCTCGTCGGTCCAAGCCCACCGCGCCCGCTTCTGGAGTAGCTGTGTCAATGGTGCTGCCGTGTCGGAGAACCTCGGTATGAACCTCCGGTACCACGAGAGCATCCCCAGGAAGCGGCGTAGTTCCTTGAGGTTGGTCGGCGGGGCGATTCCCCTGATGGCCAGTACCTTGTCTGGGTCGGTCTTGATCCCTTGGTTCGTGACAACGTGTCCGAGATATTGTAGCTCGGAGCGGCAGAAACAGCATTTTTCTGGGTTTAGTCGTAGTCCGACGTCCCGTAGTCGGCGTAGAACCTCTCGCAGGTTCGTTAGGTGTTCTTGGAAGGAGCGGCCGAGCACGATGATATCGTCCAGGTAGGCGAAGGCGTGCGGCTCCAGGCTCGGCCCGATGACCTGGTCGAGTAATCGTTGGAACGTGGCCGGCGCGGAATGTAATCCGAACGGCATGACCCGGAACTGGTACAGTCCTCGGCCGGGGACGGTGAACGCGGTGATAGGTCGGCTGTCTTGGGCTAGTGGCACCTGCCAATAGCCGTTGGCCAGGTCGAGCGTGGATACGAACTTGGCCTCCCGGAGCTTGTCGAGAGTGGCCTGTACTTGCGGCAAAGGGTATGCATCCTTTACCGAGACCCGGTTGACGTGTCTGAAGTCGATGCAAAAGCGTCTTTTGCCGTTCTTCTTTCGTACTATTACCACCGGTGAACTCCACGGGCTAATTGCCGGCTCGATGATCCCGTCCGCCAGCATCTTGTCCACCTCCTCGTTAATAATTGCTTGGGTGGCCGGATTCCGTGGTGCGTACCGGTGTTTGACTGGTTCGGTCGGTTTCAGGTGGATGCGATGTTCGGTTAGGTGGGTGGGTCCGCGGATTTGTTGGAAGCGCGGTAGCTCAGTATCCAGGAGCTCGTTAAGTTGGGCTTCCTGTGCGGGTGTGCAGTTCTGCAGGCCCGGTGTGTCGATTACGGCGGTTTCGGCGTTGAACTGCCACTGGTGGGGCCCCACGCGCAGTGTGAGCCCGAGTTTTCGCAGGATGTCCATCCCCAATAGTACTTCCTGGGTGAGGGTGGACATGATCGCGTAGGTATGTCGGACCTCTAGCCCGGCAACTTTGGCGGTGAAGGTGATCTCTCCGTCCAGCGCAACCGTGGTGCCGTCGGCCACAGTGGCCTGGAAGGAGCTAGCCGTTAGTGTGCCCCCGTCGTGGTAGTACCGGGCCGCAACGTCTTTCCGTATGAAGGATCGGGTGGATCCGGAGTCGACCAAGGCGGCGTGGTTCGCCTTTCCGAAAGTCTAAGAAGAGTCGGGGGTCGTCGCCTAGTTGCTCGACGTAGGCGTCCGTGGAGAAGTCGGCCGGGATGCGCCTCTGGGCCCGGCCTCGACGGCGTTTCCCGACCCCGGGTGGCATCGGCAGTCTCGGGTGGCCCGTCCTTCTGTTCCACAGTACGAACAAAACAGTCGTCCCGTCCGGCGGCAGTCTTGCCGGTAATGGCCGCGTTGGCCACATCGCCAGCAGCAGGAAGCGCGATCGTAGGCCGCTGACACCTCGGCCACGTTCGTCCTTCTTCGGTTAGGGCTCGGCCGTCGTGCGGGGCTCGATCGGTGGTCGTCGGGGCTTGGATGGCGGTTCGGGCTACTCCGCCGGCCGGTGACAGGGTGGAGGCGCTCGTACTCGTCTGCGCGCTTCATTAGTTCGGTTAGCGTGGCGACCTCGTCCCGCCGGAAGTATTCTCTATACTCGGGGCGGAGATTGCGGTATAGTTTGCCCAGCCGCCGCTTGGCGTCGAACTGGCTATGCTGGTTCATGAGCGCCAGCAGCGCCATCGCGTATTCTCGCGCGGATTCTCCCCGGCGCTGGACCCGCTGATGGATGGTCTCCTCGAGTTCGTCTTCGTCGAGGGAGATGAAGAATCCCCGAAACTCGGCCAGGAAGTCGTCCCACGACTTCCAGTCAGCTCTTTGGGCTCGGTACCAGCTCAGCGCCGGCCCCTTTAATATTTCGCTGAGGCACGGTAGGATCTGGTCGGGCGTGAGTTGGTAGCTGTACTGTAGATCCTCCAGCCTTTGGAGGAATTCGGCTGCTCCCTTTCCTCCGTCATAATGGCCGCCCCATCTCCGGACCCGGTCCATGGGTGTGTTGTTGTGGGTGGTTGGCGGAGTTGCCGGACCGGTGGTGGCCCCCGTTTCGGTTTCGGTGTTGGAGGCGCCTCCCTCCGCTGCGTCGTTCTTTCCCATTGTCCGGACGTAATCGACCACGCGTCGTCGGAGTTGGTCGAGGTTGCCTTCGGGATTTATTCCGAGCGAGTTCGCGGTTTCTATCAGTGCCGCTTTTGATAACTGATACACCCAGCCGACGGGAGCGTTCATCCGACTCCTCTTCCTAAAGTCCCTGTTCGGGCGCCAATTTGTGACCCGCTTTCGCGGGGCACGGTGGACTAGAGGAATAGTTCCGTTGCCGGCTCAGTCGGGATGTCGCGGGTCCGTCGGAATGAACACTCACGTGGGCTGGTATAATAGCTAGTTTATTGTGTCCTGGTCCTTAAACTAACCGAACGCGAGTTAGACTCGCGGCGCGAGACGGCTTATTTCTAGGCTTAATAACTAGGCGGCTTATTACTATTCTTACTTCTAGGCGTCTTAACGGCTACGATCTTAAGACTAGTTGCTACGAGCTAGCGGCGGACTTATCCTAAGTATTCTTAACGGCTACGCGGCTTTTGGCGGCGAGCGTCGGCTACTGGCCGGTCGGCGGCCTCGGCGGCTGGCGGCGTTAGTCGGCGCGAGTCGGCGGCACTCGGTAGTGCTCGGCCGTGTTCGGGGACAGGTCGGAGTTTACTGCCGGGCGAGAGAAAGCCTCGACCCTAAGCAGTCCACATGGAAGGCCTTATGTGCGGTGGGCCAGCTATCATTGACCGCTGGTTGACCACCACGGCCGGACGGTCCAGCGCGAATCGAGATTCGGCTGATGTAGCGACCAAGGAGCGGGCTACTAGCGGTCAGGCGGTAAGGCACTCGGCGCGCTAGAATTCCCTTGGAGGAGGAAGACAACCAAAAAGAGCTTCTACCGTAACAGCTTAGCATGTAAGGCGAAGCCACGGAGCAAGCTGTCTTCGGTCGCTCGCGGCCCCGGTCTTATCCTCTGCGGCGCGAAAGTTAGCCGCGAGAACGTTATCAGCCCCCGCGGCCGCCTATCGGCCGCGGCGCGAGTGAGGCTCGCGGCCGTCGGGCGTGGTGGGGGTACCCTCTCGCGTACCGCGGGCTCGCTTCGCGCGTCGCTACTCGAGTGGGGGGGGGGGGGGGAGCGCCGTAGTGACGAACGTCACACGTGTTTACCGGCTTGTAACGTCCCACGGGGACTCAAACCGGTAAAAACCGACTGTCGATAAAGTAAGAACCGATCTGCGTTACCATGTAAACCTATCTTCTGTTACCGCGCAAACGTATTATAAGACTTTTATGTATAATTTATAATTTAGATAAATATTAGAGAAACAATTATTATAGGAACATTAGGAATAATTAATTATAAGTATTAGCAAAAGCACAAAATAAACCATAATGTATTAAGCGAGCAAAACATGAAATAACCAATAGCGATTCCAATAGCTATTGAATTATAACCTACCAAGTGTCATCGCTTTATATATATACACTTACTGACAAAAGTTAAGAAACAAAATAATCGTTTGGGAACTACTGTATATTCTTCATCTTCTGAGACACACAGGTTGTAACTAAAATTAGCATATAGAGATAACATTTCATACATCAACGTACAATAAATGTTTTTTCGAATGTACTTGTCTAAAGACTACAATTAATATTGGTCGAAGAAACGAAACAAAAGCTTTGTGACAAAAGTTAAGAAACATACGTGACAAAAGTTAAGAAACATAATTTATAATCATTTTTAACAACAAATAACGGTGTTTAATGTCTGTAATTTTCGTGATAATCTAGTAAGATGTTGGATATCCCTTGGAACTGATGACTGCATGGCATCTGCGTGGCATTGATTCGATTAATCGGAGACAAAACTCAACCGGTATTTGAAACCGCGAAAGAAGGAGTAGTTAAAATGTTTAAAGAAGGCCAGAGAAAAGTTGATATTGCAAAAGTGTTTGGTGTAAATCGTTGTGTTATCACGAAGATTATAAAACGATTTCAAGAACATAGGACTGTTAAAACAGCACTACGAACCGGTAGACCGCGAAAAACAAGTAAAAGGCTAGATCGTCGAATTGCAAAGCTCTCTAAATGCAATCCATTTTACACTGCTTCCGAAATTAAAAATGAATTGGGTCTCGAAAACATTAGCAATAGAATAGTTAGCCGTCGTTTAAATGAAAATAATATTTTTTCACGCAAGGCTTGTAAGAAACCACTTGTTTCTAAAAAGAATCGGAAAGCTCGGTTGGAGTTCGCTAAGGAGCATATTAATTGGACTGTTACTGAGTGGTCAAAAATTTTATGGAGTGATGAAAGTAAGTTCAACTTATTCGGAAATGACTCCAGGAGTAACGTGCGACTTCCTGTTGGACATAGGTTTAATGTCAAGTATCTGAAACCAACAGTAAAATTTGGTGGTGGTAATGTGATGGTGTGGGGTTGTTTCTCACCTAACGGTCCTGGTCCGTTAACACAAATAAAAGAAACAATGGATAGATTTGTGTATCGTGATATCTTACAAAATCATATGCTACCATTTGCTAACGAGAAAATGTCAACAGAGTGGTCATTTCAACATGATAATGACCCAAAACATACTTCTAAATTAATAAAGGCGTGTGTCCTGGAACAAAATGTTAATGTAATCAAGTGGCCAAGTCAATCACCAGACTTGAACCCAATTGAACATTTGTGGGATTACGTTGAACGTCAAGTGGGAAGTCATTCTTTCACCAATAAAACGGAGTTAATGCAAAAAATCACAACAATATGGTCTCAAATACCGGTTGAGTTTTGTCTCCGATTAATCGAATCAATGCCACGCAGATGCCATGCAGTCATCAGTTCCAAGGGATATCCAACATCTTACTAGATTATCACGAAAATTACAGACATTAAACACCGTTATTTGTTGTTAAAAATGATTATAAATTATGTTTCTTAACTTTTGTCACGTATGTTTCTTAACTTTTGTCACAAAGCTTTTGTTTCGTTTCTTCGACCAATATTAATTGTAGTCTTTAGACAAGTAAATTCGAAAAAACATTTATTGTACGTTGATGTATGAAATGTTATCTCTATATGCTATTTTAGTCACAACCTGTGTGTCTCAGAAGATGAAGAATATACAGTAGTTCCGAAACGATTATTTTGTTTCTTAACTTTTGTCAGTAAGTGTATAACCTCCAAGTGTCAAATATGAAAAGTTGTCAAAATTTTCTGAAATGTCACTAGTTTTTACACCACATAAGACTGAATTATTGTCTCAATTAACAAGGTAAGTCGCCAAAAATTTTTAATAGACTTTTTATGTAGAGTCACAGACTTGGAAGTTGTGCGGAGAAGGTTCGATTCGACAGACAAGCATCTTCTTTCGCATAACTTTCTGAAAATTTGTACCATGCATGTACAAAATAATATATATATATTTATTTTTATACCAGTAAACTATTTGTAATGTCGAGTTTTTATGTAAAGCTTATATATGTATATATAGAAATGAAGGGGACGCAGAGGCTTGGATAAAAATGAAGGGGCCGCAGAGGCTTGGATAGATGAAGGGGATTGAATAGAAAAATAGAAATGAAGGGGACGCACAGGCTTGGACAGAAATGAAGGGGCCGCACAGGCTTGGATAGAAATGAAGGGGACGCACAGGCTTGGATAGAAATGAAGCATCTTCTTTTTCACAAGTTTCTGGAAATTTGCCAAATTAGGTAAATCGACAAAATTTGTCAAAAGACATAGCATTAAGAATTAAGAAAATTATGACAGACTGCTTTCAACGTAGAGCAAGTCACATTAGTGAAGAAAGTACGCTGAAAACACATCTCCCTTGATACTTTTCAATCTTTTGTGAAAGACATTCGTAATACTTTAAAATCCACAGTAGTTGCCACGCTATTCATTAATTTTATTAGTTTCCTATTAACAAGTTTCAATTCACTAATAAACATACTAAATTAATTTTATTCCAACACCAATAAATTATGCGTTAAAAATATTGGATCTCTTCGTTCATTTTCCCTGAATTTTACCATTAGTATTTAAATTTCCTGCAACAAGACTTTCTGTCATACGCTCTCACCTTCTTCGGATACATTTTGTAGTCTCTACATACACTCTCATCTTCTTCGAATATATTTTGTAGTCTCTATCTATACTTACTATAGCAAAATGCCACTCTATTTCTATAATAAAAAATACTACGTTTAGTTGTAACTAAAAAATAAAATGTGAATTTTATATATTATTTTATTTATATATATTTTATATATTTACTTTTATATTTACAGATAATCGAAGCAGAAGATGAATGAGTGTGATCTACGTCGGAGAAAATAATTTATTAAGATAGAGTATATATCATTATATATAATTTATTAAACAATTCAGCTTCGATCCTCTGTTTGCTTGTAAATTAATAATAATAATAATTAATTAAACGAGTTCATTAAACGATATATATATTATTCAGCTTCGATCCTCTGCTTGTAAATTAATAATCCCATAAAAATCCTCTGCTTGTAAATTAATAATCCCATAAAAAAAATCCCATTTAAATTTCAGCTAATGATGCACACAAAAAGAATTATTATTTTATTATTACAATAGGTGAAAGAGAAAGTGTTATTGGTATATCTATCTATCTATCTATCTTCTATCTTCTATCTTCTATCTTCTATCTTCTATCTTCTATCTTCTTCTTCTATATAAATAAAAATGTAACTGTTCGTTTGTTCAAAATCTTAAACCTCCGAAACCACTGGACGGATTGTGATGCGGGTTGCACCGTTGTGTAAAGCATTTCTCGAGGAAGGTTTATGTGTATGCGACATTAAGCTATGACAAATAGAAGCCGAGCAATGACGATTTTAGTGAAGCAAGGTTTTCGTGAATCGCAGCGCTCACAGAACAGCTAACGATGGGACTCGCATCCCCACCACTGTACGGGCAACCGTCACGCGCATCTCTTTCGCGCAGAGCGCAGAACACTATATAGATTCTACCTATGCGCGTATGGACCTGTTCCGATTTCATATATAATATAATATAATATAATATAATATAATATAATATACATATAATATACAGGGTGTCCGCGGGAAGACTGGACAGCTGAATATCTCCTAAAGTATTGGAGATAAAAAATTAAAAAAAATATGTAAATTAATGGTACGATGGGGCTGCTAGATCAGCCGCGACGGATTTTTTTTTCGATTATTATTTTAAAAGATACGATGGTCAAGTTCGGTTCTTCAAATGGCACTAACTTTTCTGAAGTCCTGAGTTGATAGTGCGTTCCAAGACGAATTCAATAAGTTTTAATGTATACACTTGATTTTCACTGGTTTTTGAGATATTGCGCTTGCAAATTTGCTGATTTTCACTTGAAAAAAACCTCTGGAATAGCAAGGACCGGGGTCGGTCTTGCTGACGCCACGGGTGGCAGTGCCTGCTGAAATAGATACCTACCTGCCAAAGGTCTACGCCAGCCCAACGGCTGGACAATTCTTTTCCGTCAGAAATGCTACTTAGGTAGGTACATCTGCGGTATCGAGAAGCGCACCGTTAGGCCCGATCCACACTATCGGTCCGGTCACGGTTCGGTCTCGATCAAATTCACATCCCTGAGCGTCCACACTCGCCCGGATTGATAGTGCGGACGCTCACGGATGTGATTTTGATCGAGACCGGACCGATAGTGTGGATCTGGCCTTACTTTTATTTCGCACTTGCTTCTACGCTCGGATGGCCGGTTATTTTGGGAGGGATGCAAGTTCGATTGGTTAGGTTAGGAGGTGTGAAAGTTGCTAGACTAAATTTCAACCATAGGGAGCAGATTGTATTAGAACCAATCGGATTTGCATCCCTCACAAACGGCTGCTCTCTTGAAGAGGCCCTCTTCACGGCAATGTCCCCTCCCCAATGCCCACCTTCTCTCGCGCGGAATACGTCAACGCATGCTTTAGGTTTTGATATTGAAGCTCGTGTTTATACTCGAGAGGACCACGCGTCGACAGCGAGCTACCCCTTTTCTTCCTGTGTCTCCCCACGAGGAGTATTGCCGGTGGATTGTAGGAGCGTAGATGTCTGGATACCAGTTATTGAATTCAGGAGACGATAGAAACACTTTATTACAAAACACACATGTACGATAATTAAAGTAAATCGTATTCCTCTCGGGCAGGAGTACTGATAATGATCGAACTTGCGCTCTACTTCGCGCAGACCGATTACGCGGAGGGTAGTCGGGTGTCACACACTGCACAAATGATACAGGGTAATTCTGGAGCAACGCCCGTCAAGGAGATGCGGCCTGGTACCCCGTGGCGAGGAAAGCCCTTCGCAGTGCCTCGCCCGATTTTTATGGCTTTTTCCGGAAAAAGGTACGAATCCTGGGCCCAACGTAACGAATTGGGGTCGAGTCCCCGCAGTCGAGGGTGAAATATCCATTACAGCGTATTAAGAAATTCTTTTCTTCATCGTGTCGAAAGGGAAGTGACGCCAATGGATTCCTTGTGTTTTTCTGATGAAAATCATACCAAATATCACGCAAATCGGATTACTTTGTCCACGCCACGGGGTGACGGGCGTACCTCCAGAATTATCTGTTTAAGACATAAACTAATTCTTTATTCTTTATCGTATGGATATGGAAGTGTCGCCGATGGATTCCTTAGAGTTTTCCGATGTAAATCATGCAAAATGTCGTGTAAATCCGACTATTATTAACGAAATTTCCTTCATTATTTTCCGAATTACGTCGTTCTTGGTGTCAGTTTCATCGGAAAAACATAAGGAATCCATTGGCGTCACTTCCTTCTCGATACGATGAAGAAAAGAAGCAAACATTTGAAATCCTGTACATTTTTCACTTCTTAATGATATTCCAAACCCTTCGAGGGTCGAAACCCTTCAATTCGTTACGTTCAGCCCAGGATTCCTACCTTTTTTCCGGAAAAAGCCATTATATTCGATGGGCACTGCGAGGTGTTGTCCACGCCACGGGGTGACGGGCGTACCTCCAGAATTACCCTGTATCTGTTTAGGAAATAAAATAATTCTTTATTCTTTATTGTATCGATATGGAAGTGTCGCCGATGGATTCCTTGGGTTTTTCTGATGATAATCATTACAAATGTCGTGTCAATCGAGCAACTTTTACATAGGGAATACAAATAGCTTGTGTCAAAGTAATCCGATTTGCGTGATATTTGGTATGATTTTCATCAGAAAAACACAAGGAATCCATTGGCGTCACTTCCCTTTCGACACGATGAAGAAAAGAATTTCTTAATACGCTGTAATGGATATTTCACCCTCGACTGCGGGGACTCGACCCCAATTCGTTACGTTGGGCCCAGGATTCGTACCTTTTTCCGGAAAAAGCCATAAAAATCGGGCGAGGCACTGCGAAGAGCTTTCCTCGCCACGGGGTACCAGGCCGCATCTCCTTGACGGGCGTTGCTCCAGAATTACCCTGTATCATTTGTGCAGTGTGTGACACCCGACTACCCTCCGCGTAATCGGTCTGCGCGAAGTGGAGCGCAAGTTCGATCATTATCAGTACTCCTGCCCGAGAGGAATACGATTTACTTTAATTATCGTACATGTGTGTTTTGTAATAAAGTGTTTCTATCGTCTCCTGAATTCAATAACTGGTATCCAGACATCTACGCTCCTACAATCCACCGGCAATACTCCTCGTGGGGAGACACAGGAAGAAAAGGGGTAGCTCGCTGTCGACGCGTGGTCCTCTCGAGTATAAACACGAGCTTCAATATCAAAACCTAAAGCATGCGTTGACGTATTCCGCGCGAGAGAAGGTGGGCATTGGGGAGGGGACATTGCCGTGAAGAGGGCCTCTTCAAGAGAGCAGCCGTTTGTGAGGGATGCAAATCCGATTGGTTCTAATACAATCTGCTCCCTATGGTTGAAATTTAGTCTAGCAACTTTCACACCTCCTAACCTAACCAATCGAACTTGCATCCCTCCCAAAATAACCGGCCATCCGAGCGTAGAAGCAAGTGCGAAATAAAAGTAAGGCCAGATCCACACTATCGGTCCGGTCTCGATCAAAATCACATCCGTGAGCGTCCGCACTATCAATCCGGGCGAGTGTGGACGCTCAGGGATGTGAATTTGATCGAGACCGAACCGTGACCGGACCGATAGTGTGGATCGGGCCTAACGGTGCGCTTCTCGATACCGCAGATGTACCTACCTAAGTAGCATTTCTGACGGAAAAGAATTGTCCAGCCGTTGGGCTGGCGTAGACCTTTGGCAGGTAGGTATCTATTTCAGCAGGCACTGCCACCCGTGGCGTCAGCAAGACCGACCCCGGTCCTTGCTATTCCAGAGGTTTTTTTCAAGTGAAAATCAGCAAATTTGCAAGCGCAATATCTCAAAAACCAGTGAAAATCAAGTGTATACATTAAAGCTTATTGAATTCGTCTTGGAACGCACTATCAACTCAGGACTTCAGAAAAGTTAGTGCCATTTGAAGAACCGAACTTGACCATCGTATCTTTTAAAATAATAATCGAAAAAAAAATCCGTCGCGGCTGATCTAGCAGCCCCATCGTACCATTAATTTACATATTTTTAAATTTTTTATCTCCAATACTTTAGGAGATATTCAGCTGTCCAGTCTTCCCGCGGACACCCTGTATAATATAATATAATAAATGTGAAAGTGTGTTTGGATGTTTGGATGTTTGTTACTCAATCACGTCGGAATTACGAAACGGATCTTTCTGAAATTTTGAATATACGTAATCTAGGAACAGGAATAACATACAGGATACTTTTTATCCCGATTTTTTTACCCTATCTGAACCAAATTTTGCATAATTACTCTCTAGAACCCTGCGGAAAATATAGGCTACCATGAAATCTGGACATACCACCCTTTCCCCCTTATTTCACCCCCTTGACACTCCGTGATAATCGAAGTTTTACCCGGGCAACGCCGGGTACTTTAAGCTAGTATATATATATATAAAAGAAGAACACCAGTGGAGATTTAAATGAATATAAATGTATTATTTATTTAATTTATATATTATATAATATAAGAGTAAAAAATAAGAGTAAAAAATAATAAAAAATTAGTAAGGGTGATTATAATGAAGGTGGTGGTGGCCACCACCACGACCACGGCCACGGCCACCGCCACGGCCACGGCCACCGCCACGGCCACGGGCAGCACAGGCCATCACCAGCGTCTGGATGGTGCTAGATTGCACCAACAGGCTGCTAGAGTGAGCCTGCACTGCCCGTATAATTTCTAGTTGTTGCTCTTGTTCGGCCCTCACTCGCCTGCCGCTCCGCTGGTGGCGGCGAGCTCTATATCCAGCTGTAATTAGAACAAAAATAAATTAGTAAAATATTTTTTAATAAATTTATTAGTAAAATATTTTAATTAAACGACCTTTTGAACGTTTAGATATAGGCTAAATTGAACAATTTGTACAGTGTTTAATTAAATAAATATAAAAATATCTAATTAAAGACCAGAATTAATATCTTTTCTCGTGAAAGTGTTAGGAAAGTTTGTTAAAACACTGTAGCACAAGAAGATATATATATATTATATATTATATATATACTACTATCTAATGATTTCCATAATAAAAAAATTGTTCATTTAGACCTATTTCCAAGCATTCTAAAAGTATGTACCTCCTTAAAATGTGTATATATGTTATATATGTTATATATGTTTTTATGTTATTATTATGTTTATGTTAATGTATTTACCGTTGGCCGTGGCCGGGCCCTCCGACGGGGCTAGCGCCGTCGTTGTTGGCCGTGATCCCGGCGGCGGTTCATTCCCACCAATATTTATTTCTGGAAAAATAAACCAGTTGTAATTAGTAAAAAAAAAAATTTATTAGTAAAATATTTTAAAATTAAACGACCTTTTGAACGTTTAGATATAAGCTAAAGTGAACAATTTGTACAGTGTTTAAAGATAATAAATAATAAAGATATCTAATTAAAAACCAGAATTAATTAATATCTTTTCTCATGAAAGTGACAGCAAATTTTGTTAAAACACTGCAGCACAAGATATTTATATATATATACTACTATCTATACTACTAACTAATGTTTTCCATAATAAAAAAATTGTTCATTTAGACCTATTGCCCAGCATTCTAAAAGTATGTAACTCCTTAAAATGTGTATAGGGTAAATCCGGGACACGCGGTCGACCTAATATAAAATGGCTATTAAAACTAATATAGATATTACTTATTTTATCAGAACAAACCTAATATGTTCAGAATTTTATGCCGATTCAGAAAAACTGGTCGATATTTGCTTTAAGACAATATTTACTGTAAATCGGGTTGAAAACTGAAGTCATGACATCTGACCACCTCACCCGAGGTGCCGGGAGAAATGGTTTTCGATGTTGGCAGAGACCACTCACATAATTATTCATGGAAAATTAAGAAAGGATAAAACAAAATTATTTATGAGTGAATACAACTACGGATTCATTCATATTTAATTTGTTTACGCTAAACAAGTAAAGAACACATCAAAGAAAAAGTGAATTACCTACTGGCGATTAGCAAGGCAAATGAATACAAAAGTGAATAAATAAACTAAATAAACAAAAATAATAATAAAATAATAATAAAAATAAAAAAATAAACAAAAATAATAAAAAAATCATAACTCGACCATCTCACCTTTCTGCAGCGAGACATGATCTTCTCGTTAGCTTTGAGAAGAAGAGTTAATACGGCCAAATACTTTGGCTGCATTGTCCCTCAATGTCTCTACTATCTTATTATTCCAAACATTAAAGGAAAATAAACTTAGAAGTATATTTTAAATACGATTCTGTACAACCGCTGTTTGACAAAAGAGGTTAAATGTAACATCAATTTACCTTTTATAGCCTATAAATCCAGAAAACCACAGAAGGATGCGAAATAACGCTATTCATTCAACTATTTGGCTTGTAGAGAAGTAATCGGTCTGCACTTTAATGCATTTTTACGTATAGACTCTGAAATATAGCGACACGACCAACTCTCCGGCCCGACCGCGTCTCCCGGATTTACCCTATATGTTATATATATATTTATGTTATTATTATGTTTATTATTATGTATTTACCGTCAGTCGTATTCGCCCCCTCCTGTGTGGAGGTATTTAACGCCGGCATATTTGGCGGCGGCGGCGCCGCCGCCGCCTCTACCTCGTCTCTGGTTTTGTTCGACGTACATGACGTTTCAATGTCACCAAACAATTCTGGAAAAATAAATTGTAATAATAAGTGTATATTAAATAAATTTCTGTTATTTTTAATTTTTCTGTAATTTTATCATTAATAATACTTACCGCCGATTATGCGTTCTTCTTCTTGTTTCTGCAAAAATGAATAAACAATTAATTAGTAAAAACAGATCAGAGTTCATAAAAGCGGCATATGATATGATAAAAGAAATATATATATATACATGCTGCGCAAGGATACGTATTGTTAAAATTGCGAATTGGAAATTAAGAAATATAAACATTTGAAAACTGAAATAGTGTATGATGCGAAATTATAAAAATTATATTATATATTATTATTTTACATTTTACATTACATTACAAAATAGGTTTCTTCTCATTACTTCACGAGCCTTTCAAGAGAGCTCGTATGCAATAAGGGGACTAGCGGTCGAAAATGGGAAAAATTATTGTCCAAACGCTAAGAAATATGGAAAATTAAATGTTGTTAAACTTGTGACGAAGTCACGTCACGCGCCATCCGAGCGCGCGGTGCCGAAAACAAAGGCTTTAGTTCGCGCCGCGACCGCTGGGCGGCCGCGGCCCCGCGGTGTCTCTCGCGAGCGAAGATGCGCGGCCTGCGCTTATAAGGCCCGCGGCGAGCAAGATTGATAGCTCTCGTCCCGCACGCATTAGTGGTGTCACACCGCCGTACCGTACGTTCGAGAGGCTCTATTTTTGTAGACTTTCCTGAGGTGTGCACGCGCCGACCTATCGTCACGTGGTGCCATTACCAGCCTCATTTCCGATATAGGCCGAGAGGAATCTTGTGCCCTACCCTATCGAAGAGGTATCTCCGCGCCCAGTAGGCCAAGAACCTATTGCACTTCGAACCTCTAAGATACGACTCTCGTACGGACGCGCCTCTTAAGGCCACCAAGAGCAGAACGTTCACTACACCGCATCCCCGTTCCTACGAACCGCCGAAAACTCGCCGCCGTCGCGAAACGACGCGCCGTACCGCCGTAGCTCTTCCGTCGCGCTCGGTAACGATATCAAACATAAATTGTAAATACACCAGCTTGAATAAACAATCTTATTTATTTAACCACAGCTTCTGCTCATTCGCCGAACCCTGCCTTACCGACTGAGTCGGCAACCTATCCCTTCTCCGTCCCACCGGTAATCGTTCCGCAACCAAACACGATTACAAACTGTATTTTCAAAAATATATTGTTGTAAAGCTCGTCACGACACACATTTTTCTATTTACAGTTTGTATATCCAATCATTACTGTTCGAGCTAAAAATTATAAACAAAAAATTTTTCACCGTCCAAAATCATTATTTCTTTAAACATAAATTGCGATATCTTGAGTAAATATCAACGGATAGTTATGAGACTTGAAACATAAAACTCAGAAAACTAGCGAAGCCTTAAAATGTATGCACAGAACCCTGATGTTAAAAAAGGTAATAATATTTAATTAAACAGTAATACTGGACATAACCCATACCTTTGAACGTTCGCCGTTAAAAATTATCGAGGCAAGTTTAAGGTACATATAACTTGCAGCGACAAAGTTTTTCCTTAATATACCAGGAAGATTTTCACCAATATTCATATTGATTAACAAATAATTGCAGAAGATATATGACGATATATATATATATATAAATCTCGCGCGCCACCATCAGTCAACCGCTGCGTATAATGCGCTACGAGTATTTAACAGTTTTAGCACTCGCGTTGACAGTTGGCGCCGTGCGAGAATTATATATATCGTCATATCTTCTACAATTATTTATTAATCAATATGAATATTGGTGAAAATCTTCCTTGTATATTAAGGAAAAACTTTGTCGCTGCAAGTTATATGTACCTTAAACTTGCCTCGATAATTTTTAACGGCGAACGTTCAAAGGCATGGGTTATGTCCAGTATTACTGTTTAATTAATTTAATTAAATATTATTACCTTTTTTAACATCACGGTTTTGTGCATACATTTTAAGGCTTCGCTAGAGTTTTCTAAGTTTTACGTTTCAAGTCTCATAACTATCCGTTGATATTTACTCAAGATATCGCAATTTATGTTTAAAGAAATAATGATTTTGGACGGTGAAAAATTTTTTGTTTATAATTTTTAGCTCGAACAGTAATGATTGGATATACAAACTGTAAATAGAAAAATGTGTGTCGTGACGAGCTTTACAACATTATATTTTTTAAAATCCAGTTTAACGAAATTTAATTTTCTAATTTTTCTTAGCGTTTGGACAATACTTTTCCCCATTTTCGAGCGCAGTCCCCTTATTGCATCCGAACCCTCATTATTATTCAGTCGTACAAAAAATTGTACCTAACGTATTACATTTATTTTGTGAACAATTCGCACTTGTAACTTGTAGTAAAATAAGAAAATATCGGACATGTTGAAGCATATTTTAACTTATACCGACAACGATTAGATATATCAAACATATCCGATCTTAGTGGAACGCAAACTACAACATTTTGAAAACCTTTGGTAGGCACTTTGCCTATGTTAAGTATTAGTGGACGTAGATCAACCGCTCGTGCGGATCATAATTGTATAACAAGTAATACGACAAGAAGATATATTGGATACATAGAAGCATAGGTATTTTAACTCAGATGTGTTTCAAGTTCTAATCATTGGCGTTACAAGTTATTATAATATGCTGCAACGTGACTAATATCTTCTTGTTGTTTTACTTGCTATACATACAATTATTTTACGGTCTACTTCCACTTATACTTAACATAAGCAAAGTGTCTACTCAAGGCTTTCAAAATGTTGTACCTTACATGCACATTTGTTAGTTTTATGCGTGAAAAATTTATTCGTGACATTCATTCGTCATTTTTTCGTGGAAATTTATTCGTTAGTTTTATTCGTGACAAAGAATAAATTCAGATTTCCCCGAACTAAGTGCTCCATGACAAAGGATCCTGTGACGAATGAATTTCACGAATCACGAAAAAATTTCTCACGAATAAAACTACCGAATGCAGATAACCGGGCTGGAGTATATGAATAATAATAATAATAATGAATATAATAAAGATAACTCTGCTATGATAAAGATAACTTTGCTATGAGTATATATGAAAAATAGTATTTTTATTACTTACATTGTGTGACATTGTCGGACTGTGTCATCATTTCGTTACACTGATTCTCTGATGGCAGGGATCTGAGGGCGTAAGCTACGCTGATGGAGGGGGAAAACACCTACAGGAGCAGTGGTTGTTTGCGTGACTGACGCAGGCGCAATTCGTGCACACATAACCACTGCTCCCGTAGGTGTTTCCTCCTCCATCAGCGTTGTTTAGCTCGCGGATCCCTGTTTGAAAGCGCGAAGAAGAACCACAACAAGCTGAAGGTGCCCCAGATGCCAGTTAAACATTCGAAACATTCAGGACCGCCTTAATAAATTTGAGCGCCCTGGGCTAAACAATTTTGCCGCCCTCTTAGAGCATATAAACATGGAGGAAGCATGCAATAGGCGAAAATGTAGAGAGCGATAGAAAGAGAAAGATATACATGTGGGACACCCCCTCTCTTTCTAACGCCAGGGGCGCCGCCTGGCGCTAGAAAGAGAGGGGGTGTCCCACATGTATATCTTTCTCTTTCTATCGCCCTCTACATTTTCGCCTATTGCATGCTTCCTCCATGTTTATATGCTCTAAGGCCGCCCTAGCCCCCACGGGTGCAATTTCTTCGCAATCGGTGCAAGGCAGTACATCAGAACCCCAGGTCTCCACCAAGGCAAATACGAACAAAAAAAACGCCCGCGAACGAAAATTTTGTCTCCAAAATTGAAGAGAAAAAAGCAATTCAACATATTTGATTCGTAAGCATCTTTGGACCACGGGCGCCCCTGGGCTATAGCCCATTTAGCTCATTGGTAAAGGTGGCTCTGAGTAAATTTTTATTATCGATGTATCGATTGAAATTCTTCATTACGTTTCGCATTAAGTAACACATGTTTTCTTATCATTGTTGATAATATACAGCGAAGTTATACCATACCAAAGCTTTTTACACGTTTATATTAATATTATATTATATTTGTACCTATATATTATTTATTTTATATTTATATAAATTTACAGTAAGTAAATTTTTTAAAGTAACGCTTGTTTGTATTTCTACGTTACATTTATGTTATGTGAGATCCCCATAAAAAACTTAAAAAAACTAAACAAATTACGCCAAGTACAGGGTCAAGGTTTTATCCTGCAACCCGTGCTCGTGCGAACAGGTAAAATAACTACAGCGCCACACAAACGCATTCCAATACAACCATGCACCGTCCCAGCGTTCGAAAAGCTGCCAGCGACCACTGGACAGCAGTGATGCCCGAGCTTCGAAAATTTTAGGATGGTCCCTTTCAAATTAACGTCGCAAGGAGCTAGGTATTGGGAATTTCCCGGCCCAGGTAATCGAGCCGCGCGCTCCGCTTTTATGATCGGTTTACCACTCGCACCCCAGATTACTGTAATGAGGTTTGAAAACAATGTCGACTGTTCTCGTACCCGGCACAATTTCACAAATATATTAGCTACGACAGGGTTAACCGCGGCGCTATACCCCTGTACAGAGATACAGAGAGATTTCTCGCCACCTGCGTGTAAAAGTCACAATAATGGCGCATCGTTCCAAAAAATGGCATTAACGGAAGTCGGTTTATTTATGCGTGGCGTTGAGTATCTAAAACATTCAGATACAAAAATTCCAGAAAAAAATTCAAACACCACTACAATCAAAGACACGTCCCATTAGTTACCCCTTACGTCTGATCTAAGTATGCACTGCGTTAAGGATAAAATCATAAAAAAGAGAACCAGAACATTAGATTCTGAGGTCTGCAAAAGCTTTTCACAACAATTACGGTTAAAAAATTGATAAAAGAAAAATTAAGTAAACGTAAAAAAAATAAAAATATGTTAAATTATCCATCATTGAGAGGGAATAATTTTTCCTCATTTTTCAGCGCGAATTGCAGCCCAATATCTTTTATAGTTCAAAAGTTACACGAAAAAAGCCCCAAATTCTTCAACCCGCGCCGAGAAATTGAGAAAAATAGCTCTTTGCGACGTTACTTTGAAAGGGACCATCTCAAAAATTTTCGAAACTCGGACATCACCGCTGTCCAGTGGTCGCTGGCAAACCTTCGAACGCCAGGACGGTGCAAGGTTGTAGTGGAATGCGTCCGTGAGCTACTGTTACCATTTTACCTGTTCGTGCGAGCGTGGGTGGCAGGATAAAATGGTGACCCTGTACATGAAAAAGTCGGGGACGAAAAAGTGTATCATTTGTACTTCTACATTAGATATAGCTGTATGTAACAGAACAGATTCTGTTACATTTAGCTGTATGTAAGATCCAGATCGAATAAATAGGCTGAAAGCGTAACCAAAAGGCAAGGGTAAAGATCTCGTTCGACCGCGGCGGGACGTGACCGACGGCACATTTTCTTGTTACGACGAGGGCTCGTTCTGACCGTTGGTCAATCGAAAAATTACGAATGCTTGGACATCAGTTTGGACCAGAGATGGGCAAAAAATTATTTTAGATAAAAATTTCAAATTCGAATAAAACAGAAAAATTTGAATCGTTCGTCGTCGAATAAAAAAAAACCAGAAGTATCTTTATTCGAAGCGCCAATTTATTCGACGGGAATTCATTCGACGAGGCATAGATACTTTTTTTATTCGAAGGTCTTCCGCTTTGTGGTTCGAATACTTTTTTCTACTTTAGCTGTATCTGTATTCGAAGGCTTCGAATACTTTCGGCAGGCGCTTGGGTCGTCCAAGGGCTGAGGCGTGCGAGGCAGCGGTCCCCTGTTATGGTCGCTCAGCCACGTGTCACCAATTTCACAGAAATTAATGTTCTTTATTTTTCGTCGTATCGATCTGAAAGTAACATCAATGGATTCCTGATATTCTCCCGATGAAAAGGGCAAAATATCATGCAAATCGAACAATTTTTAACGAAGAAGGCTATAAATGCTGCAAACCAATTTTTCGTGTAACTTCGTTAATTATAGCCCGAATTATGTCGGGTTTGGTACCATTTTCATGGGGAAAACATTAAAACACAAGGAGTCGATTCATTACACTTTCGTAAAGATCCGACGAGAAATGTGGAAATCCACTTGTTAATGGTATTCCAGCCCCTTTGAGGGTCTAAAGCCATAAAATTCGGTGAGGTACCACGCGGGGTTGACATCGTCCCGGGGTACCAGGTGGCATCTCTATGACAGGCGTCTCTGGAAAATCACCCTGTGGAAAAAGATCTTCCAATTCTGTCGACGATGCGCGCCGAGCACTCGCTTGCGCGCGATGGCCCGCTCTTCGCTTTCGACGAACATTTGCGCGGCTGAGGTGCGCGTGTCCCTGTTAAAAACGACTTTTTTGGAGGGTCTCAAGTGCAAATTCGAGCGCGCTTTCACGTGTGTGGACGTGGTTTTCGCTGCACACGGTTTTCGGCGCGCAATGCGCCGAATGTTTACTTTAGGAGAGGCAAAAGCGTTGGGACAAAAGAGGGCTCAGAGTGAACCGAAAAGTCTTTCGTTGTGTACAATAGGTAATTTCGTATTTTTGAAAGAATTTGGTGCCGCCGTTAAGGATTTTAGACATTCTTTAATCTGAATTAATCTGCATATGGATTTGTCGGTGGGTAGTAGGTACATACGATGAGTTCAGACCCGCAGGTACCGTTGTTAACCGTTGACTCGCGGGAATATACGGTCATAAAGCGCGACCCTGGCCAGACGCTCTGGCCGATCAGGCTTATTAATTTTTGGGAACTAGATATGGAATTTTCCTCCTCTACTTCGTGAAGAGGGAGAGGGTTCCTCCTCCGTCGACGAATTTGCAGGGTGTTTCCAATGTGTGTTTATTAATTATATTACAGCAACAATTACTTTCATATTATTTTTTCTGCATTATACAATAAAGTGAAAAATATAAAATAGTTGAAAGAAGAAACCTTGTATGGTATATGTACAATGTACTCTCATGCATTGGCATACATTATTGTATTCATATTACGATATCGTTTATTCAGACGACATAAACAACGTGTAATATGAGGCCATTTAATGTTGCATAGGGTTGTAAATTACATACTAAGGATTAGACGACTAGCGGTGGTCGTCTTGTTGAACTCTATTCCACCGTGCTAGGGACACAAGTTAACCTCTTCCCCTTTTACTCAAATATGTCAGATGTGAGAAATTTTTTTCTATTTCAAATACGTTAGGAAATATCCAACTGTTCCCACGGACACCCGCGGATTAATGAAAATTCGCGCTTTTGTTCACAGCGAATAATCTATAAATTGTTAAAGACGACGATGGCAAATTCATGATTGCTCTTTGGAAAGCTAGCAACCAAATGTTATCGAAGCCGTCTTCGAAAATACGGAATTTCCGACCATAAACGATTTATGAATTTTTGCTTCGCTCTTAACTGTTACCTCCCAGAGTCCGCTTCGTTTGGGATAATTAAGGACGTAAGACAAAGGCAAAATACAGAACACAATATAAAGGCCTAAATATTAAAGGTGAAAATGCAATAAAAAGCGACCTTTTCGTTACTCGGTATATTGCTCTGTTAGCGGGTGGTAGGTATAGGTGCATGGTGACTTCGTACCCGTACCCACCGTTGCCCACCGTCGAAGTGCGGGACAATACGATCATAAACCGCGACTCTGATGAGCCGATCGAGCCGATCAACCTGGCTAGTTTTTCGGAAACAACTGGTTCCATTAGGCCCGAAATATAATAAACTTTTACATCCTTTACGAAAATGTATACTTGGGGTTCCCGTCCCCTACGCGTAGCGAGTTCAATATAGTGTACAGTCTTCCCCGGATTATTGAAATGCTTTTTTCCCCGGATTATCGAGTAAGACCTACCCATACCACAGTTTTGCCTCCTCGCTGTGAGCGAGGGCCTGCGGTCCCGGATAGGCTGCCCGTTAACGGCGGAGACCAATAAAACCGTTGGGCCAGGTAAAATACCCAGTAGAGAAAAATAAAATGTTCATGTTTTTGTTAAATGTTCAACTCGGTAATTCTAGTCTTAGCTAAAGTTTTTGTAAATCGGAGGTGCCTCTCCTAAAGTAAACAGTCGGCGCATTGCGCGCCGAAAACCGTGTGCAGCGAGAACCACATCCACACACGTGCAATGCGCGCTCGAATTTGCACTTGAGAACCTCCAAAATGGTCGTTTTTAACAGGGACACGCGCACCTCAGCCGCGCAAATGTTCGTCGAAAGCGAAGAGCGGGCCATCGCGCGCAAGCGAGTGCTCGGCGCGCATCGTCGACAGAATTGGAAGATCTTTTTCCACAGGGTGATTTTCCAGAGACGCCTGTCATAGAGATGCCACCTGGTACCCCGGGACGATGTCAACCCCGCGTGGTACCTCACCGAATTTTATGGCTTTAGACCCTCAAAGGGGCTGGAATACCATTAACAAGTGGATTTCCACATTTCTCGTCGGATCTTTACGAAAGTGTAATGAATCGACTCCTTGTGTTTTAATGTTTTCCCCATGAAAATGGTACCAAACCCGACATAATTCGGGCTATAATTAACGAAGTTACACGAAAAATTGGTTTGCAGCATTTATAGCCTTCTTCGTTAAAAATTGTTCGATTTGCATGGTATTTTGCCCTTTTCATCGGGAGAATATCAGGAATCCATTGATGTTACTTTCAGATCGATACGACGAAAAATAAAGAACATTAATTTCTGTGAAATTGGTGACACGTGGCTGAGCGACCGTAACAGGGGACCGCTGCCTCGCACGCCTCAGCCCTTGGACGACCCAAGCGCCTGCCGAAAGTATTCGAAGCCTTCGAATACAGATACAGCTAAAGTAGAAAAAAGTATTCGAACCACAGAGCGGAAGACCTTCGAATAAAAAAAGTACCTTTGCCTCGTCGAATGAATTCTCGTTGAATAAATATTTCATCCGATGCGCTTCGAATAAAGATACTTTGGGGTTATTCGAATTTCGAATAACGGATAAAGATATAGTATCTTTTATTCGATTTGCTATTTAAATAATTTTTTTATCTAGACAATGCCCAACTCTGGTTTGGACCAGGGTCCCCGGAGCACATTTTGTTACGGCGATTTTCTTGGATGTTTCGTAGAGGGGGAATACCTACAGGGAGTGGTGGTAATTAGTGCGTGAGACGTCACGATGGGAGACGAACCGGCACCACGGCCAATCGGCGTCGCCGGAAAATGTGTTGTTGACGCTGGTTGGCCGTGGCGTCGGTTTGTCTCCAATCGTGGCGTCTCACACACTATTTCCATCACTCCCTGTAGGTATTCCCCCTCCCTGTAGGTGTTCTCCCTCCACGAAACAATCAAGAAAATCCCCGTGGCAAAATGTTTTCCGGGGACCCTCATTCGACTTTATGAATTCACGGTCGGTGTAACGAACCGATCTGTTTTCATGCTGTCAGTTCATCGCATAAGGATATATTACTGTGGGAAACATTTCATATCCAAGTGTTTTCATGTAAGTGTGCTTTATTATTATTAATTAATTCAGCGGTACGCCAATTAATGGTTTCCGCAGATTTTTGCCATTTTTATTGATTGAAATGTGTATCTTTTTATAGTATCAAATCCCTTTGAAGGAAATTTTCTTCAGGAGAAATAAAAGAAAAAATATTACATTTGGTAAGTCATGTTTATATTTATTTATTTATATACGTATTATAATAATACGTATGATATTACTTTAGTGTTTATTACAAAGTTTTCGTTTATTACAGGTTGGAATATACAAACAATAAGTAAATAAAGTACACTCGCTCAGCTGCATTGCGCTATTTCGAGTATTTATTTTTTAATTTTTTTTAAGCTTTACTGGCTGCATCTTATAACATCACTCGATAGGCTGCATTGCGCCGTGTCTCGAGTATAACAACTTTCAATAAAATTGGAACATTCAAAAATAAGTAACGCACACTCGCTCAGCTGCTTTGCGCTAGATATAACAACTTTCAATAAAGTTGGAATATTAAAAAAATAAGTAAAGTACACTCGCTCAGCTGCTTTGCGCTAGATATAACAACTTTCAATAAAGTTGGAATATTAAAAAAATAAGTAAAGTACACTCGCTCAGCTGCTTTACGCTAGATATAACAACTTTCAATAAAGTTGGGCGTCCGCGGTCGCATAACCGTCACGTTTATATATATTATAGAATCTTAAATAATTGAATCTTTAAACCATCGTATATTGTATACTATAATAGAATCAAATACAATCGAATAGTGTACTATAAATATAAATAAAAGTATAATAATAATTCGTCGTGTCTATAATTAATAGTATTAATAATATGTTACCGCTCAGTGATAAGAATATGCAAATTATCATTAAAGGCGAATGGTTAGTAGATGATCATATCGAATATTTTCATAAATTATTAGAAGCTAACTCTAATTATAAACCACGCGAAACGTGGAGAGTTCAAATGCCTGCTACAATTCAACCAGTTCCTGAAAATCAGGACCACATACAGATTTTGCACCAAAGCGAAAAAATTCGAACCAATGCAGGGGGACATTGGGTTTGTAGCTTCTATAAACATCATGAAAGAAGAGTTTATATTTATGATTCTCTTAATTTATCGAAGTTGCATATTCATCATAAAATTTTTCTGAAAAAGTTATACCCTTTTTTGAACAAACATGACGGTGCAATTAACGAAGAATTTATTGAATTTCCACGTGTACAAACTCAACCTAATTATCGGGATTGCGGAGTTTTTGCGATTGCATTTGTTGTCTCGTTATTATTCAAAATATTACCAGACAAAGTAACGTACACCCATGCGTTGATGCGTCAACATTTAATCCAAATGTTTCAAACTAATCGTATAGAACATTTTCCATGCACTCAGGATCAACAATTAACAAGTTGTGTGTACGAACATGAATCTACAATTGGTGGTACAATTAATAAAAATCCTTCTTGTGGAAAGTCTCCTCCATTTAAAATCGGTAAAAGTTACATTACTACCGAAACAGATTATAATAAAATATCCCCTGCTCAAAATGTAGTACTTAGTGATAGTGACAAAGAAGGCACCATATGTACAAAAAATGTAATTCAGACCGATCCACCACTAGTTTCGAAACCAAAAATCAGTAATGAATACCTACCAATAAGTAGGACGGAATACATGTCTGATTATTATAAAGAACATAAAGAGGAAATTAATTTAAAAAGAAAAGCAGTTTATAAAGCAAAGAAAGGGGAGTGTAACACGAAACAAGGCAAAGATTGTAAAAAAGGGGAGGTGTAAAATATTAGGTTATGTTGAGCACGAGGAGGCTGGAGAGGTTATGGACGGTGATTGGCACTAAAACACTGGGTTGCACAAAAGTATGTGAAGTCTTTATTTTAAAGCAGTGTGCCAACGGGTGAGCCGTTGTGCGCACTGGAATTGAAAGAGTTGAGCCCCCGTACACTCTATCGTACAATTCCCACGCTTCAAACACGCGGACACGTGAACACGCACAGGTGCGAATACGCGATGACTTAATGAAAACGTACACGCCGTCAGTGTCGCGAACACCGTGTTGAGCTTACTGATTAAACTGGTATGAAATGCACAATACAATTGCTTGTTGAGCAAGGCTGTTGAACAATGAACGAACACGTTGTTCGTTGCGCACGGTTCTGAACAGAATGAAATACAAGATGGATGCGCATTTCCGCCGCGGCGTCTTCTCGAACATTCTCGAGCGTCGATCGACAAGACGGACCCTGATTGGTTGATCGATCGCGGATCGACCGTGACTTCCGCCGCCCAGGAGGTGCTGCGGTGATCGAGAGTGCGGCGGCGCAGAGAACTATTCATTCCCAAACATGCTCCCGCCATCAACAGCTGATTGAAGATGTTGATGATGAATCTGTAACAGGCAAAATTGCCAATTTTGCAATTGGCCTGATTAGTGTTGTTGTGGCGGTCTTGAGCGTCACGACTCGGGTGAGTCCATCCTTCCCTGGATGTAAGGTGATGATCCTCGCAAGTGGCCACTTGCTAGGTGGAAATCGCTCATCTGTGATGAGCACCAGGGATCCGATCTTCAAGTCGTTGGTTGGATGATGCCATTTGGTGATGGATAGTTGTCTCTGCAGGTAGTGGGATGACCATTGAGTCCAAAATTGTTGCGTCTTTGTTTGAATGAATTGCCACCTGGCTGATGGCAAGATTGATGAATTCTCCACTGACGGTTCCGGAAGCGCTGAGAGTGGTTGTCCAATGAGAAAGTGCGCTGGTGTGAGTGCAGTGATGTCATCAGGGTCGTCACTGAGGGGCTCAAGCGGTCGTGAGTTGAGCATTGCTTCTATTTGTGTGAGAAGTGTGCTGAACTCCTCGTATGTGAGCACCGTCTCACTGACTGTGCGCCGGAGATGGTGTTTGACTGACTTCACGACCGCTTCCCACTTGCCTCCCATGTGAGGTGCTGCTGGAGGGTTGAAATGCCATTCTGTCTTGTCATTGACGAACAGCTGATTCAGGCGTTGATGCGCCTCAGTCCCCTGGGTGAACATTCTTTTGAGAACAGTGTCAGCTCCAACGTAGTTGGTTCCGCAATCGGAGTGAAGAGTGAGAGGAATCCCTCTCCTGGAGACAAATCTCCTGTAGGTGGCGATGAACCATTCTGTTGTATAATCTGTCACCAGTTCAAGGTGAACAGCTGATGTCGTGAGGCACACAAAGACACAAATCCAGCCCTTTTGTGTCTTGGCACCTCTTCCTCTCCATGTCTTCAGTGTGATTGGACCCGCATAGTCGGTGCCAGTGTTGTTGAACGGTCGTGAGGGTGTAACTCTCGAAAGAGGTAGTTGGCCCATCAGTTGATGGGCACGGATCCCCCTTTGTCGAGCACACACAACACACCGCAGGATGTGAGATTTTACTGGCGCTCGCCCTCCAATGATCCAGTAGTTTTGTCGAATCTGGGCGAGGGTGAGCTGGGTCCCTCCATGGAGAGTTTGTCGATGAGCATGGTCTATAATCAATTTAGACAAATGTGAATGACGAGGTAGAATTGCAGGGTGCTTACTTTCGTAGCTTGTGCAAACATTGTTGAGTCTGCCTCCAACTCTAATGACTCCACTCTCATCGATGAATGCGGTGAGTCGATTGAAGACATGAGCGGCTGGCAAAGTTGAGCCTGAGCTGAGCATCTTCATCTCGCTGGAGAAATAAAGCGCCTGCGTTGCTTTGATCCAGAAGATCCTGGCCCATTCTATGTCGATGGGCGACAAGGTGAAGAGCGGCAGCGTGACTGGAGCCTTCTTCAACCTTGAAACAAATCTGAAACAAACTGATGTGATGCGAATAAGTTTGTTGAGAGATGAATATTTGTAAATGAGGTCCCAGTGATATTCAATCTTTTGAATATTGAGCAGCTTTGAAATGCCTGGACGAGCCTCTAGTGCACTCAAGTCTTCGTCTAGCATTGGTTGTGATGGCCATGTTTCACTGGGCTGCGCAAGCCATGGTGGTCCCGTCCACCAAAGCTTATGATGTTCAAGCTGCGATGTTGATAAGCCTCGTGATGCGCAATCAGCTGGGTTTGAGGACCCTGGAACGTGTCTCCAATGTGCGCCTTGGGTGATCTCTTGAATTTGGGACACACGATTCCTTACGTAGTCCTTCCAGCGTGATGCTTGTGTTTTGATCCATGTTAGTGTCACTTGTGAGTCCGTCCACAGATATGTAGTAGCAATGTTGAGCTTGAGCGTTGCTTGAACATATTTGGTGAGCTTCGCCAGCATCAATGCTGCAGTAAGCTCGAGTCTCGGGATTGTGAGCTTCTTTAGTGGTGCTACCTTAGTTTTGGAGCACACCAATGTCGCGACCTTGTGAGTTGTGGACGGTGATGATACGGTAATGTAAATTACCGCTGCCATGGCGAGTTGTGAGGCATCAGAGAAGCCGTGTAGTTCCACTGTAGAGTTGCTGAAGGGGTTGAACCACCTTGGACATGATAGCTTGCGCAAGCTTGTTAAATCTTCTCTGATGATGAGCCATTGTGACGTTACTTGGGAAGGCAGTGGATCATCCCAGTTGAGCTTGTGTAGCCACAACTCTTGCAATAGTGTTTTTGCTCGAATTATGACCGGCGCTAGAAAACCTAATGGATCAAATATTTGTGCTACTTCTGATAAGATGAGGCGTTTGGTGAGCCTTGAATTTGAGCTTGGTTTTGAGGTGAAAGAAAATTCGTCGTTGATCACATTCCATTGAAGTCCGAGAATTTTGGTATTGCAGTCGTCTAATGATATGATTGAGCCTTGGGCTCGTTGGGTTTGAGAAATTGCATCAAGCAACGGAGGAAAGGTTGAATGCCATTTGGCTAGTGGAAACCCTCCCGCGTTGCACAGATCTTTTAATTGGTGAGCAATTGTGATGAGCATCTCACCTGTGTCTGCACCTCCAAAGATGTCATCAACGTATCTGGCATGCGTGATTGATGGCACCGCCAGAGGAAAGCGATGACCTTCGTCTTCCGCCAATTGGAGTAAGGCTCTGACCGCCAAAAATGGAGCAGCCTTGGTCCCATATGTGACCGTTGTGAGCTTGTAGGGCACCTCCTTTGAATCGTCATCGATCCACAGTATTCGTTGAAGATCCTGATCATCCTCGTGAATCTTGACTTGACGATACATTTTCGTCACGTCTGTGGCAAAAATGTACTTGTGCTGGCGTATCCACAGCAGCACGTCGGTGATGTTAAGGAGTAGATTTGCACCCGTATGCATCAAATCGTTGACAGAATACCCAGTTGACGTGGGGCTTGATCCATTGAAGACGACTCTCAGTTTTGTCGTCTGGCTGTCAGGCTTCAATACTCCATGATGTGGAAGATAAAATACAGAGTGAGTATTAGGTGAAAGGGATGGTGCTCTTACCATGTGACGGAGCTCCTCGTACTCTTGCATGAAGCCTTGATAGAGGTTGCGATACTCGACGTTCCTGTTGAGCTTGACGAGCGTACGCTTCAAGCAAGCGTGAGCTGCTTGATAGGAATTACCCAGCAGCTTTGGAGTCCACCTTCAGAGGGATGCGCACGGTGTATCGTCCTGTGGAATCACGAGTGTGTGTCGCTCGAAAGTGATCCTCACACTGTTGATCCTCAGGTGTGAGCTTCATGGGTGCATCTGTTGGGAGCTCTTCTTGAATCCAAAATCGTGTCAGCATGTCTTGTAAAGAATTGTCGTCATGCTGCACGACTGCAGAGTGGTGTGCTGTGACCGTACGCCGGTCCACTGTAACTGGTCCAAGAATGAGCCACCCAAAAATGGACAGCTGTCCAAACGGCATTGAAGAGTCACCCTTCTTGAGGGTGGGCTTGATCACTTGCCCATACACGTCTGCGCCAATCACGATGTCTATCGGTCTTGATTTAAGAAAGTCTGGATCGGCCAGCGGAAGGCCATTCAAATGTGGCCATTCTTGACGTGGCGGTTCCACCGATGGTAAACTTGTCGTCAGTGCTCGCAGAACATGTGCTTGAAAGTGCACTGTTGACATATCGTAGTTGGAGCGCAGAGTTAGTAGTGCGACTCCTCTGGTTTGAATTGATGTGTTACCCCCAATGCCAGTGATCGTGATGGATGCATGGATGCGTTGAATCCTAAGCCGGTTGATGAGCTCTTCTGTAACAAATGTCAGTTCCGAGCCCGAATCAATCAATAATCTGACTGGTGTAGATGACACTGAAGTGATCAGCTGGGCGTTGGCTGTTGCCAACAGGGTAACTGAAACATATGGGGTGAGCACTGGCGATGATTGGTTGAGCCTCCTTCTTTCGGTTGAGCAAGCTGTGTGTGTCTGCGTTGTGCGCTGTTGTGTGAGTGATGTTGATGGGACGACTGCACCTACACTTCAATGGGTTGAGCTATTGGATGATGGGCCCGCCGCTGCGTGAGATTTTGCAAGGGCCGCAGTGTGAGCGGTCGGCTTGGAAAGGTGCAGCATCGTGTGGTGGTTGGTTGAGCACATCTTGCACCGACGCGTGGAGTTGCAGTCCTCGGTGCGATGCCGTCCACAACAATTCCGGCACAATTTGTTGGTGGTGACAATTTTGCGCCTGTCCTCCACCGACAGCTCCCTGAACCTCGGACACATGATGATATAATGGTCCTCCTTGCAGAAGTCACATGGGTAGCTATACGGTGAGGATGATGGCTGCACCGTTGCTCTGGGTTTCGTTGATGCCGTGTGCACGCTGCTCCTACTCTGATGTGATCTGCTTGGTGGAGCAGCAGAAGGTTGAGCCTTCTTACCTTTCTGCAGCGCCGCGGCCTCCAGTCGTTCCAGGGCCACCACCTTGGCAGCAATGAAAGTCTCGAGCTGCTGCAGCCGAGGGTAGTCCTTGGATGAGCCCACTGACGTTTCCCAGGCTTCCCTGGTGGACTTGTCCATCCAACTGGTCGCCTGGTGGACGAGCAAGATATTGCCCATGTCCTCGATGGCGCCCAACGTGGTGAGAGTCTTGTGCACCTTATTGACTGTGGACACAATTTCGCCAAGCGCTTTTGCACTGCGCGTTGCGATCGGCGAAACGTTGAGCAGCTTGTCCAGCTGCTCTTCGATAAGCACACGCTTATTAGTGTACTTTTTGCACAGTTCTTCCCAGCAGGACTGGAATGATGAGCCTGTGAGTGGATAAGCGTTCACCAGCTCTGCTGGCTCACCTTGGAGGCTGGACCGCAGGTAGTGCAGCCGGTCTATTTCCATGAGCTGCAGGTCCTGGATGATCAATGAGTTGAACAATTCACTGTAGGCTGGCCACTCGGTGTATGCGCCAGAGAATGTGGGCAATGCAATTTCAGGCAGCTTCGAGGCCCTCGATGGTGCTGCACTCGTTGCTGCCGGTGGACGCTGCTGCATCGCCTTCACATCCTCTCGTAGGCGGTTGAGCTGTATCTTTGTTGAGAGGTATATTTGAGCCTCCTGCACAGCCATGTTTGCCTCGAAATATGGGTGGTTGATGAATTTGACCGGCCACGTCTCCTCAAAATGAGCATGTTCTCGCGTGAATGCTGCGTGCAGATCATCTACGTGGGCTGCAAGCAGCTCCACCTCGTCGACGGACGTAGTGTGTGCGTGGGTGGGCAGCTGCGACTTCAAGGCCTGAAGGGAGTCGAAGCGACCCATCTGGGTCTTGGCCTTGAAGACCAGCTGCGAGGGCAACGTTGCTGGTGATGTCGCCCTCGGTGGCTTCTTGTCCACACTCGTCCCCAGAGCCTCAGTGGGGATGGTGAGCACAATCGGTGCTGGGGAAGGCGGCCTTGATGAGCCCGCTGACTTTGTGCTTTTTTGATCATCTTGATCCGCCATTCCGATGCACACGAGATGAGCTTGTGAGCCCTCTAACACAAACTACACAGCACTGTAGTGCACAATCACCTATCCGGCTCGAAGGACCAAACTGTAAAATATTAGGTTATGTTGAGCACGAGGAGGCTGGAGAGGTTATGGACGGTGATTGGCACTAAAACACTGGGTTGCACAAAAGTATGTGAAGTCTTTATTTTAAAGCAGTGTGCCAACGGGTGAGCCGTTGTGCGCACTGGAATTGAAAGAGTTGAGCCCCCGTACACTCTATCGTACAATTCCCACGCTTCAAACACGCGGACACGTGAACACGCACAGGTGCGAATACGCGATGACTTAATGAAAACGTACACGCCGTCAGTGTCGCGAACACCGTGTTGAGCTTACTGATTAAACTGGTATGAAATGCACAATACAATTGCTTGTTGAGCAAGGCTGTTGAACAATGAACGAACACGTTGTTCGTTGCGCACGGTTCTGAACAGAATGAAATACAAGATGGATGCGCATTTCCGCCGCGGCGTCTTCTCGAACATTCTCGAGCGTCGATCGACAAGACGGACCCTGATTGGTTGATCGATCGCGGATCGACCGTGACTTCCGCCGCCCAGGAGGTGCTGCGGTGATCGAGAGTGCGGCGGCGCAGAGAACATTCCCAAACAGGAGGACAGCAAAAAACTTTATAATTATGAATATTATAACACACACAAAGAAGGTGTAGTAAAAAAGAGAAAAGTGCATTATGACGCAAATAAAGAAGGTATAATCGAAAAGGCAAAAGCGCATTATGACGCAAATAAAGAAGGTATATTAAAAAAGAAAAAAGTGCATTATGACGCAAATAACGAAGTGACATGCGGGAAGCGAAAAAGTTATTATCAGGTAAATAAAGAAGGTATAATCAAAAAGGCAAAAGTGCATTATGATGCAAATAATAAAGAAGTGACATACGGGAAGCGAAAAAGTTATTATCAGGTAAATAAAGAAGGTATAATCAAAAAGGCAAAAGTGCATTATGACGCAAATAAAGAAGTGAAATGCGGAAAGCAAAGAAATTATGATCAGCTGAATAAAGAAGTTATCTCCAAAAAGCGGAAGGTATATTATCATGAAATACGTAAAAGAGTAGTAATCTTTTTATTTGTTCCCCTAAGGGTTACAATTTCCCAGCCGCTTTCTCCTTCTCCATTCACATTCACAAACATTTTTCTTAAACATACCTTAACCTAACTTAGTCTAACTTAACCTAGATCTTATAACTCTACTCCCGCTCGCTCGCTCGCTCTCTCTCTCCTCTGTCCCCTGGACCTCCGCTTCCGCTCGCTTCCCCTCTCACTCCCATTCCTCCACTCATACTTCCGAACCCCACCCACACCCCGCTCTTCTTTCTTCCAGCTTCTTCATCCACTCTTCCCCCTCTCCCTCATCCCCTAACACCTCCATCACCACCTCTTGCCATCCTCTCTCAATTCCCCAACCTGTACAAACCTCCCACACGTGTTCCCACGTCTCCTCCTCCTGCCCACACATTCTACACCTCCTTCTCTCCTCCTCCTCCCAGTATCTCCCCTCCTTCATTTCATTCCCTAACCTAAACCTCGCTACCCTCTTCCACCTATCTTCCCCCCACCCTTTCTTCATATACCCCGGCACCCCCACCCCTTTCACCCTCCCGTACCACTTATTATATCGCGTCTCTCTTATCCTCCTCCACCTCTCCTCTTCCTGCATCCTTCTCTCCCTTTCCATCAGCTCCTCCCCCCTTATCCCCCCCTATCCCTCCCCATCTCCACCTCCTCCACCGTCCACCCCCTGTCCTTATAATACTTCTCCCTTTCCTCCTCCCACCCTTGCAGAACCCTTCCCCTCCTCATCCTCCTCTTCATTTCCTCCCAACACTCCCTTGCCAATTCCCCCCCCCTTCCCCTCCTCTAACTTCCTCTCGTAACCCCATGCCCTCATCCCTGCCCCTCCCTTCATCATCCCCCTCTGCAGTTCTTCCCTTACCATATAGCCTGGGGTACTCCTGTCCACCCCCAACACCCACTTCAGGTACCTCTCCTGCAGTCCTTCCACCCTTTCCCTACCTTTCCACCCCCATACCTCCACCCCATAGTTCACCACCGCCCACACCAACTTATCGAACAACCAGATCCTTCTTCCCCAGTCTTTCCCAAACTTCCTTTTCCCAATCCCCCACACCAGCCCCATCACCGCAGCCCCTTTCCTCACCCTCTCCTTCACGTGTTCCTTCTGTCCTCCATTTCCCATCAACGTGTATCCTAAATATTTAAAACTCCTTACCTCCTCCAACTCCTTTCCCTTCCACCTCCATACCACCTTGCTCCATCTCCCCCCCCCCCTTCTGCACCTCATCACCTTCGTTTTCCCTATATTCACTTGTAACCCCTTCCCCTCCACGTATTTCTCCAATTTACCCATCATTCCCTTCATCCCTTCCACATCCTCCGCTAGTACCGCCACATCGTCCGCGTATGCCAGTGTGTAGATCTTTCTATCCCCCAACTTCACCCCCCCCCAACCTCCCCTCCCCAGCACTTCGTCCATGTCCGCGGTCAGCAGTGTAAACATAATTGGGCTTAGCGGGCACCCCTGCCTTACCCCTCTTGCCGTCCAGAACCTCTCCCCCTCCTCCTCCCCCACCCTGACTCTTCCTATCGTTTCCCTCAAAACCTCTTCACACCTCCCCACAAGCTCTTCTCTTACCCCCCTGTCCCTCATAGCCTTGGCTAGAACCTCTCTGTCCACCGAGTCAAACGCGGCCTTCATATCGACAAACAATACCACCAACCTTCTCGCCTTCCTCCCTATCTGCCTGTTTATCAGGTAATTTAGTGCGTATATATTGTCGATACATCCTACCCCCCTCCTAAACCCCGTTTGACTCGGTGGCAGCAGCCTCTTCTCCTCTACCTCGACCCTCAGCCTCTCCGCCAGTACCGATGCGTAGATCTTATACGCCGTTTGTGTTAAAGTGATACCCCTGTAATCTTCTACCCTTTCCCCGGCCCCTTTCTTTATCACCGGCACCACCACCCCTTCCTTCCAACTTTAACTTCTTCACCACCCTTCTTATTTCCTCCCTTCCTATCTCCCTCTCTCCGTCCCTCTCCCTCCCCCTCCCTTCACCTTTCGTCACCCTCCACTCCACCCCTCCCAACAGTCCCTTAAAATACTCGTCCCATTTCTCCATTTTTATCCTTTCATTTACCCTCTTTCTCCTTCCCCTCTCTCTATTCACTACCTTCCACACCTGCCCTTCAGTCTTTACCCCCTCCAGTTCCCTTTCCCAACGCTCCATCTCCTTCTTCCTCTTTACCTCACACATCCTTCCATATATCCTCTTCCTCTCTCTGTAACACTTCCCATCTCCTCCCTCCCTTCTCCACTTTCTCAACTCCCTCCTCACCTTACTCTTCTCTTCCCTACACTCCTCATCCCACCAGCCTCCCTTCCTTTTCCTCTCCCTCCCCCTTTCCGACTTCCCCACCGCTACCTTTATCCTTTCTCTCAACTCTCTCCACTCCTCCTCCAGTCCCCTATCACCCTCCTCCCTCTTCCCAAAACTCTTCATAAACTCCTTTCTCCCCTCCTCTGTCCAGTTTCCTCTTCCTCCTCCCTTCTTCCCATCACCTTTCTTCCTCTCCACACCGCCCTCGTCCTCTCCCCTTACCCAGACCACCAACGGCTGATGGTCCGAATCCACTCTCTCTCCTACTTCTACCCTTTCCACCTTCTCCCAAGAGTCTTCATTCCCAATCACATAATCTATTACCGTATTCGCTCTCCCTCCTGTAAATGTCCACTCCCCCTGCTCATCCCCCTCCACACCCCCGTTAAATATACTCCACCCCCTTTCTTCCAAGTAATCGCATAACCTCCTCCCATCACCATTTACCTCCTTATCTTTCGACCTCCTACTCCCACGTCCCCCTCTCTCAGCCTCCTCCCACCCCAATACCCGCCCCCTTCTTCCCCTGTCCTAGCGTTAAAATCCCCCCCTATTAACCCCCTCACTCCCCACTCCCTCTCTTCCATCCACTCCCCTATGTCCTCCAACTTCCTTTGCATGTCTCCATTGACATACACCCCCACTATCCTCCACCACTCCCCCCCCCATCCTCACCTTTTTCGTCAAGATCCCATCCCTTCCTCCTTCCTCCTCCACTCCCACTTCCAATCCCTTCCTCACCCCCATTAACATCCCTCCGATTGCTCTACCCTTCCTCTTTTCCCTCCGTGCCCACTGACTACTCCATGTATACCCCCTGGGCAGCCTCCTTTCTATATTTCCCCACCCCCCCCCCTCCTCCATCCACGTCTCACTCATGACTACCACGTCCCACTCCTCCAAGCCTTTCCAAAAATCCTCGTCCTTGCTCCTCAGCCCAGCCACGTTCCAGAATGCAACCTTGTACATACTCCGCCTTCCCTCCCCTTTCTCCCCCCTACTCTCCTCTCCCTCCCCCTTTCCCTTATCTTTCGTTTCCCTGTTCTTCCACCCATCTTTCTCTCAACTCATCCCATCTTCTCATCTTTCCGTTCACCCACATCTTCATGTATCCCACCTGTACCTTCTTTCCCCCCTCCCTCTCCCTCTCCGCCTCTCTTTCCACCTTCCATCTAGCCTTTCTTTCCTCCTCCGTCAGATCATCATCTATCCTCTCCTTCCTTCCCCTCAGTTTTTTCCTCGCCTCCATCACCTTTATTTTCTCCTCCCTCCCAGCCAGCTTCACCAAAATCAAACCGCTGCCTTCCTTTCCCCTTCTCCCTACCCTTCTCACCTCCCTTATCCCCCCCTCCTCCAATCCCATCTTTTCCCACAACTTCTTCACCTCCTTCTCCTCCTCCACTCCCTCTACCCCCAGCCCCCTTACCACAACATTATTCCTTCTCTCCTCCCTCTCCTTCTTGTCCTGTTTTAATTCCATCCTTCTAACTCTTACCAAACAATCCTCCACTTCTCCCCCCTCCCCCCTCTCCATACTACCCCTCCCTTCCTTTTCCCTTTCCCATTTCTCTATCTTCCCTATCATTTCCTCCACCCTCCCATCTCTCTCTGCCATCCTCTCCAACCTTTCTTCTATCTTTTCCCTCCTCCTCTTCTCCTCCCTCCTTCCCTCCTCCCATTTCCTCCTTTCCTCTCTCCATTCCTCCATCTCCTTTCTTCTTTCCTCCCTTTCCCTCCTCATCTCCTCCCTCACCTCCCTCAACTCCTTCCTCATTACTTCTTTCTCCTCCCTTATCTCCTTCATCAGCTCCTTCAACATCCCCACCACATTCCCTATCTCCTCTCTTTCTTCGCTCCCCCCCCCTTTCACCCTTCCCTCCGGCGATCTCACAGTCTTCCCACTCCTTTTGAACCCTTCACCCCTCTTTTCCTCCCCCGACCCTTCTTCCTCCTCCCTCTCCTTCCTCTTTTTCCCCCCGCAGCTATCTAAACTACCCGTATAGCTGCCCACGCTACTCCCACTATCATTCCTTTGCCTTCTCTTATTTATCAACTTTCCTTTTTCCTTTCCTGTTCCATCCCCCCTCCCCTCTTTTCCCTTATCATCCGCCATTTACCGTCCTTCTCTTACTTTCAAACTTTTCTCCGTCTTCTCGACTCTTACCCTTAACCTCTTACGACTATCCAACCTCCTTTTTCCTTTTACCTTATTCCTTTTATCCCGTTCAAAAATCCCGCCTTCTGTTCCGCTCTTCCTACTTCCTCACCTGTCCGCTAGATATCTCTACCTACTCCTCTGCCTACCTCTTTCCGCCACCTGACACCTATCGTCCTACCTAACCTCCAAACCGCTCTCTTGTCCTGCCTCACACTTCGCCACCCCCTATTCTTGCCCTTTTCCCTTTATTCTCCCCTCTTCCTCACCTCTCCCCTAACCTTCTCCACTCACTCCCTATCCTCCCGAATCTCCCTCCACTCACACTTCCTTCACACCGCTCTCACCACCAACCGCACACTTCTGACACTCTCGCGACCGGAAACGGAAGTCAAAATACGTAAAAGAGACGATTATGATAAAGTAGCAAAACGTCGTGCTGCTTTGCAAATAATAAAAAAGTATCGTTATATTGCTGTAACAAATAACAATATAGCAACCAGAAATAACAAAGAAACTTATATCAGAAAACTTTCAAAAATTATTAGCATGCCGTCCGGAGAAGTAAGTAGATTGGAAGCTGAGCGTATAATAAAATGGTGTTTTCATATTCGGCAAAAGTACATTTTGAAAATCAGGAAACTGTTGAAATATTGTAAAGAAAAAGTGGAAGTTTCCTTAACGCGCGCAGCAGAATGTTTAGAAGTTGATGACAGGATTAATGCTTTGTGTGGAGAATCCAGACATACGTCTTCTTCAGAATCATATTATGCGGAAAGTTCGTACCATACCTTCACCGGTTCTGAATCAATCATACTGAATTCGGAAGGGAAAGCTATAAACGTTCTACCTATATTGCAATCGAAGAAGAAGACAGAAACGTGGCATTGTAGTTATCTTTGTAAAACATAAGATGTTGAAATTCTGAATAAGTTCTTCAAACGATTGTTACAATGCTCATTAAAAAAGGTACATAAGTTGACCAACTATATCAGTAGTTGTTCTAATAAAGTGCAGGCTGAAAAAGTTGGTCATTCTCATGGTTGTTACATAAACCCTAAAGTATGTAAGTCCAATTTTTTAGCCTTTGAGATTTTGGCACCTCACTTTCCGGATTTACGAAATTTGAAGAGAATAATACACACAATAGCGAACATTTATAAAAACCAATTACATAATTTAGACAAAGCATTAAACGATAGTGACCTTAAAACACTTGAAGGAATAACACTGCAAGCTCGGAAAGAAGCTGAAGCGTCGCACAAAAATAATACTGAAATAAACTTGAACGAAGAAGAGATTATATCTCGATATTATTTAGCATTTAGAGCTTTCACAAAGCGGTCTATGGACACACCACGCATCCCGTGCGTTTCCTGCGAGAAACTCTGTTTTAAAAGAGAGGTTCTTAAGTTTGATATTTCTAAAAGAACATATAAGGGAAATGTAATGCTAACATTGTTAAATCATATTGGATACAAAGTTGGTGACATGCATTTTATTTGCCGATATTGTCACAATAAAATTCGCAACGATACCGTACCACTAAAATGTATTTTAAATAAGCTTGATGTACGTTCAGTTCCAGAAATAGCAGTGTTGAACGATTACGAACGAATTCTGATTCAAAGAGCTAAACCGTTTCAAACGGTTGTGAGAATGGATACAGTAATGCGTAAAAATATGCCACATAAACATATGTTTCCAAAAGTAAAGGGGAGAACATTTCACCTTCCTTTGCCGTTAGAAGAAAATTTAAAAAAAATCTGTCCTTCGACCGAACCTTTAAATCAAAATCATGAATTATACATATTGGTGCGGGGCGTTCCAACAAAATCTAAAATAGTTTGGGAAAAGTTAGTTGACTTGAAGAAAGTATGGAATGCCTTAGTATGGTTGAAAGCCAATAATCCTCTATACTCAGAAATTGTTTTACCACAATCGCACGATTTATTGCTGAGTGCCAAATTACCAGATACAGAATTTCAAGAAGAAGTTGTTGCCAATGATGATAATAACGAATCTATCGAGGACGTTGAAGGTGAAACGCTTAATATCGATGAAAACCACAAACGTGCATTATTGACGCAAATGTCACAATCTGATTCATATTATGATCAGTTTACGATTTATCCAATGTATGACAAAAGGGTTAACGAATCTGCTACCGCGCTCTATCAAATGCTTAAAGTTCAGGACATTCCGTTGGGCCATCGTGCTGAACACTTAGATGTGAAATGTTTCCCAGATTTATATCCTTATGGGGTGAACGGACAGCATGAAGAAAGATTGGTTCGTTTGACTGATCATGAATTCATTAAGTCCAAACTGATGTCCAAGCATTCGCAATTTCGATTGAACATGCAATATATTTTTCATTTATTACACGATACCAATATGCGGCAATTGAACGCTGGAATTTTTCACAAAATGAACGTCGTAAATCCACGTGAAAAATACACAGCTGCTGGTTTTCTAGAGCAACTCTCTAAAGATCAGCTACAAACGAACTTGAACACTATATTTTCCAGATTACGTAATACAGCACAGTATTGGCGAAAACCGAGAAATGATTTGAACTGTATGATACACCATTATGGACCAGCTACATGGTTCCTCACGCTCAGTCCAAGTGAGTGGCTATGGACAGATTTAATAGAATATCTTCGTGATGTAAACGGCCCATCGGTGGCTAAAATGTCGCCGAACGAACTCATTGCTTCTGATCCCGTTTCAACTTCTCGATTTACAGATAATGCATTCCACGCTATGCTGGATTTCATTTGTTCGCCCGACAATCCGATTGGCAAGGTCACTCATTACTTTTGGCGCAGAGAATATCAGAGCAGGGGATTACAACATTTTCATCTTTTAATTTGGATTGAAGATGCTCCTATAATCGATAAATCTTCGAAGGAGGAAGTAGCAGCATTCATTATGAAATACGTCACTTGCAGATTGCCATCACCGCATGTGTCGCCAGAATTATATAGACGTGTAATTGCACATCAAATGCATAAATGCAATAGTTACTGTCTACGCAACAAAAAAACTAAAAATTCCTTCTGTAAAGTATGTCGATTTTCATTTCCACGTCCAGTTACAGATACTTTGATAATAAGGGATGTGGCTGTTTCTATAGGTGCTAGAAAACAATTGAAAGCGAAAGGTAGACTCTATGATCTTCCACGTTCAATAAAGGAAGTTCGTATCAATGATTTTAATGCTGCCGTTCTTACGGTTTGGAGAGGTAACATGGATATACAATATATTGGGGAAAAGACAGGGTTGGTGACATGTTACTGTACTAAGTACGTGTCCAAGCCGGAAAAAAGTTACGCTACGGACACTATGGCAGCAATAAATTCTACTAAGTCATTGGCTAGTCTGCTGTGCAACCTTGGAATGCGCATGCTAAATCATAGAGAATGTGGAGCGCCTGAATGCGCTGATACTCTTTTAGGATTATCATTGCATGGCACTGATTCCAGTACTACTATTAGATGGTTGGATGTAAATATACTGAGAAGTAGGAAATTGAAAACTCGCAAAGAGATTGAGGAGCTGGAGGGTCAATCCACAGACATATTTTGTCCATCCTTCATAGATGATCACTATCCTAACAGACCTAAGGAATTAGAATCTATGCATCTGTACGATTTTGCTATGTGGTATGACGTTACTAAAGATAGACCGTCTGAAAAAACTGAATATTATGAAATCCGTGCATCTTTGTTTTTGAAAAAAAGAAAAAGAGGCTATCTTATCAATCATTATAAGTACAATGTTCAAACCCAACCTGAGAATTATTATTTCTCATTGTTATTATTATTCCAACCTTGGAGAAACACCGACGAATTGAAAAATGGATTTAACACATATGCGGAAGCTTTTTTGTCGCTACAATCACAATTGACAGAAGCAGTTCAGTATCACGAACGAATAACGGATATTCAAGAAGCGCGTGATCATATAAAGGAAGAAATTGAAAAGAACGTGTTGAATACTGTGGAACAAGAAGAAAATGATCAAGGCGATCACCCAATAGAGTGTGTCCCCGTTGAAACTGTTGGTGCCATGAAAGATTTTAAAGACGCGGGAAATAAATTTGACTGTGGTGATCTTCAAGAAATGATTTCGGAATTGAACCATGATCAAAAGCGGATATTTGATAAAGTTACTAAGTCCTTGACGTCTAACGATAACATTCTCAGACTTTATGTGAGTGGAGAAGGTGGCACTGGGAAAAGTTTTTTAATAAAAACTATCAGACACTGGATCAAGCAGACTATCGGAAAAGACACAGCAGTAACTGCTCCTACTGGAATCGCAACTTTTAATATCGATGGTCTTACTATACACCGATTATTCCAATTACCCGTAGAACATGGGCATACAGCCCAGTATAGCCAACTTAGCGATGCAGCCCTTCAAATTGTACGAGATCAACTCAAAAATGTTGCTCTAGTAATCATCGATGAAATTTCGATGGTTTCTAACGTAACACTCCTGTACATACATTTGCGACTTACAGAAATATTTGATACTACAGATTCCGATGATGCTTGGTTCGGAAAAAAGCCTATGTTGCTATTTGGTGACTTACTACAACTTCCTCCTGTTCACGAAGAACCTGCTTTTATACAATTATCCAATAAGAGTATAGAGAAAAATGTTGGAGGATTAGGTTCTTATAATTTATGGTCTGCCTTGTTTAGCTATGACGAATTGACAATAAACATGCGACAGCAGGGTGATAATATTTACAAAGAGATCTTGTCGAGAATTCGGACCGGAGTAGTGACCGTTTCGGATACGAAGCTTTTAGAATCGAGGAAATTAAATTTCAAAGCGACAAATTGTAATGACCGATTAAAGGAATTAAGTGATTACATGCTTAATGTGGGATCTAATACGGTGTGTTTACTTCCCACATGTGTTCAGTGTGATGTTTTGAACGCTGCAATGCTGAGTCGATTTCCGTCCGAAGAAATCCATTTGATTGCTCATGATACAACGAATTGTGCACCGTACTTGAAAAAAAAGGTGTCAAAGGTACTGAACAATGACGATGATAGCTCCCGAACGGCGGGACTTGCAAGGGTCGTAATTGTTAAAGTAGGTGTGCAAATCATGATTAGAAGAAATATTGATGTTACGCTAGGTCTTGTCAACGGTACCATTGCTAAACTTGTTTCAGTTACACGAGGTGTTGATAATGACGTTGAAAAATTGAAAATTATATTACCCACGGGGCAAGAACATATAATGGAACGTGTGAGTGTTAAATTTGAAGTAATGGATAGAGCGTTCGTTATTAGAAAACAATTTCCGATTTGCCTCAGCTATGGTATAACTATTCACAAAAGTCAAGGACTAAGCTTGCAGAATGCTGTCATAGAAGCAGGTAATTCAATATTTACTTGCGGACAAACTTACGTTGCTCTTTCTCGGGTGACCACATTACAAGGACTGCATCTTATCAATTATGATCCATCTTCCGTAAAGGCACAAGAATCGGCTATAATAGAGTACAATAGATTGCGAAAAAAATATAGACCTGATCTTATGAATATTTCAATTTCTAAAAACCGCGTTCTCAATGTTCGTGATGCTGTTTGGGCAGTACCTAATTATAATGTATCCGAATGTCAGAATACTAATGATCACATCGTGGATACTATTCAATACTACGTCAGAGGTCTCCCGAATTCTGATGGTGTGTCTTGTTATGCGAATGCCACGATCCAATGTATGTTATATTGTTCATCAATAAGAGAAAACTTATTTTCGACTGAAAAAGCTGATCATATTATAAAAGTCTTTATGGACCAATATAAATCGGATCAAAGTCCAAACATAATATCATTACGGCAATTCGCAGGCGAAAAATACGCTAACAATCAGCTACATGATGCAGCTGAGTTTATTACTTCTGTTTGTGATCGTGAGATTCTTATTAAGAATGCAGTACAACACGAAATTACAACGGTATTAAGATGTGTAGAGTGTAATTACACAAGTACTACTATCAGTACAAATTGTGTGGTACATCTTGCACTGCCGAAGATGTTAAAATAAAAATCATTTGAATTTCAAGATATAATAAAACACAATTTCGCAGGATGGAAAAATCTGAACGATTCTTGCCCTAATTGTGATAATTCAAATTCAAACACAATAAAGAAAATCGATATAACTGCTTCCAAACAAATTCTTATTGCAAAATTACATTTGTTCCATCACGATAGTAGTGGAACAACAACGAAAGTGGAAAATTTCTACATCAAAGCAATACCTACTTGTTTGCGATTCGAGCATTAGTTCCCATCACCACCGCTCTCATCTCACCGCAGCACCTCACGGGCAGCGGAACACGACGGCAGATCGACGATCGATGGCCGAATCAGATCTGGCCGTCGGCGCGCTCATCCAATCGGACCAGCCGTCCGCGCGCTCACCCAATCAAAGCTCACTTCCGCTTGGCGCGTCTTCCAGAAGCTTCTGGAAGACACCAAGGCGGAAGCTAGCTTCGGGCCATTGTTCATTCTCGTTCGTAACGTTCACCGAATCAAACGTATCGCGCACGTGCTCATTGTTCTGTACAAACGCGCAATATCTCATTCTCTCAACGCTCACCGCTCATGTAAAGCGTTCTTGGCTCACCACGCGTATCAATCCGCTCAACAACCTAGTTGTAAATAAACGACGTGGCTAACGCTGAACTACTGGGCTTTGAATTCACTTCGCCACCCTAACCTAAAATTCCGGCACGCGAAAAACATCTACTCGCGAACATTTGGTCCTTCGAGCCGGATACTGAAGTGCATCAAAGTGCAGTGAAAGTGCGCAAGCTCACCCGCTCACCCGCTCACCACTCATCGCTCAGAGATGGAGAATAAAGCTGCCACCTCATCGGCGACGTCGAGGCCAACGACGCCCACGATGTCGGTGCTCACGCTCACCATCCCCGACGAGGCAACGGGGACTTCAGAAACGGCCGCTGCGGGTCGAACGAGGGCCACATCACCTTCACTCATTCCGGCAGAGCTCCTCATCAAGGCGAAGACTCAGGTGGGTCGGTTCAACTCGCTCAATGATTTTCAATCTGAAATCCCCACACTCGCTCACACTACATCTCTCGACGAGGTACGCGTGCTCAGTTCTCACGTGGAAGATCTGCATCAGGCCTTTATAAGGGAGCACGCATATTTTGAGATCACCTGGCCAGTGAAGTGCCTCGATCACGAGTATTTCACCTCAGAGCTCGTCACTAAGGAGAGGCAGCTCCATCTAAAGACAAAACTCAGGCTCAACCGTCTTCGTGAAGACGTGGAGGCCATTGCTCAAGCAATGGTCGCCGTCTCACCCGCTCAACCATCTTCTCGAGCGTCGAAGCTGCCCGAGATTGCGCTGCCGACCTTCTCAGGCAGCTACGTGGATTGGCCAGCGTACAGCGAACTTTTCACCTCGCTCATCATCAATGACACGCAGCTCATGGAGATCGATCGCCTACATTATCTGCGATCCAGCGTGACAGGCGAGCCAGCAAGGCACGTGAACGCCTACCCTCTCACCGGCTCATCCTTTCAAGCTTGCTGGGAGTATCTCACCAAGCGTTTCGCTAACAAGCGTGTTCTCATCCAGGAGCAGCTGAACAAATTGTTCAGCCTGCCCCACATATCCACTCGCAGCTCAACAGCCCTGGATGACCTGAGATCGTCCATCACCGAGGCCAACAAAACGCTCAAGGCGCTGGGTGCCGCAGAGGACATGCACAATTGCCTTCTTGTGCATCTCGCAACCAACTGTCTCGACAAGCACACCCGAGAGGCGTGGGAAACCTCGGTGGGCTCTGCAAACGAGTATCCAAGGTATGAGCGACTAGAAGCCTTCATTGACAAAAAGATTGTCGCGTTAGAGCAACTGGAGGCCTCTGCTCAAAAACTAGCTCAACCAAAAAAGGCTCAACCTCCCTCTGCTGCACCCAGTCGCCCATCTCAACGCTCAGCCACCTCTCACGCAGCGACACAGCATCAGAAGCGCTCACCGTCTGTCATCTCAGCGAACAGTTACCCGTGCGATTGCTGCTACGGACCGCATTTCGTGGTGATGTGTCCGGAGTTCCGCGAAATGTCGGTGGAAGCGAGGCGCAAGTTCATCACCAGGTACGAGCTGTGTCGTAACTGTTGTGGACGACACAACACAGAAGTGTGCAAATCGCCCCTCAAGTGCAAGACGTGTGGGGCTCGGCATCACACGATGCTGCACTTGAAGGGGACCCCAGCTCAACCATCTCAAACCTCCGCACCAGCTCAATCCTCATCTCAAGGCTCAGCTCAATGAGAAATTGGTGCAGTCGTCGCACCCCGCTCAAGCTCAACATATCAGTCTCAAAGCTCACGCTCAAAAGGTTTTCCACGTTACCCGCTAGCTGTTCGCACATCATTCTCAACCATGTCACTCTTGGCCACGGCCAACGCTCAGCTCATCACTCCAGTATCATTCTCTCCAGTTCGGCTTCTCATCGACTCAGGCTCCGAGCTCACCTTTGTTAAGGAGGAGGTCATCAGCCAGCTCAACATTCCACGTGTGCAATCATCCATTTCAATCACTGGCCTTGGAGGCGCCAGCTCTCTCCAAACTAGAGGAATCGCACTGCTCACACTGCGCTCGAATTACGATTCGACAACGATACATGTTCAAGCTCATGTACTCAAGGCATTAACCTCTAATCTGCCATCGGTTGAAGCGCCTCATCAGGAGTGGCCACATCTCAACGGCATCATACTGGCTGATCCCGATTTTCTCACGCCCAGGCCCATCGACATGGTCATCGGCGCAGACACATACGGACAGATCATCAAACCTAACCTCATCAAGGCAGACCCGTCAATGCCAATTGCTCAATTATCAATGTTTGGGTGGCTCATTCTTGGACCAATCACCATTCACAATTCGCAGATCGCAACATCTCATCACTCTGCTGTGGTACAGCATAGCAACAATGATCTCCAAGAAATGCTGACGAGGTTTTGGATTCAAGAAGAGCTTCCCGGTGATACCCCCACTCAGCTCACGCTTGAAGAAGAGGAGTGCGAGGAGCACTTTCGAGCGACTCACTCGCGTGACTCAACAGGTAGATACATCGTCCGCATCCCGCTCAAGTTGTCTCCAAAGCTCCTGGGCAATTCATACAATACGGCTCACGCATGCTTGATGCGTACACGCAACAGACTCAAGAAGGATGCTGGACTTCGTGAACTCTATGAAGGGTTCATGAACGAGTACAAAGATCTCCAGCACATGGTAAGAGCACCATCAATCTCTCCTAATTCTCATTCCATTTTCTATTTGCCACACCATGGAGTGCTCAAGCCCGACAGCCAGTCAACAAAGCTCAGGGTCGTCTTCAATGGCTCAAGCCCCTCGGGCTCCGGACACTCAATCAACGATCTCATGTACACCGGCAAAAATCTCCTGCTCAATGTCACCGACGTGCTGCTGTGGATACGTCAGCACAAATTCATATTTGCCACGGACGTGACGAAGATGTATCGTCAAGTCCAGGTGCATGAAGCCGATCAGGACCTGCAAAGGGTGCTGTGGTTCGACGGCAATCAGAAGGAGGTGCCATACAAGCTCACCACCGTCACATACGGATTGAAGGCTGCTCCATTCATGGCTGTCAGGGCTCTACTTCAACTTGTGGAAGACGAAGGCCATCGCTTCCCACTGGCAGTGCCATCGCTCACTCAAGCCAGATACGTCGACGACATATTCGGCGGCGCCGACACAGGTGAGAAACTCATTGAAATCGCTCAACAGTTACAAGACCTGTGCAACGCAGGAGGCTTTCCACTTGCCAAATGGCATGCAACTCACCCTCCGTTGCTTGATTCAATTTCCCCTACTCAGAGAGCTCTCGGCTCAATACTTTCACTAGACGACTGCAAAACCAAAGTTCTCGGATTACATTGGAACGTGCTCAAGGATAGCTTTTCATTCTTAGCCAAACCGGCAACGAGCTCAAAATTCACCAAACGCCTCATTCTCTCAGAAGTAGCTCAGATATTTGATCCGCTCGGCTTTTTGTCACCAGTCATCATTCAAGCAAAGGTGCTTTTACAAGAATTATGGCTGCACAAGCTCAGCTGGGATGATCCACTGCCATCCCAGGTCACGTCAAAATGGCTCACCATCAGAGAAAATCTTCAATGCCTGGCCAGGCTCTCAGTTCCTAGGTGGTTCACCACCTACAGCTACTCAACAGTGGAATTACATGGGTTCTCTAATGCTTCTCAACTCGCCATGGCGGCGGTAGTTTATATTACCGTCTTTTCACCGTCCACAAATCACAAGGTGTCGACACTAGTGTGCTCCAAAACAAAGGTAGCACCCCTCAACAAGCTCACCATCCCGAGGCTCGAGCTTACGGCATCATTGATGCTTGCAAAGCTCACAAAATATGTTCAAGCAACTCTCAAGCTCAATGTAGCTGCTACTCACCTGTGGACGGACTCTCAAGTGACACTCATATGGATCAAATCTCATGCATCACGCTGGAAGGACTATGTGAGGAATCGTGTCTCCCAGATTCAAGAGCTCACTCAACATGCACAATGGAGACACGTTCCAGGAACCTCAAATCCAGCGGACTGCGCCTCTCGAGGCGTGACTACATCTCAGCTTGAACAACACAAGCTGTGGTGGACGGGACCACCATGGCTCACTCAGCCCAGTGACTCATGGCCATCTCAACCAGAATTGAAGGACGACTCCAGTGCACAGGAGGCTCGTCCGGGAGTTTCAACTCTACTCAACGTTCAAAAAATCGAATATCACTGGGATCTCATTTATAGATACTCTTCTCTCAGCAAACTCATTCGCATCACCTCAGTTTGTTTCAGAATTCTTGACAAGCTCCGGAGAGCTCCGATTTCACTACCAATCATCTCACACTCACCAGAGGACTTGGAGAGAGCCAGAATCTTCTGGATAAAGGCAACGCAAGCTCTCTACTTCAACCAAGAGCTCAAAACACTCAGCCTCAATTCCAAGTTGCCACCATCTCACGCCTTCAATCGACTCACGGCGTTTGTCGATGAGCAAGGAGTGATTCGAGTTGGAGGCCGACTCAACAACGCTCACATGGATTACGGAAGTAAGCATCCTGTGATTCTACCTCGCAATTCACGCCTCTCTCATCTGATCATAGATAATGCTCACAAAACCACCCTTCATGGAGGGACTCAGCTCACGCTCTCTCACATCCGCCAACGGTATTGGATTCTCGGAGGCAGAGCTCCAGTCAAAACTCACGTTCTTCGCTGTGTGGTGTGTGCTCGGCAAAGGGGGATCCGTGCCCATCAGCTGATGGGCCCACTACCTCTTGCGCGAGTCACACCCTCACAGCCGTTCACCCGCACTGGACTGGACTACGCCGGACCAATTTCACTCAAAGCATGGAAGGGGCGAGGCTCCAAAACTCACAAAGGCTGGATTTGCGTTTTCACCTGTCTCACCACCTCAGCAGTTCATCTAGAATTGGTGACTGACTACTCAACAGAAGGATTCATCGCGACGTACCGCAGATTCATCTCAAGGAGAGGAATACCTCAATCACTCCATTCTGACTGCGGCACCAACTTCATTGGTGCAGATGCCGCGCTCAAGAGGCTATTCACTCAAGGCACGAAGGAACATCACTCTGTGTCACAGCTCTTTGTCAATGACAACACCAAATGGCTCTTCAACCCCCCTGCCGCACCTCACATGGGTGGAAAGTGGGAGGCGGTCGTGAAATCGATCAAACATCACCTCAGGCGCACCGTAAGTGATACTGTACTCACCTACGAGGAATTTAGCACTCTTCTCACACAGATTGAAGCGATGCTCAACTCACGACCGCTAGAGCCACTCAGCGACGACTCTGAAGATGTCTCGCCACTCACCCCCGCTCACTTCCTCATCGGACAGCCACTATCAACGCTGCCCGAACCATCAGCAGAACACTCAACAATCTCACCATCAGCGAGGTGGCAGCTCATTCAACAGAAGGCGCAGCGATTCTGGACCCAATGGTCATCACAATATCTACAACGTCAATTCTCAATCTCAAAGTGGCTCCACCCGTCCAACGACATCAAAATCGGTTCCCTGGTGCTCATCACTGATGAGCGCGTTCCACCGAGCAAGTGGCCACTTGCTCGGGTTCTCACCACTCACCCAGGGAAGGACGGACTCACCAGGGTCGCAACGCTCAAGACCGCCACCACCGTTCTAAAAAGACCAATTGCAAAATTGGCACCTTTGAATGTTTCAGGCTCATCATCAACATCTTCTGGAAGCTGTTGATGGCGGGAGAATGTTTGCGATTCGAGCATTAGTTCCCATCACCACCGCTCTCATCTCACCGCAGCACCTCACGGGCAGCGGAACACGACGGCAGATCGACGATCGATGGCCGAATCAGATCTGGCCGTCGGCGCGCTCATCCAATCGGACCAGCCGTCCGCGCGCTCACCCAATCAAAGCTCACTTCCGCTTGGCGCGTCTTCCAGAAGCTTCTGGAAGACACCAAGGCGGAAGCTAGCTTCGGGCCATTGTTCATTCTCGTTCGTAACGTTCACCGAATCAAACGTATCGCGCACGTGCTCATTGTTCTGTACAAACGCGCAATATCTCATTCTCTCAACGCTCACCGCTCATGTAAAGCGTTCTTGGCTCACCACGCGTATCAATCCGCTCAACAACCTAGTTGTAAATAAACGACGTGGCTAACGCTGAACTACTGGGCTTTGAATTCACTTCGCCACCCTAACCTAAAATTCCGGCACGCGAAAAACATCTACTCGCGAACACTACTACTAAAATACAAATGGGGGATCACTGTTATAAACTTAAGGCAGCGATTTTCCATCACGGTAAAAGTATTGCCGATGGTCATTACACGAGTATGGTAAAGGGTAAGGGCACAGCGTGGGTATCCGTTGATGATTTACGAGTAGAAAAACAAGCTTGGCCACGAAATGCTAAAAATGCAAACATATTTTTCTTCGAAAGGTGTTAATCGTGGTTGTTATTACAGTTCAATGCCAATGTTAAAAAATACGTTCAGCGCCATAAAATACACATAAATCGGCAATGCAGTGCGCATGGTTTCTTTTCGTAGTTGTTAAACTTACGTAGAATTTAAAAGTAAAAAAATTACGCCAAGTACATGAATTATCTTTATAAAAAGAAGTGAGATCCCCATAAAAAAACTTTCAAAAAGTAAAAAAATTACGCCAAGTACATGAAACAAATAAATCACAAAAAATAAAAGATAATAATATCAATCACAAAAAAATAGAAGAAAATATATAATATCACAAAAAATAGAAGATAATAATATAAATCCCCCCAAAAATAGAAGAAAATATACAATATAAAAAAAGATGTGAAATCAAAATGAGCTGCAAGTACATAAAGGTACTTTCCAACTGCCGTTAAGATGACACAACTACATAGACACAGCTAAAATGCTGTGTTCATACATTCCATTACTCATATCGCGGACATTTTAATTATCCCATCAAAAAGAATCCCAATTAAAAACATTGTCGTAAATTAATCCCCCCAAAAATAGAAGAAAATATACAATATAAAAAAAGATGTGAAATCAAAATGAGCTGCAAGTACATAAAGGTACTTTCCAACTGCCCTTAAGATGACACAACTACATACACACAGCTAAAATGCTGTGTTCATACATTCCATTACTCATATCGCGGACATTTTAATTATCCCATCAAAAAGAATCCCAATTAAAAACATTGTCGTAAATTAATCCCCCAAAAAATAGAAGAAAATATACAATATAAAAAAGATATGAAATCAAAATGAGCTGCAAGTACATAAAGGTACTTTCCAACTGCCCTTAAGATGACACAACTACATAGACACAGCTAAAATGCTGTGTTCATACATTCCATTACTCATATCGTGGACATTTTAATTATCCCATCAAAAAGAATCCCAATTAAAAACATTGTCGTAAATTAATTAATAGCTTTACAAAATTATTATACAAAATTGCGCCAATTATAACAATGGCTATTTATAAAAAGGAAAAATGTATTAAATAATATTAAGCAGATATATTTTTATAGAAATAAATATTTCAATACCAATAAATATTTTATTCAAAATACTTGGCGCTGCGAAACCGAAAAAATGTTAATTGTCTTATTAATAGTAAATTAATAATGTTAATTGTCTTATTAATAGTAAATTAATAATTTACAATGACTCACTTATAATCTAAAATACATAAGCATATACATATTAGAAACGCAGTCAGATTTATTCTACATATATTTAATTCTAATATCATACGTAGCATATGCACACGCACACATACACACATTCACGAATGCACGCACAAGAAAGAAACAAAAAGATTAATGCAGTTTATACATATGTATTCAGTTTAGCAACACCAATGCGGTGAGCAGCGCCAAGTATTTTGAATAAAATATTTATTGGTATTGAAATATTTATTTCTATAAAAATATATCTGCTTAATATTATTTAATACATTTTTTCTTTTTATAAATAGCCATTGTTATAATTGGCGCAATTTTGTATAATAATTTTGTAAAGCTATTAATTAATTTACGACAATGTTTTTAATTGGGATTCTTTTTGATGGGATAATTAAAATGTCCGCGATATGAGTAATGGAATGTATGAACACAGCATTTTAGCTGTGTCTATGTAGTTGTGTCATCTTAAGGGCAGTTGGAAAGTACCTTTATGTACTTGCAGCTCATTTTGATTTCACATCTTTTTTTATATTGTATATTTTCTTCTATTTTGGGGGGGATTTATATTATTATCTTCTATTTTTTGTGATATTATATATTTTCTTCTATTTTTTTGTGATTTATATTATTATCTTTTATTTTTTGTGATTTATTTGTTTCATGTACTTGGCGTAATTTTTTTACTTTTTGAAAGTTTTTTATGGGGATACATATATCCATACATATTAATTAGCATATTAAATACAAAAATCATAGAAAACCCAAAAATAAGAATATTTACTCGTAGTCTGTAAGCAATATTAATTAGTTATTATTTCATTATTGTTATTTAAACTAAGTGTTACTGAATAAATAAGCATTGTTAAGTTTAGACGCCATAGATTTCACTCTTTAGTCTGTAGGGTAGAACCCCCACCTATCCTATACTTGAGGGGACGCCGCTCTCCCCTCAGGGACCTCGACGCTCAGTTGTCCCCGGACAGCCGAACGATACAGGCTATCAAGCAAATGCGTTGTTGTTAAGCCAGATCACGTAGACCAATGTGTCGTCGCCCATTGGCTTCCTAAATCACGCGAGAATTAGCGGGCCAATGGGACTCATCCACGCGTTACGTCGGAATGCGGAAGGCGATCGCGCCGTCGAAGGAAGATTTGCGGTGTGTAGAAATCTGATGGTGAGCGAACGAGTGACACCTCGTTAACCGGTCTCTCCGTGAGGAGATAATAAACATATTATCCCTCAGCCGAGGTTAAATACGAGTGCTTTATTCAAATCATTTTGTTTGTATGCAAACCGTCCGCCAACCGGCAATATAAATAAATATTACGTGTCGTGGCGAACAATCGACGGCGTCGCGACATGGTTCTTGGAAAATATTATTTAAAAAGAAGTTACAAACAGATGGTGTGCCTCATATATTTCCTGGGTTAACACCTTATCTAGTATACTGTAATGGAAGAATGCAGGAATTCTGAACTTCAAGAAGCAATGTTTTTAGATTTACAAGAACCACAAATTAATGATTGTTTGCAAAATGATTTAATAACTGATTTCATAGAATTTTGTGAAAAGCTACCGAAGAAAGAACATATACATACAGCGTGTCCGCGGGAAGACTGAACAGCTGGATATCTCCTAAAGTATTGGAGATAAAAAAAAGTAATTAATTGGTTCGTGGGGGCCAATTTATTAGCCGAGACGATTTTTTTTTCGATTATTATTTTAAAAGATACAATAGTCAAGTTCGGTTTTTTAAATGGAACTATTTTTTTTTAAGAGATCAGTTGGTAGTGCGTTCCAAGACAAATTCAATAAGCTTTAATGTATACACTTTATTTCTACTGGTTTTTGAGATATTGCGCTTGCAAATTTGCTGATTTTCACTTGAAGAAAACCCTCTGGAATAACAAGCACCGGGGGCGGTCTTGTTGGCGCCACGGGTGGCATTGCATGTTGAAACAGATACCTACCTGCCAAAGGTTTACGCCAGAAATGGCAGGCCCAAAGGCTGGACAATTCTTTTCCGTCAGAAATGCTACTTACGTAGGTACATCTGCGGCATCGAGAACCGCACCGTTAATGTTTCAAAACGTCATAACATTTACTCAATTTCCTCATTCAGACTCAATTTTCAACTTCAATAGTCTTTTATTCCGCACTTGCTTCTACGCTCGGATGGTCGGTTCTTGTGGGAGGGATGCAAGTTCGATTGGTTAGGTTAGGAGGTGTGAAAGTTGCTAGACCAAATTTCTAAACTATAGGGAGCAGATTGTATTAGGACCAATCGGATTTCCATCCCTCCCAAACGGTTGCTCTCTTGAAGAGGCCCTCTTCACAGCAATACCTCCTCCCCAATGCCCACCCTGTCTCGCACGGAATAATACGGCAACGCATGCTTTTGTTTTGATATTGGAGCTCGTGTTTATACTCGAGTGATAAGGGACCCCACAAAATTACCTTTTTTAAAAAAAAGGTACAAAAAATAGCGCCAAGTATATAACCCATTCAAGGGGGAACCACGTGACGTGCGCGAGAGAATAACGTGTGTATGCAGACAGGTGAAAGAAATAGACGAAAAGTGTGGCAAAAGTGCGCAGAAAATTACGAGGTTGGGTGGAAAACAAGGGGATTAGACAAGGTATTGGTGGACGGTATAAGCGACAGTTAATAAAGGGTCTAAGGGTGAGATAAAAGGCGAAGAAGTGAAGGTGTGAAACGAGTGCACGAAGTATAAGATACGTGGCAAGGATAAGTGACATCTAGGGGAGTGGAAGAAGTAAGAAGACAAAGCGCAGACAGCAGTAGGTAAAGAAGAACGGAGACTCTAATGAGCCGAGCAGGCGAAGGCGGGGAAGTGCAAAAGGAAACGAGAAGAAGGGGAAGACCATCGTTGGCCGAACAGCTGGGAAGAAAAAGAGCGGACAACGAAGGCTCGATACTGGACTCATTCAAGAGGAAACGGGAGGGCGAGGAGGAGCAGGAGAGGTTAAGGGCCGAAAAGGAAATAGAAGAAGAATTCTTAAAAGCAAGGAAAGTAGGGAGGTCGCCTCCAACGAAGAAAACTGAGGTAGTTATAGGAACTGCGGAAACACCGGACAGTCAGAAGACAGAACAGGAAAAAGAAATGAATGCAAAATTAGACAAATTGATCGAAGCTGTGCTGGCAGTTAAGAACGACATGGAAGAGCTGAGAAAAGATAATAGAGATCTGAGGCAGGGAATGCAGGATCTGAGGGACGAGTGGAAGAGCAGGGATGAGATATGGGAGAAGGAAAGGAACGAAATGAGAGGAAGGATAGAAGTACTGGAGGCCAAGAATGTTCAGGCAGAAACGCTGACAGGAAGACTGGAGGGGTTAGAAAGGAAGGAAGAGGCTAGAGAAAAAAGAGAGAGAAGGAATAATATTACCCTAAGGGGAGAGGATTTACCGCGTAAAGAGACGCCAAAGGATACGGTGGAGTATGTGTTAAGGCACGAATTGCAGGTAGAAGCAGAAATCGAGGAAGTATATTGGGTAGGAATGGGAGATAAAAGAGGGCTACTGATAGCGAAGTTAAGGGGTTAGGCCACCTTGGACGGAGCAAAATTGCAGTCATTTTCGGCATTTTTTTAGGAAGATAATAAAATAAACAGAAAATTTAATATGAAGCCTGTTATTATACAACTCCCGCCGGAAAAAAATCGTATTTTTTTTCTTACAAAATGGCGGCGGTAGAGCCGTGATACGCAAGATATTGTGGAGCGACGTTTTCCACGGTCTTCAATCTCACGGCTATACCGTTTGACTTAGAACAAAAAACCAAAAAGCTTTATTTTCTGCATGCCTAAAACTATGGAAGTACTTAGCGGTTTTGCGATATCTTGAATATGTTCTGTGCAAATGACACTTTTATAAAAAAAAAATGCACTTTTTCTCTCCATTGTCACCAATTCGAGACAAATTAATGTTTCTGGATTTCCCTACGTACTTTCATAGTTTTAGGCATGCAGAAAATGAATCTTTTTGGTTTTTTGTTCTAAGTCACACGGTATAGCCGTGAGATTGAACACCGTGGAAAACGTCGCTCCACAAGATCTTGCGTATCACGGCTCTACCGCCGCCATTTTGTAAGAAAAAAAATACGATTTTTTTCCGGCGGGAGTTGTATAATAACAGGCTTCATATTAAATTTTCTGTTTATTTTATTATCTTCCTAAAAAAATGCCGAAAATGACTGCAATTTTGCTCCGTCCAAGGTGGCCTAACCCCTTAAGAATGCTAAAGAAGAGTACATTGAAAGATAAGAGGCTATTTATTGACAATGACCTGACGAAAAAGGAAAGGGAGATACAAAGAAATATTAAAGATATTGCCAAGGTGGAGAGGGAGCAAGGGGCAAAGGTGAAGGTTGGGTACAAGAAAGTAAAAATCAACGATAATACATTTATTTGGAAAGAGGATAGTGGGCTGAAAGGAGTAAATTTTTGGAGTCGGCAAAGTTCTGTGAACCTCTAAATTATTGGAGGATCGCAGAGCTTACAAGGACAACGAAAGCACGACAAAAGGCAGTACCAACGCCCGTTCCCCGCGCGCCTGCGGATGCAGATATGCGGGGAGAGGGGGTACACAGAATTGGGAAAGGAATAAGAAGTCAAAGAGAAATAGATACATTTAAAATAGGATACTGGAATGTAGCTGGATTATTCAGCAAAGACAAACAGTTTTGGGATTTCTTAAAAGAACTCGATGTAATAGGATTAGTAGAAACGTGGATTGAAGGGAAACAATGGGAAGGATTGAAAGATAAATTGCCACGAGAATTCTCATAGAAATGTAAATATGCCACCAGGGAGAGAAAAAAAGGGAGAGCGATAGGCGGAATTGTCACAGGAATAAGAAAGGGCATAGAAGAGGAGGAATCGAACGCGGGAACGGAACATATTCAAGAGAGAAGAATAAAGATACAAAATGAAAAATGGAGAATAATAACAGTATACAGCAGAGACATGAAGGAGACGAAAGAAGAGCTTGACCAGATAATAGAGGAGAAGGAGGTGGTGAAACTGATAATCGGCGGAGATTTCAATCCAAGAATTGGACAGGAAGGGGGCGATTTTAGAATAGAAGAAAAGTATGGCGAAAGGAGATCAAAAGACAAAGTTAAAAACACAGGGGGAAAGTTGTTATTAGAGATGGTGGAGGAGAGAGGATGGAATATTCTGAACGGGAATATGGAGGGAGATGATAAAGGAGAGTACACATATACGGGGCCGAGAGGCAGCACGGTAATTGATTATATAATAACAAATGTCGAGGCGAAAGAAGATATCAAGAAATTCACAGTGGAAGAAAGAGTGGAGTCAGACCATATGCCTCTGATTGCGGAAATATATAAGGGAAATAAAAGGATAGAACGAGAGGGAAATCAGGAAGAGAGGTGGAGAGAGTGAAGAGTCTGGACAGAGGAAGGGAAGAGAGAGTTTCAAATGGAATTAAACAAAATAAACTTTAATAAGACGTAGGTGAATGAAATGGTGGAAGAAATGGTAGGAAAAATAAATAATGCAGTACGGAAAGAAGATATAAAAATAAAAAAATGGAAATTGGGCAGCTTTAAGTGGTGGAATTCGAATTGTACAAAAAAGAAAAGAGAAGCTAGGAAAGCATAGAGGAACTGGAGAAGGGGTAAAGGAGACAAAGAAGACTACCAGAAGAAAAGAAGGGAGTACAAAAAAGTGTGCGAAGAAAGGAGAAGGGAATTACAAGAATATACAGAAAATGAGATGATGCAATTAAAGGGAGAAAATCAAATATGGGAATACATAAATAAACAAAGAAAGAAAAGAATATGAATCTCCAATAAAATCGATTTAAAAGAATGGAAGGATTACTTTAAAACATTGCTAGAAGGCGTCGACAGTAAAAAAGAAGTAGGAGAGTTGGAAGAACTAGAAAACACGGAAGGAGAAGAGGAAGAGGAAATAACAGAAACAGAAGTAACGGAACAAATCAGGAGATTAAAAAAGAAGAAAGCAGCTGGGGAAGACAAAATAGAAAATGAAGCCTGGATTTACGGTAACGTGAAAATAGTAAAAAGAATCACAGAAATTTTCAATAAGGTGTGGAAGGGAGAAGGATTCCCGGATAGGTGGAAAGAAAGGGTGATTTCACCAATATTCAAAAAAGGAGATAGAGAAAAGGTGAACAACTACCGGGGGATAACGATCCTAAACACAGCGTACAAAATATATGCTATGGTCCTGGAAAAAAGATTAAAAGAGGAATTGGAAAAGAACCACATAATACCAGAAACACAAGCAGGATTCAGGAGCGGTAGGTCGACAACAGATAACATTTTTATTCTGAACTATGTAGCTAACAGAGAAATACAGAAAAAAGGGGGAAAGCTGTATACCTTTTTCGCGGATCTAAGTGCTGCATTTGATAAAGTGGATAGAGTAAAACTTCAGAACATCATGAAGAGAAAGGAAATAAGTACACGCTTGAGGACGAGAATTGGAGAAATTTACACAGAAACAAGAAATACTATAAAAGCAAACGGAGAAATGTCATCCAAATTCTGGACAACAAAAGGGGTAAGACAGGGATGCCCACTGAGTCCAACGTTATTTACAATATATGTAGCAGATTTGGAGGAAACCATGAGGAAAAACCAAGCGGGAGGAGTAAGAATAGGAAAAGAAAAAATCTGGACTCTAGCATATGCGGACGATATAGCGTTACTAGCAAATGAACCAAAAGATCTTAAGGACATGATACGAAGATTTGAAAAATACCTGGAAAGGAAAGGGTTGCAACTGAATGCAGAGAAATCTAAGGTGCTGATTTTCCATAAAGGAAGAGGAAAGAAGAAGAGAGAAGAATGGGGCTGGCTGGCAGGGGTACAGTCTGGAAGAAGTAAAAGAGTTCAAATATTTAGGGTATAATTTCCAGAAAAATGGGGGCAGAGAGATGCATATAAGGGAAGTCACAAAGAAAGCAAGAATGGCAATGGCGCAGATATGGGGAATAGGACAAAGAATGTTCAAGAACAATTTTGAGAGAAGAATGAGAATATTCAGAAGCATAGTGAAAAGTATCTTGCTGTACGCGTCAGAAATTTGGGGATGGACGGAAGCAGAAAAGGTAGAGAAAATACAGGAGAAATACATAAGGTGGACTTTAGGTTTGGACTTTAATACACCAGCGTATCTAATTTTGGAGGAAACAAAAACGGACAAAGTAAGGATAGAAGCGGGGAAAAGAGCAATAAAATATGAGGAGAAAACGAAACGGCTGAATAAGAATAAAATAGTACAAGAATGCTGGAGGGAAATAGACGCGAAGCAAATAGAGAAAAAGTCGAAATGGGAGGAAATGAGAGATTCATACTACAGGCAAAAAATGATGGATATCCAAGCAATGGAAATAGAAAGAAGGGGAGGAAGAGAATTTGCTGAGGAACTAGCGCAAAGAGACAGGGCAGAGCAGGTTCAATGGCAATACGACAGAATACTAGGAGGCAGATATAACACACATTACACAGAAATCAGGGATAACCAGCAAATTACCTAAACGGAAATTACAGAGGCAGAGACCAAAGAATGATTGCGAGGTTCAGATTTGGGAACGAAGAGCGGGGAAGCAAGTACTGGAAGGAAGAAAAAGAGACAGTATGCAGACTATGTAATGGGGCTAGAGAGACGCTGGGTCACATGCTACACGACTGTAAGGAGCTGAAAAGAGAAAATTCAACGATCAGACGGATACTAAAGGGAGAAGAAGAAGGAGCGGAGTGGATGCGTATGGTACTGGAAAAAAGGAGAAGAAAAGAAGAACAAGATGAAGAAAGAAGTCAAAACGAAAGCACAATCTTGAAGTCCCAGATACACTTACACACATAACACATGTAACCCCATTTTGAGGCCGAAAGGCAGAAAATAAACCTATATACTACTATAACCCATTCAAAAAGAATCGCATTTAAAAACATTGTCGTAAATTAATATAAATTTATTAATGTGCTATATTTTTTAACTTTACAAAAGTAATGATATACTATAATTGCGCCAATTATCACAATGACTGTTTATACAAAGACAAAATGTATTAAATAATATTAAGCAGATATATTTTTATACAAATAAATATTTTAATACGAATAAATATTTTATTCAAAATACTTGGCGCTGCTCTCCGAATTGATGTTGCTAAACTGAATAAATATGTATAAATTGCATTAAAATCTTTCTCTTTCTTTCTTGTCTCAGTGGTGTCTTGTCTTGTTTTATATTTATTAACCAAGACAATTAACATTTTTTTTCGGAGAGCAGCGCCAAGTATTTTGAATAAAATATTTATTCGTATTAGTAATAGTTAAAGTTTAATGTTTCCCTAACGGGGTGCAACGGCAGACCCCGCTCTGCCTTACATCTCTCCTCTTTTCGCCTCCCCTCTGTCTCTCTCATCCTGCCCGCTTTGTCCTATCCGCCGTTACGCCTTGCCCTTCGCGCGCCACTACCACCGTCCCGTGTCTCTCCTTTCTCATCACACTCCGTCTTTCCTCACACATCCCTCCACTCTCTCCCACTCACCCCTTCAGGACCTCCGCTTCGGCCGTACTTCTCACTCATCCAACTTCATCCTCCCCCCCTCCCATCTTAGTTCTTTCTATCCTTCTCTTCATCCATACCTCTCCCTTCCCGCTTCCATCCAGGACTCTCCTCACTTTGTCCATCATCCCCTCCCCCTCATCCTCCTCTCCCTCACACCTCATCAAGACATGCTCCCAGTCCTCCACCTCCCCTCCACACGCCCTACACATGTTATCCTCCTTCTTTAGCCAGTATCTCCCACCTCTCATTTCATTTCCTAGCCTAAATCTGGCCACCCTCCTCCATCTCTCCTCCCTCCACCCTGCATCCAGGTATTCGGGTACCCCTTCCACCCTTATTACCCTGTACCATCTGTTGTAACCAGATTTCGCTATCCTCTCCCATCTTTCCATAACCTGGATCTTTCTCTCTTTTCTCACCATTCTTTCCCACAGCTCTTCTGACCTTCCCACCTCCTTAGCCTTCACGCCTTTCCCCTCCAAGTATCCCTTCCTTTCTCTCTCCCACTCTGAGTCCCCCGCTCCCCTGCGTGCTCTGTCCTCTATTTCTTTCAGGCATCTGCCTGCCCATACCCCATCTTTCCCGCTCCTCACTCTTTCCTCGTACCCCCATGCCCTCCTACCCGCTCTCAGCCCATCATCTCCCTCTTTAGCTCCTCCCTGACCATGTACACCGGCGTACAAGCGTCCAACCCCATCACCCACCTCAAAAAACGTTCATGCAGCCTTTCAACTCTTTCCCTCTCCTTCCACCCCCAAATCTCCACTCCGTACCCCGCCACAGTCCACACCAAGGTGTCGTACAATCAAACCCTCCTCCTCCAGTTACCACCGAAGAACTTTTTCCCCATGCCCCATACCTCCCGCATTGCCCACGCTGCCTTCCTTTCCCTCTCTCTCACCTGCGCCTCTTGCTTTCCGTTCTTCTGTAGCCTGTACCCCAGCCTGTACACGTATTCCCTCGTCTCTTCTATTTCCCTGCCCCCCCCCACTTCCACTTCCTGTCTTTTTTCTTCCCCCCGCCCTTCCCAAAGCCCATCACTTTCGACTTCCCCACGTTCAGGTCGAGGTCCTTCTCCCTTAGGTACGCCCTGAGTTCATCCATCATGAGCTTTAGCCCCCCCTCGTCTTGTGCTAGTAGCACGATGTCGTCCGCGTACGCCAGACTATACAACCTTCTTCCTCCTATCACCATACCCCCTTTCCCTCTCCTTTCCATCCTTTCTTCCAAATCCGCTATCAACAGCGAGAAGAGTTTGGTGCTTAAAGAGCAGCCCTGCCTCACCCCCCTCGTCGTCCAAAAGCACACCCCCTCCTCCCTCCCACTCCTGACCCTGCTCTTCGTCTCCGTATACACCTCCCTTATTCTTCTCAATAGCCCCTTACTCACCCCCCTCTTTTCCAACGCCCCCCACAGCACATTCCTATTCACCGAATCGAAAGCCGCCTTTAGGTCGATGAAGAAAGCGAATATCCTTCCTCTGTCCTTGTACACCTCCCTGTTGACCAGGTAATTTAGGACGTAATTATGGTCTAAAGTGCTCCTACTTTCCCTATAAGCAGCCTGATTCTCCGGCAACATGTTTTTTTCCTCCATCTCCCTACCCAGCCTCCTTTCTATTAACCTTGTATATACCTTATATACAACTCCCATCAACGTGATCCCCCTGTATTCCTCCACCTTCCTCCCCTCCTTCTTTTTTAGCAGCGGTACTCTTATCCCCGTATTCCAGTCCTCTGGCCACCCCCCCTCCACACCTTGTCGCATATCGCCCATATGCCCCTCCATACCCCTTAGCACCTCTGCTTCTATACCGTCCCCCCTGCCGCCTTATTTACCTTCAGGCCCCGTATTGCATCCTCTACCTCTTCCATTCCCACCCCCTCAGCTTCCCCTTCTTCCATCTCCTCCCCCAACCCCTCTCGCACCCTCCCATCCGTGCCCCCTAATAGGCCCATGAAATACTCCCTCCATTCTTCCGCCTTAATACCCTCATTTACCCCCTTCCTCCTTTTCCTGTTTCTGCTCAGCAGTTCCCATACCTCCCTCTCCGACCTCACCCTCCCCACCATTTCCATGAACTCCTCTGCCCTTTTCCTTTTCTTCTCCTCACACATTCTATTATACTGCCCCCTCTCCCTTCCGTACTGCTCTCTCCCCCCACCTCCTCTCCTCCACCTTCTCAACGCCCTTCTGACCTCCTCCTTTTTCGCCTTGCATTCTCCATCCCACTACCCCGTCTTATCCGCTCCCCCCTTTTCCTTCCCTAGAGCGTCTCTAGTTTCCTCCACCCTTCCCACTAAATCTGCCACCATTTCATCTATACCTCCCCCCTTTAGCTCCCACCCTTCCGTCACCTCCCTAAACCTCTCTATTCCCTCCACCGTCCACTCCCATCTCTTCCTCCACCCTGTCTTCCCCTGCTGTCTTCCTACTCCCCTACTGCCCTCCCCTCTGATCTCAACCACCAGCGGGTGATGGTCTGAGTCCACGTTGTCCCCCACCCACATCCCCTCCACCTCCGCCTTTACCTCCCTTCCTCCCATCACATAGTCAATAACTGTGTGTCCCCTTGCTCCCGTGAACGTCAACTCCCCCTCCTCATCCCCCTTTATCGCCCCGTTGTATATTACCCACCCCATCTCTCCGACCCTTTCTATCAACTTTTCCCCTTCTTGGTTTACCTTCTTGTCCTTCGACCTCCTGAGCTCCCCCTCATCCTCTAGACCCCCCCCTTTTCCCCTGTCCTGGCATTCCAGTCTCCACCCACCAACACCAGTTCCCCGTTTGTCATCTCCCCCCAGCCCTTAATTCTCTCCCATTTCCTTTCCAGATCCCCATTGACGTAGACCCCCACCACCCTCCACACTCTTTTCCCTATCTTTACCCTTTTCATCATCACCCCCTCTCCCCCTTCCTTTCCCACCTCCCCCCACTCTTCCGCTTCCAAACCCTCCCTCACCCCCATCAACATCCCCCCGCTCGCCCTGCCTTTTTTGCTGACCCTACTAGCCCCCTGCCAATCCCACCTATACCCCCTCGGCAGCATTTTCTTTAATCCCTCCCAACCTTTCTCCTCCACCCATGTCTCCATCAGACACACAATGTCCCATTCCTTTAATCCCCTCCAAAAGTCTTCGTCCTTCCCCCTTATGCTCGCTACGTTCCAGAAGCATATCTTCACCTTGCCACCTCCTTCCCCACTCCTCCCTTTTTTACTCCCTTTCCTCCCCCTCCCCCCCGCCCGTTTCCCGTACCCTCTGTCGCCTCCTTCACTTCTCTACCCCCACTTATTCCTTTGCTGAAGCCTCCTTCCCTTTCATCCCATACCTTGCATTTGCCCTCCACCCACAACTTCATGTATCCTACCCTTACTTCCCTTCCCCTCTCTCTTTCTCCGCTTCCCTATTAACCATCCACTCAGCTTTCCTCTCCTTCTCCGTATAGTCGTCCCCGATCCTTTCTTTCCTCCCCCCTAACCTCCACTTCACCTGCATTACCTTCCTTTTCTGCTCTTCACTCCCCAGTTTCGCCCACACCATTTCCCTCCCCTCTTTGTCCCTCCTGGCTAGGCTCCTCACATCCTTTACCTCCACTTTGACCCCAATCTCCTCCATCACCTTCTCCAGCCCCTCCCTGATGCCCTGTTTTCCTTCCCCTTCCACCTTCAGGCCCCTCACTATGATATTGTTCCTCCTTCTTTCCCTTTCCTGCATCTCCACTGTCCACTCCAACCTCTCTACCTTCTCTTTCCAACCCCCTCCCGCCCCATCATCACCCCCTTTCTCCAGTATCTCCATTTTCCTCTCCATCCCTTCCCATTTTTTCTCCTTCACCACCATTCTGTCCACCTTTCTCTCTACCTCCCCCATCCTTCTGCCCAACTCTTCCCTATCCTCTTCCGCCCTCCTGCTCATATCTTCTATCATCCTTTTCACCTCCTTTCTTTCTTCTCTCGCATCTCTTAGCTCCTCTCTGGTTTCTCTCATCTCTTCCCTCATCCCCCTCACTTCCTCCCTTAAATCTAACAGCACGGCCATCATCACCTCCCCTTCACCTTTTGCCGGTGATCCATCCGTTTTCGCACTCTTCTTAAGAGCCTCTGCCGTATCCCCAGTGCCCTCCTCCCTATCCTTTCTTTTCACTCCCCACAGAAGCTCCATGCTGCCGGTTATGCTGTTCGCCCTTTCCCTTCCTAATCTTTCCACATTTGTTGGCCTGCCTTTCTTTGCCGGCTCTCCTTTCCCCTCGCCACTCTCTCCGGCCATTCTCGCGCTCTTCTCTACCTTGTCTCTTTACCCTCCTTACCGACCTCCCTGCTTCTTCCTTTAACAACACTTTCGCGCCTACAGGTGTCCCCGTTACCTTTCCTTTCCTCCTTATCCTCTATCCCGCCTTTCCCTGGCGACGCTCCCTAACCTCACTTTCTCACTCACTGCTTCTCGCCGCCCTTTCGCACCTCCCTTCCCTGCCCTCCCCTGCCTACTCAACTCCCTAGCTCCCTTGCACCTACACCTCTCGTTCCCTACCGCCCTAGCTTTTGCCTACCCTATCATTTCACTTTCGCACTTGTATTTCGCTCGCTCACACTCTCTCACTACACACTCTCCAGCCACCGGAAACGGAAGTTATTTATTCGTATTAAAATATTTATTTGTATAAAAATATATCTGCTTAATATTATTTAATACATTTTGTCTTTGTATAAACAGTCATTGTGATAATTGGCGCAATTATAGTATATCATTACTTTTGTAAAGTTAAAAAATATAGCACATTAATAAATATATATTAATTGACGACAATGTTTTTAAATGCGATTCTTTTTGAATGGGTTATATACTTGGCGCTCTTTTTTCTACCTTTTTTTAAAAAACGTAATTTTGTGGGGATTTCACACATTTTGTAGTTTTATTGATGACCAATTATCTAATTGGCGCAATTGGCTTATTTATTTACTATCATTTTTTTGTAAGAACAAAATATAAAGATCTTTAGCGCCTCTGGGCCATTGCCTTTTTTTAATTTGCACGTTATCAGCTTCAATCAAACTACTAGTCATTCCTTCTGCTTTACATATGCTGGTATAATGGCCATCCTCAATACATGAACCACTATGAAATATAGCATTCATAACTTTATATGATTGTCTACCTATCAATACTTTCGTTGTGGGAATAGTACATATATTAAATTTACGTATTGCTTTGACTATCTTATCACCTTGCAATGAAAATAATAGTAAACGATTAATAACTATATCTTTCGTCAATATTAATTCATTCTTAAACATAATATAATTTCCTGTACACTGTTCACATGATCCGTTATCTGATTCATGCCAATGTGATGAAAATCATACCAAATATCATGTAAATCGGACTACTTTTACACAAGCAATTTGTATTGCTAATGTAAAAGTAGTCCGATTTACATGACATTTGGTATGATTTTCATCGGAAAACCCCAAGGAATCCATCGGCGAGACTTCCAACTCCATACGATGAAGAATAAAGATGTAACGAGTTATACCGGTGGGACGACGATCTTACCCCCTACCATGCCTCCGAGCGAAGCGGAGCGTACCGCGGCGCGTCAACGGTCTTGCCCCCCACCACTCGTCCGCGCATTTCCGAGAATCGACACGAGAGGGTTGCGTACCGAGTAACTCTCTCGCTGCCGAAAATGCGCGGACGAGGGCTAGGTCGGGGGGGGGGGACATAGGCCTATTCGGCAGAGTCTACCACGAGCGGTACAGGCGAACGGTCGGAACTCTCCCAGCGATCTCTTGCGTAACACAAGGTTTATCACTGTGCAATTTTGATTCCCCAAACCTCGACGGCTCCTAGAGGAACGCGAGTTCGCCGACCTCTAGACGCAAGTCGATATCCGCAGTCAAGCTTAGGGACAGACTCCGTCTGTCCGGGAGGACTTCCCACAGTCTCCGTTTCTCCCGCGGGTTTTACCCACTGGGCGAACGAGCTCAAGACTGCCTGGTCAGGGCCATTGGTGGAGACCTCAGCCAAGGCACCAGTACGACCGACACCCCCCCTCTCCTCTCACCACCGCCGACACGCTCCGTCGCCGAACCTCGCGCCGCGACCGCGACGCGCCGACCGCGCTCCGCCACCGAACCTCGCGCCGCGACCGCGACGCACCGCCCGCGATTCGCCGCCGAATCTCGCGCCGCGACCACGCTCGCCGCTCTAGTCTAAGCCATAGTCCTAAGCCTAGATTAAGTACCGTCTGCACTGTTAGTCAGCAAAAACCTGGCCGGGCCCCACTGTATTCTAGTCAGCCAAATAAATCCGTGTTAGCCAGTTTACTCTGTCTCCTTCACGCGACCACCCGTCCAGTGGTTGACCTCCACGGGGCGATGTTACAAAGAATTATTTTATTTTTTAAACAGATACAGGGTAATTTTGGAGCTACGCCCGTAACCCCGTGGCGAGGACACACCCCGGCAGTTCCTATTTGTTCTATTTTATAGCTGTGATTTCAATGACATAATACCGAAGATAGTTAGTAGTATATAAATATCAAATAATATGACATGCAATGTAGTTGTAAACATGAACATATTGACAAAGTCACAGTTAGAGTGGATTCTACCACAGGATGTAAAAATTACCCATTGGTCTCAAATAGAAAATATTTTTACCCGTTACAAGAAAGATAATATTGAAAATTTTTCTGAAACATTAAAAGATATAGTTTCATTGATTGCTAATAACTGTTTGCATTTAATTGATATCATAAAACATGCTGTTAAATATTCAGATACAAATACTTCAAATCAGCTAAACTTTTTATTGGAACAACTCAATTTGATTTGTTCAAAATCACATAGATATTCAATAGAAACGAAATCAGCCAATTAAAGAAACAGACTTAATTATTTTACCACATTTAAAATACCTACGAAGACTAAGTTCTGAATTTTGTATTTCACCGTCAACAATGTCGGAAAATAATTTTTTTTAAAAATTCGTTCAAAACAATTATCTGATAGAGAGAAATATGTTATTCTTCAACTAGATGAAATTTATGTACATCCGCACATAGAATTTAAAGGTGAAAAACTAGTTGGTTTTGCCTAAATAATACAGAATCTCCAGCAAAAACAGTGCAAGCTTTTTTAATTTCTTCTGCGTTTGGGAAATTCAGAGAAGTTGTGACATTACATCCAGTACAATATATGAACAGTACTCAACTGTACGACATTCTTAAAAATGTACATAATCTAGTAATTAATTGGAATTTTTATGTAATAGCAATTTATTTCAGATAATAATGTAGTACTTTATTGTGTCCCCTCGGGGTTTACAATCCATAATCACAACTTCCCATACATCTAAACCTTATATACTACCCGCTCTTACAACTAATTCGCCCGCTCGCACGCTCGCCCTCGCCCTCGCCAGGCACGCCTTTCCTCCCCCTCCCTTTCCTACCATCCGACCCCGTTTCCGATCGCCTCCTTCCACTCTCAATCCTTAATCTTCCATTCCTCCACTCCACCCCCCCCTTTCTTCCACTCTCCTCATCTATTCATCTCCCCCTCCCTCGTCATTCAACACCTCCCTCATCACTTCCTGCCACCCCCTCACCTCCCCCAGTCCGTACACACTTCCCACACGTGCTCCCACGTCTCTTCCCCCCACCCACACACCCTGCATTTTCTGTCCTCCTCCCCCCCCCCCAATACCTCCCTCCTCTCATCTCGTTCCCCAACCTGAACCTCGCCACTCGCCTCCACCTGCTTTCACCCCACCCCTTCTTTAGGTATTCCGGCACCCCCACTCCTTTTACCATTCCGTACCACCTATTGTACCTGGAGTCCCTAATCCTTTCCCATCTTTCCACCTCCTCTAACCTCCTTCCCCTACACACCAACTCCTCCCCCCTCAACTCTTCCCTTCCCCTCATCATTTCCACTCCTTCCACTGTCCACCCTCTCTCCTAAAAAAACCCCTTCCTTTCCTCCTCCCACCCCCAGCACCTTTCCCCTTCTCGCCCTACCTTTTATCTCCTCCCAATATTCCCTCGCCAAATCCCCCCCTGCCCCTCCTCCAACTTCCTCTCATAAGTCCAAGCCCTCATCCCCGCCTTTCCCTTCAACATGTCCCGTTGCAACTCCTCCCGCACCATATACCCTGGGGTGCACCAATCCACCCCCAACACCCATCTCAGGTATCTCTCCTGCAAACCCTCCACCCTCTCCCTCTCCCTCTCCCTCCATCCCCATATCTCCACCCCATACCCCACCGTCGCCTACACCAATCTATCAAACAGCCATACCCTTTTTCCCCAATCCTTCCCAAACTTCCTCTTCCCAATACCCCATACCTGCCCCATCACCGCCACCGCTTTTTCCACTCTGTCCCTTACGTGTGCCTCCTGCCCCCCATTCGCCATCATCGTATACCCCAGATATTGGAACTCCCTCACGTCCTCTATCGCCTTTCCCTTCCACCTCCCCCCCTTTCCTACACCTCATTATTTTCGATTTCCCCACATTCAGCTGCAGCCCCTTCTCGTCCATGTATATTTCCAATCTAGCCATCATACCCTTCATCCCCTCCTCGTCTTCCGCCACCACCGCCACATCATCGGCATACGCAAGCATGTATACCCTCTTACCCCCCAACCTTACCCCTCCCCATCCACCCCTTTCCATCTCCTCATCTATATCCGCCAAAATCAATGTAAACAAGCTCGGGCTCAGGGGGCATCCCTGCCTTACTCCCCTAGCTGTCCAAAAATCCCTCCCCATCTCTTCCGCCACCCTCACCCTGCACACTGTTTCCCTCAAAACCTCCTCACATCTTTCCACCAGCCCCTTCCTCACACCCCTCTTCCGCATCGCCTTCACTAGCACTTCCCTGTCCACCGAGGCAAAAGCCGCCTTTAGGTCAATGAAGAAAATCACCATCCTTCTTTCCTTCCTCGTAACCTGCCTATTTATCAAATAGTTTAGCACATAGATGTTGTCAATGCACCCCATTCCCCTCCTAAAGCCGGCCTGACTCGCTGGCAACCAGTGATGCCAGAATCGTGGGACGTGGGACAAATCCTTACCCCCACTATGACCTACCGTCGTCTCCCACTATGGCCTACCGTCGTCCCCCACTTTCTTCCCATCGCACTGCACACAAGCATATCCCTACTCCTGTCCGTGTGCGCTGCTGGTTCGGCTGCCGAGCACATGGCATACCCTTCTCCCACCTTTCTATCTCCTTCCTCTTCTTCCCCTCACACATAATTGCATACTCCTTTTTCTTTTTCCTATACTCTTTTCCATCTCCACCCTCCCTCCTCCATCGCCTCAATTCCTTTCTTATCTTACCTTTCTCCTCCTTACACTCCTTATCCCACCTATTTCAGATAATAATAGAATTAACACAAGTATGTTTAATTGTTTGTTAAATAGTAATAGAGTGGTGACTAATGAGAGTTTTACAATTTGAGCAATCTATTACAAAAACTTTTTTAACTTACAATTTTGTTCGTGTTTTCAAAAATATTAGGAATAATTGGATTAATTAAAAAAATTATGATCAATGTTTCGTTTTTCCATGTTTCGAAAATTTAGAAGCTGCACCTTTAAAAGCGTCATTCAACGATATTAGACATTTTTATAAGGCAAAATGTGAAAATTTTATACTGAAAACTGGTTTTAAACTTAATTATAAAACAGTATGTGACGTCCCACTATTTTTCGCGCGGTATTAATTAGCATCTTCCCTAAAAATCACTCCATAACTCCGCCAAAATCACTAAACCTCAACTTTTACCTTAGCGGTCCCCATCTCGAGATGGTCAACTATAAAATTCCCTTCCCCTCTTCGCCCTACGAGGCACAATCTCCTTCCCACACATTTAATTATACACAAGTCCCTCGTCCCAAAACCCTCTTATTTAGAGACCACGTCTCAACCCTCCTCAACTGCCCACCAAATCAACGCCACTCTCGCCCTCCAATCCAACCACGCAAAACCCATCCAATAGGTTGAGTATCCCCTTTTCGAACGCTCAAATAAAAGCCCCGGAAGTCCTATTGCGACGCATATTTCGCGCATGAGTCACCACTACGTTGAATTATATAACGCATATTTTGCACATGAGTCATGGTGCATACCGCGCATACCCCTCATACCTGACATTCCGGCGAAACACATAAATACAAGGGCCCCAGAGGCCGTAGCTCTCTTCTACGGAAACTTTCTCAGGAAGTAACGTCGATACAGTACGCGATTATTCTTACAACCAGTATCCGAGCATAAAATCAGTGTCCAACGGATTACTCATCTACGGCAACTACTGTAAGCGATTATTATTAACTATCGTACCACTGCATATCATCCTCATTTATACTATATTGTATTGCTTGCGCTTTTCGTATTTCATATTAATACGTATTGCTTTATATTATTATTTGGCTAAGCTTATTGCTTTATGTTACTATTTTTGCTAATGCTAAGTGCTCTATATCGTTACCATTGCTAATTCTTATTTCATTATATTATTATCATTGCTAATACTCATGTACCTGTTACGTCCCTACTTCCTTATTTAAGTGGGATTTTTAAGGAGTTTATATTTTGGATCCGCTTTCGAACTAGTCCTGGGACTTTACGCTCTGGGATAGTTGAGAGTGATAAGGATGTAGATTAGGGTACATTTTTATTCTATGTTTACCCTAATTTGGCCGCGGTGACGGCAGGTCTATCGGGATTAATTTCCACTCAGTAGTAAGACTATGGGGATTCTAACCCAGGTCCTCTGAGGGGAGCGCGGGGGCGGGGGGGAAGTGAGGGCGCGCGGGGGAGCGCGGTGGAGGGAACTATGGGCGCGGGGAGAGTGGGGAGTGGAAGACCGGTTGCGCGCGCATGAGCCGCGGAGTGGGGGAAGTCGCAATCGTGGAGGGGATCAGTCCGGACCGAGCCGCCGCGGAGATCTCTCCAGACCTGACCCACCGGTAGAAATTTCCACAGAGCGTCGTCCCCTCCCTCTAAAAAATTTCTGGGGTTGGGTCTTGTATGAAAAAATCTTTTTTCGGACTCGATCCAACCCCAGAAACTTGTTTCCCTAAATATTTTTATAAATCAGATCCGCCGCCAGAATATTTTTTTCCAAACCCACAGATACTTTCTCTCCAAACGCAGAGAAATAATAATTTTTAATTAATGATCCAGCGAACCATTATGTAGAAAACAGACATATTTTTTTCAAACAAATATGCAGCATTCTAAAGTTAACAATTTTTCAAACTCTAGCAAACAAATATGCATCATGCATTCATAGCACTGACCCCTACTACATATCATGAAATCGAGAAGTGCGTAGCTTTGCAAAGTAAGATGTTGTTGTTCTCCACCTTCATTTTCTTCTTCTTCTTCTTCTTCGCATGCAATCCTCTCTCAATATTCACATGCATCTTCTTCGAATTCAGTTTTGGATACATTATTCGACTAGATCATACCACTCTGAACGTGGATTGAACATGTATCGAACGTGTGTGATACCACTCTGAACATGTAATGAACATGTATTAAACATGTATTCAACGTGTAATGAACGTGTATCATACCACCACTAAATAATTACAACCATCGTCTTAATCTAGCATACATCATATTATGGAGGTTGGGTTTGGGAAGGGTGAAGAAAAAACATTTATACATTAAAAAATTGATTATATTTATTTATGAATTTCCATCTGGTGTTTAGACCACCAGTTGAATATTTTAAATACATTTTGCAAAGCACAATGCTTTGCATGTCTACAACATCGCAGAGTATTAACTGCATTTAGCTTAGTTAGATATTTGATATAATAATAGTCAATGTCCAGCGTCTCAATGATCACGTTCACTCTTGTATTTTCATCGAGGAAATCTGCAAGCCAGTCGCGTTTCTGCAACCCTTTAACGTATACGATATGGGATGTACCATCATCTTCGTCGACAGCATCAGCTATAGCTTTCGTAATTAGCTGTTTAGCCATACTGTATGGAACGTCTCCATCATCCCACCGTAGCCCATGATGTTTTGCAACCAACCATCGGATGTTTGATTTGTCGGATTTTGTAAGAAGATATTGAGGCATCGAACTCCCAAAAATATAGTGCGAGAGAATTGTTCCCTTTCGTAGGATAGCCACTTCCTTGACAACAAATCTTCCATCAACGATGAATCCTTGCAGATCAACAAATGTTGGTACAGCCATTATCGATACGATTTAGAGGTCCGCTCGCTTCCACAACAGACGGGAGAATGCAGTCTTTCTTGTAAAGCATCTCAATTTTCATGATGAAATTTTTGCATGAATTTGACATAGGAGAGGGCGTGTAAGTAGCATGACAATTTAATTGATTTTGCGCACCACGTTTGTCAGCGGATTGTATTCAACCACCCGATCATGCAGAATCAGACAGTAGGCTGTAGTATTTGCAGGCACATTCTCTTTACAATCAAATTCTATGCGCACGTCCACGGTGCTATTCTTGATCGACTCATTTTGTCGCGAACAATCAATCACCACGAGAGGACCAAATTGTAAAAATTGGGCCACGGTGAATAATGCCTCGTTGCAACTATGTCCATAATACGATTTACGGAAATGTGTATACATGTTAAACAAGATGGCATGCTTATTCTTGTCAAAGTCCAAGTTCAGATCATCATATCGGTAAAATTCCGAGTTGAGAAAAAGTTTTACATTGGTGAATTTACAGTGGTCGAACCGAGTAGCATCTTCGATCATCACATTCTTTCGAGCAGTCCGGAGAGCAAAGATAACGTATCGCGGCTTCTCCAGTTGTGCAGCTGCCTTCACAGCCCACGAATGCTTGGTTGTGCTCTGTAAGAGAGGATACTCATACAGATCCCACGAGCGAAAACTAATGCTCAGGTTTTGTCCACTTTCCAAAGCATGTAGCAACGATAGCTTATTAACATCGTTCAGCGTCACATGAGGCATTCGCCATTGCACTTTAAGTAATTCAATTTCTGGTTCTAACGTCGATGATCCTATTAGAGAGTTGTTATCGTTGCGTGATCGTATTAAAATCAATTCGTGACGTGCATTAATAAGCATGCGTTTGTAGTCCTCGCAAAATCCCAACAAATATTTGAGTGGGATGCAAAAATTGAAATGATTTTTCACTATTAGCTCATCGTGTCGTTTCAAGCCCCATCCGGCATTCTCCATATTTTTGTCTTCGCCAGATGTCAGCGATACATAGTTTTTAAGCGTGCTAGTTATTCCAACGTTTCTGTTGCGATCAATCTCCACACCATTCAGCTCGTATCGAATCTCATCAAATATGTACGCCATGCAATTATTTCCCAACGTCGTCGTTGATGCATCGTTTGGCTTATTTATCACCAATTCCCCCTCCACGTAGAGGAAACTTTCACACGGCAATGTGTATAAATCCTGCTGCTGTATAGGTATTCTTATCTCATCACTATGTACAAACGTCGTGTTGACATATGGGTTGTATGTGTGAGTCTCCAGCTTAACGATGCGATCATCAAACGTTGGCTTCCCTCCAATGCTTAGAATGTCTACCACTTTTTCTACTTATATGCGTACAATGAATCCCAATGATTTCAAAAATGCAATGTTCGCAGCACTGAGCCTCTTCTTTTTAGTATAATCAGAGCTGTTGAAGTTGTTGTTGTTGTTGTTGTTATTCTTGCACACAATTTCACTTGGAAGAAACGTGTTTCTGGAGTCGTTCAACACAAGCATCTCATTCATTCACACCGCATGTATTATCGTCGACGCCGTCGTACGTGCAGTCTGATTGTAATCTCTTCACCTCGAAAATCGAGCAATCGTCCGTCTTGATCCACAACGCGTATCGTTAGATCCGTAATGACACGTGCGGTGATTGGAAGGTAAATGATCTGTGCGGGCGTTTCCGATATCTTATATCCTGGTGGAACTCTCGGAGAAAATTCATGTATCGTATGTACGCGCTTCCCATTGTTGTACGCGCCAGCGGTCACGCTACATTCTATGCGAATAATGTTCACATTCATGATATTAATTGGATCGTCCGATTCATACCACCGCCCTGGTTCTAATACCCGATTTATAGAGAATCCCAGTAGCGATCCAATGTTATTACGCTTCGTAAAATCTACAGCGAACGAGCAGTACAGTTCGCTTTTCATGGTGTTGTTGTTGGGATGTAACACTATAGGATACACATCGTTGTCATCATCAGTGTCATCGAGATTTTTAGGATACCGCTCGAGTAATCGCTGCCTCAAATACTTGGCAATGGCGTCTAGTTCGTAGGAGCCGTGTGGAATCCTAATAGTTTCAGGAGTGGTGTCAACAGTGCTGTTTATGATACCATAGTTTGAGGTGAAGTAGAAATTATCGTTGCTCTAGTCGATGTTCGGTATTGTATGATAAGTTTCAAAGGTTGTTAGACCAAGCTCATAATCATCTGCGCTCAAATCTATGGGTGGAAAGTAGCTTACCGCGAGGGTGCTACTCTTGCCAGTTAGAGTGAATGTTAACGACATATTCCGAGCTGTATGACTCGACTAGTACTGAATCAGAATGGTGGGAAGTCAATCCTTATATTTGGTGCCGATCGTTTGTAGAAAGCGTAGACATAGTTGTCCACAATTGCTCTGATTATACTTCTGATAAGCTGTTTGATGGTATTCGATTTTCACAGCATCTTTATTCAGATATTGTACCAATTCCTTAGGCGGTCGAAGATTCCCGAAGCTGTCAAAATATATAGTTCGACACCCTCTCTTCGCATATGCCACCCAATGAGTCCCCGGCCCCTCGACATTGTCCAAATTTACGATGCCGCTCTCGTTTCGATGTACTCCTCCGGCAGGTCGTGCATTGCGCATAAAAACCCCTCTAAAGAATGGAATACGCATACGTTTTGCCAACTCCTCCAATTGCACATCGGTAGTTACGCCCGCCGGTATTTTTCTTTTCTTTTTGGCGTTTTTGTTTTTCGTTTTGATATTCCCTGCCCGCGCTTGTATGGCGTGAGATAAAGTCCATGACCTTCCATGGAGCGATTATGACGTTGCATTTCCTGCAGTTGATGTTGCGCCGCCTTATTATCGTTTACCGCCTTGGCGATTCCCGCTGCTCCACCAGCTAATGATCCGAGAACACCTAGCAGTGGGAGAAGTGGTAATATACCACCACGTTTTGCTACCGGAAGAATCCGCTTTTTCAGTGCTCTCTTTGGAGTCCTTTTGCGGATTTTTGTTTTCATCCCCATCCCAATTTTCTTCTTGGCTTTCATAGCTGCCCAAACAGCTGTAGCAGCACCTCTTTCACCCAGTGTCGAGTCTCGTGCAACGATGCGTTTTTGCGCTTTGTCAGCGAGAACGTTATCTGCAGCGTGCCGTTCGCCGAGGTCGTTGCTACGCGAATACGCAATATCGTGTTCGCGACACGCTGCGTCCAACGGATTGATGCCTTGATCACCTCTAGCCAATCGTTTTGCCAGATGAGTTCATGGACCACAAAACTGATATCCTGGGATATGTAATTCGATAGGTAGCGCGTTTATCACCCGATTTAGCAAACCACGGCCTTTCTTTACTCTCGTCGGCGACATTCGCCACAGTTTTTAATCAATGGTGCCGGACCATCGATATGCGTTCGCTGCCAAGGGCAATTATAACGTTCCAAACACCGACGATACTGCTGAACCTCAGAATCGGCTTTTATATGCGGGGGGAGTCTGTCCCACAACTGATCAATGTGCCTGTCAAACTCTCGCAGTAGAATAATCTTTGGTATATATTTCAGCTGCTTAGAGGTTAGGTTTCGAATATCGAAATTATCCGACAGGACCAGAAGCATTTTGAATACTGAGCTGTTTTTGCTTCGACGCGGACCTATAAATAGAACGCGTCACCGCTTCGACGTATCAAAATCATTTTCACAGTTCGCGGAGAAGATGCGATTTGTGCGACAACCTGTAACGATACGCGTAACAAATTTTGATAATAAATCGCAAATGATGTCTTCGAAAACAATGCACAGACATGGTAGCATGTTACCAAACACAATACACTGCCGTGGTCCGTCAAATTGTGGAAAGACCAACGTTGCAATGGGGCGCCACTCGAACGTTGACTGTTTCTATCTCTGTCAGACGTATGCAAAGATTCCAAAACATCTTATACGCGACAATGCGAATCAATTGATTCTGTTTAAGCAGGATGGTACCAAGTTGAAACATGTGTACAACGATCATGTAAACACTGATATGTCTTACGAGGATTTCTGCGCATTGTGTCGTAATTGTTGGCAGCGGGAGTATGGTTTCGCGGTAATAGACAAGGATAGCGCGATGTCCAATGGACGTTATAGAAAGGGGTTTAACGAGTTTGCGATACCGTGAGATTGTCAATTGTCATCGACACGTCGGTGGGAAAGCAACGTCTGCGATACAACGATGATTGATATCGATAGTCTGGAGATTAAGGATCGTGAGAGAATAGCGAAGGAAATTGCAAAAACCAGCGAATCCATTCGCAAGAAGCATCAGGCTTTGAAGACTGGCAAGATGGAGGAAGATATGCGTTGGAGAGATACTTTAAACCTATTGTCGAACCCCTAAAACATATTGTGGAAAATACCACAGCGACAGAAGCTGACACATCACCGCTGATGAGCACAGACGTCGAAGGGTATGAAACATTAACGCCTAAAACAAAAATCCATCCGAAAGAGAACATATCGCGCAAGACAAAGAGGAAACCACACACATCATTGGAAAAATCGCTCGTAACCTCCACACCAGTTCAATCGAAGCGGAAACGGCAGAATGTCACATCAAACGATTCCACGATTCCTTCGACACCAATAAATACATTTTTCGATGTGCAATCGCTCACAACCAATGATGAAGACGCTTTTATTACATATAATAAATCAAGTGGCAGTAATTGGGACACTGGCAGTAATTGGGACATCTACCCTAGTCCCGATGCATCGTTTGTAACATCTATTAGACATCAACTCCAATCTACCGAGGGACAAGAAACGTTTCGCAACCATTTCGGTCCGCTGGGGCAAAAATACATGAGCGCAATCCTAAGTGGTGATAGGGATACGACCATAGACTATGTGTGTGGTGTATACTTTGGTGGTAGTGGAACGATGCTTGGGGATAAGGCTTTCGATATAGACAAGGATGATAATACAGGGTGTCCCAAAAATGTCGCGTTTCTTCGAACGGGGTGATTCAGGGGGTGATTTGAAACAACTTTTTCCTTAGCGAAAATATTGTCCGATGCTTCGTTAAGGAGATATTAACCAAAAACCCCGACCAATGAGAGCGCGCGCCTTCCGCTCCAGCTCCCGCGGTAGCGTTGGCTACGCGGTAGGCGACCGCGCTTGTACAACGAACGTACGAACAGGCAAGTCGGCATGCATCGAAGGAAACCGCGTTACACAGTTTCTTTTTAAAGCAGAATCTTAAATAAGAATAATTTGAAGTGAGAGGACAAGAAGTACGTAAATTTCGTTTTTAAATAAGGCATAAACGAAAAGGTAACGTAACAGAAAATGTACGACAAGTGATCGTAATTCGTTATTGAGGTAAAAATCCGTAGTTTAACAACGGCCAACACAACTAAATTTAAAAAATAATATTAGGTGTATGAATAAATTCTTTCCGACTGGATTTACATAATCAGTACCAAGATACCGAATTTCTATCGCGGTGGTATTCATAAGCTGCCAGAAAAATGGCAAAAGGTAATTAACAATAATGGAAATTATTTCGATGATTGATGTTGTTTTCATATTTTTTGAATCGAACTGTTATTGTACCCTAAAATCGGAAAGAATTTATTTCTACACCTAATAATCACCAATAAATTAAACAAAACTCACCCTTTCGGACATTCCTTTCCTTGCTTGCCTTCCCTTTTCGGAAACCTGTGTCACTAGACCACTGTACCGATCCTGGTCATCGGCGTCCAGTGCTCAGCAGATCGCAGGGTCAATGTACCGAATATTCACTTCACTACACGGCTACTAACACTGATCACTTAATTTATGTTTCACGGAACGTGTTGTTCCTACGTTATAAAAATTGGTGGCGGATTACTGTTAATTACTGGGACGAGATTACTATTATTACCCGGCGAAAAGAAGACTCGTGGCAGACGGTCTCGGGCTGTGCAGTCCGCTGCTGTGACGATTGGTCGAGTCACCTATTTGGGCACACTTTTAAAGACGGGGCACACGTATTTTGGTTATTGGCTGAAGTTGCCACATGCATTGTCGCACCGCGCGACGAAGAGATCGAACGAAACACATCGAGACCGAGTGGGATAGAGCGATCTGTAGCCTACGCTATTGTTTTGTTTTGACAATCGTCGGTCAGATCGCTCTATCCCACTCGATCTCGTGTTTCGTTCGATCTCTTCGTCGCGCGGTGCGACAATATATGTGGCAACTTCAGCCAATAACCAAAATACGTGTGCCCCGTCTGTAAAAGTGTGCCCAAATAGGTGACTCGACCAATCGTCACAGCAGCGGACTGCACAGCCCGAGACCGTCTGCCACGAGTCTTCTTTTCGCCGGGTAATAATAGTAATCTCGTCCCAGTAATTAACAGTAATCCGCCACCAATTTTTATAACGTAGGAACAACACGTTCCGTGAAACATAAATTAAGTGATCAGTGTTAGTAGCCGTGTAGTGAAGTGAATATTCGGTACATTGACCCTGCGATCCGCTGAGCACTGGACGCCGATGACCAGGATCGGTACAGTGGCCTAGTGACACAGGTTTCCGAAAAGGGAAGGCAAGCAAGGAAAGGAATGTCCGAAAGGGTGAGTTTTGTTTAATTTATTGGTGATTATTAGGTGTAGAAATAAATTCTTTCCATTTTAGGGTACAATAACAGTTCGATTTAAAAAATATGAAAACAACATCAATCATCGAAATAATTTCCATTATTGTTAATTACCTTTTGCCAATTTTCTGGCAGCTTATGAATACCACCGCGATAGAAATTCGGTATCTTGGTACTGATTATGTAAATCCAGTCGGAAAGAATTTATTCATACACCTAATATTATTTTTTAATTTTAGATGTGTTGGTCGTTATTAAACTACGGATTTTTACCTCAATAACGAATTACGATCACTTGTCGTACATTTTCTGTTACATTACCTTTTCGTTTATGCCTTATTTAAAAACGAAATTTACGTACTTCTTGTCCCCTCACTTCAAATAATTATTATTTAAGATTCGGCTTTAAAAAAAAAATTGTGTAACGCGGTTTCCTTTGATGCATGCCGACTTGCTTGTTCGTACGTTCGTAGCACAAGCGCAGTCGCCTACCGCGTAGCCAACGCTGCCGCGGGAGCTCGGGCGGAAGGCGCGCGTTCTGATTGGTCGGGGTTTTTTGTTAATATCTCCTTAACGAAGCTTCGGACAATATTTCCGCTAAGGAAAAAGTTGTTTCAAATCACCCCCTGAGTAACCCCTTTGGAGGAAGTCCGACATTTTTGGGACACCCTGTATATCGGTTTGTTGAATTTCACCTCGACTTTTCGCAATTCAACAGCTATTAAATTTTCCGAAAATACGCTTCTGCTGTGGAAATTCGGTTTAGCGATCATTGCCTCCGCGCCATATCGTCCATCCCAATGTGTTAAAAGTTTTACATCCACGTGATTTCGCACGTTTTCCATAGTTTTACCAAATACCGCGTTGTTCATCAATTTCTATAAATTTTTTTCAAAATCGTTTGTCGCGCCTGTTCTGAACCGTGTATTTAGTTCGATGTAATCGCGGAGCCAGGGAGATTGCGCGAATTGAAGCACGCGGTGTATCTTTGTAATACGAAGACCGTGACGCGTACACTGCTGCAGGTTGCGATAATGTATAATGTAACGCTGCTTATCGTGTAATGTCGCGAGTAACTTGTCCTGTCTGCTGCCTGGCGGTTTGTCACGCGTCGGGCAGAATGGTAGATCAGCATGAGCGTCGTGCAGACGTTGCGGATATTCTAGATCTACCTCGAGAATGTATCCTGTGGGCGAATCGATAGCGATTGAAGACACATCAAAATTTGCGACATCTTCGACCCATTGAAATTTGGCATATGGTAGGGGCTGACACATTGCACATCCATACAAATTGTTTATGTCAAAATACATCAAGTATGATGATTGTTCCGATGCGTCGTAAGATGACATGTACTTGTTATTGGCATATGCATATCTTCCAGAACATTGACTTAAACCCCCACGTATACCGCGTTTGATAAACATGACCATATCAACATCGGTGAGCAATCCGAATGTAATTTTGGTATGTTTTAGCATGGCATCCCACGTGAAACCAGGTAATGTATAATAATGCGCTGAATCTATTCCGTAACTCTTGTTACAACTTTCGCGAAAATTTTCAAAAATATCTGCCAATAACAGAACATCTGTTTCAAATACAAGTCGCTGTATTCGCCCAAGGTTCTAATGTCGAAACGCTGCCAGACAGTCTCAGCGTGCACATAATCGCTCTCGGATACAGTCTCCCCCATTAACGAACTGTAGAATGATTCGCGCGGTGGTAAGCATGGATCCTGCAGCTTGTCCACACAATCAAGATATTCGTATGGAAAGACACCCTTTCGCGTTAATAAATTGAAATCTTCAATGGACAATGTTTCAAATTGGGATCGTAAAATTTTTAATTTATTTGTGCTAAGAAAAGATGCTAATTTGTCGAGACTGGTATTGAGAAATTTGTATGAATCAATGAATCGCAATTTAATATGATTTCGTGAGTCTGATTCAGCCGGATCTTCAACATTTTTTGTGAAAGAAATATACTTTTCCTTAGTTATAGGTAATACATCAACATGACCTTTGAAAGCGGCAGCTATTTCCATGATAATGAAATGTGAATCATAGCCGGATAAATTATGAAAAACTATGGGGATGTAAAACGCATTTCTATATTTTAAATTGCATTTAGAATGTGCGGGTCCTCTAAACCGCCCGGATATATGACAATGATCGCGAACTCGTACATCATCAGCCTCGAATGGCTCTTCGCAAATATGACAATGTGTAGCATTGAGAAATGTCGTCCACTGGTCTTTCGTTAACTTTTCCATAGAAGCATTATTGGCTAGAATGGGTTTGGCAAAATCTGCAAAATTTTTTAGTTCGTCAACGAACCATGAAATACAATCCGCGTCGAGGCGACATCGATACATCGACAGCGATGTATCGTACGAACAATGCATATAATATGCAATGCTATGCACTTTATGTTGCTGGTACGCGTGTAATTTAGCATCCGCATCACCCATCATGCGGTCCTCCGTTTTTTCGATGATGCACTCGAGATCTGCATATATCACGAATGGAAGCCGCTCCTTCATGCAGTGGTTCTTGAAACTGAGGAAATTGTCGCCTTCGTTGGGCAGCAGAATGGCACAATCGTTCATATTCCCACAGTCCACTGCATGGGCCTCCAACTTATCGATGGATCCAAAGTAGTGCAAGCATCTGTAAAAACAGAAATTTTTTTTTATTATTTTTTTTTTTTTTGCGAGACATTTCAACATTTCACAAGTTTATATACGTACCGGTCGCAGATGAATTTCTTTTTCCCATGCTTGCTCAGCTGCATGCTCACCAGCCGGGACAAGTTCTTGATCAGCACAAAGTGTCCTACATCGCCGTGCTCTTGATTCGGTGTGTAGAGCAGGTTGACGTGTCGATCCCTCTTTTGGCTGGCGAGGCGCAGCGGAAAGACTGCAACAGTTATCTTCTCATTGTTCTTCTCCAGTCGCTCCTCGAAACTGTACACGTTGATGGAGATTTCGTTCTGCCGCTCAAACTTCCCAATTTGCTCCAGAGACATTGGAAACTTAATACCCTGGAGATTTAGCACGGAAGCATAGTCTGGGTATGAACTTTGGCGATCGGTATGTCTTTCAGCGGGATGGAGAGCGGCGACCACTGCCCACGCGAAACACGCATTGTCTGTGGATTGTACACTAATTGTTGCATTTTTTAGCAACAATTTCTGTGGTAATTCAGATTCAGAATTCTCGTCAATGCCCAGCCACTGTCGCGTTCCTGGAACTCTTCCAACGATGCCAGGGTGGGTTCGATAACGCATCGTTGGTACCACTCCTGCAGATCGGATGTGCGGAAGAGTTCACAGTTTCGGGTATTGATGCTTTTACAAGCATGCTTGTCACCCGCCACAAATTCGCCGTTGAACACCGTGTTCACTTTGAGGCTTCGATGTTTTATCAAAGCGCCTCGCACATGCTCCAGCACAATGGTCGCCGCATCTTGGAGGAAGTTGCGCGGCTCGATGTAGTTTGAATTTAATACGGCACCAGTTAATACGCGGCTATCGAACGCAGTGTCTATTTCGCGCCACAAAAGTCCTGTGCTTGAATGTCCGGCACCTTCACGCACGAAACGTCCGCGCAGCGAATATTTTAGTCCTTCGTGCCGCGCGATTCGAGCAACCAATGATTGTCGAACCCCAATCGATAATCGTGGACGTTTCACTCGGCTGTGTTCTTCCAACGATTCGATACACTCGTTGCACCGTTCTTCCCACGCGAGGTATTCTTCTCGCGAAATCAGTCGTTCGGATTGATCCAACAATTGGCGTTCTGCTTGCGTGAATTCTTTCATGATCGTAAATGGAATGTAAATGTGATATCTTTTCCGCACAACACGTTGCAACGATTTGAGGCTTTGTGCAGTTAGAGCGCATACTTATACCCTCAAATTTCCACTGATACAGCATAATTCTTTCTATGATTCACGCGTATGACGAAATAGCATGCAAAATCATACGACGCAGTTTCTGCTGACACATAATTCTAAGATTCGACGTTTCTGAATTCTGCTGACGTCGCATAATTCTTTCTATGATTCGCACTACCAAATGATACCGCCTTCACGACTGCTCCAGAGGTGTCAAATTACACACGATCGCGCGATACGCTGCGACGTTAAATCAGAACGCTTTAAAAACTTGTTAGCTTTAGAATGCTTGCTACATAATGGTTCGGAAAAATATTTCTGTTTGTTCTGTAATAGTTCGCTATATCGATGATTAAAAAATTATTATTTCTCTGTGTTGGGGAAAAATTTCCATCATATATTGGTATGGAAAAAAAGGTTCTGCTGACGCCGCATAATTCTTTCTATGATTCGCGCTGCCCAATGACGTCACCTTCACGGCTGCTCCAGAGGATATGAGTTACACGCGATCGCGCGAGACGCTCTCTCTCTTTCTCTCCTCCGAATTTAGATTTTAATGTAATGCGCTCTCTTTCCCTCCTCCGAATACATGGTTTGTAAAATGTCGATCTTCCCTGATCTTTCCGGCGTTATCCGATAAAGTATTAAGCAATTTCAGCTTTATAATGGTTTGAAAAAAAAATATTTGGAGAACAAAATTTCTGGGGCTGGATCGAGTCTGAAAAAAGATTTTTCATACAAGACCCAGCCCGAGAAATTTTTTAGAGGGAGGGGACGACCCTCCGAAATTTTCGGGGGTGGGCCAGGTCTGGAGAGGTCTCCGCGGCGGCTCGGCTCGGACTGACCCCCTCCACGATTGCGGCTTCCCCCACTCTGCGGCTCGTGCGCGCAACCAGTCATCCACTCCCCACCCCCCCCCCGCACCCCATGTTTCCCTCCACCGCACTCCCCCGCGCGCCCTCACTTCCCCCCGCCCCCGCACCCCCCTCAGGGGACCTGGGTTGGAATCGGCATACCCTTACTACTCACCATAAATATAACAATTGGAAATGAAGACACTCGGGAGAAGGTGGAAAGGGTAGAAGTGGGAGAGAGAGTGGACTCGGACCATCAACCGTTGGTGGTCTGGGGGAGGGGTGAGGGCGAGGGCGGTGTAGAGAGGAGGATAGGTGGTGGGAAGAAGGGTGGGGAAGAGGAAATTGGACAGAGGAGGGGAGAAAGGAGTTTATAAAGAGCTTTGGGAAGAGGGAGGAGGGTGATAGGAGAGTGGAGGAGGAGTGGAGAGAGTTAAGAGAAAGGATAAAGGTAGCGGTGGGAAGTCGGAAATGGGGGGGGGGGAGAAGAAAAGGAAGGGAGGCTGGTGGGGTGAGGAGTGTAGGGAGGAGAAGAGTAAGGTGAGGAAGGAGTTGAGAAAGTGGAGGAGGGAGGGAGGAGATGGGAAAGGTTGCAGAGAGAGAAAGAGGTTATATGGAAGAATGTGTAAGGAAAAAGAGGAAGGAGGAGGTGTAGCGTTGGGAAAGGGAACTGGAGGGGGTGAGGATAGAAGGACAGGTTTGGAAGGTGGTGAATAGAGAGAGGGGAAGGAGAAGGAGGGTGAATGAAAGAATAAAAATGGAGGAATGGGGACTGCTGGGAGGGGTGGAGTGGAGGGTGATGAAAGGTGAAGGGAGGGAGAGGGAGAGGGACGAAGAGAGGGAGATAGGAAGGGAGGAAATAAGAAGGGTGGTGAAGAGTCTAAAGGACGGGAAGGCGGGGGGAGGGGATGGGATACAGAATGAGGTGTGGAAGTACGAGGGGGAGGAGGTGGAAAAGTGGTTGTGGGTACTGTGCAACAGGGTATGGAGGGGGGAAGGGTGGTCGGAGGGGTGGAAAGAAGGGGTGGTGGTACCGGTGGTAAAGAAAGGGGCCGGGGAAAGGGTAGAAGATTACAAGGGGATTACCTTAGCGCAGACGGCGTATAAGGTGTACGCGTCGGTACTGGCAGAGAAGCTAAGGGTCGAACTAGAGGAAAAGAAGCTGTTGCCGCCGCGTCAAACGGGGTTTAGGAGGGGGGGGGTGGGCTGTATCGACAACATTTATACAAGAAACTACCTGATAAATAGGCAAATAGGGAGGAAGAAGAGGAGGTTGGTGGTATTGTTTGTCGATATGAAGGCCGCGTTTGACTCGGTGGACAGAGAGGTTTTAATCAAGGCTATGAGGGACAGGGGGTGAGGGAAGGGCTGGTGGTGAGGTGTGAGGAGGTACTAAGGGAAAAGATAGGAAGGGTCAGGGTGGGGGAGGAGGAGGGGGAGAGGTTCTGGACGGCAAGGGGGGTAAGGCAGGGGTGCCCGCTAAGCCCAACCCTGTTCACGCTCCTGACCGCGGACATGGACGAAGAGCTGGGGAGGGGAGGTTTGGGGTGGGTGAAGGTGGGGATAGAATACTCTCTGGCTTACGCGGACGATGTGGCGGTACTTGCGGAAGATGTGGAAGGTATGAAGGAGATGATGGGGAAATTAGAGAAGTACGTGAAGGGGAAGGGGTTAAAGGTCAATGTGGGGAAAACAAAGGTGATGAGGTGTAGGAGGGGGAGGGGGCAGGTGGAGCAAGGTGGTGTGGAGGTGGAAGGGAATTACACAACTTAGTCTAGGGCTCTTACGGACTTTTCGCAAACGACGACGAAGGGACTTTGCTGACCGAGGAAAGTCAGTCTTCCAATAACCTCGACTCGTTGCGGAGCTCGTAACGTAATAGTAAAAATTTTAAAACAGTGGTACTCAAGACCAGTTGCAGCGAGGTAAATGGACAATATGACAAATGTAAGTATTAAAATTGTATACTATGAATAATAATCTTTTTATTGTTCCCCTAGGGGTTACAATCTCCCAAACAACCTTCTCCTTCACATTTTATCCTTATATCTACCGTATCTTAACTTAATCTAACTTAACCTAATTCCTTATCTCTATTCTCGCTCGCTCGCTCGCTCTCTCTCCTCCTTACTCTGCCACCACCTTCGCACGCACGAAGACGCACCCTCCTCTGTCTCCCGGACCTCCGCTTCCGCACGCTTCCCCTCTCACTCACACCTCCGACCCTCCCCACACACCGCTCTTCTTTCCTCCAATTTCCTCATCCACTCCTCCCCTTCCCCCTCAACCCCTAGCACCTGCATCACCGCCTCTTGCCACCCCCTCTCAATCCCCCAGCCTGTACACACCTCCCACACGTGTTCCCACGACTCCTCCCCCTGCCCACACATTCTGCACCTCCCTTTCTCCTCCTCCTCCCAGTATCTCCCCGCCTTCATCTCATTCCCTAACCTAAACCTCGCTACCCTCTTCCACTTATCCTCCCCCCACCCTTTCTTCAGATACCCCGGTACCCCCATCCCTTTCACCCTCCCGTACCATTTATTATTCCTCGCCTCTCTTATCCTCCTCCACCTCTCCTCTTCTTGTAACCTTCTCTCCCTCTCCACCAACTCCTCCCCCTTATCCCCCTATCCCTCACCCTCTCCACCTCCCTCCACTGTCCACCCCCTGTCCTTATAGTACTGCTCCCTTTCCTCCTCCCACCCTTGCAGAACCCTTCCCCCCCTCGTCCTCCTCTTCATTTCCTCTCAACACTCCCTTGCCAACCCCCCTTCCCCTCCTCCAGCTTCCCCCACGCCCTCAGTCCCACCCCTCCCTTCATCACCCCCCTCTGTAGTTCTTCCCTAACCATATACCCTGAGGTATTCCGGTCCACCCCCAACACCCACTTCACGTATCTCTCCTGCAGCCCTTCCACCTTTTCCCTGCCTTTTCAACCCCACACCTCCACCCCATAACGCACAACCGCCCACACCAACTTATCAAATAGCCATAGTCTTCTTCCCCAGTCCTTCCCAAATTTCCTTTTTCCAATCCCCCACACCTGCCCCATCACTGCAGCCCCCTTTCTTACCCTCTCCTCTACGTGTTCCTCCTGTCCTCAATTTCCCATCAGCGTGTCCCCTAGGTATCTAAAGCTCCTTACCTCCTCCAACTCCTCCACATATATTTATTCCTTATTTTTTCATTTCATTCAGTTAGGACGTATATTTGTGATGTTGTTGTTATTGAATAATTAATGAAACTTGCTTGTCTAACTGTATTTGTAAATAAATTTTTGTAGAATATATGAAATCCTATAAAATTCAATAGTTGTAAAATCTTTATTTATGTTAGTTCGAAACTATTTCACAAACATATTTTAATTATTTTTAACAAATATTACAAGCCGCCTTCGTTGAATTCATTTTTATTTGTTGTTTCTTCTTCGTTGTTTTTATCAAAATGAAATTTGGTACACTTCCAATACGCACCTCAATACTCCTATAATACTCAATAATCCCACCAAAAATTAGTTGAATAACAAGAAAGCTTTAAATAACAATCCTAATTGTGAAGAATTTCGAGGTTGTTTTCTTCAAAACCACGTAGTCGCGTTAAAAATTTTGGGATGTGAAAAACAATCATGCTACATTATGATCCAAATGTTCAATCAACCACCCGTAAAATATAATTGCAGTATGGCGATATTTTTGTAAAAGGACTTAGTGCCGCGTTTCGACCACGTGGCACCAGTAAAGTAGATTCTGACTATTTGATGGCACTTCTAAAGCGGCCTGTAGACGTTCAATATTATTGTGCAATCTTCAGTACTGCCTTAAATCGTTGCCTTCTCCGACATATATTTTATATTTTTTTCATTATACAGAATGTCCACGGGAACAGTAAACAGCTGGATATTTCCTAACGTATTGGAGATATAAAAGAAATTGTTTATATGCAATTGCATCGTTCGAGGGGGCAAATTTATTGGGGTAGGCGAAATCTTTCTTCGATTATTATTTTAAGAGATACGATGGTCAAGTTCGGTTTCATAAATGAATTTTTTTTATAGATCACTTGATAGTGCGTTTCAAGACAAATTCAATAAGCGATAATGTATACAGTTTATTTCAGCCGGTTTTCGAGATATTGCGATTGGAAATTTGCTGATTTTCAGTGGAAGAAAACCCGCTGGAATAGGAAACACCGGGGGTCGTCTTGTTCACGCTACGAACATGGGGCCCACCTTATATCGCACGGAATACGTCAACGCGTGCTTTTGTGATCTTATACTTTCAGTTATAAACGGGACAAGTCCCATAGTTTACATAAAGCATACAATCAATTGAACTTACATCGTCTGCTACTTCTTGCACTAAATTATCATAAATTATATTAGGTTACACAAAGCGTAACCTAATATACACTGTATAGTGGGTATACTACGATATTATACTAAATCGATATTATAACAGTTTTTGAGCCCTGCTTACTGCGGGACCTTTGTTGTAAAATCTCAGAAAAGTTGCGGACAATTGCTGTAAAATCTCAGAAACGTTGCAGAAAAGTTGCTGTAAAATCTCAGAAATATTGCAGAAAAGTTGCTGTAAAATCTCAGATAGGTTGCAGAAAAGTTGGTGTATAAACTCAGAAACGTTGCAGGAGTAATATTGCACCGCAACATTGCTGAAATGTTGCAGGAATCTTCCTATGTCCGCCCCTGTGCAACATTGCACCACAACGTAACTGCAACCTTTCTGTAACCTTTCTGCAACGAAGTGTGCTCTATGGGAATGCATCTCGTAACGTCTCAAATGCACTCTGCTGCTTGGTCGTCCATATAAACTGGCGGTCTTTCCTCGTCAGGTCAGATAGTGGTTTGGCTATCTTCGAGAAATATTTTATAAACCTGCGGTAGTACCGGTCCAATCCCAAAAATTGTCTTACATTCTTCGGCGTTTTTGGTTGTGGAAATTCCCTGACTGCTTCCAACTTTTTGGGACCGGGTCTAACCCTTTTTTCGCTAATGATATGCCCCAACTTCCTTCTTTAGGAACTCGCATTTGTCCGGTTGTAAGCACAAATTCGCTTCCTCTAATCGTCTCATTAGTCTCTCAAATTTGATTGCGTGCTCCGCAAGTGAACTTGCATAAATTACACTATCGTCGCTGTATACGAACAGCTTTATCCCTTGTAGTCCGGTGAGGATTTGGTCCATTAGCCTTTCGAATGTCGCGGGGGCGTTTTTTAATCCGAAGGGCATTCGGTTGAATTCATAATGGCCGTGGGGCGTAGAAAATTCTGTTTCGTGCTTGTCTTCGGGGTGCATTTGGATTTGGTGGAATCCCGAGGCTAAATCGAATATTGAAAAGTATTTGGCACTGCCAAGTTGATCGAGTATATCGACTATATTCGGTAGGGGGTACGCGTGTCCGATTGTCTTGTCGTTTAGCTGGCGGAAGTCGATTACTATTCTCCACCTCGGATTTCCCTCGGAGTCTTGTGATTTCTCCTTCTTTAAATGGTAGGATCCCGTTTCCTATTACTACGGCTAACCTTGAATAATCGATTGTTGCCTCGTTTTCCCGGAAGAAATCTGTCCCTAATATACCGTCTTGTGTTTTAACCACGTGAATTTCCACTATTGTATTTAATATTCTAACTTTAATGTAGCCTATAGTGGGTAAGCGACCTTCTGTTATTCCTTTGAGGTCGTAAACGGTGACCGTATGGATCCGAGTTCCGGGGGAAACGGCTCCCTCTTTAATTATGCTTAAATGAGCGCCCGTATCAATCATTATTAGAGCCTAATTCTGATGGAATTCTGGTCCCGATAATGATATGCTAGGTGCTTTCCCCGATCTCTAATGATTGTGAGCTAAGCACGGCTTGTCTTCGTACTGGATTTTGGGAGGGATTCGGTGTTTCTTGCCTGGGATTCTGAGACTCTGCGATATTCCGTCTATTATTGTACATTCTCTTACGACAGTCCTCAATGGTATGACCCCGGTTTTGCGTCGGTCGCGGCGCGGTATTACGTGGTATTGGTCTCGTCGCGGGATTACGCGGTGAGATTACTTTCCTGCATTCCTGGATGGTGTGTCCCACTCGTTGACAATTATTACAGAATTTTGGCTGCCAACTTACTTGAGATATTTGTCCCTCGGGACATTTGCTACTGCAGTTATTCGTTCAATGATGTTGCAGCCGAGATTCACCGCTCAGCTGTTGCGCGGATTTAAATGTGCGTGCGAGAGCGTGTAAACACGGTGACACACCGTCCGGTAAGACGGTTAGCTACGTTACACGTTTTTGCCCGGATTCGAGCGTTGCGCGCTTCCAAGAATCCGGCCGTTAGTCGTGAGAACACCTGCCGAAGATAAACACGCTCTCGCACACACCAACAATATCGTTCTCTTTGTCGCCCCGCGACCCACAGTTTTCGAAACGATTTAAAACGGCCCTTCGAGGCATTCGCGCCCAGCGCCCACTGTACATAGTTTTGTACATATTTTCCGTTGCGTGCTTTGTGAGTCGTGTTTGTTCGTGTTATCTGTCTGTGGAGTGCTCGTGTTTCTTGTAAACGACGCCCACTTCGGCCAATAAACGTGCCGTTCTATCACCGTCAAAATCGTCGTTGGAGTGCATTCCCTTCCCTGGCCATACCAGTGGCGATCCACACCGCCTCCACCAGGCATTAGAGTAAACAAATGACCATAACCGTAACAATTCGTGCACTGTGTAGAGTGCGATAACCGTTCCGCGAACCTATTTCTCACGAGATTTTCTTGGCACTCCGCTTCGGCTTTGATCGCAGCGCTAATCGCGGATCTAAGTCAGCAAATTCGACAGTTCGCATCGGCGCGTAAATCTCGGGTTTTACACCCGTTAAGAAGTCTTTAATAGAATTTACTGTCCTCCCCCCATGGGCGACCACCTTGAGCGTGGTGGGGGAGCTCTGGGAGAGCGGCAATGTTCCCCTTCGGGCGCTTCGCGGGCGATTTTATCGCCCTCCTAGTGGCCGTTGGGGGGTGCTGCCCTCCTGGCTAAGGGTCGCCTGACAGCTCTTTGGCGGGTCCAGGCGGTCGTCGCGCTTGGCCCGGGGTACGGGGGGGCGGGGGGGTGTGTGGGTGTTGTTTTTGTGTTTGTGTTGTTGTGTACCTTCTTTTCGCGGTGTGTGTGTTTTGTCCTTGCCGTGTTGTTGTCCCCCCCTTCTTCCGCGTTGCCTTCCGGGTTGCCGTACAGCCGCGAACAACAGGGCTGTGTGATTGCCTGGGCCCGCCGGGGGGCGGACCCGCAGCTTCTAGGGTCCTTGTCCCGGGCTGCATGGCCATTCACCGGGCCGGAGGTAGGCGAAACCCGCTGGGCGGTGGGGCCGTCGCCCCTGAGACATTATTATGATTACATGTCACGAATTAGCCTGGCCTCGGATGTCAACCAGGCGATGACTGACATAGGGTCAGACCCCTCTCGTAGTGTCGGCAGCGAGATGGGGGCCGGTAATAAGTCCGATGGTGTTGAGCTGAGGCGGCGGGCCAGCACCACTGGAGTTGGGGTTAACCCAGCTTCAGAAGAAGTCACAGCTGCACGACCTGGCATGTCGAAGGCTACGTTTAATCCGGAAAGACAAGGTGATGATGAGGAGATCTTCCTTATCCTTGATGACGCTCCCTCCGATGGGGGTATAATGGGGGATAACCCCCCCCCCCCTAGGCGAACCATCTAACAGCGCCATGTTTGACCAATGGAGGGTAAAGGTGAAGGAGGTGAAGGCGGCAAGTGAGAAGAAGGAGAAGAAGAAGAAGGAGAAGGGGAAGGAGAAGATCCCCGAGTCCCCCACTTCCACCAGGGGGATTGACAAGAGGACCCTCGCGGGTTTCTTCAAGTCCCAGCTGGAGGCTTTCGGCGGAGGTACCGACCCTCCTGCGGATTCGGATATCCCCATCTTTAGGGGACGCACTTTGGCGCGAACCCCCCCGAAGAACGCCGGGAGACCCAGTGGGGAACTGGGGAAGGTGGCACAAATAGCTGCTACCGCCATTAACGAGCCCTCGGGCCCGTCCGAGACTGTTACTGAAGTCCGTCCCCCAACGGTGAGGCTGACCAGGGTTCAGCCTGGAAGTAAGCCTAGGCTTAGGGCCAGCTCCACCACTAGGGTGGACGAGCTGAGGAAAGGGAAAAATGGGGCTGGGGCTAAGGATCCCTTCCCCTTCCAGTTTGCGGAGCCGGAATCGAATAGAGTTCCGAAAGCGAAAGCGAAATCGGCGCGGATCGTCTCGAACGAGTCCGTTGACGATAGGGCGATCAGGCTTTTGAGCGAGGTTGCCGCAACCCTGAGGGACCTAACGGCGACCTGTCGGGACCTTTACTCCTTGGTGGAGGCCGGTCGGCCGACTAAGGGGAGGGTGATGGAGCTTACTGCTAAGATTGACACAGCCTGCACGTCGGTCGCCAAAACGGTTGAGAGGGCGGTCGCGAATCAGGCGCTTAGGAAGTTCCTTCCTCCTCCTCCTCGCCCCTCCCCCGAGGTGGAGTTGATTGTAAGTGGAGGTGCCAAGTCCCCCCCCCCCCTGGATCCGGGGTGTATGGACCGAAGGGAGGGTCGAGGGGGACGAAGGGAAGCAAGAGGACGAGGTCCTCCCCTCTGGAGGTGATAGAGGGGGATAACCTTACTAAGCGGAGGCTTTTTTCCGAGGTGGTGGAGGGGGACCTGGTTCCCCCCGCCACCGGGAGGCCCTCTCCGCTCCGGACCCCTACGCAGCGAGCCGCTCGGAAGGACCCCCCTGCTGGGGATGGACCCGAGCAGCAGCATCAGCACCAGCAGGGTGAGTGGTCCCAGCAGCGCTCCCGAGGGCAAGTCAAAAGGGAGCGGCGCCGTAAGAAGCAGGAGGATCGGGCGAGCCAAAAGGCGACGCGGCCTCCCCCCCACCAGAATGTCGATCCTCGTGATCAGACGACGCGACGGCAGCGGCAAGGTGGTCAGGAGTCGACCCTCACCCGGGGGGATGGTGACCCAAATCCTCCCCCGGTTAAAGAGAAAGCGGGTGTGTCCCGACCTAAACCCAGACAGAGGCCTCCGAGGAAGAGGCCGGAGGCGGTCCTAGTCAGGGTCCCTTCTGCGTCGTCATATATTGACACGTATAAGGCTATCCTTAGTAAAGGCAGGGAGTCGTTCGTGGGGGTTGTGGGGGTTAAGAGATCCCGTTTGGGGAACGTCCTCCTCGAATTGGACAGTAAGACAAATGCTGGTAGTCTCGTCGATACCCTTCGAGAAAAGCTGGGGGACACGGGGATTGAGTGCTCCCCCCTCCAGGACCGTACATCCCTGGAAATCAGGGGTATTGACCCGATGGTGGATGGCCCGGAGCTCCTGGCTGACCTCGGAGCGGTCCTCAGAGTGGCCCCGGGTGATCCGAGAGTTAAAATGCTCAGGATGGACCCTAGGGGCACCCAGACGGCGGTGGTGGATATTCCCACGAATATGTTTAGGAGCGACCCGAGTGGACTTAGGTTCAGAACCGGCCTGACTATCGCCAGGTGCAGAGTTCTCCCTAAGCTCGTTAGGTGTTTCCAGTGCCACCAGTTGGGACACCTGGCGCGAAACTGCCAGGCCCCTAGGGAGGCGGGAGAGATCTGCAGGAGATGTGGGGGATCCGGACACCTGATCGCGGATTGCACCAACCTGCCGAGGTGCATAATCTGCGCCAAGGCAGGGATTACTGGGGCTAGGGCCCGGGCTGGAGGACAGGGCTGTGAAGGGGAACCCCCGTCCGTCGTAAGTGATGCCCCTGAAAATAATTCAGATTAACCTTAACAGGTGTAGGCTTGCTCAGGACATTATGGTCCATAACGTCTCGGTCCTGAATGCGGACGTCGTCGTGATATCCGAGCCATACAAACAGCAGCAGGACTGGTTCAACGACGCTACGGGAGCGGCCTCTATTTGGATTACTGGGTTCAAAGGGAAACTCCCTACACGGACCGCCCCCCTCGTGGCTGAGGGGTTGGTGGGAGTGGTGGTGGGTGGCCTTACTATCATTAGCGGCTACTGTTCCCCCAGGAGGAGGGTCCATGAGTTCGCTGAATATCTGGACCTACTGGAGGCCCTCGTGGCTGAGGCCAGGACCCGTAATACGGGCGTTGTTGTCGCAGGGGACCTCAATGCGAAGTCTCCGGCATTCGGTGGCCCCATCCTAGATAGGAAGGGGTCAGCGTTGATGGACTCCCTCTCCAGGCTCGGGCTGGTTCCCGTTGGACTTGGGGGTAGGCCTACGTTTGTACACCACAACGGAAGAGAGTCCTCCTTCATTGATGTCATGGCCGTGGACAGGGTGACGGCTAGGAGCCTCACTAAGACCGAGGTCCTTGGATACTTCTCGTATTCTGACCATAGATACGTCGCCCACACCATCTCGGAGCCTAGGAGAGCGCCCCCCTCCCGCCCGGAGTGGGCGCAGTACTCCTTAAAGGACTTCGATCCTGGGGCGACGCTAGCGGAGTACTCGACTCGCCGTCGTCGGGAGGAGGATCGGCTCGGGGACCCGATCGTGGATCGTGCGCCAGATGCCGAACCCTCCGCGGACAGACTCCAGAGACTCTTGAAGGAGGTGGCCGAGGCCACCCTTCCCAAGAGGTCTGTGCCTCGCGGGGCCAGAAAGCCCAACTTCTGGTGGTCGCGGGAGATCGCGGAGGCTAGGGCCGTATCCCTGAGGGCGAGACGCTGGTTCCAGCGGAGGAGGAAGAAGTCCGCACCCGACACGGAGGTAGCCAGGTTGGCGTATTTTCGCGCTAAGAGGGAGGTTCAACTCTTGATATGGAAGGCGAAACAGGCCCACTGGAGGCAACTGATTGCACTGGTGGACTCTGACCCCTGGGGTAAACCCTACAAAGCTGTTATGGCATCTCTGAAGGGCCGTGCCCCCAAGTCCATGATGACCGCCTCACAGGTGCGGTATACGATTGACCACCTCTTTTGCACGGTTCCCCCCGTGGCCTCCCCGGCCCTTCCGGCATCAGGGTCTCTGTTGAGCTGGGTTACTAGGGGGTCCGTGGAGGAGGTGATTAGAGCTGTTGACGATGACCTAATCAGGGAGGCCGTCGGGAAAATTAAGTCCAGCAAGGCCCCTGGTTTGGATTCTGTCCCCTCACAGATCGTGGCGTGTGTCCTGAGGACCCACCAGGACCACTTCCGGGACATGGTGAGGGACACCCTGAGAAGGGGTGCCATCCCCCCTTCCTGGAAGAGGGCGAGGGTGGTGCTAATCCCCAAGCCCGGTAAGAAGGACTTGCAGTCCCCATCGGCATTTAGGCCCATTAGCGTGCTCCCGGCCTTGAGTAAGGCCTGGGAGTACGCAATGAAGGCCCTGATCGAAAAATACACCGGCCGCGATCCGTTCCACCCCTCTCAGTTCGGGTTTCGAGGGGGCGTGGGGACTGTTGACGCGACCCTGGAGATCCTCGCGTACGCGAGGGAATGCGCTAGGAAAAACCGTCTGTGCGTCATGGTGGCGATTGACGTGCGGAACGCGTTTAACACCTTGGGTTGGGACGTCATTTTGAATGAGATCAGGAGAAGGGGTGTCCCTACAGCTGTGGTTGGGGTCATCAGGGACTATTTTGCCCACAGGGGGGTTACGGTCCACAATGGGGATGACACCATAGAGTCGGAGATTTGGGCGGGGGTTCCACAGGGGTCAGTTATTGGCCCGTTCCTGTGGAACCTCGTCTATGATGCTCTGCTACGGTTGATCGGGTCCGACCGTTTCGTGCGACCGGTGGCGTACGCGGACGATCTGGCCCTCATCTTTTCTGCGAGGGACGGCGATCATTTCAAGGAATTGCTGGCCGATACTATGGCGAAGGTCAGTACATGGTTCAGCAGAACAGGCCTCGAGATTGCCGCGGAAAAGACGGAGATTGTCCTCCTCACGGGTCAGAGGGTGGATAAGATCATCCCCTATGATATCCTGGGGACGCGTATCGTCTCGTCGGAGGCGATAAGGTACCTCGGCATCCTGATCGATTGCAGGAGGAATTTTAAGCGTCACGTCACCGAGGCGGCGGCTAAAGGCGACAGGGTGATGGGTGCGCTGACCTCCCTCCTCCCTAATTTGGGGGGTCCATCGACCCAGGCCAGAAGGCTGTACCTTTCGGTCTGGGAATCGGTGGTTCTCTATGCGGCCCCGGCATGGGCACGGGCCCTGGACATTGAGTCCAACAGGGCTGTTCTGAGGAGGGCGCACAGATCGTCGCTAGGAAGGGCGACGACTGCGTATAGGACTGTATCCTACCAGGCCCTGTGCGTCCTTGCGGGTAGGATCCCCATCCACCTCAAGGTGAGGATGGGGGAAAAGGTATTCCTGGCCAAAATGGCGGATAAGGACAATCCGGAGGTGGCGGGAAACCCCGCCCTTCTCTCCGAAAGGGTCAGGTCCAGTAAGAGTGCCGCCTTGAAGGAGGTTATCGACGAATGGCAAGCCATGTGGGATTCTTTCGATCGGAAGAATTGGACTAGAAGGATTGTTCCTTCGGTCCAAACATTCCTGGGAGTTACGGGCGTAGAGTTCCAGTTGGACTACTGGACCTCGCAGTTACTATCCTCCCATGGGGCGTTTAAGGCCTTTAAATTTAAGATCGGGAAGGCTCGTGATGCGGTATGTAACGACTGCGGTGGGGATTCGGTTGACGATGCCGAGCACGTGATGACCGAATGCCCTACCTACGAAGTGGAAAGGCAGGGTCTTACCCGTGGGATCGGTGCCCCGGTTGAGGCCACGACTATCATTGGCCTCGCCACGTCCTCCCCGGAGAGGTGGACGGCATTTAGAGAATTTGCCCGTGCCACTATGGGAGACAGGGCCAAGAAAGAGTTGGCTACCGCTGCCCTGGAACGGGCAGCGAGAAACGAGGCCCTGAGAGCTGAGGCCGCCGCTAAGAGGCTGGAGGCCCTTAGAAGGCGAGGAAAAAGGAAGGCCCCTGCGGCCCCCCCCCCCCAACCGGCTCGCCGTCCGGCGAAACGTAGGAGAATCCGGTGTTAAGGTGAATTTTTATCCGCGCATTTAACCGCTATCCGCGTATTTAACCGCTATCCGCGTATTTAACCGCTATCCGCGTATTTAACCGCTATTTTGAGCCGTACTCGCGTTATTTACTCGCGTGCATCGGCTATATTTTCATTATATTATTTTATATTCTTATTTTATATTCTTATCCGCGCGCTTTTACCGACCTCCGTGGTATTATCCACGTTTTATTTTGACTTTTTGACTATTTTTGACTTGAAAGGCGGTCGCATAGGGGGCAATTGACGACGCCCCTACTGCGTATTGAGGAGCGCCCTCCTACTCCGGGGGATGGGGGAGGAAGTAATACCGAGTGTACCCCCCCCCCCATCCCATGGGCGCTTGCTAAGGTGGTTGCCTTGGAGGAGGTTTTTAGTGAGTATCCCGCCCTTATGGCGGCGAGTCTCACATAACCCCGTCCTAACGGATGGGGTATGCATAAAGCATTTTCCTCCTCCTCAAAAAAAAAAAAAAAAAAAAAAAAAAAATAGAATTTACTTCCGCGGTTACATTGTACTGCGCGACGTGTTGGGGAACTTCGATTTCATTGCAGTGCTTTAGTTGTAGGAGAATTCCAGAGACTCAACTACTATAGCCTAACATTTGAACGATTTTTGACATATCCCCGTATAACTGAATCGAAGAGTGAAGTGGAGCGAAGCGAGAACTGAGGACTGCTACTACCTCCTGTATAGTGTTATAATCGCCGCTGAGTATAACCCGCGAAGCTTGCCCGAACAATTTACATTTGATCAATTGTACTAGTCCATATTCAGCGTTCGGCGCGATCATACTTTTCGCATTCTTGCAACATTTCGTAAATTGATAGATTGAGATATTTCGGCCGTCGAAAGCCGGGACGGTATCCGCGACATTGCGAATTCTAATATGCGGTTGACGCGCATTTTCCTGAGATATTTGTAGGCGTTGTAATTCCTCTACAACTGCGTTTACCTGAGTTGAGGTGGTAGAGCCTGCTCCGTCTATAGGCATGATTTGACTTTTTTTAACGTGCCTGACTTAGTAAGAAATAAGGATTCTTGTTCTTCGCTAGGAGAGTGTATCTCCCTTTGCCACGCAATATGCGGTTTCAAGCAAGTTAATCCCACCGCTGCCACCAAAAATTATCACCTGAAACGTTTTGCGCGAGGCGCTGGCGCGTGTTACCAGGACTATCCACGAGTAGAGCGGTTACTCGCGGAATTGTGGGATTGGTTCGGGGGCCGTGCGATTAAGAAATAAATTTCATGAACAAGAATTCTTCTTTTACGTAACAAAATAGTAATAACGATTTATTCAATAAGGTTATGACGCTAGGTTGATTAACCGTACATAAATCACGACGCTAAGACGGTATAATAAAACGTAACGTCGCTTATGACACTTTTGCGGATATAGTAATATATGATTTAGAAATATGACTCATTCATCAGTACAGTATTCGGTTTAAGTAGAGAATTTGAAAGTTCATTCCTTAGAACTGGATTAATGATCGGAAACCTTGTTCGGTTCTCGATTCACATCTTCAGAAGCTGGGCCTCAGCTATCTAAAGGCAGGGTCCCACTGATGCCACCGCGCGCCGCGCACGGGTCAGATTTACGAGTTGCTCGGATTTTCGAGCAGTTTGGAGCACTTGAAAGGGTCGACTTTTACAATGACTAAGATGATGATTAAGAGCGCGTCGAAAGCGATCGTGTGCGCGCTATGCCGGGATTTCTCTGCCATGCGAGCGCGCGAATGCAAGCCGCGCATCCTCGAAAAGACTGAAAAAATGTGTATTTTCCAACGCAAATGTACTTTTTACTTTTACATATCACTTGTATGCGTGTATTTCTGGTCTATTACTATTGGTTTATATATGTCGGAATTGGTGGAAAAGATGAAACCTCAGAGGGCGATTCAGGATTTACAACGACTCTCCTCCTCGCAACGCGTCTCATTTTCTTTATTTAAACTCAACAAGAATCGAACACTGTAATTACAACGTGCAACCAAACCAGAAATCGTAATTCTATTCAAATCGAAAACTAATGAATTCTCGAGAAGGGAAAGTCGAACTATTCTCAATGACGCTTTCTTTCAGAATGCTCTTTTATAAAATCCAGCATTCAAATTATCAACCTTTTTCTTCGGTTGCTAGACTACCACTTCTGATTCCCTTCCGAGACTACATTCAAGCGCTCGCTAACAGTCTGACACTTGCGTTTTCGATTGGCGCCAAAATGACTTCGCAATTTGATCATACGTGACTTCGTGTCGTCTCCGACATACAGGGTGTCCCAGAATTGAGGGACATCCCGGAACATGCAATATCCTGATGCAAAAAGACATCGAAAAGTCCTTAGCCGTTTTGGGATCCGGGGTTTGGTTTTCGAGATATTAACAAAAAACCCCGACCAATCAGAGCGCGCGCCTTCCGCTGGAGGTCCCGCGCTAGCGTGGCCGCGCGCCGGGCCGCGCTGCGACTACGAACAAGCAAGGCGGCATGCATCGAAGGAAATTGCGTAGAATGGTAAATGAAAAAGACGTAACAAAAAATCCCACCTTTTGCCATGGTTTGTTTGCCATTTAAAGTGAATAATGAATAAAGGATAAATGGATGACGAACGAAAAGTGATCGTAGTTCGTTATTGTGATAAAAATCCGTAGTTGAATAACGGCCAACACTGTTGTTGATAATGAATAAGTTGGTTTAAAAACTCGGAAGAAAAATTTACGTACGGAAATTTGGAGAATTATCTCCGGAAATGAGCCGTAGCCTGCGTTAAATTTAAAAAATAATAGTCGCCAATAATGTAACTAAAACTCACCCTTTCGGAAATTCACCTGCAGCTTAAAAACCTGGGTGACTAGGTCACTGAACCGATCCTGGTCATCGCCGAGTGCACAGCTGATCTCAGGTACACGACACCATCCAAAGTTAAGGGTCGCAACGTCAAGTGCGTCCGGGTTAATGCACCGAATATTCACTTCACTGCACGGCTACTAACACTGATCACTTAATTTATTTTTCATGGAACGTGTTGTTGCCACGTTATAAAAATTGGTGGAAATGAATTTTTACTTGGCGTTCGGAGCCGTGGGTAATTCCCGCGCAAATTCTCACGCTGCAGCACTTGCGTCCTCGTTGTTCGGGGGGTACACACAGAACATCGCGTAATACTCTCGAGCAGAGAACATTTGTCTGCGACGCGATTGCTAACTGCTGACTGACAAGATTTTTTCCAAGCGACTTCTTCTACCCCCAAATAGTTTCTCTCGTTCCATTATGAGTTGACCCCCACCAGGCCAAGAGGCTTCAGGTAAAAAGAAGCCAGCACATTTTCGGAACACACGTGTTTTGCACAAGTGCAACGAAAACCTTCACAAAAGCCCGCGCTCCGTCCTTCTACTGCCAATGTACCCATTGCTTCGAGATAGAAAACAGACACCACGTGTATCGGTTCGAAAGGGTCCGAAGAGAAGAGAAACAGAAAGTCTTCGAGTTGCTATAAAGAAAAAAATCCTGCTTCCTGTTTCCCTTTTCCGATACCCTGAGTTCACGTCTGCTACGAGGCGGAACCAAGTAAGTCATAAATTATCCGAAACTGTAGGAAACCGTTCTCTACCGCCGACTTGCGGGACAATACGGTCATAAACCGCGACCCTGGCGAAATGCTCTGGCTGATCAGCCTGATTAATTTTGGAGAACTAGAAATTACAGAGTATTATCCAGCATCAATACGTCTCGCGGAGAGACACAGGAAAAGAAGGGATAGTCCGCTGACTGCGCGTAGTCCCGCCTGCTTCGTCCTACCCTCAAATTAAAGACGGATCCCTTGTCTCTCGAGTATAAACACGTGCTCGAATTTCAAAACACAAGCACGCGTCGACGTATTCGGTGCGAGAGACTGTGGGCTTGAGGTCCGATTGGCCCCAAACTAACCAATCTGCCCTGCATCCCTCCCAAACGGCCACTGTCCTTAAGAGGCCCTCTTCACAGCGATATCTCCTCCACAAGGCCCACCTTCTCTCGCACGGAATACGTCGACGCATGCTTTTGTTTGGAAATTCGAGCGCGTGTTTAGACACGAGAGATAAGCAGGCCCGATTGGTTAGTTCAGGACCAATCTCCTCCCCAAGGCCCACCTTCTCTCGAACGGAATACGTCGACGCAAGCTTTTGTTTGGAAATTCGAGCGCGTGTTTAGACACGAGAGATAAGTAGGCCCAAATGGCTAGTTCAGGACCAATCGAACTTCAAGCCCGCCTTCTCTCGCACGGAATACGTCAACGCGTATTGTCCCTGAATTGGGGGACAACCCGGGACATGTATTATCCTGATGCCAGAAGACATCGAAATGTCCTTTACCGTTTCACGTCGAGGTCACGGTTGTAAAAATCAGAAAAAGTACTACCACATTCGCTGATATGTTTTCTGTAAATTAAGCTTATTTCTAGAGTAATGCAGCTGATATTAACGTCGCAGTAACCTGTTAAAGGCCCCGTGGTGCGCCCCGTCTCAGGTAAAGCAACCGCGCGCGATTACAGTCAGCTGACCGTACCGCTACCATCCCACATTTCTTCAGTGAGGTCCAAAAACAGATCGACAGAATTGCAGGAGAATTTTACTAACCCACTCTTGGCCAATGATACCTACTGTTTTTATAATAATCAGATTTATAAGTTATGAAAACGTTATGATGATCATTTCGTTATAAAATTTATTATGAGGCTAAGTCAGGAAACGTACCACGGGGGTGCTATTGACAGTGCCTTTCGTTTCTATCCTCTCCGCCCTTCGTTTCGTTCGTAAAACTCATTTCGTATACTAAGGGGTTAATCGGTATACTGCTTCATTATCGGGTGGGACAACATGGTGACCGGGGTGCACTATTCTCGACCGTCGACTCAGGGAACAATACGGTCATAAACCGCGTCCTTCTTTAGACTACGTTGACGACCAACGCAGTTAATTTTTACGATTGGTCAGAAACAATGTCAAAGAAGTAATACAGAAACGTGGGAAGTACGGCAATCGAAAGAATTGAGGTACATGGCCGGTCAGTAGTGTTTAAAATTTATGACCGGGCCTTCTTACTTCCAACCGTTAGCCCCGTCATTTGACTCTTATCCATGCCATCCTCCTGACCCATCCTTATCCTCTCCTGATGGAAAAAGCCCACCACCTTCTCGTGGTTTCCGTTGAGCAATGACACTTTTTCAACAAATAATCAAGATAAGGACAAGCTGGAACTTATAAATCTGATTATTATAAAAACAGTAGGTATCATTGGCCAAGAGTGAGTTAGTAAAATTCTCCTGCAATTCTGTCGATCTGTTTTTGGACCTCACTGAAGAAATGTGGGATGGTAGCGGTACGGTCAGCTGACTGTAATCGCGCGCGGTTGCTTTACCTGAGACGGGGCGCACCACGGGGCCTTTAACAGGTTACTGCGACGTTAATATCAGCTGCATTACTCTAGAAATAAGCTTAATTTACAGAAAACATATCAGCGAATGTGGTAGTACTTTTTCTGATTTTTACAACCGTGACCTCGACGTGAAACGGTAAATGACATTTCGATGTCTTCTGGCATCAGGATAATACATGTCCCGGGTTGTCCCCCAATTCAGGGACAATACGCGTTGACGTATTCCGTGCGAGAGAAGGCGGGCTTGAAGTTCGATTGGTCCTGAACTAGCCATTTGGGCCTACTTATCTCTCGTGTCTAAACACGCGCTCGAATTTCCAAACAAAAGCTTGCGTCGACGTATTCCGTTCGAGAGAAGGTGGGCCTTGGGGAGGAGATTGGTCCTGAACTAACCAATCGGGCCTGCTTATCTCTCGTGTCTAAACACGCGCTCGAATTTCCAAACAAAAGCATGCGTCGACGTATTCCGTGCGAGAGAAGGTGGGCCTTGTGGAGGAGATATCGCTGTGAAGAGGGCCTCTTAAGGACAGTGGCCGTTTGGGAGGGATGCAGGGCAGATTGGTTAGTTTGGGGCCAATCGGACCTCAAGCCCACAGTCTCTCGCACCGAATACGTCGACGCGTGCTTGTGTTTTGAAATTCGAGCACGTGTTTATACTCGAGAGACAAGGGATCCGTCTTTAATTTGAGGGTAGGACGAAGCAGGCGGGACTACGCGCAGTCAGCGGACTATCCCTTCTTTTCCTGTGTCTCTCCGCGAGACGTATTGATGCTGGATAATACTCTGTAATTTCTAGTTCTCCAAAATTAATCAGGCTGATCAGCCAGAGCATTTCGCCAGGGTCGCGGTTTATGACCGTATTGTCCCGCAAGTCGGCGGTAGAGAACGGTTTCCTACAGTTTCGGATAATTTATGACTTACTTGGTTCCGCCTCGTAGCAGACGTGAACTCAGGGTATCGGAAAAGGGAAACAGGAAGCAGGATTTTTTTCTTTATAGCAACTCGAAGACTTTCTGTTTCTCTTCTCTTCGGACCCTTTCGAACCGATACACGTGGTGTCTGTTTTCTATCTCGAAGCAATGGGTACATTGGCAGTAGAAGGACGGAGCGCGGGCTTTTGTGAAGGTTTTCGTTGCACTTGTGCAAAACACGTGTGTTCCGAAAATGTGCTGGCTTCTTTTTACCTGAAGCCTCTTGGCCTGGTGGGGGTCAACTCATAATGGAACGAGAGAAACTATTTGGGGGTAGAAGAAGTCGCTTGGAAAAAATCTTGTCAGTCAGCAGTTAGCAATCGCGTCGCAGACAAATGTTCTCTGCTCGAGAGTATTACGCGATGTTCTGTGTGTACCCCCCGAACAACGAGGACGCAAGTGCTGCAGCGTGAGAATTTGCGCGGGAATTACCCACGGCTCCGAACGCCAAGTAAAAATTCATTTCCACCAATTTTTATAACGTGGCAACAACACGTTCCATGAAAAATAAATTAAGTGATCAGTGTTAGTAGCCGTGCAGTGAAGTGAATATTCGGTGCATTAACCCGGACGCACTTGACGTTGCGACCCTTAACTTTGGATGGTGTCGTGTACCTGAGATCAGCTGTGCACTCGGCGATGACCAGGATCGGTTCAGTGACCTAGTCACCCAGGTTTTTAAGCTGCAGGTGAATTTCCGAAAGGGTGAGTTTTAGTTACATTATTGGCGACTATTATTTTTTAAATTTAACGCAGGCTACGGCTCATTTCCGGAGATAATTCTCCAAATTTCCGTACGTAAATTTTTCTTCCGAGTTTTTAAACCAACTTATTCATTATCAACAACAGTGTTGGCCGTTATTCAACTACGGATTTTTATCACAATAACGAACTACGATCACTTTTCGTTCGTCATCCATTTATCCTTTATTCATTATTCACTTTAAATGGCAAACAAACCATGGCAAAAGGTGGGATTTTTTTGTTACGTCTTTTTCATTTACCATTCTACGCAATTTCCTTCGATGCATGCCGCCTTGCTTGTTCGTAGTCGCAGCGCGGCCCGGCGCGCGGCCACGCTAGCGCGGGACCTCCAGCGGAAGGCGCGCGCTCTGATTGGTCGGGGTTTTTTGTTAATATCTCGAAAACCAAACCCCGGATCCCAAAACGGCTAAGGACTTTTCGATGTCTTTTTGCATCAGGATATTGCATGTTCCGGGATGTCCCTCAATTCTGGGACACCCTGTATATTAAAGGAAGCAATAACAAGATAATTAATTCTGTAAATAGCAACAATTATACTGCTGCGATAGGTATACTGTATCTAGATATTGCATAATTGTAATACATTATACAGGGTGTCCGCGGGAACAGTAAGCAGCTGGATATTTCCTAACGTATTTGAGATAGAAAAAAAATGTTTACATGCAATTGCATGTTTTGAGGGAGCAAAGTTATTAGCCCAGGCGATTTTTTTCTTAGATTACTATTTTAAAAGATACGATGGTCAAGATGGGTTTTTTAAATGGAACAATATCTTTTTTAGAGATTCAATAACAATGAAATTCAATAAATGATACACGTGTATTTCTTGTGCAGGTGCAAAAAGTTGGCCTCTGGGAGGAATGCTGGTTCAATTAGTCATGATATAATCTCCTCCCTATGGCCCACCTTTTTTCACACTACCTATGCAAAGGGCGTTCGTCTTTTCACTATTGGTCACAATGGTAACTACCCTCAATCTCATATCGTGTGAGAAAAAAAACAAACAGGACGCCCAGATAGCGAATGACTGATCGATGTTGAAAGTGATGGCGGAACTGTGGGAGGGAAGCCAGGGCAGAGAACTTCTTCATTTCATTTGAAACACATTTGCCAGCAATCGGTGACCGCGACGTAGTAAACCCCTTCAAACATCTCAAGTAGTATGAAGTGTGAAGGTGTTGTTTCGGCTACTGACCCAACCCCGGCGTTAGCTTTATTTTGATAAAGAAAGCACGATGAAGAAAAGGAGGCTAGTATTTCCACTGTCTTCCACGTGAGCGCCAACCATCTGCGTGCGCGCCTGGCAGAGCGTCGGCCCATTTCGTGCGCGCGGCCTCATAAATTAGACCCTGTCAAGTGGACGAAAATGTCGTGCACGGCGCGCAGTTGCACTAGTGGGACCCGCCTTAAGATGGGAGCCAAGGAGCCGGTTAAAGCGTCCTCAGATGGTAGCCGAAGAGCCGGTTACAGCGTCTCCAGATGGAAGCCGAGGTGCTAATGAAAGCAATCCCAGATGGAAGTCAGAGAGCTGGTTAGGCGTCGCCAGTTGTAGATTCACGTTGCCCAATAGCCGGTTAAAGCGCCCCGAGATGGAATAAAGATTTGAATATCATTCTCTACTTTTAGCGTGACGTGGTCGATACCGTCTTGACAAGATTGATTGTAAAGTAAAAATAACAGTCAGAGTCTGAGTAAAAGTGCACCGCTCTGCAGGCGAGCCTGTATTTATACCTCTTCGCGAGCCTTAGCCCGCGCCAATCACGCATCGTACCTTACGCGCACCAATCACTAAACGCACCTGGCCCGTGCCAATCAAAGTTCACTCGCGTTGCGTGTCGCGTTCGTTCACTCATGCGCTTCTGCGCGTGTGCACGCGATCCGCGCTCTAGTCAGTTCGTCTACCGACTCACGGTTGCGCACGCGCGCCGCTAAACGTACTTCCTGAGTTCGCCGGTAGGAGTTACGCTATCTATATACTATGAACGATATAACAATAATTATTATAATAAAGAACGAAGAAAAAATGATAGTGAATGAGTCTGTGAACGTTACACTTAGGCGTCAAAACGCGTTCAATCCTGCTCGAATATAAACACAAGGCATCGCGACGATTGATTTACAATAATTATCGCTCTATGTTTACATCATTGCACGTGCGCTGTATCGGTCCCACGATTCAATGCGCGCGACACCATTTTGAAATTTTGAAAATCCACCACCTCCCCTGTGACGTCATACCCCGCACCTACGAACTCGGTACCCCCTCCCCGCCTCACCCCCTCGCCCACTGGTCCTGATTCCGCATAGCCTAACTACTACCATAAAAAGATACAAGCCAGACTAGTTGCACGAGGACATGAGCAGTGGCCTGGGATAGACTACGACAAGGACTTTGCCTCCAGTGGCAAGGTATGAAACCACCCGCAATATGCTCCCAATAGCAATGGAGAAACTGGGAGTGTGTAATCGTGTTTGGTTGCGGAACGATTACCGGTGGGACGGAGAAGGGATAGGTTGCCGACTCAGTCGGTAAGGCAGGGTTCGGCGAATGAGCAATGCTGTGGTTTAGAATAAATAGATGTGTTTATTCACGAATGTATGCTGTAAATTGTCTTTGTACATTAATTCCGAGCGCGACGGAAGAGCTACGGCGGTACGGCGCGTCGTTTCGCGGCGGCGGCGAGTTTTCGGCGAGTCGTAGGAGCGGGGATGCGGTGTGGAGAACGTTCTGCTCTTGGCGGCCTTAAGAGGCGCGTCCGTACGAGAGTCGTATAGCGGAGGTTCGAAGTGTAATAGGTCTCCGGCCTAACGGGCGCAGAGATACCTCTTCGACGTGGGTAGGGCGCAAGATTTCTCTCGGCCTATATATCGGTACGAGGCTGGTAATGGCACAGCAGGGCGATGGGCCACTGCTGACACACCTCACGGATGTCCAAAAATGTAGAGCCTCTCGAACGTACGGTACGGCCGTGTAAATGGCTATTACGTGCGGGACAAGAGCTGTCAATCTCGCTCGCCGCGGTCCTTATAAGCGCAGGCCACGAATCTTCACTCGCGAGAGACCTCGCGGGGCCGCGGCCGCCAAGCGGTCGCGGCGCGAACTAAGGCCTTTGTTTCGGTGTCGGGCGTTCGGACGGCGCGTGACGTGACTTCGTCATAAGTGTTTGGCGGTGGGCCGGGGGGCGGGGGGTTACCGCGGCGTGCGGGCGGCGGGTGGTTCTTGGGCGGGTTTTTCCCCCATCCCACCCGCGGCGCACTCGCCGCCGGCACCCCCCGCCCCCCGGCGAGGTGGCGCACAGTGGGCCGGATTCACTTATTTCACGCCATTTTGGTGTTTTTTTCAAGATATCGGAATGAAATTGACACCAAAAAATAGGATAAAATTTTTCCTATCTAATGATGTATAATTTAATATTTTTGACATTTATTTATTTTTCATTTTTTTTAACTTAATTGTGAAATTTTTTTTTTTTAAACTATTCATTTGGTACTTTATTTAATACCCTTTTCAGTGGTTTAAATCGAATGTTCGCAAAACTTGTCGTTTCCAAGTTATAAGGAAAAGTCGAAAAATAAAGGAATGCAGCCAAATATCGTTTTGTTTAAATTGAAGGTCAATTTTTTGCGCTAAACATCATCTTTTATTAGTAATTAATGTAAACAATTTATTAAAAAATAATTCTGAAAACAGTCAGTAAAATTGCGACATTTCTTAAAATTGACAAGGAATATCTTTCAAGTCCCAACGAGTCCCGTATTTTTACAAGGGGGAATCTTTTCAGTGCACCTTCCTCTATACAATCACGCAAGAATCACTTCCACCTTCGTCCAGTTTCGAGAAATATTTCGGTTTGAACTCATCAGCGTCGCGTCCTTTTCTTCACGTTCATGCGTTGCATCCTTCTTCGAAGGAATTGTTTAGATTATCGGCACTTGAAGTGTTTATGCTATGATGTAGATAAGCCTTCGACTTGGTCCTGTATTTTCCATTTCCAATCAGTTGAAACTGAACCAGTAGAGACTGCACAGTGACGTTTTCAAACCATTTCCAACAGATTTGAAAGTTGCATTCTAATTTTTATAAGTTTTTATCACTTTAAATTTTATTTTGTTCAGTTTGTGTTTAATATATTATATACTAGCTTAAAGTACCCGGCGTTGCCCGGGTAAAACTTCGATTATCAAGAGGGTGAAATAAGGGGGAGGGTGTGGGATGTCCAGATTTCATGGTAGCCTATATTTTCCGCAGGGTTGCAGAGATTAATTATGAAAAATTTTGTTCAGATCGGTTAAAAACATCGGGATAAAAAGTATTCTATATGTTATTCCTGGTCCTAGACTACGTATGTACAAAATTTCAGAAAGATCCGTTGCGTAGTTGCGACGTGATTGAGTAACAAACATCCAAACATCCAAACACAGTTTCACATTTATTATATTATATATATATATTATATATATATATTATATTATTATTATTAGTAGGATTAGTAGGATATTCCTTCTCCTACAGGAATTATGCAATCAATCGGGATAAAAAGTATCCTATGTGTTATTCCCGGTCCTAAACTACATGTATACGAAATTTCAGAAAGATCCGTTGCGTAGTTGTGACGTGATTGAGTAACAAACATCCAAACACACTTTCGCATTTATTATATTAGTAGGATTATTAGTAGGATGTATATATATCTTAGTGTGTTTAGTGTATATTAATGCGTTAGTGTATAGTACATATATGTATATGTACTATATGTATAGTACATATATGTATATGTACTATACACTAACGCATTAATATACACTAAACACACTAAGATATATACACATATATAATATATTAGACACAAACTGAACAAAATATGTATATGTACTATACACTAACGCATTAATATACACTAAACACACTAAGCTATATACACATATATAATATATTAAACACAAACTGAACAAAATAAAATTTAAAGTGATAAAAACTTATAAAAATTAGAATGCAACTTTCAAATCTGTTGGAAATGGTTTGAAAACGTCACTGTACAGTCTCTGCTGGTTTAGTTTCAACTGATTGGAAATGGAAAATACAGGACCAAGTCGAAGGCTTATCTACATCATAGCATAAACACTTCAAGTGCCGATAATCTAAACAATTCCTTCGAAGAAGGATGCAACGCATGAACGTGAAGAAAAGGACGCGACGCTGATGAGTTCAAACCGAAATATTTCTCGAAACCGGACGAAGGTGGAAGTGATTCTTGCGTGATTGTATAGAGGAAGGTGCACTGAAAAGATTCCCCCTTGTAAAAATATGGGACTCGTTGGGACTTGAAAGATATTCCTTGTCAATTTTAAGAAATGTCGCAATTTTACTGACTGTTTTCAGAATTATTTTTTAATAAATTGTTTACATTAATTACTAATAAAAGATGATGTTTAGCGCAAAAAATTGACCTTCAATTTAAACAAAACGATATTTGGCTGCATTCCTTTATTTTTCGACTTTTCCTTATAACTTGGAAACGAAAAGTTTTGCGAACATTCGATTTAAACCACTGAAAAGGGCATTAAATAAAGTACCAAATGAATAGTTTTAAAAAAAAATTTCACAATTAAGTTAAAAAAATGAAAAATAAATAAATAAATAAATGTCAAAAATATTAAATTATACATCATTAGATAGGAAAAATTTTATCCTATTTTTTTGTGTCAATTTCATTCCGATATCTTGAAAAAAACACCAAAATGGCGTCAAATAAATGAATCCGGCCCACTGTGTGGCGTCTCGCAGGGTGCAGAGTGGTGTCCGTGGAGGGAGCGGTGAACCGGGTTCAACCCCCATACACATCAAACCTGAATGATACTTTCTATTTGCCTACTCAATTTTACGAGCAATCCCAAATAAATTAGGCGGGGTTATTGCATTAGTTATATCAATTTTAATTTTAATAGTTCTCCCATTTACTAAAACTTATAATATTATGCCATGAAAATTCTATCCTACAAATCAATTTATATTCTGAAGATTTGGTTCTCTATTTATTTTATTAACCTGATTAGGGGGCTCGCCGAACCTAACAGCAGCAGTCAAGGACGAGGGGCGATGCGGGCGTGTAACCGGCAGCGTCGCCCGAGGCGTTAGCTTAGGATGCTCCCGGGGAGCCTCTCTCCCCCTTGGGAAAGTGCTCTGGCAAGCGAGCGGGGATACCGGGGCTCTTGGAGGGTGGCCCAGCGGAAGTATCGCTAGTTTGATCCCGTGCAAGAACGGCCACTCTCCTTGCCTGATCTCCTCGCTCTAGGCGGTTACCGTGCAGGTTTTAGTTGGTTAGAGACCAACATAACCCCCGGGGTATCCGTTCTGGATTTCCTGCACGTTAAACAAAAAAAAATGACCCAGTGACAAGCTGCAGGTGAATTTCCGACAAGGGTGAGTTTTAGTTACATTATTGGTGACTATTATTTTTTAAATTTAACGCAGGCTATGGCGTATTTCCGGCGATAATTCTTAAAATTTCCCTACGTAAATATTTCTTCGGACTGTTTAAACAGACTTATTCGTTATCAGCAACATTGTTGGCCGTTATTGAATTACGGATTTTTATCACAATAACGAACTACGATCACTTTTCGTTCATTTCCTGTTACATTACCTTTTCGTGGCTACGTTACTAACACAAGGATATTTACGTATTCCTTATCCTCCCACTTTAAATAATTATTATTTTCGATTCTTCTAAAAAAAACCTTTGTATTCATCTTTTTACGTTACACGTGATTTTCATCAATTTCTCCTTTATTCATTATTCACTTTAAATGACAAACAAACCATGGCAAAATGTTAGATTTTATTTGTTACGTCTTTTTCATTTGCCATTCTACGCAATTTTCTTCGATGCATGCCGAGTTGCTTGTTCGCAGTCGCAGCGCTGCGCGCAGCCACGCTAGCGCGGGAACTCGGCCGCCAGACTCGCGCTCTGATTGGTCGGTGCTTTTTGTTAATATCTCGTTAACGAAACCTCGGAGAGCATTTTCGCAATGGAAAAAGTTCTTTACAATCACCCCCCGAGTCACCCCCTCCAAGGAACCGCAGCCTTTTTGGAACTCCCTGTATAACACAAGTAATGTCGAGCACCACTGCAGGAATGTTGGATTCCTGACAGATCTTTATGTTGGATTCCCGGCAGGTTTTTTATTAAATTTAACAATTATGATTATTACTCTACTGGTTTACACTTAATGGAATATCCAACTCGCCCTGTTGCTTATCTTTTTCACACTCTTTTACTTGTTCTCTCGCGGAAACTGTGAACTGCTCGTATCTAACTCTCTGCTACTCTTGACTAACTAATTCTGTCACGCGTGCATTACTTTTTTTATTTATCCTTGCCATCCCTTCCTCTCTAGTAATCAGTCCTCGAAGACCAATTTCTGGAACCGCGAACCATACCATCTCATCTGCTCCGCTATCAATCGCCCGGACATAAACCTAAAAATTCGCCTTTCAAACCTCTATCGTACTCCTCATTCACGTGTCTTCTCGAACAACCTGCATTCATCCTCAAATTTCAATCACCCCCTACAATAGGTGTAAAGCAGATGCCAATAAATAATTAAGCGTGAACAAAAATAGATGATTTTCCTCTTTGACCCATAATTTCTGTAAGATAAGCTATGGCTCCATATCAAAACTACACAGTACAATAATACACATGCAATTTAGAACACATCAGAATAGTGCACAGCAGATAGTGTACATACAATTTAGAACACATGCGATTCACAGTGCACATACAATTTAGGACATATGCGATTTAGAACACATACCATTTAGGACACATGCGATTTTGGACACATACAATTTAGGCCACATGCAGTTTAACGCACAATTTTTCTAGTGCACATCAGGATAGTGCACAGCAAGATTTTACAAACAAGATAATACACAGAAAATGGTGCACATACAATTTAGAACACATGCGATTCACAGTGCACATATAATTTAGGACACATACAATTTAGAACACATGCGATTTACAGTGCACATACAATTTAGGACACATGCGATTTAGAACACATACCACTTAGGACACATGCGATTTTGGACACATACAATTTAGGACACATGCGATTTAGGACACATGCAGTTTAACGCACATTTTTTTAGTGCACATCAGGATAGCGCACAGCAAGATTTCACGCACAACCATCTTCTCGTCGCCGTCGACTGTTTCACAGCCGACGGTATTAGTATTGGTTGGGGCTAGTATAGGGCGCGGGGCGCGCGCCCGCTCGCGGGCGCGTAAAGCATGGTAGCGAACCAATGTGGGTATGTGTGAAACTCGGTAATTCTAATGTTAAGTTATGTTTTATGCGAATATCTCGTAAACCAAAGCCGACCACCAAAAAGCTTAAAGGGAAATGTTCAGAATGATGACCTTGACAATAATAGCGATATTGACCCCATCGCGCGATACTTGCAACCGCAGTCTCATTTTGAACATCCCCAAAGTCACATCGGTTCGCTACCATGGTTTACGCGCCCGCCAGCGGGCGCGCGCCCCACGCACTACACTAGCCCCAACCAATACTAATACCGTCGGCTGTGAAACAGTCGACGGCGACGAGAAGATGTTTGTGCGTGAAATCTTTCTGTGCGCTATCCTGATGTGCACTAAAAAAATGTGCGTTAAACTGCATGTGTCCTAAATCGCATGTGTCCTAAATTGTATGTGTCCAAAATCGCATGTGTCCTAAGTGGTATGTGTTCTAAATCGCATGTGTCCTAAATTGTATGTGCACTGTAAATCGCATGTGTTCTAAATTGTATGTGAACTATCTGCTGTGCACTATTCTGATGTGTCCTACATTCCATGTGTATTATTGTACTGTGTAGTTTTGATATGGACCCTAAGCTATTTCTACCCGTAATAATAAATAAATAAATAAAATGAAAAAATTATATAACAATTCAATAAGATTTTATACTGTTATACATATGAACATTTTGATTTTGTATTTTTGTCCATCTATGCCGCACTGTGACGCGCCGAGAAACTGGCCACGCCCCTGTAAACGACCTTAATAAAACACCAAAGGATTTTTACCCAAAACAGCTATTGTTCATTCGACGGACCCTGACACCCGACTGAGTCAGCACTAATCCCTTCTCCGTCCCACCGATAACCTTCTCGCTCCGGAGAACGGTTACAGTACCAGGCTCTCGAAAGCGCGTGAAACGTAGTCGGAGCACGTATGGTGGATGATGGTGGGGTTCGTCCGACCTGGAATCGCTGCGATCGACCGAGGATTCATACCTGTTTCAGAAAAAAAAAAATTTATTTTATTCTTTATCGCATCGATATGGAAGTGACGCTGTCACGTCCCGGGTGAAGGTCTTAGGGGAATGACATTGTTAGGGTAGGTTAAGAGGATTTGGCTTCGGCACGAAAGTGAATTTCGCAGCACAAAATTTGGGTAGGAGCCTCGGCACGAAAGTGTATTTCGCGTCACGAGGAAGATAGGAGCCTCGGCACGAAAATGTATTTCGCGTCACGAGGAGGGTGAGAGTCTCGGCACGAAAATGTATTTCGCGACACGAGTTGGGTAGGAGCCTCGGCACGAAAATGTATTTCGCGACACGAGTTGGGTAGGAGCCTCGGCACGAAAATGTATTTCGCGTCACGAGGAGGGTGAGAGTCTCGGCACGAAAATGTATTTCGCGTCACGAGGAGGGTGAGAGTCTCGGCACGAAAATGTATTTCGCGACACGAGTTGGGTAGGAGCCTCGGCACGAAAATGTATTTCGCGTCACGAGGAGGGTGAGAGTCTCGGCACGAAAATGTATTTCGCGACACGAGTTGGGTAGGAGCCTCGGCACGAAAATGTATTTCGCGTCACGAGGAAGGGTAGGAGTCTCGGCACGAAAATGTATTTCGCGTCACAAGACGGGTAGGAGCCTCGGCACGAAACTGTATTTCGCGTCACGAGGAGGGTAAGAGTCTCGGCACGAAAATGTATTTCGCGTCACAAGTTGGGCCGGTGTCTCGGCACGAAAATGTATTTCGCGGCACTAAACGGCCAGGGAAGGTTTAAATGATTATTATGTATTTGGGAGACACCCGTTAGGACGTTAATAGCTTTGTTTTGATTTGCCGTTGCATTATTTCAAAGAACCGCTCGCGATATTCCGGGAACTACGTTTAGATGCGCTGATTCGGGAAAAGTCATGTAAACATAACAAGAGTTCTCGTGTTCGCGAGACGAGATCAGCTGTTGCACCGGCGTGTTATGTATCGTTGGATTTATGCAATAATACGAGGCATGTTTAGGGAATAGTAACGTTTGTTTATTTTGGTACCGTCTTGTTTTGACGTGTACCGTTAAGAACATACGATTTAAATGTAATAACAATGATACGCATGAATATTGGTAATGAAGGTGCGATACAAAAATAGACCGATAGGCCTTAACAATAAGTAGATGGTACAAATTAACTAATAAGCATTAACGATAAGCAAACACAAAAATAGGCCAATAGGCTTTAAGCAATAAGCAAGAAATAGAAAATAAATCAATAAGCTTTAGTAACAAGCACGAAACGAAATAAGGTAATAGGCTTTAACAGCATTTAAACGAGATAAATGAATAACTATGTAATATAATATGATTTACAATGGATATTAGTTATATGGATGAACATGACATACAATGTTATATAATAATAGTAATAACGACTTACAATAAGTCGAATAGGTGGTTCTCCTTCTCTGAGGATTCGCACTGATTTTAGGAAATTCGAAGATTCGTTTTAACACTTTAAAAATCGCAAGGTTTATATTGACACTTGTCGCAAAAATGGTAAACATGGTAATGAGCTCCGGCCTCTGTGGGCCTTGTATTTATAGTAAAGATTGGAATGTCAGGTATGAAGGGTAAGAGCGGTAATTAGCTATGGCACGTACGCCAAATTTGCGTCGTAGTAAATAACTGAGTGGTGACTAATGCGCAAAGTATGCGTCGCAATTACATTTTTGGGGTTTTTACATGTGAATACTCAATCCGACGGATTTGGAGTATTTGGATGGGTACAGGGGTAAGAGTGGAGTCAAATTAAAGGGCTGTTTGAGGGGGTGAGACGTGGTCTCGATTTAAGAGGATTTTGTAGCGAGGGACTTGTTTGAATTCGTTTTAAAGGGAAGGATTCGTGCCTCATATGGCGAATAGGCGAAGGAGTTTTGTAACGATCATCTCGTGATGGGGATCTCTAAGATACATCATCGAGGTGGCGTTTTGTATGGGCCATCTTGTGTTGGGGACCGCTAAGGTACAACATCAAGGTGACCAGGAATCTGGATTGGCCGTTTAGAGATAGGGACCACTAAGGTATATCGTCTAAATGATCGGTTGGGTGGGGGAGTAGGGTATGACTCGAGATTGCAGGTTTTAATGGAGTTGTGAATTGATTTTCGAAGGGATGGTGGAATAATACCGCGCGAAAAATAGTGGGACGTCACACCTCCCCCCTTACATGAAGAAATTTTTACATTTCTTAATACAAGGTTCGGGTGGCTTGGAATGAGAAAAAAAATTAAACGAAAAATAGTGGGTGATCACACCTCCCCCCTTACATGAAGAAATTTTTACATTTCTTAACATAAGGTTCAGGTGGTTTGAAATGAAAAGAGAAAAAAAAATATAAAATATATAGCCTTCTTAATATAGAGAAAAATAAAAATTATAGCCTATTTGGCGTATATATAAAAAAATAAAAGATACAACTGATTCAGGAAAAAAGAAAACAAAATTATAGCTTATTCGGCAAAAAAAAATGATATAGAAATAAAGGATGTGTTTACAGGGAATTATATACAAGGGAAGAAGGAGGTTCGGGAGGTATTTACAAGGATAGGGAAGGAAGGAAGGAATTATGGAGGATAGGAATAGGAAAGGTACTGGAGGAATTTTAGGATCTATACAGGGTATTTGTTTGAATTTTATAAGGGTTTATACGGGTCGAAGGGGTAGTGGCCTTCGGGAACTGCTTCCCGTTGACTGATGTTGGAAGGTGAGAGTCATCGTTGGTGATGTCCGTCTGCGGAGGCGTCTTTCTGATGACGACTCGAGGAGATTACTTTAGGGAGGAGGGATGCGGTGTTCCTTCCTTCCCTCTGGACGGCATAGCCGCGTGAATGTTTTTGTTATAAATGTTGTAGCAACTATCTATGATGGAAAATTTATTAGAGTATTTTTTGTTTGTGGTGGCGTGGGGTCAACCGGGACTCTCGCGCACGTAGATATAGCGATCATAATGTCGTTTGCTCCGCAGTTTCCTACTTAGTTTTGAAAGGCAATCAAGATTTGTTTCGTTTTCATTATCTTCAGGTAACGTAAATTTCGCGGAAAATAACTCATGTCGATTGTATCCAGTGCCCTTGTGGACACTGGCATTATACGGGAACGCGGCCAAGTTCCATTCGTCCCAGTCGCTGTATCTACCGATTAACAATTTTAAACATTCGGTCAAAACGAGTTGCAATCTCTCTAAAGAGTCGTTAGTCTGTGGGTGAAAGGCTGTGGTTCGGAATTGTTGCATTTTACATTCCCGTGGTACTGCTTTCGTGAAATTTCGAGTAAAATTTGCTGCTTGGTCAGTGAGGGTGGCTTCAGGAGCTCCGAAATGACAATTAAGTCTTTTGATGAATTCGTCGGCGACTTTAATTGATGTGAATAGGCTTAGGAGCACGCACACAAGATATTTTATCAATAGAAGCTGCATGGGTAATTTGCAAATCTGGTCTGTTCTCGTGGTAGGCAGTCGTTCACTTATGTTTTCTGGGGAAGAACTTGGCGGAATTTCTGCTGGCGACAATTTCCGGCGCATCTTTTGGTGCAGTTGAATTTCTTTGGGTTCTCCTCCTAGATGATCGCTGGATTTGGGCTTTGCAGGGTCGACGGAGTTGCTTCCACTCGTTGCCACATGGATCGGTGAACTTGAGTATCGAGGCCTCTTGGATCCGCTTGGTTTACGTTCGGGCCAGTCCTCTGAGTCGTCGACAGATACTTCGCGTGGTCGTTTTGAGCATGCCTCCACTGCAGGGGAATTATGGGATAAGGCGTCTGTAGTGGTGTAGAATTCCCGCTCAAAATTCGAGAATTGCAGGCTGGGTTCCTTCTGCAATATTGATGTGAAGTAGTCAAATTGTTTTTGTTGGGACGGTCCCCAGTCAAATGGTGTGCTTCTCTTCGATAGTGAGGTCAATGGGCGAACCTTTCTAGGGAATTTTGGGATGAACCGTCTATGATATCGGGTCGGAACAAGGAATCCTTTAATTTGTTTTGGCGTGCGAGGTGCAGCGTCAACGAACTTATCGCTTTTCCCAGGAATCGGATGCTCTTTGGAGATTGATTGAGGTAACTTTTCCGCCCTTGAAGGAGCTTCCGCAGAAATTAGTATTATTTCCGGTTCCGGCGTAGCCGCAAGAGACTCTTGGGAGTTTAGGGGAAGGGTTAATTTGGCGTAATGCGCAGGGGGTGAGAGTGAGTGAATTCTCACAGACGGGGCCTGACCAACTGTGTTTATTCGAATGATACCGGTTTCTACGGTATCACTGGTGTCTTTGGTTGGATCGCAAGTGGGTGCGCTCCTGCGTGGCCCACTCCACGGTTCGTATCCGTCGGTGCCCGACGGGGTATTTCCTGACTCCGTTTCCCACAAGGTTCTAGGATCCCGATGGTTGGTCAAGATGCGTTTTCTGCATTCCGAGATCACGTGTCCGGATATTTTGCAATAATTGCAGATTGGCAGCTCTGTAGGTACTGAAGGAGAAGGTCGGGTTTTGTCCCAGTAGGGGACTTGGGGTTTGGGTGCTTGGTACCCATATTCCGCAACGCGGTTTGGAGGGTGTCTCTCGGGAGTATGGGAAGCTGAACCTTGGTTACTCCAACAGGATCGCGCGTCGTGACCTGTCTTGTCGCAAAGTTGGCAGGTTAGTCGCGGAGATTTCTGCTCTGAGAATCGGAGGCGGTCCCTGTTAATCTCCTTATCTACGAGGACAGCCTGATCGAATGCCTCGTCGAGAGTTTCGAACTGGTGCTGGTGTAATCTGATCCTTATGTAGGGCGGAAGGCCATCGACGAATGAGTCTAAGGCTAGGTGGTCTAGGTCCTGAGGGTGCCGTTGTGCGAAATCTCGGTAATGTTCTCCATCCTCTTCTAAAATGGCGAATCGGAGGTCCCTTACGCGTGAAATGTACTCCAACATGTGCTCGTTGGCTCCTTTAATAATATTGGCAAGTTCCCCACGATAGTGGTCAGACGTTTTACCAGGAGAAAATGTACGTTTGAGTTGTTTGATTAAATCATTTACGGAGTCAAAGACCCTATCCTCAACGGCCAAGTATGCATGGTCTTGCAGCTTATTTAGCAACAACCTCGTTAGCTGGGGTTCGGCTTGCGAGGGAACCAGAGCCTTAGCCCTATTGCAGGCTCTCGCGAATTGCAAAACTGACATGTTGTGACCGTTAAACTTTGGGACGGTTTCTATTGCGTCTTTCAATTTGATCTGGGGCGATGGACACTGGTCCGGAATATAGTTGTAATTTAATACTGGTTTCCTATCAAAACGGGAGGAACCGGGAGTTGCGAAATTGTTTGCCATTGGCGGAGGTGCAAGAAGTTTTTCCATCATGTCGCGGATGGCTTGAATTTGACCGGAGAGACCTTCTAACGCGGGGCCGTTCGACCCGGTGGCCACGTCCGAACACGTATTCGGTTCCCGGTTTGCGACAAATTCCGCGTACGTGCTTTTAATTTCGGCTAGCTGTTGCTGTAATAATTGCACCAGCTTCATTTTTTCGGCGGTCGCGGCGTCTACAGGGTTAGGGGAAGGACCCGCGTTTTGGTTCATTATGTGAGAGTCCTCGGTATCGCCGTACACGGACATGTTTATTTTGCGAAATAACTGATAGGTGAAGGAAATTTTAGAATCTTTGGTGCACTCCACCGATATAAAAGTTATCACCCTGATAATAACTAGTATTGGAAAGGAGGAACTGTTGGGTGCACAGAACACAGCTGCTTACGGGGTGGCCTTGAATTATCGGTTTGTTACACCTAGGGCAATCGACGGGTGCCATGTTCAATCCGTAGTAATGGGTCCAGTATACTTCTATCGTATCTGTGGGCATCAGGCTAGAGCAATTTACGCAAATCTCGTTGCCGTCCGTGGTTGTCGCTATGCCTCCAGAGACGCAGGTCAGCGCATTCAAATATGCTGAAATGCTTTGTAATCTGCGGCTGCGGTAATTTAATGTGCCACGATGTGGGTTTTTAATGCACATTTTTAATAGGCCTTTGTGGGTGCCGTATAATAGAGAATCTATTTCTATTATCAACGAACGCATCCCACCGCTGTCACCAAATTTATGTCACGTCCCGGGTGAAGGTCTTAGGGGAATGACATTGTTAGGGTAGGTTAAGAGGATTTGGCTTCGGCACGAAAGTGAATTTCGCAGCACAAAATTTGGGTAGGAGCCTCGGCACGAAAGTGTATTTCGCGTCACGAGGAAGATAGGAGCCTCGGCACGAAAATGTATTTCGCGTCACGAGGAGGGTGAGAGTCTCGGCACGAAAATGTATTTCGCGACACGAGTTGGGTAGGAGCCTCGGCACGAAAATGTATTTCGCGACACGAGTTGGGTAGGAGCCTCGGCACGAAAATGTATTTCGCGTCACGAGGAGGGTGAGAGTCTCGGCACGAAAATGTATTTCGCGTCACGAGGAGGGTGAGAGTCTCGGCACGAAAATGTATTTCGCGACACGAGTTGGGTAGGAGCCTCGGCACGAAAATGTATTTCGCGTCACGAGGAGGGTGAGAGTCTCGGCACGAAAATGTATTTCGCGACACGAGTTGGGTAGGAGCCTCGGCACGAAAATGTATTTCGCGTCACGAGGAAGGGTAGGAGTCTCGGCACGAAAATGTATTTCGCGTCACAAGACGGGTAGGAGCCTCGGCACGAAACTGTATTTCGCGTCACGAGGAGGGTAAGAGTCTCGGCACGAAAATGTATTTCGCGTCACAAGTTGGGCCGGTGTCTCGGCACGAAAATGTATTTCGCGGCACTAAACGGCCAGGGAAGGTTTAAATGATTATTATGTATTTGGGAGACACCCGTTAGGACGTTAATAGCTTTGTTTTGATTTGCCGTTGCATTATTTCAAAGAACCGCTCGCGATATTCCGGGAACTACGTTTAGATGCGCTGATTCGGGAAAAGTCATGTAAACATAACAAGAGTTCTCGTGTTCGCGAGACGAGATCAGCTGTTGCACCGGCGTGTTATGTATCGTTGGATTTATGCAATAATACGAGGCATGTTTAGGGAATAGTAACGTTTGTTTATTTTGGTACCGTCTTGTTTTGACGTGTACCGTTAAGAACATACGATTTAAATGTAATAACAATGATACGCATGAATATTGGTAATGAAGGTGCGATACAAAAATAGACCGATAGGCCTTAACAATAAGTAGATGGTACAAATTAACTAATAAGCATTAACGATAAGCAAACACAAAAATAGGCCAATAGGCTTTAAGCAATAAGCAAGAAATAGAAAATAAATCAATAAGCTTTAGTAACAAGCACGAAACGAAATAAGGTAATAGGCTTTAACAGCATTTAAACGAGATAAATGAATAACTATGTAATTGTAAAATATTAGGTTATGTGAGCACGAGGAGGCTGGTGAGGTTAGGATCGGCGTTGAGCCACACAGACACTGGTTTGCACAAAAGTATGTGAAGTCTTTATTTATAAAAGGTGTGCCAACGGGTGAGCCGTTGTGCGCACTTGAAATTAGAGGGTTGAGCCCCCGTACACTCTCTTGTACAATTCACACGTGTGAAAACGTGCCCACGCGGACACGCACAATCGCGAATGCACACTCTCGTGATAACTGCACCCGAACTGTGTCGTGAACACCGTGGTTGAGCCTACCGATTGATTGGAAATGATATGCACACAATATTGCTGGTTGAGCAACGCGGTAAAAGGACAATGAACAAAACGTGTTGTACGTTGAGCACGGTTGTGAACAGAGTGAGTCTCAAGATGGATGCGCATTTCCGCCTCGGCGTCTTCTCGAACATTCTCGAGCGTCGATCGACAAGACGGGCCCTGATTGGTTGATCGATCGCGGATCGACCGCGACTTCCGCCGCCCAGGAGGTGCTGCGGTGATCGAGAGTGCGGCGGCGCGGAGAACTATTCATTCCCAAACATGCTCCCGCCATCAACAGCTGATTGAAGATGTTGATGATGAATCTGGAACAGGCAAAATTGCCAATTTTGCAATTGGCCTGATTAGTGTTGTTGTGGCGGTTTTGAGCGTCACGACTCGGGTGAGTCCATCCTTCCCTGGATGTAAGGTGATGATCCTCGCAAGTGGCCACTTGCTAGGTGGAAAACGCTCATCTGTGATGAGCACCAGGGACCCGACCTTCAGGTCGTTGGTTGGATGATGCCATTTGGTGATGGATAGTTGTCTCTGCAGATAGTGGGATGACCACTGAGTCCAAAATTGTTGCGTCTTTGTTTGAATGAATTGCCACCTGGCTGATGGCAAGATTGATGAATTCTCCACTGACGGTTCCGGAAGCGCTGAGAGTGGTTGTCCAATGAGAAAGTGCGCTGGTGTGAGTGCAGTGATGTCATCAGGGTCGTCACTGAGGGGCTCAAGCGGTCGTGAGTTGAGCATTGCTTCTATTTGTGTGAGAAGTGTGCTGAACTCCTCGTATGTGAGCACCGTCTCACTGACTGTGCGCCGGAGATGGTGTTTGACTGACTTCACGACCGCTTCCCACTTACCTCCCATGTGAGGTGCTGCTGGAGGGTTGAAATGCCATTCTGTCTTGTCATTGACGAACAGCTGATTTAGGCGTTGATGCGCCTCAGTCCCCTGGGTGAACATTCTTTTGAGAACAGTGTCAGCTCCAACGTAGTTGGTTCCGCAATCGGAGTGAAGAGTGAGAGGAATCCCTCTCCTGGAGACAAATCTCCTGTAGGTGGCGATGAACCCTTCTGTTGTGTAATCTGTCACCAGTTCTAGGTGAACAGCTGATGTGGTGAGGCACACAAAGACGCAAATCCAGCCCTTTTGAGTCTTGGCACCTCTTCCTCTCCACGTCTTCAGTGTGATTGGACCCGCATAATCGGTGCCAGTATTGTTGAACGGTCGTGAGGGTGTAACTCTCGAAAGAGGTAGTTGGCCCATCAGTTGATGGGCACGGATCCCCCTTTGTCGAGCACACACAACACACCGCAGGATGTGAGATTTTACTGGCGCTCGCCCTCCAATGATCCAGTAATTTTGTCGAATCTGGGCGAGGGTGAGCTGGGTCCCTCCATGGAGAGTTTGTCGATGAGCATGGTCTATAATCAATTTAGACAAATGTGAGTGACGAGGTAGAATTGCAGGGTGCTTACTTTCGTAGCTTGTGCAAACATTGTTGAGTCTGCCTCCAACTCGAATGACTCCATTCTCATCGATGAATGCGGTGAGTCGATTGAAGACATGAGCAGCTGGTAATGTTGAGCCTGAGCTGAGCATCTTCATCTCGCTGGAGAAATAAAGCGCCTGCGTTGCTTTGATCCAGAAGATTCTGGCCCATTCTATGTCGATGGGCGATAAGGTGAAGAGCGGCAATGTGACTGGAGCCTTCTTCAACCTTGAAACAAATCTGAAACAAACTGATGTGATGCGAATAAGTTTGTTGAGAGATGAATATTTGTAAATGAGGTCCCAGTGATATTCAATCCTTTGAATATTGAGCAGCTTTGAAATGCCTGGACGAGCCTCTAGCGCGCTCAAGTCTTCGTCCGGCATTGGTTGTGATGGCCAAGTTTCACTGGGATGCGCAAGCCATGGTGGTCCCGTCCACCAAAGCTTATGATGTTCAAGCTGTGATGTTGATAAGCCTCGGGATGCGCAATCAGCTGGGTTTGAGGACCCTGGAACGTGTCTCCAATGTGCGCCTTGGGTGATCTCTTGAATTTGGGACACACGATTCCTTACGTAGTCCTTCCAGCGTGATGCTTGTGTTTTGATCCATGTTAGTGTCACTTGTGAGTCCGTCCACAGATATGTAGTAGCAATGTTGAGCTTGAGCGTTGCTTGAACATATTTGGTGAGCTTCGCCAGCATCAATGCTGCAGTAAGCTCGAGTCTCGGGATTGTGAGCTTCTTTAGTGGTGCTACCTTAGTTTTGGAGCACACCAATGTCGCGACCTTGTGAGTTGTGGACGGTGATGATACGGTAATGTAAATTACCGCTGCCATGGCGAGTTGTGAGGCATCAGAGAAGCCGTGTAGTTCCACTGTAGAGTTGCTGAAGGTGTTGAACCACCTTGGACATGATAGCTTGCGCAAGCTTGTTAAATCTTCTCTGATGATGAGCCATTGTGACGTTACTTGGGACGGCAGTGGATCATCCCAGTTGAGCTTGTGTAGCCACAACTCTTGCAACAGTGTTTTTGCTCGAATTATGACCGGTGCTAGAAAACCTAATGGATCAAATATTTGTGCTACTTCTGATAAGATGAGGCGTTTGGTGAGCCTTGAATTTGAGCTTGGTTTTGAGGTGAAAGAAAATTCGTCGTTGATCACATTCCATTGAAGTCCGAGAATTTTGGTATTGCAGTCGTCTAATGATATAACTGAGCCTTGGGCTCGTTGGGTTTGAGAAATTGCATCAAGCAACGGAGGAAAGGTTGAATGCCATTTGGCTAGTGGAAACCCTCCCGCGTTGCACAGATCTTTTAATTGGTGAGCAATTGTAATGAGCATCTCACCTGTGTCTGCGCCTCCAAAGATGTCATCCACGTATCTGGCATGTGTGATTGATGGCACCGCCAGAGGAAAGCGATGACCTTCGTCTTCCGCCAATTGGAGTAAGGTTCTGACCGCCAAAAATGGCGCAGCCTTGGTCCCATATGTGACCGTTGTGAGCTTGTAGGGCACCTCCTTTGAATCGTCATCGATCCACAGTATTCGTTGGAGATCTTGATCATCCTCGTGAATCTTGACTTGACGATACATTTTCGTCACGTCTGTGGCAAAAATGTACTTGTGCTGGCGTATCCACAGCAGCACGTCGGTGATGTTAAGGAGCAGATTTGCACCCGTATGCATCAAATCGTTGACAGAATACCCGGATGAAGTAGGGCTCGATCCATTGAAGACGACTCTCAGTTTTGTCGTCTGGCTGTCAGGCTTCAATACTCCATGATGTGGAAGATAAAACACAGAGTGAGTATTAGGTGAAAGGGTTGGTGCTCTTACCATGTGACGGAGCTCCTCGTACTCTTGCATGAAGCCTTGATAGAGGTTGCGATACTCGTCGTTCCTGTTGAGCTTGACGAGCGTACGCTTCAAGCAAGCGTGAGCTGCTTGATAAGAATTACCCAGCAGCTTTGGAGTCTCCTTCAGAGGGATGCGCACGGTGTATCGTCCTGTGGAATCACGAGTGTGTGTCGCTCGAAAGTGATCCTCACACTGTTGATCCTCAGGTGTGAGCTTCATGGGTGCATCTGTTGGGAGCTCTTCTTGAATCCAAAATCGTGTCAGCATGTCTTGTAAAGAATTGTCGTCATGCTGCACGACTGCAGAGTGGTGTGCTGTGACCGTACGCCGGTCCACTGTAACTGGTCCAAGAATGAGCCACCCAAAAATGGACAGCTGTCCAATTGGCATTGAAGAATCACCCTTCTTGAGGGTGGGCTTGATCACTTGCCCATACACGTCTGCGCCAATCACGATGTCTATCGGTCTTGATCTAAGAAAGTCTGGATCGGCCAGCGGAAGGCCATTCAAATGTGGCCATTCTTGACGTGGCGGTTCCACCGATGGTAAACTTGACGTCAGTGCTCGCAGAACGTGTGCTTGAAAGTGCACTGTTGACATATCGTAGTTGGAGCGCAGAGTTAGTAGTGCGACTCCTCTGGTTTGAATTGATGTGTTACCCCCAATGCCAGTGATCGTGATGGATGCATGGGCGCGTGGAATCCTAAGCAGGTTGATGAGCTCTTCAGTGACAAATGTCAGTTCCGAGCCCGAATCAATCAATAATCTGACTGGTGTAGATGACACTGAAGTGATCAGCTGGGCGTTGGCTGTTGCCAACAGGGTAACTGAAACATATGGGGTGAGCACTGGCGATGATTGTTTGAGCCTCCTTCGTTCGGTTGAGCACGCTGTGTGAGTCTGCGTTGTGCGCTGTTGTGTGAGTGATGTTGGTGATGGGACGACTGCACCGATACTTCAATGGGTTGCGCTACTTGTTGATGGTTCCTCTTCTGCGCGAGGTTTTACAAGAGCAGCGGTGTGAGCAGACGGCTTTGTGAGGTGCAGCATCGTGTGATGGTTGGCTGCGCACGTTTTGCACCGACGCGTGGAATTGCAATCTTCGGTGCGATGCCTGCCACAGCAATTCCTGCACAGCTTGTTGACGGTAATCACTTTCCGCCTGTCCTCCACCGACAGCTCCCTGAACCTCGGACACATGACAACATAGTGGTCCTCCTTACAAAAGTCACAGGGGTAGCTGTACGGCGAGGACGCTGGCTGCACCGACGATCTGGGTTTCATCGATGCAGTGTGCACGCTGCTCCTGCTTGGATGTGACCTGCTTGGTTGTGACCTGCTTGGTGGTGCAGCAGGAGTTTGAGCCCTCTTTGTCACCTTCATTTGAGCAGCTGCCTCTAACCGCTCTAAGGCTACCACCTTGGCAGCAATGAATGTTTCCAGCTGTGTCAGCCGAGGATATTCCTTGGATGCGCCCACCGAGGTCTCCCAGGCTTCCCTGGTGGACTTGTCCATCCAACTGGTCGCCTGATGTACGAGCAGGATGTTGCACATATCTTCTGCTGCGCCCAAGGTGGTCAATGTTTTTTGCACCTTATTGATGGTGGACACAATTTCATTGAGCGACTTTGAGCTACGCGTCGCTATTGGCGAGACGTTGAGCAACTTGTCCAGCTGCTCTTCAATGAGCACGCGCTTGTTGGAGTATTTCTTGCTCAGTTCCTCCCAGCAAGACTGGAACGATGAGCCTGTGAGCGGGTATGCGTTCACCAGCTCTGATGGATCACCTTGGAGGCTGGACCGCAGGTAGTGAAGGCGGTCTATTTCCATGAGCTGCTGGTCATGGATGATCAAGGATGTGAAGAGCTCACTGTAAGCTGGCCACTCCGTGTATGCGCCAGAGAATGTGGGCAGGGCGATCTCCGGCAGCTTCGAGGCCCTCGACGGTACTGCGCTCGATGCAGCCGGTGGACGCTGCTGTATCGCCTTCACGTCTTCTCGGAGGCGGTTGAGCTTGATCTTGGTAGTCAAGTACATTTGAGCCTCCTGCACTGCATAGTTTGCCCCGAAATACGGGTGATCGATGAACTTCACAGGCCACGTTTCCTCAAAGTGAGCATGTTCACGAGTGAATGCTGCGTGCAGCTCCTCTACGTGGGCTGCAATGAGCTCCACCTCGTCGACGGACGTCGTGTGAGCGTGGGCGGGCATGTGCAGTTGCAAGCCTTGAAGAGAGTCGAAGCGGCCAATCTGGGTCTTGGCCTTGAAGACCAGCTGCGAGGGCAACGTTGATGGTGATGTCGCCCTCGGTGGTTTTTTATCCCCACACGTCCCCAGAGCCTCGGTGGGGATGGTGAGCACAATCGGTGCTGGGGAAGGCGGCCTTGATGAGCCCGCTGACTTCACGCTTTTTTGATCATCTTGATCAGCCATCGCGAAGCACAGGAGTTGAGCTTGTGAGCCCTCTAAACTGAACTACACAGCACTGTGGTACACAATCACCACTCCGGCTCGAAGGACCAAAACTGTAAAATATTAGGTTATGTGAGCACGAGGAGGCTGGTGAGGTTAGGATCGGCGTTGAGCCACACAGACACTGGTTTGCACAAAAGTATGTGAAGTCTTTATTTATAAAAGGTGTGCCAACGGGTGAGCCGTTGTGCGCACTTGAAATTAGAGGGTTGAGCCCCCGTACACTCTCTTGTACAATTCACACGTGTGAAAACGTGCCCACGCGGACACGCACAATCGCGAATGCACACTCTCGTGATAACTGCACCCGAACTGTGTCGTGAACACCGTGGTTGAGCCTACCGATTGATTGGAAATGATATGCACACAATATTGCTGGTTGAGCAACGCGGTAAAAGGACAATGAACAAAACGTGTTGTACGTTGAGCACGGTTGTGAACAGAGTGAGTCTCAAGATGGATGCGCATTTCCGCCTCGGCGTCTTCTCGAACATTCTCGAGCGTCGATCGACAAGACGGGCCCTGATTGGTTGATCGATCGCGGATCGACCGCGACTTCCGCCGCCCAGGAGGTGCTGCGGTGATCGAGAGTGCGGCGGCGCGGAGAACTATTCATTCCCAAACAGTAATATAATATGATTTACAATGGATATTAGTTATATGGATGAACATGACATACAATGTTATATAATAATAGTAATAACGACTTACAATAAGTCGAATAGGTGGTTCTCCTTCTCTGAGGATTCGCACTGATTTTAGGAAATTCGAAGATTCGTTTTAACACTTTAAAAATCGCAAGGTTTATATTGACACTTGTCGCAAAAATGGTAAACATGGTAATGAGCTCCGGCCTCTGTGGGCCTTGTATTTATAGTAAAGATTGGAATGTCAGGTATGAAGGGTAAGAGCGGTAATTAGCTATGGCACGTACGCCAAATTTGCGTCGTAGTAAATAACTGAGTGGTGACTAATGCGCAAAGTATGCGTCGCAATTACATTTTTGGGGTTTTTACATGTGAATACTCAATCCGACGGATTTGGAGTATTTGGATGGGTACAGGGGTAAGAGTGGAGTCAAATTAAAGGGCTGTTTGAGGGGGTGAGACGTGGTCTCGATTTAAGAGGATTTTGTAGCGAGGGACTTGTTTGAATTCGTTTTAAAGGGAAGGATTCGTGCCTCATATGGCGAATAGGCGAAGGAGTTTTGTAACGATCATCTCGTGATGGGGATCTCTAAGATACATCATCGAGGTGGCGTTTTGTATGGGCCATCTTGTGTTGGGGACCGCTAAGGTACAACATCAAGGTGACCAGGAATCTGGATTGGCCGTTTAGAGATAGGGACCACTAAGGTATATCGTCTAAATGATCGGTTGGGTGGGGGAGTAGGGTATGACTCGAGATTGCAGGTTTTAATGGAGTTGTGAATTGATTTTCGAAGGGATGGTGGAATAATACCGCGCGAAAAATAGTGGGACGTCACACCTCCCCCCTTACATGAAGAAATTTTTACATTTCTTAATACAAGGTTCGGGTGGCTTGGAATGAGAAAAAAAATTAAACGAAAAATAGTGGGTGATCACACCTCCCCCCTTACATGAAGAAATTTTTACATTTCTTAACATAAGGTTCAGGTGGTTTGAAATGAAAAGAGAAAAAAAAATATAAAATATATAGCCTTCTTAATATAGAGAAAAATAAAAATTATAGCCTATTTGGCGTATATATAAAAAAATAAAAGATACAACTGATTCAGGAAAAAAGAAAACAAAATTATAGCTTATTCGGCAAAAAAAAATGATATAGAAATAAAGGATGTGTTTACAGGGAATTATATACAAGGGAAGAAGGAGGTTCGGGAGGTATTTACAAGGATAGGGAAGGAAGGAAGGAATTATGGAGGATAGGAATAGGAAAGGTACTGGAGGAATTTTAGGATCTATACAGGGTATTTGTTTGAATTTTATAAGGGTTTATACGGGTCGAAGGGGTAGTGGCCTTCGGGAACTGCTTCCCGTTGACTGATGTTGGAAGGTGAGAGTCATCGTTGGTGATGTCCGTCTGCGGAGGCGTCTTTCTGATGACGACTCGAGGAGATTACTTTAGGGAGGAGGGATGCGGTGTTCCTTCCTTCCCTCTGGACGGCATAGCCGCGTGAATGTTTTTGTTATAAATGTTGTAGCAACTATCTATGATGGAAAATTTATTAGAGTATTTTTTGTTTGTGGTGGCGTGGGGTCAACCGGGACTCTCGCGCACGTAGATATAGCGATCATAATGTCGTTTGCTCCGCAGTTTCCTACTTAGTTTTGAAAGGCAATCAAGATTTGTTTCGTTTTCATTATCTTCAGGTAACGTAAATTTCGCGGAAAATAACTCATGTCGATTGTATCCAGTGCCCTTGTGGACACTGGCATTATACGGGAACGCGGCCAAGTTCCATTCGTCCCAGTCGCTGTATCTACCGATTAACAATTTTAAACATTCGGTCAAAACGAGTTGCAATCTCTCTAAAGAGCCGTTAGTCTGTGGGTGAAAGGCTGTGGTTCGGAATTGTTGCATTTTACATTCCCGTGGTACTGCTTTCGTGAAATTTCGAGTAAAATTTGCTGCTTGGTCAGTGAGGGTGGCTTCAGGAGCTCCGAAATGACAATTAAGTCTTTTGATGAATTCGTCGGCGACTTTAATTGATGTGAATAGGCTTAGGAGCACGCACACAAGATATTTTATCAATAGAAGCTGCATGGGTAATTTGCAAATCTGGTCTGTTCTCGTGGTAGGCAGTCGTTCACTTATGTTTTCTGGGGAAGAACTTGGCGGAATTTCTGCTGGCGACAATTTCCGGCGCATCTTTTGGTGCAGTTGAATTTCTTTGGGTTCTCCTCCTAGATGATCGCTGGATTTGGGCTTTGCAGGGTCGACGGAGTTGCTTCCACTCGTTGCCACATGGATCGGTGAACTTGAGTATCGAGGCCTCTTGGATCCGCTTGGTTTACGTTCGGGCCAGTCCTCTGAGTCGTCGACAGATACTTCGCGTGGTCGTTTTGAGCATGCCTCCACTGCAGGGGAATTATGGGATAAGGCGTCTGTAGTGGTGTAGAATTCCCGCTCAAAATTCGAGAATTGCAGGCTGGGTTCCTTCTGCAATATTGATGTGAAGTAGTCAAATTGTTTTTGTTGGGACGGTCCCCAGTCAAATGGTGTGCTTCTCTTCGATAGTGAGGTCAATGGGCGAACCTTTCTAGGGAATTTTGGGATGAACCGTCTATGATATCGGGTCGGAACAAGGAATCCTTTAATTTGTTTTGGCGTGCGAGGTGCAGCGTCAACGAACTTATCGCTTTTCCCAGGAATCGGATGCTCTTTGGAGATTGATTGAGGTAACTTTTCCGCCCTTGAAGGAGCTTCCGCAGAAATTAGTATTATTTCCGGTTCCGGCGTAGCCGCAAGAGACTCTTGGGAGTTTAGGGGAAGGGTTAATTTGGCGTAATGCGCAGGGGGTGAGAGTGAGTGAATTCTCACAGACGGGGCCTGACCAACTGTGTTTATTCGAATGATACCGGTTTCTACGGTATCACTGGTGTCTTTGGTTGGATCGCAAGTGGGTGCGCTCCTGCGTGGCCCACTCCACGGTTCGTATCCGTCGGTGCCCGACGGGGTATTTCCTGACTCCGTTTCCCACAAGGTTCTAGGATCCCGATGGTTGGTCAAGATGCGTTTTCTGCATTCCGAGATCACGTGTCCGGATATTTTGCAATAATTGCAGATTGGCAGCTCTGTAGGTACTGAAGGAGAAGGTCGGGTTTTGTCCCAGTAGGGGACTTGGGGTTTGGGTGCTTGGTACCCATATTCCGCAACGCGGTTTGGAGGGTGTCTCTCGGGAGTATGGGAAGCTGAACCTTGGTTACTCCAACAGGATCGCGCGTCGTGACCTGTCTTGTCGCAAAGTTGGCAGGTTAGTCGCGGAGATTTCTGCTCTGAGAATCGGAGGCGGTCCCTGTTAATCTCCTTATCTACGAGGACAGCCTGATCGAATGCCTCGTCGAGAGTTTCGAACTGGTGCTGGTGTAATCTGATCCTTATGTAGGGCGGAAGGCCATCGACGAATGAGTCTAAGGCTAGGTGGTCTAGGTCCTGAGGGTGCCGTTGTGCGAAATCTCGGTAATGTTCTCCATCCTCTTCTAAAATGGCGAATCGGAGGTCCCTTACGCGTGAAATGTACTCCAACATGTGCTCGTTGGCTCCTTTAATAATATTGGCAAGTTCCCCACGATAGTGGTCAGACGTTTTACCAGGAGAAAATGTACGTTTGAGTTGTTTGATTAAATCATTTACGGAGTCAAAGACCCTATCCTCAACGGCCAAGTATGCATGGTCTTGCAGCTTATTTAGCAACAACCTCGTTAGCTGGGGTTCGGCTTGCGAGGGAACCAGAGCCTTAGCCCTATTGCAGGCTCTCGCGAATTGCAAAACTGACATGTTGTGACCGTTAAACTTTGGGACGGTTTCTATTGCGTCTTTCAATTTGATCTGGGGCGATGGACACTGGTCCGGAATATAGTTGTAATTTAATACTGGTTTCCTATCAAAACGGGAGGAACCGGGAGTTGCGAAATTGTTTGCCATTGGCGGAGGTGCAAGAAGTTTTTCCATCATGTCGCGGATGGCTTGAATTTGACCGGAGAGACCTTCTAACGCGGGGCCGTTCGACCCGGTGGCCACGTCCGAACACGTATTCGGTTCCCGGTTTGCGACAAATTCCGCGTACGTGCTTTTAATTTCGGCTAGCTGTTGCTGTAATAATTGCACCAGCTTCATTTTTTCGGCGGTCGCGGCGTCTACAGGGTTAGGGGAAGGACCCGCGTTTTGGTTCATTATGTGAGAGTCCTCGGTATCGCCGTACACGGACATGTTTATTTTGCGAAATAACTGATAGGTGAAGGAAATTTTAGAATCTTTGGTGCACTCCACCGATATAAAAGTTATCACCCTGATAATAACTAGTATTGGAAAGGAGGAACTGTTGGGTGCACAGAACACAGCTGCTTACGGGGTGGCCTTGAATTATCGGTTTGTTACACCTAGGGCAATCGACGGGTGCCATGTTCAATCCGTAGTAATGGGTCCAGTATACTTCTATCGTATCTGTGGGCATCAGGCTAGAGCAATTTACGCAAATCTCGTTGCCGTCCGTGGTTGTCGCTATGCCTCCAGAGACGCAGGTCAGCGCATTCAAATATGCTGAAATGCTTTGTAATCTGCGGCTGCGGTAATTTAATGTGCCACGATGTGGGTTTTTAATGCACATTTTTAATAGGCCTTTGTGGGTGCCGTATAATAGAGAATCTATTTCTATTATCAACGAACGCATCCCACCGCTGTCACCAAATTTATGTCACGTCCCGGGTGAAGGTCTTAGGGGAATGACATTGTTAGGGTAGGTTAAGAGGATTTGGCTTCGGCACGAAAGTGAATTTCGCAGCACAAAATTTGGGTAGGAGCCTCGGCACGAAAGTGTATTTCGCGTCACGAGGAAGATAGGAGCCTCGGCACGAAAATGTATTTCGCGTCACGAGGAGGGTGAGAGTCTCGGCACGAAAATGTATTTCGCGACACGAGTTGGGTAGGAGCCTCGGCACGAAAATGTATTTCGCGACACGAGTTGGGTAGGAGCCTCGGCACGAAAATGTATTTCGCGTCACGAGGAGGGTGAGAGTCTCGGCACGAAAATGTATTTCGCGTCACGAGGAGGGTGAGAGTCTCGGCACGAAAATGTATTTCGCGACACGAGTTGGGTAGGAGCCTCGGCACGAAAATGTATTTCGCGTCACGAGGAGGGTGAGAGTCTCGGCACGAAAATGTATTTCGCGACACGAGTTGGGTAGGAGCCTCGGCACGAAAATGTATTTCGCGTCACGAGGAAGGGTAGGAGTCTCGGCACGAAAATGTATTTCGCGTCACAAGACGGGTAGGAGCCTCGGCACGAAACTGTATTTCGCGTCACGAGGAGGGTAAGAGTCTCGGCACGAAAATGTATTTCGCGTCACAAGTTGGGCCGGTGTCTCGGCACGAAAATGTATTTCGCGGCACTAAACGGCCAGGGAAGGTTTAAATGATTATTATGTATTTGGGAGACACCCGTTAGGACGTTAATAGCTTTGTTTTGATTTGCCGTTGCATTATTTCAAAGAACCGCTCGCGATATTCCGGGAACTACGTTTAGATGCGCTGATTCGGGAAAAGTCATGTAAACATAACAAGAGTTCTCGTGTTCGCGAGACGAGATCAGCTGTTGCACCGGCGTGTTATGTATCGTTGGATTTATGCAATAATACGAGGCATGTTTAGGGAATAGTAACGTTTGTTTATTTTGGTACCGTCTTGTTTTGACGTGTACCGTTAAGAACATACGATTTAAATGTAATAACAATGATACGCATGAATATTGGTAATGAAGGTGCGATACAAAAATAGACCGATAGGCCTTAACAATAAGTAGATGGTACAAATTAACTAATAAGCATTAACGATAAGCAAACACAAAAATAGGCCAATAGGCTTTAAGCAATAAGCAAGAAATAGAAAATAAATCAATAAGCTTTAGTAACAAGCACGAAACGAAATAAGGTAATAGGCTTTAACAGCATTTAAACGAGATAAATGAATAACTATGTAATTGTAAAATATTAGGTTATGTGAGCACGAGGAGGCTGGTGAGGTTAGGATCGGCGTTGAGCCACACAGACACTGGTTTGCACAAAAGTATGTGAAGTCTTTATTTATAAAAGGTGTGCCAACGGGTGAGCCGTTGTGCGCACTTGAAATTAGAGGGTTGAGCCCCCGTACACTCTCTTGTACAATTCACACGTGTGAAAACGTGCCCACGCGGACACGCACAATCGCGAATGCACACTCTCGTGATAACTGCACCCGAACTGTGTCGTGAACACCGTGGTTGAGCCTACCGATTGATTGGAAATGATATGCACACAATATTGCTGGTTGAGCAACGCGGTAAAAGGACAATGAACAAAACGTGTTGTACGTTGAGCACGGTTGTGAACAGAGTGAGTCTCAAGATGGATGCGCATTTCCGCCTCGGCGTCTTCTCGAACATTCTCGAGCGTCGATCGACAAGACGGGCCCTGATTGGTTGATCGATCGCGGATCGACCGCGACTTCCGCCGCCCAGGAGGTGCTGCGGTGATCGAGAGTGCGGCGGCGCGGAGAACTATTCATTCCCAAACATGCTCCCGCCATCAACAGCTGATTGAAGATGTTGATGATGAATCTGGAACAGGCAAAATTGCCAATTTTGCAATTGGCCTGATTAGTGTTGTTGTGGCGGTTTTGAGCGTCACGACTCGGGTGAGTCCATCCTTCCCTGGATGTAAGGTGATGATCCTCGCAAGTGGCCACTTGCTAGGTGGAAAACGCTCATCTGTGATGAGCACCAGGGACCCGACCTTCAGGTCGTTGGTTGGATGATGCCATTTGGTGATGGATAGTTGTCTCTGCAGATAGTGGGATGACCACTGAGTCCAAAATTGTTGCGTCTTTGTTTGAATGAATTGCCACCTGGCTGATGGCAAGATTGATGAATTCTCCACTGACGGTTCCGGAAGCGCTGAGAGTGGTTGTCCAATGAGAAAGTGCGCTGGTGTGAGTGCAGTGATGTCATCAGGGTCGTCACTGAGGGGCTCAAGCGGTCGTGAGTTGAGCATTGCTTCTATTTGTGTGAGAAGTGTGCTGAACTCCTCGTATGTGAGCACCGTCTCACTGACTGTGCGCCGGAGATGGTGTTTGACTGACTTCACGACCGCTTCCCACTTACCTCCCATGTGAGGTGCTGCTGGAGGGTTGAAATGCCATTCTGTCTTGTCATTGACGAACAGCTGATTTAGGCGTTGATGCGCCTCAGTCCCCTGGGTGAACATTCTTTTGAGAACAGTGTCAGCTCCAACGTAGTTGGTTCCGCAATCGGAGTGAAGAGTGAGAGGAATCCCTCTCCTGGAGACAAATCTCCTGTAGGTGGCGATGAACCCTTCTGTTGTGTAATCTGTCACCAGTTCTAGGTGAACAGCTGATGTGGTGAGGCACACAAAGACGCAAATCCAGCCCTTTTGAGTCTTGGCACCTCTTCCTCTCCACGTCTTCAGTGTGATTGGACCCGCATAATCGGTGCCAGTATTGTTGAACGGTCGTGAGGGTGTAACTCTCGAAAGAGGTAGTTGGCCCATCAGTTGATGGGCACGGATCCCCCTTTGTCGAGCACACACAACACACCGCAGGATGTGAGATTTTACTGGCGCTCGCCCTCCAATGATCCAGTAATTTTGTCGAATCTGGGCGAGGGTGAGCTGGGTCCCTCCATGGAGAGTTTGTCGATGAGCATGGTCTATAATCAATTTAGACAAATGTGAGTGACGAGGTAGAATTGCAGGGTGCTTACTTTCGTAGCTTGTGCAAACATTGTTGAGTCTGCCTCCAACTCGAATGACTCCATTCTCATCGATGAATGCGGTGAGTCGATTGAAGACATGAGCAGCTGGTAATGTTGAGCCTGAGCTGAGCATCTTCATCTCGCTGGAGAAATAAAGCGCCTGCGTTGCTTTGATCCAGAAGATTCTGGCCCATTCTATGTCGATGGGCGATAAGGTGAAGAGCGGCAATGTGACTGGAGCCTTCTTCAACCTTGAAACAAATCTGAAACAAACTGATGTGATGCGAATAAGTTTGTTGAGAGATGAATATTTGTAAATGAGGTCCCAGTGATATTCAATCCTTTGAATATTGAGCAGCTTTGAAATGCCTGGACGAGCCTCTAGCGCGCTCAAGTCTTCGTCCGGCATTGGTTGTGATGGCCAAGTTTCACTGGGATGCGCAAGCCATGGTGGTCCCGTCCACCAAAGCTTATGATGTTCAAGCTGTGATGTTGATAAGCCTCGGGATGCGCAATCAGCTGGGTTTGAGGACCCTGGAACGTGTCTCCAATGTGCGCCTTGGGTGATCTCTTGAATTTGGGACACACGATTCCTTACGTAGTCCTTCCAGCGTGATGCTTGTGTTTTGATCCATGTTAGTGTCACTTGTGAGTCCGTCCACAGATATGTAGTAGCAATGTTGAGCTTGAGCGTTGCTTGAACATATTTGGTGAGCTTCGCCAGCATCAATGCTGCAGTAAGCTCGAGTCTCGGGATTGTGAGCTTCTTTAGTGGTGCTACCTTAGTTTTGGAGCACACCAATGTCGCGACCTTGTGAGTTGTGGACGGTGATGATACGGTAATGTAAATTACCGCTGCCATGGCGAGTTGTGAGGCATCAGAGAAGCCGTGTAGTTCCACTGTAGAGTTGCTGAAGGTGTTGAACCACCTTGGACATGATAGCTTGCGCAAGCTTGTTAAATCTTCTCTGATGATGAGCCATTGTGACGTTACTTGGGACGGCAGTGGATCATCCCAGTTGAGCTTGTGTAGCCACAACTCTTGCAACAGTGTTTTTGCTCGAATTATGACCGGTGCTAGAAAACCTAATGGATCAAATATTTGTGCTACTTCTGATAAGATGAGGCGTTTGGTGAGCCTTGAATTTGAGCTTGGTTTTGAGGTGAAAGAAAATTCGTCGTTGATCACATTCCATTGAAGTCCGAGAATTTTGGTATTGCAGTCGTCTAATGATATAACTGAGCCTTGGGCTCGTTGGGTTTGAGAAATTGCATCAAGCAACGGAGGAAAGGTTGAATGCCATTTGGCTAGTGGAAACCCTCCCGCGTTGCACAGATCTTTTAATTGGTGAGCAATTGTAATGAGCATCTCACCTGTGTCTGCGCCTCCAAAGATGTCATCCACGTATCTGGCATGTGTGATTGATGGCACCGCCAGAGGAAAGCGATGACCTTCGTCTTCCGCCAATTGGAGTAAGGTTCTGACCGCCAAAAATGGCGCAGCCTTGGTCCCATATGTGACCGTTGTGAGCTTGTAGGGCACCTCCTTTGAATCGTCATCGATCCACAGTATTCGTTGGAGATCTTGATCATCCTCGTGAATCTTGACTTGACGATACATTTTCGTCACGTCTGTGGCAAAAATGTACTTGTGCTGGCGTATCCACAGCAGCACGTCGGTGATGTTAAGGAGCAGATTTGCACCCGTATGCATCAAATCGTTGACAGAATACCCGGATGAAGTAGGGCTCGATCCATTGAAGACGACTCTCAGTTTTGTCGTCTGGCTGTCAGGCTTCAATACTCCATGATGTGGAAGATAAAACACAGAGTGAGTATTAGGTGAAAGGGTTGGTGCTCTTACCATGTGACGGAGCTCCTCGTACTCTTGCATGAAGCCTTGATAGAGGTTGCGATACTCGTCGTTCCTGTTGAGCTTGACGAGCGTACGCTTCAAGCAAGCGTGAGCTGCTTGATAAGAATTACCCAGCAGCTTTGGAGTCTCCTTCAGAGGGATGCGCACGGTGTATCGTCCTGTGGAATCACGAGTGTGTGTCGCTCGAAAGTGATCCTCACACTGTTGATCCTCAGGTGTGAGCTTCATGGGTGCATCTGTTGGGAGCTCTTCTTGAATCCAAAATCGTGTCAGCATGTCTTGTAAAGAATTGTCGTCATGCTGCACGACTGCAGAGTGGTGTGCTGTGACCGTACGCCGGTCCACTGTAACTGGTCCAAGAATGAGCCACCCAAAAATGGACAGCTGTCCAATTGGCATTGAAGAATCACCCTTCTTGAGGGTGGGCTTGATCACTTGCCCATACACGTCTGCGCCAATCACGATGTCTATCGGTCTTGATCTAAGAAAGTCTGGATCGGCCAGCGGAAGGCCATTCAAATGTGGCCATTCTTGACGTGGCGGTTCCACCGATGGTAAACTTGACGTCAGTGCTCGCAGAACGTGTGCTTGAAAGTGCACTGTTGACATATCGTAGTTGGAGCGCAGAGTTAGTAGTGCGACTCCTCTGGTTTGAATTGATGTGTTACCCCCAATGCCAGTGATCGTGATGGATGCATGGGCGCGTGGAATCCTAAGCAGGTTGATGAGCTCTTCAGTGACAAATGTCAGTTCCGAGCCCGAATCAATCAATAATCTGACTGGTGTAGATGACACTGAAGTGATCAGCTGGGCGTTGGCTGTTGCCAACAGGGTAACTGAAACATATGGGGTGAGCACTGGCGATGATTGTTTGAGCCTCCTTCGTTCGGTTGAGCACGCTGTGTGAGTCTGCGTTGTGCGCTGTTGTGTGAGTGATGTTGGTGATGGGACGACTGCACCGATACTTCAATGGGTTGCGCTACTTGTTGATGGTTCCTCTTCTGCGCGAGGTTTTACAAGAGCAGCGGTGTGAGCAGACGGCTTTGTGAGGTGCAGCATCGTGTGATGGTTGGCTGCGCACGTTTTGCACCGACGCGTGGAATTGCAATCTTCGGTGCGATGCCTGCCACAGCAATTCCTGCACAGCTTGTTGACGGTAATCACTTTCCGCCTGTCCTCCACCGACAGCTCCCTGAACCTCGGACACATGACAACATAGTGGTCCTCCTTACAAAAGTCACAGGGGTAGCTGTACGGCGAGGACGCTGGCTGCACCGACGATCTGGGTTTCATCGATGCAGTGTGCACGCTGCTCCTGCTTGGATGTGACCTGCTTGGTTGTGACCTGCTTGGTGGTGCAGCAGGAGTTTGAGCCCTCTTTGTCACCTTCATTTGAGCAGCTGCCTCTAACCGCTCTAAGGCTACCACCTTGGCAGCAATGAATGTTTCCAGCTGTGTCAGCCGAGGATATTCCTTGGATGCGCCCACCGAGGTCTCCCAGGCTTCCCTGGTGGACTTGTCCATCCAACTGGTCGCCTGATGTACGAGCAGGATGTTGCACATATCTTCTGCTGCGCCCAAGGTGGTCAATGTTTTTTGCACCTTATTGATGGTGGACACAATTTCATTGAGCGACTTTGAGCTACGCGTCGCTATTGGCGAGACGTTGAGCAACTTGTCCAGCTGCTCTTCAATGAGCACGCGCTTGTTGGAGTATTTCTTGCTCAGTTCCTCCCAGCAAGACTGGAACGATGAGCCTGTGAGCGGGTATGCGTTCACCAGCTCTGATGGATCACCTTGGAGGCTGGACCGCAGGTAGTGAAGGCGGTCTATTTCCATGAGCTGCTGGTCATGGATGATCAAGGATGTGAAGAGCTCACTGTAAGCTGGCCACTCCGTGTATGCGCCAGAGAATGTGGGCAGGGCGATCTCCGGCAGCTTCGAGGCCCTCGACGGTACTGCGCTCGATGCAGCCGGTGGACGCTGCTGTATCGCCTTCACGTCTTCTCGGAGGCGGTTGAGCTTGATCTTGGTAGTCAAGTACATTTGAGCCTCCTGCACTGCATAGTTTGCCCCGAAATACGGGTGATCGATGAACTTCACAGGCCACGTTTCCTCAAAGTGAGCATGTTCACGAGTGAATGCTGCGTGCAGCTCCTCTACGTGGGCTGCAATGAGCTCCACCTCGTCGACGGACGTCGTGTGAGCGTGGGCGGGCATGTGCAGTTGCAAGCCTTGAAGAGAGTCGAAGCGGCCAATCTGGGTCTTGGCCTTGAAGACCAGCTGCGAGGGCAACGTTGATGGTGATGTCGCCCTCGGTGGTTTTTTATCCCCACACGTCCCCAGAGCCTCGGTGGGGATGGTGAGCACAATCGGTGCTGGGGAAGGCGGCCTTGATGAGCCCGCTGACTTCACGCTTTTTTGATCATCTTGATCAGCCATCGCGAAGCACAGGAGTTGAGCTTGTGAGCCCTCTAAACTGAACTACACAGCACTGTGGTACACAATCACCACTCCGGCTCGAAGGACCAAAACTGTAAAATATTAGGTTATGTGAGCACGAGGAGGCTGGTGAGGTTAGGATCGGCGTTGAGCCACACAGACACTGGTTTGCACAAAAGTATGTGAAGTCTTTATTTATAAAAGGTGTGCCAACGGGTGAGCCGTTGTGCGCACTTGAAATTAGAGGGTTGAGCCCCCGTACACTCTCTTGTACAATTCACACGTGTGAAAACGTGCCCACGCGGACACGCACAATCGCGAATGCACACTCTCGTGATAACTGCACCCGAACTGTGTCGTGAACACCGTGGTTGAGCCTACCGATTGATTGGAAATGATATGCACACAATATTGCTGGTTGAGCAACGCGGTAAAAGGACAATGAACAAAACGTGTTGTACGTTGAGCACGGTTGTGAACAGAGTGAGTCTCAAGATGGATGCGCATTTCCGCCTCGGCGTCTTCTCGAACATTCTCGAGCGTCGATCGACAAGACGGGCCCTGATTGGTTGATCGATCGCGGATCGACCGCGACTTCCGCCGCCCAGGAGGTGCTGCGGTGATCGAGAGTGCGGCGGCGCGGAGAACTATTCATTCCCAAACAGTAATATAATATGATTTACAATGGATATTAGTTATATGGATGAACATGACATACAATGTTATATAATAATAGTAATAACGACTTACAATAAGTCGAATAGGTGGTTCTCCTTCTCTGAGGATTCGCACTGATTTTAGGAAATTCGAAGATTCGTTTTAACACTTTAAAAATCGCAAGGTTTATATTGACACTTGTCGCAAAAATGGTAAACATGGTAATGAGCTCCGGCCTCTGTGGGCCTTGTATTTATAGTAAAGATTGGAATGTCAGGTATGAAGGGTAAGAGCGGTAATTAGCTATGGCACGTACGCCAAATTTGCGTCGTAGTAAATAACTGAGTGGTGACTAATGCGCAAAGTATGCGTCGCAATTACATTTTTGGGGTTTTTACATGTGAATACTCAATCCGACGGATTTGGAGTATTTGGATGGGTACAGGGGTAAGAGTGGAGTCAAATTAAAGGGCTGTTTGAGGGGGTGAGACGTGGTCTCGATTTAAGAGGATTTTGTAGCGAGGGACTTGTTTGAATTCGTTTTAAAGGGAAGGATTCGTGCCTCATATGGCGAATAGGCGAAGGAGTTTTGTAACGATCATCTCGTGATGGGGATCTCTAAGATACATCATCGAGGTGGCGTTTTGTATGGGCCATCTTGTGTTGGGGACCGCTAAGGTACAACATCAAGGTGACCAGGAATCTGGATTGGCCGTTTAGAGATAGGGACCACTAAGGTATATCGTCTAAATGATCGGTTGGGTGGGGGAGTAGGGTATGACTCGAGATTGCAGGTTTTAATGGAGTTGTGAATTGATTTTCGAAGGGATGGTGGAATAATACCGCGCGAAAAATAGTGGGACGTCACAACGCCGATAGATTCCTTATGTTTTTCCGATGAAAATCATACCAAATTTCATGTAAATCGGACTATTTTTAACGAAGTCAACTTGAACTGATATAAATGAATTTTTCTTGGAATTTCCTTCATTATGGCTCGAATTACGTCGTTCTTGGTGTCAGTTTCATCGGCGAAACATAAGGAATCGATTGGCGTCGTTTTCGTAAAGATCTGATGAGAAATGCGGAAATCCTGGACATTTCTCACTTCTTAATGGTATTCCAACCCCTTCGAGGGTCGAAGGCCATTAAATTTGGTCAGGCACCGCGGGGGGTTGACCTCGCCGCGGGGTACCAGGCGGTATCTCTTTGACAGGCCTCAAAAGACTGTACAGAACATGGAAAGTGGGCAAAGTTAAGAGGGAGGACTATACAGAAAGTAGAGGAAGACTTAGAGAGATGTGTAACCCCTCAACGACCCACCCCTGAATCGAAAAACTGACCGTGAGGCCCGGGGGAACGAAAACGTCACTTTGCTACCTGAGGCGTCCGCTCTGAAACATCACTGTACAGACAGCCTCTAGAGCAGCCTGATAGAAACAAATAGCTTACCTTAGAAATGAAGGTTTGTGTGGTAGATTTCGAAGCAGTCATCGATGCATAGTCCTACATCACAGATTTCGCAACAGTATCTTGTGTCTTTTTTTTCTACCCTTCTTTGTACACACTGCACAACGTCTTTGGGGATTTGACTTCTTCCCTTTCGGAGCAATTCTGCGAATAAAATGTCTTCCTGTCAATCGCGGTACAGTATTTGTGAGTGTCGTTGAATGTTGGTTATTTATGTCATCACCAAATTTTAAAAATAGTTATTCTATTAAATTAATTCTAAATTCGTGCTGGCTTATAGAGCTTGTCATGTTATGGCAATAAATTATCATACTGTTCAATACAGTAGCGTTAAGTAGTCTTCTAAATAGTTTTAGGTACCACTTTTTGTCTTTTTTCGTTCTACTAAAAATGGTTGAAGAAGTTGATCTTTACGATCAACTCCTTCCATGTATGTGTAGTAGTCATGCACACAAATAGGCTTTTGAATTTCTTTCCCACGTTTAATTTCAGTTTTCATATCCGTATTGTGATATGTAGATATCCAAGAGACACTTTTTGTCACACCACTTTATAACTACAACTGGACCCGCGTATTCGCCGATTATTTGACCGTTTTGTATTGCACAATCTTTCATTTTCTTCGACTCTTTTTCTGTTCGGTTTTAGTGTGCCCACACAATCTGTTTCGGTTTCTTTCAATAAATGAGCTAAGACAGGAGAGTTGTTACAATTATCTAGCCATATGGTGTGGCCATTGTAGAACAACCGCTTGGCTCGAAGGACCAGGATCCGTTCGCCTTCTCGCCAACTTTAAGAAGATGGGGAGGGCGAAATTCACGGAGGAGAATGCCGAGGACCGCCTGGCCAAGCTGACCGAGACGTGGGCCCGGTGCGAGGCCCTCAACCTGGAGCTGGAGCTCCTGCTTCCCGACGCCGAGAGGACGGCGTGCCCCTTCGTCGCGCAGGAGGAGTTCGTCCGCGCTGAGGACGAATATTGGGCAGCGCGGGACTTTCTTCGGGAGGTCATCAAGTCCTTCCGGACACCGCCCACATCAGGGACGTCGGAGCCGACCAGCGGGGAACCCAGCAAAGGCCTGGCGCGCCTGCCGCATATCGCCTTGCCCAAATTCTCTGGTGAGTACACGGAGTGGGCGAGTTTCCGCGACTTGTTCACGTCGTTGGTCATCGGCAACGCGACCCTCAGCGACACGACGCGACTGCAATATCTGCAATCGGCGGTGGAGGGCCAGGCGGCCGAGACGATCGCCCACATTACCATCACGGAGGCCAATTTCGGCACCGCGTGGGCCCTCCTGACCCAAGAGTTCGAAAACAAACGGGCGATCGTCTCGGCACACCTGCGTGACCTTATCACCTTGCCGCCGATGGCGGCTGCGTCGGCCGAGGAGCTGAAGCGGTTGCGTGGCCCCACCAACCGAGCGCTCTCCCTCCTCGCCAACCTCGGTCGCCCCACCGCACATTGGGATGATGTCATCGTCGCTCTGACGACGATGAAGCTCGATCCCGAGCTGATAGAGGAGTGGGAGCTCTCGCTTGGCGTCAGGACCGACCCCCCTTCTTACGCGCAGCTCGATCGCTTCATGAAATCCCGGATTCAATCGCTCGACGCCACGCGACTCGCGAAGGAAGCCGCCAAACCCGATCGAGGACAGGCCGGGAAATCGTCGCGCGTGTCCGTCGCTCGGGTCTGCACGACCAACCCTGCGCCAGACCCTTCGTCGTACGGGACGAGTTCCCAATGCCCTGTGTGCCGGGCGCGACATGCTATGTATCGGTGCCCGGCGTTTAAAGCCCTCCGCCTCGACCAGCGCCGCGAACTCGCGGCTGACAAGCGCGTATGCTACAATTGTCTTGCGCCCGGCCACATGGCCCCGTCCTGCCCCGTCGCAGCCACGTGCTCGCATTGCGGCCGGCGGCATCACTCGCTGCTCCATCCGTCCAACGCCGAAACATCATCCGAAGCCCACGATGCCGACGAGGTCACTGCGGGCCCGTCGGCAAACGGAGAGCAGCCCCGCGAGGCTGCGATAAATTCTATCGCGTCGCCCGCGAGTACGGATGGAGCGCCAGTGGTGCTTGCCACCGCGATCGTCGGCGTTCGGTCATCGGGCGGCGATTTGCTGACCATCCGCGCACTGCTGGACCAAGGAGCACAAGTGTCACTCGTGTCGGAGTCAGTGGTCCAGACGTTGGGTCTCCCCCGGCAACCGCACGTGACCAACCTTGTCGGCGCTCTGGATGGTCAACTGGGAGCCTCGCAGTCGCAGGTGAGGCTGACCTTGACGCCGCCTGCTGGAGCACCCCCGGCAGCCATTACCATCACCGCCCATGTTGTGCCCAAGGTGTCTTCGTACGTGCACGAGTGGACTCCGACCACGCAGCGGAAGGATTTCGCCGGCCTGACGTTCGCGGATCCAGATCCGTCGGCCAGTCGCCCGATTGACCTGATCGTCGGCGCCGACTATTTCGGAGCCCTGCTGCTCCCCGGGCTTCGTCGCCGCACCCCTTCGGCCCTGATCGCGCAACAGACAATCTTCGGATGGATTTTCTCCGGTCCCACCGGTCCCAACGGTCGTTCGCCCGCCGCCGGCGCGGTGCACCACGTCACGGCCCAGCCCATGACCGTGGAGACCGACCTCCGTGCGGTACCACCGAAGTTTCTGAAGGGTCGACGAAGCAACCGTGCCCCAGACCCTCGATCCAGACGACACACGCTGCGAGCGGTTTGTCGTGAGCACGTGCCCACGGCGGGCGGACGATCGCGACCCCGTCCGACTCCTTCTGAGGGCCGGACGTCCGCTCGATGTCGGCGAGTTCGGCCTGCCCGCGATCGCCCTCCTGAGCACGCTCGACTGGCGCCTCCCTCGCTTCGTCCTCAAGGCCGACATCGAGGCGATGTACCGGCAACTCCTCGTGCACCGAGCGACGCGACCCTCCCGTGCATTCGGTGGCACCCCTGCGAATCCCTGCGGCCGATCACCCGCGTCGTGTTACTTCCGTGTGCCCCCGCTCCTGCTGACGGAGACCACGACGTGAACAGTGACTGTTCCACCTCGCAACCAATGTAACGCGCCACTCCGGTCCACCTTGTCGCGTCATTGCGTGTCACGATCGGCTCGGTCGACCGAGCCGAGGCGGGCGGAATGTTGCAGCCGCGGTTAAGCGCGCCGCTTCGCGATGATTTAAATGTGCGTGCGAGAGCGTGTAAACACGGTGACGCACCGTTCGTCAAGAACGGTTACGCGCGTCACCGTGTTTACACGCTCTCGCACGCACATTTAAATCATCGCGAAGCGGCGCGCTTAACCGCGGCTGCAACAGCTAGGTGCAAAACAATATTTGCAGTTATATTGGCTTTTGCATCTTTTGAGACCTAAAAATTTAGTTTTGTATCTTTGCCAGTGTATACTAAAGTGGACCATAAATAACCCGTTGTGGATTCACATAATTCATAAGTTTTTATAGTGAATTTTGCGGTTTTTAGTGGTAAATACTGTTTAAAATCTAAACGTCCCTTCCACAAGGTTAATGATTCATCTATGGAGATATCTTGTTTTGGCAAATATAATTCTTGAAATTTATTATTTAGGTAGGATAAGACTGGATATATTTTTGCAATTTAGGTGGACCCTGGTAATTTGTTACTTTATTGTTACTAAAATGTAAGTATCTGAATATTTGCTGGAAGCGATTGCGGGCCATTACATCTCGAAATCCTGGAGTTGAAATCAGGTGGTGGGTAGAGAAGTACGGCCTCAGAGTTTGTGGTGATGATAGTAATATTCCTGAAGGTGTAAGATCTTTTGCGAATATGTTTGTTTCTATGCCTATTTGTTACACCAAATCTTGGGAAAAGAATAATAGGAATGAAGATAGAATTGAATTTACATTTCTTGCATCATTTTCAGGTCCACACTGTCCATAAAATATTTCCCTCTTTCCATCATAACTGTCCATATATCATTCCACTGAAACGGTCGATCAAAATCCATATCATCTTCATGCTCGATATCATTATCATCGTGGCCAACTGCTGCACCATCTTCACAATTATCACTCCCGTCACTGTCACTTTTGCTACACGAACTTTCACTAGATTCAAAATCTTCCAACACTCGCGCTCGATACTCGTAATCTTTACTCGTCGAAGCCATGGCTGAGACTGATGAAGACTACAATTGGGAAAGCCTTCGAACACTTTCGATGCCATTGTAGAGTTTGTTGTCGAGCACGGTTTATTGCCTACCGGACGTAAAAAGATTAGCTTGTAGTAATTGGGGTGTTACGAGCCGAGGCTGAGGGCAATGAGAATGGCGGCTGCGAGGCCGAGGATTGAATTTGTGTAGAGTTTGTTAGTAGCGGACGAACCGGGGTCTGGTATCCCCGGGAGCCGCTATAAGGAGGTTGGATGTCGTGGACGAACCGGGGTCTGGTATTCCCGGGAGCTACTAGGAAGGTAAGCTTTCACGGACGAACCGGGGTCTGGTATCCCCGGGAGCCGCTAGGAAGGTGGATATCGTGGACGAACCGGGGTCTGGTATCCCCGGGAGCCACTAAGAGGTAGGATCTCGTGGACGAACCGGGGTCTGGTATCCCCGGGAGCCACTAGGAATGTTAGTTTAGCCTCGTAACTTTATAATGTGATACACCTTGAGCGGTAAAGGAGTATCTATGTGGGTTGGTCTCAAAGAGGGAATTCAGATGATGATTGATTCAAAATAAAAGAACTCTGAATTAATAATAACTAATTATATTCTATAAGCTCAGTCTTTTACAATTGTTTTAGTGTTTGTTTGTCGCGGTACCTAGGTCCACCTCTCGGGTTTGACGCACTGAGAAATGCGGGGGTCTCAAAGAGTTTAATGATTACAACACCTATCAGCAACTCTACGTACTGTATGGTTAAAGTTGAAATAATACTTGAAGGAGAATATTTATTTATTTATTTATTTATTTAAAGTAAGTAAACGGGGATTAACCCTTTTTTATACAAGAAAAAAAAACATAAAACATAAGTAATACGGAGTCAATCGATCACACTGTCACACATGCTGCGTTCACATCCAACACCTCCCTCTGCAGCATTATACGAAAATTACCAAGTGTACAGGAGAACAAATCAATGTCTAGGAAATAGTCATTGAATTCCCGCATAGCACGATTGATAGGATCCACCGTGTGATGAGCATACGACGGCAATCTTATATAAAACACAGGCCGAGTGCGGAGGTATCTGCTCGGGGCATAAAAGTTCAACCTGCATAGCAGGTCAGCGCAATCTATTCGGCTATGGAATATTTTGTAGAGAAACAGCATATCCGCTATAAGTCTCCTATGAGACAGCGACCTAAGATTGAACGCACTGAGAATCGGGCCATAATCATGGTCGTAAAACGCCATCGGGTTACCCAACACCCAGGCAGCCGATCTCAAGAACTTATGCTGAACTCTCTCAAAAAGGTTGATAAACACCTTGTGTCTAGGATTCCAGATCACCGACGCATACTCAAGGTGGGGCCTAACAAGAGAGGAGTATAAGAGCCTCAATGTGTCCCTATTCTTAAAATGTTTGGCAAATCTGAAAACGAAACCAAGCGTCCTCATAGCTGTAACGAGTTACGCCGGTGGGACGACGTCTTACCCCCCACCACGCGCCCGACCGAGGTAGCGCGTACCGCGCTACGCCAACGGTCTTGCCCCCCACCACTCGTCCGCAATACCGAGAACTGGCGCGAGAGGGTTTCACAGCGAGAGACTCTCTCGCTACCGAAAATGTGCGGACGAGGACATACAGGTCGGGGGCATAGGCCTATTTGGCAGAGACCGCCTAGAGCGTTAGTACGAAGTACGCCTCTCCCGGAGACCTCCTGTGCGATTCCACGTTCTTGTGCCGAAACACTCGTTCTTGCGAAAGACAAGCGCCCGTGTTTCACACCAGTTCTTGTGCGTCCACAGACTGAGTCTCTGTGCATTTTTCGCCTCCACACCTCCACGGTTCCCAGAAGGACAGCGTGAGCCATCCTCTGGACGAAATACCGATAACCGCCATCGATCTCCCGAACAGAGTTATCTCTGTTCTCGAGAGCGTCCTTACAGTCGCCGACTCACCCGCGGGCTGTGCCCACTGGGTGACCGGACCCCCCCCCCCCCGACTCTCCGACCAGGGTCCATTGGCAGGGTTGGCCCGCCTGGACACCGAAGGGTCAAATCGTCTTTCCTCTCCACTCTCGCCGAATCGACCAACGATATACGCACCGAGATACGCGCCGCGATCCGCGCCGCGATCCGCGCCGATAGGCTAAGTCTAAGTTTAAGCCGTACATACTCTGTTTGCCAGCATAGACCTGGCCGGGATACCCTGTACTCTCGACGAAATAAATTATCGTACTCTACCTTACCTCGGCGTACTAAGTCATTCGATCGGCGGCCCTGGACCACCGTCCTGAGCTGGCGATACGGTTCCTCCACCGTCCCACCGGTAACCCCGCGGTTTAACGGTTACATAGCTTTTCCCGTCACATTTTCATAGTGCCTACTAAAATTAAGACATTTCTTAAATGTGACGCCGAGGTCAGTAATCTCCTCAACTTCTGAAATGACTTCATTCCGCAGCGTATATTCGAACTCGATCAAGTCATTAGCACGCGAAGATCTCATGCAAAAACATTTACTCATATTAAGAACCATTCTATTATCAACACACCATCGCTCAAATCTAAATAAGTCCTCCTGCAATTCAAACGCATCCTGCACATCACGTATAGTTCGAAAGATTTTAAGGTCATCCGCATATAATAAGAACAGGGACCAAGATGTGATCCCTGAGGAACACCAGAGGAGACACTAATTGACTCAGATAGGTGATTTGCAACCTTGACTATCCGCTTCCTATCAGAAAGATAACTTGTTATCCACGCCAACAATGGCATACCAAAGCCCAACGAGGACAACTTAGAAATAAAAATGCTATGATCCACCTTATCAAATGCTTTACTGAAGTCGGTATAAATCGTATCTACCTGCAGCCTCTCCTCTAGCGCCTCAGATACGAAGCAGTGGTAGACTCCAAGGTTAGTAACCGTAGATCTCAGCGGCACGAAACCATGCTGTTGCTCACAAACAATATTAGAGACTATCGGAGTTAGTTTATCAACAATAATTTCCTCGAAGATCTTGGGTATACTCGAGATCTTAGATATTGGTCGATAACAAGATATATCAGAGCGATCCCCCGACTTGAAAACCGGCGTGACAAGACTAGTTTTCCAAAAAGTCGGAAACACCCCCCGTTCAAGAGAGGCATTAAAAATAAGCCATAGGGGCCTAGCTAAGGCATAACAACAATTCCGTAGGAATATCGGAGGAATATCGTCAAAACCCGACCCTTTACTTAAGTCAAGCTTATTGAGTTTCTCGAAGACATCTTCTAAGGAGATCAAAACCGAGCCTAAGTTAAAGTTACTGTCAAAGTCACGCACAGCATTCACAACCGGGGTCCCAGACACGGGAGTGGAATAAACCGATCCAAAGTAAGCGGAGAAAAGATCAGCAATGCCTTCGCAAGTAGACACCTCAGATCCACCAAGTCGCATGGATTTCGGAAGGCCATAGTGACCTCGCTTGTCATTCAGAAAATTCCAAAAGCGTTTAACATTACCACTCAACGAATTTTCAACCTTTCAATGTACCTATTATAGTCCGTTTTCCAGATAGACTTACACTGAGAGCGCAAGTACACAAAGTTCAAATAATCGCAATACAAGACTTGATCTCGCAAGCCTCTTTCGTCTATGCGTGCTAGACTTGAAATGAGCCCCCGAGTGTGGAATCGTGGCCCTTTTTATACTGTGAAATTCGGCTAGAAAGTAGAGGGGGTATGAGTGCCTTTATTGAATATTAGGTTTTCGGGGAAAACTCGGTTGCATCACACCACTGCAGGAAACGGTGACCCTACCGGGTCACGCGCATTCCGGACACCCGAAAGGGTTAAAAGATCAAAGATAGGTCTGCGTACGTAACAGGGGATTAAGCCTAAAGACTTTCCTCCAATCCTGCTAGTTATTAGCCAGATGTTTCAATTACTTTATAGCGCATAGGGACATGTCCAGAGTCATAAACCTGCAATAAATCGCGGCCCCCTAACGATCCGTTTAGGGCATTGTCACGTCCCGGGTTGAGGTTTTAGGGGAATGACATTGTTGGGATAGATTAAGAGGAGGTTTCGGCACGAAAGTGAAATTCGCAGCACAAAACTGGGCAGGAGTCCCGGCACGAAAGATGATTTCGCGTCACAAGACGGGTAGGAGCCTCGGCACGAAAATGGATTTCGCGACACGAGTTGGGCAGGCGTCTCGGCACGAAAATGGATTTCGCGGCACAAAACGACCAGGGAAGGTTTCAAATGTGGTGCGTATCTGAGAGACACCCGTTAGGACGCTAATAGCTTTGTTTTGATTTATCGTTGCATTATTTCAAAGAACCGCTCGCGATATTCCGCGAACTACGTTTAGATGCGCTGATTCGGGAAAAGTCATGTAAACATAACAAGAGCTCTCGTGTTCGCGAAACGAGATCAGCTGTTGTACCGGCGTGTTATGTATTGTAATCTTTATTATCGTAGGATTTACGCAATAATACGAGGCGTGTTTAGGAAATAGTAACGTTTGTTTATTTTGGGTACCGTCTTGTTTTGACGTGTACCGTTAGGAACATATGATTTAAATGTGATATTTTGATACGCTTGAATATTAGTGATGAAGATGCAATACAGAATAGACCGATAGGTCTTAACAATAAGTAAGTGATACAAATTAACCAATAAGCTTTAGCGATAAGCAAACACACGCAATAGGCCAATAGGCTTTAAGCAATAAGCAAATAATAGGAAATAGGCCAATAGGCTTTAAGCAATAAGCAAGAAACGAAAAAAAATGAATAAGCTTTAGCAGCATTAAACGTTATAAATGAATAATTATATAAAGTTGATAGTTTGCAATAAGCATTGGTAATGTAAATGAATATGACCTACAATGTTATATAATAATAATAATAATAATAGCAACTTACAATAAGTAAAGCAGGACGGTTCTCCTTCTTGGAGGATTCGCACTGATTTTATACATATAATGAAATTCGTAGATTCGTTTATAACACTTTTAAGATTGAAATCGCGAGGTTTATACTGACTCTGTTCACAAAAATGGTAAACATGGTAATGAGCTCCGGCCTCTGTGGACCTTATATTTATAGTAAAGATTGGAATGTCAGGTATGAAGGGTAAGCGCGGTAATTCGCCATGGCACGTACGCCAAATATGCGTCGTAGTAAATAACTGAGTGATGACTAATGCGCAAAATATGCGTCGCAATAACATTTTTGGGGTTTTTATATGGGAATACTCAACCCGACGGATTTGGAGTAGCTGGATGGGTACAGGGCTAAGAGTGGAGTCAAATTAAAGGGCAGTTTGAGGGGGTGAGACGTGGTCTCGAATTAGTAAGTTTTTGGTGCGAGGGATTCGTTTAAATTGAAAGATAAGGAGGAAATCGTGCCTCGTAGGCCGACGAAGGGGAGGGGATTTCTTGATTGACCGTTTAGAGATAGGGACCACTAAGGTATATCGCCCAAACGATCAGTTGGGTGAGGGAGAGGGGTATGACTTGAGATTGAAGGTTTTCATGGAGTTGGGAATTGATTTTTGAGGAGATGGTGGAATAATACCGCGCAAAAAATAGTGGGACGTCACAGCATCATGCAGATTAGAGCTGTTGATTCCCGGGAGATCGGTTACCCGTGTACCGGTGAGATACCCGGGAAAAAAAAATTCGTGGGTAGGCGCTACCCGGGTAAACTACCCGAGATACTCGAGACACCCGAGATCTCATAGAGTACCATTCCATAATTGAAGCCACACTGAGCGTCATGGCCTTCGGGTCGAAAGCTTCGACCCCCGGGGAGACAGGAATACCCATTAAGAAGTGAGAAAATTCCAGTTTCGAATTTCTCATCAGATCTTTGCGAAAACGACGCCAATCGATTCCTTATGTTTCTCCGATGAAAATAACACCAAGAACGACGTAATTAGGACCAAAATGAAGGAAATTCCATGGACAAATGTTTTGCATAATTTCAAATTCACTTCGTTGAAAATAGTCCGATTTACATGAAATTTGGTATGATTTTCATCGGAAAAACATATCGATACGATAAAGAGTTAAGAATTATTTTATTTCTGACGCAGGTATGAATCCTCGGTCGACCGCAGCGAATCGAGGTCGGCCCCCTGTAGTCGAGGGTAAAATATTCATTACGGCATATTAAGAAGTTCTTTATTGTTCATCGTGTCGATATGAAAGTGACACCAATGGAATCCTGGTGTTCTCCCGATTAAAATTATACTAAATGTCATGCAAATCGGACTACATTTACATCAGCAATACAATCATAAGAAGAGTAGACTTTTTTACCACACTCTCTTATTTTAGTGAGCAGGGAAAGGATTAAATATACATAAAATTGGATGGAAATGTTAAAATACGGTTAAACATGTGCAATGCGCGCTACAGAACACCATTACAAGGGTCGATTTTTATGGTTCGGCGCGCAACGTAGGACCTCGTACCATAGGAAATTTTGAGTGTTCGGCGCTCAATGCGCGCTGTTGCACATGTTTAACTCTGCCTTTAGACGGGTTAAAGAATTAAATAAAGAGAAGTGGTAAGAAGAAAGTACGAAAGCCGGAAAAGTCGCGAACAGGAATGACCTGAAGGTCGTTTATGATTTTATGGGTTTATGATTTTTTTGAGGTTTGTACGTTACGGACGGAGGTCTGCCATGCAGATATGCAGTTGGAGCGCTCTAGCTGGTAATCCAAGAAAGTTACTGTTAGGCGCGTAGAGAAAATTACAATAGTGGACGAAAGAAAACGTTCGACGGTCAATTGTTACGGCCGCACACGAATCTTCTTTTACGATGTAACAGCTTCGACGAAGGTCAATTCTGTGACGAACTAAATACTTTAAATTTATTAAAGGATAATGAGATTGAATCTGAAAGTTTGATCGATCCTTCGAATATCTGATTAAGACTATCCGCCTGCTCCCGTTAGCGGTCCGCTCCACTGTTACGCATCCGCGTCGCACGCGTATTTGTTGTACTCCCTCTCTCTCACCTATGCCACCAAATTCGATCACAATTTCAAATTGCTCATTCTTATTTTCACACTGTCATTTTCACTTCAACCATTGAAACTGGTTTTGCCCGAATAAATGAAACAAAATCATCCGCTACCACAATTTTGTGTTTAATTAACTCTTTCATTGCTGAATAAAATAAGAAAGCGTGGTAAAAAAAATGCCTATTCTTTTTATGATTTGTATTGCTTGTATAAAAGTGGTCCGTTCTTGGTGCTATTTTAATCGGGAAAACATAAGGAATTGATTGGCGCATTTAACGTACCTATAACTATTCAAATTTCCAAATCCCTTCCGCCTACAAAAAAACATACATACGCTATGCGCTGCCCAATCCTTACAGGTTTTGTATGTAACCATTTTTTAGACAACGCATAATTTAGAAGTAGTTTATGATGTGCGAGATTAGTGGACCACCATATATATTTTCTGGTGTTAAGGGGTTACGCCACCCTGAGACACTCGAAACTAGACGATTTTTGAAAACGATATGCTACATTTCAGACAATACCATTAAGAGTATGTGTACCAAGCTTGAAATAAATCGAACAAATAGTTTTGGAGATATTTGTTACACCGCTCTCGCACAGGAGCTTCACGGGACAACAAATACCTCGGCCATTTTTTAATACTTTTGTGCAGTATTTACACTAATAGATGGTCTACGCATAAGAAGTGAAGAAATAATTTACAACCGCATAGTATCTACAAAAAAATCATCTAAGAGTTTCGAACGTCTCAGGGTGGCGTAACCCCTTAAGCTTCGTAACCCAAGCCAGGATTTACGATGCAGACGTGACTTTCTTTGATTTCTAAAACCGTGAATTTATTACCTTGAATTTATTCATTTATGATCATGGAAAACTGCGACTTCTAACTACAGCTTCGGGGACTCGGCTTTTTTTACTTCTGAATGCTAATTGCCGTGTCGTAAATGCAGGAGGGCGGGACTCCTTGCACACCATCGACTCAAGGTCCCTTTTCCAAAATTGCGCACGTGTGCAACGTCCCTGCATTACCTGCTTGCACACCCCCTTCCACTAGGCGTCTGCAAAATGAAGGAAACGCCCCAAAAAATGTTCATTGGTGTCTTCACACCCACGTCTTGCAATGCAATTCGCTAAAGATTTTCTGGAAGGTGACCGGTTTTAAAATCCTGGGGAGTATTTAGTGAGTCAACCGTCAGTCAAACGCCAGTGTCGAAAACGAAGCCACGTAGCCAGCTTAGTTCCACACTTTAATATCGTGTCAGTACTTTTTCATAACTATGGCTTCACAAAAAAGTTGGGTGTGGTGGTATTGCACTGTGTCGGAAGACAACAAAATTGTTTGTGGTTTGTGCAATTCTACATTGGCCTACGGAGGATCCACATCATCAATTGTAAAGCATTTGCGGTGGAAACACCGCGATATTGTCTCCGAGGCTTCATTATCGTCGTCATCGGACAATTTCGAAACTGAGGACCAGCTACCATCGACTTCCGGTGAACATTGCACGAAGAAAAGAAAACCCGTAGAAGAATGCAATGCGAGGAGACGAGAAGAAATCACCCAAGCACTTTCCCGAATGAGAGCAACCAATATGATGCCCATATCGTTTTGCGACTGCAAAGAGTTTGAAGAATTTATGAAGTTCTTAGAACCAGGATACAGATGCCCGTGTCGTCAAACCGTCACAAAGCGGTTGCAATTATTGTACGAGGACAAACGAAAAAAAGTAATCGCAGAAATGTCCTCTACCCAATACGCGTCATTAACCGCAGATGGGTGGTCGTCGAGGGCGCAAGACTCATACGTGGGTACAACCGCGCATTTTATTAACCAAAATTGGCTGCTCCAAACTTATACGTTGGCAACGCACCCCATGGATGATCGTCATACAGCGATAAATTTACAACAGTTGTTTAGTTTGGTGACAGAAGATTGGGAAATAGGGAAGAAAATAACACTGTCCAACACGATTTTTGGTCTGCAATATCCGCTGGGTAATTCTTGTAGAGTTTTTCGCCCTGAACACGAATCCGCAAGCAGAATTGCTCTATCACGCTCAGTTTTTGAAAAAAATCGATTTCGAAAAAAACTGCAAATTTTCAACTTTGAACATCTTTTGTGTCGAAACGGTAATAGTTATTCGGTTGCTTGTTCCGTCAAATTATTCTATGAACCCTCCCGAATACACCGATATAAGTTATTATTGCATTATTATCATTTAAATATGTTTAAACACCGATCAAAGGGAAAATGACACCCGAAAGCACCCATTTTTGAAGATATCTTTCAATTTCTTTCCAAAACTAAGGGTCTAGGAAAAAATCTGACCATTCCACGCCATGCAGCAGACATTTTTCCTTCGGAAATCATCAACAAAACTGATAAGTCACGTTTTGTTTTCAATACAGAAGCGAAAAGAGTTTGGCAAAACACGCGGTGTCGACAGTGGTAGTCAACGGCGGCGCGCAGTCCGCTGCCGCTCAGCGCAACACAATCGCTTAACGCGCCTGAGTACCACTGTCGGCACCGCGCGTTTTGCCAAACTATTTCGCTCCTGTCGTGAAAACAAAACGTGACTTACCACTTCTGTTGATGCTTTCCAGAGGAAAAATGTCTGCTGCATCGCGTGCAGTAGTCAGATTTTTTCTACGACCCTCAGTTTTGGAAATAAATTGAAAGATAACTTCAAAAAAGGGTGCATTTCGGGTGTCATTTTCCCTTTGATCGTTGTTTAAACAAATTTAAATGATCATAATGCAATAATAACTGATATCGTTGTATTCGGGAGGGTTCGTAGAATAATTTGACGCAACGAGCAACCGAATAACTATTACCGTTTCGACACAAAAGATGTTCAAAGTTGAAAATTTGCAGTTATTTTCAACATCGAATTTCTCAAAAACTGAGGGTGATGGGGACAAACGGTTTGCGGATTCGTGTTCAGGGCAAAAAACTCTACAAGAATCACCCAGTGGATATTGCGGAACAGAAAAAAAGTTTCATTTTGTTGGACTGTGTAATTGGTGTCGTGCATGACAATGCACAAAACATTTGTTCAGCGATAGATTTATTACTAAATGTGCCATATAGTGTTTCCTGCGCTGCACATACATTACAGTTGTGTATAAAAGACGCGATGAACAGTGTGCCTAGATTTGAAGAAGTGATTAAAAAGGGGGCTAAAATTGTCCAACATTTTAAGCACTCAACAGTAGCCACAACCGCGTTGCAAAATAAACAACAGCAATTAAAATTAAAAGAACTGAAACTTATACAATCGTGTCCCACCAGATGGAACTCAACATACTACATGTGTGACCGTTTAGCAAGTAATAGAGATGCAATTGTTTCGGTTTTAGGTGACAGGCAAGTGTAACGTTCGGCTGTCCGGGGACAACTGAGCGTCGACAGATCCCCGAGAGGAGAGCGGCGTCCCCTCGAGTCTAGGAAAGGTGGGGTTCTATTCTACAGACTAAAGAGTAATATCTACGGCTTTTAAACTTAATAATGCTTATTTATTTAATAAAACAATAATTAATATAGTTACAACAATGAAATAATAATTAATATAGCTTACGATCTACGACTATATATACTCTTTTTGGGTTTTATGTTTTTCTGACTCTAACGCTACGTATTTTAAGATATATAGATATATGTATATTGCAGAGCTCGGCCGCTGCCGTTTCCGGAGCGAAGCTGAATCCCACTGGTTGAAACTTAAGCTGCCTCTAGGTTTGAGCATTCGTTCGTCACTTGAGCGTATTCGTAGCTTGAATGTCCCGCTGTGCTGCGTGCGCCTCTATTTATACTGAGAAATTGGCGGGCTGGCGCATGCGCAGTGAATCGCTATCTGTTATTTTACGTTTTGCTTGTTTATTACATATTATTTTGTCTTGCGCTTTTACTAATACTTATAATTAATTATTCCTAATATTCTTATAATAATTGTTTCTCTAATATTTATCTAAATCATTAATTATATATAAAAGTCTTAGAATACATTTACGCGGTAATAGAAAATAGGTTACATGGTAACGGAGTTCGGTTCCTACATTACCGACTGTCGGTATCTAACGGTTTAAGTCCCCGTGGGACGTTACACAAGTCACAACATTAAATGTTGCATTAAAATTGGAAATGCAATAGCAGGATTGGATTGCATTAGGTGAAATTATTACAATTTTAGAACCAATTGAATCAGCTACAAAAGAGCTATGTTCTGAGAAAAAAGTTACAATATCTTTAGTTCTCCCGATTCTGCACGGATTAATAAATAATCATTTGAATAATAATAATGCCGACAGTGACCATAGTCGGCAATTTAAAAATATATTACAAATATCCTTCCAAAATAGATTTGCGTTGGAGACAGATTCGGAAAATGTACACCGTATTGCATCTTTCCTTGATCCACGCAGTAAACAGCTAACATTTGAACCAGCCGCTATAAAAACAAAAATACATAATTATATAAAAAATACATATATTGAGTAATGTTACTGCAAATGAAAATAACGCATCCAACGCTGTTGCATCGGCATTAGACATTATCTACCGAAGTCGTAACATAAATGTTAGAACCGAATTTGACATGTATTTAGAATCATATCAAATTAATCATAATTTGTGTCCATTAGCATGGTGGAAAACGCACCAAAAAAGATTTCCGAAAATGGTGGAATTAGCCAAGAAATATTTAAGTATACCTGCAACGTCCAGCAGTTCCGAACTCGTATTTTCGGCGGCGGGAAATATTGTGAATCCAAAAAGGAGTTCCTTACTTCCAGAAAATGTTGATTTGTTAGTATTTTTATATAAAAATAGAGATGCATGATACGCAATAGGTAGTATTTTGCGTTGTATGATCCGTGTGTGCTTTGTAATTATGTGTGCCGGATTGAAAAAATTACCTCTGTAAATACCATAATTAGTAATTGTTAAGTATAGTAAGTAATATAAGTTTTCTTTTATATTTAGGATTAAGTATATGTATTCACTGTTTTCTGCTTATTATCTAATCTCAGTAATCTTGCTTTGTAATATAAAATAAACATGTGTAGGCTTATTCGCCAACGACCCGAACGCTTCGGGGTAAGTGAAAAAGCCTCGGGCATCGTCGCCGATATTACGTGTTGCGGCGCGAGGCAACAGTTCCTGTTCGGCAGAGCCTCGATTTTCGATAATGACCTGTTTGGATTTTGGACTATTGAGCGATTCAGGACAAACCTAATAAAAATTTGACGTGGTCGGCGATAACAGATAAGAACAGTGTTATTTTCATTATCCCACTGCTAATTACCCTCATGCTTCTTCAATACCAATGAATTCACCTATAAATAATTATTCGTTACATATACTAAACTTCGTGCGACAGACATTTTAAAAGTAAAAGTAAAAGTCTCTTTGATTTTCTGTGTCGTTTTCTGAGATCAAGATATATACAAAGTGTTAAAGTGTTATATCATTAAAATAGCCTGTATTAAACTGAAACGAAAATACTTAACAGGTAAGCTTAATTGATTGTTTTGTTTGTTTTGAAGTTCTCTTATATTAAACTCACTTATAGTCTTAAAAGAGACAGCATAAAGGTCGTCGCCCATTACGCCGAAGCGAAGCGCAGCGACCAAAGCGAAATGCTCGTCGCCGCTGTTCTATCATATGGGCGATGCGTGGTCGCTGCTGTTCTGTCATATGAGCGATGCGTGGTCGCCGCGCTTCGCTTCGCCGCGCTTCGGCCTAGTGGGCGACGACCTTAACAAGTCTTATAGCGATTTCGGCAGACACGCAATGGTGCAGTTTCATGCTATGCCGATGCTACCTGAGCACAGTGCCAGTGCAGCACGGTTTCTAGGGTTTTCTTGCACCGATTACATTGGATTTGACATGCGAGCAATCTTGTATCGTATTCGACGAACAAGAGCTGCCCTGGTGTAGTGCAAACTTCACATTCGGATGAACGGAATAAACTGCACTAGTGCAACCTTTCTCGCATTGCGATTTCTGACCGGTTATGACAGCGCAGTCCAGTTTAGCCAAGTGTAGTGGATCTCTGTAGGGAATTTACCACAGAAAACTATGCACATGAAATGATGGCTGTGTTCCAATTCACGCATACTGCGCATAGACTGCATAGGATATGTCACGTACCCTATGCACTTCATGCGCATTATGCTGCATTATGCGTGAATCGGAACATAGCCGATGTTCACACCAATTAACGGTGACAAATATATATTTCGTAAATAATATGGGTTTTCCTACAAACGCTGGGCACGGTGGTAAATTCGATCACGATTGTTCCCAATCACGGGGATTTCTGACAATGATCCGTGATTTTTCGTGATCGCTCCTGATTCGTGGTGAGCATAACTGTTCTTTGCACGCGTCAAATAACCCCAATTTCTCTCAAAACATTCCCAAACGTTCTTATAGAAGTTCAGTTGTATATTTTGAACCAGTGTAATCGTTCTTGATTTATTTAAATATAACGAATATTTTTTCACTTTAGATAAAAAATAAAAAATATGTATACCTGCGAGAATACTTTAGCCAATCAAATCAGTGTGTGCATACATTGACTAGTAGAGAATGTATACGTTCGCTGAATTGCGCTCAATTAACACTTTAATGTAACACAAGCTATATTGATGTAGTTTATAAAAAATTATTCAATCAATGTTAAGAATTACGATCACGGGAAGCAAATTCACTCAAGATAAAAAATCACCATCATTGTTAGTGATTTTGCACTCCATCCCTATTCCCTAACCAGAATCCACCAGAACAGAGCTGAGTCAGCTCTAGTTCACCCGAATGTGCGGCATGGTGTCGCACTGAAAAAGTTCGCACTAGTGCGCACCAGTGCGTGTCTGCCGAAATCGCTATTAAATATATATGGGACGACCGTTTCATGGCTGTCCTTCTGATATACATGCAATGTTGAACACTATATTTTACTTTCCTGTAAAGTTATTAGTGTATCATCTGATACATACATGTCAATGTTTTAAATTATCAATTATTAATAAAGAATTAATAAAGTGACTATTCAAAGCGACTATCTTTATCGTACAAAATTAATAATAAAATCTTTAATCTGCAATATGAAAACATGCCTACCCATTTTAATACAATTGATCTCATTTTTGTTCAAGTAGAATTTAATTCTAAACTATTAAGTTCTAAACTATTAAGTTCTAAACTGTTATGTACTTATATTTACCACTCGTGGGTATTCCTATGTTGAACTTAGTTTGTAAGACATAAATTTTATTAAAAATATTACTTTATAACTAAAAAAGCTGCTAAAGTTACGATTAATGTCACATTCTATGAAGATACTAAAAAATATTGATGATTTATAATACAAAGAGTTAATTTTTTCATAGGCTCCATTGTTTTGTATCATTTAGATTTACAATTATAATTGCAATACCTAATAAGTTTATTTTTATTAACGTGTCCCTTTCATGACTTATAATGTCCCATTTAAAACCACCTAGTCGTAAAAGGGACATTTCCCACTTATTTGGAAATCGAAGATATTCTTATTTTCTATTATAATTTATACATTTTTAATATACTCTTATTGAAGGGAAATAAACACGCTTCCTATTGACGTATTTGTTTTTTAAATACCTATAATGACATTGTCAGAAATGGGCGCTTAGGGTGTTTCAATTTTCCAGACTTTTTATTTTCATGTGACTTTGCTCACCCCCTTGATTCTATTCATCTAAAAGATCTGTACGCAAAACTTTAGGCAAATTGAATAACATTTAGAGGTTGCACACTTTTATCACTGTAGCGAGCGGAACGCGTCGCAGCAGTTCCAGGAAACGAGCGCGTCAAAACAAACGGTCGCGAATCGTTAGCGAAGATCTGTTCGAGACCGACGTGGAGGGACCAAGTGTGGCCTCGGCAGTCAGTCTTACGAGAGCAAGCGACAGAACCACAACTTTCAATAAACAGTTATATTATTTACCACCGAGCATAGCATTATTTTTACCCGTACAACAACCTACAATCACTACTTATCTCTCTTTTGCAAGTTTTAAAAATGAATACTAGAAACGGAAAAGGGATTTGTTTAATTCAAAAGATGCCAAGTGGTGAATTTCTAGGATCTCGGCTCCCGTCCAGAGAACAGGTGTTGTTAGTCTTCATGTATCATCACAAGGATATGAAGGAAACGCTTTCTGCTTCTGCAAAGTCCACCAGTATTAAACTGCAGGAAGTGTGGAAGAAAGCAGGCATCCCTGTAAAGACGGAAGAGAATATCAGAGCTGGTATTCGGAAGTTATACAAGGAATACCAAAATCTGGGCAAAGAAAAATCCAGAAACACGGAAAAGGCAGATATGAAGCGGCAGGTTTGGAAAGGTAATCTTGAGGAACTATTTGATATCGCTCGGCAAGACGTGATGACAATGAAGTGCGTTTGCACTGTCAGAAATCCTGGGCGCGCGACGAGCCTGGTTTCAAATGTCGTTTTGTCCTTTTCCAACTACCTTTTCTGTCTCTTATGTAAACTCTTCTGGAATCGAGGTTGGAGCGCGGACAGGACCGTGGTGCTTTCTGTCGCGCGGGCAGGACCGTGGCGCTTTCTTGCGCGCCACGCAAGAGCGTGGGTGAAAAATTTGACCTGCATCACGCGCAAGCAGAAGACTACCCCCTTTCTTCAAAACATCTTGCATATCACACCTCTTCAGCATTTATCTTACAATATAACGTCACTTGCATACCTACGTGTATTTATTGTCAATCAATATTAGTTTTTATATTAAAACAAACAATAACATGGTCATTATTGCCGTCAATAGTAATAATTATGATCGTCACAACGGTGAATGTGTTAACTGCAATTTCATTTGGCAACGCATTGCCGGGGAAACATTTGGACATTTTTTAATGTACCCTTGTAAAATATTACAGTCGTTATAAATGAGTCATAAACCATTTCCAGAATTTATAGCACCTTTAGGTCAACCAAATGTAGCTTCCTAAAAACAGATGTTTCAGTGTACCCTACAGTAACAGCATTTATGATATTTTCTATAAGCCAGGTATATCGAGGAATTTGTATACTTTTCGCGACCGTGTCTTGCCGATCGTTTCGCAGATCGATGATATACATCGAACAGGTAGTGCACAATATACCACTGCGGTGGATCGTGTAAAAAGCATGTGGAGTCGACGTAGAAATAGGAGCCCGAACTCGCTGTCTCTAAGTAGTGACGGGTACGACCTCCTGGCCTGCGCGAAGGACCGCCGCGATCCGGCTTCACGTATTTTTGCGTGCCGTGCGGCGTGTGGCGCGCCGGACCGCGCGCCGGATCGCGCGCCGGAACGTCCGTGTAAAGGGCCCTAATCACCCGGGTACCCGGTCCACAGTAAGGATGTTTGATTCACTTTAAAACATCGATTTCCGGAATCGTTTCTGAATCGAATCATGAGAATCGATTCTGTTAAAAACCCGAAACCAAAGAATCGATTTTGCAAGAATCGATCTAAAAATCGTAAAAAAAATATTAAGTTTTTAATATATATATATATTAAATAGCAGCTAATAAATTTGAATTTTAGTTTATTGAAAGACATCCGGGGCTCACAATAACGAGCCCATGAACTCGGGTACATTTACAAATTCAAAGTAAACTTACTTTATATAATATATACTTTATTACAATAAAAAAGTTAAAAATGTTAACTGTATTTTGCAGATAATAGGTACACACATTGGTACTCATGTTGGCGGTCTATTTAAAATAAATAAAATATCTTCTTTCGTAAAACGATCCAACGTAAACTTGAGATAAACAAATCCTGTGTTTAAACCGAAACTTTAGGCAATAAACATTATACAATAAACTTTATAAAATAAAAAATAAAATAAAATGGCGCTTATTGCAATATAACCAAAAACATTTTAGTTGAAAAAGTGAGCCGACTAAAATTATCGAAGTAGTTATGGTCCCTAATCGCAAGTAATTTAGATTTTAGAGAACATCAGTGTTTTATGAAATTATTCTAATTTCAATTGCCATTCTTTTATTGATAGTGAGTTTAAAAATAATAAATGCTGCAAATGAATGGACGATAGTTTGCTTCTGTTGTCTGTTAAAATATTACCAGCCTTTGAAAATAATCTTTCGGAAGGAAAATAATTTTTTTGCAATAATGATGAGAGTCGGATATATTGTTTCGCATTGCTTCAACCAATAATTCATAGGATTTTCCTTGCGATCTAGCACTGGTTGAGCCAAGTAATGCTTCAAATCAGTTGGCATCTCATCTTCATGCGATTCCTCGGCATTCACAGTATTACGTTTATGATTATCGTGAAAAGACCATAAGTCATCGTCATCATCATCATTATCATCATGTTTTGTAAGTATTCTGGAATTAGTTTCAGTAACTACATCATTCTTCTTCTCATCAATTTGTCTCATCCATTTAGCAATGCGATTGATCGCACTCGAACAAGCTAAATTTTAGTTAAAATGTATTTTCTTGAATCGGGGATCTAGGATCGTCGAATCCGCGACATGGACTGTTGGAGACGATCAATTAAAGAACGTGCAACTGGCGATTTCAGCCTCCCGCGAATTGATTGCATTTTGTTTTTCAAACACTTGATCAAGGGAATTATTTTGCTGGCTGTAACGTAATGTTCCCCACAAAGTTCCTTCGTCACTTTTTCTAATGGACTTAATACGTCTATAATTTCATTTGCCAGTTGCAATTCAATTGCAGACAACATTTTAATAGGTGAATCCGGCATATGCAATAAAACCGATTCAACTTCTGTAGAGATTAAAATAAATCGTTGAAGCATTGCGAAGTTTGAATTCCAACGTGTACTAATGCTTTGGATTAATTTAAGGTCAGTGAGCTTTCGTAATTCATCCATAGCAATAACTGAATGTTTAAAATTGGTTATAATTTTTTTAACCTTTGTGCATAAAGCTATTGCATCTGGAAAGTCCATTGTGTCTTGGGCGACTAAATTTATCGAATGAGCGAAGCAAGAAATGTGTTTAGTAGCGCCAAATGTATCTTTAACTGCTTTCTTAATATTCGATCCGTTATCAGTTACGAAAACAACTACTTTTTGATCGCTGATGTGCCACTCCTCTATTATACTTTTCAACCATTTTCCTATGACATTAGAGGTGTGTCGCTCTGTTAATTCAGTTACACCAATCGTCGTAGATTTCAATTCTTTTTCAAATACATAATGTGCAGACATACCCAAATAACTAACTGTATTGAGCGCATCGGTCCAGCTATCAGCAGTTATCGAAAAGTAATCAATTGTTTCTAATTTCTGTTTTTCACATGTTAATAGGTAATCGTATTTTTCTTCCGTGCTTTTGGTAATCGATTTTCTTCCCGGTACAGAGTATAATGGAACAATTGTCTTCATAAGATTTTTGAAACTTTCGTTATTCACGGTCTGCAACGGCAGGTTATCTTTGGCGATCAAAAACAGAATGGCATTTGTGATTTCTCCGGCCCTTGCACCTCCTTCTAAAAAGATATGCATTTTTGTACACGGGTTTGATAAAATCTAAGTTTTTGTTATTCTTAAAGGAAAAACTTTTATGATTATTTATTATATACAGTTTATTTACATATATTACCTTCAAATGATTTTATTCGCTTAAACGTGCTGTCAATCCTTGGCTCCAGAACAGAACCATTCGGATCACAAAATCTGTTTTGTACTTCAAATAGAGACAGTGCTGGTGAAGAAGCAGAACTTGCCAAAAGTGTCAAATCAGATTCGGATAAGTCTGTGTCCATGGACACAAATGTGGATGTTGATGCCCGTAATGGCATTGATGCCAATTTTATTTGGGAATTTAAGTTTTGAGTTATATTATTATCGACTGCACAATTCTAAAAGTAAACAACAAGAGTAAACAACTAATATGATAAAATAATTAAGGCATTTATGTCATTAATATAAAATATTGGTTTACCGAATTATTTGCTTTTTCGCAATTAGAAGTGTTGTCATTGGCAATTCCACTTTCTAATAAATACACTTTTACTTCTTTATTTCCTGCATGATTTCGCTGTAAGTGATTTTTTAAATTAGTTGTACCACCACCTTTTCCGCCAGATTTTACTTCTCTATTACATATTTTGCATATTGCACTGTCACATCCCGGGTGGCGGTGGTTAGGACTGTGACACGTTGGGGAAGTATGGGAGGTTTTAGGCTCGAAGACCAGCTTCGCACCACAAAGGTAGATGGAATTGAGCCTCGAAGACCAGCTTCGTAGCTCAAGGGTGGATGGAATTTTGGGCTCGAAGACCAGCTTCGTACTGCAAGGGTAGAGGGAATTTTTGGGCTCAAAGACCAGCTTCGTACTGCAAGGGTAAATGGAAATTTGGGCTCGAAGACCAGCTTCGTACCGCAAGAGTAGATGGGACTTAGCCTCGAAGACCAGCTTCGCAACTTTGAGGGATAGAAAGGATTTTTACCACAAAGACCAGCTTCGTAGCATAAATCAACCAGGGAGGATTAAGCAACGATCGCTCACCAGAGTGACACCCGTTAGAGCGCTGGTGGTTTTTATTAGGCTAGGTAATTGGATTTACTACTGCATAGAGATAAGAAGCCAAGCTTTGTATTTCTTTCTAATAGGCATGCGAGTGTAACGTTCGGCTGTTCGAGAACAACTGAAGGTTGAGGTCCCTGAGGGGAGAGCGGCGTCCCCTCAAGTATAGGATGGTGGGAGTTCTATTCTACAGACTAAAGATTTAAATCTAAGGCTTTTAAACTTAATAATGCTTATTTATTTAATAAATCAATAATTAATATAATTACAACAATGAAATAATAATTAATATAGCTTACAATCTACGATTAAATATGCTCTTTTTGGGTTTTTATGTTTTTCTGACTCTAACGCTACGTATTTTAAAATATATAGATATATGTATATTGCAGAGCTCGGCCGCTGCCGTTTCCGGAGCGAAGCTCGAATACTCTTGGCAATCTCTGTAGTAAGATCAGCCGCTACCGGGTCCGGAGCGATCTCGATTCTTTTGACAGAGTTCTGTTCTATGCTCTTCAGACCTTGTTTTTACCAAGCACTACAGCCGCTACCGGGTCCGGAGCGATCTCGATGGCTTTGTAAGAACGAGGTTCTATGACTCTCAAATGAGCAAACCAAAGAGGTGCACCAGTAACTTTTATACACTGGAGATCAGCCGCTACCGTTTCCGGAGCGATCTAGATCCCACTGGTTGAAACTTAAGCCGCCTCTAGATTTGAGCATTCGTTCGTCACTTGAGCGTATTCGTAGCTTGAATGTCCCGCTGTGCTGCGTGCGCCTCTATTTATACTGAGAAATTGGCGGGCTGGCGCATGCGCAGTGAATCGCTATCTGTTATTTTACGTTTTGCTTGCTTATTACATATTATTTTGTCTTGCGCTTTTACTAATACTTATAACTAATTATTCCTAATATTCTTATAATAATTGTTCCTCTAATATTTATCTAAATCATTAATTATATATAAAAGTCTTATAATATATTTACGCGGTAATAGAAAATAGGTTACATGGTAACGGAGATCGGTTCCTACATTACCGACTGTCGGTATCTAACGGTTTAAGTCCCCGTGGGACGTTACACCTCCCCCCCTGGGGGATCTCTCGTCCTCGAGAGATTGGAACGGAGGTGGGGAACGAAATGGACATTGTATATATATATATTTATAGGATTATTTATTTAGAGGGGTTATATGGCATTGCTGCCCCTGAACCAAACAACGCGAGCAGTCGCCACAGTTTCTTGCGTGGGTCTGCCTTCGGCAGGGCCCTATAGGTTTCCCAGTCCGGGTCTGGAATGTCCACCGGAATTAATATTGGCCACCGTCTTGGTGGGACTTCCGGGACCTTGAATTCTGGGATCTTCGAGAATTCCGGGACCTTAAATTCTGGGGTCTTCGGATATTCCGGGGTCCTTGGGAGTGTGAGATCCGGAGGAGTATGAGGTGGCGACTGGATATGATAGGTTTTGTTAATTTAAAAATTTTATGTAATTAAAAGTGGTTTTTTACCATTCTTTCCGGGCTTCCCGGGAGTGGAGTTATAAGGTTAGGAATAGGAATCATTTCCTTGAATATGTTGTCTAAATCCAATTTACTTTGCTTTACTTTATAGTGCCGATTACCAGAGCGTCGAGGCATGTCGTAGCGTAATGGCAGACTGGTTGTTACGCATGCGCGGATTTAAAATTTTACTCGTTGGGTCTTATGTTTTTAGTGCCCTCTAGCGGATTCTACGGGTATTAATTTTTTCTGCAACTATGTTGCCTACACGATCATGTCGTCTGCTACTTAGTGTCTATTTTTTCTTACTTCTATGGGTTGTTTTAGGTTAAGTTTCGTTTTTTGTTTTTTATAGAAAAATATAATGTTTATTAAAAAAAAAATGAAAGATGAGAGGTGTGAGTATTTACTACATTCTGTATGTGTGTGTAGTGTGTAATTGTAGAGTGTGATGTAGGATGAGATGAATGATAATATAAAAATGTAAGAATATAAAAAGTGTGAGTGTTTATTACATTTTGGATGTGTGTGGGTGTGTATTTGTAGAGTGTAGTGTGTAGTTATGAATGGTATATATATAAATTAAAGTTTTAAAATCTTTGTACATTCACCGCAATTCAGAACCGGTTGCGCGATGTATAAAATTCGCCGGCAAAAGTGGCAAATCCTCCATCGTCTTAAATTTTGTTTTGCCACCAAATGCCTCTCTAGAGGTTCCTCATCCACTATCTCAACGCGTTGAGTACACATAACGCACAGTATATGACTTCCATAATAGTATACATTTTCGTCATATACTTTTTTCAAGCAGAATTGTTCTGACATTTTTATAAAATCGTTTACTCTGTATACTTTTTGCTATAATGGAGAAATTCTTTGTCTGCACCTCCTTATATAGTCTTCCCATGCAGGGTTGCAACTTCTGGTAAATTCGCCTGTTTTACGCGGTTCTTATGGACGATCCTAGTTTGTTTCGGATTAATTTCTATTTTTAAGTTGCTTTTCTCCAGGATTTCGATAATCCGGTAGGGTCCGCTGTATTCCGGTCCCAGTTTTTCTCTTCTTGGTTGCAATAACCATACGTAATCCCCTACTTTGTATGTTTGTGGTTGGATCTTTCGATCGTAGTAATGTTTCTGGCGAATTTTTGACTCTTCCAGATTTTTTCGCGCCATTTGTCGAATATGATATAATTTGTCTATCAACTTGTCGACATAGTCCGGATATGTTTTAATGTTGTCCGTTGAAGGAATACTCGAAGGAAGACGTGCTTTTCTTCCGAAAACAAGTTCGTGAGGCGTAAATTTCGTGCCTTCGTGAGTGCTTGTATTATACGAGAACATTGCTTGAGGTAACCATTGATCCCATTGCTTTTCTTTTGATACGTAATGTCGTAGGTATTCGACGAGGACATGGTGACTTCTCTCTAAAGATCCATTAGACTGAGGATGAAATGCAGAGGTTCGATATTGTTTAATGTGAAACGCTCTGGCAAATTTCTTCATGAGGGCACTCATAAAATTTGGTCCCTGATCAGTAAGGATTGCTTTAGGACTTCCAAACTTACAGATGAAATGTTCTGTGAATGCCTTAGCTATATCTTCTGAAGTGACACTTGCCAATGGAATAGCGAGAGAGTATTTAGTCAAATTGTCCTGGATAGTAAGTATATAACTATTTCCTATGTTTGTGAAAGGTAATGGTCCTACTATGTCCATAGAAATCTTATCGAAAGCATCAACAGGTGTGTCTGTTAGTATCATGGGTTCCTTATTTTTTACTCGTACCAGTTTAGTCTTCTGGCATTCCAAGCAAGTCTTAATAAACTGTGTTATTTCGTATTTCATATTTTTCCAGTAGTATTTGCTTCTTATGCGATGATACGTTTTTGTAATTCCCTTGTGTCCGCCTATAGGTGATTGGTGATTCTCCTGGATGATCTGGTGTCTATCTTGTACAGGAGGTGTCAGAAGGGTGCCCTTGCAGAAGATGAATTGGATATCTTCTTGTAGGAATATTAGTTCTATTAAATTTCGTAATTGATTTAATAAAATTTTATCCTCTTCTGATGAGATGTATACTTTTGTGGCTTTTTCAGATACCAGGTATGTATGAAGTGACCTCAGTGAATTGTATACGTCTTCTTCGGTTGGATGGTCTGGTGTGATGAGTCCAAGAATTGTGTGCTTCCCTTCCTTGATTTTGACTAACTCTCCGATTCTTAATGGTTGTGGAATTTTGTGAGGTTTTATATTTTTCTCCTTATATAATTTTCCTCCTGATGGTCCGATTGGCCTGCCTTGTGTGTTTATGAATGTCACTACGTATCCTTTGCCCATCCATAAGTGATCTTCCACCTCTGTATTTTGGTTTTTGACAGGAATATTTGATACTACTCTTGGTTTAGCTGGTGTGGGTTGTTTGTGACGTGGAGAATGTGGGGGAAGAGATAGTAATGGTGGAGGATGAGAGGATGGTGGAGGAGGAGTAAGTATCCTTCCTTTCCTTATTGTTATTGGCGTTATAGGACCTGTGTCCGTGCTGGATTTTGATTTTAATTTCTTCTTTTTAGGTGTGTGGTGAGTGCTTGAGCTTGACTTTGCATCAATTTTGGGAGGGTCTTTATAATTATGTCTTGGTACTATGACCGTTTCATCGATTTCCTCAATTAAGTCCTCTTGCGGTTTCTTGATGTGAGGGGGTTTATATTTTTGAGGTATCACGACTTGCGGGGGTGCGTGTACTTGAGGGGGTGCGTGTATTTGGACTTGGGGGGTCACGACTTGCGGGGGTGCGTGTACTTGAGGGGGTGTATGTATTTGGACGGGAACGGAAATTTGATGAGGCGCGTAACGAGGGGGTGTATGCGTTTCTGCTTCAACATTCCGTTTCTTAGTCTCGGGACGAGAAGAGGAGGTGTTTGTGCTTTGTTTTTTCCGTTTTAATTTCTTTCGCATTAAATTTAACGCATCGCTTTCGTCATATGAAGAGGAATCGGTTTCTGATGAGTTAACTATTAATTGCTTATGTGGAGCTGGATTTCCAGAGGTTGATGCTGTAGTTTCCCTTTGTCGGGTTGGAAATTGGTGAAATTCTTTTAATTTTTTGTTCTCGTGTGAATTCGTATCCGAGTGAGCTCTTTTCGCGTGTAATGGTAGTGAAATCGGATTCCTAGACAATGCGTCCGCGTTTGTGTTGTATTTCCCGGGTTTATATAAAATTTTGTAATCGTATTCCGCTAATCTAATTTTCCAGCGCATTAACCGAGACGTAGGATTAGAGAGATTTTGAAGCCATTCTAATGGTTTATGGTCTGTTATTAGATAGAATTTTCGTCCGTAAATATAAGGTCTGAAGTGAAAAACTGCATATATTATCGCCAATAATTCTCGTTCTGTAGGAGAATATCGTGTTTCGGCATCATTCAAAACGCGAGATGCGTAAGCTACCGGTAAATCTTTGCCTATTTCTCCTTGACTGAGAACCGCACCTACAGCAATACTTGAGGCATCTGTCGTGATGTTGAATACCTTGTCGAAGTCCGGGAATTGTAATATAGGTTCTTTGCAGAGAATTTCTCGTAAGGTTTCAAATGCCTTCTGTTGTTTGTAGGTCCATTCGAATTGATAATTCTTCCTAGTGAGATTAGAAAGTGGTCTTGCAATTTTTGAAAAATCCTTTATGAATCGCCTATAATATCCGCTTAGTCCTAGGAATTGTTTGACATTCTTAACCGTAGTAGGTGTTGGAAATTCCTTTACTGCTACTACTTTTTTCGGGTCAGGTTTCACTCCGTCCTCTCCTATTATGTGTCCCAAGTATGATACTTCTTTCTTCAAAAATTCACATTTGTCCGGTTGAAGGTGAAGATCTGCTTCTCTTAGTCTGTCCATTAGTCGTTTAAATTTAGTTGCATGTTCTTTTAATGTACTGGCGTATATGACAATATCGTCTAAGTATACGAACAGCTCTATTCCTTGAAGCCCGGTTAAGACTTGGTCCATTAGTCTCTGGAAGGTGGCTGGTGCATTTTTAAGTCCAAATGGCATTCTAGTGAATTCATAGTGCCCGTAAATTGTAGAGAATGCTGTTTTATGTTGATCGTCTGGATGCATTGGAATTTGATGAAATCCAGATGCAAGATCAAATACCGAAAAGTACTTTGCACTTCCTAACTGATCTAGTATATCAGTTATATTTGGCACAGGATAAGCATCTCCAATTGTTAGTTCATTTAATTTTCTAAAGTCAATTACGACTCTGGACTTTTTATTTCCTTGAGCGTCTTCTTTCTTGGGTACAATCCAAATTGGCGAATTATAAGGTGAAGTTGATGACTGTATGATTCCTTTTTCAAGCAATTCTTTAGTCTGTACTCTAACTTCTTCCTTATATGCTTGGGGATACCTGTATTGCTTTGTAAAAACAGGAACGTTGTTTTCTGTAATAATTCTATGGTATGTTTTGTTTGTTGCTTCCAGTTTTTCTCCTGGAAGGTAGAATCTGTCTGCATGTTCCTTTATTAGTTGTTCTACGCTGGCCCGTTCCTCTGAATTTAGGTGGTCCAACCGTAATAATTGTAGTAATTGGTGTGTTCTATCAGTTTTTTATACGTGGTTGTTGTTTCTTCTTCTGCAGGTATTTCTTCGAATTCTTCTAATTCAACGGATGGTACTGGTATTTTGATGTCCTTTGTGGATGTATTTATAGCAAAAAGAAATGCTACACCGTTGTTATTTGAAACCAGTGCATTTCCCATGTGTATGTTAGGGTGAATATTGATTTTTGGAATATATCCCGTTTTAGACTGTGTATTAAGCACTCGCACATATATTTGACTTCGTGCTCTCGCTGGTATCGTAATCATTTCTGGATCGATAAATGGAATAATTTCCATTCCAATTATTATCTCTGACTTCATATAGTCGATGGTTGCTCCGTTTGTTTGAAAAAATTCCGTTCCAAGTATTCCGTCTTGTTTGATAGGAAGATCCTCCACAACATGGATAATAATTTCCGTATTTAAAGTTCTTATTTTAATATATCCTATTGTACTAAGTAGGCCGTCCGTAATACCATTAAGGTCGAACAAAGTGTCCGTGTAGATTGGTATATTCGGTGAAACAGCACTTCTCTTGATGACATTTAAATCGGATCCGGTGTCGATCATCAACGTTGCGTGGTTCTCGCTGAATCCTACATCAGAAAGAAGGATGCTAGGAGGTTTCCTTATTTGCTCCGTTTTTAATCGAAGTATGGCCTGCCTACGTACCATACGGGGTTGTTTCTCTTCTTTTTCCTTCCTATCGAAGTATATCTTCTTTCTGCATTGGTCTATCGTGTGACCTCTAAATTTGCAATACTCGCAGAATACTTCTGGTCTTTGTACTCTTTCTGCATAACTTTTGCTTCGGCATTCTTGTATCGTGTGACCTGGTCTTTTACAGTAGTCACAGTACACGTTGGATTGAGGAGCTCTGTTCGTGTAACTTTGGCTTCTACAATCTCGTGTTGTGTGACCTGGCCTTCGGCAATTATCACAGTATACGGTAGATTGAGGGGCTCTATTCGTGTAACTTCGGCTCCTACAATCTTGTGTCATGTGACCTGGCCTTCGGCAGAAGTCACAGAATGTATCGTTCCACGCTTGGTTTCGTGCTCCGTTTTGTGTTCCGCTTCGACTCCTACATTCTTGCGTTGTATGTCCCGTTCTATTACATTGTTGACAGGTTTTTTGCTGCCAGTTGGTTCGTGAGATTCGGCTGCTGCAAGCGGTGGCAATATGGCCGTATCCAAGGCAATTCGTACACTGGTTAGCCTGTGTTATTCCTGCTGCTTCTCTTGCTCGTATCTGGTTTTCGTTATATTCTGCTTCAGCTTTAATGGCGACGTTGATAGCGCGATCAAGATTGCTGAAGGTGTATTCGTGTATTCTATTATGTATTTCGGTTCTTAATCCCGTTAGAAAGGCTTTAATGGCGTTCTGTTCTGCGGTTGTATTGAATTGTATTACATGTGTCGGTACCTCTACTGCATTGCAATGTTTAATCTGAAGTAAGAGATTGGATACGCGACTGCTGTAGTCTACCGTCGTTTCATTATGTAGCTGTGCTATTTTTGATAATTCGCCATATAATTGAATAGACGTATGTAATGGAGCAAATCGTGACTCTAATACCGAAATGAGATCATCGATTGAATTATAGTCTCCGCTTAATACTACTCTAGAAGCTTGTCCGAAAAGCTTATTCTTTATAAGTTGGACTAATCCATACTCTGCGTTCGGATTAACCATGCGCCGTGCATGTCGGCAGCTTTTTATAAACTGGTGTATCGGTATGTTTCTACCGTCGAAAGAAGGGACTGTGTCCGCAGTGTCGCGTAGGCTAATATGTGGTAATTGAGAATATGTACTCGTAGATGTATTCATATTAATCTGTGGATTTGAAGGTCCTGGAGTATTTACTGTAATGATTTCTGGAGTTTCTGTAGTCTCCTGAGTTTGAGTTTCTGTATTTATTGTGAGGTTAGCCATTGCTTCTCCAATTGTATTAGGCATTGTGAAGTTTTAAAGCCTCTGTAAAATTTAGAGAAAGAAAAAAATTTCTTGGAAAATACTCACTTATGGAGTGATTTCACTAACGAAATAGTTCTTCAAATTGAATTTTATCCTCTAAACGAATAAAATATCCCACCGCTGTCACCAAAAAATATCCGACCTGTAACGTTCGGCTGTTCGAGAACAACTGAAGGTTGAGGTCCCTGAGGGGAGAGCGGCGTCCCCTCAAGTATAGGATGGTGGGAGTTCTATTCTACAGACTAAAGATTTAAATCTAAGGCTTTTAAACTTAATAATGCTTATTTATTTAATAAATCAATAATTAATATAATTACAACAATGAAATAATAATTAATATAGCTTACAATCTACGATTAAATATGCTCTTTTTGGGTTTTTATGTTTTTCTGACTCTAACGCTACGTATTTTAAAATATATAGATATATGTATATTGCAGAGCTCGGCCGCTGCCGTTTCCGGAGCGAAGCTCGAATACTCTTGGCAATCTCTGTAGTAAGATCAGCCGCTACCGGGTCCGGAGCGATCTCGATTCTTTTGACAGAGTTCTGTTCTATGCTCTTCAGACCTTGTTTTTACCAAGCACTACAGCCGCTACCGGGTCCGGAGCGATCTCGATGGCTTTGTAAGAACGAGGTTCTATGACTCTCAAATGAGCAAACCAAAGAGGTGCACCAGTAACTTTTATACACTGGAGATCAGCCGCTACCGTTTCCGGAGCGATCTAGATCCCACTGGTTGAAACTTAAGCCGCCTCTAGATTTGAGCATTCGTTCGTCACTTGAGCGTATTCGTAGCTTGAATGTCCCGCTGTGCTGCGTGCGCCTCTATTTATACTGAGAAATTGGCGGGCTGGCGCATGCGCAGTGAATCGCTATCTGTTATTTTACGTTTTGCTTGCTTATTACATATTATTTTGTCTTGCGCTTTTACTAATACTTATAACTAATTATTCCTAATATTCTTATAATAATTGTTCCTCTAATATTTATCTAAATCATTAATTATATATAAAAGTCTTATAATATATTTACGCGGTAATAGAAAATAGGTTACATGGTAACGGAGATCGGTTCCTACATTACCGACTGTCGGTATCTAACGGTTTAAGTCCCCGTGGGACGTTACAAGACAGTAAGCGAAAGTAAGCCTTGTAAACACTGTAAGAACTCCCGGTGCTCGCGACGCAATATCGGCCGTTGCGATGGTTTGTTATAACTTGGATATTCACTGGATTAATGCAATAATTCGAGAGTTGTGTAGAATAAAAGCGTTATTTATTTAAACGCATATGAACATGCCATGCATAACTCATGAGATAGCGGTAGAAGTATTATAAAAAATGCGTGGGACGTTAAGCATTAGCACAAAACATTTATATAAACGGTATTAATAGTAGTATATATATATGAGCATGAAAAGCGTAAGAATTAGCAATAAACACGGTTGACGTGAATGCAACTAGCTCAACCAATGAGTATAAGCAAAAATAAACAGTTTAAATGAATAAGCGTTAGTAAAGTAATATAACGATAAGCATAAGTAAATAGTAAATGAATAAGCGAAGCAAAGTAATAAGATGAAAGCATATAACATAAGCAAAAGTAGATAAAAATAGAATAAGCGCTAGCAAAATAATGAGACGAAAGAATATACGCATAAACAAAATAAAGCAATAGGCGCTAGCAATGAATATCGATGGAAGTGACATGCACTCGTATAATGATTAAAAATAATGGTAATAATAGCTTACAATTGATGACGTCGAGGAATAATCCTTTTCGCTCACACACACACACACTGATTTTATACGAACTGGATTGATAAATGATTTTTGTATTGATGTGACACGTTAAGTGGCTCTTGCCGAACTAAAGGTTATAGATTATTGATTGATGCTTACAGAGCGAAGATGTTTACCGAACTAAAAAGCGCGCGGTCCATGTGGCGCTTGTATTTATATGGTGCGCTGGAATGTTTGGTATGCGAGGAATTTGAGGTATGCGCGATGAACCATGCTTCAGGTATGCGTTACGTAATTGTCGCGTGTTGATGAGTCATGCTTGAAATATGCGTTGCTATAGCATATTCGGAGGGTCTTTTGGGGCTTTGAAAAGATGTACTCAACCCATTGGATGGTTTTTAGAGGACCTTTGATTGGGGGGGGGGGGGTAGTGGAGTGCATTTGATTTGTAGAGAGGGGTGAGACGTGGTTTCGAGTAACGTGGGTTTTTGGGACGAGGGACTTGTTTGGGATTTAAATATGTGTGGGAGGAGATCGCGCCTCTAAGGCCGAAGAGGGGTAGGCGATTGCATAATTGATCATCTGGAGATGGGGACCGCTAAGGTACATCGTTCAGATAATCTGCTGTTTGGGAGAAAGGGGTAAGAGATGAGTTTTTAGAGGTAGGTGGAGTTGTGTAGTGAATGTTAGGGTGGTTGCTAGTCATGACCGCCCGAAAAATAGTGGGACGTCACAGCACTATCTCCAGATTTTATGAAAAATCTCCAAACAACAGAAGTTTTTATTTTAGGCACTGAAAAAGTATTTTACATTTCAATATTTTTGTCAAAAGATTGCAAATCATTAAAAAAAATATTTTCTTTTTGAAACTTAATGTGTTTCAAAGGAATTTAAAAAAAATAGATTAAAAGAGGTTAAGACAGATTATGTTCTAAATTTTGAAGTAGTTCAGACACTAAATATATAGGGTAAACGATACAGTTATTGCCCAGGGTACAGAAGTTGACCACTTCAAATTTCTGCCGCCATAGTCTAATGAACCTGCGCGTTTCCGCATTAAGCATGCACTTTGATCAGAAAAGACAGTTCTAGCTTTCGTTTTAACCAACAACCGATGATTTTAGTACACGCGTTCCGTCGTAAGATCGTCGGAAAGGAAAACTCGCAATTTCAACTCTCAAAGAAGGTAAGGGCTTAGCGGGCATCTTTAGAGCGGCGACTTCTTTAATGGCTGTATAATCATTGTTCAATTTTATTTGCCGTGAATGCCATTGATCATAATAGGTGACAAGGGCCCAATATTAACATTGGGCATATGTCCAGTCCTGTGGAACGTGATTATGTTGTGTTTTGGGGGGTGTTCAATAACTGGTTCGGCGAATGCACAGTAATACAGTTATTGACCACTCGTATTTTTCGTGCTGAAAGACCGCGATGAAAATTAATTTGCGTACTCGTAATGCACATAATAAAACTTTGTTTATCTTTTGTCAAATACGTGGTTGACTACGGTCCTTTGCTGTACTTTTGTTGTCTCAAATGTAGGGAAACAAAAATGAGGACGAGTGAGAGAGTCGTCTCTTTTATTTTCTTATTTAGAGGCAAAGAAAACGAGAAAGAAGGAGGAAGAAGAAGCGAAGAAAGAAAGAAAAAGGCAAAGAGAAGAAAAGAAAGTGCAGATGAAAGATTCCAAGTCTAAGAAGCCAAAAAAAGTGAATGAGGAGCCAATGAGACCGCGGCGAAGTGCACGGCACACGTCGTGAAGGGTGCACATAAAACTCACCCTGCCCCAAGACCATATGTCTTTGATTTTGGTATATTGACACATGGTTTTAATAAAAATGATTTTAAAGTAAAAAATATGGCATTTTCTTTTATATTTAGTAAGTGGTCAACAACTGTACCTGGACCGGTCAACAACTATGCCACGACCGGTCAATAACTATAATTTTGAATTATGTTTCTTTATAATAGCATAACATCGAAACTACTGATTTCTTCACAGTTTCTTTGCTGTTATAATCATCTTCGAAACTTCTCTTTTCGCCTGGTATAACGAAACTTCATTTATAAAATTCAAGTTACTTATTCCATAGCGTTTACCTAAATTGAAGCTCTTAGGTGGTCAACTACTGTATCGTTTACCCTACCAAGTATACCCACTTTTGTGCTGTTTTTCGTATTACATCCAAATCCACCACCAGTCAAAATTCAAATTATAATTTTTTCAAGGATAGGAAATGTTAACATGCTGTGAGGAAAAGGGGATACATTCAGTGCAAAGCATTCATGATATGAAAACATAATCGTGAAATATCAAGGTATTGCAATGTGGATCGAACAATAATATTTGTGCAATAAATGATTATAATTATATACGTACCAATTTCTGTAAGTATGTTGAACATAATCTTCATTCCAACGTTGACACGAAGGTTTTCCATATTTATATGCCACGTGCCAACTCGTTACATTGGGGACTCGCGCCCGGGGAATACCGGGAGTCCGGTTCGATTTTTGGAGGCATATCTTCCAACTTCTGCGTCTACGATTTGCGAAGGAGGAGTTTTGTCACGATCAATTATATTCAAGACTGTCGCATAAAACTCCACCTTCAAACGGATATTTGCAGGAAAACAATACCGTAAACTGGGGAACAGTGGCAGTACGGGGTAGCATTCAGGGATCCGAACCCTAACCCGTACCAGGTTCGGTACTCAGTATCGTAGAATAACCCGTGTTAACCGGGAACACAAGACATGTATAATCCGAGTAACACGGTTAGCCCGGTTAACGCGGGTTACAGTAATACGGTGAAAACTAGTATAATTGTAACCATGTTTCCAAATAGTAATCAATTTTATTTAAATATCAGACACTCCTTGGTAGAGTGATTAATGCAGGGGAAAGTAATATATATGCAAGGTCAAGGATTAATTTGGCCGCGCCGAATTCGCGAGCGTCTGCCGACGGTGCGGGTTTATGACCCTGTTGTTCGGTGCTTTGATAGTACCCATCGCACGGGCGAGACCGACTGTCGACCAGTTGACGGGACCGTACCTATTGTCTAAGGTGTCGAAAATATTCGAATGCTAAAAGATATTAAGGCTGCCGTCTCATTTTTGTTATGGTCCCAATCGATCGAAGCGTCCCCAGTAAACAAACGGAGTCTAATGAAACTACTGCGGTCGATAAAAAGAACTTGTACAGAGATGACATCTCCAGGTACTCTGGATAGACGAACTTTTGACGCATAGTTGCCACATCGTCTGTTCTCTTTGTCTCTGCCGCGCTGTTGCCACAGAGTTCTCTCTTTCTATCGAGAAGTCTTGAAGCAATACGGCACGAGAGCTACGTCCAGCGTCAGAGCCTCGCTGAACGTAGCAAAAATGAAAGATAGAGAGGTCCGGGAGTGTAAGAAGGAAAGATGGAAATATACCAAACTTGAAACAATTTGAACTACCTATCAGATTTCACATAAAATTTATTTGCAGAATTGAAAGTGTTACGTTCGGAACGTAAAATTTTTCTTTTTGGTCAGGGTATGCTTCAACAACGCCTAGCGTTATGGGAAATTCCTCGTTGATCATACTCCTACCTATTAATTAATAATATTTTTAATAGAACAAGATCCTTTCTTTGGAGCGTCGTCGCCTCGACGCATTGCCGTTCCACGAAATAGATAAGGCGGTGCTGACGCAGCGGCGTTCTCACGAGATAGTCGCGTTCGAAACGACCAGTGGTTCTCCTGTTGTACCGAATCCGTTCTGTGTAAGCGGCAGGGATGTATTTCAACAATGCCTTGCAGCATTGTGGGAGAGCCCTCGTTGAGAGCACCTCTGACCGTCGCGTTAAAAATGTAATATGACCACTAACGGCTACAGCAGGAATGCACAGACTGGATCATTTCTTAGAAGATTGACAGAATTGAATACCCTACATCCGGTGCAGGGAACTGCGCCTTCCTACGGTTTTGTCGCACGTGCGAATTATTAATTAATTAAAAATTGTTGTTAAAATCAAATGCCTACTACAATTTCTGATAGTCCAACGACTGTGGGATTTCCCTAGTCAGAAATTGTGTATGAAATTATGTTGTGAAATTATGAACATTGAGGGAGAGCCCTCAGCTGTGCGAAATTGTATGTTTTCCAAGATGTGGGAAGTATGTTTTCCTGTACGTGCGAATGTTCCGTAGAGATTGATCGAATATTTGAATCGGGAGTCTGATGGATAGGCGTGAACACACACACCGCCTCGTTAAGTAGACGGGCCCACGGTAGCGCGGCCGAGCGATAAAATGCAGCGTAAGCATTTTCGGTACGGACCCACTCTGGTCGTGGCCGAGAGCATGAAGCTGCGACACTCTGTGACGATAAATCGTGAGGTGCGTGTCGCCGGGTCCGCAAAAGTTTTAGAGCAGGAGTTCTCCGGGTTAAACTGTGTGAAAGACTCGACTTTGCGAAACAATTATTTTACTAGGCTTTGCGAAACATTTATTTATTTAAACTTTGCTTACGACATTAATTTATTAACTATAAACCAAAATTCATCATTCAGTTCGCTCACTTGAAATTGTTTTAATTCGCTCTATAATTCAATTCAGATCTATTCCGTAATATAACCAAGTGTGTGTTCGCGTTTTCATCTCTTTCTCTGATTTAGGTTCATCTTCGAAACGCAGGAAATTCTCCAACAATTCCAAGTGAAAACTAAAAGTATATTTCCGATATATAATTGACTGTCTGGTGAGTTGCACCTTTTATCTCTTTCTGTAAATCTTATTACATTGTAAATATTGGATCGGATATAACGATAATTTCTGACAATCAAAGCATTGTGGGATTCCCCTAGTCAGGAGTTGTCTCTGATTATTATTTTATGAAGTGATCCATTGAATATTTCCATATTTTGTTATGTGCTTTTGCTTTCATTCACTTTTACAATATTAAACCTTTATTTATCATAAATTCTACTCATTAATTACCTGTCTGATTCCTTTGAAAAGACCCGTATGGGTCTAGAGCACCAACGATCCCAAAATCTACCCCTTATCCTCTGATAAGGTATTTAGATAATTAAATAAAATAATTGACTGTTACGGGTGCGGCGGGCCTCCTTGCCATTCTATACGTAAAGACTACAAATTCTGATAATCAAATGATTGTGGGATACCCCTAATCAGAATTTGACTGTCTAAAACGCGCCGCTCGAACACCAAAGGTTGCGGCACGTAACAAAAGCCCGTTTCGTTCAAAGTAGTCCGATTTAAATTATTTTCTGTCAATTTAATCGGCAGAATCACTCTCATATTGATACGATGAAAAATAAAGAAATTCTGTTTCTGCATAATCGATGATACATCGCCGAGCAACTCCAGGCGACAGTTTAGACGGGTGAGCGATACAATGTCGCTCGACTCGAGCTTCGGGGGCCTCAAGAATGAAGGCCTTCGATTAAAAAAATTATTTGTGGCCAACGGATGAATTCCCGTCGAATAAACTGATTCATCCGTGGCGTTTCAAATAAAACTAACTCTGGGTTATTTTTACTCGACGACAAATAAAGATAAAGTCTCTTTAATTTGATAGTTTATTTCAATAATTTATGAAACAATACTAATTTGCGTATGGACTTCCGTTTCCGGTGCGAATGAGAGAGGTGTGAAAGAGAGTGCAGTGCTGGAAGTGGATGTGAGTGGAGTGTTGGAGTGGAGTGTAGAGGTGAAGGAGTTGGGAGGGGGAAAGGTGGAGTAGCAGGAAGGGAGGACAGGTCAGGGCGAAGGAAAGGAGAGAGGAGGAGTTAGAGGAAAAGGGCGAGAAGAGTAGTTGGAGGTTAGGTAGGAAAGCGGGTGAAGACAGGCGGTTTAGGCGCGGAGCGGAAGAGGTAGGTGGCGACATCGGGAGGTAAGGAAGAGAAAGTGACGGATAAGTGAAGAGCTAGGAGAAGGAATAGGAAAGGGGCGACAAAGGAGCCAAAGGAAACGAGGAACGAAAGAAGTGAGGGAGTGAAAAGAGAGAGAGAGAGAGAGAGAGAGAGAGAGAGAGAGAGAGAGAGAGAGGGCAGAAACAGAGAAGGGAAAGACTGTAAGGGATGGCTGACGAGAGGAAAGAGGGAGGGGCGAAGGAAGAAGAAGTTAAGAAAAAGGGCAGGCCTACGAGTGCGGAAAGATTCAAGCAGGAGAGAAGAAATAGTACAGGAACAATAGATGAGATACTGAGAAGAAAAAGAGAGAGACAAGAGGAGGAGATAAGCGTAGAGGACGAGAGGGAAAACGTGTTTGGTTCAAGCAAGAAAGTAGCGAGATCCCCGGTAGGGAAAGGAGGGAAGGAGGAAGGGGAGATAACGGAGATGCTAAGATATATGAGGAAGGAGATAGCAGAAAGTAGGGAAGAGGCAAAGAAAAGGGCAAAAGAGCAGGAGGGGTGGATAAAAAGAGAGATAAAGGAGTTAAAGGAAGAAATGAGGAAGAGGGGAGAAAAGTGGGAAAAGGAAAGGGAGGAGATAAAAAAGGAATTGAGAGAATTAGGGAAGAGGATGGAAAGGGTAGAGGTAGAAGGAGGAAGAGGAGGGAAGGGATTGGAGGAGAGGCTAGAAAAACTGGAGATAGAGGCGGAGGAGGGTAGGGTGAGAGGTGGGAAAAGGGTGAACGAGGAGATGGAAAAAAGGTTTAGGGAGTTAGAATGGAAAGTGGAGGGGAAAGAAAGGGAGGAGAGAAGGAAGAACATTGTGATAAGGGGGATGGCAGACATAGGCGAGAGGGAAAAGGAGGGAGTGGAGGAATTATTTAGGGTCATGGGGATAGAGGAAGGAATTGAAACGGTAAGAAAGGTAAGGGGGGAGGAGGGGTGGTGGTAGTGAAGCTGAGGGACGGGGAAACAAAAAGAAGAGTGATGGAAGCAAAGAAGGAATTGGCAGGCAGAAAAGAGAGAATAGACAATGACTTGACATGGCGGGAAAGGAAGATGAGGAGAATCTTAGAAACAATAGCAGAGGGGGAGAGAAGGAGAGGAAAAAGGGTATGGGTGAGATATGGTAGGATAATGATAGAGGAAGGATGGTGGTGGTGGGATGAAAGAAAAGAGGTGTTGAGGGACGCAAAAGGGAGAGAGTGGAGTAAGGAACCGTTAGGGAAATGAAGAAAGGGGGGCAGGGGGAAGAGCAGGGGAGGAGAATGGAGAAGGGAGGGTAGGAACAGGTAGGAAAGAGGAACCGAGGGCAAAGCAAGGAGGGAAGGCGAGAACGGGGTGGGAAGTAGCATGGCGGAATGTAGCGGGGCTTGGGAGGAAGGATAAGGAATTTTGGGGGAGATTATGTAAGTGGGACATAATAATAATGATGGAAAAATGGGTGGAGGAAAAAGGATGGGGGCTGATAAAGAGGAATCTGCCAAAGGGGTTTGTATGGGAAATGCAGACAGCAAGGAGGGATAATAATAAGGGAAGAGCACAAGGGGGAATGGTAGCGGGGATAAGGAAGGAATTAATAGAGGGGAGTAGGGGAGGGGGGATAAAAGTAGGGGAAGAAGGAATTATAGAGGTGAGGGCAAAAATAGGAGCAAAGGAGTGGTTGTTTGGAGGGATATACGTAAGTGGAGATTTGGAGAAAAAGTTAGAATGTATGTATGAATGGGCAGAGGGGAGAGTTGAAGGGGAGGAGATGCTAGTAGGAGGAGATTTTAACGCGAGGACAGGAACAGAGGGAGGGGGAACGATGGGAGAGGAGGAGGAAGGGAGGAGGACTTCAAAGGATAGAATAATGAATGCGGAGGGGCGAAAACTGGTGAGGTGGCTGGATGAACAGGGGTGGGTGCACAAAAGGAGATGAGAGAGGAGAGTTCACATATACGGGGGCCAGGGGAGAAACAGTCATTGACTATGTGATAGGAGAGGTAGGAATAAGGGATAGGATCGAGAGGTTGGAAGTAGGAGAAGGAGTAGAGTCAGATCACCACCCAATGATAGTAAGGATAAAGGAGGCAGGAAGAACTAGAAAAAGGGGAAAAGGAAGCAGGAAGACGCCAGTGAGGGGTGTGTGGAACGAGAGTGGGCGGGAGAGATTCAGAGAGATAGTGGCAGGGATAGGGGAGAAACAGGGATTAGGGCTAAGGGAAGAGCTGCAGGAAGGGTTGCGGATATTGAAAGGGGGATTAGGGGAGGGAGGGGGAGAAAGAGAAAAGAAGAGAGAGGGGTGGTGGGATGAAGAGTGCGCGGGAGCAAAGACGGAAGCAAGAAAGGCACTGAAAAGATGGAGAAAGGGTGGAGGGGAGATAGAGGAGTATAGAGAAAGGAAAAGGAAATATCAAAGAAAATGTGAGGAAAAGAAAAAGGAGGAAGCGGACAGGTTTATAAAAGAAGCAGAAGGGGTAAGAAGGGAGAGTGAGGTATGGGAAATAGTGAACAGGGGGAGGAAAACTAGGAAGGGGGTAAACGAAAAGATAGAGATGAAGGAGTGGAAAGAACACTTCATGGACCTGTTAGGGGGGGGGGGGTAGATAGAAAAGTAGTAAGGGGACAATGGGGGCAGAGAAGAGGGAATGAGACGGATGAGGTGGCGTGGGAAGAGGTAAAGAAAGCATTGGGGAAGTTGAAGGATAAGAAGGCCATAGGAGGGGACCAAATCCCAAACGAAGTATGGAGGTATGGAGGGGTAGAAGAGGTGCAGGTGTGGGCATGGAGGATAATAAATAGGGTATGGAGAGGGGAAGGGTGGCCGGAGGAGTGGAAAGAGGGGTTAGTGATTCCAATAGTTAAAACGTGGTAGGGTGTAGGAGTGGAGGAGTACAGGGGAGTAACGGTAATGCCAACGCTATATAAAGTATATGCGGCAGTGCTGGCGGAGAGGTTGGTGGTGGAGATGGAGGAGAAGAGAATGGTTCCAGAAAATCAAACAGGATTCAGGAGGGGGATGGGAACGATAGATAATATCTATGTACTCAACTACATGATAGGCAGAAGACTAGAGAGACAAGGAGGGAAAATGATAGCACTGTTTATCGACTTGAAGGCTGCCTTCGAATCTGTAGACAGGGGAGTGCTATGGAGGACGATGGAAGAGAGGGGGGTGAGTGAAGATTTAAGGAAAAGGATTGAGGAAGTGTACGTGGAGACTAAGAGCAGGGTGAGAGTGGGCGGAGAGGTGGGGGAGAGTTTCTGGTCGGCGAGAGGGGTAAGGCAGGGGTGCCCTTTAAGCTCACACCTGTTCAGCATCCTAACGGCGGACATGGAGGAGGAGTTAGAGAAAGGAGGATGGGGAGGGGTAAAGATTGGAGGAGAGAAAATATGATCGTTAGCGTATGCGGACGATGTGTTGCTGGTAGCGGAGGATGAAAGTGAGATGGGGGGAATGATAGGCAAATTAGAAAGGTATTTGGATAGGAAGAAGCTAACGCTGAATGTAGGGAAGACGAAAATAATGAGATTTGCGAAAGGAGGTGGGAGGAAGAAAAAATGGACTTGGAGGTGGAAAGGAAGGGAGATAGAGGATGTGAAGAAATTTACGTATTTAGGATACGAGATAGGAAGGAATGGGCGACAAGACGGGCAGGTGACAGATAGAGCAAGAAAGGCAGCGGTAGTAATGAGGCAAGTGTGGGGAATAGGAAAGAGAAAGTTTGCGGGAAGCGTAAAGAGGAGGTTGTTCCTATTTGATGCACTAGTGTGGACAGTCGCGAGTTATGGAGTGGAGATTTGGGGATGGCAGGAAAGAAAAGCATTGGAAGCGATGCAGGAAAGATTTATCAGGTGGGTGTTGGGAGTGGAGCGGATAACGCCAGGGTACATGGTGAGGAAAGAGACGGAGAGGCAGAAGTTGAGGATAGGGGCAGGAAGAAGGGCGTGGAATTTTGAGATAAGGCTGGAAGAAGGAGGGGGGAGTGGGTGGGCGAGAAAATGTTGGGAGGAAGTAATGAAGAGAGAGAACAAAGAGGGAAAAGTGTCCGCATGGGAGGAGGAGAGAAGAGAGTTTTATAAAGAAATAGGAATGGAGGTAGAGGAGGTGATTAGATTAAGGAAAAGGGGGAAGGAGGGATATGAGGAGATAGAGAAAAGATACAGAGAGAGAGACGAAAGGCAAACATGGGAAAGGATAAGGGAGTCCAAGTATAATAGATGGTACAAGTGGACGAGAGGGGAAGGGCTCCCGGAATATCTGGAAAAGGGCTGGAAGGAGGAGAGATGGAAAAGGATAGCAAGGTTCAGAGAGAGAAAAAAGGGCATGCAGAGTTTGTGGGTATGAGGAGGAAACGTGGGAGCACGTATGGGAAAGGTGCAGGGAAAGGGGAGACATAGGTAGTTGGCAGGAGAATGTAAGGGAGGTGTTGGGGGAAGAGGGGGGAGGAGAAGATTGGCTAAGAGCACTGGAAGAAGACAGGAACAGACAACAAGGGGGAGAAAAGGGAGAAGAGAGAGAGGGTGAGCAAGGATGAGAGAAAGAGAGAGATAGGGGGAAATGAGGGGGGGGAGGGGGGAAGAAAGAAGTGAAAGGAGAAGAGGAAGAGAGAGAGAGGAAGAGAGGAGAAGGACGAAAGGCAGAGAGTGAATGCGGAAACGGGGGGAAGGAAGGATGAGTGTGGAAAGAGTGGTATAAGGGACGGCGGAGGCGGGGGAGAGAGCGATACGTGGAGAGGGGGAGAGAGAAAGAGAGAGAGAGAGAAAAAATAGATAGTAGGACATGCGAGAGGTAGAAGGCGGCGAGCGGAGATATGTAAATATAGAGGTAGTTAGGGATAACTGTAAGGGGTAGCGGTAAGGAGTAATTGTAAAGGATAATTGTAAGGAGTAATTTTAAGTAGAGTTAAGTAGAGTTAAGGAAAGAAAATGTAAGGAAGGAGACGGATGTTCTTGTAACCCGAAAGGGAATCAATAAACATACATACATACATACTAATTTGCGTATCAATATCCCTTCTGAACTTCGCATTTCTGTAAGGACACTGGGCATCGCTCGCCGTCTTGGAAGGCGAGGTCCAGTAGGATGCGTAAGGGATACAATGTAAATTCCTGGCGTTCTCCCGATTAAAATCGTGTCAAATGTCATGTAAATCGGACTATTTTTAACGATGTTAGCTTGGGGCCACTTTCATCGGGACGACGGAATCGGTTGAAGCCATTTTCGCAAAAATCTGATGCGAAATGTAGAACGTGAAATTCGTCACTTCCACGAAACTCAGCGAGGCGCGGCATATTCACGGCATTGTCTTTAGGACTCTAGCGAGAGAATCACGATGTACAAACAGCGTATTAGTCAAAAACATTTTTTTAATAAAAAGCTTATTATTTGTGACTGAAAATAAAAGTGTCAACTATTGGTACACTGTCAACAACGAGTACAGTTACCTTATATTTAATTACCAAGTACAGTTCTAGAAATAATCCGATTTATACCGTGCTTGAACTCATTTTAATCTGGACAATCTCAGCAGTATGTTAATAGTGAAAACGTCACGTTTTACAATTTATTAATACATAATTCACCGCAAGGAACACTGTATGCCTCTCGAACCGAAATCAGAAGCTGCCGCCGAACAGCCCAAGTCTTCAGGCTCAAAGAGAGATCGCGCCGGTTCGGGTAAACACGCTGCCGAAAGTTGTTTGAAGCCTTCAAATAAAAGTCGAATAAACTACGGTTAAAGATCGAATAAACAAATTATTCTTCTTCGAATAAAGAAATTATCTTTCGTCGTCGAATGAATTCACATTGGTTCAGAACGGATAAACATAAAGTATCTTTTATTGGAGTTTATCAAGATATTATCTTTGCCCATCTCTGTTCTTCAGCCGCTTCGTCGTGATTCATTCAAGCCTCCGTGACGACAAAATAGTAATAGGGGAAATGCGGCAACAGCGCGATCCGACTCTCGATACGTATCGGCAACTATGTCTTTCCTACATTTATCGGTTAGCTTGGACTTCAACCGGTTCTGATGGTACATGGCGCGAATATACCATCAGCGCCGGTGACGGAGGAACCTTGAAGCTTCATTCTGTCATTTTTCGGGCTGTCCTGAGTACATGATTCATAAATTCATTATTATTTCCACGTACGGTGCTTATTAGCATTCAAACTCACCGTACCACCCTGCACTAAAGTCTACTGGAGGCAACTATACCCGCAAAAACTTTCTTCATGCCGATTCCAGGACGAAAGACGGTTGAAACGGTTTGTTTACTACATCCCGTATACGCAGGGTCGGCGAAACCACTGTGCAGGTTATACGCCGCATAAGGGCGCCAGCCGAAAGTGGTGCTAAAAAACTATATCACACGCTTATAATAAAGGAATCCAACTCCCACATAAACAAAATGTAAATATATTTATTTTTTTATTGCATCCCGTACAAACAGGTGCAAAAATTTGGGGGCGCCAAAAATTTACTTGCATACAGGCGCCAGCTAACCTCGCGTCGGCCCTGCGTACACGTCAGGCTGGTGCTACGTGGCTCGACTATACCAGTGGCGCCACCAACGGAGAAGCCTTGAAGCCTCATTCTGTCAGTTTTCGAGTCATAAATTCATTATTATTGCAACGTGCGATGCTTATTAGCATTCAAACGCACCGTTTCACCCTGCACTGATGTCTACTGGAGGCACCTATACCCGCAAAAACTTAATTCTTGCCGATTCCAGGACGAATAACGGTTGAAAAGGTTTCGCGTATACGTACACGCTTTTCCTAGCTTGTGTGAGCGTACGCACACATTCAAGGCCCGCCGAGACGGCAGCCTTAAACAATGGAAGCTATAAAGCGAAACGCGTACACGGTTGTAGAAAACATTGAAAGACAGAGTTCCGTTACGGGTGGACGATATAAACTACTTAAGATTAAGAGCTTGTACATTAGCGAGTACATGTATACCTAAATTCCGTTTCTAACAACCCTCTAAAATTAATCAATCCTGCATGCATTATGTACTCGTAGGTATATGTTAAACATTGTGTTTTTACTTGATCTGAATATTGCCTGTAGATTCACATATCACTGACTTGCCTCAAATGACTATCTAGACTATACTGTCTTATTGTATTAATTTACAATCCGTTAAACTTTCTAATAAAACTGGTTTGCACGCTGTCGGAATAATTATTGTAAAGGAAACTTGATCTTATATCTATCATTGTGTATCTAGAGACGCGGTAGCGTCTTGACGCCAAGTACAAGAAAGACACCCTGTATAAAACACCCTTTATAAATGTCGATCGACTGCCCCTGCCGTTTATCCATGTTCCGAGACCCTGCATATATATATGTCGACTGTCGCTACCGCTATCCTTTACTCGTCCCGAAAATATTCTAAAACTTATTTCATTATATCTCATCACTCCTGCAATATTTTTTAAATTTAAAGGCATTTTCCTTATGTAAACCGCATATAAGCTTTCGAATAAGACCAATTCCGAAAAAATCGGTCCACGCATGCTAGAGATATCGTAATATCGTCTCATGGATTGTCAGAAATGGTAAGAGAAAAGTTTTCTTCTCCAGTCGAAAATTCGTCAACCAAATACGTATACTACGCGTTACACACACACACCTATCAGTTTCGCACACATGTTTCGTTCGTCGACTCTCGGGATCATTCCGCAGAGAATATACCCTTATATACCCTTATACTCTTATGTACATACCCTTATACCCTTACACCCTTATACTCATATATATTCCCTTACACCCTTATAATCTTATATATACACCCTTCTATACCTTTATTATAACTTTACACCATTATATACCCTTATACCCTTACACCCTACTCTTATATAATCTTACACCCTTATATACTCTTCATACTCTTATATACCCTTATACTCTTACACCCTTATATACCGTTATACCTTTTTTTTTTTTTTTTTTTTTTTTTTTGAAGAGGGGGAAAATGCATTACGCATACCCCGACGTTTAATGTCGGGGTTATGTGGGACTCCCCGCCTATAACTAGGCGGGATACCCACTAAAAACCCCCTCTGGTGGTCTCCACCAGGGGCCTCATGGCGGCGCCCGGAACTTCTGATGTAGTCCGTCGGGCGCCGCTATCATGTCTGATGAGGCCCCGCTAACACCCCCCACTCCCAAGCTATGTATTTGGGAGGGGGGAAACCACCACATGGGCTGCCACCCTGGTTTCAGGGTGGGCGCCCCCGTCATCCGACGGTGCACCCCGTATCAAACGGGGTGCCGCGTGCCGCGATATAAAACTTAAAGTACCTTAAGAACTAAGCCTATAAAACGTCTACGAGCTAGATTAAAATATGCATAAAATACTAAAATAAAACTCTTAAGACTAGGCTAAAACAACGCGATCGGTTCCCGTCATGGGGACACCGCTGGTAGGGGTTAATCCCCTCCCTCGCCATCAGCGGGGGCCGACCCTCTTTCTCTTCCTGCCGAGTCTGAGACGCGTGCGAGCCCTATTGGCCGCGGCCTCACGGGCCAAACGTCCGCGCTCAGCTCGCAGGAGGCGGTCGGCCTCTGCATCCGCTCGTTGGCGGTCCCCCATGACGGAGGCCGCAAACTCCGTGAAAGCGGCCCACTTCTCCGGGGAGGACGTGGCAAGGGACACCAACGTGGAAACTTCCACTGGTGCCCCCAGGCCGGCGGCCAGCACCTCGCGCTGGGGGGCGAGCACCGGGCACGCGGTGAGCACGTGCTCCGCATCATCCCGGGCCGCCCCGCAGTCCAGACACGCCTCGGAGGGTACCTTCCCGATTCGATGTTTGAATCGTTGGAAGCACCCGTGCCCACTCAGCAATTGCATGGACCAATAGTCCGAAATTACTGAGGGGCCCGAGGCGTCGACGAAAGTGCTGACCGCAGGGATAAGGCGTCTCACCCACCCGGTGGGTGGGGACCTATCCCACTCGGCCTGCCACTCCTCCATAGCAGCTGACAACGCAGCTGCTTTGTGGAGGTGGGCCCGCGTCTTTAAAACCGCCGGATCGCCGCCAAGGGTGGGGTCATCCCTGTCCCGCGCTTTCGCGCAGAAAATCGCGCGCCCCATTTTGGCCTTGATGTACAGCGGCATTCGCCCTGCTAAAACGCAGAGCGAGGCGAAGGACACAGTCCTAAATGCCGCCATACATCGGATCAGGGCCGTGCGCTGAGAACGACGGAGGATGGCACGCGGCCCCTCCTTCTCCAGCTCCACGGCCCAGACCGGCGATCCGTATAAAATCACGGACTCCCACACCGAGTAATAAAGCCTCCGGGCGTAGACGGATGGGCCCCTGGTGTTAGGGAGGAGCGCCGAAAGCGCTCCCGAGACCCTATCCGCCCTCGCAGAGACCTCTCCCAAATGGGTCCGATACTTGCGGAGGCAGTCAAAAACTACCCCCAAATACCGGACCCTGGCCGCCGTGGTGACATCGGCATCCAGGATCCGAAGACTGACCGTCCTCTGGATCCTGTGGCCAGTCAGGAGGATGGCCTCCGTTTTCTCCGCTGCCAAGGAAAGGCCGGTTTTCCTAAACCAGGCACCAATCCTCGGCAGCAGGAAAGCCATCTGCGCCCTGACTTGGGAGAGGTCCCTGCCCGAAAACAGAAGGGCGAGGTCGTCTGCGTACGCAATCGCACGCACCGCCCCGCCCCCGCCCAGCTCCGCGATGAGGCGGTTCAACTCGGTGAGGAGTCCGTCGTACACGAGGTTCCAGAAAAAGGGCCCTAAAACGGACCCTTGTGGAACCCCGGCGAAAATAGCACGGACCACGATGCCCTCGTACGAGTGCACCGTGATCCCGCGGTTGTTAAAATAATCCGCGAGGAGCGCCCGAACAAATCGATCCACCCCTCTCCTACTCAACTCGTCCAGAACGACGTCCCAACGAAGAGTGTTGAACGCGTTCTGAACGTCGAACGAGAGGAGGAGGCAGATTCGATTTCTGGCCCTGGAGTCATCGGCAAACCGAGCTACCTCGGTGGCCGCCTCCATGGTGCCGACACCACGGCGAAAACCGAACTGGTTCGGGTGGAAAGGGTCCCTGCCGAGCTGGAATTCCAGAATCTCCTTCATAACGTACTCCCAGACCTTTGATAAGGCTGGGAGTATGGAGATCGGCCTATAGGCCCTCGGGCTTAGGGGATCCTTACCCGGCTTCGGGATCAAGATGACTCTCGCCATCTTCCACGAAGCCGGGATCACACCCCGCACCAGTGTGTCGGACACCATCTCGCGTATCAGCTCTTTATTGGCCCTGGCCACGCAGGCCACGACCCCCGACGGGACTCTATCGAGTCCGGGGGCCTTGTTGGGCTTGATACGCGAGAGGGCACACTCGACCTGCTCGGGCGTCACCTCCGGTCTTTCTCTCCAATACGCGGAGAGGGGTCGCATGGAGGGGGGGGCCTGTGCACGCATCGGCCCAACCGTTGGAGTGGGGGAAGAGGGCGGAAGGGGAGGGGGCGGGGCGGTGGCAAACAGGGTATCAACTACCCTGCCCACCTGCTCCCGCGTCAAAACCATATTTGGCTTACGCCCCCCCAGCCTAGCCATAACGATCTTATATGGCTTCCCCCACGGATCGCCGTCCACCGTGCCATACAGCTCCCTCCAGAGCCTCTCCTTGGAGCGCCAGATCAAGATCTGAACTGAGCGCCTGGCCAAGGAGAAGTCCCGCCTCAGTTGTTCGAGGCGGGGGGAGGAAGGATCTAATTTCCTCCGGCTTCTCTGGAGCAGCCTACGGGCACGGTGCATCGCTTTCCTCGCCTCAGCGATGTCCGCGTTCCACCAACGATTGGGCTTCCGGGTCCCCCGAGGAAGACACCTCTTCCTGAGGACCCGGGCACTGACCCCCTCAAGGAGGCGCTGAAGTCCCTCCGCCCGCGGAACCTCGTCCGTAGAACCGGACGGTTCCGGCGGAGGGGGAGGGGCCTGCTCGCCCGCAGGCGTGGCTATGGAGGTGGGCGGAGTCGGGAGGGCGTCCCGCAACTCGCGGAAGCCCTCCAAAATCGACTCCGGGGTAACGTCCTTCATCACGTAAGGTGTCCAGCCGTCGCCTGGTGGTCGGCGAGCCACACCCGGTTTAGCCAGGGTGTGGCGGACATAAAGATGGTCGGAGGCAGTGTAGTGCCGAAGCACCTCACTCCTCCGAACCCTCCCGGCCAGACTTCTGTCAACAGACAGTACGTCGATGAAGGACGACCCCCTGCCCCCCCGGAACGTAAAACGGTCCCGGAGTCTTATGGGCACAAGACCCAACCTCGCCAATAGTGCCATGCAGGCATGGCCCCTCCTGTCAGCAACCTTCCCCCCCCCCCCCAGGCAGGGGATTTGGCGTTCAAATCCCCCGCGAGGATGACCCCTCTCCCCGGGGTAGAAAGCGTTAAAACTATCTCCTCGAGCTCCTCGAGGTACTGTAAAAATGCGGGACCTTTCCTGCTCGGCCGGCAGTAGCAGCTCACCACGACCGTGTTATCCACGATCGCGGTGGCTATCCCCTCGGCTGCGATAGGGGGGGTAAGGGAGGCGAACCTGCCCTTAAACCCGGTGACCCAGATCGCTGCATCCCCCGTGGCATCTCCTATCCACTCAGGTAACATCCTGAATGGTTCGGAGATGATCACGAGGTCAACCCCAAGCAGGCAGGCATTATGGATCATTAGATCCTGAGCCAGCCTGCATCTATTGAGGCTAATCTGCAGGACCTGGGTCATCAACCGGATTTACCTGGTCTTGACCCCCCCGCAGCCGAACTCGCCCTGATGGCTGGGCAGGCCAGCGACGCCGTGACATGCGCCGCTTTTTGGCCCTTAACCCCTGCCGCCGAACAAATGAGGCACCGCGCCACGCCCTTGCACACCGCAATGGCGTGGTCGGAGGCCCCGCATCTCCTGCAGAGTTCCTTACCCTTGGGGACCGTGGGGCAAGATGCCGCCAGGTGCCCCAGTTGCTGGCACGCGAAACATCGCGTGCTCCTAACCAGGGGCCTAGCCCGCACCACGGTCAAACCCGTCCTAAAACGGACGGGCTCCGCGCCCTTAGGGAGGGCGGTGGTAGGAACTTCTACCACCGCGGTCTGCGTCCCACTCAGAACCTGTCTGAGTGATCGGACCACAAGCCCGATTCCCCCCACCTTAAGGGCCGCGCCCAGGTCCTCGAGGAGCCTCGGGGCATCGACCATTGGGTCAATGTCCCGGATTTCCACCACCGTTTTGTCCTGAAGGGAGGAGCAGGACACCTTCCCAGCCGTCAGCCTCGTGAGCTCGGCTGCCACGGTGGCCGCGCTCACCTTGGGGCCAAGCTCCAGGAGGACGTGCCCCAGGCGCGTGCGTTTAACGGCCTTGACGTCTGTCAGGGCCGCCCGCCCCAGGGTCACTGTCGTCCTGTAGGTGTCCAAGTACACCCCCCCCTCCGGGACCCTAACTAAAACCGCCTCCGGGCGAGATCTTGGCGGTCTCTTCTTTTTCTTGGCTGCGGCCTGCCCCCGAGGAGCCGCCGCCTGCGTAGGGGCCCCCGCAGCCCGGACACCGGTGCGGGGGGTACCCACCTTCTTGGTCGGGGCGGTCGTCCCCGGCCTATTCCCACTCGGTGGGGGGGGGGGGGGTCGGGGGGTACCGCCCTTAGGGCCCGGCCTCGGTGACGCCCCTGGCGGCGCTTTGGTTCCCGGGACCCCACTCAGGGGGGCGGCCGTCCCCTTTCTCCCCTTCTTCTTCTTCCTCCTGACCTCTTCAAACGGACGGTCACCATCCCCACCCTCCCGGCCCGTGGCCTCGGTGAGTGGGGGTTGAGGATCACCCACAACCTTCGCAGAAGGCACCAACCCCTCCTCCCCGAGGGGAGGTGGGGTGTGGAGAAGCCTCGGGCCCATCGGCTTGGGCTTATGCCCACCCGCTACGGCACCGGGTAGGAGGGCCTCCGAAAAGAGCCTCTTCTTTAGGCCCGGTGCCGCTATTGCCTCGTTGGGGGAGGTACGGAGCCTTTTCCCCACGCCCTTGGACGGGGGGGTTTTCCCCCCTTCCCAAGCGGGCGAAGCTTGCCCCCCTCTACCACCTCGGGGATGTCGTCCGGAGCCTCCTCGGGGGCCGAGATACCCGGTCCCCTAGGGGCACCAACTCCTCCGTCTGGGAGGCCCTCTCCACGGTCGTAACCGCCACCCTACTAGGGGTGACCAGGAGCCTGGACTGGACAAGTCCCCTCGGCTGGTCTTTGGCCGGTTTGCCCCTGGCCTTTGCCGCCCCCGCCTCATGAAGCGCAAGGGCCTCGGTCACGGCCGTTGACGCCGCTTCACACTTTCCGACAATGCCATCGGTGAAGGAGGCTACACTCCCCTTCGTGGCATTGCCGGAGATGACGGCGGCCTTAAGGCCCTTACACTCCCTGATCAGCTCCTTGAGCAGGGAGCCTACCTCCTCCAACCGGCCCTCGAGCTTCTGCTCGGGAGTCCGGCGTTTGGCCCGCGGCAGAGCCTCGGACCTCGCCGTCGGCGGGGGAGGGGGATTGGGGACACGGAACCCTGATACAGGGCCCCCCCCAACTCCCACCTCCCCACCCAGAACCCCAAAGCTCCTGGTAGTCGGGGCGCCTTTATCCGTCCCCGGTGGCCCTGAAAAGGGCCGTTTCGTGGGGACTACCCCTCCGTTAAAACCGCCCGTAGGCGCCTCCGGTGGCCCTGAGAAGGGCCGTTTCCCGGGGTCTCCCCCAGCGTTACCACCCATCGGCGTCTCCAGTGGCCCTGAGAAGGGCCGTTTTCGGGGATCCTCCCCCTCGATTTTCCCCTCAGGGTGATTAGTCCCTCCCCCCGCATCGGGCGTCACCGGCTGCATCCTCGATGCTGCCACCGCCCTGCCCGTGCCGAGGCCCTCCGACAGCGCCCTGCGCTCCGGAGGTGTCCTCGCCAGGGTCCTACCCCTTACGATACCCGTATTAGCCGGGGTAGGGGGGGTCTCCGGGATCACCACCGCCGCGGTTCTACCCTTGCTAGTGGGGGTGGAAACCGTGACCCCGGCATCCTCCAATCTCGCGATCCTGTGTCGCCACACCTCAAACCGCTCCGCCGCCGACATGCTTTCACCCCCGTGCGCAGCCTCTGGGGACCCATCCCCCAGAATAACGAGGGGGGGTGTCCCCTCGGGCTGCCCACGGGTCCCAACCGTTCCCAAATCGACATCCAATGGCTTGCCAGGTCCTGCCGCTGTCGCTTCTTCCCCGGAGTGCAATGGCGGTAATATACCGCCATCCGGGGTGGCACCGGCCCGCCGCATCGGCACGGTGTCATCGGACTTATTCAAACCCTGACTGCTGCCGACATCGCAGACAGGGGCTGACCTTATGTCAGTATTCGCCGAGGTTTCATCCGAGGCTCGGCTCATATTGGACATTAAATCATGAATTGTCTTAAAGGGCGACGGCCCCACCGCCCAGCGGATTTCGCCCAACTCGACCCTGGTTTTATGGTCCTGCAGCAGATCAGAGACGACCCCAGAACTGCTGGGTCTAAACCCACCCCGTAGAACCCCACCCTCCCTGGCACCGAACAAACGTGCGGGCCACGCGCAACTCGCCCTCCCCTAGACCGCCGAAGACAAGGGGCATATGGCACAACACGGACAACACACAAAACACACCACACACACACACACACACACCACACACCCCTAGTCGCGAGCTTCGGAGCTCCCCCCGTCCCCGGAGGGCCCCGCCCGCCCCACCACAAGAGGCGGTGAGAGGGGAGGGAACCCCCGAGGGGGGGGGGAGCCTAACATACACTCCGAGCTCAGGAGATGGTCGTGACGTATCATCGGGGAGGGCGCAAGAAGGAAAAATGAAAGGAAATAAGGGCGGGAGGGACACGGGGGGGGAATCGGCTATTACAATGGGGGGATCGCCAGGCCCCCCCAAGGGAGCTGGTCCGCGGTGGGGCCTTCGGTCACCACGCGGGGTTTTTAAGCCCCGGGGATCCCTTATAGCACCCACTAACCGTCATGCTCCACCGACGCCGACCCCCGCGGTCCGGACCCTGCTAGGTGCCCGGCCCCCGGGAGCCTGCGCCAGCTTCGCACTTCGGCCGTTCTCCTATCCGCCACCCGGAGACGCGCTCGGTCGGTGCTCAACCTGGATCGGCAACGCCGATCCAGTCCCTCGTTCCCCTTTACGGGGATTGAGGAACAGCCGAGATACCGTTATACCTTTATACTCTTATATACACTAATACTCTTATATACCCTTATATCCTTACATCCTTATGCCCTTACATCCTTATGCCCTTACACCCTTATATACCCGTATACCCTTATACACTTATACCTTTATATACCCTTATACAGGGTGTCCCAAAAATGCTGCGGTTCCTTAAAGGGGGTGATTCGGGGGGTGATTGCAAACAACTTTTTCCTTTGCGAAAATGCCCTCCGAGGTTTCGTTAACGAGATATTAATAAAAAGCACCGACCAATCAGAGCGCGAGCCTTCCGCTGGAGGTCCCGCGCTAGCGTGGCCGCGCGCCGGGCCGCGCGGCGACTACGAACAAGCAAGGCGGCATGCATCGAAGGAAATTGCGTAGAATGGCAAATGAAAAAGACGTAACAAAAAAATCGAACTTTTGCCATGGTTTGTTTGCCATTTAAAGTGAATAATGAATAAAGGATAAATGGATGAAAATCACGTGTAACGTAAAAAGACGAATACACATTTTTTTTAGAAGATTCGAAAATAATAATTATTTGAAGTGGGAGGATAAGGAATACGTAAAATTCCTTGTGTTAATAACATATCCACGAAAAGGTAATGTAACAGGAAATTAACGAAAAGTGATCGTAGTTCGTTATTGTGATAAAAATCCGTAACTCAATAACGGCCAGCACTGTTGCTGATAACGAATAAGTCTGTTTAAAAAGGCCGAATAAATATTTTCGTACGAGAATTTTGAGAATTATCGCCGGAAATAAGCCATAGCTTGCGTTAAATTTAAAAATGAATGATCACCATTAAAGTAACTAAAACTCACCCTTGTAGAAAATTCACCTGCAACTTGAAAACTTGTGTCACTGGCTCACTGAACCGATCCTGGTCATCGATGGACGAGCCCAGTGCACAGCTGATCCCAGGTATACGACACTACCCAAAGTTAAGGGTCGCAATGTCAGGTGCGTCCAGGTCAACGTACCGAATATTCACTTCACTGCACGGCTACTAACACTGATCACTTAATGTACTTTTCATGGAACGTGTTGTTCCTACGTTATAAAAATTGGTGGAAATGAATTTTTACTTGGCGTTCGAAGCCGTGGGTAATCTTGCGTCCTCGTTGTTCGGGGGGTACACACAGAACATCGCGTAATACTCTTGAGCAGAGAACTTTTGACTGCGACGCGATTGTTGACTGCAGACTGACAAGATTTTTTCCAAGCGACTTCTTCTACCCCCAAATAGTTTCTCTCGTTCCATTATGAGTTGACCCCCACCAGGCCAAGAGGCTTCAGGTAAAAAGAAGCCAGCACATTTTCGGAACACACGTGTTTTGCAGAAGTGCAACGAAAACTTTCACAAAAGCCCGCGCTCCGTCCTTCTACTGCCAATGTACCCATTGCTTCGAGATAGAAAACAGACACCACGTGTATCGGTTCGAAAGGGTCCGAAGGGAAGAGACGCAGAAAGTCTTCGAGTTGCTATAAAGAAGAAAATGCATACCATTCCTGTTTCCCCTTTCTGACACCCTGAGTTCACGTCTGCTACGAGGCGGAACCAATTAAGTCATAAATTATCCGAAACTGTAGGAAACCGTTCTCTACCGTCGACTTGCGGGACAATACGGTCATAAACCGCGACCCTGGCGAAATGCTCTGGCTGATCAGCCTGATTAATTTTGGAGAACTAGAAATTACAGAGTATTATCCAGCATCAATACGTCTCGCCGAGAGACACAGGAAAAGAAGGGATAGTCCCGCCTGCTTCGTCCTACCCTCAAATTAAAGACGGATCCCTTATCTCTCGAGTATAAACACGTGCTCGAATTTCAAAACACAATCACGCATCGACGTATTCGGTGCGACAGACTGTGGGCTTGAGGTCCGATTGGCCCCAAACTAACCAATCTGCCCTGGATCCCTCCCAAACGGCCACTGTCCTGAAGAGGCCCTCTTCACAGCGATATCTCCTCCACAAGGCCCACCTTCTCTCGCACGGAATACGTCGACGCATGCTTTTGTTTGGAAATTCGAGCGCGTGTTTAGACACGAGAGATAAGTAGGCCCAAATGGTTAGTTCAGGACCAATCGAACTTCAAGCCCGCCTTCTCTCGCACGGAATACGTCAACGCGTAATCTCCCTGAATTGGGGGACAATCCGGGACATGTATTATCCCGATGCCAGAAGACATCGAAATGTCCTTTACCGTTTCACGTCGAGGTCGCGGTTGTAAAAATCAGAAAAAGTACTACCACATTCGCTGATATGTTTTCTGTAAATTAAGCTTATTTCTAGAGTAATGCAGCTGATATTAACGTCGCAGTAACCTGTTAAAGGCAATGGTGCGCCCCGTCTCAGGTAAAGCACCCGCACGCGATTACAGTCAGCTGACCGTACCGCTACCATCCCACATTTCTTCAGTGAGGTCAAAAAACAGATTGACAGAATTTCAGGAGAATTTTACTAACCCACTCTTGGCCAATGATACTGTTTTTATAATAATCAGATTTATAAGTTATGAAAACGTTATGATCATTTCGTTATAAAATTTATTATGAGGCTAAGTCAGGAAACGTACCACGGTGGTGCTATTGACAGTGCGTTTCGTTTCTATCCTCTCCGCCCTTCGTTTCGTTTGTAAAACTCATTTCGTATACTAAGGGGTTAATCGGTATACTGCTTCATTATCGGGTGGGACAACATGGTGACCGGGGCGCACTGTTCTCGATTATAAAAACAGTATCATTGGCCAAGAGTAGTTAGTAAAATTCTCCTGAAATTCTGTCAATCTGTTTTTTGACCTCACTGAAGAAATGTGGGATGGTAGCGGTACGGTCAGCTGACTGTAATCGCGTGCGGTTGCTTTACCTGAGAAGGGGCGCACCATTGCCTTTAACAGGTTACTGCGACGTTAATATCAGCTGCATTACTCTAGAAATAAGCTTAATTTACAGAAAACATATCAGCGAATGTGGTAGTACTCTTTCTGATTTTTACAACCGCGACCTCGACGTGAAACGGTAAAGGACATTTTGATGTCTTCTGGCATCAGGATAATACATGTCCCGGATTGTCCCCCAATTCAGGGAGAATACGCGTTGACGTATTCCGTGCGAGAGAAGGCGGGCTTGAAGTTCGATTGGTCCTGAACTAACTATTTGGGCCTACTTATCTCTCGTGTCTAAACACGCGCTCGAATTTCCAAACAAAAGCATGCGTCGACGTATTCCGTGCGAGAGAAGGTGGGCCTTGTGGAGGAGATATCGCTGTGAAGAGGGCCTCTTCAGGACAGTGGCCGTTTGGGAGGGATCCAGGGCAGATTGGTTAGTTTGGGGCCAATCGGACCTCAAGCCCACAGTCTCTCGCAGCGAATACGTCGATGCGTGCTTGTGTTTTGAAATTCGAGCACGTGTTTATACTCGAGAGATAAGGGATCCGTCTTTAATTTGAGGGTAGGACGAAGCAGGCGGGACTATCCCTTCTTTTCCTGTGTCTCTCGGCGAGACGTATTGATGCTGGATAATACTCTGTAATTTCTAGTTCTCCAAAATTAATCAGGCTGATCAGCCAGAGCATTTCGCCAGGGTCGCGGTTTATGACCGTATTGTCCCGCAAGTCGACGGTAGAGAACGGTTTCCTACAGTTTCGGATAATTTATGACTTAATTGGTTCCGCCTCGTAGCAGACGTGAACTCAGGGTGTCAGAAAGGGGAAACAGGAATGGTATGCATTTTCTTCTTTATAGCAACTCGAAGACTTTCTGCGTCTCTTCCCTTCGGACCCTTTCGAACCGATACACGTGGTGTCTGTTTTCTATCTCGAAGCAATGGGTACATTGGCAGTAGAAGGACGGAGCGCGGGCTTTTGTGAAAGTTTTCGTTGCACTTCTGCAAAACACGTGTGTTCCGAAAATGTGCTGGCTTCTTTTTACCTGAAGCCTCTTGGCCTGGTGGGGGTCAACTCATAATGGAACGAGAGAAACTATTTGGGGGTAGAAGAAGTCGCTTGGAAAAAATCTTGTCAGTCTGCAGTCAACAATCGCGTCGCAGTCAAAAGTTCTCTGCTCAAGAGTATTACGCGATGTTCTGTGTGTACCCCCCGAACAACGAGGACGCAAGATTACCCACGGCTTCGAACGCCAAGTAAAAATTCATTTCCACCAATTTTTATAACGTAGGAACAACACGTTCCATGAAAAGTACATTAAGTGATCAGTGTTAGTAGCCGTGCAGTGAAGTGAATATTCGGTACGTTGACCTGGACGCACCTGACATTGCGACCCTTAACTTTGGGTAGTGTCGTATACCTGGGATCAGCTGTGCACTGGGCTCGTCCATCGATGACCAGGATCGGTTCAGTGAGCCAGTGACACAAGTTTTCAAGTTGCAGGTGAATTTTCTACAAGGGTGAGTTTTAGTTACTTTAATGGTGATCATTCATTTTTAAATTTAACGCAAGCTATGGCTTATTTCCGGCGATAATTCTCAAAATTCTCGTACGAAAATATTTATTCGGCCTTTTTAAACAGACTTATTCGTTATCAGCAACAGTGCTGGCCGTTATTGAGTTACGGATTTTTATCACAATAACGAACTACGATCACTTTTCGTTAATTTCCTGTTACATTACCTTTTCGTGGATATGTTATTAACACAAGGAATTTTACGTATTCCTTATCCTCCCACTTCAAATAATTATTATTTTCGAATCTTCTAAAAAAAATGTGTATTCGTCTTTTTACGTTACACGTGATTTTCATCCATTTATCCTTTATTCATTATTCACTTTAAATGGCAAACAAACCATGGCAAAAGTTCGATTTTTTTGTTACGTCTTTTTCATTTGCCATTCTACGCAATTTCCTTCGATGCATGCCGCCTTGCTTGTTCGTAGTCGCAGCGCGGCCCGGCGCGCGGCCACGCTAGCGCGGGACCTCCAGCGGAAGGCTCGCGCTCTGATTGGTCGGTGCTTTTTATTAATATCTCGTTAACGAAACCTCGGAGGGCATTTTCGCAAAGGAAAAAGTTGTTTGCAATCACCCCCCCGAATCACCCCCTTTAAGGAACCGCAGCATTTTTGGGACACCCTGTATACCGTTACACCTTTTACCATTTACCCTTATACTCTTTACCCTTGCACCCTTTACCCTTACATCCTTTACCCTTATACCCTTTACCCTTATACCCTTTACCCTCATACCCTTTGCCCTTACACCCTTTACCCTTGCACCCTTTATCTTGCACCCTTCACCCTTCACCCTTGCACCCTTCACCCTTGCACCTTTCACCCTTGCACCTTTCACCCTTGCACCCTTCACCCTTGCACCCTTCACCCTTGCACCCTTCACCCTTGCACCCTTCACCCTTGCACCCTTGCACCCTTGCTCCCTTCACCCTTGCACCCTTGCACCCTTGCACCCTTGCACCCTTCACCCTTGCAACCTTCACCCTTCACCCTTGCACCCTTCACCCTTGCACCCTTCACCCTTCACCCTTGCACCCTTGCACCCTTCACCCTTGCACCCTTCACCCTTGCACCCTTCACCCTGGCACCCTTCACCCTTGCACCCTTCACCCTTGCACCCTTGCACCCTTGCACCCTTGCACCCTTGCACCCTTCATCTAGAGACGCGGTAGCTCTGTAAAAATCACTCTAAAAAAGAAGTGAGATCCCCACAAAAACTTCAAGAAAGTAAAAAAATTACGCCAAGTACATCAAATCAAGTAAATCACAAAACATAGAAGATAATAATAAATACAAAATTAAAAAAAGAAGTGAAATCAAAATGAGCTGCCAGTACATAAAGATGCTTCCCAACTGCACTTTAGATGACACAACTACATATGCACAGGTAAAATTCCATTACTCATAATGGCTATTTATACAAAGAAAAAATGTATTAAATAATATTAAGCAGATATATTTTTATACAAATAAATATTTTAATACGAATAAATATTTTATTCAAAATACTTGCCGCTGCGAAACCGAAAAAATGTTAATTGTCTTAGTATTAATAATTAACAATTACTCCCTTACAATCTAAAATACATAAACATATACATACACATATTAGAAACGCAGTCAGATTTATTCTACATATATTTAATTCTAATATAATACGTAGCATATGCACACGCACACACACAGTTACGAACGCACCCACAAGAAAGAAAAAGATTGATGCAATTTATACATGTTTATTCAGTTTAGCAACACCAATTCGGGGCGCAGCGCCAACGGCAACGGATCAGGTTGCCCGTGGCAGACACGAGTCGGCGGCGAGTAAGTCACGCCTCCCCACGCAATACGGTACAGATGCCAGGATGAAGAAGGACCGTCGCGTCAACTCAACAGTATTTGAATGTACCTACTAACACATGCCTGCCTACGCATCTACAAGCCTGTACAACCGTTCCTCCCCACTCCGCTGTAACGATAGCTGACGTCACTGCCCGGAGCTTTGCCCACAGCGTTAGCCCTGGGCAGTGGCGGGTGCCCTTGCCCGCCAAACCATAGGCTGAACGGCGCTGATATAAACAGAGGGACCGGCATAAACAACCGGTTGCATAGGTCCGTATTTGGTACTAACGCGGGAGCCGCTTGAAAAACAGGGTCCATACGAGATACGGAGGCGGACGACCACTGGAAAACTTTAGGGTCCGTACGAGATACGGAGGCGGGCGACCAGTGGAAAATGGAGGGTCCGAACCAGATACTGAGGTGGTCGTTGAGGTGGTAAAGAGAAAGAAGGAAATAAGCAAGAGGAAGAGTTACAAGAAAAAGCAAAGATAGCGAACGAAAGAAAGCTTTGGAAGTACATAAATAAGTCATGGAAAAGGAGCACCGAAATATTTGAAGTAATAAAGATGGTTGCATGGAAGGAACACTTCATGAACCTGTTAGGCGGTGCAGAGTCACATGAAGCACCGAAATGGATGGTCAAAAATAAAAGGGTAGAATCAGATGAGGGCCAGGGTCCGTCAGACGCAGAGACCGAATGGCAAATTTAGAAACTGAGGAAAAGAAAGGCAACAGGGGAAGTCGTAGTACCTAACGAAGCTTGGAAATTATTAGAAGGGAGAGGAAGCGAAACACTTAAGAAAATCATAAGGAAAGCATGGAGAGGGGAAGGCTTCCCGGAGGACTCGAGGAGAGGAGTCATAATACCGCTGCACAAGAAGAATGATGTAACAGAAGTGAAAAATTACAGGGGAATCACCCTCCTTAACACAGCATATAAGTTGTATGCGGCTATTATAAATGAAAAACTGAAGGAAGAAATCGGGACGAAGGGTATTTTACCGGAGCTGCAAGCGGGTTTCAGGAAGGGAAGAGGCACAATGGACAATGTATATATCCTGAATCACGTGGTAGAGAGGGAACTAGTGAAGATAGGAGGGAAAGTTTTGCCTTCTTCATCGATCTGAAAGCCGCGTTCGATAGCGTGTCTAGAGAAGAATTATGGGAAACAATGGAGAGAAGAGGAATCAACAGGGCGCTGGTAAAGAGAATAAAAGAAATATACGCGGAAAAGAAAAGTAGAGTCAGAATACATAGGTGAGGACTGGCCAGAGGAATTCTGGACGAAGGATGGACTCCGTCAGGGATGCCCCTAAGCCCGACGTTATTCGCAATTTTTATATCGGATATGGAAGAGACGCTGAAGAAGGGGCAGGCGGGAGGATTTGTAGTAGGGAAGGATAAATTTTGGTCCTTAGCGTACGCAGACGATGTAGTCCTGGTGGCGGATATGGAGGCAGAACTGAAAGAAGTAATGAGGAGACTAGAGAGATACTTAGAGAGGAAGAAACTAACTTTAAATGTGGAGAAATCAAAGGTAGTAGTGTTTGGAAAAGAAGGCGGCATAAGAAATGTAGGAGGAAGGATAGTCACTGGATTAATAATGGTGAATACGTTTATTAAAGAGTACTTGACTGTAGAATATGAGAGTATAAAAGAAAGGTGTGCGCGCTAATGCTCGCGCTTGCGATTCGCGGCGATCTCTGCCTCGAGCGACGCGTCGCCCGGCCACACTTTGGAAACGTGGCAACGCACGCACGGCAACGTCGAGCGTCGATTGTCAATCGTCGCCGCTTCGGTCGCTGGCAAAATAATGTCCCGCTGCGCATTACTGGATCTGTCTTGATCTTGCTGCACGCGCCCGCGTAAGAATTGGACTACGTGGCCCTACAGAAAGAAGAGAATTTGGGAATGGAACGGACAGGAGTTGGAGGAAGAAAAAGCGTTTAAATACTTAGGGTACGTTTTCAGTAAGAACGGGAAAAAGACAAAGCATCTGAAAGAGCTGGCAAGGAAAGGAAACCTCGCAGTAAGGCAGGTCTGCGGAATTGGAGAAAGGCTGTTCCGGGAGGACTACATGTAAAGGGTAAGCTTTTTCGATAGCCTAGCAAAGAGTGCGATAACCTACGGAATAGAGATCTGGCGATGGGAGGAAAAATAGGAATTAGAGAGAATACAGCTGAAATATTTAAAGTGGACGCCAAGCTACTTGGTTTTAGAGGAGACAAAAAGAAAGAAGTTAAGAGTAAGTATGGGGGCTAGAGCGATCAAAGTCGAAAGAAAAGTAGTGCAAACAACTGGCAGAACGCCAGTCAAGGAGGCATTAAAAGATTAAGAGAAGGAAGCAAAAAACACCGAAAGTCTAATAAGCAGGGAGAAATACCTACGAAGATGTGGATATAGCCAGGAGGTTTGGTTTATTTAGATACAGAGGAGAGGGAATATGTTCACGCGTCGGCTCTGTTTGAACCACGCGCCGCCAAGCGCATCCGTCGTGGCGGCGATCGACCGGGACATCGATCCCTGTGATCGACTCCTCGAGAGGAGGAGGGGACTTCAGGCGGGACTTCACAGTCTCTCTCGTGACGAGTCGTGACAATGTATAGCACGCCGGTCTGACACTGATTATGTTCGATGTGAATAATCGCGTCTATCGTTCTGATACCGAGCTTTGAATGAAGCCTGAAGTGCGGTAATACAAATTAAAACCATATTTACTATTTTCTTAGAAACATGTCGTTTATAAAAGACCATTCCCGAATCCCACACGCACGTGCACGTGAAGCGGTTCGACGCGTCATCCTGCCGGTCCGTAACAAATTGGGTAACCCGCATCGAGCAAATCTAAGCCCGAACAGAATATATTCTGCGGAAAAGGGACGAGGAGGTCCAAATGCAAGAACAACTCAGTAGGTATTTCCGCCAAAGGGCAGGGAAAAAATGCCGGCTCTGGGGTGGGTCGATGGGAAGGAACAAACTCAACAACGACCACTCGTCGGACACTGGCACAATTTATTTCGCGTGGTCACACACTGACCACGGACGTCACAACCACAGATACACAGAGTATGTTACAAAACGCGTGGGCGTTGGCGAATTTGGTTCGCGCACGGAGCAGGATTCTGATGGATCAGTAGCGCAATGGGCGCAAAAGAGAAGGTTCCAAAAACGTGCTAGAAAATATGAGGCTGTCAACCGACTAGCGGTCGCCGGGCGAGCGCTCCGAAACGATCGGTGTCGTAAATCAAAACAATGCCAACAGCCTCAGCTGACTCGTCAGCAGTTGGGGATGAGTCAGCGGGCACTCGTTTGAACCTGTGACGCGACGCGCTTCTTACGGCCGCAACATTCCGCCCGCCTTGGACCGAATCGCGGTCCGAAATTTGAAGACGGCGCTCGCCCGGCGCCCCGCCCGCCGTAACACGATGGCTTGCGTTGGTGGACCGGAGTGGAGGCGTACAAGTGCGGGGCTCGTTACAGGTGGTCTGTTTACGCCGTGTCGCGGCTCTCGTCTGCCGCGGACGCGCACGGGAGGAGCACCACGCGGGTGATGGGGCGCGTGAGTTCGCCCTGAGCGGTGTGCACGGACACCACTCGGACCCGATCGTCTGGACCAGGATGGACTTGCGAGACGCGGCCGAGCCGCCACCGCGCCGGCGGTGAGTCGTCGCCCTTTAGGACGACCACGTCGCCGACACAGAGGCTGCGTTGTGGACTGGTCTACTTACGCCGGGGTTGGAGGGAGTTGAGATAATCCGCCTGCCATCGCCTCCAGAATTGGTCGCGCATACGCTGCACGAGCTGCCAACGGCCGCGAAGCGACGCCAGACCGCTGGACGAGGTCATCGGGGGGAGCGCTAGAGGAGCCGCACCGGTCAAGAAGTGGCCCGGAGTTAGCGCAAAGTCGTCGTCCTCTGCAGGAGCGGGGCCGAGAGGCCGCGAGTTCAAGCACGCCTCGACCATGCACAGGACGGTGGTCATCTCCTCGTATGAGAGCGTGTGGTCGTGCACGTCGCGACGGAGGTGGTGTTTCGCGCTTTTTACCCCGGCCTCCCATAAACCCCCGAAATGTGGAGCGGCGGGGGGGATGAAGGACCACTGGATCTCTTCCGCGCCGGTGAACGCTGCGACCTCCGGCGACCCCACCGCGCCGCGGATCGCAGCCCCGAGGTCCCGGGCAGCCCCCTTGAAGGTCGTGCCGTTGTCGCTATGCATGTGACTGGGGCGGCCGTGTCGGGACACGAAGCGCTGAAACGCGGCGAGGAAACTCGCCGAGGTGTAGTCTGTGACGAGCTCCAGATGCACGGCTCGGATCGCGAGGCATACGAAGAGGGCGATGTATGCCTTGTGGGCCCTATACCCGCGGCCCATCCGCGGTCGCGTCATGATGGGTCCCGCGTAGTCGACCCCGTCTGGTCGAACGACCGAGCTGGCGATACTCGCACGGCGGGAAGATCGGCCATGATCTGCACCCCGGTGGCGGCCCGATGTCGGATGCAGACAGTGCATCGGTGCACTACCGCGCGGACCTGCTTCCGAGCGCGCAGCACCCAGAAGTTGCACCGCAGGACGCTGAGCGTGAGCTGGGGCCCGCCGTGCAGCGCCCTGAGGTGCGCGTGTTGAATTATCAGCTTGGATATGTGGTGTTCCGGAAGTACGATCGGGTGCCGCGCGTCGTAGGGAAGCAGGGCACGGCCTAACCTCCCCCCCACGCGAACCAGGCCGTCGTCGTCGACGAAAGGCGCCAGCTGACGGAGGGGACTCTATCGGCGAACGGATACCCCCCTCTGTATCGCGGCGATGTCCTCGACGAAGACCGTGCTCTGGAGCCATCGAATCCACCAGACGCGTGCCCCCCGAAGCTCCGGAAACCGCGAATCCCCGGCGTCGGAAGCCCCCCGTCCCCAACGGCGCACCGCGCATAGGACGCGCGCCGTGACCCGGAGAAGTCGCAGCCAGGAGGAACACGAATACGGCAACGGATCTAACGGACTGGGCGGCGGCGCGGCGACTACGTGGACCGCCGCCTTTCGCGCCTCGTCCTCCACGGGTCGCGAGTTGTCCGTGCCAGACGACACCGGCCACGCCGAGGGCGATCTCGGGAGCCACAGCCCCCCCCCCTCCAGAGGTCGTGCCGCAGCAGGTCGCGGGGGTGCATGCCCCGAGAGGCGCAATCAGCCGGGTTGTCGAGCGTAGGGACATGCCTCCACGCCGCCGCCGGAATCAGGGACTGGATTTCCGCCACCCGATTCGCGACGAACACGTTCCAGTGAGAGGGGTGCTTCTGCAGCCAAGAGAGCACCACCCGCGAGTCCGTCCAGGCGTGTAGCGCCGCGGAGGGCCAAGGAACCTCGGACGCCACTCGCCGCAGAAGGCGCAAGAGTAACGCGGCAGCGCACAGTTCCAGACGCGGTATGCTGATCGTCTTGACCGGCGCGACCTTGGTCTTCGCGACGAGTAAGGTGACGTGGATCCCCTCGGTGCCCCGTCGACAACCGCTGCGTAGGCCCTCGACGACGCGTCGGCGAACCCATGCAGCTCACATCCGACGGTGGAGGCGTCCAGGCCGCACCATCGGGGAATGCGCGCCGACTCCAGGAGGGGAAGAGCAGCGATGTGGGTCTGCCACTTCTCCAACAGGTCTGGCGGGAGTGGAGCATCCCAATCCGCTCCTCGTAGCCACAGGTCTTGCAACATTATTTTCGCGACCACCACCGCCGGCGATACCCAGCCGAGCGGGTCATACAGCCGCGCCGCCACCGACAGGACGATGCGCTTCGTCGTCGCGGGGGCGGAAGGGGGCGCAATTCGATAATGAAATGCATCCGCCTGGGGGGCCCAATGGATCCCCAGGACTGCATGTGATTCTAGTCCTCCCGGCGCAGAGGGCACCGGGGACTCGGAGACGGTTTGCGGCCCGTTCTCCGGACTCAACGATGGGTGATTGGCCGCCCACTTCCGCAACACAAACCCGCCGCGCGCAAGCAAAGCGCAGAGCTCATCACGTTCCGCGAGCGCTGACGCGACCTCGTCGGAGCCAAATAATACGTCATCGACGTAGAACTTGGTCTCAAGGACGCGCCGCCCGTGCGGATACTCCCCCCCCCCCTTCGTCGATGGCGAGCTGCCGCAGCACACGCTGGGCTAGGTAGGGCGCGGCGGCGGTGCCATATGTAACGGTGTGAAGCTGAAAGTCCGCGGCGCTCGGGTGGATGCGTATCTGACGGTACATCTTCTCGATGTCGGCCTTGAGCACGAATCGCGGGAGGCGCCACTGGAGGAGGACGCTGACGATGTCCTGTTGCAGCTGCGGCCCGACAAGCAGATGGTCGTTAAGCGACGTCCCGTTGGAGATCGGGCTCGAGGCGTTAAACACAACACGAAGTTTTCCGTCCCACTCCCGCACGACCGGGTGGTGCGGTAGGTATACGCGCGTCGCTGGCGCGACGCAATCCGGGACCGTCGCGACCTCCTCCATGTGGCCCAGGGCCTCATACTCGGTCAAAAACGCCCGATATGCCGATTCGAGCTTCACGTTCTTTGCCAGCCGACGGTCGAGCGCGCGAAGCAAGGTCGTCGCGCGGAAGAGGGATGTGCCGACATCGAGAGGAGGCCCGTCCTTGAGAGGCAGACGCACCACGTACCGGCCGTCCGCCTGGCGCGAGTGCGTTGCCCGAAAATGCTGCTCGCACTTCTCGTCGTCGAGCGATAGCGTCGCGGGCGCCTGCGTGCCCTCGAGTTCCCAAAACCGCTCGAGCATCTCATGCAGGCGACCGTCGTCTGAGGCGGCCTGGCTCGTGATTTGATTCACGACACTCGCTGCGGGCGGACGACCGGTTGGGCCGGACACAATCCACCCAAAGATTGTTTCTTGGGCAATGAGGGCGGAAGGGCTGCCCCGACGCAGCCCTGGAAGTAACAGGGCGCCAAAATAATCAGCCCCGGCGATCATATCGACCGGTCGGCGGGTGGACGGCTCCGGTCAGCAAATGGGAGACCCTCGAAGGCGGCCTGCGACTGCGTGAATGACGTCCACTCCGGTAGGTATGATGACACTCGTGGAACCACCTTTGCCCTGATTGTGATGCCTGGAAGATCCCCAAGGTGCGGCGTTAGAGTCAACCGCACCTGCGCACGGGACACTCCCAGCTTCCCGTCCAGCGCGCCAGTCAAGTAGGTCCGCAGGGGCTGGCGGGGCAGTCGCAAAGTCTGCGCCACCGACTCCGAGATGAGGGACGTCTGTGCGCCTTGGTCCAGCAGCACGCGAATGTTGGCCGTGTCTCCACCCGCCGATCGAGCGCAGACGAGCGCGGTAGCAAGCAGGTCTGGCCCTCCATCCGGGGCAACGGATGTCACGCACGCATGGAGAGTTGCTCCCGTGGGTTCGGCGCTGCCCGCCGTCGGGGGCGCCGGGGCAGCGTGATCCGCGGTCGGGGCGACGTCGGCTCCAGCGTCGGCACCGGCCGGATGGAGCAGCGAGTGATGCCGCCTACTGCATCGCGAACATGAGGCGGTGACGGGGCACGACGGCGCCATGTGCCCGGGCGCCAGGCAATTAGAACAGAGCCGTTTGCTCGTCGCGAAGTCGCGACGTTGCTCAACCTGCATTGCCCGAAAGGCAGTGCAGCGATACGCGGCATGACGTGCCCGACACATGGGGCAGTGTGATTTGCTCGCAGGACGCGATGTGTCCGGCGTGGCGTTCGTGACGCACACCCGAGCGCTCGACGAGGGGGCCGATTTCGAAGCTTTAGGCATTGCGCCGCGAGCGCGGAGTTTGGCTGCTTCGTTCGCTTGCGTGGCCCCCGTGAGCGAATGCGCGACTCGAGAAACCGAACTAGCTCGTCATAGGTGGGGGGGGGTCTGTCCTCGTACCGAGTGAGTTCTCCCACTCTTCCAGGAGCTCGGACTCCAACTTGAGGCAGAGTTCGCCGATCACCATGGCATCCCACTGGGAGGTGGGGCAGCCCAAATTCGCGAGAAGCGCGAGCGATCGGTTTGTCGTGTCGCACACACGCGTAATTTCCGCGGCAGAGTCGTTTGACATCGGCGACATTGTTATGAACGCGCGGACGTGGGCCGCGACGAGAGCCCGTTTGTTGTCGAACCGCCAGGACAAAGCCGCCCAGGCGGTTACAAAGTTCGATTCCGTTGTCGTGTAGTGCTCGATCACCTTGAGGGCTGAGCCTTTCAAGGACGTTTTCAAATATTGCAGCCGCTCGACATCGTCGAGAGCCGCATCTTTAACGACGAGCGACGTAAACAGATCGCGAAAAGCCTGCCACTCCTGGTACTCACCGGAGAAGCGCGGGAGGTTGAGGCGTGGGAGCCTGGCTCGGCCCTTCGTGGCTCCTGATGCTGGGGCGACTGCACTCGTGGCCGCTCCGTCTGCGGCGGGGATGGGGAGGGACCGGATGACCTCCAGTAGGAAGTCCTTGGTTGCCCAGTACTCCTCCTCGGCTTGGGCGAATTCCTCGTCGACCAGATAGGGGCACTTCATGCGCTCGATCGGGGAAACCAGCACCTCCACCTCCAGGTGGAGCTCCTGGCACTGGGCCCAGGTCTTATCCAGGGTGTCGATCCTCGCACGGGCGTTCTCCATCGTAAATTTCGCTTGACCCATTTTCTTGAAATTGGCCAGCAGGCGCTGCGCTGACTGAATCAGCGCTCGAATTTTTGTGACGAGAGCCTGCCACGTCGCCGTAGATGGGGTGCCCCCGCCTTCCGATGTAACTCCACCAGCCATGGGGTCGCTTGCTGCGATGTTCCTTCAACGATCCGGCTCGAAGGACCAATGTTTCCGCCAAAGGGCAGGGAAAAAATGCCGGCTCTGGGGTGGGTCGATGGGAAGGAACAAACTCAACAACGACCACTCGTCGGACACTGGCACAATTTATTTCGCGTGGCCACACACTGACCACGGACGTCACAACCACAGATACACAGAGTATGTAACAAAACGCGTGGGCGTTGGCGAATGTGGTTCGCGCACAGAGCAGGACTCTGATGGATCAGTAGCGCAATGGGCGCAAAAGAGAAGGTTCCAAAAACGTGCTAGAGAATACGAGGCTGTCAACCGACTAACGGTCGCCGGGCGAGCGCTCCGAAACGATCGGTGTCGTAAATCAAAACAATGCCAACGGCCTCAGCTGACTTGTGCAACGTTCTCGAACGAGACGCTGCCGTTAGTTACAGGAGTTTTCACAAGTAGAGCGGTTTACCTGTGAATTTGTGGGATTGGTTCGGGTGGCGTGCGGTTAAGAAATGAATTTCAAGAACGAGAGTCCTTCCTTTTAACAACAAGTAACAAAATAGTTTATTCAAAGAAAGTTTGACGCTAGGTCGGAAAATAACATAATACGACACGGAGTCGTGTGAACCGTAACGGTAAATTAATAGAACGTTAAATAATACGTGACGACGTATCGGTCGGAAATAAAGAATATCGTTGGTTTCGGTTTCGACGCTAGGCCGCACAGTGGTTTAAAGGCGGAAAAAACCTAAAAGAATCATGTCACAATTTCGTATTGTTTTTTTAGGTATGTTTTTTTATCGGTTATGTATTGGTCATTTCCTGTCACTTAGCCTCTAAAACCGATTACAAGTGCGGAAAAACTCGCACTAAAGAAGTATGGCCAAAATTTCTACATATCACTAAGTGGACCTGTTTTTTCCGGAGTAGTTTTATTACTCATTTTTACATAGTGTAGGACAAAAAGAGGCAGAATTGAAACTGTTGTCAGAATATAGCAATATCTCAAAGAATACCGAGGTGTTTTAGAAATCACCATTTTTTTCAGGTACCTCCGTCTACCTCCGCAACGACACTTGAAAGGTTTGAAAGTACATATTTTGAGGTACAATTCCCATTAAAAAATTTTACCGTCCATCACCGTCTATCACCGTCTGTACCGTATGCAAAATGCTTATTGAAGAATTAAAACGATCATTTTACGTACTTTGTTTCGACAACTTTGTCTAAACATTGTACAAGTACAAAATCCGTTCAAAAAACGATTATTGTAAGTTAAAAAATAAATTAAAAATTTAAAAAAAAAAATTTAAAAAACACATATTTTAATTCTCTACAACTTTTTTAGTGGACAAAATTACATTGAGGCAGAATATGAAACAGAAATAATTAAAACATATTGAGAAATGCTGAAGTTATGAGTTTTTTCCACTTTCTCCTCTATGCGTCGGACCACTGTGGGCCGTTGAAACTGGGGCTAGTAAAAGCGTCTCAGATGGTAGCCAGGTAATCGGTTAAGATGTCCCCAGATGGAAGCCGAAGGGCTACTGAAAGCGACTTCAGATGGTAGGCCTGATGTTGGTAGAAGTAGACTGGATTGTAGAATTCGCGGCCCAGGGGCTATTGAAAGCGGCCCGAGGACTGAGGGGCTAATGAAAGCGTCTTTAGTATAATACTGGTTCGGTCGAAGATCCAGGAATGATTCTCTCTGCTGGTGGGCCTGTATTTATACTCATTTGTGGAACTTAGCCCGCGCCAATCACTCGCTGCGCGATCTCGCGCACCAATTGGATTTCACATCCGGTTCGCGCCAGTCGCGCACTACACTCGATTTATTCGGCGTCCGGTTTACCGTGTGTTTCGCGCACGCGTGTTCGATCCGCACGTGGTTTACTCGCTCGACTGAGTGACACTGCGCATGCGTTCGCTTCACTTAGTTCTTTCACTGGTCACTAGATTGCATTCATCCATACGTGCATTCATGACTTATTGCTAATACAAGGTATTTCAGGTATAACATTGTTTGGGATTGGCCCAAACGGCCACAGGCCAAGCTCGGCGCGGATTCGCCGCCGGACGCACGCGATTTGAACCGCTAACGAAAACCACTAAATGTATGCACGATCGCGGTGATGAGGTCGGTCGGGCCATCTGTTGACGCGTCCCCCAGCTAATTGGTCAGCCGTCTCGCTCTGTCGCGCGCCAGGCTTTGTCTCGCCGGCGCGGTCTAGCCCGACTCGAGACGAACAGCTGTTGAGTGGGGGACTGACGTCACAGAGAATTCTGAGGCCGATTCGTCACCGCGATCGCTCTCTCTTCCTGGAAACGTCGACTCGACCAGTACCGTTAGATTCTCTCGCGCGCTCGCGCAAAACTGGAACTTTCCAGATCTTCCGCTACCGAACTTCTCGTTTCGTGCGTTAACTCGCGGTCTTATACTCAAGTTAAGTTAAGTAAAACGTGTATTAATAGTGCGTGGCTATTCAATACTCTTGTAAATATATTTATGTGCTTCGTTTTGTAAATACAAAGTGACGGTGACCTTAGTTTAAACTTAACGACTATCCTAACGTACCTTTTAACCACTAGCTTACGACTAAAATAAGACTAATCCTCTAACTAATTCGCGAACGCGAGAAGCTTCCGCGTTCGTGCTCGTACGTGCTCGTACAAACATAATATAAGAATAATTAGAGTTAGTATAATAAAAGAAAGATAATTACGGCGGCGACTCGTCGCGGTACGTTACATCTCGCCGCCCGGTTTACCTCTCGTCTCGAGAGATGACTCCTTGGAGTAGCGCGCTTTTTTGATTTGTACATCAGACGAGGAGGTTTGCCGCTCGACCTCCCTCTCCACTCGCTGGAGCGCTATTGCGTCCGCATTTGAATTCACCGTCACTCCCGTCATCGGGGGTGGTGCGTTTCCCGTACCGAATAAAAATATATATTTCCATGCTCGCCGTCGTGGATCGGAATGACTGAGATTGATGTAGTGTAGCCAGTCGACTTGTGGCATAGTTATTTTACATAATTTCCACGGTTTCGGTTCTGGCGGTGTTGATTTCGCCGCTCTTAATTTTCTTAGTTTCTTTCCCGCTCGGTTAGGCATATCGGTTTAGTAGCACTGCGCGAATTATGACTATGTTTGACTGACTCACGGTGCCGAATGAGCCTTGTTATTACAATGTCCCTTAGCTATGGTTCTCCTTATACGGTATTAAGCTACGAGTTTACTTCCCCACTATTTGGTTATAGTTTCCCGAATTTTACTGTCCTTGTCTATCTACATCACGACTTATTATTGGCTATGAGTTTCCTAGAACTATGCTGTCCTTCTCTATTTACATCGTGCGTCTATTTCTCTATGTTTCAGGATCGCGCGGTTTGTTTACATCGCGGGCTCGTTGACCCTTACATACATCTATCGTAATTGAAAGAATGTCGAAATAATACTACGTGCAATGTCGAGCTGTGAATGTGTTGTGGGAAATGAATGGATTATTTGGAAAGGTAATTGAATTTGGGCACGAATATGTAGGAAAACGATTTATAGTTTATTCGCCTTACTTGCCTTTAATGGCGCTCGAACTCCAACACATTTAAACTTAAGCCTAAATCCAAGGCACGCCAATTATTATGATCAATATGCATGAAGGTTTTCACGCAATGTGGACATTGTGCTGCGAGGTTGCTAATGTAAATTTGGCGTGTACAACGCATACAATATTTAAAATTTATCAGATTTTTCCCCAGTGTAATTAGGTGGTTGGTCGCGGGGGTGTGGAATCGTCGATCCTCTTCTGACATGTTAGTGAAGCATTCCTGGCATATCTTTCTTCTGAATATGTGATTCCTATTAGTGTAATACTGGACCGTGGTCTTCAAGCAGATTAGCTTCAGTAATTTTTCATATGCCCCAACTTCTGGCCCGTCCTCCTCCTGGACACGGAACTGCCATTCTTCTTTGTCCGACCACATGCTTGGATAATAAGAATTTATTCGATAAGAATACTATTTCTTGATTCCCCTTTTTGGTTTTAAAGAATGGAGTACTTACTTATTTCCTCCCATTTCGTTTTCCTTCCGTATTTCCACTTCGTATGCGTTTCGTTTTTCTCTTTTGATTTCGGAATGCTGGTGCTTGCACTGAATTTTATTTTCTGAATGAGGCCGCGCGTCCCCCCACTCTTGAATTTATAGTGACGCGGAGTTAGTGATTTCTTGCGGAAATGTCCCTAGGATTTCTTCGTTCCGGTGGCACATAGGCCTTTTTGATTCTATCCTTGTGGACAATCTTAGTTCGGTGGGGACCCATTGCCAACTTCACATTGTTGTTGTTCAAGACTTCTACTATCTTATACGGTCCATCGTATTCATTGCTAAATTTGTTTCTTTTTGGCTTTAAAACTAGTACTTGTTCGCCTCTGTGGTAATTAACTGAGGATACCTTTCGGTCGTAGTAATATTTTTGACGATGTTTCGATCCTTCTAAATTGCGTCGTCCCAGTTCGCGAATGTTGAGTAACTTTGTTACTAACTGTTCGCGAATAGATGTAAACTCGCGCCGGGATTTAGGTTAGGGTGGCGAAGTGAGTTCAAAGCACAGCGTTGATTAAAATATAGTACGTCGTTTATTAAAAGACAACGGATGAGCGACGGATGAGCGGCGACGAGCTTGTTACCGTTCGTTCTATTGGTAACCAACACGGTGAGCGTGGAGAATTCTCGCACCGACACGTGCTTGGTGGCCGACGAATCTCCGCCGTTGAGACTTGAACGAGTGCACGTTTGAGCTTGTGAGATCGCGTGATGAGTGCGAGAGTTGAGCGAGATGTAATGAGCGTGAGAGAATGCTGAGAAAATGCGGAGTTATACCGAATACTGAGCTTGAGCGCGACGCGACTGAATCAGTGAACGTTACGAACAAGAGTGCCCAATGGCCCGAAGCTAGCTTCCGCCTTGGTGTCTTCCAGAAGCTTCTGGAAGACGCGCCAAGCGGAAGCGAGCTTTGATTGGGTGATCGCGCGGACGGCTGGTCCGATTGGGTGATCGCACCGACGGCCAGATCTGATTCGGTGATCGATTGTAGATCTGCCGTCGTGCTCCGCTGCCCGTGAGGTGCTGCGGTGAGATGAGAGCGGTGGAGAGAGGAACTACTGCTCGAATCGCAAACATTCTCCCGCCATCAACAGCTTGCAGATGGTGTTGATGATGAGCCTGAAACAATCAAAATTGCCAATTTTACAATTGGTCTTTTTAGAACGGTGGTGGCGGTCTTGAGCGTTGCGACCCTGGTGAGTCCGTCATTCCCTGGGTGAGTGGTGAGAACCCGAGCAAGTGGCCACTTGCTCGGTGGAAATCGCTCATCAGTGATGAGCACCAGGGAACCGATCTTGATGTCGTTGGACGGGTGAAGCCATTTCGAGATTGATAGTTGACGCTGAAGATACTGCGATGACCATTGAGTCCAGAATCGCTGAGCCCTTTGTTGAATGAGCTGCCACCTCGCTGATGGTGAGATTGTTGAGTGGTCTGCTGATGGTTCGGGCAGCGTTGATAGTGGCTGTCCGATGAGGAAGTGGGCAGGGGTGAGTGGAGTGACATCTTCAGAGTCGTCGCTGAGTGGCTCTAGCGGTCGTGAGTTGAGCATCGCTTCAATCTGTGTGAGAAGAGTGCTAAATTCCTCGTAAGTGAGTACAGTATCACTTACGGTGCGCCTGAGGTGATGTTTAATCGATTTCACGACCGCCTCCCACTTTCCACCCATGTGAGGTGCGGCAGGGGGGTTGAAGAGCCATTTGGTGTTATCGTTGACAAAGAGCTGTGATACAGAGAGATGTTCTTTAGTGCCTTGAGTGAATAACCTCTTGAGCGCGGCATCTGCTCCGATGAAGTTGGTGCCGCAGTCTGAATGGAGTGATTGAGGTATTCCTCGTCTTGAAATGAATCTGCGGTAAGTAGCGATGAATCCTTCTGTCGAGTAGTCAGTCACCAACTCTAGATGAACTGCTGAGGTGGTGAGACAGGTGAAAACGCAAATCCAGCCTTTGTGAGTTTTGGAGCCTCGCCCCTTCCATGCTTTGAGTGAAATTGGTCCGGCGTAGTCCAGTCCAGTGCGGGTGAACGGCTGTGAGGGTGTGACTCGCGCAAGAGGTAGTTGGCCCATCAGCTGATGGGCACGGATCCCCCTATGCCGAGCACACACCACACAGCGAAGAACGTGAGTTTTGACTGGAGCTCTGCCTCCGAGAATCCAATACCGTTGGCGAATGTGAGAGAGCGTGAGCTGGGTCCCTCCATGAAGGGTGGTTTTGTGAGCATTATCTATGATCAGATGAGAAAGGCGTGAATTGCGAGGCAGAATCACAGGATGCTTACTTCCGTAATCCAAGTGAGCGTTGTTGAGTCGACCTCCAACTCGAATCACTCCTTGCTCATCGACAAACGCAGTGAGTCGATTGAAGGCGTGAGATGATGGCAACTTGGAATTAAAACTGAGTGTTTTGAGCTCCTGGTTGAAATAGAGAGCTTGCGTTGCCTTAATCCAGAAGATTCTAGCTCTCTCCAGGTCCTCTGGTGAGTGTGAGATGATTGGCAATGAGATCGGAGCTCTCCTTAGCTCGTCAAGAATTCTGAAACAAACTGAGGTGATGCGAATGAGTTTGTTAAGAGAAGAATATCTATAAATGAGATCCCAGTGATATTCGATTTTTTGGACGTTGAGTAGAGTTGAAACTCCTGGACGAGCCTCCTGTGCACTGGAGTCGTCCTTCAATTCTGGTTGAGATGGCCATGAGTCACTGGGCTGAGTGAGCCATGGTGGTCCCGTCCACCACAGCTTGTGTTGTTCAAGCTGAGATGTAGTCACGCCTCGAGAAGCGCAATCCGCTGGATTTGAGGTCCCTGGAACGTGTCTCCATTGTGCATGTTGAGTGAGCTCTTGAATCTGAGAAACACGATTCCTCACATAATCCTTCCAGCGAGATGCATGAAATTTGATCCATATAAGTGTCACTTGAGAATCCGTCCACAGGTGAGTAGCAGCCACATTGAGCTGAAGAGTTGCTTGAACATACTTTGTGAGCTTTGCAAGCATCAATGATGCCGTAAGCTCGAGCCTCGGGATGGAAGATAAATCGACCACCTCATCGACGTCGTCGAGGCCAACGACGCCCACGCCGACGCCCACGCCGTCGGTGCTCACACTCACCATCCCCGACGAGGCAACGGGGACTTCAGCAACGGCCGTCGCGAAACAGTCAAGGGAAACGAGGGCCACTTCACCGTCAGCAATCCCAGCACAGCTCATCATAAAGGCAAAAACTCAGGTCGGTCGCTTTCAATCACTTGAGGACTTCTAAGCTCAAATACCCACTCTTGCTCACCTGACATCTCTCGACTAGGTGCGGCTGCTTGGCTCGCATGTGGAGGATCTGCACCAGGCCTTCATTAGGGAGCATGCCTACTTCGAGATCACCTGGCCGGTGAAATGTCTCGATCACTCATATTTCAAGTCAGAGCTGGTCAACAAGGAGAGGCAGCTCCACCTCAAAATAAAGCTCAGGCTCAATCGTCTCCGTGAAGACGTGGAGGCGATCGCGCAATCCAAGGTCGTCGTCTCACCCGCACCATCATCGAGAGCGTCGAAGCTGCCAGAGATTGCACTGCCGACCTTCTCAGGCAGCTACGTGGATTGGCCAGCGTACAGCGAACTATTGACCTCGCTCATTATCCAGGATACTCAGCTCATGGACATCGACAGGTTGCACTATCTGCGATCCAGTGTGACTGGCGAGCCAGCGAGGCACGTAAGTGCCTACCCGCTCACTGGCGCTTCGTTTCAAGCCTGCTGGGAATATCTCTCAAAGCGCTTCTCAAACAAGCGTGTTCTCATCCAGGAGCAGCTGAACAAACTGTTCAGCCTGCCCCCTATATCCATTCGCAGCTCAACAGCCCTGGATGACCTGAGATCGTCCATCACCGAGGCCAACAAGACGCTCAAGGCGCTGGGTGCCGCAGAGGACATGCACAATTGCCTTCTTGTGCATCTCGCAACCAACTGTCTCGACAAGCACACCCGAGAGGCGTGGGAAACCTCGGTGGGCTCTGCCAACGAGTACCCAAGGTACGAGCGGTTGGAAGCCTTCATTGACAACAAGATTGTCGCGTTAGAGCAACTGGAGGCCTCTGCTCAAAAACCAGCTCAGCAGAAAAAGGCTCAACCTCCCTCTGCTGCACCCAGTCGCCCATCTCAACGCTCAGCCACCTCTCACGCAGCGACACACACGCAGAAACGCTCAACGCCTACAAGCTCAGCGAACAGTTACCCGTGCGATTGCTGCTACGGACCGCATTTCGTGGTGATGTGCCCGGAGTTACGCGAAATGTCGGTGGAAGCAAGGCGCAAATTCATTACCAGATATGAGCTGTGTCGCAACTGTTGTGGAAGACACAATACGGAAGTGTGCAAATCTCCCCTCAAGTGTAAGACGTGTGGGGCTCGGCATCACACGATGCTGCACTTGAAGGGGACCAATGCTCAGCCGTCTCAAACCATCGCTCCGACTCAATCCACATCTCAAGGCTCAGCTCAATGAGAAATTGGTGCAGTCGTCGCACCCCGCTCAAGCTCAACACAACAGCCTCAAAGCTCACGCTCAAAGGGTATTCCACTCTACCCGTTAGCTGTTCGCACTTCATTCTCAACCATGTCACTCTTGGCCACGGCCAACGCTCAGCTCATCACTCCAGTATCATTCTCTCCAGTTCGGCTTCTCATCGACTCAGGCTCCGAGCTCACCTTTGTCAAGGAGGAGCTCATCACCCAGCTCAACATTCCACGTGTGCAATCATCCATTTCAATCACTGGCCTTGGAGGCGCCAGATCTATTCAGACTAGAGGAATCGCATTGCTCACGCTGCGTTCGAATCACGATTCGACAACAATACAGGTTCAAGCTCATGTACTCAAGGCATTAACCTCTAATCTGCCATCGGTTGAAGCGCCTCATCAGGAGTGGCCACATCTCAACGGCATCATACTGGCTGATCCCGATTTTCTCACGCCCAGGCCCATCGACATGGTCATCGGCGCAGACACATACGGACAGATCATCAAACCTAACCTCATCAAAGCAGACCCGTCAATGCCAATTGCTCAATTATCAATGTTTGGGTGGCTCATTCTTGGACCAATCACCATTCACAATTCGCAGATCGCAACATCTCATCACTCTGCTGTGGTACAGCATAGCAACAATGATCTCCAAGAAATGCTGACGAGGTTTTGGATTCAAGAAGAGCTTCCCGGTGATACCCCCACTCAGCTCACGCATGAAGAAGAGGAGTGCGAGGAGCACTTTCGAGCGACTCACTCGCGTGACTCAACAGGTAGATACATCGTCCGCATCCCTCTCAAGTTGTCTCCAAAGCTCCTGGGCAATTCATACAAAACGGCTCACGCATGCTTGATGCGTACACGCAACAGACTCAAGAAGGACGCTGGACTTCGTGAACTCTATGAAGGGTTCATGAACGAGTACAAAGATCTCCAGCACATGGTAAGAGCACCATCAATCTGTCCTAATTCTCATTCCATTTTCTATTTGCCACACCATGAAGTGCTCAAGCCCGACAGCCAGTCAACAAAGCTCAGGGTCGTCTTCAATGGCTCAAGCCCCTCGGGCTCCGGACACTCAATCAACGATCTCATGCACACCGGCAAAAATCTCCTACTCAATGTCACCGACGTGCTGCTGTGGATACGTCAGCACAAATTCATATTTGCCACGGACGTGACGAAGATGTATCGTCAAGTCCAGGTGCATGAAGCCGATCAGGACCTGCAAAGGGTGCTGTGGTTCGACGGCAATCAGAAGGAGGTGCCATACAAGCTCACCACCGTCACATACGGATTGAAGGCTGCTCCATTCATGGCTGTCAGGGCTCTACTTCAACTTGTGGAAGACGAAGGCCATCGCTTCCCACTGGCAGTGCCATCGCTCACTCAAGCCAGATACGTCGACGACATATTCGGCGGCGCCGACACAGGTGAGAAACTCATTGAAATCGCTCAACAGTTACAAGACCTGTGCAACGCGGGAGGCTTTCCACTTGCCAAATGGCATGCAACTCACCCTCCGTTGCTTGATTCAATTTCCCCTACTCAGAGAGCTCTCGGCTCAATACTTTCACTAGACGACTGCAAAACCAAAGTTCTCGGATTACATTGGAACGTGCTCAAGGATAGCTTTTCATTCTCAGCCAAACCGGCAATGAGCTCAAAATTCACCAAACGCCTCATTCTCTCAGAAGTAGCTCAGATATTTGATCCGCTCGGCTTTTTGTCACCAGTCATCATTCAAGCAAAGGTGCTTTTACAAGAATTATGGCTGCACAAGCTCAGCTGGGATGATCCACTGCCATCCCAGGTCACGTCAAAATGGCTCACCATCAGAGAAAATCTTCAATGCCTGGCCAGGCTCTCAGTTCCTAGGTGGTTCACCACCTACAGCTACTCAACAGTGGAATTACATGGTTTCTCTGATGCTTCTCAACTCGCCATGGCGGCGGTAGTTTATGTTACCGTCTTTTCACCGTCCACAAATCACAAGGTGTCGACACTAGTGTGCTCCGAAACAAAGGTAGCACCCCTCAAAAAGCTCACCATCCCGAGGCTCGAGCTTACGGCATCATTGATGCTTGCAAAGCTCACAAAGTATGTTCAAGCAACTCTCCAGCTCAATGTGACTGCTACTCACCTGTGGACGGACTCTCAAGTGACACTTATATGGATCAAATCTCATGCATCACGCTGGAAGGACTATGTGAGGAATCGTGTCTCCCAGATTCAAGAGCTCACTCAACATGCACAATGGAGACACGTTCCAGGGACCTCAAATCCAGCGGACTGCGCCTCTCGAGGCGTGACTACATCTCAGCTTGAACAACACAAGCTGTGGTGGACGGGACCACCATGGCTCACTCAGCCCAGTGACTCATGGCCATCTCAACCAGAATTGAAGGACGACTCCAGTGCACAGGTGGCTCGTCCGGGAGTTTCAACTCTACTCAACGTTCAAAAAATCGAATATCACTGGGATCTCATTTATAGATACTCTTCTCTCAACAAACTCATTCGCATCACCTCAGTTTGTTTCAGAATTCTTGACAAGCTCAGGAGAGCTCCGATTTCACTACCAATCATCTCACACTCACCAGAGGACTTGGAGAGAGCCAGAATCTTCTGGATTAAGGCAACGCAAGCTCTCTATTTTAACCAGGAGCTCAAAACACTCAGCTTTAATTCCAAGTTGCCATCATCTCACGCCTTCAATCTACTCACTGCGTTTGTCGATGAGCAAGGAGTGATTCGAGTTGGAGGTCGACTCAACAACGCTCACTTGGATTACGGAAGTAAGCATCCTGTGATTCTACCTCGCAATTCACGCCTTTCTCATCTGATCATAGATAATGCTCACAAAACCACCCTTCATGGAGGGACCCAGCTCACGCTCTCTCACATCCGCCAACGGTATTGGTTTCTCGGAGGCAGAGCTCCAGTCAAAACTCACGTTCTTCGCTGTGTGGTGTGTGCTCGGCAAAGGGGGATCCGTGCCCATCAGCTGATGGGCCAACTACCTCTTGCGCGAGTCACACCCTCACAGCCGTTCACCCGCACTGGACTGGACTACGCCGGACCAATTTCACTCAAAGCATGGAAGGGGCGAGGCTCCAGAATTCACAAAGGCTGGATTTGCGTTTTCACCTGTCTCACCACCTCAGCAGTTCACCTAGAATTAGTGACTGACTACTCGACAGAAGGATTCATCGCTACTTACCGCAGATTCATTTCAAGACGAGGAATACCTCAATCACTCCATTCAGACTGCGGCACCAACTTCATCGGAGCAGATGCCGCGCTCAAGAGGTTATTCACTCAAGGCACTAAAGAACATCTCTCTGTATCACAGCTCTTTGTCAACGATAACACCAAATGGCTCTTCAACCCCCTGCCGCACCTCACATGGGTGGAAAGTGGGAGGCGGTCGTGAAATCGATTAAACATCACCTCAGGCGCACCGTAAGTGATACTGTACTCACTTACGAGGAATTTAGCACTCTTCTCACACAGATTGAAGCGATGCTCAACTCACGACCGCTAGAGCCACTCAGCGACGACTCTGAAGATGTCACTCCACTCACCCCTGCCCACTTCCTCATCGGACAGCCACTATCAACGCTGCCCGAACCTGCTGCTCATCAGCAGAGCACTCAACACTCTCACCATCAGCGAGGTGGCAGCTCATTCAACAAAAGGCGCAGCGATTCTGGACTCAATGGTCATCGCAGTATCTTCAGCGTCAACTATCAATCTCGAAATGGCTTCACCCGTCCAACGACATCAAGATCGGTTCCCTGGTACTCATCACTGATGAGCGATTTCCACCGAGCAAGTGGCCACTTGCTCGGGTTCTCACCACTCACCCAGGGAAGGACGGACTCACCAGGGTCGCAACGCTCAAGACCGCCACCACCGTTCTAAAAAGACCAATGGCAAAATTGGCACCTTTGAATGTTTCAGGCTCATTATCAACACCATCTGCAAGCTGTTGATGGCGGGAGAATGTTTGCGATTCGAGCAGTAGTTCCTCTCTCCACCGCTCTCATCTCACCGCAGCACCTCACGGGCAGCGGAGCACGACGGCAGATCTACAATCGATCACCGAATCAGATCTGGCCGTCGGTGCGATCACCCAATCGGACCAGCCGTCCGCGCGATCACCCAATCAAAGCTCGCTTCCGCTTGGCGCGTCTTCCAGAAGCTTCTGGAAGACACCAAGGCGGAAGCTAGCTTCGGGCCATTGGGCACTCTTGTTCGTAACGTTCACTGATTCAGTCGCGTCGCGCTCAAGCTCAGTATTCGGTATAACTCCGCATTTTCTCAGCATTCTCTCACGCTCATTACATCTCGCTCAACTCTCGCACTCATCACGCGATCTCACAAGCTCAAACGTGCACTCGTTCAAGTCTCAACGGCGGAGATTCGTCGGCCACCAAGCACGTGTCGGTGCGAGAATTCTCCACGCTCACCGTGTTGGTTACCAATAGAACGAACGGTAACAAGCTCGTCGCCGCTCATCCGTCGCTCATCCGTTGTCTTTTAATAAACGACGTACTATATTTTAATCAACGCTGTGCTTTGAATTCACTTCGCCACCCTAACCTAAATCCCGGCGCGAGTTCACATCTATTCGCGAACACCAGGTCACCGGGTATCAAGAGCCCTACTGGCGATGTCACCTCTGTAGTACAAGTTCTTTTTATCGACCGCAGTAGGTTCAATAGGGTCCGTTTGTTTACTGGGGACGTTTCGATCGATTCGGATCATAACAAAAATGAGACGGCAGCCTTAAGATTAAGTTTAAGTACCTACATATAGTTTCTGTGAGCCAAACCAACCAAATACCTGTTTCAAGGCCGTTCGGCTGAAATAAAGTATATATTATCATGTTACATCTATAATAACAAATAATGGAAGGTACAATTTTCGATTTACTAATTATATTATTGCCAAGGAGTATAGGAATTTCATCTCACCTATACTGATATAAAGAATTTTTATATTCTATCTACAAAATATGTAAAATTATAATTGTTTTATTGTTTTTAGATAATTTAGAACAAGGTGACTATATTGAAGAAATTGATAAATTATTGATCATTTTTTTTTCGATGCAATGTATCATTTGTTACTGTGGAGTCTGAACATTTTATGAATTTTGTTAATAAACGTAAGGGGTCTCCCTACTTTGGCGGCCTGAAAAGGAGCGCGATATTTGGAATTTGTTTTTAAAGAGAATCCCTCAAATTATATTAATTGAAAACTTTATGCCTATATTTCTACATATTTAGGCAACAATTTAAAAAAAAATTATTTAAGAAAAACTGTAGCTAAAACATTAAACACGTTTTTCTCGAAACGATGTTTTTCGAATTGGTTAGCATGCTACCTCAAAAACTAATCACCCGATTTACTTCAAACTTGGTATATATCTTCAATAGATGTCTCATTTTCGTTGTTACTAAAACTAAGTCGGTTTTTTGTAAAATTAGACTTTTGCGACGTAATGAAAAATATATACAAAAAATTTTATGTTAAACGATTTTATTAAAAATGCACTAAAAACTAAATTAAAATGCAGTGAAACTAAAAAATAATTATTTTCTTGTACTACAATTTTGATGGTGTTAATATCACTTTAAATAAAATCGTGGGGCATCAAGTGCAACCAGAAGATGAAGTATTAAGATTCATATTCTGTTATGAAATATCGTACTCCACGATTTTATTTAAAGTGAATTACTTAAAGTGATATTAACACCATTAAAATTATAGTACAAGAAAATAGTTTTTAGTGCATTTTTAATAAAATCGTTTAACATAAAAAAATATTTTAAACATTTTTTATTTTCTAGTTTTTTTGTGTTTGTGGATTTACATTTCACAGCTCAGAATTCTTTACAAATATCTTTTATTGCTGTATACAGTTTAACAGTTTGCTTAAACGCTATAGTTCTACAGTCACTAAAAAATAATTCTTTTCTTGTACTACAATTTCGATGGTGATATACTACGAACGCATGCAAAGTGTTAGTTTTACTATTCGTACATACGTGACGGATCATTTCTCGATAAATTGTGTATTTTTGGTAATCGCGATGCGACTAGGCTCCCGAACGCAGCGGCTTTTTGTCGTTTTCGTAAAGAACGCGAGTGGCTGATATCAATTATCAAGTGGTTTGGATTTGTGGTTATGGGTTATATTTATTGATGACTGGGTAATTTTTTCAATCCCTCAGGTTAATTTTTTTTAAAAATATTGGATTATCATCCAAACGTGGGTTAAATTTGAGTTGCCAGATTTGAACCATACAAACGAACAAACATACATACAAACAAACAAACAGAGGATCGAAGCTGAATAAAATCGTTTAATAAAAAACCTTCGATGTCTGTTTTAGACGTTCACTGCTATTTTATTTTTCAGTATTTCTCATTTAATCTATTTCAGACGATAGCCACACTCATACAGATCAATTTTATATTTCAGACAACTACTACGGCTGATTTTATGCTAACCCAGTCAGCCACGTCCATTTGAGCAGATTTTGCTCAACGCCTGACTACAAATGTTTGTGACAGAAAGACTACAGATTTGATACAGGATTTGTTCTATTCGATGATGAAAGCAGACTGACAGCAGAAAGCCGACAGATTGTGCTGCCTTAACCTGCGAGGAGATTGGCGGCAGGGTCTGCTGTACAATTTAATGTCAGAAATCAAGCAGACCCTGCGCACCGCGATCTGACGGCAGATAGGCAGCAGAAATCGAGCAGATTCTGATGTCAGGATCTGACGGCAGAATGGCGGCAGAAAGTAAGGAGAGTCTGCTGATACAATTTAATAGCAGGAATCGAGCAGACTCTGCGCAGCGCGATCGGACGGCAGATACGCAGCAGAAATCGAGCAGATTCTGATGTCAGGATCTGACAGCAGAATGGCGGCAGAAAGTAAGGAGAGTCTGCTGATATAATTTAATGGCAGGAATCGGGCAGATCTTGCGTACCGCGATCTGACGGCAGATAGGCAGCAGGAATTGGGCAGATTCTGCTGACATAGTTCACGACGCGAACACGTCAGGCGGCTATCGGGCGAGCGCTTCTCGCTTGCGAAATAGCACCGTGGCGGGAATAAGTAGCCGAGGGCTCGATCATTCAGGGCTCTCGAGTACCACTCGCATTTGCCGGCATTTCACTGCGGAGTATATATTTGGTATACCCGTCTCCAAGGGCGGTATTATCAGTCGTTGCTTAAGACTAAGATCGTCTTAAGCATCCAGCATCCTTTACTAATCTACTAGACTAGTAGAGGATGCCGCGTGCTAAAAACTAAAAAACGATTGATGATAATACCGCCCTAAGATGACTGAATGAGAATAGTAGTTATCATTAATTCTTTTATATTTGGAAGAACTGCCTTTAAAAGTTTAAATAATTATTTTGAGCCCCCCTGGCATTCAATTGACTAACAACCTGCTAAGTAAAATATTAAAAATGTTATAATACTCGTCTAAATACATGGTTTTCCAACTTTTCTTTCTTCCATAAAATATGGTAGGAATCAGATCTTTCAAGTCGGTCTTATAAACGTGTTCTATATATTATTTACGCTTAAGACTTTCGCACTGTTTTTAAATCTATACTATTATATAAAATTGCCTACTATGTCCGCATTAAATTATGGTTTTGCGGTCAGATTCTGACATCAGGATCTGCTTGATTTCTGCCGCCAATCTGCGGGCGGTTTTTGTCAGCAAGATCTGATCGAAATCTGACATCAATCTGCGGTCAGATCCTGATGTCAGGCTCTGACCGCAGAACCATAGTTTAATGCGGACATAGTAGGCATCGAATCTGACGTCAGGATCTGCTCGCTATTAGAGCTCTTACTACCCGACCCGCCGGGTACCCGTGAGATACCCGAGTACCCGGGTAAACAAAAATTACCCGGCTACCCGGGTAGACAAAAATTACCCGGGTACCCGTGAGATACCCGACCTGCCGGGTACCCGAGTACTCGAGTATTCCGAAAGACACCCAAGCAAATGAAAATATAAATCTGATAGATTTGGAGCCATATTTATATTGTATGCATTATCGTGGACGTTCACTTTACTGCTGATATTCCAATTTTCATTAACCAGGTTAAACATGATGGCTAAATTCTTCCCCGAATGACGATCTTCCATGTGCAAAGTGTATAACTTTATAGGATCCACTTTTTATTTATAATGTGTAGAGTTGTAGAAACGAATGGATCTTGTGATCTCGAGTACCATCCATTATTAAGAATGGCCATATCAAACACCATAGAAAGTTACTTTTCTATTCTACTTCATTACGCATTACAGTCAACTCTCCTATAACGTGATTAATTCGTACCGCGTTATATGGAGACCGCGTTATAAGAAACTCAGAATTACATAGTACAAATCATATTAATTCGTACCGCGTTATAGGTAGGAGGACTGTCGCAATTTTTGCTCGGCGTTATATGGAAACCGCGTTATAGGAGGGTATATAAATAAGGTGCGATCGTTTTACCCCGGGTCCACACCAAGGCGAACACGAACAAAAACATTGTTCGCGAACTTTTTCGTCTGTTCTTGCAAAGTCCACATCGCTGCGAACATGAAAAAAAACTCAGCGTACGAACCGTATGTGAACGTACGCTGAGTTTTTTTTCATGTTCGCAGCAATGTGGACTTGGCAAGAACAGACGAAAATGTTCGCGAACAATGTTTTTGTTCGTGTTCGCCTTCCTGTGAACCCGGGGTTAGGATACTTTTAAGATAAGGACACCAACACCCCGGTTCGGCAATTACTGCTTGAAAGATAACATACTATCATGTATAGTTCATGTTACTTTTCCATCCTCCGATGGATTAAAGAAGTAGTCGCAATCCAGCCGACCGACATTGTTGCAGTATCGGGTCTTGATGTAGCAACAATGTCGATCGGAATGATCGCGGTTACTTCTTTTCTTTTGAGACCTCTATCGACGCTATGTTTCTTCGTCCAGTCTGTGTTATAAACTCAAGCAATTCAGTACTAAATGGCTCCACGTAAAAGTTTGGTGTGGCAATATTGCACTCCATCCGAAGATGGAAAATCTATTACCTGTGGAATATGTAATAGTACATTATCATTTAATGGGTCAACGTCAGTGATTATGAAACATTTGCGGGGCAAGCATAGAGAAGCATTGTCTAGTACTTCCAGTGGATTAGACATTGACGTTGATGAACCATCAACATCAGGACCAGGACCATCACATGGAATTAACGAAGGCAGTTCTTGTAGGAAGCAACAGAAATTAGTCATCCCTTGTACATCAATGCGACAAGAACAAATATCACAGGCACTTGCTCGTATGATTTCCGCAAATATAATGCCCATTTCCTTCTGTAATAGTAAAGGATTTAAAGAATTTATGGCTATATTGGAACCGGGATATCAATGTCCTTGTCCTAAAAGTACATTAAAACGTTTACAACTAATATATACTGAGAAACGAAGTAAAATAGAAAAAGAACTATCTATGGCCTCGGATATAGCCATTACCAATGATGGATGGTCCTCAAGATCACAGGATTCTTATATTTCGACAACTGCACATTTTATAAATGAAAAGTGGATCATAAAAAATTACACACTTTGTACCCAATTCATGGAAGATCGACATTCGGGCGAGAATTTAGCCATAATGTTTAATTTAATTAATGAAGACTGGAATATCAACAATAAAGTGAATGCTATGGTCCATGACAATGCATCAAATATAAGTATGGCTGCAAATCTGGCAGATAATGTGCGATACAGCATTTCTTGTGCCGCACACAATGTACAATTGTGTGTGAAAGATGCTTTGGATACAGTCGACGAGTTCAAAGAAGTGATAAAAAAGTGCAGTAAGATTGTGCAATATTTTAATCATTCAAATTTAGCAGCGAGTACTTTGACCGAAAAGCAGGAGCAGTTAGGTTTAAGTAAACAGAAATTAATTCAAAGTTGTCCCACAAGGTGGAATTCCTATTATTATATGTGTGAGCGACTTGTGAATCATAGAACTGCAATTATTTCTGTTTTAACAGATAGAGTTATTACAAAAGTAAATATCGCTTTAAAACTTGAAATGTCGGAATATTATTGGTTAATAATGAGTGATATTATTGCGGTGTTAAAACCTTTGCAAGTAGCGACTACTGCACTATGCTCCGAAAATACAGTAACTATTTCTATGGTACTGCCTATTATCCATGGCATTGTTAATAATCATTTGACAGTTAATAACACGGGCAGAGCTGAGACTGAGCAATTTAAAAATGTTTTGGTAACGTCCTTTGTCAATAGATTTAATTTACAATCACGTGTTGAAACTGTACATCATTTTGCTTCGTTTCTTGATCCAAGAAGCAAGGAAATGTCGTTCGAAAATAATGAAATGAAAAATCTTACCAGAAGTTCCATTGGTAATATGATAGAAAACATTTCTATAACTGAAACTGTAGAAAATGTTAATCCTATGCCAAGTGCACTAGATTTTATATTCCAAACTTCACAATCTAACAACGATAGTAATTCCAAACTGCAAATGTATTTGCAAGAGACACAAATGGACCATAATTTATGCCCATTAGAATGGTGGAGAACACGTGAAAGCAAATACCCTAGACTTGCAAAAATGGCCAAGATGTATTTATGTATACCTGCGACGTCTGCCAGCTCTGAACGAGTATTCTCAACCGCTGGAAATATTGTTACCGCAAAGCGTAGCAGCCTACTACCTGAGAATGTTGATTTGTTGGTATTTCTATACAAAAATAAAGATATCTAATTCAAAATAATTAATTGCTTCACAGTTTTATTGTTTCACACAAAAATATAAATTACTCGAAACATACCCGACGAGTTAGGTGGTAATAGCTCTAGTGTCTCATGGGTACCCAGATAGCCGAGTAATTTTTGCCTACCCGGGTATCTCACGGGTACCCGGGTAACCGAGTAATTTTGGTCTACCCGGGTATCTCACGGGTACCCGGGTAACCGAGTAATTTTGGTCTACCCGGGCCAAAAGAATAGCTCTACTCGCTATCTGCCGCCAATCTGCCGTCAGATCGCGCTGCGCAGAATCTGCTCGGTATCTGCCGCCAATCTGCCGTCAGATCGCGCTGCGCAGGATCTGCTCGATTTCTGCTCCCAATCTGCGGTCAGACCACGGCAGCAGGATCTGCTCGGTATCTGCCGTCCAGGGTTGCCAGGCGTACTGAATAAATGGCGGTGTGCTGACGTATATGACGTCATACGGTGTAGGAGAAGGGGAACACCTACAGCAATAACGGTGTATTTGTGTTGGTGACTTCGTGACGTCATGCCAACCGACACCAGCGCCAAGGTATGCCAAGTGACGCCACTACCGATTAGTACCACAATTCATCGCATGGCGTGCACAAGTCGAGTAGTGTATATAGGTCTATGCCGTCTTGTGACGTCATATATGCCAGTACGGTGTACTGAACCGCCTGGCAACCCTGCTGCCGTCAATCTGATGCCAGATCCTGACATCAGGCTCTGACCACAAAACCATAGTCAAATGCGGACGTAGTAGGACCCGAATCTGACGTCAGGATTTCCTCGAATCTGACGTCAGGATTTCCTCGAATCTGACACCAATCTGCTGGCATACTGCGGTCAGTTTGTTTACTGGGTAACCATGCGCATATGATTTTTGTAAGCCGCTCTGTTTGAAGCACTATAACTCCGGATATAACCACTATTTTTGCATACAAATTTTTTTCATATTCACTAAAAATTGACAAATGAAGCCACAGAGCTGGCAGTAAATATATTTAATGGTTTTGTTTTAAAAAATTCCCAATGTTCGCATCATTTTTCGTCCGTCAAGATAGGGAGACCCCTTAAATCCATTATATAAAATTCCTACAATAAAAACTCTCTCCACAAGTATACTTGATGCTCATATACAAAGAATTTGAACAATCCATCTATTGCTAGTATTGAATAAAGGTATGCCATTCTTTTATTAGATGGATGGGGAAATTCAGCAGCAAACACTAAAAATATTGTAGCAATGTTACGCTTAGATAATCAAAGATCAATCCGGTACCACCATACCGCCATCTGTCACCAGCGCACAGTGGGACAAAATGACCCGACGGCGATCAAAAATCTATAACATTGGTTCTGGTTTAGATATTTTAATGAAATTGGGCTCAATTTAACCGCAAATTTACGGCCTTTAAGTTGTATTAATATAAGTGATATTAACCCTCGGAGGCTCGTGCTAGGCCCGTGTATTAAGACCCATGTTTTTGAAAAGTGGGGCTACTGGCCAATTACAATTCATATTTTATTAACATACTTACTAGTTACTGTATTATATTGTGGTAAACCCCGTTTTTTAATATTTGCTATTGTTTTAATGTGATCGGAGCTCAAATTTGGCCAAAATCGCAAAAATCAAGAGCTTATCATAAACTCTTATGTTACCCACCACTGGTGTAGTCTGGTTCAAACTTCGCGGGTCCAGAGTTTACGCTGCACGCCGTTAGGTTAGAGGGCGGGAGTCGTAACAATGGTGTAGAGATTCTCTACCCTACAACGGCGTAGCCTGTGTATTATAGATGGTGTGATATTGTTTACTGAGTGTATATACTATAGTAATTATGTGCTGCATGTAAAGATTAGCGTTGTGTTCTAAGTTGATATACATATGTGCATTAAGTTAATGTAACTTGTAAAATTTGCTTGATTGGAGCCATAAATAATATGAAATTCATAATATACAACTATTAGTTACAAAAAGTTCGAAGTGTCAGTTGAAAATGAATTTGTTTGTTGCTTTAAAATTTTATATCAAGAGAATGACAGAAGAAAGTGGCCCTGGCATGAAAGTTCTTTTGATGGATAAGCAGACGGTAAATACTTTATAATTTATATATTCAAACGAAACAAGTAGGTTTACATGAAATTGCGAAAACGTTCGTCCATCCTGTACATAGAAAAGGCTAAATATATTACATTAACCTTTTATAAAAATCGTTAATAGCGTGTCTTTATTAATATTCTTTAAACCAGTATACATGTATTGTCGCACGTACTGAAATAAGAAGTTATATGTAATACAATGCACATTTATTAAACTAAACCGAAAATATATTTTTATGGTACAGTTAGTCGAAAACCTCTTCGTACACCTTATTCAAACTTATATAATTTCATCACAGAAGGTAAGTAAGTAAATAATATTGATGGTATTTTATTTATAAATATAAAATTTATTATTAGCACAAACAAAAATGATTTACATCCATTTGCTACTTATTGAACCAAAGGAAAGGAGTAATGCAATAGGGATGAAACCCTCTTGACTCTCTGCCATATGCTTTCGGTCGTGTATCTTTCAACAATATAATATCGAGCTGATGCTTTCGCTTGGATGTCGGAAATGGAAGTGACGCTCTCGCTACGTTTGGGGAAAGTCCTAACTGTACGGGTCTGGGAAACCTGAGGTCCTCGAGGACCTTGACTAAAATTGGTCATACCTCCGTACGTCGCGTAAGTAGGAAACAAAAGCGGTGAAAGTTACCTTAGGGTATCTAACAATCAGTTTTGGCAATTCATTTGTGTTTCTGGTTTTTTCGAAATTTCATTCGTCGCTGAATATAACTGTATTTTAGATGGTTTCATCATTGGTATCGTGTGATTTGGCAAATTGATGAAACCCCTTTGTTTATTACTGCCGCAAATAAAGGAATATTTCCCGGCCATACAACTGTTGTAACCTGCTTTTCTGATTACATTGCGAATCATTTCAGGTACTACTTTTATGTTATAGTCAACTTCAATCGTTGCTGCCTGTTGCGAGGCACTTGTTTGTGGATTACATCCAGAATGTTCATTAAAGAATACATTTATGGTACGGCTCTAATTTTTGTGGTCATCCTGTACGTTTTTGGTCTTAAATACACCCACTTTCACTGTATTTTTTAACCCTTAGGCTGCCGCTATTTTTTCGTAAAATAGGGGTCCTTTTTTCCAAAAATTTTTTAAGAACATATTGCATGGAAGAGTGAGATTTTTTCATCGCTTAAATAATTTTCCTAAGCGACTGACCTTCTTTTTTAAGTTGTTTACAATTAAAGCACGAATTGGAAGTAGAATTTCCATTTTGGAAAAAATATTTTCAGCAATGTTTTCTAGTTGCTTGCAAGTAAGAAACTAACTTGTATTTACTTTTGGGGTATTCCTTGAGGCCTATTTGTAATAATTCTGCAGAACCTTTAGATAATGTACAGAGACTTTTTTGATCTCATTTCTGTAACATTATTCTTTTTGTTTAGTTGAATTGTTAATAAATGAATATAAATCATTTTTGTTTGTATTAATCATGAATATTATATTTCTAAATAAACTAACCTAAATATTATTTATTCACTACCATCTCTGCTGAAATTATACAACGCCACATAAATTCTAATGAGGTGTATGGACACTTTCCTAATTGACTGTACTTATTCATAACTAAAATACCTGTTGTTAACCTTACACCGACACAGCAGTGTCTCTGGCAACTACAAAATTTTTAAAATTTTAATGTTCTCTACAAACGTGTCAATAGGCACTAGAATACAGTGGTGGGTCCGTATTTTATCTGACGCAGAAAAGTGAATTCTCTACGCGTAGAATAAGATGTAGTAAATAGTTTAACTTTATTACGTTCATGTATTTTATTGTATAAAATCATATTGTTTGAAAAAACCGTTGCAGACTGTGGAACGCCATAACCTGCATGGGCATACATATCGTATTCATTAAATTCAGAATTGCAACAACATACTTATTGTTGGATGAAAAATTTTTTCAACCATCTAAAAACAGAACTGCGTCTTCGGATTCCACACCATTATTGATTTTTTGTAATCTTAAAATTTTGCGTCAAGTAAATTATTCGACAATGTTTTTCGAGTTGGAATTTTATAAGCTGGATTTAATTTATGAACAAAGTTCCTGAAGTGGTCAGATTCAATAATACTAAATGGAACGTTACATCCAAAGAAATAATCTGCTAAAGCTTTATCAATTTCTTCAGAATCCATGTTTATATATGTTAAAATTCGAGTATCTTTTGCACCCCAAAGATATGAAATTTACTAAAAAATTTCAAATTATTTATAATTTTTATAATTACATTCCAACCTTTTTTTTTTAAAGTAATTTAAAATAGTGTGCAGTAAAATTCAATGCAATAGGTAGAGGTTAATAGTTTGTACTTGAATTTTTGACATTGAATACATTTTATACATTTTATACATTTTATACATTTTATACATTTTATACATTTTATACATTTTATACAATTATTTACATTTTTTACGCGTGTCACGTAGTAAATTCGATGTAACGTAGTAAACCCACCACTGCTAGAATATCATACTTTCACTTATCCTCCTAATTTATCCGATAGGTAGTTTATAAAATGACAGGGGAAAAAAGGTTTTTATCATATTTTCATTAATTTTATAGCCCTTGCGTCACTGGCACACAGTGGGAGAAAATGACTCCCACGCCAAATCGAAATGAAAATCAACGAAACTTGGTATACTGGGGTATTAGGTAAGGCTGATTACGAGTCCGTTGCGGGATTTTTGAAAAAACTGGCGGATCCAATATAGCAGCGGACACTCGGCAAATTCTAGTAAAATAGGAATCATACGGATGAAAAACGTTTTTTCATGAAGTCCTATAACTTTATATTTTATATTGTACTGTATACAATGCAATACTAAGGAATAGTTGCTAAAAAATGGCGGATAATAGTAAGAGACCAACATTATTTACTAATTTATTAAAATCCACGGCAAATGCTGCAAATACATAATTAAACTAACCATTGCATATCTGTCGGAGACGAAAATAAAGATTATTGGATATTGGCATAAAAAAATGTTAGTAGACTTGTTTATCCAAAAATTTGTTGAATCAGTTTTTTTAACGAAGTGACAGTAAAATCTATTTCATACAATTAAATTAATTATATTTTGTTGTAAAATTACTATAAACAATTGATTGTTATTAAACAATTTGTTAACATAATAGATTTCCGGATTATTTAATAAGGATTAGTGAAATTTGGAAGGTATGTACATGGTTTTTGTGACGTATACACCCACTATGTCAGGAATTTTGGAAATACCATCCCCAAGGGGGTGGAAAGTGGTAAAATGTATTTTCTCGGTTTCCTATGATTATCTATGCTAAAAATATGGTTCCGTGCAATATTCGCTTAAAAGCAATATGTGATACTTTTTAAATATTATTCCTTCTCCAATTATAGACATTTAAAAGATCGAATATTGTACGCAAACATATTTTTAGCATAGATAATCATCATTATAGCTAGTATAAACGGTTAGAAGTAAATCGGCAACAAATAAAAATTTTCATAAAAAATGGAAAATTTCATAGAAGTTGTATACTTTGGTGCCAATGCGCAACCTGAAGATAAACGTCCCAGAAAAAAATCCTTTTAAACCCAGATTATGTACCACTTTGGGCAACTTTTGACACCTACATCAATATTATATCTGAGAAAAAAATATTTTCCCTCCACCCTAACGTACTGTCTTGCTTGAATAATTGAAAGCTGTCTAAACTTTATATTAATAATAATTTAAATATTGTTTTAAGAAACCGTTTTATTAATGGAAACTGCTAAAATAACCAGAGGTATTTCAGCATGTATTTACAAAATACAAAAACTTAATTTTAAGGGTTGGTGGTTGGGGTAACTTGAAAAATATGTATTTTTCGAGAATTATTTATACGCAATTTTGTAGATATAAAAAAAGGATGCAATTTTTGTTTAAACTTCTTTTCGATATCTCACACTGTTCACGAGATATTCCACGGAAAAGAAAATTCTGAATTTTTTTCATGGGTTGATTTCACCCCCAAAAACTGCATTATGGCACCCACAAAATCTGCACTATGGTTGCTCTACGGATGAACTACTATATTTGCACACCAAGTATTAAACCTTATTATTAAATTTTCTGAATTTCTGGGTTGCCGAACGTTACGGTGTCCCTTATAATGACTTTTCTTTTAAATTTAAAGATTCGGTCCCAGACACGTCCCGATTTATATCCCTTTGGTGTGGTAAATATGTGTGTACAATTTCGGCTCGATCAAGCAACTCTAAGGCTCCCCTAGCAGGCCAGGAGATGGACGGTTTAGCGCAGGTTTGAGGATTAGTGAACTTCTCGGCCGATTTTCAGAGGCAACACCTCCGTTCTCCCGCCGCGCGTCTTGGCCCCCGCGGCGGCCGCGCAGCTTGGAGCGCCTCAGGCCCGTACCACGTGAACCGCGCGTGGCGTATTAGGGCGACATTGTATCAATAGGTTTCCACATCGTCCGAGGGAGCACGATTGTCGATGCGTTTTTGCTTTGTCAACGCGCCACGCGCGGCTCATATGGTACGGGCCTGATGCGCTCCAAGCTGCTTTGCCGCCGCGGGGGTCAACACGCGCGTCGGGAGAAAGGAGGTGTTGCCAGGGATTGTAACCGTAACCCTAGGCCGGTTCGGTTCTCAGTACCGTAGACTAATTTACATAACCGGGTAACCCGAGGCATCTAGGCACAGAGTTACCCGGTTAACCCGCTCTCGGAGCGGGTTACCCTAATCCGGTAGCGGGCGTAGTGTTTCCCTATTTTTGTGAAATCGACCTGTACTTATGAATTTTTATTTTAAAAACTATCTATCGCATTAGGTTCATCCTTTTTTTATTTTAATGCAGAAGATTTTGTCTATTTGAATAATATTTTTTTGAAATTGTAAAATTATTTATGTAACGTCAAATTATAAACAAATTTTTATTTTTCAAATTTCTCCTCGAGGGTGACATGTTTCTAAAGTTGAAAAATGTACTTAATATATTCCATGACCGTATAGTATAAACATTGTGTTTTCATTTTAACACTTGCATACTATTTTCTTACAAATCAGTAAATTTCATATATAATAGTTGTGTTACAAAATATTATTTTTATTATAAATAAATAAATTACCTTTCGAACTTCTACAGAATTGTTACATTTGTTATAGGCCATTCATCCAACACGGTGATGCAATTTGACCAAGAAACGATTTGCATGTAATGTCGTGGGTATAATTCAAGAAAATTCGTAACATTTTTCCTCGAGAGATTAAAAATTACATGGAGAATCAAAACCCTGCAAGTAATTGACGTCATTGCATGCAACCCGGTTCTTGTTAAAATTGCAGTTGTATAGCAGCGGTGGACGCGCGCGGAGCAACCAATATGCATAGTCGGATTTTGGACGTAGAATGTCGTATGTCACTTGTAACCCGCTCCGAGCGGGTTAACCGGCCCTCTGTACTCTTTGGGAGCCGTTCCTTCGGGGTTACTACGGGTTACAGTAACCTTCGCTCGGTTAACCGGGTTCGGGTTAGGGTTAGGCGGCGGTTACAATCCCTGGGTGTTGCCTCTGAAAATCGGCCGAGAAGTTCACTTAATTCCCAAGCCTGATTTAGCGGATTCCGATGCGATTTACATCAAGGTGTTTTTTATTAATATCTGTTTTATTACAAAAAAGAAATCAAAAGCTTTGCACGTAAAAATGTATAAATTATAAGAAAAAATCACTGTATGTAAAAAATTAATGTATTTAAGCATAAAATGATGAAAATTCTATTCATAGCCCGTAGCACCAGTAGATGGGCGCTAGGGCTAGTAGATGAGCAGTTTAGAACCAATAGATGGACGGATGTCTGGCTAAACGTGTAAAAGGCTTATTAGCTATAGTAGTTATCCAGATCAAGGCATTTTTTGTTAAAATATAGTTTATTTCATCAGAACTAAAAACGTATGCAGTCTTCATTGTCCGAAAACTGTGCAACAGGTTATGGGCCCAGAACGCAAATAAAGTGAGGTTGTGTCCAGCCTAAAGCAACCAGATGTCCTGGATCGTGTGGGATTGTTCCGGATTGGACATCCTTTTTAACATTTTGGTAGTGGCATAAAGTAAAAATATATATCCATATAGTTATTTTTTATATTCTATGTAGTTCATTTTTTGTTATGAAAAAAGTGTTTGTAACTTTGTTTTAATTTATCAGGAGTATGCCTTTATTATATAATTAAATAAATTAAGAAAATGGTGTTCTTACGAATGTGGTAAGCTTTTTTTACATGTCCCACATTCCAACATACAACATCTGGTTGCTTCAGTCTACCCAAAACGTTGCAACGGGGAAATAAATATTGTGTGCTTATATAATTTATTACTTTCTTTCATTTATTCTAATCAATAACATAATTTAACATTTTAACAGGGAATTATAAAATTTGACTAGTTTCTTTAACAGATTCAACTCTTAAATCCAGTGGAATTTCGTTGTTTCCATCTTCTTTGCTTTTTAGATTTGTTTCTTGTAGTATTAATGAATTACAAACTGTATTTACAGTACTGGTTTTTCTTTGTAAATTACTCTTCATTCTATATTCTTTTTCTTATTTTCATTTCCGCTTCGTTAGGATGCATGGGAAATCCCAGCCTGGCTGTATGTAAAATCCACTGCTTAAAGGTCGTCGCCCACTAGGCCGAAGTGCGGCGAAGCGAAGCGCGGCAACTACGCATTGCCCATATGACAGAACAGCGGCGACGAACATTTCGATTTGGCCGCTGCGCTTCGCTTCGACTAAATGGGCGACGGCCTTTAAGCGGTTTTCTTCTTCTGTGGTTAAAATAGGTTTTGGACCCATTTTACAATGTTCGGGAACCTTCCCTGATAATTTGGCATGCAATGTTGATTTAGGAATTCTAAATCTGCTAAACGGCTGCTTTCACCACACTCATTCCTCTTCTCATATCTTCTAAGGTTCTATCGATGTACATAATATGTGTATATTGATATAAGGTAGGGGAAAGGTTGGTCACAATTTTGCTTTTTTATTAAAATAATAATAATAGTTTGCTTTGTTTGTATTAAATTATGTAAGTTGTGGTTCTTAGAGTATTCTCAATATACTTTGACAAATTTGAGAGCTGAAAACTAATTTTAATGACAGAATTTCAACATTTTCTGGAAGTGACGTTATGCACAAGTATCCCCCACTGAAGGAGAGACTTGATCAAACGGTTAGGGAGATTTGATCAGTGAACTTTAAGAGTAAATAACACATTAACTTTCTAAAAAGTATTTATTATCTTCGTCACTAACATGACATAAAGGGAATATCATAAAAAGAAAGTAAACTATAACAAACTTGAAGGAATTACTGAAAAAATGAAACCGAAGAATTAAACTCTATGACATAGAACAACATAAATGCATTCTTAAAAGACATTTCACTTAGATATCATCTGATTAAGATGATGATGAAGAAAAGATTTTCCTTCTCACTCTCTTTGCCGTATTTTTCTGTTTCATTAACGTATATTAAGCTGGCGTAGCCATTTCAAAAGGCCAACGCAAAATTAATACGATATTTTCTTGCTATTTATTTGCTAATTATTTGCCAAAGAATTAATATTTTTGTTCCAGCCGTTTTCGAGAAACTGTGGCTGCTCTAGCTTAATATTAAGCTAACGGCATATATTTTGCTAATTATTTGCTCTCAATCCACCGAATATTAATTTTTTTGCTGCAGTCATTTTCGAGAAGCGATGACCGCGCTAGAACAGCGTTATTCTAGCATAGCCTAAAGGCTGTATAATGCTGGTTGTAGGTAAGAGTAGAAAAAGGAATGAAAGATTTTGTATCATTTTATATTATTATTGTATTTCTTTTATATACATGAGTAATCGTGGTACAATTTTATAGTTTCCTTTTCTATTGATATAATGTTTTTTTAAATCGTCAAATTCGATCCAATTTGTTGGATCGCCCTTGCGATGTATAATTGTTGTGTAATGCCCTGTTACATTTTGTGATGATTGTTTTGCGTGCCTTGTCGGCAGGCCACTTTACCATGATACTTAACAGAGCCCACCAAGTGTAGCTCTTCGTTTTTAGACAATGGGTTATCAATCTTTTTATGTAGTTCTTGTAAGCTTACATAAAAATTTTCCCCCTTTGCATTGAAAACTTGAAATAATACAATATTACTTAGAAATGAAAATTTATGATTAATTATGATAGAATAGCGTTTTTCAAATTCTGCAGAATTCAAGAAAAATTTAAATAAAACCATATTAATAATTTTGTTATCAAACATGTGATTTACCGATTTCTAGCAATTTATTTTCTACGGCACCGGGACTGTCACATTTGGGACATGTACTATTCGGTAACGAACAGAAATCTCGAATAAAGCTTTCGCTCTTTGATTTCTTAAGCTTTACATTTTCGATTTGTATACCGGGAAGGTTTTTAATTATTGAAAATTAAGCTAGGCAGTTCCTTGCATAACTTTTGCGCTAGCCATCCAATATTTGCGTTACAGTCAATGTAATGTATTTTATCCATTAACGTGGACTGTTTCATAGGAAATATCTTTAACAGCAATTCTGCCCGCATTATATATGTATAACTTCTCAACCCTTTGTTAAGGGTGTCTTAAACTATTTTGAAGAATAATGTATTTATCGATTTCGTCTGATATATGAAATATAAGAAATAAATATTTATAATGATATTTTGATACATCTACTCATAAAATGTATTGTAATCATTTGGGGTAAAAACAATATTTTTACATGAAGGAATGAGAAGAGAAAAACAGTATTTCTATAGGTACAATTAATAACAGGTTAGAATAATTGCAAAACAAAATTTATAAGTTTTAATTCGTTATATAATATTAAGAGACACGGTAGTGTCTTGCGCTAAGTATATATAGGTATATACGCAGCGCGAGACACTCTGTGGCTCGAGACCCGCTATCAAGAACCCTGAGATTATCGAATCTCAATAACGGCTGATCCGATTAGATTTTGAATGGTCTTAATGAATAGCTTGGGTTTGATTTACTAAAGAAAAGTGTCTTCCTTTTGTTCCTACGTGCCTTATGAGCTGAGATATATCAATGCAAAGTTGGAATTTGCCGAATTTTATGTTAAGAGATTTTTCTCCATCGTCAAGTGTAGGCAAGAGGGGCACATGAAAGGGAGAGGAAATGTCTCCAATATGCACGTTGTTCATTCGATGAAGGTTTCGGCACTTTCGGCCAATCGCGTAACAAACACGATTTGTTGTCTCCTGACAGCCAGACAGAGAGCACATCTGTCAAGGTAAACGTAACCTAGCTAGTGTCAAACCATCATAACCTGCCAAGTGTCAAATAAGGTAAGTAGTCAACATTTTTCACATGTCACGGGTTTTTACACCATATAGGAAACTGAATTATTGTCTCAATTAACAAGGTAAGTCGCCAAAATTTTTTAATTCATTTTTTATGTAGAGCTTCTAGAAACGAAGGGGACGCACAGACCTGGAAGTTGCCCGGAGAATCTTCTTTCGCACAAGTTTCTAGAAATTTATACCAGGCATGTACAAAATAATAATATATTGTAACAAATTGCATTTAAATTGCCAGATATTTTTATACCAGTAAGCCATTTTTAATTTAGAGTTTCTACAGGGTGATTCTGGAGCTCCGCCCGACAATGGATGCCTCCTGGTACCCCGTGGCGAGGTCAAGCCCCCGCAGTGCCCCACCGAATTTTAGGGCTTTCGACCCTCGAAGGGGTTGGAGTGCCTATTAAGAAGTGAGAAATCTTCAACTTCCGCATTTCTCATCAGATCTTTGCAAAAACGACGCCAATTGATTCCTTATGTTTCGCCGATGAAACTGACACCAAGAACGACGTAATTCGGAAAATAATTAAGGAAATTCCATGAAAAATTAATTTCCATAACCTCAAGCTAACTTCGTTAATAATAGTCCGATTTACAAGAAATTTGGTATGATTTTCATCGGAAAAACATGGAATCCATCGGCATCACTGCCATATCGATACGAGAAAGAATAAAGTTTTTTTTTTCTGAAACAGGTATGAAATCCTCGCCCACACAGCACCATAACATTGCAGCAACGTCTCTGCAATGATGCGGTGCAAGATGGCAATATTGCAACATAACATTGCAGAGACGTTGCAGGTTCAGTCCTATGTCCGCCTTAGCAATATTGCAGGAGTGTTTTTTGCAAAGTTTTGGGAACATTACAAGTATGTAGTCCTGCAACGAAACAGCAAAATAGTCGCAATGATCCTGCAACTCCATTGTACCGCATCATTGCAGAGACGTTGCAGGTTCACTCCTATGTCCGCCTTAACAATATTGCAGGAGTGTATTTCCGCCGCAACGTTTCGTGCAGTGAGGGACGCGACGACGTGAATGTGTGCAGAATCGTAGTAGTATAATGCCCGTGTGTCTTTTTCTCATAGAAAATTCTTTTACCCCAGGGGGATTCGAACCGAGGACCTGTAGCATCGTAGACGAACACTTTACCGCCGCAGCTACAACCGCTGATTGATAAGATTGCTTACGTATTTGAACTTATACTCCTACCGTGCAATACTTTAAACTCAAATTATTCAAAAACGAAGGCTCATTTGACAAACCCCATTAGGGTTTTGTAACACTTAAGGTGCGTACTACAAATTTCACCCGGTGTCGTTTTATGTTAGGTTGGAAAACAGTCTTTAGACTGAACCTTTACATTTGTTTTCTCTTCTCTCTTTTCTCTTGCTAGATTGTATATACGTATTTGTGCAATAAAGACGTTTAATAATAATAATAATAATTTCAGACATTAAAAAATATAGTACCTACTTTATCTAAAAAAATTAAATTGATCTTTGAATCTCCTCTATAAGTTCATGTACCTACATACAACTCCCGCGATAACACTTTTTTCATATCTTCAACGGCCAACGAGATATTCTAGCGTATCCAGTTAAATGAAACACGCCGTAGAATCCACTCGACGTCATGTACATATTTCGAAAAATGTTGACAAAGTTATAGTTGTTTCAGAATATTGTTGTAATGTTTCCACAAGTTTTCACTACAGTATTGCACGACGATGTGCGCGCAATATTGCAGAAATATTGTAGGACCGTTGCCACTGGAACATTGCACGTCGATGTGCGCGCAATATTTCAGAAATATTGTAGGACCGTTGCCACTGGAACATTGCACGTCGATGTGCGCGCAATATTGCAGAAATATTGTAGGACTGTTGCCACTGGAACATTGCACGACGATGTGGGCGCAATATTGGAGCAATATTGCAGGATCGTTGCCAACGGAACATTGCACGGCAAAAAAATTGCAATATTGCTGCAATATTGTAGGATCATTGCCATTCCAATAATGCACGACAATATTGCAGGAACGTTCCTACAATATGGGCGGTCGACCCCGCAAATCGTGGTCTACCCCGCGCAGTTGATGGTGAAAACGTGAAATATTCATTTCAGCGTATTAAAAAATTCTTTATTCTTTATCGTATCGAAATGGAAGTTACACCAATAGATTCCTTATGTTTTTCTGATGAAAATCATACCAAATGTCATATTAATCGGACTACTTTTACATTAGGAATACAAATTGCTTGTGTAAAAGTAGTCCGATTTACATGATATTTGGTATGATTTTCATCACATTGGCACGAATCAGGTAACGGATCATGTGAACAGTGTACAGGAAATTATATTATGTTTAAGAATGAATTAATATTGATGAAAGATATAGTTATTAATCGTTTACTATTATTTTCATTGCAAGGTGATAAAATAGTCAAAGCAATACGTAAATTTAATATATGTACTATTCCCACAACCAAAGTATTGATAGCTAGACAATCATATAAAGTTATGAATGCTATATTTCATAGTGGTTCATGTATTGAGGATGGCCATTACACCAGCATATGTAAAGAAGAAGGAATGACTAGTAGTTGGATTGAAGCTGATGACGTGCAAATTAAAAAGAAGGCAATGGCCCAGAGGCGCTAAAGATCTTTATATTTTGTTCTTACAAAAAAATGATAGTAAATAAATAAGCCAATTGCGCCAATTAGATAATTGGTCATCAATAAAACTACAAAATGTGTGAAATCCCCACAAAATTAACTTTTTTAAAAAAAGGTAGAAAAAAGAGCGCCAAGTATATAACCCATTCAAAAAGAATCCCATTTAAAAACATTGACGTAAATTAATACCATTAAAAAAGAATCCCATTTAAAAACATTGTCGTAAATTAATATAAATTTATTAATGTGCTATATTTTTTAACTTTACAAAGGTAATGATATACAATAATTGCGCCAATTATCACAATGACTATTTATACAAAGACAAAATGTATTAAATAATATTAAGCAGATATATTTTTATACAAATAAATATTTTAATACGATTAAATATTTTATTCAAAATACTTGGCGCTGCTCTCCGAAAAAAATGTTAATTGTCTTGGTTAATAAATATAAAACAAGACAAGACACCACTAAGACAAGAAAGAAAGAAAAAGATTTTAATGCAATTTATACATATTTATTCAGTTTAGCAACATCAATACAGAGAGCAGCGTAACCTCCGTAACAGGCCATATTGCCATCTGCACAAGCAGGGCAGACTGGATTATCAGCTTGTTCGATCTCTACTGGACTTCTATTATTATTATTCGTTGTTTTTGGCCGTTTTATCCGAGGATTGCCTTTCCCTTTCCAATTTTCTATTTCTATTTGCGTCTTCTAATAGTATTGTTCTATTGTCGCTGACATTTATGGCTTTTTTTATCTAGGTTTGCATTTATTAATAACATTTTTCCCTTTAAGTATTCAATGTGATCTGTTACAAACTGATCCACCCTAACTGAAGATTTGTACATTTTCATTAATATGGATTTAATTTTATTTATCTCCCCTTCCACAGATGCACTGGATGCAGGAATGCGTCCGTAATTAAATTTCTCACTTGATATATTTCCCCATATAAGGAATTAACTCTAAATCTCTCAGCAATTTTTTAGTAATAATATTTGTATGCAAATAAAATGCATTTATTTCGGAACCTTCCTGTTCAAAATAAGGCTTTGCGTTTTGCAAAATTTTACTCGCCCATTGTCCCCAATAATTCATTACTGTTAGTGCACTTTCTTCTGCTTCAATGTTAAATTCCGTATCTCTCTCTTCTTCAATGTCTACCATTTCCATTTCTTCATAACCTAACAAAATATCAAGAGCCACAGAGAATATTGTCATGATGTATAAATGTCACCAGGTATGTAATTCTGACCTTGTACTTCGCATAGGTAAAATCAATTTTTTTCAAACAAGATAGATATTCAAACTTAATATTTCGGATTCACTCGTGAAAAGTTTATTGTGTGAGAAAATTTTTCCCAATGAAAATTCTACTATATTTAACCGAAACATTTATTAAAAGTTAGTTAAAATATGTTAGTTAAATTTAGCAAGTTATTTACAATATGAAATTTCGCACTTACTGGTTACTAATGTAATTAGCTATGTTTTCTTTTTTAGACATTCAGTCTTTTCTCCGTTTGGTAGCAACCCTTCTGTCTCACAATTTTCTAATAAAAAAATGGCAAGAATTATGTCTTCTGTCTCATTTAAATTTTGGGTCATTAGCAAACGCCCAATGGCTGCCATATATAAGCCAAATATTCTGCGATTAATATTTTTCAGTAGCTTCCTATATTTATTTTTAAAATGCGCCACATCAATGCGAATGTGCGTTTTTACGTTTTCCGCATTTTTCATTGCGTCTGCATACTCTTGTATGTTAGAAAAGCGAGAGTATGTTAATACCGCAGCATTTAATAATGCTCTCGCCCCATCACAAATGAATTCCTTTGAGAAAGGAGCACCGAAACTATGAAAATCTATTAAAAATTCCATGATGTCCCTGGTCGTGTGCCGCTCTCCTAATCTTTGAGCAACTGTAAATTGCCCTTCCTTACAGTTAACACTGAAATTGGATATAACAAAAATATTTCTCATAGTTGACACTGAAATCACGTAGAGCGAAAATATGTCCATTGTTATTACTAAATTTTGTCGATAATATATTTTTCACCTAGAATCTGTATTCATTTTCAAATGAATATTATTTATGTCGTCTAAGAGAAGTGATCAGTAAAATATCACAGTTAATAAACTATTTTTATTGTAGACGTTCAAGGCCGTTCTTAATATTGTATCATTATTCAGAACTAAAATGTCATTTAATAGCGAGAACTGAACTCTGAATGAGCAGTAATAAGATGTGCAATATGCTTTAATTCGCTCTTTTGCTTCACAAGTGCTTCTTTTATAACATACAACATTAGTTATGTCGTCAAATTTTGCTCGTGGTATTAATATTTCAAAATTAATCTGTCTTTCGTTATAGATAGCTGAATTGTTTGAAATATCCCTTCCAGGATTAGCTTCAAATGACGTATCTGATGAATTTGGTGCATTTACAGTAGAAGTATTTGGGCTGATGGAAGTATTTAAAACCTCCTTTATTTTGTTCAAAATATTAAGGGGGTAGACACGGGGTAATGCAGCGCTCTGTAATCGACAGAATCTGGCCCGAAATATGGGTTTTATAGAATTCGTTTTTCGTCCTTATATGAGCATATTTTGGGCTGGGTGAGGTCTCATTCGCAAGAGGAAGGTTCAGTGCAGTGCGCTCTGGTCATGGTTCGACGAGATTGTGTTAATATCTAATCGACGTGCGTTACGAAAAGTAGCACGTTTCAATTTTCTTACGAACAGTAGCACGTTTTGGTTTGCCACGAAAATAAGCACGTTCCATCGTTTCTGACGAATATTAGCACGTTTGGTCTTCTGCCGCGAAGACTAACACATTTCACTGCCTCGCCACGAAGAATAGCACATTTCGTACTGTTGCGACGTAAACTAGCACTTTATACTGTTTCGCCACGAATAATAACACGTTTGGGAATTTATGGCGAAAACTAACATATTATCCGGTTTGGCCACGAAGAATAGCTCGTTTTGGATTATACTGCAGACTGCAGAAACTATCGCGTTTCAGCGCGTGGGCAGTTTAAAAGAATTCAACTGTTGAAAATATTGTTTAATAAATAATAATTCCATCTAATCTCCAAAAGACAACACATATGAAAATTTTAATCTACATAATTTAAGTAAGGGAGGGTGGGGGAATTGCGAACGCGGGTTAAACGCGAACATGCTACTTTTCGTGGCAAACCGCTCTAACGTGCTAGTTTTCGCAGCGAAAGACGAAACATGTTATTTTTCGTGGCAAACCGCTCAAACGTGCTAGTTTTCGTAGCGAAAACCGAAACGTGATAGTTTTCGTGAGAACGAAGGCAAACGTGCTACTTTTCGTAAGAAAATTGAAACGTGCTACTTTTCGTAACGCACGTCGTAATAATATGAGTGTTGAAAGTACAGAAAAAGTCGACAAAAAAAAAAAGAGTTTTGTGACTCAAACGATGACCAGAGCGCGCTGTATCGAGCCTTCCTCTTTCGAATGAGACCTCACCCAGCCCAAAATGTGCTCATATAAGGGCGAAAAACGTATCCCCGTGACTGCATTCCCAAATACGAGTTCCGCCATATTGGCGATAAACAGAGTAAGTCACGTGACAAATTTAGTTCAGCTAGTGGATACGAGATGGCGTCTACTCGGGAGGACTGCCAACGTGGAATCATAGCAAAACTGAAGCGTTAGCTGGATACATGTGCCACAGTAAAAGCGTGATGCAGTCAATGTATGCATTTTCGTACGATTAGATGTTAGGTTATATGCATTTTAGGCATACATTGACTAGGAACAGCTGGGAACTATATACATTTACTAAATTAACGCTTTTACCGTGACACATACATCACTTGAAATCGCTGTCGAATTTATGTTATAATTATATATGGCCACATTATTTAAAATAAAAAAAGAGAGATTGGAACTTTTTTACTAATACTGGAAATATTGATTTACTGATATTATATTTTCAGAATGTGAAAGTTACAGCAATTATTTGCAATTATTGCTCTATTATTATTCTTCCGACTATTGAATAAAACATATAACAAGGAAAAGTCTCCAAACCGGTCAACAGTTGACTCCCTGATTTTTTTGTAATTCTTTACAGCCGTATGCAGAGATGGGCATTATTTAAATACAAGGATATACTTCCGAATGGCCCCAGTGGCTGATCGACACGAGGTTTGGGGGAGGGGTGTGTACCCTAAATCTAAAATTCTATGTAGGTCGGGTAATTATTAGTTTCCATTGTTTATTCGAAGGCTTTTCATCTTGGGCTTCGAATAATTTTTCTTCTTTCATTATATCTTTATCCTAAGGTCGTATTCAGATATATTGGCCGGTCTGACGATCGTCGATTTGTCAGTTGGAGTTGCTGGGCCCCCGAAGGGTATGGCGGGGTAACGGGAATGCTGCTCGTGTGGCTGTTATTTATTCTTAGCGTAATAGTTGTGTGCGTTACGAACTTAGAGCATATATATTTGGAGGTCTCATGGAAAGCTTGAAACTGTCGCCAACATGGCGCGAGAGAGAAAGACATCGTGCGAACTGATGCGAGAGAGAGAAGTATAGATTCTCTCGCTCGCACGATGTCTTTCTCTCTCGCACGATGTTGGTCGGCAACTGGATCCACAGGAGACAAGAGGCCATGAGACCTCCATGTATACCTATATGCTCTAAGGTTACGAAGCTATGCGTAGACCAATATGAGATGAAGCTATCGAGAAAGAATGAATGTTCTGACCATAAAACTTTTGAATTTTTCGGAGCTAACGCACACCTATTCTGATGTTTGTATTTCTACGCTCAGAACTCGGTTGGCCTACACGTCAGGTGCTTGGCGCAATCTCTACCACTTCTGGCCCACTCTACGAAGGCGAGAGCGAGTCAGAAAACGTTGAGAAAAGGAGCACCGAGGCAGGACAGCGGTATGGTGGGAGAATACTCCTCACGAAACTCACCGGCCAATATATGTATCTGAATACGACCTTAGAAGCTCGAATGCCGACGAAAACCTTTGTGGCCCGAGCCGCGCGAGATCGCCGTTGCTCGGCGTTGCGTCATCGATTATACAGAAGCAGAATTTGTTTATTTTTCATCGCATCAATATGAAAATGACACCACTGGATTTCTGGCATTCTCCCGGTTATATTGACAGAAAATAATTTGAATCGGACTATTTTTATCGAAACGGGCTTTCACTTCTATAAACAAAATTTTCACGTAATTTCCTTAATTATGGTCCGAATTATATCATTTTTGGGGCCAATTTGATCGAGAAAATATGAGGAATCGATTGACGTCACTTTCACAAAGATCTGATTAGAAATGCATAACTGCAGATTCGTCACTGCTTAGTGCGCAACATTGTATGGCCCCACTGGTTTCGAGCGCCGAAGCCCACGAAACTCAGCGAGTCGCATGATTGCCAGCGAGACGGACAAGAGGGGACTTTCGATGGCGAAGGAAAATCAGCCTTCTACAGAACTCAAATCGAGAAAGACTTTGCTGACCGACTTTATATTCACGTCAAATAAATACTTTAATCGTAAAATTTAGACGATGAAGTATTGTTGAATTTCGCCAGTTCTTACATATGCCCCATTTGGTTTGGAATTCCTGATCTCAGAGTTTCATACATGTACCTATTGAAATGTTATTTTTTCTTACGAATACATGATTAGGACACACTCTACGTTCACTAAAAATTGACCGAATTGCACCACGTTTGATATAATTTTCATCGGGAAATCCTAAAAAATCCATCGGTAATACTTTTATCAACACTTATCAAAAACATGAACATTTTATTTTTCTGTACTGGGTATTTTATCTAGCTCGTCGGTTTTATTGCTCTCGACTGTCAACGGGCGGTATACTAGGGCCCGAAGGTCCTCGCTCGCAGCGAGAAAGCAAAACAGTGGGGTGGGTAGGTCTTTCCCGATAATCTGAGCCCAAAGGCTTCTCAACAATTGGAAGACTGTACATATACTTTCTGATGCTCTCGACGATACGCGCAACCATTTGCGTGCGTGGCTTCATGTTGCACGACAAAAAGTATTCTTTTAATTACAATTAGTAATTCAGTTTGTAAGTGCTATTAAATTAGGCGTCATTAAAATCATGCACAGTTCATTAATTTTAACTAATTGACCAATTCATTTATTTTCTAATTCATTAATGCAGTACTCTGATTAAGAACATCGTAACGCGGAGCTAATATTATAGGCCCTAGAATCTACGGTATTGCCAATGTGCAATTGAAACGCGCCGCCACTTCACACTATCGTTTCTTAGCATTTGTACATGGTGATTCTTTAGCCAGAGTCGTCAAACGCGGTGCTCGCCAGCAATCATGTGTCTCGCTGAGTTTCATCGGCTTCGACGCTCGAAACCAGCGGGGCCATACAATGTTGCGCACTGAGCACTGATGAATCTGAAGTTTTGCAATTTCTAATCCGATCTTTACGAAATCTCTTTACGTCAATCAATTCCTTATGCTTTCTCGATCAAATTGGCCCTAAAAATGATATAACTCGGATCATAATTAAGGAAATTACGTGAAATATTTGTTTGCAGAATTGAAAGCCTATTTCGTTAAAAATAGTCAGATTTAAATAATTTTCTGTCAATTTAATCGGGAGAATGCGAGGAATCCATTGATGTCACTTTCATATTGATGCGATGAAAAATAAACAAATTCTGTTTCTGTATAATCGGTGACAACATCGCAAAACCACCGGCGAGTGCATTAGCGCATATGAAAAACCATCGAATAAACAATTGCAATCTAAAGTCACTATTGCACCAACTCAATTTTATATATAATGTTTGTTCAATAACTGCTTTCTGCATGGGACGTTTAATTATCTTATAATAAGTGTATAACTTTCATGTTTTGCTTCAGCGTTTTGCTAATAAAAAATGTCTAACCTAACATAACAAACTTGGTTTTCTGGGGACATCCGCTCATCTATTTTTTCTTTTCACTTATAACTGCTTACGGCCAACGTAACATATTATAGCATAAGTACATTTTAAGTAATTAAAATGTACAATGAATTGTCTACGTTTGCTCTACCAGCAGACCTTCCGTTTAAATATTTACAAGTAGGTACGACGCAACAGCAAGGAATTTATTTCCTTATTCAGAATAGAATACGGAAATAGCAAACAGCTCCCTCTCACGTGTACCAGGCAGCCGTCGATCTATCGGTATTACCATTTCTGTGCAGAAAAAACTTGCTGTAATACCGACCTGCCAAATCGGCCAGGTCACGTGACGTGTCTACCCCCTTAAATCTATTAGTTACCACCAAGCTATACAGGGTGTCCCAAAAATGTCGGTTATCCTTGAAAGGGGTGACTCAGGGGGTGATTTGAAACAACTTTTTCCTTAGCGAAAATATTGTCCGAAGCTTCGTTAAGGAGATATTAACCAAAAACCCCGACCAATCAGATCGCGCGCCTTCCGCCTGAGTTCCCGCGGTAGCGTTGGCTACGAGGTAGGCGACCGCGCTTGTGCTACGAACGTACGAACAAGCAAGTCGGCATGCATCGAAGGAAACCGCGTTACACATTTTTATTTAAAGCAGAATCTTAAATAAGAATAATTTGAAGTGAGAGGACAAGAAGTACGTAAATTTCGTTTTTAAATAAGGCATAAACGAAAAGGTAACGTAACAGAAAATGTACGACAAGTGATCGTAATTCGTTATTGAGGTAAAAATCCGTAGTTTAACAACGGCCAACACAACTAAATTTAAAAAATAATATTAGGTGTATGAATAAATTCTTTCCGACTGGAATTTCTATCGCGGTGGTATTCAGAAGCTGCCAGAAAAATGGCAAAAGGTAATTAACAATAATGGAAATTGTTTCGATGATCGAGTTGTTTTCATATTTTTTAAATCGAACTGTTATTGTACCCTAAAATCGGAAAGAATTTATTTTCACACCTAATAATCACCAATAAATTATATAAAACTCACCCTTTCGGACATTCCTTTCCTTGCTTTCCTTCCCTTTTCGGAAACCTGTGTCACTGGGTCACTGTACCGATCCTGGTTATCGGTGGATGAAAAGATTTATGGTTGGGTAGCGCCCAGTGCTCAGCTGATCACACTGCGTCTGGGTTAATGTACCGAATATCCACTTCACTGCACGGCTACTAACACTGATCACTGAATTTATTTTTCACGGAACGTGTTGTTCCTACGTTATAAAAATTGGTGGCCGTGAAAGGGGCCGATTACTGTTAATTACTGGGACGAGATTACTACTATTACCCGGCGAAAAGAAAACTCGTGGCAGACTGTCTCGGGCTGTGCAGTCCGCTGCTGTGACGATTGGTCGAGGCACCTATTTGGGCACACTTTTAAAGACGGGGCACACGTATTTTGGTTATTGGCTGAAGTTGCCACATACATTGTCACACCGCGCGACGAAGAGATCGAACGAAACACGAGATCGAGTGGGATAGAGCGATTTGACCAAGCGTAGCCTACGCTTTTGTTTTGACGATCGTTGGTCGGATCCGTATCTGATCGCTGCACAGCAGCGGACTGCACAGCCCGAGACAGTCTGCCACGAGTTTTCTTTTCGCCGGGTAATAGTAGTAATCTCGTCCCAGTAATTAACAGTAATCGGCCCCTTTCGCGGCCACCAATTTTTATACCGTAGGAACAACACGTTCCGTGAAAAATAAATTCAGTGATCAGTGTTAGTAGCGGTGCAGTAAAGTGAATATTCGGCACATTAACCTTGGATGGTGTCGTGTACCTGAAACCAGCTGTGCACTGGGCTCGTCCATCGATGACCAGGATCGGTTCAGTGATCAGTGTTAGTAGCCGTGCAGTGAAGTGAATATTCGGTACATTGACCCTGCGATCAGCTGAGCACTGGACGCCGATGACCAGGATCGGTACAGTGGCCAGGTTTCCGAAAAGGGAAGGAAAGCAAGGAAAGGAATGTCCAGAAAGGGTGAGTTTTATTTAATTTATTGGTGATTATTAGGTGTGAAAATAAATTCTTTCCGATTTTAGGGTACAATAACAGTTCGATTTAAAAAATATGAAAACAACTCGATCATCGCAATAATTTCCATTATTGTTCATTACCTTTTGCCATTTTTCTGGCAGCTTTTGAATACCACCGCGATAGAAATTCCAGTCGGAAAGAATTTATTCATACACCTAATATTATTTTTTAAATTTAGTTGTGTTGGCCGTTCTTAAACTACGGATTTTTACCTCAATAACGAATTACGATCACTTGTCGTACATTTTCTGTTACGTTAGCTTTTCGTTTATGCCTTATTTAAAAACGAAATTTACGTACTTCTTGTCCTCTCACTTCAAATTATTCTTATTTAAGATTCTGCTTTAAAAAAAAATGTGTAACGCGGTTTCCTTCGATGCATGCCGACTTGCTTGTTCGTACGTTCGTAGCACAAGCGCGGTCGCCTACCTCGTAGCCAACGCTACCGCGGGAACTCAGGCGGAAGGCGCGCGCTCTGATTGGTCGGGGTTTTTGGTTAATATCTCCTTAACGAAGCTTCGGACAATACTTTCGCCAAGGAAAAAGTTGTTTCAAATCACCCCCTGAGTAACCCCTTTCAAGGAAGTCCGACATTTTTGGGACACCCTGTATACTATTCAGGCATATGACATGCATCACGAATGATCAATCCCAATCCTAATGCTAATAGTTCACAATCTATCACAGAGTTCGGTTCGTAGCAGTCGCTTTCGGTAATGATTTTCTCATAGTCCGCGATCGCTGTAGTAGCGGTACGTATAATGTTGACAAAGGAGACGTACTTACTGGTTACGGAGCACAAAATTTCAGATAAAAGTGAGAACATGTAGTCGATACAACGAGCATATTTGAACATTTGAATTATCGTAGGTTCAGACATGTATATGACTGAATTATTATCTGAGATTTTAGCAATTCGTTCACTCTGTATTCGTGTGAAATCGATACGCAAATGATCGATCGCGATAGGGTCTTGGTACGCTAATGAGGCATCGAAGCGGAAACGTCGAAGTATCTGTGATTCTTGCTGCAGTAGAAGCTTCCACGTAGACATGGAGAAGCAAACCTCGTGACATTTATTATCAGCTATGGCAATCTCGATGCGGCACGAATCCTGTCCGATGTGGTGCGAATCCTGGCCGATGCAAATCCCGATTATGAGACGTTTGTAGGCAGTAGCGGTCAATGGATAATCACGCCCCATGATTCGTATGGCCGGTTTTTTCGATACTAATGCAGATGCAGCGGATGCATTGCTGTAAGAATCACATACCCGAAGTTGATGATTCAGTTGGTTTTGTATAAATCGAAAAATACGTAGAGGAGTACTATGTACTATGTACCTTATATTCTGTTTGTGCTGCTGCGGCTGTTGCCGGTTTAGAAAATCCATATCGTTCCAGTGATTGTCATGGTTTCCGCACATGTGGGAAGCGTTATTGAACCGTCGGTTATACATTTTTGAATACGCGCTATGGCGGAGTCTACTAAACGGATGCGGTTACTAATTGTGCGAACACGAACGTATGCGATGCAATGAAGTCTGCAAACCTCTCGACTCCGCCTATGTTTGTATATGTCGAAAGTCACTGAGGCTACTGAGCGATTGATGGAATAGCGTCAGAGAGCCGACTTAAATACTGATGCAATTGCTTCCCCCACCACCACATTTTATTCTAAAGCTCCCAATGTTTTCTGAAATGTTTTTTTCAATCCTAAGGATGTAACATATAGCACAGTCGGATGGTTTGACCAATGTTTTCCGAAATGTTTTTTAATCCTAAGGATGGAGCATATCGCACAATCGCATGTAATTGGAGTCTCACCCTCACGTGTTGAATGTAATATAATACTTTTTGGAAGCGCCAAATCTTAGAATTGGGTATCAGCAGAAACTGCGTCGTATGATTTTGCGTGCTCGTTTTTGCATACCATGCATTCGAGGGAGAGGGTACACCGAAAGAGTTACACAGAGATATCGAATCATGGTACCAGTCATAAAAGCGCGCTCTAAACTGTACAAAGCCTCAAATCGTTGCGACGTGTTGCGCGGACAAGATATTACATTTACATTCCATTTACGATCATGGAAGAATTCGCGCAAGTAGAACGCCAATTGTTGGATCAATCTGCACGATTGATTTCGCGGGAAGAATACCTCGCGTGGGAAGAACGATGCAACGAGTGTATAGAATCTTTAGAAGAACACGGCCGTGTGAAGCGTCCTCGATTATCGATAGGTGTTCGGCAATCGCTGGTTGCTCGAATCGCGCGGCTCGAAGGACTGAAGTATTCGTTGCGCGGACGTTTCATGCGTGAAGGTGCAGGACATTCGAGCACAGGACTTTTGTGGCGCGAAATAGACACTGCGTTCGATAGCCGCGTGTTAACTGGTGCAGTGCTAAATTCGAATTACATCGAACCGCGCAATTTCCTTCAAGATGCAGCGACCATTGTGCTGGAGCATGTGCATGATGCTTTGAGGAAACATCGAAGCCTCAAAGTGAACACGGTGTTCAACGGTGAATTTGTGACGGGTGACAAGCATGCTTGTAAAAGCATCAATACTCGAAACTGTGAACTCTTCCGCGCATCCGATCTGCATGAGTGGTATCAGCGATGCGTTATCGAAGCCACCCTGGCATCGTTGGAAGAGTTCCAGGAACGCAACAGTGGATGGGCATTGACGAGAATCCTGAATCTGACAGTCAATGTTAACAAGTACAATCCGCTGCGCGCGGGATGTCATATCAAGTTACCGCAGAAATTGTCGCTAAAGAAGGCTACAATTAGTGTACAATCCCCAGACAATGCGTGTTTCGCGTGGGCAGTGGTCGCCGCTCTCCATCCTGCCGAACGAGACACCGCGCGTCCAAATTCATATCCAGACTATGCTTCCGTGCTAAATCTCCAGGGTATCGAGTTTCCAATGTCTCTGAAGCAAATTGGAAAGTTTGAGCGGCAGAATGAAATCTCCATCAACGTGTACAGTTTCGAGGAGCGATTGGAGAAGGACACCGAGAGGATAACTGTTGCAGTCTTTCCGCTGCGTCTCGCCAGCCAAAAGAGGGATCGACACGTCAACCTGCTCTACACACCGAATCAAGAGCATGGCGATGTAGGGCACTTCGTGCTAATCAAGAACATGTCCCGACTGGTGAGCATGCAGCTGAGCAAGCGACAGAAATTCCCCCCAACGCAGACAAATAATTTTTAATCAACGTAGAATCTTAAAATTAGGTGGCGAGAGAAGGAGGAGGAAGACGGGGTAAATAAAATGGAGAAATAATATACGTTTAAGAAATATATATTGTTACAAAACGAAAAAAGAATATAAAAGAAAAGAAAAATAATAAAAATAACTACTCAAAAATAAAGCGGCGTGAAGGTGGCGAAGGCGAAGGCGATGAGGGCGATGGGGGCGATGAAGACGATGATGATGGAGACGATGGCGATGGAGACGATGGCGATGGAGACGATGGCGATGGAGACGATGGCGATGGCGATGGCGATGGAGACGATGGCGATGGCGATGGGAATCGTAGCCGTCGCAGGGGTCCCACCTGTCTATACGGTACCCAGGGGTGCCGAAGGCGTGCGGCCATCACGGGTCCAATCACGGGCCCTGACCGCCGCATCAAAACCTCCTGGGGCGCGTTCCACGTCATTGCTCGCACCAGCACCCGCAATTGCTCCGCCATTGCTTGTGGATCCTAGAACACACACACACACGCACACACACACACACACACACACACACACACACACACACACACACACACACACACACACACACACACACACACACACACACACACACACACACACACATTAAAACATATTAAACATAAAACACACAAAACAATGCAAACTACATACATATGGAGGTGGCGAAGGCGATGCTTGCGGCGGCGGAGAAGGCAGCCGCTGTGGCGAGCCCCAATCCGACGACCACGTTGGTGATGGCGGGTCCTAGACATAGAAACCCACGATTTAATATTGACACGATCGCCTCGATGAATATCAAAGATTAAAGGCGATAAATGTTAAAAATATTGTAAAGTACATACCTCGCGGTCACAGTCCGGCACAATCCTTGCTAATCCCATGTTCAAACGTATAAACAGAAAACGCACAAAAAAATAATTATGAACTCCTCAACGACCGGCAGCTGTCGAGTTTGACGAGCAACTGATCTCGCAGAGCGTTCATAAAATTTATCGTATGCGGACCCATGTTGAATTTTCGGTGACTATCGTCTTCTACTTCTTCGAATTATTCATTGGACACCCTCTCCTTTTCTTCGAATGTATCATGTGACTGAACCGTTCCTTGATTACATATCAAGCATCGATCGAACTTCTTTGAACGCGTATCAAACGTGTATGTAGGAGGTTGAGTTTGGGGAGGGTGAAGAAAAAAAATTTATGCATTAAAAAATTGATTATATTTTATTTATGCAATTCTCTCTGGTGTTTAGACCACCAGTTGAATATTTTAAATACATTTTGCAAAGCACAATGCTTCGCGTGTCTGCCACATCGCAGAGTATTAACTACATTTAGCTTATTTAGAGATTTGGTATCCTCATAATCAATGTCAAACGTTTCAATGATCACATCCGCTCTCGTATTTTCATCGAGGAAATCCGCAAGCTAGTCGCGTTTCTGCAGCCCTTTAACGTATACCAGGCCTGCACATCTAGGCTGTGGCGGGCAAGAGCGCTCTCGATTGCTCGTGAGCAAAGCGAAGAGCGACGCCGTGAGCAGTTCCCCCACCCTGTGGCCACTAGCTGCCGTAGTATGCGTGTAAACTGTAAGGTGGGTTGCGGACGTTCAGCGGCACTCTCGGCCAGCAGAACATTTTGAATCCAAATGGGGTGAAATGCAACCAGTCATTGAGACGTCAACAGCTAACTTTATTTTTGAAAAGTATTGTAATTTTTAGATATCTTACCGTTACACGGAAACAACAGCATTTTGTCGCATTTATATACATATAGGGTAAAGGACCCAATTACTGACACCTAACCAATTACTGTCACCTTAAACTATTTTACTTAAAATAACGAATAAATAAACTATAATATATAATCTATAGTATACATTATAGGTTGAATTACATAATTCTTTTTGTGCATGACTTTACAACGTTTATTTATTCGTTATTTTAAGTAAAATAGCTTAAGGTGACAGTAATTGGTCACATATGTATGATATATGTTTATTATATATAATTATTACCCCTATGTACTCCTTTCTTTCAAAAAATATTGTCAAATAATAATTCTATACGTGGTGTATGTAAAAAACGTTCAGGAAATAGCAAAACAAATTTCTGTACACATCCAGTTTCTCGCTACACATACATCTGAGCAAAGCTGGTTGCTAGCTTTAATGGGTCTCAGACTCCCCACTCACGAACACTCCCCACCACGGCACTGTTGCTCATGAAGGCGTGGTTTAGCGCTTACGACGCTCTTTTCTCACGCTGTCGAAAATTTTTGCCCGGCGGGCATTCAGCTGTTCAGGACTGACGTATACGATATGGGATGCGTCATCTTCTTCATCGATCGCATCAGCTACAGCTTTCGTAATTAGCTGTTTAGCCATACTGTACGGAACGTCTCCATCATCCCACCGTAGTCCATGATGTTTTGCCACCAACCATCGGATGCTTGATTTATCGGATTTTGTAAGAAGATATTGAGGCATCGAACTCCCAAAAATATAGTGCGAGAGAATTGTTCCCTTTCGTAGGACAGCCACTTCCTTAACAACAAATCTTCCGTCGACGATGAATCCTTGCAGGTCAACAAATGTTGGTACAGCCATTATCGATACGATTTAGAGGTCCGCTCGCTTCCACAACAGACGGGAGAATTCAGTCTTTCTTGTAAAGCATCTCAATTTTCATGATGAAATTTTTGTATGAATTTGACATAGGAGAGGGCGTGTAAGTAGCATGACAATTTAATTGATTTTGCGCACCACGTTTGTCAGCGGATTGTATTCAACCACCCGATCGTGCAGAATCAGACAGTAGGCTGTAGTATTAGCAGGCACATTCTCTTTACAATAAAATTCTATGCGCACGTCCACGGTGCTATTCTTGATCAACTCATTTTGTCGCGAACAATCAATCACCACGAGAGGACCAAATTGTAAAAATTGGGCCACGGTGAATAATGCCTCGTTGCAACTATGCCCATAATACGATTTACGGAAATGTGTATACATGTTAAACAAGATGGCATGCTTATTCTTGTCAAAGTCCAAGTTCAGATCATCATATGGGTAAAATTCCGAGTTGAGAAAAAGTTTTACATTGGTCAATTTACAGTGGTCGAACCGAGTAGCATCTTCAGTCATCACATTCTTTCGAGCAGTCTGTAGAGCAAAGATAACGTATCGCGGCTTCTCCAGCTGTGCAGCTGCCTTCACAGCCCACGAATGCTTGGTTGTGCTCTGTAAGAGAGGATACTCGTACAGATCCCACGAGCGAAAACTAATGCTCAGGTTTTGTCCACTTTCCAAAGCATGTAGCAACGATAGCTTATTAACATCGTTCAGCGTCACATGAGGCATCCGCCATTGCACTTTAAGTAATTCAATTTCTGGTTCCAACGTCGATGATCCTATTAGAGAATTGTTATCGTTGCGCGATCGTATTAAAATCAATTCGTGACGCGCATTAATAATCATGCGTTTGTAGTCCTCGCAAAATCCCAGTAAATATTTGAGCGGGATGCAAAAATTGAAATGATTTTTCACTATTAGCCCATCGCGTCGTTTCAAGCCCCATCCGGCATTCTCCATATTTTTGTCTTCGTCAGATGTCAGTGATACATAGTTTTTAAGCGTGTTAGTTATTCCAACGTTTCTGTTGCGATCAATCTCCACGCCATTCAGCTCGTACCGAATCTCGTCAAATAAGAACGCCACACAATTATTTCCCAACATCAGCGTTAACGCATCATTTGGCTTATTTATCATCAATTTCCCCTCCACGTAGAGGAAACTTTCACACGGCAATGTGTATAAATCCTGCTGCTGTATAGGTATTCTTATCTCATCGCTGTATCCAAACGTCGTGTTGACGTATGGGTTGTACGTGTGAGTCTCGAGCTTGACGATGCGATCATCAAACGTCGGCTTCCCTCCAATGCTTAGAATGTTTGCCATTTTTCAACTTATATGCGCACAATGAATCCCAATGATTTCAAAAATGCAATGTTCGCAGCACTGAGCCTCTTCTTTTTAGCGTAATCAGACCTGTGCAGTTGTTGTTGTTGTTGTTGTTGTTACAAACAATTTCACTTGGAAGAAACGGGTTTCTGGAGTCGTTCAACACAAGCATCTCATTCGTTCGCACCACGCGTATTATCGCCGTCGTCGCATGTGCAGTCTGATGGTAATCTCTTCACCTCGAAAATCAAGCAACTGTCCGTCTTGATCCACAACGAGTAAATATAGATCAAACGCGTGAGAAGTTTGAGGAAAAGTTGAATTCTATTCCGTTACGTATAAATTCTTTTTTAATACCGAATGCAGACGCATATGAAAATTAATATCTGAAGTACAAGAAGCAAAGTCAAGAACCAGAAAGACTTACACCGATTACAGGCGCCTTAAAAGATACGACGTATTGACTATAGGTGAGTGTAAGAAACTTATTCGGCCTTTGTTAGAAAACGAGAAGGATATTAAGCATTATGTGCATTGTGAAGAACTGTTTGATATTATCCACGCTGCACACTTAGATACGGGACATGGCGGAAAACACAAATTAGAAAATCATATTAAGGCCAAATATGTAAACGTAACGAGACATGTGATTCAAATCTATCTTGAGCTTTGTCTTATCTGTAAAAAAAAAGAAAGCCCATCCCAAAAAAGGTGTTGTAGTGAAGCCTTTGATATTTAAAGAAATTAATGAACGAGCTCAAGTAGACCTAATAGATATGCAAACGAGCCGAGATGGAGAATATAAATTCATTTTAAATTATCAAGAACACCTAACTAAATTTGTATTTCTTCGTCCGCTAAACACCAAAACTGCTGCAGAAGTCTCCTATAACCTTATAGATATATTTTCCATCATCGGTGCTCCATCCGTCCTACAGTCAGACAACGGAAGAGAATTTTGTAACAGCGTTATAGAGGAATTAAAAGACATGTGGCCTGGTCTAAAAATCGTGCACGGCAAACCAAGACATTCGCAGAGCCAGGGTAGTGTTGAGCGGGCGAACCGTGATGTGCAAGACATACTCATTGCCTGGATGGAGGAAAATAATATAACTAAATGGAGTGATGGGTTACGTTTCTGCCAATGGAAAAAATATAACAGTTTGCATTCTGCTATCAAACATACACCATATGAGGCAATGTTTGGCAGAAAGTCTCACATCGGTCTTCTATCATCCAAAGTAGTAAGGCAAAGCCGATTCTAACCCAGGTCCTCTGAGGGGAGCGCGGGGGAGTGCGGTGGAGGGAACTATGGGCGCGGGGAGAGCTGGGGAGTGGAAGACCGGTTGCGCGCGCACGAACCGCGGAGTGGGGGAAGTTGTAATCGTGGTGGGGATCAGTCCGGGCCGAGCCGCCGCGGAGACCTCTCCAGACCTGACCCACTGTTCGAAAATTTTCAGAGGGTCGTCCCCTCCCTCTAAAAATTTCTGGGATTACTCTAGCAAACAAATATGCATCATGCAGTCATAGCACTGTGAAAATGGTATCATCTCGCGCGATAACGCATGTAATTTGACTCTTCTGATGCAGTCGCGCGAGACGATACCATTTCTTCACAGTGCGAAGAATGCATGATACATATTTGTTTGGTTTTAAAATTATGTGAAGAGGAAAGAAGGAGGATGGATGACGAGTAAATAAATTGTTTTCAAACAAATATGCTGCATTTTAAAGCGTTCCGATTTAACATCACAGCGTATCGCGCGATTACGCGTAATTTGACGCCTCTGAAGCAGTCGTGCAGGATGTTATTTTCGTGACGCGAAGAACGTACGAATAATAGATAGAATTATGCGGCGTTTGCTTTAAAATTATGCGAAGAGGAAAGAAGGAGGATGGATGACAAGTAAATAAAATTGAGAAGTAATATATGTTTCAGAAATTATATATTGTTACATAAAGTAAAGTAAAGTAAAGTGAAGTGAAGTGAAGTGAAGTGAAGTGAAGTGAAGTGAAGTGAAGTGAAGTGAAGTGAAGTGAAGTGAAGTGAAGTGAAGTGAAGTGAAGTGAAGTGAAGTGAAGTGAAGTGAAGTGAAGTGAAGTGAAGTGAAGTGAAGTGAAGTGAAGTGAAGTGAAGTGAAGTGAAGTGAAGTGAAGTGAAGTGAAGTGAAGTGAAGTGAAGTGAAGTGAAGTGAAGTGAAGTGAAGTGAAGTGAAGTAAAATAAAAATAGAACAAAATATATATAATGATGATGATGATGATAATGATAATTACTATTGGGGTGGTGATGGTGGGGGTGTGAAAAACCCCTCGGGCCACAGAGAAGGCGGAGATGGTGGTGACACCGGCGGCGTAAACAGCCCGAGGGGCCACTCAGGGGATGGAGATGCTGGCGATGGGGGTTCTATAGATGATGATGACGATGCTGATGTTGGTGTTGATGTGTAAGGGGTAGAGGGAGTGGATGGTGGCCACCAGGGCGGCGTATCAAGTGATGTGGATGTTGATGACGATGAGCCAACCGCCGTCGCCATCGATGATGGTGAGGGGGGCCTCATCGCCACAAATGGTGATTGTCGCAACCGCCCCACATCTATCCAGGGTGGAGACGGCGGCGACGATGTCGGGGGTGGCGATGAGGGTCGCGCTCGCCTCAGCTGCAGGGGCCCCATTCGTCTATATGGCACCCACGGGCGCTGCAGCCGAGTCGCCATCGATGAGCTGACAACCATGCCAGATTGCCGTCGCATGTTCGGCTCTCGGGGAGGTACCACCAGAGATACAATCTCCTCCAGAGGTACCCTCCCCGACATGATACATGCCAGCAATCTCAACCGCTCCAGCAATAATTGATTATCCTAGAACACAAACACCAGTATAAGAATAATACATCAAAATACACACACACACACACACACACACACACACACACACACACACACACACACACACACACACACACACACACACACACCACGCACGCACATGGACACCAATGCAATGTATTACGTACCACTGAAGGGAGCGGCGGCGAAAGCGATGGCGATGGTGTTCTGGATAGCGATGGCGATGGCGACCGCGACAGCGATGGCGACGACGATGATGATGATGATAACTGTGGCGGTAATTGCTAAAACACAGAAAACCCGCGATATAATATTAGTATGATTTAATCTCACACGATTTAAACGGTTAAATGTGATAAAATATTAAAAATATTGATATGTACATACCTCTGGATTGTGTTGGCACGGTTCAGGGTCCCACTCGGGAGCAATTCTTTTGAATCCCATGGTGCGGTACCACATTCAAATGACAACTAGGCTCGCAGCATCTTCAAGCTCTTGCGTATAGAAACTCTTCCAAGCTCACGCATGCAAAAACCCCCACCATCATGAAATCGAGAAGTGCATAGCTTTGCAAAGTAAGATGTTGTTGTTCTCCACCTCAAGTTTCTTCTCCACCTTCAGTTTCTTCTTCATTGGTAATCCTCTCAATATTTACACGCATCTTCTTCGAATTCTTCTTTGGACACATTATTCGACTAGATCATACCACTCTGAACATGTATTGAACGTGTATGATACCACTCTGAACGTGTATCGTACCACTTCTAAATAATTACAACTACCGTCTTAATCTATCCTACATCATATTAAGGAGGTTGGGTTTGGAAAGGGTGAAGAAAAAACACATTTATGCATTAAAAATTGATTATATTTATTTATGAATTTCCATCTGATGTTTAGACCACCAGTTGAATATTTTAAATACATTTTGCAAAGCACAATGCTTTACATGTCTACAGCATCGCAAAGTATTAACTACATTTAGCTTATTTAGAGATTTGATAGCATCGTAGTCAATGTCCAACGTCTCAATGATCACGTTCGCTCTCGTATTTTCATCGAGGAAATCCGCAAGCAAACCACATTTCTGCAGCCCTTTAACATATACGATATGGGATGCGTCATCTTCTTCATCGACAGCATCAGCTATAGCTTTCGTAATTAGCTGTTTAGCCATACTGTATAGAACGTCTCCATCATCCCACCGTAGCCCATGATGTTTTGCAACCAACCATCGGATGCTTGATTTGTCGGATTTTGTAAGAAGATATTGAGGCATCGAACTCCCAAAAATATAGTGCGAGAGAATTGTTCCCATTCGTAGGATAGCCACTTCCTTGACAACAAATCTTCCATCAACGATGAATCCTTGCAGATCAACAAATGTTGGTACAACCATTATCGATACGATTTAGAGGTCCACTCGCTTCCACAACAGACGGGAGAATGCAGTCTTTCTTGTAAAGCATCTCAATTTTCATGATGAAATTTTTGTATGAATTTTGACATAGGAGAGGGCATGTAAGCAGCATGACAATTTTAATTGATTTTGCGCACCACGTTTGTCAGCGGATTGTATTCAACCACCCGATCGTGCAGAATCAGGCAGTAGGCTGTAGTATTTGCAGGCACATTCTCTTTACAATCAAATTCTATGCGCACGTCCACGGTGCTATTCTTGATCGACTCATTTTGTCGCGAACAATCAATCACCACGAGGGGGCCAAATTGTAAAAATTGGGCCACGGTGAATAATGCCTCGTTGCAACTATGTCCATAATACGATTTACGGAAATGTGTATACATGTGTAACGTTCGGCTGTTCGAGAACAACTGAAGGTTGAGGTCCCTGAGGGGAGAGCGGCGTCCCCTCAAGTATAGGATGGTGGGGGTTCTATTCTACAGACTAAAGATTTAAATCTAAGGCTTTTAAACTTAATAATGCTTATTTATTTAATAAATCAATAATTAATATAATTACAACAATGAAATAATAATTAATATAGCTTACAATCTACGATTAAATATGCTCTTTTTGGGTTTTTATGTTTTTCTGACTCTAACGCTACGTATTTTAAAATATATAGATATATGTATATTGCAGAGCTCGGCCGCTGCCGTTTCCGGAGCGAAGCTCGAATACTCTTGGCAATCTCTGTAGTAAGATCAGCCGCTACCGGGTCCGGAGCGATCTCGATTCTTTTGACAGAGTTCTGTTCTATGCTCTTCAGACCTTGTTTTTACCAAGCACTACAGCCGCTACCGGGTTCGGAGCGATCTCGATGGCTTTGTAAGAACGAGGTTCTATGACTCTCAAATGAGCAAACCAAAGAGGTGCACCAGTAACTTTTATACACTGGAGATCAGCCGCTACCGTTTCCGGAGCGATCTAGATCCCACTGGTTGAAACTTAAGCCGCCTCTAGATTTGAGCATTCGTTCGTCACTTGAGCGTATTCGTAGCTTGAATGTCCCGCTGTGCTGCGTGCGCCTCTATTTATACTGAGAAATTGGCGGGCTGGCGCATGCGCAGTGAATCGCTATCTGTTATTTTACGTTTTGCTTGCTTATTACATATTATTTTGTCTTGCGCTTTTACTAATACTTATAACTAATTATTCCTAATATTCTTATAATAATTGTTCCTCTAATATTTATCTAAATCATTAATTATATATAAAAGTCTTATAATATATTTACGCGGCAACAGAATATGGTTATATGGTAACGGAGATCGGTTCCTATATTACCGACTGTCGGTATCTAACGGTTTAAGTCCCCGTGGGACGTTACACATGTTAAACAAGATGGCGTGTTTATTCTTGTCAAAGTCTAAGTTCAGATCATCATATGGGTAAAATTCCGAGTTGAGAAAAAGTTTTACATTGGTCAATTTACAGTGGTCGAACCGAGTAGCATCTTCAGTCATCACATTCTTTCGAGCAGTCTGTAGAGCAAAGATAACGTATCGCGGCTTCTCCAACTGTGCAGCTGCCTTCACAGCCCACGAATGCTTGGTTGTGCTCTGTAAGAGAGGATACTCGTACAGATCCCATGAGCGAAAACTAATGCTCAGGTTTTGTCCACTTTCCAAAGCATGTAGCAACGATAGCTTATTGACATCGTTCAGCGTCACATGAGGCATCCGCCATTGCACTTTAAGTAATTCAATTTCCGGTTCCAACGTTGATGATCCTATTAGAGAATTGTTATCGTTGCGCGATCGTATTAAAATCAATTCGTGACGTGCATTAATAATCATGCGTTTGTAATCCTCGCAAAATCCCAGCAAATATTTGAGCGGGATGCAAAAATTGAAATGATTTTTCACTATTAGCTCATCGTGTCGTTTCAAGCCCCATCCAGCATTCTCCATATTTTTGTCTTCGTCAGATGTCAACGATACATAGTTTTTAAGCGTGCTAGTTATTCCAACGTTTCTGTTACGGTCAATCTCCACGCCATTCAGCTCGTATCGAATCTCATCAAATATGAACGCCATACAATTATTTCCCAACATCACTGTTAATGCATCGTTTGGCTTATTTATCACCAATTTCCCCTCCACGTAGAGGAAACTTTCACACGGCAATGTGTATAAATCCTGCTGCTGTATAGGTATTCTTATCTCATCACTATGTCCAAACGTTGTGTTGACGTATGGGTTGTACGTGTGAGTCTCGAGCTTGACGATGCGATCATCAAACGTCGGCTTCCCCCCAATGCTTAGAATGTCTGCCATTTTTCAACTTATATGCGTACAATAAATCCCAATGATTTCAAAAATGCAATGTTTACAGCACTGAGTCTCTTCTTTTTAGCGTAATCATAGTTGTAAACAATTTCACTTGGAAGAAACGGGTTTCTGGAGTCGTTCAGCACAAGCATCTCAATCATTCACACCACACGTATTATCGCCGCCGTCGCATGTGCAGCCCGATGGTAATCTCTTCACCTCGAAAATCGAGCAACCGTCCGTCTTGATCCACAACGCGTATCGTTAGATCCGTAATGACCCGTGCGGTGATTGGAAGATAAATGATCTGTGCAGGCGTTTCCGATATCTTATATCCTGGAGGGACTCTCGGAGAAAATTCATGTATCGTATGTACACGCTTCCCATTGTTGTATGCGCCAGCGGTCACACTACATTCTACGCGAATAATGTTCACGTTCATGATATTAATTGGATCATCCGATTCGTGCCACCGTCCTGGTTCTAATACCCGATTCATCGAGAATCCTAGTAGCGATCCAATGTTATTGCGCTTCGTAAAATCTACGGTGAATGAGCAGTACAGCTCGCTTTTCATGGTGTTATTGTTGGGACGCAATACTATAGGATACACATCGTTATCATCATCAGTGTCATCAGGATTTTTAGGATACCGCTCGAGTAATCGCTGCCTCAAATACTTGGCAATGGCGTCTAGTTCGTAGGAGCCGTGTGAAATCCTAATAGTTTCAGGAGTGGTATCAACACTGTTGTTTTTGATGCCATAGTTCGAGGTGAAGTAGAATTTATCGTTGCTCCAGTCGATGTTCGGTATTGTATGATAAGTTTCAAAGGTTGTTAAACCAAGCTCGTAATCATCATCGCTCAAATCTATGGGTGGAAAGTAGCTCACTGCGAGGGTGCTACTCTTGCCGGTTAGAGTGAATGTTAACGACATATTCCGAGCTGTACGACTCGGCTAGTACTGAATCATAGCGGTGGGAAGTCAATCCTTAAATTTGCGACCGATCGTTTGTAGAAAGCGTAGGCAGAGTTGTCCACAATTGCTCTGATTGTACTTCTGATAAGACGTTCGATTGTATTCGATTTTCACAGCATCATTATCCAGATATTGCACCAATTCCTTAGGTGGTCGAAGATTCCCAAAGCTGTCGAAATATATAGCTCGGCACCCTCTCTTCACATATGCCACCCAATGAGTCCCTGACCCCTCGACATTGTCCAAATTTACGATACCGCTCTCGTTTCGATGTACTCCTCCGACAGGTAGTGCATTGCGCATAAAAACACCTCTAAAGAATGGAATACGCATACGTTTTGCCAACTCCTCCAACTGCACATCGGTAGTTACGCCCACCGGCATTTTTTTTTTCTTTTCGGCGTTTTTTTTTTTTCGTTTTGATATTCCCTGCCCGCGCTTGTATGGTGCGAGATAAAGTCCGCGACCTTCCATGGAGCGATTATGACGCTGCATTTCCTGTAGCTGATGTTGCGCCGCCTTATTATCATTTACCGCCTTGGCGATCCCCGCTGCTCCACCAGCTAATGATCCGAGAACACCTAGCAGTGGGAGAAGTGGTAATATACCACCACGTTTTGCTATCGGAAGAATCCGCTTTTTCAATGCTCTCTTTGGAGTCCTTTTGCGAGTTTTTGTTTTCATTCCCATCCCAATTTTCGTCTTAGCCTTCATAGCTGCCCAAACAGCTGTAGCAGCACCTCTTTCACCCAGTGTCGAGTCTCGCGCAACGATGCGTTTTCGCGCTTTGTCAGCGAGAACGTTATCTGCAGCGTGTCGTTCGCCGAGGTCGTTGCTACGCGAATACGCAATATCGTGTTCGCGACACGCTGCGTCCAACGGATTGATACCTTGATCACCTCTAGCCAATCGTTTTGCCAGATGAGTTCCTGGACCGCAAAACTGATATCCTGGGATATGTAATTCGATAGGTAGCGCGTTTATCACCCGATTTAACAAACCACGACCTTTCTTTATTCTCGTCGACGACATTCGCCACAGTTTTTAATCAATGGTGCTGGACCGTCGATATGCGTTCGCTGCCAAGGACAATTATAATGTTTCAAACACCTACGATACTGTTGAACCTCAGAATCGGCTTTTATATGCTTGGGGAGTCTGTCCTACAACTGATGAATGTGTCTGCCAAACTCTCGCAGTAGAATAATCTTTGGTACATATTTCAGCTGCTCAGAGGTTAGGTTTCGAATATCGAAATTATTCGACAGGACCAGAAGCATTTTGAATACTGAGCTGTTTTGCATTGGCGCAGACCTATAAATAGGTCGCGTCACCGCTTCGATGTATCAAAATCATTTTTTGCAGTTCGCGGAGAGGATGCGATTCGTGCGACAACCTGTAACAATACGCGTGACAAATTTTGACGATAAATCGCAAATGATGTCTTCGAAAACAATGCACAGACATGGTAGCATGCTACCAAACACTATACGCTGCCTCATTTGTGGTCCATCAAATTGTGGAAAGACCAACGTGCTGGTGAGCTTGTTGGAAAGTCCACACGGCGTCCGCTTCGAGAACGTGTACGTGTATTCCAAGTCGTTGCAACAACCAAAATATCAATATTTGGAGAATTTATTGACTCAGATAGATGAAATTGGCTACTTTACGTTTTCGAATAACAGTGATGTCATCCCACCGAGCGAATCGCTTCCGAATTCCATTTTTATCTTTGATGATGTGGCATGTGACAAGCAAGATACGATAAGGGAATACTTTGCAATGGGGCGCCACTCGAACGTTGACTGTTTCTATCTCTGTCAGACGTATGCAAAGATTCCAAAACATCTTATACGCGACAATGCGAATCTATTGATTCTGTTTAAGCAGGATGGTACCAACTTGAAACATGTGTACAACGACCACGTAAACACTGATATGTCTTACGAGGATTTCTGCGCGAAGTATGGTTTCGCGGTAATAGACAAGGATAGCGCGATGTCCAAAGGACGTTATAGAAAGGGATTTAACGAGTTTGCGATACCGTGAGATTGTCAATTGTCGTCAACACGTCGGTGGGGAAAGCAACGTCTGCGGTACAACGATGATTGATATCGATAGTCTGGAGATTAAGGATCGCGAGAGAATAGCGAAGGAAATTGCAAAAACCAGCGAATCCATTCGCAAGAAGAATCAGGCTTTGAAGACTGGCAAGATGGAGGAAGATATTGCGTTGGAGAGATACTTTAAACCTATTGTCGAACCCCTAAAACATATTGTGGAAAATACTACAGCGACAGAAGCTGACACGTCACCGTTGATGAGCACATATGTCGATGGGAATGAAACATTAACACCTAAAACAAAAATCCATCCGAAAGGGAACACATCACGCAAGACAAAGAGGAAACCACACATGTCATCGGAAAAATCACTCGTAACCTCTACACCAGTTCAATCGAAGCGGAAACGGCAGAATGTTGCATCAAACGATTCCTCGATTCCTTCGACACCAATAAATACATTTCTCGATGTACAATCGCTCACAACCAATGATGAAGACGTTTTCGAAACTAGTCCCGATGTGTCGTTTGCAACATCTATTAGACATCAACTCCAAACATCCGAGGGACAAGAAACGTTTCGCAGCCATTTCGGTCCGCTGGGGCAAAAATACATGAGCGCAATCCTAAGTGGTGATAGGGATACAACCATGGACTATGTGTATGGCGTATACTTTGGCGGTAGTGGAACGATGCTTGGGGATAAGGCTTTCGATATAGACAAGGATGATAATATAATCATCGATGGTGTAAGATATGGAGGAACACCTGGTCTTTACGAACTGATTTTCAAGAGAATTCCCGACGATACCACATACGCCAATGCCGATAAAAAAAAATACAAAAGTATACTGCTGATGACCAATGCCCACAGACGCGGTCATAACGCTCAAAATCCCATATTAGGTAATAAGGGATACAAGTACAAACATGTAATTGCACCGCTACTCCCCCGTGTATCTGTTAGTAGGGCAGGGAAAGGCCTAACGACACCGCGAGTCATGATGGTAAACAATAACAAGATCGATTACGTGCACTGGGACGATCCCAACGAGCTGGTGGATCGATACCGTTTGCTGGAAGCGTCGCGTCAGGCGGGTAGCAACTCGGACGACAACGAAATTCTATCGATTATCAAGGAACTCCGTGAGGTAGGCCTCATTATAAATTAAACTACACGCCTATGATGTGCGCTGTATGCATCGAGATGCCGATCAACAAATTTGGAGTGTCGCTCGAGAAGAGTGGAGCAGCTAGAATGGACTACTACTACTACAAATGGAGCGGTTTCCTTCGAAATTATATGCGAGATAACGCTCTTTGCGTGACCGGTGCTGACTTTGATGCAAAATCACGCAAGGCACGACGCGTAGCGCAACCCACGGCCGGCAGCGATGCCGTCAATAAACTATACATGGAAAAGAGCATTAAACTTTTGAGAGAGCAGTAGGAAGAATTAGAGAGGAAGCTGGTCGTGTTGCAGAGAGATATGCTGACGTTGCAAAACAGCGTTCAAAAGATATCGCAGGCGTCGAATTCTATTCCACGGCAGCGCTGCGAAGGAGAATCATGCGAGACGGTTGAACTTGTACAGAATTTCCTCGGGGCGGTGGGGAGCACATAATGTATGTGCACGATAATACTGCACCATTCGTGTCAAAGACACCTCTGCGATCGAACATGCGGCCATTATCGAATTCCAAGAGTAAAGAAGAAAACCATGGCCACAAGAAGCGACAACTTGTTGAGGAATTGCATGCTCCAGCTCCAAGATATTTCCCACGGAGGCGCGTCATAGTGCATGGATATGATGATCTGTAGTGATGGGCTCAAGACATCAACGTGCAACGCTCACAAATCTCAGGGAGAAACTGCGCGACCTCCATGCGAACGGGGAGACAAATATGACTATTCGCTATGTTCGAGGTGTCCCTAAAATCGTGCCTGGCAAGCAGCGCCGTGATTCCCCTCCAAAAAACGCGGGCAGTTCCCTTTAGTGTATTTTCAAAATGTTCGTGGCCTGCGCACTAAACTCTTTACGCTATGTAATTCGCTACTCGCGACGGCGGTCTCTTATGATGTGATTATTTTTGTGGAGACATGGCTGAACTCAACCATTTCTACTATCGAACTTGGCTTTGTTGATTATACTGTTTTTAGATGCGATAGATCTCCTAGTACTAGCTGTCTGTCAAAGGGGGGCGGAGTACTTATTGCCGTTAGGAAGTCGATACCCTGCCGTGCTGTTACTTTAAGCAGTGCTGATAATGAGGAGGTTTTTGTCAGAGCTCAGCTCCATAACAATAAATACATGCTGTTCGGCGCTATTTACATCCCACCTGCGTCCTCGCCGGCTCGGTATGCTAGTCATGTAGACTGCATTTCCGAATTATACAATATGTACAGTGATGACATAATATCTCTTTACGGGGACTATAATCTCCCGCACGCGGTTTGGTTAAACGATAATGGCCTATTGTGTTTCAAGAAACCGGGGGTGTCATCGAATGAATCTGAAGCCATCGATTTCCTCCTCCGCTGTTTCAATTATTGCAACTTAGCTCAATTGAATACGGTCTTCAATTCGTTCGACGGCATGCTCGACCTTATCTTTATAAGTCACTCTAATGTAATTGTCGATTTAGTTATAGATGCCTTAATTGTACCAGACGCTTACCACCCACCCCTGTACACAATGTTCAAAGGATTGTTCACAGAATCGGATTTGTCTGACGAAAAGTATGTTTATAAGGACTTTAAACAAGGGGACTACACCATGATTAGGGATTACCTAAATTCAGTCGACTGGGACTCGCTGATCGGAAACGTTAATCCAAATGTAGCCCTTGATTGTCTATACAGCCATATGAACATAGCCATAAATGCCTTCGTACCGGTAAGATCTGTGTCACGGTCCACTTATCCGAAGTGGTATTCGCCTCGGCTGAAATATCTAATCAGGGCAAAGAAGAGGGCGCATAAGGCGTATAAGCAATCAGGGGCATACAGCGAATATTTGTACTCCGTGCGCAATACAAGATTAACTTGGACCGTGATTATTGTATATATATCGACGGTGTCGAGAACTCGGTTCTGGAGGATGTCAATAGTTTCTTGAGGTTCGTCAAAACCAAGCGTGGTGGTCATGTGATTCCATGCAATATGGAACTTGAGCAGATCTCGGCTGCAACACCTTCAGCGGTCGCTGACCTTTTTGCCGTCTTTTTCGGTTCCGTGTATGCTCCTCCGTCGGGAGCGGGGCCGGCCTTGAACCCGACTGGGACATCCGACTGTGGTGTAAACATACACTCGTTATCCATCGCTATTAGTGAAATTAATAGTAAACTTAACTCGCTTGATGTGAACAAAAGCCCGGGCTTCGATGGAATTCCCCCTCCGTTTCTGAAGGAATGCAGCTTTATACTCTCTAGCCCTCCCTGGCATATATTTAACTCTTCACTAAGGAATGGCGTTTTTCCCACTGTCTGGAAAAATAGTCTTGTAACCCCTATATTTAAGGCGGGAAACCACTCCGATGTTAGAAATTATAGACCAATCTGCAAATTGTCATCTCTGCCGAAGGTTTTCGAGGCTATCGTAACCGAGAAAATAACACCCCTCCTAACTAATATCATCTGCAAGGAGCAACACGGGTTTGTCCCTGGCAGATCATCAGCAACAAATTTGGTGGTGTACCATTGTTATGTCTCTGCTGCCCTTGATAAAGGTCTTCAGGTAGATACCGTATACACGGATTTTCGAAAGGCTTTTGATACGGTTGACCACGGTATCCTGATAAACAAATTGATTTCGATTGGCTTTTGTGGCCCGCTACTTTCCTGGATCGGATCTTATCTGAAGGATAGAGTGCAGGTAGTCAGGGTCCAGAACCATCTATCTGCCCCTGTTTCTGTAAGCTCTGGGGTTCCACAGGGGTCGCACCTTGGACCTCTCATGTTTCTTCTTTTTATTAACGACCTTAATGACATATTCCGGAACAGCAAATTTCTGCTTTATGCTGATGATTTGAAGGTCTTCCGAACTATCCGTGATGGTCATGACGCGGAGAAATTGCAGTATGACCTGTGCAGATTTGAGCGATGGTGCACCGCCAACAAGATGCAATTAAACACTGCCAAGTGTGTTATAATGAGGGCCCATAGGGCTGTCAATGCTGTGGTATCGACCTATAAGTTGGGGGACACACCCCTGATCGAGGTCTGTGAAGTCAATGACCTTGGAGTTACGATAGCGTCGGGCCTTGATTTTCGAAACCATTATAGGACAATTACTAGTAAAGCAATGAAAACCCTCGGTTTCATTGCAAGGTTCGGCAGACATTTCAGAAGAGTGGAGTCATTAAAGCTCTTGTATGTGTCATTAGTCAGACCGTTGTTGGAGCATGCGTCAGTGGTATGGAACCCCAGGCACAAGCTATATATAAGCCTTGTCGAAAGGGTTCAACATAGATTCTTAAGACTGGTCTCAAGAGCTTCGGGCAGCCCGATGCGCTTCTATGACCATGACTATGGTCCTGCATGGTCGAAATTCCGTTATTTGAAATAGGAAGTTGTGGGAAGTCTTAGACGTTTAGTCTTTCTTTGAATGTTGTAAAAGTTGCAAGTACTTTTAAAATAAAAGTATTAATTATTAAGTAAAATTATTTTTTTCAACACCTGCATGAATATTGATGTTTTTTTACGCCTGCTGAGCGGGAACAAAATGGCTAATTTCAGACGTATTCGCGTTTTCTACTTTTCTCCCAAGGGAAAAAGACTTTACGCGCATGCGTATTCGCATTTTTTACTTTGCTCCCAAGGAAACTGGAGTTTAGCGTTACCCGCGTATTTATTAATTTCGACAGAATAAAAAAGCAATCGAATATGCATATTTTTTTGCGAATCGCTCAGCAGGCTTTCAAAAACACACCTTTCATGCAGGTGTTGAAAAGAATATTGTGCGTGACAAGGGAGAGAAGAAAGCGATTCCAACGAGCGCGAAGTTTGCTGCCCATATTTTCTTATTGTTTGTTTAAAAACAAAATTTGATCTAAACTTTTGCCACTTAATCTATTTATTTTTTTACTAATTATGTTTCCGGCTTTCGAAAAAACTTGTTCGCACGGCACCGACGTTGCAGGGCAGCATAACAAACTTATTGCAAACTGCGCAAGATAAGGATATTTAGTTTTATTTTCCTTCCAATATTGCAATGGATTTTGATTTCTATTCAAATACGAATCCGCAATGTAACTATCAATCTCATTTATTGGTCCATAATTTCTAGTATTCACACTATTTTGTTTGCAGACATCATTGTCGAACGATGTCCAAAAAGAAAATCTATCTGGTGCAAAATTACCCGCATTATTATTATTATTATTATTATCATCATCATCATCATCATCATTATTTATAGCTATGTTTAATTGAGGTTGGGCATGAAATATATGTGTTACCTTCTCCAATAATAAAGTTTTAGCTCTTTCAGCATTCTCATACATTTCGAACCCCAACATTTTGAAACGAGGGTCGAGTATAGGCGCTATGGAATAAGTAGGGTCCGTTTCAATTTTACTAAAATATTTGTGTAAAGTTTCTTGTAGTTTTCTAGCTAATGTATTATTGATGTTTGTATTTAGAAAAATATTTAACTGTTTTATAGAGATAATGACTTTAGAAATTGTTATGTAAGATTCTGCACTCATTTCAGTGGTCAGGAGGTAAAACGGTTTCATTATCGGAGTAGAGTCTAATAGCAATTGCCACTCGCCAGCAGTTAAACGTTCTTCATGTTCAGGAAAATATGACAATGCTGACGTTACTGCCTGCCTTTGTTCTAATAACCTGGTTATCATTTCATACGTCGAATTCCATCTAGTGTCAACTTCTAAAATTAATTTATGATTTGGCACCTCCAGTAAATATTGCATTTCGAATAGCTTATCCTTGGCTAAATAACTCTGTTTGAAAAAAGTTACGATGCTGCGACATTTTTTACGCACAGTAACTAAATCATCGACTGACGAAATAGCTTTTTTGATCACTAAATTTAACGTATGCGCAAAGCAAGATACACTAAATATAGAATTGCCCAAGATTCGTACTGCTGCAAGCATATTTGCTGCGTTATCAGTAACAACAGCTCTTACTTTTCCTTCTATATTCCATTCTGAAAAGGTATATCTTAAGGCATCACATAATACATCGCTAGTATGATTACCATTCAGTTGGTCTGTCTGCAGTACATATGTTTTCAATTCGAAGTTTTTAGTAGTGAAATGGCACGTCGTACTGAAAAAGTGATCCTTATTCATACTGCTCCACGTATCAGTTCTGATGGAGACATCGGAGGCTTCAGCAAGTTCTTCTTGAATTCTGCATTTCTTCTCATTATACGCATTTTCAATTAGTTTTTTTACTGTTTTCCTACTGGGGATATTGTACTTTGGATCCAGATAATTAATTAATTCTCGAAAAAACCTGTATCATCCACGATGCTCAGTGGTTGGAGGTCCAGTACGATTAAATCGACAAGCAACTTGTCAGTTGTGATTTTTTTAATGTCAGTATCTAAAAAGTTAGAGTTATTACTAATTTAGTAGGGTCATTTCGGGGGAAACGCACTACTTTTTTTCGATTGCTTATAAAGTCTTAAATAAATACAACTGAAAATTTAGGTAATTGTAGTTTGATTGTTTATTTCAATCTCTTTCACAAAATAACATATTAAATATATAAAAACTTTATTTTAATATTAAAATACGCTTTCTAAAAAACTTCGACAAAGTGCATCTAACCCCAGACCTGAGGGATAGATGCACTTCAGATTCGGGGGAGATGCACCTACTTATTGGTACCCTCTTCTGTCTACTTCCATTCTTTTTTTTTCTCTTCCACACATATTACAGAGGGGAGGATACATAGTACATGTTTCGTGGAGCGATTTTGAGCACTCCGGGCAACGAATCCAATCTACTGTAGAAGTGGTTGATTTATAATCCTCCAAACATTCATTGCAATTGTCGTCCGAGTCTTCATCAGTCTTGATCGACTTGTTCTTTATTATATTTTTTGATTTTTCTTTATTACCCTTTTTTGAAATTGTCTTGGATTCTACTTTTTTAGTTTCATGCTTCCTAGGTATAATCTGTGCTGCGTGCAGTCCCGACTGTCTCTTTATGTTTCTCTCAAGTGCCTTTTCTATTTTTTCTTGTTTAACTGCCTTTAATAATTGTCTTTTCTTTATATTTTCTTCACTAGTCAATACATTAGCAACATTTCTCTTAGCACCTTTAGGTGTTGGAACAACAGGAATGGGCATAATTTCTTGTAACTGATATAAATTATAAAATATTTATCTAAGTTTTCATTAATAAAATTAAATATTAAGTTTATACATAAACGTCACTATATAAGACATGATTGCACGCTTTTCAAATATCGCGCGCGCTTCACCTGGCTGGAACTGAAAATAGCGGCTTCCAGCTCATTGGCTACACTGTCCCTGGACCCACTGTAAGACACACTGAAAAAGTGGTCTGGAATCGCATGTGTGTCGAAGGGATATATGCCACAGGCTCTAAAGCCAGAAGTAGCATTACGAACCGTAGCTGACTTTTACCATGCCTTAGACACCAGCTTTCCAACTTCATTCCTTGAAATGTTTCTTTCCTTATTAGAAAGCATCCAATCTTTAGTTGTTTGATTGTAATAGGTTTTAAAAGTATGGAAAAATGATTTATCCAAAGGTTGGAGAGCATTGGTTGTGTGCCCTGGAAGACATAAAATGATAATGTCATTTGCATAGGCAAACTCCAACATATCAGGGTCATTGCAATGTGAAGCATGCCCATCTAGGAGTAAAATACACTTGCCAGGAGATTTCCTTGGCACAAAATGTTCCTTCAACCACAACATAAATATGTCACTATTCATATATGAAGACTTTTGATTCATATAAACAAATCCTTTTGAAACGCTGTCTTTTTATTTTTCCCCTTTATGCTGAGTACGAGGGGCAAAAAATGACCCTCCGCATTGTTGCATGCTACAACAGTCACTGATTCACCCTTCTCTTTTGACGTTACCACATGAACATCCTTACTGCCTTTCCCTGCGATGACACTGCCTGGTTTATTTATTAACTGAATCCCACTCTCATCCATGTTATAAATGCTTTGTGGCATTTTCTCAAAATTATGTTTTACAAGTTCATTGCGAAGAACCTCATAAAATAAAGCCACACTCTGTCTATTGAGCCCCTGCCCTCTTGCTACAGACAACCCTTCATCTTTACGAATGCTAAGATCTGCATTTCTTTGTAAAAATGATTTCAGCCAATCGTATCCTGCCATCTTTTTCTCTTGAGAAAATCTATGTTGGATATTTAATTTTTCCGCAAACTGAAACGCTATACAGGGTGTCCCAAAAATGCTGCGGTTCCTTAAAGGGGGTGATTCGGGGGGTGATTGCAAACAACTTTTTCCTTTGCGAAAATGCCCTCCGAGGTTTCGTTAACGAGATATTAATAAAAAGCACCGACCAATCAGAGCGCGAGCCTTCCGCTGGAGGTCCCGCGCTAGCGTGGCCGCGCGCCGGGCCGCGCTGCGACTACAAACAAGCAAGGCGGCATGCATCGAAGGAAATTGCGTAGAATGGCAAATGAAAAAGACGTAACAAAAAATCGAACCTTTTGCCATGGTTTGTTTGCCATTTAAAGTGAATAATGAATAAAGGATAAATGGATGAAAATCGCGTGTAACGTAAAAAGACGAATACACATTTTTTTTAGAAGATTCGAAAATAATAATTATTTGAAGTGGGAGGATAAGGAATACGTAAAATTCCTTGTGTTAATAACATATCCACGAAAAGGTAATGTAACAGGAAATTAACGAAAAGTGATCGTAGTTCGTTATTGTGATAAAAATCCGTAACTCAATAACGGCCAGCACTGTTGCTGATAACGAATAAGTCTGTTTAAAAAGGCCGAATAAATATTTTCGTACGAGAATTTGGAGAATTATCGCCGGAAATAAGCCATAGCTTGCGTTAAATTTAAAAATGAATGATCACCATTAAAGTAACTAAAACTCACCCTTGTAGAAAATTCACCTGCAACTTGAAAACTTGTGTCACTGGGTCACTGAACCGATCCTGGTCATCGATGGACGAGCCCAGTGCACAGCTGATCCCAGGTATACGACACTACCCAAAGTTAAGGGTCGCAATGTCAGGTGCGTCCAGGTCAAGGTACCGAATATTTACTTCACTGCACGGCTACTAACACTGATCACTTAATTTACTTTTCATGGAACGTGTTGTTCCTACGTTATAAAAATTGGTGGAAATGAATTTTTACTTGGCGTTCGGAGCCGTGGGTAATCCCCGCGCAAATTCTCACGCTGCAGCACTTGCGTCCTCGTTGTTCGGGGGGTACACCCAGAACATCGCGTAATACTCTTGAGCAGAGAACATTTGTCTGCGACGTGATTGCTGACTGCTGACTGACAAGATTTTTTCTAAGCGACTTCTTCTACCCCTAAATAGTTTCTCTCGTTCCATTATGAGTTGACCCGCACCAGGCCAAGAGGCTTCAGGTAAAAAGAAGCCAGCACATTTTCGGAACACACGTGTTTGATGAAATCATCCTGCACGACTGCTCCAGAGGAGTCAAATTACGCGTAATCGCGCGATACGCTGCGATGTTAAATGGGAACTCTTTAGAATGCTGCATATTTGTTTGAAAAAATATGTCTGTTTTCTACATAATGGTTCGCTGGATCGTTGATTAAAAATTATTATTTCTCTGCGTTGGGGGAAAGTATCTGTCGCATATTGGTTTGTAAAAAGCCGATCTTCCCTGATCTTTCCGGCGTTATCCGATAAAAAAATAAATTATTTATCTGTATATTGGTTTGCTACGTATTGGTTTATAAAAATGTTAGGGGGGAAAAAATTTCTGGGGTTGGATCGAGTCTGAAAAAAGATTTTTTTCATACAAGACCCGACCCCAGAAATTTTTTAGAGGGAGGGGACAACCCTCTGATAAAATTTCCAACGGTGGGCCAGGTCTGGAGAGGTCTCCGCGGCGGTTCGGCCTGGACTGATCCCCTCCACGATTGCGGCTTCCCCCACTCCGCGGCTCGTGCGCGCGCAATCGGTCATCCACTCTCCGCTACCCCCCGCGCCCATGTTTCCCTCCACCGCACTCCCCCGCGCGCCCTCACTTCCCCCCGCCCCCGCGCTCCCCTCAGAGGACCTGGGTTGGAACCCGCTTTGCCTTACTACTGACATCAGTTTTTAAATACAAATCGCTGTATTCGCCCAAGGTTCTAATGCCAAAACGCTGCCAGAGAGTCTCGGCGTACGCGTAATCGCTCTCGGATACAGTCTCACCCGTTAACTGTAGCATGACTCGCGCGGCGGTAAGCACGGATCTTGCAGCTTGTTTGCGCAATCAAGGTATTCATACGGAAAAACACCCTTTCGCGTCAATAAATTGAAATCCTCAATGGATAATGTTTCAAATTGGGATCGTAAAATTTTTAATTTAACTGCGCTAAGAAAAGATGCTAATTTGTCGAGACTGGTATTTAGAAATTTGTACGAATCGATGAATCGCAATTTAATACAATTTCGCGAGTCTGATTCATTGTCAGTCGTATCCTCGACATTTTTTGTGAAAGAAATATATTTTTCTTCAGTTATAGGCAATACAACGTGACCTTCGAAAGCGGTAGCTATTTTCTCGATAATAAAATGTGAATCATAGCCGGATAAATTATGAAAAACTATGGGGATATAAAACACATTTTTATAATTTAAATTGCACTCGAAATGTGCTGGGCCTCTAAACCGTCCGGATTAGGTGGCAATGATCGCGAACTCGTACATCATCAACCTCGAATGGCTCTTCGCAAATATGGCAATGTGTTGCATTGCGAAATGCCGTCCACTGTTCGATAGTTAAATCCAACAGTTGAGTATTGCTGGTCAGGATGGGTTTGGCAAAGTTTGCAAAATTTTCCAGTTGTTCAGAGATGTTGTTCAGCTGCTCAAACTTCCCAATTTGCTCCAGGAACATTGGAAATTCAATGCTCTGGAGATTTAGCACGGAAGCATAGCCGGGGTACGAACTTGGGCGATTAACGTGTCTTTCGGCTGGATGGAGAGCGGCGACCACTGCTCACGCGAAACACGCATTGTCTATGGATTGTACACTAATTATAGCTTTCTTTAGTGATAATACCTGCGACAACTTGTGGTGACATCCCGCGCGCAGCGGATTGTACTTGTTGACATTGACGGTTAGGTTGAGAATTGTCGCCAATGCCCATCCGCTGTCGCGTTCCTGGAACTCTTCCAGCGATGCCAGGGTGGGTTCGATGATACATCGTTGGTACCACTCCTGCAGATCGGATGTACCGAAGAGTTCACAGTTTCGAGTATTATGTTGCTTCGTCGTGGGACCACCTCTAAATTCCAACGGCATATTGCTTCGCCGTGGGACCACCTCTAAATCCCAGCGGCCCATTGCTTCGCCGTGGGACCACCTCTAAATCCCAGCGGCGTTTCGCTGCTTTCTCGCGGGGAACCCATCTTCCGCGGTGTACTACATTGCTTGCAGGGCATAGAAAAATTCCCGGCGTATTGCTTTGCCGGTGCACCAGGGGGCATAGGCCCACTCTTTTCTTGTGCACAACATCTCCAACTTCTACATTCATCTCTGTCCTCTATCTTTATCGTATCCAATCGTGCCCTCTTCACGATTGGGATACAGCACAATATGGCAGTACTGCAGCAAAATGCAATAAGTGCAATAATGCAACATAAAGCAATATAAAGCAGTAGCAACATGGCCAGCCTTCTGGTACAGTTGCTCCTCAGCACAATGCAATATAAAGCAGTCTAAAGCAACATAAGCAATGAAGCAGTAGCAACTTAGCATCGCAACGATACTACAACGCTGCAACGCGTTTCTAGCTTGGTGCTGAGCCTTATAGCTTCAGGACCATGGGAAAGCACAGCTCTAAGGACGGCTCGTATCTAAGGCAGTGGTTTCGCTAGAAGATAAAGATACACAACTAGTGTAAAGCTGGCCATCCGTAGGATGCACCCGCTGTGCTACCTCACTCTCTGGGGGTATACGTCACGACTCTACAATCCAGCGAAACCGCGGCACTGAAAGGGGCGATGGAAAAATCCAAGAGTGCCGCAGAGCCTTTTCTGCGGATGAGCCCTTTCATTACTTCGGGGCCTGAGGGCAGATGTCTCCATCCTCAGCCCCTTTCGCATCGATGGGGAACCTCGGGGAGGCGGACTCATCGGTACTTGCTAGCACTCGTACTATGTTCTGTCCTGTCCGTACCGTATCTGTCTTAAGTAAGTCCTGAAAGTAAATGTTTCTTATTAGTGCAAAAATGGGGATTGTAGTCGCTCGAGACGAAGCTCGGGCGACTCGAGCCTACTACTAAAAAGCTCGGGCAAGGCTATAACCTTACGAAGATTGCAAGGCTGCCTCGTCACTCCCGAACGTGTCCGATACCAGTTCGGGTGAGCCTTTGCGCTACTCTTCTAATCCCTTTAGCCAAAGGGTTTCTTCGCAATAGCCGGAGAGTATAGAGAAGGCCTCCTTGGACGACACGAAATATCGCGCCGCCCTCCGGCCATCTCCACTCTCCAGCGGGAACGAAATGTCGCAGTGCCGCTCTCTGCGGATCAAACAGCGGACATTCGAGGAGGAAGTGGCCCGCTGTATCTGCCTCGGCTCCACAGACACAGGACTTATCCTCTACGATCATGAAAGGTCTGAGGCGAGCACGGAAATTTCCGTGGCCCGTTAGCACCTGCGTGCTGTAGTGGTCTGGCTTCATCCACTTCGCCGCCAGCCTGTCTCGAACGTCCCTAAAGAAGGCGTACGTAGTACGGCCCTTGTGGGAGCTTCCCACGAGGATTGCCACATTTTGACTGCCTCAACCTTAACGCGATTTTTCGCGTCCTTCGACGCTATGGGGATCACGACGACATTCCCGATCTTGGCGTCGTTTCCTTTCCGCAGGTCGAAAAAAGCCCTATGCTGTTCGAGCAAAGTGTCGACACAGACCGCTCCCGCCACTACGCACAGGCCCTCCCTGGACGCCGTGCGGTACGAACGAGTCATCGTGATGAGTGCACGGCGCTGCATGGATCGCAGAACATTGGTATCCCTCACCGTGCACAGATCAATCCAGCCCGCAGCGGCAAATGCCACCGTCGGGACAAAGTCACTCTTGTACAAAACGGAGGGGGCACCAAAGCGAAGCCCCCAACTACACTTCGCCACTCTACGCAACTTTGCAAAGAGTGACCCGACCTTGTCGCTCAAGTACTTGCAATGCGTGTGGACACGCATGCGACTATCAAAATTGACGCCAAGATATCGCACTGTTGGCTTGAATTTAATGCTAGTTTCCCCTATGTGGATGGTCGGCGGCCTACTCGCAAGGTCTGCCTTATTCGCTCGGACAGCCTTTCGTTTTCGATCGGGACGCGCTCCTCCCCGCCTGCCTATCGGGGCTCGCTTTATCCAGCTGCTTCGGAGCACGATCGCTTCCGTTTTCTTAGCCAATATTTCTAACTTAGCTGCTTTACACCACTGGACGATCTGGTCAACAACGTGTTGACTTTCAATCTCCAGCGTGCGCGTATTGTTTGCACTAACAACTACAATAAGGTCGTCCGCATACGCGACGAACCTCCCCCCGACTAATTCCTCTAGGAACCTCAGGAGTTCGTCAAACACAAGGTTCCAGAAGGTAGGACCAAGGACTGAACCCTGAGGGCATCCTCTTTCTGCTTGCTTTTTTTTTCTTTTTTTTTTAACGTGGAGAAATCCCTAACGGATACCACGCCCCCCGGGGGAGGGACGGGGTTATGTGGGGTTTGCACCCACTAAAACTCCACGGTGGTCGTCCTCGGGCGCGGAGTCGCACGCTCGAGGGGGAGGACTTGTGCGAGAGCAAACTAGCGATACATTCGCTTGCCCCCCCCCCCTCAGCGCAAATGCTGGCTCCGCGCTCAACAACCCCGCGCGGAAACGCGCGGGGTCTTCCCAAAACTCCGGCGACGCGAGACGGACCACGCGTCCGCGACGCCACTTCTGGGGGGGGTCGCCTGATGTTGTAAGGAGATGAGGGTGCCCCCCGACACCCCCACCCCGCGACCCCCCGCGGTCGAGCAGTGACCCGGACGCGGCCCGAAGGGTCGCGGCCGGGCCGGGAGGCGGCACTAGGTCATATGGTCAATTGACCGCCGCACTGACCCTTTACCTGCTCGACCGCCTTCCTCGGGAGCGCACTAAAAACGGCGCCAATGGCGCGGCTCCCGGGGGAGCAGCAGATGGTCGGCTGCTCCCGGGGGGGGGGGGGGGCTCTGAACAGGGCGCCTCCGACCCGGGGTAATGCCGACGGGGAGCGGGGGTGACTCACTAAATTACGTCACCGCCCTACCTCCCCCGGCCCCTAGTCATCTCCTTACCCTCCTCCTTCCGGCACTCCGAGGGGCGGCTATGCGGGACGGATGCCCGGTGCGGATCCTGTCCCGCTCCGCCTCCTCCTTCTTCAACATTACCGCCTCCGCATATGCGGAGACGGCCTTCCAGCACTCCCGATCTCCCGCCATCCGACGCACGACCGTCGGCAGCGAGAGATCGGGACCCAGCCGCGACTCGAGGACACGCCGGTCGTCCGACCACGACCGGCAAACCGCTAGCGTGTGGTCGGCCGTGTCCTCATCGCCCGAATCGCAGCTGAAACACTGTGACGACTCTTCCCGCCCTATGCGACGCAGATAATTGCCGAAGCATCCAACTCCGGTCAATATCTGCGTCAGGCGGAAGGTGAGCCTGCCGTACCCACGCCCCACCCATTCGTTCATGATGGGTAGGAGCGCCCCGACAACGCGGCCCTCCCGTTGTCGCGGGAGGGCTAACCAGTCGAGCCACTTGGCTCCCATGCGTTGTCGGGCCTGGCCCCGCACCACTTCTGGTCCGATGGCATTCGGGTCCCCAGCTTCGCGGAGATCATGGACGGTGGAATAAACCTCCGCCTCCATCTCCGCGAGCAGATGGAATGGGGGGCACCCAGCCAGAGCGGACAGTTCGGCGTGCGACACCGTGCGATACGCTCGCACGGCTCGGAGGACTGCGCGGCGATGAACTCTTGCCAAGAGTTCACGCCCAACGCGGCAGTCCTCCAGGTCGCCGGCCCATATAGGCGCGCCATACTGCACCATGGACCGAACGACCGTCACATAGAGTCGCAGAACTCCCTCGTGTGGTCCACCCAGGTTGGGCATGATTCGCCCGAAGGCGAATACCTGCTTCTCCAACCGTGGGGCGAGGGTTTTGAAGTGGCGCGTGAATCGCCAGTAGGTATCCAGGGTCAGACCGAGATACTTCATCGAACGTCCGACCCTGATGCAGGCATCCCCGATCCTCAGGGACGCTCTGTTGGGGACACCGCTCCCAACCCTGTCCGCCTTGCTTAGCTACCTCTACTGAATCTATCGAGATCTTGACCCCACGATTGTCGAAGTAATTTTTAATTACCTCGAAAATATTTCGTGGGCAGTCTCGAGCTTTCAAACTTTCTAAAACTGAGGGCCACCAGACATTGTCGTAGGTGCCCGCGATGTCGAAGAGCAACCCAATCACATATCGATGCTCGGAGGCATCGACAATGCGGCGCAGCTCCACGATCGCGTCCTCCGTCGACCTTCCTGGCATAAAGACAAATTGTCGGCTCGAAATCCGTCTCGGGGCCAACGACGTCTGGGTGAGTCGCTCTTTAAGAAGCTTCTCCAAAAGTTTCCCTACAACGGAGAGGAGACATATTGGACGGTACGATTTCGGGTCCTTCACGTCTTTGTCGTCACTCTTTAGAAGGATTCGAAGCGAACCTTCCTTCCAAGCTGACGGAAAGACACCCCACTGAAGGCACCCGTTGATGAGCCGCACAAGCTGACCGGGGATTACCTTACATGCTGCCTTTATGGCACAGACCTCAATGAGATCTGGCCCTGGCGCTTTGTTATTCTTAAATGTCCTAACGGCCTCTTCGACGTCCGCCTCCGTGAAAGGATCGGCGTCCGTCGTGCCGGGCGCGAATCGTGCGCCTTCGCTTATGACACGCTGCGCCGGCGTGTCATCTGCCTCCCGGTCATCGACGACGTGAACATCCAAAAGTGAGCTGGCAGTTTCACTCGCGCTCAATGTGTACCCGTTACCACGCCGGAGGGTGCTAATCACCTTCGTAACTTGGAGTTTATTCGCCTGGAGCTTATAGGTACACGAAGCCCCAGGGCTCCGAGTTCCCGTTCGACGTAACATATCGTCGCCAGCTCACGAGCTTCGTCCTTTTTACCACCCTGTTGTATTTTCGCAAAGAGTAGCGATACCTCAGTTTAAGTTGGTGGCGAGCCGGCGCCTTGCTCCTTTTGGAATTCACGCCGTTGCCTGTGTACGGTCCTTTTGAGTTTTGTTAACTCTTGTGTCCACCATGGGTTGGACTTCCTAAATACTCTCTTTCTTGGCATTGCCGCGGTGCAGGCGTCGGTGATGACACCTGTAAGCGTGCATGCCATTTCCTGTACGTCTTCCGCGGACTCCAGCCGGAGGTCTTCGAGCCTCGATCTAGAGAGGTCGGCCAGGCTTTCAGCGTACCGCTCCCAATCAGCCCGACGAACATCGAACCGAGTGCCAGCGGGACCCCGCTCCACCGCTCGGGCCTTCTGGCCCCCCAAACTAATGTCCACGGCTCTGTGGTCGCTCGTGACCCAGTCGCACCTTACCTTCCAGCCTTTGACGAAGCTCAGCATGGAAGCGGACGCCAAGGTAACATCAATGTACGATGCTCCCTCCGACGCCCAGTAAGTCGGTGGCTGAGCCAAATTATTAACCACTTCTATGCCATACGACCGTATGAGGTCTTCAAATTGGGCGCCTCTATCGTCTGGACTCTGCGAACCCCAGAGGGACGACCGGGCGTTGTCATCTACCGAAACTAAGATCCTCTTCCCTCTCAGCGATCGAAACACCATATCGAGGTGCCTGAGCTGCCCCCCCGATCTCGTCGCTGAACTGAAAGTACAGTGAAGCCACGTAGAACGAGAAGCCGGGAGCCAGTACTTCCACACAAACGCAGTGGGTCGTACTTAGGTGCGAGACAAAAGTCAAATAAAGCAGGTCATTACATAGAGCAACCGCAGCCCAGGCCCTTCGTGAGCTCACGGCTGCTACCTTTACTCATATCCCTAATCCAGCGACTGAATAGCTCGAGCCATCGCGTCTGACGTGTGGTTCCTGCAATAGCAGGACATCGAGGTGCTTCTTGGCTACGAGCTGCCTAACCTCTCCCGTTACCTTGCCAAAGTGCTGCATATTCAATTGCAATACCCTGACTCCCATGGTCGCATTCGCGTGCGCGGACGGAGTCGCGTGCCTTGAAGGCCTTTTTGCATTTGTTTCGCTCGTGTGGGGTCCTACCTCACCGGGGCTTAAATCTACTTCAGGAGCAACGGGCGTGAGCAATGACGCTTTTCTACACGCCATACTATTCGCGGACGCGGTATCAATCGCGATCTCGGGGCTATTCGCGGGGCTAGTGCCTACCTGTGCAGCTACTGCATTATTCTCTATCTGCTCGGCCGGGCTTTCTTGCCCGCACCCGAGCCGCTTCACGCGCTTTACGAGCGCAATTTCGACGGTTTGAAGACCGAGAACCTGTTGGGACCGCATCGCCGTCGGCGCGGTCATAGGGGACTGCACCGCCGTCGGCGCGGTCATAGAGGACGCACGCCCGGGCGCAGCTCTATAGGCGGAGCCCCTGGACTGGGCCTCCCGCGTTATCGAGGCTGTCACCGGGCGGTTCCAAGACTCGACAGCGGGTGCGTCCATTCCCGTCCTCTTCAGTCCTCCCATCAGAGAGAGGTTGCTGGCGATTCGGGTGCTCCGCCAATACTCCACGATGACACGCTCGAGTGCAGCCCCCGCCCGGAGATCCGAATGGGGGGGGGGGGGGGCGAGTTTACCTCCGGAATGTTTTCAATCCGGGCGTACCATCATGATTTTATTGAGTTTTTTCTGAAAGTATAATAATTCCATTAGTTGGGGAGCGGCCCCGATTCCACCGCCTCCTGATTCGGAAGCGCCGGGCCCGGAGACCGCATATAGGCTCGTTTCCTTACCTCGCTTTGGGTCAAGCGAGGGAAGAAAGGAAGCGGAGAATCCGGTCAGAGGCTTGGGACATAGGTGATGGAATGGATTTATAGGATGGGATTTCGTGACGGGTGGCCGCCGCGACCAATTCAGTGAGCTCTAAGACCCTTAACGGGCAAGCCGTAACTTCTAGCGCCGCGGGAAGGCATTGATCGTGACTTGAGGCACAAAAGGCTGTGTATTCGTTTTGTGCCCCCGATTCCACGGACCCGGGTACCCACAGTCTCAGCACCCTCCGTCAACACGACGGAGAAACCTTTTATTTGCTCGCTAGGCTCGTATCGCCTAGCCGCGTTCTGCTTTGCCGCGGGTGCACCAATTCCGCGGCGTGTTGTTTTTCCGGTTCGCATCGATTCATCGGCGTATCGCTTTCTGTCGCTAGCACCTGTGGGGCGTCGTCCAGGCGACAAGACGGATCACGCAGGTCCCAGCGGCTTACTTCGCTTCGGGCTGTTTGATACACACGACGGCATTTTGGCTCGCCGCCAGACAGAGTGGGGCCTCGCTCAGTCGACAGAACGAATCCCCGTGTCCTGGCAGCGTATTGCTTGCCACCCCGGTTTGGTAAAGATACACAGTATGCTTTTGCTAAAGACGGTTACGTTCTGAGTGGCCTCCGAACGCTCTTTTCCGCCGACCCCCAATTTCACCCTGGCACGTCCTTTTCCGCGGCACAGGGCAATAAATAGCCCACTCAAGTGGCCTTAAACTCTCCTGCAGACCAGGATAGATTTTGTGCCTACAATCTCAAGACTGTTAAATTTGGGGAACGTATAATTTAGCAATTTAATGGTGTGTAATTTCGAGACAACAAAACTGAATTTAAAGTAAGTAAAAAAAATCGTATCACAATCAAAATAAAGAGTATCTAGTACGCCAAGTACATGAATTATCTTTGTAAAAAGAAGTGAGATCCCCACAAAAAACTTCAAAAAAGTAAAAAAATTACGCCAAGTACATGAAACAAATAAATCACAAAAAATAGAAGATAATAATATAACTGACAAAAAAAATAGAAGAAAATATACAATATAAAAAAAGATGTGAAATCAAAATGAGCTGCAAGTACATAAAGGTGCTTTCCAACTGCGCTTAAGATGACACAATTACATATACACAGCTAAAATGCTGTGTTCATACATTCCATTACTCATATCGCGGACATTTTAATTAACCCATCAAAAAGAATCCCATTTAAACACATTGTCGTAAATTAATAGCTTTACAAAATTAATGATATACAAAAATTGCGCGAATTATAACAATGGCTATTTATACAAAGAAAAAAATGTATTAAATAATATTAAGCAGATATATTTTTATACAAATAAATATTTCAATACGAATAAATATTTTATTCAAAATACTTGGCGCTGCGGAACCGAATTGGTGTTGCTAAACTGAATAAATATGTATAATTTGCATTAATTTTTTTCTTTTTTTTCTTGTGTGTGCGTTCATGATGTATTTTAGATTGTAAGTGAGTTATTGTAAATTATTAAGACTAAGACAATTAACATTTTTTTCGGTTTCGCAGCGCCAAGTATTTTGAATAAAATATTTACTCGTATTGAAATATTTCTTTGTATAAAAATATATCTGCTTAATATTTAATACATTTTTTTCTTTGTATAAATAGCAATTTATTATAATATATATTATTATTTTGTACATGCATGGTACAAATTTCCAGAAGCTTATGCGAAAGAAGATGCTTCTCTGTCGAACCTTCTCCGGGCAACTTCCATGTCTGTGATTCTAGATAAGAAATCTATTAAAAAAAATTTGGCGACTTACCTTGTTAATTGAAACAATAATTCACTGCCTTATGTGGTGTAAAAACTCGTGACATTTCAGTAAATTTTGACAACTTTCCTTATTTGACACTTGGTAGCTGTTACGTCCCTACTTCCTATTTGGGACCGTGATTTTGTGGAGTTTATATTTCTAATCCGCTTTCGAGCAAATCCTGGGATTCTATGGCTCTGGGATAGCTGAGCGCGAGATTTTATAGCATTAACGCGGGATATTATGCTGATTACCTTTTTATGAATGGATCGATATGAGTGGCCAGGGGATGGAAGCGTCCGGAATTCCGTTGAACTCGGGTACTGTCTTCTGCTTCGGCGGGGCCCAATTCTTACACACCACCACTATTCCGTGGCTTGTAGGGGGTGAGATTTCCCTGACGGAAGGGGTGCTGGCCACTCCTAGCACGTCGGAGAATTCTGCCGGCGCGCTAATGTATCTGGACGCTAATCGTCGGAGTTGTACTCGTCGCCCCGCGCGATGCTTTCTCGGCATTCGTCTTTTTGGAAATTACAATAGCGATTATTTATCAACCGATAAATCACTCTCCACCTTCCACGCCAAGCGCTACCGCGGGCTACGTTCTGCCCTTCGGCGACACCATTGATGGAGGCAAGCGTGATTTTCTCACAATCGCAACATTTGTTAATATTTAAAGAAATCACGTCGATCACGTCCTACGCTTAATCTCTGGTAAAACCGCGGGTATCGTTCTGCTCATAGGTAATACCATTGATCAGCGTGATTCGTGACCTATCGAGTACGGCGGGGTATTCTGGGACACACTTTTATTTTGGCTAAAAAGTCATATAAAAATCATTTTTTCTTGAAATTTCAACGCATGGTTTTGTAATACGGAGAATAACCTTTCTTTTGATACCAGTGGCTTCATCCAATTCCATCAAATTGTACAAGTTATATCAGTTGGCGCAAAAAACTAATTTGCGCGATTTTGAAAAATCTCAGGGAATTGTGGGACATCTTTTAAATCGAATAAAAAATGAAAGTTATCGAAGGAAAACGCGTATTTATTATTGTAAACGAAATAATAATTCATAATTGATATAAAAAATAGAAAATGGCGAACAGAATCATTCCGAATCGCAGTGAACACACGTGTAAGTGTTTGAGTTGGGACCGGCGCACAGTGGGGCAAACGCGGACAAAAATAAAAAATTTAAAGTTCGTATCTGGAAAAAATTATTATTGTATTTTATCCGTAAATAGTCAAAGAATAAAAACCTCTTCTCTTTTTCCAAAAGCAAAATTTTATAAAGCTAAAATTATCAAAATTTTCCTTTGTAGCTATAATTTATTTTGTCCTTAATTATTATTTAAAGCTTGTTACATCCTATCTAGTTGGTCAATATTTAACAACCCGCATTTGTATACTATAAAAGTATCGTTTTGTAACAGTAGCCGCCGCATAAAGGTCATTACATGACCAAAACCGTAAAAAAACTGAATAACTAACGCGTTATCTCGCTTTAAGTTGCCGTTAATGAATTTAATACCGGGAAGTATCAGAGAATATATACCTAAAAATTTATTTGCACTTTCTTGCACATTCGGTAGTTATTGGAATTTATATGGGATGCCGATGAGCGCTGGTCAAGGCGTAGCGCGTGACGCAGCTCTGGAATTATTAATTTAATTAGTTAAGGTATTGTTGTAGAGGATTATTAATATTTGAAGATAATTATTTTTTGTATAAATAAAGTAAAAAAAGAAAGGTTTACTTATTTTTAACTTTTGCTGTCCCAAAGTCCTATATACGACCAAATGGTAAAAAGTAAATATAGGTAAAAATTCATTCTGAATCGAAAGAAACCAATTGCATGTCGATAGGATCATTAGTTTAAACAATATTGAATTTTGTCCGCTTTTTGTCCGCGTTTGCCCCACTGTGCGGCGCATCTTATGTGGACGCCACGATCACAAACGGTGCAATATGCAGTGTTTCGGCGGTTCTCTTTCTTCGGCATATTTTTTTTGCACACTGTGCAAAAGTCTATGTCCTCCTCCACGTCAGTTTCAGTCGGAGACGGAATATGCTTCCGCTTCTTTGCCGCTGGTGCGTCGCCTTTTGTTTTGTGAGTAGGTAGCAAAAATGAAGCACGATTTCAATCGATTTTCTGAGTTAACACATGTTGATTTATTGAGTGACAACAAGAGACTGGTGACGAAGACGCGCGAGGATATCGTTCACAATTCGTTCGATTTGAATAGAGAGAGAGGGATTCGACTCGCTTTCTCTCTCCATATTCGCATGAAGAGACAGCCGAACTTCGCGTGGATTGGATCACAAAAAATAAAAGATAATAATATAAATCACAAAAAATAGAAGAAAATATATATCACAAAAAATAGAAGATAATAATATAAATCCCCCCAAAAAATAGAAGAAAATATACAATATAAAAAAAGATGTGAAATCAAAATGAGCTGCAAGTACATAAAGGTGCTTTCCAACTGCCCTTAAGATGACACAACTACATAGACACAGCTAAAATGCTGTGTTCATACATTCCATTACTCATATCGCGGACATTTTAATTATCCCATCAAAAAGAATCCCAATTAAAAACATTGTCGTAAATTAATTAATAGCTTTACAAAATTAATATACAAAATTGCGCCAGTTATAACAATGGCTATTTATAAAAAGAAAAAATGTATTAAATAATATTAAGCAGATATATTTTTATAGAAATAAATATTTCAATACCAATAAATATTTTATTCAAAATACTTGCGGTGCAATGCGGTGGAAAAGACAGCATGGTGATGCCATGATGTAGCGCCAAATCTATCGCCTCGATCGTCAGATGCGCCACAAAATTGTCCAGTAGCAGTAGAGTTGGCACATCAGCATTCGCACCGGTGTGCTTGGTGAAATTGCGCATGAATGCCGGAAATTCGTCGGATGTCATGTATCCAGATTTGTTTGCTAGGCCAACGGAACCATGACCCGCGTGAGTCATGTATGACTCTTTCCAGTTTTTGCGGGGAAATATATAAAACGGCGGTATTGATTGTCCTGTCGCGCTGACTGCCAAAGCTACAAACACATTGGTGCCTCTTTCGGCTGATGTTGATGAGCCGACACGCTTTTGTCCCTTTCGAGCAACGATTTTGACAGGTTTCGATGGCACAGTCGGGCATCCAGTTTCATCCATATTCCAAATGCGATGCGCTTCGACCGGTGTGGCACTGAACACAGACGACAAATTGGCGAAGAAGGCATCGACATTCTCTTTGCAGAAGGCATTCGCTTGTTTTTGGCTGGTTTGCTGTGGTTTCCGCAAACACAAATTGCTATGCCGCTTCATGAAATTTAGCTGCCACTCCGAACTTGCCTCTTGGTTTTCGTCCCATGAATTCGGATACGAAATGCCGATCTTTTTAGCATATTCGTATGCAAGTGCCCGCAGCGCCTTCAAACTCAAACCATTGTTGATATCGCTGGCCTTGAGCACGTATTTCATGAGCGCCGCTTCTTGTGCCGAATTGAAAATCTGAAATAAAAATTATTCATTTGTTAATGAATGAACAAAATTAATGAAATCAACACAACTCACTGTTTTTGGACCGCTCGTCAAACATTCCATCAGCAAACTCTTCATCACATCAACATCAGCTGTGGCAACGTCAATTTTCGCCTTGTCAAAACTTGCAACATAGCGCGCCAAATTACTCTTCGGAATGTTGTACGTTGTTGCAGCTTCACGAATCGAAGCGTTGTGTATTTTAATTTGTTTGGTCGCCTCCAAAATAGAGGCGACATTCACCGATTTTTCTTTTTTAGCGTAATAACGCGGCATAATAAGGCTAAAAAATATTTTTTAAACAAAAAACAATAGAAATTTGCCAAAATAATAATGCTGTGTTGAAACAATGCATGGAAAATCACTTATATGCATAAAAACACGAGTTTAGGTTGTCAAACGTAAAAAACTGACTGTCCCGTAATTCCCCGAACAAAGCGTCCCACAATTCCCCAGACACTTATCTTTACAATATTGCGGCGTATAAGTAACACAATGCAAACTTCATGCAAAATTTCTTTTGTGGTTCGAAGATTTAAGGTTACACGAATATTATAAACATATTTACCTGAACTGGTTTGCGGGAAAACACAAAAATAAATAAACCAAACGCACACTGGCAATAAAATTTTGAGAGGTATAACAATTAACTCGATATCAGAGCGAGGTAACAGAGCGTGTGAACAAGTCGAGTGCTCAATAGAAAACGAGTTTAGCATGAGACGAAGCGATGACAGCCGTTTGCAGCTGTCAAGTATTATTAGGGAAAGGAATATGGCACTGTCCCACAATTGTCCGTGTCCCAGAATACCCCGCCGTACTCCACATTTTCGCATTTAATTTCACTATTCCAAATAGACGAACGCTCGATTTATAGGATGGGAAATTGGGGTAGAATCACTTCACTCACTGATATAATATAACACAAAAATCACCTTTATTCTCTCTTGAGGTGCTTACTCTTTTCTAAGTCTTTTTACAGCTTGTGGCACAAGTGGCAAACACAGTAATAGTTCAATAACGGCAATTAATTGAACATAGTAATGGTCTCCGCGGGTGGTCAGTCCCTTTTTATTGGGCAATCGATCACTCCTTCTTCAAGTTTGTCACATGACAATTAGAACAATGGATCCACCTGAAGAATTCATTCCAGCGGGTTATCCGAGAGTTTTGTTTACCGCAGAATTTGAGCTATTGCGCACCTATTTCGGTGTCTTCTCCGTGACTTAGAACGTATTTCTGCAGTTATACGAAACCCTCAGCAGCGTCGATAATTAAATTCTTATTCTAATTTATTTTTTAGATTTTTAGGCTATTGGGTTTTCGATGTGCTCTGTACAATTGGTTTCGTACAGACCACATACTAGGGTTTGAAGTTAATATACATCAGTTCCGTATTGGAGCTCGAATTACGGGAAATAAAGGGAGGGCAAGCTTCGGGCGTTGATCAGGAGCGCAGATCCGTGAGGATGTCGGCGGCATTGGCTGATAGGGGCCTCCGTCCCACGCTGAACGTCAGCTGGTGTTGGCTGGGCCTTCCTGGTGTGTGTGTAGCCGACTGGCCGCCACCTCCCGTGATAACTGCTCTCCTGCTCGCCGTTGCCGTCTGTAGATTCACGGCTCGAGCTCTTCTTATCGCGAGTTTCGATTATAATGCCTTTTTGGCTATGTATTGTGATGTCCCACTATTTTTCGCGCGGTATTTTAACACCACTTCCTCACAAATCCATCCACAACTCCATCAAAAACCCTCATACTTAAGCCTTACCCCTTTTTCAAACACCAATGACCGTTTGGACGATGCACCTTAGCGGTCCCTATCTCGAAACGGTCAATCCAGAAATCCCCCCCCCCCTTTTCCCCAAATCATTGATCACCTTGGCGATGTACCTTAGCGGTCCCCATCTGAAGATGGTCAACTACGACCTCCAAATCCCCTCTTCGACTTACGTGGCATGACCACTTCCCTCCAAATCTACTTTAAACAAGTCCCTCGTCCCTAAAAACCTCTCTTAAATCGAGACTACGTCTCACGCCCTCTCTATGACCAAAGAAGTCAGTACCCCATTTACCCCTTTCCGATACGACCTCCTAAACTCCATCAAATGGGTTGAGTATTCCCTTTTCGAAAGCCTATATATAAAAACCCCTGAAGACTAAATCTATTTATAATGTTAATGCGACGCATATTTACCTTCGTGATCAACACGTGATCATTACTGCGATGCATATTTGGCGTACGTGCCATGGTGCACACCGCGCATACCCTTCACCCATTACCAGTACAAGACAAGGCCACATAAAACCCCTAAACACAGAATCTATTAATAAGTTATTGCGACGCATCTTCAAAGATCAGTCAAGGTGCATACCGCGCATACTCTTCACCCCTAACAATCCCGACAATAGTATAAATACAAGGCCCCAAAAGGCCAGCGAGCCTCTTCTACGGAAGCTCTTCTACGGAAACCACTCCCGCGAAGTACCACGTTGCTTTTGCGATATTTCTATTGTGTTAGCTTACCACGTCGTTAAATTCAGTGCTCTACGCCAATCACCGTAAGCATTTATTATTATTTAATATTACTGTGCACATCATCTCCATACCATATACTATTTCACCATTATCAACGCTTACTGCAATCATATTTCTTTATCATTTCATTAATGCTTATTGCAAACATACTATTATTTCATTTATCTACGCTTATTGCATATATATATATATATATATTATATTACTAATTTTATTACTTTCATATATCTTTGTCTTATAACCGCTTATTGCGATCATATTTCTTCACATTATTAATGATCAATACTAAAAGTATATTATTCTATGATTTATATTGTGCCTCATGTCCATACATATATCATAAATGGCATAATCTTTATATAAATGTTATGTCTCAATGCTAAAAACCCCACGCATAATTATAATAACCGCTTTAATAAAGTTAATAAACCGCTTTGCTTTAAATCACGCTTCGAATTATTTGTGTTCACCCATTGGTTACGAAACATCTAAAATACAAACAAACGAGTTAGTGAAATAGCTGATTCCGGTTCGCGAACTCGAGAGCAGTGACCGTGTTTACAAACGCACTTTTGCATAGCCCGCGTACAGCCATAAGTCTAGACACATTTTTAAGAAATATTACGTGTAACTTCTTTCACCTATGCAACGGTAAATCCAATTAGTGAAACCAAAACAAAGTGCTCTAACGGGTGTCACCACAGGGATCATAACTATCTAAACCTTCCCTGGTCGTTCAGTGCTACGAATCTGGCATTCGCGCCTGAATCCTACACCCCTTAGTTTTACGAATCACGTATTCGCGCCTAAAACCCAAACCAATTTAGTGCTACGAATCACGTATTCGCGCCTAAATTCCTCCTACCTAAGAACTACGAATCTAGCATTCGCGCCCGAATCCTCCTTGCCTCGGAGCTACGAATCTGGCATTCGCGCCCGAAAATCCTCCTTACCTCGGAGCTACGAATCTGGCATTCGCGCCCGAAAATCCTCCTTACCTCGGAGCTACGAATCTGGCATTCGCGCCCGAAAATCCTACTCATCTTCAGAGCTACGAATCTAGCATTCGCGCCTGAATCCTCCTTACCCCGGAGCTACGAATCTGGCATTCGCGCCCGAAAATCCTCCTTACCTCGGAGCTACGAATCTGGCATTCGCGCCCGAAAATCCTCCTTACCTCGGAGCTACGAATCTGGCATTCGCGCCCGAAAATCCTCCTGAAGGCGGGATCTCCTACCTGCGACTGGTCGCTGCCGGTCGCAGCGACCCCACTAGTGCAAGGGAGAAAGAGATGTCATACTTCTCCCTTGCACTAGTGGGGTCGCTGCGACCGGCAGCGACCAGTCGCAGGTAGGAGATCCCGCCTTTACCTCGGAGCACGAATCTTGCATTCGCGCCTGAATTCCTACTTTCCGCAGTGCCACGAATCTGGCATTCGCGCCTGCATTCCCTTCGAATAAAACCCCCATATGTCATTGTCCCCCCCAAAGACCTTCACCCGGGACGTGACATAATTTTGGTGACAGCGGTGGGATCCGTTTACTGTTGATAGAAAAGGATTCTTGAACATACGGTACCCACAATAACCCTATATCTAAAATGTACATTACACGCCCACAACAGATTGCACTAGCTCACCGCGGGCTAGAAAGCACAATTGCACATATGCAAACGTTAATGTGTATAAAAGGGAGTGTAGCGACAACGTACGAAGACGACGAAATTTGTTTGTCCTGCTCCCGGTTGGACCCAGTAAATACGGTGACAGTATATCTTATTCATTATTATCAAACGCCTTTTTCATTCCCCCCTTGCCTTCGGTGCAATAACGCAATATACCAAACTCGTCCCATAAATAGATGCACCATGTGCACGGAATATTACCTCCTTTCTAACGAAAACTTAGACCAATTCAAGAACCTAGAAGATCTCAATTTGTAAATAACGGCTGCCGGACGCCGAAAGTATTAAAACCCTTCGAAACGCCACTTAACCCGCCGGCGGGCGCGCCTAAAAGTTTTACACGAGCGGGCGCGTTGTGTACTCCGTACACGGGGGTTTGTTTTGGCTGAAAAACCGTTTTACCCTGATGTATTGTACTCAGCACCCCTATGTTTTCTTGCAGCGGACATTTCTGCATAATTCTACGTACTTGTCAGGTTCAAATTCGGTTTGAAAGTGTCTCTACTTGAATGAAAACGAAAGTATGCCGCGTATCCTGCCGGTGAGCGCGCCCGTGTACTCAAGTCTCCCAGGTGTACGCCTCTGATCGTTCTGGTTTTTGGATATGTTTTAGGGGACAGAAAAATAAGGTGTACGTGTTTTTTTATTTCGGCCTGTTTGCATCTTTAGGGGGTGAAACCACCCCTCAAAGGTTTTCAGGTGTTCGTCTCCGATTGTTCTGATTTTTGGATATGTTTTAGAGGGCAGAAGAATAAGATATACGTGTTTTTTTATTTTGGCCTGTTTGCATCTTTAGGGGGTGAAACCACCCCTCAATGGTATTCAGGTGTTCGTCTCCGATTGTTCTGGTTTTTGGATATGTTTTAGAGGACCGAAAAATAAGATATACGTATTTTTTTATTTCGGCCTGTTTGCATCTTTAGGGGGTGAAACTACCCCTCAATTTTATAAGATTATCAGGTGTTCGTCTCCGATTGCTTTGGTTTTTGGATATGTTTTAGAAGACCGAAAAATAAGAAATGCCTGTCTTTCTATTTTGGCCCATTTGCATGTTTAGGGGGTGAAACTACCCCTAAACTAGCCGTAATCGGTTAACTGCGCATATTAGAGACTTGAAACCAGTAAAAAAAATTCATAAAATTCTTAAAAAAACCCTTAGACATAGTTTATTTTAGGATGACACATTAGTGGTTTTATGGCTTCCCATCGCTACTTACAATGAGGGGTGAACCACCTCCTGGGTAGTTTACCCCCTTATAACGGTCACTGGCGACAAGAACATGATCCATAAAGCAAGTTATGACGCAAAATCAAATTCATATAACGTTTTATTCAACACAACTTTGTACCTCTAAATGAACTATGACCGGTTGTTTCACCCCCTAAACATGCAAATGGGCCAAAATAGAAAAACAGGCATTTCTTATTTTTCGGTCCTCAAAAGCATATCCAAAAACCAAAGCAATCGGGAATGAACACCTGAAAATCTTATAAACTTGACGGGTGGTTCCACCCCCTAAATATGAAAATGAGCCGCTATAAAAAAGACGTATATCTTATTCTTCTGTCCCCTAAAACATATCCAAAAACCAAAACAATCGTAGACGCACACCTGAAAACATTTGAGGGGTGGTTTCACCCCCTAAAGATGCAAACGGGCTAAAATAAAAAAACACGTATATATTATTCTTCTGTCCTCTAAAACATATCGAAAAACCACAACAATCGGAGACGAACACCTGAAAACCTTTGAGGGGTGGTTTCACCCCCTAAAGATGCAAACAGGCCGAAATAAAAAAATACGTACATCTTATTTTTCTGTCCCCTAAAACATATCCAAAAACCAAAACAATCCGAGACGAACACCTGAAAACCTTTGAGGGGTGGTTGCACCCCCTAAAGATGCAAACGGGTGAAAATAAAAAACACGTATATCTTATTTTTCGGTCCTCTAAAACGTATCCAAAAACCAGAACAATGGGAGACGAACACCTGAATTCCATTGAGGGGTTGTTTCACCCCCTAAACATGCAAACGGGTGAAAATAAAAAAACACGTGTATCTTATTTTTCGGTCCTCTAAAACATATCCAAAAACCAGAACAATCGGAGACGAACACCTGAAAACCTTTGAGGGGTGGTTTCACCCCCTAAAGATGCAAACAGGCCAAAATAAAAAAACACGTATATCTTATTCTTCTGTCCCCTAAAACATATTCAAAAACCAGAACAATCGGAGGCGTACACCTGGGAAACTTGTGAGTAGACGGGCGCGCCCGCCGCACAGTGGGACAAACTGCTCCTTTTTGTGTCAAAATCGTAGAACTTTTGATAGGAATAAGATAGAGGGACGAATCCTTTTGGAGGTTAAATCTAAGATGTTGCAGATAAAGGGAAAAATGTTGAGAATGTATGACAAACAAGTTTTGACCTTGAAAATCTAAGTCAAAGTTGACATTTTCGAAGAAAATTTCGGTTTTTCCGTTATAACTTGTGGTTGAAGTTTTTCCTTTACTTGTTATACATCACTTCCTATATATTTTGACGCGCTGAATTCAAATCCGGCCGCGGAATTAATCTTGCCCTTCAGGATTCGAAAAAAAATACGATTTAAGTTGAAAAAATCGATAAAAACCGAATTTTACGTGCTTTGATAACAATATTTTAGATTTATTTATTGTATTTATTCATATGGAGTATAAAAGGATAACAGAATACTTGAGTACTTTGAATTGTGCTATATAAAGGGTTTACATGTCGTGACCTGTTGCGTACTATATGTATGCTCGCAACTTGATTGCCGAACCGTATACGCATCTCACACGCGAAATTAACTTGGTAGGAGATAGTTAAGAAAGGAAAATGAATATACTCGTGGATAACTTAACAACGTTTTGGTAGGCCGGATAAATTGCACAGATCCTCGATCGAGAATCTTTAACTAATCCTACATATCTACTTTTACTATAGGGTAAATCCGGGACACGCGGTCGACCTAATATAAAATGGCTATTAAAACCAATATAGATATTACTTATTTTATCAGAAAAAGCCTAATATATTCAGAATTTTATGCCGATTCAGAAAAACTGGTCGATATTTGCTTTAAGACAATATTTACTGTAAATCGGGTTGAAAACTGAAGTCGTGACATCTGACCACCTCCCCCGAGGTGCCGGGAGAAATGGTTTTCGTCGTTGGCAGAGACCACTCACATAATTATTCATGGAAAATTAACAAAGGATAAAGCAAAATTATTTATGACTAAATACAACTACGGATTCATTGATATTTAATTTGTTTACGCTAAACAAGTAAAGAACACATCAAAGAAAAAGTGAATTACCTACTGGCGATTAGCGAATATAAAAGTGAATAAATAAACTAAATAAACAAAAGTAATAATAAAATAATAATAAAAAATAAAAAAATAATAAAAAAATCCTAACTCGACCATCTCACCTTTCTGCAGCGAGACATGGTCTTCTCGTTAGCTTTGAGAGGAAGAGTTAATATGGCCAAATACTTTGGCTGCATTGTCCCTCAATGTCTCTACTATCTTATTATTCCAAACATCAAAGGAAAATAAACTTAGAAGTATATTTTAAATACGATTCTGTACAACCGCTGTTTGACAAAAGAGGTTAAATGTAACATCAATTTACCTTTTATAGCCTATAAATCCAGTAAACCACAGAAGGAAGCGAAATAACGCTATTCATTCAACTATTTGGCTTCTAGAGAAGTAATTGGTCTGCACTTTAATGCATTTTTACGTATAGACTCTGAAATATAGCGACACGACCAACTCTCCGGCCCGACCGCGTCTCCCGGATTTACCCTAATCGTGCTCCAAGTAGGATCCCAGCGCTGATTCCTTGGTGCGACGTAATTCATCATTGTCACTGGAATTGACTTGTTCATTTACACAAGCAGCACGATCTTTGCTAATTCTAGCTGCTAACTCAATAATTGCTAAATTATATGAGTTATTTTCTAGTAATTCTCTAGCCCGTCTATACACAGTACTTCTTGAGGCTTCTTCAACAGATACACGTGCTCTACTCAGCGTCACTGAGTCCGTCATAACCCTTTCTGTAACCATCACTTTTTGGATTTTTCTTATTTAATTATATAGTAATTGTTAAGTTATCCACGAGTATATTCATTTTCCTTAATAAATACAATAAATAAATCTAAAATATTGTTATCAAAGCACGTAAACCAGAGAAAACACGGTTTTTATCGATTTTTTCAACTTAAATCGCATTTTTTTTCGAATCCTGAAGGGCAAGACCAATTCCGCGGCCGGATTTGAATTCAGCGCGTCAAAATCTAAAGGAAATGATGTATAACAAGTAAAGGAAAAACTTCAACCACAAGTTATAACGGAAAAACCGAAATTTTCTTCGAAAATGTCAACTTTCACTTAGATTTTCAAGGTCAAAACTTGTTTGTCATACATTCTCAACATTTTTCCCTTAATCTGCAACATCTTAGCTTTAACCTCCAAAAAGATTCATCCCTCTGTCTTATTCCTATCAAAAGTTCTACGATTTTGACACAAAAAGGAGCAGTTTGTCCCACTGTGCGCCGGTAGGATACGCGGCATACTTTCGTTTTCATTCAATTAGAGACACTTTCAATCCGAATTTGAACCTGACAAGTACGTAGAATTATGCAGAAATGTTCGCTGGAAGAATACATAGGGGTGCTGGGTACAATACATCACGGTAAAACGGTTTTTTCAGCCAAAAACTGACCTCCGTGTACTGAGTACACACGCGCGCCTGCCGGCGGGTTAAGAAACACGAAATAAACATGTCCGTGTACAACGATACCGAGGACTCTCGCGTAATGGATCAAGACGCGGGTCCTTTCCCTAGCGCTGCAGATAACGCAATCGCCGAAAAAATGGAGCAGGTGCAATTATTAGAGCAAAAGCAAGCCGAAATTGAAAGCTTGTACGCGGAATTTTTCGCAAACCGGGAATCCAATACGCGTTCAGGCGTAGTCTCCGGTTCAGACGGCCCCGCGTTGAAAGATCTCTCCAGTAAAATTCAAACCATCCGCGGAATGATGGAAAAACCTCTTGCACCCCCGCCATTGGCGAACAATTTTGCCACTCCTACTTTCTCACGTTTCGATAGGAAACCAATAATAAATTATAACAATGTACCGGACCAGGGTCCATCGCCCCAGATCAAATTGAAGGACGCAATAGAAACTGTCCCAAAGTTTAACGGTCACAACATGTCCGTTTTGCAATTCGCGAGAGCTTGCAATAGGGCTAAGGCTCTGATTCCCTCGCAAGCCGAACTCCAGCTAGCGAGGTTGTTGATAAATAAGCTGCAAGATCATGCGTACTTGGCGGTTGAGGATCGGGTCTTTGAAACCGTAAATGATTTAATCAAACAACTTAAACGTACATTTTCTCCTGGTAAAACGTCTGACCACTATCGTGGGGAACTCGCAAACGTTATAAAAGGAACCAACGACCACATGTTGGAGTACATTTCACGCGTTAAGGACCTCCGATTCGCCATCCTGGACGAGTATAGGGAATATTACCGCGACTTCGCACGAACTCAGGACGTAGATCGCCTAACCTTAGATTCGTTCGTTGATGGTCTTCCACCTCACGTAAGGACAATGCTACTACAACACAGCTACTACCAAGCGATGACACTTGGTAGGTTGTAACGAGTTATAACGGGGGACGCTGATCTGCCCCCTTCCAGGCGCGCCTGGCGCGGCCCGCCGCTACCGAGCGCGGCCGCGAGAGGGCTGTGCGTCGAGCAGCGCTCTCGCTCGCGAAGTTCGCGCGGCACCGCCTATAAGCCAGCGCGGCGGACCCGTCAGGCAGAGTCGACCACGAGCGTTACAGGCTATCGGTTGTGTCTCTCTCAACGATCTCTTGTACATAACAAGCTGTATCACTGCGTATTTTTGACTCCCTTCACCTCCACGGCTTCAATGATCATTAATTTTGGTAATGTGTGCATGCTATCTTTCCAGTTCTGCAAAATATCATCATTCGCCATGTACTTCAAAGCATGTATATACTAAACTCGTCTGTATCTTGTGTCTCATTATCCAAATCAGCCCATTCGTGGAAAAGTGTTTTTAATCGTTTTTCACGTGGCTGTTCGGTACTAGCTGTGGGGGTTGCTATTGATGTAGATGGTTGCTGAGTTGTATTGTCTATTGGCATATGCGAAATTAAATCTTGAACATTGTTATACACCGCTGTTCTGTCTTCACTGGATAACATGCGTAATTTTCTAAACGTAGGCATCAAAAATGTTGCAAGTTTTTGATATTATGTAACTGGAATTTAGTTTCCAAATAATTTTTGGTTGCATTTTTTATATGTTGTATTTCTATACTATCGGTGTCATTTGTTTTGCAATGTTTTAGTAATTTATGAATCCATAACATTACCAAATGTAGTGTAGGTGATTTATCTGCTTGTACTTCGTCAATACATTTTTCGAAGGGCTCTAAAAATGTAATCAGTTGCTGAGCTTTAATTATATTTCAGCTTCTGACAAAACTTCCGAAATGGTGTCGTATTGATCTACAACTGATCGTAACATCATTATTTTGGAACTCCACCTCGTTTCCACTTCTTGGTGGACTGTTGCTGGAAGACGTGAAGCAAGTCCAGAACGTTTCAAATATGTAACAATACTTTTGTTGTCTCTAATATGTGCAATGTGTTTGGAGCGTGCTCTTTAACCGGTTAACTGGCAATGTATCATATATGATCAAACAAAAATCTGGCCAATTCTGGCAATGTATCATATATGATCAAATGGAATAACTTTTTTGTTTTTCAATCGATTTGAATGAAACTTGGTATGTAATGGTTTTTGGGGTAGCTGAATCTGAATTTCGCATCGGAATTGTAAAATTCAATATGGCAGACTCAAAATGGCCGAACCAAATTGGCTGACAAATATTAAAATACTATCGGGAAATAGAAAAATTGTATACAGGGTGTCCCAAAAATGTCGCGTTTCCTTGAAAGGTGTGACTCAGGGGGTGATTTGAAACAACTTGTTCCTTAGCGAAAATATTGTCCGAAGCTTCGTTAAGGAGATATTAACCAAAAACCCCGACCAATCAGAGCGCGCGCCTTCCGCCCGAGCTCCCGCGGTAGCGTTGGCTACGCGGTAGGCGACCGCGCTTATACTACGAACGTACGAACAAGCAAGTCGGCATGCATCGAAGGAAACCGCGTTACACATTTTTTTTTTTAAAGCAGAATCTTAAATAAGAATAATTTGAAGTGAGAGGACAAGAAGTACGTAAATTTCGTTTTTAAATAAGGCATAAACGAAAAGGTAATGTAACAGAAAATATACGACAAGTGATCGTAATTCGTTATTGAGGTAAAAATCCGTAGTTTAACAACGGCCAACACAACTAAATTTAAAAAATAATATTAGGTGTATGAATAAATTCTTTCCGACTGGAATTTCTATCGCGGTGGTATTCAGAAGCTGCCAGAAAAATGGCAAAAGGTAATGAACAATAATGGAAATTATTGCGATGATCGAGTTGTTTTCATATTTTTTAAATCGAACTGTTATTGTACCCTAAAATCGGAAAGAATTTATTTCTACACCTAATAATCACCAATAAATTAAACAAAACTCAATCTTTCGGACATTCCTTTCCTTGCTTTCCTTCCCTTTTCGGAAACCTGTGTCACTAGGCCACTGTACCGATGCTGGTCATCGGCGTCCAGTGCTCAGCTGATCGCAGGGTCAATGTACCGAATATTCATTTCACTGCACGGCTACTAACACTGTTCACTTAATTTATGTTTCACGGAACGTGTTGTTCTTACGTTACAAAAATTGGTGGCCCCGAAAGTGGCCGATTACTGTTAATTACTGGGACGAGATTACTACTATTACCCGGCGAAAAGAAGATTCGTGGCAGACGGTCTCGGGCTGTGCATTCCGCTGCTGTGACGATTGGTCGCGTCACCTATTTGGGCACACTTTTACACACGGGGCACACGTATTTTGGTTATTGGCTGAAGTTGCCACATACATTGTCGCACCGCGCGACGAAGAGATCGAACGAAACACGAGATCGCTCTATCCCACTCGATCTCGTGTTTCGTTCGATCTCTTCTCTTTCTCTATTTCGACGACGCTGAACGACAAACAAATGAATAACCGTCTCGCTGCTCTCGCATGTTTCATCTCGACTTCCTAAATCAGTGTAACCGAAAAAACCACTGCAAATATATTTGTTTATCGAGATACACGAATGGTCCAATTAAGGAGCCGGTCCAATATAGGCTACTCTCCCCTACATACTGTTTCATACCTAAACTTAACATTGTCGTTTTTTAACTTCCTTTTATAAAATGTATCTGTTATAAAATCTATATTAAAGTCTCCTATTATCATACATTCTCCTTTTATTATTAATTCTTCTACTATATCCTCAAGAAATCTCACAAATTCCCCATGTGGTACATTTGGTGAGGGATATATTACCATTAACGCTCCCTTATACCATTTTTCTTTCACTTGTATCGCAGCACACCAGCAGTTTGACTCTTGTTTTTTTGCTAATAATATCTCATATTTAATATCATCTCTTACATAAAAAGCAACCCCTCCAGTATTTCTATTTTCAGCATCCCACCTAATTATGGTATAACCCGGTACGTTCACTTGACGTACGTCTCTGATAATGCTACACATGCTGGATTTATTTCTTCCATAATCTGATATCGTATTTTGTCCTTATGGGCTATCAAACTTTGTGCGTTCGTTTATATTATTAGCTCTGTCCCCCTCCGTAGCTGTTATCTCGTATCCTCCCATCCTGCTCTCCTCTTCTCCTCCTCTGTAGCTCTTTTGAATGTTGGACACTCAGGATTAAAGGCGTCGTGGTCGTCACTAATCTTCAGATTGAATGTTCGAATTTTAAGCATACAATGTACACATTTCTTCTCTATCACCGTACATGTACTCGCTTTATGATTTCCCGCACACTTATAACATGTTTCATTTCGCATACAATTTTTACAATTTCATACAAAGAGAGAGAGAGAGAGAGAGAGAGAGAGAGAGAGAGAGAGAGAGAGAGAGAAGCTTTATTTAACCGAGGCTACTATGCTTACATTTGAAATCAAGCGTATATGCCGTATAACATAAAATAAAATATTGAATATATAACATTAAGAAAGAACAAAAAAACAAACATGCATATCATCTCATAAAATAAAATAAAGCAAAGCAAAGCAAAGCAAAGCAAAGCAAAGCAAAGCAAAGCAAAGCAAAGCAAAGCAAAGCAAAGCAAAGCAAAGCAAAGCAAAGCAAAATAAAATAAAATAAAATAAAATAAAATAAAATAAAATAAAATAAAATAAAATAAAATAAAATAAAATAAAATAAAATATCCTGAGTTAATACCGTATGCAATACAAAAAACATCCATCATCATATCCAATTCCACTCATTACATCATAACATCATAACATCATAAACATCATAAACACTACTACGCCTACTTCGCACGCCAATCCTTTATATATAGTTTTAGGCTCCTCTTGAATTCAGGCAATTCCTTGACGTTTTTTACCTCATTCGGTAATTCATTAAACATCTGGTACCCACCATAGGCTACTGACTTATGTGCAACTAATGTCTTAGTTCTTCTAATTTCAATATTTTCTCTACTTCTAGTGTTATAATTATGTTTCTCCTTTACAAAATTTATGTTCCTTAATACATCTTTTGGCACCAAGTTATTCTTCATTTTATACACAAGTATACACATATTATACCTAATTCTTTCCCTAATATTCATAAACTGTAGGGCACTCAGCATCTCCTTAATGGGGGTAAATTTACTTACTCCAAGTATAACTCTCATTGCCCTATTCTGTGTTTTTTGCAGCAAGTCTATATTTCTCTGACTGAGGTTAATCAGTATAGTATTACAATACTCATAATGCGGTGCGACGATGGCTTTGTATATTGTCGATCTACTATAGGTAGTGGTAAATTTCCTAATCCTATTCAAAAACCCTATTTTTTCCCTACTTTTTTGGCCACATACCAAGAATGCTCCTCAAATAATAAATGGTTATCTATTATCACACCAAGGTATTTGGTCTCTCTTACTTCCTTGATTTCCTCATTTCCCAATTTTATTTCACACTTATTTTCCAACCTCATTTTCCTAGGATCATGAATTAACATAAATACGGTCTTTTTAATGTTCACCTTCGATGCATTTCCATTCAGCCATTTATACAGATCGCACATAACTTCATTCAACACATTTTGTATATATTCGATGTTATCACTACTAACATAGACGATTGTGTCATCAGCAAAGAGTTTACACTTACAGTTATATCCCTCCACTACTTTGGTTATATCATTTATATATATAATGAATAATAATGGTCTCAATATGCTACCTTGTGGTACACCATACTTCACTTCCAACTCTTCAGATTCTATTTCTCCCCAGTTAACCTTTTGCTTTCTATCGTCTAAGTATGACATAAACCAGCTCAAAACTTTTCCCTGTAAACCATACATTTCCAGTTTCTTGAGTAACCTTACTCTATCAATGGTCTCAAATGCTCTCTTAAAATCTAGGAATACCACACCTATCACTTCACTCTGATCCATTTTTTCTCTCCATTCCATAAGACTACCCTGCAGTGCTAGTTCGCATGAGTACTCTTCCCTAAAACCAGCTTGTTCATTTATTAAAGTTTTGTTCACTTCTAAATGATCCCTTACTTGTTTCATTACCACCTGTTCTAATATTTTCTCACATATCATTAGTTTATTTATCGGCCTATAGTTCATAGCTTCAATATTTCCAGTTATCTTTTGGATTGGTACGATTGTAGCAATTTTCCATTCCTTCGGCACTCTACCCTCTTTTAATGATCCATTAATCAGCTTAAATATAATGCATTCATCCACACCCCATACTTTTTTTATTATCACAGCGTTTATATCCTCATTCATACCTTTCCTTTCATCTAACTTATTAATAATGTTCTCCACCTCACTGGGTGATATTTCCCTAAAGTCACTCCATCCTACCTCGAACTGCTTTTCAAAATTATCAACAGTTGTACTTTCCTCAGGTTCAATATCTTTCACAATATCTTCTATACTCTTTATAAAATATTGATTAAATTTATTCGCTATTATCCTAGGTGCATTGAATTGTACCCCATCAAATATTACTCCCTTGCATTCTCCAGTCTGTGTTTTCCCTCCTGTTAAGCTCTTGATGGTTTTCCACATTAACTTAGAGTCTTTCCTGTTTCTGTCTATATTATCTTCATAATATTTTCTTTTCCCATCCCGCAATAATCCTAGTACTATATTCCTATGTTTTTTATACTTATCCCAGTCTTTTTTATCGCCAGTTCTCACCGCCGCTCTATACAGTTTATCTCTATCTCTCATATTCTCTCTAACATTTAAATCTATCCAAGGTTTACTTTTCCAATCCGCTCGAATAACTTTTCTAGTAATTGGTGCGACTACATCCAATGTACTTATTATATTTTCAATTGTTTGCTTACATAATCCATTATATTCCCCACCTTCAACACTCATTTTTCTCATCTTATCCCTCAATCTCTTACTAAATTCCTCATCATTAATTTCTTTTATATTCCTTTTGAACGATACAATTCTATTATTTATATTACTATTTTTATCATTTACATCTATTCCTATAATACTATGATCAGTAATTTTTGGGGTCTCTATTACAATCGTATTGACAAAAAAATTTGAGAATACTAGATCGATTATTGTTTTAGAGTGTTGTGCAGTTCTTGTAGGATCTTGTATGTATTGCTTTAAACCTAGGGTCTGTAATTCTCTCCTTAATCTTCCACTACAGTGCGTTGGTTTACACATATCTATATTGAAATCCCCTAGTATCATCAGCTTTCCATAATCAACTAAATTCTCACTTTCACTTACAATCATTGTAATAAACTGCCCAACACTAAAACTAGGCGAACGATAAACATTTACCAATATACACTCGTGATGACCTCTTAACTCCACAATATTCATCCATACGGTTTCCGCTCCATTCTCATCCCTAATTATCTTATTTTCAATAACCCTATATTTTATAATTCAAAATTCAATTAGTTTCGGCGCACTGGTTCGGTCAATTTAAAAAAAAGAAAATTAATATAAAGGCTGTTTTGCGATTTTTTTTTAATATATTTCCGACGTTTCGGTCATTGATTGTGACCCTTATCAAGGAAAGAAGAATAGAAAAGAAAAATGCGTTTGCCTTTAGGTGAGAATTTTTCGCTTAGCCAAAGACGTGCGTCGAGCGCGTCAGCTAGAACACGACTGAGGTAGACAGCATAAACAAACCAGGAGACTCTAGAGGTTGAGTATAATACGGTACCGACTAAATTCAAAAATTTCTGAAAGAAACGGTATCTCAAACCTCACCAACACACAGTCAACACCAATGATGTAATAGAACAAAAACCAGCATTCACTCTCATTCGAAAACTAATAATTAGTTACATAACTAACATATGTAATTCACGATCATTGTTAGTGAATTATCAGAAAATTCTACCAGAAAGGCCACATCATATCATATCCTTATTATTTCAATAAGGTTGCGTAGTATTCTTGCATCTTAGGTGTTTCATACCTAAGATTTACGCTATGTTGTTTAATCATATGTAACGTTTCTAATAGAATCCTCCTACTTAAGTTTGTTTCTCTATCTAAAATTTTTACGTTGTCGAAATCAAACTTGTGATCGAACTCAAGCGAGTGCTTTGTTAATGCAGTGTGCTGGAGGGGAGAAAGAAAAACATTTCTTCTGTGCTCATAAATCCGTCTTTCCAATAACCTAGAGGTCTGTCCAACATACACTTGGTTACAACCAAGACAAGGGATTGAGTACACAACATTAGAATTCTTTAATAATGGTATTTTATCCTTAATTGGTGGAAAATTTTTTTTAGTATAACATGGCAATTTAAAAATGGTGTGCATGCCCACTTTTCTAAAAATTCTTCTAATGTCATTCGAGATATTGTCGCTAAAGGGCAAGACCACAGTATTTCTCCAACTTACTGGTCCGATCTTTTCGGTTTTTTCCACTTTACGCTTTTCCCTTAATACAGGATGATAGATTTCGAAAACACGGTCACGTATGATTGTTGAAACCATTTTTGTGGGGTAACCGTTACGTTTCAGTGTATCTTTAATTAGCAGTAAGTTATCTGGCCGAAATTCAGGGTCAGAAAGCAAGATGCCCCGATCTATTAATCCCTTTATCAATCCAACCTTATGTTGCATAGGATGTGCCGAGAAAAAATTTATATATCTTCCAGACCAGCTAGGCTTATGGTACCAGTTGGTAATGAATTTGTTGTTTGATCTAATAATAACTGTGTCAGCAAACAACTTTTTCCTTTGCGAAAATGCCCTCCGAGGTTTCGTTAACGAGATATTAATAAAAAGCACCGACCAATCAGAGCGCGAGCCTTCCGCTGGAGGTCCCGCGCTAGCGTGGCCGCGCGCCGGGCCGCGCTGCGACTACAAACAAGCAAGGCGGCATGCATCGAAGGAAATTGCGTAGAATGGCAAATGAAAAAGACGTAACAAAAAATCGAACCTTTTGCCATGGTTTGTTTGCCATTTAAAGTGAATAATGAATAAAGGATAAATGGATGAAAATCGCGTGTAACGTAAAAAGACGAATACACATTTTTTTTAGAAGATTCGAAAATAATAATTATTTGAAGTGGGAGGATAAGGAATACGTAAAATTCCTTGTGTTAATAACATATCCACGAAAAGGTAATGTAACAGGAAATTAACGAAAAGTGATCGTAGTTCGTTATTGTGATAAAAATCCGTAACTCAATAACGGCCAGCACTGTTGCTGATAACGAATAAGTCTGTTTAAAAAGGCCGAATAAATATTTTCGTACGAGAATTTGGAGAATTATCGCCGGAAATAAGCCATAGCTTGCGTTAAATTTAAAAATGAATGATCACCATTAAAGTAACTAAAACTCACCCTTGTAGAAAATTCACCTGCAACTTGAAAACTTGTGTCACTGGGTCACTGAACCGATCCTGGTCATCGATGGACGAGCCCAGTGCACAGCTGATCCCAGGTATACGACACTACCCAAAGTTAAGGGTCGCAATGTCAGGTGCGTCCAGGTCAAGGTACCGAATATTCACTTCACTGCACGGCTACTAACACTGATCACTTAATTTACTTTTCATGGAACGTGTTGTTCCTACGTTATAAAAATTGGTGGAAATGAATTTTTACTTGGCGTTCGGAGCCGTGGGTAATCCCCGCGCAAATTCTCACGCTGCAGCACTTGCGTCCTCGTTGTTCGGGGGGTACACCCAGAACATCGCGTAATACTCTTGAGCAGAGAACATTTGTCTGCGACGCGATTGCTGACTGCTGACTGACAAGATTTTTTCCAAGCGACTTCTTCTACCCCCAAATAGTTTCTCTCGTTCCATTATGAGTTGACCCCCACCAGGCCAAGAGGCTTCAGGTAAAAAGAAGCCAGCACATTTTCGGAACACACGTGTTTTGCAGAAGTGCAACGAAAACTTTCACAAAAGCCCGCGCTTCGTCCTTCTACTGCCAATGTACCCATTGCTTCGAGATAGAAAACAGACACCACGTGTATCGGTTCGAAAGGGTCCGAAGGGAAGAGACGCAGAAAGTCTTCGAGTTGTTATAAAGAAGAAAATGCATACCATTCTTGTTTCCCCTTTCTGACACCCTGAGTTCACGTCTGCTACGAGGCGGAACCAAGTAAGTCATAAATTATCCGAAACTGTAGGAAACCGTTCTCTACCGCCGACTTGCGGGACAATACGGTCATAAACCGCGACCCTGGCGAAATGCTCTGGCTGATCAGCCTGATTAATTTTGGAGAACTAGAAATTACAGAGTATTATCCAGCATCAATACGTCTCGCGGAGAGACACAGGAAAAGAAGGGATAGTGCGCTGACTGCGCGTAGTCCCGCCTGCTTCGTCCTACCCTCAAATTAAAGACGGATCCGTTATCTCTCGAGTATAAACAAGTGCTCGAATTTCAAAACACAAGCACGCGTCGACGTATTCGGTGCGAGAGACTGTGGGCTTGAGGTCCGATTGGCCCCAAACTAACCAATCTGCCCTGCATCCCTCCCAAATGGCCACTGTCCTGAAGGGGCCCTCTTCACAGCAATATCTCCTCCCCAAGGCCCACCTTCTCTCGCACCGAATACGTCGACGCATGCTTCTGTTTTGAAATTCGAGCGCGTGTTTAGACACGAGAGATAAGCAGGCCCGATTGGTTAGTTTGGGCCCAATCGGACCTCAAGCCCACAGTCTCTCGCACCGAATACGTCGACGCGTGCTTGTGTTTTGAAATTCGAGCACTTGTTTATACTCGAGAGATAAGGGATCCGTCTTTAATTATTCTTATTTAAGATTCTGCTTTAAAAAAAAAATGTGTAACGCGGTTTCCTTCGATGCATGCCGACTTGCTTGTTCGTACGTTCGTAGCACAAGCGCGGTCGCCTACCTCGTAGCCAACGCTACCGCGGGAACTCAGGCGGAAGGCGCGCGCTCTGATTGGTCGGGGTTTTTGGTTAATATCTCCTTAACGAAGCTTCGGACAATATTTTCGCTAAGGAAAAAGTTGTTTCAAATCACCCCCTGAGTAACCCCTTTCAAGGAAGTCCGACATTTTTGGAACACCCTGTATAACCCCAATTTCTAATTTTTTCCAAACATTCTCGAATCCTCACTGTTCTTATAGAATCTGAGTTATATATTTTGAATCAATTGAATCGTTATTGATCTATTTAAATTAACGAATATTTATTCACTTTAGTTAAAAAGTATGACGTATATAAGCTATTCCACGTCAAAACGGATAAGTGAAAAAATTAGTTTCACCGATTCTCTTCAAAATTACAGCATTTGTCGATAACCTTGCAAAAACAAAGCATACTGAATTTTAAAGGCCTATGTCAAATAGTTTTCGAAATATTTAATGTTAAAGTTTTAAAAATTGAAACAATCGGCTGACGCGTCATGAGTTAAACTGTAATATCTCGGTCATTATAAAGATAATGCCTCCGTCTTGGGCTCATTTTAAAGCTGAAGGAATGCTTTCTCAACCCGTATATAGAATATTTTGTTTATTGTTAATAAACTTGACAGTAATCGATTTCAAAGTTTCAAATCGCGATTTGACGTCGTTCCCACCCACGATCCGGCTTGAAAAAAATACCATACGATTCGTTGAGCCTTCAGCTAATAAATCGGTTTTTCAAAAAAGTGGAGAGATTTTAGGAACAGTCAACAAAAAAAATAAAACTTACGACAGTGCACACCGCTTGGAACTGCACGGATCCCGTGGTCAGTCCGCACGCACGCGTTTTCAAAACAATCGCCTAGCGTAGGAAAGTATTTATATACGATGCAACAAAACAAACTTTTCGTTCAGTGTTTTCAGTACACAACATGCAAAAAAAGAAAAGGAAGAATCAGTAAAAACTACCTACTATTGCTAATCTTTTATATGGTGAGCAGATATTCCTATTATTTTTCTCGAGGATACTGAAAACACTGAACGAAAAGTTTGTTTTGTTGCATCGTATATAAATACTTTCCTACGCTAGGCGATTGTTTTGAAAACGCGTGCGTGCGGACTGACCACGGGATCCGTGCAGTTCCAAGCGGTGTGCACTGTCGTAAGTTTTATTTTTTTTTTTTGTTGACTGTTCCCAAAATCTCTCCACTTTTTTGAAAAACACATTTATTAGCTGAAGGCTCAACGAATCGAATGGTATTTTTTTCAAGCCGGATCGTGGGTGGGAACGACGTCAAATCGCGATTTGAAACTTTGACATCGATTACTGTCAAGTTTATTAACAATAAACAAAATATTCTATATACGGGTTGAGAAGGCATTCCTTCAGCTTTAAAATGAGCCCAAGACGGTGGCATTATCTTTAAAAATGCTGTAATTTTGAAGAGAATCGGTGAAACTAAATTTTTCACCTATCCGTTTTGACATGGAATAGCTCATATGTGAATACTTCAGCCAATCAAATCAGTGCGTGCACACATTGACTATTTATGAATGCATATACTTATACTATATTCGCTGAATTAACACGCTTTGACTGTAACACAAGCTATATTGATGTATTTTATAAAAAATAATTCAATCAAGATCAAGAATTACGACCACAGTAAACAATTCATGTTTACGATTGATCGGTAAAATAATCAACTGTTAAGAAAAGGAATCGATCGATTCTAGGAGAATCGAATTGAATCGCCCGTCCCTACTGACGCTTACGAACCCCGTTCCACTACACTTTTCGCCTGCGACGCCCACAACAGCTTATAAGCAAGTGGAACGGGAAATTTCTGCGGTCGTGGGCGCGGGCGGTTTGGGCTTAAGTGGAACGCACCCTACACTGCATTCCACATTAGAGCATACAGATTTCGCGCAGGCACGACCCTCAGGAGGCGTTGCTACGCCCGACTCCCCACTTAACCGCCTATGTTTTTCTCCGTCGCACGGCCCTCTACTCTCTCTCTATTAAATTTTCGTGCGGGACTGTTTACGTTGACAACGGTTAGATCCCGCGTTTGGGATGTACCAGTTATTCCTTGGAAATTACCACGACCAATCGCATGCGGTTCAAACCGTGGATAGTAGTGGGAGCTGCGCAGATCGGTCGCAAATCGGTAGGGGCGTCTGTATGCTCTAATGTGGAATGCAGTGTAGGAGTGTAATACACAGGCTGCCGCAGACAGTGATGCCCGAATCGGGGGACGGGAGACAAATGCTTAGGTACCCTCACTCCGAGCTACCGTCGTCCCCCACTTTTTTCCCATCGCACTGCGCACAAGCATATCACTACTCCTGTCCGTGTGCTCGTCAGCCCGACAGGCAGCTCACATGGACAGGAGTCGAAATATGCTACAAGATTTACACATTTTTTAAATCTTATATCTCCCAAAAGTCCAGACCAACCACCGATTACAGTTTTTGGCGAATATCTCGAAAACTAAAGCCGAGCGACGGCAACATGTATAGGAAAAAGTAGATTATAATGTTAACCTTGGCAACATATTGCAAGGTCGTCGAAATCGGTGAAGAGTGTGTTTTTGTAAATAAGTACCCAAATAAATTATATTGAACTTAATATTTTCGTAGAAAGTGATAAACATCTTGATAATTTTCAAATTGTATTTATCCGTTCTATTTGATTTTTAAAAACGTAATGTTCAACTGTAAGAGTGAAACAATTTGCTAGAAATATACAGTATTTATTTGGTAGGAGCTCGCGGCTCGGGACCGGCGGTGAGCATCTAACGTAGAGGGGACACGATTCCGAGCAATCGTTTCCCGCTTCTGTCTTGTCGAAGGCGAGAACGAGATGTAACGAAAGCGAGTCAGAGAGACTGAAAGCGAGCGAGGGACGACAGGTGACAGACGACGAGTTGATACTGTGTTTCGCTCCGTCCTTCGGACTTCTTGTATTCCGTGCTTTACCTGGCCGTGCGAGCAGCTGTGATTGGCGGTGGCACGAGGCCCGCGACACAAGGCCCGCGTAGAACTCCTACGAAACGTGCGAATTCGATTTCGTCTAATTGTAAGTGCTCATGCCCGTCGCGCACGCAAAGGAGTATCAAGCGTCCCACAGTGGTCTGGATACCTACTTTTAGCGACCAAAATTCTGATCTTTCTCAAACTTGGTGATCAAGGGGTTTTGAGGTCGCTGATAACGAATCTGACACCAAAAATGCAAAATTCAAGATGGCGGATTCAAATTTGTAGCCAAAATTAAAAACAACTTTATATCGATTTTTTCCAATGTAAATTCATTTTCTATTATATAATTCGACTATATATCGTAAATTATTAACAAAAAACACTATTGTTATTAACAAAAAAATTTCGTGGCTAAAATTGAATATCATTTATTTCCGCCCAAATTATTGTTTTATCACAGACTTCAATTAAATACTTATATTTTTGTAAAAAGCTGTACTAGAGAAGAAAAGAGGAAAAAGAATCAGTTCTAACATTATATCTTTGACTAAAAAAATATAACTAAACAAATAAATAAGTGTTATTCATATACACGCAATGAAAACATCTGACAACGTCCGCTTCTTCCAAATCGCTCCTCAAGCGGGTATGCAGCTACACGCGTCCAGAACGCCCAAATACCTCGAGCGCGATTCCTAAAAGTCTGCATAAAATTGAAGACTGCAGGAGACTGCACTTGAAATTTGCATGCTCTTGTTAACAGTTGTGTAAGTTTCATGTAAGCAGAGTCCGACTTTAATCCACTCTTAATCATTTTTTTATAAGCCTTCTCAAAGTTTAAATTGATATAAACATTGCGCTCTTTGTACATCGACTAAAAATGCTTATGGCACATATAAAGAACTGAAATATACTTCCTTATCTATATAACTGTGTAATACAAACACGTATATTGATGTTCTATACTGAGTAATTAAAACAATTAGATTCACATAAAATTTCATGATTTTGTCTTCGTAATATTATATCTAATCAAAGAATCATCTGAAAAAGGAAAGGTGTGCGGATTTAGAAGCTCTGGAGGGTTGTCAATTCATACAAAAAAAATTACATTGTAAAGTTGAAGTTTACTGTGCCTCGAAAAGACTGAGCGAGACAAAGTATCTACGCGTCGTTTGTCTCGTAGCGTTCCTCGTTCGCTTTCAATCCGTCTGACTGGCTCTCGACTTCGCAGAACAGGAGTGAGCCAGAAGTGGTGGGAATAGTTCCGAGCTCCTAACGAGTACGCCAAACCGAGCTCTTACCGAAGAAATACTGTACAGGGTGTTCCAAATAATAAAAAAAGTTCATATAAACATATATCTAATTTGACTTTGTTTTCGAATTATAGCGAATTGAACAAGGTTTCCAGCACATCTGAGCAATAGCTGGACATATGGGGAGAGTAAGACCGTCATTGGTAAGACGTCTGCAGGCTTGTATTCAAATGCGAGGTCATTTCGAACATATCTTACGAAAGTAAACAGATACAGTTTGTTGAAAATCAAATTCGCTATAACTCGAAAACAAAATCAATTAGGATATATGTTTATATGAACTATTTTTTATTATTTATATGAGTTGGAGTCACCCCTCAAATATTTTCCACTTATTCTGGTACATCCCGTATATATGAAACAGATATCATTGAAAATTTATGTATTTGCAGACAAGTATCGTGAGTTTATTGTATAGTCAATCAGAAATATTCATGAAGGAAGTCTACCTTTTTGAGAGAATTGACGCAAATGTTCGTAACGAAGGATTAAAACATTTGAAGTGTATAGTTTTCGTAAGGCCAACGAAAGAGAATGTTGAACATCTTTGTAACGAGTTACGATGTCCCAAGTATGGTACATATTACGTTTGTAAGTAATAATTACAAAAATATCTATACTAATTCGATGTTAAGATTTATAATTGCTATCGCTAAATTACACCTGATAACACTTTACAGTTTTTTCACATATCTTACATTTTTGCTCCGCGTGATCGCCTCGCAGGACATGCATAATATGTGTTAGGGTGGGCCGAAAAAATCAAAATTTCGAAACTCGAAACAGCCTAGTGCGGAAAAGTTGCGTCTGGGGATGACAAATGAAGGCAAACAAATTTTTTTTAAATCGGGCAATATTTGACCGGGCCCAAACGGGGTCAAAGTTTTTAATTTTTTACCAAGTTTGGCGACTTCTGTATATTTTCATAAAATTTGCATATTTCACTGTTGAGCATCAGAAAATATTATTTAAGCACATAAACACGTGAAATAGTGTTTTATATATTGTCGCGAAGTGGAGTATCTAAGGGTCTAAGGGTCGTGATGTTTGTGAGCAATAGATATTAGTTGTTGAACATGTCAAAAGAATTTACAGGAGGCCCAAGTTACTGATGTAGTTTAAGTTTGGCGTATAGTTAAAGCACACAGTATACAACACATGAGACACCCTGCATAATATGTTGGTATTAAAGAATGCAATGTTGAAGATTATACTGATGACCCTGTACATATTATACAGGGTGTAAACGGTATACGTAGCAATATTTTAGGGGGTGGTAGGGGAGGTCCAATGGAACATAAAAGTCCTATGACATAATGTCCGATCGGTCTCCATTTTACAGTAATAATGCCTCAAAGTTAACATGTCTATATGCTAAACTAATAGTCGCAGGATTCCATAATTTTGCACATACATTGGAGATCACCAGTAGGGTAAAATTGTCTGAATACATTTTGTTGTATCTCGTATAGTTTAGCTGTTATAAACGTTTAAACATCGGAGATGTTTGTGGAAATGATCGTCGCTACACGCACACAGATGAGCCGTAGGACAAAGACCGCCCGTTGTGAGCAGTTCAAGATGACCCAGTAACCGAGAAAGTACGGGCCCCTTACAGTAGCGGTCCCATTGAGGATCTGTTTGGAGTAGCGGAGGCACTTAGGGTCGTCAGCTAGAAAATAAGAAACAAGTGAACGAAAACTCTACACGTGTTCTTAGGCCAGGCGCGCAGTGGTGGCAATTTGTTGCGTGACAGTTTTGATGCTCACGAAAAATGCATTGATTTACATGGAAGTAAACTCCTTTGACGACGTGACTGCAAAACGTGTTGTTTTTTTTTTTGAGGAAGTGATAAAACTGTTTCTTTCCTTTTAGTGTGAATAAACTGTCACGCAACAAGCTACTGTCAATGCGTGGCTACCCTGATCTGAATGTGTAGTAAAGAAATAAAAATTTGCTCGAAATGGTTGCCGTTTGCATCCAGACACGCCTGACACCGACGCAACCAATTGTCGCGAACGCGGGCGAATATTCCTGGCTGCTCGCGTATAATGTTACCAGCATGAAACACTCTATCTCGCAATTCCTCTAAGGTCTCAAAATCGGTGTCGACGTACACTATTGCTTTCATATGGCCCCATACATAAAAATCCATTGGATTCAAATCTGGGCTTCTTGCCGGCCACGCAACCGCACCATTCCGTGCAATTACGCGGTTCCCCCATATTCGGCCTATAGCTGGTATAGCTCTTCCCATATGGGCTGGGGCGCCGTCATGAAGAAACCACATATTTCTTCGGGTGGCCAGGCTAATATCTTCTAACAGAAGTGGCAAATCCCGGCGAAGAAATCGAGCATATTTTGCGCTATCTAGACGCGCCGGCAAAATATGCGGTCCGAGGAGATGATCGCCTACTACCCCAGCCCATACGTTTAGTCTCAACTCGTGCTGGAAGTGCCCCGTTACAATATTGTGTGGATTCATGGGTTCCCACGCGTGGGAATTGCGAAAATTCAATATTCCGGACCGTGTGAATGTTGACTCATCCGCTGCGAGTATCATGGCCGGAAAATGGCCATCCTCTTCCACTCTATCGAGGAACCACCGGCAGAAAGTCCGCCGTCTCTCAAAATCCTCCGGTAGTAAATTTTGCACCCGTTGTGAATGATAAGGGTATAAACCTGTGGGGTTTTGGATTAATAATTCTTTAATTAGTGGTAGTTCGTGTTATTAATGAAATATGCGAAAACAAAAGATAAAATAATAAGTATCTAATCATTTGTCGATAGCCAGGATAACGTCAGTGACTCAGGTATTAAAGGCATCCCCCGGTTAAATCGCGCGAAAACATAGGTGACTTCTATGATATTTTGTAGAAAATGGTATACAATGTATGAGTCTAAAACTTTTTGCACTTTATTCTGCTACAAATCAGAGTTGGGCAAAATGTAATGTAATTACAAATTACGATTGAAATGTAATTGTGTAATTCAATTACAGTTTACTTTCTGTAATCGTTAATTTAGTTGACCACAATTACAATTGTAATTGTAATTGTAAGTGTGCAGGACAATTAAATCTAATTGCTATTACTTTTTAATCGGAATTACTCTGTAATTGTAATGAAAGGAATTACACTTGTAATTGATTATGCTCAACTCTGCTTTAGACAGGATCATCCAAATTAAAAAACCAAAGATATTCCTTAATTACACATGTGTGGTTATCGCGTTATCTTCGGGGAGTGTTAAGGAACAACTGGGCGATGATGGCTAAATGGTTAAACGGTAGAGTCCCTGAAACATGGGGTTTTCTCACACAAAAATGTTTCTTAAAAAAAAGTTGACTGTATGAATATTCGCAATAGAGGGTAGCACGGAAGGCAATGTAAGTACGAGTAGAATCCTATTGAGTGAGCGCCCCATTTTCCATGCGTTTATTCGTTTAAAACAACGCACGCCGCTCACGCACACACGCACACGCACAAACAAACACCTATTTTAAGGGCGTCACACTGTTAATCCCCCTGAACTGCATGTAAAATCTTTACCGTCAGGAATTTCGTCCTAAAATTTTACCTGATCATTCTTGACATGTTGTGGAATGAAAATATGCAAAAAATTGATTTTTTCACCGAAGGGTGCACTTAATAAAAATTTGGCGATACATTTAGTGAAGAATTTACAGCTACAATGAAATGTGAATTTAAAGTAAGAATAGGTAAATTTATAAAGAAATGTCACTTTATACAACTAAACTCCTACAAACCTTCATCACGCAATGTGCGATGGACATACGTATGGGAGAGTCCCATTTCTCGAGCAATACTCCTCGTACTGCGGGCAGAGTTATTATGAATATGATCAAGGATTTCAACTTCCCTGTCGATATTCCTTCTTGGCCCTCTTCCTTCGATGCGAGGGAAAAAGGAACCCGTAGTGTGCAATCTTTCACACAAATTGACGATAAACTGCCGGGATGGTTGTCGCAGATGAGGGTACCGTTCCGCGTATAATTGCTTCGCACCTAATGAGCTGCAGTTAGCCTCCCCGTACATGATAATCATGTTAAACATTTCGTTGCACGAATACCCCGCATTGGCGTCCATGCTTGACAAAATCACTTTCACACTTTTTCACTTAAAAGGAATTCGCGAGCACGTGTCGCACGATCAGCGATTTCGCACGGATAGTGTCACCAAAATGGAAACGTCTTGTTAGGTTTCGGAGACCGAGTGTGGTGACTGCTGTGTCTTGACTGAGTTTTCTGCGTTTTCCATGGCCAAAGAAAACACCAACGTGGAACTTGGTCGCAGAGGTAGTGATTTCCTTAGCCAATCAGGGTTGGTGAGGGACTTCGTGTGAACCCTGATTGGCAGTTCGGCGGCGGATACCTGCTAGTGGAAGTGTGTTTTTCTGACGCGCGGAAAACACGGACATCCGGATTGTACGTAAAGGGCTGGTAGTCTTACGACCCCCTAGACCTTTCACCGCGAGTGGCCAGAGTCGCGTACCCGACCTTGGAGTCCCTTAAAACGGTCACGCGTTTATGACGCGACCCTGACGAAACGCTTTAGCCGATCAGCTAAATATGCCAGATGTGAGAAACATGCCACCAATATAGCAATAAATAAGGATTATCCATCATCAATATGCCTCGTGTTCAGACACAGGATAGAGGGGGGTAGTCCGCTGACAGCGCGTGGGCCCTGCTGCTTCGTCCTCCCTTCAAATTAAAGATTTATCTCTGGAGTATAAACACGTGCTCGAATATAAAAACAAAAGCACGCGTTGACGTATTCCGTGCGAGAGAAGGTGGGCCTTGGGGAGGAGAAATTCCTGTGAAGCCTCCTCAAGACAGTGGCCATTTGGGAGGGATGCAGGGCAGATTGGTTAGGTTGGGACCAATCGGACTTAAAGGCCACCTTCTCTCGAACGGAATACGTCGACGCCTGCTTTTGTTTGGAAATTCGAGCGCGTGTTTAGACACGAGAGATAAGTAGGCCCAAATGGCTAGTTCAGGACCAATCGAACTTCAAGCCCGCCTTCTCTCGCACGGAATACCTCAACGCGTATCGTCCCTGAATTGGGGGACAATCCGGGACATGTATTATCCTGATGCCAGAACACATCGAAATGTCCTTTACCGTTTCACGTCGAGGTCGCGATTGTAAAAATCAGAAAAATTACTACCACATTCGCTGCTATGTTTTCTGTAAATTAAGCTTATTTCTAGAGTAATGCAGCTGATATTAACGTCGCAGTAAGCTGTTAAAGGCAATGGTGCGCCCCGTATCAGGTAAAGCAACCGCGCGCGATTACAGTCAGCTGACCGTACCGCTACCACCCCACATTTCTTCAGTGAGGTCAAAAAACAGATCGGCAGAATTGCAGGAGAATTTTACTAACCCACTCTTGGCCAATCATACTGCTTTTATAATAATCAGATTTATAAGTTCCAGCTTGTCCTTATCTTGATTATTTGTTGAAAAAGTGTCATTGCTCAACGGAAACCACGAGAAGGTGGTGGGCTTTTTCCATCAGGAGAGGATAAGGATGGGTCAGGAGGATGGCATGGATAACAGTCAAATGACGGGGCTAACGGTTGGAAGTAAGAAGGCCCGGTCATAAATTTTAAACACTACTGACCGGCCATGTACCTTAATTATTTCGATTGCCGGACTTTCCACGTTTCTGTATTACTTCTTTGACATTGTTTCTGACCAATCGTAAAAATTAACTGCGTTGGTCGTCAACGTAGTCTAAAGAAGGACGCGGGTTATGACCGTATTGTTCCCTGAGTCGACGGTCGAGAACGGTGCGCCCCGGTCACCATGTTGTCCCACCCGATAATGAAGCAGTATACCGATTAACCCCTTAGTATACGAAATGAGTTTTACGAACGAAACGAAGGGCGAAGAAGATAGAAACGAAACGCACTGTCAATAGCACCCCCGTGGTACGTTTCCTGACTTAGCCTCATAATAAATTTTATAACGAAATGATCATAACGTTTTCATAACTTATAAATCTGATTATTATAAAAACAGAGTCATTGGCCAAGAGTGGGTTAGTAAAATTCTCCTGCAATTCTGTCGATCTGTTTTTTGACCTCACTGAAGAAATGTGGGTGGTAGCGGTACGGTCAGCTGACTGTAATCGCGCGCGGTTGCTTTACCTGAGACGGGGCGCACCATTGCCTTTAACAGCTTACTGCGACGTTAATATCAGCTGCATTACTCTAGAAATAAGCTTAATTTACAGAAAACATAGCAGCGAATGTGGTAGTACTTTTTCTGATTTTTACAATCGCGACCTCGACGTGAAACGGTAAAGGACATTTCGATGTGTTCTGGCATCAGGATAATACATGTCCCGGATTGTCCCCCAATTCAGGGACGATACGCGTTGACGTATTCCGTGCGAGAGAAGGCGGGCTTGAAGTTCGATTGGTCCTGAACTAACCATTTGGGCCTACTTATCTCTCGTGTCTAAACACGCGCTCGAATTTCAAAACAAAAGCACGCATCGACGTATTCCGTGCGAGAGAAGGTGGGCCTTGGGGAGGAGATATCGCTGTGAAGAGGGCCTCTTCAGGACAGTGGCCGTTTGGGAGGGATGCAGGGCAGATTGGTTAAATTAGGGCCAATCGGACTTCAAGCCCACCTTCTCTCGCACGGAATACGTCGACGCGTGCTTTTGTTTTGAAATTCGAGCGCGTGTTAACACTCGAGAGATAAGGGATCCGTCTTTAATTTGAAGGGAGGACGAAGCAAGCGGCACCACCAATCAATCACGGCAAGAACGCTAGCTTCTTTCCGGAAGATATGAACATTGACTTTTCGGAAGATATGAACATTAATACTGTCGACAATCAAGAACGTGGCGCGGTCTTTAAGAATTTTAGACATTCCTCGGCCTGAGTTAATCGGTATATTGCTGTATCGATGGGTAGTACATGCGATGACTTCGGACCCGCATGTACCGTTGTCGTTCGCCGACTCGTGGGACAATACGGTTATAAACCGTGACCCTGACGAACCGCTTTAGCCGGTCAGCTTAATTATTTTTCGAAACACCAATATATCAATAAAAAAGTATTATTCACCATCAATACCTACGCCTCGCGTTCGGACACAGGAAAAAAAGGGTTATTATCGCAGGAAATAAGTCATAGCCTGCGTTAAATTTAATAACTAATAATCACCAATAAAGTAACTAAACCTCACCCTTTCGGAAATTCACCTGCAGCTTGAAAACCTGCGTCACTAGATCACTGAACTCATCCTAGTCAGCAACGGATGCGTCCAGTGCACAGCTGGTCCCAGGTATGCGACACCACCCAAAGTAAAAGGGTCGCAACATCAAGTGCGATCGGGTTAATGTAGATACGGAATATTCACTTCACTGCACGGTTACTAACACTGATCACTTAATTTATTGTCGCACCAGGACAAGATGTTTTAGGTAAAAAGAAGCCAGCACATTTTCGAGACACACGTGCTTTGCAGAAGTGCAACGAACGAACCATCCTACAGTTTCACAAAAACCCGCGCTCCCTTCTTTTACTGCCAATGTACCCATTGCTTCGAGGTAGGCAGCAGACACCACGTGTTTCGGTTCGAAAGGGTCCGAAGAGAAGAGAAACTGAAAGTCTTCGAGTTGCTATAAAGAAAAAAATCCTGTTTCCTGTTTCCCTTTTCCGATATCCCGAGTTCACGTCTGCTACGAGGCGGAACCAACTATGTCGTAAATTACCGTAAACTGTAGGAAATCGTTCTCTACCGCCGACTCGTGGGACAATACGATCATAAACCGCGACCCTGGCGAAATGCTCTGGCCCATCAGGCTGATTAATTTTTGGGAACTACCAATTAAAAAGTATTATTCAACATCAATACGGCTCGCGAAGAGACACAGGAAGAAGGAGACCATGTAGTTCGCTGACTGCGCGTAGTCCCGCCTGCTTCGTCCTACCCTCAAATTAAAGACGGATCCCTTATCTCTCGAGTATAAACACGCGCTCGAATTTCAAAACACAAGCACGCATCGACGTATTCGGTGCGAGAGACTGTGGGCTTGAGGTCCGATTGGCCCCAAACTAACCAATCTGCCCTGCATCCCTCCCAAACGGCCACTGTCTTGAAGAGGCCCTCTTCACAGCGATATCTCCTCCACAAGGCCCACCTTCTCTCGCACGGAATACGTCGACGCATGCTTTTGTTTGGAAATTCGAGCGCGTGTTTAGACACGAGAGGTAAGTAGGCCCAAATGGCTAGTTCAGGACCAATCGAACTTCAAGCCCGCCTTCTCTCGCACGGAATACCTCAACGCGTATCGTCCCTGAATTGGGGGACAATCCGGGACATGTATTATCCTGATGCCAGAACACATCGAAATGTCCTTTACCGTTTCAACGTCGAGGTCGCGATTGTAAAAATCAGAAAAAGTACTACCACATTCGCTGCTATGTTTTCTGTAAATTAAGCTTATTTCTAGAGTAATGCAGCTGATATTAACGTCGCAGTAAGCTGTTAAAGGCAATGGTGCGCCCCATCTCAGGTAAAGCAACCGCGCGCGATTACAGTCAGCTGACCGTACCGCTACCACCCTACATTTCTTCAGTGAGGTCAAAAAACAGATCGGCAGAATTGCAGGAGAATTTTACTAACCCACTCTTGGCCAATCATACTGTTTTTATAATAATCAGATTTATAAGTTGTGAAAACGTTATGATCATTCCGTTATAAAATTTTTTATGTGGCTAAGTCAGGAAACGTACCACGGGGGTGCTATTGACAGTGCGTTTCGTTTCTATCCTCTCCGCCCTTCGTTTCGTTCGTAAAACTCATTTTGTATACTAAGGGATTAATCGGTATACTGCATCATTATCGGGTGGGACAACATGGTGACCGTGGCGCACTGTTCTCGACCGTCGACTCAGGGAACAATACGGTCATAAACCGCGTCCTTCTTTAGACTACGTTGACGACCAACGCAGTTAATTTTTACGATTGGTCAGAAACAATGTCAAAGAAGTAATACAGAAACGTGGGAAGTCCGGCAATCGAAAGAATTAAGGTACATGGCCGGTCAGTAGTGTTTAAAATTTATGACCGGGCCTTCTTACTTCCAACCGTTAGCCCCGTCATTTGACTGTTATCCATGCCATCCTCCTGAACCATCCTTATCCTCTCCTGATGGAAAAAGCCCACCACCTTCTCGTGGTTTCCGTTGAGCAATGACACTTTTTCAACAAATAATCAAGATAAGGACAAGCTGGAACTTATAAATCTGATTATTATAAAAGCAGTATGATTGGCCAAGAGTGGGTTAGTAAAATTCTCCTGCAATTCTGCCGATCTGTTTTTTGACCTCACTGAAGAAATGTGGGGTGGTAGCGGTACGGTCAGCTGACTGTAATCGCGCGCGGTTGCTTTACCTGATACGGGGCGCACCATTGCCTTTAACAGCTTATTGCGACGTTAATATCAGCTGCATTACTCTAGAAATAAGCTTAATTTACAGAAAACATAGCAGCGAATGTGGTAGTAATTTTTCTGATTTTTACAATCGCGACCTCGACGTGAAACGGTAAAGGACATTTCGATGTGTTCTGGCATCAGGATAATACATGTCCCGGATTGTCCCCCAATTCAGGGACGATACGCGTTGAGGTATTCCGTGCGAGAGAAGGCGGGCTTGAAGTTCGATTGGTCCTGAACTAGCCATTTGGGCCTACTTACCTCTCGTGTCTAAACACGCGCTCGAATTTCCAAACAAAAGCATGCGTCGACGTATTCCGTTCGAGAGAAGGTGGGCCTTGTGGAGGAGATATCGCTGTGAAGAGGGCCTCTTCAGGACAGTGGCCGTTTGGGAGGGATGCAGGGCAGATTGGTTAGTTTGGGGCCAATCGGACCTCAAGCCCACAGTCTCTCGCACCGAATACGTCGACGCGTGCTTGTGTTTTGACATTCGAGCGCGTGTTTATACTCGAGAGATAAGGGATCCGTCTTTAATTTGAGGGTAGGACGAAGCAGGCGGGACTACGCGCAGTCAGCGGACTACCCTTCTTTTCCTGTGTCTCTCCGCGAGACGTATTGATGCTGGATAATACTCTGTAATTTCTAGTTCTCCAAAATTAATCAGGCTGATCAGTCAGAGCATTTTGCCAGGTTTGCGGTTTATGACCGTATTGTCCTGCAAGTCGGCGGTAGGGAACGGTTTCCTACAGTTTCGGATAATTTATGACTTAATTGGTTCCGTCTCGTAGCAGACGTGAATTTTCTTCTTTATAGCAACTCGAAGACTTTCTGCTTCTCTTCCCTTCGGACCCTTTCGAACCGATACACGTGGTGTCTGTTTTCTATCTCGAAGCAATGGGTACATTGGCAGTAGAAGGACGGAGCGCGGGCTTTTGTGAAAGTGTAGGATGGTTCGTTCCTTGCACTTCTGCAAAACGCGTGTGTCTCGAAAATGTGCTGGCTTCTTTTTACCTAAAGCATCTTGTCCTGGTGTGAGTTAACTCATAATGGAACGAGAGAAACTACTTGGGGTAGAGGAAATTGCTTGGAAAAAATCCTGTCAGTCAGTTTGCAATCGCGTCAGAGAAGTGTTTTCTACACAAGAGTATTACGCGTTGTTCTGAGCATAAACCTAGAACAACGGAGACGCAATTACTGCTGTACGAGCATTTGGGCGGCCATATCTGCGGCACCGGACGCCAAGTGAAAATTCATTTTCACCAATTTTTATAAGGTACGAACAACGCGTTCCGTGAAAAATAAATTAACTGATCAGTGTTAGTAACCGTGCAGTGAAGTGAATATTCCGTATCTACATTAACCCGATCGCACTTGACGTTGCGACCCTTTTACTTTGGTTGGTGTCGCATACCTGGGACCAGCTGTGCACTGGACGCATCCGTCGCTGACCAGGACCAGTTCAGTGACCTAGTGACGCAGGTTTTCAAACTGCAGGTGAATTTCCGGAAGGGTGAGTTTTAGTTACTTTATTTGTGATTATTAGTTATTAAATTTAACGCAGGCTACGGCTTATTTCCGGCGATAATTCTCTAAATTTCCGTACCTAAATTTTGTCTTCGGGGGTTTTAAACAGACTTATTCATTATCAGCAACAGTGTTGGCCGTTATTAAACTACGGATTCTTATCACAATAACGGACTACGATCACGTTTTGTTTATTTCCTGTTACATTACTTTTTTGTTTATGCGATATTTGAAAACGAAATTTACGTATTTCTTGTCCTCTCACTTCAAATAATTATTATTTTCGATTCTGTTTTAAAAAAAATGTGTATTCATTTTTTTACGTTTGACATGATGTTCCTCGATTTATCTTTAACTCGTAATTCACTTTAAATGACAACCAAACGATGACGAAAGGTATCGATTGCCGTCGTTTTCGCAGAGATCTGATGAGAAATGCGGAGCTGAAAGAGTTTGGTTCTTAATAGGTATTCAAACTCCTTCGAGGGCCGAAAGCCATAAACTTGCGGTGAAGTATCGCGGGGTGTTGTCTTCGCCACGGGATACGATGCGGCATGTCCTTGAGTCGAGTCGCTGGAGGATCACTGTTAAGAGTCTTTCCTTCCGAAAAAACACACCACTTTGGGAATTACATGAAAAATCAGAAGTCAACACCCTGTTTCAGTGTGTTGGTCTCACCAATATGCGCGAGCTACTATCCGTTTCAAACGCATGGTGCAAACTTTAGGGCATTATTACTGTAAAATGGAGACCGATTGGACATTATGTCATAGGACTTTTATGTTCCATTGGACCTCCCCTACCACCCCCTAAAATATTGCTACGTATACCGTTTACACCCTGTATAACTTGTGCACACACTATGCGAGGATTCCCCCGTTACTACTCCGTATGCATCAAACTTCGTCCCTATCAGTATGTGGCTGCCATATATGGTTATATGGTTATATGGTTATATGGTTATATGGTTATATGGTTATACAGGGTGTCCCAAAAATGTCGGACTTCCTTGAAAGGGGTTACTCAGGGGGTGATTTGAAACAACTTTTTCCTTAGCGAAAATATTGTCCGAAGCTTCGTTAAGGAGATATTAACCAAAAACCCCGACCAATCAGAGCGCGCGCCTTCCGCCTGAGTTCCCGCGGTAGCGTTGGCTACGAGGTAGGCGACCGCGCTTGTGCTACGAACGTACGAACAAGCAAGTCGGCATGCATCGAAGGAAACCGCGTTACACATTTTTTTTTTTAAAGCAGAATCTTAAATAAGAATAATTTGAAGTGAGAGGACAAGAAGTACGTAAATTTCGTTTTTAAATAAGGCATAAACGAAAAGGTAACGTAACAGAAAACGTACGACAAGTGATCGTAATTCGTTATTGAGGAAAAAATCCGTAGTTTAACAACGGCCAACACAACTAAATTTAAAAAATAATATTAGGTGTATGAATAAATTCTTTCCGACTGGAATTTCTATCGCGGTGGTATTCAGAAGCTGCCAGAAAAATGGCAAAAGGTAATGAACAATAATGGAAATTATTGCGATGATCTAGTTGTTTTCATATTTTTTAAATCGAACTGTTATTGTACCCTAAAATCGGAAAGAATTTATTTTCACACCTAATAATCACCAATAAATTAAATAAAACTCACCCTTTCTGGACATTCCTTTCCTTGCTTTCCTTCCCTTTTCGGAAACCTTGCCACTGTACCGATCCTGGTCATCGGCGTCCAGTGCTCAGCTGATCGCAGGGTCAATGTACCGAATATTCACTTCACTGCACGGCTACTAACACTGATCACTGAACCGATCCTGGTCATCGATGGACGAGCCCAGTGCACAGCTGGTTTCAGTTACACGACACCATCCAAGGTTAATGTGCCGAATATTCACTTTACTGCACGGCTACTAACACTGATCACTGAATTTATTTTTCACGGAACGTGTTGTTCCTACGTTATAAAAATTGGTGGCCGCGAAAGGGGCCGATTACTGTTAATTACTGGGACGCGATTACTACTATTACCCGGCGAAAAGAAAACTAGTGGCAGACTGTCTCGGGCTGTGCAGTCCGCTGCTGTGCAGCGATCAGATACGGATCCGACCGACGATCGTCAAAACAAAAGCGTAGGCTACGCTTGGTCAAATCGCTCTATCCCACTCGATCTCGTGTTTCGTTCGATCTCTTCGTCGCGCGGTGCGACAATGTATGTGGCAACTTCAGCCAATAACCAAAATACGTGTGTCCCGTCTTTAAAAGTGTGCCCAAATAGGTGACTCGACCAATCGTCACAGCAGCGGACTGCACAGCCCGAGACAGTCTGCCACGAGTTTTCTTTTCGCCGGGTAATAGTAGTAATCTCGTCCCAGTAATTAACAGTAATCGGCCCCTTTCGCAGCCACCAATTTTTATAACGTAGGAACAACACGTTCCGTGAAAAATAAATTCAGTGATCAGTGTTAGTAGCCGTGCAGTAAAGTGAATATTCGGCACATTGACCTTGGATGGTGTCGTGTACCTGAAACCAGCTGTGCACTGGGCTCGTCCATCGATGACCAGGATCGGTTCAGTGATCAGTGTTAGTAGCCGTGCAGTGAAGTGAATATTCGGTACATTGACCCTGCGATCAGCTGAGCACTGGACGCCGATGACCAGGATCGGTACAGTGGCAAGGTTTCCGAAAAGGGAAGGAAAGCAAGGAAAGGAGTGTCCAGAAAGGGTGAGTTTTATTTAATTTATTGGTGATTATTAGGTGTGAAAATAAATTCTTTCCGATTTTAGGGTACAATAACAGTTAGATTTAAAAAATATGAAAACAACTCGATCATCGCAATAATTTCCATTATTGTTCATTACCTTTTGCCATTTTTCTGGCAGCTTCTGAATACCACCGCGATAGAAATTCCAGTCGGAAAGAATTTATTCATACACCTAATATTATTTTTTAAATTTAGTTGTGTTGGCCGTTGTTAAACTACGGATTTTTTCCTCAATAACGAATTACGATCACTTGTCGTACATTTTCTGTTACGTTACCTTTTCGTTTATGCCTTATTTAAAAACGAAATTTACGTACTTCTTGTCCTCTCACTTCAAATTATTCTTATTTAAGATTCTGCTTTAAAAAAAAAAATGTGTAACGCGGTTTCCTTCGATGCATGCCGACTTGCTTGTTCGTACGTTCGTAGCACAAGCGCGGTCGCCTACCTCGTAGCCAACGCTACCGCGGGAACTCAGGCGGAAGGCGCGCGCTCTGATTGGTCGGGGTTTTTGGTTAATATCTCCTTAACGAAGCTTCGGACAATATTTTCGCTAAGGAAAAAGTTGTTTCAAATCACCCCCTGAGTAACCCCTTTCAAGGAAGTCCGACATTTTTGGGACACCCTGTATATGGCAGCCACATACTGATAGGGACGAAGTTTGATGCATACGGAGTAGTAACGGGGGAATCCTCGCATAGTGTGTGCACAAGTTATATAATATGTACAGGGTCATCAGTTAATCTTGCAACCCGCGCTCGCGCGAACAGGTAAGACGGCAACAGCGCCTGACACACGCATTCCACTACAACCATGCGCCGATACTTCTGCCATCTATGAGCTGATGATGAAAGTATACGGTCTTTTAGATGCCAGTAGAGAGCGTAGGGTGCTTTTGGCTATCGCCAGAGCATATTATATTTGACGTAGCAGACAGAGAAGAAAACAGTAGCCGTTTTAAGAGTGCGGTCGCACCGATCCAGTGGCGCGTGCAAATATATACCTATGCTACGGTACAGCTACGGTATTAGACCACGCTGACGCATTTTTGCAAAATCTTGTATCAAGAACCGGGGCCCCTGGAGAAGGGGCCTGGGGCTGCAGCCCCACCTAGTCCTCCTTTAAGGGGTAATGCCACTGTAGAGCCCAGAAAAGCAGCCTGATTTTGAGAATTTTTTTATGCGAGTTTAGTGAATAGAATACAAAATTTGTTTGAAGGCCTTTATTGTATATATCCTGAAGTATGATCACAATTTTTTTTAATTTTTTAATACAAGATGGCAGCGCCATTGCTCTACAAAAGATGCTTCTTCTGAAAAACAGTGTTCCGCTCCCTTAATTTTTTACCTAGAACAAAAAACCGAAAATTGTTTAGTTCTATACAAGATTATCTCGGGCAGTACACGAGGAAACTAAAAAATACTGATTTTTGTAAGAATGGTGCGTGATTGAACAAAACACGAAACTTCCACAATCTCGAAATTGTTGAAACGTTTTGTTCAATCACGCACCATTCTTACAAAAATCAGTGTCTTTTAATTTCCTCGTGTACTTCCCGAGATAATCTTGTATAGAACTCAAAATTTTTCGGTTTTTTGTTCTAGGTCAAAAATTGAGGGAGCGGAACACTGTTTTTCAGAAGAAGCTTCTTTTGTTGAGCTATGGCGCCCCATTTTGTATTAAAAAAATTAAAAAAAATGTGATCATACTTCAAGATATACATACAATAAAAGCCTTCAAACAAATTTTGTATTCCATTCACAAAACTCGCATAAAAAAATTCTCAAAATCAGGCTGCTTTTCCGGGCTCTACAGTGGCATTTAATCCGGGCCTGGGTTGACGTACGATGTTAGCCTTCTGTAACGTTCGGCTGTCCGGGGACAACTGAATGCCGACAGGTTCTCGAGAGGAGAGCGGCGTCCCCTCGAGTGTAGGATAGGTGGGGTTCTACTACTACAGTTGAGGATTAAAATCCAAGGCTTAAACTTAACAATGACTATTTATTAACAACACTTAGTCTAATAGTAACAATTATTTAATATTGCTTACGACTACGATTATATATGTCTTTTTGTATTTTTGGGTTTTTTTATATCTTTTATGCTAATTTAATTTGTGTGGCTATGTATGTAACGAGATCTATATGTGCTTCTGCAGTAAGTTCGGCCGCTGCCGTTTCCGGAGCGGTTCCCGATACTTTTGGCAGAGTTCTATATTCTATACTTTTGCTGTGAGAGCGGCCGCTGCCGTTTCCGGTGCGGTTCCCGTGTCTCTTGGCAGAGTTCGTATTCTAGGGTTCTATAAACCTTGCCTTCACTAAGTGGTTAAGCTGCTGCCTCCTACTAGTAGGAGCAACGCTTGAAACCTCCGTGAAGATAAAGTTCTCAACCTTCAAATGATAGGTCCAAAGAGGAGCACCAGTACCTTTTACACTGAGAACCAGTCGCTGCCGTTTCCGGAGCGTGCTGAAATTCTGCTGGATAGTACTTAAGCTGCCTCTAGGCACTAGCATTCGTTGGTCGCAAGAACGTGTTCGTATTCGAATGAGCGCGCTCTGTGCTGCGCGCGCCTCCTTTTATACTCGAGAATTGGCGAGTTAGCGCATGCGCAGTAAGTCGTTGTTTGTTATTTCGCTTTTTACTGACTTAGTATATATTATTTTGCTTCGCGCTTTTATTAGTATCTATAATTAATTATTCTTAACACTTCTATAATATGTTTCTCTAATATTTGCTTAAATTATAAATTATGTACAAAAGTCTTCACAATGCGTTTTCGCGGTACTAGAAGATGGTTTGCGTGGTAATGCGGATCGGTTCTGTTTTACCGACAGTCGGTTTTTATCGGTCCGAGTCCCCGTGGGACGTTACACTTCCGCCTTTCTGTACATAAACAGAAATAAACACATACTTAAAATCATGATTATAATTATAATTGTATAGGATAAAATGTAAATAATATTATAAACTTATCTTTTTTGTTGATATAAAATAATAATTTTATTTCCGTCTTATTCCTGTTTTTGGATTTTGTATCCGACAACATCCCGCAGAGAATCCGGGTTTTGCAATCCTGTAATATTAATCGTGTTTTATTTTATTTCCGTTCATAAAAAATATAATTAAATTTTTCCAAATGTCAAAGAAACGTTTTAATAATCTTGCAGCACTTAACGAACGATTTGCTATGTACAATATCAAACCACTATATGCGGCATTCCTATTTTGTAAAAATAATTTTAATATTCGCGTGACAAGTTTGGTGACCGTAGTAACTACTTTCATTATTGTTGATAATTTCAATATAATGCAGTGCAATCCATGACAATTAATAGAACTTGATTTGGCTGTACTTCCGAAAGGGACCGGTGGCCGATCGAGATGAGGTTTTGTGGGAGGGAGGGCGAGGGGGTGTGAACCCTAAATCTAAAATTGTAGCTTCGGGTATTTATTAGTTTCCGAAATATTAATAAAAAATTGTTAATTATTTTGGAAATATTTTTTGGACGTTGGTGCTGGCCTCTCTACCCGGGAGCCCTTCCGTTACCCTATTTTTTATTTTTGAAATTTTGTAACCACGGTCTCATTTTTAGCATCGCCAAACTCACATCGGTTCGCTACCATGCTTTACGCGCTCGCGCGCCCTCCGCACTAATCTAGCCCCAACCGGTGGCCGATCGAGATGAAACTTGGTGGGTATTACGAGGGTTGTGGACAGACCCGAAATATAAAATTATAGATTCGGCAATTAATGCGTTCAAAAGATACTTTTTTTTTTTTTTTTTTTTTTTTTTTTTTTTTTTTTTTTTTTAACGTGGAGAAATCCCTAACGGATACCCCGCCCCCCGGGGGAGGGGCGGGGTTATGTGGGGCTTGCACCCACTAAAACTCCACGGTGGTCGTCCTCGGGCGCGGAGTCGCACGCTCGAGGGGGAGGACTTGTGCGAGAGCAAACTAGCGATACATTCGCTTGCCCCCCCCTCAGCGCAAATGCTGGCTCCGCGCTCAACAACCCCGCGCGGCAACGCGAGACGGACCACGCGGCCGCGTCGCCACTTCTGGGGGGGTCGCACGATGTGGTGGAGGGGTGAGCGTGCCCCCCGGCACCCCCACCCCGCGACCCCCCGCGGTCGAGCAGTGACCCGGACGCGGCCCGAAGGGTCGCGGCCGGGCGGGGAGGCGGCACTTGGTCATATGGTCAATTGACCGCCGCACTCACCCTTTACCTGCTCGACCGCCTTCCTCGGGAGCGCGCTAAAAACGGCGCCAATGGCGCGGCTCCCGGGGGAGCAGCAGATGGTCGGCTGCTCCCCGGTTCAAAAGATACTGGGGTAATTGTGCATAAACGGGTACACCTTACCGATTTTTTTTAATCACTTTATCACGGCCCCCCCTATTAACAATATTTCTGTTGACTTATACCGACACAACGCATTCCACTTTCCAACTTGTCCCGGGTATTAGTATTGGTGGGGGGTAGAGTAGCGCGGGGGGCGCGGGCCCGCTTGCGGGCCCGTAAAGCATGGGTAGCGAACCGAGGTGAGTTTGGCGATGCTAAAAATGAGACTGTGATTACAAAATTTCAAAAATAAAAAATAGGGGGACGGAAGGGCTCCCGGGTAGGGAGGCCTGCACCAACGTACAAAAAAAATTTCCAAAAAAATTAACAATTTTTTATTAATATTTCGGAAACTAATAAATACCCGAAGCTACAATTTTATATTTAGGGTTCACACCCCCTCCCCGCCCCTCCCACAAAACCTCATCTCGATCGGCCACCGGTCCCTTTCGGAAGTATATCCCTTGATTTGAATATTTCAAACAAACCTTTTTCTGTCCGTTGCTGTACTGATGCGCGCATATACGGCGAAATAATAG